>CM055128.1:234053774-236740024 GCA_029206835.1 Rana muscosa
GACTTTGAGAGTAAACTGATCCGGAAACTCCTGGATTCGTTGGGAATCAAGAAGACTCGAACTACACTTTACCACCCACAAGGAGATGCTCAGCCGGAAAGGTTTAACCGAACCTTGCTCAACATGTTGGGGACTCTGGAAAGTGAGAAAAAGCAACATTGGAGCAAACACATAGCAGCCCATTACATGCTTACAACTGCACCATCAGTGATGCTACAGGCTACTCCCCATATCGACTCATGTTTGGGAGAGAAGCGAGACTACCTGTGAACTTGGCCTTTGGCATCTCTCTGGACCATTCCTCAGCCACATCCCACAAAGGATATGTGGACAGGCTCAGACACAGCCTGAAAGTAGCCTATGAACAAGCTCAAGCGGCCTCAGATCAAAGGGGAGCTCGAAACAAAAGAAACTTCGACTTGAAGGTCCGGGTACAAGACCTACAGCCCGGGGATCGAGTACTGTTACGTAATCTGGGGGTCCCTGGGAAGCACAAACTTGCAGATAGATGGAGATCTGAACCTTATGTCATCTGTAGGAAGTTGCCGGGCCTGCCTATCTACAAGTTGAAGCCGGAAGAAAAGGTGGGCCCACTGAAGACATGGCATCGAAACCACCTGCTCCCACTTGCTGAGGCAGTCAGAATACCTCCCGTGAGAGACTCCCCTGAACCGGTCTCTATCCTGGATACTCCTAGGCCGAACACTCAGTCGCAGACCTCCCGAGCCGAAGATGGAGAGGCCTCTCAACTTAGTGAAAATGAAGAAGGAGAACTTGATTGGTTGTGGCCTTCCCCAACTCCAGAAACATCCACTATAGATCTTCCAACCACTGAAGACACTCCAGATGGAACACTGAACCCAGAAGCCACAGAGTTCATCCCATCTAGTCCTTCAGCAGATTACTGGGAAGATGCCCATGACAGTTGCTCAGAGGAAGAGGAGCCTGTGGCACCAGAGCGAGAAATCCCAAGAGAGCAAAGGGCTCGAAGAGTCATCCGGCCTCCTAGGAAGCTGACCTACCCACAAATGGGGAATAGCTCAGAGGACTCTGTAGTTACCGCTAGGAGGAATGCAGAAAATCCGGATCCCTCCACTGTCCATTTAGTGGAGGGCAACCCCAACTCACTCTCTGGCACAACTAGGCAGGCCACCCATGATAATGTGACCTGTGGACAAGGGAATTCTACCCCTCAGTTTTGGTGGGAATTCCCTATGCCAACATCGTTTGCAGAATTAACTAGAGTTGTACATAGTCTTTGTTAAGGTTTATCTTTGGGGACCAAAGAGTTTAAGTGGGAGGAGTGTGTAGTGGGGTGTTCCCCTTTAACGCAGAGAGACTACATTACCCAGAACCCCGTTCGGCACTGTTTCCACCGCAGAGACTCATGGGAGGGGTTATAAGAGGAGGAGGCGAGGCTGGGTTTGGCCTCTTTGGGACACGAGACTTTAGAGACTGATCCTCCTGTGCGGATGTGTCGGAGTGCAAGGCCTGAAGCCTGAGGTCTTGCGCAGCACCAAAGAGCCTTCCACCCCTCTGCGAGCCTGGGTGGCATCGGACTTCGCTTTATTACAGCATTGGTTGGATCGGGGACCCGATCGCTGGAGAGACTGTGTGTGTGTGTGTGACACAGTCGGTGGAAGTTCCCGGACTGGGACCGCAGTCCGGTTGGGTGAGAGGGCGTATGCCCAAACCATATACTGTTACTGTTAATAGGCCTATAGACTGCCGTGGCCCACAAGTTGTTCCTGATACTCTCACTGAAGAACCTTATCAGAGCTGAACTCAGTTCGCATAGCAAAGTGTTTACCCCATCTTTACCTTTCCCATTGGATTACAAATTATACTCTGTTAAGTGCACCACCGTTAAAGACCTGCCGGTGAAGAAAAGAACATCATCCCCTATAGACTAAGTTTTAGCTATTTGAACCAGGCCTGGTGGGGTTTTCTAATTTGTTTGGTTACTGCGCCACAGGGCGCCTAACTAACGGTCGCCCGTGTGGCACACTTATTGCTGTTAGCTTTATATTCATAGTGTGTTAGTGTTGCAGGGCTCTGCATTATGTATATATTGTAAACTGTGATAAATGTTAACCCCTTTCCTACTAAAGCTTGAGTAAATTCTATACCCATTTCATTTTAGTATTGTCTCGGTGCTTAATTACTCATACAGTATAAGATATACATTTTTCTGTCAGAACTAGCTGTGCCAGTAGGGGGTCGAGTATATTGCCGGGGGTTGGCGAAGCTGTCTTCAGGGCCCAAACTAAATCTGCGGCCTTCTTAGTTGGAGGTATCGCTACATTACAAATACATGTCCTAAAAATGACATACCATTAAGCAAAAGGAGCAAAAAATAAATTAAGTGGCTACAATAGATGCAGTCACATCAAACCACAAAGTGCAAAAAATGAAGTGTACACAAAAAAAAGGGCACAGATGGAGACAACGCAAGCATAGAGTAAAAGGAAGTAGTGGTACTGTATATATAAGATTATCAGATAAAATCTCAGTTTCATGGCATGTTTGCTGTTCATTGCTTTTTTGCTGTCTATTATTGTAGGGTCAATTCACTGAGCTGGAGGAGTTCTTTTAACTGCCTATGTTATTTTCTTATTTCTTACTTTTTGCAAGGCATGGCTGTTTACCCATATTTCTCATGAATTATTGATCTTTTTTCTGTTCTTCATTAGACAACTCATAGAACTTTTCAGTTACAAAATTATTTTCCTAAGGGAAATATTGGAGCTGCCATTGTTGACCTACTTCTTAAAATAGTTTCTCAGCCATCATTCTGACCAACTTTGACAATACTTTGAGCCTAATTAAGTAAATCATTTGAGCGCATGGCATCACATAGATGTGTCGACGACACAAGCCAAACAAAATATCAATATCATTAAAGAGGAACTGAACTCTGAAGGCTGTCATTTAAAAAAAAGAGGGAGAGCGCAAAGGACTGGTTGCCAGTATTGCATGTGATCTTCATGCAGCTGATCTTTCCCACATTACTGACTTTCCATTCCTTGTTGTGCACTGTAGGGTTCATTTACTAAAGGCAAATAAACTGTGCACTTTGCCATTTAAGTTGCTCCAGAGCTTAGTAAATGAGCTGAACCTTTACTTTGCAATGATTTACCCAATCACATGCAAGAAAAAAAAAAAACATAATTTTTGCTTGCACATGATTGGATGGTGGAAGTAAGCAGAACTTCCCCTCATTTACTTCCATAGTGCAAGCATAGTTCATCCGCTGACATCCGCTATCCCATAGGGATACATGTATGTCCGTTTTTCATCCGAAAACGGATGGATGAAAAACGGACATACGGTCCGCCCGTGTGAAAGGGGCCTAAGGGAAAAATGCAGAATTGTTTGGATGTTTTTTTTACACTGAAAAAAGGGATTTCAGTGTATGCAGTTAACATGAGACAAATAGTAAAATGTGATCGTGATTGCTGGATCCGTATATATCCATACTTATGTGAACTTCCAATGTAAGCATACCAGTATTTGTGTTCGTAATTTTCCAGTTTTTCCCCCAGCATTTCTATTTAGTAAATCAGGTCATGTGAGTCACTCACCTAGGGAAAGCATATATTTTAGAAACCTAGAGTAAATTCAGAAGTCATTTTATTTTATTTTTTGCAAAAATTGTTTCTTTGAAAACAGTCTGTACAGGAAACGCAACAGGATTATCTACTTTCCATCTAGGTTTAAAGTAATTCAGAAGTCTTTATCTGCATTCTTGTTTAGAGTTAATGACTTACAGCATTAATGCCAGAGGATCAGCATGACAGCCGGGGAGTTAGGATTTGTAGAGTAATAAGTTAACGATGGCAGCATCTATGTTTCTTTCAGGAAAAGGTTCCTGGCAAGGCTGGTGGTATTTTAAAGTGCAAGCATTAACCACTTGCCGACCGTCTCACGCCGATATACGTCGGCAGAAGGGCACGGCTGGGCAGATCAACGTATATGTACGTTGCCCTTTAAGACGCGGCATTGTGGGCGAGCGCGTAGCTCCGTGAGTGTGACACACGGGTCCTGCGGACTCGATGTCCGTGGGGATACCCGCGATCGTCTCACGGAGAGGAAGAACGGGGAAATGCTGATGTAAATAAGCATTTCCCCGTTCTGCCTAGTGAAAAGGACACTGATCACAGCTCCCTGTAATCGGGAGCAGTGTTCAATGACGTAGCCCATCCCCCCTACAGTTAGAACACATCCCTAGGACACACTTAGCCCCTTCAGCGCCCCCTACTGGTTAACCCCTTCACTGGCAGTGTAATTTTTACAGTAATCAGTGCATTTTTATAGCACTGTTCGCTGTAAAAATTACAATGGTGCCAAAATGCCAATAAAATTGTCCACCATAACGTTGCAGTCACGATAAAAATCGCTGATCGCCGCCATTACTAGTAAAAAAAAATATTAAAAAAAATGCCATAAAACTATCCCCTATTTTGTAGACGCTATAACTTTTGCGCAAACCAATTAATAAACGCTTATTGCGATTTTTTTTTTACCAAAAATATGTAGAAGAATACGTATCGGCCTAAACTAAGGAAAAAAATATTTTTTTATATATATTTTTTGGGGGATATTAATTATAGCAAAAAGTAAAAAATATAGCTTTTTGCAAAATTGTCGCTCTTTTTTTGTTTATAGCGCAAAAAATTTAAACCGCAGGGGTGATCAAATACCACCAAAAGAAAGCTCTATTTGTGGGAAAAAAAGGACAATTTTGTTTGGGAGCCACGTCGCATGACTGCGCAATTGTCAGTTAAAGCAACGCAGTGCTGAATCGCAAAAAGTGCTCTGGTCTTTGGCCAGCCAAATGGTCCCGGGCTGAAGTTGTTAAAAGAGCTTTAAAACAAGCCCTCACTGACCTCTCTAGCTGCATGTTCAGTAATGTAATTCATCCTCAAGTATCACCAGTAAGGATCTACTTGAACAGCATGGAAGAGATTAAAAGTTACAAGGCGCTTTTTTCTGAAGGAGATAACCTATCAAGGCCCCAATAAAAAGTAAGAAAGGTTTGGGGAAAATATTAAAATATATAATAATACAATTGGCACTGTAAAAATATAAACTTATCCTAACTTTTTAGATTTTTAGGGTCAGGAATAACTAGTGCAGAGTGCAGGGGTCAGTAGTAAGTAACACAGAGTTTAGAGGTCAGTAATATGTAGCTACCCCTGCAGGAGCCGCTGGTTGTATAGGGTTCTCCATTTTTGCTTTGGACCCTCTGACACTCCAGATTACATTTACACAAACAGGTAGATATTCCAAAGTTTTTAGTACTTAGTGGTCAAACCTTGAAATTAGACATGAAACAGGTAAGCAAAGTCACAAAAAAAAGGAATCAATAGTAAAGCAATTTCAGGCTCAACAGCCATTTGAAGTGCCCAATTACAGCTGTGCCCAAAGTACAACTGGTTTAACAATAAAAGTGCAATCATGAGATGTCATGAGATGTCAGAACTTTACCTGGGTCAGCATAAACAATAGCCTCCAAACCCAATAGTGCGTCAACAGGCAGCCTATATTAGAAATAATATTAGGGGGCTGTGCTGCTTGAACACACTGGTGGCGAGAAAAGCCTAGGCCACCACTAAATGTTAATTATTGGATTATAACCAGAAAACTCAGTACTTTAGTCAAGAAGGAACCAGAAGAAGTCACAGTTCTTAAAAATAATTCTGCCAGCTGACGTTGGGGCCCTTTAAAAGTTGGCGCAATAAAAGTTGTCTATTAGAACTGCTTGCAGTATGATGGTTATGTATGAACTGCGGTTCTGTGTACAATGCAACAGACTGGGCCAAGTGAACAGCTATTTTTGAGGGCAATGAATCAAGATGGGATCTGCTAACAGCACTAGGAGAATTAAACTGGGCTGGAGGAGGAGGGGATTGGACAAACCTAATTTGGCTTACAGTCTGTCTCTTCCTACATACAGATCAAAGGTGGCTTAGGCACCTGCTCACCAATTCCTAGGACTGTAGCAGCAGTCTAAAACAATAGAGGGCCACCCCTGATGTGGCAATGAGCACTGGCCTTTTCCCTGGTACCTGGTGTGCAACATGGCTGGACTGGCCCAGAGTGCATAGGCACTGGTGTCCTTGTAATGACTGGCCATACAGTGGAGCCGATTCAGTATGCTGTGCTGTATGCACCGGTCCCGCTGTGACAACAGACCTGACCATGGAGCCTTATCAGAAGGATCAGTACAGTGGTGGTGCAGTTCTGCTATGGGCACACCGTTCAGTCGGCAGATCAGTTGCTGTGTGAATAACCAGGACTTCTACATCCACAGCTTCCCCAAAGCAACCCACTGCCCCACACTTGCAATCCCGCTCCTTCTGGAGCTTTTCCATATACACTCCTCTGAGAACACCTTCCGCTCTCCATGATTTATTGGGGCCTGTAGTTTATATGCTCAGTTGTTACACTCACACTGTGCTGGCCCAGACTACATCTCCCAACATTCCCAGTGCTCTGCTTTATGATCGGGAGATTACATTGCTCAACAGCTGTCCCTTGTAGCTGAAAATAAAACAACTAAAGATAATGCCCTTCTAATAAATTGTAGCAAAGTACCTGGCTACAAATATTTTTTTTACAAAGAGTGCAGGTCAGTAGTATGTATTGCAAAGTTCAGAGGTTGGTAACAAGTAACTGAATAAAAAATTAGCTGTGGTTGACTCAAAAAACGAATTCATGAAAAACCACACCAAATTTACATCTAAATATGCAGCTTTAAAAAAAAGTATCTGAGCACCACAAACCAAAAACGGTATTTTAATAATTTTCTACTATTCAAAGAAGACTCACTCATCCATCAATGTCTCCATGCTTTATTTTGTTAAGAAATCACTTTGAAAAACACCCACCCTAGCATTTCTGGCTGTCTTGAGTATGGGCATATGATTCATGTAGCATTTATTTTCTGGAACCCATCTACCCTTAGCTCAGACATGCAGGCAGGAGGGTGTGCTTAAATGGGAAACCCCTCCTCCCCTTCTGGGAGGTATGAAATCATGTGCCTAGGCCTAGAAACAAGGAAGTAACTGATGAAATGTAAAAAAGTTTTAAACAAGTAAAATATGAAATTTTTCCTATCAATTTACTAATGCTAGCTGCATAAGGATTTCAAATAGTCAGTGTTGATTGACAGAGTGACGTTCCGCTTTAAGAAATACATCAGATGTAAAATCTCTTTATATAGTCCCCTGAAGATGTCCTGTGTGACGAAATGCATTGGGGCAGGGTTGGTTGTGACATCATTACGAATGCAGGCATGAGCCATATGCTGTTATGTTATTTGCTACTATATATTTGTGAGTACCTTTTTTTGCTTTTAATAAACTGGTAACTTTATTGATATTATACTATCCAGTTTATTTATTTCCTTTTATGTACCTTGGATTGTCCATACACTATTTAAGTTTGGGCTGGTTCTCAGCGAAGGCGCTTTTAAAGGACTTGAGGCATAGCCTCTTTTCTATTAAGCACTCAGGACCTCATGTTTGTACCTCACATTTAGATGCAAATTTGGTGTGTTTTTTCATTAATTTAGTGTATGTTCAAATAACAAGTAGTGACGCCAAAATAAGTAACAATAAATATTTGTGCAAAAAACGTGAGTGCAGCTGCCTCTTTTCAAGTGAAAAAAATCACCATAAAAAATGATTTTCAGAATAAAGTAAAAGTCTGGCGCTAACCCATTTAATTAAATCAATATAAATCCTTAATAAACTATATATATATGTCCATTCAGTCCAAAATCTGTGTGTGGCAGCCCTCCCCAGCACCCCCCTTTTACCTACCTGAGCTCCTTCTCTCTCCAGCGATGTCCACAATCCCCTCAGCCATCCAGTATTCTCCTCCTGATTGGCTGAGACAAAGCAGCGGCGCCATTGGCTCCAGCGGCTGTCAATCAAAGTCAGGCAGACAATCAGGGGAGAGAGGGGGCGGGACCAGATCGGGGCTCCGTGTCTGAATGGATACACGGAGCTCTGACTCGGCTTGGGTGCCCCCTGTAGCAAGCTGCTGGCTGAGGGACACTCAAAGAAGGGAGGGTCTAGGAGCAGCAAAGTGGGACCCAAGAAGAGGAGGACCGGGCTGCTCTGTGCAAAACCAACTGCACAGAGGAGGGAAGTATAGCATGTTTGTTATTTTTTTTAAAACAAGCCTTTACAATCACTTTTATTTAATACCAAAGAAGCTCCGGAGAAGCACAATAGATATCATAGCACAACAAGTTTATTGCAACAAAAGTCCCAGTATATAAATAACGAATGTGCACTTACATTTCAAGGTGCTATAAGTTAGCACCAACATGTACAGCCAGCCAGGTACAAAAAACGCTGTCTCTCCAAGTTGCGGCATGTGTTCCAGAGCACCGAAGGTCGGAATCGCAAAAACCGCAAGTGACGTAGATACAGCCTCAATGCATTTCGTGATCAACACGTCATCAGGAAGCTTCTTTATGGAAGCTTCCTGAAGGAAGGACAGCATAACTATTTTTTAAATTACTATTTGTTGTTTTATTCTGGCAACTATTGAGTGCAGGTGCTCAAAATTTCTTTATCATCAATAAGTGCAGAGTTTTTGGTGGAAAGTTACGCAGCATTCTGCAGTAAGTAATGCAGAGTTTAGAGGTCAGTATTATGTAACACAGGGTGCAGGGGTCTGGAGTAAGTAACGCAGATTGCAGGGGTGAGTTGTAAGTAACACAGAGTTCCATAGTACAAATCCCCCTTCTCATTTACTCACAGATCTCAGATGCAGTGGTGCCCAAAAGAGTGAAAGAAGTCCTTCCAGGTCTCCCGTTGGCCATGTCATATCACACAGGGGATGAGCCAAAAGTTCCCTTAGCTTTGCAATTGCTGCTCTGATCTGGGATCTGAAAGGCATTGGCTAAGGTCAGGAGCTGACGACTGGCATAGTGGGGTCTCGATCCACCTGTCAGATTGCTACTATTTATGGGTAGATTGTGATCGATCGGTTGCCAACCCCTACTCTAAAATCTAGTTATAAGCCGGCCATACATGGGTTGAATTTCCAAAGAATTTTCTTTCGATATTAGTAATTAAGAATTTTCGTTCCAATTTCATACCATTAGTAGGCCACAGCAATGGCACATTTTCATGTGGCCATCGAATTTGAGTAATCAGGCATGTTGGAAGCTTTTTGAAAAACAAACTAATTTCTAATCAATGATGGGAGAATCGTGTGAGAAATATAATCAAAGAGAAATGTTTTATGAGCTGTGACCAGGAGAGAAAAGAAAATTCCCAGCCACGGACATTCTTTCTGTAGCAACGTAAGGTGAAATTAAAGGCTTGGTTAGTCGAATTTTGAAATCAGTGGCATCATTGGATTACGAAACACACAATTTCTGATTTCCGAAAGAAAATTTGTTTGGGATTCAAAATCTCATGTGTGGCCTGCATTAGTCAGTTTCTAACAACTTAGATCATTGTTTCTCAACCTTTTTTCAGTCAAGGCGCCCTTAAAAATTTTGGACAATCTTGAGGCACCCTTTAAACTTTTGAAAGGGAGTTAAATTGTATCTTAGCACATAGTGGTACTGTGGATACATAAATTAAACGTGTGCCGCGTCCTATAAATTGTTGAAAAAGGAGGTTGTGGGGGACTTTGGACTTTATAGGCACAAATTGACAAGATACATTTGTAGAAAAATATAACAAATTTATTAAATTGAATTACAAAAAATAACGTTTAAAAAAGATTTTCTAAAAACCATTAAACAATTATGTATATGGGCCAACCAGGTACAATCGCTGAGGGATGCAGAATTTATAATAACAATAGGACCTATAGGAGAATTATTCTCCAAATTCCATAGGGTCCAAGCAGTTGGCTAGATACCGACAGTGGAGGCTAGAATTGTAGTACCCAGTGAGGTCCACAGCTTTAACATGTTTCGCGTGAGACACGCTTCTTCAGAAAGCAACAGCATAAAAAGCTAGTAAATGAAAATACAATATGTTAGAAATATCATGGTTACCTAGTAAACGGTTACATAAACAGCAGTACATGAGAGTATTCAAAAAGAACCAGTCAGCCGGACAGCAGCTCATAGGACAACAAAAAGACATGAAAAAACATGCTCCAGAGAGGATACGAACGAAACATGGGGGCATGGTAAACAGTAGAAAATTATGGGGATGTCATCAACAAGGGAAATTTAGCCAGTATAAAATTTGATTGAAGTACTCTCCAGAATATATACTATATCAATGAAGATAAAGAGGTATCAATATAATTGAAATAAAAAATAGACATCTACTTATCAAGTTATACTCACATTCCGGAATCTTTAGACTTGAATGTCACTGGAGTAGGGTTCCAATACCCTCAAAAAAGCCCTTCCAAGATGGGCTAAAGACTGAATTGGAAAGGGAGGGGAAGGTGGGGAGAGGAAGGAAGGGAAGGGAGGGAAAGGAAGAGAACTAGGAATGGGGGATGAGAGGGGAAGTGGAGGGAGGGGAGGGGAGATGGGGGGCAGGGTAGGGTATGGGAAAGGATAAGAAGAAGGTAGAATTCCCAGTCGGGACCGATGCCAGCCGAGCCGATGATCAGGCACAAAACCAGACAGATGCTAAATTATAACAAAAATTTGTTTAATGAGCTAATTGATATAGATGCTTGCCTATAATAACAGTTTACATATTAGGGTACTCACCCTATAGAGCTTACGTTGAACTAAAATGGTCAACAGCCAGAAACTGATGGTCTCCAAGAAGTAGTTAATAAACAGATTAGATAGGGTATATGTATATTTAGCGGAAAATAAAAAAACGCAGTATAGAAATATCGGTGGATTAGCCAAACTGGCTTAAAAAACATATGTATTCACTGTTGAAAACAGAAGAAAACGTGACAAAAGGGAGGACCATCAGTATGACATGTCAGTTTAGTCTAGTACAAAAGGTCATATTTGCAGCTAAAGAGCATGCATTAAATGGAAAAGCAAATACATATCCTTACCATTTAGCCAATGGCTGGCAAGTAGCCTGAATGGTAGCAAAAGGGGGTGGTATGCAGGTGATTCAGGAAACTGCAAAACAGGTATAGGATAACAGTAGAGCCCTATACAGGGCACAAACATTAGCCTCAAAAACCTTATTCCAGCAGAAATAGACATTTAAAAAAAATGCAAAACTGAAGGATATATACCTGCAATATCGATGCGGCTGGCAGCGGAGCGATAGGAAAATAGTGGTAAGTGACCTGGCTGGCACGCTGAAACCCGCGTGCTTAAGTAGCCACGTCCCATCGCTGATGAGTCAGCCCGTCAGAAGGCGGAATGACGCAACCAGCGTCGGCCAAACACCAAGTGCTACGAGAACCGCTGATTCAATGGGAGGAACCCATGAACAGCGGAAACTACGTAAGCGCAGGGTTACCAGGCAACCAACCGAGCACTGGGGAATGGCTCTGAGGATACATGGATGCGTCATCAACCTCAGGGGGAGAGGGGAGGGGAGGGGGAAGGATGGGAGGTATACAGATGACGCTGGGCGACCGCATGTTAGGTAATGAGATCATGAAAAGCAGGTCCAATGCCATGATACAAGACGCCGGCCGGCATAACTGTTCCAAACAGAGTAATAGTATATAAAACATGTTTATTGATGCTATTACAAAAACCACAAATCTCAAATCTCAAATTATGTGGCCATCATAACAGCCACAGCAATGTATCTATCATAACAAGCCGACATAACAGTATATGTCAGACTGCGATAGCCATGTAGGCAATGTAAATAAAAATAAAACTATATATGTTAAATATCTCCCGAATTAGGGGAAGAAGGATAAGAGACCATAGAGACTAAAGGGTATGGGTAACTGTTAAGGTAAAGATTCAGATGAATAATAAACAGTTGTCAAGTGAAGGGAGAGGGGGGGGGAAGGGAAGGAGAGGGAAAGGAATAAGGGTGGGGGGAAAAAATGTTGGGTTCAACGGAGGCTGGGATTGGTATTAATAGCATGCATATAGCATGCATGAATACTAACTGGGGTTGGTTCAATTAGAGAAAAGATTTGTAAGAATGGGCTTCATTGATACCAGGAGCACATAGTGCATTCAAGCGTTCTATCCAGAGGGTTTCTCTACAGAGTATCTGTTTATCCCAGTTACCTCCTCGTGGATCACGAGGAATCACTGCAAGAGCAATGAACGATATTAATGAAGTATCAAACCTATGGTAGAGATCTAAGTGTCTGCTTACAGAGGTCACCATTTTTCCTCCTGCTGAATAATATACATGATCTTTGATGCGGGAACGAAATTGTCGAATGGTTCTACCCACATAGAAGGCCTTGCACTGACAGGACATTAGATACACTAGACCTTTCGTCTCACATTTGGCATGGAAATTAGGTATAAACGTTTCCCCATTGGGGAGTACAAAGCTAATGCCATTATTAATCCATGGGCAAAATGCGCACTTGCCACATTTGGTAATGCCATTGGGGAGATCCTTGGGATTACATGAAGGCAGATAGTGACTAGATGTCAGCTTATCGCGTAGCGAACGTGACCTTCTAAATGTGATGTCAGGTTTGCTGTGTATATATTTAGCAAGGATAGGGTCCTCTGTCAAAAGTGACCAATTGTTGGTTAGTACATTACGCAGCTCACAGTGCTGGCTAGAATATCTGGTAATGAATCTAACCACCTGATCCGTCTTATTGGTTTTAAGTCTTATAGAGTAACGAGTTACGTGACTGGCGTAGGGCCTTATTATAGGCCTTCCGTAGAAGAGATTTGGTGTAACCTTGTGCTCTAAGACGGTCACGCAGTAGGCTTGCCTGCACTATAAAGTCCTTGGTGTGTGTACAATTACGGTGTAGCCTTAAATATTGCGCATAAGGTATGCTTCGAATTAGGCTTACAGGGTGGGCACTGGTCGCATGCAAAATAGTGTTTCCAGCTGTTTCCTTCAGAAACAGCGTAGAAGCCAGACAACCATTGATGTCCTTAGAGATCGTTAGATCTAGAAAAGTGATACAATGGGTGTCACATGAAAAGGTAAATTTGAGATTGTAACGATTGTTATTAAGGGTCTCAATGAATGTCTGGAGTAGGGTGGGAGTACCCGTCCAGACAATAAAGATATCGTCGATGTACCTTAGCCAGCAGAGGGCATGGCCAGTGTACATCGACAACAGCTCATCTGAAAAAAGGTCACGTTCCCACCCCCCCAGGTACAAGTTGGCGTAGGTTGGGGCACATGATGTGCCCATAGCCACACCTTGTACCTGGAGGAAGTGGGACTCTTTGAAAGTAAAACTGTTTCTAGTCAAAATGAATCTTAATAATGAAATAACGAACTCGCAAAAATCCCAATGATAATGGTCCTGTTCCCGAAGAAAGGTACGTGCCGTCCGGATGCCCTGCTCGTGAGGGATGCTCGAGTATAGAGCCTCAACATCTAAGGTCACGAGCAGGGCATCAGGAGGGACGACCATATCTTCTGTCTGTTTAAGTAGGTCCAAAGTGTCACGAGTATAGGACGGAAGTGCAAGCACATGGGGCATAAGGATCGAATCGACAAATCTGCTAGCATTCTCAGTCAGAGAACCAATCCCTGAAACGATTGGTCTACCAGGGGGGAGGGAAGGGTGCTTATAAATTTTGGGAAGGGCATAAAAAGTTGCCAATCTGGGGTTACGTGTGTTCAAAAAATTATATAGATCTAGATCTATTAGGCCATCCTGGTGAGCAGAACCGATGATGTCAAGATAATCAGTTTTAAATTGGTTGATACAAGTCTCATTGATTCCTCTATACCATTCTTTATTACGGAGAATGTTAAATGCAGTGGCGGCTGGTGCTCACATTTTTTGGGGGGGCGCAAACAAACTGAAAAAAAAAAACATCAATTGCCACCACTGTGCCCATTAAACGCAGCCACTGTGCCCAAACGCCACTAGTTTGTCCCCAAATGCAGCCAGTTTCCCCCCCATATACAGCCAGTTTCCCCCCAAAATACAGCCAGTTTGTCCCCCAATATACAGCCAGTTTCTCCCCCATAATACAGCCAGTTTCTCCCCCATAATACAGCCAGTTTCTCCCCCATAATACAGTCAGTTTCTCCCCCAAATGCAGCCAGTTTGTCCCCCATAATACAGCCAGTTTGTCCCCCATAATACAGCCAGTTTGTCCCCCATATGCAGCCAGTTTGTCCCCAATATACAGCCAGTTTGTCCCCCAAATGCAGCCAGTTTGTCCCCCAAATGCAGCCAGTTTGTCCCCCATATGCAGCCAGTTTGTCCCCAATATACAGCCAGTTTCTCCCCCATAATACAGCCAGTTTCTCCCCCATAATACAGCCAGTTTCTCCCCCATAATACAGCCAGTTTCTCCCCCATAATACAGCCAGTTTCTCCCCCATATGCAGCCAGTTTCTCCCCCATAATACAGCCAGTTTCTCCTCCAAATGCAGCCAGTTTCTCCCCCAAATGCAGCCAGTTTCTCCCCCATAATACAGCCAGTTTCTCCCCCATAATACAGCCAGTTTCTCCCCCATATGCAGCCAGTTTCTCCCCCATATGCAGCCAGTTTCTCCCCCATATGCAGCCAGTTTCTCCCCCATAATACAGCCAGTTTCTCCCCCAAATGCAGCCAGTTTCTCCCCCATAATACAGCCAGTTTCTCCCCCATATGCAGCCAGTTTGTCCCCCAAATACAGCCAGCTTGTCCCCCCCCCCCCCAGCCCTGCACTTACCTTCCTCGAGTCAGCGCCGTCCTTCTTCCGTCCTCGATGTCTTCTCCCGCCCTCGATGTCACTTCAGCCAATCAGGTTACCGGTAGCCAGACCCGGTGAACCTGATTGGCCAGGGAACGCACCCCTGTGCGTCCTATTATTAGGTATTTAGAAGCCGATTACAGCCCTCAGGCTGTAGTCGGGAAGCCTATCAGAGCCTGCTGGCTCTGATAGGCACTTCTAAAGGCCAATCAGACGCTGTTATTCAGATGGCCGGCGCTCAAGGGGCCGGTCATCTGAATAGTGGGCGGCAGCAATACATAGGTTCATGCAATGCATGAACCTATGTATTGTTGTGAGTGACGGCCGGGCGCAGAAGCGAGCGGTAGCGGCGCTTCTGCGCCCACTATGGTTGCGCCGCCATGTGTAAAAAAAAAAAGACATTAAAAATAAAAAAAACTCTTAAAGGGCCCGTTTTTTTTTTTTTTTTTGGTGACTACAGGAGGGGGGGGGGGGCGGCGCCCGGGCACATCCTATGGACGGGCCGCCACTGGTTAAATGCCATAGTCTCGTAGTTGGACTTGGTCATCAATACCACATTTCCGCCTTTATCGGCTGCCTTAATTTCCAGGTCTGGGTGATTTTTTAGGCGGAGAATAACTTGTGTTTGAATAGGAGAAAGATTAGGGATCAAAGAGAAAATTTGTAATTGTTTGATATCATTTATAGTGCTCAGCAGAAAGGCCCAAATATTAGAGTTGGAGGCTAAGTCAGGAAATCTTTGAGATTTCAATTTAAATTTTTTGGTATTATGGGCACCTGTTTGTACAGGCACACTATTAGTGCCAGAGGTTTGAACACTGGTTGGCTTGTTTTCATCCAGTAATAACATAAGATCTCTAAGGGTTCTGAAATCTTCCATTGTAAAGTTTTTTACTTGTTCAGAAATACGTTTATCCTGAATAGCACGTCCACGATCCCCATCAAAAAGAAACTTTATAGGTTAAATTACCTTAGAACAAGTATAAATCTTTGATGGTTTCATATTTGTCCAGATTCATAGATGGACAAAAGCTGAGACCAAGTCTCAGGACGTCGAGTTCATCTGAGGAAAAAAGGTAGGGAGTCAAATTGATGACATCCAAACTGGGTGTTAGGAGGGTGGGAGGGGATTGGGGAGCAACTGAAAATTAGACAAGGGAATTGGGGTCTGTGAGATATGCACATCCAAGGTGCTTTGGCGTCGACAATGCTGTAATTGAGTCAACGTTTGTGCATTTTCAAAGGAGGGATTGGTTATAGGTAATGGTGTATTAGGTTCACCTAGCACAGGGCCACCTGTCACAACCGGAATAGAATTGGGACCTTGTGTTTGAGAACTAAGTCTTTGAATTACTTGAAGTGCGGTATCCCCCATATTTCGTGTTTGTACAGAGCCTCCTCCAGTATTGGGTAATAGATTAGTCTGCGTCGCATTAAGTTGTAATAGGGCAGTGTCAACAGTAGGGGGACGTTTCTTAGAAGCATATGGTGTATGTGACCCACCACCAAGATCCCGCTTACGTGTTCCAGAATTAGCGAGAGAGTGCGTCGTATTACCACGTCTAGAGGAAGGCTGCGAGGGGAAGAAAGAGGAAGAGTCAGATTCAGTATCATCATCAGTAGTAAAGTTAATATCACGGTTTCTAGGCATACGGAAATTTGATTTTGAGCCTTTATGTTAGGCTGGTGCCTGCCAACGGTAGGCAAAGCCCTCCATAAATGCTAATCTGTCTTTAGAAAATTAAGTACTGTCCGTGATACTTTTTTTATTTGCACTAACATAGAATTTTTCAGGACAAGCTTTCGGGGTATGTCCCCTTCTTCAAGGTCCAAGCAGTACTGATTCACAATTTTTTTAGCAGAATGTTGAAACAAAACAAGAAAAAAATCTCAGAGGGAAAGGAAAAAAAACACATACAAATCAATGGTAATAAAGATAGCAGCAGAGTTAGTGAGACAAGACAGAGTTAGTGAGATAAGACAGAGGGAGAGCTATAGACTTGAGGGGGGAGATGCTAGTCACAGAGGGGGTCATAAAACCTTAGTATAATGGGTAAGGAAACCAATATCTAAATTTAGGCCATTCGTTTTTGTGTTAAAAAGAATTATCATTCTTAGTTCAAATGTTTTCCTTTCCTGGATAGTTCTGAAATTCCCTTTAAGAACTAAAACATTGAGGTCTTCTATAGTGTGGTCCGGTTGTGAGAAGTGATGTCCCACAGGTGTGCAGAAACTCTCTTCTTTATGTTCCTTGATGGTATGTCTGTGAAAATTCATCCTCGCTTGCAACTTCTGTCCTGTTTCACCAACATAAGATCCTTTGCCACACCTGTTGCATTGGATGAGGTACACAACATTACTGGAGGTACAGTTGTAAGATCCCATGATGGTGAAGGTCCCATTTGTGTGTGTGACACTACAGTATACATCAGGGATGACAAGCTTCACACTTCCATATACAGAAAACCGACTGACCGATGCAGCTATCTTCATAGTTCCAGTTTTCATCCCCAACACACTAAACGAGCCATCATACACAGCCAGGCCATCAGATACCACCGAATTTGTTCAGACCCAGAAGTCAGAGATAAACATCTCAGAACACTGGCAGGCTCTTTCCAGAAGAAAGGATATAAAGACAAAACCATCAACAACAGCATAAACACAGCCTTGAAAACCCGAAGAGAAAATCTCCTCCAATACAAAGAGAAAAAAACAAATAACCGAGTACCTCTAGTCACCACATACAACCCAACACTAGAAGGGATCAAAAAGATAATCAAAGATTTACAGCCCATTATAACAGAGGATGAAACTCTGAAAGAAATATTCCAACAACCCCCATTATTGGCTTTCAGACAACCACCCAACCTCAGACACAAACTAATCAGCAGGAAACTTCACTCTGATTATGAAGTCACAAATAATGGAAGCAAACCCTGCAATAAAAAACGCTGCAAACTGTGCAACCAGATCAATCCATCCAAAAGTGTCACACACACAAATGGGACCTTCACCATCATGGGATCTTACAACTGTACCTCCAGTAATGTTGTGTACCTCATCCAATGCAACAGGTGTGGCAAAGGATCTTATGTTGGTGAAACAGGACAGAAGTTGCAAGCGAGGATGAATTTTCACAGACATACCATCAAGGAACATAAAGAAGAGAGTTTCTGCACACCTGTGGGACATCACTTCTCACAACCGGACCACACTATAGAAGACCTCAATGTTTTAGTTCTTAAAGGGAATTTCAGAACTATCCAGGAAAGGAAAACATTTGAACTAAGAATGATAATTCTTTTTAACACAAAAACGAATGGCCTAAATTTAGATATTGGTTTCCTTACCCATTATACTAAGGTTTTATGACCCCCTCTGTGACTAGCATCTCCCCCCTCAAGTCTATAGCTCTCCCTCTGTCTTATCTCACTAACTCTGTCTTGTCTCACTAACTCTGCTGCTATCTTTATTACCATTGATTTGTATGTGTTTTTTTTCCTTTCCCTCTGAGATTTTTTTCTTGTTTTGTTTCAACATTCTGCTAAAAAAATTGTGAATCAGTACTGCTTGGACCTTGAAGAAGGGGACATACCCCGAAAGCTTGTCCTGAAAAATTCTATGTTAGTGCAAATAAAAAAAGTATCACGGACAGTACTTAATTTTCTCTGTCATAATTGCACTAATACGGCTACAATTACGTCAAATCTGTCTTTAGACAGTTTATTTTGTTTCTTATAGATGATGTCTTTAGTAATTTTGGAAACAAAATCTTTTATTTCCTGCCAGCGTTTAGTATATTGGGCATGACTTTTGATGTATTCATGAGTAGACTGTAAGGCCACAATATCCTGATCCAGAATGATTAGTTCGGATTGGTATTGTGTGACTTAAGCCCTGTACACACGATCGGATATCCTATGGATTTTCGTCCGATGGATTATTTTCATCAGACAAACCGATCGTGTATGGGACCCATTGGTCTTTTGTCCATCGGTTTTTAAAAATAGAACATGTTTTAAATTTTTCCGATGGATAAAAAACCGATCGAAAACTCTGATCGTCTATGGGCAAGTCCATCGGATCAAAAACCCACGCATGCTCAGAATCAAGTCGACGCATGCTCAGAAGCATTGAACTTATTTTTCTCGGCTCATCGGAGTGTTTTACGTCACCGCGTTTGGAACGGTCGGTTTTTTGACTGATGGTGTGTGGGCAAGACTGATGGAAAACAGTTTCATCGGATATCAGATGGACAAATCCATCGGACAAAAATCCATAGGATATCCGATCGTGTGTACAGGGCTTAAGAGTTTCATCAACTGCTGCATAGTGTAAAAACATTTTCCCAAAGAACTTTAAACTCTGGAGCTACGATGGAAAGACCTGAACTTTTAGGCCCAAAGGGCTAATGTTTTCCCGTATATATTTATTCAAAAATTCAATATGCCAATATAGATTGGCCTTTTTTTTAAGAAGACGTTTCATTTTGGCCATAAATTGGTTGATCCCAATTTCCTGTTCATTATCCACATTACATTTGGTCTGGATTTCAGACATATAACCAGACCAAGCTGCACCTACAAAGTCCATAGTCAAATTTACTTCTTCTCAAAGAAGGTCCTCAAATAACAAGGGAGAAAAAAAGGGGAATTGTTATAACAAATATGAGAGTTGTGGATAGAGTTTTTGTCATACTAATTAGGTAAATATTGGTATATAACCACTACCTAGTCAAAGGACTAGGATACCCGGGTGTTCCCACCCTAAAACTTTTGAAAAGGAGTTAAATTGTATCTTAGCACATAGTGGTACTGTGGATACATAAATTAAACGTGTGCCGCGTCCTATAAATTGTTGAAAAAGGAGGTTGTGGGGGACTTTGGACTTTATAGGCACAAATTGACAAGATACATTTGTAGAAAAATATAACAAATTTATTAAATTGAATTACAAAAAATAACATTTAAAAAAGATTTTCTAAAAACCATTAAACAATTATGTATATAGGCCAACCAGATACAATCACTGAGGGATGCAGAATTTATAATAACAATAGGACCTATAGGAGAATTATTCTCCAAATTCCATAGGGTCCAAGCAGTTGGCTAGATACCGACAGTGGAGGCTAGAATTGTGGTACCCAGTGAGGTCCACAGCTTTAACATGTTTCGCGTGAGGACACGCTTCTTCAGAAAGCAACAGCATAAAAAGCTAGTAAATGAAAATACAATATGTTAGAAATATCATGGTTACCTAGTAAACGGTTACATAAACAGCAGTACATGAGAGTATTCAAAAAGAACCAGTCAGCCGGACAGCAGCTCATAGGACAACAAAAAGACATGAAAAAACATGCTCCAGAAAGGACACGAACGAATCATGGGGGCATGGTAAACAGTAGAAAATTATGTGGATGTCATCAACAAGGGAAATTTAGCCAGTATAAAATTTGATTGAGGTACTCTCCAGAATATATACTATATCCATGAAGATAAAGAGGTATCAATATAATTGAAATAAAAAATAGACATCTGCTTATCAAGTTATACTCACCCTCCGGAGTCTTTAGACTTGAATGTCACTGGAGTAGGGTTCCAATACCCTCAAAAAAGCCCTTCCAAGATGGGCTAAAGACTGAATTGGAAAGGGAGGGGAAGGTGGGGAGAGGAAGGAAGGGAAGGGATGGGAGGGAAAGGAAGAGAACTAGGAAGGGGGATGAGAGAGGAAGTGGAAGGGGGAGGGAGGGGAGATGGGGGGCAGGGTAAGGTATGGGAAAGGATAAGAAGAAGGTAGAATTCCCAGTCGGGACCGATGCCAGCCGAGCTGATGATCAGGCACAAAACCAAAAAGATGCTAAATTATAACAAAAATTAGTTTAATGAGCTAATTGATATAGATGCTTGCCTATAATAACAGTTTACATATTAGGGTACTCACCCTATAGAGCTTACGTTGAACTAAAATGGTCAACAGCCGGAATCTGATGGTCTCCAAGAAGTAGTTAATAAACAGATTAGATAGGGTATATATATGTAGCGGGGTCCTCAAATTGATGGGATACACCTGGGGAATAGTGTGACCCAGGTGTATAATTGTGTTAAGGGTTCAGACCCCTTTTTGTTTCGTGGAGGATTGGAGGATGTAGTATTCTCCTTTGCCTGTGGGTGGCGGGGTACCCACAGGCTTCAGGTAGAATCATCCCCTGCAGTGCTCCCTGTTTTGTCCCTTCCCGGAGATGGTATGGCTGGGGCGGGGAACCCGCCGGGCCGTTGATGGGAGGAGATAAAAGGGGGAGACGCCCTTACCACGAGGTCTTGCGGAGAAGGAGGTCCTCGGAGGAGGAGGGTTGCGGTCCGCACCCAGGCCCCTTAGGCCTGGGTGCTGGAGATCCAGGAGTCTGGTCCAGGTGCCCATGGCCTGGTCCGGAGTCATGTTGGCGTCCATCCCAGGCACCTTTAGCCTGGGGTGAGGTACTATCGATGAGGCCTGGGGCCCAGTACCTTCGACTGGGTCCCGCTAGGGTGGACTGTCTGAGGGTCCCTGAGCGGAGGGACTCGTATCTGAGGTGAGGAGGCCAGAGAGGTTACCCACTGGAGACCCGGAGCAGCACCAACCCGGTGACAGTGGGCCTCTGGGAACTCTCTTGGGAGGACACATCCCCCTGATAGGGGCCACAGCGTATCGAAGAGGGCTCCATTGCTGTTCATAGGGGTTGCTGGAAGAGACCCCATCTTTCCTGTTCTGTAACAGCCGGATTGGCTTAGGCGCCGCTGGTCATAGTACAGTGGCATAGAACTTAAACTTTAGGAAGTGCCTCGATCTGCTCGCCCCACCGTTGGCAAGGTTATAGGTCCCAACCAGTTTGCTGCAAAAGAACTGTTTATTGTGCTTTGCTTATGGAGTGTCAAATAAACAAGTGTTGGACCTTTCTCCGGTGTGTGAACTCCAGTTACTGGAAGCAAAGGGGAGGCTGGTGAGCTTGCAATTACAGACTCAGTGCATTCACAGAACACACCGGCCCGAGGAAACATCAGTAAGTGGCCTTTACCTCCCTACTACAATGGGGAGGACATGGGCCGTGGCGCATCTCACTCTCACAACCCAGGAACTCCTAGACATGAGTTGGTGTGTAACCGATAAAGATGGAGAGAGAGTGAGGCCGCTACACGTGGGGGCTCGTCCGGGATAGAGTGTGTTCTAAAGATGGACTTGAGAATGTCTACATTTGAACTTTGCTGCCCAGAGGAGTTCCGAGCAGATCGGCCATATTACTGGCCAAAGTGCGTCCCTGCTCGGAGTTGTGGAAATGACCCTAACACGGGAAAGGCCCATGCGGAGGAGCGGAAAAAGGGAGAGGTCCAGCCGCGTGACATACTGCACGTGGGGACTGTTAACGCACTGCGCCACGAGGCACCCCATGGCGACATCGTTCGTGGGCGGAGTCAAGAGGAAGCCCGCGAAAATGTACAGCTCATGGGAGGAGTCTGGCCAAGTGTGGGGATACACGTGGAGACTCCGGCGCGGGGTCAGTGCATGATGGAGCAGCAGATAGTCGGGATGACCTCAAGTGCCCCGTGGATTATGGTTCCTCACCCCACGAGAATGACTTCCTTTGCTGCCCCCATCACAGACACGGGGATAAGACTTAGGCCCCGAGGGCGGTTGGCTCTGTACACTTGCAGAGACACGGAGGCCCTCGGTGTGATCTGTCCCGGCTGCTCGGGACTGGTGGTCACCCTGAAGCCATTCGGGCGATGTGAGGAGTGCAGAGAATTCCTTTTTGAGGTCGAGTCGTCCACAGCAAGGCCCCGGGCCCTTCGCCTCAACCACTTCACGGGTACCGCTACTCCGGAAGGGGAGATCAAGGCCTTTGTCGAGGTTCCCGTGCGCGCTGACCAGGGCGATGGACTGCCCAACAGAGAAAAATCCGAGGATGCTGCCTCGGTCGCCACAAGTTCTCTGCTCCCACCCCCGAAGAGGAAAGTTGGCCTACTACAGGCATCCTATGGACGTGGTCGAGCTTCACCCCGCTGCTTGCCTGGCCTGGATGGCGCCGGTCGAGAAGGAAGTCCCGGACATCCCAGTCCTCTACAAGGGTCAGGTGAGCCAGGGGCTGGGACTGTGGTGGTGGTTGGAGGTGTCGGGGGCCCATTGGAGGTGGAGCCCCCCAGGGAGGATGATTCTGTGTCCACCGGAAGATATCTGCCTGCGGAGATGTATGACACCTCCGACCTAGAGTCGCTGTCTGACTGCGGAGAAGATGGCGAGATAGACGAACTGTTCAGCCGCAAGGGCTGGGATAGAATGCCACTTCTTGCTTCCCGTGCGGTACGGGATTCACCTATGTACACAGGAGACAGCACACCTCGGGTGGAAGACCCGCAGCTTACGAGGGAACCTACCCCTCCACCGGTGTCCTCATCTACTGTTACCTCACCTGCTTTGGTTGTGGGGACACCCCGCGCTTCTCTGAGAGCGCCGAAAGTCAGTTTCAGGGAGCTGGTAAAGGCACCTCGGCATCCGGAAGCTATTGTGCTGCCTGGAACTGGAGAGAAAGCCACTATGCCACCTTTGGCCCGCTTGCAGAGACTGTTTTGCCACAAAGTAGCTCGGGAATATGGGTGGGAGTACCCGTATCTGCCCCGGGACTTGCTGTTTGAGGTGGAAGTCTGGAGAGCAAGATGGTATGACGAGTTTGTGTGGGACAAGTTGAAGGTGCCTCATGCTCGCAGGTACCTGGAATGTGTGTCGGCAGTGTCTAAGAGGTTTGAGGACTGCAGAGCTGAATGGAAATTGGGGCGCCATATCCATGCTGACAAGATAGTCATTTGCAGAAGAGAAGGAGAAGATGTCGAGTATTCGATAGAGGCATTTGACAAACACCTGAAACCCCTGTATCTGCCGGATCCAAAGTTTTATTTATAGGAGAAAAGAACTCCTGTTTATTTCCTTTGTGCACTTGAACTTTCTGGAAGAGCCATTCCCAGACTGCCAGGACTGTGCCCTGCTTTTGTTTTTATTTGGGCTTTTCTTTTTCTCATTGGAGACTTGGGGCTGTTGTGTTTTTTTGTGTTTCCCCTTTTCTTCATGTGCCAAAGGCAAGGACATTTGGGAATAGTGGCAGAGTAGGGAAAAGCTGGAAGAACGAAGATTCGTTGAGTGTCATGACCGCGGCGTTGTCACCAGGTGGCAGTGTTGCGCAACAAATGTTTGAAAATGTTTCACACACACATCCCCTTGCTTGTTGGAGTGAGTGGGTCTCTCGGCTGACGGGCCCACTCATGCCAAATGACACGAAATTATGTTAGGATGTTGTTTTTTTCTTTCCCCTGCAGGAGAATCGTCAATCAAGATCATTGAGAGTGGGTGGCTCTTAGACAGTGTGGGAGAGGGGTTGTGATTATGCAGATGTTTAAAGTGTTTTATGACATAAGTTGTTTTATATGTTCCCCATTCCCTGAGCAGGTCTTGGCACTTGGGAAAAATTTAGAGGAACTGCCTCAGGGGTTTCACTCCATGTCACCACTTTATGGGAGGCATGGGTGTGCACCTGACGCTGGGGACCAGCGTCCAATCACAGGGGGGAATGTGTAGCGGGGTCCTCAAATTGATGGGATACACCTGGGGAATAGTGTGACCCAGGTGTATAATTGTGTTAAGGGTTCAGACCCCTTTTTGTTTCGTGGAGGATTGGAGGATGTAGTATTCTCCTTTGCCTGTGGGTGGCGGGGTACCCACAGGCTTCAGGTAGAATCATCCCCTGCAGTGCTCCCTGTTTTGTCCCTTCCCGGAGATGGTATGGCTGGGGCGGGGAACCCGCCGGGCCGTTGATGGGAGGAGATAAAAGGGGGAGACGCCCTTACCACGAGGTCTTGCGGAGAAGGAGGTCCTCGGAGGAGGAGGGTTGCGGTCCGCACCCAGGCCCCTTAGGCCTGGGTGCTGGAGATCCAGGAGTCTGGTCCAGGTGCCCATGGCCTGGTCCGGAGTCATGTTGGCGTCCATCCCAGGCACCTTTAGCCTGGGGTGAGGTACTATCGAGGAGGCCTGGGGCCCAGTACCTTCGACTGGGTCCCGCTAGGGTGGACTGTCCGAGGGTCCCTGAGCGGAGGGACTCGTATCTGAGGTGAGGAGGCCAGAGAGGTTACCCACTGGAGACCCGGAGCAGCACCAACCCGGTGACAGTGGGCCTCTGGGAACTCTCTTGGGAGGACACATCCCCCTGATAGGGGCCACAGCGTATCGAAGAGGGCTCCATTGCTGTTCATAGGGGTTGCTGGAAGAGACCCCATCTTTCCTGTTCTGTAACAGCCGGATTGGCTTAGGCGCCGCTGGTCATAGTACAGTGGCATAGAACTTAAACTTTAGGAAGTGCCTCGATCTGCTCGCCCCACCGTTGGCAAGGTTATAGGTCCCAACCAGTTTGCTGCAAAAGAACTGTTTATTGTGCTTTGCTTATGGAGTGTCAAATAAACAAGTGTTAGACCTTTCTCCGGTGTGTGAACTCCAGTTACTGGAAGCAAAGGGGAGGCTGGTGAGCTTGCAATTACAGACTCAGTGCATTCACAGAACACACTGGCCCGATGAAACATCAGTAAGTGGCCTTTACCTCCCTACTACAATGGGGAGGACATGCCGTGGCGCATCTCACTCTCACAACCCAGGAACCCCTAGACATGAGTTGGTGTGTAACCGATAAAGATGGAGAGAGAGTGAGGCCGCTACATATATATTTAGCGGAAAATAAAAAACTGTAGTATAGAGATATCGGTGGATTAGCCAAACTGGCTTAAAAAACATATGGATTCACTGTTGAAAACAGTAAAAAGTGACAAAAGGGAGGACCATCAGTATGATATGTCAGTTTAGTCTAGTACAAAAGGTCATATTTGCAGCTAAAGAGCATGCATTCAATGGAAAAGCAAATACATATCCTTACCATTTAGCCAATGGCTGGCAAGTAGCCTGAATGGTAGCAAAAGGGGGTGGTATGCAGGTGATTCAGGAAACTGCAAAACAGGTATAGGATAACAGTAGAGCCCTATACAGGGCACAAACATTAGCCTCGAAAACCCTATTCCAGCAGAAATAGACATTTCAAAAAAATGCAAAACTGAAGGATATATACCTGCAATATCGATGCGGCTGGCAGCGGAGCGATAGGAAAATAGTGGTAAGTGACCTGGCTGGCACGCTGAAACCCGAGTGCTTAAGTAGCCACGTCCCATCGCTGATGAGTCAGCCCATCAGAAGGCGGAATGACGCCACCAGCGTCGGCCAAACACCAAGTGCTACGAGAACCGCTGATTCAATGGGAGGAACCCATGAACAGCGGAAACTACAAAAGCGCAGGGTTACCAGGCAACCAACCAAGCACTGGGGAATGGCTCTCGGAGGATACATGGATGCGTCATCAACCTCAGGGGGAGGGGGAGGGGAGGGGGAAGGATGGGAGGTATACAGATGACGCTGGGCGGCCGCATGATAGGTAATGAGTCCAAGGATCATGAAAAGCACGTCCAATGCCGTGAAACAAGACGCCGGCCGGCATAACTGTTCCAAACAGAGTAATAGTATATAAAACATGTTTATTGATGCTATTACAAAAACCACAAATCTCAAATCTCAAATTATGTGGCCATCATAACAACCACAGCAGTGTATCTATCATAACAAGCCGACATAACAGTATATGTCAGACTGCGATAGCCATGTAGGCAATGTAAATAAAAATAAAACTATCAATGTAAATAAAAATAAAACTATATATAATGTTAAATATCTCCCGAATTAGGGGAAGAAGGATAAGAGACCATAGAGACTAAAGGGTATGGATAACTGTTAGGGTAAAGATTCAGATGAATAATAAACAGTTGTCAAGGGAAGGGAGAGGGGGGGAAATAGACAATCTCGAGGCACCCTTTAAAAATGATGGACAGTCTCGAGGCACCCCATTCTAAATGTAAAAATTAACTAATGCCCCATACACACAATCGTTTTTCATGCCGTTAAAAATGCCATTTTTAAAAATGGGCATTAAAACCGATCGTGTGTATGCTCCAGAGCATTTTTAACGGCGTGAAAAACGACCATTAAAAATTTCGAACATGCTCTATTTTTTCACGTTTTTCATGTCGTTTTTTTTAACGACGTGAAAAACGATAGTGTGTATGCTTTTACGAAGTGAAAAAAAACGCGCATGCTCAGAATCAAGTATGAGACGGGAGCGCTCGTTCTGGTAAAGCTAGCGTTTGTAATGGAGATAGCACATTCGTCACGCTGTAACGGACTGAAAAGCACGAGGCTGAAAAGCGCGAATCGTCGCTCAACAAACTTTACTAACATGAAGGGTGGCACCATCCGAACGGAACTTCCCCTTTATAGTGCCGTCGTACGTGTTGTACGTCACTACGCTTTGCTTGAACGTTTTTTTTAATGATCGTGTGTACGCAAGACAGGCTTGAGAGGAAACATGAAAAAAAACGACGAGAAAAACGTTGGTTTAAAAAATGGCATGAAAAACGATCGTGTGTACGCCGCATAACAGTTTTACATAACGCAGCAACATCCACACGCAGGACACCCATAATTAGAGGTGAATTATTCTTCCAAAGCAAATTGGTACTGATTCGTATTCCAATGTTTCTCTTCTCCCTTAGTTTTTCTCCATCACTCAGTTAATGTGACCCCAATGCTGATAGGGAGGGGCAGGGAAGAATCAAACAAAGATGCCATTTGTTGTTAGGGCTCTGGCAGCTAGAAGCTTGTAATGGTGCACAATGGAACCCTATGGCTTTGTGTAACTAAAAGGCATGCTTCATCCACACCCCTGAAGAAATCTCAAGGCACTCCAGGGTGCCTGAGCACCCTGGTTGAAAAAGGCTGACTTAAGCCTCGTACACACAGTCGGACTTCCATCGGACTTTTCCGTGGATTTTTGTCCGAACGGAGTTGGCCGGGCATACCCATAGCATACACACGCTCTGACTTTACTGCAAAGTTTCTCAAAACTTTTTGCAACATCATGTGGTTTTTCTGCTCTTTTCTGCTCTTTACCGCCACCCTTTGGTCAACTTCTGCTATTGTTGGTTGATTTTAACATTATTTGTTTTGTCCATCGGACAAAAGTCCTATGGTTTTCTGTACACACGGTAGGACTTTGCTCCATCGGACTTTTGTTGGGCAAAAGTTTGTCCGTTTGCAGACCCAACTTTTGTCCGATGAAAACAAAACCAAACGAAAAAAAGTTTGTCCGATGGAGCGTACACACGGTCGGATTGTTGGTCCAACTTGCTTAAAACGAAGTTTGTTGGGCTATGCACACGAGACGCCGGTGCAAACTCTGCTGAACACACGTTTTTAAAGGCTAAAACCGGCATTTAAAAACGCCCGTTTTGCCGCAATTTTAGCGGCATTTTACCGCGTTTTATCGCGTTTGCGTCTATAGGCGTTTAGTTAAGAAACATCATAAGACCCTCCCTAAGCTCAAAAAACATTATTATTTAACCATTTCAGCCATTTTGGGAGACCAGCAGCTGAGAGAGCAGCAGTGTACTTGTATTTAGCGTATCACTTGCCACATCATCTGCCACAAGCTGTGGATTGTCCACTTGCCACGTCACCTGGCCACGTCACCTGGCCATGTCACCTGCCACGTCACCTGGCCACAAGTTGTGGATTGTCCACTTGCCACATCACCTGATACGCCACCTGGCCACGTCACCTGCCACAAGTTGTGAATTGTCCACTTGCCACGTCACATGGCCACGTCACCTGGCCATGTCACCTGCCACGTCACCTGGCCACAAGTTGTGGATTGTCCACTTGCCACATCACCAGGCCACGTCACCTGGCTACGTCACCTGCCACAAGTTGTGCATTGTCCACTTGCCACGTCACCTGCCACATCACCTGGCCACGTCACCTGCTAACAATTTGTGGATTGTCCACCTGCCACGTCACCTGCCACATCACCTGGCCACGTCACCTGCCACAATTTGTGGATTGTCCACCTGCCACGTCACCTGGCCATGTCACCTGCCACAAGTTTTGGATTGTCCACTTGCCACGTCACCTGCCATGTCACCTGGCCACGTCACCTGCCACAATTTGTGGATTGTCCACCTGCCACGTCACCTGGCCACGTCACCTGCCACAAGTTTTGGATTGTCCACTTGCCACGTCACCTGCCACAATTTGTGGATTGTCCACCTGCCACGTCACCTGGCCACGTTACCTGCCACAAGTTGTGGATTGTCCACTTGCCACGTCACCTGGCAACATCACCTGCCACAAGTTGTGGATTGTCTACAGTGCAATGCAAGCAATTACAGTTTTTTTTCATATTTTTTTGATGGTTTTTCATCATTTGCCATAATTTTTGAGATTTCTAATGTAAAAAAATAGGTCACCTTTAAAAACGCTAATAAACGAAATCGCGGCAAAACGCCGGTACCGCGTTTTGCCGCGTTTAGCCGCGTTTTGCGTCTGAAACGTGGAAAACTTTTGCGTCTGAACCCATTTTTTTGCTTCTGGAAAAACGAGGTTAAACGCAACTGCCTAAAAACGGCAATAAACGAGACTGTGTGCATGGACACATAGGATAACATTGAATGGGTTCAGGAGCAGTTGAAAAAAGTGTCCAACTGCCTCTGAACGCGCGTTTAACAGCAAATAACAGCGTCTCGTGTGCATGGGGCCTTAGAGACACCTGCTGTGTGTTTAAATTAGAACACTGGCAGTTTGCCAAGATTCTGTTTCCCATGGAAAATAAAGGAGGGGTTTAGATTTCTCTGCCTATGTTGTGGAATTTTAAGATGAATTTCTTAACAATGCCTATAGCTATAGAGATGAACTTGTGCTTGTTTTAAAGTGCTTTTACTGCTTGTTTAGAATATGTAAATACTTATGCTCAGTCTGGGCACATGTTCACTTTAAAAGTAAAAGTCTGTGCTGTTATTATACAGAATACATTTTAAAACAATATACATGTGGTAATTTTAGCTAATCCATACAATAAATCCTTTAGTGAGTTGAAAAAAAAATGTAACCTTTAAAAATTAGTCAGCTAACACATGGGAATGAAAATACTGCATTGGTTATATTGATGTGAACTGACCTTTTAGTTATCACTATCAAATTTCTGTAAAAGTGGAGTGCACATTGTGCTTGGAAACTGCAGAAGTGCTACAGTTCTGACATTACTGGGCATTACAGATATACTATATTTAAAGTGAAACTGAACCCAGAAAGTAAAATTACACGTGGGCTCGGTTTTTTTTTTTTTTTGGTGGAAGAGTCGTTAAATGTTTTTTTTTTTTGCTCAAAAAAACTTTTTGCACTTAATACTGCCATTTGTTTTAGTTTTTTTTGCTTATACTGTCTGCTGGCCATGTGCCATGTATACTCTAAGCATCTGTAAGAGTGGAGCCTAGTGCCAGGATAGTGCAACTCCACTGCGCTTATATGAAAGTTGCAGCCTCACTGACTGCCTAGTGGCCAAAGAAGGAAAATTGAAGGAAGATGGTGTAAAGTTATGGGAAGAATGTGGAGTTGTTATCTCTGGAACACAGAAAACGTAGTGATACGTTTGCCAGTGGCGGAATTTTCAGGGTCGCAGCAGTCGCAGCTGCGACTGGGCCCTGTAGTTCCGTGAAGTCCGGGGGGCCCGCCCGCCGCCCGTGTGAGGGGCCCGCCCACCGCCCGCCAGTATGAGGAGCCGTTCCGCCGCAGGGATCGGGTGCTGACAAGGCAGTGGATGCAGGGGCGGCACCGCGGCAACCCCCCCAAGACTCCCAAGACATCTCCCCTGCCTGCACCTCTGGCTGGCTGTTTAGAGTGCAGTGGGGAGATGTGGGAGGAGGTGGAAGGTGGCGATCGGCAGCTCTATGGTGCCTGTGTGGGCAGCAAGATCTCCCTGGGGCTTGTAGTACTCGAGTGTCAGTGTGTATACAGAGGAGAGGGGAGGGGCCTCTGACCCGGGCAGGTATTAGTTTCACTTTCACTCTGCTTGCACAATGTTGCTGATGCCCGGGTCAGAGGCCCCTCCCCCCTCACATGGTTCGGATATAGAACTACTAGCCCCAGCAAGACCCCCCTGCCTGTGGACACCATAGAGCTGCCAATCGCCACCTCCACCAGCCAGGTACAGGGGAACCCCTGCAAGGGGGGAGTCAGCTGTTTGGGGACCCTGATGTAAGGGGGGGGGTTTTCTGGGGACACTAATGTAAGAAAGGGGGCCTCTGGGGACACTAATGTAAGAAAGGGGGCCTCTGGGGACACTAATGTAAGGAAGGGGGCCTCTGGGGACACTAATGTTAGGGGGGGGGCTCTCTGGTGATCCTGGTGTAAGGGGGGGCTCTCTGGGGACCCTGATGTAAGGGGAGGCTCTCTGGGGACCCTGATGTAAGGGGGAGGCTCTCTGGGGACCCTGATGTAAGGGGGAGGCTCTCTGGGGACCCTGATGTAAGGGGGAGGCTCTCTGGGGACCCTGATGTAAGGGGAGGCTCTCTGGGGACCCTGGTGTAAGGGGGAGGCTCTCTGGGGACCCTGGTATAAGGGGGAGGCTCTCTGGGGACCCTGGTGTAAGGGGAGCTCTCTGGGCACCCTGGTGTAAGGGGGGGCTCTCTGGGGACCCTGGTGTAAGGGGGGGCTCTCTGGGGACCCTGGTGTAAGGGGGGGCTCTCTGGGGACCCTGGTGTAAGGGGAGGCTCTCTGGGGACCATGGTGTAAGGGGAGGCTCTCTGGGGACCCTGGTGTAAGGGGAGTCTCTCTGGGCACCCTGGTGTAAGGGGGAGGCTCTCTGGGGACCCTGATGTAAGGGGGAGTCTCTCTGGGGACCCTGGTGTAAGGGGAGGCTCTCTGGGGACCCTGGTGTAAGGGGAGGCTCTCTGGGGACCCTGGTGTAAGGGGAGGCTCTCTGGCGACCCTGATGTAAGAAGGGTCTCTCTGGGGACACTAATGTAATGTAAGAGGGGAGGCTCTCTGGGGACACTAATGTAAGGGAGGCTCTCTGGGGACCCCAATATAAGGGGAGGCTCTCTGGGGACCCTGGTGTAAGTAGGGAGGCTCTCTGGGGACCCTGGTGTAAGTAGGGAGGCTCTCTGGGGACCCCGATATAAGGGGAGGCTCTCTGGGGACCCTGATGTAAATGGGGAGGCTCTCTGGGGACCCTGATGTAAGTAGGGAGGCTCTCTGGGGACCCTGATGTAAGGAGGGGCTCTCTGGGGACACTAATGTAGGAAGGGAGGCTCTCTGGGGACCCTAATGTAGGAGGAGGCTCTCTAGGGACCCTGATGTAAGTAGGGAGGCTCTGTGGGGTCCCTGATGTAAGGGGGGCTCTCTGGGGAGTCCCCCTATGTGATGGTGTGTGTGGGGGGGCGGTATTGAAGGACCTGGCCTTGGGGCGGCAAAGGGAGTAAATCTGGGCCTGGGCAGAGGCAGCAATGAGACTGGGGGCAGACACTGAAAAATTAAGTCAGCAGACCTGCTGACACCAATGAGAGAAGGCGAGGGAGGAGCTTTCCTCTCTGCGTGGAATACCTATACGGTCTACCCATGAGGCAAGAAGGCATCCTGGCGGGAGATTAGAAGGCACGGTGACCGTGACCGATCGAACGGAATTCCCGGGGAATCGATTGATTGACGGTAAGTGACATTTTGCAGAGCTAAGCAATCGATGCCAACCTCCACCACCTGTGTCTCTTACTGATCCCATCCCCCCACCACTCATCTCATCCCTATCCCCCCATTACTTCTACAACAGAGGTGATGGGGGGGATAGGGATGAGATCAGTGGTGGGAGGATGGGATCAGTAAGAGGCACAGGTGGTGGTGGGAGAGGATGGCACTACCACTGCAGCCACCCCCCTCAAGTACCACCACTGCCACCCCCCTCAAGTACCACAGCTGCCATCCCCCCTCAACTACCGCCGTTGCAACCCCCCTCAAAAAAAAGTATCAAAATCATGCTTTTTCGAGGGGGGGCCCTTTGTGATTTCTTGCACCGGGGCCCAGAGGTTTCTAGTTACGCCTCTGACGTTTGCCATATAGTGCAAGTAGTTTTGTTGAACTTACCCTTTAGTTCTACTTGAAAAGACAGCTGTAGGAAAGATTCCAGGGAAAGGACAAAAAAAAAAGTAAGTGTAAAGCCCTGTACACACGATCGGATTTCCGATGAAGCTGACTTCCATCAGTCTTGCCTATACACCATCAGGCACAAATCCGACCGTCCCAAACGCCGTGACGTAAAACACTCCAACGAGCCGAGAAAAATTAGGTTCAATGCTTCTGAGCATGCGTCAACTTGATTCTGAGCATGCGTGGGTTTTTTTTTCCGATGGAGTTCCACATAGACGATCGGAATTTGCTATAGTTTTTTTTCCCATCAGATACATTTAAAACATGTTCTATTTTTAATCTCCGATGGAAAAAAGACCGATGGGGCCCATACACGATCGGTTTGTCCGATGATAAAAGTCCATTGGACTGTTTTCATCGATAAAACCGATCGTGTGTACAGGGCATTACTTCACTTATCTCTGTTTTGTACTTTCCAAATCATGGCTCTCCAAAAATGTCCCACTAAAAAAAATCAATGCCTCTTTCTGTAGTGTATGCCTAAACATTAATGCTATTCAAGCATGTCATGTCAAGCAGAGGATTTTAGAGTTGCTGTAGACTGAAAACAAGAGTTGAACAGTCATCTATACATCTATAAACAGGCACGGGCACATAGGTATTTCGGTATTGTTGTAAACGTGTCGTCTTGTGTTCATAAAATAAGTAAATTGGGACCCTGGGGTGGCCAACCTTAACATTTTATGGTCTGTCCCTGGTTGCATGTGAACTGCTGCTTTGCAGTTTCAACGCAATATAAGACATGTTTTTTAAAACTTTATATAAATGGCGCCAACCTTATATATGCTTATAAGAAAACGTATCCTTTAAGTGTGAAACACACTAATGATTAGACATGTGCACACTGAAATATTTTGTTTCAGAATTTCGGCTTAGTCCGAAAAATAAATGTATTTAGTTACTCCCGAAATTAGTTTTTAATTATTTTGTTTAGTTAAAAAATGCATTCGTCCGAAAATCCGCATTAATTAAAGTCGAATTTGCCAATTGAAGGCTTATGGTGTTTGTCGGATGTTCTAAGAAGATTCGACGAAGCAGCTAAACTGTACGACGCCGCGATCGTACATTTCCGGTCGCATGCTCCGCCCACACACAAGCTATAGTAGAATTCTAATGTTGTATGACTAGTAATAATTATATTTATTAAATATTATTACTATTCAACCAACATTAGAATTCTTCTATAGCCTATGGGTGGAGCATAAGACCCCACATCTCACCTCTAGGCTGGGAAGCCTGAAAAAAAAAAAAAAAAAAAACAATCCTGGCTTTGATCGTAGCGGTGAGTCGGTAGAAGCACCGGAGGGCAGCGGGAGGGGGGGGCCATCCCCTCTCACCTCCCGTAAGAGCGATCAAGTGGTGGAACAGCCGCTATGATCGGTCTTATGGTGTAGGGAATCGCCGGCTGAAAAAGCTAATATCTGAATGATGCCTGTAGCTGCTCCCATCATTCAGATATCCCCGCATAAAGTTAAGGACGTCATATGACGGCCGGTGGACGGGAAGTGGTTATTGCGGAGTATGGCCGGGTATTGCGGAGTATGGCCGGGTATTGCGGAGTATGGCCGGGTATTGCGGAGTATGGCCGGGTATTGCGGAGTATGGCCGGGTATTGCGGAGTATTGAGGAGTATGGCAGGGTATTGCGGAATATGGCAGAGTATTGCACAGTATGGCAGGGTATTGCACAGTATGGGCAGAGTATTGCACAGTATGGGCAGGGCATTGCAGAGTATTGCACAGGGCATTGCAGAGTATTGCACAGGGCATTGCAGAGTATTGCACAGGGCATTGCAGAGTATTGCACAGGGTATTGCAGAGTATTGCACAGGGTATTGTACAGGGATGGCTAAGCAGGGATGGATGGATGGCTGGATCTGTGACTGCAATTGTCACAGATCCAGCCCACAGCTGACATGGGGGAGGGAGCTGCCATGATCCGCTCCCTCCCCTCTCCTCTCACACTGTACTGATCGGTACACAGAGGGGAGAGAGGAAACCCCATCACATGACGCCGGTCTGTTTACAAGTGATCGCTCCGTCATTTGACGGAGCGATCACGTGGTAAACGGCCGCGATTAGCGGCCATCTACCGTGATCCGTGATGCGCCGGGTCTTCCGGACCCAGCGGTCACGGACATTTCCTGGAGCGCGCCCCAGGGTGCGCGCGGGAGCAAGATTCTGTGAGGACGTCCACTCAGGATAACTCGACCGCGCTGTGGACGTCTTTCGTCCATGGCGCGGTCGGCAAGTGGTTAAGCAATATTGAATGCATATGTTTGTTAAACCACTTCCCTACCCAGCCATAGTCAAATGACGTCCACAGATGGGATCTCCCATCCTGGGTGGACGTCATATGACGTCCTCGGCTTTGTAGGGGGATATCTGAATGATGCCTGCAGCTAGAGGCATCATTCAGATATCCTTTTCTTGGGCCGGAGATTCTGTGCACCATATGAATGATCATAGCGGCGGTTCCGCCGCTTGATCGTTCTTATAGGCGGCGGGAGGGGACATCCCCCCCTCCCGCCGCCATCCGGTGCTTCTCCGGGCTCTCCCGTGCGATCGGGTACCCGGAGCGAATCTTCCGGCACCGTTGGTGGGTCACGTGATGAGCATAGAGATGACTGGTGACCAGATGGTCACCAGTCATCTCTATGATCGTCGGAGGCCCGGGCGCGATGTGATGACGTCACGCCCGGGTCCTCAAATGTAAACAAAGCCGCCATTACGGCTGTAAGTATGAGATCAGTGAAATTTTTTTCACTGATCTCATGCTTTCCAGCCTGGAGGAAAGATGTGGGGTCTTATTGACCCCGCATCTCTCAATAAAGAGGACCTGTCACACACATTCCTATTACAAGGGATGTTTACATTCCTTGTAATAGGAATAAAAGTGATCAAAAAAAAAAAAAAGTAAAATAATTGTAATAAATAAATAAGTAAAAAAGTAAAAATAAATAAATAAATAATAATAAAAAAAAAATTAAAACGCCCCTGTCCCCGGTAGCTCGTGATCAGAAGTGAATGCACACGCAAGTCGCCCACATATGTAAACGCCGTTCAAACCACACATGTAAGGTATCGCCGCGTGCGTTAGAGCGCGTGCAACAATTCTAGCACTAGACCTCCTCTGTAATTCTAACCTGGTAACCTGTAAAAAAAATTAAAGCGTCGCCTATGGAGATTTTTAAGTACCGAAGTTTGGCGCCATTCCATGAGTGTGACATGTTAGGTATCTGTTTACTCGGCGTAACATCATCATTCATATTTTCCCAAAAATTGGGCTAACTTTACTGTTATTGTTATTTTTGAATTCATGAAACCATTTTAAAAAAAAAAAGGCGTTTGAAAAATTATTGCGCAAATATCGTGCAAGAAAAAAAGTTGCAATGACCGTCATTTTATTCCCTAGGATGTCTGCTAAAAAAACATATATAATGTTTGGGAGTTCTGAGTAATTTTCCTGCAAAAGAATGATGATTTGTACATGTAGGAGAGAAGTGCTAGAATAGGCCCGGTATTGAAGTGGTACAAAAAGCCCTGTATTGAAGTGGTTAACATAGATCACAAATGCACGTTTAGAAGAGTAGCGCCTACTTTTCTTGTTTGGTTGCATTATAAGACATTAAAGCTAACCAGTGACTGACCTGTGCATGCCAAAGCAACTTAATTGCTTAAAGCTTTAACTACTTGTTTAATCTAGGGTGAATAAAGCACTTTTACCCAATTCTCTGCTTCCCAAGCAGACAGCACTTCCCCGTGCACCAGTGGTGGGCTTTCCCTTAGTGTCATTACGTCCCATGCAGGTCTGTGGACCTAACATCAGTTTTGATGATGTCAGGACCTTTAGACTACTGGAGCATGGCAGAGCAGATGCTCTGTGGACCTGTCTGGCAGCAAATAAGATATATATGCCCTCTAGAACCAAAGGAGCAGTTAATCCTTGCAGTGCCGGCACAGCTCCACTACAAGGTAGAATTTTCAAGTTTCCTTGGGTTGGGATTTTATGCAATCCTTTACTGTTCCATTCATCTGCCAGGAGGGAGGAAGGAAGCTCTATGTAAATTCTCACTCTAGTATGAGTTGCTCTAGTCAGATACTACACTGGGCTGTGGATTCACCAGGCACCAGCACAATTATTTGTCAGGAAAAGGAGAGATTCACTTACTTCTTTATACCTGCAAGTACCCCATGAGCATAACACAGGTGTTGTATAAATTTACGTTCTACTTTATCCCCATTCCTTGCCCTCCTAGCCACATCTAATGACATAATATCAGACCTTGGATCTGCCCTTACCCCATTTCATGTGATTTGTCCACATTGGATTACTAGCCAGAAGGTTAAATACAGATATTTCTTCATTGCCTATATTGGGTTGCTCATATAACAATTGATTTATTAAATTCATACAAGTGTAGCACACCCATCCTATTGCCCCCGCTTACCTTCACCTGCGGGGGTAGGACACACCATGCCACAAGCCCGTGTCCTCCTTATCAGGAGGTCAGACGGTGTTTACAGATTTGGGTCCTGCAGCGAGTTACCTCTTTCCACTGGTTCTCGTCCCTAGAGTATAGGGAAAAGTCTATATTCTTCCCCAAAAAGGCCAATGTCCACACGACTTTAACTCCAACAAAGAGTTTATTTTCCTTTTGTTTCAGTCAACGGGAAATTGAAGAGAGAAAGAAGCTAGTGAAGATAGGAGGTATATTCAGGCACACAACACCCGACTCACTCGTCGCCACTCGATCCCGAGTGGGTTTAGCTCACCCGGATAGATCCCTCTCACAGTCTAGCAGCCGGAGTGGAGTTCGAACAATACTATCTCTTTGTCCCCTCCAGGGACGGGTTCAGGAGATCCTCTATAGCAGCAGAATCCTGTTATTCCTGAATCCAGAACTTCCCTTAACCTTCTGTAGGATTCAGAGAACAGACGATGCCAGTGGGCACTCTACAGGGTTAACTTTGTTGAGCAAGGAATCCTTCCCTCTGACAGGTCACCAGGCCTTTCCCAAGACAGCAACCTACTATCACTCGTCTCTTCTGTGGGACCGATCCTCCCCTGGCTTCCTCTCAGTCAGAGCGGGTACCCTCACCTGGGCACCCTGGGACTCCAATGTACTGATTGTAGGCCCAGTCAATGGTACTGGGCCTACCTGGAACGTCGCAGCCTCAGGCCAAAGGTGCCTGAGACTCTTCGGCCAGTCCACACACCCCCAAGGGGCACACTCCCCTGGGTACTTCTCCCCGGGCACTCCCTCCCCGGGCACTCCTTCCTAAAAATTGCATCTGCCCCTTATATACCCTCTCCCGGCATGCACATCAGGCGAGGCCCCGCCCACCACACGGCAGCCGAGAGAGGACATCCAATCACGCCACTGTGTCACCTGAGGTTCGACCCTAGGCAACAGCGCCACCCACAGGCCAAAGGGGAACCGTACACCAGACAACACCACAGCAGAGCAGAGTCCAGCACTAAATTAGACTATGGCCCAGGCTGTCCCTTAAATTTGGGCATAACGGCCCCCTAAATTTAGGGGTCCGCTACATATACCCCCCCTTAAAGGGCCACTGTCCCCAGTGGCTTGAAGAGATCAGAAGACCCCCCCAATCCTGAGTGGGTTCTGGTCTTTTCCAGAACTATGTACAATAAATTGGTTCGATGCCTGAATCAAATTTTGAAAACAGAGTAAAGAGAAGAAGGAAAAGAAAGAAGCATATAGCAATACACATTACACACTGATATTTTTTTTTAGACAATCCCTCCCACAATCCTATCATATCTTCCCCACTTATTCTCCGGTAGAGTTGATAGACGATCGCCTGCAGAGGGAGAAAAAACAAACAAACACACAATAAACACGTCCTAACTCCTAGGAAACAGAAGCAAACAATTCCTTAAAGAAGGAATGACTGGCTTCTGCAGCAGAAATTTCTGCAGAACACCACCACCTAGTGGCAGCACACATCACTACACTGTCACTGGTGCGCATAGGCATGTTTTAACACACAGGAACCTTCCTTCTTGATCATGGCGACTTCCTGCTTTGGCCCTGACTAACTTACCCAGTGTTCAGTTTTATCTTTTTTTTTTTTTTTTTTTTAAAGAGCAAAAGAAAAAAAAAACGTTCTTTTCTGCGGGACTGAAGAGGGAAGAAAAAAACAAACAGTTCTCTGATTCCTCTATAGAGTAAGTTCCCCCTTTTGAGCGGAGGGCCAAGTCAACAGTTCAAGGCAGTTTCCCTGAAGTGGAATAATAATAAAAAAATAACACAAGTTCCCACTTCAGAGGTAATACTTGGGATCAGGGAGGACAAGAGTTTTCCACTGTCTGTCTAAAGTCTCTATGAAATAAACAGCATCTTCTCTGTCCTTGCTGCAGATTACCACACGGTCCGCATGGATGTGCCGACCATAAGTCCAGTCTTTGCGGCAACCTTTATAACGGGTGGTCATTTCAGCTGAACACTTGAAATACCTGTAGCCTCTTGGTACTTTTTATATGATCCCACACAAAGTCAGCATACCATCATTCACGGGAGGACTCAATCTCAAAGAGCAGTTCTTTGGGAACATAGGGGTATTCCCAACCATAGTCTGTGGCGACCTTTTTGTTGAATAGCCGCTGTAATCGGGCCAAAGGTGGCATGGTCGCCCGATCTCCTGCTCCAGGAAGGACAATAGCATCCGAAGACCTTCTAAATGGTGCCAGCACCAGCAGTGGCAAAGGTGGCCGCAATGGTGCTCGGACATCAGCAACAACAAGCACGGAGGGTGCCGGAGCAGGCAAAGCAGGCGTGGGATTAGTCTCTTCCTTTGAAGCAGGGGCTTCCACTCGGGGTGTAGTTTCCCCGGAGTCCATTGGCGAAACTCCCCCTAAGCTGCGGGGTGAAGCCACCGGAATTTTATCCCAACCCTTTTTGATAAAAACTTCATCAACATCGTGGTCATCTCCCACATCCGAAGATGAATCCAACTCGGAGGTATCATACTCCTCTGCCGGCAGGTAATTGGTGGTGGAGACAGACACATTGTCCCCGAAAATAGAGGGCTTCTGCGGGCTGGCTGTCCATGCATCCCCAATAGTGTGGGGTATGGGCTTCCTTCCCTTTCCCGGCAAACAAAATGTCACAGTTCCCCCAGCCTCCTTACCGTCCCCTGATGTGGATCTCCTGGAGGTCCCTCCGGCTTGATCTGGTTCAGGCAGTGTCACGTACCTGACGGTGACGAGCCCGGTTTAGCAGAGGGAGGCCTCCATTACGGCTCCCACCAGCGGCCCCTGGTAGTGAAACAGGAGGCACGGAGGTAGAAGGGGTACGAGTGCCTGGCAGGATCAACACCGAGCAAGTGGCTGGGTGGTCCGGGCTGGATCCGGGTACACCGAGGTGAGGCGAGTTGACAGGAACCAGGAAGCCAGGCAGCACAGCAGGTTGACAGGAACCAGGAAGCCAGGAAGCACAGCAGGTTGACAGGAACCAGGAAGCCAGGAAGCACAGCAGGTTCTGGAACCAGGAAGCCAGGAAGCACAGCAGGTTGACAGGAACCAGGAAGCCAGGAAGCACAGCAGGTTCTGGAACCAGGAAGCCAGGAAGCACAGCAGGTTCTGGAACAGCTGAACGGACCGGACCGGAGCCTGGGTCAGGCAGGGTAGTCGGACAAGCCGGGTCGGATACACTGGCAGACAGCGAGGTACAAAAGGACAAAGCAGAGCGGTGGTCAGAAACAAGCCAGAGATCATGTGCAGGCGGATAACAGGAAGGTCACAGGAAAGCCGGGTCAGATGCAGATCGGTTTCTCAGATCGGGTTACACAGGTACTACGCTGTAGAGCAGAAAGCAGGGACTGTCTGTAAATGGCAGGTTTAAATAGTCTCTCTGGCGCCACCCGCTGGACGCACGCGTGAACGGAGACTAGGAAGTCCGGGGCGCCTGTTTCTGGCAGGATCTCCATGACATTGCCCCCCCCCAAGGGGCAGCCTCCGGATGCCCATACAGATACATCTTTCGGGGTGAGATCTTCTGAAGGCCTGTATCAGATTCCTGGCATGAATGTTCTCCTCCGGTTCCCAAGAGTTCTCTTCGGGTCCGTAACCCTTCCATTTAATTAAGAATTGGTTCAGGTTACCTCTTCTCCTCACGTCCAGAATAGCCTCTACTTCGAATTTCTGCTCCCCGTGTATGATGACGGGATCAGGGCGAGCCGGAGTCCGGCCTGGGAATGGGTTGGAGACTGATGGTTTCAACAGGGAAACATGAAAGACAGGGTGGACTCTAAGGGAGTCGGGGAGCTCCAGCTCGTAGGCCACTTCGTTAATCTTCCTCTTGACAGGAAATGGCCCTAAGAACTTGGGGCCCAACTTCCTGGAAGGGCACGCCAACCTTAGGTTAATGGTAGAGAGCCATACTTGGTCGCCGGGTACCAGCACTAATTCACCCCGCCTTCTCCTGTCGTAGACCATCTTGTTATACTCCTGAGTCTTCGCCATGGTTTCGCGTAAAAGCTGATTGTTTGATGAGAAGAAGTTCACCCTTTCCTGAACTGCAGGCACCGAACACTCCGGGAGGGAGTTGGGCAGGAATGCAGGGTGAAAACCATAGTTCGCGAAGAATGGGGTCTGGTTAGTTGCGGAGTGGATGGAGTTATTATAGGCGAACTCAGCCAACGGGAGCAGGGAGAGCCAGTCATTCGGAGCAAAAGAGGAGAAACAACGCAGGTATTGCTCGAGGGTCTGATTAGTCCTCTCCGTCTGTCCATTGGTCTGAGGGTGATAAGCCGAAGAAAACTATAGTTCTATCCCTAGGGTCTTGCAGAGGGATCTCCAGAACCGGGAGGTAAATTGTACCCTCCGATCAGAGACAATATTGGCAGGCACCCCGTGGAGCCTGACGACCTCTTTGATGAATATTTGTGCCGTTTCCGGGGCTGAGGGGGTCCCCTTCATAGAGACAAAATGTGCCATTTTGGACAGACGGTCCACTATCACAAAGATAGTGGTATGGTTTTCCGCTGGAGGCAGTTCAACTATAAAGTCGATGGAAAGCATCTTCCAAGGCCTGTCCGGAACAGGTAAAGGCCTCAGTAGTCCCCAGGCCTTGGATCTGGAACCCTTGTTTCGGGTACAAGTAATACAGGACTCCACGAACTTCCTGCAATCCTCGCGTAATCGGGGCCATCAGAAGGTACGTTGTACCAAATCAGTGGTCTTGGCAACACCAAAGTGCCCGGCAAGGGCATGATCGTGGCAGAGCTCTAACACGGTTATTCTTAGTTCCTCTGGTACGAATATCCTGTTCTGGTGCCATAGTAGCCCATCCTTAGCCTGCAAGTCCAGCTCAGAGGAGGGTTCCTGTCCAGTGGTGGCTTGTCTGATCCGAGTAAGTAAATCTTCCTGAAGAAGAAGAAGAAAATTTCCAGGGGCGAGGATGGTATCGGGCAAGGGGGTTTCCTTTGATCCATGAAACATTCGGGACAAGGCGTCGGGTTTAGTGTTCTTGGCACCAGGGCGATAAGTGACATGAAAGGAAAACCGGGAAAAGAACAGCGCCCATCTGGCTTGTCGTGGTTTTAATCTTTTTGCCGCTTTCAGGTACTCCAGATTCTTATGGTCGGTGAATATTAGAATCGGGTGAGCAGCTCCTTCAAGTAAGTATCGCCATTCTTCCAAGGCATACTTGATCGCCAGTAGTTCCTGGTCCCCTACATCATAGTTTCTCTCCGCCGCAGATAGTTTGCGAGAAAAGAAGGCTACTGGGTGAAGCAAAGCCCTGGTTCCTTGTCTCTGTGACAGTATTGCTCCTACCGCGACTTCAGAGGCATCTACCTCAAGTACAAATGGCAGTGAGGAATCTGGGTGTTTCAAAATAGAAGCAGAGGTGAAGAGACCCTTCAGGACTTCGAAGGCCTTCTGGGCCGCTGGGCACCAGTGGAAGCGGGTTCCCTGCTTGGTTAACTGGGTGATGGGCGCAATGATTGCGGAGAACCCCCGGATGAATTTACGATAAAAATTAGCGAACCCAACGAACCGTTGGATTCCCTTTTTATCCATTGGCACTGGCCAGTCCAGGATTGCGGCAATCTTCTGTGGATCCATCCTGATGCCTTCGCCGGAGATGATTAACCCCAGGAATGCTATGCTCTCTTGCTCAAACTCACATTTCTCAGCCTTCGCATATAGGCTATGCTGGCGAAGCCGATCCAACACACTTCTGGCGTGCCTGCGATGAGAGTCAAGGGAGGAAGAAAAGATTAGTATGTCATCCAAGTAGACAATAACAAAAAGGTCTAGAAAGTCCCGAAGTACATCATTAATAAAGTACTGGAAGGTGGCAGGTGTGTTGCACAACCCGAAGGGCATCACTAAGTACTCAAAATGTCCAAACCGGGAGCGGAAGGCAGTCTTCCATTCATCACCCTCCTTGATTCGGACCAGATTGTAAGCTCCACGGAGGTCAAGTTTAGTAAAAATGGTGGCAGCTCCCAATCTTTGGAATAACTCTGATACCAGGGGAAGCGGGTAGCGATTCTTAATGGTGACCTTATTTAGTTCACGGTAATCCACACAGGGTCGGAGGGTATGGTCCTTTTTTTTCCACGAAGAAGATGCCTGCGCCTGCTGGCGACGTAGAGGGGCGAATGAACCCCTTTTTGTAGGTTCTCGTCGATATAGTTCTTTAGTGCCCCCTGTTCTACCTCCGTTAATGGGAAGATCCTACCGAATGGAATAGCTGCTCTGGGTAGCAGGTCGATGGGGCAATCATAGGCCCGATGGGGTGGTAGTGTCTCTGCCCCCTGTCTGCTGAACACATCAAGGAAGTCCAGGTAGGCATCAGGGATGATCTGACGTGTACCAGCATCAGTGTCGGTACACAGTAGAGCAGCCGGCCCAGGGAGCTTGTGTGAGCCGCAGGACTGTTGGCAGTAGGAGGAAGGAAAGGTAACTACCCCCGTGACCCAGTTGATGGTGGGGTTGTGGGCTTGCAACCAGGGCATACCGAGAATCATAGGGAACAGTGGAGAAGAAATAATGTCCAGACGTAGGTACTCTCGGTGAACCCCGGTAGTGGTGAGGATGGTGACAGGTAAAGGGACCGTTTCTTGGACCACGGGTCCCGACTTGATAATGGACCCGTCAGCCAGGTGAACACATAATCCATGAGTCTTGGTAAGGAGAGGGATCAGCTGTGTGCGGGCAAAAGTTGAGTCCATAAAGCAACTACAAGCCCCAGAGTCAATGATAGCGGACACTTGCAGAGTCCTTCCTGGGAGCTGTAGGGAGATAGAAAGGGCAAGGTGAGATGAAGGCTTGGCCTGAGGGTTGGTTAAACCAGACGATACTGAGAAACACTTACGGGCTTTCAGGGGACAACTTCTAACGAAATGTCCGGGTTCCCCACAATACAGGCACAGGTTATGCGCTCGCCGGCGCTGGCGTTCCTCCGGAGTGAGGGAGGGACGAAGGACTCCAAGCTGCATGGGTTCAGGTGCATCGTGTGAGGGGGTCAGGGGTGCGACAGGAGCTGGGTGCAGGTGACTGGGGACCCGAGGAAGCATCCAGGTCGGACGGGAGAAGCCTGTGGCCCTCTCAGCCCTCCGTTCCCTCAAACGTCGGTCAATCTGAATAGTTAACTCGATCAACAGATTCAGAGTCTCTGGTATTCCGACCCTAGCCAGTTCGTCCTTCAGGGGGTCTGAAAGACCTATGCGGAACTGGTGACGGAGGGCGGCGTCATTCCACCTGGTATCTGCGCTCCAGCGCCTAAATTCAGCTACATAGTCCTCTGCCTCTCTGCGTCCCTGCTGAAGGGTCCACAAAGCGTTTTCTGCGGTAACTGAAAGCTGAGGGTCCTCATACAGTTGGGCCATGGCATCGAAGAAAACTGTAAGGCTGTCCAAGGCCACGTCCTTATGTTCCAGCAAGCGGTGGGCCCAGTTCTGGGGGTCTCCAGAGAGCAAAGAGATCACAAAGCCCACCTTGGTGGCTTCCAAGGAGAAGGTGCGGGGCTGTAAGGCAAAGTACAACTCACAGGAGTTACGGAAGGCTCTGAACTTGCTCCGGTCCCCGGAGAACCTTTCAGGTGTAGGGACCCTGGGTTCAGGAGGGAGCATGACCACCGTGGGTGTGGACCCTGTACCGGCAGAGGACGTAGAGGCAAGTGGACCCCCTTGGCCTCCAGAAGGGTTGGTGAGGGCCCGCACTTGTCCTTCCAGGTGGGTGTAGTCTTGCTGGAGGCTTTTGACTGCTTCAGTCAACCCCGCCAGGTGCCGACATAGTTCCTCCATAGGTGAGGCTCCCTGCTCGGGCTCAGACATGGCTGTCTGCTGCTGTCACGTACCTGACGGTGACGAGCCCGGTTTAGCAAAGGGAGGCCTCCCTTACGGCTCCCACCAGCGGCCCCTGGTAGTGAAACAGGAGGCACGGAGGTAGAAGGGGTACGAGTGCCTGGCAGGATCAACACAGAGCAAGTGGCTGGGTGGTCCGGGCTGGATCCGGGTACACCGAGGTGAGGCGAGTTGACAGGAACCAGGAAGCCAGGCAGTACAGCAGGTTGACAGGAACCAGGAAGCCAGGAAGCACAGCAGGTTGACAGGAACCAGGAAGCCAGGAAGCACAGCAGGTTCTGGAACCAGGAAGCCAGGAAGCACAGCAGGTTGACAGGAACCAGGAAGCCAGGAAGCACAGCAGGTTCTGGAACCAGGAAGCCAGGAAGCACAGCAGGTTCTGGAACAGCTGAACGGACCGGACCGGAGCCTGGGTCAGGCAGGGTAGTCGGACAAGCCGGGTCGGATACACTGGCAGACAGCGAGGTACAAAAGGACAAAGCAGAGCGGTGGTCAGAAACAAGCCAGAGATCATGTGCAAGCGGATAACAGGAAGGTCACAGGAAAGCCGGGTCAGATGCAGATGGGTTTCTCAGATCGGGTTACACAGGTACTACGCTGTAGAGCAGACAGCAGGGACTGCCTGTAAATGGCAGGTTTAAATAGTCTCTCTGGCGCCACCCGCTGGACGCACGCGTGAACGGAGACCAGGAAGTCCGGGGCGACTGTTTCTGGCAGGATCTCCATGACAGGCAGGCTTCGACCGCAGCCACGGGAGGCCTTAATGTATCCCACCTTCCGCTTGGCGAGTGGGAGAGAGGTCTCCGTTGTAACGGAGGCAGCATCTGCGATAACATCCGTCGCAAGCTCCGTAATGGCCGGAAATACATCCTCCACATCCGTGGCAGTCGGAGCGGTGCACGTGGGCCTGGCTGTGGGAGTATTGGTTTCCTCCTCAAGAGTGGCGATGCCTGTAAGGCAGTTGACCCGGTAACCCCTGGGTTTCTCAGTCTGTTGATCCACTTCGAAAAGGAACTCTCCGCACGTAGTACATCTTCCAAACGGCCGAAGTTGTACCACCAGTCCTTGGCATTCAGGACAGAGCATGCCCAGGGCCTCCGCATCCCTGCACGTGTAGAGAGCAAAGCGGCCCCTAGGCTTGAGCCGGATCCCTGTATCCATCAGGGGGGCAGTGAGGGGAGCAACGTCCATGGTTGGGGTAGGTGGGAACATCCGTGGTCCCGGTGCAACAGAAATCCATGGGGCGGCAGACATGTTGCTTCTCCTTCACTAGTTCCGCTCGTACTGTCCCTTGGCGCCAAGATGCCAAGTGCAACACACAAGTTGGCGGGGGCTCCTCCCCCTTTCTTCTCTCTGCACGTAGCTCGCGGGCTTTTCTACATTTGAGGCACGCCCACGAACTACACAGTTAGAAATCCAGTATACGTTTAGGCCTGTACCTCCATTTCTCTCACAAGTGACGCAGTTCAATTTTTCCCGAAATGGCCGACTTCCACAGAACCACAAACAGGGGAAAAAATATAGTCCAACTTCCAGGGGAAGCTGCAAAATCCCGGACTCGAGACCCCACGTGTAGCACACCCATCCTATTGCCCCCGCTTACCTTCACCTGCAGGGGTAGGACACACCATGCCACAGGCCCGCGTCCTCCTTATCAGGAGGTCAGGCGGTGTTTACAGATTTGGGTCCTGCAGCGAGTTACCTCGTTCCACTGGTTCAGGGAACAGTCTATATTCTTCCCCAAGAAGGCCAATGTCCACACGACTTTAACTCCAACAAAGAGTTTATTTTCCTTTTGTTTCAGTCAACGGGAAATTGAAGAGAGAAAGAAGCTAGCGAAGATAGGAGGTAGATTCAGGCACACAACACCCGACTCACTCGATCCCGAGTGGGTTTAGCTCACCCGGATAGATCCCTCTCACAGTCTAGCAGCCAGAGTGGAGCTCTAACAATACTATCTCTTTGTCCCCTCCAGGGACGGGTTCAGGAGATCCTTTATAGCAGCAGAATCCTGTTATTCCTGAATCCAGAACTTCCCTTAACCTTCTGTAGGATTCAGAGAACAGACAATGCCAATGGGCACTCTACAGGGTTAACTTTGTTGAGCAAGGAATCCTTCCCTCTGACAGGTCACCAGGCCTTTCCCGAGACAGCAACCTACTATCACTCGTCTCCTCTGTGGGACCGATCCTCCCCTGGCTTCCTCTCAGTAAGAGCGGGTACCCTCCCCTAGGCACCCTGGGACTCCAATGTACTGATTGTAGGCCCAGTCATTGGTACTGGGCCTACCTGGAACATCGCAGCCTCAGGTCAAAGGTGCCTGAGACTCTTCGGCCAGTCCACGCACCCCCAAGGGGCACACTCCCCCGGGTACTCCTCACCGGGCACTCCCTCCCCGGGCACTCCTCCCTAAAAATGGCGTCTGCCCCTTATATACCCTCTCCCGGCATGCACAGCAGGCGAGGCCCCGCCCAACCGCACGGCAGCCGAGAGAGGACATCCAATCACGCCACTGTGTCACCTGAGGTTCGACCCTAGGCCTAGGCAACAGCGCCACCCACAGACCAAAGGGGAACCATACACCAGACAATACCACAGCAGAGCAGAGTCCAGCACTAAATTAGAAAGCCTGGGCCAAACTATGGCCCAGGCTGTCCCTTAAATTTGGGCATAGCGACCCCCTAAATTTAGGGGTCCGCTACACAAGGGTTGCTTGCACAGTCCCAATGAATCTGCTGGCTATAAAACCAATATTGGGATGGACTATATGCAGGAAACTTGAAAATTACCTTTTTGTTCTTTGTCCTCTTGAGCAAATTGTGTATAACATCAGACCGTGGATCAGTCTTTACCCCATTTTCAGGTGCTCAGCGTGTACTCTACCCCATTTTCAGGTATTCAGCGGGTGGGTGGTGCTTACCCTGGGGTAACCTGGAACCATACCTCCCAACTCTTTTACTAACTGCAGCGTGCCCAAGAGGTGGTTTCCTCCCTTTTTATGTGTTTGCCCCAGCAAAGGGCGGTACTTCCTCAAAAAGTCTGGAAAACCCTGGGCTGCAGTGTTAATCCTTATCTCCCAGGGGTTAACACCTCACCAGGGCAAACGCAACTATACAGTGCAACAGACTTATACTACAATACAGAAGTCTAACCACATACAGTACATTACTGGGAAACAATAGAGCATTTTATTAAAACACAAACATTTGACATCCACCTGCTTACAGGTGTGTACTCTTCCCGGCTCTGAGCTAGCAGGTTGAGAGGTTGAGTAGAACATTAACTGACTATAATAGACTGCCTGGCATTCTACGGTTTTTTGGGTCTCCTACTAGAGCCAATGCACACAAGAGCTTCTTGTGCAGTATTGCTCAACCTGCTGAACAGGAATTCAATATAAATATAGAGCAGCGAATATACACGCCCTGTAGACAGGACTTGGCTGACTGATATGCCACGCATGGTGGGCATGTTTGCACGTGGCCATTGCGGCACATGCAAACACGTCGACAGAACTAAAAACTTTAGAAACTCACAGTCTAAGAATCTCTATGAGATTAAATCTTTCATTAACTGTAGTACGGCACGGGTGCTCTACATCTTGGAATGCCCATGCCTCCTACTCTATGTCGGAAAAACAAAAAGACAACTGAGGGTAAGGTTTGCAGAACACTTAAAGAGTATTCGTCTTACAGAAGATACTCCAGTTGCCCAACATTTTCTTAAGCACCATGATGGTAAAACACATGGCCTGCGAGTGAAGGGGATATATGCCCTAAATCTATCAGAAAGACGAGGTGACTTCGATACCGTTTTGATCCGACATGAAAAGGCTTGGATTTTTAGGCTCCAGACACTCCAGCCTAAGGGCCTCAATACAGAAATGAGCCTAAAAATCTTTTTGGAGCCCTAAACGGACAAACGGTACGTGTTCAGTTTCAAACACGTTTAGTATAGGTCCCTTTCCCCCTCCCCTCCCCCTCCCCTTTCTTTCTCCCCCCTCTTTATTTCCTTTCCCCCCTCCCCCCTTTCTGCCCACACCCCCCCTTTCTCACTCTTTCTCCCTCCCCCTCCACCCTCTTTCCCTTTTCCCCTCCCCTCCCCCCCTTTTTTTTTCTCTCCCCCCCCCCTGCCCCTCCTTTTCTTCCCTCTTCCGCGCTTTTCCACCCCTCCCTCCCCTTTGACCTGTCCACCTCTCTCAATATGAGTGCCTAATTCATTAACATCTAAATTATGGTAGGTTAAGTCAACCAATGATTAATATGCAATATGCAATACTTAGACATTTGTCTTTACTAAGCCCACTGTCTAATCTTTGTAAAATATATATATATATATATATTTTTCCTGTGGATAATCTAACTATATATTTTTAGTTTTGAAATTCTGTTAATATCTTGACATGGATATTATCAATATCTGTTGTGACCACAAGATGGCGCTACTCCGTCAATTAGTGGTACCTTACTCGTAATTGGCTAAACATGGCTATTTAATAGGAGCATAATAGGTCCACCAACACATCAAGATGAAGTGACAGATTCGTCACGAAACGCGTCATGTCCTGACGCTGTTGCTTTGAGTCCAGACTAGCCCCGCTTGCTCCTCTCCTTCCGCTTTGAATGAACACCTCCGTACCATTACACTGCTATCCTACTAAGGACAGATAGGGACGGTCTGTTTTTGTCCCCAGAGGCTCAACTTGGAAGTACATAGCCTTTTGCTGCTCTAGACAACACAGCGTGTCGTCTCCAGGCAAACGTCCACTGCTACGCACACTATAGCGGCAACACGTGACCTGATGGAGAGACGCCGTCTATACAGCAGCCTTACACAAGCCGAAGGGATCCCCGCTTCCAGCAGCAGCACAACGTGAGTTACACTGCTCGGAGACTTCCTCTCACCCCAGCAGCCACGGCCATACATAGACCTTGCAGTCTGTAAGATCGCGGGACTCATGCCATGGATGGGTAAGCCAGCAAATCAATATATGGTTACCATCCTCAATGTAATCTAACTACACCATATCTGGCTTGCATTGGGGTCAATTTATAGTGCCTTTACAGAGACTGCCGACAACAGACCTCACCCTACAGGAGCTCTATGTTATACTTTTGGCGTGCAATATGATAAGTGCTTATTGATAAGGCATACACTCTCTGCCACCTCCTTCACTATCAAATACAAGCACATCCCCAGGTACATAGAGCCGTACTACATGTTTGTTGAACACTGATTACCCAAACTAAATCAGCTTGATACAAGTTCTGGATAGGACCTTGATCCAAGTAGCTACTTATCTGTAGCAGCAACCATTATACGCTATTGTTTGAACTGTTTTTCCATGCAGCAGTGACCCTCATTCACACTTGTCATTTCATGTAACATGATTAGTAGGCTTTTATACAAGACATGAATCATGTCCGGACATTGAATGCTCATTCTCAGTTAGGTTAAGGGAGTAGTAGAGCAGGTGGCCCTAGTCCACTCTGGTCATCGTTTTAACCCTTCCAACAGTGCACTGTGCAAAGTTTTTTCCATGTCAATCATTCTTTTATTCTAGAGTGTAATTATACGGGAGAAACCCTTTCTCCTTTATGTTTCTATGTATATTATTAGGATGATAAGTGTTCAATTAGCATTCAACAAATAAAGTATTTTCTATTTTCTAACATACCTATTGAATAGTGGTTGATTCACCGTATAACCGTCTTATTGGGCCTTGTCCCAATTCCCTTCCCCTTCCCCTGTAATTTTTCCATTCAATATAAATATAGCCAGGATGGGCACATGGGTTAAGTATGATCTGAGGTTTAAAGTTATGCATTTAGATGTGTTCAAGATAGGTGGATATTTGGGGAAAAATTGTTTAGCATTTCAGTTCAATTTTAAACAAAAACAAGGGCCAGTGGGAAGTTGTTCAGCAATAGCTGGAGACCTCAAAGCTGTCTACATCTACTCAAGTATTCCTGTAGACCACCATGCAGCGCCTGCTTTGCAAATTGTGGTTAACACCTCCAGAGAGATAAAAGAACATTCATAAGTAGGTTACTCAAGTAGTCAAGTTGGTGGCTGTGGGGTCGATCAGACATGCCACTTCACCGCTATTAGCTAGTATCTCTTGCAGCATTTGAATCCACCAGCTTGATGTGACCTTTCATGGCTGACTTGTTATGATATATTGCAAACAGTGTGACTTTACTGGAACTCTTTGCATAGCCTCCTCTACATCTCATGCATCAGTATATTCCAGCTGTCAGCGACAAGTCATTTCCTGTTTTTGTTTCAGGGCACAGTAACGTGAAGCTAACCGAAACAGGAAAGCTCAGCCTGAAGACTTTCGACAAATCCATGTCTGCGCTGTACAGCTGCACCCTGACTTGTAAAAGCATCGACCACGATGGTACACAGGAAAAAGCCTCATCTCTTTTTTTTTTTTTTTTACAATCATCATCATCATCATCATTTGTTATTTTTAATGTGTGAAATAAATGACAGCTATTGCTTTTTAAAGTGTTTGCACATTTTTTTTTTTTATTATTATAAGTGGATGGGTTTTGTATATACATATGGAAGAAGTTGTCTTAGTCCCATATAAATTACATTATATTGTAAGGTCTCACTTTACTCAGCAAGGTAGAGAGAGTGGCCAATTGAGTACTATGTAGAGTCATGGTGCTCAAGGGCTACAAGCAGCTCTCAGATACTTGCTCTGTGGCTCTCGGACCCCACCAGTCAGTAGTGAGAGTCACAGCATTCATTTGTAAAGCCAGTGAACTCTAGCAGTCTTGGGTAACATGTTTCCAGTCCTTGACTGTCTTCTTCTCAAATTTCCAATCACACCATTAGCACGTCCTCAGTCTCTGGCCTTATACAGTAGTTTGTAGTCTCTGACAGTTTTCTATAGAATAACATATATTGAACATTAAATGAAGCTCTTATAAAATTACCAAAAAATGGATTAGCGCTAGGTGTTAATATTATTCCAAAACATTACATAGACCCTAATATTAGTGAATCCATCAATGTATGAACTCTCTGTAGTGTCACCAGTATTAAAGCGCATTAAAAACAATTTATCAAAATATGTGAAACCATTTAAAATAAATAATTCAAATAATATCACCACTAATTAACCTCTTGGCAAATCAACACCTCCCAGTAATGGAAAAAAAAGTTCAAAGAAAGGATGGCGCTCATTTAGGTAAAGTGGTACTCATATGGAAAGTAATCCCACGAGAGACAAGATAAAAGGTTTCATAATGTACGGTAGTAATTTTTAATATAAACTGATGTTAAAAACAAAAAAAACATGCGAGTGCAAATTCCTTTTGTATGACATGTGAGACACTATGACACATTGACATGTGAGTGCAAACCCCTTCTTTTATGTTATGTTGTATAGCAAATATAACTATCCCCATCATTTGATCCCAAAAGAAAAATAGCCATAAGAACATTTGATCATGAGAGTTACCATTCACCAATAGAGAAAATAGCCTGACACTATAGACTAAGAACATTCAACCAGCAGGGGAAATAGTATGAGGTAGACCTGCACTTTGTACAGTCAATGGAGAATCCTTTCTGAACAGCTGAACTAATGGGTGTTTAGCTGAGCGAATCTCAAGCTGTAGTGTGAAGTGAAACATTTAGTAGTGCTAGTATTACCACTGCTAAATGCAATTGCATTTTCCTGGTTGTTGGGGAGCTAGCACCTGCCAGCATCCTAACAACCAGTGATCCAGCACATTCGGCTGTTAGCCGGGGATTTCTGATTGACAGGTGATTGCAAACAAAGCAAATTTCTGTATAAATTGGCCCCTTATTGTAAGAATTCAGTTCACTCACCAGAAGCATGCATAGACCTCAAAGGCATTTTCATATATATCCATTTGGCCTTTTTCCCCATAGGCTATCTGCTTATTCTCTCCCTGTTCCATACTGCCATGTTTTTAATAACTTGCGCTTATAGGTGTGCGTGAGTGTGTATACTGTGTGTGTATATATGTTGTGACAGCAGGAAGGTAAAGTCACCTGGTTGCATCCAGGGGGGTAGATATATTTCGCCCAGATTCAGGCTTTACGCCGACTTATACAACTAGGTGGAGAGTTGTATAAGCCCAGCTGAGGCTAGTGGGCTCATGGATGACTCATACCTCTAGGGAGAGTGTGGGGCATCGTGCAGACAGGGAGTTGATGAGACCAGCTGAAGCTTGTCAGCTCGTTTAAGGCCTCTATAAAAACTCCCAGATTCATTAGGTGTTTGCTCATGCCTGGACCCAGACCTGTGTGGACTGTCTAGGGAGAGTGAACCCCTGTGTGGTGAGACAAAGCCTGTGTGGCTATTTGCTTGGACATTTAAAACCAGGGACTTAGGGACTAGGACAGCACTAGGCTGATCCCAGTTGTTAGTTAGGAAACCTGTATGTTTAGTCAGAGGTCAAGTTGACCAGGATTTATTTTGTTTATGTTTCTTTTGGCTTTGCTGTGTTTTGTCACTGTAAATAGAAAATAAACCGCACCTTTTTTTGATTTTGAAAACCACAACCTCCGTTTGCTGGGCCTGTTTTTGTGTGGGGAGCCCATCCCGGGGGTCACACACACCCGCTGCCGAGCTAACCCCCTCACAGTTGGTGGAGAACCAGTGGCAGTTTTTTTTTAAGCCAGCATGGAGGAGATACTGAAGCAGCTGGCTCTAGCAAATGCCAATCAACAGCAGACAAATGCAGGTTTGCAAAAGAGCCTTGCAGCTCATCAACAGAGCCTTGCAGCTCAACAACAGAACTTCGCAGCCCAGCAGCAAGCTCATCAACAGAGCCTTGCAGCCCAGCAGCAAGCTCACCAACAGAGTCTGGAAGCTCAGCAACAAGCCCAGCAGCAATCTGAGGCCCGCTTCATAGACCTGTTACAGAAGCAAGAGCAGAGACTACAACAAATGGAAGCAGTAATGCAGCAACGTCCGCAGACCAGTGAGGAAAGCCGTCCCACTAATACCGCGTCCTTTGGGGTGAGTCGTTTATTGACAAAAATGACTGGAGAGGATGATCCAGAGGTATTTTTGACCACATTTGAAAGGACTGCTGAAAGAGAAAAGTGGCCTGAGGAGCAGTGGGCTGGACTGGTGGCTCCTCTGTTAACTGGTGAATCGCAGAAGGCTTACTATGACCTAAAGCCTGACCAAGCAAAAGACTATGTGATGCTAAAAGCTGAAATATTGGCAAGGCTGGGTGTCACCCAGGCTGTCCGGGCTCAGCGTGTGCATAACTGGACTTACCAGCTTGGAAAACCCCCCAGGTCTCAAATGTATGATCTCATTCACCTGAGCAGAAAGTGGCTACAGCCAGAGACTTTGTCCGCACCAAAGATTGTGGAACGTGTTGTAATGGATCGGTTTTTGAGAGCTCTTCCTACTGCCATCCAAAAGTGGGTAAGCCATGGAGACCCAGAGACGGCCGATGGTCTTGTGGATCGTGTGGAGAAATACTTGGCTACAGAGAACCTGACGGCCTCTTCCAGAGACACTCGGACTTTCCACCCTAAGACCAGACCATCCCCAGGGGCGGATAAGAGGATTCCAAGGGGTGAGGGTGGAGAGAGTGAGAGGGTGGGAGCTCTACCCCAAGTTTGGCGAGAACAGCCTGGGAAATCAGCGGCTCAAGAGGCGGCAAGAAGGATCGTTTGCTACCGCTGCCGGCAAGCGGGACATATTGCAGCCAATTGCCCGGTTGTGGAGGAACCCATGCAGTGTGACTTTCTGACGGGCAGACGTCAGTCGCTGTGTGCGACAGTCGCATGCACTGCCATTCGAGGAACTGAGAAACATTTATGCAAAATGTGTGTTAATGGTAGAAATGTTGTGGTATTGCTGGATTCAGGTAGCCTTGTGACCCCGATAAAGGCTGAGTTAGTTAAAACAGAGGTCTCTGGGAATAGCAAGGTAGCTGTTATTTGTGTGCATGGGGACACCCGAGAGTATCCAGTGACTACAGTGTGTTTCGAGACCCCCAAAGGTACCCTCTCTCATCCAGTGGGCTTAGTATCTCAGTTACCGCATGACGCCATTGTGGGAAGGGATTTTCCGAAGTTCTGGGAACTGTGGGATGATCCTGAGCCCCCCACTGGTGCCCCTATGTACCAGGAATGTGATAGCCAGAACTCCCCTGAGAGTGGTGAGGACTCTCCGGAATTTCCCTTATCAGTATTGGCAGGGGAGACTCAAGAAACTGGAGAGGAGCCCACCTCCTCAGACGAAAACCTACCGTCTGTGGAGTTTTCTGATCTTGAGGTTCACAGGGAAAACTTTGCCACAGAACAGTTGAAAGACCCCGCCCTAATAAAGGCACGGGAAAACGTAGTGAAAATAGATGGCGAGTTAGTGAACCCAGATAATACCTGCACTTACCCATACTTCAGCGTAGAAAAGGACCTACTGTATCGGGTGGCAAAAAGGGCAGAAGAAACCGTTGAGCAGCTTGTGGTGCCCAAACCTTACAGGAAGTTGGTGTTGGAGTTGGCCCATGGGCACATTCTTGGAGGTCATCTGGGGACAGAGAAAACCCGAGAGAGGGTATTACAGAGATTCTATTGGCCGGGGGTGATGAAGGACATAGAAAATTATTGTTCCTCCTGCCCTGTGTGTCAGAGGTCGGCCCCGATGCCACATTTCCGTAGCCCGCTGGTCCCTCTACCCATCATTGAGGTCCCGTTTGAGAGGATCGCCATGGATTTGGTAGGTCCTATAATCAAGTCCGCTAGGGGGCACCAGTACATATTAGTTATAATGGACTATGCCACCCGTTATCCAGAAGCGATCCCTCTCCGAAATACCTCGGCCAAAACCATAGCCAAAGAGCTATCTCTTGTGTTTAGCCGGGTGGGTATTTGTAAAGAACTGCTTACGGACCAAGGTACACCCTTTATGTCCCGGGTTATGAAGGAGCTGTGTAAATTGTTCAAAGTGACGCAATTACGTACATCTGTGTATCACCCCCAAACCGATGGGCTGGTTGAAAGATTCAACAAAACCCTAAAACAAATGTTGAAGAAAGTGGTGGATAGAGATGGAAAGGATTGGGACTGTCTACTTCCTTATCTGATGTTTGCTATTAGGGAGGTGCCCCAATCCTCTACGGGATTCTCCCCCTTTGAGTTACTGTATGGGAGACACCCAAGAGGGCTGTTGGATATTGCCAAGGAAACTTGGGAAAGTGAGGGTTCTCCCCACAGGAGTGTGATTGAGCATGTCGCCCTGATGCAAGACCGAATTGCACAGGTAATGCCCATCGTGAAGGAACATTTGGCCCAAGCGCAGTTAGCACAGCAGAGAGTGTACAACCGTGGAGCCAAGACCCGTACCTTTTCCCCGGGGGATAGGATACTGGTACTTGTCCCTACGGTTGAAAGTAAATTCCTTGCCAAATGGCAAGGCCCCTACGAGATAATGGAAAAAGTGAGCGAAGTGAATTACAAGGTCAGACAACCAGGAAGGCGAAAGCCCGAACAGATCTATCACGTTAATCTGTTGAAAGCCTGGAGGGATAGAGAGTCCCTAGTCGCAGACACTTGGTCACCAGCTCAAACTGGTTGCGTGATTCCTGAGGTTGGAATAGCAGCCACCTTGTCACAACCCCAACAACAGGAGGTTAAGGAGTTTGTGCTTCGCAACAAGGAGGTATTCTCTGAGCTGCCGGGACAAACCTCTGGGGTAGAGCATGACATCATTACCCCGCCCGGTGAAAGGGTGAAGTTAAAACCCTATCGGATCCAAGAGGCCCGACGGGAGGCAATACGGGAGGAAGTACAGAAAATGCTGAACTTAGGGGTGATAGAGGAGTCCCAAAGTGATTGGTCTAGTCCCATTGTGTTGGTGCCTAAACCGGATGGGAGCTGGCGATTTTGTAACGATTTTCGTCAGTTGAACAAAGTTACAAAATTTGACACCTACCCCATGCCACGTATAGATGAGTTGATCGACCGGCTGGGAACAGCCCGATACATGACGACTCTTGACCTCACAAAAGGGTATTGGCAAATCCCCCTGGCCAAATTGGCCAAAGAGAAAACCGCATTTGTAACCCCAGACGGGGCGTTCCAATATAAAAGAATGCCGTTCGGGTTACAGAATGCGCCGGCCACATTCCAGCGGAAAATGGACCAGATGCTGAGGCCCCATCGGAAGTATGCTGCGGCTTACCTGGATGACGTAATTGTCCATAGCACAGATTGGGCCTCACATCTGCCAAAAGTGCAAGCAGTCCTGGACTCTGTTCGGGAAGCGGGGTTTACGGCTAACCCCAAGAAGTGTACCATTGGGCAGGAGGAGGCCAAATATCTTGGGTACACCATTGGGAGGGGAGTAATAAAACCCCAACTCAACAAAGTCGAGGCCATCCAGAGTTGGCCACGTCCCAACAGCAAGAAGCAGGTACGAGCCTTTCTGGGAATCGCTGGGTATTATCGGCGATTCATTCCCCACTTTGCTTCTAAGGCTGTGCCCCTAACCAACCTAACGAAGGGGAAAGGGTCGGTCATGATTAAATGGACCCCCGAGGCTGAGGCAGCATTCCAATTCTTGAAACAAGCCTTATGTAGCCAGCCAGTGTTGTACTCACCCGACTTCTCTAAAGACTTTGTCGTACAAAGTGATGCGTCAGATGTGGGGTTAGGAGCAGTATTGTCCCAGGTCTGGAACGGGGAAGAGCACCCAGTCATTTACCTCAGCAGGAAGTTGAAGTCCCATGAGGTAAATTACGCCACCGTTGAAAAGGAGTGTTTAGCGGTGAAGTGGGCTCTAGATTCCCTTCGGTACTACCTGCTAGGTAGGCACTTTGACATGGTTACGGATCACGCTCCGTTAAAGTGGATGGCTCAAAACAAGGAAACAAATAGAAGAGTGAATAGGTGGTTCCTGGCCCTCCAGGAATTCAACTTCACAGTAAAGCATCGCCCTGGCGTTCAAATGGGGAATGTGGATGCTTTGTCTCGAGTACATGAATGCCTGATTGCTGGTGTTCCAACCCCGAGGTTAAAACAAGAGGGGGGGGTATGTGACAGCAGGAAGGTAAAGTCACCTGGTTGCATCCAGGGGGGTAGATATATTTCGCCCAGATTCAGGCTTTACGCCGACTTATACAACTAGGTGGAGAGTTGTATAAGCCCAGCTGAGGCTAGTGGGCTCATGGATGACTCATACCTCTAGGGAGAGTGTGGGGTGTCGTGCAGACAGGGAGTTGATGAGACCAGCTGAAGCTTGTCACCTCGTTTAAGGCCTCTATAAAAACTCCCAGATTCATTAGGTGTTTGCTCATGCCTGGACCCAGACCTGTGTGGACTGTCTAGGGAGAGTGAACCCCTGTGCGGTGAGACAAAGCCTGTGTGGCTATTTGCTTGGACATTTAAAACCAGGGACTTAGGGACTAGGACAGCACTAGGCTGATCCCAGTTGTTAGTTAGGAAACCTGTATGTTTAGTCAGAGGTCAAGTTGACCAGGATTTATTTTGTTTATGTTTCTTTTGGCTTTGCTGTGTTTTGTCACTGTAAATAGAAAATAAACCGCACCTTTTTTGATTTTGAAAACCACAACCTCCGTTTGCTGGGCCTGTTTTTGTGTGGGGAGCCCATCCCGGGGGTCACACACACCCGCTGCCGAGCTAACCCCCTCACAATGTATATATATATATATATATATATATATATATATATACACAGTGTCTCAAAAAATCATATCTATTCATGTGACAACACTAAAGATACCCCTAAGTGAAAATGTCCAAATTGGGCCCAAAGTGTCAATATTTTGTGTGGCCACCATTATTTTCCAGCACTGCCTTAACCCTCTTGGGCATGGAGTTCACCAGAGCTTCACAGGTTGCCACTGGAGTCCTCTTCCACTCCTCCATGATGACATCACAGAGCTGGGGGATGTTAGAGATCTCAATAGGGTTAAGATCTGGCCAATCTGCTTGGCCAATAAATCACCTTTACCCTCAGCTTCTTTAGCAAGGCAGTGGTCATATTGGAGGTGTGTTTGGGGTTGTTATCATGTTGGAATACTGCCCTGCAGCCCAGTCTCCAAAGGGAGGGGATCATGCTCTGCTTCAGTATGTCACAGTACATGTTGGCATTCATGGTTCCCTCAATGAACTGTAGCTCCCCAGTGCCAGCAGCACTCATGCAGCCCCAGACCATAACACTCCGACCACCATGCTTGACTGTAGGCACCACACACGCTTGACACCATCTGAACCAAATAAGTTTATCTTGGTCTCATCAGACCACATGACATTGTTCCAGTAATCCATGTCCTTAGTCTGCTTGTCTTCAGCAAAATGTTTGCGGGCTTTCTTGTGTACCATCTTTAGAAGAGGCTTCCTTCTGGGACGACGGCCATGCAGACTAATTTGATGCAGTGTGTGGCGTATGGTCTGAGCACTGACAGGCTGACCCCCCCCCCCCCACCCTTAAACCTCTGCAGTAATGCTGGCAGCGCTAATACATCTATTTCCTAAAGACAACCTCTGGATATGACGGTGAGCGCGTGCACTCAACTTCTTTGGTCAACCATGGCGAGGCCTGTTCTGAGTGGAACCTGTCCTGTTAAACCGCTGTATGGTCTTGGCCACTGTGCTGCAGCTCAGTTTCAGGGTCTTGGCAAACTTCTTATAGCCTATGCCATCTTTATGTAGAGCAACAATTATTTTTTTCAGATCCTCAGAGTTCTTTGCCATGAGGTGCCATGTTGAACTTCCATTGACCAGTATGAGAGAGTGAGAGCGATAACACCCAATTTAATACACCTGCTCCCCATTCACACCTGAGACCTTGTAATACTAATGAGTCACATGTGGAAAAATGACTAATTGGGCCCAATTTTGACATTTTTACTTAGGAGTGTACTCACTTTTGTTGCCAGCGGTTTAGACATTAATGGCTGTGTGTTGAGTTATTTTGAGGGGACAGCAAATTTACACTGTTATACAAGCTGTACACTCACTACTTTATATTGTAGCAACGTGTAATTTCTTCAGTGTTGTCACATGAAAAGATATAATAAAATATTTATAAAAATGTGAGGGGTGTACTCACTTTTGTGAGATACTGTATATATGTATATATATATATATATATATATATATATATACAGTAGGACAGTGGACAGGGTCAGTAGGGCAGAGGTTGATGTCAATAAGACAGTGGATGATGTCAATCGGTAAAGCAATAGATAGTGTCAGTAATTTTTTATTTTTAGTATTTTTTTATTACTTTTTAAAAAAAAATTACATAATTTTTTTAGAAGCCCCATTGCGGGGCTTTGGTGAAATATCAGGGATCTGAACCGACCCCTGATGTCTCACTTTTGAGATAGAGAAAAGGGCTGAGGACAGAGATTCCCCAATCTTTCTCTGCAGCCTCAGCTTCACTGGACATTGAATGAATGGGAAATGCTCTGTAATGAGTGGCTTCCCGTTCATTCACAAACTAAAGAACACTAACCACAGATCAGTTATGAATGGACACGGCAGCGATCGCTCACTGTGTTCATTCAGAAAAAGGAAAATGTTTTAAAATGGAGAGCGAGGGAAGTGGCCGGTAAATGACATATGTACCGGCTACTTCCCCTGCTCTCCACCTTCAAACATCCGGTGGGAAAGGAGTGAAGCCAGCTGCATGGGGGAAACAGCAGCAGGGGGAATCTGCGCTACACGGGATCATTAGGGTGTACTCAGGCACAACCGGCACACTGCGCATGCCTATGCTTGCACTGATGATGGCTAAAAAAAATCTGGAAATAGTTATATGCAAGTAGGATAAATGTTTTTTTTATTCTGTCTATATCTGGTTTATATATAATCTAGCAGTTATGGATGTACAAATTGGCTACATGGGTATAAAAAAAACAAATTTTCTGGCACTGCCTTCTACACTGTAAAAAATTGCGTGCTGGGTCTACTCAAAATAATTGAGGCAACTATTTGCATCAGCTTTTTAAGTACTGTCAACTAAACTTATTTTTGTCTGACTCATTAGACTTTTCATGTTTTCAACTTTGTTGTTCTACTGTAAGTAAAGCCAACTAAATTTTTTTCAGTTTATAGACCATAGTGTATTAAGTTAGGAATACATACCTTAACTTGTCTGGAACTATAGTTTTAGGTAAAGCCAACTAAATTTTTCCAGTTTATATACCATAGGTTCAAGTAAAGCTAACTCAATTTTTCCATTTTCTAGAAAAGTTTAAAGCAGAGCTCCGCCGTCCAAAAAATATTAAAAGCCAGCAGCTACAAATACTGCAGCTGCTGACTTTTACTATTAGGACACTTACCTGTCCTGGAGTCCAGCGACATCGGCAGCAGAAGATGAGCAATCACTCGTCACTCTGCTGCCCCCACCGCCATCCTCGGTGAGGGAACCAGGAAGTGAAGCATTGCGGCTTCACTGTCCGGTTCCCTAGGGCGCATGCGCGAGTCGCACTGCGCCCATGCTCACTGGTCCCCGCTGTGTTCTGGGAGCCGTGTGTTTCCCAGAACACAAGGGGGGGGGGGGCGGGTAGTGACGCACTACTCGCAGAGTGGACTCCCGGAAGTGGGTGCAAATACCTGTCTTAGACAGGTATCTGCACCCCCCTCCCCCCTGAAAGGTGCCAAATATGACACCGGAGGGGGGAGGGTTCCGATGAGCAGAAATTCCACTTTAGGGTGGAGCTCCGCTTTAAGTTAGGATCATATACATTAACTTATTTATTTCAAGTACTTATATAGCACCGTCAATTTACATCAGTCCCTGTCCCCAAGAGCTTTCAATCTAAGATCCCTAAGTCATAATCAGGTCACATGCAGGTAGTGTCGTGGTTGGGATTCAAACCAGCAACCCTTTTGCTGCTAGGCATAAGTGCTAACCACTACACCACTGTGCTGCCCTATTACTTAGTTCCTTAGTTACTTAGTTACTTAGTTTTAAGTGATATTAAATTTTAACTTACTCAATTTTTTTTAAGTTGCTAAAACTTATTTTCCAAATGTATTTGATATATGTTTGAAGGTTTTTATATAAAAATATGAAAAAAAGGAATAGTCTCATGAAACAGGCTTTCAAAACAAATTAGCATTTATTATTTATAAAATGTTACAAATGTAATATTATAAAAGCATCATCAAATGTAAACGTAAACATTTAAAAAAAGAAAAAAAAATGCCTCTTTCTCAGCTAACAAATCAAACTAAAACACACACATGTATATACAGTATATCTGTAAAGAACAGGGATGAGCCGAACACCCCCCTGTTCGGTTCGCACCAGAACCTGCGAACAGACAAAATGTTTGTGTGAACTTTAGAACCCTATATAATACAATGGACTCGAACTTTCGAAATATAAAGTGCTAATTATAAAGGCTAATATGCAAGTTATTGTCCTAAAAAGTGCTTGGGGACCCGGGTCCTGCCCAAGGGGACATGTTACAATGCAAAAAAAAGTTTTAAAAATTGAAATTTTTTCGGGAGCAGTGATTTTAACCACTTAAGCCCCGGACCATTACGCAGCTTAATGACCAGAGGTGATTTCACAATTTGGCACTGCGCTGCTTTAACTGTAAATTGTGCGGACATGCAATGTTGTACCCAAACGAAATTTGCATCCTTTTCTTCCCACAATTAGAGTTTTCTTTTAATGGTATTTGATTGTCTCTGCGATTTTTTTCTTTTTGTGATATAAACGGAAAAAGACTGAAAATTTGGGGAAAAAAAATGATATCTACTTTTTGTTATAAGAAAAATCGAATAAACTCAATTTTAGTCATACATTTAGGCCAAAATGTATTCAGCCACATGTCTTTAGTAAAAAAAATGTCAATAAGCGTATATTTATTGGTTTGCGCAAAAGTTATAGCGTCTACAAACTAGGGTACATTTTCTGGAATTTACACAGCTTTTAATTTATGACTGCCTATCTCATTTCTTGAGGTGCTAAAATGGCAGGGCAGTACAAACCCCCTCAAATAACCCCATTTTGGAAAGTAGACACCCCAAGGAAATTGCTGAGAGGCATGTTGAGCCCATTGATTTTTATTTTTTTTTGTCCCAAGTGATTGAATAATGACAAAAAATAAAATAGAAATTACAACAAGTTGTCACTAAATTATATATTGCTCACACATGCCATGGTTATATGTGGAATTGCACCCCAAAATACATTCTGCTGCTTCTCCTGAGTACGGGGATACCACATGTGTGGGACTTTTTAGGAGCCTAGCCGCGTACGGGACCCCGAAATCCAAGCACCGCCTTCAGGATTTCTAAGGGCGCAAATTTTTGATTTCACTCCTCACTACCTATCACAGTTTCGAAGGCCATAAAATGCCAAAATAGCACAAACCCCCCCCCCCCAATTGACCCCATTTTAGAAAGTAGACACCCCAAGGAAATTGCTGAGAGGCATGTTGAGCCCATTGAATATTTTTTTTTTTTGTCCCAAGTGATTGAATAATGACAAAAAAAAAGAAAAAATTACAAAAAGTTGTCACTAAATGATATATTGCTCACACATGCCATGGTTATATGTGGAATTGCGCCCCAAAATACATTTTGCTGCTTCTCCTGAGTACAGGGATACCACATGTGTGGGACTTTTTAGGAGCCTAGCCGCGTACCAGACCCCGAAACCCAAGCACCGCCTTCAGGATTTCTAAGGGCACAAATTTTTGATTTCACTCCTCACTGCCTATCACAGTTTCGAAGGCCATAAAATGCCAAAATAGCACAAAACCCCCCCAAATGACCCCATTTTGGAAAGTAGACACCCCAAGCTATTTGCTGAGAGGCATGGTGAGTATTTTACAGCTCTCATTTGTTTTTGAAAATGAAGAAAACTTTTTTTTTTTTTTTTTTAAATTTTCAAAACTTTGTGACAAAAAGCGAGATCTGCAAAATACTCACAATACCTCTCAGCAAATAGCTTGGGGTGTCTACTTTTCAAAATGGGGTCATTTGGGGGGGTTTGTGCCATCTGGGCATTCCATGGCCTCCGAAACTGTGATAGGCAGTGAGGAGTGAAATCAAAAATTTACACCCTTAGAAAGCCTGAAGGCGGAGATTGGTTTTTGGGGTCCCGTACGCGGCTAGGCTCCCAAAAAGTCTCACACATGTGGTATCCCCGTACTCAGGAGAAGCAACAGAATGTATTTTGGGGTGTAATTCCACATATGCCCATGGCATGTTTGAGCAATATATCATTTAGTGACAACTTTGTGCAAAAAAAATCAAAAATAAATTGTCTTTTTTCCGCAACTTGTGTCAACATATAAAATATTCCATGGACTCGACATGCCTCTCAGAATATAGCTTGGGGTGTCTACTTTCCAAAATGGGGTCATTTGGGGGGTTTTGAACTGTCCTGGCATTTTATACACAACATTAGGTAGCTTACATCCACTCTTCTAACCACTTGAAGACAAAGCCCTTTCTGACACTTTTTGTTTACATGAAAACATATTTTTTTTGCAAGAAAATTATGCTGAACCCCCAAACATTATATATATTTTTTAAAGCAAAGGCCCTACAGATTAAAATGGTGGGTGTTGCATTTTTTTCCACACAGTATTTGCGCAGCGATTTTTCAAACGCATTTTTTGGGGAAACCATACACTTTTTTTAATTTTAATGCACTAAAACACACTATATTGCCCAAATGTTTGATGAAATAAAAAAGATGATCTTAGGCCGAGTACATAGATACCAAACACGACATGCTTTAAAATTTCGCACAAACGCGCATTGGCGACAAACTACATACGTTTTTAAAAGCCTTTACAGGTTACCACGTTAGATTTACAGAGGAGGTCTACTGCTAAAATGACTGCCCTCGATCTGACCTTTGCGGTGATACCTCACACGATGCAATTGCTTACATATGACGCCAGACCGACGCTTGCTTTTTTATTTTAAAAACTTCCTCCACTGTGTAATAAATGAATAGACCCGCCCCTTCTCACGTTCCGCATCTGGTCTGCTTAGCCTTACACCTAGTCATTGGCTGAGCGGACCTGATGGGGAACTTAAGAAGGGGTGGGTCTATACATTTAATAGACTGTGGAGGAAGTTCCCCATCAGGTCCGCTCAGGCTCAGCCAATGACGGACAGCGCTGGACATCGGATCGCCGCGGGACACTGGATTTCATCGCTGGAATGTTTTTTTTTTTATTATAATTTTTTTTTTTAATAAAGGACTTTTCCAAGGTGTTTGTGTGTTTTGTTTTTTTTTTGACACTTTCTTCGTGAAATGGTAGGGGTACAATGTACCCCTTACCAATTCACATAGGGGGGGCCGGGATCTGGGGGTCCCCTTTGTTAAAGGGGTCTTCCAGATTCCAATAAGCCCCCTGCCCGCAGACCGCCACAAGCAAGGTTTGTGGGGATGAGGCCCTTGTCCCCATCAACATGGGGACATCCTCCCCATGTTGAGGGCATGTGGCCTGGTACGGTTCAGGAGGGGGGGGCTCTCGTCCCCCCCTCTTTTCCTGTGGCCTGCCAGGTTGCGTGCTCGGATAAGGGTCTGGTATGGATTTTTGGGGGGACTCCACGCCATTTTTTTTAAAATTTGGGGTGGAGTTCCCCTTAAAATCCATGCCAGACCTGAAGGGCCTGGTATGGATATTTGGGAGGAACCGCATGCATTTTTTTTAAATTTGCGGCAGGGTTCCCCTTAATATCTATACCAGACCTAAAGGGCCTGGTAATTGAATTTAGGGGGGACCCCCACGCTTTTTTTATTTTTTATCAATGACTTTTCTATGTATTGCCGGGAGCCGACAATTCATTAATAGCCGCGAGTGAGTTTTAAATGACTTTTTTTCCTTCAGAAATGACATTTTGTGCAGGGGCAGTTCTAAGCACGGGAAAAAAGCGCCACTTTACATGCATATCATACACACCCCCCAGGTACGAAATTTAAAGCAATATTTCACTTTTATTGTTTCACCTTAAGCATTATTAAAATCACGGCTCCCAAAAAAACAGCAGTTTTTAAAACTTTTTTTTTGCATTGATACATGTCCCCTGGGGCAGGACCCGGGTCCCCAAACACTTTTTAGGACAATAACTTGCATATAAGCCTTTATAATTAGCACTTTAGATTTCTCCCATAGACTTTTCGAATTTACCGCAAACACCCCAAATTGTTCGCTGTTCGGCGAATGGGCGAACAGGCAATGTTCGAGTCGAACATGAGTTCGACTTGAACTCGAAGCTCATCCCTAGTAAAGAACATAGAATACAGAATGTATTAACTTTTATTAAAGCCTTTTAGGAAAGTAATTTGCACTTTAACCAGCCCCAGAAGGATTTGCCCCCTTAATGACCAGGCCATTTTTTGCTATACGGCACTGCGTTGCTTTAACTGACAATTGCGCGGTCATCAAATGCCGTACCCAAACAAAATTGATTTGAAAAAAAAATCCTTTTTTTTTTTTACTTTCTGCTATAATACATATAAAATATATAGATATATATAAAAAAACAAATGCATTCATCAGTTTAGGCCAAAATATATTCTTGTACATATTCTTGGTAAAAAAAAATATGCAATAGGCGTATATTGAATGGTTTACTCAAAAGTTATCGCGTCTACAAACTATGGGATAGATTTAGGGACTTTTAGTTATTTTTTATTGTTTTTACTGGTAATGGCGGCAATCTGCGATTTTTAGCGGGACTATGACATTTTGGGGACCAGTGACATTATTACATTGGTCAGTGCTATAAAAATGCACTGATCAATGTATGAATGACACTGGCAGGGAAGGGGTTAACACTAGGGGGCGATCAAGGGGTTAACTGTGTTCCCTGGGTTTGTTCTAACTGTAGGGGGGTGGGCTACCAGGGACATGACAGAGATAGCTGTTCCCAATCACTGGGAACAGTAGATCTCTGACATTTTATCTGGCAGAACGGGGAATCACCTTGTTTACATAGGCAGATGCCCGTTCTGCCTCTGTATACCGCGATCGTGTGTCGCCGGCAGACATCGAGTCTGTTGGACCCACGGGCTGGTCGGCAAGCGGTTGAAGTGTGAACCTTTGAAGATAGATTCCCCACATCTAGCTCTAAAAAGATCTTCTGAAAAACTTCAAAGGTATATTTTAGGTTTTCAGGGTAGCTCAGGCTAAAAGCATAAATGAGTCCCATAATCATTCTTTCTGATACAAAATGAGAGTGCTATATGAAAAAAAATACACTTTACCAATATGCTTGTTTTTCCTGCCAATGCAGCATAAATATGGTATATTTGTTTTTAAAAATGCAATAACATAGTGCACAGTGGGCAGGGCTTTAGGTTACATAATCTAACATTGATATCCAATATCTCAAAAACCGAACAAACAGAAAGTTTGTCTTTGTGGTACAAATAAGCACAAACACAGCACAAACAAATTGTCTAAAAATGAAATAACATGTGGTGCAAAGTGGGAGAGGTTTCATCAACTATAATGCGCAATATCTCTAAAATCAAACCAGCACATACGTTCATTTTTGCAGCACAAATCTGTACAGATGCAGTGCAAACGAATGCTATCTTTGGTTTTAAATTTAATAACCTTGGGTGCAAAGTGGGCGGGGCTTGATGTTGCATAATCTGAATTTGAATTCCAATAACTCAAAAACCGAACCGGCTGAAATATTATTTTTTGTGGCACACAATAGCTTTTAACCACTTCCCTACCCGCCCATAGTAATATGACGTCCACAGATGGGATCTCCTATTCTAGGTGGACGTCATATGACGTCCTGGGCTTTGTGGGGGGATATCTGAATGATGCCTGCAGCTAGAGGCATCATTCAGATATCCTTGTCTTCTGCCGGCGATTCTGCGCACCATAAGAACGATCATAGCGGCGGTTCCGCCTCTTGATCGTTCTTATAGGCGGCGGGAGGAGACATCCCACCAGTTATCTCTATGACTGTCGGGGGCCCGGGCGCGATGTGATGATGTCACGCCCGGGTCCTCAGAAGTAAACAAAGCCGCCATTTGGCTCTATACAGTGTGCTATTTGCATTTGGAATCTGTCACTGGTGAGCTCAGCAACACCAAAAGACCCGGAAGACTACAGAAAACAACTGTGGTGGATGACCGAAGACTTCTTTCCCTGGTGAAGAAAACACCCTTCACAACAGTCAACAATCAAGAGAAGACTTCACTAGAGTGAACACAGTGGGTTCACCACAAGATGTAAACTATTGGTGAGCCTCAAAAACAGGAAGGCCAGATTAGAGTTTGCCAAACAACATCTAAAAAAGCCTTCAGAGTTCTGGAACAACATCCTATGGACAGATGAGACCAAGATCAACTTGTACCAGAGTGATGGGAAGAGAAGTGTATGGAGAAGGAAAGGAACTGCTCATAATCCAAAGCATACCACCTCATCAGTGAAGCATGGTAGTGGTAGTGTCATGGCGTGGGCATGTATGGCTGCCAATGGAACTGGTTCTCTTGTATTTATTGATGATGTGACTGCTGACAAAAGCATCAGGATGAATTCTGAAGTGTTTCGGGCAATATTATTATCTGCTCATATTCAGCCAAATGCTTCAGAACTCATTGGACGGCGCTTCACAGTGCAGATGGACAGTGACCAAAGAGTTTCTTACGAGAAATTTTATGCAATGGCCAAGTCAATCACCTGACCTGAATCCGATTAAGCATGCATTTCACTTGCTGAAGACAAAACTGAAGGGAAAATGCCCCAAGAACAAGCAGGAACTGAAGACAGTTGCAGTAGAGGCCTGGCAGAGCATCACCAGGGATGAAACCCAGCGTCTGGTGATGTCTATGCATTCCAGACTTCAGGCTGTAATTGACTGCAAAGGATTTGCAACCAAGTATTAAAAAGTCAAAGTTTGATTTATGATTGTTAATCTGTCCCATTACTTTTGGTCCCTTAAAAAGTGGGAGGCACATATACAAACTGTTGTAATTCCTACACCGTTCACCTGACTTGGATGTAAATACCCTCAAATTAAAGCGGAAAGTCTGCAGTTAAAGCACATCTTGTTTGTTTCATTTCAAATCCATTGTGATGGTGTATAGAGCTAAAAGGTTAGAATTGTGTCGATGTCCCAATATTTATGGACCTGACTGTATATATATATATATATATATATATATATATATATATATATATATACACACTATATATATATATATATATATATATATATATATATATATATATATATAATATATATATATATATATATATATTGTGAGGGGGTTAACTCGGTAGCGGGTGTGTGTGACCCCCTGGTTGGGCTCCCCACACAAAAACAGGGCCAGCAGACGGAGGTTGTGGTTTTCAAAATCAAAAGGTGCGGTTTATTTCTCTATGTACAGTGACAAAAACACAGCAAAGCCAAAAAGAAACATAAACAAAATAAATCCTGGTCAGTTTGACCTCTGACTAAACATGCAGGTTTCCTAAACTAACAACTGGGATCAGCCTGGTGCTGTCCTAGTCCCTAAGTCCCTGGTTTAGTAAAAGTCCAAACAAATAGCCACACAGGCTTTGCCTCACCGCACAGGGGTTCACTCTCCCTAGACAGTCCACACAGGTCTGGTTCCAGGCATGAGCAAACACCTAATGAATCTGGGAGTTTTTATAGAGGCCTTTAAATGAGCTGACAAGCTTCAGCTGGTCTCATCAACTCCCTGCCTGCACGACGCCCAGCCCTCTCCCTAGAGGTATGAGTCATCCATGAGCCCACTAGCCTCAGCTGGGCTTCATCAACTCCCTAGTTGTATAAGTCGGCATAAAGCCTGAATCTGGGAGAAATATATCTACCCCCCTGGATGCAACCAGGTGACTTTACCTTCCTGCTGTCACATACCCCCCCTCTTGTTTTAACCTTGGGGTTGGAACACCAGCAATCAGGCATTCATGTACTCGAGACAAAGCATCCACATTCCCCATTTGAACGCCAGGGCGATGCTTTACTGTGAAGTTGAATTCCTGTAGGGCCAGGAACCACCTATTCACTCTTCTATTTGTCTCCTTGTTTTGAGCCATCCACTTTAACGGAGCGTGATCCATAACCATGTCAAAGTGCCTACCTAGCAGATAGTACCGAAGGGAATCTAGAGCCCACTTCACCGCTAAACACTCCTTTTCAACCGTGGCGTAATTTACCTCATGGGACTTCAACTTCCTGCTGAGGTAAATGACTGGGTGCTCTTCCCCGTTCCAGACCTGGGACAATACTGCTCCTAACCCCACATCTGACGCATCACTTTGTACGACAAAGTCTTTAGAGAAGTCGGGTGAGTACAACACTGGCTGGCTACATAAGGCTTGTTTCAAGAATTGGAATGCTGCCTCAGCCTCGGGGGTCCATTTAATCATGACCGACCCTTTCCCTTTCGTCAGGTTGGTTAGGGGCACAGCCTTAGAAGCAAAGTGGGGAATGAAGCGCCGATAATAACCCGCGATTCCCAGAAAGGCCCGTACCTGCTTCTTGCTGTTGGGACGTGGCCAACTCTGGATGGCCTCGACTTTGTTGAGTTGGGGTTTTATCACTCCCCTGCCAATGGTGTACCCAAGATATTTGGCCTCCTCCTGCCCAATGGTACACTTCTTGGGGTTAGCCGTAAACCCCGCTTCCCGGATAGAGTCTAGGACTGCTTGCACTTTTGGCAGATGTGAGGCCCAATCTGTGCTATGGACAATTACGTCATCCAGGTAAGCCGCAGCATACTTCCGATGGGGCCTCAGTATCTGGTCCATTTTCCGCTGGAATGTGGCCGGCGCATTCTGTAACCCGAACGGCATTCTCTTATATTGGAACGCCCCGTCTGGGGTTACAAATGCGGTTTTCTCTTTGGCTGACTTGGCCAGGGGAATTTGCCAATACCCTTTTGTGAGGTCAAGAGTCGTCATGTATCGGGCTGTTCCCAGCCGGTCGATCAACTCATCTATACGTGGCATGGGGTAGGTGTCAAATTTTGTAACTTTGTTCAACTGATGAAAATCGTTACAAAATCGCCAGCTCCCATCCGGTTTAGGCACCAACACAATGGGACTAGACCAATCACTTTGGGACTCCTCTATCACCCCTAAGTTCAGCATTTTCTGTACTTCCTCCCGTATTGCCTCCCGTCGGGCCTCTGGGATCCGATAGGGTTTTAACTTCACCCTTTCACCGGGCGGGGTAATAATATCATGCTCTACCCCAGATGTTTGTCCCGGCAGCTCAGAGAACACCTCCTTGTTGCGAAGCACAAACTCCTTAACCTCCTGTTGTTGGGGTTGTGACAAGGTGGCTGCTATTCCAACCTCCGGAATCACGCAACCAGTTTGAGCTGGTGACCAAGTTTCTGCGACTAGGGACTCTCTATCCCTCCAGGCTTTCAACAGATTAACGTGATATATCTGTTCGGGCTTTCGCCTTCCTGGTTGTCTGACTTTGTAATTCACTTCGCTCACTTTTTCCATTATCTCGTAGGGGCCTTGCCATTTGGCAAGGAATTTACTTTCAACCGTAGGGACAAGTACCAATATCCTATCCCCCGGGGAAAAGGTACGGGTCTTTGCTCCACGGTTGTACACTCTCTGCTGTGCCAACTGCGCTTGGGCCAAATGTTCCTTCACGATGGGCATTACCTGTGCAATTCGATCTTGCATCAGGGCGACATGCTCAATCACACTCCTGTGGGGAGAACTCTCACTTTCCCAAGTTTCCTTGGCAATATCCAACAGCCCTCTTGGGTGTCTCCCATACAGTAACTCAAAGGGGGAGAATCCCGTAGAGGATTGGGGCACCTCCCTAATAGCAAACATCAAATAAGGAAGTAGACAGTCCCAATCCTTTCCATCTCTATCCACCACTTTCTTCAACATTTGTTTTAGGGTTTTGTTGAATCTTTCAACCAGCCCATCGGTTTGGGGGTGATACACAGATGTACGCAATTGCGTCACTTTGAGCAATTTACACAGCTCTTTCATAACCCGGGACATAAAGGGTGTACCTTGGTCCGTAAGCAGTTCTTTACAAATACCCACCCGGCTAAAAACAAGAGATAGCTCTTTGGCTATGGTTTTGGCCGAGGTATTTCTGAGAGGGATCGCTTCTGGATAACGGGTGGCATAGTCCATTATAACCAATATGTACTGGTGCCCCCTAGCGGACTTGATTATAGGACCTACCAAATCCATTGCGATTCTCTCAAACGGGACCTCAATGATGGGTAGAGGGACCAGCGGGCTACGGAAATGTGGCATCGGGGCCGACCTCTGACACACAGGGCAGGAGGAACAATAATTTTCTATGTCCTTCATCACCCCAGGCCAATAGAATCTCTGTAATACCCTCTCTCGGGTTTTCTCTGTCCCCAGATGACCTCCAAGAATGTGCCCATGGGCCAACTCCAACACCAACTTCCTGTAAGGTTTGGGCACCACAAGCTGCTCAACGGTTTCTTCTGCCCTTTTTGCCACCCGATACAGTAGGTCCTTCTCTACGCTGAAGTATGGGTAAGTGCAGGTATTATCTGGGTTCACTAACTCGCCATCTATTTCCACTACGTTTTCCCGTGCCTTTATTAGGGCGGGGTCTTTTAACTGTTCTGTGGCAAAATTTTCCCTGTGAACCTCCAGATCAGAAAACTCCACAGACGGTAGGTTTTCGTCTGAGGAGGTGGGCTCCTCTCCAGTTTCTTGAGTCTCCCCTGCCAATACTGACAAGGGAAATTCTGGAGAGTCCTCACCACTCTCAGAGGAGTTCTGGCTATCACATTCCTGGTGCATAGGGGCACCAGTGGGGGGCTCAGGATCATCCCACAGTTCCCAGAACTTCGGAAAATCCCTTCCCACAATGGCATCATGCGGTAATTGAGATACTAACCCCACTGGATGAGAGAGGGTACCTTTGGGGGTCTCGAAACACACTGTAGTCACTGGATACTCTCGGGTGTCCCCATGCACACAAATAACAGCTACCTTGCTATTCCCAGAGACCTCTGTTTTAACTAATTCAGCCTTTATCAGGGTCACAAGGCTACCTGAATCCAGTAATACCACAACATTTCTACCATTAATACACATTTTGCATAAATGTTTCTCAGTTCCCCGAATGGCAGTGCATGCGACTGTCGCACACAGCGACTGACGTCTGTCCATCAGAAAGTCACATTGCATGGGTTCCTCCACAACCGGGCAATTTGCTGCAATATGTCCCGCTTGCCGGCAGCGGTAGCAAACAATCCATTTGGCTGCCTCTTGAGCCCCTGACTTCCCAGGCTGTTCTCGCCAAATTTTGGGTAGAGCTCCCACCCTCTCACTCTCTCCACCCTCACCCCTTGGAATCCTCTTATCCGCCCCTGGGGATGGTCTGGTCTTAGGGTGGAAAGTCCGAGAGTCTCTGGAAGAGGCCGTCAGGTTCTCTGTAGCCAAGTATTTCTCTACACGATCCACAAGACCACTGGCCTTCTCTGGGTCTCCATGGCTTACCCACTTTTGGATGGCAGTAGGAAGAGCTCTCAAAAACCGATCCATTACAACACGTTCCACAATCTCTGGTGCGGACAAAGTCTCTGGCTGTAGCCACTTCCTGCTCAGGTGAATGAGATCATACATTTGAGACCTGGGGGGTTTTCCAAGCTGGAAAGTCCAGTTATGCACACGCTGAGCCCGGACAGCCAGGGTGACACCCAGCCTTGCCAATATTTCAGCTTTTAGCATCACATAGTCTTTTGCTTGGTCAGGCTCTAGGTCATAGTAAGCCTTCTGCGATTCACCAGTTAACAGAGGAGCCACCAGTCCAGCCCACTGCTCCTCAGGCCACTTTTCTCTTTCAGCAGTCCTTTCAAATGTGGTCAAAAATACCTCTGGATCATCCTCTCCAGTCATTTTTGTCAATAAACGACTCACCCCAAAGGACGCGGTATTAGTGGGACGGCTTTCCTCACTGGTCTGCGGACGTTGCTGCATTACTGCTTCCATTTGTTGTAGTCTCTGCTCTTGCTTCTGTAACAGGTCTATGAAGCGGGCCTCAGATTGCTGCTGGGCTTGTTGATGAGCTTGCTGCTGGGCTGCAAGGCTCCTTTGCAAACCTGCATTTGTCTGCTGTTGATTGGCATTTGCTAGAGCCAGCTGTTTCAGTATCTCCTCCATGCTGGCTTAAAAAAAACTGCCACTGGTTCTCCACCAACTGTGAGGGGGTTAACTCGGTAGCGGGTGTGTGTGACCCCCTGGTTGGGCTCCCCACACAAAAACAGGGCCAGCAGACGGAGGTTGTGGTTTTCAAAATCAAAAGGTGCGGTTTATTTCTCTATGTACAGTGACAAAAACACAGCAAAGCCAAAAAGAAACATAAACAAAATAAATCCTGGTCAGTTTGACCTCTGACTAAACATGCAGGTTTCCTAAACTAACAACTGGGATCAGCCTGGTGCTGTCCTAGTCCCTAAGTCCCTGGTTTAGTAAAAGTCCAAACAAATAGCCACACAGGCTTTGCCTCACCGCACAGGGGTTCACTCTCCCTAGACAGTCCACACAGGTCTGGTTCCAGGCATGAGCAAACACCTAATGAATCTGGGAGTTTTTATAGAGGCCTTTAAATGAGCTGACAAGCTTCAGCTGGTCTCATCAACTCCCTGCCTGCACGACGCCCAGCCCTCTCCCTAGAGGTATGAGTCATCCATGAGCCCACTAGCCTCAGCTGGGCTTCATCAACTCCCTAGTTGTATAAGTCGGCATAAAGCCTGAATCTGGGAGAAATATATCTACCCCCCTGGATGCAACCAGGTGACTTTACCTTCCTGCTGTCACAATATATATATATATATATATATACTGTATACAGTTTAGCTAGATCTCACTGCAGAGCATTCCTGGTGTATTGTTCCTAATATATATAGTATAGTATAGTATAGTATAGTGCAGTATAGTATATTCAGTACTGTATAATGTGCACAGTGTGCAGCTAGATCTCACTGCAGACCGTCCTTTTCTTCTCTTCCTAATATACTACAGGCAGGCAGTTGATTCAGTTAGCTGCAGTATATTCAGTATAACCAAGCCGTCCTCATCCTTCTCATCCTCTGTCACCCAGGCTCAGAGTACCTTGGCTGCCAATGCAGGTGCCAAAGCGGCCTATTCCATCGGCTCAAGGTCATCAGTTACTCCTTCCCTAGCCCTACCATCATGCATGGAGGAGTCCCCCAAACTGTGTTGGGTACATGCTGCAGGAGGATGCACAGTGTTGGGTACATGCTGCAGGAGGATGCACAGCGTTTTGAAGGCTCCGATGATGGTACCCAGCTTGAGGAAGGCAGTAACGTGAGCCCAGAGAGAGGGGGTGCCCAAGAAGGACAACAAACTGGCAGTCATGTATCCCCAGCTGCAGCATACTCCCAGGTTTGCTCCAGTGACGAGGCGGGAGGGAATGATGAGGTCATTGACTCTACGTGGGTGCCTGATAGGAGACAGGAGGAGGAGGAGGAGGCACATCTCCAACGAGGCAGGATGCCCTCCAGGGGCCAGCTTAAGGGCAGCCAACCGACTGCATCACACCGCAGATCTCTGCATGTGCAGGGCGCTGCTGACTGCGCGTTTTTCCAAAAGTTCTTTGGTGTGGGCCTTTTTTGAGACGTGTGCAGCAGATTGCACCATTACTGTTTGCAACATATGTCTGAAGCGTATCAAGCGTGGCCAAAACAGCAGCCGCTTGGGCACCACATGCTTGACCAGACATATGTCGATCTGCCAGACAGTCCGTTGGCAAGCATACTTAAAAGACCCACACCAAAGAACAAGGCGGACCTCCTTGCTCCTCATCAGCTGGGATCTCAAACCCCACTATACCTTCAGTCCTCTCAGAAACCTGCACTGAGAGGAATGAAGGTGTAGAATTAGGTGTGCCACTGCCAAGTACTTGTGGACAATCTGCTATCGCTACACCAACGTCCGATTGTAGCAGGCAAATTTCCCTACCCCAGTTGCTAAACCGCCAAAAGAAATTCGCTCCCAGCCATTCACATGCCCGGCGGTTGAATGCTAGCTTGGCTAAATTGCTGCCTTTTCAGCTGGTAGACTGCCCCCTTTTGTGAATTTGTGGAATGTGCGGTACCTCAGTGGCAGGTTCCCAAACGCGGAAGGCGATTCTGGCTCTCTACTGGCATGTGGAAGGCAATGTCTTGGCCTTGCTGGATAGGGCGGTCAGCGGTAAGGTGCATATTACCGCTGACTCATGGTCCAGCAGGCATGGACAGGGACATTACCTATCTTTCACGGCACACTGTGTGACTCTGCTGGCAGCTGGGAAGGATGCAGGACAGGGTGCAGTATTTTTGGAGCTTGTTCCGCCAGCATGCCTCCAAAATGCTGGTTGTGGTGATTCTGCCACACCTCTCTCCTCCACCCCCTCCTCTTCTTCTTCCTCTATGGCCTCTTCCTGTGCTGATTTGTCCTCGGAACCAGCGGTGCTCCGTAGGCATTCAAGGGGCTACGCAAGCACTTAGCCAAAAGGATGCCATGCGGTGCTTGAGCTGATGTGCTTAGAGGACAGGAGCCACACTGGGGCAGAGATTCTGTCAGCTCTGCAGGGGCAGGTTTAGAGGTGGTTGATGCCTCGCCAGCTTCAGCCAGGAATGGTGGTTTGCGACAATTGCACCAACCTCCCCTCCGCCCTCCGACAGGGACACCTGACCCATGTGCCCTGTTTGGCTCACGTCCTTAATTTGGTGGTGCAGCGGTTCTTGTGCAGGTACCCGGGCTTACAGGATCTCCTGAGGCAGGCCAGGAAAGTCTGTGTGCATTTCCGCCAGTCTAATAATGCCAGTGCTCGGCTGGCTGACCTCCAAAAGGAATACAACCTGCCCAAGAACCACCTAATCTGTGACATGCCCACCAGATGGAACTCAACGTTGGCCATGCTGCAGCAGCTGCACATGCAGCAGAGGGCCATTAATGATTACCTGGACAGGATCAGGGGAGCTTGGCTTTTTTTCACCACGCCAGTGGCTTATGATCAAGAATGCATGCACTGTCATGTCACCATTTGAGGAGGCCACGAGGATGTTGAGCAGTGACAGTGCATGCATCAGTGATAATGTCCCCCTTGTGTACCTGTTGGAGCACACGCTGTGTGGAATAATGGACAGGGTACTTGAGGCAGAACAGAGGGAGGAAGAGGAGGACTTCCTTACCTCTCAAGGCCCCCTTTATCCAGACAGTGTTCCTGCGGGCCCGCCGATCACACAGGAGGAGGAGGAGGATTGTGTCAGCATTGAGGTGGAGCCTAGCACTCAGCATCAGCAGCTGTCTTCAAGGGATCATTTACATTCCCCAGAAACCCATGGACTTGTACATGGCTGGGAGGAGGTGGCTGCAGATCATGTCATCCTTAGTGACCCAGAGGACTCCGGACCGAATGCCTCAGCAAAACTACGCTGCATGGCCTCCCTGATCCTGCAAAGCCTGCGAAAGGACCCTCGGATTTGTGTGATCAAGGAGAGGGATCATTACTGGCTGGCAACCCTTCTTGATCCACATTACAAGGGTAAGGTTGCGGAACTTATCCAGCCGTCGCAGAGGGAGCAGAGGATGAAACATCTTCAGGAGGTCTTGCAGAAAGGTTTGTGCAATGCGTTTCCAGAGCCTGGGAGATACAATTTCCTGGTCCTGGACAACGTGTTGCTGAGGCTTCGGTCAGTCACAGAAAGAGCGGTGGAGAAGGTGGCCGTCTGACCGATGCGTTCAGACAATTTTTTAGTCCGCAGCCCCAAGATCTGATCGGTTCCAGCAACCATCGCCAGCGTCTGATTTATATGGTGTAGGAATACCTAGGGGCAAGATCAGACTTGGACACCTTTCCAACCAAAAATCCACTGGGTTACTGGGTCTTGAGGATGGATCACTGGCCAGAGCTTGCACAGTATGCAATTGAGCTACTGGCCTGTCCTGCACCCAGCGTTCTTTCGGAAAGCACATTCAGTGCTGCTGGTGGCTTTGTAACCGATCACAGAGTGTGCCTGTCCACCGACTCGGTTGATCGTCTCACCTTCATAAAAATGAATCAGTCTTGGATCACCAGTTACCAAGCACTTGATGCTGATGTAACGGATAAATTTTTTTATGAATGAGATCCCTTCAAGACTGCCTATGCTGATGCTGATTGCTGAGTGACTATCCTGTTATGCTGAGTGACTATCCTATTCCTCCTCAATGTTCATGTTGATATTTTTATTTCTTGGCACCAGCACCAGTGCCTAAAGCCCAATTTTTCTGCCCCTGTTTAACAGGGGCGTGTATAATTTAAATTTTTGCTGTAATATTTTGCAGCAGGGCTCGTTCCTGCGCTCAACTAGAGTATCTGTGAAGGTTTGCAGTGTTGTGGCACAAGCATCAGTGCCTAAAGCCCAATTTTTCTGCCCCTGTTTAACAGGGGCGTGTATAATTTAAATTTTTGCTGTGATATTTTGCAGCAGGGCTCGTTCCTGCGCTTAACTAGAGTATCTGTGAGGGGTTGCAGTGTTGTGGCACCAGCACCAGTGCCTAAAGTCCAATTTTCCTGCCCCTGTTTAACAGGGGCGTGTATAATTAAAAAAAAATCTGTAATATTTTGCAGCAGGGCTCGTTCCTGCGCTCAACTAGAGTATCTGTGAAGGTTTGCAGTGTTGTGGCACAAGCATCAGTGCCTAAAGCCCAATTTTTCTGCCCCTGTTTAACAGGGGCGTGTATAATTTAAATTTTTGCTGTAATATTTTGCAGCAGGGCTCGTTCCTGCGCTCAGCTAGAGTATCTGTGAGGGGTTGCAGTGTTGTGGCACCAGCACCAGTGCCTAAGGCCCAATTTTTCTGCCCCTGTTTAACCGGGGCGTGTAAATACAATTTTTGATCTAATATTTCACAGCAGGCCCGTTCCTGCGCACACCAAGAGTAACTGTGAGGACTTACAGTGTTGTGGCACCAGCACCACCACCGCCACCAATGGCCCAATTTTTCTGCCACTGTTCAACAGGGGCATGTAATTACAATTCTTGATATAATAGTTCACAGAAGGGCCTGTTCCAGCGCCCACCAAGAGTAACTGTGAGGGCTTACAGTGTTGTGGCACCAGCACCACCACCGCCACCAATGGCCCATTTTTTCTGCCACTGTTCAACAGGGGCATGTAATTACAATTCTTGATATAATAGTTCACAGCAGGGCCTGTTCCAGCGCCCACCAAGAGTAACTGTGAGGGCTTACAGTTTTCTGGTACCACCAACACCTAAGGCCCAATTTTCTGCAGAGTATATAGGGCAGGCCGTATAGTGCATATATATATATATATATATATATATATATATATATATATACAGGCGTTCCCCTACTTTCAAACATCCGACTTACAAACGACTGCTACTTACAAAGGGAGGGAGACAACAGGAAGTAAGAGGAAATCTACCCCTAGGAAGGGAAATTCTATACTGTAAGAGTTAATATGGGAAAAATTAGTCTCCTCTCCACTGATGCTTTATCACCAATCCTTGTTTCCCAAAAAACCCCAAATTTTCGAAATCCAATTGTCATTGGGCCAGAAAGTGAGGTGAAATCTTCTGAACAGGTGCACAGACAGCAATACAAATGTTACAGGGGTGCCGATAACCCTTCCCTAGGATGTCCAAAAAGCCTAAAAATAGATTTTTTGGCTGGAGCTACACTTACAAACTGTACCTGTTCCAAATTACAAACAGCTTTAACTTAAAGTGGTTGTAAACCCACTTATGCAACTTGCACCTACAGGTAAGCCTAGATTAAGGCTTACCTGTAGGTGCAAGAAATATCTCCTAAACCTACACGGTTTAGGAGATATTTGCAAAAAAAGACATGCACCGATGTCTACGGCGCATGCGCGCCGTAGATGACGGTGCATTCACAGGGTTAATCCCCATTCACAAATCCGGTGAGACGAAATGACGTCTTCGCCGCTCCGGCCAATCACAGCGCCGGAGCGGCGCTGTGATTGGCTGGAGCGGCGATACCCGGAAGTAACCTTCTGGGTATCTGTGGAACGATGGCTGCGGCTGGAGGGGGAGACGAGGATGGCTTTGGGGGCCCCGATCTAAGGTAAGTGATGCATAATGAGCTAGTATGCTAGTCATACTAGCTCATTATGTCTTTGCTTGCAGGTGTTTTTAAAAAAAAAAAATCTGCGTTTACAACCACTTTAAGAACAAACCTACAGTCCCTGTCTTTCTTGGGACCACCTGTATACTGCTGTTAAGCGTATATAGGGCCTGGGGGCCAAATTTTTTAATTTGGGTGCCCCTTAATATCAATACAAGACCCAAAGGGCCTGGTAATGGGCTGGGGGTACCCATGCCGTTTTTCTCAATGATTTTCATCCATTTTGCTGGGACCCGACTTTACATTAAAGCCACAAGCAGTTTTAAATGACTTTTATTCCTTTAGAAATTTTATTTTTTGCAGGGACTGTTCTTAACACGTGAAACACCCGCCACTTTACAGGCATACTATAGACACCCCCCAGGTCAGATATTTAAAGGAATATTTCACTTTTATTTTTTCACTTTAAGCATCATTAAAATCACTGCTCCCAAAAAAACGTCAGTTTTTAAAACTTTTTTTTGCATTGATACATGTCCCCTGGGGCAGGACCCACGTCCCCAAACACTTTTTAGGACAATAACTTGCATATTAGCCTTTAAAATTCGCACTTTTGATTTCTCACGTTCGAGTCCCATAGACTTTACCGGTGTTCGAAAGTTCACGTGAACTTTCGGTCCTTTCGCATGTTCTGGATGCAAACCAAACCGGGGGGTGTTCGGCTCATCCCTACTGACAAGCATAGAGAGGTTTGTCCTGCCAGATGGAGGCCTGGAAACAGCACCATCAAGCCCAGTGTGAAGGAAAGTAAGGGCTCTTTCACACGGACGGTCCGTTCAGGTCCGCCTGTCAGTTTTTTAGGCGGACCTGAACGGACGCTCCATGTACCCCTATGGAGCCACGGATGTCAGCCGTGACATGTCCGCTGACATCCGTCCCGCTCGATCCGCCAAAGTGTGACGGAGGAAAACCCTACTTTTCCATCCGTCTGGCGGATCGGATCGGATGACAACGGACTCTACGGTCCGTCGTCATCCGATCCCCCATAGGGGAGAGCGGCGCTCTGACAGGGCGGTCCCTGCACAGTGTGCGGGGACCACCCAGTCATCCGCCGGCTCAGCGGGGATCAACGGAGCGATCCCCGCTGAGCAAGCGGAGGTTCACGGGGCGGATCTTTACTGATCCGTCCCGTGTGAAAGGGGCCTAAAAAATACTTCTCTGCAAACAATCAAGCCAATGCTACTCCATATGATGTGACTATCCCTGTGACAATGGGACCCCTGACCTAAACTGATTTTGTTGTATTCATGCTGACACACTCCATCCCTTCATGTTCTGGAGGCAAAAGCTCTTGGTTCTTCCATCTTCAATAAAATGTTGTTAGGAAAATAAATAAATAAATAAATTGAGTAAAACAAATGTGGAAGACTGGAAGAAGCAGCTGTACAAATATACAACATTATAATATACCGTATATACTCGAGTATAAGCCGACTCGAGTATAAGCCGAGGTACCTAATGTTGCCAAAAAAACTGGGAAACATTACTGACTCGAGTATAAGCCGATGCCTCACTGTCCACTGTTCCCTATTTTACATTGTAAATAGTACCTGTAAAGAAGCTGCGGCGTCCATCGTTCAAATTCCGCGGTCTCTTCCTGTTCCTTCCTTGATAGGCGATTCTCAGCAGACACTCTCCGCCTATCACGATCATTCTCTCATCCTCAGTTTTCCCAGCAGACACTGTGTTGGGTGTTCCGCCAATCACAGACGTCTGCTGGAAAACTGAGGATGAGAGAACGTTCGTGATAGGCGGAGAGAGTCTGATGAGATTCGCCTATCACGGAAGGAACAGGAAGAGACCGCGGAATTCGAACGATGGACGCTGCAGCCGCCGCAACTTCTTTACAGGTACTATTTACAATGGAAAAAAATTTGCTGACTCGAGTATAAGCCGAGAGGGGGGACTTTCAGCCCCAAAAAAAGGACTGAAAATCTCGGCTTATACTCGAGTATATACGGTAATCAACATGGCAATAGACATGATGGCTTTTGCTCAGAGTTGCTGATGAGCAAGTATGACTTCCACCAGAACTCAAGCTAGTCTACAGGTCACAACTGGGCTTGACTTCTACATGCCCATTGTCCTTTCTTTTCCACCTAAATGTCCCTTACATCCCTGCCATGCCTCCAAATATTTGTACAAGGACTTGTTTAGCAGCATTTTGACTCCTGTAGGGTCTCTGTACTTCCCATGAACCCTCCCGACAAGAAGAGGAACCAACAGCTTTCTGGATAATAACAGATTCCATTTTTCGGTGTGAAGAACAAACATCTGCTGAAAAGCCAGATCCCAGGTATCGCTTCAATCTCTATTAACAGATGCTTGTTTCTTTTTGTTGTTTTCCTTATGTCTGATTAAGCACATATGTGTGATATATATGGATTTGTAATAATGTAATCTTTGCCTATACCCGTATAGCGCCTACCACCCTCTCCTCCTTGTCTTTGGCTCCTCGCAGGAAGAGAGGGCACATCCCGCTATATGCCCGCTATATGCCCGTACCCTCCTGTGTAAAGAGGTTGAGCGGTGTTATGAAACAGGTCTCCACAGCCAGGTTCTCCAGAAAATGTCTCTTATCTCTATGCTCAATAAAGACAAGTCTCTATTTCCCCCAATAACTTCAAGGTCCACACCAGCTGTAACTTCAACGTAGAGTTTATTTCTCTTAAAGCACAGTCTCTGATAGGAAAGGTTGGAGAAAGAACAGGACAGCGTAAGGTGTGGGAGAGGTCCAGGCACAAACGTAATACACTTCACTGCTTGGCTTCTCAAGCAGACTTAGCCCCGTTTGGATAGTCTCCCTAGATAGGGACTAGCATCCCGAATGGTACTTTAACTAACCGCATAGTCACTACACAAACCGGTGATCTTGATCTCTGCCACAGACCTAGGGATCTTGGTCTCTGCCACAGACCTGGTAAACTTGGTTTTCAAAATTTGACCTCTTTGTAAGGAGAAGACATCCCTCCAGAGAGTTACCGGGCCCCTTCCTTCACTGTGACTTCTCACCAGTCCCTCGGAACGGTCTTTCCCCGGCCTCCTCGTCTAAGATGCGGGTCCCCTCGCAAGGCGGCACCCTGAGATTCCTCGATCCTTTGTGGGCCCCAGCCAAAGGTGCTGGGCCCAAGGCCTTCAGTTGCAGCCCCAGGGCTAAAGGTGCCTGGGACTGATTCACCGACCACCGCTCTTGGGCCAAAGGTGCCCAGGGCGGACAGGAACACACACTCCCTGGGAGTAGGACTCCCGACAACGAACCCCCTACAGGCAGCGTCTGCCCCTTTTCTATCCTCTCCCAGCATACACAGCAGGCCGACCACGCCCACTGCATGGTTGTCGAGAGGGGACACACAAGGCACAGCACTGTATCAGCGGTTCAACCCTGGCCCACCATGGCAGCACCACCCGCAGGCCTCAGGGAACGGTACACTGATACTCTTCCTGCAGACAAAAATGGTTGACAATGTCCTAACAATTTAGGTGTTTGAGCATAACTACCACTCAAACACTACCCCTAAATTGAGGACCCCGCTACACTCATATAATAGAAAAGAATGTTCACATCCGTTCCTGAAGAAGCCAAACGGTGAAACATGTAGAACGATTTATGCTGAACATGAACTTGGAGAATATCGCCCATGCATATTTCTCAGTTACTGTATGTCTTGAACTTTTTTATATGTATTAACAAAATAAAATATATTTTTATAGAATATTTGTATTGTGACTCAGTAGTAGCACCTTTATAGTCCAATCATCATCCTTATTGGACCACATATATAATTTTGCTTATAAAGGGACGATGGTGCTAAATACCTAGATAAATAATTGATCATTCTAGAACTATAAATTAAAACATCTGCTGAAGCCAACCATCATCTTTGGCACATGTTTGATGGAGAAACGTATCTTGTTTCCTCTTAGCGGCAGAATTGCTCGTAAGTACTGGACTTGTACCCAATATCTGCCCCACCCTTAACAGTATAATAAACCATGCCTTTGTACATACTATGTGTTCTCACTGTATGTTTTCTTTTCTGCTTTTCTCCAGTTTCACTTCATGCTGTTCTTTTAAATAAAACCTCAAGATTTGTTCACACACTGTCTGGTTTATTGAAAAATAAAAGGGTTTAGCTGCAATTCAAGCTGTACACTAGCTACAAGGACAGAGCAATCCCCCCACACAGATCTACTTGTCACTGGGGTGTCTGCTGTTCTCTCTGCATGATATAACATTTATTTATTTTATTACAGGTACTTGTATAGCGCCGTCAATTTACGCAGCGCTTTACATATACTGTATATTGTACATTTACATCAGTCCTTGCCCTCAAGGAGCTTAACCACTTGGCGCCCGCGCTATAGACGAATGAAGGCTACAGCGCGGACTCCAAATGCCGGGAGGCCATCAATAGAGGTCCTGCCCTTTTCACGCGCAACGCGCGCCCCCTGCACGGCGCGCGCGCTGTGATCACGGAGTCACTGAGACTCGGTCTTGGCCCCTTACCACATGATCAGCTGTCAGCCAATGACAGCTGATCACGTGATGTAAACAAAGGATCGGTAATCGTTTTTTTTCTCCTCACGCTGACAGCGTAAGGAGAAAAAAAGCCGATCACCGGTTTGTGCACAAGGGACATCGGTCCCGAAGAGGAAAGAGGCACATCATTCTCATCAGTGCCCATAAATACCGCCTGCCAGTGCCACCTGCCATTGCTACCTGCCAGTGCCCACAGTGCCCACAGTGCCACCTATCAATGCCCACAAGTGCCACCTATCAATGCCCACCAGTGATGCCAATCAGTGCCTCATCAGTGCCACCTAGCAATGCTGCCTATCAGTGTAACCTACCAGTGCCCATCGCTGCCAGCCATCAGTGCCCATCACTGCCACCTATCAGTGCCCATCACTGCCAGCTATCAGTGCCACCTATCAATGCCACCTATTAGTGCCACTTCTCAGTGCCCACCAGTGCCACCTATCAATGCCCTTCAGTGCCACCTCTCAGTGCCACCTATCAGTGCCCACCAGTGCCGCCTATCAGTGCCCACCAGTGCCGATTTATCGGTGCCCATCAGTGCAGCCCATTGGTGCCCATCAGGGCAGCCCATCAGTGCCCATCAGTGCAGCCTCATCAGCATACATCAATGAAGGAGAAAAATTACCTGTTTGCAAAATTTTATAAAAAAATATAAAAAAATTTTTTAAGCATCGCCCTTTTTAATTTTTTTTAACAAAAAACAAAAACCGCAGAGGTGATCAAATACCACCAAAAGAAAGCTCTATTTGTGGGGAAAAAAATATAAAAATGTCATTTGGGTACAGCGTTGTATGACCGCGTAATTGTCATTCAAAATGCATCAGCGCTGAAAGCTGAAAATTGGTCTGGGAAGAAGGGGGGTTTAAGTGCCCAGTAAGCAAGTGGTTAAAGGCTAAAGTCCCTAACTACCATTCATACATACACAAACTAGGGCCAATTTTGACAAGAGCCAGTTAACCTACCAGCATGTCTTTGGAGTGTGGGAGGAAACCGGAGTACCCAGAGGAAATCTAAGCAAGCACAGAGAGAACATGCAAACTCCAGGCAGGTAGTGCCGTGGATGGGATTAAAACTGACAACATGTGCTGATATGACAATATAATTTAGAATTTAGTCTGTGGGTTTGTCCTGGGCAAGTATCACACAAATTCTCTGTGCTAAAATGTAGTTCTGAGTAAGGGAAGTGTGTTCCTTATGTAGCGCTGCCCTGGATGCATATGCGGTTGCCCTAATGTTAAAGGCCAAGTCCAACCTAATGCCCCATATACACGATCGTTTTTCATGCCGTTAAAAATGCCATTTTTAAAAATGGGCATTAAAACCGATCGTGTGTATGCTCCAGAGCATTTTTAACGACGTGAAAAACGGCCATTAAAAATTTCGAACATGCTCTATTTTTTCACGTCGTTTTTCATGTCGTTTTTTTTAATGACGTGAAAAACGATAGTGTGTATGCTTTTACGAGGTGAAAAAAACGCGCATGCTCAGAATCAAGTATGAGACGGGAGCGCTCGTTCTGGTAAAACTAGCGTTCGTAATGGAGATAGCACATTCGTCACGCTGTAACGGACTGAAAAGCACGAGGCTGAAAAGCGTGAATCGTCGCTCAACAAACTTTACTAACATGAAGGGTGGCGCCATCCGAACGGAACTTCCCCTTTATAGTGCCGTTGTACGTGTTGTACATCACTGCGCTTTGCTTGAACGTTTTTTAAAATGATCGTGTGTACGCAAGACAGGCTTGAGAGGAAACATAGAAAAAAACGACATGAAAAACGATCGTGTGTACGCCGCATAACACTAAAATCGCAACATCTATAGACATCCACGATCTAACACTAACCTATGTAACCCTGTGAAATATAAATCAGTATACATACCTTTTCTAAAGCGGATCCGACCCGATCCCACGCTGAGCTGTCAGCTACCACTTTGCTATGGAGGTGGGGGCAGAGGACACAGCCAACACAGCCGACAATGGAAGCCCCATAGTAACTATATAGGTGATTTCACTCCCTATTAATTTCACAGCTGTTGTCGGCTGTGTCCTCTGCAGAGTTTCTGCCGCTGGAGACCAGACCAGAACGGCTTCAAAAAAGGTATGTATACTGATGTAGCGCCCTGCTCCCAATGACTGGGTGCTATATTAAATTTAGTGGGTGTCTGAGCCGATAGTTGGGCTCAGACTTAAATGATTGTGCTAAATTAGCCTCTATTCAGCTGTGGCTGTGCCTGACAGGATTTCCCACTGTTGCCTGTAGGTGGCGATACCATCACAGGCCACTGTTGAAATATGGGCAAGTCATGGTGGATTGAGTATCCTTTCCCAGAAACAGCTGAGTGGGAGTGGTGTCCCTGCTGGGCATGCTGGGAAGGGGTACTTAACCACTTCCCTACCGCCCATAGTCATATGACGTCCACAGATGGGATCTCCCATCCTGGGTGGACGTCATATGACATCCTCGGCTTTGTGAGGGGACATCTGAATGATGCCTGCAGCTAGAGGCATCATTCAGATATCCTTTTGTTGTGCCGTCGATTCTGCGCACCAGAAGAATGATCATAGCAGCGGTTCCACCGCTTGATCATTCTTATAGGCGGCGGGAGGGGACATCCCCCCTCCCGCCACCATCTGGTGCTTCTCCGGGCTCTCCCGTGCCATCGGGGACCCGGAGAGAACCGTCCGGCACCGGTGGTGGGTCAGGTGACGAGCATAGGGATGACTGGTGACCAGATGGTCATCAGTCATCTCTATGATCGTCGGAGGCCCAGGCGCGATGTGATGACGTCACGCCCGGGTCCTCAGATGTAAACAAAGCCGTCATTGCGGCTAGTAAGTATGAGATCAGTGAATTTTTTTTCACGATCTCATGCTTTCCAGCCTGGAGGAGAGATGTGGGGTCTTATTGACCCCGCATCTCTCCATAAAAAGGACCTGTCACACACATTCCTATTACAAGGGATGTTTACATTCCTTGTAATAGGAATAAAAGTGATAAAAAAAAATGTAAAATAAGTGTAAAAATAAAATAAAATAAGTAAAATAAAAAAATAAATAATAAAAAAATTAAATTAAAACGCCCCTGTCCCCGGTAGCTCGCGATCAGAATCGAACGCACACGTAAGTCCTGCCCACATATGTAAACGCCGTTCAAACCACATATGTGAGGTATCGCCGCGTGTGTTAGAGCGCGTGCAACAATTCTAGCACTAGACCTCTGTAACTATAACCTGGTAACCTGTAAAAAAAATTAAAGCGTCGCCTATGGAGATTCTTAAGTACCGAAGTTTGAAGCCATTCCATGAGTGAGCACAATTTTAAAGCATGACATGTTAGGTATCTATTTATTCGGCGTAACATCATCTTTCATATTTTCCCCAAAAATTGGGCTAACTTTACTGTTTTGTTATTTTTTAGTTCATTAATTATTTTTTAATTCATGAAAGCAATTTTTTGCCCAAAAAAAGGCGTTTGAAAAATTATTGCGTAAATATCGTGCAAGAAAAAAAGTTGCAATGACCTACGGGGGTAGTGCTACACTGATTTCTTCTTTACAGGGCTAGATAGGTTAGTGTAAGATTGTGGATGTCTATAAATGTAGCGATTTGAGTGTTAGGGTGGTGGACTTCTACTTTAACCATATTTTGTAGCAAAACAAAATGAAGACCTTCTTGAATCAATATGGCAAAATCAGCTTTGGCTGCAACTAATTGTAAAGCTGGCTATAGATGGATCTTTTATTTTTTCGTTCAAAAGGAAAAAAAAACATTGCTACATCCACACAATTGAATTGGATAGAGGAATCCTCCCCATGGTGACATTGCATTCTGTACAAAAAAGTGGCAACCACCCCAACCTACAACTGGCCTTTGAAGTAAGGTGCACATGGAAAGGCATTGCACATCGCAAGCAAATGATTTCCCAGCAAACTTACCTGCCAGCCTGCAAAACAACCAGTTTGCGTAAAAAACTTGGGTGCCCTCATAAAAAATACTCCTTGGTAATAAGGTGTTATTTTACATGGTAAAGCACATTAACATTAAACATAAATGCAAACAACATGCAGTACGGATCACAGTATATACTTTTCATTTAGCTTTAAAAGAAGGCTGCTGATTACATTCCACCCTGTTGAATCCTGACAGCACCGAAATAATTATTCAAAACAAAATCAAAATATATTTTACTTCAGTGCTTTTTTACAATGAAATGCATAAAATGGTCTGACACACACATTAACCATTAGTGTATGCAGTGCTGGTTACTTAGGCGTAGTGTGCTATACCTTGATATCTCCTAAACCAGGAGTGGACAGTATAACCTTGGCCAATTTTATGCAAATGCTGTTGATTCCTGTTTCCAGTGGATGGCATGGATGATGCCTTCAGCTTCATCATCCTGAACAATGGTATGCATTCAATTAAATACATGGAGTGAGCTTAGATTTACTGCCACAATCCAGGCGTGTGGGAATCTGATAAAACAGCACAACATACCCAAAAATAAAGTACAATACTCTGCTTGCCTCTGAACAATATCAACCTATCAGTTTTTGGTGATCTATTGACATCTCTAATGCCGCGTACACATGATCATTTTTCTCGTCGGGAAAAATGTCATTTTTTCCTTTGGACGAGAAAAACGATCGTCTGTGGGCTTTTTGCCGTTTTTCCCGACGGGAAAAACTGCAATAATCACGATGAGAAAAATTAGAACATGTTCTAATTTTTCTCGTCGTTTTTCCTGACATTTCTTCCGCTGCAGTGTTTCCCATAGGGAAACACTGCCGCGGAGCCCATAGACGATCGTTTTTCTCGTCATTTTAAAAAATGACGAGAAAAATGACCGTGTGTGGGGAACAAGCTGTTCCCTCGTTTAAAATGTCATTATTCACGGCGGTTTTTAAACCGCCGTGAATAATGATCGTGTGTACGCGGCATAAGGGTGGCAATAGAGAGGCAGAAGGTCTCCAGGAGAATAACAGGTGGGGCAATATCTGTTCAGCCTTGGGATTCATGTCCAACAGTGACAGTGGTACACATGTAAGGGGGCTTGCAAATGGCTAGTGTAGCACCCTCTACCATAGGTAGGTGCTAGAATTAGGGTGACCACATTTCCAAACTGCCATTCAGGGACACCCCCCCCCCTCTTCTTGAGGGACTGGTTTCGTGGAACAACCTTTTGCCAATGACCAGGGGGGTGGAGGCAACTGGCGGATGGATGGTGGTGTGCGAGGTGGAATGTAGTCTCGGGAGTTGACAGGGAATTTGTCAGTGGGTGATTTGTTGGGCGAATGCCTGGTGTTAGCACTTTAATCATCCTGACACCATGCTTGATATGGTGTCAGGATGATCAAATCACATTATTTCTGTTACTACATTGTAATATATAATGAAATAGTTCCAATTTAGTTCCAAATAGTGTCCAATTTGTCCACTGCAACATCGCAGTCCCGCTATAAGTCGCTGTTTGCCACCATTACGAATAGAAGAAAAATAAATAAAAATTCCATAAATGTTCCATGTAGATGCTATAACTATATAGGCACAAATCAATCAATAAAGGCTTATTGGGATTTTTTTTACAAAAAATATGTAGAACACATATTGGCCTAAATTGATGAAGAAATTATATTTTTTTCCAATTTTTTTTATTGGATGTTTTATAGCAGAAAGTAAAAAAAATATTTTTTCAAAATTGTCGGTGTTTTTTGTTTATAGCGCAAAAATTTAAACCGCAGAGGTGATCAAATACCACCAAAAGAAAGCTCTATTTGTGGGAAAAAAAGGACATCAATTTTGTTTGGTTACAGCATCGCATGACTGCGCAAATGTCAGTTAAAATAACGCAGTGACGTTTTGCAAAAAATGGCCTGGTCATTAGGAAGGGGTAAATCTTTTGGAGAGCAAGTGGATAATAAGGACCGTTTCTTTAATGGACTGTCTATAACGTGGACCTTCTCCATACATCAGGGACTGCTTACCAAACAAGGATTAGAACTATGATAGTTACACTTGGTAGAGGGACAGAAGACAATAAAAGGACAGAAGGGCTGGTTTATAAAACAGGGACTGTCCCTATTAATCAGGGATAATGCCATACTCAGGAGGGGGTGAAGGAGAGGGACTGGTCTCCAGGTCAGGGACTGTCTCTCTGTGTACAGTGACATGCTGTGAGTGGGTCTCTGCACACAGCCACTGTTGTCTCATGTCTCAGTGTAGCACACACACAGGCAGTAGAGATGTACAAACACACAGGCAGTAGAGATGTACAAACACACAGGCAGTAGAGATGTACAAACACACAGGCAGTAGAGATGTACAAACACACAGGCAGTAGAGATGTACAAACACACAGGCAGTAGAGATGTACAAACACACAGGCAGCTGTACATTCCCCCCTCCCTCCTGAGCATCCTTCATGGTCTCCGCACAGTGATTTATGATTCTTCTAGCCCGGCCACTGCGGAGCATTCCAAGCTGGCAGGTTAGGGAGGGGGGAGGTGAAGAAAGTGACAGACAAGGAGGCACAGGCTCATCCATCTAACAGACAGCTCTATAGAACTTTTACAACTCCCTCTGACAATCCAGTGTGTCCCAGGCGGTTCTCCTTATGGTGTGGGCAGAGGCTGGCAGGTCCCCCCCTACTAGAATAATACTCACTGTGCGATCACACTGATCGGGGAACATCGCTGGTGTCAGCTGCTCTGTGCTGTGAAGGGTCAGACTCAGGTGCCCAGTAGAGATCCCCGGAGGCTCACGCTGGCTGGCTGCACAGGAGAGTGGCTCAGACTGGCACAGTCTAAGTGGTCACTGGCGTCACTGTGACTGGAGCTGGAGGAGGACTTGGACCGACCGGACGACGAGGCTCAGGCTGGCTGGCTGTGCACAGGTGAGTGGCTCTGTCTGAGTGCACTGGACACTGGCGTCACGGTCACTCACTCTGTGCTGGCTCGGGCTGGTGGTGGCTGCGGAGGGAGGTGCGCGCGCTGCTCTCATACTCAGCGTAGTGTGCGCCGGGCGGGTTCACTGACTGCACACACTGAGACTGAGTGACAGGCCTCAGCTCAGCTGACGTCACTGGTTGCTAGACGCGGAGCGGCCCCTAGCCTAGCAACCTGACTGGCAGTGGCAGCCTGAGCCTATGTGTATTGTAATCATCAGTGTGCTGTGTGATAAAATTATAAGGTGGTGGCGGCGGACAGGCGGAGTGGACTGGTGTGGTCTGGTCAGTCAGTGGTCACTGTTTTTTTTTTCATTCCGGGACGTCTGTATTGTCCCGGAATGAGCTGCCTGGGACACGGACTAAAATCTCTAGTCAGGGACGATCCCGGGCAATCCGGGACACGTGGGCACCCTAGCTAGAATAGGATTTTTCTAGGTAAACTGTCAGCGCAGGTAAATTTAGGCAGGCCTATACTTCAGGCTAGGCCTGTCTATTTTGATCTGAGGGCAGGGAGTGGTTAGTGTAGCAGTGTGTGTGGCCACCTGTGCTCTAGTTCGGAGGCGCCTCCCCTGTCTCTAGGGAGAATGTTCTAGAGAAGTAGGCAGGGCTTGGGGCTGGAGTGGCTGGCAGCTCATGTGGGAGCCCTGACCAATCCCCACTTGGTATTGGCAGGGGGCGGGCTTCCTATATAAGCTGAGGTAACATGCCACTGGGAGGCAGTAGTCGGCCGGGAGAAGTGCAGGATGGAGTACTAGACAGTGGCAGGGGCCCTACCCCCATCTGGGGGGGTGTGAGGCCCGGTGGAGGAGCCTGGGAGAGCTGTGAGGGAACTTCGCCTTTACACGGTCATTGGTGAAGTCATCATTTGTTACACGGTCAATAGATGAGGAATCCTGGATCAGAGTGGCTGGAGGCTGTCGGAATGTATGTATAGATAAATTCCTCCATCATGGACTCAGGTTAGGAAAAGGTCGGTGAGTGTACCTCAGTGGAGTGCTGGGTGCTGAGGCATGCCAGGGAGTCTGTGAGGGAACTTTGTCAATACACGGTCATGGATGAAGTCTTCATCTTTATACGCTCATAAATGAGGAGTCCTGGAACAGAGGAGAGACTGTGGGGAAGTGTGTCAAATCGATGTTGCCTGAGGGTGCAGGATTTGCAAGTTGGGCTATCTGGGATCAGTAGTCCATCTACCAGGACAAGCTGTTAAACTACTAGGCCCCCCGGGGAGGGGTACTGCAGGCCCTGGCCTAGTAACTACGCAGTCAACTACCACCAAGTACAACCAATTACTGCCAACAACTGGGATTATTCAGAGTGGTCCATTTTGTCATAATGAGATGATGGCACGGATCCTGCATTTCCTGGCAGAGCGTTTTCCCCCAGCTGACGCGCATGGGGGGAGGACTGGGTGGGCGCATCACGCTGGGTGTCTGACGGCCCGGTTGTTGGCGCCTCCCCTTTCATCTCCCCCTGTTGTGTGCGTCAGCGTGACGTTGGGGGCGGCACTGTGGCGGCGCTCCCCATATGAGCCTCTCTCCGTGTAGGGCTTCACACTTAGGAACACACATATCACCACTGATCATGGAGCATTGTGCACCAGGCATAATCTGCCCTTCTCACTCTGCAACAGGTATGGTTTTCTCCCCTCACCACTCACACAGTAATTGGCCTTCTGACTCCATTCCCCTTTTCCTCTTTGGTTCCCTCCTTCCTAGTGTAGCGGGGGTTTCCTTTAAGGCCTCAGAGACTACTGTACCCATAACCCCACTGGCCACCCAGGGTGCATTGCCCCACGCAAAGTCTGCTGGGGTGGACTTTATAAGTAGGAGGCGGAGCCGGCTTCAGTCTCTTTGGACATCGCCCACCCAGCAAAAGGAACTCCTTTCCGAGCCTGCGGTGCTAGAAGGCCCGAAGCCTTGGCCTTTCTCCAAAGAGCCTTCCGCTCTCACCGAGGAACCTGAGGGACGTTCTGCATACCGTTGCCGCATCGCTTCCCGGAGGACCGAAGACTTGGATGTCGTGAGACCTGTGTACCAAGACACAGCAGCGGAAGATACGGGCACGGACTGGTCCGGTTGGGTGAGAGAGCACCTGCTCAGAGAACTACATAGGATCTCTAGGCCCAATAACTGTTTAATCGGAGCTTTTCATTAGTGTTGTGCTGCGCACCAGAGGGACAGTGCATCGGAGCAGCTTTAGAGATTTCCTTTATTCACCAAGTTATCAAAACCCCTTTTACCCTGTGGATTACAGTTGTTTCTTCAGCAAGTGCACCACCGTTTGCTAGCGAAGAATTTCTCCTACAGAAATTCTACATAGTACGGTCAGGCCTGACTTAGCGTAGATATTACTGGGCGCCATTTTTGCCACGAGGGAGAATAGCTGCAGCGGGGACTGTTAGACTTATGCATCATACTGTATATCTGTCTGTTTGCTAAGATACCCTTTTATTGCAGGGCTCTGCACATGATATGTAAACTGTGATTATATTCTTACCAAACCAACTAAGTAAAAGTGCAAGGGTTGAGTATACTGGTGTTGTGTCATTTACTTGCAGAGAAGACGTGTAAGGACAGTTAAAGTACATTGCTGTATATGTTCTAATATAGGATTGTGTCTCCGTGAGTTGCAGGCTACACAATCCTACCATCTCCTACTAGCTGTGCCAGTGGAGGTTAGAGCCAACTGCCGGGGGTTTACAGGGTGCATTACAGGGGCCCAAAAGAATTATACAAGCAGCCCTCTTAACTGGGGGTATCGCTATACTACAGTAGTCTTTCCCTTCCTTTCTTCACACTGCTGCCCATACTATGGTTCCTCTCTTTACACCATCCCTCATAACACATTCATTCACACTAATTCTCACACATATTTTTTACAGTGTTATAGTGGTTTTGTTCTTTTCTTTTTTATTCACAGAGGCCCCTCAGATTGGGTCCCCACATTCAGTCCAATACAATCTTAATCTATACACCTCTACCTGCTTGGTTTGTGTGGGCCGCCTCCGCCCTGCCGCATCCCCTCAGCTCCCGGGCGTGGCGTTCCTTGGCTGGTCTGGGACTCACATGGACACACCACCTCCATGCAGACGCAATTGTAAGTTTTATGGGTCAAGCATATGGGGGAGTTCTCCCACTCTATGTCTGCCCATTTGTTTTTCATAGATTTAATAGGTTACTGGAACTCATCTGTCCTTTCCATCCCTAGATTATCACATCAGTTTTCTCCTGATGAGCGGCCCTAAAGGCCCGAAATGCATAGAGCTAACATCTACCGACAAGTGTATATACTTATTAATCATTTTTTATGAATGTTCCTTGCTATATACTTCAAAACCCCACATCTAATTATCTCCATTTGTATCTATTAGTGGATTACCGGTGTGCCTAGATATCAACTACAATGCATGTATAATATATATCATCCATTTATGTACCTGTAAATATATATGTCCTTGTTGGAATTTTATTAATTATTTATTAGGCAATATTTGATTCAGATGAAATGTAATTGTTATATAGCAAAATACATAGAAATTTAAATATGAAATTATATTGCTATTAGAATAAATTAAAAGCTGTCTTCCATCAAATTTATTCTCTGTGTCCGTGTGCCTCATATAAAGTCCCGCTTTTTTGCCCTATTCCCTTTTTACTACTAAACCGGGATGGAAGAGGGGATCTGAACGGCCCCTGTACCTCATTTAAAGTCCCGACAACCCCTTTTTCCCCTCTTTTTGTCATATAGTTTTACAGTGGAAGTTTTGTGCAGGAGGAGAGAAGTCCTGGGAGCAATAGTCTGCATGGTATTGATGCAGAGGAGGAGGAGCAATAGTCTGCATGGTGTAATGCAGGGGAAGAGACTGTAAATGTTAGAAGTACATCAGTTCTTCAAGGCTAAATCAATTAATCTATGTTCACTAAATATAATGGCAAAACAATGTTCTATATCCTCCTTACCCCATCCAAGTTATATCCCCCAATAAACAAAAACAAAACAACGCAAATGACTGTTCATTGTCTCTGAGGTGATAGATGAAGGTCTGGCAGCAGGGTGATATGGTGGATGTTAGTTACTAGTAGCAACCAACCGTTACACTAGTAATGGCATCAAAGCACTCAAGGCTGCAAAAATTCAAAACGATCAAAGGATTGCAAAAGATAGTAGGACAAACACCCCAAACATGTCAAATATATTAATAGCAAAAGGGTCAGGTCTGAGCATGTAGACCCTTTACAAAATAATCTAAAGCAGGTGACGGGACAAAGAGAAGGCAAATTTATTAAATACTTTCTTCAGCTCTGTGTATAAAATGGAGCATGGGGGAGCTCATGTCCATAATGGAGATGAGGCATGGAGGAGCTCAGCTATGAGGAGAGATTAGAGGAACTGAATTTATTCTCTCTTGAGAAGAGGAGATTAAGGGGGGATATGATCAACATGTAGAAATATATAAGGGGTCCATATAGTGAACACGGTGTTGCGTTATTCACTTAAAGGTCATCACAAAGGACAAGGGGGCACTCTTTACGTCTGGGGGAGAGATTTCATCTTCAAATACAGAAAGGTCCCTTCACAGTACGGACTGTGAAAATGTGGAATAGACTCCCTCAAGAGGTGGTTCTGTCCAGCTTTGTAGATTGCCTCAAAAAGGCCTGGATTCTTTCCTAAATGTACATAATATAACTGAATACTAACATTTATAGGTAAAGTTGACCCAGGGAATATACAATTGCCTTTAGGGGGATCAGAAAGGAATTTGTTCTCCTGCAAATTGGATCTTGCTTTGTTTTTGTTTTTTGCCTACCTCTGGATCAACTGTGGGTATAGGATTGTGTATATAGAATTGTATACCCCCCCCCCCCCCCCTTTATTGGTTGAACTAGATGAAGTTGTGTCTTTGTTCAACCAGACTAACAATGTAACCGTGTAACTACACAGCATTTTGTCAATCACGTACAGTGGATGAACAACAGCAGTCACATGTGAAAGCACAGTACATTTTAATAAGCTATCTTCCCTACTGTGTCTCTCTTCCTCTTCCTGTGTACTCACTCAGAGGGTCCTGGTTTGCCTTATACTGTCTGTGTCCAGCTCATTGCTACACTTCTTCCAGGTCCTCCAGATGGATAGCCTCACTCCAGGGAACACTTTGCCTGGCGTAAAAGGCCTTTTGCTGGTCAACCTATCCCTATATTCCAGCCCTGTCCAGGGCCTCCACTACCTGCCTGCACTATTAGTGAATAGCCATGCCTGGCTCCACCCACAGCCCTTTACAGGGGCGGTCTGACCAATCGGGCATTCGGGCACTGCCCGAGGGCCCACAGCCACTAGGGGGCCCAATCAGGGTTGCCAGCCTCAGTAAAACCAGGCACAGATGGTAAAAATCTGTGTATTTTTAAATCTGTCCCTGAAATGTCTGACGCCGACATCATTTTGATGTAAAATTTTGGAGGCTATAGCTGCTCCGCCCCTCCACTACCTCCTCAGCCAATGGGAACACCCCTGCGCGGCTTCTTTGACTACAGAGCAGAAGATGCTGACAGCTGGAGGAGAGGAGAGGGAGGCAGGGACACAGCCTGCAGTGTGGGATGAACTTCAGGCTGATACAAGGTAAGCTGACTAACTTGGCTCTGAGTTAAATGTAGTTTTATCAGTGCTTTCATTGGTGAGCAGAAGGGGGAGGCTGTGTTTCCTCTAGCAGAGCTCCTTTCTCTGAGGCTGTTAGATCATTTTTCTGTGTGTGAGAAGTGCTTTTCTCCTGGGGGAAGGATGTTCTGAACTTCTCCCCCAATCTCTGCTACATCTCCCTACTGATTACCTGCCCACCAGTACACAGGCACAGCCTCCTCCTCTCCTGTATTACCACCAAATGTGTCTGTGAGCTGCTGGGGCACTGCAAGTCCCAGCATGCCAGGAGATGGGGGCAGCAGCAGTGTGTTCAACTAGGCTGATTTCTAGATGAACAGTGCTGGCGTGTGTATACTGTGTGTGTATACTGTGCGTGTATACGGTGTGTGTATACGGTGTGTGTATGTATATGCTTAATGTGCTTGTGTCTGTGTGTATACTGTGTCTGTATACTGTGAGTGTATGTATATGCTTAATGTGCGTGTATCTGTGTGTATACTTTGTCTGTATACTGTGAGTGTGTCTGTGTGTATACTGTGTGTGTGTCTGTGTGTAGTGTGCATACTGTGTCTGTATACTTTGTGTGTGTGTATACAGTATGATCCATGTGTGCCCACTGCCGCTCAACAGAAATCGCTCTTACAATCCTGTGCTCATGAAAAATGCACTTGTTGCCATTTGGAGCCACCTGATTGGTAAACGGCTCAGCTCAGCCTCGGATCAGGCAGCAGTTCTGAGTACACACCTGTGCGGTAATATCATGGCACACATTAAGCATGGCTTTTATTCACATGCCTCAAAGCCCAATCTGTGGCCAAACACAGCAGTTCACTATTCCGCTGGCTCCACAACTCACTTGCGCAGTTCAGAGCCTGCAACAAGTGGATTTTTTTTAAAGCCTTTGCCCGCCAGCTGCCTACCACACCAAGCACTAAGGTGCAAAGGTGTGTGTAAGGTGACACTGATGGAAGGTGACACACTGGGGGCTCTGCCATAGGGTGCCACTCTGGGGGCTCTGCCGTAGGGTGCCACTCTGGAGGCTCTGCCGTAAGGTGCAACTCTGGGGGCTCTGCCGTAGGGTGCCACTCTGGGGTCTCTGCCGTAAGGTGTCACTCTGGGGTCTCTGCCGTAAGATGCCACTCTGAGCGCTCTGCCGTAAAGGTGGCACTCTGGGGGCTTTGCCATAGGGTGGCACTCTTGGGGCTCTGCCGTAGGGTGCCACTCTGGGGGCTCTGCCGTAGGGTGCAACTCTGGGGGCTCTGATGTAGGGTGCCACTCTGGGGGCTCTGCCATAAGGTGCCACACTGAGGGCTCTGCCATAAGGTACTAATCTGGGTGCTCTGCCATAGGGTGTCACTGTGAGGGCTCTGCCGTAAGGGGAGATTCTGATGTAAGGGGGGACTGACTCTGCGGACTGTGATTATAGGGAGAATGTTGGGACTTTGGTGTAAGGGAGGACTCTGACGTGAGCGTGGCGCTCATCCCGACTGCCTTACTCTATATGTGGTTTTGTTTGTTACTTACTCCTGACCCACGTACTCTGTACATTATACTGTACATCAGTGGTCTCCAAACTGCGGCCCGGGGGCCAGATGCGGCCCTTTGCTTGCTTTTATCTGGCCCTTGAGGCACTATTTCATCCACTGATAACAACAATGGGGCATAATTCCTCTGATTTACACCAATAAAGGGAGCACATTTCCTCCCAATGACACCAATGATGGGACACAATTCCTCCCACTGACACCAACAATGGGGCACAATGATATCAATGATGGGACACAATTCTTCCCACTGACACCAACAATGGGGCCCAATGATATCAATAATGGGGCACAATTCCTCTCAATATAACCAACGATGGGGCCCAATGACATTAATGATGGGACACAATTCCTCCCACTTACACCAATAATGGGGCACAATTATTCTCACTAAAACAAACAATGGGGCATTATTTTTTCCCACTGACGCTTGGACCTTTTCTACTGCCACTGGCCACAGTCCGGCCCTCCTAAAGTCTGAAGAACAGTAAACTGGCCCTTTGTTTAGAAAGTTTTGATACCCCTGCTGTACATAGACCTGACCAAGGTGTTATCTCAACAGTTACTGGTTTTAATTAAAGGGATTGTAAAGTCTTGTTTTGTTTTTTTTAACAAGCATGTCATACTTACCTTCTCTGTTGCAGTTGGTTTTGCACAGAGCAGCCCGGATCCTCCTCTTCTCGTGTCCCTCTTCGCTGCTCCTGGCCCCTCCCTGCTGGGGGGCCCCATAATCTCCTATTTCCCGGGGCCCCATGAGTTGTCAGTCCGCCCCTGGCCCTTTAGATTGACAGCAAGTATACATTGACTTTTTAAACAAACACAAACTCTGAAAATCTGACATAAGACATATGTATTTTTACTATTTAACAGTCCCTATTGTTTTAAAAACAAATGGCACAATCTAAAAATGAAACAACTTTGTGATGCAACGCTTAGGCCTCATGCCCACGGACGTTTTTACAGCCGCGTTTTTGAGCGTTTTTTACAGCTTAAAAACGCCTGTCCATGTTAGTCTATAGCTTCATGCCCACCTAGACGTTTTTGAGCTGCAAATAGCATAGACGTTTTTAAGCTGTAAAAAAAAAACAGGACCAGTGCGTTCCTCAGCGTCAGAATTAGGCAGAAAAAACGCGAGCGTCAAAAAACGTGCAAAAACGCGCAATAACGCGCACTAACGCGCAAAAACGCGCACTAACGCGCGGTCGCGTTTTTAGCTCCGACGTTTTTTTTTCAAAAAAAAAAAATATATATTTACAATAACATGGACATGCGTTTTTAAGCTGCAAAAAACGCAGCTGTAAAAACGCCAGTGGGCATGAGGCCTAATAATAAAACCCCTAAATACCATAGTAAAATGTGTCAAAAACCACATAACAAGAATATTGCTGAGCAAAAAAACTGGACAAGATATATACAATGTTTGCACTGTGGTGGATGAAGAGTGATGTTACAAATTTCAAATTTTCACAGGACCATTTGACACATTTTTGTTTATGATATGTTCCTTGTAGCATTGTGTCGGGTGGAGTAAGAAGTGGTTGATAAAGAGCTTAAAGTGGAGCTCCACCCTAAATAGCAACTTTTGCTATTTGGAACCCTCCCCCCCTCCGGTGTCACAATTGACACCTTTCAGGGGGGAGGGGGGTGAAGATACCTGTCTAAGACAGGTATTTTCACCCACATCCGGGAGTCCTGTCTCCGGGAATCTGCGGGAGTTACGTCACTTCCCGCAGACTTCCCTTGGTGTTCTGGGAGACACTCGGCTCCCAGAACACAGGAGCACCAATCAGAACGGCGCAGCGCAACTCGCGCATGCGCCGTAGGGAACCGGGCATGAAGCCGCAGGGCTTCACTTCCTGGTTCCCTCAGCGAGGATGGCGGAGGGAGCAGCAGAGCGACGAGCGGTCGCTCGTCCTCTGCTGCGGACGTCGCTGGACTCCAGGACAGGTAAGTGTCCAAATATTAAAAGCCAGCAGCTGCTGTAGCTGTAGCTGCTGGCTTGAATTTTTTTTTTTTCCGGTGGAGCAACCCCTTTAAAAAGGACACTGCACAAGGTGTTTGCACTGTGGTGGATGCAGATTGATGCCACAATTTTCACAGGACTTTTTGTTTGTGGTTTGTTTACTGTAACATAATATAAATATATATATATATATATTGTACTGCTACATTCACATGCCCGTAAATGTCCTGCTTTTTCTTCAATACCAGAATGCATTGTTTGCATGTGGTATACATGCAGGAGTGGCCGGGCCATTAGGGGCGCAGGGGCGCAGCCCTCCTAGTTTGTATGCAGGGATGCATGCAGGGCGCCGGACTCGTTTGTATGAGTTTTTTTTTTTCCAAGCACATGATTAGATCCTGAGGCTCTAATTGGCTTGAAAAAGGTTGAAATAGCTTTGGTCCATATACAGGGATAGGCTCCCCCTACTACCTCCCAACCCCAGATTGGCCTCCTTTATAGGGGACCCCTCGTTTCCCACAGCTTTTCCTAGCACGAACAATTTTGCCCTCTGGATCGCAAATGACTTGGTCACCCTGAACTCGTTGCAGAAGGATGGGGTGATTCGCTCATTTCAATCCCTACAATCCTCCCACTCCCTCCCCAGGTCAGAATTCTATAAGTATTTGCAAATCAGGCATTACTTTAACTCACTATACACAGGAGCCACAACTACTCCCAGGAATACATTTGAAGGTCTTTGTGGCCCTACCTCCAGAGATAAAGGGAATATCTCCCGGATGTACGACTCCCTAAGTGGTCTTGGCCTCTCGGATAAATCCACAGCCATCCTCGGGTGGGAGCGAGAAACCGGTGAGGTTGCTTCTCCGGAGGAATGGACTGACCGGATCTCAAATATGCACAAATGCACGAGATCTGAGGCGGTCAAGGAAACGGTGGTGAAGTTACACACCAGGTGGCATTACACCCCTGCCAAATTACATAAATTCTCCCCTGGGGTTTCCGAGCTTTGCTTCAGGGGTTGTCCGGAGAAGGGGACTCATTTTCACATCTTTTGGAGCTGTACAGCCTTGAAGGAACTTTGGAGGAGGGTGGCTAATAAGGTAGCGGAGATCATAGGGGTTTTACCTACTCTAACACATCAGATGTGCCTATTCTTTGCAGACATCCCCGGGGCCACCCCCCAGAACAAAAACTGGCGCACACACTCTTTAGTGCGGTACATTGGTCCATTGCCCTGTTTTGGCGTACCCCTGGAGTCCCCTGGGATCAGGTCCTCAAGCGTATGGGGGCTATTCAGATCATGGAGAGGGTCTTCCACACCATCATGGATACCATGCCCATTTATGATCTGAAATGGGAGCCCTGGTCCCCTTGAACATTTACTTACTGCATGGGTCAATACCTGCATTCATCTGTGTTTCACATTGTATTGATATTTGCACCTTTAGGAATGTCTTCCCGTTACCTGTTCTGTTTTGCTTCTTGCAATTTGAATTACTTATCCTTTTTCTTTCTTTGTGCTCTTCTGTATTTTTTTACATTTATTTTTATTTTTCTTTGCTGGTTAGTTAGTTAGTTTTATTCTCTTTATGAGTCGCTGCTGCAAAATAGTATCACAGGATAGTGGAGTGGCCTGGAAAGCCCCTAGTTTACAGGACTTTGTTCTCTCAATGGCTATCTCCAAAGGTTACTCAATGCATGTTTGCTGACACTGTATGCTCTGTACTGGCCGTTTTCTTTTGTGTTCATTCCTTACTTATCTCAATAAAAGCGTTTGTATTAAAAAAGAAAAAGGTTGAAATAGAGCAAAGTGCCCGAACCCACCCACTTGTGCCAATAGCGAATCAATATTAGCTATTGTCTTCCGGCTTCTCCTCTTGGACAATCAGGAAAGGAGATGGATCGGGTTGGCCAGGAGGAAAAGCCGAGGAAGCCACGGAGGGTCCGTGCTGTGGACAGGTGAGTGCGGGGGACTGTGCCATTGAGCGGTGAGTGCGGGGGACCGTGCAATTGAGCGGTGAGTGCAAGGACCATGCCATGAAGTGGTGAGTGCAGGGACCGTCCAATGGAGTGGTGGTTGCGATGACCGCGCCGTGCAGCGGTGAGTGCGGGGACCGTGCTGTGGAGCGGTGAGTGCAGAGACCATGCCATTGAGCGGTGGTTTGCGATGACCGTGCCGTGGAGTGGGTAGTGCAGGGACCGTGCTGTGGAGTGGTGAGTGCAGAGAATGTGCCATTGAGCGGTGGTTGTAATGACCGTGCCGTGGAGTGGTGAGTGCGGGGGCCGTGGCGTGGAGCAGTGAGTGCAGGGACCGTGCCATGGAGCGGTGGTTGCGATGACAGTGCCGTGGAGGGGCTGAGATTCTGGACATTCATGAGAAGTCCTGGAGCACACTTTCTAGGTGATGGGCCCAGCTGATGATCATGGTGATGTTGATTATGTGTGAATTATGTGTGTGAAAATAGTCTAAAATCTAAAGTCAAAATGATTATTAAATAGCGCTAGATATTTTCACCATTTTTAAAGACAAGTTTACTAACTATCTAAAACCCCCAGCCCCTAAACGAATCTAAGATGACCCTCCCCAAAACATGTGCTCACATACTTTCTTCGAAGGCAGTGGTCTGTGGTGCTACATACCTTCCAGCTAGTGATAATAAAGGACCCAGCCACCTGTACATGAGCGTTTATATCTGTAGCACCCTCTAGTTAGGTAGGTGCTAGAATGAGGATTTTTCTGAAGAGTAGGAAAATTTAGACAGGCCTAGCTGATTGCTAGGCCTGTTTGTTTTTCATTCTGGGCTGGGAGTAGCTTAGGGCAGCGCTGGGTGATTCAAAGGTAGCATCACTGTCCCCTCCCTCTTCTTTCTAGAAGGTGCTAGAAAGAGAGGGGGAGAGGAGAGGTGGAGCTGCCTGGGGTATTCTAAGGAGCCTTAACCAATCCCCAACTTGGATTGGCAGGGGGCAAGCCTCTTTAAATTTCCAGGGTCAGCTCAGCTAGGGAGGAGTTGTCGGGAGGAAGAGCTAGAGTGAGAGAGTGTGGAGGCTGTTGGGGCTCACTGGGAGCTCCCCAGCTCTGGGGGGGTGACCCGAGGTCGGGGCTCAGGTGCATCCAGGAGGAGTGAAGAGATCCTGGAAGGAAAGGCACCTGAGAGAGCAAGGAGAGGACAGCAAGAGAGATCACTGCTAAGAGATTCCAGGAAGGACAACTGGTTGCAGCCAGGAGGGCTGGTGAGTGGAGCACAGTCAGGAGGACTGGGGAGGCACGCCTGCGAGAACTGGGAGATTGCAGTTTGAGAGATGGGTGCAGAAGCAGAAGAGAGGACTGTGGGAAGGGCAGTGGAAAGAGGTCTTTGCAGCAAGGCTGGCTGGTAGGGCCTGAAGAGAGCTATCTGGTGATAGCTGAGCAGAGGACAGTTAGCACCTGAACTATTTCTACACCACAGGGGCCTGAGGTCCCTGCCCGCAAAAGGCAGTTCACTGAGGCCTGGCTGAGTTAGTGTTAGGCCCAACCATATGCTGATAGCTAGTCTAGAGGAGTGACAGTCTGCAGCAAGGGAAATGCTGGTAGAGTAATAGTATGCAGCAAGGGAAGTGCTGGTGGAGTAAAAGTATGCAGCAAGGGAAGTGCTGGTGGAGTAACCATCTGCAGCAAGTGAAGTGCTGAAGGAGTGAAGGATAAGAGGTCTTAAGCAAGAGTTTGTGCTGGAGAGAAGACTGGAGTGTATATACTGGAGTGTATATAGAAGTCCCAAGCAAGTTGCAATAAATATTCCTGGGCATTCCATATTTCCTCATTCCCATCCAAGTTTAATCCCCTCAATAAAAAACAAAACAAAAAAAAAACAAAGCTTGTGGACTGCTCTGTGTCTCTGGGTAACTGAGAGATGAATATCTGGCTGGGCAGGGTTACAGGTGAACCACTACATTCAGTAACCCCTACGGGGTATGGCTACACATCCTATAGACTTGAATGGGACATACCTAAACTGCTGGAGCAAGAAACATCCCATTGTTGTCCGTTTTGAAGTCAGACATTCTACTCCAGCAAACCAAACCATGTTTCTACTCTTGAAGATTTTTTTTTAAGTATCACATGATTAAAACCCTAGAGTATTCCTTTTAAAAAGAGCTCTTTATATCCTTTAAAGTAAATGTCAAGAGGCCAGTGCTTAAGGAAAATGAAATTGCTGCTTGTTCACTTGAAACATGGCAATCATAAACAGTTGTCCTTTCAAATTTATATGCAGACCTCTACTGATCAATGTGATCAGCAGTGAGTTATAGTAATGCCAGCCCTGTCCTGCTAAATTATATTTTAAATAAAACAGTGGTGTACAGTATATAGATTGATGTGATATTTTGAAGGTATATAATTAATAAGCAGATGACAGCTGACTTGAAAAGCAGCAATAAATTATCAGGTGATGTATTGCACAACAAAACCATTTTACCTATAGTACTGTAGATCATGCTAGGTAGCCTTGGAAAGGGAGACCGAGTGCTTTAACTATACTGGAACACTTAAAGATCTACCACAATAAAAGCAATATGTGATTTCTGTTTCAATCTTTTTATTCGCTTTTTAGAAAAACGTTATAATGTACTACAAAAGAGTGCAAAATGGTTCTGTCAACATAAACAGTAAACAAGAAGTCATTAACGATGGCATGTTTTGAGGGTAAGGAGTTAAGACATAAATCCATTGAAATCCACCAATAGGTATCAAGAACTGCGACAGAGTGGTCAACTATAAGGAGACTGGTATTGAGAAACATATTTGGTTATACTGTAGTCCACAAAGAGGCCAAACAACCCGTGGGCCTTACATCAGGCCAACTTTGGCAATATGTGATTTCAAACTACAGTGGAACCTCGGATTGCGAGTAACGCGGTTAACGAGCGTTTTGCAATACAAGCACTGTATTTTTTTAAAATCGTAACTCGGTTTGCGAGTGTTGTCTCACAAAAACAAGCACGATTCAGGCCAAAGCAGTGTGCAATACCACGTTTGGCCTGAGGTGGGGGGCGCCGGAGCCGAGCAGAGCCGAACGTAGCCGATTGCAGCTGATCGGCGCCGTTCGGAAATGCACGGAAAGGCCCGAGGACAGCACGGCTGACCTCAGCAAATCTCAGGAACAAAGTCTTTCTGAAGTTTGTCGAGGTCAGCCGAGGTGTCCTCGAGCCTTTTCTGCCATTTCCGAGGCTCTCCGGCGCCCCCCACCTCTAGCCACTTGCGGTATTGCATGCCATTAAAGTCAATGCGGAACAAATTATTTTCATTTCCATTGACTTCAATGGGGAAACTCGCTTTGATATGCGAGTACTTTGGATTCTGAGCATTCTCCTGGAACGGATTATGCTCGTAATCCGAGATTCCACTGTAAATGGAAATAGTAATTTTAAAAAGGCCATTTCACTCAAAGGTGGTAAACCATTTGACAATTCCTTATTTGTAGGCGCTTATTGCGATTTTTTTTACCAAAAATATGTAGAAGAATACATATGGGCCTAAACTGAGGAAAAAATAATAAAAAATAAATAAATAAAAAATTGGGATATTTATTATAGCAAAAAGTAAAAAATATTGTGTTTTTTTCAAAATTGTCGCTTTTTTTTGTTTATAGCGCAAAAAATAAAAACCGCAGTGATGATCAAATACCACCAAAAGAAAGCTCTATTCGTGGGAAAAAAAGGACATCAATTTTGTTTGTGTACAACGTCGCACGACCGTCAGTTAAAGCGACGCAGTGCTGTATCGTAAAAAATGGCCAGGTCAGGGGTAAATTCTTCCAGGGCTGAAGTGGTTAATATGGAGAATGAAACAGGAGGGGTGGGAGGTGGGCACTGGGCAGGATAGATTAGGAAATGTGATTTTGAGTATCTAAAGCATATAACTAGGACTTTTGAATTAAATATCAAGGAGGTGCGATCAGTAAATTTTTCTTCCAGCAGTGGCTTGAATCCCATGTTTATGTGTTATAACTCAGACATAAAATTATTACATGTAGCGCGGTCTTTATATTTAGGTGGGGTACACCTGGGTGGAAGTTCAGGTGTGTAAGTATGGGAGTGATGATCATTTGTATTCGTGGAGGATTGGGCGGTGTATCAATCTCTTTGGCAGGTGGGTGGTGAGTGCCCGCAGGCTCAAGGTAGATTCGCTGCTATAGTGCTGTCCTTTTTGTCCCTTCTCGGAGATGGTACGGCGAGGGCGGGGAACCTGCCGTGGCGTCATTGGAGGGGATAAAAGGGGGAGACGCCCTGGTCACGGGGTCTTGCTCTTCTGGAGGTCGATCATTACGCGCCCAGGCACCTTAGGCCTGGGTGCGGGCGGTTTCGGAGTTCCGGCCCAGGCGCCCTAGGCCTGACCGGAGTGGAGTTGGAGTCCATCCCAGGCACCTTCAGCCTGGGGTGAGGTACTAAACCAGGAGGCCTGGGGCCCAGTGACTTCGACTGGGTCCCGCGAGGGTGGAGAAGTCCGAGGGTCCCTGAAGTGGACAGGGCCCATGTCTGAGGTGAGGAGGCCGGGAAGGTTACCCATTCGGAGAGTCTGGAGCAGCATCAACCCAGTGACGGATGGGCCTCTGGTAACTCCCTTGGAGGGACATCTTCCCCTGATAGGGGCCGCAGCGCAGCGAAAGTACTCCTATCTACGTCCTCTTGAGTCGCTGGTAGAGACTCTCAAGTTCTAAGTCCTTTCTAGCTATGGCTATAGTAACCGCTGGCGAGATCGCAGTGGTTTAGCTGATAATTAGGACAGTGCCTCGACCTGCTCATCCCCTGTATCAAAATGTTATCAAGTCGCAACCAGTTGGCCACTGAAGCACTGTTTATTGTGGGAAATGCAATAAAACAAGAGTTGGACTGTGATCAGTGTGTGGAACTCTGGTTAATGGGAGCAAAGAGAAGTGTTTGCACAGCAGGACTTAATCCTTTACAGAAGCACATAGGCCCGAGGAAATATCTGGTACTGGCCTTCACCTCACCCACAGCTATGGGGAGGACATGGGTCATAACGCATCTCACCCTGTCGTGTGTGATACCCCTAGACGAAGGAGATGGGGTGAGCCCGCTACACGTGGGGGCTCGTGAGTCCGGGATGATATGTGTTTTGACTTTGGAAGTGGGAATGGTTGTGTCTAGACTTTGCTGCCCGGAGGAGTTCCGAGCAGGTCGGCCATGTGACCGGCCAAAGTGCATCCCTGCTCAAAGTCGTGGAAATGACCCTAAGACGGGAAAGGCCCATGCAGAGGAGCGAGAAGAGGGAGGAGTCCAGCCGTGTGAAGTACTACATGTGGGGGCTTTTATTGCACTGCGCCACGAGGCACCCCATGACTGCGCAGTTCGTGGGAGGAGCCTGATGGAAGCCCGCAAAAACGCGCAAGTCGTGGGAGGAGTCTGGCCATGTGGAGGAACTCACGTGGAGACTTCGACGTGTGGTCAGTGCGTGATGGAGCAGTAGACAGTCGGGATGGCCTCAAACTCCCCGTGGATTCCGGTTCCCTACCCCACGAAGATGACTATGTTTGCTGCTCCCCTTACAGACACGGGGATAAGACTCAGGCCCCGAGGACAGTTGGCTCTGTACACCTGCAGAGACACGGAGGCCCTCGGTGTGATCTGTCCCGGATGCTCGGGACTGGTGGTTCACCTGAAGCCATTCGGACGTTGCGAAGCATGCAAAGAGTTCTTGTTCGAGGTGGAGCCATCCACAGTAAGGCCCCGGGCCCTTCGCCTCAACAGCCTCACAGGTACCGCTACTCCGGAAGGGGAGATCCAGGCCTTTGCGGAGGTTCCCGTACGCACTGACCAGGGCGATGTGACTGCCCAATCAGAGACTATGGCCTCGTACACACGACCGATTTTCTCGTCGTAAAAAACACGTCGTTTTTTTCGACGAGATTCTTGTTAAGCTTGTCGATTTTCTCGTCAAGCTTTCCATGCGTACACACTGACAATTTCCAATTTCGTCGTTGTTCTCCGCGGTCACGTCCAGCACGTACGACGGCACTATAAAGGGGAAGATCTTTTTTCCTGGCGCCACCCCTAGGGCTGCTTTTGCTGATCTCGTGTTACCGCGTGTGAAGTAAAAGTTTGGGAAGAGACGATTCGCGCTTTTCAGTCTTCGTACTTTTCAGATCGTTTTCTGCGGTTCAGTTTGTGCTTGTGGGTTCGTATCTTGACTTTCAGGGCGTCTAGGCAGGTCGTATCTGTTTTACAGTGCGTTCTTGCCTGTTCGTTTCTGATTTTCAGTTCGTTATTCATAGGCCTTGCTGTTCTAAAGTGCGTTCTGTTCTGTACGTTCTGATAAGACGACCGTTTCTTAGCCATGTCGCCTGGACGTTCTCGTCGTCGAGTTTGTGCTGTGCGTGCACTTGGTGTTGGTCTGCTTGTTTTGGACCAAGACCAGTCCATGAATGGTGTGAGGAGGAGTTCATGGACCAAGAATTGGTTGCTCCAGCGGGACCAATTCTGCCATATGCCTCTGCTGCGGGAGATCGTCGAGAATAATCCTGAGGACTACAGGAATTTTCTGCGGATGTCTGACCCCGTTTTTCAGGAACTGTTGGCTTTGTTGTCCCCCTATATTACCAGGAAGGACACCGTTATGCGGGAAGCCATCAGTGCTGAGCAGAGGCTCATCGCCACGTTGCGTTACCTGGCGACAGGGAGAAGTCTTCAGGACTTGAAGTTCACCACAGGCATCTCCCCCCAGGCTCTGGGCCTCATAATCCCAGACACCTGTTCTGCCATTATACAAGTCCTGCAGGAGGACTATATTAGGGTAAGTTTTCTCCCTTAACATCACATTTTATGTATTACATGTATGCTAATGTATTGTATTTCTTTCATCCTTCCCTAATTACCATGATTGTAATATGCTGAGAATGTCCCCTTTGTCCCCATGCATGCTGGAAGCTTTAGATTGCCCCTTTTTTCTCCTCCATAAATATTTCCCTTCACTAACTTTTCCAGCAGGGGCGCCTGTTGCTCCAAATGTTTGGGGGTTCAAACCCCAATTTAGGAAATAAACTTCCTCCTTTTTTGCTCTGGTGCCTATTAAACGCCCCCAGTTGTCCCCTCTAATGCAGCCATTTTGTTCCCTCCTTTGCAGCCATTTAGTCCCCTCTAATGCAGCCAGTTTCCCCCCAGCCCTGCACTTACCTTCTTGTGGTCAGCGCCATCCTTCTTCTGTCCTTGATGTCTTCTCCTTCCCTTGATGTTGCATCAGCCAATCATGTTACCATTAAACAGACTTGGTGAACATGATTGGCAGAGCAGCCTGCCAGTGTTTCCCCAAGGAATGCCCCCCCCCGGCATCCCCTATTTTACTTTTAGGAAGCCAATTACATCCCTCAGGTTGTAATGTGCAAGACTATTTTACTACCTGTTTCTGCTATGCAATTTGAACCCCCTAAATGCCGCAATTATTCATATGTCGGTCGCTTTACAAGAGGCCATCCACCTGAATAGTGGGCGGCATAGACAATACATAGGTTAATGCAACGCATGAACCTATGTATTGTTCTGAGTGATGGGCACAGGAGAGAGGGGGCAGTGCTCCAGCGCCCACTCTGGGTGCACCGCCACTGCAATGCTATCCTGTGGCCAAACACATCTCCCCCCCCCAAAATAATTTAGTAATGGCCCATCAGAGGGGGTGATGAATATGATAAATGAGCCTTCCATTATACTTATTTTAAACACCTTAATAAACGTAGAATTTGATTGATGTTGGCCTCTAATGTTTTTTCAGAGAATTTCCTTGTAATGTATGATTTTTGTATTCTAATATTATTTCATCTTGTTTCACTCCACAGCTTCCTTCCACGCCACAGGAATGGCAGACTGTGGCATCGGAGTTTGCCACGCGGTGGGACTTCCCCAACTGCGGTGGTGCCATAGACGGGAAGCACGTCCGCATCGTGCTGCCACCCCGTTCTGGGTCCTACTACTACAATTACAAGGGGTTTCATAGCATTGTGCTGATGGCGGTGGTGTCAGCACGGTATGAATTCCTCTATGTTGATGTAGGGAAGAATGGCCGGATGTCCGATGGGGGATCCTTCATCCAGACGGAGTTTGCCCTCCGTCTCCAGCGTGACGACCTTGCATTGCCACTGGATGCAGGGAATATTGAAGGACTCCCCTTTGATTTTTTGGCTGATGAAGCCTTCGGACTCGGACGGCATCTTATGAGGCCATTTCCACAGAGGACCCTGACCCCAGACAAGAGGGTGTTCAATTACCGGCTGGCCAGGGGCCGAAGAGTTGTCGAAAATGCCTTTGGCATAATGGCCAGCCGGTTCCGCCTTTTTATGACTTCAATACACTTGGCAGACTACAAAATAAACTATGTCGTATTATGCTGCTGTGTGCTACACAACTTTCTGAGCCAAAAATCAAATTCCTATATGGCCTCAGTTTTGCCAGAGGCTGGACTTTCCCCTGCAAATCCCCTGCCGGGCCTGGAATCTGCCCGTCCTGGCTTGCCCTCCCAAAATGCCCGTGAGGTTCGGGACAAATACATGGAGTATTTCACGGGTAGGGGGGCAATTCCTATGCCAGCCTATGTCTAAGGATCCAAATAAAAAGCTTGTTTAAACCTTTAATTATTTGTTCTTTCCTGTCTCCTAGTTTGTCTTAGTGCATTTGTAGTGCCAAGTGTATTTTACTTTAGTAACTAACAACCATTTCACTATGTAACCTTACAAAATAACCAAATAAGCTTAGAGGGTATTATAAAAAGAAGCTACACGTTGTTTGTGGTCAAATATTTTACTCTGTGCACATTCTCACCATTTTTAGTTTTTTCTGTTTTTTTGGGTTGGCTTGGCCACAACCCGGCAATTTTTTGCTTATGAAAATACAAAAATAACAGTTGCATTCCAAAAATTACAACATTGGATACCTCTGAGCAATCTGAGACATTCACTTACACAAACTATGTCTCTATGTGCCCGTCCTAATATGGGGTCCTGCCACCCTTTGTCCAGCCAAAAATTGAATATGCACACATTTGGGATTTTTTTCATCTAGGAAGTTTACAATCCTGATCCCTATTGTCAACATGTGCTATCTGCCATCAGGGGTGATCAATGGACGTGTTTTGGGGGTGCAACCCCTTCCTCAGTTCACCGACTTTAGATACGAGGAAGGGGTTGCACCCCCAAAAGACGTACATGGATATCCCCTGATGGTAGATAGCACATGTTGACACACTGTGTGCAGATTACATTTTTGGCTGGTTTGATTGTCAAAAATATTCGAAAATGTGCAATAACAAACATGTAAAAACAAATGTGTTTGGATGGCTTATTGAATTCTCCCCAAAACATCGAGAATGTCTTTAAATGTTTGTTCCATCACATGGATTCTTTGTTTCATTAGGTCCAGTTCCGTGCTACATTCCATCACTTGCTGGATGAGGCGGAGGGCACTGTCAGCAGAGAACCGTGTACTATCCTTCACAACATTTATATCCCCTAAAAACAAAAAACAAAAGGTATTATAACTCTGCAGGCCTACATCTCTTACCTGAAGCTGTGGTGACAGATACTGACCTGTTGTGGTGACCAGATCCACAACGTCATCCACCTCTCCTTCCTGCACTTCTCCTTCCTCCACCTCAACTTCCTGCACATCTTTCGGTTGTGGGTCTTTGGGAGTTTGGGGTTGCTTGGAAGTTGTGGGGTGCATGTGCTCCCTGGAGTGTTCTCCTCCCAGTCTTCTCTCCCCTATGAGAATCAAACAAAAGGTCTATTTATCACACTGTAAATCTCAATGTTAAAATAAAAACAGGCTAAATTGCTTGGAAGTGTGGTACAAGTGTGTGTTTGGGCGGAATTTAAAGAAGAATGCATTATTTATGACCAAGAATATGTTTAGTATTCACCTTTGGATGTAATTTATTTGACATGGAGGCGCCACAAAAATTCACTGATGCACCTGTGTGGGACACCCAAAAAAGGCGGGTCTGGTGGCCCACACTATAGTGCTCCAAAGTACAGATGTGGAAGCAGCTGCTGAGTGTCCTCTCCTTTACACTGATAAAAGTTTGCATTTCATTCTCTTTACAAACACATCATCTAGCCTAAAAATTTTGCCACAATATTTGAGCAAAAATGCCAGATGTCAAATTACTTTTGTGGCTCTAAAATAAGCCAAAACCGCGGATAGTGGCCGAACGAAGTGTCGGTAACGTAACGAACGATTACTGTGCCCAACCAAGTTCAAAATATTACATTTTGGAAGGGAGTCCAATATGAGAAACCAAAATAAAGAGCAACATGTAAGTTTAGAAAAAGATTAATAGCATAAAAGTGTACATTTTACTTACTTTTAGCGAGCATTCTCTTTATGCTCTTCAACTGCTCTGGCTCCCTCAGTTTGAGGTCTGACCACCTCTTTCTGAGCTGCTCATTTGAGCGTTTCACCCCGAAATTCGCCTTCAGACTCTTCACGACTTTAGTGAGGATTTTGGCCTTCCTTCTATTTGGTTTGCTATACGGCCCATGCTTTGCATCATAATCAGACTTGAGCAAGATGTCCACCATCTCCGCCATCTCTGCCAAAGACATATTCGATGCCTTGAATCTCCTCCTTGATCGTGACGTTTCCTCGGTCTCCGGGCTTGTCTCCTCCTCGTTAGTTGCGGAATTATCAGACACCTGCTGTAACTCCGCCATATCTGTCTGTGCGCCGAAAGAGAAGGGGCGGGGAAAAGATGTTAGTTAGAACGTCATGGGCGGGCGACGTGTGCGGAGCAACGTGTTCGTATTTTGACGCATGCGTGGTGTGTATATAGCAAACACACATGTGACTATAGTACGTTCGGTGTGCGGAGAGAGGAGTTCAAGTGACGGACGTGCGAACGAAGGTATGTGATTTTGTGACTTGTACAAATTGTTGGCCTATACTGTCTTGAGAATGTTGGAGGATATATATGGTGACTAGGATGTTAAGGAGGTTAGACTGTTTGCCTCACATTAGTTATATATAATTTATTTAACTTGCAGATACAAAATGAATGTCTTTATAAGCGACAAGGATTTCCTGGCGGAATTTATTGACCGGGTAAGGGAGCTGCCGGCTCTGTGGGAGACGAAAAACCCCATCCACAAAAAAAGAGGGGTGAGAAAAGCAGCGCTGGAGAAGCTGCTCCCATTTGTGCATACCAAGGTGCCCACAGCCACAGCAAAACAAGTGGACACTAAAATTGGCAGCTTGAGAGGTACCTACAGGACTGAACGCTCTAAGGTGCTGGCTTCTCAGAGGTCAGGAGCAGCAGCAGGTGATGTTTATGTCCCGATTTTGTGGTACTACAACAGGATGTCCTTCCTGGATGACCACATTGAGACAAGGCCATCACTCTCCACTCTTCCCCCCAGACTTCCCTGCAGCCAACCTGAGCCTTCTCTGGAGCAAGAGGAGGCAGCCATCCTGGATGATCCTGATTTGGCCATCTGGAGCCAGGTATATTATTAAGTGAAAATGTATTGGGATAAACTTAATGTTTGACAAATATGTCAAGATGACAAACATAAAATATTTTGGATTCCACAAGTGAAATCAAGATCTGTAGACATTAGTCTGCACTTAATTGGGTGCTAAATAGTCAATCTGATGTAGTGGTAAATTTAAAGCAAGGATTTATGGATTTACATTCTAATTGCTTCAATCAGGATTACAAAGTTTGATGCAAAGATTAAACCAACATATTAAACTATGTCCCTTTTTCATACACAGGATGAAATCAGCCAGGAGGAGGGTCTGGAAACTGTCAGGCAGGAGGAGGAAGGGCCCAGTGGCAGCCAGGAGGTGGCAGGGCCCAGGGGCAGCCAGGAGGTGGCAGGGCCCAGTGGCAGACAGGAGGTGGCAGGGCCCAGTGGCAGACAGGAGGTGGCAGGGCAAAGGAGAAGCACCAGATCCCAGGTGCCTCCGATCCGGCTTCACAAAAGAGGCAGGGGGGGACAGGAGCACGAGTGAGGCAGCAATGGCCCTTATTCGTGAGGCCCATGCCACCCTCCAGGAGCCCACATCCCCTGAAGAGGCCATTGCCGGCCTAGTGGAGGCTAAGTTCAAGGTGATGAGCATGGAGCAACGCCTCCTATGCGAGCCCCTGCTCATCACCTTGCTCAACAAGGGGGTGATGGAGAAAATTACCCCCAATACCACCATATGTGAGGTGGCACAACTGACCCAACCTCAACCTCCACCTCCCCCTTCTTCTTCTGCCCCACCCCCTTCTGCTACACCTCCACCTTCTTCTTCTGCCCCACCCCCTTCTGCTACACCTCCACCTTCTTCTTCTGCCCCACCCCCTTCTGCTACACCTCCCCCTTCTTCTTCTGCCCCACCCCCTTCTGCTACACCTCCCCCTTCTTCTTCTGCCCCACCCCCTTCTGCTACACCTCCCTCTTCTTCTTCTGCCCCACCCCCTTCTGCTACACCTCCACCTTCTGCCCCACCCCCTTCTGCTACACCTCCACCTTCTTCTTCTGCCCCACCCCCTTCTGCTACACCTCCACCTTCTTCTTCTGCCCCACCCCCTTCTGCTACATCTCCTCCTCCTCCTCCTGACAGGAGTACCCCTCCAGTGGCCCAGCCTCCAGCCAAACGAAGAAGGAAGGCTGCAGGGAAGGCTTCAGGGAAGGTTGCAGGGAAGGTTGCCAGGAAGAAGAGGAAGTGATGGCCTTGCTTCATTGTGGTCGGACAGAAGGCAGCCTGTTGTAGTACCACACACTTGGGACATATATATCACCTGCTGCTGTTCCTGACCTCTGGGAGGCCAGCATCAGATTGTGTTCAGAAATGTTGGCCTTCTCAAGCTCCCAATTTTAGGGTCCACACAGGGTTGCTGTGTGCTCTGGGGTCCCTGGGATGCACAAATGGCAGCAGGTTCTCCAGCGCTGCCTTCTCTTTATTTTATTTCGAAACATGAATAAATGTGATTTTTGTTTAAGTTCATACTTGACTATGTGTATTTGTAAAAATTAAAAATCTTGCTTTGGAGTAAGCAGATACATTTGACTGACAAAAAAAAGGGACAGATATCAACCCCCCAAAAGAATAACTAAATCTGATTTGCAAAAAAACATGGTGGAAAATTTAACTAATATAGATTCCAAAATTAAATGGGAGATCACTATCAAAACATTGCAAAATTATAATTAACATCATTTTGAAAAATATAACCATTTAAATTATTCCTAAAAACTTGCACGATATAATACACATAAATCTTCTTAAGAGCAGCATGAAAAAGGTTAAAAAAAAAAAGTCATAACTCTGTGTGAATATCAGCAGCAAAAGAAGGTCACTCGTTTTGATTAATGTTACATTCTAACGAAGATTTCAATGCAGAACATTTAAACGATGCAATAATTTTGAGCGTGACGAATGTGCTCTCTCCATTACGAAGGCTTGTTTTACCAGAAGATGCGCTCCCGTCTCATAGTTGCTTGTGAGCATGCGCGCTTTTGGAAGAGTCGTAAAAGCATACACACGAACCATTTTTTCGTCACAAAACAGGCCGACGAGAAACACGACGAGGAAATCTGGAATTCTGACGAGAAAATAGAGAGCAGGTTCTCTATTTTCTCATCGAGATTCTCGGCAATTTTCTCGTCGTAAAACCATACACACAAACGTTTTTCTCGACAAAAAAGCTCTCGCGGCACTTTTCTTGACGGTTTTGGACGAGAAAATCGGTCGTGTGTACGAGGCTTATGAAGGAAAAATCCGAGGATGCTGCTTCGGTCACCACAGACTCCCTGCTCCCACCTCCGAAGAGGAAAGTCAGCCTGGTGCAGGCCTCCTATGGTCGTGGAAGAGCTTCACCCCGTCGCTTGCCTGGCCTGGATGGATCCGGTTGAAAGAGTCCTGGACATCCCAGTTCTACAAAAGGTCAAGGTGAGCCAGGGGCTGGGACTGAGGTGGTGGTTGGAGGTGTCAGGGGTCCACAGTCGGTGGAGCCCGCAAGGGAGGGTAGTACCACGTCTACCAGAGACTACCTTCCCGCGGAGATGTATGACACCTCCGACCTAGAATCACTGTCGGATTGTGGAGATGACGGTGAGATCGATGAACTGTTTCACCAGAAGGGCTGGGACAGACGCCCATTACCTATGTTACGTGCACCCCAGGATTCGCCTATGTCTATAGGAGACAGCACGCCCCGGGCGGAGGCCCCAGAGTCTACGAGGAAGCCTAGTCCTCTAGTTGCTTTTCCACAGTCCACAGTATCACCCGCTTTGTTGGCGGGGAAACAACGAGCATCGCTACGGGCACCGAAAGAGAAGCCATTAGAGGTAGTGAAAGTACCTCGGCACCCGGAGGCCACCGTTCAGCCAGGAGAAGGTGAGTGGGCCACAATGCCTCCTTTAGCCCGATTGCAACAACTCTTTTCTCAGAGGGTCGCTCACGAGTATGGATGGGAATATCCGTACTTGCCCAGAGACTTGTTGTTTGAGGTTGAAGTTCTGCGACAGCGATGGTACGATGAGTTCGTTTGGGAGAAACTTAAAGTGCCTCATGCCCGGCGATACTTATCCTGTTTGCCACCAGTGTCGAAAAAGTTTAGAGACTGCAGAACAGACTGGATGTGGGGCCGCCATATCCACGCAGACAAGGTGCGCATCTGCAGGAAAGATGGAGAGGACGCAGACTATTCAATTGAGGTTTTCGATGAGCATCTGAAGCCTTTGTTTTTGCCTGATCCGAGGTTCTATTTGTGAGAAGAGACTCACTTGTTTCCTGTGAAAAGTTTCCGGAGGTGTTCTTGCGGAGCATCGAACTGTACCCTAGTTTTTTATTTGGGTTTTTGTTTTTCTACTCTATTGGAGGAACGAGAGCTGTTTGTTTGTTCTCTCTTCTTCACAAAAAACAACAAAAAAAAAAAACAGAGACTTTGGGGGTAGAGTCAGAGTAGGAAAGCAGGAAGATTGAAGATTTCACCAAGTGTCATCACCGTGGCATCGTCACCAGGTGGCGGTGTTGTGCAACGGCTGTTGCTTGTACATTTGCATCACTTTACTTATTGGAGCGAGTGGGTCTCTCGGCTGATAGACCCATTCATTCCAAATTTACACAGAATGTTAGGATGTGATTCCTTGCTTGTTTTTTTTTCTCTCTCTCTTTCCCTCTGCAGGAGATTCGTCTGTCAAGACTACTGAGTATGGGGTGGTTCCTAGACAGAAACGGGAGGGATTGTGTATATGTACATGCTTAGAGGGTTTTATAGAAAAAGAAACGTTTATTGTTTTATGTTCCCCTTCCCTTTGAGCAGGTCTTGGTATGTTTGAGGTTAAAATTTTAGGGATGCCTCTGGGGTCAGATTCATGTCACCACCTTTGGGAGACATGGGTTCGCACCAGACGCTGGGGACCAGCGTCAAATCACAGGGGGGAGTATGTAGCGGGGTCTTTATATTTAGGTGGGGTACACCTGGGTGGAAGTTCAGGTGTGTAAGTATGGGAGTGATGACCATTTGTATTTGTGGAGGATTGGGCGGTGTAATAATCTCTTTGGCCGGTGGGTGGTGAGTGCCCGCAGGCTCAAGGTAGATTCGCTGCCATAGTGCTGTCCTTTTTGTCCCTTCTCGGAGATGGTACGGCGAGGGCGGGGAACCTGCCGTGGCGTCATTGGAGGGGATAAAAGGGGGAGACGCCCTGGTCACGGGGTCTTGCTCTTCTGGAGGTCGATCATCACATGCCCAGGCACCTTAGGCCTGGGTGGGGGCGGTTTCGGAGTTCCGGCCCAGGCGCCCTAGGCCTGACCGGAGTGGAGTTGGAGTCCATCCCAGGCACCTTCAGCCTGGGGTGAGGTACTAAACCAGGAGGCCTGGGGCCCAGTGACTTCGACTGGGTCCCGCGAGGGTGGAGAAGTCCGAGGGTCCCTGAAGTGGACGGGGCCCATGTCTGAGGTGAGGAGGCCGGGGAGGTTACCCATTCGGAGAGTCTGGAGCAGCATCAACCCAGTGACGGATGGGCCTCTGGTAACTCCCTTGGAGGGACATCTTCCCCTGATAGGGGCTGCAGCGCAGCGACGGTACTCCTATCTACGTTCTCTTGAGTCGCTGATAGAGACTCTCAAGACTCTTCAAGTCCTTTCTAGCTATGGCTATAGTAACCGCTGGCGAGATCGCAGTGGTTTAGCTGATAATTAGGACAGTGCCTCGACCTGCTCATCCCCTGTATCAAAATTTTATCAAATCGCAACCAGTTGGCTACTGAAGCACTGTTTATTGTGAGAAATGCAATAAAACAAGAGTTGGACTGTGATCGGTGTGTGGTACTCTGGTTAATGGGAGCAAAGAGAAGTGTTGGCACAGCAGGACTTAATCCTTTACAGAAGCACATAGGCCCGAGGAAATATCTGGTACTGGCCTTCACCTCACCCACAGCTATGGGGAGGACATGGGCCGTAGCGCATCTCACCCTGTCGTGTGTGATACCCCTAGACGAAGGAGATGGGGTGAGCCCGCTACATACATATATACTAGGATCTCTAAAAAATGTACAACTTACATGGTATTTCAATAATATTTATTGTCAATTTTGAGTAAATTTTGAGTGTGCACCATGGGTGTCCTTACCAGATGACTAAGGCCTTGTAGGCTGAAACGCGTCAACAGTTTTTTTCTGCGTTTGTACTCTGTGGTTTTTAAATAAACATGAAGATTTCTAAGAGCAACAACTGGTTATGTGGATCATCTTAATGGATTGCTGCTTACAGACAAACGACTGTGCATCAAGCACCCGTGAGCTCTGTTGATATTCCTGTGTATGGGTAGTAGCACTATATATTTTTCTTGTGTGTCCCCACCAGAGTGCCCATTACAACAGGTGTCTCCATCAGAGTACCCCCTTTCATCAAGTTTGCCCATCAGAGTGCCCCCATCAGTGTACCCCTTACATAAGGTGCCCCTCTTACAACAGGTGTCCTCATCAGAGTGCTCTCTTAGATTAGGGGTCCCCACCAGAGTGCTTCCATACCTTTATAGTGGCAGGCAGGAAAAGGGCAGAAGACGGAACAGGCTACAGTTCTGGATAAAGGAAGGTCTGCTTCCATTCTTCTGTGATGCTGGGGGTGGGACTGGTGGCCCTAACAAACAATCACTGCCAGAGAACAGAAACATATGCTGGGGACTGGCTGGATAGAGGGTGGTCCAGGTAGACTGTGACTATGTGTCAACGCTGTATCCTGGCCTAGGCCAACAAGGCCCAGGCCTAGGGCAGCACTTTGCAGGGGGCAGCATGGAAAGAGTCCCCGTCGGCTTGCCCTACACTGTTACTGTAGCGCCAGTCCTATGGGGCGGACTGGGCAAAGAGGCAAATTAGTTTAGCGCCCCCATAAAGCGGACGCACTTCTTCCGGTATGCGGCCAGCATTCCGCAACTGTGGGGGGGGGGGGTGGTGCTTCTAATTTTGACTGTCCTATCATCCTGGACCACAAACCTTCCTCACTGTGCTATATGTTTTCTGCTGCACTATTGGCATGGTTATATCTTCTTAGTCCTCTCCATAAAATTAACAGAAATTTGTGCTTAAAGTAGAACTATAGGCAACACTTTTTATTTCATTTTGGATAGAGTAAGGGAAGGTTATAGCCCCTGTCAGCTTATTATTTACCATCCCTGTCCCATTACAGAGATTTCCCTTCACTTCCTGCCCAATAGACAAACAGGAAGTGAGAGGAAATCTATGCAAATTAAGGGACTCCATTGCCCCCCCAGGCCCTCAGAACTAGTGTCCCCACTCGAAATTTTCAGGGCGGGTCTTAAACAGCAAGGGGTGTGGCCTTGACAGGAAGGGGTGGGTCATATTTAAATTAGAGGTGCACAACTTTAGTCAGGCCTAGGGCAGAACAAAACATAAATATACTACTGCTATGTGTAGGTCTGGATTAAGGTCCACCATTTAGTGATGCCTGGCATATAATGTAGCACAGTGTTTCTCAACTCCAGCCTTCAAGGCGCCCCAACAGGTCATGTTTTCAGGATTTCCCTCAGATGAAACGGCTGTGGTAATTTCTAAGGCAGTGAAAATGATCAAATCACCTGTGCAAAATAATGGAAAACCTAAAAACATGACCTGTTGGCAGAGGCGTAGCGTGGGGGGGGCAGGGGGGACCGTGGCCCCGGGCGCAACATTTAGGGGGGCGCCATTCCGTGCCTCCGAGTCCTCCTAATTTTAATTTTCTGTGTCCGGGTGTCCCCGATCTCTGGCTGCCATGTTTAGTGTCCGGCGCCCGGTGATTGGGCGTATGGGGGTCATGTGCGGCGTGTGGCTGGCCTGTCTGTGATCGCTCTAGAAGTCCCGCCTCCGCCACATGACCGCCATACGCCCAATCACAGTGCGCCGGGAAACACTGAACATTTGCAGCGGGAGACGTGCACTGTGTGAGCTGCCGGGGCCGCTATCTTCCCCTCTGCCTGTCCCTCTGCTCTGGTACGGCGCTGTGTGTTGAGCGGAGGGCGAGCACGGTGGAGATGGGAGCATGGAGCGGAGGTGCAGCCGATGTCTGACAAGGAGGAGCGGAGCCTCCACTACACTGACAAGGAGCGGGGCCTCCACTACACCTGGAGGTGCAGCCGGCGTCTGACATGGAGCGGAGGTGCGGGTGGATGGCGCTGGCGGGGAGTCCTGCACATCCGTCCAGATCCAGTGCTGAGGTCATGAGGAGAGTCCTGGTGAAGAGCAGAGAGGTAAGGAGGATGTATTTGCTGTGTGGAGGGGGGAGGGGGGTGTGAGTAGTGCAGGAAGTAGGACTCCTACTGTAGGTGTAAGGTCAGGGGGTCAGTGTATGTGTAAGGTCAGGGGGTCAGTGTAGGTGTAAGGTCAGGGGGTCAGTGTAGGTGTAAGGTCAGGGGGTCAGTGTAGGTGTAAGGTCAGTGTAGGTGTAAGGTCAGGGGGTCAGTGTAGGTGTAAGGCCAGGTGGTCAGTGTAGGTGTCAGGTAGGTGTGTCAGTGTATGTGTTAATGTTAAACCTTGAAATGTAAACAAATGATATGTGAAAAATGAATTAAAAAGAAAACTAATGCAGAGTCCAAAAAGAACACAACATAGTCCGTGAAGAGTTCATTCCAAAAGCGTGATTTTTTTAAGTGTGACACCCAAGTGATTAATATCTTGCTTACCAGATAGCCGTGACTGATGCACAATCTGGTAAGCCAGATATTAATCACTTGGGTGTCACACCTGAAAAATCACGCTGCTCTTGGGAAGATTTCTATCACTCACTACTTCTCTGGCAATACCCTGATTTATTTTGGGACTTATTATTTACCGAACTTCACTTTCTTGGCAAGCAATTTGTCTTTTTTTGGGGGGAATTAACCCTTCACGGATTTGCTTTTGGAATGAACTCTTCACGGACTATATTGTGTTCTTTTTGGACTTTGCATTAGTTTTCTTTTTAATACATTTTTCACATATTATTTGTTTACATTTCAAGGTTTAACATTAATTTCACGCATGGTTTTAACCACATAGAGCTGCACTCTTTCCATTTTTTGCTATCTCTCCTAAGTTTTTTGTACTGAACTTAAGTGCAAGCTGCTTTCTTATACACTTTATCATAATTTTTTTTATTATCATCTTAAATTAGCGCAGCGTTGGCCTTAGGGCTTCTTTTTTTCTAAGGTCACATGTGTTGCAGGGTAAAGTGGAGTCAGGGCGCAGCCGGGGGGAGGGCAGCAAAAATCCTTGCACCAGCCCTGGTGGTCAGTGTAGTGGTGTGTAGTGGCCAGTGTAGGAATCGGGTAGGTCAGTGCAGTGGACAAGTAGGAAAGTGTAATGGTCAGTTTAGGAATCATGTAGGTCCGTGTAGAGGTTAGTGTAGTGGTCAGTTTAGGAATCAGGCTGGTCAGTACTACTGTAGGAAGAGACTCAGGGAGTGCAAAAAGTCCGCAAGTTAGGGGGCGCAAATTTCTTGCCTTGCCCCGGGCGCTGACAACCCACGCTACGCCACTGCCTGTTGGGACTCCTTGAGGACTGGAGTTGAGAAACACTGATGTAGCATCATTACATAAAGACCTTGATAAAATAGGGGGTTAGAAGATGGCAGATGAGGTTTGATATTGAGAAATGTAAAGTAATACACTTGGGTGCCAAAAATACACATGCAAAATATTCTGTACATTACGAGAGGCTCCCCAGGGAGAATCAGAGATGGAAAAGGAACTGAGGATCCTTGTAGCTCACAGCCTTAGCTGCAGGCTGGTATTACATGTTATTGCTAACAAGGCTAGCAATATACTGCCATGCAGTGAAAGGACATATAATCAACTGGCAAATCAATAATTCTATCCCTTTACAAAACACTGGTTCAGCCTCATTGTGAATATGTGGTTTGGCTTTGGTCACCAATGCTTAGGAAAGATGTTGTTGAAATAAAAGGAATTCATTAAGTGGCAACAAAATTAATAGGAGGGGGGTTGAAGACCACATTTATGAGGGTCTGTTATATGGATTACAGTTATGCACTCTAGAGAAGAAGTGCTTAAAGCGGTAGTAAACCTGCAGATTTTCTTTTTCTTTTTTCTTTAAACCTGTAAGGCAAAAGGCATAATGAGCTAGTATGCACCGCATACTAGCTTATTATGAAATACTTACCCTAGAACGAGGCGTCAGCAGGTGATCTCGGTCTCGGTCCACGAGGGAGTGGACATTTTCCAGGGTATCGCGGCTCCGACGCTGGGAGTGGCCGGAGCCGCGATGTCGTCACTCCCGCGCATGCGCGCGGGAGACTTCTTTCCGGCAAGGTCCGGCGTCTGCCGAACCTTTCAGCCGGGAACTCAGAGCGCATGCACCGCTGAAGTCAGTGGCTGCATGCAAAGGGGAATATCTCCTAAACCGTACAGGTTTAGGAGATATTCTTTTTACCTACAGGTAAGCCTTATTATAGGCTTACCTGTAGGTCAAAGTGAAAGAAATCACTTTACTACCGCTTTAATAGGGGAAATGATTACATTGTAAAAATACATCAAAAGGTAACTTCAGTAACTGTAATAAACTGTTTATACTAAGGTCCCTGAAGAGGACATGTGGCCACAGTTTGAGATAAGAAGAAAGGAGGTATAACCTTAGATTGCAGAAAGGGTTCTTAACAGTTAGGCCTCGTACACAAAAACTTAAACACACGACCGGTTTTAGTGGCAAGAAAACTGTTGGGAGAGCTTTCTTGCCGAGAAAACCGTTCGTGTGTATGGTTTCTCGACGAGAAAAATAGAGAACCTGCTCTCTATTTTCTCATCAGGATTCTCGTTTTTCTCGTCAGGATTCTCGTCGGCCTGTTTCCCAACGAGAAAACCGAACGTGTGTATGCTTTTCCGAGTCTTAAAAAAACGCACATTCTCAGAATCAAGTATGAGACGGGAGCGCTCCTTCTGGTAAAACTAGCGTTCGTAATGGAGAAAACACATTCGGACTGAAGAGCACGAGGCTGAAAAGCGCGAATCGTCTCTCCCCAAACTTTTACTAACACGCGGTAACACGAGATCAGCAAAAGCAAGGGGTCGAATCGAACTTCCCCTTTATACTGCCGTCGTACGTGTTGTACGTCACCGCGCTTTACAACGACGAGATTTTTGACAGTGTGTATGCAAGGAAAGCTTGACAAGAATCCCGTCAAGCTTGACAAGAATCTCGTCGAGAAAACCAACGTTTTTTTTTTAGGACAGGATTCTGTGTACGAGGCTTTTAGAGTAGTAAAAATGTGCAATTCACTCTCCCAGTGTAGACAACTTCCTTGTCAAAATATTTTATTAAGGTATACAAGAAGTAATATACAAATAGTCTTAAATATTCATAGTTCTGACAAGTGAAAATGCACAGTTACGCCTATTCAAGAACATTTTTTGTTAATTAGAAGGTAGTTACTCAATATCTAAATATGTGTTATAGTAATGTTATTAATACATTTGAAAGATACATGAACAATATATGTTCCATAGAAACAACCAACTTGTCTATGGTTTTATACAACCTGTAAGATTGATGTTAAAATAAAAACAAGAGTTTTAATCTCAAGTAATATTCTTATGTAAATCAAATGAAGCGAGAAAAGGAAAAATAAAAATAAGATGAAAAATAGAGGAGATAGAAGAAATAGGAATGAAAAAAGGGAAAGAAGAGAGAAAAAGTCCGCGTGGTCAGGCCCGGAGCCACCGCTGTAGCTAGAAAAATAATTTTTTAAGCCATTTGTCATTTACCACCATGGTAAAAGTACTTTGTTGTCAAAGGTTGGTGGCATGGTATAGTTAATCCAGGGCTGCCACAATTTTTCAAACTTGGGGATCGTGTCCATCTCTATTGCTGTCATCTTAGCATGAGTCATCGCACTATTCAACCTAGCCAATAGTTTGTTTATGTTTAATTTCGGAGATTTCCAGGCCTTTGCTAATGTTTGTTTAGCTGCTGTAAAAAATTGCACTTGCAATTTAAATTGTATGTGCGTTATACTTTCTGGTTTCAAATTGAGTAATGCTATTGCTGGGTCTAAAGGGATTGTCTTAGGCCCCTTTCACACTGGGGCGGGCAAATGCGGTGACGGTATAGCGGCGCGATTTTCAGCGCCCTATACCTTTGTGTTTACCGCGATATTTGGCCGCTAGCGGTGCGGTTTTAACCCCCGCTAGCGGCCGAAAAAGGGTTAATACAGCCTGCAAACCGCGGCTATAGCTGCGGTTTGTGGGCGGTATTACCGCGGTGTCCCATTGATTTCAATGGGAAGGAGCAGTAAAGGAGCAGTATACACACCGCTCCTTCACCGCTCCAAAGATGCAGCTTGCAGGAGATTTTTTTGTCTCCTGCCAGCGCACCGCCTCAGTGTGAAAGCCCTCAGGGCTTTCACATTGAGAATGCTGGGGCAGGAGTATTTCAGGCGTTATTTATGCGCTATTTTTAGCGCAAAAACGCCTGAAATACGCCTCAGTGTGAAAGGGGCCTTACCCATCATTTCCGAGGCCATTTGAGTTCTTTCCAAAATTTTTGAGCTACTGGACACGACCACCAAATATGAAACTGTGTTCCCAACTCTGTGCATCCCCAAAAGCATTGTACTGAATAATTTGGAACATGTTTCGCCAGTGTAGACAACTTCAAAAAACTTTTAGATGTCTTCCCCAGGCAGCAGAATATACAGGGCTATGGGAATAGTTACTTCAGCTCTGGAAGGTTTCCTGACCAGGCAATTTTTTGTGATACGGCACTGCGATGCTTTAACTGACAATTGCGTAGTTGTGCAACACTATACCCACATAAAATGTATGTCCTTTTTCCCCCCCCACAAATAGAGCTTTCTTTAGGTGGTATTTAATCACCCCTGCGGTTTTCATTTTTTGCACTAGAAACAAAGAACAACCGACAATTTTGAAAAATAAATAAATAATCATTTTACTTTCTGCTGAAAAACATATCCAATAAAAAATGTAAAAAATCTAATTTCTTAAAAAAATAAAAAAAAAACATTATGTATTCTACTACATTTGTTTGGTTAAAAAAATGTCAATAAGCGCATATTGATTGGTTTGCGCAAAAGTTACAAACAATGTGGTATTTTTATTTATTTATTTAGTAGGAATGGCAACAATCAGCGACTTATAGCGGGAATGCGATATTGTGGTAGACAAATCAGACACCTAATTGACACTTTTTTGGGGACCAGTGACACTAATGCCACGTACACACGATCGGTTTTTCCTATGAAAAAAGACCGATGAACTTTTTTCATCGGAAAAAACGATCGTGTGTGGGCCCCATCATTTTTTTTCCATCGGTGTAAAAAAATAGAACATGTTTTAAATTTTACTGATGGAAAAAAAAACGATAGCCAATTCCGATCGTCTGTGCTGAACTCCCTCAGTGAAAAAACCCTTGCATGCTCAGAATCCAGTCGACGCATGCTCAGAAGCATTGAACTTCGTTTTTTTTTGGCTCGTTGGAGTGTTTTACGTCACCGCGTCGGAATTTTGTCTGATGGTGTGTAGGCAAGACTGATGAAAGTCAGCTTCATCGGAATTCCGACAGAAAAGAACACTTCTCAACACCATCTCAAAGGCCCTAAACCGACCTCGCAAACTTTTCAAACTAGTCGCTCAAACTATGAACCCCACATGTTTGGACCCCCCAGCAAACGAAACTCAAGAATTCTGCAATGAACTATCGGATTTTTTTATCGACAAAATCGAAAACATTCGAGAAATGATTCAAAAGAAAAAAAACAACCTCACTCAGCCTAAACAAGAAGAGGAAATCAATTTACAATCGTTTAAATTTTCGCTGGTCCCGATCACCATCGACATCACCAAAAACATCATCAGAAGTCTCAGAGACAGCACATCACCAAATGACATAATTTCTACAAAACTCCTGAAAGAATGTACCGACATCTTGGCACCCACCATAACACATCTCGTAAATCAATCATTCAAAGAAGGCATTGTTCCGATCTCCCTCAAGCAAGGCATAGTCAAACCCCTCCTTAAGAAGCCCAACCACGACCCTAAAGACCCAAACTACCGCAGACCGGTAACAAGTCTCAACAACATCTCAAAGATCATGGAGAAAGCAGTAGTACAACAGCTACAACACCATTTGGGACACCCACAAACTCTTGGATCCACTACAATCAGTGGCCTCTCCAGCTTTCATATTTAGGGGGGCACATGGGGGGACAGGGACAAAAGTAGGGGGGCCAACTATAAAATGCAATTATATATATACAGTCAGGTCCATAAATATTGGGACATCGACACAATTCTAATCTTTTTGGCTCTATACACCACCACAATGGATTTGAAATGAAATGAACAAGATGTGCTTTAACTGCAGACTTTCAGCTTTAATTTGAGGGTATTTACATCCAAATCAGGTGAACGGTGTAGGAATTACAACAGTTTGTATTTGTTCCTCCCACTTTTTAAGGGACCAAAAGTAATAGGACAGATTAACAATCATCAATCAAACTTTCATTTTTTAATACTTGGTTGCAAATCCTTTGCAGTCAATTACAGCCTGAATTGCGTCTGGAACGCATAGACCTCACCAGACGCTGGGTTTCATCCCTGGTGATGCTCTGCCAGGCCTCTACTGCAACTGTCTTCAGTTCCTGCTTGTTCTTGGGGCATTTTCCCTTCACTTTTGTCTTCAGCAAGTGAAATGCATGCTCAATCGGATTCAGGTCAGGTGATTGACTTGGCCATTGCATAACATTCCACTTCTTTTCCTTAAAAAACTCTTTGGTTGCTTTTGCAGTATGCTTCGGGTCATTGTCCATCTGCACTGTGAAACGCCGTCCAATGAGTTCTGAAGCATTTGGCTGAATATGAGCCGATCATAATATTGCCCGAAACACTTCAGAATTCATCCTGCTGCTTTTGTCAGCAGTCACATCATCAATAAATACAAGAGAACCAGTTCCATTGGCAGCCATACATGTCCACGCCATGACACTACCACCACCATGCTTCACTGATGAGGTGGTATGCTTTGGATCATGAGCAGTTCCTTTCCTTCTCCATACTCTTCTCTTCCCATCACTCTGGTACAAGTTGATCTTGGTCTCATCTGTCAATAGGATGTTGTTCCAGAACTGTGAAGGCTTTTTTAGATGTTGTTTGTCAAACTCTAATCTGGCCTTCCTGTTTTTGAGGCTCACCAATGGTTTACATCTTGTGGTGAACCCTCTGTATTCACTCTGGTGAAGTCTTCTCTTAATTGTTGACTTTGACACACATACACCTACCTCCTGGAGAGTGTTCTTCATCTGACACACATACACCTACCTCCTGGAGAGTGTTCTTCATCTGACACACATACACCTACCTCCTGGAGAGTGTTCTTCATCTGACACACATACACCTCATCTGGCCAACTGTTGTGAAGGGTGTTTTCTTCACCAGGGAAAGAATTCTTCGGTCATCCACCACAGTTGTTTTCCATGGTCTTCCGGCTCTTTTAGTGTTGCTGAGCTCACTGGTGCGTTCTTTTTTTTTAAGGATGTTCCAAACAGTTGATTTGGCCACACCCAATGTTTTTGCTATCTCTCTAATGGGTTTGTTTTGTTTTTTCAGCCTAATGATGGCTTGCTTCACTGATAGTGACAGCTCTTTGGATCTCATATTGAGAGATGACAGCAACAGATTCCAAATGCAAATAGCACACTTGAAATGAACACTGGACCTTTTATCTGCTCCTTGTAAATGGGATAATGAGGGAATAACACACACCTGGCCATGGAACAGCTGAGCAGCCAATTGTCCCATTACTTTTGGTCCCTTAAAAAGTGTGAGGCACATATACAAACTGTTATAATTCCTACACTGTTCACCTGATTTGGATGTAAATACCCTCAAATTAAAGCTGAAAGTCTGCAGTTAAAGCACATCTTGTTCGTTTCATTTCAAATCCATTGTGGTGGTTTATATAGCCAAAAAGATTAGAATTGTGTCAATGTCCCAATATTTATGGACCTGACTGTATATATATATATATATATATATATCCTGGGGCTCTTTACTACGATCCCACAACGGGCCCTTTCACATGTTCTGCAGTGAGCTCCCTTCCTACTATACTGGGTGGCAGAAAACAAGAGATATATGTCACCAGCACACCAAGAAAATATAAGGGTCCAAAGCAGTGGGAGAACTATCGGGGTTGCAAAGGTTGTCTTGCCACCGGGCCCTGGTGTTCTGCCACTGTGGGGTTCCCCAGCTGTCCTGTCCCTGTTATTGACAGCACTGGTCTGGCATCTGTCTCCTTGGCAGCAGAGGCAGTCTATTAGGACCTAGTGCTGGTGACATTATGGGTGCATGCAGGGGAAGGCTGGCACTATTGGTTATAGAGAGCCGAGCCCCCAGCTGGTCACCTAGAAGCAGTAATGCTGTTTAACCTTCTCTGTTGACATGCTGATTGGGATGTGATCCTAGTGATGCTCCCAGTCAGATCTAATAAACACAGTATTTATTAGCATCAATAGTACAACCACATATATATAATCAACCGTATGTTCAGCAGCCATGTGGGCTCTATACCTGTAAAGTGTGGGCTTTGATCAATAAAATCACTGATATTTAACACTAGGATTTGACTAGGAGCATCACCTGGATTGCATCACAATCAGCATGTCAGAGAAGGCTCCACTGCTGCTAAGCAACCTGCAGGGAGCTCGACTGTCTACAACCAATAGAGATGGGCTCGGGTTTGAAATCCCACATGCCCGATCCCGCCAGGAAGCCGACACTCCACAGTGCTAATCACAGCCAGTGAGACATTTCCTGATCTGTGCAGCTGCGGACCAGAAAATGTCTCACTGCCTGTGATTAGCACTGTGCAGTGTGGGCTTCCTGGCAGGCTCTGGCATGTAGAATTTTGAACATGCCCAGCCCATCTCTAACAACAAATTGTGCTGGCCCTCCTGTACATCAGCCCCATGAAGTAACCAGCACTGGGTTCCAATGTGCTGTCGCCGCTACCATGGAGACAGAGACCAGCGCTGTGAATAGCCGGGACAGGACAGAAACTCTGGTTGTTCCAGCACTGGTCCACACTGGGAGGATTCCCCCATCCACCTATAATGTGTAGATGGGGGAATTGGATCATTTTTTTTTTTTTTCATTCAACATAATAGTTGAATGAAAAAAGTGATCAATGTATGGGCTGCCTAAGAGCTGAGACGAGCCATAGACAGTTTAAATCTCAGCTGCTTCAGCAGGAACTGGCTGAGATTTGAACCATTAATGAGCAGATTCTCTTATGATTATCACTAGTGGTTGCTATAGCCACTAGTGACAATTAGGGATGAGCTTGGTGTTCGAGTCGAACATACGTTCGACTCGAACATCGGCTGTTCGATCGTTCGACGAAGATCGAACGATTTGGGCCGTTCGCGCCTAATTCGAGTGACGCGAACGGCCCACAATGCACTACGCCATCGCAGTGTCATCCAGGCGCTGTGATTGGCCAAGCATGCACTGTGACCCCGCATGCTTGGCCAATCACAGTGCCGGCAGCGAGGAGAGCAATGATTGGCCACAGGCAGGATGCCTGTGGCCAATTATTGCTGAGGGTGTTTAGTACACGCCCCACACTATAAAAGGCCGCCAGCACGGCGGCCTAGTGTAGTGTGTTCCGGAGCAGGGAAAGAGAAGCATAGGCAGGGACAGTGACATTTTTTTTTCTTGCTTAACCTGGATTCCTTTAGTTTAGGGAAAGAGAAGGATAGGTAGGGAGAGTGTCAGTGTGTTTTACTGTGCTAATCCTTGTTTCTAGGGACAGGGAAGGACAGTGAGGGAAATTCTCCTTGTGCTATACTGTGCTAAAGCATTGATCATCAACCATCTTTAAAAAAACATTTTTTCTAGGGACAGAAAACTATAGGTAGGGAGAGTGTCAGTGTGTTTTACTGTGCTAATCCTTGTTTCTAGGGACAGGGAAGGACAGTGAGGGAAATTCTCCTTGTGCTATAGTGTGCTAAAGCATTGATCATCAACCATCTTTAAAAAAACATTTTTTCTAGGGACAGAAAACTAGAGGTAGGGAGAGTGTCAGTGTGTTTTACTGTGCTAATCCTTGTTTCTAGGGACAGGGAAGGACAGTGAGGGAAATTCTCCTTGTGCTATAGTGTGCTAAAGCATTGATCATCAACCATCTTTAAAAAAACATTTTTTCTAGGGACAGAAAACTATAGGTAGGGAGAGTGTCAGTGTGTTTTACTGTGCTAATCCTTGTTTCTAGGGACAGGGAAGGACAGTGAGGGAAATTCTCCTTGTGCTATAGTGTGCTAAAGCATTGATCATCAACCATCTTTAAAAAAACATTTTTTCTAGGGACAGAAAACTATAGGTAGGGAGAGTGTCAGTTTCTTTCACTGTGCTAATCCTTGTTTCTAGGGACAGGGAAGGACAGTGAGGGAAATTCTCCTTGTGCTATACTGTGCTAAAGCATTGATCATCAACCATCTTTAAAAAAACATTTTTTCTAGGGACAGAAAACTATAGGTAGGGAGAGTATCAGGCTACGTACTTACCGAGGCCGAGATGCCGAGAGTGGTTCACCCTTGCACCCAAGCGCACTCCGCCCCCTGGAGGTGAGACAGGGAGAGGACAGCACGAGGGAGCACTGGCCACCAGCAGGTAGAGGTGCCTTGAGCACTGGCCACCAGCAGGTGGAGGTGTCTTGCTGAAGAATCTAGCAGGGATGAGTCTGAAGAACAGGCCAGGAGTCAAACACCAAGGGTAGACAGGGTCAAACAGCAACCAGAAGCAAGGCACAAGTCCGTTTAGGAGTTTAGCAGGAAGCACCAGAATAGTCAGGTTAGGCAAGAAGTCCAGGGTACAGGCAGAAGGTAGAGGGCTGGAGACAGGCAGCAGATCCGGGTCACAGGCCGAGGGTCAAGCACAAGGAGAGAGGTAGAAGTCCGTTTAGCAAGCCAAGGGGTCAGGTTCAGGAGAAGCAGAAGCGTAGTCAAATCCGGTCCGGGTCACAGCAGGAGAACTTTAACTTCTTTCAGGCACAAGGAAACACAGTAAAGCTGACAAACCAGCAACCAGATAGTGTTACTGCGTCTGTTTAAATAGGCCCGCCTGTAGTCCCATTGGCGAGCTATTGCGCATGCGCATTCGTCGTTGCGCCGGTGCGCGCACCCGAGCACGCCGAAGCGCCGTCCCGCCACGCACGCGCATGCGCCGATGCGCCGTTTTGCCGCGTATGCGCACTGAGCGCAGATTGGTGACAACAGACGGGGAATTTCCCTGACAGTGCCCCCCCCCGAGGGGCGGACTCCGGACGCCCAGACTGGCCATTAATTCCGGATGTTCTTGGTGAAAGGCTCGTATTAGGCGAGGAGCATGCAAGTTCCTGGATGGTTCCCAGGAGTTGTCTTCCGGGGGGTACCCCTTCCATTTAACCAAGTATTGTAACAGTCTGCCTTTTTTCCTACAGCCCAGGATGGATTCCATCTCAAATTCCTTTTCCCCATCTACTTCAACTGGTGGTGGAGGAGGTTCATCTCTTCCAGGAAAGGCGTTGGGAATGACGGGTTTTAATAAAGATGAGTGGAACACTGGGTGAATCCTATAGGAATCAGGTAATGCTAGTTCAAAAGCCACAGGATTAATAGCTCGTTTGATCTTGAAGGGCCCGATAAATCTAGGGCCGAGCTTTCGAGAGGGAATAGGCAATCTGAGGTTGGCGGCGGAAAGCCAAACTTTTTCCCCGACTCTGAACGCCGGGTTTTCCTTCCTTCCCCGGTCATAAAATTTCTTGTAGGATCCTTGGGCATTCCGCATCATCTCCTGGAGTCTTTGGAAATTCGCCTGGACAGAAGCCACTCGGTCCTGGACCGCGGGAACAGGGCTCTCGGGGATGTTTTCAGGGAGAAAGGAGGGATGAAAACCGTAATTGGCCCAAAAGGGGGTTTGATTGGTAGCAGAATGCATTGAATTGTTATAGGCAAACTCTGCGTAAGGAAGTAGAGATGCCCAGTCATCCTGGGAAGCAGAGCAGAAACAACGGAGGTATTGCTCCAGGGTCTGATTGGTTCTTTCTGTCTGGCCATTGCTTTGGGGGTGGTACGCTGACGAGAGGCAGGTTTTGACTTCTAGTGACTTGCAGAGTTCCTTCCAGAATTTTGAAGTGAACTGGACCCCTCTGTCGGAGGTGATACTCTTTGGTATTCCATGAAGCCTGGTTATCTCCTTAAAAAAGATTTGAGCAGTATCCATGGCTGAAGGTGTCCCAATCATCGGTAAAAAGTGAGCCATTTTTGAGAGGCGGTCCACAACGACCAGAATCGTGGTAAACCCTCCGGAGGAAGGCAAGTCCACGATAAAATCCATGGACATGTCCGCCCAAGGGCGCTCAGGAATGGGTAAGGGCTTGAGCAGGCCCCAACTCTTGGTGTTTGGCCCCTTGTTACGCTGACACTGAGTGCAGGAAGCGACATAAGACTTACAATCTTGCCTCCAGCCTGGCCACCAGAAGGAGCGGGAGACAAGTTCCGACGATTTACGTGCTCCGAAGTGACCTGCCAGTTTGAGATCGTGGAAGGTCCTCAAGACCAGCGGTCTTGTTTCCAGAGGGACGAAAATCTTGTCCTGGGACCAGAATAGGCCGTCCCGCTTCTCCAGGGAGGTAGTGACCGGATCAGAGCAGAGCCCGGAAGCGATTTTAATAGAGGTGAGTAGATCGGCCCGGGGAATCAACAGAAAGTTCTGAGCTGACAGAATGGTGCCCGGTTGGGCCGACTGAGGGGTTTCCGGAAACATCCTGGATAGCGCATCCGCCTTCCCATTCTTGGAGCCGGGTCTATAGGAAATGTGAAAGTTGAACCGGGTGAAGAAAAGGGCCCAACGGGCCTGCCTGGGGCGTAGACGTTGAGCTGTTCTTAAGTACTCTAGATTTTTATGATCTGTGAAGATCATGATGGGGTGTACTGCCCCCTCCAGAAGGTATCGCCATTCCTCCAGTGCAAATTTTATGGCCAGTAATTCCCGGTCCCCTACATCATAGTTTCGCTCCGGGGGAGTCAACTTTTTAGAGGCAAGGGCTACTGGATACAGGAGAGCCTTGGGGCCTCGTCTTTGAGAGAGGATGGCTCCGATGGCTGTCTCAGAGGTGTCCACTTCCAGGGTGAACGGCAGTAGAGGATCCGGGTGCTGAAGTACTGGTGCTGAAGTGAAGACGTCCTTGAGGCGAGAGAAGGCCTTATGAGCTTCTGGAGACCAGTGAAAACGGTTATTTTGCCGGGTAAGTTGGGTTATTGGGGCCACAATGGAGGAAAAGCCCACGATGAATCTCTTATAGAAGTTGGCGAAGCCTATAAACCGCTGTACCCCCTTCTTGTCGGTTGGGGCTGGCCAGTCCTGAATGGCCTTCACCTTCTGCGGGTCCATCGCGACCCCATCGATGGAAATGATAAAGCCGAGGAACTGTACGGTGGTCTTTTCGAACTCGCATTTCTCAGCTTTGAGGTAGAGTTTGTGCTTCCGAAGGATGGTGAGGACCTTCATGACATGAGCCCGGTGGAGTTCGATGTTGGTGGAAAAGATGAGGATATCGTCCAGGTACACTACTAAGAAGTCATCAAGGTGCTGTCTGAAAATGTCGTTGACTAGGTGTTGGAAGGTGGCTGGAGCATTACAAAGACCGAACGGCATGACCGAATACTCAAAGTGTCCGAAACGAGATCTGAAGGCGGTTTTCCACTCGTCTCCGGCCCTGATTCTGATAAGATTGTAGGCCCCCCGTAGATCCAGTTTGGAAAAGACCCGAGCAGATCGGAAGCGCTGAAATAGCTCCGGAATAAGGGGTAGTGGGTACCTGTTCTTAATGGTTATCTTGTTTAGGTCCCGGTAATCGATACAGGGTCTTAAGGACCCGTCTTTCTTTTCCACAAAGAAGATTCCTGCACCGGCTGGAAAGGAGGAAGGGCGAATAAATCTCTTCTGGAGGTTTTCATCAATATAAGCCTTGAGGGCTTTCAACTCGGTTTCGGACAACGGAAAGATACGTCCGAACGGAATTTTGGAGCCCGGCAAGAGATCGATAGGGCAATCATAGGGCCGATGAGGTGGTAGATGGTCGGCTTGCTGCTTATCGAACACGTCCCGGAATTCTAGATAGACTGAAGGAACATGCTGTAGGTTGTCCGGCTTGGCAATCATGGAAGCGCAGACCGTAGAGGCAGAGGCAAGACAGTTCTGGGAACAATATTAGGAGGTGAAGCTAACCTCTTTCTTCACCCAATTTATGAGGGGCTCGTGTGCCTGTAGCCAGGGAAGACCCAGGATGATGGGGAACATCGGGGAAGGTATGAGGTCTAACCGGAGAAGTTCTTGATGACCCGAGTCAGAGATGGCAAGGATAGGTTTGGTTTCCTGCGTGATCAGCCCTGAACGGGGCAAGGACCCATCTGCCAGGTGGATCTGAAGGCAGTGGTCCTTAGGTTGAGTGGGGACATGGAATCTTGAGGCTAAGGCAGAGTCCAGGAAGCAGCTGCAGGCTCCAGAATCAATAATTGCCGGGAGGCGGATTGCCCCTTCCGGCAGCTGTAGAGACACAAAGAGAATGACATAAGACTGAGGGTTGTCAAAGAGTTGATAGTTTAAAGTGTCTTTAGAGATAGACTTACTAGGTCTTACGGGGCAGTTGAGGAGGAAGTGGCCGGCACCCCCGCAATATAGGCACAGATTGGCCTGACGCCTTCGCCGTTTTTCCTCAGGAGTCAGGGGAGCCCGAACCAACCCGAGCTGCATGGGTTCTGGCTCAGGAAGAGGTGTGACTGCAGGCGCAGAGGTTGGTGGGTAGTGAGGTACAGTCCTGGATGGAGGCCAGTTGGGACGAGGAGATTGAAATCGCTCCGCCAGTCGTTCACGCAGACGCCTATCGAGTTGTATGGCGGATTGGATCAGGTTCTCCAAGGTAGTGGGGGTTTCGATCCTGGCCAGCTCGTCCTTGAGAGTCTCAGATAGTCCCTGGCGGTATTGGTATCTGAGGGCCGCCTCATTCCATTTGGTGTCGGCGGACCATTTCCTAAATTCCGACGTATAGTCTTCCACCGGTCTTCTCCCCTGAGTTAGGTTATGGAGGACGGACTCGGCCGTGGCTGATCGCTGGGGATCATCGTATAATTGAGCCATATGTTCAAAAAATGTCTCTACTGAGTCCAATATGGGGCTCTGTTGCTCCATCAGGCCATGGGCCCAGGCTTGAGGGTCATCCGTTAAGAGAGAGATGATAAACCCCACCTTTACTGCTTCCGAAGAGAAGGTCCTTGGTTGGAGGGCAAGGTAGAGGGAGCAGGCGTTTTTAAAGGCCCGGTATTTTTTGCGGACACCCGAAAAACGCTCCGGAATAGGGACCCTGGGTTCAGGGGTGGCCATCACTACTGTAGAACTCGTAGGTACTTGGGAGTTGGTGGCGGTGTTGGCAGAGGTGGCAGCTGTGGGGCCTGGCCCTAGGAGACCGGTGAGCTGTTGAAGACGGCCATCAATCTGGGTATATCCCTCTTGGAGTCTTTGGACAGTGTCCGTTAGGGTGGAGACCTGCTGGCAGAGGGTGTCAAATGGGAAACGCACTCTGTCGGCCTCAGACATCTGGCTGGTTTGTACTATCAGGCTACGTACTTACCGAGGCCGAGATGCCGAGAGTGGTTCACCCTTGCACCCAAGCGCACTCCGCCCCCTGGAGGTGAGACAGGGAGAGGACAGCACGAGGGAGCACTGGCCACCAGCAGGTAGAGGTGCCTTGAGCACTGGCCACCAGCAGGTAGAGGTGTCTTGCTGAAGAATCTAGCAGGGATGAGTCTGAAGAACAGGCCAGGAGTCAAACACCAAGGGTAGACAGGGTCAAACAGCAACCAGAAGCAAGGCACAAGTCAGTTTAGGAGTTTAGCAGGAAGCACCAGAATAGTCAGGTTAGGCAAGAAGTCCAGGGTACAGGCAGAAGGTAGAGGGCTGGAGACAGGCAGCAGATCCGGGTCACAGGCCGAGGGTCAAGCACAAGGAGAGAGGTAGAAGTCCGTTTAGCAAGCCAAGGGGTCAGGTTTAGGAGAAGCAGAAGCGTAGTCAAATCCGGTCCGGGTCACAGCAGGAGAACTTTAACTTCTTTCAGGCACAAGGAAACACAGTAAAGCTGACAAACCAGCAACCAGATAGTGTTACTGCGTCTGTTTAAATAGGCCCGCCTGTAGTCCCATTGGCGAGCTATTGCGCATGCGCATTCGTCGTTGCGCCGGTGCGCGCACCCGAGCACGCCGAAGCGCCGTCCCGCCACGCACGCGCATGCGCCGATGCGCCGTTTTGCCGCGCATGCGCACTGAGCGCAGATTGGTGACAACAGACGGGGAATTTCCCTGACAGAGAGTGTCAGTTTCTTTCACTGTGCTAATCCTTGTTTCTAGGGACAGGGAAGGACAGTGAGGGAAATTCTCCTTGTGCTATACTGTGCTAAAGCATTGATCATCAACCATCTTTAAAAAAACATTTTTTCTAGGGACAGAAAACTATAGGTAGGGAGAGTGTCAGTTTCTTTCACTGTGCTAATCCTTGTTTCTAGGGACAGGGAAGGACAGTGAGGGAAATTCTCCTTGTGCTATACTGTGCTAAAGCATTGATCATCAACCATCTTTAAAAAAACATTTTTTCTAGGGACAGAAAACTATAGGTAGGGAGAGTGTCAGTGTGTTTTACTGTGCTAATCCTTGTTTCTAGGGACAGGGAAGGACAGTGAGGGAAATTCTCCTTGTGCTATACTGTGCTAAAGCATTGATCATCAACCATCTTTAAAAAAACATTTTTTCTAGGGACAGAAAACTATAGGTAGGGAGAGTGTCAGTTTCTTTCACTGTGCTAATCCTTGTTTCTAGGGACAGGGAAGGACAGTGAGGGAAATTCTCCTTGTGCTATACTGTGCTAAAGCATTGATCATCAACCATCTTTAAAAAAACATTTTTTCTAGGGACAGAAAACTATAGGTAGTGTGACAGCAGGAAGGTAAAGTCACCTGGTTGCATCCAGGGGGGTAGGTATATTTCTCCCAGATTCAGGCTTTATGCCGACTTATACAACTAGGGAGAGAGTTGATGAAGCCCAGCTGAGGCTAGTGGGCTCATGGATGATTCATACCTCTAGGGAGAGTGCTGGGCGTCGTGCAGGCAGGGAGTTGATGAGACCAGCTGAAGCTTGTCAGCTCGTTTAAGGCCTCTATAAAAACTCCCAGCTTCATTAGGTGTTTGCTCATGCCTGGAACCAGACCTGTGTGGACTGTCTAGGGAGAGTGAACCCCTGTGCGGTGAGACAAAGCCTGTGTGGCTATTTGTTTGGACATTTACTAAACCAGGGACTTAGGGACTAGGACAGCACCAGGCTGATCCCAGTTGTTAGTTAGGGAAACCTGCATGTTTAGTCAGAGGTCAAGCTGACCAGGATTTATTTTGTTTATGTTTCTTTTTGCTTTGCTGTGTTTTTGTCACTGTAAATAGAGAAATAAACCGCACCTTTTGATCTTGAAAACCACAACCTCCGTCTGCTGGGCCTGTTTTTGTGTGGGGAGCCCATCCAGGGGGTCACACACACCCGCTACCGAGCTAACCCCCTCACAGTTGGTGGAGAATGCAGGCAGTTTTTTTTTAAGCCAGCATGGAGGAGATACTGAAACAGCTGGCTCTAGCAAATGCCAATCAACAGCAGACAAATGCAGGTTTGCAAAAGAGCCTTGCAGCTCAACAACAGAGCTTCGCAGCCCAGCAACAAGCCCAGCAGCAATCTGAGGCCCGCTTCATAGACCTGTTGCAGAAGCAAGAGCAGAGACTACAACAACAGATGGAAGCAGTAATGCAGCAACGTCCGCAGACCAGTGAGGAAAGCCGTCCCACTAATACCGCGTCCTTTGGGGTGAGTCGTTTATTGACAAAAATGACTGGAGAGGATGATCCAGAGGTATTTTTGACCACATTTGAAAGGACTGCTGAAAGAGAAAAGTGGCCTGAGGAGCAGTGGGCTGGACTGGTGGCTCCTCTGTTAACTGGTGAATCGCAGAAAGCTTACTATGACCTAGAGCCTGACCAAGCAAAAGACTATGTGATGCTAAAAGCTGAAATATTGGCAAGGCTGGGTGTCACCCTGGCTGTCCGGGCTCAGCGTGTGCATAACTGGACTTTCCAGCTTGGAAAACCCCCCAGGTCTCAAATGTATGATCTCATTCACCTGAGCAGGAAGTGGCTACAGCCAGAGACTTTGTCCGCACCGGAGATTGTGGAACGTGTTGTGATGGATCGTTTCTTGAGAGCTCTTCCTACCGCCATTCAAAAGTGGGTAAGCCATGGAGACCCAGAAACGGCCGGTAAACTTGTGGATCGTGTAGAGAGATACTTGGCTGCAGAGAACCTGACGGCCTCTTCCAGAGACTCTCGGACTTTCCACCCTAAGACCAGACCATCCCCAGGGGCGGATAAGATGATTCCAAGGGGTGAGGGTGGAGAGAGTGAGAGGGTGGGAGCTCTGCCCAGGGTTTGGCGAGAACAGCCTGGGAAGTCGGGGGCTCAAGAGGCAGCCAAAAGGATTGTTTGCTACCGCTGCCGGCAAGCGGGACATATTGCAGCAAATTGCCCGGTTGTGGAGGAACCCATGCAATGTGACTTTCTGACGGACAGACGTCAGTCGCTGTGTGCGACAGTCGCATGCACTGCCATTCGGGGAACTGAGAAACATTTATGCAAAATGTGTATTAATGGTAGAAATGTTGTGGTATTACTGGATTCAGGTAGCCTTGTGACCCTGATAAAGGCTGAATTAGTTAAAACAGAGGTCTCTGGAAATAGCAAGGTAGCTGTTATTTGTGTGCATGGGGACACCCGAGAGTATCCAGTGACTACAGTGTGTTTCAAGACCCCCAAAGGTACCCTCTCTCATCCAGTGGGGTTAGTATCTCAATTACCGCATGATGCCATTGTGGGAAGGGATTTTCCGAAGTTCTGGGAACTGTGGGATGATCCTGAGCCCCCCACTGGTGCCCCTATGTACCAGGAAGGTGATAGCCAGAACTCCTCTGAGAGTGGTGAGGACTCTCCAGAATTTCCCTTGTCAGTATTGGCAGGCGAGACTCAAGAAACTGAAGAGGAGCCCACCTCCTCAGACGAAAACCTACCGTCTGTGGAGTTTTCTGATCTTGAGGTTCACAGGGAAAATTTTGCCACAGAACAGTTAAAAGACCCGCCCTAATAAAGGCACGGGAAAACGTAGTGGAAATAGATGGCGAGTTAGTGAACCCAGATAATACCTGCACTTACCCATACTTCAGCGTAGAGAAGGACCTACTGTATCGGGTGGCAAAAAGGGCAGAAGAAACCGTTGAGCAGCTTGTGGTGCCCAAACCTTACAGGAAGTTGGTGTTGGAGTTGGCCCATGGGCACATTCTTGGAGGTCATCTGGGGACAGAGAAAACCCGAGAGAGGGTATTACAGAGATTCTATTGGCCTGGGGTGATGAAGGACATAGAAAATTATTGTTCCTCCTGCCCTGTGTGTCAGAGGTCGGCCCCGATGCCACATTTCCGTAGCCCGCTGGTCCCTCTACCCATCATTGAGGTCCCGTTTGAGAGGATCGCAATGGATTTGGTAGGTCCTATAATCAAGTCCGCTAGGGGGCACCAGTACATATTAGTTATAATGGACTATGCCACCCGTTATCCAGAAGCGATCCCTCTCCGAAATACCTCGGCCAAAACCATAGCCAAAGAGCTATCTCTTGTTTTTAGCCGGGTGGGTATTTGTAAAGAACTGCTTACGGACCAAGGTACACCCTTTATGTCCCGGGTTATGAAAGAGCTGTGTAAATTGTTCAAAGTGACGCAATTGCGTACGTCTGTGTATCACCCCCAAACCGATGGGCTGGTTGAAAGATTCAACAAAACCCTAAAACAAATGTTGAAGAAAGTGGTGGATAGAGATGGAAAGGATTGGGACTGTCTACTTCCTTATTTGATGTTTGCTATTAGGGAGGTGCCCCAATCCTCTACGGGATTCTCCCCCTTTGAGTTACTGTATGGGAGACACCCAAGAGGGCTGTTGGATATTGCCAAGGAAACTTGGGAAAGTGAGAGTTCTCCCCACAGGAGTGTGATTGAGCATGTCGCCCTGATGCAAGATCGAATTGCACAGGTAATGCCCATCGTGAAGGAACATTTGGCCCAAGCGCAGTTGGCACAGCAGAGAGTGTACAACCGTGGAGCCAAGACCCGTACCTTTTCCCCGGGGGATAGGATATTGGTACTTGTCCCTACGGTTGAAAGTAAATTCCTTGCCAAATGGCAAGGCCCCTACGAGATAATGGAAAAAGTGAGCGAAGTGAATTACAAGGTCAGACAACAAGGAAGGCGAAAGCCCGAACAGATCTATCACGTTAATCTGTTGAAAGCCTGGAGGGATAGAGAGTCCCTAGTCGCAGAAACTTGGTCACCAGCTCAAACTGGTTGCGTGATTCCGGAGGTTGGAATAGCAGCCACCTTGTCACAACCCCAACAACAGGAGGTTAAGGAGTTTGTGCTTCGCAACAAGGAGGTGTTCTCTGAGCTGCCGGGACAAACATCTGGGGTAGAGCATGATATTATTACCCCGCCCGGTGAAAGGGTGAAGTTAAAACCCTATTGGATCCCAGAGGCCCGACGGGAGGCAATACGGGAGGAAGTACAGAAAATGCTGAACTTAGGGGTGATAGAGGAGTCCCAAAGTGATTGGTCTAGTCCCATTGTGTTGGTGCCTAAACCGGATGGGAGCTGGCGATTTTGTAACGATTTTCGTCAGTTGAACAAAGTTACAAAATTTGACACCTACCCCATGCCACGTATAGATGAGTTGATCGACCGGCTGGGAACAGCCCGATACATGACGACTCTTGACCTCACAAAAGGGTATTGGCAAATTCCCCTGGCCAAGTCGGCCAAAGAGAAAACCGCATTTGTAACCCCAGACGGGGCGTTCCAATATAAGAGAATGCCGTTCGGGTTACAGAATGCGCCGGCCACATTCCAGCGGAAAATGGACCAGATACTGAGGCCCCATCGGAAGTATGCTGCGGCTTACCTGGATGACGTAATTGTCCATAGCACAGATTGGGCCTCACATCTGCCAAAAGTGCAAGCAGTCCTAGACTCTATCCGGGAAGCGGGGTTTACGGCTAACCCCAAGAAGTGTACCATTGGGCAGGAGGAGGCCAAATATCTTGGGTACACCATTGGCAGGGGAGTAATAAAACCCCAACTCAACAAAGTCGAGGCCATCCAGAGTTGGCCACGTCCCAACAGCAAGAAGCAGATACGAGCCTTTCTGGGAATCGCGGGTTATTATCGGCGCTTCATTCCCCACTTTGCTTCTAAGGCTGTGCCCCTAACCAACCTGACGAAAGGGAAAGGGTCGGTCATGATTAAATGGACCCCCGAGGCTGAGGCAGCGTTCCAATTCTTGAAACAAGCCTTATGTAGCCAGCCAGTGTTGTACTCACCCGACTTCTCTAAGGACTTTGTCGTACAAAGTGATGCGTCAGATGTGGGGTTAGGAGCAGTATTGTCCCAGGTCTGGAACGGGGAAGAGCACCCAGTCATTTACCTCAGCAGGAAGTTGAAGTTCCATGAGGTAAATTACGCCACGGTTGAAAAGGAGTGTTTAGCGGTGAAGTGGGCTCTAGATTCCCTTCGGTACTATCTGCTAGGTAGGCACTTTGACATGGTTACGGCTCACGCTCCGTTAAAGTGGATGGCTCAAAACAAGGAGACAAATAGAAGAGTAAATAGGTGGTTCCTGGCCCTACAGGAATTCAACTTCACAGTAAAGCATCGCCCTGGCGTTCAAATGGGGAATGTGGATGCTTTGTCTCGAGTACATGAATGCCTGATTGCTGGTGTTCCAACCCCAAGGTTAAAACAAGAGGGGGGGGTATGTGACAGCAGGAAGGTAAAGTCACCTGGTTGCATCCAGGGGGTAGGTATATTTCTCCCAGATTCAGGCTTTATGCCGACTTATACAACTAGGGAGAGAGTTGATGAAGCCCAGCTGAGGCTAGTGGGCTCATGGATGATTCATACCTCTAGGGAGAGTGCTGGGCGTCGTGCAGGCAGGGAGTTGATGAGACCAGCTGAAGCTTGTCAGCTCGTTTAAGGCCTCTATAAAAACTCCCAGCTTCATTAGGTGTTTGCTCATGCCTGGAACCAGACCTGTGTGGACTGTCTAGGGAGAGTGAACCCCTGTGCGGTGAGACAAAGCCTGTGTGGCTATTTGTTTGGACATTTACTAAACCAGGGACTTAGGGACTAGGACAGCACCAGGCTGATCTCAGTTGTTAGTTTAGGAAACCTGCATGTTTAGTCAGAGGTCAAGCTGACCAGGATTTATTTTGTTTATGTTTCTTTTTGCTTTGCTGTGTTTTTGTCACTGTAAATAGAGAAATAAACCGCACCTTTTGATCTTGAAAACCACAACCTCCGTCTGCTGGGCCTGTTTTTGTGTGGGGAGCCCATCCAGGGGGTCACACACACCCGCTACCGAGCTAACCCCCTCACAGTAGGGAGAGTGTCAGTTTCTTTCACTGTGCTAATCCTTGTTTCTAGGGACAGGGAAGGACAGTGAGGGAAATTCTCCTTGTGCTATACTGTGCTAAAGCATTGATCATCAACCATCTTTAAAAAAACATTTTTTCTAGGGACAGAAAACTATAGGTAGGGAGAGTGTCAGTTTCTTTCACTGTGCTAATCCTTGTTTCTAGGGACAGGGAAGGACAGTGAGGGAAATTCTCCTTGTGCTATACTGTGCTAAAGCATTGATCATCAACCATCTTTAAAAAAACATTTTTTCTAGGGACAGAAAACTATAGGTAGGGAGAGTTTCAGTTTCTTTCACTGTGCTAATCCTTGTTTCTAGGGACAGCGAAGGACAGTGAGGGAAATTCTCCTTGTGCTATAGTGTGCTAAAGCATTGATCATCAACCATCTTTAAAAAAACATTTTTTCTAGGGACAGAAAACTATAGGTAGGGAGAGTGTCAGTTTCTTTCACTGTGCTAATCCTTGTTTCTAGGGACAGGGAAGGACAGTGAGGGAAATTCTCCTTGTGCTATACTGTGCTAAAGCATTGATCATCAACCATCTTTAAAAAAACATTTTTTATAGGGACAGAAAACTATAGGTAGGGAGAGTGTCAGTGTGTTTTACTGTGCTAATCCTTGTTTGTAGGGACAGTAAAGGACAGTGAGGGAAATTCTCCTTGTGCTATACTGTGCTAAAGCATTCCTCATCAACCATCTTTGAAATCCTTGTTTTTTGGACAGTCAGGGAAATTGTCGTTGTGCTATTCTGTGCGAAAGCAATCATCCTCAACCATATTTAGAAATCCTTAAGTAAAGGGACAGAGAAGGACACCTGAAGGTAGCCCTTATTGCTTTTTTCCCATCTCCCTGCAGGCCATCTATTAGAATGTCTGGAAGGCAAACAAGGAGAGGCAGACAGTCAGGAGGCAATAAAAGAGGGCAAGCAGGCTCTGTGTCTGGGGGCAACAGTGCTGGTCGTGGACGCGGTGCATTGTCATCAGCACATGGCCATGGGACACGCTTGTCCTTCTTTTCGGCAGCTGGACATGTTGAGCCACATCATGCCGAAGACTTGGTAGAGTGGATGACCAAGCCCTCCTCCTCCTCCTCATCCTCTCTCACCCAGGCTCAGGGTACTGGCAAAGCAGCTGCCAAAGCGTCCTCTTCCCTGGTATCAATGTCAGACTCATCATCAGTCACTCCTTCCCTAGACCCACCATGTCCTCCTCCTGAGGAGTCCCCCGAACTGTTTGAGCACAGTGTTGGGTACATGCTCCAGGAGGATGCCCAGCGTTTCGAAGGGTCTGATGATGAAACCCAGCTACAGGAAGGCAGTAGCGTGAGAGCAGACAGAGGGGATGCTCAAGAAGGGCACCAATCTGGCAGTCATGTTCCAGCAGCTGCAGCATACTGCCAGATTGGCTCCAGTGATGAGTAGTGATGAGCCGAACACCCCCGGGTTCGGTTCACACCAGAACCCGCGAACGGACCGAAAGTTCGTACGAACATTAGAACCCTATTAAATACAATGGATGCGAACGTTCGAAATCTAAAGTGCTAATTATAACGACTATTATGAATGTTATTGTCCTAAAAAGGGTTTGGGAACCCGGGTTCTGCACCAGGGGACATGTATCAATGCAAAAAGAAGTTTTAAAAACGGTCGTTTTTCGGGAGCAGTCATTTTAATGATGCATAAAGTGAAAAAAAAAAGTCAAATATTCCTTTAAATATCGTACCTGGGGGGTGTCTAAAGTATGCCTGTGAAGTGCCACGTGTTTCCCGTGTTTAGAACTGTCCCTGCACAAAATGACACTTCTAAAGGAAAAAAAAGCCATTTAAAACTTCTTGCGGCTTTAATGTAATGTCTGGTCCCGGTAATATGGATGAAAATCTTTAAGAAAAATGGCATAGCTACCCCATGACCCCCCCCCCTACCCCAGCCCATTACCAGCCCCTTTGGGTCTTGTATGGATATTAAGGGGAACCCCGCACATAAAATAAAAAAGGCCCTATATACTCTGAACAGCCGTATACAGGCGGTGCATACAAGACAGGGACTGTAGGTTTGTTCTTATGTAGAATGTGTTTGTAATTTTGAACAGGTACATTGTTGAAGTGTAGCTCCAGCCCAAAAATCTATTTTTAAACTTTTTGGAAAACATAGATAAGGGTTATCACCCCTGTAACATTTGTTTTGCTGTCTGTGCCCCTGTTCAGAACATTTCACCTCACTTTCCGTCCCAATGACAACTGTTTTTGAAATGTGGTGTTTTTCTTGAAACAAGGATTGCTGATAAAGCATCAGTACAGAGGAGACACCTTTCTCCCATATTTATTCTTACAGGAGAGAATTTTCCTTCCTAGGGGTAGATTTCCTCTCACTTCCTGTTGTCTTCTTTCGTTTGCAAGTAGGAGTCGTTTGTAAGTTGGATGTTTGAAAGTAGGGACCTGCCGTATATACTCTGCAGAAATAGGCCCCTTAGTTGTTGGTGTTGGCACAACACTGTAAGCACTCACAGTTACTCTTGGTTGGTGCTGGAACGCCCTGCTGTCAACTATTATATCAGGAATTTTAATTACATATAATTGTTGAACAGTGGTAGTAAAAATTGGGGCTTTGATGGTGGTGCTGGTGCCACAACACTGTAAGCCCTGACAGTTACTCTTGGTGGGTGCAGCAATGGGCCCTGCTGTGAATTATTAGATCAAGAATTGTAATTACATGCCCCTTTTGAACAGGGGCTGAAAAATTGGGCCTTTCGTGGTGGTGGTGGTGGTGGCGTTGCCACAACACTGTAAGCCCTCAGACTTACTCTTGGTGGGTGCAGGAATGGGCCCTGCTGTGAATTATTACATCAAGAATTGTAATTGCATGCCCCTGTTGAACAGGGGCTGAAAAATTGGGCCTTAGGCACTGGTGGCACAACACTACAACCCCTCACAGATACTGTACTTGGAGCACAGCAATGAGCCCTGTTGCAAAGTATTGCTTCAAAAATTGTAATGACACGCCCCTGTTAAACAGGGGCTGAAAAATTGGGCCTTAGGCACTGGTGGCACAACACTACAACCCCTCACAGATACTGTACTTGGAGCACAGCAATGAGCCCTATGGCAAATTATTGCTAAAAAAATTGTAAGTACACGCCCCTGTAAAACAGGGGCTGAAAAATTGGGCCTTAGCCACTGGTGGCGGCACCCATAAACAAAAATGATCTTCCAAGCTATCATCATCAATCGTATCATTGAGGACTCGGAAGAGGAGGATAGCCAGTCAACATAACAGCACAGGCACTCAGCATCAGCATCAGTCTTGAAGGGACGTGACATGTTAAAATCAATTAGTCTGTTATATCAGCATCAGGTGTGTGGTAGCTGGTGGTGATCCAAGACTGGTTCATCTTGATGAAAGTCAGTCGATCAACCGAGTCGGTGGACAGGCGCACCCTGTGATCCGTGACAAATCCTCCAGCAGCACTGAATGTGCGTTCCGAAAGAACGCTGGATGCAGGACAGGCCAGTAGCTCAATTGCATACTGTGCAAGCTCTGGCCAGTGATCCATCCTCAAGACCCAGTAAGCCAGAGGATTTTCGGTGGGGAAGGTGTCCAAGTCTGACCTTGCCCCTAGATATTCCTGCACCATGTTTATCAGACGCTGGCGATGGTTGCTGGAACCAATCATACTTTGGGGCTGCGGACTAAAGAATTGTCTGAACGCATCGGTCAGACGGCCACCTTCCCCACCGCTCCTTCTTTGACTGGCCGAAGCCTCAGCAACTCGTTGTCCTGGACCAGGAGTTTGTAACCTCCCAGTCTCTGGGAACGCGTTGCACAGACCTTTCTGCAAGGCCTCCCGGAGTTGTCTCATCCTCTGCTCCCTCTGCGACGGTAACATAAGGTCCGCAACCTTACCCTTGTACCGTGGATCAAGGAGAGTGGCCAGCCAGTAATGGTCCCTCTCCTTGATCCGAAGAATACGAGGATCCTTCCGCAGACTTTGCAGGATCAGGGAGGCCATGCAGCGTAGGTTTGCTGAGGCATTCGCTCCGGAGTCCTCTGGGTCACTAAGGACGACATGATCCGCAGTCACCTCCTCCCAGCCACGTACAAGTCCACTGGTTTCTTGGGACTGTAAATCATCCCTAAAAGACTGCTGCTGATGATGCTGAGTGCCAGCCTCCACCTCCATGCTGACACAATCCTCTTCCTCCTCCTCCTCCTCTTCCTCTTCCTGTGCGATGGGTGGGACAGAAGGAACACTGTCTGGGTAAAGGGGGCCTTGAGAGGCAAGGAAGTCCTCCTCTTCCTGCCTCTGTTCTGCCTCAAGTGCCCTGTCCATTATTCCACGCAGCGTGTGCTCCAACAGGTGGACAAGAGGTACAGTGTCACTGATGCATGCACTGTCACTGCTCACCATCCTCGTGGCCTCCTCAAATGGTGCCAGGACAGTGCATGCATCCCTGATCATGCCCCACTGGCGTGGAGAAAAAAAACCAAGCTCCCCTGACCCTGTCCTGGTGCCGTAGTCGCACAGGTACTCATTGATGGCCCTCTGCTGCGTGTGCAGCCGCTGCAGCATGGCCAACGTTGAGTTCCACCTGGTGGGCATGTCACATATAAGGCGGTTCTTGGGCAGGTTCAACTCCTTTTGCAGCTCAGCCAGGCGAGCACTGGCATTATAAGATCTGCGGAAATGCACACAGACTTTCCTGGTGTCAGGGAAATCCGTCCAACGGCGCCAATCAGCGCCCAATGCGCACGCGCGGCGGAATGATGCTTCGGCGCATGCGCGTGCGCGGGACGGCGCTTCTACGTCCTCGGGTGCGCGCGCCGACGCAGCGGCGCGCGCGCATGCGCGGCGGCGCACCAATAGGAATCCAGGCGGGCCTATTTAAAGAGATCCAGTTGCACTGACAAGTTGCTGGTTTGTCAGCTTTCCTGTATACCCAAGACTCTGGAAAACTATCTTGAAAATCTCCTTGTGACCCGGACTGGCTTGACTCCTCTGATCTCTCTCCTGGACCTGACCCTCGGCTTGCTATACGGACTTCTGCCTTCTCCTGTGTTTGACCCTCGGCCTGTGACTCGGATCCGCTGCTTGTCTACAATCCTTGACCTCCTGTTTGTACCTTTTGGACTTCCGCGTTTCCTTTGAACTCCTGCCTGGTTCCCGGTATTCTCTGGACTTGTTGCCTTTTACTGTGCTAGACCCCCAGCCGGGACTGTTACCTTGCAATTGCAACCCGGACTCAACCTGCACCGGCTTCCATTATCTCCTGCTGTTTGAACTTTACCAATCCGACTAGTTCCCGCTTGAAGCCTGTTTCTTCAGTCTACTCAACACTACCGGACCGTCTAAAAGTACCCACCACCTGCCGGTAGCCGGTGCCGCTTCTCGCCATCCACTCCCTGTCTCAACTCCAGGGGGTGGAGTGCGTCAAGTCGCAAAGGTGAACCACTCTCGGCATCTCGGCCTCGGTAAGTACATACCTTTACACCTGGCCTGCCTCAGGACATCCTGTAAGCCCGGGTACCTGCCCAAGAACCGCTGCACCACCAGGTTAAGGACGTGAGCCACACAGGGCACATGGGTCAGTTGTCCCTGTCGGAGGGCGGAGAGGAGGTTGGTGCCATTGTCGCAAACCACCATTCCTGGCTTAAGCTGGCGTGGCGTCAACCACCTCTCGGCCTGGCCCTGCAGAGCAGACAGGACCTCTGCCCCAGTGTGGCTTCTGTCCCCCAAACACACCAGCGCAAGCACGGCATGGCATCTTTTTGCCTGCGTACTTGCGTAGCCCCGTGAACGGCTACAGAGCACCGCTGGTTCATAGGACAAACCACAGGAAGAGGCCATGGAGGAAGAAGAAGAGGAGGGGGTGGAGGAGAGAGGTGTGTCACAACCAGTAGTAGCATTTTGGAGGCATGGCGGTGGGACAACCTCCAACACTACTGCACCTTGTCCTGCATCCTTCCCAGCTGCCAAAAGAGTGACCCAATGGGCCGTGAAAGAAAGGTAACGTCCCTGTCCATGCCTGCTGGACCATGAGTCAGCGGTAATATGCACCTTACCGCTGACCGCCCTGTCCAGCGAGGCCAAGACATTGCCTTCCACATGCCGGTAGAGAGCCGGAATAGCCTTCCGTGAGAAAAAGTGGCGTTTGGGAACCTGCCACTGAGGAACCGCACATTGCACAAACTCACGGAAGGGGGCCGAGTCTACCAACTGAAAAGGCAGCAGTTGAAGCGCTAGCAATTTAGCCAAGCTAGCATTCAACCGCTGGGCATGTGGATGGCTGGGAGTGAACTTCTTTCGACGGTCCAGCAGCTGGGGCAGGGAAATTTGCCTGCTAGAATCGGACGTCGGTGTACTGCTAGCAGAGTGGCCGCAAGTACTTGGCTGTGACACACCTAATTCTACACCTTCATTCCTCTCAGTGCATGTTTCAGAGAGGACTGAAGTTATAGTGGGGTTGGAGATCCCAGCTGATGCGGTGCAAGGAGAGGTCCGCTTTGTTCTTTGGTGTGGGTCTTTGAGGTAGGCTTGCCAACGAGCTGCATGGCAGGTCAACATATGTCTGGTCAGGCATGTGGTACCCAAGCGGCTGATGTTTTGGCCACGCGATATACGCTTGAGACATATGTTGCAAACAGCAGCTGTGCGATCTGATGCACTAGCCTCAAAAAAGGCCCACACCAAGGAACTTTTTGAATGACGGGCAGAGGCAGCGCCCTGCACAGGCGGAGCTCTGCGGTGTGATTCCGTCGGTGTACTGCCCTTACGCTGGCCACCAAAGGGCATCCTGTCTCATTGGAGATGTGCCTCCTCCTCATCCTCCTCCTCCTCTCTCCTATTAGGCACCCACGTGGAGTCAGTGACCTCATCATCCCCTCCCTCCTCATCACTGGAGCCAATCTGGCAGTATGCTGCAGCTGCTGGAACATGACTGCCAGATTGGTGTCCTTCTTGAGCATCCCCTCTGTCTGCTCTCACCCTACTGCCTTCCTGTAGCTGGGTTTCATCATCAGACCCTTCGAAACGCTGGGCATCCTCCTGGAGCATGTACCCAACACTGTGCTCAAACAGTTCGGGGGACTCCTCAGGAGGAGGACATGGTGGGTCTAGGGAAGGAGTGACTGATGATGAGTCTGACATTGATACCAGGGAAGAGGACGCTTTGGCAGCTGCTTTGCCAGTACCCTGAGCCTGGGTGAGAGAGGATGAGGAGGAGGAGGAGGGCTTGGTCATCCACTCTACCAAGTCTTCAGCATGATGTGGCTCAACATGTCCAGCTGCCGAAAAGAAGGACAAGCGTGTCCCATGGCCATGTGCTGATGACAATGCACCGCGTCCACGACCAGCACTGTTGCCCCCAGACACAGAGCCTGCTTGCCCTCTTTTATTGCCTCCTGACTGTCTGCCTCTCCTTGTTTGCCTTCCAGACATTCTAATAGATGGCCTGCAGGGAGATGGTAAAAAAGCAATAAGGGCTACCTTCAGGTGTCCTTCTCTGTCCCTTGAAACAAGGACTTGCACAGTGAAAGAAACTGACACTCTCCCTACCTACAGTTTTCTGTCCCTAGAAAAAATGTTTTTTTTAAGCACACTATAGCACAAGGAGAATTCACTCACTGTCCTTCCCAGTCCCTAGAAACAAGGACTTGCACAGTGAAAGAAACTGACACTCTCCCTACCTACAGTTTTCTGTCCCTAGAAAAAATGTTTTTTTTAAGCACACTATAGCACAAGGAGAATTCACTCACTGTCCTTCCAGGTCCCTGGAAACAAGGACTTGCACAGTGAAAGAAACTGACACTCTCCCTACCTACAGTTTTCTGTCCCTAGAAAAAATGTTTTTTTTAAGCACACTATAGCACAAGGAGAATTCACTCACTGCCCTTCCAGGTCCCTGGAAACAAGGACTTGCACAGTGAAAGAAACTGACACTCTCCCTACCTACAGTTTTCTGTCCCTAGAAAAAATGTTTTTTTTTAAGCACACTATAGCACAAGGAGAATTCACTCACTGTCCTTCCAGGTCCCTGGAAACAAGGACTTGCACAGTGAAAGAAACTGACACTCTCCCTACCTACAGTTTTCTGTCCCTAGAAAAAATGTTTTTTTTAAGCACACTATAGCACAAGGAGAATTCACTCACTGTCCTTCCCAGTCCCTAGAAACAAGGACTTGCACAGTGAAAGAAACTGACACTCTCCCTACCTAGAGTTTTCTGTCCCTAGAAAAAATGTTTTTTTTAAGCACACTATAGCACAAGGAGAATTCACTCACTGTCCTTCCAGGTCCCTAGAAACAAGGACTTGCACAGTGAAAGAAACTGACACTCTCCCTACCTACAGTTTTCTGTCCCTAGAAAAAATGTTTTTTTTAAGCACACTATAGCACAAGGAGAATTCACTCACTGTCCTTCCAGGTCCCTGGAAACAAGGACTTGCACAGTGAAAGAAACTGACACTCTCCCTACCTACAGTTTTCTGTCCCTAGAAAAAATGTTTTTTTTAAGCACACTATAGCACAAGGAGAATTCACTCACTGTCCTTCCAGGTCCCTGGAAACAAGGACTTGCACAGTGAAAGAAACTGACACTCTCCCTACCTACAGTTTTCTGTCCCTAGAAAAAATGTTTTTTTTTAAGCACACTATAGCACAAGGAGAATTCACTCACTGTCCTTCCAGGTCCCTGGAAACAAGGACTTGCACAGTGAAAGAAACTGACACTCTCCCTACCTACAGTTTTCTGTCACCAGAAAAAATGTATTTTTTAAGCACACTATAGCACAAGGAGAATTCACTCACTGTCCTTCCCAGTCCCTAGAAACAAGGACTTGCACAGTGATAGAAACTGACACTCTCCCTACCTACAGTTTTCTGTCCCTAGAAAAAATGTTTTTTTTAAGCACACTATAGCACAAGGAGAATTCACTCACTGTCCTTCCAGGTCCCTGGAAACAAGGACTTGCACAGTGAAAGAAACTGACACTCTCCCTACCTAGAGTTTTCTGTCCCTAGAAAAAATTTTTTTTTTAAGCACACTATAGCACAAGGAGAATTCACTCACTGTCCTTCCAGGTCCCTGGAAACAAGGACTTGCACAGTGAAAGAAACTGACACTCTCCCTACCTACAGTTTTCTGTCCCTAGAAAAAATGTTTTTTTTAAGCACACTATAGCACAAGGAGAATTCACTCACTGTCCTTCCCAGTCCCTAGAAACAAGGACTTGCACAGTGAAAGAAACTGACACTCTCCCTACCTACAGTTTTCTGTCCCTAGAAAAAATGTTTTTTTTAAGCACACTATAGCACAAGGAGAATTCACTCACTGTCCTTCCCAGTCCCTAGAAACAAGGACTTGCACAGTGAAAGAAACTGACACTCTCCCTACCTACAGTTTTCTGTCCCTAGAAAAAATGTTTTTTTTAAGCACACTATAGCACAAGCACAAAACACACTGACACTCTCCCTACCTATCCTTCTCTTTCCCTAAACTAAAGGAATCCAGGTTAAGCAAGAAAGAAATAAAAGCCACTGTCCCTGCCTATGCTGCTCTATCCCTGCTCCGGAACACACTACACTAGGCCGCCGTGCTGGCGGCCTTTTATAGTGTGGGGCGTGTACTAAACACCCTCAGCAATAATTGGCCACAGGCATCCTGCCTGTGGCCAATCATTGCTCTCCTCGCTGCCGGCGCTGTGATTGGCCAAGCATGCGGGGTCACAGTGCATGCTTGGCCAATCACAGCGCCTGGATGACACTGCGATGGCGTAGTGCATTGTGGGCCGTTCGCGTCACTCGAATTTGGCGCGAACGGCCCAAATCGTTCGATCTTCGTCGAACGATCGAACAGCCGATGTTCGAGTCGAACGTATGTTCGACTCGAACACGAAGCTCATCCCTAGTGATGAGGAGGGAGGGGATGATGAGGTCACTGACTCCACGTGGGTGCCTAATAGGAGAGAGGAGGAGGAGGAGGAGGAGGAGGATGAGGAGGAGGCACATCTCCAACGAGGCAGGATGCCCTTTGGTGGCCAGCGTAAGGGCAGTACACCGACGGAATCACACCGCAGAGCTCCGCCTGTGCAGGGCGCTGCCTCTGCCCGTCATTCAAAAAGTTCTTTGGTGTGGGCCTTTTTTGAGGCTAGTGCATCAGATCGCACAGCTGCTGTTTGCAACATATGTCTCAAGCGTATATCGCGTGGCCAAAACATCAGCCGCTTGGGTACCACATGCCTGACCAGACATATGTTGACCTGCCATGCAGCTCGTTGGCAAGCCTACCTCAAAGACCCACACCAAAGAACAAAGCGGACCTCTCCTTGCACCGCATCAGCTGGGATCTCCAACCCCACTATAACTTCAGTCCTCTCTGAAACATGCACCGAGAGGAATGAAGGTGTAGAATTAGGTGTGTCACAGCCAAGTACTTGCGGCCACTCTGCTAGCAGTACACCGACGTCCGATTCTAGCAGGCAAATTTCCCTGCCCCAGCTGCTGGACCGTCGAAAGAAGTTCACTCCCAGCCATCCACATGCCCAGCGGTTGAATGCTAGCTTGGCTAAATTGCTAGCGCTTCAACTGCTGCCTTTTCAGTTGGTAGACTCGGCCCCCTTCCGTGAGTTTGTGCAATGTGCGGTTCCTCAGTGGCAGGTTCCCAAACGCCACTTTTTCTCACGGAAGGCTATTCCGGCTCTCTACCGGCATGTGGAAGGCAATGTCTTGGCCTCGCTGGACAGGGCGGTCAGCGGTAAGGTGCATATTACCGCTGACTCATGGTCCAGCAGGCATGGACAGGGACGTTACCTTTCTTTCACGGCCCATTGGGTCACTCTTTTGGCAGCTGGGAAGGATGCAGGACAAGGTGCAGTAGTGTTGGAGTTTGTTCCACCGCCACGCCTCCAAAATGCTACTACTGGTTGTGACACACCTCTCTCCTCCACCCCCTCCTCTTCTTCTTCCTCCATGGCCTCTTCCTGTGCTTTGTCCTCTGAACCAGCGGTGCTCCGTAGCCGTTCAAGGGGCTACGCAAGTACGCAGGCAAAAAGATGCCATGCCGTGCTTGCGCTGGTGTATTTGGGGGACAGAAGCCACACTGGGGCAGAGGTCCTGTCTGCTCTGCAGGGCCAGGCTGAGAGGTGGTTGACGCCACGCCAGCTTAAGCCAGGAATGGTGGTTTGCGACAATGGCACCAACCTCCTCTCCGCCCTCCGACAGGGACAACTGACCCATGTGCCCTGTGTGGCTCACGTCCTTAACCTGGTGGTGCAGCGGTTCTTGGGCAGGTACCCGGGCTTACAGGATGCCCTGAGGCAGGCCAGGAAAGTCTGTGTGCATTTCCGCAGATCTTATAATGCCAGTGCTCGCCTGGCTGAGCTGCAAAAGGAGTTGAACCTGCCCAAGAACCGCCTTATATGTGACATGCCCACCAGGTGGAACTCAACGTTGGCCATGCTGCAGCGGCTGCACACGCAGCAGAGGGCCATCAATGAGTACCTGTGCGACTACGGCACCAGGACAGGGTCAGGGGAGCTTGGTTTTTTTTCTCCACGCCAGTGGGGCATGATCAGGGATGCATGCACTGTCCTGGCACCATTTGAGGAGGCCACGAGGATGGTGAGCAGTGACAGTGCATGCATCAGTGACACTGTACCTCTTGTCCACCTGTTGGAGCACACGCTGCGTGGAATAATGGACAGGGCACTTGAGGCAGAACAGAGGCAGGAAGAGGAGGACTTCCTTGCCTCTCAAGGCCCCCTTTACCCAGACAGTGTTCCTTCTGTCCCACCCATCGCACAGGAAGAGGAGGAGGAGGAGGAGGAGGAGGATTGTGTCAGCATGGAGGTGGAGGCTGGCACTCAGCATCATCAGCAGCAGTCTTTTAGGGATGATTTACAGTCCCAAGAAACCAGTGGACTTGTACGTGGCTGGGAGGAGGTGGCTGCGGATCATGTCGTCCTTAGTGACCCAGAGGACTCCGGACCGAATGCCTCAGCAAACCTACGCTGCATGGCCTCCCTGATCCTGCAAAGTCTGCGGAAGGATCCTCGTATTCTTCGGATCAAGGAGAGGGACCATTACTGGCTGGCCACTCTCCTTGATCCACGGTACAAGGGTAAGGTTGCGGACCTTATGTTACCGTCGCAGAGGGAGCAGAGGATGAGACAACTCCGGGAGGCCTTGCAGAAAGGTCTGTGCAACGCGTTCCCAGAGACTGGGAGGTTACAAACTCCTGGTCCTGGACAACGAGTTGCTGAGGCTTCGGCCAGTCAAAGAAGGAGCGGTGGGGAAGGTGGCCGTCTGACCGATGCGTTCAGACAATTCTTTAGTCCGCAGCCCCAAAGTATGATCGGTTCCAGCAACCATCGCCAGCGTCTGATAAACATGGTGCAGGAATATCTAGGGGCAAGGTCAGACTTGGACACCTTCCCCACCGAAAATCCTCTGGCTTACTGGGTCTTGAGGATGGATCACTGGCCAGAGCTTGCACAGTATGCAATTGAGCTACTGGCCTGTCCTGCATCCAGCGTTCTTTCGGAACGCACATTCAGTGCTGCTGGAGGATTTGTCACTGATCACAGGGTGCGCCTGTCCACCGACTCGGTTGATCGACTGACTTTCATCAAGATGAACCAGTCTTGGATCACCACCAGCTACCACACACCTGATGCTGATATAACAGACTAATTGATTTCAACATGTCACATCCCTTCAAGACTGATGCTGATGCTGAGTGCCTGTGCTGTTATGTTGACTGGCTATCCTCCTCCTCCGAGTCCTCAATGATACGATTGATGATGATAGCTTGGAAGATCATTTTTGTTTATGGGTGCCGCCACCAGTGGCTAAGGCCCAATTTTTCAGCCCCTGTTTAACAGGGGCGTGTAATTACAATTTTTGAAGCAATACTTTGCAACAGGGCTCATTGCTGTGCTCCAAGTACAGTATCTGTGAGGGGTTGGAGTGTTGTGCCACCAGTGCCTAAGGCCCAATTTTTCAGCCCCTGTTTAACAGGGGCGTGTCATTACAATTTTTGAAGCAATACTTTGCAACAGGGCTCATTGCTGTGCTCCAAGTACAGTATCTGTGAGGGGTTGGAGTGTTGTGCCACCAGTGCCTAAGGCCCAATTTTTCAGCCCCTGTTTAACAGGGGCATGTCATTACAATTTTTGAAGCAATACTTTGCAACAGGGCTCATTGCTGTGCTCCAAGTACAGTATCTGTGAGGGGTTGTAGTGTTGTGCCACCAGTGCCTAAGGCCCAATTTTTCAGCCCCTGTTCAACAGGGGCATGTAATTACAATTCTTGATCTAATAATTCACAGCAGGGCCCATTGCTGCACCCACCAAGAGTAACTCTGAGGGCTTACAGTGTTGTGGCAACGCCACCACCACCACCACCACGAAAGGCCCAATTTTTCAGCCCCTGTTCAAAAGGGGCATGTAATTACAATTCTTGATCTAATAATTCACAGCAGGGCCCATTCCTGCACCCACCAAGAGTAACTCTGAGGGCTTACAGTGTTGTGGCAACACCACCACCACCACCACCACCACGAAAGGCCCAATTTTTCAGCCCCTGTTCAACAGGGGCATGCAATTACAATTCTTGATCTAATAATTCACAGCAGGGCCCATTGCTGCACCCACCAAGAGTAACTGTCAGGGCTTACAGTGTTGTGGCACCAGCACCACCATCAAAGGCCCAATTTTTACTACCACTGTTCAACAATTATATGTAATTACAATTCCTGATATAATAGTTGACAGCAGGGCGTTCCAGCACCAACCAAGAGTAACTGTGAGTGCTTACAGTGTTGTGCCAACACCAACAACTAAGGGGCCTATTTCTGCAGAGTATATACGGCAGGTCCCTACTTTCAAACATCCAACTTACAAACGACTCCTACTTGCAAACGCAAGAAGACAACAGGAAGTGAGAGGAAATCTACCCCTAGGAAGGAAAATTCTCTCCTGTAAGAATTAATATGGGAGAAAGGTGTCTCCTCTGTACTGATGCTTTATCACCAATCCTTGTTTCAAGAAAAACACCACATTTCAAAAACAGTTGTCATTGGGACGGAAAGTGAGGTGAAATGTTCTGAACAGGGGCACAGACAGCAAAACAAATGTTACAGGGGTGATAACCCTTACCTATGTTTTCCAAAAAGTTTAAAAATAGATTTTTGGGCTGGAGCTACACTTAAACAATGTACCTGTTCAAAATTACAAACAGATTCTACATAAGAACAAACCTACAGTCCCTGTCTTGTATGCACCGCCTGTATACGGCTGTTCAGAGTATATAGGGCCTTTTTTATTTTATGTGCGGGGTTCCCCTTAATATCCATACAAGACCCAAAGGGGCTGGTAATGGGCTGGGGTAGGGGGGGGGGTCATGGGGTAGCTATGCCATTTTTCTTAAAGATTTTCATCCATATTACCGGGACCAGACATTACATTAAAGCCGCAAGCAGTTTTAAATGGCTTTTTTTTCCTTTAGAAGTGTCATTTTGTGCAGGGACAGTACTAAACATGGGAAACACGTGGCACTTCACAGGCATACTTTAGACACCCCCCAGGTACGATATTTAAAGGAATATTTGACTTTTTTTTTTTCACTTTATGCATCATTAAAATGACTGCTCCCGAAAAACGACCGTTTTTAAAACTTCTTTTTGCATTGATACATGTCCCCTGGTGCAGAACCCGGGTTCCCAAACCCTTTTTAGGACAATAACATGCATAATAGTCATTATAATTAGCACTTTAGAATTCGAACGTTCGCATCCATTGTATTTAATAGGGTTCTAATGTTCGTACGAACTTTCGGTCCGTTCGCGGGTTCTGGTGCGAACCGAACCCGGGGGTGTTCGGCTCATCACTAGTGACAATCACTGTTTGTCAGGAGAATACAATTGCTGGGCAGGAGGGATATTCCCCTGTCAGCACTGTCTGTGTTGATGGGGGAATTATGCAAGTTTCTTTCCTGCAATCTGTGGATGCAGAAAATAAATTTGCACCGTATTTTACCTGCCTAACTGAAAGTGAAAGGTCTTGAAAGAACAGGAGAGGGGGAGGGAGACAGATGGGGAGAGAAGGAATGGAGATAATGCAGTTCAGTGATTACAGTGTACTGCAGTCTGCAGTGCACACACCCACAGGTCCAGGCTAGAATCTCAGGCATCATTCACACACAGCCAGGAATGTTGCTGATTTTCATATTTCCTGCCCACACATCCCCTCTCTTCAGATACAGCACGCCGGGATAGTGTGGGCTGGACTGGAAGGAGGAGGAGGAGCTGTATTCCTCACTGCTCGTATGTGAGGAGAGTGAGGGGGGGTGGCTGGACTCACTGGGCTGTGAAAGGGTGTCATAGACTGACACTCGGCTCAGCTTGCAGTCACCACTCTCGGGATTTACAGGCTGGTTCTCCTGTCCTAAGGATGGGAGAAATCAGTCTGTTTTTTCAGTAACTGAGATGAAGGCTTGGGCCCCCCTCCCCCCCACAGTGCTCGTGGAGTCCTTCCTGCAACTCGCTCTTCTCCGTGCCAATGAGGATGCAGGGGAAGGAGTAGATCGGGCGGCTGTGGTTGTGTGAGCGCTCGCATTATGCAGTGTCAGCGAGCAGAGGGAGGGGGGAGAAATCCCCCACAGGAGCTGACTGGGGACGCTTTCCCTCTCAGGAGAGACTATGTTACCCCAGCAGCAGCCCGAGCGAAATACAAAAAAATAAAAACATTTTTTTTTTTTGGGGGGGGGCACATGGTGGGGCACAGCATAATGTTGGGGGGGGCAGGGCATGAGTTCCTGCACTGTAGAGGTGGTGCTGATCAGATGTCCGATGAACAGCAGGCAACGCTAGACCCCTTCTTGGTCAGGTCGGATGACTTTAGACCGCGTGGTAGGCCGTGACCTCACTACCCTTGCACAGAGAGATCCTTCACACATGAGGTTTGGGAGGAAGAGAGCATGGGGTCGATCTCTGGTCTCTTTTATAGCTCTTCCCAGCAATCTCTCTGGTGATAGCAAGGATCCCATGGAACTACTAGTCCCACAATTCCTTTGGTTGGGCTTACAAATATGATGTCAGTCTAGTTACGCTGGGCACTAGAGGGACATTATGCTATACAGAGAGGACAAGGAATAGCTGTTTGTTGCAATTGTAGTCTATATTGCTGCACGTATATATACATGATTCTGCACAGAGCAGCAGCCCTGTAGCAGTAAATCTGCTATGGGGTGGTTTTTAAAGCGGTTAAAAAATAAAAATCACACACACGTAAGTTGAACTGAAAGGACCTTTGTTTTGTTCATCATTACAAACTATGTAATCCAGAGACACTATTTCCCATGGACCAACCATGACTTAACCTTTGGATACCACTCCCCACAAGACCAACCATCAAATAACCCTGGGATACCAATCCCCTAGTCAGCCAACCTTCACCTAATCCTGGCACACTATTCCACACTGATCAACCATCACCTAACCCTGGAACATGACTCCCCACCCAGCCAACCAATAGCTAATCCTGGGACACTTCTCCACACCAGGCAAACCAACACCTAACCCTGGGACGGCACTCCCCACTGAGTCAACCATCACCTAACCCTGAAACACTAATCCCACAAGTCCAACCATTACCTAACCCTGGGACAGCACTCCCCATTGGGTTAACCAACACCTAATATGGTACACTATTTCACTATGTAGTTATTATGTAGTTATGTAGGAAGTGTTGTCCCAGGGTTAAGTTATGGTTGACAAATGTGAGTTAGGTGATGGTTGGCTGGGAGGTGTTAGGTGATGGTTGGCTGGGAGGGGAGTGCTTTCCCAGGGTTAAGTCATGTTTTGCTGTTTGGAAATAGTGTCCCAGGGTTGGGTGATGGTTGACCTGGTGTAGAGTAGTGTCCCAGGGTTTGGTGACGGTTGGCACAGAGGGGAGTACGATCCCAGGGTTAGGTGATGATTGACCTTGTGGGGAGTGGCGTTATCACGATTAGGTGACGGTTGGCCAGGGCGGGAATTGTGTCACAGTTCGTCAAGTTGAAAAAAGACACAAATCCATCTAGTTAAACCGATAGGGAAAGATAAACAATTAGAAAACTCCATATACACAATCCTATATCCACACTTAAACCAGAGGAAGGCATGAAACCCAATAAAGCATTGTTCAATTTGCTCCTTCCTGATCCACCAGAAGCAATTAGATATTCGCTGGATCAACAATCCCTGGTATTATTCCTTTAAAAATTAATATCCAGTTATACTTTGTGCATTTTCGGAATGCATCAAGATCTTTTTTTAAACAATCTACTGAACTAGCCAGAACTCGTTTTTGAGGGAGTCTATTCCTTATTTTTACAGCTCTTACTGTGATGGTTAAATCTCTTTTCCTCCAGATGTCAATAGTGTCCCCTGGTCCTCTGTAATGACCTTAAAATTAATACCTGCACAAGGTTCCGTATATGGACCACCTTGCTCTCTGGAGTCTTTACCTCTTTTAATACAATAACGTATTTTGCCAGCTTGAAGTCTATGATCTACCAGAACGCCCAGATCCTTCTTGACCATTGACTTCCTCAGCTGTTCTCTTCCTAGAATGTATGATGCATGCATATTTTTAGCCCCCAAGTTTATCAACATTAACCCTCAAGTGTCCAAAGGTTAAGTCATGTTTGGTCCATGGGGAATAGTGTATCAGGGTTAGATAATGTTTCCCCAAGGAGAGTGTTGTCCCATGGTTAGGTGAAGGTTTGCCTGGTGTAGAGTAGTGTCCCAGGGTTAGGTGATGATTGGCCTGTGGGGATTGGTGTCTCAGGCGTTAGGCGATGGTTGGTTAGGTGGGGAATGGTGTCCAAAGGTTAAATTATAGTTGGTCTGTGGAGAATATTGTATTCGATTTAGGTGGCCTAATAGGGAGTCTTTTTCCAGGGTTAAGTAATGGTTGTGTAGCGCTACCCCCAGTTAAGAGAGCCTCTGGATTTGTTTCGGGCCCTGAATACAGCACGCCAACCCCCAGCAATCTACTCGACCCACTTTGGCACAGTTAGTCTAAGGGTTGTTATCTTATCACAATCTAGCAATATATGCACAATGATAACACACTGAGGGCGAAGTGTTAAAGTATAACTAGTTTACTTCTGTGTAAAAGGCATTGATTAACACATAACACATATATTGTCTGCAGAGCCCTGCAACGGTAAATATAGTACACACTGAGGATGCTGGCGATTACACGCCAAGTGCAGCTATCCCTATCTATGCGCCCTTATGGCACAGCAACAAAAAGTTCTAACTCCTGGTCAGGCCTGACTCAGATATAATTTAGACTCTCGGGGAACAATTCCTTTGCATGCAGCTTGAACGGTGGTGCACATATAGAAAGAAACAGTATTTGTAATCCACACGATAGGTAATAGAAGAACACTTCACCGGAGACTACACGACCCAGTTCTGTTACTAGTCTCCGGTGGAACAACAGATAAAACTTGGTGGGCCAAGGCAGTCTCTAGGCCTAATCAGAGTAAAGTATTTGTTTGGATTGAGCAGGTGCTCCCTCACCACTCCGGATGCGTTTCCAGTCCGGGACTTCCACCGACTGTGTCTCTGCACACAGCGTCTGCAACGGCCGGGTCCTCGGTCCAACTGATGTCAGCAACTTGGAGAAGTCGGATGCCACCCAGGCTCGCAGTGGTAATGGAAGGCTCTCTGGAAGTTGTGCAAGGCCCTGGCTTCAGGCCCTGTACTGCCGCAGATCCGCACGGGAAGACCTGTTGATAGCAGCACGGTGTCCAAAGAGGCCGAGCTCAGCCTCGCCCTCCTCTTATATAGTCCCACCCATGAGTCTCTGCGTGGCGAAAATGCACCCTGGGTGCCAAACGGGGTTATGAGTAACGTAGTCCCGGAGCCTTAAAGGAGACCTACACACTCCCCCCACTTAAACTCTTTGGACCCCAAAGATAACTGTTAACACGTACTACGCACAACATGAGACAAAGATGCGTATGGCGTCGGCAAAGGAAGTTCCCACCAAAAACGAGGGGGTGGACTTCCTTGCCCACAGGTCAAACTCCATTAGTGGCCTGCCTAGCTGTGCCAGCGGGTGAGTTGGGGTTGCCCCCACCAAATGAACAGTGGAGGGATCAGGGTCTTCCACACTCCTCCTAGCAGTGACCACAGTGTCTTCCGAGCTCTTCCCCATCTGTGGGTAAGTCAATTTTTGGGGGGGCCTTATGGTCCTTCTCATCCTTCGCACTCTCGGGATTTCTGGTTCAGACAATACAGGTTCCTCTTCTGGAACCGACTTGGGAGTTTCCACTGGTTCTGGGACACTTGACTCAGGAGCAGGGAGATACATGGAATCTCTTGGATCCCCCATTAAGAGTAAGTCACAGGCATCTTCCCAAGAATCTGACAAAGGACTGGACGGGATGAACTCAGTAGCTTCTGCATTCAGTGTACTGTCTTTGGTGTCTTCATCAGGTGGAAGATCAATAGCAGAAGTTTCTGGGGCCTGGGGAGGCCAAAGCCAATCAAGTTCTTCTCTCTCATCTTCACTTAGCTCTGAGGTCTCTGTATCCCCAATCTGAGGGGTCTGGGACCGAGTGTTCGGCCTGGGAGTATCCAGGATGGAAGTTGGCTCAGGGGAACCCATCTCAGGGGGGATCCGAACTGCTTCAGCTAGGGGGAGTAGGTGGTACTGATGCCAAGTCTTTAAGGGCCCCACCTTCCCTTCTGGCTTTAGTCTGTAAACAGGTAGGCCCGGTAGTTTTTTGCAAATAACATAGGGTTCAGGTCTCCATCTGTCTGCAAGCTTGTGTTTTCCAGGGACCCATAAGTTCCGTAGTAACACTCTGTCTCCAGGTTGTAAATCTTGAATCCAAACTTTCAGATCAAAGTTTTTCTTGTTGCGAGCCCCCCTTTGTTCTGAGGCTGCTTGGGCCTGCTCATAGGCCAATTTTAAATTGTGTCTGAGTCTATCCACATATCCTTTGTGAGAAGTGGCAGAACAATGGTCTATGGAGGTGCCAAAGGCCAGATCTACCGGTAGTCTTGCTTCTCTTCCGAACATAAGTCGATAGGGTGAGTACCCTGTAGCGTCACTTGTGGTGCTGTTGTATGCATGCACAACTGCTGCTATGTGGTTGCTCCAATGCTGCTTCTTTTCACTGCTTAAGGTCCCCAGCATGTTTAGCAGGGTTCGGTTGAACCTCTCCGGCTGAGCATCACCTTGTGGATGGCAGGGGGTAGTTTGTGTCTTCTTGATCCCCAAGGAATCCAGGAGCTTCCGGATCAGCCGACTTTCAAAGTCCCTTCCCTGATCTGAGTGAAGCCGTTGTGGTAGCCCGTAGTGTATGAAGTATTTCTCCATAAGTACTTTGGCTACAGTGGACGCCTTCTGGTCTTTGGTTGAGAAGGCCTGGGCATACGGGTGAAATGGTCGGTTACTACCAGAACATTTCCTAGCCCACTCAAGTCGGGTTCGAGGCAGAGAAAATCAATGCATACCAAATCTAGTGGGCCTTGACTTTGCAGATGGCCCATTGGGGCAGCTTGATGGGGTAAAGTCTTTCTCTGGATGCAGCGTGCACATGAGTGGCAGTATTCTTTAACTTCGGCCCTCATGCAGGGCCAATAGAAACGGTCCCTAACGAGTTGGAAGGTCCTTTCCGGCCCCAGGTGGCCATGGTTGTTGTGTAGAGCAACCAAAACAGTCTCTCTGTGTTTCTCGGGCAGAAACAATTGTCATTTGTCTTCCAGGTCATCAGAGGGGCCCCTTCGGTAGACCACTCCCTGATGCACCTGCAACCTGTCCCACTCCTTCCTCAACAGGCGAGCTTCCTTTGAAGAGTGACGCAAGAGTCTATCTGGGTCCTGCCTCTCCAAGACTTCCAAGACCAATCTCCGCATCGGGTCTTCTAATTGGTCACATCTCAACTCCCTCTTTGACAGTTTTGGCAAGTTATCTTCCTCCAACTTGTTTACCCCACAGTACTGTTTGGGGACCCCTACTACAGTGACCCCTATTTCTTCTGCTCTTGAGCCCCCACCGGCCTGGAGTTCAGCCCCCTGACAGAGGGCTCGCACCCCGTCGGGTGCCACTTGGGTCCAGTCTTCTGTACTGCTGATGGGGACATGAGATCTTCTAGACAAAGCGTCTGCATCTCGATTTCCAGCCCCATGCCTGTATTTCAGGCTAAAATTGAAGGCAGACAGTGCCGCCAGCCACCTATGTCCTGTGGCATCCAGCTTTGCTGTGGTGAAAAGACAGGTAAGAGGGTTGTTGTCGGTTTTCACCGTGAACTCTGCCCCATACAGATAGTCTCGGAGTTTGACAACTACCGCCCACTTGAGGGCCAGGAACTCCAACTTATGAGTAGGGTAGTTCTTTTCAGAGGGAGTCAGACTTCTGCTCATATATGCAACAGGTCTCAGTTGCCCTTCGTGCTCCTGATAAAGCACTCCTCCCAGACCATCATGACTGGCATCTACGTGGAGTTCATAAGGCTTCTTTGGGTCTGCGTAGGCCAGGACAGGGGCAGTGGTTCGACTTTTCTTCAACATCTGGAAGGCCTCTTCACACTTCTCGTTTCACTGGTCCTTGACTGACTCCCCTGGCTTCCTTGGGCCCGAATCATCCTCTTCCCCCTCCGTCTTTAGCAGTTCATTCAGAGGCCTTGCTATCCGAGCAAATCCTTCCACAAACCTGCTATAATAAGAACAGAATCCCAAAAAGGATCTGAGTTCTGTCACAGTGGTGGGCCTTGACCAGGAGGTGACTGCCTCCATCTTTTCGGGGTCTGTGGCTACCCCATCCTCGGACACTATGTGTCCCAGATAGTTAACTGATGACTGATAGAACTGGCACTTTTCAGGTGAGAGTTTGAGTCCCTCCTCACTGAGTCTTCTCAAAACTTTCTCCAGCCTCTCTTCATGTTCTTCCAAGGTTCTCCCGAAGACAATGATGTCATACAAGTATACAAGGACTTTGATGAGGTTCATGTCTACTACAGTCTTTTCCATGAGACGTTGGAAGGTGGCCGGGGCTCCAGACAGACCTTGGGGCATCCGGTTGCATTCAAAGAACCCCACTGGGGTTATGAAAGCTGTCTTCTCCTTGTCTTCTGGATGCATAGGGATCTGATAGTACCCGCTCTTGAGGTCCATGACGCTGAACCACTAGGCTCCAAACAAGCTCTGTAGGGCATCCTCTATCCTCGGAGTGGTGTACTGGTCGGGTATGGTCCTCCTGTTGAGGGTCCTGTAGTCTATGCACAGCCTCAACGACCTATTCTTCTTCCTAAACACCACTATCGGGAAGGCCTAGGGGCTTCTAGATTCTCGAATCACACCAGTTCGCTTGAGCTCGGCGAGCTGTTCCCTCAAGTCTTCGAGGTCTGCTAGCGGAACTCGCCTAACCCTCTCCCTGAAGGGCTTGTCTTCCTGGAGGCGGATTCGATGGGTGGCACTCTTTGCACACCCCACATCGAACTCATCTTGGGAGAAGATCTTTTTCCACCTGGTCAACTGGGCCTTGGCTCTCTCTTTCCAAGCCCTGGGCAGGTTTGGGTTCTCCATGGAAAGTTTCTCCCACACAGTCCTTTCTCCCTCTGCCTTCTCCATGTCCGACAAAGCAACTGGGGTAGCAAGTCTCGGTACAACAGGGTCACTTGTGCCCCAGTATCCAATATGGCTCTGGTGTAGACTCCCTCCACTTGGACAGGTACTATCGGGGAGGGGCCTACCAGCTTCTCTGGATACCGCTTTGAAGGGGTCTCTTTCTTTGGATCTTTGCGTTTTCCTTTTGGACTCTCTTTCTTCCATTTCTCTTTGGACTTAAGTCTCTCTTGGGCCTGGTATGCATTGATCTCCCTCCTTTTAATGGGTGTAACTACCCGCTGAGGGACATTATTCTCTTTCTTTGGTGTACGTTCCCACTGAGGAACCCTATGCTTCTTCTGAGGGGTTTTGTCCACTCTTTTCCCGTGCTTCTCATTCAGTTTGGAGCTCACTGGAGATGATGGGCACCCGGTTGACTCCTTCACCGGGGCCCTCTGAAGTTTTCCGCCGGCTTGCGGTTATTCATCTTTTTTTTTTTGGGCTGGAACACACTTTGGCGAAATGGCCAGCTCCTCCACAGTTGAAACAAATCACATCCCCCCAATCTTGCAAGGATGCGGGCGCTGAGATGTTTGGAAACCGTTCCTTCTTTGGGCTTTCCCTCTCTGGTACCCCTTGATCCTTGGCCATCATAGAGGTCAGCCTCCCCAATACTTGGGACATCTGTGACTTCAAGGTATCCACCTCTGAGTTTCTCTCTCTCTCGGGTCATGGCCGTCTTGACCACCACTGCCGGAGGATTGGTTGGCTCGACTGATTGGTTCCTCCTTTTGTCTTCCAACATAGCCTCTTCTTCTCTGACCACTCGGATTAAGTCGGGGTACTCAAGGCTCTTCCCATCCTGTCGAGTGCGTAACGCCAATGCGATGGGGTCCAGGGGCTGTGCTCCTCTCAACACCTGCTGAACACGGGCCTCATCCACCTTCCTTGGGTCGATCCCCTTCTTCAGTATAATTTTATGCAGGATCTTATCCAGACGCCTCATGAACTCTGACAGTTTCTCTCCTGTCTTCTGATAGCAGTGCTCCAGCTGGTAAGTGAGCTCAGTAACTTTTTCTGTTCCACCGAACACATTCTGCAGAATGTCCAGATAATCCTGTGCATCACAGTCTTTCTTGCTCAGCTTGAGGTTGCGTATGGCCTCCAAGGCACGCCCCTTCAGACTCTCAGTGACTCTTTGTTTCTTTCTGTGTTTTGGGACCTCCCATTCTTCTAAAGCCTGGGTGGCGCCGTCTAGCCACTCCTCAAATCCCTCTTCTCCCGAAGGTACAGGTTTCCTTCTAGAAAACATCCTGAGCTTTCTGTATCCCGACATCGGGTAGTCTGTAGGATCCTTCTTACACTTGGCTACAATCTCCCCCAGGACCGCACATAGTTCTGCGCTGAGGGTGGCCGGTGGTGACCCGGGACTCTCTTTCGCCTTCTGCTTTCCTGCTTTTGGGGACTGCGGTGGAGATGTCTGTGGAGGTGATGGTTTTGGTGTCTGAAACCATCCTCCTTTGACTGGCAGCGCATGTATTAAGCTATAGGTCTGATCATCCACTGCTTTTATGCTTGGACTTTTGAAATGCTCTGGGATTTCATTCTTCCATTCTACTAGTGCGTGGGTCAGCAAAGAATTCGACCTGACATCCATCACCCATGCTTTCTGGTGTGGGGACAGCGACATTACTAGCTGCTTTACCGCTACTTCTTGCCAGATCCCCGGGAGTTCAATAACTACTGCCACGGCTGAATCGGTGCCCGCCACCGTGCACCACTGTTCCACTTGCAGCGGGTCCATGCCGGTACTTTTGGCGCGTTGCTTGCTGTATCCGGATCCCGGACTCGAGAGCCCCCACGTGTAGCGCTACCCCCAGTTAAGAGAGCCGCTGGATTTGTTTTGGGCCCTGAATACAGCACCGCAAAGCCCCGGCAATCTACTCGACCCACTCTGGCACAGTTAGTCTAAGGGTTGTTATCTTATCACAATCTAGCAATATATGCACAATGATAACACACTAAGGGGGGGGGAAGTGTTAAAGTATAACTAGTTTACTTCTGTGTAAAAGGCATAGATTGACACATAACACATATATTGTCTGCAGAGCCCTGCAACGGTAAATATAGTACACACTGAGGATGCTGGCGATTACGCGCCAAGTGCAGCTATCCCTATCTATGCGCCCTTATGGCACAGCAACAAAAAGTTCTAACTCCTGGTCAGGCCTGACTCAGATATAATTTAGTCTCTCTGGGAACAATTTCTTCGCATGCAGCTTGAACGGTGGTGCACATATAGAAAGAAACAGTATTTGTAATCCACGCGATAGGTAATAGAAGAACACTTCACCGGAGACTACAAGACCCAGTTCTGTTACTAGTCTCCGGTGGAACAACAGATAAAACTTGGTGGGCCAAGGCAGTCTCTAGGCCTAATCAGAGTAAAGTATTTTTTTGGATTGAGCAAGTGCTCGCTCACCACTCCGGACGTGATCCCAGTCCGGGACTTCCACCGACTGTGTCTCCGCACACAGCGTCTGCAACGGCCGGGTCCCCGGTCCAACTGATGTCAGCAACTTGGAGAAGTCGGATGCCACCCAGGCTCGCAGTGGGGTGGAAGGCTCTCTGGAAGTTGTGCAAGGCCCTGGCTTCAGGCCCTGTACTGCCGCAGATCCGCACAGGAAGACCTGTTGATAGCAGTGTAGTGTCCAAAGAGGCCGAGCTCAGCCTCGCCATCCTCTTATATAGTCCCACCCATGAGTCTCTGCGTGGCGAAAATGCACCCTGGGTGCCAAACGGGGTTATGGGTAACGTAGTCCCGGAGCCTTAAAGGAGACCCCGCTACAGTTGGCACTGTGGGGATCCCAGGGTTAGGCGATGATTTGCCTTGTAGGGAGTATTGTCCCAGGGTTAGGCGATGTCTATCAAAAAAGGTCAGCACCATGACAGGATTTTCCTTACATGTATCCTTTTTTTTGGCACATCGGGTTAAAATCCAACATTACAGGCCCCTAATGAATTTCATTCACACTGACCTTAGTCATAGATATCTGTTACTCGCAAATACACACATTATATATGTTCAACCAACTCAGGTGTGGTGGGAGGGGAAACTCATTAGAATAAGAAAAATAAAAAAACAACAAATCTATTAGGTGAGTTAATTAGTATATTATTTTCTAGACATGTGCACTGCTGAAAAATTCATTCATTTTCGTTTAAAATTTGTAAATTTGAAAATTTTTACATTTGAAAACTCGTAAATTTGAAAATTTGAAAATTTGGAATTCGAAAATTTGAAAATTTGACAGTTCGGGAGTACGAAAATTTGGAAATTCAAGAATTCAGAAATTCGAAAATCCGAAAATTCGAAAATCCGAAAATAAGAAAGGAAATTCCGAAAATTAGAAACAAAGAAAATCCCAAAAAAACTAACTAACTAGCTAACTAATAATAACTAACTATTAAATTATAGGTATTGGAACTTACTTTCAAATTTGGCTGTTAGTGAACGTAACGAATACAAATTTATCTAAAGTTACAAATTATCCGGAATAAAGAATGCCGCATCTAAACAAATGGAATGGAACGAAATAATAATAAATAAAAATACGATTTTATTATTATTGTTATTTATTATTAATAATTTGTTACATTCCATTCGTTTAGATATGTCATTTGTTATTAACGGATAATTCAATTTAATTAAATGTAATGCCACGTACACACGATCATTTTTCCCGTCGGGAAATTTTTTCTTTTGGACGAGAAAAACAATTGTGTGTGGGCTTTTTGTCATTTTTCCAGACGGGAAAAACGGCATTAATCACGACGAGAAAAATTAGAACATGCTCTAATTTTTCTCGTTCTGATTCCTGCATTTTTTCTGCGGCAGTTTTCCCATAGGGAAACACTGCCGGGGAGCCTACACACAGTCGTTTTTTTCGACCAAGAAAAAAAATGTCATTTAAAACGGCCGTGTGTAGGGGAACAAGCTGTTCCTCGTTTTTCACGTCGATTTTCTCGACGGTGTTTTCACCGTCGAAGAAAACGATCGTGTGTACACGCCATAATAGTTAGTAATAGTTAAGTTATTATTAGTTAGTTATTATTTCAGATTTTCGAATTTTTGGGTATTTTCATTTTCAGATTTTCATTCCTTCTTTTGGAATTTCGTTCTTTTGAATTTCCGAATTGTGGGCTTTTAGAAATTTCGGAATTCCGAATTTCGAATTTCCGAATTTCTAATTTCCGAATTTTCTAATTTCCGAAATTTTGAATTTCCGAATTTCCTAATTTTCAAATTTCCGAATATTGGGAAAAATGCGGAAATTAAAAAAATTCGGAAATTCAGAAATTTGGATTATTCCGAAATAACGAATTTGTCTAAATTTGTTAAAAAAAATTTAATGTATTATCCACTTACAGAGCAGAATATTTGCCTGCTTAATGACCAGGCTATTTTTTGCGATACGACACTGCCTCGCTTTAACTGACAATTGTGCGGTCGTGCAACGCTGTACACGTACAAAATTGATTTCCTTTTTTTCCCACAAATAGAGCTTTCTTTTGGTGGTATTTGATCACCTCTGCGGTTTTTATATTTTGTGCTAAAAACAAAAAAAGAGCGACAATTTTGGAAAAAAAAAAACTATATTTTTGCTATAATAAATATCCCCAAAAATGTTTTTAAAAATCAAATTTCTTCATCAGTTTTGGCCAATATATATTCTTCTACATATTTTTGGTAATAAAAATCTGAATAAGCGTATATTGATTGGTTTAAACAGTGAATTGGATGTGACCTGACACACACTATAGCACAACATGGCGACCTCCATCCCTAAATTAATTTGTAGAAAAAGGAGAGCTGTGGGACTTTGAGTGAGGCTACCACCATGTCAGATATTCAACAGAAACATAAAATTTACAGTACATAATTTATTGTTACATTGTAAAAAATATTGTATCAAATAAATAGGTAGTCGCATGACTTACACTAAATATGCTGCTATATAGCATGCAATACAAAAAGGAATTCAACATAATAACTGTACATAAGGTAAATGGGTTGAAAAACATTGTAGAGACAGATAACTTGGGGCGTCTAGGGGCACTCAACGCGTTTCCTGGCATTACAGCCATTCATCAGGAGTGTTGTAACATATTATACTGGAAAGGAAAGGGACAAGGATTAATAATGATACTCTTAGAATAAGGGAGGACAGAGAGAACGTGTCCCAACAAAGTGGGGACAATCTGGGATACTCACTGCACAGCCCCAAGGCCAGGCCCGGTGTCCACCAGGGAAGATGGGAGTGACAGGCATGATGTCTCCCCCGGGGTTGAGACGGGGGAACCCTCCAAGTACGAAGAACAGCGCCCAGAGCATGACACGGTGGTCACAGCCTGATCCAATAGGCTATGTGTGCACAAAAAGTGCATAGTGTTCCTGGAAAAAATGTGTATCAAAAAAGGGGAAGATTAATTGAATGCGTAAAAGTGAAAAGTGTGTGAAATCATGGCAGGTATCTATGTGTTCCCACAAGGGGACTACATGAGGGGGTGTATGTGAAATAAAACCAATTAAAGGGTAAAAAGGAAACATACCAAAAAAGGATTGCTGAGCTCCCAACGGAGGTAACCTATGTGTGGGTTCAGTGTGTGCTGTCCTTGTGATTGAATCAAGCAAATGAACCATCGGCTGCTTCAAGGCTGCTATATACTCCCATTCCAAGGGAGGGGCCCCGTCAACATCATGCTTGATTGGCCATACTGCACAAGAAAGGTGGGGAGGGGATTCCCAGCTGCGTGTGGAGGAGCCATCAGCAGTGGGTCCCCACCCACCTAGTGCATGGCTAAGGATGGAAAAAGAGACGTTTAAACAACGTCATTGACACCGCTGATGCGGCGTCGAAGCATGACGCCGATGAGCAGGAGGCCAAGCCCCGCCCCCACCAAAAAGTGTGGGGGGGGGAAACGGACTGCTACACATCGCCACCACCGGAGACAGAGAAAACACCCAACCCCCCTCAAACCCAAGCTGAACCGGACAAGGGATGGGGGGCGATTTAAAAGGGTTAATGGGTCAAAGATAATACATGGGAAGATATTAACATGGGAATCTAATGGGAATAAGGAATAAATCTGATAACAGATTAATGAACATTGTTGTAGTATAGGGGCAATAAACAAGAATTCATGAAGAATGTTGGGTGTGACAGGTCACTGGGAGCGGGTGTCTTCCACCCAAATATTTGTCAAAACAGTGAATTGGATGTGACCTGACACACACTATAGCACAACATGGCGACCTCCATCCCTAAATTAATTTGTAGAAAAAGGAGAGCCGTGGGACTTTGAGTGAGGCTACCACCATGTCAGATATTCAACAGAAACATAAAATTTACAGTACATAATTTATTGTTACATTGTAAAAAATATTGTATCAAATAAATAGGTAGTCGCATGACTTACACTAAATGTGCTGCTATATAGCTTGCAATACAAAAAGGAATTCAACATAATAACTGTACATAAGGTAAATGGGTTGAAAAACATTGTAGGGACAGATAACTTGGGGCGTTTAGGGGCACTCAAAGCGTTTCCTGGCATTACAGCCATTCATCAGGAGTGTTGTAACATATTATACTGGAAAGGAAAGGGACAAGGATTAATAATAATACTCTTAGAATAAGGGAGGATAGAGAGAATGTGTCCCAATAAAGTGGGGACAATCTGGGATACTCACTGCACAGCCCCAAGGCCAGGCCCGGTGTCCACCAGGAAAGATGGGGGTGACAGGCATGATGTCTCCCCCGGGGTTGAGACGGGGGAACCCTCCAAGGACGAAGAACAGCACCCAGAGCATGACACGGTGGTCACAGCCCGATCCAATAGGCACAAAAAAGTGCATAGTGTTCCTGGAAAAAATGTGTATCAAAAAAGGGGAAGATTAATTGAATGTACAAAAGTGAAAAGTGTGTGAAATCATGGCAGGTATCTATGTGTTCCCACAAGGGGACTACATGAGGGGGTGTATGTGAAATAAAACCAATTAAAGGGTAAAAAGGAAACATACCAAAAAAGGATTGCTGAGCTCCCAACAAAGGTAACCTATGTGTGGATTCAGTGTGTGCTGTCCTTGTGATTGAATCAAGCAAATGAACCATCGGCTGCTTCAAGGCTGCTATATACTCCCATTCCAAGGGAGTATATTGATTGGTTTGCGCAAAAGTTATAGCATCTACAAACTATGGGAAAGATTTATGGCATTTTTATTATCATTATTTTTTTTACTAGTAATGGTGGTGATCTGTGATTTTTATCGGGACTGCGACCTTGTGGCGGACAGATCGGACACTTTTGACACATTTTTGGGACCATTGACATTTATACAGCGATCAGTGCTATAAAAAATGCACTTATTACTGTTTAAATGTCACTGGCAGGGAAGGAGTTAACCACTAGGGGGCGATCAAGGGGTTAACTGTGTTCCCTCATGTGTGTTCTAACTGTTGGGGGAAGGAACTGACTAGAGGAGGAGAGAGATTGTTGTTCCTAGCTAGTAGGAACACACAAACTTCCTCTCCTCTCCTCACAGAACTGGGATGTGTGTGTTTACACACACGTCACTGTTCTGGCGCGCGTGGCCAGCAGTCATCGCGATTGCCGGCCACGCGCATCGGTTTCCCCGCAGTGCAGTGGGTGCGCGCGCCTGCTATTTCTGCTTACAGCTACGACGGCTTGCGAGAACTTGCCGACCTGCCGCGGGATAATGATGGCGGCTGGTCGGCAAGCGGTTATTTTCACTCCTACATTACTTCAAATATAAATGAACACCCCACATATTAATCTCTGGGGTATCCCAGTCCCGAATTTTAAATCCACCACAAGATATAAATTGTCACCTCTAACAGATAGAGTGATTTTTTTTAACTCCACAAAAATGCATGAGCATCCACAAAATGTTTGGAGACACTACTGATTTGCTTAGCATTCACATTCTTTTCATTACAAAACTCTTCTCCTATTTGAACTCTAATGCCCCGTACACACAATCCAAAAATCGTCGGACTTTTTTCGCTTACTAGTAGAAATTGAATAGGTTACTAAAGTCACGAAAATTCTTGTACGACAGAAAAAAAATTTGGAAGTGATGTCATGTGTTGTAATGTACTTGTATTGTATTTTTGGACGACAACTGTACTGATAAAAATAAAATCATACGATCTGGTATCGTACGAGGAAAATCTGTCCGATCTAGAAATATCAGATGAACTGTTGTGATCGGCTCTCGAAAGCTCTGTACTAACGATCTGATTATCTATTGATCGTGTCAAAATTGGTATTTTTTGTTCGATTTTCGGATTGTGTGTACGGGTCATAAGGGGTTGAATAGTACATCCAATATATTGGAGAGAGCACACACTACATTGAATCAAAAAGACTACATTTTTTGTATGACAGTTAATGTAATGATAAATATCAAACGTTTCCCCTGTAGAAAAAGGTGTCACTTCCTTTCTGATGGTATGAACCTGTCACGCCCACCCCTAGCGTAGGTAGTCGGGCGCTATAGCTGGCTATCGTGTTCTTCGCCTATAACAGCCCCCTTTCCCATTAGGCAAGCAGGCCTACCGATACTCGGTTGCCCCTAGGTCTTAAAAACAATGCTATAGTGCCTGGCTACAATGCCGTGCAGGTGCAAACTGAGCACAGTGAACAGGTACTTGTAGTTGGCAGACGGGCAGAGTGGTCAGTGACAGTCTGGCTTCAGCCTGGGTAGCAGGCACAAGAGCAGGGCAGTCTGGGTTCAGTCTGGGTAGCAGGCGCAAGAGCAGGGCAGTCTGGGTTCAGTCTAGGTAGCAGGCGCAAGAGCAGAGCAGACAAACAGGGAGCTTGAGGCATGTGTTAAACACACTATCACAAGCAGGACACTGAGGGTTTTGCTGGCTTAAATCAGGTTTGGTCTCCACCCAGCGACTGGCTACATCAATCACCTTGCAAATAGACTGGCAGACAGGGAGAATGCAGCTCAGCTAAAACCAGGATGCTAGAATAAGACCAGCAGCAGTCATGGAACAGGATGGCTACATGATCCTGACAAAACCTGACAATCTGCAAGTTCCTGCCTCGCAGTGGTAGGATCCCACTGTTGACAACCACATTCATGGTTCCTTAGAGTCGTTGTCCCCTTCTAATGTTACATCCAAGAAATGTATCACTTTGTTCTGATTTTCATATGCAATACTTAGATTTTGTACAGTATCAGGGGTTCACTGTCACCGTTCCATATCAGCAATAGAGCATCAATAAATATAGCATACCAAAAATGAATACTTTGAAGGAATTACGACCTGAAAAGACAAAGAGCTCCTTCCATCAACCCATGTAAAGGTTGGCCAGGGAAGGGCAGAACTTAGCCGCCATAGAAGTTCCACACTTCTGCAAGTAGAATGTCCCATCAAAGAAAAAAAAAATGATATTGTAAAAAAGACTTTATAGCTGACAGTATGAACTTCTGAAGTTCACTTGTGTACAAATTATTCAAAAAGGAAAGTAGAGGGCGGGACTTTGTATGAGGCACACGGACACAAAGAGATAACTTTGATGGAGGACAGCTTTTAATTGGTTCAAATCGCAATACAATTTCATATTAAAATTTTATGCATTTTGCTATATATCAATACTTTTTTATATTTCATCCGAACCAAATATTGCACAATAGTAAATAGTTAATAAATATTCCATCAAGGATATTTCATATATTTGCAGATACACAGTACATATCTTCCAGACATTGCAGTCGCTACCTATGCAACTTGGTAATCCACTAAAACATTTTTTTTTTTAAAAGGAGACATAAGCAGGGGGGGATTTGGTATATATTGGAAGGAACGTCCATAAAGGTTGATGGGTATATACACTTATCGGTAGATATTAGCTCTATGCATTTCGGGCCTTGCGGGCCGCTCATCAGGACCTGTGTGTGTGTGGGGGGGGGATGCTTTAGTGAAATATCAGGGGTCTAAACTAATGAGGCTCGGGACCCATTTAGGAGGGCCAGTGCTACCCCCTTATCAGTGGCTCTGCTTGTAGCCTCAATAATGAAGGTTGTAGGTGCATTTCGGTCCACCCCCCTAAATTTTGTAGGAGAGAACCTTTTCCTGCTACTATTGTTCTACCCTGAATCAAATCGACTGACTTGTTGATTTTTGGCAGGTGATGGAAAACTGGAGCGATAGGATTTTCAAAAAACTTTCAGCTGTTTTATTGCTTATTTCCTTATTTCCTTATCTTCGTCCAACAAAACAGCAAGAGATTGTTTAAGCAAAGGATCTTGTTTGAGGACTCGATATGCAAAAGAGTCTCAACTGTCTGAGGGCTTCCTCGCTTAATTGTGTGGATCTGAGTGTAACTACAGCTGCTCCTTTGTTGGCTTCCCTTATAACAAGATCCTGACTAGTGATGAGCCGAACACCCCCGGGTTCGGTTCGCACCAGAACCCGCGAACGGACCGAAAGTTCGTACGAACATTAGAACCCTATTAAATACAATGGATGCGAACGTTCGAATTCTAAAGTGCTAATTATAACAACTATTATGCATGTTATTGTCCTAAAAAGGGTTTGGGAACCCGGGTTCTGCACCAGGGGACATGTATCAATGCAAAAAGAAGTTTTAAAAACGGTCGTTTTTCGAGAGCAGTCATTTTAATGATGCATAAAGTGAAAAAAAAAAGTCAAATATTCCTTTAAATATCGTACCTGGGGGGTGTCTAAAGTATGCCTGTGAAGTGCCACGTGTTTCCCGTGTTTAGAACTGTCCCTGCACAAAATGACACTTCTAAAGGAAAAAAAAGCCATTTAAAACTTCTTGCGGCTTTAATGTAATGTCTGGTCCCGGTAATATGGATGAAAATCTTTAAGAAAAATGGCATAGCTACCCCATGACCCCCCCCCCTACCCCAGCCCATTACCAGCCCCTTTGGGTCTTGTATGGATATTAAGGGGAACCCCGCACATAAAATAAAAAAGGCCCTATATACTCTGAACAGCCGTATACAGGCGGTGCATACAAGACAGGGACTGTAGGTTTGTTCTTATGTAGAATGTGTTTGTAATTTTGAACAGGTACATTGTTGAACTGTAGCTCCAGCCCAAAAATCTATTTTTAAACTTTTTGGGAAACATAGGTAAGGGTTATCACCCCTGTAACATTTGTTTTGCTGTCTGTGCCCCTGTTCAGAACATTTCACCTCACTTTCCGTCCCAATGACAACTGTTTTTGAAATGTGGTGTTTTTCTTGAAACAAGGATTGCTGATAAAGCATCAGTACAGAGGAGACACCTTTCTCCCATATTTATTCTTACAGGAGAGAATTTTCCTTCCTAGGGGTAGATTTCCTCTCACTTCCTGTTGTCTTCTTTCGTTTGCAAGTAGGAGTCGTTTGTAAGTTGGATGTTTGAAAGTAGGGACCTGCCGTATATACTCTGCAGAAATAGGCCCCTTAGTTGTTGGTGTTGGCACAACACTGTAAGCACTCACAGTTACTCTTGGTTGGTGCTGGAACGCCCTGCTGTCAACTATTATATCAGGAATTTTAATTACATATAATTGTTGAACAGTGGTAGTAAAAATTGGGGCTTTGATGGTGGTGCTGGTGCCACAACACTGTAAGCCCTGACAGTTACTCTTGGTGGGTGCAGCAATGGGCCCTGCTGTGAATTATTAGATCAAGAATTGTAATTGCATGCCCCTGTTGAACAGGGGCTGAAAAATTGGGCTTTTCGTGGTGGTGGTGGTGGTGGTGGTGTTGCCACAACACTGTAAGCCCTCAGAGTTACTCTTGGTGGGTGCAGGAATGGGCCCTGCTGTGAATTATTAGATCAAGAATTGTAATTACATGCCCCTTTTGAACAGTGGCTGAAAAATTGGGCCTTTCGTGGTGGTGGTGGTGGTGGCGTTGCCACAACACTGTAAGCCCTCAGACTTACTCTTGGTGGGTGCAGGAATGGGCCCTGCTGTGAATTATTACATCAAGAATTGTAATTGCATGCCCCTGTTGAACAGGGGCTGAAAAATTGGGCCTTAGGCACTGGTGGCACAACACTACAACCCCTCACAGATACTGTACTTGGAGCACAGCAATGAGCCCTGTTGCAAAGTATTGCTTCAAAAATTGTAATGACACGCCCCTGTTAAACAAGGGCTGAAAAATTGGGCCTTAGGCACTGGTGGCACAACACTACAACCCCTCACAGATACTGTACTTGGAGCACAGCAATGAGCCCTATGGCAAATTATTGCTAAAAAAATTGTAAGTACACGCCCCTGTAAAACAGGGGCTGAAAAATTGGGCCTTAGCCACTGGTGGCGGCACCCATAAACAAAAATGATCTTCCAAGCTATCATCATCAATCGTATCATTGAGGACTCGGAGGAGGAGGATAGCCAGTCAACATAACAGCACAGGAACTCAGCATCAGCATCAGTCTTGAAGGGACGTGACATGTTAAAATCAATTAGTCTGTTATATCAGCATCAGGTGTGTGGTAGCTGGTGGTGATCCAAGACTGGTTCATCTTGATGAAAGTCAGTCGATCAACCGAGTCGGTGGACAGGCGCACCCTGTGATCCGTGACAAATCCTCCAGCAGCACTGAATGTGCGTTCCGAAAGAACGCTGGATGCAGGACAGGCCAGTAGCTCAATTGCATACTGTGCAAGCTCTGGCCAGTGATCCATCCTCAAGACCCAGTAAGCCAGAGGATTTTCGGTGGGGAAGGTGTCCAAGTCTGACCTTGCCCCTAGATATTCCTGCACCATGTTTATCAGACGCTGGCGATGGTTGCTGGAACCAATCATACTTTGGGGCTGCGGACTAAAGAATTGTCTGAACGCATCGGTCAGACGGCCACCTTCCCCACCGCTCCTTCTTTGACTGGCCGAAGCCTCAGCAACTCGTTGTCCTGGACCAGGAGTTTGTAACCTCCCAGTCTCTGGGAACGCGTTGCACAGACCTTTCTGCAAGGCCTCCCGGAGTTGTCTCATCCTCTGCTCCCTCTGCGACGGTAACATAAGGTCCGCAACCTTACCCTTGTACCGTGAATCAAGGAGAGTGGCCAGCCAGTAATGGTCCCTCTCCTTGATCCGAAGAATACGAGGATCCTTCCGCAGACTTTGCAGGATCAGGGAGGCCATGCAGCGTAGGTTTGCTGAGGCATTCGCTCCGGAGTCCTCTGGGTCACTAAGGACGACATGATCCGCAGTCACCTCCTCCCAGCCACGTACAAGTCCACTGGTTTCTTGGGACTGTAAATCATCCCTAAAAGACTGCTGCTGATGATGCTGAGTGCCAGCCTCCACCTCCATGCTGACACAATCCTCCTCCTCCTCCTCCTCCTCCTCTTCCTCTTCCTGTGCGATGGGTGGGACAGAAGGAACACTGTCTGGGTAAAGGGGGCCTTGAGAGGCAAGGAAGTCCTCCTCTTCCTGCCTCTGTTCTGCCTCAAGTGCCCTGTCCATTATTCCACGCAGCGTGTGCTCCAACAGGTGGACAAGAGGTACAGTGTCACTGATGCATGCACTGTCACTGCTCACCATCCTCGTGGCCTCCTCAAATGGTGCCAGGACAGTGCATGCATCCCTGATCATGCCCCACTGGCGTGGAGAAAAAAAACCAAGCTCCCCTGACCCTGTCCTGGTGCCGTAGTCGCACAGGTACTCATTGATGGCCCTCTGCTGCGTGTGCAGCCGCTGCAGCATGGCCAACGTTGAGTTCCACCTGGTGGGCATGTCACATATAAGGCGGTTCTTGGGCAGGTTCAACTCCTTTTGCAGCTCAGCCAGGCGAGCACTGGCATTATAAGATCTGCGGAAATGCACACAGACTTTCCTGGCCTGCCTCAGGACATCCTGTAAGCCCGGGTACCTGCCCAAGAACCGCTGCACCACCAGGTTAAGGACGTGAGCCACACAGGGCACATGGGTCAGTTGTCCCTGTCGGAGGGCGGAGAGGAGGTTGGTGCCATTGTCGCAAACCACCATTCCTGGCTTAAGCTGGCGTGGCGTCAACCACCTCTCGGCCTGGCCCTGCAGAGCAGACAGGACCTCTGCCCCAGTGTGGCTTCTGTCCCCCAAACACACCAGCGCAAGCACGGCATGGCATCTTTTTGCCTGCGTACTTGCGTAGCCCCGTGAACGGCTACGGAGCACCGCTGGTTCATAGGACAAACCACAGGAAGAGGCCATGGAGGAAGAAGAAGTGGAGGGGGTGGAGGAGAGAGGTGTGTCACAACCAGTAGTAGCATTTTGGAGGCGTGGCGGTGGGACAACCTCCAACACTACTGCACCTTGTCCTGCATCCTTCCCAGCTGCCAAAAGAGTGACCCAATGGGCCGTGAAAGAAAGGTAACGTCCCTGTCCATGCCTGCTGGACCATGAGTCAGCGGTAATATGCACCTTACCGCTGACCGCCCTGTCCAGCGAGGCCAAGACATTGCCTTCCACATGCCGGTAGAGAGCCGGAATAGCCTTCCGTGAGAAAAAGTGGCGTTTGGGAACCTGCCACTGAGGAACCGCACATTGCACAAACTCACGGAAGGGGGCCGAGTCTACCAACTGAAAAGGCAGCAGTTGAAGCGCTAGCAATTTAGCCAAGCTAGCATTCAACCGCTGGGCATGTGGATGGCTGGGAGTGAACTTCTTTCGACGGTCCAGCAGCTGGGGCAGGGAAATTTGCCTGCTAGAATCGGACGTCGGTGTACTGCTAGCAGAGTGGCCGCAAGTACTTGGCTGTGACACACCTAATTCTACACCTTCATTCCTCTCAGTGCATGTTTCAGAGAGGACTGAAGTTATAGTGGGGTTGGAGATCCCAGCTGATGCGGTGCAAGGAGAGGTCCGCTTTGTTCTTTGGTGTGGGTCTTTGAGGTAGGCTTGCCAACGAGCTGCATGGCAGGTCAACATATGTCTGGTCAGGCATGTGGTACCCAAGCGGCTGATGTTTTGGCCACGCGATATACGATTGAGACATATGTTGCAAACAGCAGCTGTGCGATCTGATGCACTAGCCTCAAAAAAGGCCCACACCAAGGAACTTTTTGAATGACGGGCAGAGGCAGCGCCCTGCACAGGCGGAGCTCTGCGGTGTGATTCCGTCGGTGTACTGCCCTTACGCTGGCCACCAAAGGGCATCCTGTCTCGTTGGAGATGTGCCTCCTCCTCATCCTCCTCCTCCTCTCTCCTATTAGGCACCCACGTGGAGTCAGTGACCTCATCATCCCCTCCCTCCTCATCACTGGAGCCAATCTGGCAGTATGCTGCAGCTGCTGGAACATCACTGCCAGATTGGTGTCCTTCTTGAGCATCCCCTCTGTCTGCTCTCACCCTACTGCCTTCCTGTAGCTGGGTTTCATCATCAGACCCTTCGAAACGCTGGGCATCCTCCTGGAGCATGTACCCAACACTGTGCTCAAACAGTTCGGGGGACTCCTCAGGAGGAGGACATGGTGGGTCTAGGGAAGGAGTGACTGATGATGAGTCTGACATTGATACCAGGGAAGAGGACGCTTTGGCAGCTGCTTTGCCAGTACCCTGAGCCTGGGTGAGAGAGGATGAGGAGGAGGAGGAGGGCTTGGTCATCCACTCTACCAAGTCTTCGGCATGATGTGGCTCAACATGTCCAGCTGCGGAAAAGAAGGACAAGCGTGTCCCATGGCCATGTGCTGATGACAATGCACCGCGTCCACGACCAGCACTGTTGCCCCCAGACACAGAGCCTGCTTGCCCTCTTTTATTGCCTCCTGACTGTCTGCCTCTCCTTGTTTGCCTTCCAGACATTCTAATAGATGGCCTGCAGGGAGATGGGAAAAAAGCAATAAGGGCTACCTTCAGGTGTCCTTCTCTGTCCCTTGAAACAAGGACTTGCACAGTGAAAGAAACTGACACTCTCCCTACCTACAGTTTTCTGTCCCTAGAAAAAATGTTTTTTTAAGCACAATATAGCACAAGGAGAATTCACTCACTGTCCTTCCAGGTCCCTAGAAACAAGGACTTGCACAGTGAAAGAAACTGACACTCTCCCTACCTACAGTTTTCTGTCCCTAGAAAAAATGTTTTTTTTAAGCACAATATAGCACAAGGAGAATTCACTCACTGTCCTTCCAGGTCCCTAGAAACAAGGACTTGCACAGTGAAAGAAACTGACACTCTCCCTACCTACAGTTTTCTGTCCCTAGAAAAAATGTTTTTTTTAAGCACACTATAGCACAAGGAGAATTCACTCACTGTCCTTCCCAGTCCCTAGAAACAAGGACTTGCACAGTGAAAGAAACTGACACTCTCCCTACCTACAGTTTTCTGTCCCTAGAAAAAATGTTTTTTTTAAGCACACTATAGCACAAGGAGAATTCACTCACTGTCCTTCCCAGTCCCTAGAAACAAGGACTTGCACAGTGAAAGAAACTGACACTCTCCCTACCTACAGTTTTCTGTCCCTAGAAAAAATGTTTTTTTTAAGCACAATATAGCACAAGGAGAATTCACTCACTGTCCTTCCAGGTCCCTGGAAACAAGGACTTGCACAGTGAAAGAAACTGACACTCTCCCTACCTACAGTTTTCTGTCCCTAGAAAAAATGTTTTTTTTAAGCACAATATAGCACAAGGAGAATTCACTCACTGTCCTTCCAGGTCCCTAGAAACAAGGACTTGCACAGTGAAAGAAACTGACACTCTCCCTACCTACAGTTTTCTGTCCCTAGAAAAAATGTTTTTTTTAAGCACAATATAGCACAAGGAGAATTCACTCACTGTCCTTCCAGGTCCCTAGAAACAAGGACTTGCACAGTGAAAGAAACTGACACTCTCCCTACCTACAGTTTTCTGTCCCTAGAAAAAATGTTTTTTTTAAGCACAATATAGCACAAGGAGAATTCACTCACTGTCCTTCCAGGTCCCTGGAAACAAGGACTTGCACAGTGAAAGAAACTGACACTCTCCCTACCTACAGTTTTCTGTCCCTAGAAAAAATGTTTTTTTTAAGCACAATATAGCACAAGGAGAATTCACTCACTGTCCTTCCAGGTCCCTAGAAACAAGGACTTGCACAGTGAAAGAAACTGACACTCTCCCTACCTACAGTTTTCTGTCCCTAGAAAAAATGTTTTTTTTAAGCACACTATAGCACAAGGAGAATTCACTCACTGTCCTTCCCAGTCCCTAGAAACAAGGACTTGCACAGTGAAAGAAACTGACACTCTCCCTACCTACAGTTTTCTGTCCCTAGAAAAAATGTTTTTTTTAAGCACACTATAGCACAAGGAGAATTCACTCACTGTCCTTCCCAGTCCCTAGAAACAAGGACTTGCACAGTGAAAGAAACTGACACTCTCCCTACCTACAGTTTTCTGTCCCTAGAAAAAATGTTTTTTTTAAGCACAATATAGCACAAGGAGAATTCACTCACTGTCCTTCCAGGTCCCTGGAAACAAGGACTTGCACAGTGAAAGAAACTGACACTCTCCCTACCTACAGTTTTCTGTCCCTAGAAAAAATGTTTTTTTTAAGCACACTATAGCACAAGGAGCATTCACTCACTGTCCTTCCAGGTCCCTGGAAACAAGGACTTGCACAGTGAAAGAAACTGACACTCTCCCTACCTACAGTTTTCTGTCCCTAGAAAAAATGTTTTTTTTAAGCACACTATAGCACAAGGAGAATTCACTCACTGTCCTTCCAGGTCCCTGGAAACAAGGACTTGCACAGTGAAAGAAACTGACACTCTCCCTACCTAGAGTTTTCTGTCCCTAGAAAAAATGTTTTTTTTAAGCACACTATAGCACAAGGAGCATTCACTCACTGTCCTTCCAGGTCCCTGGAAACAAGGACTTGCACAGTGAAAGAAACTGACACTCTCCCTACCTACAGTTTTCTGTCCCTAGAAAAAATGTTTTTTTTAAGCACAATATAGCACAAGGAGAATTCACTCACTGTCCTTCCAGGTCCCTGGAAACAAGGACTTGCACAGTGAAAGAAACTGACACTCTCCCTACCTACAGTTTTCTGTCCCTAGAAAAAATGTTTTTTTTAAGCACAATATAGCACAAGGAGAATTCACTCACTGTCCTTCCAGGTCCCTAGAAACAAGGACTTGCACAGTGAAAGAAACTGACACTCTCCCTACCTACAGTTTTCTGTCCCTAGAAAAAATGTTTTTTTTAAGCACAATATAGCACAAGGAGAATTCACTCACTGTCCTTCCAGGTCCCTGGAAACAAGGACTTGCACAGTGAAAGAAACTGACACTCTCCCTACCTACAGTTTTCTGTCCCTAGAAAAAATGTTTTTTTTAAGCACACTATAGCACAAGCACAAAACACACTGACACTCTCCCTACCTATCCTTCTCTTTCCCTAAACTAAAGGAATCCAGGTTAAGCAAGAAAGAAATAAAAGTCACTGTCCCTGCCTATGCTGCTCTATCCCTGCTCCGGAACACACTACACTAGGCCGCCGTGCTGGCGGCCTTTTATAGTGTGGGGCGTGTACTAAACACCCTCAGCAATAATTGGCCACAGGCATCCTGCCTGTGGCCAATCATTGCTCTCCTCGCTGCCGGCGCTGTGATTGGCCAAGCATGCGGGGTCACAGTGCATGCTTGGCCAATCACAGCGCCTGGATGACACTGCGATGGCGTAGTGCATTGTGGGCCGTTCGCGTCACTCGAATTTGGCGCGAACGGCCCAAATCGTTCGATCTTCGTCGAACGATCGAACAGCCGATGTTCGAGTCGAACGTATGTTCGACTCGAACACGAAGCTCATCCCTAATCCTGACATTGTTTGAGACTATGTATCATTCATATTCAAACTTAGAAATATTTTTTCTTTTTCGTACATCACGGGACACAGAGCGACTTAGTACCCTCCCCTATATAAGCCCCTCCCATCCGGGAGCACCTCAGTTTTTTGCCAGTGTCTAAGGTGTTGGCCAAAGAGTAACATGTGTTTTCACTGGGCTTGCGTACAGGTTCTTTTGGGCCTTAGTAAGCTGTTCCGGATCCCACCAAAAAAGCTTCATAGCTAAACGGTCGGTACCCGGGCCTTGCAGCAGAAGAGCAAGGTTTTGCCTGTAATGCCTCTCTTAGGAGGGCTGGACCCTTGGATCCAGAGCTCTGGTCATACCCACGACCAAGATGTTGTCTGTGCAGGGTGCTATACAGGTCCAGGAGAGTGGAATCCTTGGGAACCCGGTCCCTGAAGGTTTAATTACAATGCCTGCCGTGATAGGTGAAGTTTGGGCTTCTGTGGACCAAACAGAGTCCTGCGGTGGGGAACAGGTAAGTGGGGGCCCCCAGGAACTTGGTTCTATTGGGGGACCCCCAAGCCTAATTTGTCTTTCTGTCTGTTACCTAACGGTATTCCCGCTAATATCTGTGTATGCCTGTAACTACTGAAAATGTAAAATTTTAATAGTAGTCAAGAAAAAAAAAAAAAAGAGGACCGCGGTACCTGTGTTAAACCACTAGAGGCCGCTGTGGTCCATTTTTCTTGTCATGTGGATCTTTGGTTTTCTCAAGTCAAAAGATCCAGGCAGTTGGTAAGTTTCTCTGTGGGAATCCACTTCCTCTGCCCTGTTGCTGCGCTCATCCACCGCACAGGCCCTCCGGCAAAAAGGGCCCTGGCTCCTAGTCCCTGTTTGATTTTCGAAAAGGGCGCCAATGGCGCACGGGCGCGCGCGCGGGCACGTGCACGCGCCTCCTATGAAAAAAAGGGGCGGGGCGGGTGGATGACGCTCGATGCGCGCCACGGCGCTTCTGCGCATGTGCAGGCGTCCCAGCTTGTATAAAGACACAGTACAAGTGTCAGCTGGATGCAAACAGAGCTAGCAACAAACAGTGGCACACAGAGGCGGTTGATGCAGGCATCCCCATACAAAGGCACTTTAGTGGACACCAGCTGGTATATAGCAGCAACTGTGTTAGACTATTACCAGCAAAATTGGTGTATGACGACGGGAATACCTCAGCTTTGTGCTTAAAGGATATGTCGTCCAGACGCTCCGGAAATAAGTCTTCCAGGAAGCCAAAGGGGTCTCCATCGGGCTCTGAGGATATTGGGCATGCTTGTACTGCACCAATCTCCCCTGAGAATTCAGAGATCAGTAGCCGTAGAAACCCCGCAGGAGTGCCTGGTGCTGCGGCTGTCCCCAGTCCACCTGCTCCTGTATATATAACAGAGGAGGTTTTATCCTCAACTCTGGGAGGATTGGAAGAGAGATTAACAGCATTGATCGCTGCTTCCCTGTCACAGGGAAAGCGCGTCCGATCTCCGTCTCCTCCTTCAGAGTGCCTGTTAGTGGAGGAACAGCCCCACACAGAGATCGACCTACCTGAAGGGGATCAGGATGAGGTTGATTCAGTTATGGAGGAATCAACAGTGGAAGAACCTTTCTCAGCATCTCAGGCTGAAAGATTATGGGTTCAGTCTCTGACTAACATGGTCCGATCAGCATTTAAAATGCCTCTGGCGGAACCATCAACCACTACGGTTTCCTCGCTGGGGTCGCTAAAAGCTCCCCAGGCTGTCTGTTCCTTCCCAATCCACCCTTTATTAGAAGGGCTTATTTACCAGGATTGGGAGCATCCTGATAAAATATTTGCTCCTCCCAAGAGATTTCCGGTGATCTATCCCATGGAGGATAAGTTCATAAAAAAATGGAGGGTCCCTACAGTGGACGCAGCCATCTCTTCTGTGAACAAATCACTGACATGTCCAGTAGATAATGTTCCAATGTTCAAAGACCCAATAGATAAAAAATTGGAGTCTTTACTAAAATCTGCTTTCTCTACAGCAAGCATGGTGACACAACCTGCGGTAGCAGCGATTGGAGTCTGCCAAGCAGTGAAAGATCAGTTGAAACAAGTCTTAAGGGACTTACCAGATCAGCAGGCTCTTGCCCTAGCTGACCTGCCTAGAGCCTTGTGTTTTGCGGTGGACGCCATAAAGGATACAATCCAACAGGCCTCCCGCTTTACGCTGTCTGTAGTACATATGCGTAGGCTTCTGTGGCTCAAAAACTGGTCTGCTGAAGCTCCCTGTAAGAAACTGCTGGTTAGCTTCCCATTTCATGGAGAACGCTTATTTGGAGAAGATCTGGACAAATATATCCAGAAAATTTCTGCCGGTAAAAGTTCACTCTTACCGGTTAAGAACAAGAGTAGAAGTCCTTCTTTTAAGAGGCCTACTTCTCCAGTCCCGGGCACATCGGCTGTGAAGCAGTTCCGACGGCCTCCGCGGTCAAATTCAGGGGGCAGAAATCAAGGACAATCACAGGGTAACAAGAAGCCCTGGATCAAGAGAGGTACAAAACCTCCCCCCAAGTCATGAAGCGTTGCCCCCACTCAATCGGGTGGGGGGAAGGCTTCAGTTGTTCACAGAGACCTGGCGGGACACCATCAGAGACAGATGGGTGCTCTCCGCAGTAAGTCTGGGATACAAGCTGGAGTTAAAAGGCACTCCTCCTGCCCAATTTATGAGGTCAAACGTGCCAAGAGATCCCCAGAAGAGAGGATCCCTCCTTCTGGCACTAGAACAACTATTGCTCCAAGGTGTAATCATGAAGGTTCCCCTGGAAGAAAGCAGATTCGGGTTTTACTCGAACCTGTTCACAGTCCCCAAACCAAATGGGGACGTGAGGCCCATATTAAATCTAAAAGGGCTAAACAAGTTCCTAAATATCAGGACTTTTCGGATGGAGTCGATCCGATCGGTGGCCACCGCCCTACAAGGGCAGGAATGGTTAGCCTCGATCGACATAAGGGATGCTTATCTGCATATTCCCATCTTTCCGGCCCACCAGAAATTTCTACGCTTTGCAGTAGAAGGGCGCCATTTTCAGTTCAGAGCCTTACCTTTCGGTCTGGCCACAGCACCACGAGTGTTCACAAAGGTTCTGGCCCCACTATTGGCCAATCTAAGAACACAAGGTGTAACGATAATGGCATATCTAGACGACCTGCTACTAATAGACCACTCAGTGGAAAAGCTGGAAGTAGCTATTCACAAGACAATCAAGTATCTGGAATATCACGGTTGGATTATCAACCGGGACAAGTCAGCCCTAAGACCAGTCAAAAGTCTGGAATACTTAGGGCTAAGGCTGGATTCAAATCAGAGAAAGATTTTCTTACCTCCAGAGAAGGTGTCGTCTTTAAAAGATTTGACCCACTTAGTGGGTACAAAAAGAAAACCATCCATACGCCTGTGCATGAGGCTGCTGGGAAAAATGGTGGCTTCATTCGAAGCAGTACCCTACGGTCAATTCCATTCAAGGAATTTGCAAAGGGCCTTACTGTCAGCCTGGAACAAAAAAGTTCAGGCTTTAGACTTACCAATGTCCCTGTCCCCTTCCGTTCGCAAGAGCCTCCATTGGTGGTTGGTGCCCCAGAATCTGGAAAAAGGGAAACCCTTCAGTCCGGTTTCTTGGAAGGTGGTCACTACAGATGCCAGCCTCATAGGCTGGGGGGCAGAACTGGAGCAATGGTCTCTCCAGGGCAAGTGGTCAGAAGCAGAAAAGGCCCTGCCCATCAATCTCTTAGAGATACGAGCAGCCCGGTATGCCCTAGTAGCATGGACATCCAAACTCCAAGGGTCCCCTGTCAGAATTCAATCAGACAATGCCACAGCAGTGGCATATATCAATCACCAGGGTGGCACCAGGAGTCGTGCAGCCCAGAGGGAAGCAAATTGCATCCTGGAGTGGGCAGAAAGATATGTCCCAGCCATATCCGCGGTTTTCATCCCAGGAGTGGAAAATTGGAGAGCGGACTTTTTAAGTCGCCAACAATTATGCCCGGGGGAATGGTCTCTTCACCCCAAGGTTTTCCAGGCAATATGCCAGTGGTGGGGAACACCGGATGTGGATCTGCTAGCATCCAGATTCAACGCAAAGGTGGACAGATTTGTGTCTCGCACAAGGGATCCCCTAGCTTGCGGCTCGGATGCCCTAGTGTTCCCTTGGGATCAGTTCAAGCTGATATATGCATTCCCACCGCCACAATTGTTACCGCGATTACACCGCAGAATCAGGGTAGAAAAGAAACCAGTGATTCTGGTGGCTCCAGCGTGGCCCCGAAGGGCATGGTACGCGGAGATTGTAAAAATGTCAGTGAGGAGTCCTTGGACCCTCCCACATCGTCCGGACCTGCTGTCACAAGGACCGATATACCACCCTTCCTTACCAGCCCTAGGTTTGACGGCCTGGCTATTGAAGCCCACATTCTGAAAAAGAGAGGGCTCTCTAATTCTGTGGTATATACCATGATCAATGCCAGGAAGCTGGTATCCAGGCAGATCTATTATAGGATCTGGAAGGCGTACATTACGTGGTGTGAGGCCAAGAAATGGCATCCACGTAAGTACGTGATAGGTAGGATTTTGGACTTCCTACAGTGGGCTGTAGATAGGAAGCTGGCCTTGAGTACTATCAAGGGTCATATTTCGGCCTTGTCAATATTTTTTCAAAGGCCCTTGGCTTCGCATTCACTAGTCAAAGCTTTCATACAAGGAGTGATGCGTATTAGCCCTCCGGTTAGTATTCCCATATGTCCATGGGACTTAAACCTGGTTCTGTCGGTTCTACAGAAACAACCGTTTGAACCATTGCAACACATTTCCTTGGTTCTTCTCACCAGGAAATTGATTTTCTTAGTAGCCATTTGTTCGGCTAAAAGAGTATCGGAATTAGCCGCCTTGTCCTGTAAGGAGCCATATCTGGTTGTCCATAAGGACAGAGTAGTATTACGTCCTCATCCAGCCTTTCTTCCTAAGGTGGTATCGAGGTTTCATTTGAACCAAGATGTGGTTCTTCCTTCTTTTTTCCCCAAACCTAGCTCGGTAGAGGAAAAGTTATTACATTCTTTGGATGTAGTAAGAGCAGTTAAAGCTTATCTAAAAGCCACTGCTCAGATTCGCAGAACGGATACTTTGTTTATTCTGCCGGAAGGCCCTAGAAAGGGTCAGGCAGCATCAAAATCTACTTTAGCCAAGTGGATTCGACAGGTCATAATACAAGCCTATGGCTTGAGAAAGAGACCGCCTCCGTTCAAAGTTAGGGCACACTCCACAAGAGCAGTTGGAACTTCATGGGCAGTGCATCACCAGGCCTCCCTGGCTCAAGTATGTAAGGCCGCAACATGGTCTTCGGTACACACGTTTACTAGATTCTACCAGGTAGACATTAGAAGTCAGGAGGATGTCGCCTTTGGGTGCAGTGTGTTGCAGGCCGCAAAAGATCCTCATGCCTGATGGCGCCCAGCTTATGTATCCCTCCCCTCATTTGGCATTGCTTTGGGACGTCCCATTAGTAATGACTAAGTCGCTCTGTGTCCCGTGATGTACGAAAAAGAAAAAGGGATTTTTATAACAGCTTACCTGTAAAATCCTTTTCTTGGAGTACATCATGGGACACAGAGCTCCCACCCCTCTTTTTGGGACACTTATTGCTTTGCTACAAAACTGAGGTGCTCCCGGATGGGAGGGGCTTATATAGGGGAGGGTACTTCCGGTTTGGAAGTTGCCAGTGCCAGCACCTGAAGGTAAACTATATAACCCATTAGTAATGACTAAGTCGCTCTGTGTCCCGTGATGTACTCCAAGAAAAGGATTTTACAGGTAAGCTGTTATAAAAATCCCTTTGTTTCTGAAAGCCACTTATGTGTTCCTGTAAAGAACTGAATTCTTGATCTTGAAATACCTCAGTAGCAGCACTTGCACCGGATAAAAGGACTTGTACCTTTTACTAGAGAGCTATTTCTTACCCCATATGAACTAATGTTCTAGTCAGAATACAATTCTTCCAATGTTAATCTACCAAATATAATATAGAATATTGAATAGTGTCATTATCATGTAGGGGCCCCAGAGTGTCACCATTATTTTAAGGTTCATCATTCAAAAATTGCTTCCTTAGCAGATTATTATAATTATTATTATACAGGATTTATTTAGCCCCAACAATTTGCGCAGCGCTTTACAACATGAGGGCAGACAGTACAGTTACAATACAAATCAATACAGGAGGAATCAGAGGGCCCTGCTCGTTAGAGCTTATAATCTAGAAGGGGGGGTCAAATAGAACAAAAGGTAATAACTGTTGGGGGTGAGCTGATGGAGAAAATGAAAATACAGTTGTTAGGTGTGGGTAGGATAGGCTTCTCTAAAGAGGAGGGTTTTCAAGGATCGTCAAAAGCTAATAGAGAAGGAGATAGACGGACAGATTGGGGTAAGGAGTTCCATAGGATTGGAGAGGCTCTGGAAAAGTCTTGAAGGCGAGCATGGGAGGAGGTGACGAGGGAGCTAGAGAGCAGGAGGTCTTGAGAGGAATGAAAAGAACGAGTAGGTTGGTATTTAGAGACTAGGCTAGTGATGTAGCTGGGGGCTAAAGTGTGGATGGCTTTGTAAGTAGATAATTTCGCATGAACCTATTGAGATCCAAGAGAGTGGAAACAATGGTAAAATGACGTCTAGGTGAAAAATATATGTAGCACACGGACCCTTTTCTCCTGCCTGCCTACCTTCACTTTGCAGGGATAAAGGCACACCATGCCACATGCCCGTATCCTCCTGGTATAAGAGGTTGAGTGGTGTTCTTACAATTTTGGGTCCTGCAGCGAGTTACCTCCCGTCCATTGGTTCTTGTCCCCAGAATATAGGGACAAGTCTATTCTTTTCCCAGAAAGAAGGCCAATGTCCAGACAGTGTTTAAACTCCAAACAGACGAGTTTATTTTATCTTGCTTGAAACAGATTTGAGAATAGGTTGAAGATAGCAACAAAAGCAGGTAGGGAGACAGGTTCAGGCACGCGGCACCCAGTTACCGTATTCTTCACTCAAGCCTGAGTGTGAATTGCTCACCCGGATAGATCCCTCTCGCAGCTCCAGCAGCCGGAGTAATTTAGTCCCCTTCATGGACAAATCCAAGAGATCCTCTGCCACAAAATCCTTTAGTTACTGAATTAGAACTTTGAAACCCCCATAGATTAGAAGAGACCATAGGTGCCAATGGGACACACTACAGGGGCTATACTGCAACTCACGAATCCTTCACCAGGCCTCTCCTTCACTGTGACTTCCTTCACCGATCCATCGGACAGGTCCTCCCCTGGTTTCCTCTCCTTCAGAGCGGGCCACCCTCATACGGGTTCCCTGGGACTCCAGTGTGTTGGTTGTAGACCCAGTTGAAGGTACTGGGCCTACCTGGAACTCTGTAGCCTCGGGCTAAAGGTGCCCGAGACTCCTCGACCAGTTCACGCACCCCAGGCCAGCAAGGCCAACGGGCGCGACTTCGCCACCAGGGGTCCTCCTTGGAATCCCCTTGGCACACCACCCCAGTGGGGCACACTCCTCACCCTTCCTCCTCCTCTACCCCCTAGATCATGGCGTCTGCCCTTTATGTACCCTCTCCCAGCATGCACAGCAGGACAAACCCGCCCACCGCACGGTAGCCGAGAGAGGACACCCAATCACACCACAATGCCACCCGTGGTTCAACCCGAGACCTGGGCAACAGCGCCACCACAGGCCCAGGGGAACTATACACCAGGCAACAATATGGCAGAGCAGAGTCCATATTAAACAGAATTGTAGAATCTGAGCCATACTATTGCTCAGGCTGCCCCTAAATTAACAGCATAGCGACCCCATTTTTGGGGGTCCCGCTACACATAGGTCCCTAGATAATAAGGACAACTCATCTTGAATAAGATCCATACCAAATAAATGAACCACATTATACAAGAAAGTAACTATTCCCTCTGAGTTTCTTGCATTGAGGATATCTTTTTGTACTGGCGTTTTCTTTGTTTCCCTCCCCGATACACTTTTTGTTAAAATGCACTTCTCTTTCTTCCTGAATCTGTGAAAATTCAATCCTGTACGGTTTTATGCACTGTAATGAGTGCCCGGGTAAAGACAGAGCTCACAGAACCTCTGGATGTCATAGAGGCTTGGGAATCAGCTATAATAAAATAAAATGTTTGTGTAGTAGGGGTTAAGCGGAAGGACAAGATCTGCTGAGGGTTTAACATACTCTATTGTTTTATGTGATCTATTGGTATGTTTTTACATTTGGTGTATTCAAGTACATGGGGGTCAAGACAGCACTTTTGTTTATTTTTATTTTTTTAATTATTCCATACGGGCAAACCATGAATCAATTCCGGGAAACCATTCTCCACCAGGCAAATGATATTTAAAAAAAAAAAAAAATAAATAAAATGAGTAACGTGATCATTTTCTTTTTATAGCTTTCATTCATTTACTAATTTATAGGAATATCTAGTAGCTGTTTCTATCATTGTTTTTAGTTTTGGATTTCTGCCTACAGGTGGTGCTCTCTTGCCAGCTATGCAGTGTTCTCTTTTAGGATGTGTATGGATGCAGTATGTCTATATTGCTGCAAGATACTACATCTGATGGAAGCACTGCAGTGTATACCAAGTCAATCACCAATAAACATACTCACATTTTTTATTTTTTATTCTGCTTCTTTGGTACTGTATATTTAGTATAATCTTGTCCTTATCATCAGGGGTTCTCGTACAATGTTGTTCCTGTAAATACAGAAAATATTAAAGGGTAAGTAGAACTGAGTCAAGTATGACAAAAAAAAACACCATGCAGGATACTGCAGCTTGGAGGGCCAGAGAAGTATTGACTCAGTCTGATATATATGACAACCATTAAATATGCCCAGCTCCAGGGGAAAATTCTTCTTCTAGGGTTGTTATCACTATTTATCACTGTGATGTACTTCAACTACTCAATTTTAGGTCTCAGATGTTCAAATTTCTGAGTACACTGTCTGAGAACATTACATCTCAGGGGCTTAAAGTGGTTGTAAACCCACTTATGCAACTTGCACCTACAGGTAAGCCTAGATTAAAGCCCCGTACACACGATCGGTTTAACTGATGAAAACCGTCCGATGGATGGTTTTCATCAGACCAACCGATCGTGTATGGTACCCATCGGTCTTTTTTCCATCGGATGGAAAAAATAGAACTTGTTTTAAATTTTTCCGATGGATAAAAAACCGATGGGAATTTCCGATCGTCTATGGGCAAGTCCATCGGTTTAAAAACCCACGCATGCTCAGACTGAATTAGGAGACGGGAGCGCTCGTTCTTGTAAAACTAGCGTTCCTAATGGAGAGAGCACATTCGTCATTCTGCAAGTTATTGCTTCGTTTAATGCAGCGCATGTTTTTTTGCTTTAGAACGGTCTTTAAAATGTCATTTTGGCAGCAGAACTTTCTCCTGAGTTCTGACAAATGTATGTCTTTCTTTTTTCTAGTGATCTTCGGAATAATTATTAAAATTCTGCAAGGCCGACCTCCCAAATTACACCTTTATGTTTTTTGACTCTTAAAATTTGTTGTGCATTTTTTGGTGTGTCAATTTCTCAGAACAACATAATATAAAATTTTAGAAAAATCATGGAGGTTGGTGTCCCTTGTTCTTAATTACACATTGTATTTATGCAATCTTATTGCTACTTCTCAAAAAAACACATCAGGCATGTAGGTTGGCTGTAATCAAATTTCCCTTTATTTTGGAAAAAACAAATCAAAAACCGAAGGGCAACTATTCCCAAATTAGCAGAGAATATAAAGTCATTAGATCCCAAATGCAGACCTGACTATGATCAATAATAAAATCAACAACAGCATGAAATCAGGAGCAGCAGCCAAAGACATACATCATCCCAAGCTGTGGTACTCCATCAACCTTAAATTTCTGGATGAGCAGCTCGAGGCCAGGGAATCACCTCCTGCTCTTTCTTGTAGCCTTCCTTCCACGCCTCTCTGCAGCGTTCTCTCCACGGCCCCGTCCACGCACCCTTGCAGGCTGGGCCACTGTGGGTGGTGATGTGGCAGGAGGAGGAGGAGAAGGAGGAGAGGGATTGGGCTGATGTGAGATATGGGTGGCCTCAGTCAGCAGCCCCCTCGCCCCCATGTGTACGGCCATATAGATGAGATGCTCACAGAGGGCCCGTTGTCCCGCCTCCATTCTGAGCAGCTTATCCGCCAGATAGGTGCTAAACCCCTCCGTAGGGTTGAGGGGGGCCCTCATAATGGCAGCAGCCTCCTGAATCATCTTTAGTGACCCCTCCTCCACTTGTGTCATCCGCCGTTGTTTTGGCGGTCTGACGTGGAGGGGAGCCACTTGGGAGACGGTGCTGCCACTAGGCCTGGGGACCTGCTGAGTCCCACTTGGCCCTGCCTCCTCCTGCCTGTCACACTCCTGACCCTCTTCCTCCTGGCTTGCCTCATCCTGTTTATAAAATAAAAAGTTGATTTCTATTATTTGAGGAATCAATCACACACAATTTTGATCTCATTACTGGTTTATTTTGGAGGGGGGGGTGGGATCATTTATGGCTAAGCCAAACAGTTCAACTCCATATTACTTAGTGGACAATAATTAGCATCAAAAATACTATACCAGGCTGAAGATGTGAAGATCTGGCTCTTCTAGCTCGGGAGGCTCCTCCTCCGCCTATGCAGGGGTGGAGGGAAGGGTGGAAGGAACGCTGGAGGGAAGGGTGGAAGGAAGGGTTGAGGGAAGGCTGGAAATAGATTCCCTGGCCTCGATCTGGTCATCCAGGAATTGAAGATGTCTGTAGTACCACAGCTTGGGCTTTACTACATTGTCGGCTGCTGCTCCTGATCTCTTGGACTGGCGCACTTCCTTGAATTTTTTTTTATAAGAATTGCGCAGGTTGTTGATTTTATTATTGATCATAGTGTAGTCTGCATCTGGGATCCATGGCTTCATATCCTCGGCTAATTTGGTAATAGTTGCCCGTCGTACATCACTTTTGTGATACGCAGGGTGTTTGAGCTCCCAAAGGTTGCGCTGTTCCTTATACTTTTCAATAAAAACAAGCATCACCTCCGGCTCTCTTAGTTTATGCATCTATTAGGATCAGCAAGTACAAAAAAAAAAGGATCAGAATTGATTCTCCTCAACTTATCACAATATTGCCCTTTACAATCATGACCCATTAATATGCCACTGCAGGCACGAGTTCCCTTCTTACCTTTGTTCACTTCGTGGGTTCACTTCCGGTCGTCCTTACTCCGCGCATCCCTAATAACTTCTTTCCCCTTTTTATACCCTGCGCATGCGTGTAACTCCGCCCTCGTCGCCCGCCCATGACGGACTTTTTCTGCATTTCCCCGCCCCTTAACGATCGGCGCACAGTGTGAGACGGCGACATGTCGCAGACACAGGTGGCTTCTTTCCTTGAAATTACCGACGAGGAAAGCCCGGAGGCGGAAACGTCCCGATCCTGTAAAAAAAGATACAAGGCGACTAATATGTCTTTTTCTGAGATGGCGGAGATGGTGGACATTCTGCGGAGGAAGGATTACGACGGCAAGCATGGCCCATACGACACCCCTAATCTCCGGAAGTCACAAATTACGGATAAAGTGGCGAAGACTCTCTATAAAAAATATGGGGTCAGGAGATCCAAGGAACAACTCCGTAAAAGGCGGTCAGACCTGAAGCTCAGGGAGCCGGAGCAGTATAGGAAGCTTATAAAAAGCATAGAAAAAAGTAAGTATATTTTACTGTGTTCTTTCACATTGTAATATGTATTCTTCCATGTTTTGCACCATGTGCTTGTCTTGACTGGGTTCACATTTTGAAATCTCATCTTTTATGTTAAGTGGAGAGTCCACTTATTTGGCCAATGTTTTGACCAATAACTTGCTGCTCTTCCCCCAAACATGTTTGGCACATATCCACGTAAACTACATGTGGGCATGCCTCATTTTACTTCAACAATGTTTATCTACACATTGTTGGCTAGATGATGTGTTGTAATGAAATTTAGAATGTGACTGAAAGAAGAAACTGTATTCTGGGTAAAGGAGATGACACTCCAGCAGTTGTGTACTCTTTTTTGTTCTTCAGCAAGATACTATACTCTGGGCCACATGACCAAATTTCTTAACGGTGTCACACACAGGTGCTCCAGTGGATACCTTGGTGGTTATCCAAGTGTATTTGTGAGTGTCCTCAAAAATAACATGTTGCTTTGTTGAGTTTGCAAAATCACATATGTTCATGTTGGAACTCAGGGCCAAATATCAATTGTACCCCACTTCAAAACATTGAGGATCCCTTTTCAGGCCTAAAAAAAGTCTGTGTGCTAAAGTATACATTTTGTTGTAAATTCCCATAGGGGAGAGGAGAGTGGGAGGACACCATGCTCATGAGACGAGTAACCCAACACCACAGAAAATCCCCGAAGCTCCCAAAGCAGACCAAGATCAGCAGGGTCAGGAAGCGGAGGTGGAGGAAGCGGAGGTGGAGGAAGGGGAGGTGGAGGAAGGAGAGGTGGAGGAAGGAGAGGTGGAGCTTATCAGCACAACAGGTCAGTGTCTGTCACCACAACTTCAAGGTAAATACAGATGTAGGACTGCCTAGTGTAAAACCTTTTTTTTTGTTTTAGGGACTGAACGTGGGGGTGTGTCAGGAAGTCCAAATCCGCCATTCTCGAGTGCCAGCGCCAAAATAATCATTCAGGAAATCATGGAATGCAGTAGCGAAATGGACATTATGAGAAAGAGAATGATTGTGATTGAGCAAAAATATAAAAACATGATAGATATTTTGGGGAGAATAGTGTGAACCCCCCCTTTTTGTGTTTTTTGTTCTGCGTCTGACATTATCTCAGGGATTTCCAACATCCCAAATGTGAAGATGCACACACTGAAGACTCAACATGTGCTATCTGCCGTCACAGGATATCTATGTCCCTGTTTTGGGGGTGCAACCTCTTCCTCCCTCCTCAAGTAGGGGAGAGGAAGGGTTTACATCCCCAAAGCACGACCATTGATCCCCCATGATGGCAGATAGCACATGTTTACCCTAGCCATGGGATCTTGTTGAAGATACCCATTTGAGCCCCCAAAGAAAGTGTGTTTGTTAACATTTGGGATGGATCAGGGGTACCATCACCCCATCTCCAGTTGTTATTTTTCACAGTGTTATTTTATTACTTTTTCAAACTAAAAAAAATGGCTTACGGCCCATGCATGTTTCTGCCAAAAAAGCTGCACATAAAAAAAAAGGCTAGTATTTCTAAAAACCAAAACAAAATGCGGTGCAAACAATAAAAACATTTGGGAAGTCTAAAAAAGGTGTGCCTTGTTCTTTCTATGCTCAAGAGCAGTTCTGAAGATGCAAAAACCGTGTTTTTCGCTCTGAGTTTTGAGGCTATTTACTAAGGACAATTACACTTGGCACTACTAGAACCTGGGAGACACATAAACCCAAAATACAAGAATGACAACACAAGTTTGTATGAATTCAAATTTTTATTTTATTTTAAAAAGGTTTAAGAATTGGTCAGATGTGGTCTGGCATTGCGATGGCCCCCCTACCCGTGAAGTACTCTACGTATTTCTGGCGTACTTCACGGGCACTTTGGGGGGCCAAGCCAGTATGAGCAGTATGAGCAGTGCTGAGGCTGGTCAGATTAATCAGTTCAGATGGACCGGCCTCAGGCCCAAACGATGAACTAGAGGATGCAGGGCCGGAAAGAAAATCCAAAAAAAGAAGGAGAAACAACCAATAACCGGTATATTTAATTTAAGCCCAGTGGATTTGACCCATAAGGAACTAAACATCTTAAATATGGGCCTTAAATGTGGATTAAAACAGCCACTAAACAAGTTTAATGTGTATATAGATGTGCACAAATACATTAGGAGACTAAACATTAAGAAGCATTTTGTGGGATTAACCACACAGAAGGTGCCCACTACAGTGAATTCTCAGGGCATCATCAATAGTGGTTTGAAAAATAAATCATTATTCAACCCCCTCAATAACCCCAATCATCAAGTAGAAGTATTTAAAGGCCTTATTATACGTGACCTCCACCAACTAGAACCCAAGAAGAACATATGATTAAAGCACATTCAGGATGGCATCGTAGCGCTGGAAAAAAGGAAAGACATCATCATCAGGCCTGATGATAAAGGAGGAGGTGTCGTCATCCTGCCTAAAGAGATGTACCATGCACAGATACTGGAAATGTTATCGGATGTCAACACGTATAAAGCTTTGGAGAAGGACCCAACACAGGCTTTTAGGAGTCAGCTTGTTACCCTAGTGGAGATGGGCACCAAGTCAGGAGTACTTTCAGAAAAGGAAAGGCAATATTTGGTACCAATCAGTAATAAAATACCAACCATTTACACACTGCCAAAGATCCATAAGGACTCAGTAAATCCACCTCCTAGACCAATTGTAAATAGCATAGATTCCATCACAGCTAGGTTGGGACAATATCTGGATATGTTTTTACAGAGGAGTGTGGTAACTACGCAAGCTTATCTGAAGGACACAAAAGACTTCCTAATCGGTCTACAAAACATTTCGTTAAGACAGGATCAGGAAATTTGGTTGGTAACCTCGGATGTATCCTCCCTCTACTCAATAATTCAACATGACGATGCATTATTAGCCCTAAATTGGGCCTTGAGTAGAAGGGAGGAACTCCCACACAACCAGAAAGTATTCATTGGCCATGCCCTGGACTTCTGCTTATCTCACAATTATTTCTGGTACGACAGCAAATTTTATCTACAACAGAGGGGAGTAGCAATGGGAGCGAAATTTGCTCCTAGCATTGCCAACTTGTTCATGGCAGAATGGGAAGATAAGATGATTTTTAAAGACAGAAGAGCCGAGCTCATTTTTTATAAACGTTTTATTGATGACATGTTTTTAATTTGGGCCGGCTCAGAAGAATCATTATTAACCTTTTTAAAAGCCCTAAACACCAACAACAATAATATTAAACTAACCTCTGAGTGGAGCAAGGAAACGATAAACTTCCTGGATGTAACAGTATTTCGCCAAAATACAGGATTTGGAACCAAGGTGTTTTTTAAAGCGACAGACAGAAATAGTTATTTACCTACTACAAGTGGTCATCACCCTCAGTGGCTAAGGAATATTCCCAAGGGGCAGATTATGCGCGTAAAACGCAATTGCTCAGATAACGAGAACTTTCTGACGCAAGCAAAAGTCCTATCTGACAGATTCATAGCGAAAGGCTATGCCCCACAACCACTAAAGAAAATTGTAGAAGGAATAGAACAAATGCCTAGGGAAACGTGCCTACTGAATAAACCCAAACCTACAACAGGGGGCACCAACTCAAAAGAATGGGGCTTCATCTCACAATTTCACAGCCAATATAAGGAGGTAGAAGACATTTTCACGAAACACTGGCACATTTTACTTTTGGATAAAAAATTGGGTCCAGTGCTCCCCCCAAAACCTCAATTTATATACCGGAAAGCCACCAACCACGGAGATCGGGTGGTGAAGAAAGTTTTAGACCCTCCCAGCAGACCTCAAACGTTCTGGAACAAAAATGGCTTTTTTGCCTGCAGAAGATGCAGAGCATGTAAGGAAGTGTCACGACCCATTAGGGGTCTTGAAAACTTCATCTCTCCTTCCAATCAGAAACAATTCGACATCGAGCAGTTCATAACGTGTAATAGCAGCTTCGTGGTCTATGCTCTAAAATGTCCATGTGGGCTCCTATATATAGGGCGCACAAAAAGACTTTTGCGCATCCGAATAGCTGAACACGTGAACAACATCAAGATAGGCTTTAAGGACCACAACGTGTCACTACACTTCAAACTCAAGCACAATCAGGACCCCTCAGGCCTTCAATTCTGGGGTATAGAAAGCTTAGAACCACACTGGAGGGGTTCACACAGGGTGCGTGAACTTTCTAAAAAAGAAACAAAATGGATTTTTTTAACCAATGTTTTAGCGCCCAAAGGTTTGAACATCGAATTAGACATTAATTGTTTTATCAGTGATTCATAAATATTAAACACGATGAATATCAGTACGGCATATCACTAGAGCACCATGAACGCATACACAAGGCCTCTACCCCTGATTGTAGTAATTTCACGTGTACTTTTATGACCACCTTTTTAGCAATTTAATTTTTGCATCTTATTGGATTAGTTCGGTTGGTTCATTTAAATAATATTGATATTAATATGATTAATATTATTATTTTCATTTGTATATTTATTTTAAGTGTTTTAATATCTCTATTTCTGATTTTAATAGGGATTTTAATTTCTTATCTTAAACATCAATTTGTAGCTTTTTCCACTTTATTTTACTGGTTCATGTGGCCTACACACCATGAGAAAAATATTCTTGCGGAAGGGTGATTCACACCACGTCATCTACACTACCCATTATCCCTAATCATTGTGTATCAGGTTTAGAGGGAGATTTGGGGTGTAGGATGGCGGTTTTACATTGGTTGATAATATTGTTTATTACCTTTTTTATGATTATGATTATCACGCTTGTGATTTTTTACGTTTGGATCGGGTTGTTCTTATGAAGATTTTACGGATGGATTTTATTGATGAATTTTATAAGTAGCAAATTTTATTAATGATTACTAGTGTAATCTTCATCAGTGATGTTTCATGAATGAACCTTTTTCAAGTAGTATATGTATGTTGTGAGGGGGTTAGCTCGGCAGCGGGTGTGTGTGACCCCCGAGATGGGCTCCCCACACAAAAACAGGCCCAGCAAACGGAGGTTGTGGTTTTCAAAATCAAAAAGGTGCGGTTTATTTTCTATTTACAGTGACAAAACACAGCAAAGCAAAAGAAACATAAACAAAATAAATCCTGGTCAACTTGACCTCTGACTAAACATACAGGTTTCCTAACTAACAACTGGGATTAGCCTAGTGCTGTCCTAGTCCCTAAGTCCCTGGTTTTAAATGTCCAAGCAAATAGCCACACAGGCTTTGTCTCACCGCACAGGGGTTCACTCTCCCTAGACAGTCCACACAGGTCTGGGTCCAGGCATGAGCTAACATCTAATGAAGCTGGGAGTTCTTATAGAGGCCTAAATGAGCTGACAAGCTTCAGCTGGTCTCATCAACTCCCTGTCTGCACGACGCCCCACACTCTCCCTAGAGGTATGAGTCATCCATGAGCCCACTAGCCTTATACAACTCTCCACCTAGTTGTATAAGTCGGCGTAAAGCCTGAATCTGGGCGAAATATATCTACCCCCCTGGATGCAACCAGGTGACTTTACCTTCCTGCTGTCACATACCCCCCCCTCTTGTTTTAACCTCGGGGTTGGAACACCAGCAATCAGGCATTCATGTACTCAAGACAAAGCATCCACATTCCCCATTTGAACGCCAGGGCGATGCTTTACTGTGAAGTAGTGATGAGCCGAACACCCCCGGGTTCGGTTCGCACCAGAACCCGCGAACGGACCGAAAGTTCGTACGAACATTAGAACCCTATTAAATACAATGGATGCGAACGTTCGAATTCTAAAGTGCTAATTATAACAACTATTATGCATGTTATTGTCCTAAAAAGGGTTTGGGAACCCGGGTTCTGCACCAGGGGACATGTATCAATGCAAAAAGAAGTTTTAAAAACGGTCGTTTTTCGGGAGCAGTCATTTTAATGATGCATAAAGTGAAAAAAAAAAAGTCAAATATTCCTTTAAATATCGTACCTGGGGGGTGTCTAAAGTATGCCTGTGAAGTGCCACGTGTTTCCCGTGTTTAGAACTGTCCCTGCACAAAATGACACTTCTAAAGGAAAAAAAAGCCATTTAAAACTGCTTGCGGCTTTAATGTAATGTCTGGTCCCGGTAATATGGATGAAAATCTTTAAGAAAAATGGCATAGCTACCCCATGACCCCCCCCCTACCCCAGCCCATTACCAGCCCCTTTGGGTCTTGTATGGATATTAAGGGGAACCCCGCACATAAAATAAAAAAGGCCCTATATACTCTGAACAGCCGTATACAGGCGGTGCATACAAGACAGGGACTGTAGGTTTGTTCTTATGTAGAATCTGTTTGTAATTTTGAACAGGTACATTGTTTAAGTGTAGCTCCAGCCCAAAAATCTATTTTTAAACTTTTTGGAAAACATAGGTAAGGGTTATCACCCCTGTAACATTTGTTTTGCTGTCTGTGCCCCTGTTCAGAACATTTCACCTCACTTTCCGTCCCAATGACAACTGTTTTTGAAATGTGGTGTTTTTCTTGAAACAAGGATTGCTGATAAAGCATCAGTACAGAGGAGACACCTTTCTCCCATATTAATTCTTACAGGAGAGAATTTTCCTTCCTAGGGGTAGATTTCCTCTCACTTCCTGTTGTCTTCTTGCGTTTGCAAGTAGGAGTCGTTTGTAAGTTGGATGTTTGAAAGTAGGGACCTGCCGTAGATACTCTGCAGAAATAGGCCCCTTAGTTGTTGGTGTTGGCACAACACTGTAAGCACTCACAGTTACTCTTGGTTGGTGCTGGAACGCCCTGCTGTCAACTATTATATCAGGAATTGTAATTACATATAATTGTTGAACAGTGGTAGTAAAAATTGGGCCTTTGATGGTGGTGCTGGTGCCACAACACTGTAAGCCCTGACAGTTACTCTTGGTGGGTGCAGCAATGGGCCCTGCTGTGAATTATTAGATCAAGAATTGTAATTGCATGCCCCTGTTGAACAGGGGCTGAAAAATTGGGCCTTTGGTGGTGGTGGTGGTGTTGACACAACACTGTAAGCCCTCAGAGTTACTCTTGGTGGGTGCAGGAATGGGCCCTGCTGTGAATTATTAGATCAAGAATTGTAATTACATGCCCCTGTTGAACAGGGGCTGAAAAATTGGGCCTTAGGCACTGGTGGCACAACACTACAACCCCTCACAGATACTGTACTTGGAGCACAGCAATGAGCCCTGTTGCAAAGTATTGCTTCAAAAATTGTAATGACACGCCCCTGTTAAACAGGGGCTGAAAAATTGGGCCTTAGGCACTGGTGCCACAACACTCCAACCCCTCACAGATACTGTACTTGGAGCACAGCAATGAGCCCTATGGCAAATTATTGCTAAAAAAATTGTAATTACACGCCCCTGTAAAACAGGGGCTGAAAAATTGGGCCTTAGCCACTGGTGGCGGCACCCATAAACAAAAATGATCTTCCAAGCTATCATCATCAATCGTATCATTGAGGACTCGGAGGAGGAGGATAGCCAGTCAACATAACAGCACAGACACTCAGCATCAGCATCAGTCTTGAAGGGATGTGACATGTTAAAATCAATTAGTCTGTTATATCAGCATCAGGTGTGTGGTAGCTGGTGGTGATCCAAGACTGGTTCATCTTGATGAAAGTCAGTCGATCAACCGAGTCGGTGGACAGGCGCACCCTGTGATCCGTGACAAATCCTCCAGCAGCACTGAATGTGCGTTCCGAAAGAACGCTGGATGCTGGACAGGCCAGTAGCTCAATTGCATACTGTGCAAGCTCTGGCCAGTGATCCATCCTCAAGACCCAGTAAGCCAGAGGATTTTCGGTGGGGAAGGTGTCCAAGTCTGACCTTGCCCCTAGATATTCCTGCACCATGTTTATCAGACGCTGGCGATGGTTGCTGGAACCAATCATACTTTGGGGCTGCGGACTAAAGAATTGTCTGAACGCATCGGTCAGACGGCCACCTTCCCCACCGCTCCTTCTTTGACTGGCCGAAGCCTCAGCAACTCGTTGTCCTGGACCAGGAGTTTGTAACCTCCCAGTCTCTGGGAACGCGTTGCACAGACCTTTCTGCAAGGCCTCCCGGAGTTGTCTCATCCTCTGCTCCCTCTGCGACGGTAACATAAGGTCCGCAACCTTACCCTTGTACCGTGGATCAAGGAGAGTGGCCAGCCAGTAATGGTCCCTCTCCTTGATCCGAAGAATACGAGGATCCTTCCGCAGACTTTGCAGGATCAGGGAGGCCATGCAGCGTAGGTTTGCTGAGGCATTCGCTCCGGAGTCCTCTGGGTCACTAAGGACGACATGATCCGCAGTCACCTCCTCCCAGCCACGTACAAGTCCACTGGTTTCTTGGGACTGTAAATCATCCCTAAAAGACTGCTGCTGATGATGCTGAGTGCCAGCCTCCACCTCCATGCTGACACAATCCTCCTCCTCCTCCTCCTCCTCTTCCTCTTCCTGTGCGATGGGAGGGACAGAAGGAACACTGTCTGGGTAAAGGGGGCCTTGAGAGGCAAGGAAGTCCTCCTCTTCCTGCCTCTGTTCTGCCTCAAGTGCCCTGTCCATTATTCCACGCAGCGTGTGCTCCAACAGGTGGACAAGAGGTACAGTGTCACTGATGCATGCACTGTCACTGCTCACCATCCTCGTGGCCTCCTCAAATGGTGCCAGGACAGTGCATGCATCCCTGATCATGCCCTACTGGCGTGGAGAAAAAAAACCAAGCTCCCCTGACCCTGTCCTGGTGCCGTAGTCGCACAGGTACTCATTGATGGCCCTCTGCTGCGTGTGCAGCCGCTGCAGCATGGCCAACGTTGAGTTCCACCTGGTGGGCATGTCACATATAAGGCGGTTCTTGGGCAGGTTCAACTCCTTTTGCAGCTCAGCCAGGCGAGCACTGGCATTATAAGATCTGCGGAAATGCACACAGACTTTCCTGGCCTGCCTCAGGACATCCTGTAAGCCCGGGTACCTGCCCAAGAACCGCTGCACCACCAGGTTAAGGACGTGAGCCACACAGGGCACATGGGTCAGTTGTCCCTGTCGGAGGGCGGAGAGGAGGTTGGTGCCATTGTCGCAAACCACCATTCCTGGCTTAAGCTGGCGTGGCGTCAACCACCTCTCGGCCTGGCCCTGCAGAGCAGACAGGACCTCTTCCCCAGTGTGGCTTCTGTCCCCCAAACACACCAGCGCAAGCACGGCATGGCATCTTTTTGCCTGCGTACTTGTGTAGCCCCGTGAACGGCTACGGAGCACCGCTGGTTCATAGGACAAACCACAGGAAGAGGCCATGGAGGAAGAAGAAGAGGAGGGGGTGGAGGAGAGAGGTGTGTCACAACCAGTAGTAGCATTTTGGAGGCGTGGCGGTGGGACAACCTCCAACACTACTGCACCTTGTCCTGCATCCTTCCCAGCTGCCAAAAGAGTGACCCAATGGGCCGTGAAAGAAAGGTAACGTCCCTGTCCATGCCTGCTTGACCATGAGTCAGCGGTAATATGCACCTTACCGCTGACCGCCCTGTCCAGCGAGGCCAAGACATTGCCTTCCACATGCTGGTAGAGAGCCGGAATAGCCTTCCGTGAGAAAAAGTGGCGTTTGGGAACCTGCCACTGAGGAACCGCACATTGCACAAACTCACGGAAGGGGGCCGAGTCTACCAACTGAAAAGGCAGCAGTTGAAGCGCTAGCAATTTAGCCAAGCAAGCATTCAACCGCTGGGCATGTGGATGGCTGGGAGTGAACTTCTTTCGACGGTCCAGCAGCTGGGGCAGGGAAATTTGCCTGCTAGAATCGGACGTCGGTGTACTGCTAGCAGAGTGGCCGCAAGTACTTGGCTGTGACACACCTAATTCTACACCTTCATTCCTCTCAGTGCATGTTTCAGAGAGGACTGAAGTTATAGTGGGGTTGGAGATCCCAGCTGATGCGGTGCAAGGAGAGGTCCGCTTTGTTCTTTGGTGTGGGTCTTTGAGGTAGGCTTGCCAACGAGCTGCATGGCAGGTCAACATATGTCTGGTCAGGCATGTGGTACCCAAGCGGCTGATGTTTTGGCCACGCGATATACGCTTGAGACATATGTTGCAAACAGCAGCTGTGCGATCTGATGCACTAGCCTCAAAAAAGGCCCACACCAAGGAACTTTTTGAATGACGGGCAGAGGCAGCGCCCTGCACAGGCGGAGCTCTGCGGTGTGATTCCGTCGGTGTACTGCCCTTACGCTGGCCACCAAAGGGCATCCTGTCTCATTGGAGATGTGCCTCCTCCTCATCCTCCTCCTCCTCTCTCCTATTAGGCACCCACGTGGAGTCAGTGACCTCATCATCCCCTCCCTCCTCATCACTGGAGCCAATCTGGCAGTATGCTGCAGCTGCTGGAACATGACTGCCAGATTGGTGTCCTTCTTGAGCATCCCCTCTGTCTGCTCTCACCCTACTGCCTTCCTGTAGCTGGGTTTCATCATCAGACCCTTCGAAACGCTGGGCATCCTCCTGGAGCATGTACCCAACACTGTGCTCAAACAGTTCGGGGGACTCCTCAGGAGGAGGACATGGTGGGTCTAGGGAAGGAGTGACTGATGATGAGTCTGACATTGATACCAGGGAAGAGGACGCTTTGGCAGCTGCTTTGCCAGTACCCTGAGCCTGGGTGAGAGAGGATGAGGAGGAGGAGGAGGGCTTGGTCATCCACTCTACCAAGTCTTCGGCATGATGTGGCTCAACATGTCCAGCTGCGGAAAAGAAGGACAAGCGTGTCCCATGGCCATGTGCTGATGACAATGCACCGCGTCCACGACCAGCACTGTTGCCCCCAGACACAGAGCCTGCTTGCCCTCTTTTATTGCCTCCTGACTGTCTGCCTCTCCTTGTTTGCCTTCCAGACATTCTAATAGATGGCCTGCAGGGAGATGGGAAAAAAGCAATAAGGGCTACCTTCAGGTGTCCTTCTCTGTCCCTTGAAACAAGGACTTGCACAGTGAAAGAAACTGACACTCTCCCTACCTACAGTTTTCTGTCCCTAGAAAAAATGTTTTTTTTAAGCACAATATAGCACAAGGAGAATTCACTCACTGTCCTTCCAGGTCCCTAGAAACAAGGACTTGCACAGTGAAAGAAACTGACACTCTCCCTACCTACAGTTTTCTGTCCCTAGAAAAAATGTTTTTTTTAAGCACAATATAGCACAAGGAGAATTCACTCACTGTCCTTCCAGGTCCCTAGAAACAAGGACTTGCACAGTGAAAGAAACTGACACTCTCCCTACCTACAGTTTTCTGTCCCTAGAAAAAATGTTTTTTTTAAGCACACTATAGCACAAGGAGAATTCACTCACTGTCCTTCCCAGTCCCTAGAAACAAGGACTTGCACAGTGAAAGAAACTGACACTCTGCCTACCTACAGTTTTCTGTCCCTAGAAAAAATGTTTTTTTTAAGCACAATATAGCACAAGGAGAATTCACTCACTGTCCTTCCAGGTCCCTGGAAACAAGGACTTGCACAGTGAAAGAAACTGACACTCTCCCTACCTACAGTTTTCTGTCCCTAGAAAAAATGTTTTTTTTAAGCACAATATAGCACAAGGAGAATTCACTCACTGTCCTTCCAGGTCCCTAGAAACAAGGACTTACACAGTGAAAGAAACTGACACTCTCCCTACCTACAGTTTTCTGTCCCTAGAAAAAATGTTTTTTTTTAAGCACAATATAGCACAAGGAGAATTCACTCACTGTCCTTCCAGGTCCCTGGAAACAAGGACTTGCACAGTGAAAGAAACTGACACTCTCCCTACCTACAGTTTTCTGTCCCTAGAAAAAATGTTTTTTTTTAAGCACAATATAGCACAAGGAGAATTCACTCACTGTCCTTCCAGGTCCCTAGAAACAAGGACTTACACAGTGAAAGAAACTGACACTCTCCCTACCTACAGTTTTCTGTCCCTAGAAAAAATGTTTTTTTTAAGCACAATATAGCACAAGGAGAATTCACTCACTGTCCTTCCAGGTCCCTAGAAACAAGGACTTACACAGTGAAAGAAACTGACACTCTCCCTACCTACAGTTTTCTGTCCCTAGAAAAAATGTTTTTTTTAAGCACAATATAGCACAAGGAGAATTCACTCACTGTCCTTCCAGGTCCCTAGAAACAAGGACTTGCACAGTGAAAGAAACTGACACTCTCCCTACCTACAGTTTTCTGTCCCTAGAAAAAATGTTTTTTTTAAGCACAATATAGCACAAGGAGAATTCACTCACTGTCCTTCCAGGTCCCTAGAAACAAGGACTTGCACAGTGAAAGAAACTGACACTCTCCCTACCTACAGTTTTCTGTCCCTAGAAAAAATGTTTTTTTTAAGCACAATATAGCACAAGGAGAATTCACTCACTGTCCTTCCAGGTCCCTAGAAACAAGGACTTACACAGTGAAAGAAACTGACACTCTCCCTACCTACAGTTTTCTGTCCCTAGAAAAAATGTTTTTTTTAAGCACACTATAGCACAAGCACAAAACACACTGACACTCTCCCTACCTATCCTTCTCTTTCCCTAAACTAAAGGAATCCAGGTTAAGCAAGAAAGAAATAAAAGTCACTGTCCCTGCCTATGCTGCTCTATCCCTGCTCCGGAACACACTACACTAGGCCGCCGTGCTGGCGGCCTTTTATAGTGTGGGGCGTGTACTAAACACCCTCAGCAATAATTGGCCACAGGCATCCTGCCTGTGGCCAATCATTGCTCTCCTCGCTGCCGGCGCTGTGATTGGCCAAGCATGCGGGGTCACAGTGCATGCTTGGCCAATCACAGCGCCTGGATGACACTGCGATGGCGTAGTGCATTGTGGGCCGTTCGCGTCATTCGAATTTGGCGCGAACGGCCCAAATCGTTCGATCTTCGTCGAACGATCGAACAGCCGATGTTCGAGTCGAACGTATGTTCGATTCGAACACGAAGCTCATCCCTACTGTGAAGTTGAATTCCTGGAGGGCCAGGAACCACCTATTCACTCTTCTATTTGTTTCCTTGTTTTGAGCCATCCACTTTAACGGAGCGTGATCCGTAACCATATCAAAGTGCCTACCTAGCAGGTAGTACCGAAGGGAATCTAGAGCCCACTTCACCGCTAAACACTCCTTTTCAACGGTGGCGTAATTTACCTCATGGGACTTCAACTTCCTGCTGAGGTAAATGACTGGGTGCTCTGCCCCGTTCCAGACCTGGGACAATACTGCTCCTAACCCCACATCTGACGCATCACTTTGTACGACAAAGTCTTTAGAGAAGTCGGGTGAGTACAACACTGGCTGGCTACATAAGGCTTGTTTCAAGAATTGGAATGCTGCCTCAGCCTCGGGGGTCCATTTAATCATGACCGACCCTTTCCCCTTCGTCAGGTTGGTTAGGGGCACAGCCTTAGAAGCAAAGTGGGGAATGAATCGCCGATAATACCCAGCGATTCCCAGAAAGGCTCGTACCTGCTTCTTGCTGTTGGGACGTGGCCAACTCTGGATGGCCTCGACTTTGTTGAGTTGGGGTTTTATTACTCCCCTCCCAATGGTGTACCCAAGATATTTGGCCTCCTCCTGCCCAATGGTACACTTCTTGGGGTTAGCCGTAAACCCCGCTTCCCGAACAGAGTCCAGGACTGCTTGCACTTTTGGCAGATGTGAGGCCCAATCTGTGCTATGGACAATTACGTCATCCAGGTAAGCCGCAGCATACTTCCGATGGGGCCTCAGCATCTGGTCCATTTTCCGCTGGAATGTGGCCGGCGCATTCTGTAACCCGAACGGCATTCTTTTATATTGGAACGCCCCGTCTGGGGTTACAAATGTGGTTTTCTCTTTGGCCGACTTGGCCAGGGGGATTTGCCAATACCCTTTTGTGAGGTCAAGAGTCGTCATGTATCGGGCTGTTCCCAGCCGGTCGATCAACTCATCTATACGTGGCATGGGGTAGGTGTCAAATTTTGTAACTTTGTTTAACTGACGAAAATCGTTACAAAATCGCCAGCTCCCATCCGGTTTAGGCACCAACACAATGGGACTAGACCAATCACTTTGGGACTCCTCTATCACCCCTAAGTTCAGCATTTTCTGTACTTCCTCCCGTATTGCCTCCCGTCGGGCCTCTGGGATCCGATAGGGTTTTAACTTCACCCTTTCACCGGGCGGGGTAATGATGTCATGCTCTACCCCAGATGTTTGTCCCGGCAGCTCAGAGAATACCTCCTTGTTGCGAAGCACAAACTCCTTAACCTCCTGTTGTTGGGGTTGTGACAAGGTGGCTGCTATTCCAACCTCAGGAGTCACGCAACCAGTTTGAGCTGGTGACCAAGTGTCTGCGACTAGGGACTCTCTATCCCTCCAGGCTTTCAACAGATTAACGTGATAGATCTGTTCGGGCTTTCGCCTTCCTGGTTGTCTGACCTTGTAATTCACTTCGCTCACTTTTTCCATTATCTCGTAGGGGCCTTGCCATTTGGCAAGGAATTTACTTTCAACCGTAGGGACAAGTACCAGTATCCTATCCCCCGGGGAAAAGGTACGGGTCTTGGCTCCACGGTTGTACACTCTCTGCTGTGCTAACTGCGCTTGGGCCAAATGTTCCTTCACGATGGGCATTACCTGTGCAATTCGGTCTTGCATCAGGGCGACATGCTCAATCACACTCCTGTGGGGAGAACTCTCACTTTCCCAAGTTTCCTTGGCAATATCCAACAGCCCTCTTGGGTGTCTCCCATACAGTAACTCAAAGGGGGAGAATCCCGTAGAGGATTGGGGCACCTCCCTAATAGCAAACATCAGATAAGGAAGTAGACAGTCCCAATCCTTTCCATCTCTATCCACCACTTTCTTCAACATTTGTTTTAGGGTTTTGTTGAATCTTTCAACCAGCCCATCGGTTTGGGGGTGATACACAGATGTACGTAATTGCGTCACTTTGAACAATTTACACAGCTCCTTCATAACCTGGGACATAAAGGGTGTACCTTCGTCCGTAAGCAGTTCTTTACAAATACCCACCCGGCTAAACACAAGAGATTGCTCTTTGGCTATGGTTTTGGCCGAGGTATTTCGGAGAGGGATCGCTTCTGGATAACGGGTGGCATAGTCCATTATAACTAATATGTACTGGTGCCCCCTAGCGGACTTGATTATAGGACCTACCAAATCCATGGCGATCCTCTCAAACGGGACCTCAATGATGGGTAGAGGGACCAGCGGGCTACGGAAATGTGGCATCGGGGCCGACCTCTGACACACAGGGCAGGAGGAACAATAATTTTCTATGTCCTTCATCACCCCCGGCCAATAGAATCTCTGTAATACCCTCTCTCGGGTTTTCTCTGTCCCCAGATGACCTCCAAGAATGTGCCCATGGGCCAACTCCAACACCAACTTCCTGTAAGGTTTGGGCACCACAAGCTGCTCAACGGTTTCTTCTGCCCTTTTTGCCACCCGATACAGTAGGTCCTTCTCTACGCTGAAGTATGGGTAAGTGCAGGTATTATCTGGGTTCACTAACTCGCCATCTATTTTCACTACGTTTTCCCGTGCCTTTATTAGGGCGGGGTCTTTCAACTGTTCTGTGGCAAAGTTTTCCCTGTGAACCTCAAGATCAGAAAACTCCACAGACGGTAGGTTTTCGTCTGAGGAGGTGGGCTCCTCTCCAGTTTCTTGAGTCTCCCCTGCCAATACTGATAAGGGAAATTCCGGAGAGTCCTCACCACTCTCAGGGGAGTTCTGGCTATCACATTCCTGGTACATAGGGGCACCAGTGGGGGGCTCAGGATCATCCCACAGTTCCCAGAACTTCGGAAAATCCCTTCCCACAATGGCGTCATGCGGTAACTGAGATACTAAGCCCACTGGATGAGAGAGGGTACCTTTGGGGGTCTCGAAACACACTGTAGTCACTGGATACTCTCGGGTGTCCCCATGCACACAAATAACAGCTACCTTGCTATTCCCAGAGACCTCTGTTTTAACTAACTCAGCCTTTATCATGGTCACAAGGCTACCTGAATCCAGCAATACCACAACATTTCTACCATTAACACACATTTTGCATAAATGTTTCTCAGTTCCTCGAATGGCAGTGCATGCGACTGTCGCACACAGCGACTGACGTCTGCCCGTCAGAAAGTCACACTGCATGGGTTCCTCCACAACCGGGCAATTGGCTGCAATATGTCCCGCTTGCCGGCAGCGGTAGCAAACGATCCTTCTTGCGGCCTCTTGAGCCGCTGATTTCCCAGGCTGTTCTCGCCAAACTTGGGGTAGAGCTCCCACCCTCTCACTCTCTCCACCCTCACCCCTTGGAATCCTCTTATCCGCCCCTGGGGATGGTCTGGTCTTAGGGTGGAAAGTCCGAGTGTCTCTGGAAGAGGCCGTCAGGTTCTCTGTAGCCAAGTATTTCTCCACACGATCCACAAGACCATCGGCCGTCTCTGGGTCTCCATGGCTTACCCACTTTTGGATGGCAGTAGGAAGAGCTCTCAAAAACCGATCCATTACAACACGTTCCACAATCTTTGGTGCGGACAAAGTCTCTGGCTGTAGCCACTTTCTGCTCAGGTGAATGAGATCATACATTTGAGACCTGGGGGGTTTTCCAAGCTGGAAAGTCCAGTTATGCACACGCTGAGCCCGGACAGCCTGGGTGACACCCAGCCTTGCCAATATTTCAGCTTTTAGCATCACATAGTCTTTTGCTTGGTTAGGCTCTAGGTCATAGTAAGCTTTCTGCGATTCACCAGTTAACAGAGGAGCCACCAGTCCAGCCCACTGCTCCTCAGGCCACTTTTCTCTTTCAGCGGTCCTTTCAAATGTGGTCAAAAATACCTCTGGATCATCCTCTCCAGTCATTTTTGTCAATAAACGACTCACCCCAAAGGACGCGGTATTAGTGGGACGGCTTTCCTCACTGGTCTGCGGACGTTGCTGCATTACTGCTTCCATCTGTTGTTGTAGTCTCTGCTCTTGCTTCTGCAACAGGTCTATGAAGCGGGCCTCAGATTGCTGCTGGGCTTGTTGCTGAGCCTCCAGACTCTGTTGCAAAGTTACGTTTGTCTGCTGCTGGGCTGCAAGGCTCTGTTGATGAGCTTGCTGCTGGGCTGCAAGGCTCTGTTGATGAGCTTGCTGCTGGGCTGCGAAGTTCTGTTGTTGAGCTGCAAGGCTCTTTTGCAAACCTGCATTTGTCTGCTGTTGATTGGCATTTGCTAGAGCCAGCTGCTTCAGTATCTCCTCCATGCTGGCTTAAAAAAAAACTGCCACTGGTTCTCCACCAACTGTGAGGGGGTTAGCTCGGCAGCGGGTGTGTGTGACCCCCGAGATGGGCTCCCCACACAAAAACAGGCCCAGCAAACGGAGGTTGTGGTTTTCAAAATCAAAAAGGTGCGGTTTATTTTCTATTTACAGTGACAAAACACAGCAAAGCAAAAGAAACATAAACAAAATAAATCCTGGTCAACTTGACCTCTGACTAAACATACAGGTTTCCTAACTAACAACTGGGATTAGCCTAGTGCTGTCCTAGTCCCTAAGTCCCTGGTTTTAAATGTCCAAGCAAATAGCCACACAGGCTTTGTCTCACCGCACAGGGGTTCACTCTCCCTAGACAGTCCACACAGGTCTGGGTCCAGGCAGAAGCTGGGAGTTCTTATAGAGGCCTAAATGAGCTGACAAGCTTCAGCTGGTCTCATCAACTCCCTGTCTGCACGACGCCCCACACTCTCCCTAGAGGTATGAGTCATCCATGAGCCCACTAGCCTTATACAACTCTCCACCTAGTTGTATAAGTCGGCGTAAAGCCTGAATCTGGGCGAAATATATCTACCCCCCTGGATGCAACCAGGTGACTTTACCTTCCTGCTGTCACAATGTTTATATGGTTATGTGCACATACTTACGAATGGGTATGTTTAAATTGTACACATAGACCCACGACATCACCTACAGATAGAAGTAATTGATTGCCACACATATGCATCTATTTATAGATGTAGATATTTATTCATTAAGAAGGCTTAAAGGCTGTCTGGTAGTATTTTAATTCACTGCAGGCAATTCAGTACAGCCCTGATACTTTCACCAAATTAGAAGGTAAACATCACAGAGCCAAAAAAAACCCGGCAGTTGAATACAAATCACAGTAATAGATTCTGAACACCGGGGGCAATGTGGGTGATACATTGTTATCAAAACAGGCCCTTGGAGCTCCAGGGCACAGAGGTTAACTGTGGAGATGTCAGTACGGCGGTAGGTACCGGCGTATTTGTCATCACCCCACATAGCTAATTATCAATGTCCCCTTTGTATTTGTATTTAGGTTGGCTCGGTCTCACCGACACCGACAAGCAGATGCAATGTATCCTATCAGGACGCAGCTCGAATGCACACACCAATCAGAGGGAGGCATATCGAGCTGCGCCTGGTTGAACTTCCGCCCACAGCAGGGCATGGACGCGGACTATCTCAGGGCGCATGCGCGACGTCGCAGGCGCGCAGAGCGTGCTCTAACGTCCAGCCGAGGGGCGGGGTCTGACTCTGCATATATTCCGGTTGCTATGACGGTTGGTCACGCCCTCAGAAGAAGTCAGGAAGTGACGAAACGTCAGGGCGTGACCAACACAGTTCAGCAAACCGGAAGTGACGCGGACGCGTTCCAGGACCAGCCACACAGGAAACGCTGAGGAGATTTTACATCCAGTGTTCAACAGTGGCAAGTGCCCAGCGCTGAAGCGCTCGTTTTTACTCCATACTCAAATGCCTGTATATATTCTCATTGTGGTACGCAGATTTTATAAGGGGGGAGCCAAGGGGTTTGTTTCTCAATAAATTGGTTTTACAATATTACCCTATGTGGAGATATTTCTTTACCCTTACATATACCTGAGTTACCGCATGAAGTTTATGGTGGAGAAGAAAAGGAAAATTTATCTGATTGTATCATTGCTGAAGGAGGAATGTTGATCTAGGCTTACATTTATCCTGTATCTGGTGAGTGCGCCCCCTGAAGGGGACTTTCAAAAATCCCCCCACGCGGTGTAATACACTACTGGTGAAAGGAGCACTAAGAATTGGATACAACTAGATTCACCATTCACTACTTCATCACCTAGATAAGCGATTATCATAGAAGACGCACATTTGAACTTTTGTTCGTAGCGCTGCTACAGTTTTATTCTGAACTTTTAAACAAAGTTTTTAAAAAAGACTGTTTTTATATGAACATTTGATTTTAAGCAGCAGCTGTTCATTTACATTTATTTTACTATTGTTTATATTCTTACGGCACATCATCCTCAAGCGCAGAGTGATACTAGGAAGGAGGGCCAGACTATTTTAGTATCTTTTTTTATACGATGAAACATAATTGTTTGCAAATTTGCGTAGAAAATTGTGCAATATGCAGCAGCAGTAGACGATGTGGTTCAGTTTATAATCCGCCAAATGTATCGCTGTCTGGAACAGGCGGAACCGGCTGGCCATTATCCCGAAGGCATTCTCCACAACTCTCCGGGCTCTGGCCAGCCGGTAATTAAAAACCCTCCTCTCCGGGGTGAGGGTGCGTTGGGGAAACGGCCGCATCAGGTGTGGTCCTAGTCCAAAAGCCTCATCCGCAATGAAAACGAACGGGAGCCCTTCAACGTTCTCTGCATCTGCAGGCAGTGCAAGACCCCCAGCCTGCAGACGGTGAGCGAACTCCATCTCCGCAAATGATCCGCCATCGGACATCCGGCCGTTCTTCCCCACGTCCACATATAGGAACTTGTACCGTGCCGACACCACCGCCATTAACACTATGCTATTAAAACCTTTATAGTTGAAATAGTATGACCCCGAACGGGGTGGCGGCACTATGTGGACGTGCTTCCCATCAATTGCCCCTCCACAGTTGGGGAAATCCCACCGCTGGGCAAATTGGGAGGCCACAGTCAGCCATTCCTGTGGTGTGCTAGGGAACTGTGGAGTCAAACAAAAAGAAGACATTAGTACGGTTTATGGTTACAGTGCAAGCAGATGACACACCAAAAAACATTGTTGAGTAACATTATTATTTAAGGGAGTTTTTCCGAAAAATAAACAAAGGCCCACTTAGCAGATGCCTCACCCCCGCTGAGTGGACATTCTAAAATAATCTAAGGGGGGGGGCCTAAGGTGATTGTGGGGGATCCCAAAAAAGGATCTACCACTTTGCTGAGCTTGATTGAGAACTACAAATTTTTTAACATCTTTAGGGGGGGGGGAAGGTTGTCAAACTACGAGGGCAATGACCCCCAAAAATGAAAAGGAAAATAGAAGGCTAGCTGGGTTTGCGCCCACGATAGCATGCTGGAGAGGTTAGTGGAGGGAAATAGGCATGTAGGGCCCAAAAAGGGATTTACAGGTAAAAAAAGGCATGTGGAAAATGGGGACATTACCAGGATATTACAAACAGGCATATTTGTGTTAGGAGGAAAAAAAAAAAAGAGAATAAAAAAAGATAATGTGAGGTTAAAGGAGCATAATTACCTTCATATAGTCCTTCTGCAGGACCTGAATGATGGCCGAACACGTCTCAGGGATAATGATCCCGAGAGCCTGGGGGGAGATGCCTGTTGAGAACTTGAGGTCCTGCAAGCTTCTCCCAGTCGCCAGGTATCTCAACGTGGCAATAAGCCTCTGCTCGGCAGTGATGGCCTGGCGCATCACAGTGTCCTGCCTCGTGATATAGGGGGACAGCAAATCCAACAGACGGTGAAATACGGGGTCCGTCATCCTGAGATAATTCCTGAAATCATCAGGATTATTCTCATGGATTTCCCGCAGCAGAGGCATATGAGAGAATTGGTCCCGCTGGAGCAACCAATTCTTAGTCCATGAACTCCTCCTCACCCTGTTCACAGACTGAACTCGGGTTACAGTGTTAACTGCAACACCAAGCCCAAAGCCAGCACGAGCTCGAGAACGAGAACGCACTTCAAACATGGTTTTAAACCGGTCGGCTGGTCAGAACGCACTCAAACAGAACGCACCGTGGAACAGCAAGGCCTGAAAAGAACGATCTGAAAAACAGTAAACGAACGGCCAAGTCGGCACTGCAAGGCAGTAACGACCTGACTGCACGCACTGAATCACAAATACAAACCCACAAGCACAAACTGAACAACAGGAAACGATCTGCAAAGCACGGAGACTGAAAAGCGCGAATCGGCTCTCACCAAACTTTTACTAACACGCGGTAACACGAAATCAGCAAAAGCAGCCCAAGGGGTGGCGCCATTAGATTTGTTCGGCCCTTTTATAGCGCGTCGTACGTTTTGTACGTGCCGTCGTTTTGTTGCCGTCGGTTTTTAAACTGATGGTGTGTGGCCAAGACTGATGAAAAACAGTTTCATCGGATTTCCGATGGTCAAATCCATCGGATGAAAATCCATAGGTTATCCGATCGTGTGTACAGGGCTTAAGGCTTACCTGTAGGTGCAAGAAATATAAACCTACACGGTTTAGGAGATATTTGCAAAAAAAGACATACACCGATATCTACGGCGCGTGCGCGCCATAGACAATGGTGCATTCAGTCAGAATCCCCATTCACAAATCCGGCTTTGCCGGATTTGACAGCTCCCACGCGCTTGCGCGAAGTGACGTCTTCGCCGCTCCGGGCAATCACAGCACCGGAGTGGCGCTGTGATTGGCCGGAGCGGCGATACCCAGAAGTAACCTTCCGGGTATCTGTGGAGCGATGGATGCGGCTGGAGGGGGAGACGAGGACGGCTGGAGGGGGCCCCGATCTAAGGTAAGTGGTGCATAATGAGCTAGTATGCTAGTCAAACAAATTTTTTATCATTTTGTTCCCACAAATAGAGCTTTCTTTCGGTGGTATTTGATCGCCTCTGCGATTTTTATTTTTTGCACAACAAATAAAAAAAGAGCGAAAATTTTTAAAAAAACTAAGTTTTTCTTTGTTTCTGTTATTTTTTTTTTAAATAAGTACCTTTTCTACTTCAATGATGGGCACTGATAAGGTGGCACTGAAGGGCACTGATAAGGCGACACTGATGGGCACCGATGAGGTGGCACCAATGAGGTGGCACTGATGGGCACTGATGAGGTGGCACTGATGGGCACTGATGATGGGCACTGATAGGCAGCACTGATGGGCACTGATATGTGGCACTGGCATGCGGCACTGATGGGCACTCATAGGTGGCATTGATTGGCACTCATAGGCGGCACTGATTGGCACTCATAGGCGGCACTGATTGGCACTCATAGGCGGCACTGATGGGCACTCATAGGCGGCACTGATGGGCACTTATGGGTGGCACTGATAGGTGGCATGGATGGGCACTGATAGGTGGGCACAGATTGGCACGGATGGGCACTGATAGGTGGCACTGATGGACACTAGTAGGTGGCATTGGTGGCACTGGTGCCCAGCAATGCCAGCCACCACACATTGTGAAAGTGCCAGTCAGTGCCCATTTGTGGGCACTGATTGGCATATTTTTTTTATGTTTTTATTTTATTTATTTATTTTTACTACATGTGGATGGCCATGGGGGCCATCCACATGATTGGGGCTTCCCTGGTGGTCCTGGGGGGCTTCCCTGGTGGTCTAGTGTGGGTATCCGAGGGGGGGCTGCGCTGATAAACAATCAGCGCGAACCCCCCTGTCAGGAGAGCCGCCGATCGGCTCTCCTCTACTCGCGTCTGTCAGACGCGAGTGAGGAAGAGCCGATCAATGGCTCTTCCTGTTTACATTGTGATCAGCCGTGATTCGACACGGCTGATCACGTGGTAAAAAGCCTCCGACGGAGGCTTCTTACCGAGATCAGTGTAGCGGTGGGTCAGACTGACCCACCGCTCCACCGATCGCCGCGATGCGCGCCCCCCCGGGCGCGCGGCGGCTGTTATCCCGCAGGACGTCATATGACGTCCAGGGTGGATAACAGAACCACTTCCCGGACGTCAATCTGCTATTGACTGGGCGGGAAGTGGTTAAAGGTACAGGGGCATACTAGACACCCAGCATATAGCACAATGGCAGCAAAGGTGTCCAGTGTGCCCCCTCACCAATATTACATCAGTACAAACAACTGGCCACTGCCCCCACATATAACTGGCCTTTGCAGCAAGGAGCACATGGTAGGACGATGCATGTCAAATAAAACCAAATAAAATTCCCAGCTCAACTTACCGACCAGCCTGCAACCAACCAAATTATCCTGTTTAACAGTATGTGTTAAAAACAGGGGTTTAGTTTGCATACATTTGCAAATACATGCATAAGCTGCAGAGCCACTTCACGGCACCCCAGTATTATCTGCAGTCCTAACTCAAAATTTTGAGAGCCTCCATAGTAGAAGCACATGCGTTATAATGTGTACCACCCTCTAGTTAGTGTGCTAGTGTAAATAGGTTAGTTGTTAGTGTAGGCAAATTGGCTTGACTGAAAGCCAGGCCTGGGTTTTGAATCTGGGCCAGTGACTCAGGGAGGCTAGATGGCATCCTGACAGCTCTTCTGGTGCCTCCCCCTGTTCTTTGGAACATAACATTGGAGAATGTTCTAGACATAGATGGGTGGAAAGCTAGGAGTGGCTGTCATACATATTTATGAGGGCCTCAGACAATCCCCAGCAAATGGGCTGGCAGAGGGCAGACTCCCCTCATAAATGACCATGAGTCATGCCAGCAGGGTCCAGTCAGATGGAAGATGGATTTCTGAGGAGGCTGTCGATGGCCCTTAAGGGTGTCCCCTAGTCTGTGGGGGGGGGGTGACTTTGAGCCTGGGGCACGGATGCTGGAAAGATCCCCTAAATACACATGAAGGAAGCCTTTCTTGGAGGCACAGGAGCAAGAAAAGGAGAGCAGGAGCAGGTCAGCACATCCAGGAGATCTCCTGAGAGTCACCGGGTGAGCTGGTGAGTTGCCAGTCTGGAGGACTGTGAAGAGAGAGTCAGTCTGGAGGGCTAGTGAAAGGGGCAGCTTCAGCCAGTTGGGTTGGTAGTGCCTGAAGAGGTGGTGCTGGGATCAGTAGCCACAGGAGGAATGTGAGCTGGACACTGAACTTTTTGCTACACAACCAAGGGGCCTCGGGTTCCTGCCTACAACAGGGTATTTCTCTAATCTGACTGAGTGCCTTGCAGTGGCGGCTGGTGCTTAAAATTTTTCGGGGGGTGCAAACAAACTGAAAAAACAAAACCAAAAAACAATTGCAGCCTCACTGTGCCCATCAAACGCAGCTACTGTGCCCATCAATTGTCGCCACTGCGCCATCAAACGCAGCCACTGTGTCCATCAATTGCCGCCAGTTTACCCCATCAAATGCTACCAGTTTGCCCCATCAAATGCAGCCAGTTTTCCCCCTCAAATACAGCCAGTTTCCCCCCTCAAATAATGCCAGTTTGCCCTCTCAAATGCAGCCATTTTGCCCCCTCAAATGCAGCCAGTTTGCCCCCTTAAATACAGCCAGTTTCCCCATCAAATGCAGCCAGTTTGCCCCCTCAAATACAGCCAGTTTGCCCCCTCAAATGATGCCAGTTTGCCCCCTCAAATGCAGCCAGTTTGCCCCCTCAAATACAGCCAGTTTTCCCCATCAAATGCAGCCAGTTTGCCCCCCCCCCGGCACTTACCTTTCTCGGGTCAGCGCCGTCCTCCTCCACGCTCCCTCCGAGTCCTCAATGTCAACTCTGCTCGCCTGTCGCTTCAGCCAATCAGGTGACCGGTAACCAGACCCGGTGCACCTGATTGGCTGAGAGGCGGGTCAGTGTTTGGGAAGCGATTCCCCAACACAGCATTGTTTAAACAGGGAATGCACAGCAGTGCGCCCACTGTTTAGTCATTTGGAAGCCGATTAGAGCCCACAGGCTCTAATCAGGAAGCCTATTAGTGCCTATCGCTCTAATCAGGCACTTCCAAAACACACCCACCGCTGTAATTCAGATGACCGGCGCTCAACAGGGGGCCGGACACCTGAATAGTGCAAAGCATGAATCTATCTATTGGAGATTGACGGGTGCAGGAGAGAGGGGGCGGCGCTCCTGTGCCCACTATGGACGCACCGCCACTGGTGTCTTGTCAGATCTTTACAGTGTGCCAGCTGAGTTCTGCAAGCAAGTGAGTGCTGGAGGAAGAAGTGAAGTGTATATAGAGGCTGTGTATAGGACTGTATATATGAAAAGTTGTCCCTGAAGTTGTTCTGAAGTCAAGTGGGCATCCCATAATCTCCAATCCCTATCCAAGTTATTATCCCTCAATAAAACAAAAAAAAAGTCAGACTGTTCCCTGACTCTGAGTGTCTGTGGAAATTTAGTGTGCCTGGCTGTGCAGGGTCCCATTCTACTGGTGGTCCTTGGGGGGTGCGCTACAATTGATAGGCAGAGGGTAAGTGAGCCTGGAGGGCTCATAGGGCTTCATAGGGTAGACTTTATGTAGGCTGCACTTACTTTCTTTGTGCTCTCACACCATTCTGATCAAGTTGAAATATACACAGGACCATCCACCTTTCTGTCACCTCAATGTCAAGGACCCTGATGTCAACCTACTAGACAAGTCTAGTAATTGGCTGCTGTTACTCCCTGAGCTTCAATGTGGAAGTTAGGGGCAGTGTTACGTGACACTACACTTAGAAGGCTTGAGAATTTCTCCTGTGGTTTGGAAACAGATCAGTGTGATGAAGAAACGCAAGGAATTTCATGTCTCCTTATGATCCCATTTTAAGCCCAAACAGAACTTCTAGTTTTAATCAGCTAAATATATTTGTGTCCATCAGAAGTTAATGTGTTCAAATCCAGTGCGTTTTCTTTAGAACAAAGCCATGGTTTGAGTTGAATAGCCTGTACTCTTTCAGCATGGTGCAGCGACGGACCTTTGCTCTCTGTGTGGAAGCAGAAGTCTCTCTGTAGATGTCCAACATGCCCCCTGTTATGTAAGAACTACAGCTTTCCATTCAACGGAGCATAAGCTTTGATAAATGGAGAGCCCTATACCTGAATCAGCAAGTAGGGTTGCCACCTCATCCCTTTAAAACTGAACACGTATTAATTATACAGGTTCTGTGGCTGATTAAGGTAGTAATTGAACTCACTTGGCGCCTTATCTGCATTAAATTAGCCTCAGAACCTGTGTAATTCATATGTTTTCGGGTTTAAAGGGATGAAGCGGCAACCCTATCAGCAAAGGCATGTCAGACCTCTGCAGAGAGACCACTGCATCCACACAGAGAGCAAGAGTCATTCTCTGTAGCATGCTGGCAGGAGACATATTCTTGTTTTTAGGCTGTGGCTGCTTTCTAAAGAAAACAAACTGCAACGCTTTTCACATTTTTGATCCACCTGAAATTTATTTAGCTGATTTAATGTTCAGGTAGACTTTAGAGCTCATGTACATGTTTCAGCGTCTGACATACATTGTGAGGACAGCTGCAGCGCACAGCTGCCAATACTAATGAGTGGCTGTATGTTGGCTGCATGCAAGTGTTGCAGGTGCCCTGCTTATCCCGTGGCCTGGCCAAACTGGCCAAGGTTCTTCTGTGAGGGAGAAAGTGCCTGTCAGTTTCTGCTGAGGAATCCCCCCACCTCCTTTTTTACCTCTTCACTGTCTCACAGAGAGCTGCTCACTCTACATCCTTCCCTGTGCTCCTAATGGCGGGAGGAGAGGGGGTCAATCAGAGTGAAAGCAATTAAAGGAACCAATGAGAAGGACTTTAACAGCTGCAGCTGTAAAGGATTCTGGGATATGTAGTCCCCATCTAAAACAGTCTCATAGCTTTCTATGGGAACAGAGCTACAAGAGCCAGCCTGCTTTGAGGAGAGAGAAACAAAAGACTCCAGGCATGGGAAGGGACAGGACTTAGGGGAGAGACGCTGCTTCCCGGGTCAGTCCAGTGCAGTGTTCCGGGCATCCACGGCTGGTCGGAGACATCCAGCCTGAGAGAGGGGGATCCCAGGTGCATATCCAGACACACCTGCACCGACGATGTGAATCGTTCCAGTGTGAGGTAACCAGTTGGGTCACTAGAAGAAACAATATACAACAGTTAAAACAAATATTGGGGCCAGATATCATGAATCTATTGTAATGATTATTTAGAAGCCGATTCGTCCGTTAGAACGGGGTACCTTCAAAACTTGGAGACACTCAATAGAACAAACAGTGGGGGGAACCAACATGGCTACCCCAAAAACAAGAAGCTGCATTAGGAGAACCAACCACAGTATTAATACCGTGGTTGGTTCTCCTTATACAACTTCTTGTTTTTGGGGTCACTAGAAGAGCCTGCCTGTTCCACTACGGTCCTTGGGTCCTTGATCGCAGGATTGGTGAGAGAGCTTTTGCCCATTTGCAGGAAAGAAGGACACTGCACACTGATAGAGTTGAATGAACACTGTATACAGACATCATTGCTGTTAGTCACCTTGCTGACACTTGTAGCGCCACAGGCCAACAGGCCAACCAGATACAGAGACACTGTATACAGACACCATTGCCCTTATTTACCTTCTTAAGGAAGATCCTGCATTCTTTGTTTGGTAATCTGTACCAGTTGTATTTATTTGCTCTGCCATTCAGGAGTTTAAGTGCACCAACGAGAGTGGCTAGCTGAAGATACAAGGCCTCATCCTTCTCTAAGAAGCTGAAGTTACTGGTGCCATTTGGGCACGCACATGCATGTTCAGGGATCTGTATATGATGTAGATGTGTAAGATTGTTTGCCTTGAGAGTTAATTCATTGAACGTTGATCTGGGTACAGTGTTTGTAGTTGGGCCTGTGGTGTCAGGGGATAGGAGAGAGAGAGGTCTGACATAATGAGGGTCAGTCTTCTGCTCTCCTCCTGCCTGAACTTATAGAGGCAAATTTGAGTAGAGATAACCAATCCAATATAAAGTGTCATACTGTGATTTATTTGCCATTTAAGTGTGCCTCTGCTCTTGGGAACATTCTCAGGTTTGGAATCCCCTGAAAGCAGCCTGAATATAGTATTGAGCTATATTGCTCTTAATCTCAGTTATTGCTCTCCAGTTGATTACTTGAATATATATATACTGTTGCTGTCTGTTACTTTTCCAGAGAAATATTGCAGTAAAGACAATTTCTGTGTTTTATCATAATGTGTGTGTTTCTCTTTGGTCGTTGCACTTACACTATTGCCAGGTGTGCCAAGAGGGGCATAGACTGTTATTGGAATTGAGAGTACACAACAAACATACTTAAGCGGCTCCTGCCGGGGTAGCGCTACACAAGTATACTCTGCAATTGCATGAACATACTGTATGCAAGGGTTTGAAAGTCCCTGGCAGTACAAAAGACGTGTTCAGGGATTTACGCCCATGTGCGTGTGTGAGTTTATGCAAGCATGGTGTATACACATACAGTTAATGTACAGGCATTTATTACTATGAGTTACAGTATGCTGCAGCTGTATCTCCCGGGTGCAGAAATATGCCTGCAATTTACGTTGGATGCCATGTAAATGAGACATAAAAGTCAGCCTGTGACTTTCCTTAGTATGGACAAATTATGCTTTGACTTTAAAGCTGAACTTTGTGTGATGGTAGTTTTTGCTGGATAATATTCCCAGTTCCCGTACTGAATTTACCTTTGGCCTGGAATTACTATTTAAGCCCTTACAATTGTCCTGGGCCTATTTAATGTGATAGTTTAAGTAAAGTGTAATAGTGTTTAATAGTTCAAACGTTAATGTGTGATGATAATTATGTAGTACAATCATTAGTTCCTTCAAAGTAATAAACCCACATGCATTAACAAGTGATATTTACTTGTAAACAAATACTTTAAAATCCATGGTTATAGCTTTAGCCAAGTTACCACAATTCATCTTTCCATGACAGAAATGACTGAATAGGGATAAGTTTATGTATTCATAGAAATCGTTGGATTGTGAATATCTATGCCTCTGCAATCAATATTGCAGAAATAATAAATAGTTGACTAATTGCTGATAGAGCATAGCAAAAGGGTGGGAAGCTTTGCATGCCACTATTTTGGTATGGTAGTGGAGACTGTAAGGAGACGGACATGTATGTTGGACATGGTCTCCTGCACTGAAAGTGTGATTATGAGATCACAGTCAGCTATTTATCTAGGTTTTAAGGGATAGCTGTACTTTTGTTGAAAAGAAAATTTAGTAAATTAAAAAAATAATATAGTATGTACAATTACTACACAAGCCATATCGTAATTTAATGTTATTAAAAAATTACCTTTCCTGTTCAATCAAGCTACAGTTTACAGAACCTTATAGACCAGTGGTCCCCAACCATTCCCGCACCAGTGACTGCTTTTTCCAAGGATCGGGGGGCAGTTGTTCATTGAGTCTCACCCCCTTCATATCAGTGACTACAGTTCCCCTTTACATCACAGTTCCCCAATAAAGCAGTGCCCTAGTCCTAAGGGGACAGCACTGTAAAGGGGCATTGTAATGATTACAGTGCAGTCCTCTTTATATTACAGTGCCCCTAGCAATCACAGCTCCCCCCATCACAGTCCCCCTTGCAGTCATTGCCTCCTCATCACAGTGCCCTTTGCAGTCATGGCCTCCTCATCACAGTGCCCCTTGCAGTCATTGCCTCCTCATCACAGTGCCCCTTGCAGTCATGGCCTCCTCATCACAGTGCCCCTTGCAGTCATGGCTCCCTCATCACAATGTCCCTTGCAGTCATGGTCCTCCTTCATCACAGCCCTGCTTGCAGTCATGGTGCCCCCCCCCCAATCACAGTGCCCCTTGTCACTTGTTAAAGCGGAGTTCCGCCCAAAAGTGAAACTTCTGCTCATTGTACTCCTCCCCCCTCCCGTGCCACATTTGGCATCTTTCAGGGGGGGAGGGGGGACAGCATATCTGTCTTTCACAGGTCTGCTTTTCCAACTTCCGGGAGCCTCAGCCGTGGGTATTGATACCACCGGGCCAGTAGGAGAGAGGAGCAGAGTCTTGCGCATGCGCAGTAGGGTTCCCAGCGTGAAGCCGAAAGGCTACTCTGCCGGGTTCCCTTACTCGAAATGGAGGCGACATGCACCCGACAGCTGATGGAAAGATCAGCTGCGGTGCTGACATCGCTGGTGTCCAGGACAGGTAAGTGTCCTATTATTAAAAGTCAGCAGCTGCAGTATGTGCAGCTGCTGGCTTTTGATTTTTGCAGCGGTGGGCAGACTTCCGCTTTAATATGAGAATGTCTCCTGCTCTGTCCTGATCTGCAGCTTTTGGAAGAATAGACACAGGCTGCTAAATGACTGGACTGTCATGGACCGCAGTCATCTACTGTATTACTGCCTGCTGTGCAGTGGCGACCCGCTTATCAACAGGCTGAGGACCAACACTAGTTTGCAGCCTGGGGATTGGGGACCCCTTTGATTTGAAGGATACAAAGAAGGGTAAACCTATCAGGGAATTTTTAAAATAAAGGTGAAATCTGAACCCATTATTCCAGCACTGAAGGCAAAGTGCTATTCAGCCACATTTCTTTAAAGAAAATCCGTGAGTAAATATATAAAGCTATTACTATCCATAACTGACACCACTGTGTACCCGTATGTCATTTCTGATTAATTGTAGAGCACCCTATAAACTGAAAATACTGTATATTATAGGCAATAATGAAGTTACCTTAGTTTTTGTAGCCAGGAATCTGATGCAGATTTTCTTGCCATGGGGGCTTCAAAGTGAAATACAAACAAAAGAAGAAAAAACAAGACTTTTAAACACCCCATCTCCTGAAGAAGCATGGGGTGAAACGCATTGGCATACAGAACTCATCTTCAGCGTATTTTGTGATCACTAGATATCTGCATTTTATTTTTAATCTCAAACTAAATAAAAACAATAAAAAATAAAAGATGTGTATATACTAACTGAAAAATGCAGCAAACTTTAAAGAATTAAATACTTAATCCAAACCAATACTCATAAACAAAAAAAGTTGTGCAAATAGCACATGTGACTAATCAAAAAATCAACTGATAAATAGGTGAATATATTAGAGAAAGTGTCACTGAAAAAAAGTAAATGTTGAAAACGTAGTGATCCAAAAAGGATCAAAAAATATGTGACATATGTGTATAAACTATGTATCAAAAAACAATTAATGTGAGAAAATACATGAAAAACACATCATGTGGAAAAAATATAAGACACAAACAATGTTGCCAAGTGAGAATAATAAATGTTCAAAAGTTCATCTTTCGCCGTGAAATATGTGTAAAAACATGAAAACCCCTAAATCAAAATATAGGAATCTATAAAACTGCAATAATAGAGCAGTTCAGAGTCCCACTGAAGGAAAACGTAGTGATCCAAAAAGGATCAAAAAATATGTGACATATGTGTATAAACTATGTATCAAAAAACAATTAATGTTAGAAAATACATGAAAAACACATGAAATACATGAAAAACACATCATGTGGAAAGAATATAAGACACAAACAATGTTGCCAAGTGAGAATAATAAATGTTCAAAAGTTCATCTTTCGCCGTGAAATATGTGTAAAAACATGAAAACCCCTAAATCAAAATATAGGAATCTATAAAACTGCAATAATAGAGCAGTTCAGAGTCCCACTGAAGGAAACAAAGCCGACTTGAAGGATCTTCCAAAATCTGCAGCAATATCGTATAAAACTTGCACAAATGGATCACATATTGTACATCAATCCTTATGCGGGGAGTAAATGCAGCCAGATGGCCTCTTACCGAAATGGATGGACTCCTAAAACGGTAGTCTTTCTCACGTTGTAAGCCCAAAGGGATCAGCTGCTGATTTCCACTCTTCGGTCGGCACACACACCTGCTCGTCTGCACACACACCTGCCTGTGTCTCTCCCTGGATCGCTGGATTGTTTTCAGGGCATATGGCTCAGAGATCTTACTCCGCCCTGCTGCTCGGCAACTTCCTTTTACTGCTGTAGGTCAGCTGGCACCTGTGGTTCCACAAGCTCTTGCTGTACTTAGCAGCTATAAGCTTTAAGCTTATTCCAATGGGGATGCTAAATCTCATGACCTGGGGGTCCCTGAAGAATTCCCTTAATTTTTCAGGGATTTCCTCTCACTTTCTGTTTAGCTATAGGACAGGAAGTCCCACAATGGGACAAAGATGGTGAAAATAAAATCTGACAGGGGTATAACCCTCTCTTACTCCAAAATGAAAAAAAAAGTTTTGCCTATAGTTCTACTTTTAGCATCGCCGCTGCCATACGGTGTATCCAGCATGTTGTTAGTCAACTGTCTGTTTTTACCGAGCTTTTGAACCTAACCAAAAAAAATTATTCTTAGAGTTTTTTAAATATATTTTTAAATCATTTTGGCAATTTTCCCCCTTAACCACTTGACCACTGGGCACTTAAACCCCCTTAAATAACCAGACCAATTTTCAGCTTTCGGCTCTCTCACATTTTGAATGACAATTACTCAGTCATACAACACTGTACCAATATGAAATTTTTGTCCTTTTTTTCCCACAAATAGAGCTTTCTTTTGGTGGTATTTAATCACTGTTGGGTTTTTAATTTTTTGCGCTATAAAAGAAAAAATACTGAAAATTCTGTAAAAAAAATATTTTTTCTTCGTTTCTGTTATAAAATTTAGCAAATTAGTAATTTTTCTTCATAAATTTTGACCAAAATTTATACTGCTACATATCTTTGATAAAAATAAGTACAAATTGGTGTATATTATTTCATCTTTGTGAAAGTTATAGAGTCCACAAGCTATGGTTCCAATATCTGAAAATTAATCACACCTGAAGTACTGACGGCCTATCTCATTTCTTGAGACCCTAACATGCCAGAAAAGTACAAATACCCCCCAAATGACCCCTTTTTGGAAAGAAGACATTCCAAGATATTTAAAAAGAGGCATGGTGAGTTTTTTGAAGTTGTAATTTTTTCCCACAATTCTTTGCAAAATCAAGGTTTTTTTTATTTTATAATTTTTTTCACAAAATTGTCATATTAGCAGGTTATTTCTCACACACAGCATATGCATACCACAAATTACACCCCAAAACACATTCTGCTGATACTCTCGAGTATGGCGATACCACATGTGTGAGACTTTTACACAGCCTGTCCACATACAGAGGTCCAACAAGCAGGGAGCACCTTCAGGCGTTCTGGAGCACCCAGGCCAATTCTGACATTTCTCTCCTACATGTAAAAATCATAATTTATTTGCTAGAAAATTACATTGAACCCCAAAACATTATATATATATGTTTTTTTAGCAAAGACCCTAGAGAACACAATGGCGGTTGTTGCAACTTTTTATCTTGCACGGTATTTGCGCAGCAATTTTTCGAACGCGTTTTTTTGGGAAAAAAAAACAGTTTTGTGCTCTAAAAAAAAACAAAGCAGTAAAGTTAGGAAAAACAGAAAGAGAGACAAGCTCTCACTAACGGTATTTTGCAGGGAAAATACAGTTCTGATAGCAGGTGAGTGTACTAGAAACAACAATGTAAGAAAAATATAAATTTATTTGTAACATCATAAAAATTTACATAATACAGATTCATAAGCTCGGAAAATAAAGATCTATGTTGTGCAATTAGCCGACATGTTTCGCACTGTATGCGCTTCGTCAGGGCTTAGCACGTGTCTTTAATTTCATGGTGTCTGTATAAGACATAAAAATATATATAATTAATATCATACACAACAGTACATAGATTGATATGATAAAAAATATACTACATATTCACAAATTTTATAAAGATATGTCATGCTCACCCAATCTGCAGTAAAGTTAGCCCAAAGTTTTTGCATGAAGTTACGCCAAGCAAATAGATACCTAACTCATCACCCTTCAAAATTGCACGGGCTCGTGGAATGGCGCCAACCTTCGCTACTTAAAAATCCCCATAGGCGACGCTTAAATTTTTTTTACTGGTTACATGTTTTGAGGTCTAGGGCCAATATTATTGCTCTCGCTCTAACGTTCGCAGCAATACCTCACATGTGTGGTTTGAACACCGTTTTCATATGTGGGCGGGGACTTAGGTATGCGTTCGCTTCTGCGTGCAAGCAGAGCATCCCGTAAGAACAATCAAGCGGTGGAACAGCTGCTATGATTATTCTTATGGTGTAGAGAATCACCAGCTAAAAAAGCTGATATCTGAATGATGCCTGTAGCTGTAGGCATCATTCAGATATCCCCGCACAAAGTCAAGGACGTCATATGACGGCCGGCAGGTGGGAAGTGGTTAAAACACATTTTTTTTTAACACAAAGTTGTCTATTTATACAATATTTCTAACACACAGCATGTACAAACCAAAAATGACACCCTAAAATAGATTCTCCTACTCCTCCTGAGTACTGCGATACCACATGTGTGAGACTTCCACAGCCTGGCCACATACAGAGACCGAGTACAGCCGAGTATGGCTGAGCATGGCAGAGCATGGCCGAGCACGGCCGAGCATGGCCGAGTATGGCCGGGTATGGCTGAGTATGGCTGGGTACGGCTGGGTATCACCGAGGATAGCTGGGTACAGCTGGGTATTGCAGAGTATGGCTGGGTATCACAAGTATGGCAGGGTATTGCCGGGTATTTCAGAGTATGGCAGGGTATTGCAGAGTATGGCAGGGTATGGCAGAGTATGGCAGGGTATGGCAGGGTATTTCAGAGTATGGCAGGGTATGGCAGAGTATGGCAGGGTATGGCAGAGTATGGCAGGGTATGGCAGAGTATGGCAGGGTATGGCAGAGTATGGCAGGGTATTGCAGAGTATGGCAGGGTATTGCAGAGTATGGCAGAGTATGGCAGGGTATGGCAGAGTATGGCAGGGATGGCTGAGCACTGGGTATGCAGGGATGGCTGAGCATGGATGGCTGGATCTGTGACTGCAATTGTCACAGAGCAGCACTGTGGGCACTACAGATCCAGCCCACAGCGCTGCAGCTCTCCGCTCTTTCCCCCTCTCCTCTCACACTGTACCGATCGGTACAGAGAGGGGAGAGAGGAACCGGCTTCATGGCATGACGCCGGTTTGTTTACAAGTGATCGCTCCGTCATTTGACGGAGCGATCACGTGGTAAATGGCCGCTATCAGCGGCCATATACCGTGATCCGTGATGCGCCGGGTCCTCTGGACTCGGCGGTCACGGACACTCCCGAGTGCGCGCCCCAGGGGTCGCGTGGGAGTGCGATTCTGGGAGGACGTCAATGTACGCCCTTCCAGAGTTAACAGACCACCCTGTAGCCGTCATTCGGCTATGGGCCGGTTGCTAAGTGGTTAATGACCAGGCCATTTCTTGCGATACGGCACTGTGTCACTTTAACTGATAATTGCGCAGTCATGCTACGTTGTACCCAAACAAAATGTATGTCCTTTTTTCCCCACAAATAGAGCTTTCTTTTGGTGGTATTTGATCACGGTTTGTTATTTTTTACTTTTTGCTATAATACATATCCCCAAATAAAAGAAAAAAATCAAATTTCTTCATCAGTTTAGGCCAATATGTATTCTTCTACATATTTTTGTTAAAAAAAAAATCGCAATACGCGTACATTGATTGGTTTGCACAAAAGTTATAGCATCTACAAAATAAGGGATAGATTTAATGCATTTTTATTATTTATTTATTTTTTACTAGTAATGGTGGCGATCTGCGATTTTTAGCGGGACTGTGACATTGCGACGGACAGATAAGACACTTTTGACACTGTTTTGGGACCAGTGACATTTATACAGCGATCAGAGCTAAAAAAATAGCCACTGATTAATGTATAAATGTCACTGGTAGGGAAGGGGTTAACACTAGGGGGCGATCAAAGGGTTAAGTGTTCCCTAGAGAGGTGTTTCTAACTGTGGGGGAAGTGTATTGACTGGAGGAGGAGAGAGATCACTGTTCCTGATCACTAGAAACAGCAGATCTCTCTCTACTCCCCTGCCAGAATGGGGATCTGTTTGTTTACATACACAGATCCCCATTCTGGCTCTCTGTGGAGTGATCGTGGGTCGCCGGTGGACATTGCAGCCACAGGCCACGTGCATCGGCGCCGCGGGCGTGCACGCCCCATATAGCTTCTTAAAGTGGCACAATGACGGCGATTTGCGCAGCCGTGCCAACCTGCCGCAGTATAACTGCGGCGGCTGGTTGGCAAGTAGTTAACTCTCTTCCTCTGCAGATCGAAGTTCATACCTTTTATCTGTAGATGAGAAACAAAGAAAGTTACAATTGATACAATGTTTCAAAGTAACATTCTGTATTCGAGGCTGAGCAATGTTGTTGATAAACATTGCCAGACTGCTTTTTCTTTTTGACGGCTCTTGCTGCCGACCTTCTTTGTGTACTCTGCAATGCAGCTGTGACTAATTAAAGCTAAATTGTCGGGTTCTGGGAGAGGGAAGGATCCCCGCAGCACGGCACAGCAGAAGGACTGGACTTACTAGACACGTCCTGTGTCCAAATATGACGTGCTTTTGGGCGTGCCTGCAGGGCCGTCTTTAATATTGATTGGACCCTGGGCAAACATTTTCTTGGCCCCCCTCCCCCCCCATGCATTTTCACTCTCCACCTGCTCTGAGACATACAATAAATAGCAGCTATACTTACAATCAGTTAACTGTATCAGATCAGGCAGCAATTGTGATTGGTTGCCAGTGGTTACAGCATATCATTACTGCTTACTGACTGGTTGCTAGAGGTTACAGCACACATTACGGCTCACTGATTAGTTGCTAGAGGTTACAGCACACATTATAGCTCACTGATTAGTTGCTAGATGTTACAGCATGTGATTTCTGCTTGTTAATTGGTTGCTAGAGATTACTGTACAGTAATACTGCTCACTGATTGGTTGCTAGAGGTTACAGCACATCATCTCCTCACTGCAGGGGGATATGATATACATAAGAATGCTGCCTTAATCAGGCAAATATAAAATATTGCATATTCATTTTCTCTATTTTCCTTTTTGGGCAGAAGATGCAGTTTTAGTCTTCTTTTCATATCTCCCCTACTGCCTAAGGTTTCAGTTATATCTAAACCCTGTATAATAATATCTAAAATTAGATAACTATTGCTGTATTCTCTCTGTAAAAATCTACAGTTTCCTGATATCCTGTATTAAATGTTTATGTGTAAAACGAATATTGTATGCATATAGAAAAACATATAGAAAATCAGTTTAAAGGCTTTAAAACAATAAATCAACCCAGACCATTATAGCTTTCCTTTAAATCACTTCTCTAGCTATAGGAAGGAGTTAATTGTTAAAAGAGAGGAATTCTCTTGTATGAAGTAGCTAGTCCATCAAAACAGCATCAATAATATTGAGTTGCATTCTGCTTACTCCGATCACTAATCATGTATTTACGACATGGCCAGTACTCCTCCCAGGCATCCCAGGGATGCTACCTATAAATCCTGGACAGCGACAAGCTGATCACAAACAGGCCATTAATTATTCTGTTATAAAAAGGACGATTAGAAGTGTCTTCATTATAAGGTTGAGTTTGCTAATATTTTTTTCTGACAACTATCATTTTTCTATGGTCTCTCCTGATTAAAAAGCTGCTAAGGATAATTTCTCTACCATATTGACAAAAGTGAAAATAACCCAGAGAAAATCTGTTTTATAGACAGATATTTGAGCTTCTAATATTATTTTATGCATATCTCACTTTTATTTAAAGGCATTTTTTAGTTTGCCAAAAAAAAAAAAAAATGCTACATTATTTGTTACGTGTGATCTCTATTAAGTTAGGATTTCACAAAATTAAAAAAAAAAAAAAAAAAAAAATTCTTGTTCATACATCACGGGACACAGAGCGGCATAGTCATTACTATGTGGGTTATATAGAATTACCTTCAGGTGCTGGCACTGGCAACTTCCAAAACAGGAAGTACCCTCCCCTATATAAGCCCCTCCCATCCGGGAGCACCTCAGTTTTTTGCCAGTGTCTAAGGTGTTGGCCAAGGTTAACATGTATTCATCTGGGCTTGTGTACAGGTTCTCTGGGCCTTAGCAAGCTATTCCGGATCCGACCAAAAAAGCTTCATAGCTAAACAGTCGGTACCCGGGCCTTGCAGAGAAGAGCAGGGTTTTGCCTGTAATGCCTCTCTTAGGAGGGCTGGACCCTGGGATCCAGAGCTCTGGTCATACCCAAAACCAAGAGGCTATCTGTGCAGGGTGCTATACAGGTCCAGGGGAGTGGAATCCTTGGGAACCCGGTCCCTGAAGGTCTAGTACAATGCCTGCCGTGAGAGGTGAAATTTGGGCTTCTGTGGACCAAACAAAGTCCTGCGGCGGGGAAAAGGTAAGTGGGGGCCCCTCAGGAACTTGGTTCTATTGAGGGGACCCCCAAGCCTAATATGTCTTTCTGCCTGTTACCTAAAGGTATTCCCGCTAATAGCTGTATATGCCTAAGAAATCCTAGAAATGTCTTTTCATAAAGGAAGTTTTAAAAACTGTAAACCTAGAAATGTTTTTCATAAAGGAGGTTTTTAAAAAAAAAAAAAAAAGACAAAAGTGCGGTACCTGTGTTTGTCCACTAGAGGCCGCTGTGGAACGCTTTTTTTCTCGGGACTATTCCTTCCATGGTGAAAGTCCAGGCAGATGAGTGAGCTCTCTATCAGGGAAGCTGCATTCCTCTGTCATGCTGCCAAGTAGTTTCCTTCCATCCCCAAGTCCTGGTGAAACAGGGACCCTGGCTCCTCTCCCTACGTGGCGCCAAGAGAGCACACGTGCATGCGCGCGCGCGCGCACACACGCTTTCTTTTTATAGATTTAGCTTCAAAAAAGGGGGCGGAGCCTGGCGGATGACGCGCTCTGTGCGCCCAGCGCTTCGGCGCATGTGCGGGCGTCCCAGCAAGATAAAAGGACTCAGTCCACGCTGCTTGCTATGGACACAGAGCATGAAAAGGAGCTGGTAGCATGGTATAGGGGCTTACAGCGGGCGGTTGATACAGGCATCCCCAGAAAGACGCATTAGTAGACACCCACTGATGTACATAGCAGCAAATTGCATTAGACTATTTCAGTAAAGGGGTGTATTGCGGCTGGAATACCTCAGCTTTGAACTAAGGAATATGCCGCCTAAAAAACTCCGAGATATACCTCTCAGGAAGTGTAGGGGGTCTCCATCGGGCTCTGAGGATCTGGAGCAGTCATCTGCACCTTCCTCCCCTGAGAAATCAGAGGTTAATACCCATAAGGAACCCCCGGGTGTGCCAGGTACTGCGGCTGTCCTCAGTCCACCTGCTCCTGCATATATAACAGAGGAGGTTTTTGCCTCAACTCTGGAGGGATTGGAGCAGAGATTGGCAGCATTGATCGCTTCTTCTCTACAGGAAAGAAAGCGCGCCAGATCTCCATCCCCTCCATTAGAGTGCCTGTTGGCAGAGCAACAGTCCCAGGAAGGGACTGACCTACCTGAAGGGGATCAGGAGGAGGTTAACTCTGTTTTTGAGGAATCGACAGTAGATGAACCATTTTCAGCATCACAGACTGAAAGATTGTGGGTCCAGACCCTAACTGACATGGTTCGATCTGCATTTAAAATGCCTCTTGTTGAACCATCAACTACTGCTGTCTCCTCATTGGGGTCGCTAAAAGCTCCCCAGATTAATTGCTCCTTTCCAATTCATCCATTATTGGAAGGACTTATATACCAGGACTGGGAACATCCTGATAAACTATTTGTTCCACCTAAGAAATTTAAGGTGATCTATCCCATGGAGGAAAAATTCACCCAGAGATGGAATGTTCCTACGGTGGACGCAGCCATTTCTTCTGTGAACAAATCACTGACATGTCCAGTAGATAATGTTCAAATGTTCAAAGATCCAGTAGATAAAAAATTGGAATCTTTATTAAAATCTGCTTTTTCCACAGCAGGGGCTGTTACACAGCCAGCAGTGGCAGCTATTGGGGTCTGCCAAGCTTTAAAGGATCAAATGAAAATGGTCCTGAGGGATTTGCCAGACCAGCAGGCCCAGGCTCTGGCTGATCTGCCTAGAGCATTATGCTTTGCGGTTGACGCCATCAAGGATTCTATCCATCAGGCCTCCCGCCTCACGCTGTCTTTGGTACATATGCGTAGGCTTCTGTGGCTCAAAAACTGGTCTGCTGAGGCTCCCTGTAAGAAGCTCTTAGTTAGCTTCCCATTTCATGGAGAACGCCTTTTTGGCGAAGACCTGGATAAATATATCCAGAAGATTTCCAGTGGTAAAAGTACTCTCTTACCAATTAAAAAGAGGTCTAGGGGTCCATCTTTTAAGAGGACTACCTCTCCTATCCCTGGGACGTCTGCTACTAAGCAGTTCCGACGGCCTCCTCGGTCAAACTCAGGAGGTAAAAATCAGGGACAGTCACAGGGTAATAAAAAACCCTGGATCCGAAGAGGTACTAAACCAGCCTCCAAGTCAAGCCTATGAAGGGCTGCCCCCACTCAAACGGGTGGGGGGAAGACTTCAGTTGTTCACAGAGACCTGGCGGGAGACGATCAAAGACAGATAGGTGCTCTCCGCAGTAACTCGGGGATACAAGTTGGAGTTAAAAGAGTCTCCTCCTTCCCATTTTATGTGGTCAGGCATGCCAAAAGACCCTCTGAAAAGAAGGTGTCTCCTAGTGGCGTTAGAACAACTATTGCTCCAAGGAGTAATTATGGAGGCTCCTATGGAAGAGTGGGGGTTGAGTTTCTACTCAAACCTTTTCACAGTCCCGAAACCAAACGGGGACATAAGACCCATATTGGACCTAAAGAGTCTAAACAAATTTCTAAACGTCCGGTCCTTCCGGATGGAGTCGATCCGATCGGTCACCACTGCCCTACAGGGGGAGGAATGGTTAGCCTCGATCGACATCAAAGATGCTTACTTGCATGTTCCCATCTTTCCAGGTCATCAAAAATTTCTACGCTTTGCAGTAGAAGGGCGCCATTTTCAGTTCAGAGCCTTACCATTCGGTCTGGCCACAGCACCACGAGTGTTCACAAAAATTCTGGCCCCACTGTTGGCCGATCTAAGAACACGAGGTGTAACGATAATGGCATACCTAGACGACCTGTTGTTGATGGACCACTCAGTTGCCAAGCTAGAAGTGGTAATTGTCGATACAATCAAGTATCTAGAATCTCACGGTTGGGTCATCAACCTGGACAAGTCAGCCCTACAGCCAGTGAAAAACCTGGTATATCTAGGGCTACGGCTGGATTCAGACCAGAGGAGGATTTTCCTACCTCAAGACAAAGTATCCTCTTTGAGGGACTTGGTCCGCCTACTTTGTGCAAAAAGACAGCCGTCCATACGCCTGTGCATGAGGCTGCTAGGAAAGATGGTAGCATCATTCGAAGCTGTGCCATACGCCCAATTCCACTCAAGGAATTTACAGAGGGCCATATTGTCAGCCTGGAACGGAAAAATTCAGGCTCTAGACTTCCCGATGGCTTTGTCCCCTTCCGTTCGGAAGAGTCTCTGCTGGTGGTTGATCCCCCAGAATCTCCAGAAGGGAAAACCCTTCAGTCCGATATCCTGGAAGGTGGTCACTACAGATGCCAGCCTTATAGGCTGGGGGGCAGTACTGGAGCAATGGTCTCTCCAGGGCAGATGGTCAAATGTAGTAAAAACCCTGCCCATCAATCTCTTACAGATACGAGCAGCCCGGTATGCCCTAGTAGCCTGGGCATCCAGACTCCAAGGGTCCCCTGTCAGAATTCAATCAGACAATTCCACAGCAGTGGCATATATCAATCATCAGGGAGGCACCAGGAGTTGTGCAGCCCAGAGGGAAGTAAGTCACATCCTGGAATGGGCAGAAAAGCATGTCCCATGTATGTCAGCTGTCTTCATTCCAGGGGTGGAGAATTGGAAGGCGGACTTTCTAAGTCGCCAACAGTTATGCCCAGGGGAATGGTCCCTTCATCCCGAGGTCTTCCGAGCCATATGTCAGCGGTGGGGAACACCGGATGTAGATCTGCTAGCATCCAGATTCAACGCAAAGGTGGACAGATTTGTCTCCCGGACAAGGGATCCCCTCGCTTGCGGCTCGGATGCTCTGGTGTTCCCTTGGAATCAGTTCAGACTGATATATGCATTCCCTCCGCTACAATTGTTGCCTCGACTCCTTCGCAGAGTCAGGTTGGAAAAGAAGCCGGTGATCTTGGTGGCTCTAGCGTGGCCCCGAAGGGCCTGGTACGCGGAGATCATCAAAATGTCTGTGGGGAGTCCTTGGACCCTTCCACGTCGTCCGGACCTGCTTTCGCAAGGGCCGATATACCACCCTTCCTTACTAACTCTAAGTTTAACGGCCTGGCTATTGAATCCCACATCCTAAAGAAGAGAGGTCTCTCTAACTCTGTGGTATCAACTATAATCAATGCCAGGAAGCCTGTATCCAGGCAGATCAACTATAGAGTTTGGAAGGCGTACATCACTTGGTGCGAGGCCAGAAAGTGGCATCCACGTAAGTACGTTATAGGCAGAATTCTGGACTTCCTACAGTGGGCTGTAGACAGGAAGTTTGCCTTAAGTACTATCAGGGGTCAGGTTTCGGCCTTATCAATACTATTTCAAAGGCCCCTGGCTATGCATTCACTTGTCAAATCCTTTATGCAAGGGGTGACTCGTATTATTCCACCGATTAAAGCTCCCATATGTCCATGGGATCTAAATTTGGTTCTGTCGGTTCTGCAGAAGCAGCCATTTGAACCTTTGCGGCACATTTCCTTGGTTCTACTCACCAGAAAATTGATATTTTTAGTAGCCATATGCTCGGCTAGAAGAGTGTCGGAATTAGCCGCCATGTCCTGTAAAGAGCCATGTCTGGTTATTCATGAGGACAGAGTAGTATTCAGTCCTCACCCAGCCTTTCTTCCTAAGGTGGTATCGAGGTTTCACTTGAACCAGGATGTGGTTCTTCCTTCTTTTTCCCCAAACCGAGCTCGGTAGAGGAAAAGTTATTGCATTCTTTGAATGTAGTAAGAGCAGTTAAAGCTTATCTAAAGGCCACTGCTCAGATTCGTAGAACGGATTCTTTGTTTGTTCTGCCGGAAGGCCCCAGAAAGGGTCAGGCAGCATCAAAATCTAATTTAGCCAAGTGGATTCGACAGGTCATAATACAAGCCTATGGCTTGAGAAGTAGACCGCCTCCGTTCAAAGTTAGGGCGCACTCCACGAGAGCAGTTGGAACTTCATGGGCAGTGCATCACCAGGCCTCCCTGGCTCAAATTTGTAAGGCCGCAACATGGTCTTCAGTACACACGTTTACTAGGTTCTACCAGGTGGACGTTAGAAGTCAGGAGGATGTCGCCTTTGGGCGCAGTGTGTTGCAGGCCGCAAAAGATCCTCATGCCTGATGGCGCCCAGCTTATGTATGGTGTATCCCCCCCCTCATTTGGCATTGCTTTGGGACGTCCCACATAGTAATGACTATGCCGCTCTGTGTCCCGTGATGTATGAACAAGAAAGTAGGATTTTTAAAACAGCTTACCTGTAAAATCCTTTTCTTGGAGTACATCACGGGACACAGAGCTCCCACCCCTCTTTTGGGGACACGTATTGCTTTGCTACAAAACTGAGGTGCTCCCGGATGGGAGGGGCTTATATAGGGGAGGGTACTTCCTGTTTTGGAAGTTGCCAGTGCCAGTACCTGAAGGTAATTCTATATAACCCACATAGTAATGACTATGCCGCTCTGTGTCCCGTGATGTACTCCAAGAAAAGGATTTTACAGGTAAGCTGTTTTAAAAATCATACTATTGCTTCTTTGCAATAATGGGGGTATTATGCATACTATTTCGGCAAAAATGTACTGCTCATGTGACTGGCTCACCGCACAGAGCTCCAGGTAAAATTAGGTGTTTAGGTTTGCTTTTTTTTTCACTTTAACCACTTGACGACTGCCTACCGCATATTTACTGCGGTAAGTCGGCTCTATTGTGCAAAATCACAAACCTGTACGTGATTTCATGCAATAGTCACTGGGGGGCATGCACGCACTGCTGGAGGCGTGATCTCGTGCTGATTGAACACAGGGGATGCCAATCAGCGGGTCTGGTGGACCCGATGTCTGCCGGCCACCCGCGATTGTTCCCGGCAAAGGCAGAACGGCGATCTGCCTATGTAAACAAGGCAGATTGCCTTTCTGACAGGGGAGAAGATGGAGATCTTGTGTTTCTGCTAAGCAGGAACACCGATCTCTGTCTTCATCCAGTCAGACCATCCCCCACACAGTTAGCAAGCACCAACTAGGGACACACTTAATTCTTTGATCGCCCCTGATGTTAACCCCTTCCCTGCCAGTGTCATTAGTACAGTAACAGTGCATATTTTTAGCACTGATCACTGTATTGGTGTCACTGGTCCCTAAAAAAGTGTAAAGGGTGTCAGTTAGGTGTTTGCAAGGTCACAGTCCTGTTAAAGTCGCTAATCGCCGCCATTACTAGTAAAAAAAATAAAAAATCCATAAAAATATCCTATCATTTGTAGACTCCATAACTTTTGCACAAACCAATCAATATACGCTTATTGGGACACATTGGCCTAAATTTATAAAGAAATTTGATTTTTTTTTTTAATTATTGGCTGGGTTTTATAGCAGAAAGTAAAATAATTTTTTTTTTTTTTTCAAAATTGTCAATCTTTTTTTCGTTTATAGCGCAAAAAATAAAAACTGCAGACGTGTTCAAATACTACCAAAAGAAAGCTCTATTGGGGGGGCGTGTCCGGATGTAGAGCAGGGAAGACGTGTTGCTGAGGAGCTCCATACATCCTGACAAAATCTGCTGCCATCCTGCCTTCCCTCTGCCCGGGTGAGCCCTCAAATTTACCTTGCGGGTCCCTGAAGGTCCTCTGCCTCGGCCACATCCTGTATTTTTGGCCCTGGTCGCCCGATCGAGCCGTTACCGGGACTTGCAGCTGGCTCTGTACTCCCGGGTCCCGCCGCCATCTTGCGGCCTGCTGTCCTTCTCGGAGCCTCTGGGCTCGATTGCCGTGGTTCGCGGGGCTGGAGGTGCCTCACCCACGCACACCGAGGGCACCAGTGGTGGGGAGGGTGTTCCGGACCGGCGCTGCGACCGCCTGGGGGCCTCGGGAAATTGATTGCCCAGGCCTGCGGCCTACGCACATCTTGCGGCCTACCGCGATTCCGGGAGCCTCCGTCCTCAATTTCTGAGTGCTGCCGGACACGCGGCGGACGGGCACGTCCTCCGGAGCTACCATCCGTGCCGGGGGGGGGGTCGCCTGACGACTTTTCGGGGAGCTGCTTCTACACATCCACGTCTGCAGCCCACAGCCATCTCTCGGCCTCCTGACCGGCCCCATCCATCGGACGCAGGTACGCCTCCACTCCTCCTGGGATCCTTTGGGTGATTGACTGCCCCACAATACTGCGGGGGGGGACTCCCCCACTCCAGCACCTCTCCATCCTGTCTTTGCTGTGCCCCCCCCGCCCTCCCATTTGGACTGGGCCCCTCTGCCCGCGAGCCCCCCTCTCCCCCCCCCTGAACTTTCCCTAATTTTGGGGTTAGGCTTGGATGGGCCGCCCTAGGACCCGCGGCTATACAAATAAGGGCCCAAAGGCTCCTCACATACCTCCGTCAGCAGTTGTTCCGTCTACACGGAGATCCTCGGCTGGGATAGCGGCCTATACGCAGATGGCTGCGGAGTCGGGGGTGGCGGCGCCACCCACGAGAGTGGAGATCCTGGCAGCCATCACATCCTGTAAAGAAACTCTGACATCTAAGATTGATTTTTTGACAGTGGATGTCGGTCTTCTCCGTCAAGATATGGATAAATTTCGCTCTCGCATCGCAGAGGTGGAGGACAGGGTCTCTGTGGTGGAGGATACGGTTCGGTCAGATTCCAGGGAGATACGGGCCCTCCAAATTCAAGTGAAAGCGCTGCAGGAGCGTGCGATAGACACCGAGAACCGCCTCAGGCGGAACAACATCCGTATAATTGGACTGCCCGAGAGGGCCGAGGGCCCTAGGCCTGCTGAATTTACTGAGCAATTACTGACCACCCTGTTTGACCTGGGTGCTCCGGCATCTACCTTTGTGGTTGAAAGAGCCCACGGGGTTCCACCGCTCCCTCCGAGACCTGGGGCCCCTCCACACCCCTTCCTGCTACGAATGCTGAACTACCGGGACCGGGACCGCATCCTTGCGGCGGCACGAGCCATGCCAGACATTAAGTATGAAAACACCAGACTACTTTTCTTCCCGGACTTCTCCCAGGAGGTACAGCAACGTCGCAAGTCCTTCACTGATGTGAGACGCCGGCTCCGGGAGAGGGGTCTGCGCTTTGGCCTGTTGTATCCCAGCAGACTGCGAGTCACTGACGGTAGCGACACTCATTTCTTTGATACCCCGGAGGCGGCAGCGGCGTGGCTAGACGCCCGTTAACCTTAGGCAGCCGAGGACCAACGGTGGAATTCACCCGGCAGGGAACAGATATGCTTCAACTATCACATCAATGAACATCTTTCCTGTCTTTTGAGGAATCCCAGCACTGCCCCCTTCTATGCCCCTAATCCTGCTTATCCCTGCTGGCTTTCACCTTTGTTCCTTATACACAAATGTTCACTTCGGCTGATTGAACTTCCACTCACTCCTGTCTAAGGAGCTCCAATGGCAACTAACGAACTGCCTCGCTCATGAACCAAGGTGACTCAAGTTGTTCCCCCTTTCCACACCTTGGGCTTCCACCCAGAGTTGAGACGGACTTCCCCGGAAACTTCTCCCTCACCTGCGGTCCTACGGGCCGACTTCTTAGGGTCGCAGTGACCTAAAGATTACATGTTTCTCTCAGTTAAGGGCCAAAACCCTGCATCAGTTTTTATGGCTCTTGGGTCCCTTTTTTTTTGGCCCTTGACGCTAGGTTTGTATGGTGTTTGGGTAGGGTGTTTTATGTTATGGGGAGAAGGGTTCAATTGTTATGAAGGTCCAGATAATTACTGTATTGCTCAATTACCTTATGGGTCTCTGACCCTATTGAATGAGTGTGCCACTACTGTGTTTACTTATATGTGTTGGGTTGATGGTCTCATCCTGCTTCTATTTCCCCCTGGTGTTCCTTGATGGCTCCTCCGGATGCTGAGCTCCTGACCGTTCTGTCGTGGAATGTTCGGGGGCTCAACTCGAAGTTTAAGAGGTCACTCTTATTTCAATATTTGAAAATACATAATCCCCACATAGTGCTACTGCAGGAGACACATTTAACCGGCAGCAAGGTTATGGCTCTGAAGAAGCCCTGGGTACAGAAGGCGTTTCATGCGACCTACTCTTCATATTCTCGTGGGGTATCTATCCTGATTAGCAAACGTGTACCGTGTGTGATACACGCTGTTCATCTGGACCCCCAGGGAAAGTTTGTTATGGTTGTTCTGAGTGTATATACCCAAAAGTATGTCATAGTGAATGTTTATTTGCCTCCCCCTGGTCAGGTACAGGCTCTGTACACTCTCTACGAGAGGTTGGCTCCGCATTGCCCAGCGCAGGTTCTGTTCATGGGAGACTTTAATGCTACGCTGTCCCGTGACCTGGACAGGCCTTCCCCCCAATCCAATTTTAACTCTGATCTTGGAACGTGGGCTCAGGCCACGGAGTTCCAGGAGGCATGGAGGTGGCTTCACCCCCAAGATAGAACGTATTCTTGTTTTTCGGCCACATTTAGAACCTCCTCCCGCATTGATCTAGCTTTTGCTAATTCCACCATGCTGGCTAACGTTCAGGAGGCATGTTATCTCCCCTCTGGCCTCTCTGATCATCACCCCCTTAAATTGACCATTAGGACCACCAGGTCGCGGAACAATGCCCTTTGGAGGTTGCAACCCCATTGGATCAATAACGAGGCTGTCCACGACAGAGTTCTTTCCCCCCTGGGGGAGTATTGGGTGCACAATGCGGGGTCGGCTTCCCTGGAGACGACCTGGGACGCCTCCCAGGCTCACAGCAGGGGTCAGTATATCTCGGCTGTGGCGGCAGTAAAGGCGGAACTGGGAGATGGGGTATCTGACCTGCAGCGTAGGGTGGATGAGGCGATGAATCAGTATTCAGCCTCGCCGACGGTGTCCAATTTCGAACACCTGTCATCGCTTAGGCGAGAACTACATGTCTATGTTACAGATGCCACTAGTCTTGGTATACAGGGTAGCAGACAGGCATACTTTGAACATGGTGACAAAAATAGCAAGCTGCTGGCGATGCTAGCGCAGCAGGATAGGCCCTCAGCGGTTATATCGGAGATCCTCACGGCAGATGGCGCTTTAGCCACCTCTCAGGAGGATATTCTGTCTACATTCAATACTTTCTACACTTCTCTTTATGTCTCTTCACTTCCTGACGGGTTTGATCCTGCGCCTATGATCTCCATGCTGGACACATTGGCCCTGGGGTGGCTCTCTGACACGGAGAGGCAACTCCTTGTCTCGGAGATCACCCCAGAAGAAGTCACACTGGCCATTAAATCTTTTCCGGCAGGTAAAACCCCAGGGCCGGACGGCCTGCCCATTGAGTACTATAGGGCCCACGCAGAATTGCTCGCCCCTAAACTAGCTCAGATGTTTCAAGCTTGCTTGAATCAAGACTCCTTGCCACCCTCTATGAGAGAAGCCCATGTGGTACTTATTCCTAAGCCTAATAGAGACCCTAAGTTCTGCGCCTCATACAGGCCAATTGCACTTCTCAAATGTGACCTTAAAATTTTGACCAAGTTATTGGCCACTAGACTCAACGTAGTGATAAAGTCCCTGATTGACCCTGACCAAACGGGCTTCATGCCCGGTAGATCTACGGACATTAATATACGCAGATTATTCACTAATATTCATGCCCCCCATACTAACCAGGGTACTAGAACCATTGCCACCTTGGATATAGAGAAGGCATTCGACACAGTGGAATGGGTCTATCTGTGGGAGGTGCTTAGACGAATGGGGTTCCCGTTAAAATTTATAGGCTGGATACGCACACTTTACACTGGTCCTACGGCACGCATTAAGCTGAATGGCTCCTTGTCTCCTCCGTTCTCCCTGCAGAGAGGCACCAGACAGGGATGCCCTCTCTCCCCGGCTCTGTTCGCCCTGGCCGTGGAGCCTATTGCTGAGGCCCTTAGGACCTCGGCCGAGGTCCGTCGTCTTCGGGTGGGCTGGCTGGAGGAGAGAGTGGCTTTATACGCGGACGATATGCTCCTGTTCCTGAATGACGCTGGTGACTCTCTGCGGGGCGCACTTGGTATCATGGATACCTTCTCCGCCTTCACGGGGCTGAGGGTGAACTGGCACAAGTCGCAATTGTTCCCAGTGGATGCGGGGGCCCGGTCCTCCTCGCCCTCCTCTCTCCCGCTTCAGTGGGTTGAGCAGTTCACCTACTTAGGAATTGTTATCTCAAAGGAGACTGGGGATTTTGTGCGGCTAAATCTTGACCCTGTCCTGGTGACCATTAAAGCCAAACTTAAGGCGTGGAGTAACCTCCCCCTTTCTCTCATTGGGCGTATTAACCTGATTAAAATGAAAGTCCTTCCTAAACTCACTTATATTTTTCGGAATTCCCCTCACTGGCTGACTAAAGTCTTCTTTAATTCCCTCACGCAACTCTTCCTCTCCTTTATTTGGGGGGGCAGGCCACCTAGATTCAAATATTCCACCTTGACCAGGCCTGTGGACAGTGGCGGCTTGGCTCTCCCTGATTGTTATAAGTACTATTTGGCCACTCAGCTTGTGACCGCCCACTGGTGGCTGAGACCGGACCTGACCAATTCCGTGACGGTACTGGAGGCAGCCATAGTGGGGTCCCTGGAGGCACTGGAGGGACTGCTATTCAGGGGGCAAAAAACGCCCCACAATCTCACCCCTTCCATGCGTACCACTATGCGGGCATGGAAGGCGGGTGAGGCACTAAGGGCACCCCAGCCGAACTCTTGGTCTCCTCACACCCCCCTGTGGCTGAATCCCAACCTGTCACAATTCCACACTATCCCCGATCCGCAGGCCTGGGCCAAGTATAAAATACTGACCCTCAAACATATCATCACCAACGGAGATCTCACTCCCTTTCACACTTTATGTGCTAAATTCAACGTACCTGACCGAGCCCGCTTTAGATATATTGCACATGCCTTCAGGTGCCAATTTTTGGGCAGGCCAGTCGAACTGGCATACTCAGAGTTGGAATCTACTATCCGGGTGAAAGACCTGGAAAAACCCGCGTCTCAGATTTATGGATCCCTGCTGGTTGCTGCTATCCCCGAGCTGTCTTCCCTCCGCAGGAAATGGGTGGAGGACATACCGGGGCTGGACGCGGACGACTGGAGGGAGGTTTGGGATTATCCCTTCTCCCCTCTGATCTCAGCAAGGGACAAATTAGTCCAATATAAAATTGTCCACAGGGCTCACTACACACCTCACAGGCTACACCAGATGTCACCGGAGCATTCTCCGGAGTGCTGGCGCTGCTCCTACCGGCCAGGGGGTTTCTTCCATATTTTCTGGGCTTGCCCAGCAATTGTACAGTATTGGAGTGAAGTGATACGGGTGATCAATAAAGCCACCGGGACTTGCGTCCCATGCGAGCCCATACACTGTTTGCTAGGACTGGTTGACCAACTGCCAATACTCAGAGCCAGAAAAACACTCATATCCCTGTTGTTGTATTATGCACGCAAAGCCATTACAATGAATTGGAAAAAATCGTCTCCCCCCTCTGTTAAATTTTGGAAAAACTTAATTAATGCCAGTTTGCCCCTATATAGAGCCACGTACTTGTCTAGAGGTTGTCCGCACAAATTTGAAAAGGTATGGAACTGTTGGTTAGATGACAGAAGCACGGCAAGTGATACAGTGACCACGGTCTAGACTTATATTGTATCTTCGAAATATCGATTTATTAACCCAAAAAATGTCTCCAGGCTACCTTCCTCTAACAATACCACTTTGAAGCATGATGTATATTGAATGAACCCTCTCCCCAAGCTTGGGGTTGTAGTATAGACTAAGTTAAGTTTTTTGTTATTTGTCGCCCTGTGACGGTCTGATGCCGAAACAGGGTAATGGCCCCTGCGTGGGCAGCTGTTGTGCCTAGATGTGGGCAAATTGTGTGTATGTTTTATAAAAATTCAGTAAAAAAGATTTATAAAAAAAAAAAAAAAGAAAGCTCTATTTGTGGGAAAAAAAGGACATCAATTAATTTTATTTTTTGCACGACTGTGCAATTGTCAGTTAAAGTAAGGCAGTGCCGTATCGCAAAAAATGGCCTGGTCATTATGGGGGTAAAACCTTCCGGAGCTGAAGTGGTTAAAGTGATTTGCAAACGTGAATGTTTTTTCCAAATTTTTTTACTTCATTTATTATAGTCAAGACTAAAAAACATTTATAAAAAATTGTAAGTCAGGTACATATGAAATATTGCACATAAATATTTTATATTATTATATACCAGCAGCCAGAGCCTTAGCCTCCTTATCACGTTTTCCAATATCACCTTGGTTCCTATGTTGTAAAAGGCCCATTTACAGAGCTCAAAATATTGTAGAATGCCAAACCAAACCTGAAGGCAGGAAACTACTATTGCTGTGTATCTCTTTAGCTAACCCATGGTGCTCTGTAAATTCTTTGTGTTGTATTAAATGTTTATTTGCAAGAAAAACCTTTATAATATTTCAAAACAGACAATAAGCAATAGCTAAATGAATGGGATTAAGGACTTATTCAGACATGTGGCTGGGAAAGGGGTCAGTAAAAGCGAGCAGTTGAGCCACAGCTTTACCACCCCCTGGCTGCTCACCTAAACAAAGACATGCAGTTGCTCAGAGCTGAACATGTGATGCAGCCACGTTTCCCAGAACAAAATTGAGTTGGGCTGAGCACTTCTCACCCATTCATAGGAAGCCCTGTATTTATGAATGAATACAAGGATGCCTCCAACTGGCTGAGGTGGAGATTGCGACATCATATCCATGCCTCTCAACCTCAGCCAAACAGTGGAAACCTTGTATTCATTCATAAATCACAAGGCTTTCTTTTAATGGCTGAGCAGTACTCAGCCCAACTCAGTTTTGTTCTAGGAGCAGGGTGGACATCCCCATCCCCATGCTGGAGTGCATACCATATGGAGCGGATGCAACATATAGTTTATACAGAGCTCCTAGGGGTGCATCTTTTAGTCAAGGGAATAGTTTGTTTGGACCAGCTAGGTCCAAACCTGGGGTTCAGCTTTAAGGGAGGGGTTTATAATTGTGGAGAAGTGGAGTGGAGTGGAGTGACCTGCAGAGATCTAAAAAAGTAACAGAGAAGCTGTGTGTTGCCCCTTTGAGGAAAAGCCTAGTCAGGAACTGAGGGCTGTGACCTCCAAATAGGAATCTAGGAATTACTGTGTGTCATGTCTCCTAGCAATTCCTAGATTCCCATTTGGAGGTCGCAACCTTCAATTCCTGACTAGGCTTCTCCTCAAAGGGAGGAACACACAGCTTTATGAGCAATTCTCCCAGCTTCCTCCTGGATTTTATAGAAGCACCACTTTCTTAATGGGCTGTTACCATCTTCATAGACTGTTAAGGCCTTATTATCATATTTATAGAGTTGTACTGATCCCACTGTTGTGGACTGTTGCACTTATATCAAGCAACCTCAATGTGGTGTGATGAAAAATTCCAAAATTGTGAATTAGTATGCACAGCCAGTTTCTGGGGAATATAAAATTTTCAGTACTAGTGCAAAAAATACATCAAGGTAGGAGCGCTACTACCTTGATGTTTTGTATAATCTTCTCTCATAGTGTTCATATGAGTTTTTCCGAGCAGCTTCCACTATGTTTTTTTACTTTTCATCCAAGAGGAATTTTTCTGTGCGCCTGGCTTCCTGTGTTTTTTCAGTACTAGTGCAAGCCTGTGGACCTTGGTGGATAGGGAAAGGAGTTGCTGGGCATTAAGAGAGGACCCCCTGTTTTGCTTTGTATCTTTAGGTTACTTTGCAAAAAAGCAAGGAAGCATAAACCTCTGAGGTACCGTATATTATTATGCTTTACTAAACAATAGTTCTGTATGTACAAACTACCGTATTTATCGTGTATAACACGCACAGGCGTATAACACGCACCCTAACTTTAAGAGGGAAGTTTCAGGAAAAAACTTTCCACAGCCCCCTGCGTATAACACACAGGCACAGTTTACCCTCTATTTTCAGGGTAAAAAAGTGAGTGTTATACGCCAACAAATACAGTACTTAAAATTGTAGGAAAACAATACAAGATGTACAAAGTATTACAGATATACAGTATATGTATAACATATGCACATGCTACCTAACCTTCCTAGAAAATGAGCATGGACAACAGTCTATATACAACGGTCCGTATACAACTGGGATACACTAAACATCACTTAGCTCAGGTTATAGTGGCTTCATGATCTTTCTAGGCAACCAGGGCTCCAGGCTATGTCATTGCAGAAATCTGACTCTTTCATTGTGTAGTTTTATAGTCATCTTCAGGTGAAATTACTTCTTTGGTAATCCTGTGGTTACAGAGCCCCCCTTTCAGTTTATTCTGCTAGGCTTTCATTTGGAAAGTTTGGGTAGTCATTCCCACATGGGCTTATCCTTTTCTCTATTTGTTTCTATGAGCAAAACATTTTCTGAAACACTGTTGTATCATACATGCCATAGGTCAAATATGTCAAAAGGTCAGGCTATCGTTGACCCTTTTTGACATAGCTTTTGTTTGGCATAACCCCCTCTAAAACAATGAAAGTAGCTAAAATGTGTGCATTGCCCAATCAACTCACTTACATTTGCCCAATATACAACAATAGTATCTATTTTCCCATTGTATAAGAGGGTAGCATGTGTAAAAATTTCTAAAAGTATTTGTTTACTTGTTTACTTCTAAAACAAACAGATTTTATTTGTGAGCCTAAGAAAATCACCAGACCTTGTATATATGATATAACACACCTTCACAATACACGCCTCAGGTAACCCAGGCCCCCATGTCTCTTGGCCACTGGGTATTCTGCTGGACTTTCTCTGAACCACAATTGTAATGCAGAATTTCAGTGGTATCTGGAAGCCCCAGTTATGATAAGGAGGCCCCCCAAATGTCCCCCCACTCCCAAGGGAATTAGTACTGGGGTACATTAATAGCCCTTACCCAATCACACAAAGAGTTGACAGAGTCAAAAAAAGAAACATAAAAAAAAATTGTAATCAATGTCCTTCTGATGGAAATCCACATCAATCACATCATCCAGCAATCATGCCAAACAATCTTTATATGTCACACTCCCAGACGATAATTTAAAATCGCCCTCAGGGATTCCGAGTTATGTCGTTGACCAAATGTGGGCGGACTGTCGCATTCGTTTAGCAGGTCCATTAATCACCAAGGCCTGGTTCACATGAGCCCCCAGACAGTGAACTCACGCTGTCTGTGTTTAGAGACTTGCACCCACAGTGTAGTGGGACACAGCTGCTGTGTCTGTGCAGCCACTGTGTCCCAATAGACATAAACTTGACTGCCTGCATAGGGATGCACAGAACACCTCTGCATCCCCATGCAGGTAAACATGACCCTGCATGAACAAACAGTATTTTATATCCTGTGTGAATGAGGCTTAACACGCTGGGTTGACCTTGAATCCATGTTTAAAGAGGAAGTAAACCCTGATGAGTTTTACTTCCTCTTTGTTTCCCTGCAAAGGTAAAGCATAATGAGCTACTATGCATTGCATAGTAGCCCATTATGTGTCACTTACCTGAAACCAAAGCCTGCGATGTCTCCGCTGTCCCCTCTTCCACGAAGCGTCCAGCTTCCTTTTGGGTATCGCAGCTCCGGCGCTGTGATTGGCAGGAGCCGCAATGACGTCACTCCCGTGCTTGCGTGCGGGAGCCGCCAGTCACGGCACGATCTCGCACGGCTCGCCGTTTCTAAAGGTTTCTAAAGTGCGCCTGCTCCGTTGTCTACGGCGCATGCGCTGTAGGCATTGGCGACCGTCTCATTTGTAAATGTAGCGCCCTGCTCCCAATGACTGGGTGCTGTGTTTCAATTTAGAGGGTATCTGAGCCAATAGCTAGGCTCAGATGTAAATAATTGATGTTAAATTAGCCTCTGTTCCGGCTATGGCTGTGTTGGGCAGACTTCCCACTGTTTGCTTGTAGGTGGCGTTATCACCTCAGGCCAAAGTGGAAGACTGACAAGCTAGAGTGTATTGGGTACCTTCCCCCGGGAACAGTTCAGTGGGCATGGTCTACCTGCTGAGCATGCTGGGGAAGGGTACTTAAGGGGCAGGCCCCATCTTTTGGGGTCCTTCGTCCCCTCATGGCCCTCCTGGTGTGAGGGGTGTATTGTGTGATTTTTGGCCTCGGAACCATGCTGGTCCGAGGCCGCAACTCCAACCAGTAGGCCCAGTTATGCTGACTGGGTCTGCACCTTGAAGGTGATCCTGTGCTGTCCGTCCTGAGGGAGGAAGCCACTCAATGGAGAAAACCAGGGGAGGACCTGTCCTGGAAATTACCGAGCGGAAGGCTGGTGTCTTGTGGAGGGCCTGGTAAATCTATTGGAGGATGCACTGCAACTAAAGTTACCTTACAGTCTGCCAGGTCAGCTTACAGGCTCTTGACTGTTTGGCTGGAAGTTCGGGTGTTGAGTCCTGTGGCAGAGGATCCCGGATTATCCAATTCTGTGCAACATCAGTCTGTGGCAGAGATTGGTCCTGATATTGTTCGTGCATCATACTAGCTGCTAGGCAAGGTGAGAGGGGCCTATCCGGGGTGAGCAATACCCACTCCAGGGAGAGTGGTGAGTGACTGTATACTTGAGGAGTTCTCCCCAGAGATCTGTACCGTGTGCCTGAATCTACCCCTTCCCTTCACCTTTCTATATGTTTATGAAAAAAAGGAAAATAAAACCTAACTGCTTAAGGTTTTACATCTTGTGTGGACATTGGAGTTTCTACAGACTTTCTTCCCCTAGACAACGAATCCCGAGGTAACGTGCAGGCCCAAAATAAAACCAGCAGCTCTTGCGGGGGTAGTGCTACACGTGGGGTCTCGAGTCTGGGATTTGCCGTTACCTCTCGCAACTGTAAAAAGGATATTTGTTTTATTGATACAGATCACTTTGTTACTGCGTAGACCATGGGCAGAGCCAGGAAAGAAAAGCCTGCGAGCTACGCCAAAGACGAGAGTCTGCCAGATCAAGTGAGTGGATCAGAAAGCAGCATGTCTTTGATTTCGTGGGCACCACCCAGGCCAGGGCCTAGAATGTTCCCCATGCCCGCCACTGTGAGTACTAAACCATCCGGAGCCTTGCTCATGGATACAGGGATCAGATTGAAGCCACGTGGACGCTTCGTGCTTTATACAAGCGGAGATGTGGAGGCGCTGGGCATGCTGTGCCCTGGACGTGAAGGACTGGCAGTTCAGCTACGTCCATTTGCCCGGTGCCCATCCTGTGGGGAATACTTATTTGAGGTGGAGCAACCCACTGCATTGCCTCGTACTTATCGGGTGGACTGGGATACAGGCACTGCTACGTTGGAGGATGTCGCCTTCGCCCCTGCGGTTCAGCACAGAGGTACCAGCGGACATCGCAGCGGATACCACGTCTACAGCATTTATCGCCGTCCCACCTGCGAAACGGAAGGTAGGATATGTCAAGGCTTCCCACGGCTGCGGTCGAGGCCTACCCCAGTGTTTACCGGAACCGGACCCCGTGAACGATGATATTCCCGGGACGTCTACGACAGGAGATGGTAAGAAACCTGGGGGAAAAGTGACCGGGACTTTAGTTAATTATTTGCCGACAGAAGAGTTAGCAGACTCTGACCTAGACTCTTTGTCGGATGCTGGTGATGACTATTTGTTTGAAACCAAACCTAGAGAGTTGTTATGGAACAACATGGGAGATGCTGCCTCAACACGTAGCTGCTCAGAGTGGGCAGATATGGACTCTGGGGAAACTACCCCCACGGAGGGAACCCCGGACATTGCTAAAGTGACTTTGCCTGTAAAAAGGACTGTTCTTAAACCTACAAAGTCCATGGTGAAAAAGTCACAGAATTCGTGTGTGTTGACCGGGGCGGGGAGTTCTCGGACATTGCCTAGACTCGCCCGTCTACAACGAGTGATAATGAAAAGGGTAGCCACGGAGTACGGCCTGGAGTTCCCGTACGTGCCGAAACAGACAATGCTGGAGATTGAGGCAGACAGGGAGCAATGGTGCAGTGAAGCCATTTGGGACTGTTTAGAAGTACTGAAGCCATTCCGGAATCTGGACTATTCATTTATTATGGCTGATCGGTTCCAGGGATGCCAGTTGGATTGGAGCTATGGGCGGCATATCCATGCTGATCGAATTGTCATTTGCAGACCAGACAAGGACACTTATTTTATCACCACCCTGGACAAGCAAGGAAAACCTCTGACTTTGCCGGATCCCAGGTTTTACTTATGAGGAGTTAAAGTAACTCTTTTTGTCTTTGACTATATTTTTATTTTGCTAAGGAAAAAGTAAACCTTTCAACTGAGAGAGGGATTTTTGTTGCCTTCTCGTTTTTCATGCTAACTGGACTTTGAGGAAGTTAGCCAGTTAGGAATAGGGTGCTGAGGACATCGGGATCAAGATCTCAACTGTTACAGCACCTGCTTAAAGAACTTTTGGGTGTTGCCTCTGACACTAGGTGGCAGTGGTTGATAGAGTAGGGAAAGACTTTTCTACACTTATCATTTATGCTTTAATATTCAAGAAGGAGAGTTCCATCTCTAGAAAGAGGTGTAGCTCTGCTTCTGAAGAAATGTTTAGGATGTATACAGTTATTTTGCTGTGTGTCTTTTGTGTCTTGTTTTCTCTTTTAGGTACCAGATCTGCTATCAAGGCCTCCGGAGAATGGGGAGGGCTAGATAGTTAGTGATGGGTGGTAAACATGTGATGTATAATGTATATTGTGCTATGCTCTTATTGAAAATGTTATACTATTGTTATGTTTGTCCTTTTCCTCTCTCCCTTTCCCCATCCAAGTTTTTGGTTCGGGTGCCAAATCCTCAGGCTTGAGGAGTTGATGTTTTTTCCAGACACTGGGGAAAGTGTCTTTATGTAGAAGGGGGAGTATGTAGCGCCCTGCTCCCAATGACTGGGCGCTATGTGTTAATTTAGAGGGTATCTGAGTGGTGTATTGTGTGATTTTTGGCCTCGGAACCATGCTGGGCCGAGGCCGCAACTCCAACCAGTAGGCCCAGTTATGCTGACTGGGTCTGCACATTGAAGGTGATCCTGTGCTGTCCATCCTGAGGGAGGAAGCCACTCAATGGAGGAAACCAGGGGAGGACCTATCCTGGAAAAGACCGAGCGGAAGGCTGGTGTCTTGAGGAGGGCCTGGTAAATCTATTGGAGGATGCACCGCAATTAAAGTTACCTTACAGTCTGCTGGGTCGGCTTAAAGGCTCTTGACTGTTTGGCTGGAAGTTTGGGTGTTGAGTCCTGTGGCAGAGGATCCCGGATTATCCAATTCTGTGCACCATCAGTCTGTGGCAGAGATTGGTCCTGATATTGTTCGTGCATCATACCGGCTGCTAGGCCAGGTGAGAGGGGCCTATCCGGGTGAGCAATACCCACTCCAGGGAGAGTGGTGAGTGACTGTTTACTTGAGGAGTTCTCCCCAGTGATCTGTACCGTGTGCCTTAACCCTCCCCATTCCCTTCACCTTTCTATATGTTTATGCAAAAAGGAAAATAAAACCTAACTGCTTAGGGTTTTACATCTTGTGTGGACATTGGAGTTTCTACAGACTTTCTTCCCCTAGACAACGAATACCAAGGTAACGTGCAGGCCCAAAATAAAACCAGCAGCTCCTGCGGGGGTAGTGCTACATAAATATCTCCTAAACCGTGGAGGTTTGGGAGATATTTTGAGCACCTCCAGGTAAACCTTAATCTAGGCTTACCTGTAGGTAAAAGTGGTTGTAACGGGTTTACAACCACTTTAAGCCGGACCAAAGTCTCCTAGTAAATAAATTATGGTGAAAGATCAGCTGCAGGGAGACCATGGACAATACCGGTGACTAGTCCTTTGCCCCCTGCCTGCCTTATTTTGGGTACAGCTTTCAGAGTTAATTTCATTTCATTCATTTTTTCTAAAGCCCCCTTTAAACCTGTGTAGTGCACCCCCTAAGGAGCCGCAAGTTGAAAGGGATCCCCCACCCTGTACAACCAGGCACACCCCATCTTCACAAGCACACTGCACACTTTTTTATTACAGGCAATTAATTTGGATGGGGATATGGATATTATGGGATGCCCACTTGCTTTTAGCAAAACTCTTCAGGGAGAACTTCTTCTGTACAGTCTATTTACACACTCCTCTGCTTCCTCCAGCACATCACTTGCTTGCAGGACAAACAATCCTAGGCCCGGCTGGCACACTGTTAGCTGATCTGACAAAAATGGCTCAGTCAGATAAAGCAAAGGCCCATTACAGGCAGGGACCGCTGGCCCCATGGTTGTGTACCAAAGTCCCATTGCCCAGCTGTTCTTCTGTAGCTACTAGTCCCAGCACCACCTTTTTTAAGACACTGCCAGCCCACCTGGCTGCAGCTGCCCCTTTCACTAACCCTCCTGGCTAATCTTTCACAGTCCTCCCAGATTTACTCTACATTACAACCATCTCAGACTACCACTCCTCAGTCCTCTCAGGCTGCCACACAGTTCTCTCCAACTGTCTCACTCACCAGCCACCCAGCTGTCTTCTCCCTGGAAATCTTCTGGACGTGCTCACTGGCTCCTGCTGTCCTCACACCTGCTTCCATGCATCCAGGAAGGATTCCTCTGTGTGTTGTAGAGGGTTCCTTCAGCACCCAAGCTCCAGACCTGAGGTCACCCCCCCCCTCATCCCAGATTAGGGGGCTACCCTCATGGGTCTCCAACAGCCTCCTCAGCACTCCATTTCCAGCTTCCTCCCAAACTCTCCTACCCTGCTGGGCTGACTCTGATTTATGAGGTGGTCTGCCCCCTGCCAACCTATCTGTTGGGGTTGGTCAGAGCCCTCATGTATACTTCAGGCAGCTCCTCCTAACCTCCCTCCCATTCTTCTGGAAATTTCTCACAAGTTCCAGAAGTAGGGGTAGGTACCAGAGATGCTGCCTGCTGAGTCATACCAGCCTCCCTGGATCACTCACCCGACCAAGATTCAAACACAGGCTTGGCTGCCAGCCAAGCCAAACATTTTACCTACACTAGAAAAAAAACTAACACTACCTACTCTAGCACACTAGAGGGTGCTACACTTGTAATGTGCATTATTTTACACTTTAGCTTGCCATTGATTTTGAATGAGCTGCCAACAAACAACAATACACGTAAAATCACACAGGAACCTTTTTTTCGAAGTAAGGTGTGGCACACCACCAATCATGCAGAAATGTGTGTGTGTGTGAAATGTAAAATGTGCGTCAATGTAATACATAGGTGTAAAACCAGCCTAACAGATATTAATAGGATTATTTAACATTTTACATGTGTAGCGGAGCCTCACTCTCCCTCTCGTATGTGTTGGCTTGTATCTAGGGGTACCTGGGAGAGGAGAGTGCAGGAACACTACGCCAAGCTCTCCCCTCGTATGTGTATGAGGGTTGAGCAGAGTTACTAGAATTACCTTCGGGTCTGTTCACTGCATACGAAGCCTCAGTTGTTCCGTGGAGATGTGTCTGCCAATAACATAGAGCCCCACACCAATCGAAAGTCCAACACTCCTTTATTTCTCTGCTTTCAGGGTGAACACAATCAGTTGAACTTTCAGTAACAGACAGACAGGGGTGTGGATATGAGTAGGCCCAGGCACAACTGAACTCTCCTATTCCTTTGCTAGCGAATAGGCCTGTCGCACGGTCTCTGCCACCGACCGTGAGTTTTGGTCGCTGCCACTGACCGGATGAACTGTTGAGGCCCCTGCCACAGGCCTAATAGCAGGCCTCTGCCACTGACCTGAGTTGAATAGTTGGACCGCTACCACCGGTCATTGAACATGAACCACCTTCCTCTCTGAACTTGGCCCCTGTTCGGGGAAAAATATCCCTCCGGGCGGTCTCCAGAGGTTCACCCGGCACTGGCAATCTGCTGCACCAGGTTTTCGAATAAGTCCCTCTTCCGGTCCCTTACGCCTCTGGATTCGGGTGCCCCACTCCTGGGGGCCCCTAGGACAATCCCTCCCTCGCGGGACCCAGCGGAAGGTACTGGGCCCCAGGCCTCCGGCTGAGTACCTCACCCCAGACTGAAGGTGTCTGGGATGGAACACGAACTCCAGGTGTCCAGGCCTAGGCCGCCTGGACCCCGACCGCGAACAGCAGCCCTCAGGCTGAAGGTGCCTGGACTCGAACCTCGTGGCAAAGATGTCCGCCCCTTTTATACCCTCTCCCAGCATGCACGTACAACCGCTGCGAGAGGTCACAAAGGGTACGGCACTGCAGCGATGGTTCAACCCCGGCCCAAAGTGACAGCGCCACCTGCTGGGCCGCAGGGAACTATGCATCACTGGTGTCTTCACCAGTTTTAAAAGTATATACCCGCTACACTCTCCCCCCGGTTATTGGACACTGGTCCCCAGTGTTTGGAGCAACCCATGCCCAAAGGGGCCATCATAGCCTGATCCAGAAACCGACTAACAATTAAAAAAAAAAATACAAAAGTTTTGAAAACTAACCAAACAGTTGTGCCTGAACCTGACATGAAAGGGGAGGGAAGGAAACCAAACAACACATAACAACATTATTTGAAACACATGTTCACATCAACATTCCTTCCCACTCATCCTGACTAAGACCCACCCCATTCTCAGTGGTCTTGATGAGATGTTCTCCTGCAGAGGGGAAAAGAAACGTTAAACACACATATCCCTGACACATATGTTCGTGTAAGAACGAAAGAACCTCTCCGCAGAGAAACCCTTTCCTTCTATTAGTGTGTGAGTGAACAGTGAATATCGGTGCGCAACACTGCCACCTGGTGACAGTGCCGCGGTAACTGCACTGGTTGAAGATCTTCTCTTTTTTTTTCTCTTGCAGCTCTAACTACCCCAAAGTCCATAATCACTTTGTGGGATGGAAGAATGAAGAACAAACAACGGCAACAGTCCTTTAATTCCTCCAGAGAGCACAAACACCCATCAACACGGGCACAGTCACTGGGTTTTCCCAGGAAACAACCCCGGAAAGTTCAGTAGCAACAAGGCAAAGCAAGAACGGAGTCTTTTTTTCTCCTACAAATAGAACTTTGGGTGCGGCAAGACAAGGGGTTTCAAGTGCTGGTTCATTGTCTCTACATGGTATTCGACATCCTCCCCCTCTTTGCGCCGAATTAACACCTTGTCTGCATGGATGTGCCGACCCAGCATCCATTCTGACTTGCAGTCCTTAAACCGTTGAGAGGCTCTAGGGGAACACGCAAGGTACCTGCGGGCATGTGGGACTTGAAGGTGCGTCCACACAAAATCGTTGTACCAGCGTTCCCGGCAGACTTCCACTTCATATAGAAGCTCCTTAGGTAAGTATGGGTACTTCCACCCGTACTCGTTAGCAACCTTTTGGCCAAAGAGGCGCTGTAGTCTCGCCAGCGGAGGCATAGTGGCCCGGTCTCCCTCACCCGGTTGGACGATGGCGTCCGGGTGACGAGGTGCCTTGATCACCTCCATTCTAGGCATAGGCGATGGCAGCAACAGTCTCTTTTCCCCGGTGCCAGATGCAGGAGACATCGGAGGTAGAAGGACAGACTGGGGAAGGGATCCCTCCTCAGGCGGTGGTGCCTCCACCCGGGGTGTACTATCCCCTGTAGACATGGGTGGATCCCTGACTCTGCGGGACGAGGAGAGAGGCATCTTGTCCCAGCCCTTCTTTGCGAAAAGTTTATCTATGATGACGTTGTCTCCCGGATCGGAGAGCGACTCTAGGTCGGAGGTGTCACACTCCTCCGTGGGCTGGTAGCCTGTAGTAGAGGCTGAATTGCTACCCCCCCGCGGGCACACAGGGCCGTGAATCCCCGACACCTCCGCCCCAACACCAAGTCCCTCCGCCCGGCTTGCCTCGGCCCAAAGTAGAGAAGGGATGTCCGGGACTCTTCCGACCGGATCCATCCGGGGCGGGTGTAGGCGAGCAGGGTGATCCACCGCGACCGCTGGACGGGGCAACCAAGCCGGTCTTCCTCTTTGGCGGTGGACGCTGGGAAAGAGTGGTGACCGAGTCAGCATCCTCGGATTTCTCCCGTACCTCTGTGATTGCGACCTCCCCTGCGGTCGCTGCATTGCGCACAGGGATGGCTGTAAAAGCAGCAAACCTCGTTCTTGAGTGGTGTGGCCTGTTGCGCGGTTGAGGTGGATGGTTCTGGGTTTCTCAATAGGTGGTTCCACCTCAAATAGGAACTCTCCGCAGGCCTCGCAGCGCCTGAATGGCTTCAGCTGACACACCAGTCCCAAACAGCCGGGACAAATCAAACCCAGGGACTCAACGTCCATGCATGAGTACAGGGCGAATCGTCCCCGGGCTTTAGCCGAATCCCCGTATCCGTTATCGGAGCAGCAGTAGTCAGACTCGTGGTAGTAGGATAATTAGGAATCCACGATGCATTGGTGAACATGGCGACTCTCTGCTGATCCATTGCGCACTGCATTGTTGGCGCCAAAGTCCCCATGTGTAGTCCTTCACACGATTGGACTCCTCCCCTCTTGCACTCCAGTTTGCGGGCTTTCTCCTTCCCTTGGTCACGCCCACGAACTGAGCAGGGAGGGTGTGCCTCGTGGCGCAGTGGCCAATATGGCCGACCTACTCGGAACTCTTTCGGGCAGACACTTTCAAATTCCAACAACTCCAGCTCCATTGTAGCACGAACACATCCCGGACCAGAGCCCCCACGTGTAGCGGAGCCTCACTCTCCCTCTCGTATGTGTTGGCTTGTGTCTAGGGTAGGGATGAGCTCGGTGTTCGAGTCGAACATAGGTTCGACTCGAACATCGGCTGTTCGCGCGTTCGGCGAACAACGAACGATTTGGGCCGTTCGCGCCAAATTCGAGTGACGCGAACGGCCCACAATACACTGCGCCATCGCAGTGTAATCCCGGCGCTGTGATTGGCCAATCACAGCGCCGGCAGCGAGGAGAGCAATGATTGGCCGCAGGCAGGATGCCTGTGGCCAATTATAGCTGAGGGGGTTTAGTAAACGCCCCACACTATAAAAGGCCGCCAGCGCGGCGGTCTTGTGTAGTGTGTTCCGGAGCAGGGAAAGTGAAGGATAGGCAGGGACAGTGTCAAATCTTGTCAAATCTATTCTTTGCTAAACCTTGTGTGTAGGGACATAGAAGGATAGGCAGGGAGAGTGTCAGTGTCATATTCTTTGCTAAACCTTGTGTGTAGGGAGAGAGAAGGATAGGCAGGGAGAGTGTCAGTGTCATATACTTTGATAAACCTTGTGTACAGGGAGAGAGAAGGATAGGCAGGGGACAGTGTCAGTGTCATATTCTTTGCTAAACCTTGTGTGCAGGGAGAGAGAAGGATAGGCAGGGAGAGTGTCAGTGTCATATACTTTGATAAACCTTGTGTGCAGGGAGAGAGAAGGATAGGCAGGGGACAGTGTCAGTGTCATTGTTGCTAAGCCTCCTGCACATTATACACCTGAAGTTAGCCCGTATTGCTGCTTTTTCCTGGTGTGTTACACCAACAGAATTTTGCGGCACTTACAGCGGGCGGAGTGTACCTCCTGACCATATTACACCTTAACTTAGCCTGTATTGCTGCTTTTTCCTGGTGTGTTACACAAACAGGATTTTGCGGCACTTACAGCAGGCGGAGTGTGCCTCCTGACCATATTACACCTTAACTTAGCCTGTATTGCTGCTTTTTTCTGGTGTGTTACACAAACAGGATTTTGCGGCACTTACAGCGGGCGGAGTGTGCCTCCTGACCATATTACACCTTAACTTAGCCTGTATTGCTGCTTTTTCCTGGTGTGTTACACAAACAGGATTTTGCGGCACTTACAGCGGGCGGAGTGTGCCTCCTGACCATATTACACCTTAACTTAGCCTGTATTGCTGCTTTTTCCTGGTGTGTTACACAAACAGGATTTTGCGGCACTTACAGCGGGCGGAGTGTGCCTCCTGACCATATTACACCTTAACTTAGCCTGTATTGCTGCTTTTTCCTGCTGTGTTACACAAACAGGATTTTGCGGCACTTACAACGGGCGGAGTGTGCCTCCTGACCATATTACACCTTAACTTAGCCTGTATTGCTGCTTTTCCCATTTCCCTGCAGGCCATTAGAATGTCTGGAAGGCAAACAAGGAGAGGCAGACAGTCAGGAGCCAAAAAAAGAGGGCAAGCAGGCTCTGTGTCTACAGACAACAGTGCTGGTCGTGGACGCGGTGCATCGCCTTAAGCACGTGGCCATGGGACACGCTTGTCCTTCTTTTCGGCAGCTGGACGTGTTGAGCCGCATCATGCCGAAGACTTGGTAGAGTGGATGACCAAGCCCTCCTCATCCTCCTCATTCTCTCTCACCCAGGCTCAGGGTACTGGCAAAGCAGCTGCCAAAGCGTCCTCTTCCCTGGTATCAATGTCATCATCAGTCACTCCTTCCCTAGACCAACCATGTCCTCCTGAGGAGTCCCCCGAACTGTTTGAGCACAGTGTTGGGTGCATGCTCCAGGAGGATGCCCAGCGTTTCAAAGGGTCTGATGATGATACCAAGCTAGAGGAAGGCAGTAGCGTGAGAGCAGAGAGAGGGGATGCTCAAGAAGGACACCAATCTTGCAGTCATGTTCCAGCAGCTGCAGCATACTGCCAGATTGGCTCCAGTGATGAGGAGGGAGGGGATGATGAGGTCACTGACTCCACGTGGGTGCCTAATAGGAGAGAGGAGGAGGAGGAGGATGAGGAGGAGGCACATCTCCAACGAGGCAGGATGCCCTCGGGGGGCCAGCGTAAGGGCAGCACACCGACGGAATCACACCGCAGAGCTCCGCCTGTGCAAGGCGCTGCCTCTGCCTGTTATTCAAAAAGTTCTTTGGTGTGGGCCTTTTTTGAGTCGAGTGCATCAGATCGCACAGCTGCTGTTTGCAACATATGTCTCAAGCGTATATCGCGTGGCCAAAACATCACCCGCTTGGGCACCACATGCTTGACCAGACATATGTTGACCTGCCATGCAGCTCGTTGGCAAGCCTACCTTAAAGACCCACACCAAAGAACAAAGCTGACCTCTTCTTGCACCGCATCAGCTGGGATCTCCAACCCCACTATACCTTCAGTCCTCTCTGAAACCTGCTCTGAGAGGAATGAAGGTGTAGAATTAGGTGTGTCACAGCCAAGTACTTGCGGGCACTCTGCTAGCAGTACACCAACGTCCGATTCTAGCAGGCAAATTTCCCTGCCCCAGCTGCTGGACCGTCGAAAGAAGTTCACTCCCAGCCATCCACATGCCCAGCGGTTGAATGCTAGCTTGGCTAAATTGCTAGCGCTTCAACTGCTGCCTTTTCAGTTGGTAGACTCGGCCCCCTTCCGTGAGTTTGTGCAATGTGCGGTTCCTCAGTGGCAGGTTCCCAAACGCCACTTTTTCTCACGGAAGGCGATTCCGGCTCTCTACCGGCATTTGGAAGGCAATGTCTTGGCCTCGCTGGACAGGGTGGTCAGCGGTAAGGTGCATATTACCGCTGACTCATGGTCCAGCAGACATGGACAGGGACGTTACCTTTCTTTCACGGCCCATTGGGTCACTCTTTTGGCAGCTGGGAAGGATGCAGGACAAGGTGCAGTAGTGTTGGAGGTTGTTCCACCGCCACGCCTCCAAAATGCTACTACTGGTTGTGACACACCTCTGTCCTCCACCCCCTCCTCTTCTTCTTCCTCCGTGGCTTCTTCCTGTGCTTTGTCCTCGGAACTAGCGGTGTTCCGTAGGTGTTCAAGGGGCTACGCAAGTACGCAGGCAAAAAGATGCCATGCCGTGCTTGCGCTGGTGTGTTTGGGGGACAGGAGCCACACTGGGGCAGAGGTTCTGTCTGCTCTGCAGGGGCAGGCCGAGAGGTGGTTGACGCCACGCCAGCTTAAGCCAGGAATGGTAGTTTGCAACAATGGCACCAACCTCCTCTCCGCCCTCCGACAGGGACAACTGACCCATGTGCCCTGTATGGCTCACGTCCTTAACCTGGTGGTGCAGCGGTTCTTGGGCAGGTACCCGGGCTTACAGGATGTCCTGAGGCAGGCCAGGAAAGTCTGTGTGCATTTCCGCAGATCTTATAATGCCAGTGCTCGCCTGGCTGAGCTGCAAAAGGAGTTGAACCTGCCCAAGAACCGCCTTATATGTGACATGCCCACCAGGTGGAACTCAACGTTGGCCATGCTGCAGCGGCTGCACACGCAGCAGAGGGCCATCAATGAGTACCTGTGCAACTACGGCACCAGGACAGGGTCAGGGGAGCTCGGGTTTTTTTCACCACGCCAGTGGGGCATGATCAGGGATGCATGCACTGTCCTGGCACCATTTGAGGAGGCCACGAGGATGGTGAGCAGTGACAGTGCATGCATCAGTGACACTGTACCTCTTGTCCACCTGTTGGAACATACGCTGCGTGGAATAATGGACAGGGCACTTGAGGCAGAACAGAGGCAGGAAGAGGAGGACTTCCTTGCCTCTCAAGGCCCCCTTTACCCAGACAGTGTTCCTTCTGTCCCACCCATCGCACAGAAAGAAGAGGAGGAGGAGGAGGAGGATTGTGTCAGCATGGAGGTGGAGCCTGGCACTCAGCATCATCAGCAGCAGTCTTTTAGGGATGATTTACAGTCCCAAGAAACCAGTGGACTTGTACGTGGCTGGGAGGAGGTGGCTGCGGATCATGTCGTCCTTAGTGACCCAGAGGACTCCGGACTGAATGCCTCAGCTAACCTACGCTGCATGGCCTCCCTTATCCTGCAAAGTCTGCGGAAGGATCCTCGTATTCTTCGGATCAAGGAGAGGGACCATTACTGGCTGGCCACTCTCCTTGATCCACGGTACAAGGGTAAGGTTGCGGACCTTATCTTACCGTCGCAGAGGGAGCAGAGGATGAGACAACTCCGGGAGGCCTTGCAGAAAGGTCTGTGCAACGCGTTCCCAGAGACTGGGAGGTTACAAACTCCTGGTCTTGGACAACGAGTTGCTGAGGCTTCGGTCAGTCAAAGAAGGAGCGGTGGGGAAGGTGGCCGTCTGACCGAAGCATTCAGACAATTCTTTAGTCCGCAGCCCTAAGGTATGATCGATTCCAGCAACCATCGCCAGCGTCTGATATACATGGTGCAGGAATACCTAGGGGCAAGGTCAGACTTGGACACCTTCCCCACCGAAAATCCTCTGGCTTACTGGGTCTTGAGGATGGATCACTGGCCAGAGCTTGCACAGTATGCAATTGAGCTACTGGCCTGTCCTGCATCCAGCGTTCTTTCAGAACGCACATTCAGTGCTGTTGGAGGATTTGTCACGGATCACAGGGTGCGCCTGTCCACCGACTCTGTTGATCGACTGACCTTCATAAAGATGAACCAGTCTTGGATCACCACCAGCTACCAAACACCTGAAGCTGATATAACAGACTAATTTATTTTCAAATGTCACATCCCTTCAAGACTGATGCTGATGCTGAGAGTTTGTCCTGTTATGTTGACTGACTATCCTCCTCCTCCTCAATGATCCGATTGACGATGATAGCTTGGAAGAACATTTTTGTTTCTGGGTGCCGCCACCAGTGGCTAAGGCCCAATTTTTCAGCCCCTGTTTAACAGGGGCGTGTAATTACAATTTTTGATGCAATACTTTGCAACAGGGCTCATTGCTGTGCTCCAAGTACAGTATCTGTGAGGGGTTGCAGTGTTGTGGCACCAGTGCCTAAGGCTCAATTTTTCTGCCCCTGTTTAACAGGGGCATGTAATTACAATTATTGATCTAATAATTCACAGCAGGGCCCATTCCTGCGCCCACCAAGACTAACTGTGAGGCCTTACAGTGTTGTGTCAACACCACCACCACCACCACCACCAAAGGCCCAATTTTTCAGCCCCTGTTCAACAGGGGCATGGAATTAACATTCTTGATCTAATAATTCACAGCAGGGCCCATTCATGCGCCCACTAAGAGTAACTGTGAGGGCTCACAGTGTTGTGGCAACACCAACATGTAAGGGGCAAATTTCAGCTGAGTATATACGGCAGGCCCCTACTTTCAAACATCCAACTTACAAACGACTCCTCCTTGCAAACGGAAGGATACAACAGGAAGTGAGAGGAAATCTACCCCTAGGAAGGCAAATTCTCTCCTGTAAGAGTTAATATGGGAAAAAAAGTGTCTCCTCTCCACTGATTCTTTATCACCAATTCTTGTTTCAATAAAAACCCCAAATTTTCAAAAAACATTTGTCATTAGGACGGAAAGTGAGGTGAACTGTTCTGAACAGGTGCACACTGCACAGACAGCAAAACAAATGTTACAGGGGTGATAACCCTTCCCTATGTTTTCCAAAAAGCTTCAAAATAGATTTCTGGGCTGGAGCTACACTTAAACAATGTAGCTGTTCAAAATTACAAACAGATTCTACATAAGAACAAACCTACAGTCCCTGTCTTGTATGCACCGCCTGTATACGGCTGTTCAGAGTATATAGGGCCTTTTTTATTTTGTGTGCGGGGTTCCCCTTAATATCCATACAAGACCCAAAGGGGCTGGTAATGGGCTGGGGTAGGGGGGGGGGTGTGTGATGGGGTAGCTATGCCATTTTTCTTAAAGATTTTCATCCATATTACCGGTACCAGACATTACATTAAAGCCGCAAGCAGTTTTAAATGGCTTTTTTTTCCTTTAGAAATTTAATTTTGTGCAGGGACAGTTCTAAACACAGGAAACACGTGGCACTTCACAGGCATACTTTAGACACCCCCCAGGTACGATATTTAAAGGAATATTTGACTTTTTTTTTTCACTTTATGCATCATTAAAATGACTGCTCCAGAAAAACGGCCGTTTTTAAAACTTCTTTTTGCATTGATACATGTCCCCTGGTGCAGAACCCGGGTTCCCAAACCCTTTTTAGGACAATAACATGCATAATAGTCGTTATAATTAGCACTTTCGATTTTGAACGTTCCCATCCATTGTATTTAATAGGGTTCTAAAGTTCGTGCGAACTTTCGGTCCGTTCGCGGGTTCTGGTGCGAACCGAACCCGGGGGTGTTCGGCTCATCACTAGTCTAGGGGTACCCGGGAGAGGAGAGTGCAGGAACACAACGCCAAGCTCTCCCCTCGTATGTGTATGAGGGTTGAGCAGAGTTTCTTGAATTACCTACGGGTCTGTTCACTGCATACGAAGCCTCAGTTGTTCCGTGGAGATGTGTCTGCCAATAACATAGAGCCCCACACCAATCGAAAGTTCAACACTCCTTTATTTCTCTGCTTTCAGGGTAAACACAATCAGTTGAACTTTCAGTAACAGACAGACAGGGGTGTGGATACGAGTAGGCCCTGGCACAACTGAACTCTCCTATTCCTTTGCTAGCGAATGGGCCTGGCGCACGGTCTCTGCCACGACCGTGAGTTTTGTTAGCTGCCACCGACTGGATAAACCGTTGAGGCCCCTGCCACAGGCCTAATAGCAGGCCTCTGCCACTGACCTGAGTTGAATAGTTGGACCGCTGCCACCGGTCATTGAACATGAACCACCTTCCTCTCTGAACTTGGCCCCTGTTCGGGGAAAGTTATCCCTCCGGGCGGTCTCCAGAGGTTCACCCGGCACTGGCAATCTGCTGCACCAGGTCTTCGGATGAGTCCCTCCTCCGGTCCCTTACGCCTCTGGATTCGGGTGCCCCACTCCCGGGGCCCCCTAGGACAATCCCTCCCTCGCGAGACCCAGCGGAAGGTACTGGGCCCCAGGCCTCCGGCTGAGTACCTCACCCCAGACTGAAGGTGTCTGGGATGGAACACGAACTTCAGGTGTCCAGGCCTAGGTCGCCTGGACCCCGACCGCGAACAGCAGCCCTCAGGCTGAAGGTGCCTGGGACTCGAACCTCGTGGCGAAGATGTCCGCCCCCTTTATACGCTCTCCCAGCATGCACGGCGGGTTCCCCGCCCCGCCGTACAACCGCTGCGAGAGGTCACAAAGGGTACAGCACTGCAGCGATGGTTCAACCCCGGCCCAAAGTGACAGCGCCACCTGCTGGGCCGCAGGGAACTATGCATCACTGGTGTCTTCACCAGTTTTAAAAGTATATACCCGCTACACATGCATTTAGAGAAAATTGAAAAGTTAAAAGAGAAAATTGAAAATATTATATGTTCTTTCTAACTTCTTGCTACAACCTGTTTAGTTGAGTACCTGCACCAGTGGAAGAAGCTGTTATTATAATTAACCATGTATCATAAACTGTAGACCAGGCCATACTAATGTCATTTTTTATCCCACATTTTCTGCTTATTTTCTATTTATGTACATTGAGCACACATTCTATATTCACATTTGAACAACTGAAGCTGAATCCTGCGTTCTGTCATTTCTCTGACTTCTAAGGAGTAGGAACTGTATCTGCATATCAGTTAAATATCAGGCCACATTTCCCAAAGCTCTGTTATGATTCCTCATATATATGAGACATTTTCCATTCAATATTCAGCTAAAGTCATTTTACTTTAATCAGCCTCTCTAGTTCCCTCTTGCTGGGAGCTTCCTGCTGCTTTCCTATTAATGGGAAATTAGAATTTACATATACAGTTCTCTGGTGGAAAGAATGATCTTGTAAGTTTCTTAAAGGAAACCGAGAGGTACTGAGAGAAATGCGGAGGATGCCATTGTCTGGGGCTTTAGTACCTTCTCTGTGGTACTGACTTTAGACAAGTTTGCAGGTAAGGAAACTACTATTAAAGCGGGAGTAAACCCATTGATTTAATAATTTCAAAAAACAGTTACATTCCCGGCATGCTGGAAATGCTAACTGCCACATTGATTGAGCTCTCAATCAAACTGTCAAACCATCCAATGGCTGGTGTCATAACTGATCACATGTGCAGCATCATGGCAGTTGAAAATTAAACAAAGGCCAAGATGGCAGCCTCCATGGCTGAAAACGATAGGTGGGTTTACTTCCACTTTAAGTACTATTAAAATGACCCTGTTGTAAATATTTCTGATATATACAAATTCAGCATCACCTTTCCAGCTTACTCGCCCCTAAGACTGACTGTCACAAGTGCCTCACCCAGTCAAGAACCGATGTCGAAAGAACCCATGCTCAAGGAATTAGTGTCTGCTCTCTACGCATCACTCACCGACTCCCTCGGCACCAGTAAGCTATTCTACATAGATAAGAGGGAAAGCGATCTAATACCTCCCTTGTCCTAAGTCTGAACACAAGACTACACAAGTAATATATATAAAAAGGTGTGCTAATCTGATACCAAAACAGTGGTAATGGTGATAGTCAAGTGAAATCATTAATTAATAACTACACCTAAATAAACTGATGTTCATTATATAAGTGAATGGAAATGAATATTAAACACAAAAACCCTGTGAGAAAAGAAAGAAAAAATCTTTCAAGAAAAATGTGTCCATACATAGGTCGAAAGAAACTCTTTGGTTTCAGCCCGGCTCAGAGAGAATCCGAGAGTTTAGAGAGATTTCCCACTTCATGTCCAGTCACCGTGCTGGGAAGAGTCAGAAGTCACTCAACAATAGAAGACTCATCAGAGGAGCTTCACATCAACCTCCAGACCAGGACATATCAGCCAGGTTTTCCTCTTCTTTCCGCACATATTGGGAGTATTGCTACCGGATTACTAAGCATTAGTTGCCTTGGAGTTATTATTATCACCACCCGTGAATCCGATCTCCCCTCCAGCCTGACCGTTAAGTCCATTGGAATTGTATCTCTCTTTCAACCTGACCATTAAGTCCATTGGAATTGGATCTCTTCTCCAGCCTGATCGGTGAATCCATTGGAATCTAAACAATTGCATGTGACCTCTATTACCCAAGATCCATTATTTCTGGTAAAAGGCGAGTGTTTGTGGGATTTATCAGAACACAGTTTTTTTCTGGATCGCATTAGGATTACTAATAATTCAATACAGTTTTTTTCCTATCACTGGATTGAGTGTTGCTAATTTAACTCTTTCTATAAGAGTTTTTTTGGACTTATGTATGGACACATTTTTCTTGAAAGATTTTTTCTTTCTTTTCTCACAGCGTTTTTGTGTTTAATATTCATTTCCTTTCACTTATATAATGAGCATCAGTTTATTCATGTGTAGTGTGAAGGACTAGCATCAAGTGTAGAGCTTGAAGCACACCGCCACTCGCTGGTTCTTCTTTTTTAAGGGTTGTTTGCCCATTTTTATTAAAAGAAGTTCAAAACAAAATCAAAAGGTTTTCCCTCGCAGGGGTTTCAGTACTCCTTTTCAACAACAAAATGACATTCAGCCTCCTGGCTTATACATACAGCAGTGCTGCTCAGGCCTTCCACTTCAGGCTCTTGTCTTTCTCCTATAGACTATTCCATCTGCAACACCGTCCATTTGGATAGCAGCCCCTTGCTGCTCTGACCCTCAGACCTGGGTCTCTGGCTTCCACTGTGCACACAAGCACTCTCTGACTTCTCCAGTGCACACTTGCACTCTATGGCTTCCCCAGTGCACACCTGCACTCTATGGCTTCCCCAGTGCACACCTGCACTCGTCGGGAGGGTGGGGGCCCAGGGTGGGGGCCCAGAATGCTGGTCCTGATTCTACTATCAGGCCCACACACACCTGAACAATCAGTGTGCAGTTGAGTCTCAAAACCCGGATCCAGGACTGGGGATTTCATCCCACCCGGATCTCTAAGAAATCCCCAAGCTCCGGGTCCCAAAGTGGACTTTAGTAAATCATGAGGAAACTGAAATGCCAGTTTCCTCCCAAACAAGCAAATACCCTGGAGCCCCTCAACCTGCCTGGTTGAGAATCCTGTATTTATACACTGGTGGGGTACCACACTACCACATACCCTCCCCCTTTGTTTCGATCCGGAGGGAGGAACACCAGCCCCCATCATTATGGTTGGGACACCTCTGTGCTGGCTGTCAGCCACGTAGGCCCAACCTTTTTTCCGGGTGCGCTTCCTGGTACGTCCAACCCTGGATCTTAACAAGGTCCTATATTTCCCTATACTCAACTTTCTCCCTCTTCTTTTGGGGTTCCATAAGCACTGCCTCTCCTGAAATTTTAACAGGGCACCCCTGGTCTTTCCAATACCTTTGGACACCACACTGTCATGTACCTTTAACAAATTATTTGGTTCATCATTGACAGACATATTCAAACCAACATTACACCTCTCTACGTTGCACAGATCACCAATGCCTTTTTTTTTTTCATTTGCTAGGGCAGAGTCTGCAGAGGGCACACATACTGGAGGGCTGCCATCACCCACGGGAACCTCACAAGACATCACCTCCCCGGGGTTCACCCACTCTGCAGGCAGCTGTCCTACCACTTGCCCTGTTCTGATGCCATCTGTATTTTTATTCACCTGCACAGACAAGCTCTTGTCTGATCCACATACAATTTTTACCGCATTTTTTATTAGTTTCCCTGTCTCGGGGACCTTATTAGGTTTGTCACCTAAACCAAACCTTGGACTGAGGACCCCAGTCTTTTTAACCACCTTTGGTTGAGCCCCGGTCAGGATTTCTGCTGCTTTCTGGTCCACACTTGGCCCTTCCATCTCATGCGATTCTTCCACTGGTACAGCACACACGCCCTTCACCGACAGCTGACCAGTACTACCTTGGACCATAGCAGCAGAAATGCCTTCTACCTGGCTGTTAGGTGGTGAAACCTCAGACACTTTGTTTTCGCCAAAGCCTCTCCCATATATCTCTTGTACAGGAAGTAACCCATCAGCATACCTAGAGGCGATTTTTAACACTAGTAATACAGTCATAAATAAACCATTTCTGTCTGGTCTTCCTTTGTGCTGTACCACCTGCCACTCAGGGGTCCACCTAATGGTACTCCGCAGTACCAGACTGTCTAACTGTGGTGGAGACACCCCAGTATAGACTGGCTGTACATCCCAAAGTTTCAGCATCTCCTTGAATACTTTTGTTAGAAACCATACCCTTGGCTCCAGACCCAAGTCCTTCCTGGGGACTTTCCTGACACTGGGGATGCAGACAGATTCACTTGCTGAGACGTGAAAGGTTGCAAGGTTTAATGGAACTTTCTCCCAGCTGGAGACAACCACAGCCTGGTGCTCTACCAGAGCGCTGCCAGGTGCTTGACTCATACCCAACTTCTCAGGTTCAGCACCAATGAACTGCTTCACATTACCAGTGACAACGTCACTTTGACACGCCATGTCAGCATCATTTTTGTAGGTTACGGACAAAGTGTCTGCTGTGTGCTCGCCCTTATATGGTCCATATTTCTCACAAGGGTTAACCCCTGCAGCAGCCACCACGCCGTCAGGTATAAGCTGTTCTGCCGTCCCTCCTGCTGGCACAGCAGAAACTTTGTCCACCTTATTTTTGTGCATGAAAGCCTCATCTATCAGGGACATTAGATTTTTACCCCAACTATCCCAATCTGTTGTAGCTGGGCTCCATTCACCGGCGCTCCTCAGCCCTGATCCATCAGCCCAAGGAGACACATTAGAACAGACAGGTTTAGTTGCAGATTCATCACCCAAATTACTAATCATGGCAGACTTCAGTAACACATGTTTTAGCACCACAGGTTGCAATACAACACAACCACCACCTTGCTCGGGCGGCGCTTCATAAGCCTCACACACCTTTGCATTTTTCACAGGTTGTGTTAACCCATTATTTACCGGCACATTTTTAGTACTAGCAGCTTGCACTAACACATTACCATTACACGGTGTAGTTCCACTCTGTCCCAGCAGAGTGACATCGCAGTTGTCCATGGCAACCTCCGACTCCAATACATGAAGTTCCCTGGAGATTTCTGGGGACAACTGTGCTGTCTTACCACCAATTGCTACAGGCAACGACCCATTAGTGACAACAGCTTTTGCTCTGGAAGAACCTTGGGTTTTCCCAACAGCAGCAAACTTTTCATTACCAGTAATACTTATAGCATTTTTAATTTTTGCAGGTTCTCCTAGCCCACTGCCAACTTGAGGCTGGCAGACATTAGACACAACACTTTTAGTCATCAACACAGGTTCTGTTTGAACTTTAACCCCTGCATTCCCACTGGGTATGAAAAAGTCATTCTCAAGCGCACATTCTGTGGCCCCACTAACTGGGGTCACTCTCACATCATCATGGACAGTCTCGTAGCCAGTTCTTTTATACCTGAAATCAGCAGTTCCAGGCATCATTTCATTAAAGATAGTCTTACCCACCACAGTAGTTGGGGTCTCCATCTTCATTTGAGTACAATGTCTTAAGAACCAGTCCTCAGCCGCACATTTACTGGCCAACTCCCCCTGGTGGCCATGGGATGAAATCTCAGCAGGCATCTCCCACTGTTTAGCACCCCCTGCAGATACCACAGAAAACTCCTCCTTGTTGCCAGGGGTGACTGCAAACATATTTGCAAAGGGATCTTGGCCCACAGATAAAGAGTTCTGTTTAGCAACATTACCTCTAGGTGCACCCCAGAATATAGGGCAAGACAATATTTCGTGCCCCAGCTGGCCACATTCCAGGCATGGTACTGGATGACTTTTCCCCAGTGCATTTCTCTCCTGATGATTCCCTCCAGGCACAACTTCCACTCTCGTTGCCATGGGAGATGGCAGTCTCCCAGCAGAGCTTTGCTGGCTCACTCCAACATGCTGTATTGGCTCCTCCGGAAGCCACTTGTCAAGACCCATGGGAGGCACACCCCATGGTCCACAGACAGCCCGACTGGCCTCCTCTGTGTTGCTATGGGCAACCACTCTCTGTCCTGGCCTTTGATCAGCCTCTCTTCTGGCATATAACACAGGCTTCTCAGACCTTTGTTTTGCTAGGTAGCTTTGCACTGGAGCCAGGGACAAAAGGCACTTGGAGACTGCATGCCCCCACTCACTGCACCGCAAACAGCGCACTTGGTTCCATGTCTTGTCAGGGTTTCCCACCCTGCATCTGCTGGACCCTGTCTCAAGCTGTGTCACTTTCACACTTTTCGCAACAGCTGCTGGTTTAACTGCAGCAGCGTTGCCAGGGGCAACAGCACCCCTCTCCCAGGCATGGACATCCGGCAGCTCTCTTTTTGTATGGAAGGTTGGCTTGCCTTCCACTTTAGCTTGGTCCAATACTGCCAGGTGTCGCTTGCACCAATCCACTGCATATTCAAACGCTGGTGGACTCTCCACACTAGCCGTCATCTGTGCATTCATTGCACCAGGGTTGCTAGGGACAACAGCAGCCCTCTTTTCCCTTGGAAAACTCTGTTTAGGCATGTATGGGGTTCGATCATGCGGCAACAACCCCTCCAGCCACAGAGCTCTATCTATCATCTCAGCCATCCTTGCTTCTTTTAGGCGTTTTGATCGCCCCATCCTTGCAGTCTTGCACACAGCAACTTGTAACAGTTCTTGGCGGAGAAAAGGGGAAAAAAAAAAATCTGTGTTTCTCCTTTCACAGGTACACAACCTGCATGCAACAGTCCATCAAATAAACTTCTCCGCAATGCAGTTTGCCTGGCTGCCACACACAGCTAGCAGCAGTTTACTGCAGAAAAAATTTTTTTTTTACTTTTTGTTCACAGGTACACCACCTGCAACAAATTGGAGCACTGTCTCTTTAAGGCTAGTTACCTTTCGCTTGCAGGTTCTCCTCACCTGCACACACACAGATTATGCAGTCTCATGCACCAAAAACACAGTTCATATAACAGATGAACTTACTTGATTGTAGGGATCTCAGATTGTGCCCGCATTCTCCACCACTTGTGAAGGACTAGCATCAAGTGTAGAGCTTGAAGGACACCGCCACTCGCTGGTTCTTCTTTTTTAAGGGTTGTTTGCCCATTTTTATTAAAAGAAGTTCAAAACAAAATCAAAAGGTTTTCCCTCGCAGGGGTTTCAGTACTCCTTTTCAACAACAAAATGACATTCAGCCTCCTGGCTTATACATACAGCAGTGCTGCTCAGGCCTTCCACTTCAGGCTCTTGTCTTTCTCCTATAGACTATTCCATCTGCAACACCGTCCATTTGGATAGCAGCCCCTTGCTGCTCTGACCCTCAGACCTGGGTTTTTGGCTTCCACTGTGCACACAAGCACTCTCTGACTTCTCCAGTGCACACTTGCACTCTATGGCTTCCCCAGTGCACACCTGCACTTGTCGGGAGGGTGGGGGCCCAGAATGCTGGTCCTGATTCTACTATCAGGCCCACACACACCTGAACAATCAGTGTGCAGTTGAGTCTCAAAACCCGGATCCAGGACTGGGGATTTCATCCCACCCGGATCTCTAAGAAATCCCCAAGCTCCGGGTCCCAAAGTGGACTTTAGTAAATCATGAGGAAACTGAAATACCAGTTTCCTCCTAAACAAGCAAATACCCTGGAGCCCCTCAACCTGCCTGGTTGAGAATCCTGTATTTATACACTGGTGGGGTACCACACTACCACAGTAGTTATTAATTATTAATTTTTGACTATCTCCATTACCATTGTTTTGGTATCAGATTAGCGCACCTTTTTTCTAATTAATCCTGTAGGGTCATCTTTCTGCTTCACATAGGTGAGCTGTCCTTGATGCCCAATAGATGACATTAGTTGTCACTCTATCGCTAGGCACAGGTCTGAGCATAGACAACTTTTACTTTGCAAAACTTTTCTGCAGTTTGCTTTTCTGGTTCTGACTAGTCCTTTAGTTTTGCTCCTGTTTACCTGATCTTGATTATGATTTTGACTTAGATTTTGGTTTCTGTTGTCTGCCTGCTGCTTGCCTGGACCTTTTTCCTGTTCCCTCTACTACAGTATACCTGTCAGCCACCTGCCCCAACCTCAGTTGTCACCACAGGAGAAATCTGCTGCAACCAAGATGCTATCAAGTAGCAAACCTTTCTACTGCTTGGCAGGCAATGATGGACTCTCCTAGAACCAGGACTTCTCATACCGAGTACCTTGAAACCCTAGGGTGCCTATTGAGGTTGCTAGAGGTTCCTTGAGCAGTGTGGAGTGGTGAATACAAGTGGCCAAATTTTCCACAGGCCACCAATGTAAGGGGTCATTTATACACTGACCGCTAATGTTAAAGGACATCACAGTTTTCACTGTCTGCAATTCATGTGTGTAGCCGGGTGCCTTGCTGGCTGTGTCCATTTCTTGTTCTTTACCACCCCGTTGCTGGGATCTGTGTAAACAACAGGCTGTGTGTGCAGCAGTCATCTCTCACCTTGAGTTTCCCAGCTTTGCAGCTTCAGATCAGTTCTGCGTGTCATCCTGCACTTGCTCCCCCTCTGTCCTGGCAAGCAGCAGAGGTAAGAATCAGGTAAGGATGGAGGAGGTTCATGGGACAGGTATTCCCCTTGGAAGCGCTGTCCACTGAAAGTATTGAGGCCTGAACTACAGCCCCACCAGATCCTGCAGAAGAAGGAGGGGAAATAACTGCATATTCTAAGGCTGTAGAGGACACATCTTCCTCTTGCCGTGGAGGAGCCCGGATAGTGCACATTGCTGAAAAGATGGAAATTCAGGGTCCTGAAGACACATTCTCTCTTCAGCTTTCTGAAGTCACAGTGAAACCCTCTGTTAGAGAAATGTCAAAACCGTGAGAACAAAGTGTTAAGCAACAGATGCTTCTTACTGTAGAATCAATGAATGAACCTAGAGAGAGCAGTTCTGCACAAGTCATCTGCTGAAAAGCCCAAAGCCTTTGTATCAGTGAGTGACACCCCCTGCCCTCTACCTGACACACCTCGGCGGGAAACTTCCACTATTTGTGGCTTATGGCCCAGACACATATTCAACTCCAGGAAAATGGTGGGAAGTTCTTTTGCCTGCCATCTAGGTGAACAAATGTTATTTGGTTCCCTGTCAGTGTTAATTTAATGTTTAGTTGTTGTTAAAACTAAAAAATTTGTTCTTTGGAGGACCTAAGATTCATTGGTGGGGGAAAATGTAGCACTGGGTTGGGCTCTTTAAATTTTTGCTCAGCAGTGCTAACAAAATAAACACAGAAAGGACTTTTTTTTCTTCTCTCCTGTGATGGACAGCTGCAGGGAGAGAGGGGCGAGACTGTGCCCTGGCTGGCTGTTGCTACAGTTGAAGAGGACATGCCCCTAGCAACCCTGGGGAAGGAAGATTTCTGATTAGCTGCCTAAGCCAGGCTGCTCCAAATTTACTGTGGGACGTTTTTTAGCCCCACCACCATTGGGAGAAGCAGGAGATCTGGGATTGTGGGATCTCGTTAGAGGGCTCTGGGACCCATTTAGAGAGCTTGGGAACAATTTGGGGAACAGGAATGCCTGGCCAGTACAATATATCCCCAGGAAGTGTTCTGTGAGTAGGGAACAGCATTGAGAACATTCTGTGACTGCTAGTACAGAGCCTGGGACCTGAACTGTGCTGTGTGTGCCCAGAGAGTGTTAGCCTGGAAGCTTGTGTTACAGGACTCAGGGCTGCAAGAAGCCACAGGACTGTTGTTGTGAGCTGCTGATCACATCCTGTTACCAGAGGATATATTCTGCCAGGAAAAGTGTGCTGCACCTGAATCACAATCAAATTGGTGTGCAGGGACCAGGCTTCGGGCTGCTGCTATTCTAAACCCTTCTTTTTGCAGTGAGGAAGGAGAGACTGTACTTCCATTCCAGTGTGTTCGCTTACAGTGACCACGTGTTTCAGCAACCTGCTAAAGCTGCAGAGAGCTGGCTCAAGAGAAGGGACCCTTTTTGCCAGCCACAGAGAAACCCTTATGACTAGAATCAGTCATCAGTGGTGAGAGGCTTCCAGTCACCGTCTTGTTTATTTTACTGAGTGCTCCCATACAAGGGCCCCATCTCTGGCAGACTCTCTACATAGCCCCAGTTGTTAGGCAGGGCAACCATGCATTAGGTAATAGGTAGGCTATATTGCCTTTGCAAATGCCATTTGCATTGTTTTACTGTGTTGGATCATCATAAATCTGCAATTACAAGCCAGTATCGCTCACTAGCACACACCACGTGCACGTTATTTGCACCAGTTGCTTCCCAGACAGATGTGGTGAACCAACAGTGACACCCTGTGAACTGTGTCACTCAACAAGGTGCCTACATTGCTATATCATAATTTGTTGTTAATTAACCACTTGGCCTCTGCGCTATAGCCAAATGACGGCTACAGCGCAGACCTGAATTTCCGGGAGGCCGTCAATAGACATCCTCCCCTTTTCTCGCTCCCCGCGCGCGCCCTGTGATCACTGAGTCACTGTGACTCGGGTGATCACAGATCCGAGTAAGGGGCCGATCCCGGCCTCTTACCACGTGATCAGCTGTCAGCCAATGACAGCTGATCAAGTGATGTAAACAAAAGCTCGGTAATCGATTTTTTTTTCTCCTCACGCTAACAGCGTGAGAGAAAATAAGCCGATCACCGGCTTATGTGCAAGGGACATCGGTCCCGAAGAGGAAGGAGGCACATCTGCCTCATCTGTGCCCACAATTACCACCAGTGGTGCCAATCAGTGCCTCATCAGTGCCACCTAGCAGTGCTGCCTATCAGTGTAACCTACCAGTGCTGATCAGTGCCCATCACTGCCGCCCATCAGTGCCCATCACTGTCACCTATCAGTGCCCATCACTGCCAACTATCAGTGCCACCTATCAGTGCCACCTATTAGTGCCACTTCTCAGTGCCCACCAGTGCCACCTATCAATGCCCTTAAGTGCCACCCATCAGTGCCATCTCTCAGTGTCACCTCTTAGTGCCCACCAGTGCCACCTATCAGTGCCCACCCTTGCCGCCTTATTGTGCCCATCAATGCAGCCCATCAGTGCCCATCAGTGCAGCCCATTGATGCCCATCAGTGCAGGCTATCGGTTCCCATCAGTGCAGCCTCATCAGCGTACATCAATGAAGGAGAAAAATTACCTGTTTGCAAAATTTTATAACAAAATATAAAAAATATAAAAATTTCGTTTATTTTTTATTTTTTTTAACAAAAAATAAAAACCGCAAAGGTGGTCAAATACCACCAAAAGAAAGCTCTATTTGTGGTAAAAAAATTATAAAAATTTCATTTGGGTACAGTGTTGTATGACCGCACAGTTGTCATTCAAAGTGCATCAGCACTGAAAGCTGAAAATTGGTCTGGGCAGGAGGGGGGTTTAAGTGCCCAGTAAGCAAGTGGTTAACCCATTACTTTCTAGGGCTTTGTCATTAAATAAAGCCCATGTAAACCTTCAAGGTGTGTCAGTGTTCTCGAGTCCAGGAAAGGGGCGATTCATCACAGGTGCAGGGAAGAAGTGACCCAATAAAGTGGTTCATTCAGGGGTGAGCGTTACACTTTTTGGGTTTCAGCCTACATCTTCTACTGAAAACAAAGACGGTCCATCATTATCTTTGACATGTTTTTATGATTTTTCCTGCTAACTCTAATATAATTTTTTATGTTCCCATTTTGCTTGTAAAGTTTCTATTTTCGCATTGAGTCTGTTGTTATTTTTTAATAAGAGGTTATACACCAATGGCTTTTCTCTGTGGTCTATAAACTGTGTGAGAGCACAACTATTCTCTATCTTTTTCCCTTTTTTACTACAGCATGATTTATCTATTAATTGCTTTTGAGTCTATAATTGACAGCTACTGAAGCATTGCTTGGTGGAACACAAGTTGATTTAAAGATTCCGAGCAAGGCAGAGACATGAGAAGGACTATGGAGAATAGAGTTAAAAGTGTCTGTTTTAAAAAAATGCCATGTAAAAATAGCTTTACCACTACATGATTTGGGGTCCCTCCTTTTACTATTTGGTCATTAGGGTGCCTAATCATGCAAGCACAGGGGGCAGACCTATTGTAAAATCAGTCAGCTGTAAACTGATTTTTTTTTATGGGAAGTAGGATATTGAGTGAACCTGTATTCCATTTAAACTCTTAAAGCTTCACATTTTTATTTATTTTTTTGCATACAGTTTTTTGCCATCTGCGTCCCATTGTGGAGATTTACCTTCATTTTCTGTCCCATAGCCAGAACAGTTCCTATTGGAAGATTTCCCCCCTATTCCTTTTCTGATGTCAACCCAGAATTTGGGATTTTCTTTTGCCTTCACTTATGGTTGATAATAGTACACAGGACAAATAGAGAGGGTCAATCCCACTAATGGGGACATTAAAACCTGACAAGAGTTCCAATCCCTCTCCCCTTTACCCAAATATGTTTAAAATACATGTTAAATACAACACTAAAAATGAAAGAGAAAGAAATAAATAAAAATAAAAGTTTAAATATTATGGTTTAAAAAACAGAAGTTAAAAAATTGAAAAATTATATCTAAGTGGAGAAGTAGAAGGAGTTGATTGGGGCTGATTAGGGTTAACTAAAGGTTGATAAGGTGTTAAATATGAACACATTTTCTTAACAAAGAAAACAATTTTACTTGTAAAGTTTTAACTTTTACTGTAACCCCTTCGATATTATTATGAATGAAACAACATAAATATAATAAATGTAACTGTGTATTTCTGAATGATGCTTCTAAACAGGGTTTATTAACACTGTTCAAAAGCTCAGGTTTTTGACAGCAGTGGCTTACAGCTTGATACTGTATTACGTGTTAAGTCCCAGCTTTCATTTTTTACAGATGGGAATTTCTGGTTAAAACAGTAAGGGAGCACAAGCAGGGGAAGAAGGACAAATCATAATACAAGCTCCCTGAGTAATTTGATGATTTTTTGGGGGCTTATGTAAGAAGTCAATTGATGTATGTCCCAAAGTGATCTTTTTTTTTTTGTACAAAAAGCCATTGGCTCCTGCTGCTGCCAATCACAGTCATAAGAAAATCAGGAGATGAAAGGGGCCGAGCTGCGGCTCCATGTGTAATTAAACACACATAGCCACAGCTCAGGAGTGCGCCTGCTTGGGTTCCCCCACAGCAATCTGCTTGCTGTGGGGGCACCCTGGCAGGAGAGAGGGCCCGGGAGTGCCGGCGTAGGAACCCAGAAAAAGAGGATCTGGGCTGCTCTGTGCACAACCATTGCTCAGAGCATGTAAGTATAACATGTTATTTTAGAAAAAAAAAAAATAGACTTTATTATTGCTTTAAAGTCAGATTTTTGATAACGGGTAACTTTTCAGAAACTGCTTTTCTAATGACTTTCACTACATGCTGATGACTGTGAGCCAACAGTGATGTAACATTTCATACAGTGCCTTGAAAAAGTATTCACACCCCTTGCAGTTTTCCACATTTTGTCATGTTACAACCAAAAACGTAAATGTATTTTATTGGGATTTTATGTGATAGATCAACACAAAGTGGCACATAATTGTCAAGTGGAAGGAAAATGATAAATGGTTTTCAATTTTTTTTTACAAAAAAATCTGAAAAGTGTGGCGTGCATTTGTATTCAGCCCCCCTGAGTCAATAGTTTGTAGAACCACCTTTTACTGCAATTACAGCTGCAAGTCTTTTGGGGTATGTCTTTACCAGGTTTGCACATCTAGAGAGTGAATTTTTTGGCCATTCTTCATTGCAAAATAGCTCAAGCTCTGTCAGATTGGAGGGAGAGCGTCTGTGAACAGCGATTTTCAAGTCTTGCCACAGATTCTCAATTGGATTTAAGTCTGGACCTTGACTGGGCCATTCTAACACATGACTATACTTTGATTTAAACCATTCCATTGTAGCTCTGGCTGTATCTTTAGGGTCGTTGTCCTCCTAGAAGGTGAACCTCCGCCCCAGTCTCAAGTCTTTTGCAGACTCTAACAGGTTTTCTTCCAAGATTGCTCTGTATTTGCCTCTCATTAACTCTGACCAGCTTCCCTGTGTAGCGATACCCCCGAAGGAGCTGCTTTTGTTTGTTCCAGTCCGTTATTTGGCTTTCAAACCTCAGCCCCCTCTGGCACACATGGCAATAGTGTAAATGCAATGACCAATGAGAAACACACATGTTATAATAAAACACAGAAATTGTCTTTACTGCAATATTTCTGTGTAAGAATAACAGACAATAACTGTATATATTCAAGTGATCAACTAGAGAGCAATAACTGAGATTTAAGAGTGTAGAACCCTCTACCTTAGGTAGGTAGGTGCTAGAGTAGTGTTTTTATGTATACTGCCAGTGCAGGTAAATTTAGGCAGGCCTAGATGTGAGCTAGGCCTGTTTGTTTTTAATTTGGGGGCAGGGGAGTGGTTTAGTGTAGCAGCAGGTGACTGACATGTGCTTCAGCTCTCTGGTGCATCCTTTGTTTTCAGTGAGAAGGTTCTGGAAAAAGAGGCAGGGCAGAGTGTGAGAGTGACATGGAGCATGTCTGGGAGGCCTGACCAATCTCCAACTAGGATTGGCAGGGAGCAGGCCTCCTATATATGCTCATGGTCAGCCTGCTGGGGACGGAGTTGTTGGGTGGAAGAACTAAATGATGGCATGTTAGGGAACACGTGGCCCTTGAGGGAACCCCTTTTCTGGGGGGGGGGGTGAACTCGGGTCTGGAGCTCGGGAGCTGGGAGGGAGCCTCTCTCTACATGGTCATTGAGTGGTGTCCGGGAACAGGAGGAGGACAGTTGCCGGGCAAGTCATTCAGGAGGGATCCATGTAGGTGAGTGAAAAGCACAGTAAGAAACTCTGGAAGAGACATGCCAGGATTGGATGTGGAGCCAGAGGGAGAGACTGTGGTGTTGCTAAAGTCAAGTCGCTGCAGCCAGGAGGTTTGGCAGGATTTGCAATGGACTTTCTGGGAGCAGTAGTCCATCAAGTATCAGTTAGCACAATTATCCTTTTCATCTAAAATAGGAATACTAAGGAAAATGTTAGGACTTATTTAGAGTGAGGGCTAGCCATGTGCTAACGGTGACAGAAATCTAGAATTGGACAGTGGAGGAAAGCAAGTGATCTCAAGTAGTGTGCTGGAGAAGATGTGAAGCAGAAGAGACTGTCAATTTAGATTTCAACCAACTTTATTTCCATTAAGCAAGATTTATCCTTTGGGCATTCCATGTCCATTTTCCCCATCCAAGTTAATCCCCTAATAAAGACAACAAAAAAACAAGTAAAAGACTGTTCTTTGTCTGGAAAATTGTGTCTTCAATGGATGTCTGGCCCAGCAGGGTGATGTGTGGAGCTGAAACACGCAGCGACCCCACAGGGGCACCGCTACAAGAGCAATATAGCTCTCAATCCTATATTCAAGCTGCTTTCAGGGAATTACAAACACTAGAATGTCCCCAAGAGCAGAGGCACACTTAAATGGCAAATAAAGCACAATATGACGTTTTAAGTCGGGTTGGTTACCTTTACTCAGGTGTGCTCTATGAGTCCAGACAGGAGGAAAGCAGAGGAATGACCCCCTTTGTGTCAGGCCTTTCTCTTCTGTCCCAGGTTCTTGGCTTGGGCCTGACCTTCTGCCCGGATCAGGAAGTCGATGCTTTTGAAATAATTAAAGATGTGAATCTTTTCGCCAGAAAACTAATGTTTAAAATCTTTTATGATAAAGATTCCAGATGTTCTCCGTGTGAGGATGTCTGGAAAAATAAAACAATCAATGAGATGAAGGCTCTCAATGATCTAATGGAGTTGTGGGAGGAGAGCAATCCCTTTGTCGACCCCCTGGAGGAACCCTCCCCAAGTCCATCTCTAAGTTCTCAGATTGAGAGGCTCTTCCCTCCACTGAACCTCTAGAAACCCAAATCCAGAACTTTTCCCATCCTACAGGGCAATTGGAAACATCTGGGCATTTACACAGCAGGTGACAAAAGAAATACAGGCTACCAAATGGAAACGGTTCAGCGGAAAATCCAATTTAAAACTGGCACATCGCCAAGCCTTATTTTGCCTCAAACAAGATAATTATCAATAAAGGCGTTAAGGTCCACCTCTACGTTCATTCCAAAAGGGGTATAACTTTTCAATCTATGAATCCAGGCCATTTCTAACCTGGATATGCTCCGTATCATAGAAACACCCCTCCATTGTGGAGTATATTTATCTATGCCAAGAAAGATGGTATTAGTAGGGTCCTTAGTATGAACTTTTAGGTAGTGTCGTGATACCGGGTGTTTAGGAAAGCCTGTGAGTATATTAGTGACATGTTCATTGAGTCTGACACGGAGAGGTCGTTTAGTCCTGCCCACATATTGGAGCCCACATGGGCATTGCAGGAGATAAACGACTCTCTCGGTGGCGCATGTGTGAAAGAAGTAATTTCAAACTCAATACCAGTGCTGGTGGACCTAAACATATTGGTACGCCTGTGTGAACACCCACTAAATGAGCATACCCTACACCTCTTGCATTGGTAGAAACCCACCAAATGATCAAGGAAAGTCCTCTTGATAGAAGGAGGGTCAAAGATATTAGGTGCCACTCTCCCTCTAATAGATGGCGCACCTTTGTAGACAACTAAAGGTTGCTCAGGCAGAACTCCCTGAAGAACCTGGTCATTGGTGAGTATGTGCCAGTGCTTCTTGATAAGCTTTTTCACGCCCCTATGTTGAGCTGAATAGGTGGTGATAAAGGGAATAGATGGCGTTCTTGAATTAATCTTGGGCCTATCTTTAAGTAGGTCACTCCTATCTATCAAGGCCACCTCATTCAGGGTGTTAGAGAGGGAAGTTGCCGAATATCACTTTTCTATTAACTGAGTGGTCAACACCCCTGCCTGGGCTAGGTACAATTACGTCTCAGTCTGATGTACTGACTTTTAGGTACAGAGTTGAGCCAAGATGAATGATGGCAACTATTAGTAGGAATATAGGAATTCCTATCTGTACTTTTAAAGTGGGTAGATGTTACAAACGAGCCATCCTTGACGGAGATCTTCAAATCTAAAAAGTGAATATCTTCTTGGCTGGCTTCGAAGTTAAAGAAGATACCCCTGGTGTTAGCATTTAGCTCATTCATGAAAAGGTCCAAATCATGACGGCTACCATCCCATAGGAGGAGGACGTCATCGATGTACCTAGCCCACAACACTACCTGTGGTCGTCGTTGGGCATAAATTATGCCCTCCTCCCACAGGGCCATGAACAGGTTGGCCAAACTAGCGGCATATTTAGCCCCCATGGCCACTCCCCTGTCCTGCCTATAAAATTGATTATTAAAACCAAAAATAACTTTGAGATGCCGCAAATGAAAGTAGCTCTAAAATATATGAAATTTGCTCATCAAACAATTGAGAGTCACATCTCAAGAAGTACTCAACTGCGAAAAGACCCAAATTGTGTGGGATGACAGTGTACAAAGACGTAACATCAGCCGTCACCAACCACATATTTGCTCTAGGGGTATGGCCTGTTAGAATATTGATAACATGACGAGAGTCTTTACTTCTTTCATCACATGTGCCACCGAGAGAGTCGTTTATCTCCTGCAATGCCCATGTGGGCTCCAATATATGGGCAGGACTAAACGACCTCTCCGTGTCAGACTCAATGAGCATGTCACTAATATACTCACGGGCTTTCCTAAACACCCGGTATCACGACACTACCGAGAAGTTCATGCTAAGGACCCTACTAATACCATCTTTCTTGGCATAGACAAATATACTCCACAATGGAGGGGTGATTCTATGATACGGAGCATATCCAGGTTAGAAATGGCCTGGATTCATAGATTGAAAAGTTATACCCCTTTTGGAATGAACGTAGAGGTGGACCTTAACGCCTTTATTGATAATTCCTAGTTTTTTTACTTTATTGATGTACACTTGTGACCCCTTGGGAGCGACTTTACTTCATTAGTGATCCCAATTGGCTAATATATTTTTTCTTGTAGTTATTACCAAATTATATTTAAAATATAATTTTTGGTTATTGGTATATCCGTATATTGAGATTGGATTATGGTTGGATGTGTGGTTGACCTGTCTGAGTGGGTCTTTTTCTTTGTCTTTTTGAACCCTCACATAGAGTCTATACACACACATACCTATCCTATAATTATTTTGTTCCGACACATGTGCATACTATTAACATCTATTATCAATACAGAGATTTTTGTGATCTTGAATGGCCACTAGGGGCACTGTGTGATTCTAATCAGTGATATCAATAATATCTATTTTGCGTTCCATCCTTGGTTATACAAGTTTATTCCCCAGTTATGACAGTCATGTGTCTAATAGCTTTTATATTTTTAATTTTTTACCCAGATAGCCTTAAAATGGATATTATACACCACTTAACATACTCTTTGTGAGCCGCTGCCAAGGGGTCATATCGAGGCTTGGTTTTATCATTGTATTGGGAGCCGGGATCAGAGGATCATACCGAGGCTTGGTTTACACTGAGCTGGATTGGATGATCACATCGAGACTTGGTTACACATTTTCTCTATATAGCGTGATGCGTCAGTGCGTCACCTGATTCCCCATTGACGATGTGTTTTGACACGAAACGTGCGTCGGGAGGTAAACGCGCTGACATCATCACCAAGGGACAGGTAACTGCAGACCGGCCGGTTGTTCTATGAATTTTTAAACGTAATTTCTCTAAGTGTTTCTGCTTATTTTAAATAAAAGCTTTTATAACGGTAATACACTATCGAGCATTTTTTACTTTTGGGACCATTCGTGGGTTGATGTCATCTCCTGGCTGAGCGCATTGGATCCGATTTATCCCCATTGGAGGAACCAGACTGCTGATGGGCTTTTTATTCCCTTACCTCTGGTAAGTGGTGTATTCAAATGGTGGTGGAGCACGGGTGTTGCATGAATATTTAGGGCATCAATCCTCAACTTCTTCTACCCCTTCCACGGTTACACCTCCATCCTGGATCTCTTTAGTATTTTGGGACTTTATTTATAGCACTAATTGGTTTACATGCCTTCAAGTATGGGCTAATTTATGTATTTTTCTCTATTTTTATGACTGGTTTCGCCACCGGTCTTCTAAAACATTAGTGCAGCTGTTGATTGTTTCTTCTGTTATTTTTATGTTATCACATAATTACCGTTGCTGCTTGTTCTCTTTTCATCTTCAGTTAGAAAAGTTTATTTTATTTTTTTATTTTTGCCTATTACTATATTGCATGCCGCCAGCTCTCATCCCAAGTCTTTGGTACAGAGCATACCATACAATCAGCATTTGAGAATAAGGAGGAACTGTAGCCGTGACCAGGACTTTGAATTTGAGGCCCAGGCATTACAGTCTCGCCTTTTGGATAGGGGCTATAGCTGCTCTGTTCTAAAAAAGGCCTATCACAGGGCCAAGAAAAGAAACAGAGCTGACTTAATTAATTCAAAGAAGACTTTTAAACCAGCCCAGCAGGTACGTTTAATAACGCGATATTCTGGTGAACATAGGAAAGTTCGTCAAATTATCCAAAAATATTGGCCCCTGTTATCTACTGACAAAGTCATTTCCAAATACAGTATGTTCAGCCTTTTCCTCAGATTACCTATAGAAAGTCTAGGTCCAGTGCCGGGACAAGGTCATCAAGCGCCCAGGGCAAAGATGCCAAACTGCGCCCCCCTTTCCTTTAGGGTTAGGGTCTGGGTGCCCCCTCCATCCCTGCAATAAACCATTGCGCCAGGGGCAGCCGCACCTCCTGCCCACCCCTTGTCCCGGCCCTGTCTAGGTCGTTAAAGTATCAACTAGTTCACAGTCACCTTATGCCAGTGATTCTCAACCAGGGTTCAGTGGAACCCTAGGGTTCCTCCAGAGGTTGCTAGGGGTTCCTTCAGCATTGGGCAATTTCTGCCTCTCAGATAAGTTCACACTGACCCCATTGATCTTTTTAGCTATCTGTAAGGAGGTAAAGCCCCGTACACACGATCGGTTTAACTGATGAAAACCGTCCGATGGATGGTTTTCATCAGACAAACCGATCGTGTATGGTACCCATCGGTCTTTTTTCCATCGGATGGAAAAAATAGAACTTGTTTTAAATTTTTCCGATGGTTAAAAAACCGATGGGAATTTCCGATCGTCTATGGGCAAGTCCATTGGTTAAAAAACCCACGCATGCTCAGAATCAAGTCGACGCATGCTCAGAAGCATTAAACTTCATTTTTCTCGGCTCATCGGAGTGTTTTACGTCACCGCGTTTGGAACGGTCGGTTTTTTGACTGATGGTGTGTGGCCAAGACTGATGAAAAACAGTTTCATCGGATTTCCGATGGACAAATCCATCGGACGAAAATCCATAGGTTATCCGATCGTGTGTACGGGGCTTAATTCTTCCCAATTGCCACAAGTGTAAGGCCCATTCTTCCAACTGACTGTCACACTAATGTATCATGAGTTGTAGATTTCACAATTTTAGCAGGGGTTCCCCGAGACCGGAGAACTATTTCAAGGGTTCCTCTGTGTTGAAAAGGTTGAGAAAGGCTGCCTTATGCCCAAATTGGGTGACCAAGTTCGCAGAGGTACTGCCCCCTGTGGTAGATGTGAGTTTTGTAGATTTGTACCAAATTCTACAGAATTTATTCTCCCCAATGGGAATGTCTACAAACCAAAGTTTTTCGTAAATTGTCAATCTATTGGGGTTGTATACCTCATGAAGTGCGACTGCAAATCCTTTTATGTAGGCACAACAAAGAGGCAATTTTTTCACAGAATAAGGGATCATGTTTGCCTTATTCAGAAGAAAAAGATGGAAACTCCTATAAGCGAACATAGTGGCTTATACCACTCCTTTGATTTATTGAAAATTTAATTCTTTGTATTGGAACATTTACCCATTAATGAGAGGGGGGGGTGTAGATAAGAGTCTGTTGCAAAGAGAAACAAGATGGATTCACTCCCTGGCAGCTACATCTTATCCAGGGTTAAATGAGTCCATCAGTTTCAAACCGTTCCTGTAGAGGATTTCATTGGCCATATGTACAGATGTTTAGCTTTTGACCATTCTACTAATGGTCTTGTTTATTTTCTAAGCCTTCAGTTATGTTGGTGTGTATATTTTGATTTGTAACCCTTATTTGGCTGGGCTCATTATGTTTGAATGCTGGGAGGTTTTTACACATTACATATTGATACATTATTATATTATTCATTTACTCATTTATATATATATTTTCTTTGTTTAGACTATAGTTTTTCAACATTGCTAATTTTTTTGAGTGTATTTACCAATAGAGGAACCAGGGTCAGGTGACCATACAGACTCTCAGGGCGTTCATTTCATGTGTTGTCATGTGTTGTCATAATCTTTTGACTCCACTGGGTGGCGCCATGTGTCTGAGGCATGTTACGGTCGTCTTTCTTTCCTTATTGGTTATTCCATCTTTCCCATTTGGATTTGGAAGATTTTAATCATCTGGCGGGGTAGCTACCTTCAATCTCTGTTATTTGGTTCTAAAATGGTGAAGGTTAATTCCATGTACCTTCAATACCATTTCCGCTTTTGTTTGCTAACTGCGTCCTCGGTTTGCATAGAATGGACGCCTCTGCGTCACTTCCAGGGCGCCGTTTAACGCGATTGGCGTCACTTCCGGAGGGACCTGGGCTTTGCTCAGACGCAACTGAAGCGTCCGCTCCTCCCCTATGCTTTTACGCCAAAGCCAGGCATCCAATGGGAAGGGGGAGGGGGGTATAAATAGACACTGGTGGAGGATTTTAGAGTAGGGCCACCGCGAGAGGGGAAGGATCATTTTGGAAATTGCTGCTCCAGGTAATCCATTTATTCAATTGTGGGGGATCACTTAAGGCTGTTTATCTGAAATTTTGACCAGATATTGACTCTTTGTAGGTCTCGAGAGTCTGTATCAAGTGTTTTTCGAACTTTAATCGCACCCCATTTTGAAATTGTGGATGTTGACTTTTTCAACTAAATCAACTACTCAGGTGATTTCAGGTAGATCCGCTATATATATATATATATATATATATATATATATATATATATATATACAGTAAATATATATATATATATATATTTTTTTTACCACTTTATTTGGTTACTTTGGTTATATTTTTTACAAACCTCTTTGGTTTATTTATCAAGTACTTTCCATTTCCCTCTGCATGTAGGTTGGATTCCTTACCATCCCCCAGTTTTTAAGCATGTCTGGTTTGCATACCACCCTCTATGGTACACCATATGATTTTTTCTTCTGGGTTTCCTCTTGACCTCTCGGCCTCAAGCCTCGTACACACGACCGAGTTTCTCGGCAAGAACCAGCAAGAAACTTGCTGGCAGAGCTTTCTTGCCGAGTAACTCGGTCGTGTGTACGCAGCTATCAGGTTTCTCGTCAAGAAAACCGACAAGAATCTCGACGAGAAAAATAGAGAACCTGCTCTCTATTTTCTCGTCGAGATTCTTGTCAGCATGTTTCTTGACGAGAAAAGTGTGTGTGTGTGTGTACACTTACCTTTCGCCGTGGAAACCCGCGCATGCTCGAAATGACTTTGACGCATGCGCAGTAGCTGCCTAGGCATAGGTAGGGTGTAGCAAGATAGCGGCGACGGCATCGAATTTGACGAGCGCATGCTCGTCGTAGTCGATGATGTCACCGCGTTCGCTCCATTCAAAGAACCGCGGGTTCTTTGAATGGAGCGTCTGTACACTAGGCCGGGACAAGTTTCTTGTCCAAGAATCTCATCAAGAAAAACAACGTGTTATTTCTTGACGAGATTCTCAGCCGTGTGTAGGAGGCCTAATTCTCATTTTATATACATTTTTTCAATTAGTTCATCTTCATACAGGTAAATGCCTGCTCCCTCCATGTATTGGTCCTTGTGACCCCAGCCAATTTGGGATTAGACATATGTTTTGTATATAATTTTATGAATTGTGTGCCTCTTGTATAACTATTGTAATTGTATGTATTGTTGATTTCTTTTTCTCTTTTCAGTAGATAGTGCCTGACAAATGTAAATCTCCTGAGGAAGCTACTATACAGTGGTGAAACATGTAGAGAATTTTGTCACTATGCACACTCTGAAACTGTTTACTATTATCTAGATGGATTGTATTCTGTCAAATTTTTACTTTTATAAAATAAAAAAATATTTTTGACATATTTTGTGTGTTTTGCACCTTTAAAGTCCCAATTCCTTTTCCTATATAAGGCAAGAGGACAATTATGTCTGTATACAGTGTCCCTGGAAATGGATAGCCTTATCCTTTATCCCTGTGGCACTACAAGTGTCAGCAAGATGGCTTCCAGCAATAATGTCTTTATACAGTGTTCAATAAAAGCGGAGCTCCACCCTAAAGTGGAACTTCCACTCATCAGATTCCTCCCCCCCTCCAGTGCCACAATTGGCACCTTTCGGGGGGAGGGGGGACAGGATACCTGTCTTTGACAGGAATTATTTCCCACTTCCGGGAGTCCGGCCGCGGCCGTGGCGTCACCGCGGGGCTCCCTCCTCCTCCTCCCCCGGCCGCTGCGCTAATAGGAGAGAGGAGCGGGGCCTCGCGCATGTGCAGTAGAGTTCCTGGCGTGAAGCCGAAAGGCTACACTGCCGGGCTCCCTTACCCGCAATGGCAGCGGCAGCACCCGCCAGCTGATGGAAACATCAGCTGCGGTGCTGACATCGAGGGACTGCAGGACAGGTAAGTGTCCATTTATTAAAAGCCAGCACCTGCAGTATGTGTAGCTGCTGACTTTTATTTTTTTTCCCCCCGGAACACCACTTTAACTCCTTCTGTAGTGCAGTGTCCCTGTTTCTTGAAAATGGGCAAAAAGCCCCCTCACCCAATCCTGCGATCAAGGCCCAAATGAACGTTCTGAAAAAGGCAGGCTCTCCTGGCGACCCGACTGATCACCTCAGACTGGAATGCTTCACTGTCGGTTCAGGTGTGCCTGGATGTGCATCTGGGATCCCCCTCTCAGGCTGGATGTCCCGACTGGCTGCGGAGGCCTGAATTGCGCAGTGAGATCACCTGAGAGACAGCATCTCTCCCTCAGGTCTCATCTCTTTCTCTGCCTTGTGCTGACTAAAAAACTCCTCAGGGAATTATTTTCAGCTGCTGCTGCTTGTTAAAGTCTCATTCATTGGCTCCTGTAACTGTGCCTTTAATTGGCTCTTTTACTCCCGCCAATAGGGACACAGGGGAGGCTGCAGAGTGAACAGCTCTGTGTGAGTCAGCGAGGAGAGGGAGGGAGGTGAAAAAAAACCCCTGCAGGAACTGACAGGCAGCTCTCTCCCTCTTTCAGGCTGGAAAGCCTGTATACATTGGCCAGCTTGGCAGGGTCGTGGGAGAAATTAGACACCCGCTACACCTGTCCCTGCTAAAGAAAAGCATCTTCACAAAATGATGCTGCCCCCACCATGTTTCATGGTGGGGATGGTGTGTTCAGGTTGATGTGCATTTTTTAGTTTTCCGCCACACATAGCGTTTTGCTTTTAGGCCAAAAAGTACAATTTTGGTCTCATCTGACCAGAGCACCTTCTTCCACATGTTTGCTGTGTGCCCCACATGGCTTCTCGCAAACTGCAAACAGGACTTCTTATGACTTTCTTCTGGCTACTCTTCCATAAAGGCCAGATTAATTGAGTGTGCAACTAATAGTTGTCCTGTGGACAGATTCTCCCACCTGAGCTGTGGATCTCTGCAGCTCCTCCAGAGTTACCATGGGCCTCTTGGCTGCTTCTCTAATTCTCTCATTGCCCATGGAGTGCCATGTCTTGGTAGGTTTGCAGTTGTGCCATACTCTTTCCATTTTTGGATGATGGATTGAATAGTGCTCCTTGAGATGTTCAAAGCATGGGATATTTTTCTATAACCTAACCCTGCTTTAGACTTCTCCACAACTTTATCCCTGACCTGCCCGGTGTGCTCCTTGGCCTTTATTATGCTGTTTGTTCACTAAGGTTCTCTAACAAACCTCCTGAGGGCTTCACAGAACAGCTGTATTTATACTGAGATTAAATTATACACAGGTGGACTATATTTTCTAATTACCGTATATCCTCGAGTATAAGCCGAGTTTTTCAGCACATTTTTTTGTGCTGAAAATGCCCCCCTCGGCTTATACTCACGTCACCATTTTGCGCCTGATCTCCCGGACTTTGGGGACCCGGCACCAACCGGCTGTAGGTCCCCTGGACCCCATGTAGCGCCACTCTTTTTCTACAAGTGTGCAAAGTTTGTTGTCCGGGAAACCTACGGCCGGGGAGCACCGATTTTTCAATGCCGGGCACCCCTTCCATAGACTCCCATGTTAAAATGGTAATTTCTCCAGTGATTTTGGGGACCCGGTACTGGCCGGTTGTAGGTCTCCTGGACCCGAAACTTGGCACACATGTAGCCCCAGTTCTCCTCTATAAGTGTGAAAAGTTTTTCGTCTGGAGGACCTACAGCCGGGGAGCACCGATTTTTCAAAGCCAGGCACCCCTTCCATAGACTCCCATGTTAAACGTCAGTCTAGTCATGGACACAGTGAAGCATGGACAAAGTGAGGCATGCAGATGGACACCCTAGGCTTATACTCGAGTCAATAAGTTTTCCCATTTTTTTTGTGGTAAAATTTGGTGCCTCGGCTTATATTCGGGTCGGCTTATACTCGAGTATATACGGAAGATGACTTCTGAAGGCAATTGGTTCCACTAGATTTTAGTCAGACCATTAATAATTTTCCTTCCACTTCACAATTATGTGCCACTTTATGTTGCTCTATCACATAAAATCCCAATAAAACACATTTACGTTTTTAGTTGCAACATGACAAAATGTGGAAAATTTCAAGGGGTATGAATACATTTTCAAGGCACTGTAATTTCAAGTATAGGAAAATATTTAAATAGTAAACATAAAGACACAAACCTATTTTTCCACTATAAAAAAAAATGTAACATTTGCGTAAATGAGATCCATCTGTACGCACATGAGTGCTCACTGCTGACTCTCTCATCGTCATCTATTTGCATTTATGTATTCTCAATGATGTAAATTAGGTTTAAAACTTAATGTACAGCTCAGATGGTGGAGCGTTAATAATATTCATGTTTTCCGTTGTGTGATTTATTTAAATCATTCATGTGCATGCTTATAGTGAATGTTAAGTGTGATGTAAAATATATTTTTTGTACCATCCCTACCATGACTTTGCCTAATTTACAGTAATGTACAGTAGATGAGATGCCACTCTATAGAATCTGCACCTAATCTTTGTTATCCGTTAGCATTACATCTGTGACATTAACATGAATATACAAAACAAAGATAAGGGGGTAGACAATTGTAGACATTGTAGCGTGAAAAGACAACCTCAGCACTCCCATTATACTTCTGCTTCTGAGAGCTACTGTATGTCTATGGCTGTCAGAGTCTTGAAATTCCTCATAAGATTTGTAGTTTTACCACAGCTGGAGTGCCATGGTTGCCTACCAATGTAAAAAACAATGTGTTTCCAATCAGTTATATAAAAATAAATCAGATAAACAGATACACCACATCTGTAGTACTAGTCCTATTCATATACAGTATATTTAAACGCCACCATGAATTTTGATAACCATCATATCCCAAGGAAATATGTTTCATGTTTTTTTCAGTGCAGAGTGTCAATTCCAATATTCTCTCTGTGCAAAATGTACTTATTCAAAATGCACCCTTGGTGTTCTTTGCCACTCTCAATGTACAGTGTCTCGCTGTCAGTGTTGGCTCTTTTACTCTGTGTAAGGTCATTCAGGACATTATCCACCTAATGCCGCGTACACACGACCATTTTTCATATAGAGAAAACTGCCATTTTTTTTAGACTGGTCGTGAAAACCGGTCGCGTGTATGCTCCATAGCAGTTTTCGCGATAAGAAAACTGTCCGCAAAAAAATTAAAACCTGCTCTATTTTTTCCCGTCGTTCTTTTTCTCGTCGCAAAACCGCTCGTGTATGCTTTTCCGAGGAAAAAAAAATGCGCATGCTCAGAATCAAGTATGAGACGGGAGCGCTCGTTCTGGTAAAACTAGCGTTTGTAATGGAGATAGCACATTCGTCACGCTGTAACGGACTGAAAAGCACAAGGCTGAAAAGCGCGAATCGTCTCTCACCAAACTTTACTAACACAAGATCAGCAAAAGCAGCCAAAAGGGTGGCGCTGTTCGAATTGAACATCCCCTTTATAGTGCCGTCGTACGTGTTGTCGTACGTGTTGTACGTCACCACGCTTTGCTCGAGTGTTTTTTTTCCTGAACGTGAGTATGCAAGGCAGGCTTGAGAGGAATCATGACGAATCACGTTGAGAAAAACTTCGTTTTTTTTGCATGACAGGAAAAACAGTCGTGTGTACGCGGCATAAGGGTTCAAAAGATCCCACCAGGGACCACGATCCTCAAAGAATCCTGCAGGCATGATTACTCAAAAATTACATAGAAACATCCATAGTGCTTTCTACATTTACAGCTTTGTTAAAACGGAAGAAATACACTTCCATTAAAAAATTGACTGGGATCGTGCACTGGAATTCTTACTTTACAAGGAAAATAGGTTGAATGAAAAAGAAACAGAGTTCCATCGTAGGTGTCAGTGGGAAGAATAGTGTCCCAGGGGCAAAGGGCCAACAGTTTGCAGACCACTGTCTTAGTGCATAAACTGCCTAATGTGTTTTTATTACCTCAACTTTATCCAATGCCTTACATCTTTTCACTCCTGCAGGGGCACCCGAGGTACCCCTGAAAAAGTCAATATGGATGGTAACTAGGCAAGCATAAAATGGATTAACAAGGGTAATAACACAATTTAGTATACAAAAAAAATAATAGTAAGGACTAGGTATAAGATGGCATTTGGCGTCCAGATCAGCATAAACAGTAGCAAGGCCATCTCAAGTGCAGCAGGGAGCAGTAGTACAGTTTTGTCTACTGAGCGCTACAACTATACTGCCAGAGCGTAATTATGGTAGCAATTCTAGTTCTAGACCGACTGGGTATGCACTGTCCAAAAGAAAAGGAGGATGGTAGCAGAGGAGGCAGGAAAACAAAGAGGGCTTGCAGAATAATTATTATGGGAGGGGCAGTCCTCTGAGATGTTCTTCTGCCGGCTATTGTTGGCTCCCTTTAAGTTAGAAAATGCTGATTACAATGGGCCCTTAGGTGGTAATCAACACCTACTAATAGAGACTGTGCCACATCCTATAGAAACTGAACTGGAGATTGTAGAAAGAATGGACTTTATAGGCACGCATAATTTGTAGAAAATTAATAAAATTTTAATATTACATGAATACATAGCATAAATTTGACCTACGTCATGAAGACAATAGCAGGTACATAATTAATGGCATGTAGATAACAACATATACATAAATACAAAATTAACAACACATAGACTGTGGACACTTCCAAATTGATACCCCACAAAATAGCGATGGGTCCTGGGGTGGAGGTTCACAGTGTGTTGATGAACTTTAAAACTTGGTGCTCGACATGTTTCGCGATCTAATCGCTTCCTCAAGAGCTTCACTAAACAAGTAAAGGTGGTGAGTGTAGTAGAATTGTTGCGACCCTCTACATTCTGCGAAAACTACACATGGAAAAAGGGTCCAGATGGAGGGCCTTTTCTACGAAGGGAAATACTGCAGCAAAAAACAACTTTTCAGAAAATGTCCGAAAAGCAATTGGACTGAACCGGAACTGGACAGATAATGTGGAGCCTAAGCTGGAACCTAGAATAACAACCCTTGAAGAGATTTTTGTAGTGGGCTAACCCAAATGGATAGTGGTTATAATACCCAAAATTTTAAAGTAACCGGCATAGATGGTCGTATAAAAGTCCCAGCTGGTGTGGTACTTCAATTACGAACCCTGAAGGCAGGGTGCCTGGGAGTGAGAAACCACACCTGAAGTGTGTGGTAGCCTCCACAGTGAGGGGTCTGATCGGACCGGACGTGAGTGAGTCTTGAAGCGTTATTGTGCCGCTTTACTCTGTGGTGTGAGGGACTTGTCCCCTCTCACACAGTACCTGCCTGTTTATCTTCTGGATGGTGGTGGGTGTGGTTTCTCACTCCCAGGCACCCTGCCTTCAGGGTTCGTAATTGAAGTACCACACCAGCTGGGACTTTTATACGACCATCTATGCCGGTTACTTTAAAAATTTGGGTATTATAACCACTATCCATTTGGGTTAGCCCACTACAAAAATCTCTTCAAGGGTTGTTATTCTAGGTTCCAGCTTAGGCTCCACATTATCTGTCCAGTTCCGGTTCAGTCCAATTGCTTTTCGGACATTTTCTGAAAAGTTGTTTTTTGCTGCAGTATTTCCCTTCGTAGAAAAGGCCCCTCCATCTGGACCCTTTTTCCATGTGTAGTTCTCACAGAATGTAGAGGGTCGCAACAATTCTACTACACTCACCACCTTTACTTGTTTAGTGAAGCTCTTGAGGAAGCGATTAGATCGCAAAACATGTGGAGCACCAAGTTTTAAAGTTCATCAACACACTGTGAACCTCCACCCCAGGAACCATCGCTATTTTGTCGGGTATCAATTTGGAAGTGTCCACAGTCTATGTGTTGTTAATTTTGTATTAATGTATATGTTGTTATCTACATGCTATGAATTATGTACCTGCTATTGTCTTCATGACCTAGGTCAAATTTATGCTTTGTATTCATGTAATATTAAAATTTTAATAATTTTCTACAAATTATGCGTGCCTATAAAGTCCATTCTTTCTACAATCTCCAGTTCCCTTTAAGTTAGGGTGACCAGACATCCCCAGTTTCCGGGAACAGTCCCCGGATTAAGGACACTGTCCCCGGACCAAGTCTTTCCCCGGTTTTGTCCCCGGATTGGATTTGAACAGGGTCTGGGGCAATTTCAAAGACAGTCAGTGCAGAATTAAAAAAAAATAATCGAAATTACACACCCCCAGCTCCGCCGCTCCTACTAGCTTAAGGGGTGTATTTTTTCTGTTATCTGTGCCCCTTTCGGAAGATCATGTGCTGGTCGGAGCGGAGGTAATATTTCTTCAGTTTCGGGTGCATGCCCATTCAGCTCAGCTCGCATGTTTTTCTGCCCTGAAGAATCCTTGTATGGGGAAATGCATTGGGTGGAGTCACTATCCTAGACGTTACACTTGAGTCGGTCAGGCTGTGAGCCGTGATCGTGCCTTTTGAACTTTGTTTTTTACTTTGTTTGGTGTTATGTCCTGATTTTGAGGAATAAATCTTTTAAAACAAACTACACCATGAAGTCTTCCTTCTTCTGCCCTGTCTAATATTATCCGGTACGGTGAGCAAGTCGGGATATCCATTTGGCCTGCAGGATTCTTTGCAAACAGGAGTCTTATGCCGCGTACACACGATCGTGATTCACGGCGGTGAAAACACCGCCGTGAATCACGGCATGAAAAAAAAATGAAAAACGAGGGAACGGCATGTTCCCCCACACACGACCGTTTTTCCCGTCATTTTTTTCTTTGACGAGAAAAACGACCGTCTGTGGGCTCCGCGGCAGTGTCTCCCTATGGGAAAACTGCCGCGGAAAAAAATGATGGAAAAAACGATGAGAAAATTTAGAACATGTTCTAATTTTTCTCGTCGTTTTTCCTGCCGTTTTTCTCAACGAGAAAAACGGCATAAAGCCCACAGACGATCGTTTTTCTCGGCGAAAAAAAAAAAATGTAATTTTTCCCGACGGGAAAAATGATCGTGTGTACGCGGCATAAGGCCCGGTTCACACAGGGGCGGCACGACTTCTGGGGCGACCTCGGCGTCGTGATCTCAAGACGACTTGAGATGCCCGCCGAGGCGATTTGCATAATGACTTCTGTATAGAAGTCAATGCAAGTCGCCTTGCGTCGCCCCCAAAAGTAGTACAGGAACCTTTTTCTAAGTCGGAGCGACTGAGGTCGCTCCTATTAGAACGGTTCCATAGCACAGACCGGGACGCAACTCCTCAGGCGACCGAGTCGCCTGAGGAGTCGCCCCTGTGTGAACCGGGCCTTACACAGTATAGACGGGATATCTGCACCTTCATTGGAATCCGTTGAAGCTGATCCTTATATGGCCGGTGGTATTCTGACATGCCCTTTTAATCTCTATAACTTGAGATGCATCAAATCTGATAAGTGGCTGTGATTTTATACCTTCTTTGATGAACAGAAAAATTTAACCTACCTTACCTGCAGACAAGCTGTTATTCTATTGTATATTGTGGATCCTGGGAACTGTGAAGTTGCTTCCATCAACTGCTTTGTATAAGAACCCCCTTTTTTAATTATTTTTGCGACTATAATTGTACCAATTCGGAGATATTAACTCTTTAATAGAATTCAATGTACTTTTTCTGTTTTGTTATTTATGTGGCAACGGACTAATTTTTGTTTTAACACTTTAATGGACTGAATATTTAAGGTTTTTAGTTGCTGCACCATATTTTTTCACTAATTTGGTTCTTATACCATTCTGATTATTAGTTCTTTTTCACTATATTTTTCACTTGGTTATTGATTTAATAGGGTTTAGCGCAGATTTTTTTCCTTTATATCTTGACTCAAGCCTGCCTGTTTATCTCTTTGCCTTCCCTGGTGGAGTGATCTTCCTCTGCTCCCCACCCAGTAGTAGTCAGGGCCCGGAGAGTGAGACTTGAGAGGCTGTGAGGCAGGCAATGATGGGCAGAGAGAGGCAGCTGAGCTGAGCTGATGGTGTCCAGCAGCAGGAACAGAGGGGAAGCGAATCGGATGGTGGGGCTGCCAGTGCCTTCAAGGCTTCAACACAGGTGTGCTTTGGGGGTATCTGTGAATAGACTACATTGCACTTTGTCTGTCTCTCTGGCATATTGGTCATAAGTTAACAAAATCAACAGCCATGTTATGTGACACACTGTGACAGAGCCAGCCAGAGCCATGATAGAGTACCTGCTGCCTGTGTGTTATCATAATGCTGATGATCTTAACCAGTTGCCGACCACCTTCGAAGGGCAGTCGCACTGCAAAGGATCACGTATATACACCATCCTGCATTTCTGGGTCCACCGGTACCCGCTGATCGTTATGTACACAGGCAGAACAGTGGTCTGCCTATGTAAACAAGGCATATTGCCATTCTGTCAGTATGGAAGACATTGATCCTGATCCCCCACAGTGAGAAAACACTTGTTAGGCACACATTTAGCCCTTTGATTGCGCTAAATGTTATCCCCTTCCCAGCCAGTGTCATTAGTACAGTGATAGTGCATATTTGTAGCATTGATCACTGTATTAGTGTTACTGGTTCCCAGAAGGAGTCAAAAGTGTCACTAGTGTCCGATTTGCCGGCCGCAATATTGCAGTCCCGCTATGAGTCGCTGATTGCCGCCATTACTAGTAAAAAAAAAAAATATGTCCCCGGATTTCATTTGAAAAATCTGGTCACCTTACTTTAAGTGTGTCTTTACACTAACGACAGTCCCAGTTAACCTGCATGCAGTATTGGTACAGTATAGGTACAGCATAATGACAGCACAGGTTCATATTGTGGTAAATGTTTGGTGTACTGCGGTATAGGAGTGATTAAGTGTTAACATTAGGTGTGGTAGAGTGCAGCATGGGTGCAGTATGGATTGGGTACACCTGGTCTCAGTGGCTCAGTCCATGCTAGCAGTTTCAGCAATGGGTGAATAGCCCTCTCACCAGTCCCCCATCACTAATGTTCAAATCATTAGTAAGACCTCATCTGGAATATGCAGTTCGGTTTTGGGCACCAGTTCTCAAAAAGGATATCGGGGAACTGGAGAAAGTGCAGAGAGGGGCAACCAAACTGAAAAGAGGCATGGAGGAGCTCAGCTATGAGGAAAGATTAGAGGAACTGAATTTATTCACTCTTGAGAAGAGGAGAATAAGGGGGGATATGATCAACACGTAGAAATATATAAGGGGTCCATATAGTGAACTTGGTGTTGAGGTTTTCACTTTACGGTCAACACAAAGGACAAGGGGGCACTCTTTATGTCTAGAGGAAAAGAGATTTGATCTCCAAATACAGAAAGGTCTCTTCACAGTAAGAGCTGTGAAAATGTTGAATAGACTCCCTGCAGAGGTGGTTCTGGCCAGGTCAGTAGTTTGCTTTAAGAAAGGCCTGGATACTTTCCTAAATGTACATAATATAACTGGGTACTGACATTTATAGGTAAAGTTGATCCGGGGAAAATCCAATTGCCTCTCGGGGGATCAGGAAGGAATTTTTTCCCCTGCTGTAGCAAATTGGATCATGCTCTGCTGGGGTTTTTCGTCTTCCTCTGGATCAACTGTGGGTATAGAATTGGGTATATGGGATTGTATGATATTATATTTTTTATTTTATTTTATTTTTTTATGGTTGAACTGGATGTCTTTTTTCAACCTGACTAACCTGACTAACTATGTAACTATCACCTCCCCAATCAAAAGGGAAATCAGTACAATATTTTATGTAGCTCCAGCTAACTCATGTTATTTTAAAGCTGTGCTGTGTGATTTAAGGGATAACTGTACTTAAAAAGAAAAAAATAAATAAAAATTTAAATTTAATTTCAGAACCAAGCTTTGTACTGTATGTATACTGTGTTTTTACAGGCACAGGGCAGTAAATACACTGCATTGTTTACATTCCGCCTGCTTGCAGTCTATACTGTTGGAATGAATGCCAAAATACATAAAATAGCATTTTTTATGCTTCACTTCCCTTGTGTATTTAGCTGAGAAACAGATTGTAGACTGCTAGTAGCAGGTAGACCATGCAATACTATGGTGTAGAAAAACCTCTCTCACCCTTTTTACTCCAGAAGAGCCCCTGAAATAATTTTCAGGTCTCAGGAACCCTTACTAAAAATAATTTTATCTTGGGGAAGTTGGAAAAATCCCTTATTCATTGGCCGTCAGTAGGAAGAACAAAACTCTTATAGTCACTGTGACAGATAGCTAAAAATATCTTTGGTGTCATGCTGCTGGCTTTACCAAATGTCGTTGTTCCTGAAACTATGCAGACACCATCAAATGGGAGGTCAATCAGCCACAGCCCAAGGAACCCCTAACAATCTCTGGAGGAACAGTAGGGTTCCATGGAGCCCTGGTTGAGAATGGTTGGTGTAGAGAGTAGATGTTTGCAGACCATCTTTCAAGATGGTCATCCTGCTTTCTGCAGTAAACTGGCTGAATCACATTGGATAGGGGCATGGCCCAGGTTTAGCTAAGCACATGCATGGTGGCTTTTTTCTGGAATCTGTAAACGCATTTAATTTATAATCCTGGCAATGAAGACATTGCACCAAACAAATATTTGGAGCAGATCAACCATAGAGTTGGAGTTCTTAACTTTTTAATCTGAAGACCCAAAAAATATTTTTTGATAGGACCCAAAGGAGAATTATTACCAAAATGTTAGCAAAGCCAAAAAAAGACATATAATGATGGCCTCACAACACATTCCGGGGGCTCTTAATTATTCCTGTAAGCTTGAATAAAGCCTTGAGAAGTCTTCATTACATAGTTGAGCCAAAGTTGAGCCTTTCACAACCTTTTCAACACAGAGGAACTCTTAAATTAACTTTCCGGTCTCAGGAAACCCCTGCTAAAAATTACTATATCTATCTATATCTACAACTCATGATACATTAGTGTGATGGTCAGTGGGAAGAATGTTCCTTACACTTGTGGTTATTGGGAAGAATTAAAAAGATCATTGGTGCCAGTGAGAACTTATCTGAGAGGTAGAAATAGCTCATTACTCAAGAAACCCCTAGCAACCTCTGGAGGAACTCTAGGGTTGCATGGAACCCTGGTTGAGGAACCCTACATTAGATCATGGTAGTTTATGATTTGAAGCATAGATAAATTTGGTATGCTATTTTACTTGCCATGGATTTTGCTCTTGGACAAACTAGGCTATGTTAACTACACAACCCATCACAAACACATCTAAAACCCAATTTGGATCCCGACCTTTAGTTTATAACCTCTCATGATTTTCACAGAAGTTGTGCAGACCCAGAAACATAGGGGCATAGGTCCCACCAAGAGATAAAAGAAACAATCTGGTGGTTTAGCTCACTGTCCATTTTGGGTGGATCGACCCTTTAATAAAACAATGTGTTAACCAGTGGCGGTGCGTCCATAGTGGGCGCAGGAGCGCCGCCCCCTCTCTCCTCTGCACCCATCAATCAACAAGACATAGATTCAGGATGGCTGACCCGAGAAAGGTAAGTGCCGGGCGGGGGGGTAATCTGGCGGTATTTGAGGGGGCAAACTGACGGTTTTTGAGGGGGCAAACTGGCGGCAATTGATGGCATGGCACAGTGGCGACAATTGATGGCATGGCACAGTGGCGACAATTGATGGCATAGTGGCGACAATTGATGGGCACAGTGGCTGCTTTTGATGGCACAGTGGTGACAATTTATGGCACAGTGACGACAATTGATGGCACAGTGGCTGCGTTTGATGGCACAGTGGCGACAATTGATGGGCACGGTGGCTGCGTTTGATGGTACTGTGTCAGCAATTGATGGTACAGTGGCGACAATTGATGGCACAGTGGCGTCAATTGATGGGCACATTGGCTGCGTTTGATGGCACAATGGCGACAATTGATGGCACAGTGGCGACAATCGATGGGCACAGTGGCTGCATTTGATGGTACAGTGGCGACAATTGATGGCACAGTGGCGACAATTGATGGGCACAGTGGCTGCGTTTGATGGCACAATGGCGACAATTGATGGCACAGTGGCGACAATCGATGGGCACAGTGGCTGCATTTGATGGTACAGTGGCGACAATTGATGGCACAGTGGTGACAATAGAAGGGCACAGTGGCTGCGTTTGATGGCACAGTGGCGACAATTGATAGCACAGTGGCGACAATTGATGGCACAGTGGTGACAATTGATGTGCACAGTGGCTGCGTTTGATGGCACAGTGGCGACAATTGATGGCACAGTGGTGACAATTGATGGGCACAGTGGCGACAATTGATAGCACAGTGGCGACAATTGATGGCACAGTGGTGACAATTGATGGGCACAGTGGCTGCGTTTGATGGCACAGTGGCGACAATTGATGGCACAGTGGTGACAATTGATGGGCACAGTGGTGACAATTGATAGCACAGTGGCGGCAATTAATGGGCACAGTGGCGGCAATTGATGGGCACAATGAGGCTGCAATTGATGTTTTTTTATTTTTTTTCGTTTGTTTGCACCCCTCCCAAAAAAAAAAAAATTGGAGCACCAGCCGCCACTGGTGTTAACTTATAGCAACCAACCAAATTTTACTATAGAAAAATCTGTAACAATTTAAATTCTGATTTGTTGCTATGACCACTACTTTGTTAAATAAGCCCATTCTTTACAAAGAGCCTTCACTATCAGAATATCGGAAGAATAAAGCCTTCTAACACAGGATAATATATAGATATATAGATTTATGGTGAATCTCAATATATTATCAAGTCATATTTTGTTGCATTTTAAAGCTCTGTTCCCTGACATCTGTGCATGTGCTTCATAATCCACTTGTAAAATGCCTTACGTAATTTCAGTAAGTGTTTTATGCTCCAGCACATCCCCTTCAACTCTCACTCGACAGTCTGCTTCCTTCTGAAGGCTAAATATTATGGGCTGTTGTACAGATCGGAAATAGCTTCTCATATCATATTGTCTTCTCCGCCACGCATGCAGTGTGAATTGATTACACAGCCATGAAGAAATAATGTAATCTCCTCTTTGTCAGGCATATTGACTTAGCTTGGCAATTAGAATAATTTGTTGCCTAGACTATGAGAAGGAAGTTGTGGCTGCAACCGTCTCATTTCAGCATCATTACTCTCTCTTGGAAGGGGTTAAAAATGGGCCCCATCAGAGAGGCGTATTATAGACTTGGAGAAAAAACAGTCATCTTCTTTCCCAATGCTTTGTAGATTGCTGTCTCATTTCTTCAAATAAATAATTTTACAAAGAGCTCCAACAGGCCCAGGATGGAAAGTTGGCAATTCTGGGAAATGCTAATAAGGGGGGGGGGGGGGGGTAGAAGAAAATCTCCAGGTGTTTGAAGATGCACTGCATTTTTAACCACTTCCATACAGGGCTTTTTGTACCACTTCCATACCGGGCCTATTCTGGCAGTTCTCTCCTACATGTACAAATCATCATTCTTTTGCTAGAAAATTACTCAGAACCCCCAAACATTATATATGTTTTTTTAGCAGACACCCTGGGGAATAAAATGACGGTCATTGCAACTTTTTTTCTTTGCGCAATAATTTTTCAAACGTCTTTTTTTTTTTTTTTAAATGGTTTCATGAATTAAAAAATAACAAAACAGTAAAGTTAGCCCAATTTTTGGGGAAAATATGAAAGATGATGTTACGCCGAGTAAATAGATACCTAACATGTCACGCTTTAAAATTGCGCACACTCATGGAATGGCGCCAAACTTCGGTACTTAAAAATCTCCATAGGCGACGCTTTAATTTTTTTTACAGGTTACCAGGTTAGAATTACAGAGGAGGTCTAGTACTAGAATAGTTGCACGCGCTCTAATGCACGCGGTGATACCTCAAATATGTGGTTTGAACGGCGTTTACATATGTGGGCGACTTATGTATGCATTCACTTCTGATCGCGAGCTACCGGGGACAGGGGCGTTTTAATTTTTTTTTTTTACTTATTTATTTATTTTTTTACAATTATTATTTTTTTTTTTTTATCACTTTTTTTCCTACAACAAGGAATGTAAACATCCCTTGTAATAGGAATGTGTGTGACAGGTCCTCTTTATGGAGAGATGCGGGGTCAATAAGACCCAACATGTCTCCTCCACGCTGGAAAGCATGAGATCAGTGAAACATTTTTCACTGATCTCATACTTACAGCCGCAATGGCGGCTTTGTTTACATTTGAGGACCCGGGCGTGACGTCATCGCATCGCGCCCGGGCCTCCGACGATCATAGAGATGACTGGTGACCATCTGGTCACCAGTCATCTCTATGCTCGTCACGTGACCCACCAACGGCGCCGGAAGATTCGCTCCGGGTCCCCGATCGCACGGGAGAGCCCGGAGAAGCACCGGATGGCGGCGGGAGGGGGGGGATGTCCCCTCCCACCGCCTATAAGAACGATCAAGCGGTGGAACCGCCGCTATGATCATTCTTATGGTGCACAGAATCGCCGGCACTTTAAAAGGATATCTGAATGATGCCTCTAGCTGCAGGCATCATTCAGATATCCCTCTACAAAGCCAGGACGTCATATGATGTCCACCCAGGATGGGAGATCCCATCTGTGGACGTCATTTGACTATGGATGGGTAGGGAAGTGGTTAAATTTCTTTTTACTTGATGTTTTTTTTTTTTAGAAATGTATGTAAAGTCAGTAGGTACTTATCAAGAGCAACAGGGGTGGTAATATATAAAAAAATTCTGTTGAATTTTGCGCACATATTTTTTTGCAAACTTGTAAAAGTATTGCACTCCAGGCATTGAAATATATAGAGTAACCCAGGGAAAGGGAAGGAAATAAATATTTAGTGCAAAAAAGGATATCTATGTGTACAAGCAATGGGAAGTTTTTGGGACTTTGAGTGAAGCATGGGAGTGTGCTTTCATCCCGGGTACAAGAGAGAAAAAGGGGGGGGGGGGGCATAGGGACTTTAAATGAAGCAGTTGACAGGTTAGGGTGGAGATAAAAAATCAAGTTTTATGCATATAGTAATACTGGTGTATATCACACGTATAAAGGTTGCATGTGCATGCACACATGACATAACCTACATGAATGCATGTATATAAAAAACAGTCAACATTATATCCAGGCAATGAATTATTAATTATTGCGGTCACAAATGTCATGAGGGGAATACATATATGAACTGGAAAGCAAATGCCGACATATAAAAGGTAAGTATAAATTGGTGTGATACATAAAAAAGTTTGTCTGAGTAGAATCCTAAAATGGCTGCATCCTTGGTGCCCGACGCGTTTCTGTGAGTACATTTCTTCAGGGGTGGATGCTATAGGATATCTGAAATAACAAAGTATAATGACATCAGAAGATTGACTAGGTGCAACCAGAAAGGACAGTGTGTCAGTTCTGGGTACTTACAATGTATACCGAACTGTGGTGTAGGGTAGAGGCTGGGCCAAGAGGGGTGTCAGCTGCTTCATTTAAAGTCCCTATGCCCCCCTTATTTTATCTATGTGTACAAGAGCATTCCTACCATGAAAAAATATGCAGATTTCCCAGAAAGTAGATTTTAGGAGGCAACAAAGAGTTATTGACTTCCCTCAAATCCTTTAACATGCTTCGCTCACCAGTAAAGTAGTTAGGGGATGCAATAAATGGTTTTCTGTAGACACCTTCTGACACTAGTATATGCTGAAGACACTGGTTAAGACCTCTAACTCATAAATTCATGGCATGCCAATAACTGGACACATTTCTTCTAGGAGACAGAGCGAGTGTGAAAGAGGACCTGGTGGATGGAGAGTGTGATGAGTCTGAAGCATTATGGGTGGAACTGCATACAGATGTGCGTAGTTCAAAGCTAATCATTGGAGTTTGTTATAGACCACCCAATGTTAATGAGGAGTTAGAGACTCAGCTCCTTGCACAGATGGAAAGGGCTGCAAGGGCTGGGACGGTGATAAATAATGGGGGATTTTAACTACCCAGAAATTGACTGGAGTAATGGAACTGCTGGGACAGTTAAAGGGCAAAAATGTATAAACCTATTGCAGGACAATTTTATGGTCCAGTTTATTGAGGCCCCAACTAGGAATGATGCTCTGTTGGACCTGGTAATCTCAAACCATGCAGAGCGTATTACTAATGTTCAGATAAAGGAACACCTGGGTAGCAGTGACCATAACATGATTTCATTTGATGTTAGTTGTAAGCAAAAATCACATACAGGAAAGATAAAAACACTTAATTTCAAGAGAGCAAATTTTCCAAGGATGAGCGCTGCTCTCCAGGACTTAGACTGGGAAGGAATATTGGCATCAATGGGCACAGAACAGAAATGGGAATTCTTCAAAAAGACTGTTTGTGAACTCACTGCAAAGTATATTCCCATGGGCAATAAGTTTAACCACTTAAGCCCCGGACCATTTTGTAGCTAAAGGACCAGAGGTGATTTCAGATTTTGCACTGCGCTGCTTTAACTGTAAATTGTGCGGACATGCAATGTTGTACCCAAACGAAATTTGCGTCCTTTTCTTCCCACAAATAGAGCTTTCTTTTAATGGTATTTGATTGCCTCTGCGATTTTTATTTTTTGCGATATAAACGGAAATAGAAAATTAAAAAAAAAAATGATATTTTCTACATTTTGTTATAAGAAAAATCGAATAAACTCAATTTTAGTCATACATTTAGGCCAAAATATATTCAGCCACACCACATGTCTTTAGTAAAAAAAATGTCAATAAGCGTATATTTATTGGTTTGCGCAAAAGTTATAGTGTCTACGAACTAGGGTACATTTTCTGGAATTTACACAGCTTTTAGTTTATGACTGCCTATCTCATTTCTTGAGGTGCTAAAATGGCAGGGCAGTACAAAACCCCCCCAAATAACCCCATTTTGGAAAGTAGACATTCCAAGGAAATTGCTGAGAGGCATGTTGAGCCCATTGAATATTTTTTTTTTTTTTTGTCTCAAGTGATTGAATAATGACTAAAAAAAAATAAAAAATTACAAAAAGTTGTCACTAAATGATATATTGCTCACACATGCCATGGTTATATGTGGAATTTCACCCCAAAATACATTTTGCTGCTTCTCCTGAGTACGGGAATACCACATGTGTGGGACGTTTTGGGAGCCTAGCCGCGTACGGGCCCCCGGAAACCAAGCACCGCCTTCAGGATTTCTAAGGGCGCAAATTTTTGATTTCACTCCTCACTACCTATCACAGTTTTGAAGGCCATAAAATGCCAAAATAGCACAAAACCCTCCCAAATGACCCCATTTTAGAAAGTAGACACCCCAAGGAAATTGCTGAGAGGCATGTTGAGCCCATTGAATATTTTTTTTTTTTTGTCCCAAGTGATTGAATAATGACAAAAAAATAAAAATTACAAAAAGTTGTCACTAAATGATATATTGCTTACACATGCCATGGTTATATGTGGAATTACACCCCAAAATACATTTTGCTGCTTCTCCTGAGTACGGGAATACCACATGTGTGGGACTTTTTAGGAGCCTAGCCGCGTACGGGACCCCGAAAACCAAGCACCGCCTTCAGGATTTCTAGGCACAAATTTTTGATTTCACTCCTCACTACCTATCACAGTTTAGAAGGCCATAAAATGCCAAAATAGCACAAAACCCCCCCAAATTACCCCATTTTGGAAAGTAGACACCCCAAGCTATTTGCTGAGAGGCATGGTGAGTATTTTACAGCTCTCATTTGTTTTTGAAAATGAAGAAAGAAAATATATATATATATTTTTTTTTTTTCAATTTTCAAAACTTTGTGACAAAAAGCGAGATCTGCAAAATACTCACAATACCTCTCAGCAAATAGCTTGGGGTGTCTACTTTCCAAAATGGGGTCATTTGGGGGGGTTTTGTGCCATCTGGGCATTCCATGGCCTCCGAAACTGTGATAGGCAGTGAGAAGTGAAATCAAAAATTTACACCCTTAGAAAGCCTGAAGGCGGTGCTTGGTTTTTGGGGTCCCGTACGTGGCTAGGCTCCCAAAAAGTCCCACACATGTGGTATTCCCGTACTCAGGAGAAGCAGCAGAATGTATTTTGGGGTGTAATTCCACATATGCCCATGGCATGTTTGAGCAATATATCATTTAGTGACAACTTTGTGCAAAAAAAAAAAAAAAATTGTCTTTTTTCCACAACTTGTGTCAACATATAAAATATTCCATGGACTCGACATGCCTCTCAGTATATAGCTTGGGGTGTCTACTTTCCAAAATGGGGTCATTTGGGGGGTTTTGAACTGTTCTGGCATTTTATACACAACATTAGGAAGCTTACATCCACTCTTCTAACCACTTGAAGACAAAGCCCTTTTTGACACTCTTTGTTTACATGAAAACATTTTTTTTTTTTTGCAAGAAAATTATGTTGAACCCCCAAACATTATATATATTTTTAAAGCAAAGGCCCTACAGATTAAAATGGTGGGTGTTGCATTTTTTTTTCTACACAGTATTTGCGCAGCGATTTTTCAAACGCATTTTTTGGGCAAAAATACACTTTTTTAATTTTAATGCACTAAAACACATTATATTGCCCAAATGTTTGATGAAATAAAAAAGATGATCTTCAGCCGAGTACATAGATACCAAACACGACATGCTTTAAAATTTCGCACAAACGCGCATTGGCGACAAAGTACATACATTTTTAAAAGCCTTTAAAAGCCTTTACAGGTTACCCCGTTAGATTTACAGAGGAGGTCTACTGCTAAAATTACTGCCCTCAATCTGACCTTCACGGTGATACCTCACATGCATGGTGCAATTGCTGTTTACATATGACGCCAGACCGACGCTTGCGTTCACCATTGGGCAAGAGCAGGGCAGGACAGGGGTGTTTTTGTTTTTTTTTTTATTATTAATTTTGCTTTTTTATTTTTAAATTGTTCCTTCCATATTTTTTTTTTTTTTTTTATTGTTATCTCAGGGAATGTAAATATCCCCTATGATAGCAATAGGTAGTGACAGGTACTCTTTTTTGAAAAAACTGGGGTCTTCTAGACCCTAGATCTTTCCTCTGCCCTCAAAGCATCTGACCACACCAAGATCGGTGTGATAAAATGCTTTCCCAATTTCCCCATGGCGCTTTTTATATCTGGGGGGGGACATTCCCTCCCACTACTTGTAAAAGCAGTCCAGAGGCTAATTAGCCACTAGGATTGCTTTTACATGAAAGCCGGCCGCTGGCTGAAAAGAATGATACCAAGATGATACCTAAACCCGCAGGCATCATTCTGGTATAAACATTCAAAGTCCAGCAACATACCAGTACGTTGCTGGTCCTTGTTGGACATGTATTGTAACCTTATTTTTTCATGCAGCCAGTTGGCTGAACGAAAAAAGAGATTGATCGGTGGGTATGCCCACCATTAGAACACCGCCCTTCATCCACCCACTTCTAATGATGGGCATATGTGCACCATTTATATATGCCGAAGCATGGGGGCATCCTCCCGCAAAAAAGTTATGCTGCACACACATGGTCGGACTTTTCCACAGGCAAGCCTCCGTCGGAATTTCGACCGTATGTACGCGGCATTAGGAGCAAAATCGCTCCTCCGCCCCTGCTGCCCCAATGCTTCGGCATATATGCTTTTTTTTTTTTTAACTGTGGTGGTGAAATCACCTCCTACAGCACTGGAGTCGCAGGGATCAGGCCTGTCTCTGCGATTGCTGCACTTATGTGTGTTGTGTTTTGTAAGTGACAGCGATCGATACTGCACTTGGGTGGCCTGGGCTGGACGGAGGGGCAAAACACAGGTGCTAGCAGGTATCTGGGCTGATCCCGCTAACACTGCATTTTTGGGAACCCTAAACTGCTGGGGACGCTAATATAGATCTGATCAGATCAGATATTTATCTGATCAGATACTATACCACTAAGGGGGGTGTATGCTTCACGCGTGGGTGTTAGCGCTACTGGCACTAACCTGACGCTGCCTGTGGTGTGACGCAGACCCTCTCTGACGCTAAAACCTAATTGATATCACCCGCCGGGCGATCAGGGGGTTAAACCTTTATTGGGTTATATATACGGCGGGTGCCCTGACACTATAAAAAGCAAACTAACTAACCAGCGTCACCCGTAACACTTATATGGTGATCACTGGTGAAAGGGTTAACTAGGGGCAATTAGGGGGTTAAAACCTTTATTAGATAATATATGGGGGTACCTGACGCTATAAAAACCTGCGGCGAACCTAAAAAAAATTACTGGCTACCGATCTGCATCACCGACACTAAGACAGCAATCAGAAAAATGATCGCTTAGCGACAGTGGTGATAGGGGGAGAAAGGGTTACCTGGGGGGCGATCAAGGGGTTAAACCTTTATTCGATAATTTATGGGGGTACCTGACGCTATAAAAACCTGCGGCAAACCTAAAAAAAATTACTGGCTACCGATCTGCATCACCGACGCTAAGACAGCGATCAGAAAAATGATTGCTTAGCGACGGCGGTGCTAGGGGGTGAAAGGGTTATCTGGGGGGTGATCAGGGGGTTAAACCTTTATTAGGGGGGGTTAGGGGGCTACACTGGACCTAAAACTAAATGTAGTGACACTTTTACAGTCACAAATGTCACTGATTGCAGTGATCAGTAAATAAATGGTCACTGCAATCAGTGACACTGTGACTGGGGGCTGGGGGGTGATCTGGGGGGGCGATTTGTGTGCCTATGTGCCTATGTGTCCTGGTGTCAGTGTAGTGTTAGTGCACTGACCTGTGTGTCTTCTCTTGTACGGCGCTCGGTATATGTGAGCGCCGCATGAGAGATGACATCACTTCCTCCTGCTTCCTCTGCCTGTGTAAACATTACACAGCAGAGGGAGCATTTCCATTCGCCGGGAGCGATCGCGGGGGGGGGGTGGCCGGAATCGAATGGCCGCCCCCTCATGTCGGATCGCTCCCCAACGAATACCAATCGCTCACTGTATAGGAGGGGGGTCCGATCGGACCCCCCAACTGTACAAAGGCAATCACGTACACTGTACGTGATTGTGCCTGTCGGTGCCATTCTGCCGACGTATATATACAGTGAGCGGTCGTTAGGTTTTATTTTTAGCCTTTTAACCACTTATGTGGCTCACTGCCAAAGTTAAAAAAGCTATGAACTATAAGAAAAGAGCTTTTAAAAAATATAAAAATGAGGGAACACTAGTGTTATTTAAATGTTACAAAGAATATAACAGGATATGTAAAAAGGAAATCAAGGATGCAAAAATTCAAAATGAACGACAGATTGCAAAAGATAGTAGGACAAACCCCAAAAAATTATTCAAATATATTAATAGTAAAAAGGTCAAGTCTGAGCATGTAGGCCCTTTACAAAATAATCTAGAGTGGGTGACTGGGGACAAAGAGAAGGCTAATTTATTAAATACTTTCTTCAGTTCTGTGTATACAAAGGAGCATGGGGGAGCTCATGTCCAAAATGGGGGTGGTAGTGACACAGCCCCAAATCCACAATGGCTCAAAAGTGATATGGTCTAGAAATATTTTTAGATGGAATAAAGGTGGATAAAGCACCTGGACCAGATGGCATGCACCCACAGATCCTAAAAGAATTGAGCTCTGTAATTTCAAAGCCATTGTATTTAATTTTTAGGGACTCATTAATGACAGGAATAGTACCACTGGATTGGCGCAGGGCCAATGTGGTGCCTATATTTAAAAAGGGAATTAAGTCTTTACCAAGTAACTATAGACCTGTTAGTTTAACTTCTATAGTTGGGAAAATACTGGAGAGATTAATAAAAGACCACATAGATGAGTTCTTGCTGGAAAAAAACTATTTAAGCAACAGACAGCATGGATTCATGAAAGACAGAAGTTGTCAAACAAACCTGATTTCTTTTAATGAAGAGGTAAGTAAGACCTTGGACAGAGGGGTGGCTGTGGACGTGGTATACTTGGATTTTGCAAAAGCGTTTGATACAGTTCCCCACACACGGCTCATGTGCAAGGTAAAGTCTACAGGAATGGAAATATCAGTTTGTAAATGGATAGAAAACTGTCTAAAAGACAGAATTCAGAGAGTAGTGGTTAATGATTCTTACTCTGAATGGTCCAAGGTTATCAGTGGTGTACCCCAAGGTTCAGTGCTGGGACCCTTACTTTTTAATATGTTTATAAATGATATTGGGTCTGAGATCAAAAGTAACATTTCTGTCTTTGCAGATGACACCAAGCTATGCAGTGGAATAACGTCCTTACAGGATGTCGCCAATTTACAAGCCGACCTCAATGCTCTGTCTAATTGGGCGACTAAGTGGCAGATGAGGTTTAATGTTAATAAATGTAAAGTTATGCACTTGGGGGCTAAGAATATGAAAGCATCATACATACTAGGGGGAGAACAACTGGGGGGATCCGTAGTGGAGAAGGATCTGGGGGTTTTGGTAGATCATAAGCTCAATAATGGCATGCAATGCCAAGCTGCGGTTTCCAAAGCGAGCAAAGTCCTTTCTTGTATTAAGAGAGGTATGGACTCCAGAGAGAGAGATATCATTTTCCCCCTGTACAAATCATTAGTAAGACCTCATCTGGAATATGCAGTTCAGTTTTGGGCCCCAGTTCTCAAAAAGGATATTGGGGAACTGGAGAAAGTGCAGAGAAGGGCAACCAAACTGATAAGAGGGATGGAGGAGCTCAGCTATGAGGAAAGATTAGAGGAACTGAATTTATTCACTCTTGAGAAGAGGAGATTAAGGGAGGATATGATCAACATGTACAAATATATAAGGGGTCCATATAGTGAACTTGGTGTTCAGTTATTCACTTTACGGTCAACACAGAGGACAAGGGGGCACTCTTTGCGTCTAGAGTAGGGATGAGCTTCGTGTTCGAGTCGAACATACGTTCGACTCGAACATCGGCTGTTCGATCGTTCGACGAAGATCGAACGATTTGGGCCGTTCGCGCCAAATTCGAGTGACGCGAACGGCCCACAATGCACTACGCCATTGCAGTGTCATCCAGGCGCTGTGATTGGCCAAGCATGCACTGTGGCCAATTATTGCTGATGGGGTTTAGTACACGCCCCACACTATAAAAGGGCGCCAGCGCGGCGGCCTTGTGTAGTGTGTTCCGGAGCCGGGAAAGAGAAGCATAGGCAGGGACAGTGTCATTTTTTTTCCTTTACTAATCCTGGATTCCTTGTGTTTAGGGACAAATAAGGATAGGTAGGGAGAGTGTCAGTGACAGTGTGCTATTCTGTGCTAATCCTTGTTTGTAGGGACAGAGAGGTACAGTGAGGGAAACTGACAGTGTGCTATTCTGTTCTAAAACTATTTTGCTGAACCATATTTTCCGTCCTTGAGTTGAGGGACAGAGAGGTACAGTGAGGGAAAGTGTCAGTGTGCTATTGTGTTCTAAAACTATTTTGCTGAACCATATTTTCAATCCTTGAGTTGAGGGACAGAGAGGTACAGTGAGGGAAAGTGTCAGTGTGCTATTGTGTTCTAAAACTATTTTGCTGAACCATATTTTCAATCCTTGAGTTGAGGGACAGAGAGGTACAGTGAGTGAAACTGACAGTGTGCTATTCTGTTCTAAACCAATTTTGCTGTTCCATATTTTCAATCCTTGAGTTGAGGGACAGAGAGGTACAGTGAGTGAAACTGACAGTGTGCTATTCTGTTCTAAACCAATTTTGCTGTTCCATATTTTCAATCCTTGAGTTGAGGGACAGAGAGGTACAGTGAGGGAAAGTGTCAGTGTGCTATTGTGTTCTAAAACTATTTTGCTGAACCATATTTTCAATCCTTGAGTTGAGGAACAGAGAGGTACAGTGAGGGAAAGTGTCAGTGTGCTATTGTGCTCTAAAACTATTTTGCTGAACCATATTTTCAATCCTTGAGTTGAGGGACAGAGAGGTACAGTGAGTGAAACTGACAGTGTGCTATTCTGTTCTAAACCAATTTTGCTGTTCCATATTTTCAATCCTTGAGTTGAGGGACAGAGAGGTACAGTGAGGGAAAGTGTCAGTGTGCTATTGTGTTCTAAAACTATTTTGCTGAACCATATTTTCAATCCTTGAGTTGAGGGACAGAGAGGTACAGTGAGTGAAACTGACAGTGTGCTATTCTGTTCTAAACCAATTTTGCTGTTCCATATTTTCAATCCTTGAGTTGAGGGACAGAGAGGTACAGTGAGGGAAAGTATCAGTGTGCTATTGTGTTCTAAAACTATTTTGCTGAACCATATTTCAATCCTTGAGTTGAGGGACAGAGAGGTACAGTGAGGGAAAGTGTCAGTGTGCTATTGTGTTCTAAAACTATTTTGCTGAACCATATTTTCAATCCTTGAGTTGAGGGACAGAGAGGTACAGTGAGTGAAACTGACAGTGTGCTATTCTGTTCTAAACCAATTTTGCTGTTCCATATTTTCAATCCTTGAGTTGAGGGACAGAGAGGTACAGTGAGGGAAACTGACAGTGTGCTATTCTGTTCTAAAACTATTTTGCTGAACCATATTTTCAATCCTTGAGTTGAGGGACAGAGAGGTACAGTGAGGGAAAGTGTCAGTGTGCTATTGTGTTCTAAGACTATTTTGCTGAACCATATTTTCAATCCTTGAGTTGAGGGACAGAGAGGTACAGTGAGTGAAACTGACAGTGTGCTATTCTGTTCTAAATCAATTTTGCTGTTCCATATTTTCAATCCTTGAGTTGAGGGACAGAGAGGTACAGTGAGGGAAACTGACAGTGTGCTATTGTGTTCTAAAACTATTTTGCTGAACCATATTTTCAATCCTTGAGTTGAGGGACAGAGAGGTACAGTGAGGGAAAGTGTCAGTGTGCTATTGTGTTCTAAAACTATTTTGCTGAACCATATTTTCAATCCTTGAGTTGAGGGACAGAGAGGTACAGTGAGTGAAACTGACAGTGTGCTATTCTGTTCTAAACCAATTTTGCTGTTCCATATTTTCAATCCTTGAGTTGAGGGACAGAGAGGTACAGTGAGGGAAAGTGTCAGTGTGCTATTGTGTTCTAAAACTATTTTGCTGAACCATATTTTCAATCCTTGAGTTGAGGGACAGAGAGGTACAGTGAGTGAAACTGACAGTGTGCTATTCTGTTCTAAATCAATTTTGCTGTTCCATATTTTCAATCCTTGAGTTGAGGGACAGAGAGGTACAGTGAGGGAAACTGACAGTGTGCTATTCTGTTCTAAAACTATTTTGCTGAACCATATTTTCAATCCTTGAGTTGAGGGACAGAGAGGTACAGTGAGTAAAACTGACAGTGTGCTATTCTGTTCTAAACCAATTTTGCTGTTCCATATTTTCAATCCTTGAGTTGAGGGACAGAGAGGTACAGTGAGGGAAACTGACAGTGTGCTATTCTGTTCTAAAACTATTTTGCTGAACCATATTTTCAATCCTTGAGTTGAGGGACAGAGAGGTACAGTGAGTGAAACTGACAGTGTGCTATTCTGTTCTAAACCAATTTTGCTGTTCCATATTTTCAATCCTTGAGTTGAGGGACAGAGAGATACAGTGAGGGAAACTGACAGTGTGCTATTCTGTTCTAAAACTATTTTGCTGAACCATATTTTCAATCCTTGAGTTGAGGGACAGAGAGGTACAGTGAGGGAAAGTGTCAGTGTGCTATTGTGTTCTAAAACTATTTTGCTGAACCATATTTTCAATCCTTGAGTTGAGGGACAGAGAGGTACAGTGAGTGAAACTGACAGTGTGCTATTCTGTTCTAAACCAATTTTGCTGTTCCATATTTTCAATCCTTGAGTTGAGGGACAGAGAGGTACAGTGAGGGAAAGTGTCAGTGTGCTATTGTGTTCTAAAACTATTTTGCTGAACCATATTTTCAATCCTTGAGTTGAGGGACAGAGAGGTACAGTGAGTGAAACTGACAGTGTGCTATTCTGTTCTAAATCAATTTTGCTGTTCCATATTTTCAATCCTTGAGTTGAGGGACAGAGAGGTACAGTGAGGGAAACTGACAGTGTGCTATTCTGTTCTAAAACTATTTTGCTGAACCATATTTTCAATCCTTGAGTTGAGGGACAGGGAGGTACAGTGAGTGAAACTGACAGTGTGCTATTCTGTTCTAAACCAATTTTGCTGTTCCATATTTTCAATCCTTGAGTTGAGGGACAGAGAGGTACAGTGAGGGAAACTGACAGTGTGCTATTCTGTTCTAAAACTATTTTGCTGAACCATATTTTCAATCCTTGAGTTGAGGGACAGAGAGGTACAGTGAGGGAAAGTGTCAGTGTGCTATTGTGTTCTAAAACTATTTTGCTGAACCATATTTTCAATCCTTGAGTTGAGGGACAGAGAGGTACAGTGAGGGAAACTGACAGTGTGCTATTCTGTTCTAAACCAATTTTGCTGTTCCATATTTTCAATCCTTGAGTTGAGGGACAGAGAGGTACAGTGAGGGAAAGTGTCAGTGTGCTATTGTGTTCTAAAACTATTTTGCTGAACCATATTTTCAATCCTTGAGTTGAGGGACAGAGAGGTACAGTGAGTGAAACTGACAGTGTGCTATTCTGTTCTAAATCAATTTTGCTGTTCCATATTTTCAATCCTTGAGTTGAGGGACAGAGAGGTACAGTGAGGGAAACTGACAGTGTGCTATTCTGTTCTAAAACTATTTTGCTGAACCATATTTTCAATCCTTGAGTTGAGGGACAGAGAGGTACAGTGAGTGAAACTGACAGTGTGCTATTCTGTTCTAAACCAATTTTGCTGTTCCATATTTTCAATCCTTGAGTTGAGGGACAGAGAAGGACACTCGTAGAAATTATCAGTGTGCTATTCTGTGCTAAATCTTGTTTGTAGGGAGGGACAGAGTAGGACAGTGAGTGAAACTGACAGTGTGCTATTCTGTTCTAAACCAATTTTGCTGTTCCATATTTTCAATCCTTGAGTTGAGGGACAGAGAAGGACACTCGTAGAAATTATCAGTGTGCTATTCTGTGCTAAATCTTGTTTGTAGGGAGGGACAGAGTAGGACAGTGAGTGAAACTGACAGTGTGCTATTCTGTTCTAAACCAATTTTGCTGTTCCATATTTTCAATCCTTGAGTTGAGGGACAGAGAAGGACACTCGTAGAAATTATCAGTGTGCTATTCTGTGCTAAATCTTGTTTGTAGGGAGGGACAGAGTAGGACAGTGAGGGAAAGTGTCAGTGTGCTATTCTGTTCTAAAACTTTTTTGCTGAACCATATTTTCAATCCTTGTGTTTAGGGACAGAGAAGGATAGGCAGGGGACAGTGTCAGTGTCATTGTTGCTAAGCCTCCTGCACAATATACACCTGAAGGTAGCCCTTATTGCTGTTTTTCCCATCTCCCTGCAGGCCATCCATTAAAATGTCTGGAAGGCAACCAAGGAGAGGCAGACAGTCAGGAGGCAAAAAAAGAGGGCAAGCAGGCTCTGTGTCTGGGGGCAACAGTGCTGGTCGTGTACGCGGTGCATTGTCATCAGCACATGGCCATGGGACACGCTTGTCCTTGTTTTCGGCAGCTGGACATGTTGAGCCACATCATGCCGAAGACTTGGTAGAGTGGATGACCAAGCCCACCTCCTCCTCCTCATCCTCTCTCACCCAGGCTCAGGGTACTGGCAAAGCAGCTGCCAAAGCGTCCTCTTCTCTGGTATCATTATCGTCATTATTCAATCCTTCCCTAGACCCACCATGCCCTCCTCCTGAGGAGTCCCCCGAACTGTTTGAGCACAGTGTTGGGTACATGCTCCAGGAGGATGCCCAGCGTTTGGAAGGATCTGATGATGATACCCAGCTAGAGGAAGGCAGCAGCGTGAGAGCAGAGAGAGGGGATGCTCAAGAAGGACACCAATCTGGCAGTCATGTTCCAGCAGCTGCAGCATACTGCCAGATTGGCTCCAGTGATGAGGAGGGAGGGGATGATGAGGTCACTGACTCCACGTGGGTGCCTAATAGGAGAGAGGAGGAGGAGGAGGATGAGGAGGAGGCACATCTCCAACGAGGCAGGATGCCCTTGAGTGGCCAGCATATGGGCAGCACACCGACGGAATCACACCGCAGAGCTCCGCCTGTGCAGGGCGCTGCCTCTGCCCGTCATTCAAAAAGTTCTTTGGTGTGGGCCTTTTTTGAGGCGAGTGCATCAGATCGCACAGCTGCTGTTTGCAACATATGTCTGAAGCGTATATCGCGTGGCCAAAACATCAGCCGCTTGGGCACCACATGCTTGATCAGACATATGTTGACCTGCCATGCAGCTCGTTGGCAAGCCTACCTTAAAGACCCACACCAAAGAACAAAGCTGACCTCTTCTTGCTCCGCATCAGCTGGGATCTCCAACCCCACTATACCTTCACTCCTCTCTGAAACCTGCTCTGAGAGGAATGAAGGTGTAGAATTAGGTGTGTCACAGGCAAGTACTTGCGGGCACTCTGCTAGCAGTACACCAACGTCCGATTCTAGCAGGCAAATTTCCCTGCCCCAGCTGCTGGACCGTCGAAAGAAGTTCACTCCCAGCCATCCACATGCCCAGCGGTTGAATGCTAGCTTGGCTAAATTGCTAGCGCTTCAACTGCTGCCTTTTCAGTTGGTAGACTCGGCCCCCTTCCGTGAGTTTGTGCAATGTGCGGTTCCTCAGTGGCAGGTTCCCAAACGACACTTTTTCGCACGGAAGGCTATTCCGGCTCTCTACAGGCATGTGGAAGGCAATGTCTTGGCCTCGCTGGACAGGGCGGTCAGCGGTAAGGTGCATATTACCGCTGACTCATGGTCCAGCAGGCATGGACAGGGACGTTACCTTTCTTTCACGGCCCATTGGGTCACTCTTTTGGCAGCTGGGAAGGATGCAGGACAAGGTGCAGTAGTGTTGGAGGTTGTTCCACCGCCACGCCTCCAAAATGCTACTACTGGTTGTGACACACCTCTCTCCTCCACCCCCTCCTCTTCTTCTTCCTCCATGGCCTCTTCCTGTGGTTTGTCCTCGGAACCAGCGGTGCTCCGTAGGCGTTCAAGGGGCTACGCAAGTACGCAGGCAAAAAGATGCCATGCCGTGCTTGCGCTGGTGTGTTTGGGGGACAGGAGCCACACTGGGGCAGAGGTCCTGTCTGCTCTGCAGGGGCAGGCCGAGAGGTGGTTGACGCCACACCAGCTTAAGCCAGGAATGGTGGTTTGCGACAATGGCACCAACCTCCTCTCCGCCCTCCGACAGGGACAACTGACCCATGTGCCCTGTATGGCTCACGTCCTTAACCTGGTGGTGCAGCGGTTCTTGGGCAGGTACCCGGGCTTACAGGATGTCCTGAGGCAGGCCAGGAAAGTCTGTGTGCATTTCCGCAGATCTTATAATGCCAGTGCTCGCCTGGCTGAGCTTCAAAAGGAGTTGAACCTGCCCAAGAACCGCCTTATATGTGACATGCCCACCAGGTGGAACTCAACGTTGGCCATGCTGCAGCGGCTGCACACGCAGCAGAGGGCCATCAATGAGTACCTGTGCGACTACGGCACCAGGACAGGGTCAGGGGAGCTCGGGTTTTTTCACCACGCCAGTGGGGCATGATCAGGGATGCATGCACTGTCCTGGCACCATTTGAGGAGGCCACGAGGATGGTGAGCAGTGACAGTGCATGCATCAGTGACACTGTACCTCTTGTCCACCTGTTGGAGCACACGCTGCGTGGAATAATGGACAGGGCACTTGAGGCAGAACAGAGGCAGGAAGAGGAGGACTTCCTTGCCTCTCAAGGCCCCCTTTACCCAGACAGTGTTCCTTCTGTCCCACCCATCGCACAGGAAGAGGAGGAGGAGGAGGAGGAGGAGGATTGTGTCAGCATGGAGGTGGAGGCTGGCACTCAGCATCATCAGCAGCAGTCTTTTAGGGATGATTTACAGTCCCAAGAATCCAGTGGACTTGTACGTGGCTGGGAGGAGGTGGCTGCGGATCATGTCGTCCTTAGTGACCCAGAGGACTCCGGACTGAATGCCTCAGCTAACCTACGCTGCATGGCCTCCCTGATCCTGCAAAGTCTGCGGAAGGATCCTCGTATTCTTCGGATCAAGGAGAGGGACCATTACTGGCTGGCCACTCTCCTTGATCCACGGTACAAGGGTAAGGTTGCGGACCTTATCGTACCGTCGCAGAGGGAGCAGAGGATGAGACAACTCCGGGAGGCCTTGCAGAAAGGTCTGTGCAACGCGTTCCCAGAGACTGGGAGGTTACAAACTCCTGGTCCTGGACAACGAGTTGCTGAGGCTTCGGGCAGTCAAAGAAGGAGCGGTGGGGAAGGTGGCCGTCTGACCGATGCGTTCAGACAATTCTTTAGTCCGCAGCCCCAAAGTATGATCGGTTCCAGCAACCATCGCCAGCGTCTGATATACATGGTGCAGGAATACCTAGGGGCAAGGTCAGACTTGGACACCTTCCCCACCGAAAATCCTCTGGCTTACTGGGTCTTGAGGATGGATCACTGGTCAGAGCTTGCACAGTATGCAATTGAGCTACTGGCCTGTCCTGCATCCAGCGTTCTTTCAGAACGCACATTCAGTGCTGCTGGAGGATTTGTCACGGATCACAGGGTGCGCCTGTCCACCGACTCGGTTGATCGACTGACTTTCATCAAGATGAACCAGTCTTGGATCACCACCAGCTACCACACACCAGATGCTGATATAACAGACTAATTGATTTTAAAATGTCACATCCCTTCAAGACTGATGCTGATGCTGAGTGCCTGTGCTGTTATGTTGACTGGCTATCCTCCTCCTCCTCCTCAATGATACGATTAACGATGATAGCTTGGAAGATCATTTTGGTTTATGGGTGACGCCACCAGTGGCTAAGGCCCAATTTTGCAGCCCCTGTTTAACAGGGGCGTGTAATTAAAATTTTTGATGCAATACTTTGCAACAGGCCTCATTGCTGTGCTCCAAGTACAGTATCTGTGAGGGGTTGCAGTGTTGTGCCACCAGTGCCTAAGGCCCAATTTTTCAGCCCCTGTTCAACAGGGGCATGCAATTATAATTATTGATCTAATAATTCACAGCAGGGCCCATTGCTGCGCCCACCAAGAGTAACTGTCAGGCCTTACAGTGTTGTGGCACCAGCACCACCATCACCACCACCACCACCACCAAAGGCCAAATTTTTCAGCCCCTGTTCAACAGGGGCATGCAATTATAATTATTGATCTAATAATTCACAGCAGGGAGCATTGCTGCGCCCACCAAGAGTAACTGTCAGGCCTTACAGTGTTGTGGCACCAGCACCACCATCACCACCACCACCACCACCAAAGGCCCAATTTTTCAGCCCCTGTTCAACAGGGGCATGCAATTATAATTATTGATCTAATAATTCACAGCAGGGACCATTGCTGCGCCCACCAAGAGTAACTGTCAGGCCTTACAGTGTTGGGGCACCAGCACCACCATCAAAGGCCCAATTTTTACTACCACTGATCAACAATTATATGTTATTACAATTCCTGATATTATACTTGACAGAAGGGCGTTCCAGCACCCACCAAGAATAACTGTGAGTGCTTTCAGTGTTGTGCCAACACCAACACCTAAGGGGCCAATTTCTGCAGAGTATATACGGAAGGTCCCTACTTTCAAACATCCAACTTACAAACTACTACTACTTGCAAACGGAAGAAGACAACAGGAAGTGAGAGGAAACCTACCCCTTGGAAGGAAAATTCTCTCCTGTAAGAATTAATATGGGAGAAAGGTGTCTCCTCTCTACTGATGCTTTATCACCAATCCTTGTTTCAATAAAAACACCACATTTCAAAAACAGTTGTCATTGGGACGCAAAGTGAGGTGAAATGTTCTGAACAGGGGCACAGACAGCAAAAAAAATGTGACAGGGGTGATAACCGTTCCCTATGTTTTACAAAAAACTAAAAAAAAGGAATTTGCCATGGAGCTCCACTTAAACAATGCAGCTGTTCAAAATTATAAACAGATTCTACATAAGAACAAACCTACAGTCCCTGTCTTGTATGCACCGCCTGTATACGGCTGTTCAGAGTATATAGGTCCTTTTTTATTTTGTGTGCGGGGTTCCCCTTAATATCCATACAAGACCCAAAGGGGCTGGTAATGGGCTGGGGTAGGGGGGGGGGGTTGATGGGGTAGCTGTGCCATTTTTCCTAAAGATTTTCATCCATATTACCGGGACCAGACATTGCATTAAAGCCGCAAGCAGTTTTAAATGACTTTTTTCCCTTTAGAAATGTTATTTTGTGCAGGGACAGTTCTAAACACGGGAAACACGTGGCACTTCACAGGCATACTTTAGACACCCCCCAGGTACAATATTTAAAGGAATATTTGACTTTTTTTTTTCACTTTATGCATCATTAAAATGACTGCTCCCGGAAAACGTCAGTTTTTAAAACTTCTTTTTGCATTGATACATGTCCCCTGGTGCAGAAGCCGGGTTCCCAAACTCTGTTTCGGACAATAACATGGATAATAGTCGTTATAATTAGCACTTTAGAATCCGAACGTTCGCATCCATTGTATTTAATAGGGTTCTAATGTTCGCGCGAACTTTCGGTCCGTTCGCGGGTTCTGGTGCGAACCGAACCCGGGGGTGTTCGGCTCATCACTAGTCTAGAGGAAAAGACTTTTCACCTCCAAATACGGAAAGGTTTCTTCACAGTAAGAGCTGTGAAAATGTGGAATAGACTCCCTGCAGAGGTGGTTCTGGCCAGCTCAGTAGATTGCTTTAAGAAGGGCCTGGATTCTTTCTTAAATGTACATAATATAACTGGGTACTGACATTTATAGGTAAAGTTGATCCGGGGAATATCCGATTGCCTCTCGGGGGATCAGGAAGGAATTTTTTCCCCTGCTGTAGCAAATTGGATCATGCTCTGCTGGGGTTTTTTGCCTTCCTCTGGATCAACTGTGGGTATAGAATTGGGTATATGGGATTGTACGATATATTTTTTATTTTTTTTATGGTTGAACTGGATGGACTTGTGTCTTTTTTCAACCTGACTAACTATGTAACTATGTGTAGGCATAGCTGTCTCTGGGATTTTTTTTTTCACTTTCCTTTAGATATAAGCAAAAAGAGAATCTTTGCTCTAGTTTTGTATTCAGAATTATTCAATAAACGATTAAACTAGATGTTAGCATGCTGTTTATACTGACATAAGTGCAGCAACCATTCTTGTATTTAAAACCATGATCAATGGTTCTGCAACTAAGTGATAGTGAGTTTATATTTAATCCTTGTATAATGTACTGTTTTTTCTTCTGGAACTACATGGTTGTATGCAGTTGCTTTTGGGGTGTCATTGAATGTATTTCTGCTGTTGTGTTCATTGCACTGTGTAGTTCTACAGACAGTTACAGGTTGCCCAGGATGGGAAGGGGTTAACTGTGTCTAGACTCTTTTCCAGGCATTTTGAGTCCCGCCCCTTGCTGCAAGCCTCAAAAAATACCAGGGGAGGGCTCAGAGCTCTCTCTCTCTTCTCTCTTCCACATAAGAGTCACAGAGGAAGAATTGCTGCAACATGTAGTCCTGCTGGAGCAAGTGGCTCCCTTCTGGATCACCCTGCTGGGATTCTGTCAGAAACCATGAATCAGACGGAGACAGAAAATGCAGTAAAAAATCACACCTTTTAATATAGTGGTAAAAATGGTGCAAATAGTAAACGTAGTCAAAACATAGCTAGGGTTCAGTAATCAAAGTGGGTAGTGAGTGCAAGCCAGTAAATCAGGAAGCCAGAGATCAGCATAGTTGGAGACAGCAAACAGGATCAGAAACCAGAAGGAACATTAGCCAGGCGAGTCTTTAATAGGAACACAGCAAAGACTCTTCAGATATGTTGACCAAGGCGAAGGCATGGGAGAAATGAACCAGACAGTGTAAATAGCCAGAAGAGGCTGGCTGACGAGCAGGAAATGATCACCAGGTGAGGCACTGTGGAATGATGAGTGCTAGCAATTAACCGAAAGCTGAGCACTGAGAAGGGAAGGCTGAGGTTTTAAACCTGGTCATTCAAAAGGGGTACATGGTGGTACTTGGTGTATCAGAGGAACAGGGCCTGTAAAGCACATATGGGGTATGAAGCAAGGCCAATACAAAAGGTTAACTCAGCAAGATACATTGGAGGAGGAATTCAGTTGCTATGGGTAACCAGTAACTAGTGCAAAGTACATGCAGCCAGTCAGGAAGAGTAGTATCTGGTAAAGGTTACAAGTCCTCCGGGAAGAATGGGGGTCAGTGGTTTGGGTCCCACCCTAGCGGTCAGTTTCCTCAAAGCATCTGGGACCAAACACACAGTACGGAGATCCTACATACCTAGCCGCAGGGCATGGGATTGTAAAGGAATAAAGTGAAAGCATGCATGAGGTCCATGCTAGGTGCGGGACCCCATTCTGTCACTGGGAGTGAGGTGGCAAAGGTACGCTGGACTGGTGAAGAAGGCAAGGGGGTTGGCAGTGTCTCTTAAATGCAACATATGTCAAGCAAGGGTGTGTAGTTACACGAGACAGCACATTTCACAGAAGAACTCTGTATGTTTAACTACTGCACACAGTGTACTGTTCATCTCTAACCCGGGGTACCATCATAATGTTTGATTTCCACATGATTCGCCTGGTCCTGGGCAAAAAGTTAACCCCACATGCAGGGCAAGTAGGTCCTACCCACATTGTTTTTATGCAGTTTTCTATCTCACTGTCCTCACTGTTGTTTCCAGCAAAGCAAGAAGAGCTCAGTCATGTGTCCAGCATCATTTTGAATGGAAAGCTTTTTAACACCTAATATCCCACCCATTTCCTCTTATTTCTGAATCGCTGTACTGTACTATATGTTTATCTCTGGAGCTGTGTGGTTCTGAAAAGCTGCATTTGTTTGGGAGAAGCCCTAACCCTAGTGGCAACCAAATGATTATCTGCAAGTACAGGTAACACAGGCCCAGACTCCCCAGTGACCACATATCTAAGCTGAAGATCATAGAATTTGGCAATATAAATTCCTCTTTTAGATCTGAAAAGGATTTGAGTAGCCCACCAGTTAAACTCTGAGCTAAAAGAGTGATGCCATGACTAAACCCGACCTCAGGAAGTGGCACCATAAAAAGTTAAGGAAAAGATTGTTGTTTCCAAAGTGGAGTGTGACCTTTAACCCCCAGAATACCTACTTTGGACATGCCAACAACATCAGATTGAAAGACTGTAGGCCTTGTGTGACCTTTAAATGATCAATTAATAATAGCGAGAGGGTCTAAGAGTGGGGTAGTACTGCCAGGGGCTATAAGGTGCGCCAGTGGAACATCTGAGAAGGCTGCAAAGCCAAAAAGTATCAATTAAAGTCTGGCAGAGCCAGGCCTCCTAAATCCTTGGGAGGTTTCAGAGTGGACCAGTTTGGTTTGTGTCTGCTGGAACCCTATAGACAAGGTTTAAGTAGGGAATCTGACACGTTAAAGTATTTCAAGGGCAAATAGATTCTGGAGTGCCAAATAATTTAAAGGATTTTGGGAAGAAGAATCCTTTTAACACAGTTAATATATCCCATAACATCAATGAGGAGATTAGACCATATGCCAATATTAGTTTAAACTGTAGTAAGCAAACGGTTCAATATATAGCTCTGTAGGGGCGCAAAGGGCCCTGCAGCATGGATAGATGACCTTCTGACAGCCTAACATGCACAGCTCCTCTCATTAACTATACAATTTTGTGCCCTAACAGCAGCCATACATATGCCCTAAAGGAGCCATATATACAATTCATCACCTCAGAGGATGACCTACGTCGAAACGCGTCAGATAATTGGCTACCCAGTACGTCATACGTCACGTCCGGTTTACAGGGAGAGCACAGTGGAACGCACGCCGCGGCTATCACAAGCCATCCCCTGTAAGCGTGGAGTACTGGTTCCTAGACTTTTTTTCTGTACTGTCATTTTTATGCTTCAGGTCGGCTTACCCATAGTAAGCAGTTATATGCAAGCGACCTTATGTATATATTTTTATAAGCAATTCATTTTAAATAAATAATTTTTTACACTATGGAAGCATTTTTTTTACTTCCTATGAGGAGCTGTTTGGTGCCTTTTTTTCATACACGGGCTGGTCTGAGCAAGGATCGAAGTCTCAGGGAAGTGCGACGGCCGGAGCCATCTAGCGGCAGCAGGAGGAGCAGCTGATCCATCCCCTCTTACATGCCTTGTACCCCTGCAGGGGTGCCTATGTCCGGTGAGTGGTGACTCATGAGGGGGGGAGCACCACAGTCACCTGTTTCCAACTGAGGACCTTACGGCCTGAATGTACATCACAGAAGTCACCTCTTTTACAGCATGCTGGGACCTCACTGAGTGGATTATTATATCAGTTGTTTAGTGACTTTGCAGTTACATTCGTTTTTTGGCAGCTCCCACTTGGGGCAGTGACTGAAACAAATATTTTTTTCATTTTTTGAAGTTTATGGTTTTGAAGCACAGATTGTTATTTCACTTTGTATTCCTTGTTTTGTCTATCTATGTATTTTTTTTGTTCACTGTTTGGAACTACACATCTAGAGCCAGGAGTCTCAGGATTGTAAAGTTACATTCTATACAATTTGTGGAAGGAATTAATGCACTCAGCATTTCACATTTTATATTTAACATGTTATTCACAGTTATTGGTTTTGTGTTTGGTATTTGATGTACATATGCCTATGAGGAGCAATTCTGGAATAGATCACTTTTCAGAGGCATAGTTGTAGAGTCACATCTACATATTTTCCTCACCTATTCAGGGCCGCCATCAGGGGGGTACAGGCAGTACACCTGTAAGGGGCCCGGAGGTCCCCAGGGCCCCCGAATGGTAACCCCCCTTTTTTATGTATTTTTTATAAAAAAAATTAAACATTTTTTTTTTTTTTAGCAATTCAGCCTCACCAGCGCCCATCAAATGTAGCCTCACCAGTGCCCATCAAATGCAGCCTACCAGTGCCCATCAATGCAGCCTCACAAGCGCCCATCAATACAGCCTCACCAGCACCCATCAATGCAGCCACACAAGCGCCCATCAATGCAGCCTCAACAGCGGCCATTAATGCAGCCTCACCAGCGCCCATCAATGCAGCCACACAAGCGCCCATCAATGCAGCCTCAACAGCGGCCATTAATGCAGCCTCACCAGTGCCCATCAAATGTAGCCTCACCAGTGCCCATCAAATGCAGCCTACCAGTGCCCATCAATGCAGCCTCACAAGCGCCCATCAATGCAGCCTCACCAGCACCCATCAATGCAGCCACACAAGCGCCCATCAATGCAGCCTCAACAGCGGCCATTAATGCAGCCTCACCAGCGCCCATCAAATGTAGCCTCACCAGCGCCCATCAAATGCAGCCTACCAGCGCCCATCAATGAATGTTTGCTTGTTCCCATTCATTCGGGAGTTGGGACACCGACACAGTCCTACAATGCCGCTGCGCCTCTGACACTATGTGCGAACGGAGTGGCTGCTGCCTGCTGATGCTGGGACTTAGTTGCTTGCTGCAGAGAGAAGAGAGTAGGAACACCAGTGGCCGGGCGCCCTAGGCAGCAGGGCGCCCTAGGTGGCTGCCTAGTTTGCCTAGTGGTAGCACCGGCCCTGACTGGGGCATAACAAGACCTATGACTGCAACAGGGACCAGAGTAGAGGGAAATCTCCCAGTGAGGACAACTGTTCAGGGGACAACTGTCAACAATTCTATTACTTCTCTTCTTTGAGATTTCCCCTCACTATGTTTCAAGCCTTCTTAATGGGGACACATCAATAAAATCCTCCCCCTCTCTACCTGAAGCAATAAAAAAAATAAAAAAAGAAGAGAAAAACTTGAGGCCTTCCGACCATGTTCACCCTAGGGTGTGCATGTTTGTTTAAGTTTGCTAAAGATTTGGGGTCATAAACTGGGATTGGTGCGGATGGTTCCTTGAACTCTATCATACACATAATAAATGTGGTTGCATTACATCGTATAACAAAATGTAATAATTATCGGTGAGCACAGCAAGCAGGTAAAATATGAAACACACATCAAACATTACTTTCAAGGACACTTTGCACTCATTGCCAATGTGTGTACATGGTGATATATACTAGATTCATCCTTGAAATGCAGGTCTTCCAGTCTGGTACATAGCATAATGAATACTGCCCTGATGTTACTTGTTCTATTGCTGCTACTAAAATTGACAGCCCAGCTCTTAACCAGGAATGAATAGAGAAATGCTTCAAGGAGAGGAACTAGCTGGTATTTCAATGGAAACAATTCACTTCTTGACCTTCAAATGCCTGATGGTTGTTTATTCTTGACTCTACTAACTATCTCATTGTGCTACAGCCCACTCCAAAGTATTGAACATGAGTATGAATCCATTGCACATGTTTATGAGGTCTATCCCTAACAACCTTACTCCAGGCTATCAGATCTGGGACTTCCAGTCTCTATTTTTAGATGGAAATATTTCTTCTGACACAACTCCAAGCCATTGGTAATACTGCATATTCAACCAACAATTGTTAAAGTCATGTTATTCAACTGTGTCAGGTAAAGCTTTTTTTTAAACTTTGTTAAAAGAACAAAAAAAAATAAAAAATCCACTTTACAACATCTGAGATGTCTGTCAATGTGACGGTACGTGCTGCCGAAATGAGGATGAAGAGGTACAGTGGACGGGAGTGGCAATCATCAATTTTCAGAGCCATTACCATAGTTGCCAACATTTCAACAAGATTTTAGGGAAAACCATTTTTTGCAATGCATCCGGCAAGCCATTGTAGGCAGAGAATTACTTTAATTAGGGGCACGGTATTTAACTACTTCAATAACGGGCACTTTTACCCCCTTCCTATCCAGGCCAATTTTCAGCTTTCAGCACTGTCACACTTTGACTGACAATTGCTCGGTCATGCAACACTGTACCCATATGAAATGTTTATCATTTTTTTTTTTTTCACACAAATAGAGCTTTCTTTTCGTGGTATTTAATCACCAATGTTTTTTTTGCTAAAAAACAAACAAAAAAAAGACAGAACATTTTGTGAAAAAAAAAGTTTTTCTTAGTTTCTGTCAGAAAATTTCGTAAATAGGTAACTTTTCTCCTTCACTGATGTGTGCTGATGAGGCTGCACTGATGGGCACTGAAGGCCACTGATGAGGAGGCACTAATATGCAGCACTGATGAGAACTGATAGGCAGCACTGATGGGCACTGATGAGGTGGCACTGAAGGCCACTGATAAGGAGGCACTAATATGCAGCACTGATGAGCACTGATAGGCAGCACTGATGGGCACGGATGAGGCAGCACTGAAGGGCACTGATGAGGTGGCACTGATGAGGAGGCACTAATATGCAGCAGTGATGAGCACTGATAGGTGACACTGATGGGCACTGATACGTGGCACTATCAGACACTGATGAGCGGCCCTGAAGGGCACTAAAAAGCAGACTTGCATCACTGATGGGCACAGATTGGCATCACTGATGGGCACAGATTGGCATTACTGCTGGGCACAAATTGTAAGGTTGCCACCTCATCCCTTTAAACCTGAACACATATGAACTACACAGGTTCTGAGGCTAATTTTATGCAGATAAGGCACCAAGTGAGTTTATTACCACCTTAATCAGCCACAGAATCTGTGTAATTAATATGTGTTCGGTTTTAAAGCGATGAGATGGCAACCCTAACAAATTGGCATCACTGATGGGCACATATTGGCATCACAGATGGGCACTGACTCTCATCACTGCTGTGCACTGTTGGGGCTGCAATGATGATCAGTGCCCTGATTATCTGTACAGGTCTCCCCTGTGAGGAAATTCACTGATTGGCTCCCCTCGCCTCACACTCTGTCAGTGTGAGGCAAGGAGAGATGATAACTGGCATTTCCTTGTTTACATGTGATCAGCAATGATTGGACACAGCCATAGGGGTGCGCACAGGGTGTGCCGGGTGTGCCCAGGCACACCCTAATCACCCCATGCGCATTAGTGTTATCGCTCTGTGTAGCAACAGGAACATGGGAAAGATCTCCCTCTTACCGGTTCTGCTATAAGAGAAGTGTTTACGCTCTTCTCTTTCACTGTGCCAGCAGGCAGATCAATGTGCCGGGGTCATATATATGTATATATGTTTGAGCTTAAGTGTGCACACCCTAATGCATTAGGCTGCGCACACCTATGGACACAGCTGATCACATGGGTAAAAAGCTGTGTCATCAGCTCTTTGCCGAGATTGGGGTCGTGCCATGTCCCAGGGACACAGCACGCCCGTGATCACCACGCTGCACTAAAGGTTGAAGGTTTTTTTAGGTGGCAAAAATCCTGTGTAATAAAACTTTCTCTGAATCTGTCACCCAGGTCAATAAATGTACAACATTTTGTATACTGTGGGTAGTTGCAGCGTGGTGTGTTGGCAGAAAACACTCAGAGTCCAGGTGCAAAGAACAGAAATATATTGTAATGAAGTTTGGAAAAATACAACAAGCCTGACGGGAAGGTAACCCAACTTGGAGCACTCACAGGATGTAACAGCGATGAGTAGTAGCACAAGGTCTCAGGTGTGCTGACGGCGTCTATATCAAGATGCGGAATGTGGTCTGGCTGGTCTGTACCCAAGTGGGGAGGCTTCTAGGTAGAATGGTGTGTCCCTGTTCTTTCCCGATGTAGCAGCATCCTAGGTAGGTGCTAGGAAAGTTAGATACATGTTAGTGTGTGTTTTTCATAGGTAAATATGGTCGCCACACTGTAGGGTACTGTGTGGCTATAATTCTGAGTAAGGTAAAAGTGAAGTTTGGCTCACTGTACCCAGTAATCTGTGATTGTTTAGTTAGGCCTGATCTGTGGGCTCTACTGATGCCAATCTGCTGGATAGCTCCCTCTGTATCCAGGTAACTTGAGAAGTTTCTGGATGATAGGTATGAAGCTATGCAGATGACAGAATGAATATTGATACAACCCCAGCCTACCCCAAAAAGTCAGGCTCTGAAGGAATACTGGGAGACTGTATTTAACCGCTGAAGGACCAGCGCACGACTTTTTACGTCGGCAGAATGGCACGGACAGGCACAAGGGCGTACAGGTACGACCCCTTTAAGATGCCGCTGTGTGGTCGCGTGCGCGAGTCTGACCGCGGGTCCCGCAGACTCGATCGCCGCGGGGATACCCGCGATCGTCTCACGGAGAGATAGAGCGGGGAGATGCTTATGTAAACAAGCATCTCCCTGCTCTGCTTAGTGACATCAGGGCACACTTGACTTAACCCCTAAAGCGCCACCTAGTGGTTAACCTCTTCACTGCCAGTGTCATTTTCACAGTAATCAGGGCATTTTTATAGCACTGATCGCTGTAAAAATGACAATGGTCCCAAAAATGTGTTAAAAGTGTCTGATGTGTCCGCCATAATGTCGCAGTCACAATAAAAATCGCTGATCGCCGCCATTACTAGTAAAAAAACAATATTAATAAAAATGCCATAAAACTATACCCTATTTTACAAACGCTTATTGCAATTTTTTTTTACCAAAAATATGTAGAAGAATACGTATCGGCCTAAACTGAGGGAAAAAAATGTTTTTTATAAATTTTTTGGGGATATTTATTATAGCAAAAAGTAAAAAATATTGAATTTTTTTCAACATTGTCGCTCTATTTTTGTTTATAGCGCAAAAAATAAAAACCGCAGAGGTGATCAAATACCACCAAAAGAGAGCTCTATTTGTGGGAAAAGAAGGAAGTCAATCTTATTTGGTAACCACCACGTCACACGACCACGCAATTGTCAGTCAAAGCGACGCAGTGCCGAATTGCAAAAAGTGGCCTGGTATTTGACCAGCGAAATGGTCCGGGGCTGAAGTGGTTAATCTCAGAGCACACAGAGCTCTGTCTTGTCCCAGAGTTGAGGAGTCCAGTCTGAGGGGATGGACTCCTCCCTCTCAGGCAAAAGCTGCAGAGAGGAGGCCTCAGGTGGGCGACCTGAGGGAGAAATGCTGAGACCCAGATGCTTGGAAGAAGCTGACTGAGGGGAGCTGTATGCCATAGATCTGTCTGCTATCACTGGAGGGCATCGCTTGGAAGATTGGAAGGAGGCTCCATCTGTGCTTGGGCCTTGTGAGTAGAGTTGAGCGGACACCTAGATGTTCGGGTTCGACGGGTTCGGCCGAACTTCGGAAAAAAGTTCAGGTTCGGGACCGAACTTTAACCCGACCCCGGACCCGAACCCGAACCCCATTGAAGTCAATGGGGACCCGGACTTCTAAAGACTAAAAAGGCTCTAAAAAGGTAATGGAAAGGGCTAGAGGGCTGCAAATGTCAGCAAAATGTTGTTAAGAGCATGGCAAGTGCTCTGCAAACAAATATGGATAGGGAAATAACTTAAAATAACATAAAAAAAATAATAAAAAAATAATAATCTTGACCTAGGAGGACGAGGTCCGTATGGAGTAGGAGGTTGAAGTGGCGGTGGATGTGGCTGTGTAGGTGGAAGCGGCGGTGGAGGAGGACGAGGTAGCCAACACTGATTCAAAAATACAACAATGGCTGTGTAATGCCGGTGATGTGTCAAATTCTGTCCCCCGTCAAATAGTGTCCACCCTGTACTGCGCTTGCTCAGTATGTAGGACAAGGGGATTTCTAAAATCTCCCAAGACGAACGGCGCCTGCGTGGTGAGTTCAGGTGAAGGCCACACCATCCGTGGTTCAAGACGAGCCAAGTGAGGCCGTGCCCGAAGCGTGGCGATCGAACCGAGCCCGTGAGGGGCCCTGTTACTATGTGCTACCGTATGTCCACTTGGATGGTGGGGCTTGAACCTGCACTCACAGTGCAGGCGCCGTTCATCTTCGGAGATTTTGTGAATCTCCTTGTCCTCTGTACTGCGCAAGCGCTGCGCCTTCGCAGTATGGGCCGGACACAATCCGATGGCCGGACAGTTTTTGTCACAACACCGGTATACATGTCTATTCTGCACAAGGTACGGACAAGTCCTGTGGGATCCATGCCTGGTTCATTTTAATGAACGTGAGCTTGTCCACATTGGCTCTGGACAGGCGGCTGCGCTTGTCTGTGATAACGCCCCCTGCCGTGCTAAATACACGTTCAGATAATACACTGGCTGCAGGGCAGGCCAGCACCTCCAAGGCATAAAGGGCAAGCTCAGGCCATGTGCCCAATTTGGAGACCCAGAAGTTAAAGGGGGCAGACCCGTCATCCAGTACGTGTAGGCCTGTGGACACATACTGCTCAACCATGTTGGTGAAATGCTGCCTCCTGCTAAGACGTTCCATCTCAGCTGGTGGTACTGGTTGTTGTGGCGTGCTGACAAAGCTTTTCCACATTTCAGCCATGCTAACCCTGCCTTCTGAGGTGCTGCCGGTGCCCCGGCTGCGTTGGCGACCTCTTCCTCCTCCTCTGCCTTCGCCTTGTGCTTCCACCGTACGCCAGCTGTCAGGTAGGAATGCCACCAGCAGCGCGTCTACCAGCGTGCGCTTGTACTCGCGCATCTTACGATCCCGCTCCAGTGAGGGAATTAAGGACGGTACGTTGTCCTTGTAACGGGGATCCAGCAGGGTGGCCACCCAGTAATCAGCACCAGTTAAAATGTGGGCAACTCGGCGGTCATTGCGGAAACACTGCAGCATGTAATCGCTCTTGTGTGCCAGGCTGCCCAGAGGCAAAGAAAAGCTGTCCTCTGTGGGAGGTGTATCGTCTGTGTCCTCTGTATCCCCCCAGCCACGCACCAGTGATGGCCACGAGCTGGTCTGGGTGCCACCCTGCTGTGAAAATGCCTCCTCCTCCTCCTCCTCCTCCTCCTCCTCCATCTCCTTCTCCACCTCGTCATCCTCCAGAACTGTTCCCTTTCTGCCGGACAATTGTGTACCTGGCGTTTGTTGGTGCAGGAACCCACCCTTGTAGCCACTTGTGAAAGACTGCCCTGAAAGCCTTTGAAATGATCCCGCTTCCTCCTCATCCTCCTCATCCTCCTGTGCCACATCCTCTTCCATCATCGCCCGAAGCGTTTTTTCAAGGAGGCATAGAACTGGGATAGTAAGGCTAAGAACGGCGTCATTGGCACTGGACATGTTGGTGGAGTACTCGAAACAGCGCAACAAGGCACACAGGTCTCGCATGGAGGCCCAGTTATTGGTGGTAAAGTGGTGCTGTTCCGGAGAGCGACTCACGCGTGATTGCTGCAGCTGAAACTCCACTATCGCCTGCTGCTGCTCGCACAGTCTGGCCAGCATGTGCAAGGTGGAGTTCCACCTTGTGGGCACGTCACATATGAGGCGGTGAGCGGGAAGGCCGAAGTTACGCTGCAGCGCTGACAGACGAGCAGCAGCAGGGTGAGAACGCCGAAAGTGCGCACACACAGCCCGCACTTTCTGCAGCAGCTCTGGCATATTGGGGTAATTTTTAAGGAACCTCTGGACCACCAAGTTCAGCACATGCGCCAGGCAAGGGATGTGCGTCAAACCGGCTAGGCCCAGAGCTGCTACGAGATTTCGCCCATTATCGCACACCACCAGGCCGGGCTTGAGGCTCACTGACAGCAACCACTCATTGGTCTGTTGTTCCATGTCCCTCCACAACTCCTGCGCGGTGTGGGGTTTTTCACCCAAACAGGAAAGTTTTAAAACTGCCTGCTGTCGTTTACCCCTGGCTGTGCTGAAGTTGGTGGTGAAGGTGTTACGCTGACCGGATGAGGAGGCGGTAGAGGATGAGGAAGCGGAGTAGGAGGAGTTAGCAACAGGAGGCAAACTGAAGCGCCCTGCAATCCTCGGTGGTGGAAGGACATGCGCCAAACTGCTATCTGCCTCAGGCCCAGCCGCCACTGCATTTACCCAGTGTGCTGTTAGGGAGATATAACGTCCCTGACCGTGCTTACTGGTCCACGCATCCGTAGTTAGGTGGACCTTGCCACAGATGGCGTTGTGCAGTGCACACCTGATTTTGTCCCCCACTTGGTTGTGCAGGGAAGGGATGGCTCGCCTGGAAAAATAGTGGCGGCTGGGCACGACGTACTGTGGGACAGCCAATGCCATCAGGCTTTTAAAACTCTGCGTCTCCACCAGACGGAATGACAGCATTTCAAAGGCCAGGAGTTTTGAAATGCCGGCATTCAGGGCCTGGGATCGCGGGTGGCTAGGGGGGTACTTCCTCTTCCGCTCCAATGTTTGGGAGATAGAAAGCTGAACGCTTCCATGGGACATTGTGGAGATGGTTGGTGACCCAGGTGATAGTGTTGCTGGCAGATCCTCTGTTTGCGGGGTGACAGGTGCCACTGTCACTACAGAGGTGGATGAAGAGGCCGAGACTGCAGCAGAAGAGGAAGCAGGAGGAGCCAGAGACTTTTCTTGGTTTTTGAGGTGTCTACTCCACTGCAGCTCGTGCTTTGCACTTAGATGCCTGGTCATGCAGGTTGTGCTCAGGTTGAGAACGTTTATGCCTCGCTTCAGGCTCTGATTGCACAGCATGCAAACCACTCGTGTCTTGTCATCAGCACATTGTGTGAAGAACTGCCACGCTGGGGAACTCCTTGGACCTGGCTTTGGTGTGCTCGGTCCCTTGCTGCGTTGGGCAGTAGCAGACATACTGTCTAGCTGACAGACGCTCCGCTTTTGCACCCTGCTCCCTCTTCTGCTGTGCTGGTGGCTCTGTGCGACCACCGCCTCTTCCTCCAAACTACACTGGTCACCTGCATAACGTTGATTCCATGTGGGGTCGAGGACCTCATCGTCCTCCACATCATCTTCCACCCAGTCTTCACCCCTGCCCTCCTTGTCTGTCTGCACAATTGCGAAAGCAGCAGCAGTTGGCACCTGTGTTCCGTCATCATCCGAGACGTACTGCGATGGTCCTCCCATGTACTCATCATGAAACATAAGTGGTTGGGCATCAGTGCACTCAATCTCTTCCACTTCTGGGGCAGGGCTAGGTGGATGGCCCAGGGAAACCCTGCTAACAGAGTCATCGAAAAGCAGAAGAGACTGCTGCATGATTTGGGGCTCAGACTGCTTGGCTGATTTGCAAGGGGGTGAGGTGAAAGACTGATGGACATGGGTTTCAGGTGCCAACTCTGTTCTTTCATCAGAAGAGTGGGTGGGAGACAATGTGAAGGAACCCGAGGCACAGTCAGCAACCCAATCTACTATCGCCTGTACTTGTCCTGGCCTAAACATTCGTACAGCCTCATTAGGCGCGACAAAATACCGCCGCAGGCTCGGTCGCCTACTCGCACCTGAGGAAGGTGTTTCACTTGTGCGTGTATCTGGCACAGATCCCCCACGTCCTCTCCCTGCAACAGGAGCTCCACCAGCAGCACCATGACCGGGGCCACCACGTCCCTTTGACCTTCTCCTCATATTTTCAAAATTTAGGATCTTGCCCTAAATGGGTGTTTTTGGAAGCGCAGAACACAACCAAACTACGTAACCGCTGAATCGCACAGCTACAGAACTGCAGAAAATGCTATTCAAAAAAAATGTTGTTTTTTTAGTATAGCACAGTAGGAGAAAACTATATAGAAATTGTTTATTTCACACACCTCAAAATATGTATAACACACTGCAAACTTTTTTTGGTGCCACTAAACGGCGTTTTTTGGAAGAGCAGAACACACCCACAGTACGTAACCGCTGAATCGCACAGCTACAGAACTGCAGAAAATGCTATTCAAAAATTTTTTTTTTTTTTTTAGTATAGCAACGTAGGAGAAAACTATAAAGAAATTGTTTATTTCAAACACCTCAAAATATGTATAACACACTGCAAACTTTTTTTGTGCCACTAAACGGCGTTTTTTGGAAGAGCAGAACACACCCACAGTACGTAACCGCTGAATCGCACAGCTACAGAACTGCAGAAAATGCTATTCAAAAAAAATGTTGTTTTTTTAGTATAGCACAGTAGGAGAAAACTATATAGAAATTGTTTATTTCACACACCTCAAAATATGTATAACACACTGCAAACTTTTTTTTGTGCCACTAAACGGCGTTTTTTGGAAGAGCAGAACACACCCACAGTACGTAACCGCTGAATCGCACAGCTACAGAACTGCAGAAAATGCTATTCAAAAAAAATTTTGTTTTTTTAGTATAGCACAGTAGGAGAAAACTATATAGAAATTGTTTATTTCACACACCTCAAAATATGTATAACACACTGCAAACTTTTTTTTGTGCCACTAAACGGCGTTTTTTGCAAGCGTACATTAAAGTGCAATTTTTTTATTTTTTATTTTTTGCCCTAAACGGGTCTTTTTTTGCACGAGCAAAATAAAATGCTTTTTTTTTTTGCCCTATGGGTCTTTTGGAAAAGAGAACAATAAAGTGCCTTTTTTTTCCCCCTAAAAGTTAGATTTTCTCTGACACTGGGCTCATGGCAGTGTAAAAAGACTGCACTGCAACACAAATAGGTAGACCTATGCAGATCGCTGATTTTAATCTCTGAATCTGGACTCCTATATAATAGATCTCTCTCCCTAAAAGCACCAACACAGGAACCTGGCCCTACACTACACTATCTCTCTATCTTTTCCCTCAGATTGTAGAATCAGGACTACCTCATCTATATTTCTATCTCTCCCTAAAAGCAGCAGCAGCAGACTAGATCCTCTCCCTATCTATTCTGAAGCAGAGTGACATGTGTGCTGTGTGCCTCTAGCTTATATAGAAGCTGGGTCACATGTTGCACTGACCAATCACAGCCATGCCATTAGTAGGCATGGCTATGATGGCCTCTAAGGGCACACCAGCTAATCAAAAGGTGATTGGCTGGCCCCTGAAGCATTTCTAAATGCGTTATTAGATTGCCGAACCCGAACCCGGACTTTTGGGCAAAGTCCGGGTTCGGGTTCGGGAAAAAGCTAAAGTTCGGTACGGACCCGAACTTTACAGTTCGGGTTCGCTCAACACTACTTGTGAGTACAGACATTGCAAGATCTTGGGGACCTAGTGCTTTAGCTACCACTTTGGTGCCTTATTATAGTCAGCTGTGAGTCTATTAAAGGGGACACTGGCTGGTGTTCTGAGGAGCTCTGTCCAAACCTTTTCCCACTTAAAGGGACTTAATCTAATGGCTCTGCCTCTACTTAGCTGAAGTCTACTGTTTGTTACAAGCCCGGATTTCATCATAGCTCGTCCTAAAGGAAAAGACCTCAGTTGTATATTGTTATAATCTTTAGAGTATCCCACTCCTTCCCTCATCCCGGCCATCTCTCTCCTTTCCAGGTCTGACAGCAAAGCAGGAGGAGTTGAGAAACCCCCCCTGACGTCAGCCGGGAGGAGGAGAGGAGAGCAGGAGAGAGATGGCCGGTCACGTGACCGCCGAGCAGCGAAAAAAAAAAAGGGCTTTATCTTCGTATTTTTTTAAAAACACATACAGTGGGGCACAGCATTTATTATAACAGAGGGGATTGTAGTAACGACAATAAGTTATGATACCAGCAGGAAGGGGGGAGGGGCAGGCACTGGTACGAGCTCACAGGCAGGGAGGAGAGGGGGGAGGAGGACACAGGAGCACAGAGGAGAGCAAAAAGCAGGGCTGCGGAGGATGGAGGAACGTAAACTGACCACGGTTCAGGGCTGAGCAGCCATGATATACCGTGGTCAGTTTACAGAGGGGAGGGTATAGCCAGGCAGGATCGGCCAGGTATTTCAGGTGGTATAGGGGCCAAATGACACAGCACAAGCACTGTGCTGTATAACATGCTTTAAAGAAACAGGATCACATTTTTTTTTTTAGGTTAACAAACACTTTAAACTACACACAGGTGGACTCTATTTACTAATTAGGTGACTTCTGAAGGCAATTGGTTCCACTAGATTTTAGTTAGGGGCATCAAAGTAAAGGGGGCTGAATACAAATGCACGCTATACTTTTCAGATATTTATTTGTAAACCATTTATCATTTTCCTTACACTTCACAATTATGTGCCACTTTGTGTTGGTCTATCACCTAAAATCAATTTACGTTTTTGGTTGTAACATGAAAAAATTTGGAAAATTTCAAGGGGTATGAATACTTTTTCAAGGCATTGTATGCATATTTTTTATGTGATTTACAGTAAGTCCAGTGATATCACAGGTTCTTTTCACCCTCTTCTTCCTCTTGCACTGGGCAGATCCTAAATGCAGCAGAGAGAAATGACATTTGGGTAAAGGCTGCAAGTCATGGCATTGATATGGGGACAGGGCATTTTGTCTTTTTTCTTATTTCATCATTTCTCTCTCCCCTCTGTTAGCGCTCTGCACAGTGCCGGCCCAAGACATTGTGCTGCCTGGTACCAAGAATTAAATGCTGCCCCCCCCCCCAAAAAAAAAAAAATCACACCCACCAAATACCCCACATTCATTATTTTATCTCATGATAACTAAAGTGGACCTGTCATGGCTCTATACATGTAAAGGAGTATAAAAGGACCTATGCGTGTCTGGTGGCCGCGATCGCTCCAGAAAGCCAGAACGGGGATCTGTTAATGTAAACAGACAGATCCCTATTCTGACAGGGGAGGAGAGACAGATCTGCTCTTCCTAGTGATTAGGAACAGAGATCTCTCTCCTCCTACAGTCAGTCCCATCACCCCCCCCCCCCAGTTAGAAACACCTCCCAGGGAACACATTTAACCCCTTTCCTGCCAGTGACATTTACACAGTAATCAGTGCATTTTTATAGCACAGATCGCTGTATAAATGTCACTGGTTCCAAAAAAGTGTCAAAAGTGTCTGATCTGTCCACCGCAATGTCACAGTCTAGCTAAAAATCGCAGATCACCAGATCCCGCTACACTAGTAAAAAAAAATAATAATAATAATAAAAATGCCATAAATCTATCCTCTATTTTGTAGACGGTATAACTTTTGCGCAAACTAATCAATATACACATTGCATTTTTTTTACCAAACATATGTAGAAGAATACATATCGACCTAAACTGATCAAGAAATGTTTATTTTTATTTTATTATGCTCCACTAGACCCTAGTCTCTTTATTGGCTACAGCCCTTAACGCTTCACGGATTTGCTTTTGGAATTAACTCTTCACGGACTATGTTGTGTTCTTTTTGGACTCTGCATTAGTTTTCTTTTTAATTAATTTTTCATATATTAATTTTTCACATTTCAAGGTTTAACATTTATTTTACACATGGTTTTAACCACATAGCGCTGCACATTTTTTGAACACATGTGACCTATCTGACCCCTACACTGACCCCCTGACACACCTACGTGACACATGCACTGATCCACCTGACTCCTACTTCCTGCACTACTCACATTACACTGACCCACCTGACCTACATGACCATTACCCTGACCCCTACACTGACCTACCTGACACCTACACTGACCTACCTGACACCTACCTCACTCCTACTTCCTGCACTACTCACATTACACTGACCTGACAGCAACACTGACTATTACACTGACTGACACATACACTGACCCACCGACCTTACACCTACACTGACCTACTACACAGACCCACCTGACTCCTACAGTAGGAGTCCTACTTCCTGCACTACTCACACCTGACCCCCTCCCCACAGCTCAGTGCGAATCCATCCTCCTTACCTTTGTCTGCTCTTCACCAGGACTCTCCTCAGGACCTCAGCACTGGATGTGCAGAACTGCTTCGGCGTCCCAACTTCCCGCCAGCGCCATCCACCCGCAGCCCGCTCCATGGTGTCAGACGCTGCACGCCTGCACCTCCATGATTCCATCTCCACCGCGCCGTAACAAAGCAGAGGAACAGGCGGAGGGGAAGACAGCTCACACTTCCAGTGCTTGTCTGCCGCCACCATGTTTGTGTTTCCCGGCGCACTGTGATTGGGCGTATGGCGGTCATGTGCGGAGGCGGGACTTCTAGAGCGATCGCTGACAGGCCAGCCCCACGCCGCACATGACCCCCATTCGTCCAATCACAGGGCACCGGACATTAAACATGGCGGCTGGAAAATCGGGGACACAGGAAAGAAAAATTAGTAGGAGACACGGAATGTCGTTGGCTGACGGGCGGCAATTTGCCGCCCCCCTTAAAGTGCCGCCTGGGACCGGGGTACCATCGGGTCCCATGGTAGGGCCGGCCCTGGCTCTGCAGCATTCTCCTCTCTCCATTCCTTTGCATTTGCTGTCACAGCTGCTTACATACAGATGTTTGTAATGATTCAAAATGGTCAATTAAAAACTATCATTCTCTGGGACTTCAACATCCCTACTAATACTAACACTCCTGCTACTTCCAAACTTCTCAGTCTAACCTCCTCCTTTGACCTGAAGCATGGGATACATACTCCTACTCACGCTGAAGGCAATACCCTTGACCTTGTTTTCTCCCACCTATGCACTCCGTGCAACCTCTCCAACCTCTCCAACTATCCTTACCCTCTCTCTGATCACTACCTTATTAGTTTCAGTCTCTCCCTCTCCTCCACTTCCTCTCCCTCCAACCGCCTAATGGTTACCCGTAGAAACCTATGCACCTCAACCCTTCTCTTCTCTACTCTGCTACTGACCACCTCTATGACAAAATTGCACCCCTGTCCTGCACCAACCTAGCCACTTCTGTCTACAACACTTCACTTCTTGCCTCACTGGACACACTGGCCCCCTTCACTACACACAGAATCAGCCCCCTTCAACCTTGGCAAACAGATGACCTGTGGCGTAAGACAAAGTCCCATAAAGATTTCAGACAGTATAAATCTTCCCTCCAAAAATACAATTCCTGCCACCTCACTGCCAAGCAGACCTATTTCATCTCTCTCATTAACACCTTATCATCCCATCCCCGTCAACTCTTCTCTACCTTCAGCTCTTTACTACGTCCTCCACTGCCTCCACCCACTGACTCACTCACTGCCCAGGACATCGCCAATCACTTCAAACAGATGATTGATACAATTTGCGAGGAGAGCTCTACTGTTCAGATACCCTCCACGCTTTACACTTCATGCCCACAGGTACAATCATTACTTCCCTCTTTCAACCCCACCACTATAGACGAGGTTGCGAAACTACTTGCTAACGCCCATCTTACCACCTGCCCTCTGGATCCTGTTCCCTCACAAATGTTACGTTCACCCTCTGGCTCTATTCTACACTCTCTAACCCACATCTTCAATCTCTCCCTCTCTTCTGGCATCTTCCCCAACTCTCTAAAACAAGCACTTGTCAGCCCCATACTTAAAAAGCCCTGACTTGACCCATCCAATCGTAACAACCTACGTTCCATCGCCTTACTCCCCTTTTTATCCAAACTCCTTGAACGTCTGGTCTACAACCGACTTAGCGACCACCTTGCTGATAATAGCCTTCTTGATTCCCTTCAGTCTGGATTTCAACCTCAACACTTCAAAGAAAGTGCTCTGCTAAAACTTAAAAACGATCTAATAAAGACCAAAACCGATGGACACTATTCTGTACTCCTACTCTTGGACCTCTCTGCTGCCTTTGATACTGTTGACCACCCCCTCCCCCTCAAAAATCTCCACACCTTTTGTCCCTGTGAATGTACCCTTCGCTGGCTCTTGCCCTACTTATCCAACCGCACCTTTAGCGTTCCTTACAATTCTACCTACTCCTCTCCTCTTCCTTTCTGTGTTGGGGTCCCCCAAGGATATGTTCTTGGATCTCTCCTATTTTCAATCGACACCTCCTCCGTGGGTCAGCCTCCAATGGCTTCCAATACCATCTCTACGCTGATGACACTCAAATCTATTCCTCCACCCCTCAGCTCACTCCTTCAGTCTCCTCACGTAACACTAATGTACTTTTGGATATATCAGTCACACCACTTCCTCAAACTTAATCTATCCAAAACTGAACTGATAATTTTTCCTCCCTCCATGTGCCTCTTCCCCTGGTCTCTCTGTCAAAATTGATGGCACAACTATAAGCCTATCCCCACATGCCAAGGTGTAGTCCTGGACTCTGAACTCCCCTTTAAGCCACACGTCCAATTACTGTCCAAATCTTGCCGCCTCAACCTCCGCAACATCTCCAAAATATGCCCCTTTCTAACCAATGACACAACAAAGCTCCTAATTCACTCCCTGGTCATCTCTCACCTCGACTACTGCAACTCCCTCCTCATTGGCTTATCTCTACATAGTCTATCCCCCCTTCAATCCATCATGAATGCTGCTGCCATACTCATCCACCTTACCAATCGCTCTGTGTCTGCTACTCCTCTCTGTCAATCCCTCCACTGGCTCCCGCTCACCCAAGGAATTTAATTTAAAATACTAACAACTACTTACAAAGCCATCCACAACTCTGCCCCAGTTAAATCACTGACCTAGTCTCAAAATACCAACCTAATCGTTCTCTTCGTTCTTCTCAAGACCTCCTGCTCTCTAGCTCCCTCATCACCTCCTCCCATGCTCGCCTCAAGGACTTTTTCAGAGCCTCTCCAATCCTGTGGAACTCCTTACCCCAATCTTCTTCTCACCTAACATATAGTTTTATACTAGTATACTATTGTGAAAAGCAAGCCACCTGGTCCTTCAACTACTTTATAGACTTCTTATGCACCTAAGTATATTTCTATCAGGTTTGTGAGTATGTGTTACACATTGTACACCAGTTTCTTTCCTACCACATCTACAGGCACAAGGAATTTGTGTTCTGATGCTCTCCAGGTGGGAGTCCGAGCCCGGAGACCTGAAACACTTGGCAGGACCAGGGCCAGATTAAGAACATCATGGGCCTGGTGCTGAGGATTTTGGTGGGGCCTTTTATAAAGAATAAATAAATAACAATGCAAACATTTTTTTGTTATAACAAATTAAATTAAAGAGAGAGAGGATGAGAGAGAGAGAGAGGGGTGAGGGGTAAGGGAGGGAGGATGAGAGAGAAAGTGGGGATGAGAGAGAGAGGTTGTGCATGAGCATGCGTGGGAATGACATCAACGCAGCCCAGCCAAGGCAAGGGACCGAAGGCACAGAACCCAGAAGGAAGACCAGGTGAAGATGGAAGCGCCCAGGCCCCGACGGATTGATCACAACGCAGCACTGGAGGGATCTGTCTGACAATTTAACCACTTAACGACCGCCCACCGCCGATTTACGTCGGCAGAATGGCACCGACAGGCAGAATCACGTAGATCTACGTGATCGCCTTTGTGCAGTTGGGGGGTCCATCCGGACCCCCCTTCACTGCAGTGAGCGGCCGTTAAGTGTTCGGGAGCGATCAGGCATGAGGGGGCGGCCGCTCGATTCCGCCCCCCCCCTCGCGATCGCTCCCGGCCAATGAAAATGCTTCCTCTGCCATGTGATGTAAACACAGGCAGGAGGAAGTGATGTCATCTCCCTCGCCGCGGTCTTTTCGTTCCCGGCGCCGAGCAGAGAAGAAGCAGGTTAGTGCACCAACAGTCCACTGACACGTAGGTACACATAGGCACACAAATCACCCCCCAGTCACCCCCAGATCACCCCCCAGGTCACCCCAAAGCCCCCAATCACAGTGTCACTGATTGCAGTGATCATTTATTTTACTGATCACTGCATTTAGTGTCATCTGTGATTGTAAAAACTTGCAGGGCAGTTAGGATTAGGCCCCGTTAGGTCCAGGATAGCCCCCTAACCCCCCCCCCTAATAAAGGTTTAACCCCTTGATCACCCCCCAGGTAACCCTTTCTGCCCCTAACTTCAGCGTCACTAAGCGATTGTTTTTCCGATCGCTGTATTCGTGTCGCTGGTGTTTTAGATAGGCAGTTATTTTTTTTTAGGTTCGCCGCAGGTTTTTATTAGTGTCAGGTACCCCCATATATTATTTTAACCCCCTGATTGCCCCTAGAGTTAACCCTTTCACCAGTGATCGCCGTATAAGCGTCACTGGTGTCACTGGTTAGCCAGTAAGTTATTTAGTTATTTAGGTTACCCGTCAGGTTTTTATATAGTGTCAGGTACCCCCATATTTAACCTAATAAAGGTTTTAACCCCCTGATTGCCCCTAGTTAACCCTTTCACCAGTGATCACCATATAAAGGTTACGGGTGACGCTGGTTGATTAGTTTGCTTTTTATAGCATCAGGGCACCCGCCGTATATAACCCAATAAAGGTTTAACCCCCCTGATCGCCCGGCGGGTGAGATCAATTAGGTTTTAGCGCCAGAGAGGGTCTGCGTTGCCCCAGGCAGTGTTAGGTTAGTGACAGTAACGCTAACACCCACGCGCAAAGCATACACCCCCCTTAGTGGTATAGTATCTGATCAGATCTGATCAGATCTATACTAGCATCCCCAGCGGTTTAGGGTTCCCAAAAACGCAGTGTTAGCGGGATCAGCCCAGATACCTGCTAGCGCCTGCGTTTAGCCCCTCCGCCCAGCCCAGCCCAGCCCAGCCCACCCAAGTGCAGTATCGATCGATCACTGTCACTTACCAAACACAACACACATAACTGCAGCGTTCGCAGTGCTTGGTTTTTGGGGCCCTGTACGCGGCTAGGCTCCCAAAAAGTCCCACACATGTGGTATCCCCGTACTCAGGAAAAGCAGCAGAATGTATTTTGGGGTGCAATTCCACATATAACCATGGCATGTGTGAGCAATATATCATTTAGTGACAACTTTTTGTACATTTTTTTTTTCTTTTTGTCATTATTCAATCATTTGGGACAAAAAAAAAAAATATTCAATGGGGTCAACATGCCTCTCAGCAAATAGCCTGGGGTGTCTACTTTCCAAAATGGGGTCATTTGGGGGGGGTTTTGTGCCATCTTGGCATTTTATGGCCTTCAAAACTGTGATAGGTAGTGAGGAGTGAAATCAAAAATTTATGCCCTTAGAAACCTTGAAGGCGGTGCTTGGATTTTGGGGTCCCGTACGTGGCTAGGCTCCCAAAAAGTCCCACACATGTGGTATCCCCGTACTCAGGAGAAGCAGCAGAATGTATTTTGGGGTGTAATTTCACATAAGCCCATGGCATGTGTGAGCAATATATCATTTAGTGACAACTTTGTGCAAAAAAAACAAAGTTTGTCATATTCCCGCAACTTGTGGCAAAATATAAAATATTCCATGGACTGAACATGCCTCTCAGTAAATAGCTTGGGGTGTCTACTTTCCAAAATGGGGTCATTTGGGGGGGTTTTGTGCTATTTTGGCATTTTATGGCCTTCGAAACTGTGATAGGTAGTGAGGAGTGAAATCAAAAATTTGCGCCCTTAGAAATCCTGAAGGCGGTGCTTGGTTTCCGGGGTCCCGTACGTGGCTAGGCTCCTAAAAAGTCCCACACATGTGGTATCCCCGTACTCAGAAGAAGCAGCAGAATGTATTTTGGGGTGCAATTCCACATATAACCATGGCATGTGTGAGCAATATATCATTTAGTGACAACTTTTTGTAATTTTTTTTTTTTTGTCATTATTCAATCACTTGGGACAAAAAAAAAAAATATTCAATGGGCTCAACATGCCTCTCAGCAATTTCCTTGGGGTGTCTACTTTCCAAAATGGGGTCATTTGGGGGGGTTTTGTACTGCCCTGCCATTTTAGCACCTCAAGAAATGAGATAGGCAGTCATAAATTTAAAGCTGTGTAAATTTCAGAAAATGTACCCTAGTTTGTAAACGCTATAACTTTTGCGCAAACCAATAAATATACGCTTATTGACATTTGTTTTACTAAAGACATGTGGCTGAATACATTTTGGCCTAAATGTATGACTAAAATTGAGTTTATTCGATTTTTCTTATAACAAAAAGTAGAAAATATCATTTTTTTTCAAAATGTTCGGTCTTTTTCTGTTTATATCGCAAAAAATAAAAATCGCAGAGGCAATCAAATACCATTAAAAGAAAGCTCTATTTGTGGGAAGAAAAGGACGCAAATTTCATTTGGGTACAACATTGCATGTACGCACAATTTACAGTTAAAGCAGCGCAGTGCCGAATCCCAAAAACAGGCCTGGTCCTAATGGCCCGAAATGGTCCGGGGCTTAAGTGGTTAAGTGTACCCTAATGTGCTAATATACTGTGCATACTTGTACATTATGGCATAACCTACCTCAGGGCCTCTAAAAAGTAGTAATGTTAGCAAAGTTTATTACCGCTTTAACCACTTAAGCCCCGGACCATTTGGTAGCTAGAGGACCAGAGGTGAATTCAGAATTTTGCACTGCGCTGCTTTAACTGTAAATTGTGCGGACATGCAATGTTGTACCCAAACGAAATTTGCGTCCTTTTCTTCCCACAAATAGAGCTTTCTTTTAATGGTATTTGATTGCCTCTGCGATTTTTATTTTTTGCGATATAAACGGAAAAAGACCGAAAATTTTGAAAAAAAATGATATTTTCTACTTTTTGTTATAAGAAAAATCGAATAAACTCAATTGTAGTCATACATTTAGGCCAAAATGTATTCAGCCACATGTCTTTAGTAAAAAAAATGACAATAAGCGTATATTTATTGGTTTGCGCAAAAGTTATAGCGTCTACAAACTAGGGTACATTTTCTGGAATTTACACAGCTTTTAATTTATGACTGCCTATCTCATTTCTTGAGGTGCTAAAATGGCAGGGCAGTACAAAACCCCCCAAAATGACCCCATTTTGGAAAGTAGACACCCCAAGGAAATTGCTGAGAGGCATGTTGAGCCCATTGAATATTTTTATTTTTTGTCCCAAGTGATTGAATAATGACAAAAAAAAAAAAATATACAAAAAGTTGTCACTAAATGATATATTGCTCACACATGCCATGGTTATATGTGGAATTGCACCCCAAAATACATTCTGCTGCTTCTCCTGAGTACGGGGATACCACATGTGTGGGACTTTTTAGGAGCCTAGCCACGTACGGGACCCCGGAAACCAAGCACCGCCTTCAGGATTTCTAAGGGCGCAAATTTTTGATTTCACTCCTCACTACCTATCACAGTTTCGAAGGCCATAAAATGCCAAAATAGCACAAAACCCCCCCAAATGACCCCATTTTGGAAAGTAGACACCCCAAGCTATTTACTGAGAGGCATTATTAGTCCATGGAATATTTTATATTTTGCTACAAGTTGCGGGAATATGACAAACTTTGTTTTTTTTGCACAAAGATGTCACTAAATGATATATTGCTCACACATGCCATGGGCATATGTGAAATTACACCCCAAAATACATTCTGCTGCTTCTCCTGAGTACGGGGATACCACATGTGTGGGACTTTTTGGGAGCCTAGCCGCGTACGGGACCCCAAAACTCAAGCACTGCCTTCAAGGTTTCTAAGGGCATAAATTTTTGATTTCACTCCTCACTACCTATCACAGTTTTGAAGGCCATAAAATGCCAAGATAGCACAAAACCCCCCAAAATGACCCCATTTTGGAAAGTAGACACCCCAAGGAAATTGCTGAGAGGCATGTTGAGCCCATTGAATATTTTTTTTTTGTCCCAAGTGATTGAATAATGACAAGAAAAAAAAAAAAAAGTACAAAAAGTTGTCACTAAATGATATACTGCTCAAACATGCCATGGTTATATGCGGAGTTGCACCCCAAAATACATTTGGCTGCTTCTCCTGAGTACGGGGATACCACATGTGTGGGACTTTTTGAGAGCCTAGCCGCGTACGGGCCCCCGAAAACCAAGCACCGCCTTCAGGATTTCTAAGGGCACAAATTTTTGATTTCACTCCTCACTACCTATCACAGTTTTGAAGGCCATAAAATGCCAAGATAGCCCAAAACCCCCACAAATGACCCCATTTTGGAAAGTAGACACCCCAAGCTATTTGCCGAGAGGCATGGTGAGTATTTTACAGCTCTCATTTGTTTTTGAAAATGAAGAAAGACATATTTTTTTTTTTTTCTTTTTTCAATTTTTAAAACATTGTGACAAAAAGCGAGATCTGCAAAATACTCAACATACCTCTCAGCAAATAGCTTGGGGTGTCTACTTTCCAAAATGGGGTCATGTGGGGGGGTTTTGTGCCATCTGGGCATTCCATGGCCTCCGAAACTGTGATAGGCAGTGAGGAGTGAAATCAAAAATTTACACCCATAGAAATCCTGAAGGCGGTGCTTGGTTTTCGGGGTCCTGTACGCGGCTAGGCTCCCAAAATGTCTCACACATGTGGTATCCCCGTACTCAGGAGAAGCAGCAGAATGTATTTTGGGGTGCAATTCCACATATAACCATGGCATGTTTGAGCAATATATAATTTAGTGACAACTTTTTGTACATTTTTTTTTTTTTCTTTTTGTCATTATTCAATCACTTGGGACAAAAAAAAAAAAATATTCAATGGGCTCAACATGCCTCTCAGCAAATAGCTTGAGGTGTCTACTTTCCAAAATGGGGTCATTTGGGGGGGTTTTGAACTGTCCTGGCATTTTATGCACAACATTAGGAAGCTTATGTCACACATCATCCACTCTTCTAACCACTTGAAGACAAAGCCCTTTCTGACACTTTTTGTTTACATGAAAACATTTTTTTTTTGCAAGAAAATTATGTTGAACCCCCAAACATTATATATTTTTTTAAAGCAAAGGCCCTACAGATTAAAATAGTGGGTGTTGCATTTTTTTTTTCCACACAGTATTTGCGCAGTGATTTTTCAAACGCATTTTTTGGGGGAAAAACACACTTTTTTTATTTTTAATGCACTAAAAAACACTATATTGCCCAAATGTTTGATGAAATAAAAAAGATGATCTTAGGCCGAGTACATGGATACCAAACACGACATGCTTTAAAATTGCGCACAAACGCGCAGCGGCGAGAAACTACATTCATTTTTAAAAGCATTTAAAAGCCTTTACAGGTTACCATGTTAGATTTACAGAGGAGGTCTCTGCTAAAATTACTGCCCTCGATCTGACCTTCGCGGTGATACCTCACATGCATGATGCAATTGCTGTTTACATATGACGCTAGACCGACGCTTGCGTTCGCCTTTGCGCAAGAGCAGGGGGGACAGCGGTGCTTTTTTTTTTTTTTTTTTTTTTTTTTTATTATTTATTTTGCTTTTTTATTGTATTTTTAAACTGTTCCTTCCATATTTTTTTTTTTTATCATTTTTATTGTTATCTCAGGGAATGTAAATATCCCCTATGATAGCAATAAGTAGTGACAGGTACTCTTTTTTTGAAAAAAAAATGGGGGTTAGACCCTAGATCTTTCCTCTGCCCTCAAAGCATCTGACCACACCAAGATCGGTGTGATAAAATGCTTTCCCAATTTCCCAATGGCGCTGTTTATATCCGGGGGGGGGGGGCATTCCCTCCCACTGCTTGTAAAAGCAGTCTAGAGGCTAATTATCTGCTAGAATTGCTTTTACATGAAAGCCGGCCACTGGTTGAAAAGAATGATACCAAGATGATACCTAAACCTGGAGGCATCATTCTGGTATAAACATTCAAAGTCCAGCAACATACCAGTACGTTGCTGGTCCTTGTTGGACATGTATTGTAATCTTTTTTTTCATGCAGCCTGTTGGCTGAACGAAAAAAAGAGATTGATCGGTGGGTATGCCCACCATTAGAATACCTCCCTTCATCCACCCACTTCTAATGATGGGCATATATGCCGAAGCATGGGGGCATCCTCCCGCAAAAAAGTTATGCCGCGTACACACGGTCGGACTTTTCCACGGGCAAGCCTTCGTCGGAATTTCGACCGTATGTACGCGGCATAAAAGGTTATGCCGCGTACACACGGTCGAACTTTTCCACGGGCAAGCCTCCGTCGGAATTTCGACCGTATATACGCGGCATTAGGAGCAAAATCGCTCCTCCGCCCCTGCTGCCCCCATGCTTCGGCATATATGCTCTTTTTTTAACTGTGGTGGTGAAATCACCTCCTACAGCGTTGGAGTCACGGCCTTATGTATCGTGGGAGCAAACGCTGTTGCTGTCAAGATAAATAAATCCGCGATGCAACTGAATGGCGTACCTGCTAAGCAAATGATGGTTAACATTAAAACAAAGTAACATTACAGTACAACAGTAAGACCTTACCATACCATACCTGCAAAGCAAATACCAAAACAAAACCTAGTAAAAAATAAAACATTTTTTTAACGCAACCTGTGCCTAAAATATATATATGCCGAAGCATGGGGGCATCCTCCCGCAAAAAAGTTATGCCGCGTACACACGGTCGGACTTTTCCACGGGCAAGCCTCCGTCGGAATTTCGACCGTATATACGCGGCATTAGGAGCAAAATCGCTCCTCCGCCCCTGCTGCCCCCATGCTTCGGCATATATGCTCTTTTTTTTTAACTGTGGTGGTGAAATCACCTCCTACAGCACTGGAGTCACGGCTTTATGTATCGTGGGAGCAAACGCTGTTGCTGTCAAGATAAATAATTCCGCGCTGCAGTTGAATGGCGCACCTGAAAACAAAAAATTACATACCTGAAAAGCAAGCATGATAAAACATTGCAGAATGAAATACAGTAAAAAAGAGCATAACAATAGAGAGAAAATAGAGAGAGAGAGAGAGAGAACAATAAAACGACAACTATTTTTGGTTTTTTTCTTTTATATTTTTTTTGTGTTTTGTTTTTTACGTTTTTTTTTTCTTTTTTACACTTTTTTTTTAAACTTTAACAACTGTAATGGTTCGGGTCTCTCAAAATGTAATGGCATCTTGGGAGACCCTGTGTAAGTGTGTCCTAGTCTGTGAAATGCTGTACCCTACGCTAAAACTTCACTTTTGAGTGGTAACGTTCAAAACATTCACCAAGGCAAAGACCAGGTTTGTCAGGACAGAGTGGACAATAATAACGGGTGTCACGCCTAAATCCGGGCTTGCTACAGACACGACATCTTTTTTGGGGGGCTCGTTGGGTAGGGGTACTCGGGAGGAGATGCGTATAATGCCTCTCATGCAGCCGGCTTACTGCATTTGGTTGGGGATGGTGAGGTGCAGAACTGCCTGGATACAGGAGTTCTGTGACAATCTCATTCTGGAATTTTAGAAGAGATAACGTCCCGTCTGAAGCTCTGTATAGCACATGAGCGTTCAGCAAAGCCAATTGGAATAAGGATAGAGACACTTTTTTGTACCAGCGTCTCGCCTTACGGTCAATTAGATACGGCGCCATCAACTGGTCGTTGAGGTCCACCCCTCCCATATTTTTGTTATATTCGTGGACACAGAGGGGTTTCTCCACAACACCAGTCGCCGTAGGAATTTGGACTGTCGTGTCTGCATGAAGGGAGGTAAGAAGGAAAACATTCTTATTGTCCCTCCACTTCATAGCGAGCAAGTTATTACACTTTACGCAGGCTCTCTCCCCCAGCCTAAGACGGGCATCTACAAGCCGCTGGGGAAAGCCCCGGCGATTAGGTCGCATGGTGCCACATGCTCCAATCTGATGATCAAACAAGTGACTAAACAGTGGCACGTTCGTGTAATAATTGTCCACATACAAGTGGTACCCCTTTCCGAATAAGGGTGACACCAAGTTCCACACTATCTTGCCAGCGCTCCCTATGTAATCCGGGCAGTTGACCGGCTCAACCTGACTATCTTTTCCCTCATAAACCATAAAGCTCCATACATAGCCTGTTGCCCTGTCACAGCACTTATAGAGCTTGACCCCGTATCTGGCACGCTTGCTGGGAAGGTACTGCTTGAAAGCCAAGCGGCCAGAAAATTTAATCAGGGACTCATCAACGCAGACAGCTTGATCGGGAATAAACAAGGCTGCAAAACGTTCGTTGAAGTGGTTTATGAGGGGCCGAATTTTATAGAGCCGGTCGTATTCAGGGTCCCCACGTGGACGACAAAGTTCATTGTCGTTGAAGTGCATGAACCGCAAAATTTGCTCGTATCGTTTCCTGGGCATGGAGGCAGAGAACACGGGCATGTGGTCAATTGGGTGCGTGGACCAATAAGCACGCAATGACGGGAATTTATGTGTGCCCATGTTGAGGGAAAGGCCCAGAAAGGTCTTAAATTCGGAAACCGTAATTGGTTTCCAATCTTTGGCAATGGAAGGCAACTGGGGATTAGCGACGATGAATTGACCAGCATATAAATTACTCTGGTCCACAATAGATCTATAGAGATCTTCCGTGAAAAACAGCGAATAATAATCGATTGGCATAAAATCAGCTGTTTCCACCTGAATACCGGGTTGGGCAGTGAATGGGGGAAGTACAGGTTCTGCAGAAGTGGTGGGGACCCAATCAGGATAGGCGAATTCTGCAGGAAGAGCACTATGGGTAAGACGGGCCTGCCTTTGTCTTCTTGGTGGCAGCGGGACACTACTTGTGCTTGCCACCTCGCCAGCTTGAACTGCACTTATGGGACTCGCCACGTCACCACGTGATACTGCAGTGCTGGATGTACGCCCAGGCTGTACTAGGCCGCTGGTGCTTGCCAATTCACCAGAAGGAATAGCGGCGCTAGTACTCCTCTGCTCCATGATACGAGAGCCCTGCGGTTCTTGCTCCTCAACAACCTCAGAAGATCGGGATCGGGTACGCCTGACCTTAGCAGGGACCTCAACTTCGTCGTCTGAGCTATCTGACGAGGGGCCGCTGACGTCACTGTCTTCTACGGGAAGATATTCTGAGCCTGAATCTGACAGATACGTGACCTCCTCTTCACTATCTGTCATGCTCAGAATCTCGTAGGCCTCTTTACTAGTGTACCTTCGTCTTGCCATTTTGGGCTCTAAATTTAGGGGTACACTAGTAAGATTCACAGGAAAAAAAGCACCCGACTGTCGTCAGCAAATATATCAAACGCTACAAAAAAAACTGTTAGCGGTCGCAGGGATCAGGACTGTCTCTGCGAACGCTGCAGTTATGTGTGTTGTGTTTGGTAAGTGACAGTGATCGATCGATACTGCACTTGGGTGGGCTGGGCTGGGCTGGGCGGAGGGGCTAAACGCAGGTGCTAGCAGGTATCTGGGCTGATCCCGCTAACACTGCGTTTTTGGGAACCCTAAACCGCTGGGGACGCTAGTATAGATCTGATCAGATACTATACCACTAAGGGAGGTGTATGCTTTGCGCGTGGGTGTTAGCGTTACTGGCACTAACCTAACGCTGCCTGGGGCGACGCAGACCCTCTCTGGCGCTAAAACCTAATTGATCTCACCCGCCGGGCGATCAGGGGGTTAAACCTTTATTGGGTGATATATGGCGGGTGCCCTGATGCTATAAAAAGCAAACTAACCAACCAGTGTCACCCGTAACCTTTATATGGTAATCACTGGTGAAAGGGTTAACTAGGGGCAATCAGGGGATTAAAACCTTTATTAGGTTAAATATGGGGGTACCCGATGCTATATAAAAACCTGACGGGTTACCTAAATAACGAAATAATTAACTGGGTAACCAGTGTCACCAGTGACGCTTATACGGTGATCACTGGTGAAAGGGTTAACTCTAGGGGCAATCAGGGGGTTAAAATAATATATGGGGGTACCTGACGCTCTAAAAACCTGCGGTGAAACTAAAAATAAATAACTGGCTATCTAGGGCACCACCGGCACTAAATACAGCGATCGAAAATACGATCGCTTAGTGACGCTGGCGTTAGGGGGTGAAAGGGTTACCTGGGGGGCGATCAAGGGGTTAAACCTTTATTAGGGGGGGTTAGGGGGCTACCCTGGACCTAAAGGGGCCTAATCCTAACTGCCCTGCAACTTTTTACTATCACAGATGACACTAAAAGCAGTGATCAGTAAAATAAATGATCACTGCAATCAGTGACACTGTGATTGGGGGCTGGGGGGTGACCTGGGGGGTGATCTGGGGGTGACTGGGGGGTGAAATGTGTGCCTATGTGTACCTACGTGTCAGTGGACTGTTGGTGCACTAACCTGCTTCCTCTCTCCTCGGCGCCGGAATCGAAAAGACCGCCGCGAGGGAGATGACATCACTTCCTACTGCCTGTGTTTACATCACATGGCAGAGGAAGCATTTTCATTGGCCGGGAGCGATCGCGAGGGGGTGGCCAAAATCGAATGGTCACCCCCTCATCTCTGAACGCTCCCCAACGATAAACGGCCGCTCACTGTATAGAAGGGGGGTCCGATCGGACCCCCCAACTGTACAAAGGCGATCACGTACACTCTACGTGATTGTGCCTGTCGGTGCCATTCTGCCGACGTATATATACAGTGAGCGGTCGTTAAGTGGTTAATATCACAGGATCCCTGGAGCCTCTCTTGGGGCCCCCTACTAACCCGGTGGCCCTTGGGCAGTGCCCAAGTGTATAGTTGCCAACATTTCAAAAATATTTTCCGGGACACTTTTTTTTACCAGTGGTATATTGACATCCCCTATGTTCCTCTATACATCACAATAGTAATCACAAAACAAAATGAGTACTAATAAAGGGGCAGAACAAATATGAGGACTGAGAAGATTTCCTTTAGTTGAACTAACAAAAGTGTGCCCATTCTAGAACTGGTAACATTGAGGATATTCAGTATAATTAAAAAAAAACAGTTTTTGTGGGTAAGAGGCATAGGGGAGGAGTATGGATGGTTTAAAAGTGGAAAGTATGTGCTGGTGAGGAAAATGAATGTGGAGGGTCTAACAGTGGGCACTATGTACAGGAGAGGAGTGCGGAGGGTATGACAGTGGGCAGTATGCACAGCAGAGGAGTGTGGAGGGTATGCCAGTGGGCAGTATGTACAGGAAAGGAGTGTGGGGGGTATGACAGTGGGCAGTATGTACAGGAGAGAAGTGTGGAGGGTATGAAAATGGGCAGTATGTACAGGAGAGGAGTGTGGAGGGTATGATGGGGGCAGTATGTACAGGAGAGGAATGTGGAGAGAAAGGTAGTTGGCAGTATGTACAGGAGAGGAGTTTGGAGGGTTTGACAGTGGACAGTATGTACAGGAGAGGAGTGTGGAGGGTATCACAGTGGGCAGTATGCACAGGAGAGGAGTGTGGAGGGTATCACAGTGGGCAGTATACACAGGAGAGGAGTGTGTAGGGTATGATGGGGGCAGTATGTACAGGAGAGGAGCATGGAGGATATGGCAGTGGGCAATATGTACAGGAGAGGAGTGTGGACGATATGATACTGAGCAGTATGTACATGAGATGTGTGTGGAGGGTAAGACAGTGAACAGTATGTACAGGAGAAGAGTGTGGAGGATATGACAGTGGGCAGTATGTACAGGAGAGGAGTTTATGACAGTAGGCACTATGTATAGGAGAGAAGTGTAGAGGGTATGACAGTAGGCACTATGTATAGGAGAGGAGTGTGGAGGGTATGACAGTAGGCACTTTGTACAGGAGAGAAGTGTGGAGAGTAGGACAGTAAGCAGTATGTACAGGAGAGGAGTGTGGAGGGTATGATTGTGGGCACTATGTATAGGAGAGAAGTGTGGAGGGTATGACAGTGGGCACTATGTATAGGAGAGGAGTATGGAGGGTATGACAGTGAGCAGTATGTACAGAAGAGGAGTGTGGAGGGTATGACGGTGGGCACTATGTATAGGAGAGTAGTGTGGAGGGTACGACAGTGGGCATTATGTACAGGAGAGAAGTGTATGACAGCGGGCACTATGTACAGGAGAGGAGTGTGTAGGGTATGACAGCGGGCGCTATGTATAGGAGAGAAGTGTGTAGGGTATGACAGCGGGCGATATGTATAGGAGGGAAGTGTGGAGGGTATGACAGTGGGCGGTATGTACAGGAGAGAAGTGTGGGGAGTATAACAGTGAGCACTATGTACAGGTAAGGAGGATGAAGGAAAAATGTATAGGTTTGTGGAAGGATGTTAAGGGACTGCGTAGTGGATTGACATTACGCCAATTAAGCAGAGACCAGCCATAATTGATCTATGTATGGGCTAGCTGGTTTTACACAAGTCAACCTATTAACCGACTTGAGTACAACCAGCCTGTCAGTTAGCAACACTGATCATTGTATTCACAGGCAGAACACAATAACACTGCAGGAGTGATTCCTCCATCCACAGGTCAGCAGGTGAGAGGGTGTGTGGGGACAGGCTGGGGACAGATACTAGTCAGTGGCTGGGTAGGCACTGGCTAGTATCAGAGCCAGATACACACAGGTTACATACGCCACGATCGTTAGAGCGAGAGCAATAATTCTAGCACTAAACCTCCTCTGTAACTCTAAACATGTAACCTGTAAAAAATAAATAAAACATTGCTTAGTATACAAAAAAAAATCGTGCTAACTTTAGTGTTTTTTTTTTATGAATGAAACAGTTTCTTTCCAAAAAAAACACGTTTGAAAAATTGCTGCACAAATACAGTGTAACATAAAAAGTTGCAAAGACCACCATTTTATTCCCTAGAGTGTCTGCTAAAACAATATATAATGTTTATAGGGTTCTAAGTAATTTTGTAGCAAAAAAAAATGTTTATTTTTACATGTAGGAAAGAAGTGGCAGAATTGGCCTGGGTGGCAAGGGGTTAATTACCATAAATAATATACAAATAATTATTATAAGCACTGTGAGCTCATCCTCTCAGTCTGCTGCAGAGTGTGTCAGCTTGTATTTAAACTGTCCGCTCTGTACCCATATGTATGACTACCATTATAAGAAACCTCTGGGACTTCTATTCTTCTTTCCTTGACCTTTCTCTCTCTTCTACTTTTTCTTTTTAGTCTGTCTTTTCTTTTTATATCCATTTTTATATATAAAACTAGTAGCGGAGTTCTTCAATAATAACTCCTTATTTTTTATTAAACAATAGTTACTGAGTTCCATTGAAGTAATATGCACCTATTAGATATACAACAAATATATATCTTCATGTTTTTTTTTTTTTTATTCTAATATACACAAATTCATATATGTATATTAGAAACTTCTATTATCTTTTTTTTTTTTTTTAATATAGTGCCTATTAATATTCCATTGTATATAATGAATATTTCTGTTTTGTAAACTATTTGACGTCTATTTTAAACATATTCTTTATTGATATACCAGTTATGGGTTAACATAGGTTAAACTTAAGTCTTCCTTCTTTTACTATTGGAACTCAATTTATTTAGACACAATTATCAAATATACGTTTTCGTTAACTGCCTACTATTTATTGTAACTAAGTTGCGCGGTAGCATACAAGGGTAGAGTAGGGTGTAGCAAGATGGCGGCATCGAATGTGACGAGCGCAGGCTCGTCGTAGTCGATGACATCACCGCGTTCTTGCCATTCAAAAGAACGGCGGTTCTTTTGAATGGCCGTGTGTACACAGGGCTTGGCAAGGCAAGCTTGCCAGGAATCCCGTCAGGAAAACCGACGGGTTTATAATAGATGGGATTCTCGCCCGTGTGTATGAGGCTTCAATAAACAAAATTGACAAGAAACTGTCCGCTCTGTATGTAGCTTCTGACAGGCTGCGCAAGCAGCCCCGTATCTCCGGAAGCATAAATGATAGAAGCCCCATATTTAAACCAGTGGTGGAGTAGGTCTTCAGCTACCTACCCCCCAAATGTCTCTGTGACTCCTGGTCACCAAATTACAACCCTCGAAGTCGATTTTTTTTTTTTTTTTGGGTAAATGGGCCTATCTTGAGAAAGGGGCCTGGAGCTGCAGCTCCAATAGCCCCTATGTTAATCCGGCCCTGGGCCCAGTAGTACCACCGATGATAGATTCATTTATCAGATCTCTATGGAAGAATTTAGATTTCTCTCTTTGTCTCTAATTTACAAGCAGCAGGAGATACAAGCCAACAGTAAAAATGGAAAATGAGGGAATTTCAGCAATGGCTGACATTACACATTGAACTGAATGTGTTTCATTTAAAATCTGTTGTCATTCCTTTATTGCCTTGAAGATGCTGGGGCAGTGCAAGTTCATCCCACTAATTAAACCTCTAGACAGTGTCTAGCCATATTAGGATTAAAAAGTATTGACAAGGAGTGGAGCAAAGCATGGCAGTGAAGCACATTTGGGAATGAGCACTTCTTGTGGACAGTAACATATGCATCTAAATCCTGGCCAAATCGGTAATCAGGTCCCTGGCTGGTTTCGCTGCAGACAGAGCCGAGGGCAAGGATCAGCTGTGATTCTGAATAACAACCAGCCAGGATTTCCCCTAGAAATATATCTGTCTGACAGCTGAACATGACAGGAGTACAGCCACAGTGACAGAGAGGACAGGGGCATGTGTCTTGTGACCATGTCATTTACCCATGCCTCTGGTGCCAAATCCGCGAAAGTCAAATAAGGCTGTGAGACACATTAGTCCTATTTCCTGTGTAATTGTCAAATGTCAGAATAGGCATTATATCACACTGACTCTATTAACCTCATGCTATGCTTGAGCAAGAAAGCCTTTCTCCTCCTAATGCTACTGATGGTTTTCCTTTTCTCTATTGTGTGCTTGCTCTTAGCTTCTTTATTGTAGCTATAGTTATATATAGGTACATCGGATCCAGGGTATGTCAGTTATAGGCACTGGGCAGCACTTGAAGAATGGTTGCAAGCAAGTTGTCTATCTTCACTTCTCTGAAGGTGGGGAGGGGGCTCTTGATGTAAATGGGGGACTCCTGAAATGATGAGGGATACTTCTGTAGCGGGCATTTAAATTTGGGGGGGAGCATCTGGGTTATTTAACCCAGATGTACTAATTGTTAGGGAATCTGAGAATCCCTTTTGTGGTTCTTGGAGGACTCTGGTGGTGCAAGGATCCCTGTGGACTGCAGGTGGCGTTGTCGCCCTGGGCCGGAGTTGAACCTGCACCGCAAGACTGTCCCTTTTTGTCCTTTCCTGGCGCCGGTACAGCGGGGCGGGGAACCCGCTGTGATGCAAAGGGAGAGGAGATAAAAGGGGCGGACGCCCTGACCTCTGGGTTTCAGAGTTGGAGGACGCGGCCGCGCCCAGGCACCTTCAGCCTGGGTGCTGGCGTTCCGGAGTTCCTGGCCCAGGTGCCCTTGACCTGGCCGGAGTGAGGGATGGAGTCCATCCCAGGCACCTTAAGCCTGGGGTGAGGTACTACGGCCAAGGCCTGGGACCCAGTAACTTTGACTGGGTTCCGCGAGGGTGGAGGAGTCCGAGGGGCCCTAAGGTGTTGGGACCCGTATCTGAGGTGAGGAGGCCGGGGAGTGTAACCCTTCCGAATAGCCCAGTACAGCATTAATCCGGTGACGGCGGGGCCTCTGGTAACTCTCTTGAAAGGGATGTCTTCCCCCTGACAGGGGCTGCAACGTAGCGAAGGTAACTCCAGTTCCTGTTCACTAGTCCCTGGAAGAGACTCTGAAGCCAAAAAGTAAATTTTACAGTCACTGTGCTTAGCAACCGTTGGTGAAACCTCAACGGTTTAGTTTCTTTGAGGATTGTGCCTTGACCTACTCCCCACCAATACTGAACTGTTCTATGGGTCTCAAACTGTCTGCTCGCAAAGGACTATTTGTTTGCCGTTATGGAATAAATAAGTGTTGGACCTTTTCAGTGTGTGGTACTCCAATTACTGGGAGCAAAGGGGGGTTATCAGCAGAACAGACTTCGCTCTGAGCATATACACAGCCCGAATGTAATCTGATGCTGGCCTTCACCTCTACATGCTGTAATCTGGAGGACATGGGCCGTGGCGCACCTCGCTCTCCCCTTCAAGGTACCCCTAGACCGAAGCCGAAGTAACCGCTAAAGAAGAGAGAGAGGGTGAGGCCGCTACACTTCAATATGAAAAAGGGAGGACTCTGACGTGAAAGGGGTTTCTGATGAAAATGGAGGACTCTGATGTGAAAGGGGTTTCTGATGAAAATGGAGGACTCTGATGTGAAAGGGGGGTTCCTGACATAAAAAGGGGACTCCCCCTGTGACGTCAAGGAGACAATGACAGAATCATTCAATGCAGATGTTAGTGTCCTTCAGCCCATTAAATATAGCGCCAGATGTATGGACAGTTACAATCCCAGTGCTTGCCAAAGGTGCTAACGTCTGAGGATAAGCCGCTGGCTGTAACTTTCTCTATAGTAAATGTTATCTTGATGAGTTTGGAGTGAGATTTCTCTATGCTTCCCAGTCATTCCAAATCTCACAGGACTATCCTTGATGTTAACTGTGTAACACCCTCCTAGGTAGGTGCTAGGGTAGTTAGATAATAGTTAAAATGTGTTTTTTATAGGTAAATTTAGTTGCCACACTGTAGGCAGTGTTGCTATAATTATGTGTAGGTAAAAAGCATAGTTTGGTTCACTGTACTTAGCGAGCTGTGATTGTTTAGTAAGGTCTGATGTGTGTGCTCTGCTGCTGACAGTCTGCTGAATGGCTCCCTCTGTACCCAGGTAACTTGAGAAGTTTCTGGATGATAGGTGTGGAGCTATGCAGATGGCAGTATGAATATTAAAACGGCCCCAACCTATCCCAGAGAGGCAGGCTCTAAAGGCATGCTGGGAAACTGTATTTATTCTAAGAGCATGCAGAGCTCTGGGTCTTGTCCCAGAGTGCAGGAATGCAGCCTGAGGGGGGCACACTGCCCTCTCAGGTGCAAGCTGCCATAACGAGGCTTCAGGTGGGAGACCTAAGGGAAGAATGCTGGGGCCCAGGTGCTAGATTGGTCTAGTATCACTGGAGGACATCACTTGGTAGATTGAAAGGGGGCTCCATCTGCCCTTGGGCCTTGTGAGTACAGACATTGAAAGATCTTGGGGACCTTGTGCTTTAGCTACCCCTTTGATGCCTTTTTATAGTCAGCTGTGGGTCTATTAAAGGGGGCACCAGCTGGTGTCCTGAAGAGCTCTGTCCAGACATTTTCCTACTTAAAGAGACTTTGCTCTAATGGCTCTACTTCTACTTAAGTTGAAGTCTACTGTCGGTGACAAGCCTGGACTTTATCATAGCTTTCCTTAAAGGAAAGTCCTCAGTTCTTATCTTTGGAGTATTTCACTACTTCCCTTATACCTATCCAAGTTCTCCAAAAATAAAAAAATCCATCTGCTCTGCTTACACATTTCACTCTATCAGGAGCATAATCATAGAGTATATTTCACATGAGCACCTTTAGCTCATCTTGAACCCTAGGATTGATGATTGAAAAGGATCTGGGGGTCCTAGTAGATTTCAGGCTCAGCAATAGTGTGCAACGTCAAGCTAGAGCAAGACTATTAGCATGCATTAAAAAGGGTATCTACTCAAAGAGATAAAACTATAATTCTACCGCTTTACAAATCTCTGGTTTGGCCACATCTTGTGTAAGCCATCCATTTCTGGTCACCAGTCCTCAGGAAGGATGTGCTGGAACTGAAGAGAGTCCAGAGAGGGGCAACAAACCTAATAAGAGGACTGGAGGAGCTCAGTTATGAGGAGCGACTACAATCATTAAACTTATTCTCCCTGGAGAAGAGACACTTAAAGCGGAGTTCCAGTCATTTTTGTGTTTATTAAAAGTCAGCAGCTACAAAAAGTTTAGCTGCTGACTTTTAATAAACACACACTCACCTGTCCCATGATCCAGCAATGCAGCCACCCGAACCTTCGGTTCTCTCCATCTCCTCTCCCCAGCAGCGGCATCACAAGTGTGGACACCCAGCTGTAACTTCACAGCCGGGTGCGCACTGCGCTGTGCCCCCTCAATGGCCCAGCAATACTCTGGGACCTGTGACGTCTCCCAGAAGATTGAAGGGAGGGAGGGGGCGAGGAGAACTTTCGCTCTAGTCACCTAGGCGGCCGCAACAGAAGTGGGAGCTGGGTACCTGTCAAGACTAGGTGCCCACTCCCCCCGCCAAAAAAAAATGACATGCCAAATGTGGCATGTTATGAGGTTAGGAGTCCTTAGAGCGGAACTTTTTTTTTCCACTTTTGGGTGGAACTCCATTTTAAGAAGAGATATGATAGCAATATACAAATATCTAAATGGTGATTTTAGCATAGGGAGAAAACTATTCAGTCTCAGGTTGCTTAAGAAGACACATGGCCAGTCAGTGAAGTTGGATGAGAATCTGTTTAATCCTAAACCGTGTAAGGGGTTCTTTGATGTTAGAGCAGTAAGGATGCAGCGGGGAGTGTTGATATTTTCCCCAAAAACTTTTAAATGGGCATCTTAGCAAACACAATATACAGGGATACGGGAATAGGTAGGGACACAAGCGCACACACACACTAACATACTGTATGTTGAACTGATGGACTGGTGTCTTTATTCAATCTTACTAATTATATAACTATGTAACCCATATGTATTTTCTGGTATAGATACCATGAAGGACAATGTACCTGCTGATCCTTTAGTATATAATACAGGTGCATCTCATAAAATTAGAATATCATCAAAAAGTTAATTTATTTCAGTAATTCAATTCAAAAAGTGAAACTCATATATTTTATATGGATGCGTTACACACAAAGTGATATATTTCAAGCATTTCTTTCTTTTAATTTTCATGTTTATGGCTTACAGCTAGTGAAAACCCAAAATTCAATATCTCAGAAAATTTGAATATTACATAAGACCAATAAAAAAAGGATTTTTAATACAGAAATGTTGACTTACTGAAAAGTATGTCCATGTACAGTATAATATGCACTGAAAACATCTATATCAGTGGTGTCAAACTTAAAGCGGAAGTAAACCCATCCATTTAACAGGTTCAAAAAATAGCTACATTTCCGGAAATGTAACACTCCCATTGGTTGTGCTCTCAACCAATAAGGAAACATTAAATTCATATAAAGACCAACTCGACGATAATGAAAATAGAGATCGCAGGCAAAATATTTGCATAAAGGGAATGTCAGAAGTGATTTTGCTCCCCTTCCCTCTTCCTTTCCCGTCCCTCATCCCCCCGTTCCCCCTCCTCCCCTTTTTTTTTTTGGGTGTGGGGTGGTGGGAACAAATAAGGTTTGTATTATGTGTAATAGAAGGGTCATGGTGGCTCTAGAAGCCTTGTAAGGTATACTAATCCCCCTTTTTTTTTCTCTTTTTTTTCCTCACAAATAATTAGGGATATTTGGTGTGGTAGGGTGTATAGCCCCTTACATATGGGTGAGAGGGTGATGGAATAGATATGGTTTATATCACGTGTAATAGAAGGGGGAAGATGGTTTAGTGAACATTGTACGGTTCACTGGTCCCTCCTTCTTCCCTTTTTTTTGGGGGGTGGGTGTGAAGGTCCAGCAATGGTGGGGATGGAGGGGGGGATGTAATTAAGGGGAGGGGGGTGTCTTGTTTTTTTTTTGTCTTTGGGATAGGAGGATACTAGATTAATGCGATGTTAATGTATGATGTTGTGTATGTTAATAATTATGTGTTACATAAAATAAAATAAATGTATTATAAAAAAAAAAAAAGTGTTGCTCCTTCAAGGACATGTCCATGCAGGGAATTCTTGGAAATGGAATTCAGCTCATAATAATCCCCCCCCCCCCCCCCATCATATCATTGGTGTCAGCAGAAGCATTAGTAAATCCCCCCTCCTATATTGGTGTAAGCAACAGCAATAATATATATACATCTGAGCTCCCAAGTATTCTAAGTTCATTGTGAAGTGTCCTCATTCTACCTTCTGGATGCAGTAGATAGTAATCTAGTGGGAAGGTCTAACCATTGGAGACATCCTAATATATACATATATGAAAAAACCCACAAATCTCATCTCTATTGAAATACCAGATCAGGGTGTCCTGGTGCTTTAGTAAAACAAGTCAAACATTAAAGACTATACACCCCTATGACTAGGTGTAAATTGCCTTCCTGGATTTACATCACCCAAAATGCTTGCTATTAGGATTTTGCTTCATTTAAGTACAACACCTTTTAATACTCAGAGCTGTTTCTGCAATTAGGAAGCAAAAATATATGTGTGAGAATTACTGTTATCAGAACTGCAATTAGTAGGACCGCATAATTACAAGCCTCCCTGATTTAATGAGTCTCATTTAATGAGAGCAGTTCACATTCAATAGGAACATATAGCAGGGAGGTTGAAGAGCTGAAGAGTTTTATAGCATGGCAGTAACACTGAGGTCCCGGAGGACCGGACAGTGCATCTTAAATTAGATCTTTATTAGTAAACCTGTGTCGGTGCTGCTTATATAGTTTTTAGGTTAATGAGTCAACATACGATTAAAATGTATGAGCAAAATTGAAAAGAGCCAGGGCATCCCCAGCAGCATTTACTCACCTTTTCTTTATTCCAATGCTGTTTTGCCTGTGCATCGATCGGAACTAAATTAATGATTACTTACCTCCTCCAGCAGTCCCACATCTGTGAGGTCCCTTACCAGCAACCTCCCCTAGGGTCCTTCCAGGCAGGACCAGGACAGGGGGTGGGCGGGAGGGGTGGCTGCCCTGTGTGTAATGGTTTATTGCAGGGATGGAGACGTCCTGACTCTGATGCTGCATACACACGGTCGGAATTTCCGTCAAAAAAAGTGTGATGGGAGATTTTTGACGGAAATTCCGAACGTGTGTAGGATCCATCCAACTTTTTCTGTCTGAATTTACGCCAGCAAAAGATTGAAAGCAGGTTCTCTATTTTTACGACGGAAAAAGTTCTTGTCGGAAATTCCGATTGTCTGTATGCAATTCCGACACGCAAAAAAACACGCATGCTCAGAATCAAGCAGAAGAGCCGAACTGCCTATTGAACTTCATTGATCTCGGCTCGTCATACGGAATTTCAGACAAGATTTGTGTGACCATGTGTATGTAACACAAGTTTGAGCCAGCATTCCGTCGGAAAAAAAAACACAGTTTTCTTTTCGGAAATTCCGCTTGTGTGTACAGGGCATAACCCTAACGGAAAGGGGGGGGGCAGTTTGGCATCTTTGCCCTGGGCGACCTTGCCTGGCACTGCATCTAGGTACTGGTCTTCAGCCATCTTGAATGGCTGGCATAGGATGACATCACTCCTACCCATGCATGGGAGTCATCCATCCCGGCTGCCAGGACCTGGACTCGAACCTGGGACCTATTTTGCGTCTGGCATTGACTCTTTCCACTGAGCTTTCTGGGATTCTGGACAGCTCCCTGCCTGATCTATTGGCCAATCCTATCTGATCCATTGGACAACCCTGGCTTGTGTCTTGATTGCTGTTGAACCTTGAACTCCTTGCTCCTCCCATGAACTTCCCATATAAGCCTTGTCTCAGCACTTCCTCTTTGCCAGGTTATTGTGCCTTCTCAGCCAGTGCCTTTCTCTTGATGGCCCTGCTGCCGTTGTCTCTATTTTGCTACCACTCGTGACTGACCCTTGGCTTGTTCTTTGACTATTCTACTGCCTGATCCCAACCTGCAACTACTTGTAACTGACCTTTTGGCTTGTTTACTGACCACGCTGCTGTTTAATCCTTATCTGCTTATCTGCTACTGGACCCTGGCTTGCTCACACCCTGGTGGGTCAAACCTGAGGACCGCAACCTGGTACTAGCACGCAGCTATATCCATCTCCACCATCAGGAGCTCTGATGAACACCGGCTAGTACTTAGATACGCACCTCAGGTGAGCCTGTGTCATCTGCCAGAGTGACTGCCTGTATACCTATCCTGCTGGTCAGCAGTAGTCCTGCAATTGCTATAGCAACTGGTCTTCAAGCCCGGCGCCTGATTATGACACCGGCACACTGGCACTGTGCTGGAAATTCACACTGTGCTGTGCATGTGCAGCTCAGTGTACATTCAAAAAAAGGTAGCACAAAATGGCTACAGTAGAGCAACTCCAGTTAAAATGTGTTTCTCAATTCTTGATTAAGTAGTTATTCTTAATCCCACACTGCTTTTTTTTCCCCCAAAGTTTTCATTCAAATTTTAGATTAGAATAAAATAGTAAAGGTAAATTCATGTCAAAGTGCAAAAGTACATTTGAAGTGGAACAGAGTAAGAATTGGTGTAAGCTTTTCCAGCTCTGAAACAAATTGCAGTACGTGTACGTGTGGTGTATCAATAGACAATTTGCATAAAAATGTGCCCAGTAAAAGTGCATGTACATTTATTCTGTGTAAATGAGGCAAAAAAAATAATAATAATAATGTTAGTAGGGTATTTCCTATGCTGTTTGAATGTTTTACTGTTTTAAAATAAAATAAAAATATTACTGCATTTGGCCATTAGAGGGTGCTAAGTTTCATAGAAATCTCCTATTCTACTTAGCACCATCTAGTGGCCAAATGTGGTATTTTCTAAATGAAATAAATTAAAAACATTCGGCCAATAAAGGAAGTAGCCTAAAAACATTACATTTCTTGCTCCATTTGCATAGAACAAACGTACATAAACTATTGCAGGACAACGTGGCACGCATTTTTCATTAATACACCCCTTGTAAGTCTGTAAACAACATCTCAACCATGGAAGGTGAGGGAGTGGATGTTTGAGGGGGGGTACAGAGGGGGGCAAGGGGGTTTCCTGGGTCTCCTAGATTGATTCAGTCCTGTTGGGTCTCCAGTTAGTGTGGCCGTCAGGATGCTAGCAGTGTGCTATGGAAGCATGGTGTCCACTGTCAACTGTTTATTATCACTATTTGCCAATCTAGTATGTTGTATGTGCTAACAAGGAACCTGCTGTCAGTAGGAGAGAACACTGTGAGCATAAGGGCAGCTGTTCTTTCACTGTCTAATCACAGACTGGGGGCAGGGAGGTGACCAAGCTTTGATACTTTGTTGTAGTAGGAAAAATTTAGGTCACCAGCTTGGCTGTACAGTTTGACAGATAAAGCAGCTCCAATATTTACTGTATATTTCAACTATGTATTTAGCTTTTAGCCTAAAGTCTTTTTATTGTATTTTAGATATATACGTGGAAAATGTGTATCTAATGTAAATAGTGTTCTTGGCATAACAAAAAAATATATAGAAGTTGGGATTTTAAAGGTGCAGGAAAAACACAATATGTATCTCAAAATATGATTTTATTTATATAAAAGGTAAGAATATATATAGAAAATACAATAAAATCCATCTTATAATAAGATCTAATTTCAAAGTGTTATACAGACAAAATGTTCTCGACGTTTCGCCAATCTAACTGGCTTCTTCAGGAGTTTTTTGTCAAGTAATTACTGAAACACAGAATATACAGTATGAGCATACAATAACAATACACATGAAATTTCTTTACAAAATAATAATAAAAAGTATTCAACACAGGAATGACAAAAAAAGACCAGACTAACCGCATGAGGACATCAAAATTACCTGTATATTATAGATGGAAAAGTAGAATAGAATAGCTGTGGTCAAATCGGGGGTATTCAGAAATGGAGTAGCTTTGTGTACCATAGAGGGGGTACTATTGTCACAGAGCACAGAGAATAACAATGTGCATAAAAGAGCACTGAAGAATGGTGAAGAACCATCTGGGGGAGAGGATGATATTTAAATTAAATATATATAATCAGTAAATAAGGTATTGATTGATGATAAGAAGAGGCAATAAATAAATATACCTGAACCCCTGTTGCTTCAAAAAACTCTCAGAGAAACCCCTATTTCAACAATCCGGATTGATATTGCCTATAAATAATAATTAAGAAAAAATAATTGGTAAACCTATCTTCCAAATAGCCACAAATGTTCACAGTATGTAGAGGGTTTCCTATCTGAAAGAGGACCTGGAGCCTCTAAGTACAACAAATTCATTTTGGATTTGTTAATGTTCATTTTGATGAAAAATATTTTTATTTTTGACCACTCCCACTACCTCCAGGTGCAGGGTGTTGCGATGGGGACCAAGTGTGCCCCAACGTACGCCAATCTGTACCGGGGGGGGGGTGGGAGCACGAGATTTTTTCTTCTGATGAATTTCTGGACTATTTCTCCCATGTCCTCATTTGGCGTCGTTTTATTGACGACATTTTTGTGGTCTGGACAGGTTCAAATCAGGAACTGTCAGCCTTTATGTCTAAACTAACGAACAATCGCTTTAACTTAAAATTTACCATGACTTTTGATCAACAAATTATCAATTTCTTAGACATCTCCATTTATTTGAATCCAGATGGCACTTTAGGTTCATCCCTTTTTCGAAAGCCATCTGCTGGCAACACAATTTTGCATGCTTCCAGTTCCCATCCCAAATCTTTGGCGCAAAGCATACCATATAGCCAGTATTTGACAATTCAAAGAAATTGTAGTCTGGATCAAGATTTTGAAACGGAGGCTAGAGCCTTACAATCTCGATTACTAAATAGAGGTTATAGCCGTTCAGTTTTAAAAAAGGCTTATCGACGAGCCAAAATGAGAAGTAGAACTGACCTTGTTCATTCTAGAAGGGTTAGATCACCAGGTCAGCAGGTACCGATTAATCACCAGATTTTCTGGGGAGCATCAAAAGGTCAGAAATATTATCAACAAATTCTGGCCTTTACTATCTGCTGATGAGGTCATCTCCAAGTACATTCAACCTTATCCGCAAATTACTTACAGAAAATCCAGGTCCATTAAAGATCAATTGGTTTACAGCCATTAACAATCACCCACTAGTGGGGTTCATCGCAGAGGTACGGCCCCTTGTGGTCGTTGTGACTTTTGCAAATTTATGCTCAATTCCACAGAGGTCCTCCTTCCCAATGGGGTCATCTACAGGCCGAGGTTTTTCACAAATTGTCAATCCATAGGCGTTGTATATCTCATGAAATGTGATTGCAGCGCCTTTTATGTTGGAAAAACCAAGAGGCCCTTTTTTCACAGAGTGAGGAACCATGTTTCTCTCATTCAAAAGAAAAAAATGGAAACCCAGATAAGCCGACATAGTGGTCTTTACCACTCTTTCGACTTGTCAAAAATGAATTTTTTTGCATTAGAGTATATTCCTATAAATGAGAGAGGTGGGGATCCCGATAAGAGTCTTTTACAAAGAGAGGCCAAGTGGATTTATTCACTGAAGGCCACTACTTATCCAGGGCTTAATGAGTCCATTAGTTATAAGCCCTTTCTCTGAGAATCCAGCTATGTTCATACATACAGTGTATCTGTTTGTTTTTTCTTATTTGTTTTTCATGCATGTTTATTTTATTCCTCGCAGGAATGACCGGATTTGTCTATCCCGGCCGCAGTTGATGTCATTTATATGTGCCTACCAAAATGTTTTGTAACATTAAACTTTATTGTATTTTTTACCTGGTATTGATTTGTTTAAGAGATATTGCTTTTTGCTTTTTTCTCTCTTTTTTTCCCTCCCTTTTTTTCATACCCCCTTTTTTTTCTTTTTTCTTTTTTTTTTTCTTCTTTTTTTTTTTTTTCTCTGTTTTATACTTTCACATTATTTTTTTTCCCCCCCCGTTTTTCCTCTTTTCTAATTTCCCTGTTGTTTTCCCTGTATCTCTTTGTAAGGGGTTATTTCATAAGGTGTCCAGGTTACCATACGGACGCCCAGGGCGTGCAATCCTTTGCCGTCAGTCGGCTTAAGAATTGACGCCGTCTGTGTGTTGAAAGTTTTTTCTGTTTGCCAAGTCCATTCTGGCATCTCTCTTTTCCATTTTCTACCATCTCAGTCTATATTGACGCTCTGATGTTTACCTTTCCAGCGATCTCCATTTGCTACCACCTTGTGGTTGTTTTGGAATATCGCTCGATGAGCCGCGGTTTTCCATCTTACCGCATCTGGTTTACCTTGAGCGTCATTTCTGGTGTGCGGCTTGACGTTCCATACGTCATTTCCGGACGCCCTTTAAACAACTGCGTAATTTCCGGTAAGAGCATCGGCCTATTCCAATCACGGAACTGATGCGTCCACCTCGCCTCTAAGTTTGGCGCCAAAGTGGCGTCCTATTGGCACGGGAGGGGGTTACTATAAGAGTATCTGTTTGTTGCTTGGGTGTTATAGCTGCTGCTATCGGGAGAGGCTTGCTTGTTTTAACCACGCAACCAAGGTATTTGAATTTAGGCAGAATACTTGATCTATTTGTTTATATAGATCCTTCTTTGACTGGCTCTTATTGGCAACCATTTACTTTGTAGATTGAAGCTGGGTTCATCTCTCTGACCGGCTGTGACTCTTGGTCCTCTCTCTTTGGAGTTTTAATCCGGAGTTTAAACAACCAGGTAGTTCTTTATATTTATTGTGAACATTTGTGGCTATTTGGGAGATTGGTTCACCAATCTTTTCCTTATTATTTTTATTTTTTCTTAATTATTATTTATAGGCAATATAAATCCGGATTGTTGAAATAGGGGTTCTCTGAGGTATATTTATTTATTGCCTCTACTTATCATCAATCAATACCTTATTTACTGATTATATATATTTAATTTAAATATTATCCTCTCCCCCAGATGGTTCTTCACCATTCTTCAGTGCTCTTTTATGCACATTGTTATTCTCTGTGCTCTGTGACAATAGTACCCCCTCTATGGTACACCAAGCTACTCCATTTCTGAATACCCCCGATTTGACCACAGCTATTCTATTCTACTTTTCCATCTATAATATATAGGTAATTTTGATGTCCTCATGCGGTTGGTCTGGTCTTTTTTTGTCATTCCTGTGTTGAATATGTAGCGACCTCACCCCTCTCACCCCCTTCTCATGCACGGCTTGTCTGTCTCATCTAGGGGTTAGCACTGGGGGGAGGGATGAGATACACCACGGCCCATGTCCTCCAATGTGTAGAGGTGAAAGCCAGAACTATTGGGTTTTGTGTATGTATCTCAGAGTCAAATCCTCTCCTCGGATTGACTCCCCTTTGCTCCTAGTAACCAGAGTTCCACACACTGAAAAGGTCCAACTCGTATTTATTCTTCTCAATAAATAGTCATACAGCACAGACAGGTTGAGACCCATATACCACTTCAGTATTTGTGGGGAGTAGGCCAAGGCACAATTCCTTTACATAGAGCTAACCACTGTAGTGTCACCAGTGACGAATAATCACTGCCACTGACTATATTGAACATACCATGAATTACCTTCGCTAACGTAGCCCCTATCAGGGGAAGGACATCCATCGAAGGCAGGTACCGGAGGCCTCTCCGCTTCTGCCATAGTACCTCACCCCAGGCTAAAGGTGAATGAGATGGACTCCCACTCCGGCCAGGTCAAGGGCACCTGGGCCCGGAACTCCGGAACGCCAGCACCCAAGCTGAACACCCGCTACAAATACTTTTTATTATTATTTTGTAAAGAAATTTCATGTGTATTGTTATTGTATGCTCATACTGTATATTCTGTGTTTCAGTAATTACTTGACAAAAAACTCCTGAAGAAGCCAGTTAGATTGGCGAAACGTCGAGAACATTTTGTCTGTATAACACTTTGAAATTAGATCTTATTATAAGATGGATTTTATTGTATTTTCTATATATATTCTTACCTTTTATATAAATAAAATCATATTTTGAGATACATATTGTATTTTTCCTGCAGCTTTAAAATCCCATCTTCTATATTTTTTTGTTCTTTCAAAAGGGGATAAGGTGCCTATTGACTTATGGATGTCAGGTATATTTTACTACTCTCCAGTGTTCTTGGTATGTTTGCTTATAAAAAAATTATGTTTCCAGCTCCAGGCTATTACTAGATTCCTCTTTCAAGGCTTACATTAACATACTACACCAGAGCAGTGGCGTTGTCTGTCCCTTCCCCCTCTTTGATCTATTAATCCTGCCTGCTATCATGGATTGTCTCTGGTAATAGAGAGGGGAGAGGTAATAGGGCTGGAGTATGAATATTTACAGTATGTCCTTCTCTGGCCAAGCGTTAGGAATTTTGTTGCCAGTGGTGTATGCTGGGGAAAGGCATACATATTTGGGTCACCTTGGAGGAGCAGTCCTTTGCCCTCAGGCTTATGTTAGGGCAACGCTGTATCCTGGCCTAGGCCAACAAGGCCCAAGCCTAGGGCTAGCACTTTGCAGGGGGACAGCAGGAAAGAGTCCCCGCCAGCTTGCGCTATACTGTTAGTGTAGTGCCAGTCTTATGGGGCGGACTGGGCTGAGAGGCAAATTAGTCTAGCACCCCTATAAAGCGGCTGCACAGCTTTTGGTATGTGGGCGGCCGGCATTCCGCAACTGTGGGGGGGCGCTGCTTCTAATTTTGACTGTCCTATCATCCTGGACCACAAACCTTCCTCACTGTGCTATGTTTTCTGCTGTACCATTGGCATGGTTATATCTTCTTAGTCCTCTCCATAAAATTATCAGAAATTTGTGCTTAAAGTAGAACTATAGGCGGCAACACTTTTTTTTTTTCATTTTGGTTAGAGTAAGGGAGGGTTATAGCCCCTGTCAGTTTATTTATTTACCATCCCTGTCCCATTGCAGAGATTTCTCTTCACTTCCTGCCCCATAGCCAAACAGGAAGTGAGAGGTAATCTATGCAAATTAGGGAACTCCATTACCACCCCCCCTCCCAGGCCCTCAGAACTAGTGTCCCCACTCAAAAATTTCAAGCGGGTCTTAAACAGAAAGGGGTGTGGCCTTGACAGGAAGGGGTAGGTCATATTTAAATTAGGGGGTGCACGAGTTAAGTCAGGCCTAGGGCAGCACAAAACCTAAATACACAACTGGGTTAGGAGAGGAGTGTTGTTAGTTGCCTTTCCATCTAAGCCTGCTACATAGGGAGGGCACAGGATGTGCTCCTAAGTGAAGGCCTGGATTTGGGCCAGAAGCTCTTCTGCCTTGCATCCAAGAAGGAATGCCAGGGAGAAACTTTGATGGCAGGAAAAGCTGGGAAGGAGTTGGATCTTCACATAGGCCTTGTAAATCAATTGGGAGGATACAATGAGAAGGCTGCAAGCCAGCTGGAGCTTTGCTACTAGGGATGATCTTTGAGTTCGAGTCGGACTCATGTTCGACTCGAACATTGCCTGTTCACCCGTTCGCCGAACAGCGAACAATTTGGGGTGTTCGCGGCAAATTTGAAAAGCCGCGGAAACACCCTGTAAAAGTCTATGGGAGAAATCTAAAGTGCTAATTTTAAAGGCTTATATGCAAGTTATTGTCATAAAGTGTTTGAGGACCCGGGTCCTGCCCCAGGGAACATGTATCAATGCAAAAAAAGTTTTAAAAACTGCCATTTTTTCGGGAGCAGTGATTTTAATAATGCTTAAAGTGAAACAATAAAAGTGAAATATTCCTTTAAATTTCGTACCTAGGGGGTGTGTATAGTATGCCTGTAAAGTAGCACTTGTTTCCTGTGCTTAGAACTGTCCCTGTACAAAGTGTAATTTCTGAAGGAAAAAAAGTCATTTAAAAGTACTTGCGGCTATAATGAATTGTCGGCTCCTGGCAATACAGAGAAAAGTCATTGATAAAAAAAAAAATGCGTGGGGGTCCCCCCAAATTCAATTAAGGCCGCAGGAAAAGAGGGGGGGACGAGAGATTGCCCCCCCTCCTGAACCGTACCAGGCCACATGCCCTCGACATGGGGAGGATGCTTTGGGGGTCTGTGACCCCTCAAAGCACTATGTCCCCATGTTGATGGGGACAAGGGCCTCATCCCCACAACCCTTGCCCGGTGGTTGTGGGGGTCTGCGGGCGGGGGGCGTAATTTTTTTTTTTCATTTGACGCAGGGTTCCCTTTAATATCCATACCAGACCTGAAGGCCCTGGAATATGAATTTGGGGGGACCCCCACACATTTTTATTTATTTTTTCATCAATGACTATTCTCTGTAATGCCAGGAGACGGCAATTCATTATAGCCGCGAGTCCTTTTAAATTACTTTTTTTCCTTCAGAAATGACACTTTGTGCAGGGACAGTTCTAAGCACGGGAAACAAGCGCTTCTTTACAGGCATACTATACACACCCCCCAGGTACAAAATTTTAATGGAATATTTCCCTTTTATTGTTTCACTTTAAGCATTATTAAAATCACTGCTCCCGAAAAAACAGCTGTTTTTAAAACTATTTTTTGCATTGTTACATGTTCCCTGGGGCAGGACCCGGGTCCCCAAACACTTTTTATGACAATAACTTGCATATAAGCCTTTAAAATTGGCACTTTAGATTTTTCATGTTCGAGTCCCATAGACTTTAACGGTGTTCGGATGATCGAACAAATTTATTGCCTGTTCGCATGTTCTGATGCAAACCGAACTGGGGGGTGTTCGGCTCATCCCTATTTGCTACATACAGTGATGCTGTTATCGACTTAAAGGTCCTTTGAACTGTATAAGCTAGAGGTGGATCTGGAGTCTATCTGAAGCCCTTACCCCTCTCTCCCTATTGGATGAATAAACCTATAAAATCCCTTAAAGTGGCTGGCACCCAATGTCTTACATTCCCCCATGACTAGCTATGGACTCAGCTATGGAGTAAATGCCAACCCACTCTGCCTCTAGAGGCCTCCTACATGCCTCTAGGGGTCAGGGGGTGCTACATTTGTAAATAGGGGATTGACGATATGATTTATCTATGATTTATTGGATGTTTTTTCTTTCTTTACCCTATTAAAGCAGAGCTCTACCCAAAAGTGGAACTTCCGCTTTAAGGTATCCTGACCCCCTGACATGCCACATTTGGAAAGTCATTTTTTTTGGGGGGGGGGGAGAGCGGGTACCTAGTCTTGACAGGTACCCAGCTTCCGCCTGGGTGACTCCTTCTCTGCCCTTCCCTCCCTGGAATCTCCTGGGATAGTCACAGGTCCCAGAAGATTGCCCAGCCATTCAGGACACGCAGCGCGACTCGCGCATGCGCAGTGCACACCCGGCTGCTGGGAGCCCACACTTGCAATACCGGCTCCGCGGACAGACGGGGAAGAGAACTGAGGCTTCGGGCGGCTGCATCGCTGGACCGTGGGACAGGTGAGCGTGTGTTTATTAAAAGTCACCAGCTACACTTTTTGTAGCTGCTGACTTTTAATATGCATGGGTCCAGTTGGAACTCCTCTTTATATGGCCTTGGCGTACGCCCCGGTAGATTCTTGAGTGCGGTGACTCCTATGTCTCTCAGCAATCTAATATTTTACATGTATTTATTACAAACAATGAGAATTTTAATATTATTTAGTATATGTTTTGATGTATTGTAATACGTGTTGTTTTCTATTCAACCTTGATTTTTTTTATACCGCTTATCTGACCTCCTGAAGAAGCGAACCTTTGCTGTGAGAAACGTGTTGAGAATTTGGGGCCTGTCTCAACCACCGCCTTTACACTTTGGATACGACCAAACTTTTAACAGAAGCGGACACAAAATTATTATTTGTGCTTTATGAGACACATTATATTGATGTAACATACATACATTTGGGCTAGGAGTGCGACATAACTCCCTCTGGTGAAGTCTAATCATTTTGTACTATGGGTTATGGTTGCCTGTTTTTATGAACTACTTGAATTTTAATGCATACCAATAAATATTTTTGATCTTTAAACAATTTTGTTTGGATTTCTTAAAAGTGCACTTGTTACTATGCTCTTATTTAATTGTCTATTCATATACAAGATGTGGCACCCTGTTATACACTCACCGGCCACTTTATTAGGTACATCTTGCTAGTACCGAGTTGAACTGCCTTCATTCTTCGTGGAATAGATTCAAGAAGGTGTTGGAAACATTCTTCAGAGATTTTGGTCTATATTGACATGATAGCATCACACAGTTGCTGCAGATTTGTCGGCTTCACATCCATGATGCAAATCTCCCGTTCCACCACAACCCAAAGGTGCTCTATTGGATTGAGATCTGGGGACTGTGGAGGCCATTGGAGTACAGTGACCTCATTGTCATGTTCAAGAAACCAGTGGTGAGATGATTGGAGCTTTGTGACATGGTGCATTATCCTGCTGGAAGGAGCCATCAGAAGATGGGTACACTGCAGTCATAAAGGGATGGACATGGTCACCAACAATACTCAGGTAGGCCATGTTTTTTTAAAAAGATGCTCAATTGGTACTAAGGAGCTCAAAGTGTGCCAAGAAAATATTCCCCACACCATCACACCACCACCAGCCTTAAAACAAGGCAGGATGGATCGATGCTTTCATGTTGTTTACACCAAATTCTGAACTATCTGAATGTCACAGCTGAAATCGAGACTCGTCAGAACAGGCAACATTTTTCTAATCTCGTTCAATTTAGGTGAGCCTGTGGAAATTGTAACCTTGGTTTCCTGTTCTTAACTGAGAGGAGTGGCATTCGGTGTGATCTTCTGCTGCTGTAGCCCATCTGCTTTAAGGTTTGATGTGTTGTGTATTCAGAGATGGTATTCTGCATACCTTGGTTGGAAGGAGTGGTTATTTGAGTTACTGTTACCATTCTATCATCTCGAACCAGTCTGCCCATTATAATCTGACCTCTGAAATCAACAAGGCATTTCCATCCACACAACTGCAGCTCACTGGATATTTTCTCTTTTTCGGACCATTCTATGTAATCCCCAGAGATGGTTGTGTGTGAAAATCCCAGTAGATCAGCAGTTTTTTAAATATTAAGACCAGTCCATCTGGCAACAACAACCATGGCACATGCAAAGTCACTTAAATCCCCTTTTTTCTCCATTCTGATGCTCAGTTTGAACTTCAGTCTAGATGCCTACTGTAAATGCATTGAGTTGCTGCAATGTGATTGGCTGACTAGCAATTTGTGTTACCAAGCAATTAAACAGGTGTACTTAATAAGATGGCCAGTATATCCTTGTCCAATATTCCAAGTACTGCAAATTTTTCAAGGTAATCAGGCATTTGGTGCACATAAACTGCCTATTAAAGTGTTTGTAAACCTTTACAGACCACTTTCACCTACAGGTAAACCTAGATTACGGCTTACCTGTAGGTGGTGGAAATATCTCCTAAACCTACATGGTTTAGGAGATATTTACAATTCCCTGTACGGCGATGTCTTCTGCGCATGCGCCGATGTATTCGGCGCATGCACGCTGTGCCATTTCTAGCTGGGGTCATGGCGTGACTGGCGGCTCCCGCGCACATGTGCGGGAGTGACGTCACGCGACTCCGGACAGTCACAGAGCCGGAGTCTGCGGCCCTGGAAGGAAGAGGGCTGAAGATGGATGCTTCCTGCAACAGGGTATGTTTCAGGTAAGTGACACATAATAGGCTACTATGCGATGCGTAGTAGCCCATTATGCTTTAGCTTTGCAGGCAGGGCTGGTTCAAGAATTTTTGACACCCTAGGCGAAACCTCATTTTGCCTCCCCCATTGGCTCCAGCCCTGACTCCATCCCCTTTGCCCTGCCCATTTGATAGGAAGCATCGTTTCTGCTTCCTCTAGCGCTGGCTCCAGTGCTGCGCTGCTCCTCTAATTACACTACCAGCAAGACGGAGCAGCTGCCCGAGACTAAGTTAGTTACATGCTGCAGCCTGCAGAGCATGCAGACGTGGAGGGAATTCAGCAGCCGGGCGCCCCTAGGCAGCAGTGTGCCCTAGGCGGCTTCCTAGTTTGCCAAGTGGTAGCACCAGCCCTGTTGCAGGGAAGCAAAGAGGAAGTAGAATAAGGTGACCAGATTTTTAAAATGAAATCCAGGGACATATTTTTATTTTTTTACTAGAAATGGCGGCAATCAGCAACTCTCTGCCCGTCGCAGCCGCCCACCATACAGCCTGTCAAGTCTTACTCTCCAGGCCCCAGCTACTATTGGGTGGGGAGCGGAGGACATCACTCCACCGGGGATGGCAAGGAGATAGGTAGGCAGCTGGCCGGGACTTGAGCCAAGGCAGAAGAACATGCAAGCGGAGCTGAATGGGTATGCACCAGAAACTGAAGAAATATTCCCTCCGCTCCGACTAGCACATGATCATCAGAGAGGGGCACAGATAATGAAAAAAAATACACCCCCCTAAGCTAGTAGGAGCGGCGAAGCAGGGGGGTGTAATTCAGATTTTTTTTTTTATTCTGCACTGACTGTCTTTGAAATTGCCCCAGCCCCTGTTCAAATCCAATCCGGGGACAGACTTGGTCCGGGGACAGTGTCCTCAATCCGGGGACTGTCCCCAGAAACCGGGGATGTCTGGTCACCCTAAAGTAAAAGCCATCAGGGTTTACTTCCTCTTTAAGGAGTATATAAAAAAAAATATATATTTTGTGCCTGGAGTTCAGCTTTAAGAAAAGTTGTACTTTAAGCAGGCTTTATTTCAGGGTTTATATAAATTGAGAACAGCCTGTGAAAGTAATTTGCAACGGCGCTAAGAACAAGATGATAAAATCAAGCCTGGCACAGCAACATAACATTTTAAAAATAAAACCATCCACTTCATCATCTGATTTAAATTGGCTATATTCAGAAAGGACTCTACGCACACAATTACTACCGGAAGGTTATTCATACTACATGGCCTTATGCCCATTATCTAATGCCCCTTCACTAATGACACCAATCTTGCCACACAAACCATGCACAGCAGCAGGAGGCCTGGAGCATTGGTACAGAGAGGGAAAAAAGCTTTAGTGCTTATTAGCAAGACTGACGGTCCTGCGCACAAAATTGCCGGCATCTAGCTTCTTCTGTTGTGCCGGGAGATACTCTGAAGGCTTGACACATCTATAGCGATCACTTCCCGCTGACAAGGCCAGTCTCCTGAACCTGACAACTACATTTGTACATTGATATATATCTTCAGCTCCGCAGGCCTACTAGAAACATGCTTTGCACAAAAAGAAATACACACATTTTAACTCCATTATAACACTTGGATCAAAGGAAATATTTGGATGTTACACACAGCAGCCAACTTGGTTAGAGCTGTGATATCTGCAGCGAAAGCTAGAATATTAAAGGTTAGAGCGTAAAGTAGAAGAAAAGCCTAGGGCTAACTATTCTCAACCCCTTACCAACCAGGCCAATTCTGACATTTCTCTCCTACATGTAAAAATCATCATTTTTTTGCTAGAAAATTACATAGAACCCCAAAACTATATATATTTTTTTTAGCAGAGACCCTAGAGAATACAATGGCGGTCCTTGCAACTTTTTATGTCGCGCGGTATTTGCGCAGCAATTTTTCAAACACGTTTCAAACGTGCTTTAAAAAAAACAAAACAGTAAAGTTAGCCCAATGTTTTTGCAGGAAAATGATAAATTGTTTTCAAAATGCTTTACAAATAAATATGTGAAAAGTGTGGTGTACATTTGTATTCAGCCCCCTGAGTCAATACTTTGTAGAACCACCTTTCACTGCAATTACAGCTGCAAGTCTTTTTGGGGATGTCTCTACCAGCTTTGCACATCTAGAGAGTGACCATTTTTGCCCATTCTTCTGTGCAAAATATCCCAAGCTCTGTCAGATTGGATGGAAAGCATCTGTGAACAGCAATTTTCAAGTCTTGCCACAGATTCTCAATTGGATTTAGGTCTGCACTTTGACTAGGCCATTCTAACAGATGAATATGCTTTGATGTAAACCATTCCATTGTAGCTCTGGCTGTATGTTTAGGGTTGTTGTCCTGCTGGAAGGTGAACCTCTGCTCCGGTCTCAAGTCTTTTTTCCAGGCTCTAACAAGTTTTCTTCCAAGATTGCCCTGTATTTGGCTCCATCCATCCTACCGATACCTATCCCTACTGAAGAAAAGCATCCCCACAGCATGATGCTGCCACCACCATGTTTCACGGTGGGGATGGTTTGTTCAGGATGATGTGCAATGTTAGTTTTCCGCCACATATAGCATTTTGCTTTTAGTCTCATCTGACCAGAGCACCTTCTTCTTGCTGTGTCCCCCACATGGCTTCTCGCAAACTGCAAACAGGACTTCTTATGGCTTTATTTCAACAATGGCTTTCTTCTTGCCACTCTTCCATAAAGGGCAGATTTGTGGAGTGCACGACTAATAGTTGTCCTGTGGACAGATTCTCCTACCTGAGCTATGGATCTCTGCAGCTCCTCCAGAGTTTCCATGGGCCTCTTGGCTGCTTATCTGATTAATGCTCTCCTTGCCCGGCTTGTCAGTTTAGGTGGACGGCCATGTCTTGGTAGGTTTGCAGTTGTGCCATACTCTTTCCATTTTCGGATGATGGATTGAACAGTGCTCCGTGAGATGTTCAAAGCTTGGGATATTTTTTGAAACCTAACCCTGTTTTAAACTTCTCCACAACTTTATCCCTTACCTGTCTGGTGTGTTCCTTGGTCTTCATTATGCTGTTTATTCACTAAGGTTCTCTAACAAACCTCTGAGGGCTTCACAGAACAGCTGTATTTATACTAATATTAAATTACACACAGGTGGACTCTATTTACTAATTATGTGACTTCTGAAGGCAATTGGTTCCACTAGATTTTAGTTAGGAGTATATGAGTAAAGGGGGCTGAATACAAATGTCTGCCCCGGTCCCTGTTCCTGCGCCGTCATGTTGAAAACTTCACTTCATAGTGAACCAGTGAGAGATGAAGCACGTGATGTGTTGTGTGACACTACACATACATTTGTTGCAATAAAAAAATACCTTCCCCCAAGATCTTGCGAGATCTTAGGGAGAAGTTTCCCATAGTCCAGCTGTGGCCAATGCTCCATCCTCTCCTGTGCATATTCCACTGGCTGACACAGGGGAGATCACATGACTGGACTGAAGTGGCCTGAAAATAGATTCGTTGGCATAGGTTTTAGGAGGGAGTGTTTTTAAGACTGGTTAGGTTTAAGTTGGAATTCCACTCTCACGGACATCTAAAGTCTCCCGCATTTTACGATTGGCTCACGGACAACCGCAAGTGTGGCACGATCTCCTGGCTGACAGCCGGGAGCCGCTAGGGTGTCCACGTGTCCTGGATTGCCTGGGATTGTCCCGCAATTTAAATCTCTGTCCCAGGCGCCTTCATTTCAGGACAGTACAGAGTCACAGAATGAAATAGGGGACACACAGCTAGTGGCAGCCTCTCTAACGGATCACCGGTGAATCTGGTTGCTAGCGCCGCCCCGCTTGGCATCTGGCAACCAGTGATGTCATACTCACAGGCTCTCAGAGTGAGGCCGGGTCAGGAGCGAGGCCCGTGTTAGTGCTGCAGTGGCTCCACCCACCTGGTCCACCACGTGGGATTCATGATCATGCAGCAGAGAGACTAGTCTGGGTCCTGACCTGGGACTCTGGGAGTGACAGGAGCGCAGCAGCTGGGAGTCGAGTCCTGTTTGGAGACTCTGGTCTAGAGTACTGTGTGCAGTGTGAGTGTTATGATCATCATCTTTGTATGTGTTCTGCCCATAGGTGTGCGCAGCATATTGCATTAGGGTGTGCACCCCAAAGCCCAAACACACAATACCGATCACTAACGGTGTTCATTCAGAAAGAGAAGGGGCCGGTAAATTACATATTTACTGGCACCTTCCCCACTCCTAAAACATCCCAGCAGCAACAGCCGATAGGAAAGGAGGGAAGCTGGCAGCGCTGCGGGGGGAAAGATGGGAGCCGGAGCAGTAGAGGAAATCTGTGCTGCACATGGTGATTAGGATGTGCCTGGGCACACCTGGCACACCCTGTGCGCACGCCTATGGTTCTGCCACTGTGTGGCACTGGCACCTGGCTCAGATCAACAGCTGCCTGACAACTCCTATTCCTATTTTGCTCTGCCCCACTTTGTAAGCAGTGCTTACAAAAATATATGTCCACAGGGGTGGTTGCAGATACAGTCTAAAAACTAAGCACCTCTTACATGCTTCTTATCTATGTTTGCATATTTATTCCTAGGTATAACTATAGCAAAGGTTTAACTATAGATCAGGTAACTGCTATGGGGCTCATAAGCATGGTGTCCGATTGTCTACTCACTCCGGTCCTGTACATGGCTTGGCTATGGAGTCCAAAGCCAAGCCATGTACTCCTTTGGAGAGCGGACACCATGCTTATGAGCCCCATAGCAGTTACCTGATCTATAGTTACACCTTTGCTATAGTTACACCTTTGGAAAGAGGAATAAATATTTAAACATAGGTACAAAGCATGTAAGCAGGAGGTGCTTAGTAAGTTTTTATACTGTACCTGCAACCACCCTGGCTGTGGACATATATTTTTGGGGCTGGGTTGCCTTTTCCTGTTACCCAAAAGCTCTGTTCATGGCTCAAATATTGCCCTGGCAATTGACAATGAAGGGATAGACGAGGAGAAGTGTTTTTTTATGTAGTCATTAGTGATATCATGAATGACAGACAGCACAGTATGAAACCATTCTTATCCTTGGAGGAGAGGTTACCGCTCAGGTGTGACTGATGAGTCTTTCACAGGATCCAGAGCCGTGGGTGCAGGCAATGCATATAGAAATGCAAAACTTAGAAGGACGCTTGGACAGCCGCACTCCAAAGAAATGGTTCTTTTATTAAAACAAAAGCACAAAAGACATGCCACAGCCATGCCATAGCCATAGACCACTGCTGGCCTGCAGCCAGCAGTGTGAAAAACACTAATCTAGGAGTATATAAATGTTTCTATTTTAACCACTTTCTTACCGTGCACTTAAACCCCCTTCCTGCCCAGGCCAATTTTCAGCACTGTCACACTTTGAATGATAATTGCTCGATCATGCTACGCTGTACCCATATGAAATTTTTATAATTTTTTTTACAAAAATAGAGCTTTCTTTTGGTGGTATTTAATCACCACTGGGGTTTTTATTTTTTGCTAAAAAAATAAAAAAAGACCAAAATATTTTAGAAAAAAACCCAGTTTTCATAGTTTGTTATATGTGTAGCGGGGTCCCCTTTAAGACTCCCGGGACTACCTTGCCCAGAATCCCTTTCGGCAATGTTTCCAACCCAGAGACTCATGGGAGGGGTTATAAAAGGAGGAGGCGAGGCTGGGCTCGGCCTCTTTGGGACACGAGACTTCAGTGACTGATCCTCCTGTGCGGATGTGCCGGAGTGCAAGGCCTGAAGCCTGAGGCCTTGCGTAGCACCAAAGAGCCTTCCACCCCACTGCGAGCCAGGGTGGCATCTGACTTCGCTTGTCTACGGCCTTGGTTGGATCGGGGACCCGATCGCTGGAGACACTGTGTGTGTGTGAGGACACAGTCGGTGGAAGTTCCCGGACTGGGATCGCGTCCGGAGGGGTGAGCGAGCGTATGCTCAGACCATATACTGATTATTGCTGATGTGCCTATAGACTGCCGTGGCCCACAAGTTTATATCTGATACTCTCACTGGAGACCCATATCAGAGCTGAACTCAGAGGAGTCTTCAGTAAAGTATTTATTTCACCACAATCTTCCCACTGGATTACAAATGTTATTCTGTTATGTGCACCACCTTTAAAGAATTGCCGGTAAAGGAACCATCATCCCCTATAGACTGAGTTTTAGATATCTGAGCCAGGCCTGGCCAGCTAGTTAGTTCATTTAGTTACTGCGCCACAGGGCGCCTAGTTAACGGTCGCCCACGTGGCCCACCTTTACTGTTCATCTAATGCAAAGTATGTTTATTGCTGCAGGGCTCTGCAAATTATTACCTGTACACTGTTACCACTGTTAACCTTTTTACCATAAGCTTAAAGTAAATTTGATACCCCTTTCATTATTGCCTTGGTGTCTGAGATTTCTCATACAGTATAAGAAATATATTGCTGCCAGAACTAACTGTGCCAGTAGGGGGTTGAGTACATTGCCGGGGGTTGGCGGAGCTGTTTTCAGGGCCCAAACTAAATCTGCGGCCTTCTTAGTTGAAGGTATCGCTACATAAAATTTTGCAAACAGGTAATTTTTCTCCTTCATTGATGTGCGCTGATGAGGCTGCACTGATGGGCACTGATAAGTGCCACTGAAAGGTTCCAAACATTGGCAAACAAAATGTATCAAGAATCATCTTTTTTGGGGCGGGCGGTCTCTGAATGGCAATTGAAAAAATGTGGTCACCCTAAGAAACTGGCCCCTCCTCCCAGCCAGGGGAGGCAGTGGCATCGCTATGGGGATCGATTGTGCCAAAGCAGGTGCAGCACGGGACTTCCTATGTGTCCCCGTCCTCCTCTCGTAACCCTCAAGCTCCCCCAATCACTGAGCGCCCCGCCCTCCGCCAGTCCAGCTCAGAGAGAGTTAGGAAGCCGGGACAGAAAATGGGAGATGAGGAGCAGCTGTGTGGAGGGAGCTTGTGTCAGATTGAAACAGAGGGAGGAGTGAGTCCAGGAGTGAGTGGGAGAGAGCTGGTGAGTGTAAGGACGGCGCTCATTACTTTGTTATACACTGCAATGTCTTCTCTGGCAGCACTGTGTTCCTGGCTGGCTCTCTGTGTGCTTCCACACAAAGCCTGGTGACTGTGCAGGCAGCCCCTGAGTGATGTACACACATGGTGGGATCATGGGAGCTATAGAGGAGTGCTGGTACCTGGGAGGCAGGTGAATCAATTTGGTGGGAAATACTGACTGGTCAATTATTCTCCCAGGTGACCTAGTCTGGGGGCAGGGGGACACTGATCAAAGGGGGAGTACAAATTTCAGGTGATTTCTCCATTTCTCTGTATGCATCCAGCTCACACTGACCCTCCCCAATGTCTGTTGGCTGAGCCCATTTGCTGTTTCCGCTGCCCTGATGTAAAGGGGAACTCTTCAGGCTCTGATGGTGGGGGGGGGGGGCATGTGTGGGGGGGTTGCGTGGAGCAGCGCGCCGCGCTGCACCACCTCCCTGAGATGGGTTTGCCACCTCCCTGAAATTAGTTTTTGCAGGTTGGGATGTCTGCTCTAGCCTTTCTGGTCAGTGTGACAGTGCTAATTAGTCATCTAATTAGTCATCTCTCCCCATTAGTGATCAGTGATCAGTGTTAATTAACCCCTTTGTTTTGCATTAGTGGACAGTGGCAGCTTTTATTAATCTCTTCATGCAGCAAGACACATGGGTTAATTAGCACTACCCTGGGCACTAATCCAGCACAAAGGGGATTAATTAACACCACCACTGACACCTCAGTGACCATTGACAGTACATTAACCCATTTGTTACTGGCCTACACACTCCTCAAGCACTTAACCAGCCCAGTTCACAACATTACACTTGTTGTTTAGCCTTATCTGCCTTCTGCTTTTATTAGGGAATTGTTCAGTTGCTCACTTATCTAATCTGACCGACATGCCAGCCAGCTCCCTCACGGCATCGCTCTTTTTGTCCCAGACTCTGAATGACATCATGTCACAGGCCAGGACTAGAAATCCTCACAGACTGCTCCCACCCCCCCCCCCCTCAACCCCCACAGCTCAGTAATGCCCTGTACACACGGTCGGAATTTCCGATGGAAAAAGTCAGATGGGAGCTTTTCATCGGATATTCCGACCATGTGTTTGCCCAATCTGACTTTTTCCTTACGAAATTCTGACGGACTTAGATAGAGAACATGTCCTCAATTTTTCCGAAAATCCGTTCGTCTGTATGCAATTCCGATGCATTAAAAACCATGCATGCGCAGAATCAAGTCGACGCATGCTCGGAAGCATTGAACTTAATTTTTCTCAGCTCGTTGTAGTGTTGTACGTCACCGCGTTCTTGACGGTCGGAATTTGGTGTGACCGTGTGTATGCAAGACAGCTTGAGCGGAATTTCGTCGGAAAAACCACCCGAGTTCATTCCGACGGAAAAAACGGTCGTGTGTACAGGGCATAAGAGCACTGTGTGTGCATAGTCCGTTCTGGGCAGCATTGCTGTGCATCTGTATCCAACATCACTGCAGTCCACCTGTGCCTCCCTCCTGTGAATTGTTGCACCCAGGGCTCCTGCCTCTTTGTCCCCTCCCTTGCCTCGGCCCTGTTTGTAAGTGTATCACTTAGGCCTCATTCAGAGTGGGTAAATAGGTTGGATAGGCTGCTGTGTTTAGATTCAGCTAAACAATATTCTTGGATACAGCAGCACCATGTTCTTTGGCCATATTCAAACTGGACAATTATCTGAGGTAAGAAGATCCCTTGACCAACACACCCTCTGCTCCAGGACCGGTATAATGTTATTTGTAGTTCATTGCCTGCACTGACAACACTATTTGAGACACAATTATATTACCAAAAGTATTGGGACACCTGCCTTTACACGCACCTGAACTTTAATGGCATCCCAGTCTTAGTCTGTAGGGTTCAATATTGAGTTGGCCCAAAGTTTGCAGCTATAACAGCTTCAACTCTTCTAGGAAGGCTGTCCACAAGATTTAGGGGTGTGTCTATGGGAATGTTTGACCATTCTTCCAGAAGTGCATTTGTGAGATCAGGCACTGATGTTGGGCAAGAAGCCCTAGCTTGAAGTCTCCGCTTGAATTCATTCCAAAGGTGTTCTATCGGGTTGCGTTCAGAACTCAGAATTGGCAGGCCAGTCAAGTCCCCCCCCCCCCCCCAAACTCACTCATCCATGTTTTTATGGACCTTGCTTTGTGCACTGGTGCGCAGTCATGTTGGATCAGGAAGGGGCCATCCCCAAACTCTTCCCACAAAGTTGGGAGCATGAAATTGTCCAAAATGTCTTGGTATGCTGATGCCTTATGAGTTTCCTTCACTGGAACTAAGGTGCCAAGCCCAACCCCTGAAGAACAACCCCACACCATTATCCCCCCTCTACCAAATTTTATTCTTGGCACATTGCAGTAAGGCAGGTACCGTTCTCCTGGCAACCGCCAAAACCCAGAAACATCCATTGTTTTGCCAGACAGAGAAGCGTGATTCATCACTCCAGAGTCCAGTGGCGGCGTGCTTTACACTACTGCATCCAACGTTTTTCATTGCACTTGGCGATGTAAAGCTTGGATGCAGCTGCTCGGCCATAGAAACCCATTCCATGAAGCTCTCCACGCACGGTTGTGCTAATCTGAAGGCCACATGACGTTTGGAGGTCTGTAGATATTGACTCTGCAGACAGTTGGCAACTTTTGCGCACTGAGCATGCGCTGACCCCGCTCTATTCTTTTACGTGGCCTGCCACTTTGTGGCTAAGTTGCTGTTGTTCCCAGTTGCTTCCAATTTGTTATAATACCACTAACAGTTGACAGTGGAATATTTAGTAGCAAGGAAATTTTACGGATGGACTTATTGCACAGGTGGCAACCTATGACAGTACCACGCTTGAATTCACTGAGCTCCTGAGAGCGACCCATTCTTTCACAAATTTTTGTAGAAGCAGTCTGCATGTGCTTGGTTTTATACACCTTTGGCCATGGAGGTGATTGGAACACCTGAATCCAATGATTTGGAGTAGGCATGTGCATTTCGTTTCATTCCGAATCGAAATTCGGACGAATTTTCATTATTCGGACGTTCGGATGCATCCGAATTAACGAATTACAATGCTAACAAATTCAACCGAATCCGAAATAACGTTTCGAATCGAAAAACCACTGACGAAATTTGAATCAAATTCAAAAAAAATTTGAATCGAATTAGAAAAAAATTCGAATCGAATTAGAAAAAAATTTGAATCGAATTAGAAAAAAATTCTAGTCGAATCAAATTTGAAAACAATTAGAATAGAATCGAAAATATTGGAAAGAATCGAATAGAAAAACAATAGAACAGAATAGAAAAAAAACACAATATATATTAGGCTTGTGCAATTCATTTTGTAACAAATCGAAATTCGTCCGAATTTAGCAACTTTCGGACGTTCGGAAGCGATCGAATTTCCGAACAAAGCAATTACGAATAAAACCGAATCCGACATAAATTATATCGCAAATAGCGAATGCCCTGAATGTCTTCGGCATTATTCGTTATGAAAAAAGTTACGAATGTACGAATCCATTCGAAGCACAATAATGGCGCGTACACACGACCGCTTTTAATGTCATTGAAAAAAACTGCGTTTTTCTCGACATGATTCTTCTCAAGCCTGCCTTGCCTACACACTATCGTGAAAAAAAATGCTTGTGCAAAGCGCGGTGACGTACAACACGTACGACGGCACTATATACTGTATTTATTGACGTATAACACTCACTTTTTTACCCTGAAAATAGAGGGTAAACTTCCCTCTCAAAGTTAGGGTGCGTGTTATACGCTTGTGCGTGTTATACGTCGATAAATACGGTATGTGTCCAGAATCAACGAAAAACAATGTACTCTACCGAAAGTACGAATTATAAATCAACTAAAAATAAGGCTTACATTAATACGAATCATTCCGATTCAATGAAAAATGTCGCTTGCGAAAATACGAATTAGTCCGAACACGAAAAATCCCGTCTAGGAAAATTACGAACGATTACGAATCAACAGGACCGAAAAGAAACGAACCGAAACAAAACAAATTTTTCCGTCGTGCACAAGTCTAATATATATATAGTATATTTTATTCTATTCTGTTCTATTTTTTTTTCTAGTCTATTTTCTATTTCTATTCTAATCTTTTCTAATTGGAATTCGAAAAATCGGTCGCATTCGAAAATATTTCAACCAAATTCAAAAATATTTCTACCGGATTCGATAATATTTCATCCGCATTCGTTAATATTTCAACCAAATTCGATAATATTTCAACTGGATTCTAAATTATTCCAACCGAATAGAAAAGACCATGTTCCGACATTCGAATTTTGTATAGAATAAATTCAAATTCCAATTAGAAAAGATTAGAATAGAAATAGAAAATAGACTAGAAATAGACTAGACTAGGGAAATGGCTGCTAATAGTTTGCAGGAGACCTGTAAAAAAAATGAAATAGATGCTTATAGTCTGCAGATCTGATGAGAAAATGAAATAGATACTAATAGTCTGCAGGAGATCTGCAAATTTTTTTTATATAAATGCTAATAGTTTGCAGGAGTTTGGATGGAAATAAATAGTAATCTGAAAAAAAATAAAAATGAAATAGATTCTAATAGTCTGCAGGAGATCTGCTGAAATAAAGGAAATGGCTGCTCTAATGCAAAAAAATAAAATAAAAATGAAATAGATGCTAATAGTCTGCAGGAGATCTGCAAAAAAATGAAATAGATGTTAATATACTGCAGGAGATCTGATGGAAATAAATAGTAATCTGCAAAAAAAAAAATAGATGCCATTTATTTCCATCAGATCTCCTGCAGTATATTAACATCTATTTAATTGTTTTTGCAGATCTCCTGCAGACTATTAGCATCTATTTCATTTTTCTTTTCTTTTTCTTTTTTTGCATTAGAGCAGCCATTTCCTTTATTTCAGCAGATCTCCTGCAGACTATTAGCATCTATTTCATTTATTTATTTTTGCAGATTACTATTTATTTCCATCCGATCTCCTGCAGACTATTAGCATTTATATAATTTTTTGCAGATCTCCTGCAGACTATTAGTATCTATTTCATTTTCTCATCAGATCTGCAGACTATAAGCATCTATTTCATATTTTTTTTGCAGGTCTCCTGCAAACCATTAGCAGCCATTTCCCTAGTCTAGTCTATTTCTAGTCTATTTTCTATTTCTATTCTAATCTTTTCTAATTGGAATTTGAATTCATTCTATACAAAATTCGAATGTCGGAACATGGTTTATTATAATCTTTTCCATTCGGTTGGAATAATTTCGAATCCGGTTGAAATATTATTGATTTTGGTTAAAATATTAACGAATGCGGATGAAATATTATCGTATCGGTAGAAATATTTTCGAATTTGGTTGAAATATTTTCGAATGCGACCGATTTTTTGAATTCCAATTAGAAAAGATTAGAATAGAAATAGAAAATAGACTAGAAAAACAATAGAACAACAGAATACAATATAGATACTATCTATTTCATAAAAAAAAAATTGCAGATTACTATTTGTTTCGGATGAGACCTGCAAAAAAAAAAAAAATATGAAATAGATGTTAATATACTGCAGGAGATCTGATGGAAATAAATAGTAATCTGCAAAAAATCCGATTGAAATATTATCGAATCCGGTTGAATTTTTTTCGAATCCGGTTGAAATAGTTTCGAATGCGGTTGAAATAATTTCGAATCATGTTGAAATAATTTCGAATCCGGTAGAAATATTTTTGAATTCGGTTTAAATATTTTCGAATGCGACCGATTTTTCGAATTCGGTCGAAAACTAAAACGAAATCCGAAAACAAATTTAACGAATTTAACGAATCTAACTAAACAAAATTAATTAATTAACAAAATAAAACTAAACGAAACAAAACAATTTTTTTCCTTTTGCACATGTCTAATTTGGAGGGATGTCCCAATACTTTTGGCAATATAGTGTACAGTGCCTTGAAAAAGTATTCATACCCCTTGACATTTTCCACATTTTGTCATGTTATAACTAATAACTTAAATGTATTTTATTGGGATTTTATGTGATAGACCAACACAAAGTGGCACATAGTTGTGAAGTGGAAGGAAAATTATAAATGGTTTTCCTTTTTTTTTTTTACAAATAAATATTCGAAAAGTGTGGTGTGCATTCGTATTCAGCCCCCTTTACACCTGTGTGTAATTTAGTCTCAATATAAATACAGCTGTTCTGTGAAGCCCTCAGAGGTTTGTTAGAGAACCTTATTGGAAAAACAGCATCATGAAGACCAAGGAACACACCAGACAGGTCAGGGATAAAGTTATGGAGAAGTATAAAGCAGGGTTAGGTTAGAAAAAATATCCCAAGCTTTGAACATCTCACAGAGCACTGTTCAATCCATCATTCAAAAATGGAAAGAGTATGGCACAACTGCAAACCTACCAAGATACAGCTGTCCACTTAAACTGACAGGCCGGGCAAGGAGACCATTAATTCGAGAAGCAGCCAAGAGGCCCATGGTAACTCTGGAGGAGCTGCAGAGATCCACAGCTCAGGTGGGAGAATCTGTCCACAGGACAACCATTAGTCGTGCACTCCACAAATCTGGCCTTTATGGAAGAGTGGCAAGAAGAAAGCCTTTTGAAGTCACGTTTGCAGTTGGTGAGAAACCATGTGGGGGACACAGCAAACATGTGGAAGAAGGTGCTCTGGTCAGATGAGACCAAAATTGAACTTTTTGACCTAAAAGCAAAACGCTATGTGTGGTGGAAAACTAACACTGCACATCACCCTGAACACACCATCCCCACCGTGAAACATGGTGGTGGCAGCATCATGTTGTGTGGATACTTTTCTTCAGCAGGGACAGGGAAGCTGGTCAGAGTTGATGGGAAGATGGGAGGAGCCAAATACAGGACAATCTTAGAAGAAAACCTGTTAGAGTCTGCAAAAGACCTGAGACTGGGGTGGAGGTTCACCCTCCAGGAGGACAACTACCCTAAACATACAGCCAGAGCTACAATGGAATGGTTTAGATCAAAGCATATTCATGTGTTAGAATGGTCCAGTCAAAGTCCAGACTTAAATCCAATTGAGAATCTGTGGCAAGACTTGAAAATTGCTGTTCACAGACACTCTCCATCCAATATGACAGAGCTTGGGATATTTTGCAAAGAAGAATGGGCAAAAATGTCACTCTCTAGATGTGCAAAGCCGGTAGAGACATCCCCAAAAGACTTGCAGCTGTAATTGCAGAGAAAGGCGGTTCTACAAAGTATTGACTCTGGGGGGCTGAATACAAATGTACTCCATACTTTTCACATATTTATTTGTAAAAAAAAAATTGAAAACCATTTATCATTTTCCTTCCACTTCACAATTATGTGGCACTTTGTTTCGGTCTATCACATAAAATCCCAATAAAATACATTTACGTTTTTTTTGTAACATGACAAAATGTGGAAAATGTCAAGGGATATGAAAACCTTTTCAAGGCACTGTGTATATGTGTGTGTGTGTATATATATATATATTCATACATTTTAAACTGCTAAAACATAAGACAGCTATTTTCTATCTTCTGCTCAATATTCAATGTATTCAGCTACTTAAAAATAGCTTTAGTGAAGCTTCAAGCGTGAAAATGTTCTTTATTGTTGGGAATGGTAAAAGAAAACATTTCATGTTGAGTTGTTTTTTTTTTTTTTTTGCTCTGAAAGTGCCAATAACAGATGAATCTTGGAAAAATATAAATCCTGTTAAACATAACTACTGAAAAGGAATTTCTGAGATTTTACACATCTGCTAAATACCACACACAGCATCCCCTAGCCTGCACACTACCGATATCCCAGGAACAGGGAGTTGTAAATCAAGAGTTTGGCTGCAGTGCCACCTGGTTGTAAAATTTGGTACAGTTCCTTAATTGTATAGATAAGACACCCTGAATATATTTTATTACATTAGTGATTAGTGATGGGCACTTATAGGTGGCACTGATAGGCGGCACTGATGGGCACTGATAGATGGAACTGGATAGACAACACTGATGAGGAACTACTGATGGACTTTACTGATTGGCACCTGAAGTTCACTGACAGGAATTGCTGATGGGGCTCTGATTGGCACATTTAGTACAAAATAACAGAAAAAGTCAATGTGCATAACTATTCACCCCCCTAAAGTCAATACTTTGTAGAGCCACCTTTTGCGGCTATCACAGCTCCAAGTCGCTTTGGATAAGTCTCTATGAGCTTGCCACATCTTACCACTGGGATTTTTGCCCATTCCTCCTTGCAAAACTACTCTAACTCCTTCAAGTTGGATGGTTTGCGCTTGTGAACAGCAATCTTTAAGTCTGACCACAGATTTTCTATTGGATTGAGATCTGGACTTTGACTAGGACATTCCAACACATTTACATGTTTCCCCTTAAACCATTCAAGTGTTGCTTTAGCAGTGTGATTGGGGTCATTGTCCTGCTGGAAGGTGAACCTCCGTCATAGCCTCAAATCACACACAGAGTGGTACAGGTTTTGCTCAAAAATATCCCTGTATTTTGCACCATCCATCTTTCCCTCAACTCTGACCAGTTTCCCAGTCCCGACTGCTGAAAAACATCCCACAGCATGATGCTGCCACCACCATGTTTTACTGTGGGGATGGTGTTCTTTTGGTGATGTGTTGGGTTTGCGCCAGACATAGCGTTTTCTTTGATGGCCAAAAAGTTAAATTTTAGTCTCATCAGACCAGAGCACCTTCCTCCATACATTTTGGGAGTCTCCCACATGCCTTTTCACAAACTCTTTACTTTTAGCTGAAAGTAATGGCTTTCTTCTGGCCACTCTGCCATAATGCCCAACTCTATGGAGCGTACAGCTTATTGTCGTCCTATGTACAGATATTCCAGTCTCTGCTGTGGAACTCTGCAGCTCCTCCAGGGTTACCTTAGGTCTCTGTGCTGCCTCTCTGATTAATGCCCTCCTTGCCCGGTCTGTGAGTTTTGATGTGCGGCCGTCTCTTTGCAGGTTAGCTGTTGTGTCATGTTCTTTCCATTTGTTTATCATAGATGTGATGGTGCTCCTAGGGATCATCAAAGATTTGGATAATTTTTTATAACCTAACCCTGACTTCTCAACAACATTGTCCCTTACTTGCTTGGAGAGTTCCTTGGTCTTCATGGCAGTGTTTGGTTAGTGGTGCCTCTTGCTTAGGTGTTGCAGCCTCTGGGGCCTTAAAAAAAGGTGTGTATATGTAATGACAGATCATGTGACACTTAGATTGCACACAAGTGGACATCATTTCACTAATTATGTGACTTCTGAAGGTAACTGGTTGCACCAGAAAAATAGTTTTATGCATATATTTTTCTAATTTTACTTCACCAACTTAGACTATTGTGTTCTGATCCATCACATATAATTCAGATTTAAAAAAAGTCTGTAATATAACAAAATAGGTAAAAAGCCAAGGGGTGAATACTTTTGCAAGGCACTGTATGTATGAGGATTTGTTTCATCTCTGTGTATCATCTGAGGCTGGTCACTTCACTGGGTATATGTTAGGCAGTGGCGGCTGGTGCTCAATTTTTTTTGGGGGGGGGCGCAAACAAACTGGAAAAAAAAAATCATCAATTGCCGCCACTGTGCCCATTAAAATGCAGCCACTGTGCCCAAACGCCACTAGTTTGTCCCCAAATGCAGCCAGTTTCCCCCCAATATACAGCCAGTTTGTCCCCCAATAATACAGCCAGTTTGTCCCCCAATAATACAGCCAGTTTGTCCCCCAATAATACAGCCAGTTTGTCCCCCATAATACAGCCAGTTTCTCCCCCAATAATACAGCCAGTTTCTCCCCCAATAATACAGCCAGTTTCTCCCCCATATGCAGCCAGTTTCTCCCCCATAATGCAGCCAGTTTCTCCCCATAATGCAGCCAGTTTCTCCCCCATATGCATCCAGTTTCTCCCCCATATGCAGCCAGTTTCTCCCCCATATGCAGCCAGTTTCTCCCCCATATGCAGCCAGTTTCTCCCCCATAATACAGCCAGTTTCTCCCCCATAATACAGCCAGTTTCTCCCCCATAATACAGCCAGTTTCTCCCCCCATAATACAGCCAGTTTCTCCCCCATAATACAGCCAGTTTCTCCCCCATATGCAGCCAGTTTCTTCCCCATATGCAGCCAGTTTCTTCCCCATAATACAGCCAGTTTCTCCCCCATAATACAGCCAGTTTCTCCCCCATAATACAGCCAGTTTCTCCCCCATAATACAGCCAGTTTCTCCCCCATAATACAGCCAGTTTCTCCCCCATATGCAGCCAGTTTCTTCCCCATATGCAGCCAGTTTCTCCCCCATAATACAGCCAGTTTCTCCCCCATAATGCAGCCAGTTTCTCCTCCATATGCAACCAGTTTCTCCCCCAATAATACAGCCAGTTTCTCCCCCATATGCAGTCAGTTTCTCCCCCATAATACAGCCAGTTTCTCCCCCATATGCAGCCAGTTTCTCCCCCACAATACAGCCAGTTTCTCCCCCATATGCAGCCAGTTTCTCCCCCATAATACAGCCAGTTTCTCCCCCATATGCAGCCAGTTTCTCCCCATATGCAGCCAGTTTCTCCCCCATATGCAGCCAGTTTCTCCCCCATATGCAGCCAGTTTCTCCCCCAATATACAGCCAGTTTCTCCCCCAATATACAGCCAGTTTCTCCCCCATATGCAGCCAGTTTCTCCCCCATATGCAGCCAGTTTCTCCCCCATATGCAGCCAGTTTCTCCCCCAATAATACAGCCAGTTTCTCCCCCATAATGCAGCCAGTTTCTCCCCCATATGCATCCAGTTTCTCCCCCATATGCAGCCAGTTTCTCCCCCATATGCAGCCAGTTTCTCCCCCATATGCAGCCAGTTTCTCCCCCATAATACAGCCAGTTTCTCCCCCATAATACAGCCAGTTTCTCCCCCATAATACAGCCAGTTTCTCCCCCCATAATACAGCCAGTTTCTCCCCCATAATACAGCCAGTTTCTCCCCCATATGCAGCCAGTTTCTTCCGCATATGCAGCCAGTTTCTCCCCCATAATACAGCCAGTTTCTCCCCCATAATACAGCCAGTTTCTCCCCCATAATACAGCCAGTTTCTCCCCCATATGCAGCCAGTTTCTTCCCCATATGCAGCCAGTTTCTCCCCCATAATACAGCCAGTTTCTCCCCCATAATGCAGCCAGTTTCTCCTCCATATGCAGCCAGTTTCTCCCCCAATAATACAGCCAGTTTCTCCCCCATATGCAGTCAGTTTCTCCCCCATAATACAGCCAGTTTCTCCCCCATAATACAGCCAGTTTCTCCCCCATATGCAGCCAGTTTCTCCCCCATAATACAGCCAGTTTCTCCCCCATAATACAGCCAGTTTCTTCCCCATATGCAGCCAGTTTCTCCCCCATATGCAGCCAGTTTCTCCCCCATAATAAAGCCAGTTTCTCCCCCATATGCAGCCAGTTTCTCCCCCATATGCAGCCAGTTTCTCCCCCATATGCAGCCAGTTTCTCCCCCAATATACAGCCAGTTTCTCCCCCAATATACAGCCAGTTTCTCCCCCATATGCAGCCAGTTTCTCCCCCATATGCAGCCAGTTTCTCCCCCATATGCAGCCAGTTTATCCCCCATAATGCAGCCAGTTTCTCCCCCATATGCAGCCAGTTTCTCCCCCATGTGCAGCCAGTTTCTCCCCCATATGCAGCCAGTTTCTCCCCCATATGCAGCCAGTTTGTCCCCCATATACAGCCAGTTTGTCCCCCAAATGCAGCCAGTTTCTCCCCCATATGCAGCCAGTTTCTCCCCCATATGAAGCCAGTTTCTCCCCCATATGCAGCCACTTTGTCCCCCCCCAGCCCTGCACTTACCTTCCTCGAGTCAGCGCCGTTCTTCTTCCGTCCTCGATGTCTTCTCCCGCCCTCGATGTCACTTCAGCCAATCAGGTTACCGGTAACCAGACTCGGTGAACCTGATTGGCCAGGGAACGCACCCCCGTGCGTCCTCTCATTAGATATTTAGAAGCCGATTACAGCCCTCAGGCTGTAGTCGGGAAGCCTATCAGAGCCTGCTGGCTCTGATAGGCACTTCTAAAGACCAACCAGACGCTGTGATTCAGATGGCCGGCGCTCAAGGGGCCGGCCATCTGAATAGTGGGCGGCAGCAATACATAGGTTAATGCAATGCATGAACCTATGTATTGTTGTGGTGAGTGACGGCCGGGCGCAGAAGCGAGCGGTAGCGGCGCTTCTGCGCCCACTATGGTCGCGCCGCCATGTGTAAAAAAAAGACATTTAAAATAAATAAATAAAAAAATAAAATCTTCAAGGGCCCGTTTTTTTTGTTTTTTTTTTGGTGACCACAGGAGGGGGGGGGGGCAGCGCCCGGGCGCCCCCTATGGACGGGCCGCCACTGATGTTAGGGTTTACATCCACTTTGAATCACAAAATAATTCCCCTATAGCCCTCGTGGCCACTATTGGCTTAATTGTTTAATTTTTTTGTTTACCTTTTCTGAAGTCTTCAGATTGGTCATGTAATATTGCAAGGTTCTTTTTGTAGGGCTGGGCATTCTGTGGGGATGGGGGGAGGCCAACGGGCGCCATGATGTCCTGCCTTCATATTGGTACTGGAAAGCCAGAAGAAAAAGTCTAATAGTTGCCATCATCCCTGATTATATGACTACAAAGAAAGAATCCCCATGGAGTGGGAGTTTAACCACTTGACCACTGGAAGGTTTACCCCCTTCATGACCAGGCCATTTTTTGCAATACAGCAATGCGTTGCTTTAACTGACAATTGCACAGTTGTGCAGTGTTGTACCCAAATAAAATTGATGTATTTTTTTCCCCACAAATAGAGCTTTCTTTTGGTGGCATTTGATCACTTCTGTGGCTTTTATTTTTTTTAAAGCAATAAAATACTGACAATTTAAAAAACATTATATATATATATTATTTTTTACATATTCAATAAAAAATTTTTAAACAAATTAAATTTATGACTTTCTTTCAACAATGACTTTCTTCTTGTCACTCTTCCATAAAGGGCAGATTTGTGGAGTGCACGACTAATAGTTGTCCTGTGGACAGATTCTCCCACCTGACCTGTGGATCTCTGCAGCTCCTCCAGAGTTACCATGGGCCTCTTGGCTGCTTCTCTGATTATAGCTCTCCTTGCCCGGCCTGTCACTTTTAGTGGACGGTCATGTCTTGGTAGGTTTGCAGTTGTGCCATACTATTTCCATTTTCAGATGATGGATTGAACAGTGCTCCGTGAGATGTTCAAAGTTAGGGATACTTTAATTTTCTCCACAACTTTATCCCTGACCTGTCTGGTGTGTTCCTTGGCCTTCATGATGATGTTTGTTCACTAAGGTTCTCCAACAAAACTCTGAGGGCTTCACAGAACAGCTGTATTGAATTACACACAGGTGGACTCTATTTACTAATTATGTGACTTCTGAAGGCAATTGGTTCCACTAGATTTTAGTTAGGAGTATCGGAGTAAAGGGGGGTGAATACAAATGCATGCCACACTTTTCAGATATTTATTTGTACAAAATGTTGAAAACCATTTATAATTTTCCTTCAACTTTGTGTTGGTCTATCGCATAAAATCCCAATAAAATACATTTATGTTTTTGGTTGTAACATGGCAAAATGTGGAAAATTTCAAGGGGTATGAATACTTTTTCAAGGTACTGTATATAGGTGATTCTGCACAGAGCGGCTGCCCTGTAGCAGTAAATCTGCTATAGGGCGGTCAGGAAGTGGTTAAATCGGTAGTAAACACTCACATTGAAAAAAAAAGGGAAAAAAAAGTGCATACTAGCTCATTATGAAATACTTACCTCAGAACAAAGCCCCTGTATCGGAGCAAACGGGTAATTTTTCTCCTTCATTGATGTACGCTGATGAGGCTGCAGTGATGGGCACTGATAGGCTGCACTGATGGGCACTGATGGGCTGCACTGATGGGCACAGATGGGCTGCACTGATGGGCACCGATAAGGCGGCACTGGTGGGCACTGATAGGCGGCACTGGTGGGCACTGAGAGGCGGCATTGGTTGGCACTGAGAGGTGACACTGAGAGGTGGCACTGATGGGTGGCACTGAAGGGCATTGATAGGTGGCACTGGTGGGCTTTGATAGGTGGCACTGATAGCTGGCAGTGATGGGCACTGATAGGTGGCAGTGATGGGCACTGATGGGTGGCAATGATGGGCACTGATCAGCACTGGTAGGTGAGACTGATAGGTAGCACTGCTAGGGGGCACTGATGAGGCCCTGACTGGCACCACTGGTGGGCATTGATAGGTGGCAGTGATGGGCACTGATAGGTGGCACTTTATTGTACTGGTGGTCACTGTGGGCACTGGCAGGTGGCACTGGCAGGGGGCACAGGCAGGCGGTACTGGTGGGTAGGCTTGTGCAATTCGTTTCGTAACGAATCGAAATTCGTTCGAATTTAGCAACTTTCGGACATTCGGAAGCATTCGAATTTCCGAACAAAGCAATTACGAATAAGACCGAATCCGAAATAAATTATACCGCAAATAGCGAATGCCCGAATGTCTTCGGCATAATTCGTTATGAAAAAAGTTACGAATGTACGAATCCATACGAAGCACAATAACACTCACTCTGCTCTGCTCTCTGCTTCTCCCACACCGTGCTGAACTCCCTCTCAAAATGGTGTACAGGGGCGGAGGCTATAGCCGCATGTAAAAAACGAAAGTAAAATACGAGATTTCGAATCCATTCGAAGCACAATAACACTCTGCTCTGCTCTCTGCTTCTCCCTCACCATGCTGAACCCTCTCAAAATGGTGTACAGGGGCGGAGGCTATAGCCGCATGTAAAAAACAAAAGTAAAATACGAGATTTCGAATCCATTCGAAGCACAATAACACTCTGCTCTGCTCTCTGCTTCTCCCTCACCGTGCTGAACCCTCTCAAAATGGTGTACAGGGGCGGAGGCTATAGCCGCATGTAAAAAACTAAAGTAAAATACGAGATTTCGAATCGTTACAAATAACCGCTATGTATTTAGAAAAGTACAAATCCATTCGAAGCACATTAGGCATAATAGGCAGCGTCGTCGTGAGAGAGACACAGAAAATTACGAATCAACGAACCCAAAAAAAGTTACGAAAGTAGGAGTTGTGTCCAGAATCAACGAAAAACAATGTACCCTACCGAAAGTATGAATTATAAATCAACTAAAAATTCAACGAAAAATGTCGCTTGCGAAAATACGAATTAGTCCGAACACGAAAAATCCCGTCTAGCAAAATTACGAATGATTACGAATCAACAGGACCGGAAAGAAACGAACCGAAACTAACCGAATTTTTCCGTTGTGCACAAGCCTACTGGTGGGCACTAATGAGGCTGATGTGCCTCTTCCACTGGGGACCGATGTCCCTTACACAAGAGCCGGAGGTCAGCTTTTTTTTCTCCTCACGCTGTCAGCATGAGGAGAAAAAAAAAGATTACCGAGCCTTGTTTACATCATGTGATCAGCTGTCATTGGCTGACAGCTGCTCACGTGGTACGGGGCCCGGACTGCCCCCTTACTCGGATCTGTAATCATCCGAGTCTCAATGACTCGGTGATCACAGCACGTGCCCTGCAGGGGGCACACGGGGCGCGTGCAAAGGGGAGGACGTCTATTGACGGCCTCCCGGCAATTGGGGTCTGCGCTGTAGCCGTCATTCGGCTATAGTGCGGGTGCCTAGTGGTTAAATAAAAAAATAGATGTGTCTTCGCCAATCCACATAGCCAGACCCCACTGTCCCCAACTGTTCGGGCCGTGTCAGATATTTCTGAGGCCCATTGTTCACTTGCAAGGAAGGAAGAGGGAGTGTGCTATTCTCTAAGGACCCCTTGATACCTGTGATGACAGAGATGTTGAGGTAGATGGACCTAATAATACTAAATAGTGTCATCAACACCTTGCAAGGGTTTGTGCAATAAAATGCACCACAGATGAGTACTGCACCCTATACATGGACAAGAATCTCATAAAAATATCTCTCAGGTGTATAGAAGCGGAACAAATAAAAGGGATTTTTATAAATAAGATGTATGCCGTAAGGGCTCACTCACAATCAATACTAATGCAATAGACTTCTCATTAAATGAACCACCATTAACAGAAGTTAAATTTGGTAAATATATATATACTATACTAAGCAGTATTCCACGTTAGAATTGGGGCTTATTGTATAGGGCCAGTATCTACTGTATGTACAAGGAGAATTCAGGTCAACAAAGGTGGTAATAGAAGAATTCTACCTGTATGTATACAAGACAGAAGGGGTTTTAGCACCATCCCAGAGTAGCCTGCAATGGCCTGTGGGTGAGTGGTTAATATAGTGTGGCGCTAAGGAACCGGTGGGAAAGCCACGCTCTATTAACTCCACTCATCCACAGGCCATTGCAGTTTGTCTGTCCAGCCGTTGTGCTGCACTCTGGGAGATGGTGCAAAAGCCCCTTCTGTCTTGTTTTCATACAGGTAGGATTCTTGTATTACAACCTTTGTTGAGTTGGTAAGATTGGCCAAATTCTTACCCTTCACTTGCAGCGATCTCTCAGTGGGTCTGACCAGTCCAGTGGGCTCCCTATTCACTTAGGCTCTTTACTGAGAATGTAAGTGAAGGGAGCTGTTTTAAGCTCCCCGAGCTCATGGGAATGTGGCAGAGGGGAAGTTTCTAGTCCCCCCTCTCACACCTGGCAGATAATTAGGTATAATGTTAAAGGTGAGGGAAGCTAGGGACCAATAGCAGGGCATAGGTTAGGTCACATGGCAAGTAAGAAAATTCTGGAAGTTTGGGAGAGGTATTTAAGGCAGAGCAGCAAGCAGCCTGTGACCTGAGGATCAGGCAACCCCTTACCTTTGAACTCCTGTGTTCCCCTGCGCATTCCTGTGACAGTCATGGAGAACCTGCTTCGTCGCATCCTTGAAAGAGCTGGAACTGAAGATGGGGAATCTTGGCTACAGCACTGCCTTTCCATGCCCCCAGCACCAGAGATCCGGGACCTGGCTTACACCCCTGCTGGAGACCAAGCGGTGTCAGCTGCCACCGCATCTTCATCCGCAGCCGCCGCGGCATCTGCATCCTCAGCCGCCTCTACTAGCATCCCTCCCCGCCCAGCGGACTCTGAAGCTGCGTTCACATGGGGAGCAGAGGTAGGCTCAGTCAGCATTCCCATTGGCGGCAGGGCAGAGGAGGCATCCATCGAGGTTCCTGCTCCTGTCGGTGACCCGGACGTACTGCCAGAGAAGAGGAGGAGGTCCCTTAGAAGCTCGTCCACGGCTTCAAGCAAACGGACATCAACCAGCAAGAGCAGCCATAGAGGAGTGTCTGGCAAGGGACAGCTCTCGTCACGCCGTGGTACTCCTACAGCGCCCTCCAGTGGCCAGTCCTCTCTTCACATGTCTTTTTCTCCACAGGTTTCATCTCAGGTTATTCCTGCATCATTCACCCACACAGGAAAATCCGGGGTGCTGGCTGGGAATGGCGGCAGCACAGGACAGGCTACCTCAAGCTCCAGCACTCATGCATCACTGGAGGCGCAGCAGATACCTGTGGTGTGCTCTCGGATGACTGCTACGGGTCCAGGTAATGACACTTTTACTCAGTTACAATTATTAACCTCTTTGACTGCTTCCCTGTCATCTATTATTGCAGGTATGACACCTAATATGTCGGTTAGTCAGAAGGTTGCTAGCTCTGCTGCTTCAGTATGGGCCAGCCCTGAGGTTGCACGGGGCAGTCAGGGGGGGGGGTAGCAGTGTGCCCACTATTATGGCAAGTCCATCACAGTCAGGGAATGGCTTGGATATCCCGCCTAATGTCCCAGAGATCTGTGCTAGGGAGGCCTTGCCATGTACGCTATCCCCATTGGGTTACCATTTGACTCCAAGTATAAAGGAAAAGATTGTCAAGGGGGAGTTTGTGAACTTGCTGTCGCTGCTCCCTTCCTCAAGAGAAGCTTTGTTTAAAAATGACAAAAAAGATGAGAAAGGGGATGAGGATAGGCGTAGGCCGGTGTCCAGGAGCTTCAATAACTGGCTACAAGCTTTTTTGATCTATTCCAGTATTATTTGTGAAAGGTACCCTGAGAAGAGCGTGGGATTGTTGCAGCATCTGGACATTGTTCTGGAAGCCTATAAAAATTTTGGGGGCGTTTCCTGGTTTGTCTATGACGAGTCATTCCGACAGAAATTGTCGGTGCATCCAAGTTTGACATGGGGCTCAAAGGATATAGGCTTATGGCTAAATCTTTTTCTGCCCCAGAGAGCGTTCAATCCCAAACCACAGCTGCAGGTCGTAGCACCAGTCAGTGCATACAGGAGGGGAATTTGTTTCTCATTCAATGACTCTCAGTGCAAATTCCCAGGCTCCTGCAGGTATAGAAATGAATGTGCGTTTTGCGCAGGAGCGCATCCTGTTACCAAATGCTTTAAAAAAATGGCCGTGGCAAACCAGCCACAGCTTAGAGAACCCTTTTCAAAAGGCCCAGTCGCCGGTGAAGTTGCTAAACATGTTCCCGTGGCTGCAAGTCTACACAGACAGGCGGATGGCCCTTCTTCTCTTTGTAGGGTTCAACGAGGGTTTCATGCTCCCTCCCTTTAAGGGTCAAGGTTGTGTGGTAGGAAAAAATTTAAAATCAGCTTTAGAGTTCCCTGAAGTGGTTAGGGAAAAAATTTGTAAGGAGCTTCAGGCTGGTAGGATCTCGGGCCCTTTTTTGCACCCTCCTTTTCTAAACTTTAGAATTTCCCCCCTTGGGCTTGTTCCAAAGAAAGAGCATGGGTCATTCAGGTTAATCCACCATCTGTCAGCTCCTAAGGGGGATTCTTTGAATGATCAGATTAGTACTGAGATGGCATCCGTACATTATTCTACGTTTGAGGATGCGTTAGTGAAGATTCGCTTGTTAGGGCAAGGAGCCTTTCTTGCTAAAGCTGATGTCCAATCTGCTTTTCGTTTATTACCCATTAATCCTGTATCTTTTAACTCATTAGGTTTCGTTTTTGATAATTGTTTTTTCTTTGATCGTTGTCTCCCCATGGGTTGCTCGCTCTCCTGCAATTACTTTGAGACCTTTGCCACTTTCCTGGATTGGGTGGTACGGGAGCACTCTGGCTTATCCTTTCTGTTGCACTATCTGGACGATTTCCTTTTTTGGGTAGTTCTGTAGCTGATTGTTCAAACGTCCTAAATTCTTTTCTTGTGATTTGTGGATCCTTTAATATCCCTTTGGCACAAGAAAAAACCCTGGCTCCTACAACACGTTTAGTCTTTTTAGGGATCACTATTGATACCGAAGCAATGGAGTTTGAACTACCGGCGGCTAAAATTATTCAACTACAAGGTATCCTTTACACAATGATTAGACGACGTAAGTCCATTTTGAAGGAGGTTCAAAAATTGCTCGGCCTGCTGGCATTTGCATCCAGAATCCTGCCTGTCAGGAGAATATTCTCTCGGAGGCTCTATTTAGCCATTTCTGGATTCAAATCCCCTTCCTTCCATATTAGAATCTCTTCGGAAATTAGGGAGGATCTGTTGGTATGGTCGCAATTCTTGGAGAAGTTTAACGGTAGAGCAATTTTTCAATCAGAATTTGTAACTGACCAAGATTTTTGTTTGTTCACGGACGCAGCGGGCTCGGTGGGGTTTTCAGCCTTGTGGAGAACCCACTGGTGCGCTTCGTTATGGCACCCTTGTTGGCGACAAAAAGGTCACCTGAAGAACATCGTGATCTTAGAGCTGTTCCCCATCTTGGTGGCCTTAGAGATCTGGGGTGAGTATTTTGCTAATAAAAGGCTTCTCTTCAGTACTGACAATAAAGGGGTGCTTTTTGCGGTAAACTGCTTATCGTCCAAATCACCTCCTGTCATCTCCCTCATTCGCTACCTTGTATTTAAATGCTTGGGCTTAAATGTGTGGATCAAGGCTCGTTACCTACCAGGTAAGTTGAATGACATCGCAGACTCTCTCTCACGTTTGCAGATGGAGATATTCAAGGTGCTTTTCCCAGCCGCAGACGAGACAGGGATCCCGTGTCCGGCCCACCTATGGGAGCTAATTTAGACTTGGTTCGTACGAACATTCTGAAATCCATCTCTCCCGCTACTCTGGCAGCGTACTCCTCAGCCTGGCGGGTGTGGTTGTCTCATCTAGGTTCCCTGGGTGAGCAGCAGTCTGCTTTTTCTGAACAGCTGGTTTTGTCCTTTTTGAACGGGTTACTGGCTAGAGAGGTGTCATGGTCCCAGGTTAATAAAACTTTGGCAGGAATTTCTTTTTTGGGAAGCTAAACCATCACCCCCCATGTTCTTCTTTCTTCTCTGTACAACGGGCTCTAAAGGGTTATAAAAAAGGTTCATCTCATCCTGACAATAGAATGGCGGTGACGCCGGGTTTCCTTGCCAAACTGTGTTCAGCGGTTGATTTGGTATGTTTTTCACGCTATGAGGCTGCCCTTTTTCGGGCGTTTTTTTCTCTATTATTTTTCGGAGCGTTTAGGATTTCAGAAATAGTGGCTCCTAATAAGAAGTCCGAGTCAGGCCTTCGTTTAACGCATGTTTCTTTAGACGGTTCGAAGCTTAACCTTTTTATCCCACGATCAAAGACGGACCAGTTTGGCAAGGGTGTTTGGTTGACGTTGCAGTCATTTTCTAACTCTCCCATCTGCCCTGTTAGCCTAGTGGGGCAGTTTCTACGGGTCAGAGGTTCAGGAAACGGGTCATTATTTATTCATGAGAATGGCCTTCCTTTGTCCGTTTATCAGTTTAACTCGGTTCTGCACAAATGCTTGGTCTCACTAAACATGGGCAAGTTGCCACTCTCATCCCACTTCTTTCGGATAGGGGCTGCTACGGAGGCCGCCAGGCTGGGGTTAGATGTGGTTAGTATTAAGCGCATCGGTAGATGGCAGTCTGATGCTTACAAATTGTACATACGTCCTCACTGTCTTTTTTAAATCTACAGGTCAGGCGTTATCCGTCTGGAGCTTAGGTCATTCGTTTATATTCTGGGCCGAAAGGAGAGCTTTGCGAAGAGTCTATACCGGAAGCTTGAATTTTGATCCCACATTGGTGAACATTTGTTGGCATGGCAGGAGGGGTATGGTATGGAATAATTTGTTTGAAGAGTTAATTTTTCTGTTTCAAACCCTACCAGTTCCTGATGTTTTGATTATCCACCTTGGGGGGAACGATATAGGGCATACTAAGTCCCTTGATTTAATTTTTCAAATAAAATGGGATCTGCTTCAGTTCAGGCTGTCCTTCCCCGGAGTATGTTTGATTTTTTCAGAGATTGCTCAGAGATTGGTATGGTTGAACTCCCCGCTTGAAAAGGTTAGAAAGAGAGTGAATAGGGCCCTAGCGAAGTTCTTGCCCACCATTGGGGGTCTGTCCTTCCGTCACGTAGACTTAGAAGGGAGGTCAGTTGGCCTATTCGGACCAGACGGGGTGCATCTTTCAGACGTTGGGCTTGACATTTTCAATAATGATCTTCAGTCTATGGTGGAGTTGGCCGCGAGGCGGGGTGGTTGGGCCGGCCTTGTTCTTTAAAGGTTGAAAAAACAAGTCCGGCTAGTGGGGTTAGTAGACGTTAATTCCAACCTGAGTCGTAGTGGCTGGGTTGATGAAAGTATGGTGGTTTAAGTAAAGAAGTGACGTATTGTATTTTGATATCTAGTAATGGTTATTGGTTAAATAAATATGATTAAAAAAAAATAATAATAAATACCAGTAATAAAGGCCTGCGGCCAAGTTTAACCCATTTTTGTCTCGGAGGTCATTATTTATAATTATTCTGCATACAGTCCCATGTAAGTGAAGGGAGCTGTTTTAAGCTCCCCGAGCTCATGGGAATGTGGCAGAGGGGAAGTTTCTAGTCCCCCCTCTCACACCTGGCAGATAATTAGGTATAATGTTAAAGGTGAGGGAAGCTAGGGACCAATAGCAGGGCATATGTTAGGTCACATGGCAAGTAAGAAAATTCTGGAAGTTTGGGAGAGGTATTTAAGGCAGAGCAGCAAGCAGCCTGTGACCTGAGGATCAGGCAACCCCTTACCTTTGAACTCCCCGCCCCCCCTCCCTTGTCGCGGCCTTATATTATTGCGTGGTACCCCCTCTTGGTTTTCCTTTGCTAACGAGTGGGGTTAGTAGACGTTAATTCCAACCTGAGTCGTAGTGGCTGGGTTGATGAAAGTATGGTGGTTTAAGTAAAGAAGTGACGTATTGTATTTTGATATCTAGTAATGGTTATTGGTTAAATAAATATGATTAAAAAAAAATAATAATAAATACCAGTAATAAAGGCCTGCGGCCAAGTTTAACCCATTTTTGTCTCGGAGGTCATTATTTATAATTATTCTGCATACAGTCCCATGTAAGTGAAGGGAGCTGTTTTAAGCTCCCCGAGCTCATGGGAATGTGGCAGAGGGGAAGTTTCTAGTCCCCCCTCTCACACCTGGCAGATAATTAGGTATAATGTTAAAGGTGAGGGAAGCTAGGGACCAATAGCAGGGCATAGGTTAGGTCACATGGCAAGTAAGAAAATTCTGGAAGTTTGGGAGAGGTATTTAAGGCAGAGCAGCAAGCAGCCTGTGACCTGAGGATCAGGCAACCCCTTACCTTTGAACTCCCCGCCCCCCCTCCCTTGTCGCGGCCTTATATTATTGCGTGGTACCCCCTCTTGGTTTTCCTTTGCTAACGAGTGGGGTTAGTAGACGTTAATTCCAACCTGAGTCGTAGTGGCTGGGTTGATGAAAGTATGGTGGTTTAAGTAAAGAAGTGACGTATTGTATTTTGATATCTAGTAATGGTTATTGGTTAAATAAATATGATTAAAAAAAAATAATAATAAATACCAGTAATAAAGGCCTGCGGCCAAGTTTAACCCATTTTTGTCTCGGAGGTCATTATTTATAATTATTCTGCATACAGTCCCATGGCTTCTGTATGATGATTAGAAATTGATTGGCTGCCTCGGCAAAAAATGAAAAGTTTAAAAGTCCAACTGAATTTAGAGAAATACATATTCAGATACACATTGCATAGACTACCTCAAATTTTAAAGTCTTACCTACACTTTCTTGTTATAGCGGTTGAGCAGTGTGTGACTTTACAATCTAATAGCATTTAGATCTCAACCTTCCTGCCTAATGCACTCCGTAATCTAACAGACCTGGTCAGACACACACCTTCTCTACACATTGCACTGCAGGAAGCTAATTTCCACTATAAACATAAGGTAATTAAAATAGAATGATGTTAAACCAATTATGAAGCTGAAGAGACAGGAGCTCATAAGAACAATGTTTCTGTGACTCAGTCAGAGCACTAGATGGAAGAACAGCACAGTTGTCAGGAACGTTTAGCGCTCCTTCTCCTCACTCCAGCATCCTGGTTTTGGCTGTGGCATTCCCTTTGTCTGTCTGTCCACCTGCAAGGTGATTAATGTGGCCAGTCTCAGACTGAACCTGATTTAAGCCAGCCAAGCCTACGGTCTCATGTTTGTGATATTGAGTTTGATACACATGTTCAAGCTGCCTGTTTGTCTGTCCTGCCCTGCTGTTTGGATTCCGTTATTGAGACCTAATATCGGATATCGACTATTCTCTGAACTCTGCCTGCCTTGTACCTGGACTGTCATTGAACCATTCTGCCTGTCTGCCAAACAAAGGTACCTGTTTGCTTTGCTCAGTTTGCGCATGCTCTGGCGGGGTGGCCAGGCACTATAGCATTGTGTATAAGTCCAGGGGGCAAACGAGTACTGGTAGGCCTGCTTGTCTTATGAGAAAGGGGGCTTCATGCACACTGGCCATTTTTACAGCTTCTATTTTGGGCATCAGACATTGTGTTTAACTGCCTCTAAACTCCCCTGCATGTTATCCTATGTAATCATGCACACATAGGCTTTTCAGAATATGAGAAGTGATCAAAACAATAGTAAATAGTCCCTCTCTCCCAGTGCTCATAGGATAATACTGATGTTACCTAACACAGATACACAAGCAGCCGCTATAAACATTAAACAAATGATCACAAATATGTTGCAGTAAACTATAACATTAGCAGCGCTAAAACTTTAAATTTACATAATAATGTCCAAAATCAGATGGCGTCAATGAAGTGATGACGAAACGCGTCACGCGTGATTAACACAAGCAAATCATGATTAACACAAGCAAATTTTCTTGATTCATCTGGTAAGTTCATTACTATAGGGGAGTTTTCACACGTGGTGTGGTGACCTTTATTCCACATTTTCCAGGAATTATCTCCTCCACATCACTTCATCCCACCACCACAACCATTCCATTTTTTTGCTACGATCCTATATATCAACACCACCACAATAGTATCAATATTATTATTCCCATTTGATGTACATAATAATAACAATAAAATCTAGATACTATGCATCAAGAGTTCAACTGGCTCTTTTAGACACATTGATATAATTTATCAAATTGCTGCTGGTGCCGTCACTTTTCCCTCATCCCCTCAATGGGTGCCTATGACGTGGTTTCTTGTAAGCCCATTGGACCAGGTTCCTTTCCGGGTGAGGCGGGGACTACTATGAGATCCACTGGATTATCCTAATTGTTTTTAATAAATCTTCTGGTTGTGATGCCATTCATCCCACTTTCCAGCGGTAAATATAAACATCATATGTTTGTAAATATCAATGCATAATGTCCAATGACTTCAGTAAAACTGAGATGTATAATATATTTATTCAGGAACCACTCATCCCCCTGAAGAGACCATGATACAATAGGTCGAAACGCGTCGGGGTCTACATACAGTTCGTTTATATCATGTAATACTGTATAAATCACGTGCTTGCCTTGCTGTATTATGGAATATGTACTGTATCCCTACAACCAGAATTTATATTTATATTTTAGTGATAATGTGTATTCCAATATATTTCAATAAAAGATTTATACATAATTCTTCTACTTGGATTCATATAATGTTCTGCATTAAAACCCCTTAGGGGAACTTTCCATTAGTACCTAATACATTTTAGGGTGCTCAGCCTGAACTCTCTGATGTGTGTTTTGTCTATTTTATTCAATTTGCCTCATACCCCACACGAACTTGACTGATGGACTTAGGATTTGTTCATAGATTTTGGACATTATTATGTAAATTTTAAGTTTTAGCGCTGCTAATGTTATAGTTTACTGTAACATATTTGTGATTACACACAGGGCCGCTGATAGGGCAGTACAACCAGCCCTGTTGTACCGGGCCCGGCCAGCAGGGGGGGGGGCGTGCAGATTTCTAGCTAAAAAAACGAATTAGCTAAACAACTTTATTAACCTGCACCTACTTGATTGGCAGGGTATATAGTACCTTCCTGGGCCCCATCAGGTTAATAGAGGGGCCCAGAAGGTGAGAGAAGAAGAGGGACTTTCTCTATTTTCGGGTGGAGGCATACAATCCCTTCTCTGCATCAGTGTACCTTGTGCTCACTGTATGCTTTCCTCAGCGGATGGATTCAATTGTAATACGGCTCCCTTCCCTCAGTAAGTGCCGTGCTGCAGCCTGAGAGAGAGACTTATCACTGAGGAGGCTAAGAGTGCAGAAAGAGTAATTCCGGCGCGGGACCACAGGCAAACAATCCCCCTGCACACACACACACACTGACACATCACACAGGCTGAGGCTCAGTCCCCTGACTCCCCATTGTGTGCTCAAAGTCATTATCATTATGATGATTAGGGATGAGCCAAACACCCCCCAGTTCGGTTCGCACCAGAACTTGCGAACAGGCAATACATTTGTTCGAGCATCTGAACACCGTTAAAGTCTATGGGACTCGAACATGAAAAATCTAAAGTGCTAATTTTAAAAGCTTATATGCAAGTTATTGTCATAAAAAGTGTTTGGGGACCCGGGTCCTGCCCCGGGGGACATGTATCAATGCAAAAAAAGTTTTAAAAACGGCCGTTTTTTCAGGAGCAGTGATTTTAATAATGCTTAAAGTGAAACAATAAAAGTGAAATATTCCTTTAAATTTCGTACCTAGAGGTGTGTATAGTATGCCTGTAAAGTAGCGCTTGTTTCCTGTGCTTAGAACTGTCCCTGCACAAAGTGTAATTTCTGAAGGAAGAAAAGTAATTTAAAAGCACTCGCGGCTATAATGAATTGTCGGCTCCCGGCAATACAGAGAAAAGTCATTGATAAGAAAAAAAAATGCGTGGGGGTCCCCCCAAATTTAATTACCAGGCCCTTCAGGTCTGGTATGGATATTAAGGGGAACCCTGCGTCAAATAAAAAAAAAAATGACATGGGGTTCCCCCAAATATCCATACCAGACCCTTCAGGTCTGGTATGGATTTTAAGGGGAACTCCACGCCAAATGAAAAAAAAATGGCGTGGAGTTCATCCCAAAAATCCATACCAGACCCTTTATCCGAGCACGCAACCTGGCAGGCCGCAGGAAAAGAGGGGGGGACGAGAGAGCGCCCCCCCTCCTGAACCGTACCAGGCCACATGCCCTCAACATGGGGAGGATGCTTTGGGGGTCTGTGACCCCTCAAAGCACCATGTCCCCATGTTGATGGGGACAAGGGCCTCATCCCCACAACCCATGCCCGGTGGTTGTGGGGGTCTGCGGGCAGGGGGCTTATCGGAATCTGGAAGACCCCTTTAACAAAGGGGACCCCCTATGTGAATTGGTAAGGGGTACATTGTACCCCTACCATTTCACAAAGAAAGTGTAAAAAATAAAAAAAAAACACACAGACACCTTTGGGAAAAGTCCTTTATTAAAAATAAATAAAATTAAAAAAAGATTCCAGCGGTGGTAATCCACTCTCGGTATCCTGCGATGGGTGATCTCCTCTCCGGGGTCCAGCGATGGATGATCTCTCCTCTCTGGGGTCCAGCGATGGATGATCACTTCTTTCCAGGTCCAGGCTCCAACGATGATGTCCAGCGCAGCGAGGAACAGCAAGCATCCTGTCTCCACCGGAGACACCCCGGGAATCCCGGCAGCCTGACTGGTCTCTTATGTAGCTGAGGGCAGGGCCACCCATCACGTGACCCCATCCCCCTCTGACGCAAGGGGAAACCCGGGCTTCCCCAGTGATGTGCGGGTGACCCCGCCCCCCTCTGATGCAACAGAAACCTGCGTTATCAATTTCGAATAGTTTTCGATTTCAAAAAGTTATCTAATTCGAATAGTTTTCCAATTTGCCAAAGATAATAAAATAGAATAGAAAATAAAGGAATAGAATAGAAAAAAATATACGAGAATAGAAAATAATATAACAGAAAATAAAAGAATATAATAGAGTAAAACAACAAAATAGGAAAGAAAATAAAAGAGAATAGAATGGAAGAAAATAGAAAGGAATAGAATAGAATAAAAAAAAGAATAGAATTAAAAAAGACAATAGAAAAAGAAGAGTCAATTTGAATTTGAATAGAATAGAATAGAACCATTGTTATATTCTAATCTATTGGTTCTATTCTATTCTATTATATTCTAAATAAAAACAGTAAAGTTCAGGAAAGGTCTGGTAACACAGGCAAACAATTGCAGGGACCTCAGGGCAAGGAACACAGGTGAGCAGCTGAAGAAATCTCAGGACGTGTAACACAGGTGAGTGGCTACAGGGCCACCAGAAGTGCAGTACTTGGAGCAGTGCTTTCTGCAGGAACTTGGTCTTCCGAAGCTGAGTGCTATTAAACACCTGCCTGGCTGCCTGCAGGACAAAGAAAAGAGGACCATACATCTGGCTACAAATCACATGCCTTCCCTTACCTCTCTTACCACTCCATTTGTTGCTTTGAGAAGCCTTGTGTAAGTTTCAGTCAGGTCCAAATTGAAGCATACATATGGATGAGAACTACCTCTCCAGATCATGAGACTGTGCTGTGCCAATCAGTGAGCAGTGGAGTTGTAACATTGAAGGAAGTGACATTATACACATACAAGAGGTAACTGTATTTTCTCTTGTCCTTGGCAGTCAATGGAGTAGCAAGGAGCAAAAAAACAAAAAAACAAAACAGTAGTGTATGTTTGCTCTGTATGTTGACTTTATGAGAGCGCGTAAAGTAGGGTGACCAGACATCCCCAGTTTCCGGGGACAGTCCCCGGATTGAGGACACTGTCCCCGGTCCAAGCATGTCCCCTGTTTTGTCCCCGGATTGGATTTGAACAGGGGCTAGGGCAATTTCAAAGACAGTCAGTGCAGAATAAAAAAATAAAAAGTACGAATTACACCAACCCCGCTCCGCCACTACTAGCTTAAGGGGGGTGTATTTTGTTCCATTATCTGTGCCCCTTTCTGATGATCATGTGCTGGTCAGAGCGGAGGGACTACTTCTTCGCTCCGCTCGCATGTTCTTCTGCCTTGGCTCAAGTCCCGGCCAGCCGCCTGCCTGCTTATCTCCTTGTCTTCCCTGGAGGAGTGATCTTCCTCCGCTTCCCACCCAGTAGTAGCGGGGGCCCAGAAATTAAGATTTAAAGTGATTGTAAAGGAGCGGGGGGGTTACCTTGCGGTCACGCTCCCGAATCATTCATTCAGCGTCCATAGCCACGGAATGTATAACTCTGCCCCGCCCCCTGCCTCATAGGTTTTGATTGACAGCAGCGGGAGCCAATGGCTGCGTAATCAATCTAGCCAATCAAGAGCCGGGACCCTGTGGAGAGAGGGACAGCGCATACCCGCCGAGGGAAATTCAGGGCTCAGGTAAGTAAAATGGGGGGGCTGGGGGACCTTAATGCACCATAGGATGCATTAAGGTGAAAAAACACAAGGGTTTACAACCCCTTTAACAGGCTGTGAGGCGGGCGGCAACGGGCAGAGAGTCACTGATTGCCGCCATTACTTGTAAAAAAAAACAAAAAAAACCTTATGTCCTCAGATTTCATTAAAAAAATCTGGTCACCTTAGCGTAAAGGACACTTTAGAATTTGGTGACAGGGAAGCTTTACACTTTTCACTGGTTCTAGGCACTACGTCAAAAACTAGTGTAGTGGATGGTTGCTACTAGTTACTAACATCCACCATATCGCCCTGCTGCCAGACTTCCATATATCACTCTCAGAGACAATGAACAGTCATTTGCGTTGTTTTGTTTTTGTTTATTGAGGGATATAACTTGGTTGGGGGAAAGGGATTATGGGATGCCCATAGAACGGATTGCTTTGCCATCATATTTTAAGAATTTGGTTGAATGAATTGAGCATTTGAAGAAATGTTAGACACTAATAATCACAGTCACTTCCCCTTCATAACTCCTGCAGACCGTTGCTCCTCCTATGCATTAACTCCCGCAGACTGTCACTCCCAGGACATCTCTCCCCCTGCACCAACTTCCACTGTGAACTATTAGTCTTTCTGCCTCATCATCTTCACTGTACATAAAGGAATACTCTCAATATACCTACTGTATATGCTTGCTGAGTTGCTGAACTGTAATGCCTTGTACACACAATCGGATTTCCGATGGAATAAAATCCGATGGAAATTCCGATCGTGTGTGGGCCCCATCAGACTTTTTTCCATCGGAGTAAAAAAATAGAACATGTTTTAAATTTTTAAATTTTTAAATTCCAATCGTCTGTGTGGAATTCCATCGGAGAAAAATCCACGCATGCTCAGAATCAAGTCTACACATGCTCGCAAGCATTGAACTTCATTTTTCATTGAACTTCACCGCGTTTTGGACGGTCGGAATTTAGTCTGACAGTGTGTATGCAAGACTGATGGAAGTCAGCTTCATCGGAATTCTGACGGAAAATTCCATCGGATTTTATTCCATCGGAAATCCGATCGTGTGTACAGGGCATAAGTATTAGGTGACCATATTTTTAAATAAAATCCGGGGACATATTTTTTTTTTACTAGTAATGGCGGCAATCAGCGACTCTCTGCCCGTCGCTGCCGCCGCCCGCCTCACAGCCTGTCAAGTCTCACTCTCCGGGCCCCGGCTACTACTGGGTGGGGAGTGGAGGAAGTTCACTCTGTCAGGGAAGGCAAGGAGATAAGCAGGCAGGCGGTTGGCCGGGACTTGAGCCAAGGCAGAAGAACATGCGAGCCGAGCTGAATGGGCATTCACCCGAAACTGAAGAAATATTCCCTCCGCTCCGACCAGCACATGATCATCAGAAAGGGGCACAGATAATGGAAAAAATACACCCCCCTAAGCTAGTAAGAGCGGCGGAGCGGGGGGAGGGTGTGTAATTCCGATTTTTTTTTTTTTATTCTGCACTGACTGTTTTTGAAATTGCCCCAGGGCCTGTTCAAATCCAATCCGGGGACAAAACCAGGGACAGACTTGGTCCGGAGACAGTGTCCTCAATCCGGGGACTGTCCCCTGAAACCGGGAATGTCTGGTCACCCTATGTTAGCAGGCCAGGGGCCTGCAGTACCCGTTCTTGCGGCCTAGTTGATTAGCAGTAATAGTAAAGGTTGACGCGTTTCAGCCTATAAGGTCTTAGTCATAACCATGATTAGCAGTGTACATTAGTTGGTGGACTACTGATCCCAGCTAGCCCGATTTGCAAATCCTGTGCCTGCAGGTCACATCGATTTGACACGGAACCCCACAGTCTCTCCTCTGGCCTCGTACCCAGCTCCCCTGGCATGCCTCTTCCAGATATCCACTGTGTTACACTCACCGACCTTCTCCTGCCCTGAGTCCATGATGAAGAGCTTAACTGGACATGCATTCCGATCACTTCTCCAGCCCATCTGTTCCGGGACACCTCCTCCATGAACGTGTAAGGTTGAGGCTTCCTCCCAGCTCTCCCGGGCTCCTCCGCCGAGGCGTGCACCCCCCCAGATGGGGATGGCACTCCTGCTGTGATCTAGCACTCCATTATTCACGTGTCTCAGCCGACAACTCCCCTCCAGTGGGCTAAAATTTAGCTTATATGGGAGGCCTGCCCCCTGCCAATTCCAGTTGGGGATTGGTCAGGGCTCCTCACATGAGCTCCCTGTCACTCCAGCTCTCAGCCCTGCCTCTCTTCCAGAACATTCTCCCTGGAAGCAGGGGAGGCGCCCAAGAACTGAAGCACAGGTGGTCACACCCACTACTACACTAACCACACCCTGCCCCCAGATCAAAACAAGCAGGCCTAGCCTGAAGCATAGGCCTGCCTAAATTTACCTGCCTGACAGCTTACCTCACAAAAACCCTCACCTCTAGCACCTACCTATGGTAGAGGGTGCTACATTAGCCACACCCAACTCTTTGCCAAAAAAACGAATTGGACATCTTGAAGTTTGGATGTGTACTAAGGAACGCCTGGTACAAAAGTTCACCTCACTTGAAGAACTTTTTGGAACAACTAATGGTTAGGAGCATTGAATACACTCAAGGCATTTCAGGTGAAAAAAGCCTCCCCTTCTTCAGGGCTTAAGTAGTCAATGTTAATAAAATCACAACAGAATGCACTAAGGGCCCTGTGTTAAGGCTTGATGAACTAGTGTTTCCTGACAACACTTAAGGATGACATCTGAATATCTAAATCAGGGGTGCACAACCAGTGGCCCGGGGGCAACATGTGGCCCGCGGAGCCCTCTGATGTGGCCCGCGACCTCCTGCTCTGGGATGGCTGGTTGACAAGCCCAGATTGAAGGTTGCCGACCTGCCAGCTGAGAGCATCAGTGTTATAAATGACGCCGGCAGTAGAATAAGCAAGTGGCTTTTCAGAAAGTGCACCACACCTGCAGGATATAATAGACGTCTATGGCAAAGTGCAGCTAACCGGCGAGAAAACCGCAGGTACACTGCGCCACAATAGACCGCAGACCATTAGTGTAAATACAGCCTTAGGCCCCTTTCACATGATCGGTCCAACCCAATCGGACCCTCCATTCACCTCTATGGAGCGGCAGATGTAAATAGACTTTTGTCCGTTTACACCTGCCTACCTCCAATCCGATCTGCCCCCTTCTATTTTATTGGATCGGAGGGCCCATAGAGTAGATTGGGCTGTGACTGTGTCTGCTTTGCATATGCAGACTGGACACAGACCTGTCATGTGCCCACTCCACTCATTGTGGCCCGCGACTGGTTACTAAGTTGCTTAAGTGGCCCTCACTCTTCAAAAGGTTGGGCACCCCTGATCTAAATGCAATAAGCAGTATAAAATTGCCAACTTGCCACAATTTTACTTACTGAAGCCTCTGATCTCTTATGTCAAAGCACACATGCTAATTTGCTGCCTATTTCAAGTCTTAATCATTGCGTGGGCGGCCTGCTCTGAAAATTTGGCTTTGGGCACAACAATAAGTTCATCCTCCATGACATAAATAAGTCCCTTTGACAAATATGCCCACAAGTGCCATTTGCTAAGGGGTTAAGAAAGTTCCACTGGAATATTAGCCTGCTCATTGGCTTCTTTACACTACAGGAATAAAGCCTTGTGTATATAATGAAAGCTCAGATGTGTCAACACAAATCACACCAGACTTACAATAGCAGCCTTGGTGCACGGCTGGATCCCGGGGGCTCCGTTCAGGCCTGTTCTGGGCAGAAAAGCTTCAACTAATGCCAAATTGACCTTTTCTCAGAATATCTGAGTGAAAAAGGGAAACTCTCTAGAGGAAGAACCTTTTTCTCTGTGGAGGACCCAGCAGGCGTTTCCTAGAGGCTCTTCTTTTTGTAGGTGACTCACAGGCCGGGATGCCTCAAGGTGTCAGTTTGTTGACCTCTGCGATAGATCTCTTGGCAAGAAAGCACAGCAGGAGCGCTACAAAAGGCATTGTTATATGAATGATGGTAGCCTTCATACTGAAAATATTTCCATTCATTTGAGTCACTGTGTTGAGATTACTGTGGAATTAAATCTTAAAGGGAATATACAGTGGTTTTGTACATATTGTCTTTTGTTATTAACCACTTCAGCCCCGGAAAGTATTTACCGTATATACTCGAGTATAAGCCGACCCGAATATAAGCCGAGGCACCTAATTTTACCACAAAAAACTGGGAATACTTATTGACTCGAGTATAAGCCTAGGGTGTCCATCTGCATGCCTCACTGTGCCTCACTTTGCCTCACTGTGTCCATGTTCATGCCTCACTGTGCCCATGCCTCACTGCGCCCATGCCTCACTGTGCCCATGCCTCACTGTGTCCATGACTAGACTGACGTTTAACATGGGAGTCTATGGAAGGGGTGCCTGGATTTGAAAAATCGTTGCTACCCGGTCGTAGGTCTCCTAGACAACAAACTTTGCACACTTGTAGAGGAGAAATGGGGCTGCATGTGTGGCTAAGTTTCCGGTCCAGAGGACTTAAGACCGACCGGTACCGGGTCCCCAAAATTACGAGAGAAATTACCATTTAACATGGGAGTCTATGGAAGGGGTGCCCGGAATTGAAAAATCGGTGCTCCCCGGCCGTAGGTCCCTCGGACAAGAAACTTTGCACACATGTAGAGGAAGAGTGGGGCTACAAGTTTGGGGTCCAGAGGACCTATGGCCGGCCGGTACCGTGTCCCCAAAGTCTGGGAGATCAGCGCAAAAAGGTGACTCGAGTATAAGCCGAGGGGGGCATTTTCAGCACACAAAAAATGTGCTGAAAAACTCGGCTTATACTCGAGTATATACGGTACCTCCTTAATGACCAGGCCATTTTTTGCGATACGGTACTGCGTCGGTTTAACTAACAATTGCGCGGTAATGCGATGCTGCACCCAAACAAAATTGATGTTCTTTTTTTCCCACAAATAGAGCTTTCTTTTGGTGGTATTTGATCATCTCTGCGGTTTTTATTTTTTACACTATAAAAAAAAACAGTGCAGCAATTTTTAAAAAAAAATCAAAAATTTACTTTCTGCTATAAGACATTTAAAAAAAAAATAAAAAAAAACGAATTTATTCATCAATTTAGGCCAATTTGTATTCTGCTACATACAGTACTTTTGTTAAAAAAAATCCCAATAAGCGTATATTGATTGGTTTGCGCATACGTTGCTGCATCTACAAAATAGGGGATAGATTTATGGCATTTTTATTATTTATTTCTTTTTTACTAGTTGTATGAAAAGATTTTGCGCTTAGGATTATAAGAACTGCTGCCTCCCTCTATAAAGATTTCACCTAAGTGGAATCCAGTAAATTGATCAGAAAGGAAAGGGAATATGGCACTGTTCTATAGGAAAACGATAAAACGGGGAACGATCGCTGATTGGCTCGCCTGTAGGCCAATGGAAGCGCGCGCGCCCACAGACCGCTGTGTACGAGCCCAACGTACACCTACGTGATTTTGCGCAGCCGAGCCAACCTGCTGCAGTATAACTGTGGCGGCTGGTCGGCAAGTGGTTAATTATGTTCAGACCTAAAAGAATACATTCATTAAAAATATATATTTTTTATTAAAAAGCAAAAAAAAAAAAAACATTTTTTATGTTGGGTAAATAATAAACAGAAAAAGGCACCTCTATATATAGAGTTTTATAAGAATAAGAACATAAACGTCCCAAATGAAAAACCTCCCAACTATCTTCTGCAGGGCTACCCCAAAATGCCCTTAAACTCATGTTACTTGTTGTTCTGTACCACTGTTTTTCTGTGTTGCATTGAACTACATGAGGTTATTATTGTTCTGTAGTATGTTGACATCTAATGGCGGTGTAGAGCCACTACATCTTGTTTACTGATGTGATTTGGTTTCTCCCTCTGTACTCCCACCATGTTTAGTGCTAATTAGTTTAGGCCAAGCTAAACCCTCTCTGTTTCTTCCAGTATTTCACAGAGACCGGGCTTCTTCTTAAACTTCAAAAGACAAAAGAAAAAACATACTCTGTACTACAATTTAGCTGAAATAAATCTGTGTTGTATACAATTCATGTGTCTTATTGAGGAGTTAAGCTGTCTGTGGATGGTGACAAGTCAACAGATTACCATTAGGGATGAGCTTCGAGTTCGAGTTGAACTCATGTTCGACTCGAACATTGCCTGTTCGCATGTTCGCCGAACAGCGAACAATTTGGGGTGTTCGCGGCAAATTCGAAAAGCTACGAAACACCCTGTAAAAGTCTATGGGATAAATCTAAAGTGCTAATTTTAAAGGCTTATATACAAGTTATTGTCATTAAAAGTGTTTAGGGACCCGGGTCCTGCCCCAGGGGACATGTATCAATGCAAAAAGCGGACCTGATGGGGAACGTGAGAAGGGGCGGGTCTATTCATTTTTTTACATTGAAGAGGAAGTTTCCCATCAGGTCCGCTCAGCCAAGACGTAGGCGGGGTCTGAGATACGAGGGGCGCCCCCGCCCCGTCGTACCTCAGACCACGCCTACGTCATTGGCTGAGCGGACCTGACGGGGAACTTCCTCTGCAGTGTAGGTCCGCTCAGCCAATGACGTTTCGAGTGGAGACTGCAGCGCTGGACATCGGATTGCCACGGGACATTGGATTACATCGCTGGAATGTGTTTTTTATTTTTTATTTTTAATAAAGGACTTTTCCAAGGTGTCTGTGTGTTTTTTTTACATTTTTTTTACACTTTCTTCGTGAAATGGTAAGGGTACAATGTACCCCTTACCAATTCACATAGGGGGGGCCGGGATCTGGGGGTCCCCTTTGTTAAAGGGGTCTTCCAGATTCCGATAAGCCCCCCGCCCGCAGACCCCCACAACCACCGGGCAAGGGTTGTGGGGATGAGGCCCTTGTCCCCATGAACATGGGGACATCCTCCCCATGTTGAGGGCATGTGGCCTGGTACGGTTCAGGAGGGGGGGCACTCTCTCGTCCCCCCCTCTTTTCCTGCGGCCTGCCAGGTTGCGTGTTTGGATAAAGGGTCTGGTATGGATTTTTGGGGGAACTCCACACCATTTTTTTTTTCATTTGGGGTGGAGTTCCCCTTAAAATCCATACCAGACGTGAAGGGTCTAGTATGGATATTTAGGGGGAACCGCACGCCATTTTTTTTTATTTGATGCAGGGTTCCCCTTAATATCCATACCAGACCTGAAGGGCCTGGTAATTGAATTTGGGGGAACCCCCACGCATTTTTATTTTTTTTATCAATGACTTTTCTCTGTTTTGCCGGGAGCCGACAATTCATTATAGCCGCGAGTGGTTTTAAATGGCTTTTTTTCCTTCAGAAATTACATTTTGTGCAGGGACAGTTCTAAGCACAGGAAACAAGTGCTGCTTTACAGGTATACTATACACCCCCCCCCCCCCCCCCCAAGGTACGAAATTTAAAGGAATATTTCACTTTTTATTGTTTCACTTTAAGCATTATTAAAATCACTGCTCCCGAAAAAACTGCCCTTTTTAAAACTTTTTTTTGCATTGATACATGTCCCCGAGTTCATTGTATTTAATAGGGTTCTAAAGTTCACGCGAACTTTAGGTCTGTTCGCAGGTTCTGGTGCGAACCGAACAGGGGGGTGTTCGGCTCATCCCTAATTACCATACTGTTCAGACGGGCTGGGACGCTGCAGCATTTGAAACCAAACACTTGTGCTCACTTGCTCCTCTGCAGCTGGGACCAATATCCATAATTTCTGGGTATATGGAAGTATGTGGCTGGGTTTTTACTGCTGTCTGTGTCCCTGTTGTTGAGATTTCTCCTGGCTGACTGTTATGACAGGAAATAATGGCAAATCTCAACAATATAGACACAGGCAAAAACAAGTAGGCATTTTAGTAGCATGGGGAAATAATAGAACATCTGAAAATTTTTCATTGCTGTCCGTGAATTCCTGTCCAAGCAACCCTTATTTATTTCATGGGCTGCACAAGGAACAGGACCTGGAGATAAATCTTCCCAATGGGATCACAGAAAGAAATAAAAGCTTGACACTCTATCCAAAACTAAAAAAAAAACATTGGATGAGTAAGGCTTTAAGGTAACCCAAATACACCTAAAATGGTTGTAAACCTCAGTCATGGAATCTGAGCAAAACATATATATTTGCAGTGTTTATTTATCTCTGTCAAAAGCTCTAAGTATTATTTCTCTCTGGTGCTTCGTTCCTCTGTTATTTGCATGAGTCATTACTGAGAAGTTTTCCGGAAACATGAGATAAATTTGTGTCAGGAGGGAGAGGGGGGGGGGAGCTCAGAACGGAGCTCGTCTATGCAGAACACAGTGTGTCTGCTGTGTGAAGGGGGGGTGTGTTCCTTTCCTCCAATCAGCTCTCACAAACTCTAACTGCAGTCTCTCCGCCTCCTCCTCTATGCTCTTGACAAATGAAGAAAGATTTTTAACACAATCTGCCCTTTTGAACGGTTGTACACAAGAGAAGACTGCAGATAAACAAGTAAAATCTATGTAGGAGTATGTTTAATCTCTGTGTATTATCTGAGGCTGTTCACTTAACTGGGTATATCCCCCCCCCCCCGCCCTAAAAGCACTCCCCATATTGAGGAAACATGGCCTGGTATGGTTTTACATTTAAATGTCTTTTTTTTTCTTTATAAATGTCAGGCTCTATACACAGTACATATGCTCCACCGTACAGGCAGACTAAGGGGACCCCACAGGCATTATATTTAAAGGATTTTTCAATTTTTATTCTTTCACTTTAAACATCATTAAAATCACTGCTCCTGTAAAAACTACCCTTTTGAAAAAAAATGCAATGATACATGTCCCCTACTCAGTACCCAGGCCCCCATACCCTTTGTATGGTCAATGACCTGCATGTAAGCCGTCAAAATGGGGACATTTGATTTTTGCCCACCACAGATATTGGTGCTTAGTGGACTATTTAAACCTGAGTCCTGCATGGGATCATTGCTGGATGGTCTTTCAGCTTGTATCTCTGTTGTCCTTGATCCTGAATCCTGCTTCCCTTTTGGCTGACCTATCCCTGCCTACCTGAGTTACCAACCTTGACCTGGACTCTTGACCAAGATTTTGCCATCAATTCTGTACCGCATTGCCTGCACATTGCCAACCTCTGCTCATCTCTGACCTTGCCTCTTGATTTGGTACTTTCTTGCCCAGCTGTTATCAAACTCAGCTTGGGACCCGGGTCTTCTCTCTTCAGGGTAACCTCATCACTGTGCTTAGGCTTACCTGACACCAGTGCTCCCAAGTTAAAGTCTGCTGTTTTAGCTTCCTGGCACATGCATTTTTCTATTTACCTAGCGCTCTCTGTCTCAACTTCCAGGGGTGCTCGGATGAGAATTGTGAAAGAGGCCATCCTCATAATCTCAAGCTCCTCATACAGGCACGTGACTATTTACTTATTTATTTTTTCTTTTGGTTGAACTAAATGGGTTTGTGTCTTTTTTCCAACCTGATTAACTATGCAACTATGTGACATAATTGACCTCATATGGCCACATGGCCATATGAAGTCAATTGCACAAACCTTATATGGCCATGTGCCTGCATTAGGTCAATAATGATACCAGCACATTCCATCGTTTTTAATCAGACCCAAGATCACTGTGCCCCACCCACCTCTCTTCCCACTGTTAAATCCTCACCAGCCTGAAACCTGCTTTTCCTTATCCTCTCATCCTCTTTACCATGCAGAAAATTGACTCACAGGGCAGCATGTGTCACTCAAAAAAAATGATGGTATTATTTATGTAGCACTTACCCCCATTTAAGGGATCGTCTGGTTTTGTTGGATCTGCGAACTACCTCCAAGGCTTCTGTTGTCAGGGTATAGAAAGAAAGTCTCCAGAAAGACCAATGTCCACACAGATGTAAAACCCAAACAGTCAGGCTTTATTTTACTTTTGCTGAGGGAAACTTGAGAGGAAAGTAGGATATGAGAGAAGAACAGGGGAAGGTTCAGGTACGCAGCACTAAAGTTACAATAGTCGCCACTCAAGCCTGAGTGGGTATTGCTCACCCGGATAGTCCCGTTTAGTGGTCCTAGCACCCGGGATGAAACACAAATCAATCTGCCTTTGAAAACTAGGGACACGATCAGGAATCCTCTGCCACAGGATTGTTAAAAGTCCCGTGAAGTGAAGAACCTTTTAAGCCGGATTGGCATATTGCAGGACTTGTAATGATGGATCCCTCCTTAGGTGAGCTCCAGGCCTCCTCCCAAGACAGCAGTACCGTCTCTAGTCTCCTCCGGGGCAGATCCTCCCCTGGTCTCCTTCCCTAAGCGTGGCTTCCCTCAGGTGGGTAGCTAAGGATCCCTTTGAAAGTTATAGGCCTCAGCTAGCAGAGCTGGGCCTACTAGGTAGCGATGGGACCTCGGACTGAAGGTGCCCGGGGCCAGAACACACACGCACCTCGTGCCATGCAGGCCACGAGGCGCACACACAAGATGGGCCCGACCGGCCCTCAGGAACGGACTCCCAGCATGCACAGCGGGTAGACCATGCCCACTGTATGGCTGCCGAGAAAGGACACTCAAAGTGTTGTGATACCCCCTGTAGTTCAACCTATGCCGGTGGTGACAGTGCCACCTACAGGCGAATAGGGAACATTACTGCCAGGCAGTATCACACCCAGAGCAGAAGCAAATTTAGAACAATCAATATGTCTGAGCCCAACTACTGGCTCAGACCACCCTTAAATTTAAACATAGCGCCACCCAAATATTGGGGGGGGGCGCTACATTTACATAATTGAAATAGGAATTCGGGAGATTATACTTATTTTGGTAAGTACTCGGCAACCCTGGAACCTGAAGTTTTCAAGCAAGATCATCTATTACAAGGGGTCTTCAAAAAGCTTCCGCACTTTTATATTTTTAGTAAGGGTGTAAGGAGTAGTACAGGCATACCCCGCTTTACGGACGCTCACTTTACGAACACTCGCGAGTACGGACATACCAAGTACAAATATTCCGGCGCCATGCATCCGCATTTGACGGAACTGAAGCTCTGAGCATGTAGCCTGCCCTGTTCCAGTGTGCTGTTCCTGTATCCTGGCCGCCTCCCCACCTCCAGTGACATCACATCAGCTCGTGGTTTTTTCAGCTTCCCTGTCAGCCACAGAATGCCATCCAGCCTCTCCACAGCACTGTCCTCTGTGCACAGCGCGATGTCCGGGGGATGGATTGGAGCGCCCCCCCCCCTTGCATCAGATGAGCTTATTTACATGTGAGTGTTCCCCTCACATCCCCACTACAGTCCCTGATGCCTACACTACAGCCCCGACACCCCCACTACAGCCCCTGGCACCCCTACTACAGCCCCTGACACCCCGACTACAGCCCCCGGCACCCCCACTACAGCCCCTGACTCCCCCACTACAGCCTAGAAGTGAAAAAAGGTATTGCTTCACTTTAAGTACATTTTTGTTTTACATACATGCTCTGGTCCCATTGTGTACTTAAAAGTGGGGTATGCCTGTAATTGGTTGTGTCTAAGAGTGTCATGTGACTAGTCTGTCTGGCATCGCAAAGGAAGGTGACTATGTAGAAAAGTGATGTAACTTATTTTTGAAAGTCTTGATAAAAAGAGTTTAAAAAAATGCAGAAACTTTTTAAAGAACCCTCGTATATTTAGTCAAGCACATCCTGACTTCCGAAATCATTGTATTGCGTTTTCTATAACAAAACTCTGCATGTTTTGTAAACTGCTTGTCATGGACATACCCTACAAAAAATATTAGTTTTCAAAAACGAAGATGATATTCAAATAATTAAAACTGATCTAAAATCAGTGTTGGGACCCTTATGCCTCGTACACACAACCGTTTTTCACGAGGAGAAAACTGATAGTTGGGAAAGTTCCACCGCTGGGCAAACTGGTATGCTACATTCTGCCATTCCTGTGGCGTAGAAGGGAACTGTAGAGTTAAACAATAAAAAAATAAATAATACTTTTACACAAACATTGCAAGCAGATTATACAAAAACATTCTATGCCAACATCAGTATAACATTTATTTTAAGGAGTATTTGAAGACAAAAATATAATGGTCACTTATCAGATTCCTCACCCCCTCTGATGGCCCATTTAAATAATTTTAGGGGGGTTCTAGATGAGTTGGGGACCTCACAAATCAAGGCTCTAGCACTCTGTCTGAATTTAATGAAAAGAAAAACATTTGTACACAAGGGTAAAGCACTACAATGGAGCAGACAAAATACATTGGGAAGTGACTAGGAAGTGTGTTTGGGCCCAGGATAGCATGCTGGAGAGTAGGGATGAGCTCGGTGTTCGAGTCGAACATAAGTTCGACTCGAACATCGGCTGTTCGACCGTTCGGCGAACATCGAACGATTTGGGCCGTTCGCGCCAAATTCGAGTGACGCGAACGGCCCACAATACACTGCGCCATCACAGTGCAATCCCAGCGCTGTGATTGGCCAAGCATGAACTGTGACCCCGCATGCTTGGCCAATCACAGCGCCGGCAGCTAGGATAGCCATAATTGGCCACAGGCAGGTTGCCTGTGGCCAATTATAGCTCAGTTGGTTTAGCACACGCCCCACACTATAAAAGGCCGCCAGCGCGGCGGCCTTGTGTAGTGTGTTCCGGCGCAGGGAAAGAGTTACATAGGCAGGGACAGTGTCAGTGCTATTTGTACCTAAAACTTGTGTGTAGGGAGAGAGAAGGATAGGCAGGGAGAGTGTCAGTGTCATATTCTTTGCTAAACCTTGTGTGCAGGGAGAGAGAAGGATAGGCAGGGGACAGTGTCAGTGTCACATTCTTTGCTAAACATTGTGTGCAGGGAGAGAGAAGGATAGGCAGGGAGAGTGTCAGTGTCATATTCTTTGATAAACCTTGTGTGCAGGGAGAGAGAAGGATAGGCAGGGGACAGTGTCAGTGTCATTGTTGCTAAGCCTCCTGCACATTATACACCTGAAGTTAGCCCGTATTGCTGTGTTTTCCTGGTGTGTTACACCAACATGCATTTGCAGCACTTAGAGCGGGCGGAGTGTGCCTCCTGCACATTATACACCTGAAGTTAGCCTGTATTGCTGTGTTTTCCTGGTGTTACACCAACAGGCATTTGCAGCACTTACAGCGGGCGGAGTGTGCCTCCTGATCATATTACACCTGAAGTTAGCCCGTATTGCTGTGTTTTCCTGGTGTGTTACACCAACAGGCATTTGCAGCACTTACAGCGGGCGGAGTGTGCCTCCTGCACATTATACACCTGAAGTTAGCCCATATTGCTGTGTTTTCCTGGTGTGTTACACCAACAGGCATTTGCAGCACTTACAGCGGGCGGAGTGTGCCTCCTGCACATTATACACCTGAAGTTAGCCTGCATTGCTGTGTTTTCCTGGTGTTACACCAACAGGCATTTGCAGCACTTACAGCGGGCGGAGCGTGCCTCCTGATCATATTACACCTGAAGTTAGCCTGTATTGCTGTGTTTTCCTGGTGTGTTACACCAACAGGCATTTGCAGCACTTACAGCAGGCGTAGTGTGATTCCTGCAAAATATTCTCCTGAAGCTAGGCCTTATTGCTGGTTTTCCCATCTCCCTGCAGGCCATTAGAATGTCTGGAAGGCAAACAAGGAGAGGCAGACAGTCAGGAGCCAATAAAAGAGGGCAAGCAGGCTCTGTGTCTAGAGACAACAGTGCTGGTCGTGGACGCGGTGCATCGCCATCAGCACGTGGCCATGGGACACGCTTGTCCTTCTTTTCGGCAGCTGGACGTGTTGAGCCGCATCATGCCGAAGAGTTGGTAGAGTGGATGACCAAGCCCTCCTCATCCTCCTCATCCTCTCTCACCCAGGCTCAGGGTACTGGCAAAGCAGCTGCCAAAGCGTCCTCTTCCCTGGTATCAATGTCATCATCAGTCACTCCTTCCTTAGACCAACCATGTCCTCCTGAGGAGTCCCCCGAACTGTTTGAGCACAGTGTTGGGTACATGCTCCAGGAGGATGCCCAGCGTTTCGAAGGGTCTGATGATGATACCCAGCTAGAGGAAGGCAGTAGCGTGAGAGCAGAGAGAGGGGATGCTCAAGAAGGACACCAATCTGGCAGTCATGTTCCAGCAGCTGCAGCATACTGCCAGATTGGCTCCAGTGATGAGGAGGGAGGGGATGATGAGGTCACTGACTCCACGTGGGTGCCTAATAGGAGAGAGGAGGAGGAGGAGGAGGAGGACTAGGAGGAGGCACATCTCCAACGAGGCAGGATGCCCTCGGGGGGCCAGCGTAAGGGCAGCACACCGACGGAATCACACCGCAGAGCTCCGCCTGTGCAGGGCGCTGCCTCTGCCCGTTATTCAAAAAGTTCTTTGGTGTGGGCCTTTTTTGAGTCGAGTGCATCAGATCGCACAGCTGCTGTTTGCAACACATGTCTCAAGCGTATATCGCGTGGCCAAAACATCACCCGCTTGGGCACCACATGCTTGACCAGACATATGTTGACCTGCCATGCAGCTCGTTGGCAAGCCTACCTTAAAGACCCACACCAAAGAACAAAGCGGACCTCTCCTTGCACCACATCAGCTGGGATCTCCAACCCCACTATACCTTCAGTCCTCTCTGAAACCTGCACTGAGAGGAATGAAGGTGTAGAATTAGGTGTGTCACAGCCAAGTACTTGCGGGCACTCTGCTAGCAGTACACCGACGTCCGATTCTAGCAGGCAAATTTCCCTGGCCCAGCTGCTGGACCGTCGAAAGAAGTTCACTCCCAGCCATCCACATGCCCAGCGGTTGAATGCTAGCTTGGCTAAATTGCTAGCGCTTCAACTGCTGCCTTTTCAGTTGTAGACTCGGCCTCCTTCCGTGAATTTGTGCAATGTGCGGTTCCTCAGTGGCAGGTTCCCAAACGCCACTTTTTCTCACGGAAGGCGATTCCGGCTCTCTACCGGCATGTGGAAGGCAATGTCTTGGCCTCGCTGGACAGGGCGGTCAGCGGTAAGGTGCATATTACCGCTGACTCATGGTCCAGCAGGCATGGACAGGGACGTTACCTTTCTTTCACGGCCCATTGGGTCACTCTTTTGGCAGCTGGGAAGGATGCAAGACAAGGTGCAGTAGTGTTGGAGGTTGTTCGGCCGGCCACGCCACCAAAATGCTACTACTGGTTGTGACACACCTCTCTCTTCCACCCCCTCCTCTTCTTCTTCCTCCATGGCCTCTTCCTGTGCTCTGTCCTCGGAACCAGCGGTGCTCCGTAGGCATTCAAGGGGCTACGCAAGTACGCAGGCAAAAAGATGCCATGCCGTGCTTGCGCTGGTGTGTTTGGGGGACAGGAGCCACACTGGGGCAGAGGTTCTGTCTGCTTTGCAGGGGCAGGCCGAGAGGTGGTTGACGCCACGCCAGCTTAAGCCAGGAATGGTGGTTTGTGACAATGGCACCAACCTCCTCTCCGCCCTCCGACAGGGACAACTGACCCATGTGACCTGTGTGGCTCACGTCCTTAACCTGGTGGTGCAGCGGTTCTTGGGCAGGTACCCGGGCTTACAGGATGTCCTGAGGCAGGCCAGGAAAGTCTGTGTGCATTTCCGCAGATCTTATAATGCCAGTGCTCGCCTGGCTGAGCTGCAAAAGGAGTTGAACCTGCCCAAGAACCGCCTTATGTGTGACATGCCCACCAGGTGGAACTCAACGTTGGCCATGCTGCAGCGGCTGCACACGCAGCAGAGGGCCATCAATGAGTACCTGTGCAACTACGGCACCAGGACAGGGTCAGGGGAGCTCTGTTTTTTTTCACCTCGCCAGTGGGGCATGATCAGGGATGCATGCACTGTCCTGGCACCATTTGAGGAGGCCACGAGGATGGTGAGCAGTGACAGTGCATGCATCAGTGACACTGTACCTCTTGTCCACCTGTTGGAACATACGCTGCGTGGAATAATGGACAGGGCACTTGAGGCAGAACAGAGGCAGGAAGAGGAGGACTTCCTTGCCTCTCAAGGCCCCCTTTACCCAGACAGTGTTCCTTCTGTCCCACCCATCGCACAGGAAGAGGAGGAGGAGGAGGATTGTGTCAGCATGGAGGTGGAGCCTGGCACTCAGCATCATCAGCAGCAGTCTTTTAGGGATGATTTACAGTCCCAAGAAACCAGTGGACTTGTACGTGGCTGGGAGGAGGTGGCTGCGGATCATGTCGTCCTTAGTGACCCAGAGGACTCCGGACCGAATGCCTCAGCTAACCTACGTTGCATGGCCTCCCTGATCCTGCAAAGTCTGCGGAAGGATCCTCGTATTCTTCGGATCAAGGAGAGGGACCATTACTGGCTGGCCACTCTCCTTGATCCACGGTACAAGGGTAAGGTTGCGGACCTTATCTTACCGTCGCAGAGGGAGCAGAGGATGAGACAACTCCGGGAGGCCTTGCAGAAAGGTCTGTGCAACGTGTTCCCAGACACTGGGAGGTTACAAACTCCTGGTCCTGGAAAACGAGTTGCTGAGGCTTCGGTCAGTCAAAGTAGGAGCGGTGGGGAAGGTGGCCGTCTGACCGATGCGTTCAGACAATTCTTTAGTCCGCAGCCCCAAGGTATGATCGGTTCCAGCAACCATCGCCAGCGTCTGATATACATGGTGCAGGAATACCTAGGGGCAAGGTCAGACTTGGACACCTTCCCCACTGAAAATCCTCTGGCTTACTGGGTCTTGAGGATGGATCACTGGCCAGAGCTTGCACAGTATGCAATTGAGCTACTGGCCTGTTCTGCATCCAGCGTTCTTTCAGAACGCACATTCAGTGCTGCTGGAGGATTTGTCACAGATCACAGGGTGCGCCTGTCCACCGACTTGGTTGATCGACTGACCTTCATAAAGATGAACCAGTCTTGGATCACCACCAGCTACCAAACACCTGAAGCTGATATAACAGACTAATTTATTTTCAAATGTCACATCCCTTCAAGACTGATGCTGATGCTGAGAGACTGTCCTGTTATGTTGACTGACTATCCTCCTCCTCCTCAATGATCCGATTGATGATGATAGCTTGGAAGAACATTTTTGTTTCTGGGTGCCGCCACCAGTGGCTAAGGCCCAATTTTTCAGCCCCTGTTTAACAGGGGCATGTAATTACAATTTTTTATGCAATGCTTTGCAGCAGGGCTCATTCCTGCACTCCAACTAGAGTATCTGGGAGAGGTTGCAGTGTCGTGGCACCAGCACCAGTGGCTAAGGCCCAATTTTTCAGCCCCTGTTTAACAGGGGCATGTTATTACAATTTTTTATGCAATGCTTTGCAGCAGGGCTCATTCCTGCACTCCAACTAGAGTATCTGGGAGAGGTTGCAGTGTCGTGGCACCAGCACCAGTGGCTAAGGCCCAATTTTTCAGCCCCTGTTTAACAGGGGCGTGTAATTACAATTTTTGATGCAGTACTTTGCAACAGGGCTCATTGCTGTGCTCCAAGTACAGTATCTGTGAGGGGTTGCAGTGTTGTGGCACCAGTGCCTAAGGCCCACATTTCCTGCCCCTGTTTAACTACTTGCTTACTGGGCACTTAAACCCCCTTCCTGCCCAGGCCAATTTTCAGCTTTCAGCGCGGTCACGATTTGAATGACAATTGCGCGGTCGTGCGACGTGACTCCCAAACAAAAATGACGTCCTTTTTTTCCCACAAATAGAGCTTTCTTTTGGTGGTATTTGATCACCTCTGCGGTTTTTATTTTTTGCGCTATAAACAAAAAAAGAGCGACGATTTTGAAAAAAACACAATATTTTTTATTTTTTGCTATAATAAATATCCCATTTTAAAAAAAAAAATAATATTTTTTTTCCTTAGTTTAGTCCGATACGTATTCTTCTACATATTTTTGGTAAAAAAATCGCAATAAGCGTTTATTGATTGGTTTGCGCAAAAGTTATAGCGTCTACAAAATAGGGCATAGTTTTATTGCATTTTTATTAATATTTTTTTTTTACTAGTAATGGCGGCGATCAGCGATTTTTATTGTGACTGCGACATTATAGCGGACACATCGGACACTTTTGACACCATTTTGGGACCATTGTCATTTTTACAGCGACCAGTGCTATAAAAATGCACTGGTTACTGTAAAAATGACACTGGCAGGGAAGGGGTTAACACTAGGGGGCGAGGAAGGGGTTAAATGTGTGCCCTGGGAGTGATTACTACTGTGTGGGGGAGGAGACTGACTGGTGGAGGTGACCGATCTGTGTCCCTATGTACAAGGGACACAGCATCGGTCTCCTCTCCCTGACAGGACGTGGATCTCTGTGTTTACACACAGAGATCCACGTCCCTGCTCTGTGTACCGGCCGATCGCGGGTACCTGGCGGACATTGCGGCCGCCAGGCACGCGCATCGGCATCTCAGTGATGCGCCGGGCGCGTGCACGTGCCGCTGGCGGCGCTCGCGAGCCCCCCCAGTGGCCGAAATAGCCGAGGACGTCTATTCACGTCCTCCCGGATTTTTAGATCCACATTGAGGCCGTCAATAGTCTATGGCCCGGATCTCAAGAGGTTAACTGGGGCATGTAATTACAATTCTTGATCTAATAATTCACAGCAGGGCCCATTCCTGCGCCCACCAAGAGTAACTGTGAGGCCTTACAGTGTTGTGTCAACACCACCACCACCACCACCAAAGGCCCAATTTTTCAGCCCCTGTTCAACAGGGGCATGCAATTACAATTCTTGATCTAATAATTCACAGCAGGGCCCATTCATGCGCCCACCAAGAGTAACTGTGAGGGCTCACAGTGTTTTGGCAACACCAACATGTAAGGGGCAAATTTCAGCTGAGTATATACGGCAGGCCCCTACTTTCAAACATCCAACTTACAAACGACTCCTCCTTGCAAGGGGAAGGATACAACAGGAAGTGAGAGGAAATCTACCCCTAGGAAGACAAATTCTCTCCCGTAAGAGTTAATATGGGAAAAAAAGTGTCTCCTCTCCACTGATGCTTTATCACCAATTCTTGTTTCAATAAAAACCCCAAATTTTCTAAAACATTTGTCATTAGGAAGGAAAGTGAGGTGAACTGTTCTGGACAGGTGCACACTGCACAGACAGCAAAACAAATGTTACAGGGGTGATAACCCTTCCCTATGTTTTCCAAAAAGCTTAAAAATAGATTTTTGGGCTGGAGCTACACTTAAAAAATGTACCTGTTCAAAATTACAAATAGATTCTACATAAGAACAAACCTACAGTCCCTGTCTTGTATGCACCGCCTGTATACGGCTGTTCAGAGTATATAGGGCCTTTTTTATTTTGTGTGCGGGGTTCCCCTTAATATCCATACAAGACCCAAAGGGGCTGGTAATGGGCTGGGGGGGGGGGGTGATGGGGTAGCTGTGCCATTTTTCTTAAAGATTTTCATCCATATTACCAGGACCAGACATTACATTAAAGCCGCAAGCAGTTTTAAATGGCTTTTTTTCCTTTAGAAATGTAATTTTGTGCAGGGACAGTTCTAAACACGGGAAATACGTGGCACTTCACAGGCATACTTTAGACACCCCCCAGGTACGATATTTAAAGGAATATTTGACTTTTTTTTTTCACTTTATGCATCAATAAAATGACTGCTCCCGAAAGACGGACATTTTTAAAACTTCTTTTTGCATTGATACATGTCCCCTGGTGCAGAACCCGGGTTCCCAAACCCTTTTTAGGACAATAACATGCATAATAGTCGTTATAATTAGCACTTTAGATTTCGAACGTTCGCATCCATTGTATTTAATAGGGTTCCAAAGTTCATGCGAACTTTTGGTCCGTTCGCGGGTTCTGGTGCGAACCGAACCCGAGGGTGTTCGGCTCATCACTACTGGAGAGGTTAGTGAAGGGAAATATGCATGTAGGCCAAAAAAGGAGCATTAAAAGCTTACAGCATGCATGGGGACAAAGGGGACATTCACAGCATATTACAATCATGGTAATTAGGGGAAGATGAAAGAAATACAATACAATACAATAGCAAGCATTAAATACATAGAATGATGGTAAAGGAGAAAACTTACATTAATATAGTCCTCCTGCAGAACTTGAAATATGGCAGAACAGGTCTCTGGAATAATGAGCCCCAGAGCCTGGGGGGAGATGCCTGTTGAGAACTTGAGGTCCTGCAGACTTCTCCCCATCGCCAGGTATCTCAACATGGCGACTAGCCTCTGCTCAGCAGTGATGTCCTGCCTCGTGATATAGGGGGACACCAAAGCCAACAGATGCTGAAAAACGGGGTCCGTCATCCGGAGAAAATTCCTGTAGTCATCAGGGTTATTCTCCTGGATCTCCCTCAAAAACGACATGTGACAGAATTGGTCCCGCTGGAGCAACCAATTCTTCGTCCTCCTCACCCTGTTCATGGACTGGACTTGGGATAAAGCATGAACCCCAACACCAAGCCCAAACACAGCACTAACTCTACGATAAGTACGTACCCGCAACATGGCTAGAACACGGTCGGCTGGTCAGAACAAACTAAAAGAACGCACTGAAGAACAGCAAGGCCTATGAAGAACGACCTGAAAATCAGTAACGAGCAGACAAGAACGCACTGAAAAAACAGATACGAACTAACTACATGCACTGAAAGACAGATACGAACCCACAAGCACAAACTGAACACCAGAAAACGATCTTAAAAACACGAACACTGAAAAGCACGAATCGTCTCTCACCAAACTTTTACTAACACGAGTATCAGCAAAAGTAGCCCAAAGGGTGGCGCCATTTGAATGGAACTTCTCCTTTATAGTGCTGTCGTACGTGTTGTACGTCACTGCGCTTTGGTCGAGCGTTTTTTTGCCTGAACGTGTGTATGCAAGGCAGGCTTGAGAGGAATCACGTTGGGAAAAATGTAGGTTTTTGGCATGTCAGGAACACCGGTCGTGTGTACAGGGCATCACTCTTTCCCAGTAGTCACCTCATACGGAGAAACGCAGCGTCGGTGGAGCCGGAGATCCTGACGCCACCACACCCACAGCTGTGTTAGCCTGAGCCACGGCTGTGTGAATGTCTGTTTTTTAAACTACGCTTTAAAACCTTGTTTGATGTCAGTTGCCCAGCTATTCGATTAAAGGGTACACTTTTTTATCAAAGTGCTGCACCATGAAGTGTTTTTTATCTTTCCTCTTCATACATATGGTCCCTTGTATTGCTGCATCAACCATTCCACCTGCACTGAGACAGTGAAGGATTTTTTTGTTAAATACACACCCAGCTGACCAGTGGATTCAGTGATGGAAGGCTGACCAGATCGCTGCTGTTACCAGGAGGATATCTTTTGATACTGGGCCCATAAGATCTCCGTTATAGAGATCCAACCTATCTGGTAAGCGGCCACTTTGCACTTTTAGTATCCTGTGTTTGCAGCTTGGAAACAAAGGAGGAAGATTTGGATCTTTGCTTCCTGGATCACCACCAAGCTTTAGGAACTGTTCTTAATTGGACTTTTCATTTGCATCTTAATTGGACTTTGTTGTTCCCTATGGACTTTTTTTCTTTATAATCCACTTATTTCAGAATATTTAAAAAAAAAAAAATTTCTTCATTTTTTGCACTGTGTGTTGCGCATCTATTTTTACTTTTTTACATACTTATATTACTGAATATTCCAGTTATCTTTATAGTTGCAGCACTGTCACTTTAATATCAATTAGTATTACTGTTAAAAAGTCATTTGTTTTTTGTTTTTTTGCTCTATTGCAGTTTGCACCATCTCTTTGCACCCACGCAAACTTGTTGTACTACATGCACTTTTTATACATATGGGGGTAGCGCAAAGTTTTCACGCTTAACATTATCACTTTTTAATATCTTTATAAATGATAAAAGGTTTGGGATTAAAAGTACCATTTCAGTCTTTGCAGATGACAACAAGCTTTGCAGTGAAATAACGTCCTTACAGGATGCCTCCAGCTTACAAGCCGACCTCAATGCACTAATGCACTGTTTAATTGGGCCACTATGTGGCAAATTAGGGTGCACCTCTCAGGGGGTCAGGAAGGAATTTTTTCCCCTTGCTGGAGATTGTGTACATGGGATTGTATGATTTTTAATTTCTTTTATTTTATTGATTGATCTAGATGGACTGTTTTCAACCTCACTAACTATGCAACTATGTAAAAATATTTTATAAACACGCAAACATAATATGTATGGATCCAAAAACATAACTTTCCCCCTAAACTGTTTCTGTCACTAACGTTTTTAATGTAATAAAATACATGCCTTTTCTGCAAATCTTATAAACATATTCCTCTTCATAAGTGCTTTTTAACCACTTGCCAACCGCTCATGGCATATATACGTCGGCAGAATGGCTCATACAGGCACAATCACGTACCTGTACGTGGCCCTTTAACTGCCGATGTCGGGGTCGCGCGCGTGCCGCCGGCGGGGCGCTCGCGACCCCCCTGCCTTCCCCGTGAGTGGGACCACGGGTCCCGCGGACTCGATCGCCACGGGGATCCCCGCGATCGTCTCACGGAGGCTCGGAGCGGGGAGATGTGTGTGTAAACACAGCTTCTCCCCGCTCCTCTACTGACACTGTCAGCGATCTCCGCTCTGTGTAATCAGAGCGGAGATCGGTGACGTGTCATTAGTAGCCACGCCCCCCTCAGTTAGTAACACGCCCCTAGGCACACTTAACCCCTTCAGCGCCCCTAGTGGTTAACCCCTTCACTGCCAGTGTCATTTTCACAGTAACCAGTGCATTTTTATTGCACTGATCGCTGTGAAAATGACAATGGTCCCAAAAATGTGTCAAAAGTGTCCGATGTGTCCGCCATAATGTCGCAGTCACGAAAAAAATCGCTGATCGCCGGCATTACTAGTAAAAAAATTTTTTTTTATAAAAATGCCTTAAAACTATACCCTATTTTGTAAATGCTATAATTTTTTGCGCAAACCAATCAATAGACGCCGATTGCGATTTTTTTTACCAAAAATATGTAGAAAAATACGTATCGGCCTAAACTGAGGAAAAAATTTTTTTTTATATATTTTTGGGGGATATTTATTATAGAAAAAAGTTAAAAATATGTCATTTTTTTCAAAATTGTCGCTCTATTTTTGTTTATAGCGCAAAAAATAAAAACCGCAGAGGTGATCAAATACCACCAAAAGAAAGCACTATTTGTGGGAAAAAAAGGACGCCAATTTTGTTTGGGAGCCACGTCGCACGACCGCGCAATTGTCAGTTAAAGCGACGCAGTGCCGAATCGCAAAAAGGGGCCTGGTCATAATGGCCCATATTGGTCCGGGGCTTAAGTGGTTAAGAATATTTCGTAAAAATAAATAAATAAAAAATAAATAAAATCCATGCAGGGCAGAAGACCAGTAATTGCTTTATAAGATATAAAAACTTGACAATTACACGAGCTTCTCCCAGCCAAGCTGGAGCCAGCAGGACAGCAAACACGCTGCTACATGCGGAGATGTGACAGTGCCTGGCAGCATGCAAACAAATGGATGTAAGCGTGGCTGGAAGGCTTGGGAAGCAAGATAATGTTTGGTCTTCGGGCCCTTCTCAGTTATTGGGTGATCTTAGAGCAAAGCCGATAAAATTCAATCTTCCTTTGCTGGTTATCTGGGATCCCGGCTGGGAGAGCAGCACTTTCCCTACAGTTAAATCGTTTTTTCCACTTTGTCGCTGATAATAGACAACATGAAAAAATACATCAAGATGTCAGAAAGGCACCGTTTTATAATAAATAATCCTGCTCAAGCCCAAAGGGAGCACTGAAAAGAGGATTAGTTTATAGCGATTTTTGTGCATTATAACCAAAAGTGACATAACTGATTATAAAAAAATAATGAATACGAGCTTGTGCTGGAAAGATGAAAATGTTCTTAAAGCAGAACAGCACTATGGATCTGTCATGGCAGCTCTTACACATGGGTTTGCCCTCATCCACTGCTAACACTTTCATTGTCACCATTGCTGCTCCATCTTCTCTGCCACTTCTTGGCAAGTTTTCTTTACAGCCATCGAGTGGTAGCTGATGCTGTGACTCCTGAGCATGCATATGCAAAGGTTACATCGTCCTGACACCTCGTTCCATTCTTGGCATTCTACCGATGTCAAGGGCACATACAAAGGAAAATATTTCTAGGAGAAAGAGTTGTTTTGGACATGCAGATTGTCTTCTGCCAAAAATCTATACCTTCTAGCAAATTTTTGGGAGGGGTAGTTCCACTTCAAAGTGCACATAACATGATGAACCACAAAATATCTTAATAAGGAGGAAGACAATACTTACATTTAATGCAAAGTGTTCTTGTGCTGGTGCCTGCTGTCATAGTGGAAATAGGAAGACCTCTGCCCTTCTCCCATACTCACAGCCGCAATCTTCCAGTGCTGTTGTCAGGGACTTGCCGTAGCGAAACAGAGGTACGTGCGTGCGCGAATGCGCACATGAGCTCCCATCCAAACTGGGCAACAGCGCGTGTGTGTGCGCGGGTGTGTGCGCCAGGTGCGCATGCGCAAGGGTGCGCACTGCTTGGAGCCAATAGGCCTTTCAAAGAACAGCAGCTGCACTTGTGCAGTGCTGTTTGATCTCCACTTCTGTATCTGAAACCTGTACCTGCCAGCTGATCACCTGTACCCACCCGACTCTGTTGACTTACCAGCTATCTCCTATCCTGACCTCGGCTTGCCTGGACCCTGCTAATAACCTCCTGCCTGATATCCTGTTGCTGACCACTGCCTGTTTACCTGATCCTGCTTCAGCCTGCTGCATTACTCTGTCTGATTACTTACACCGACCCGGCTTGTCTGACCTTGCTCCTGCTTGCTACCTAGCTCCGTGTATTCCCTGTGCTGACCTGTCTTGTCTCACCCTGCTCCAGCTTGCTGCTGATCCTGCATCAACCAGCTCACCGGGTCCCTGACCTGCATCTGTCTCCGCTGTCATCCGCATCCCGGTCCTACCTGGAGTGTCATCATCCATCCATTGTGCCAGCTACCACAGCTCTCACAGGCACTCCTACCTCACTGTGCTCTCGAGGCCACTGTTCCCACTCCAGTGGCTCCCGAGCCAGGGCTGTAAGAGTCAGGCTCACTCACGAGGTATGTAACAGCTGTGTGGGTCAATATCACGCTTAAATTGTGATCCTCATCAAGACTGCTGACTATGCCTGCCTTTTTTGCCTCCCTCCTCCATTCATATGTAGCGGGTATGTACTTTCCCGGGTGTAAATTTGAATTTGGAAGTGACACCAGTGATGTGTGATTCACCGCGGCCCATTGGGTGGCGCTGTCGCCCTGGGTTGGGTTTGATTATCGCTGTGTGCCGTCCTCCTTTTTGTCCTCCCTCGGCAGCGGTATGGTGGGGCGGGGAACCCGCCGTGCTTGCTGGGAGAGGGTATAAAGGGGGCCGGCCATCTTGGTCACGGGGTCGAAGTCCCAGGCACCTTCAGCTTGCGGACGGTGGGTCGTGCCGCTCCTCTGGGTGGCTTAGGCCCAGAGGACAGCGGAGGTCGAGTTCCATTCCAGGCACCTTTAGCCTGGGGTGAGGTCCGGAGCTTAGTGCCCAAAACTGGGTTCCGCGAGGGAAGGAGATCCTAGGGTACCCAGGGATTGGGTACCCGAATCCGGAAGGTGCAATGGACCGGGGGGAGCTCCTCATTTGAAGACCCGGCCAGTGACAAGTGAGTCTCTCGTCGGAGACCGCCTGGAAGGAAATTTACCCTCGTGCGGAGACCAGGATACACTTCTAGGAAGGGAAGTGGCAACTTACATTGTGTCTGGGCCTGTTCGCATCCACACCTCCTTTTCTGTTCTGTTCTATCAAGGGAGTTCAACTGTTTGTGTTCAGACGAGGAGAATAAAGGAGTGTTGAACTTTAATGGTGTGAAGCTCATTTTCTAACGGACATGGTTCACGGTGACTCTTGGAGGGAGGATCCAGGTGCACAGCACTGACCCAAAGGTAATACAAAACCGTTGCTTATACCGCACTAACACCTGTGGTGGAAGCCAGGCGTGGTGTCCCCGCTCCCTCCCCTCTAAGGTACCCCTAGACAAGAGAAAGACGAGACGAGACAAAGAGGGGAGTGGAGGTGGCCGCTACACGTGGGGGCTCGGGTCCGGTATAGTGTTTGTGCACCACAGTATTGAACGTGTCTGTTGGAAGAGTTAAGCGAACAGGCGGGCCTTCATTGGCCAAAGTGCACCCCGGTGCTCAAAGTCGTGGACATGACCCATTGAAGGGAAAGGCCCGCGCAGAAGAGCGAGGAGAGGGGGAAACCCAGCCGCGTGAGGGACTACACGTGGGGGTTTCTAGTTGCACTGCGCCACCAGGCACACCCCCCACCGCTTAGTTCGTGGGCGTGACTCAGAAACAGAAAAGAAGAAAAGCCCGCGAACTGGAGCAAAGGGGAGCAGTCCGATACGTGTGAAGGACTACACGTGCGACGTTGGCGCAAAAACTTTGCAGTGTGCGATGGATCAGCAACAGGTCGCCATGTTTGGACACACCTCGTGGATTCCAGTTCACCCTTCCACCACGACTTTGACTGCTGCTGCTCCAATAACAGATACGGGGATCCGACTAAAGCCAAGGGGTCGATTCGCCCTGTACTCGTGCATGGACGTTGAGGCCCTGGGTGTGATTTGTCCCAGGTGTTCGGGACTGGTGTGCCAGTTGAAGCCGTTCGGACGCTGTGAGGCCTGTGGGGAGTTTCTGTTCGAAGTGGATCCGGCGGTGGAGAGGCCGAGAACCATTTACCCTGGCCGGGCTTCAGGCAACACCACTCAGAGAGGAGGAATCACTGCTGTGAGAGTCACCCCTGAGCACACTGCAACGACCGCGGAGGAGGTCGTAAAATGTCAACGGGAGAAATCCGAGGATGCTGACTCGGTCACCACTGTCTCGCTGTGTCCACCACCGAAGAGGAAGACCGGCATGGTAGCCCCGACCAGCGGTTGTGGTGGACCGTCTCGCCCGCTTACATCCGTCGACAAGAGTTCTGGACGTCCCGCTTCAAGTAAAGGCCGAGGTAAGCCAGGCGGGGAGACTTGGTGTGTGGGCGGAGGTGTCGGGAAGTCATGGCCTAGCGAATCTGAGGGAGGTGGTGGCTCCGTTTCTACAACCGGCTACATACCCGCGGAGGAGTGTGACACCTCTGACCTGGAGTCGCTCTCGGACATGGAAGACGACGCTGCCATAGACGATTTGTTTGCCGGGAAGGGCTGGGACAAAGTACCTCTCGCTTCATCTCGGAGAACCAGAGATCCACCCATGTGAACAGGGGAAAGTACACCCCGAGTGGAGGCATCAGCGCCTGAAGAGAGGTCCGGTCCCCAGCCTGCTTCTACATCCCCGATGCCATCAGTACCGATGGCTGGGGAAAAGAGACTGCTGCTGCGGGCGCCTATGCCCAGATCGCATGTGATCAAGGTCCCTCGCCACCCGAACTCGATAGTTTTGCCTGGTGAAGGGGACAGAGCTACCATGCCTCCTTTGGCGAGATTGCAACGGCTGTTTGGTCAGAAGGTTGCTGCAGATTATGGATGGGAGTATCCATACTTATGGAAGGAATTGCTTTATGAGGTGGAAGTGTGCCGGGAGCGCTGGTACAATGACTTTGTGTGGACCCACCTTCAGGTTCCCCACGCCCGCAGGTACCTGGCATGCTCTCCAAAGGCCTCTCAACGTTTTAAAGACTGCAAGGCAGAGTGGATGTTGGGACGACACATTCATGCAGATAAAGTGTTGATTCGGCGCAAAGAAGGAGAAGATGTGGAGTATCATCTGGAGACCATGGATCAGCACTTGAAACCACTTGTTCTGCCGCATCCCCGCTTTTACTTATAGGAGAGAGAAAGACTCTGTTTGTTCTTATCATGTTGCTGAACTTTCTGGGGACCGTTGCTTTTGTGCCCAGAGGAATGAAGAACTGTTCCTGTTTGCTCTTCACTTTCCAGCAAGAGATTATTGACTCTGGGGTAGATAGGGCCGAAAGAAAAGAGGAAAGCTCCACGAGTGCAGTTACCGCGGTGCTGTCACCAGGTGGCAGTGTTGCGCAACGTTTAAACACTTATCATACACTCACTCTGGAAAAAAGGGATTTCTTCTTGAAGAAGTTTCTTTCCTCCTACACGAATATATGTGTCAGGGTTTATGTGTGTTGTTTCTTTTTTTTTTTTTCCTCTGCAGGAGAGCAACCCTTTAAGATCACTGAGAATGGGGTGGTTCTTAGTCAAGATGGGTGGGAAAAGTTAAATGTGAAAAGTGATTCTAAGTCATGTGTCAAAATAGTTGTTTCTTGTTTGTCTTATTTCCCTTTCTTTACAGGGCTCAGACACAATGTTTAGTTGGATAAGTTTTCCAAAGTTTTTTTTGAAAAAATTGTTAGTCGGTTTCTGGATTGGATTATGTCAGCTGTTGAGGCCATGATTTACTCCAGACACTGGGGACCAGTGTCAAAGGACCGAGGGGAGAGTGTAGCGGGTATGTACTTTCCCGGGTGTAAATTTGAATTTGGAAGTGACACCAGTGATGTGTGATTCACCGTGGCCCATTGGGTGGCGCTGTCGCCCTGGGTTGGGTTGGATTATCACTGTGTGCCGTCCTCCTTTTTGTCCTCCCTCGGCAGCAGTATGGTGGGGCGGGGAACCCGCCGTGCTTGCTGGGAGAGGGTATAAAGGGGGCCGGCCATCTTGGTCACGGGGTCGAAGTCCCAGGCACCTTCAGCTTGCGGACGGTGGGTCGTGCCGCTCCTCTGGATGGCTTAGGCCCAGAGGACAGCGGAGGTCGAGTTCCATCCCAGGCACCTTTAGCCTGGGGTGAGGTACTTAGATGGAGGTCCGGAGCTCAGTGCCCAACACTGGGTTCCGCGAGGGAAGGAGATCCTAGGGTACCCAGGGATTGGGTTCCCGAATTCGGAAGGCGCAATGCACCGGGGGGAGCTCCTCATTTGAAGACCCGGTGCAGCATATTGCCGGTGACAAGTGAGTCTCTCGTCGGAGACCGCCTGGAAGGAAATCTACCCTCGTGCGGAGACCAGGACACACTTCTAGGAAGGGAAGTGGCAACTTACATTGTGTCTGGGCCTGTTCGCATCCACACCTCCTTTTCTGTTCTGTTCTATCAAGGGAGTTCAACTGTTTGTGTTCAGACGAGGAGAAGAAAGGAGTGTTGAACTTTAATGGTGTGGAGCTCATTTTCTAACGGACATGGTTCACGGTGACTCTTGGAGGGAGGATCCAGGTTCACAGCACTGACCCGAAGGTAATACAAAACCGTTGCTTATACCGCACTAACACCTGTGGTGGAAGCCAGGCGTGGTGTCCCCGCTCCCTCCCCTCTAAGGTACCCCTAGACAAGAGAAAGACGAGACGAGACAAAGAGGGGAGTGGAGGTGGCTGCTACACATAGAAGCTATGCTATAGCTTCCATAAATAAAAAAGGGCTTCCATGAATGAAAAGCATTCTATAAATAGAGGATGGGCAGATGAAAAAAAGGTTTAACCTTAACCCTAAATTAAGCTAATTCCAGCTAATCTCAAATCGCAAAACATATTTCTATTTTTTATTTTTTTTGTTATTGTTGGATGTTAATGATAAAAATTGCCTCATTATAGCCTTTTTACAAGAACCTAGTCTTTAAGACTGGAGCCTGTTTTACAAATTATTGCTAAAGGTGCTTTTGACCAGGGATGAGCCGAACACCCCCCTGTTTGGTTCGCTCCAGAACCTGCGAACAGACAAATTGTTTGTGTGAACTTTAGAACCCTATTAAATACAATGGACTCGAACGTTCGAAATCTAAAGTGCTAATTATAAAGCCTAATATGCAATTTATTGTCCTAAAAAGTGTTTGGGGACCCGGGTCCTTCCCCAGGGGACATGTATCAATGCATAAAGGTTTAAAAAATAGACGTTTTTACGGGAGCAGTGATTTTAATAATGCTTAAAATGAAAAAATAAAAGTGAAATTTTCCTTTAAATTTCATACCTGGGGGGTGTGTATGATATGCATGTAAAGTCGCGCTTGTTTCCCGTGCTTAGAACTGTCTCTGCACAAAGTGTCATTTTTGAAGGAAAAAAAGTCATTAGAAAATTAACTCGCGGCTATTAATGAATTGTCGGCTTTTATCAATACATAGAAAAGTCATTGATAAAAAATAAAAAAAAAGCGTGGGGGTTCCCCCAAATTCAATTACCAGGCCCTTCAGGTCTGGAATGAATATTAAGGGGAACCCCGCCGCAAATTTTAAAAAAAATGGCGTGGGGTTCCCCCTAAATATCCATACCAGGCCCTTCAGATCTGGCATGGATTTTAGGGGGAACTCCACCCCAAATTTAAAAAAAATGGCGTGGAGTCCCCCCAAAAATCCATACCAGATCCTTATCTAAGCACACAACCTGGCCGGCCGCAGGGGAAGTGGGGGGGACGAGAGAGAGCCCCCCCCCCTCCTGAACCGTACCAGGCCACATGCCCTCAACATGGGGAGGATGTCCCCATGTTCATGGGGACAAGGGCCTCATCCCCACAACCCTTGCCCGGTGGTTGTGGGGGTCTGCGGGCAGGGGGCTTATCGGAATCTGGAAGACCCCTTTAACAAAGGGGACCCCCAGATCCCGGCCCCCCCTATGTGAATTGGTAAGGGGTACATTGTACCCCTATCATTTCACAAAGAAAGTGTAAAAAAAATGTAAATAAAAACAAACAAACACCTTGGAAAAGTCCTTTATTAAAAAAATAAAAAAATAAAAAATAAAAAAAACATTCCAACGATGAAATCCAGTGTCCCGCGGCGATTCCGATGTCCAGCGCTGTCCGTCATTGGTTGTGCCTGAGCGGACCTGATGGGGAACTTCCTCCGCAGTGTTTTAAATGTATAGACCCGCCCCTTCTAAAGTTCCCCATCAGGTCCGCTCAGTGGACCAGATGCGGAACGCGAGAAGGGGCGGGTCTATTCATGTATTACACAGCGAACGAAGTTCCCCATCAGGTCCGCCCCCTCGGTATGTCCGACCCCGCCTACATCATTGGCCTGAGCGGGGAACTTCCTTCACTGTGTAATTTAAATTTACACAGTGAAGGAAGTTTCCCGCTCAGGCCTAAGACGTAGGAGGGTCCGACATACCGAGGGGGCGGACCTGATGGGGAACTTCTCGCACTTTGTAATACATGTATAGACCCGCCCCTTCTCAAGTTCCCCATCAGGTCCACTCAGCCAATGACTAGGTGTAAGGCTGAGGCAGTGCCGGGACAAGGTCATTTGGTGCCCAGGGCGAAGGAGGCAAACTGCGCCCCCCCCCCCAATTATCGCCGCCGTTCATCGTCACCGTTGTGACTATCTGTGCCTCTCTGGAGAGTTCCACAGGTATTCTTGCCCGCTCAGAACCCTTCCCTTTTGTTAAAAGGTACTTCTTCCTTATAAAGGGCTTTTGCAAGAATGGAACATTTTCTCTCCTGCTGCCCCTAACAGTGGTAGTTACTGTATGCTTCCCCCCCCCCCTGTATTTTACATGGGTGGGGGGCTCTTTTTCTTACACTACTTTAAAACAAAGTACCCTAGAAGCCAGTCCCTCCTTGCTTCCCTGGGGCTTTTCCTATAACCTTTTATGAGAATGTCCTACTTATTCCCCCTTTCCTGCCATGAAGACATGTCAATCTCTTTCTATATGTCTTATGGATGGGGTCGCAAATGTCATGCATGTCTACCTGCCATCTATTATCTTGTTTGACTCCTCTGTCACTTGATCTATGCTGAGCACAGCCACTGGTCACTAATGCATTAGTAATTGACCAGTAGCAGTAAATTAACCCCTTTGTGCTGCATTAGTTGCACCAGTGTCAGGGTTAATTAATGCACTAATGCAGCACAAAGGGGTTAATCAACTGGCACTGGTCAGCCACTAATGCATCGGTGACCAGTGGCAGTACGCTAACCCCCTCATGCTGCATATTACAGACATTTTAAATAGGTAGCATTGGTAATTAAACTCCCCTCAGCCTTCTCTCCTCCCCTAATCGGATCTAGACAGTTCATTATTATTCTGCAGCAGAAACTGCATATTACACAAGGCACGTGGTTCAGGAATGTGTACTGTGCAGTGGTGAGAAGTGCAAAGCACAGAAAAAAATAAAATCAGCAAAAGGGACAGTACTTACATTCAATGCAAAGCATCCCGTGTGCTGAGGTATATGCAGCATATAGCCCTGTGTACAGAGTGCAGGGGTCAGGAATATGTAACAGAGGGTATCACACAGCGTGCAGTGGTAAAGCGTATGTAATATGCAGATCAGCATACAGAATGCAGGGCCCAGGAGTATGTAACGCAAAACCCATTGTACAGAATACAGCATGCAGTAGTACCATCCCAAGGCCTTTAATATGTAACACACAGCCATGCATTACATACTCTTGCTCACTGAACTCTGAATGCTTTACTGTCCCCCATCCCTGGTCTTCCCCAAGCAAAAATCCCCCTTCCCTCAAGTATTCTATCTCTGTGTCCCCTCTTCCACAGCTCACCTTTGCCCCTCCCCATCAACATCTCACTTCTACACCCCCAGTCCAAAACTCACCTCTGCACCCCCATCCACATTATCTCTGCACCTCAATCTAAAGCTCACCCTAATCCACAGCTCTCACCTTTGCCACCCCCCATGTTTCACTTTGCACAATCTGCCTTCGCAGCTCTCCCCTCTGCACAGAGCTCCACCTTCCCAGTTCGCCTCTCCCTCTCTGCACAAATCCACCCCCCTCCACACATTCCCAGTTCTCCTCTCTGCACACATCCCCCCAGCTCTTCCTCATGTGCAAATCCCCCCCAGATCCCCTCTCTGCACACACCCCCCAGATCCCCTCTCTGCACACACCCCTCCCAGACCCCCGCTCTGCACACATTCCCCCAGATCCCCTCTCTGTATACACCCCCCAGATCCCCTCTCTGCACACATTCCCCCAGATCCCCTCTCTGTATACACCCCTCCCAGATCCCCTCTCTGCACACATTCCCCCAGATCCCCTCTCTGTATACACCCCCCAGATCCCCTCTCTGCATACACCCCCCAGATCCCCTCTCTGCACACATTCCCCCAGATCCCCTCTCTGCATACACCCCCCAGATCTCCTCTCTGCATACACCCCCCAGATCCCCTCTCTGCACACACCCCCCAGATCCCCTCTCTGCACACACCCCCCAGATCCCCTCTCTGCATACACCCCCCAGATCCCCTCTCTGTATACACCCCCCAGATCCCCTCTCTGCATACACCCCCCAGATCCCCTCTCTGCACACACCCCCCAGATCCCCTCTCTGCACACATTCCCCCAGATCCCCTCTCTGCATACACCCCCCAGATCCCCTCTCTGCACACACCCCCCAGATCCCCTCTCTGCATACACCCCCCAGATCCCCTCTCTGCATACACCCCCCAGATCCCCTCTCTGCACACATTCCCCCAGATCCCCTCTCTGCATACACCCCCCAGATCTCCTCTCTGCATACACCCCCCAGATCCCCTCTCTGCACACACCCCCCAGATCCCCTCTCTGCACACACCCCCCAGATCCCCTCTCTGCATACACCCCCCAGATCCCCTCTCTGTATACACCCCCCAGATCCCCTCTCTGCATACACCCCCCAGATCCCCTCTCTGCACACACCCCCCAGATCCCCTCTCTGCACACATTCCCCCAGATCCCCTCTCTGCATACACCCCCCAGATCCCCTCTCTGCACACACCCCCCAGATCCCCTCTCTGCATACACCCCCCAGATCCCCTCTCTGCATACACCCCCCAGATCCCCTCTCTGCACACATTCCCCCAGATCCCCTCTCTGCATACACCCCCCAGATCTCCTCTCTGCATACACCCCCCAGATCCCCTCTCTGCATACACCCCCCAGATCCCCTCTCTGCATACATTCCGCCAGATCCCCTCTCTGCACACACCCCCCAGATCCCCTCTCTGCATACACCCCCCAGATCCCCTCTCTGCACACATTCCCCCAGATCCCCTCTCTGCATACACCCCCCAGATCTCCTCTCTGCATACACCCCCCAGATCCCCTCTCTGCACACACCCCCCAGATCCCCTCTCTGCACACACCCCCCAGATCCCCTCTCTACATACACCCCCCAGATCCCCTCTCCACATACACCCCCCAGATCCCCTCTCTACATACACCCCCCAGATCCCCTCTCTACATACACCCCCCAGATCCCCTCTCTGCACACACCCCCCAGATCCCCTCTCTGCACACATCCCCCAGATCCCCTCTCTGCACACATCCCCCAGATCCCCTCTCTGCAGACATCCCCCAGATCCCCTCTCTGCACACATTCCCCCAGATCCCCTCTCTGCACACATTCCCCCAGATCCCCTCTCTGCACACATTCCCCCAGATCCCCTCTATGTACACATTCCCCCAGATCCCCTCTCTGCACACACCCCCCAGATCCCCTCTTCACACATTCCCCCAGATCCCCTCTCTGCACACATTCCCCCAGATCCCCTCTCTGCACACATTCCCCCAGATCCCCTCTCTGCATACACCCCCCAGATCCCCTCTCTGCACACATCCCCCAGATCCCCTCTCTGCATACACCCCCCAGATCCCCTCTCTGCACACATCCCCCAGATCCCCTCTCTGCATACATCCCCCAGATCCCCTCTCTGCACACATCCCCCAGATCCCCTCTCTGCATACACCCCCCAGATCCCCTCTCTGCACACATCCCCCAGATCCCCTCTCTGCACACATCCCCCAGATCCCCTCTCTGCACACATCCCCCAGATCCCCTCTCTGCATACACCCCCCAGATCCCCTCTCTGCACACATCCCCCAGATCCCCTCTCTGCACACATCCCCCAGATCCCCTCTTTGCACACATCCCCCAGATCCCCTCTCTGCATACACCCCCCAGATCCCCTCTCTGCACACATCCCCCAGATCCCCTCTCTGCACACATCCCCAGATCCCCTCTCTGCACACATCCCCCAGATCCGCTCTCTGCACACATCCCCCAGATCCCCTCTCTGCATACACCCCCCAGATCCCCTCTCTGCACACACCCCCCAGATCCCCTCTCTGCACACATCCCCCAGATCCCCTCTCTGCACACACCCCCCAGATCCCCTCTCTGCACACATCCCCCAGATTCCCTCTCTGCACACATCCCCCAGATCCCCTCTCTGCACACATCCCCCAGATCCCCTCTCTGCACACATCCCCCAGATCCCCTCTCTGCACACATCCCCCAGATCCCCTCTCTGCACACATCCCCCAGATCCCCTCTTTGCACACATCCCCCAGATTAAGGTGACCAGATTTTTTAAATGAAATCCGGGGACATATTTATTTTTTTACTAGTAATGGCGGCAATCAGCGACTCTCTGCCCGTCGCCGCTGCCGCCCGCCTCACAGCCTGTCAAGTCTCACTCTCCGGGCCCCAGCTACTACTGGGTGGGGAGCGGAGGAAGATCACTCCACCAGGGAAGGCAAGGATATAAGCAGGCAGGCGGCTGGCCGGGACTTGAGCCAAGGCAGAAGAAGATGCGAGCGGAGCTGAATGGGCACCCGAAACTGAAGAAATGGTCCCTCCGCTCCGACCAGCACATGATCATCAGAAAGGGGCACAGAAAATGGAAAAAAATACACCCCCCCCAAGCTAGGAGGAGCGGCGGAGCGGGGGGGTGGGGTAATTCAGATTTATTTATTTAATTCTGCACTGACTGTCTTTGAAATTGCCCCAGCCCCTGTTAAAATCCAATCCGGGGACAAAACCGGGGACAGACTTGGTCCGGGGACAGTGTCCTCAATCCGGGGACTGTCCCCTGAAACCGGGGATGTCTGGTCACCCTACCCCAGATCCCCTCTCTGCATACACCCCCCAGATCCCCTCTCTGCACACATCCCCCAGATCCCCTCTCTGCATACACCCCCCAGATCTCCTCTCTGCATACACCCCCCAGATCCCCTCTCTGCACACATCCCCCAGATCCCCTCTCGGCACACATCCCCCAGATCTCCTCTCTGCACACATCCCCCAGATCTCCTCTCTGCTAACCCCCCCTTTCACGGTTCCCTCTCTCAGCACATATTCCCCCTTCCCCCACACCTTTACAGTGCACTCCTCTCTGCACAACCTCAGGCTTTGGCAAAGCCTCACCTCTTCTGACGGCCACCAGTCTCTATAGTATGCGCAGGCTTTTTTTTTCTTAATTCAGCAGAGTACAGAGAGCTCTGCCTGCTGTAGCACAGAGCCGGAGGAGGAGTTTCAGAGCTCCTCGGCTCCGCGCTGCAATGTATCAATAGTAGCAGCAAGCAGGGACAAGCTACCTCTGGAATCACTGCCGCTGTAGCTTAGTGCTGGGATCAGAATTGTGTTAGAGGGCAGCATCAGTGAGTGCCCAGAGCTAACACAGAAAAGCCAGTTGAGGAAGTGAGCTGTGCAGAAAACTTCCTCTACTGGCTGTGTGTTACATGACAGGTCGGAGAGGAGAGGGCTGCCAGAGGTGAAAAAGCACTGGTGGCGATACACACTTTGTTGCTGAACTTCTGCTGGTTCCTCCTCGGCGACTCCTCCCGCAGCTTCGGCAGCAGCTCTCTACTCTCCTCCTATCCTGCCTCCGGCCGTGAGTGATGTCACGGCGCCGGGACGGGACTACAAAGTCCATTCATAGGGGGAGAGAAGGGGCAGCGCTGACAGGTATGGCTTGTGAGGACTGTGTAGGCTTGTGCTGGGTGCAGGAGCGCACTCGGCACATTACAGCAGTAAGGTACAGATGACTACAGTACAGCTAGCGGCGCCGGCTAGTGTGTACAGTGAAGCACACTACCGGCACTTCACCTGCGCCCCCCTCCCGCCCGCAAATTGTACCGCCCAGGGCATCCACCCCTTCCGCCCCTGCCTTGTACTGGCCCTGGGCTGAGGACCTGATGCAGAACATGAGAAGGGGCGGGTCTATACATGTATTACAAAGTGAGAGAAGTTCCCCATCAGGTTCGCCCCCTCGGTATGTCAGACCCCGCCTACGTCATTGGCCTGAGCAGGAAACTTCCTTGATGTAGGCGGGGTCGGACATACCGAGGGGGCGGACCTGATGGGGAACTTCGTTCGCTGTGTAATACATGAATAGACCCGCCCCTTCTCGCGTTCCGCATCTGGTCCGCTGAGCGGACCTGATGGGGAACTTTAGAAGGGGCGGGTCTATACATTTAAAACACTGCAGAGGAAGTTCCCCATCAGGTCCGCTCAGGCACAACCAATGACGGACAGCGCTGGACATTGGGATCGCCGCGGGACACTGGATTTCATCGCTGGAATGTTTTATTTTTTATTATTTTTTAATTTTTTAATAAAGGACTTTTCCAAGGTGTTGGTGTGTTTTTATTTACATTTTTTGACACTTTCTTCGTGAAATGGTAGGGGTACAATGTACCCCTTACCAATTCACATGGGGGGCCCGGGATCTGGGGGTCCCCTTTGTTAAAGGGGTCTTCCAGATTCCGATAAACCCCCCGCCCGCAGACCCCCACAACCACCGGGCAAGGGTTGTGGGGATGAGGCCCTTGTCCCCATCAACATGGGGACATCCTCCCCACAGGGCCGGTGCAAGGATTTTTGACACCCTAGGCGAAACCTCATTTTGCCGCCCCCTTGGCTCCACCCCTGACTCCACCCCCTTTCCCCTGCCCATGTAAACCCCACCTTTTTAATGAAACACCCATCAAAGGTAAAGTTGATCCAGGGTAAATCCGATTGCCTCTCGGGGGATCAGGAAGGAATTTTTTCCCCTGCTGTAGCAAATTGGATCATGCTCTGCTGGGGTTTTTTGCCTTCCTCTGGATCAACTGTGGGTATAGAATTGGGTATATGGGATTGCACGATATTTTTTTTTATTTTTATGGTTGAACTGGATGGACTTTGTCTTTTTTCAACCTGACTAACTATGTAACTATATGTAACTATGTAACTATGTAATGCAGCCTCACCAGCGCCCATCAAATGCCATCTCACCAGCGCTCATCAAATGCCATCTCACCTGCGCCCATCAAATACACCCTCACCAGCGCTCATCAAATACTCCCTCACCAGCGCTCATCAAATACTCCCTCACCAGCGCTCATTAAATACTCCCTCACCAGCGCTCATCAAATACACCCTCACCAGCGCCCATCAAATGCCATCTCACCAGCGCTCATCAAATACAGCCTCACCAGCGCCCATCAAATGCCATCTCACCAGCGCTCATCAAATGCCATCTCACCAGCGCTCATCAAATGCCATCTCACCTGCGTCCATCAAATACAGCCTCACCAGCGCTCATCAAATACACCCTCACCAGCGCCCATCAAATGCCATCTCACCAGCGCTCATCAAATACAGCCTCACCAGCGCCCATCAAATGCCATCTCACCAGCGCTCATCAAATGCCATCTCACCTGCGCCCATCAAATACAGCCTCACCAGCGCTCATCAAATACACCCTCACCAGCGCCCATCAAATGCAGCCTCACCAGCGGTCATCAAATACACCCTCACCAGTGCCCATCAAATGCCATCTCACCAGCGCCCATCAAATACAGCCTCACCAGCGCTCATCAAATACACCCTCACCAGCGCCCATCAAATACAGCCTCACCAGCGCTCATCAAATACACCCTCACCAGCGCCCATCAAATGCAGCCTCACCAGCGGTCATCAAATACACCCTCACCAGTGCCCATCAAATGCCATCTCACCAGCGCCCATCAAATACAGCCTCACCAGCGCTCATCAAATACACCCTCACCAGCGCCCATCAAATGCCATCTCACCGGCGCCCATCAAATGCAGCCTCACCAGCGGTCATCAAATGCAGCCTCACCAGTGCCCATCAAATGCCATCTCACCAGCGTCCATCAAATACAGCCTCACCAGCGCCCATCAAATGCCATCTCACCAGCGCTCATCAAATGCCATCTCACCAGCGCTCATCAAATGCCATCTCACCTGCGCCCATCAAATACAGCCTCACCAGCGCTCATCAAATACACCCTCACCAGCGCCCATCAAATGCCATCTCACCAGCGGTCATCAAATACACCCTCACCAGCGCCCATCAAATGCCATCTCACCAGCGGTCATCAAATACACCCTCACCAGCGCCCATCAATGCTTCACCAGTGCCAATCAATGTAATCAATCCCTGGGGGGGTCATTTGGCAGATATTTTAATATACACATACACACACATTTTAAAATTCCATGTCATTGTCATCACATATACAATACACAACAGTTTTTACTCACCACACCAGTGTCACCAGGTGACAGTCTTGGGCTCAGCAAACTTCCGACAACGTGGACGGTGACCCTGTAATTGCTGCCTGTTCCTGCTCACATCAACTCTGCTGCCTCTGTGTCAGTACCTCTTCCAGCCAGGCTCCACCTGTCCCCAAGCCACCAGGCGCCACGCTATAATATCCCATGATGCATCAATGTCCGCTCCAGTGACACGGCAAGGAGAGCGTGGGGGGGAGGGGCGCTGTGCTGCTGGACACAGAGGGAGAGCGGCCTCGGTGCTGAACTCTGTGGACACATTTCACACAGACAGAGAGCGGAGAGGGAGGGGCTGCTGCCTGACTCTGAACACATCTCAGAGCGGAGAGCGTACAGGGAGATGCTGGACACAGTGACACATCAGAGAGCGCCCTGGGGGGTTGCAGCCTGGACACATGATGTGACACTGATGTCAGAGCGCGGGAGCGGAGAGCTCGAGCCGCGCTTTGGGGGGCGGGGGTGGCGGCACTGCTTGTCAGGGCGCTGGTGGATGGTGCAAGCTGAGGACAGTGAGGGAGTAGAATAACCAGCGGCCGGGCGCCCTTGGCGGCAGTGCGCCCTAGGCGGTCACCTAATCCGCCTAGTGGCAGCACCGGCCCTGCCTCCCCATGTTGAGGGCATGTGGCCTGGTACGGTTCAGGAGGGAGGGGGGCCGCTCTTTCGTCCCCCCCTCTTCCCCTGCGGCCGGCCAGGTTGCGTGCTCGGATAAGGGTCTGGTATGGATTTTTGGGGGGACTCCACGCCATTTTTTTTACATTTGGGGTGGAGTTCCCCTTAAAATCCATGCCAGATCTGAAGGGCCTGGTATGGATATTTAGGGGGAACCCCACACCATTTTTTTTTTAATTTGCGGCAGGGTTCCCCTTAATATCCATTCCAGACCTGAAGGGCCTGGTAATTGAATTTGGGTGAACCCCCACGCTTTTTTTTTTTATCAATGACTTTTCTGTGTATTGATAAAAGCCGACAATTCATTAATAGCTGCGAGTGAGTTTTAAATTACTTTTTTTCCTTCAAAAATTACACTTTGTGCAGGGACAGTTCTAAGCACGGGAAACAAGCGCCACTTTACATGCATACTATACACACCCCCCAGGTACGAAATTTAAAGGAATATTTCACTTTTATTGTTTCACTTTAAGCATTATTAAAATCACTGCTCCTAAAAAAACTGCCGTTTTTAAAACTTTTTTTTGTATTGATACATGTCCCCTGGGGCAGGACCCGGGTACCCAAACACTTTTTAGGACAATAACTTGCATATAAGCCTTTATAATTAGCACTTTAGAGTTCTCCCATAGACTTTTCGAATTTGCCGCGAACACCCCAAATTGTTCGTTGTTCGGCGAACGGGCGAACAGGCAATGTTCGAGTCGAACATGAGTTCGACTCGAACTCGAAGCTCATCCCTACTTTTGACATTAACTTTTCACCACATGTCGGTAACAAGCTGTACAATCCATACATACCAAGACACCAAAATAAATAAGTTCAGAAATTAGGTGATGTGTAATAAAATGAAATGACACAGGGAAAAAGTATTGAACATATGAAAAAAGGGAGATAAAAAAGGCGCATAGAAAGCCAACACACCAGCTGAAATCGATCAGTAATTAGAAATCAATCCTGCCCCTTGTCAGTGTAAATTATTATCAGCTGGTTCAGTCTCAACTGATGGCCTATAAAAAGGCGTCTCATTACCAAAGTGTCACACAAGAAACATCTCATGATGGGTAAAAGCTAAGAGCTCTCTCAAGACCTTCACAACCTTATTGTTGTAAAACATACTGATGTTATTGGTTACAAAAGGATTTCTAACCTTCTGAGTGTTCCAGTGAGCACTGTTGGGGCCATAATCTGGAATTGGAAAGAACATAATTTCGTCAGAAACCAGCCACGACTAGGTGCTCCTTGTAAGATTTCTGACAGAGGAGTGAAAACAGAAGAGTTGTCCAAGAGCCAAGGGCTACTTGTGGAGAGCTTCAGAAAGACCTGGAATTAGCAGGTACAATTGTTTTAAAGAAAACAATAAGTAATGCACTCAACCGCCATGGCCTGTATGCATGCAAGACGTAAGGAAAAGCATGTTGAAGCTCATTTAAAGTTTTCTGCACAACATTTAGACAAGCCTGTGAAATACTGTGAGAATATAGTCTGATTAGATGAGACCGAAATTTAACTGTTTGGATGCCATAATACATACCATGTTTGGAGGTCAAATGGCACTGCACATCACCCCAAAAACACCCCCATACCAACAGTGAAGTTTGGAGGTGGGAACGTCATGGTGTGGGGCTGTTTTTCAGCATACGGTAATGGCAAACTTCATATCATTGAAGGAAGGATGAATGGAAAAATGTACCAAGACATTTTTGATAAAAATCTGCTGCCATTACCAGGATGATGAAGATGAAACGAGGGTGGACATTTCAACAAGACAATGATTCCAAACACAAAGCCAAGGAAACTCTCAATTGGTTTCAAAGAAAGAAAATAAAGCTGCTAGAATGGCTCAGCCAATCACCTGACTTGAATCCAATAGAAAATCTATGGAAATAACTAAAGATCAGAGTTCATAGAAGAGGCCCACGGAACCTTCCAGATTTGAGGACTGATTGTGTGGAAGAATGGGCCAAAATCACACCTGAGCAATGAATGCGACTAGTTTCTCCATGAAGAAAGGATTTTGTACAAAGTATTAAAATTTCATTTAGCATGTTCAATACTTTTTCTCTGTGTCATTAAATTTTATTACACATAACTTCATTTCTGAACTTATGTCAAAGGAAATTTCGGACCGACTCTCGTTACAAGTCAAGATGTTTTATTGCATATGCAGAGAAAATGGTTAAAGTATATTTGCGGCTTCAGAGATCCATTTTCTGCCTGTCATAGATTCACATTCTGCTTTTATAACCCTTAAACCTTCCCCTTTCCTGCTCGTAACGTCCTAACCATGTGTATAATTTCAACCTTTATTCTGACGTTTAGCAGGAAAGAGGGAAATATCCTTTTTCAGCCTACACCTTATGACAGGATATTTCATACAATGGATACATAAATTATCTCATACAATGGAAACATAAATTATTTCATGGTTCACAGCCCATGTTTGGCAGGTGTAAGCAAATTACAGTTTTACTATAAGTCAGCACATTTTTTGCACAAATAGAATATTGTCATATGACTTATTCCAGTTATTAGGACTATTAGAGCTATTCAGCATATTTATGTATAATAGAGTTATAAAACAAACATTTTAACTTTAGAAGATTAATATGCATCTTGATAGTTGACAGATAAAGTATAATTTTAAAATTATCTAACATTCCCTCCTCATTATACTTATAATGTCAATACTTCAAATATCCAGGTTCTTTATTTTACCAGGTATTATCATTTAGACAAATAGGTCTTTTGAAAGGACTGTAAGTTCATCTTCATCAGGTTCCGGGTATAGTTCAGTGTTGTTCTGGAAAAACATAGTCTTTGTTAGTGATGTGTCAATCAGTCTTTGAAGAATTCCTCTAATACAAGGAATGCAGCAACATCCACACAGCGTAAGGATCGTGGCTGCCATGACAACAGAGATGAGCAAACCTTTTGCAAGATCACCCCATTTACCAAACCATTTTTCAAAGAGTCCTGTTAAGGGGTTCTCTACACCAGAGTTCTCAGTTAGTTCCTGGGATAACATTTGTAGGCCTTGCAAAGCCTTGGTGATACTTCCATCAGGTGCCGTATTATTTGGAATAAAAGTGCAGCAGAAGGTGCCGAACATTTCGCATACCCCGCCCCTTTCTGCCAGCAACATATCCAATGCTATACGGTTCTGCCACGCTGTCAAAGAGGTGGCGTCCAATTGTGCTGCTATACCTTTGATAGCATCTCTGGTGTAATTCACAAACCTCTGCTGGTTGTAGTAAATGTAGTTTATCCAGTCGACATTCTTATTGGGCTGTACCCATAGGAAGAGTGAGGTGAGTCCTGCTGTTACTTGATTCTGTGCTTTAAATTCATCCGGAACTCCTCGTGGAACACCTATTGAGTCTATATAAACCCGGTTGTCAAAGGATCCTTGGGGTGTTTCTCGCTTAAACCGTTTAAAATAGTGTTTGCCTGGTAGTTTTATCAATTTGTTAGTCATAGGAACAATATAAAAGGGAAGCAACAGGCGGGTAAGGGCACAACTACCCTCCCATCTAGGTGGCAGTCTGGGTCTTAGTTTCATGTCCCCACACAGCCACCAAACATCAGCCAGTTGCCGTTTCCGTTCCTGAAACCATTTTAGTTGGTACTTAATGTCTGTAGTTGATGTTGTGGTCGCACAGTATTCAGGAGATAGAGTGCCAACCTTTGAACCATCCTTGTCTATGTTAGAGAAACAAGAAAATTTTCCTGGTAATGCTTGTACTGAAGGGGGTATACTTCGCATTTTAGTTTTAGGGTATCTCTTTTTCTCATTTGCACATTCAGACCCAGTAATATTTTCTGAAAACAGTCTTATTATGCAAGCTAAATCTGTTTCCTCTTCAGGGAGAGGAATATAATAAGGTTTACCATACAACATTTCATACGGTGTTAGGCCCTTAGCAGTAGGGGTAATTCTTGTACTTAACAATGCCATTGGCAAACACTGAACCCAGTTTTTTCCTGTTTTCTCCATCAATTTTCTTAGTTTACTCTTTAAGGTACCATTATGTCTTTCCACTGTGCCTGCAGATTGTGGGTGGTAGACACAATGGTTTTTCAGGTCAATATTATACCATTTACCAATCTGTTGTATTGTTCGGTTCACAAAATGGGAGCCATTGTCACTGTAAATTACAGAGGGGATCCCTTGTCGTGGAATCACCTCTTTGATTAGTACTTTGGCTACTGACTGCCCATCCGGGTGTGTCATAGGAAAAGCTTCCACCCACTTTGTAAACATATCAACAATAACCAGACAGTACTTTTTATTCTCACATTTGTTCAATTCAATAAAATCCATGCATATTGTGTGAAAGGGATAAGGGGGTTGTGGGAAATGACCTCGTAAGGGTCGTAGGGCACCTTGTGCATGGTATCTGTTACAAATCGGACATGTGAGACAAAATTTTTTTTGAGTAGTTCGTAAATCCATATGTTGTGAATACCTTGTTGATCACCTGTACCATCCCTCCTTTTGAGTTATGGGCTTGCCCATGGCTCAATAATGCAGCATACCTAAATAATGATGTAGGTAAGATGGGTTTACCGTCTGTACTTGTATATACATCATTGACCAGTGTTGCCCCTTTTGATAACCACTTTTGTTTTTCACCTTCCGGTGATGCCTTCTGCATTTCTGATAACCATGTTTCATCAATAGCTTTCCGTACCTCACCATTTACTTGGAGATTTGTATAACATATGTACGTTATTTGCTGTCCTTCAGCAGCTGCTTTTGCTGTCTTGTCTGCTAGTGCATTCCCTAGGGTAATTGGATCTGTTCCCTTTCTATGTGCTGCACATTTACAAATAGCCACTTGTGCTGGTTTTTGTACATTTTCTAGAAGGGCAAGAATGAGATCTCTATGTGTGATCGGTTTACCTGTGGACGTAATCATACCCATATTTTTCCATTGCTGGGCAAATATGTGTATAGTGGAGAAAGCGTATTGGCTGTCAGTATAAATATTTTTTTTTTTCCCTTCCCCTAGACTGCAAGCCCTAGACAGGGCTATAATTTCAGCTTGTTGTGCAGAATAGGAATTGGGAAGGGATCTGGCTTCAATGACCTGGTCATGTGTCACTATAGCATAAGCTGTTTGATTTATCCCTTTATTGTTTTTTCTACAAGACCCATCAACAAAGAAGGTAATGTCAGCATCTAGAAAGGGAACATCAGTGAGATCCTTTCTAGGGAGTACCCGTTCATCAATTTGAGCTATACAATCATGTGGATCCCCGTCACCAGGTGTTGGCATTAGTGTAGCGGGATTCAATGTAGTGCACCTCTCAATTGTAAGGTGTGGCTGTCCCAGAAGTGTAGTCATGCATGATAAATGTCTGGCTGGAGATAAATAGGAGATCTTGTCTTGTAGTAAGATCACTGAGATGGCATGTGGGACCTTAAGTACCAGGGGATGGAACAATACTATCAATGCAGAGGACCGTATGGCCAATGAGGCTGCTACTACAGCTTGTACACAGTGGGGCAAACTCCGTGCCACTGGATCTAATTTAGTTGAGTAAAATGCAATTGGTTTGTGTTTGTCCCCATAAACCTGAGTGAGAACAGAAGTCATGTACCCCCTTTACAGTCTACAGTCTGATAAAATATTTTACTGTAATTGGGTAAGCTGAGCACAGAGGAACCCACAATGAGGTGCTTCACTTTTGTAAATGCATCCTCTGCTTGTACATTCCACTGGATGCAATCTTTCGCAGACATTTGTGTACCATAGATGAGATCAGAAAGAGGCGCCACCTCCGTAGCATAATTAGCTATCCATGCTCTACAAAAATTTGCCATACCAAGAAATGACATCATTTCTTTTTTGGTGCGTGGTTTGGGGACTTGAAGGATGGCCTCTTTTCGGATCTCATGTCTGCCTTCTTGAGACAAAATATAACCCAAGTATGTCACCTTTTCTTTCCATAGTTGTAGTTTATGCTTGCTGACTTTGTGACCTTGTTCTGCGAGGAAATGCATCAGAGCCAAGGTGTCAAGTTTGCATTGTTGCTCCGAAGTAGCTGCTAATAAAATGTCATCCACATACAAGAGAATTTGACTCCCACAGGGAGGTATAAACCGAGACAAATTATTGGACATTTCTTGTGAGAAAATAGTTGGACTTTCACAATATCCCCGGGGTAACCTGGTGTATGTGTATTTTTTCTTTTTATGTGTAAAAGCGAACCAGAACTGACTGTCTTTGTGTAAGGCAATAGAAAAGAAAGCGTTACTGATATCAATGACAGAAAATACCTTGTTATCTGGGTGAAGGTCGTTCAGAAGTACATGCGGGTCTGGGACCACCGGGGCCCTCGGTAATACAGCCCTATTGACCGCCTGTAAATCCTGTACAAGTCTCCACCCATCTTCCCCTCCCTTCTGCTTCCTGACTGGGAACAGGGGCATGTTACATGGTGAATCCGGACATTCAATGATGACACCATTTTTTAGTAATTCCATTATCAAGTGGTCTGCTCCCTCTTCGGCATCTTTCCTTAGTGGATATTGTTTTTGATGAGGCCTCATTGTACTTTTAGGGGTTATTTGGACCTCACTGGCTGTTTTAATTAGTCCAACGTCTGTTTTTCCTTTTGACCACAAGAAATCAGGGACGTCTTTTAAGGCATCCTCTTCTTCTTGGGTCAAAAGTGTCAGTCACTGTCTTTTGTCACAAACTTCAATCATGTGGATTCTGGGTGTACATTCAACAAACCATGCTAATCTGCACCTCTGAATCCCTTTGGATTCTAGTTCCACATCTGTTAGTAGAACCCAGTCTGTGATAAGTTCTCCCAGCTCATACCATGATACCCCAGGGTTCCGGGTGACCGAAACATGAGGTACAGTATCCTGCCTGTATATTTGCAGAATTGGTTGTGGTAGGAGACAAGTAGCCACACTATTTCCTTCCTTATCACAGTACAGGTATCTTAAGAGCACTTCAGTGTTAGTGAGACTCATTAACTGTTTCTCATAAGACTTATCAGGCCCTGAGGTCTTTTTGTAGTACATAGTGCAATGGAGGTTCGTCTTGACCTTGTACCTGCTCCTCACAGGCTCTTCTTCAACTATTTCTGTCAGGGTTTTGGGCATCTTTAACCCCTCAGTTTGCAAATCCAAGCTATACCAGTATCGGGGCTCATTATCCACGGCTGTGATTCGTTTTTCACACAGCCGATGGGCTTTGAGGCCCCCCTCCACTGGTATGACAGAAATATCGAGAGCATGCAACATGTCTCTACCCAACAAATTAACAGGACATTTAGTTGAAATTACAATTTTACACTGAGCCTTTTTACCTGTCTGTGGATCTTCCACAGTAAGGCCTTCAGACACGGCCTCCTGGTGCATTAACCCATTTGCAGACTTTACATATACTACACCTGTTTTCTTTACCCCTGGTGGCATATCCAGTGGGTGTATTAGGGTCCTGCAAGCCCCGGTGTCACAGAGAAATGTTACCCAACTACCCTTTACAATCAATGTTATTTCTGGCTTGACTTCAGCATGCAAACAAGCTTCAACATTACACACATCCAAGATCTCAGACTCTTTCTCCTCATTTCCCTCTGTATCTCTCTCTGTGGACATACCAACATTTTCTAGTCATGCTTCTTCCTCTCTGTTTGACTCACATGCTCTCGCTAAGTGACCTCTTTTACCACACAGGAAACACTCCCCCCTCTTCTTTTTCCCCTCATAATCCTGAATGCGGGGCCTTGTTCGAGTGTTCCCCAATCTTTTGTTCCGATTCTCAACAACATACACATCATTACTTTCACCCATCATAAACACCTTCCCTTTTTTTTTACTTTCTTTTTTGATTGGAAGTGCCTTTCAGCATGCCTTGCATACTCAATTAGCTCCTGAAGTCTGCAAATCCTATGGTAAATCATGTGTTTGGTAACAAAACTTGATATAGGGGCTATCAGCCCCTTCAGGATTGCATTCTTTAGCTGTTGCTCATATGGGCTATCGTTCACTTGGTCTGCTGGGATTTCTATCCCAGAGTGGTTATTGAAAATCTCCCTCATCCTAACAATGAAATTATCCACTGTTTCCTCTTCTCCTTGCATACACTGATTTATAATGGACCAGTCGGCCCGACGTACCCATCTATTTTCTATCCTTGCTATAAGAGCATTTCTCCTGACTTCGAGTGCTGCATCATCATGAGGCAACACCCTTCCCTGGTTGTTTAATCCACTCCAATCTCCCACTACATGATGCCAGTCAGGTCCCAGTACCTGTCAGATGACCTGCTCTATTTCCCTCCCATTGAGATGATAGCTAGCAATCATTCCCATGATACCATCCCTGAATTGAGCTATGTTAACTTTGGGATGTGGTATCCCTTCAATAGCTTTCTTAACATCCTTGGGGGTCCAGGGGCGATAGACCATCATAGTGTTGGGGGCTGGTACACCTCCTACATCTTGTCCTGCCCTAGGGTTGGGAACTTCAATTAATGGGAACTCTTCCTCCCCAAATTCTGTTTGTTCCCCAGCTGCGGGGATATTAATTTATTGAGCAGGTGGCCGACGAGTTTTGTAACCGTTGCTGTAAGGGGGGTCCCTTGTGAATTTCTCTGGACAGCAAGGGTCATTTTGAGAGGGGGTTTTGCTGCAGCCGTAGGAGAAACGGTTGCATCTGGGGGTGACCCAGGTGACCACGAAGGGACAGCAAACAGTGGGGGGTCACATTGCATGGAAAAAGGGTTGTTTGCCGATAGTCGGGGGGTCAGTCGAGGTGGCCTATTGCATGCCTCTGTCCCGTATGGTGGTGGGGAATGTAAGTCTGCAATAGGGTATAGGGATTTGGGAGTGGGAGTTGTGGTTAAAGGGGGAGCGGCAACTGTCAGTGGGTTTGGGGTATCTTCTAAAGGGTGTGTGGGGGCTGGTGGGTGCATTTGATTTGTTGAGTTTTGTTCAGTCAATACTTGCTGAACTAAGCTTCGGAGGACGGTCATATTATTGTCCTCCTCTTTGTCTAAAAACATAGTTTTTTTATGGGTTTCTGAATTTAACCTACGATTAGCCTCCTCAAGCCATTTTTTTGCCTGGGGAAGACCTAATTTCTTCTGTTTCCTTTTTTTTCGGGCCGGCCTTATTTTTAAGCTTTCTACACAGCATTACACAACCATCCTTATTTAAGGAAGTATCAAAATCATATTTTGTTTCCCACATCTTAAGAAATTTCACATTCTCTTTGTCTAGACTACACATTGTCAAGGTCACCTGTGGCCAGGTGACAGATGCACACCGTAGGGGGACAGGAGTGCACCGCAAGGTAGTGAACCCTATGGCTGACTGCTGCGGATAGGAAACTGGGTGGTTGTGGAAAGCGGGACCAGAGGAGCACAACCGGGATCCTAACGGAAGCTAGAGCCAAGATTCCCCAGGGCGCGGAGTCTAAGACCCAGCAGGTCTTCTCCAGGGCCTCTAGTGGTGAGGATGTTATGCTGCAGGCTGGGACCAGGTCGCGGCCCCTGGAGTTTCCTAGCTCACGCCCCATAGGATAAGGGGAAAAGAGGGGAAGCAGCAGCACAAGATATGAGAGAACCGAATAACAAGCTGAAGGTCAGGGGCCACAAGCAGACAAGGATAACGAAAGAACGAGCTGAAGGTCAAGGGTCACGAGCAGACAGGGATAGTCGGGGACAAGCCAATAACGTAACAGAGAGACAGACGTAGCACACGGCAGGCAGGAACCCAAACACACAATGCCTAACCAACACGTTGATCAGCAAAGCAGGCTTGCAGTGCACAGGTTAATATAGTGTTCTGTGATAGGGCGTGGGGTGGAGTCAGGCTGGGAGGAGATTATAAAGGAAGCCAGGTGAAAGGGTTCTGGCCTCTAAGATGAACATATGGGAAGGAAGGTAAGCTGACAGACAAACACTACTGCATATCCATGACAGTACCCTCCCTCTTATGGGCCCTCCCCCGCCTGGGCCCAGGCTTAAAGGGAAATCTCAGATGAAACCTCCTCAACAGATGAGGTGCAACGACATCAGATGCAGCGATCCAAGACGCCTCCTCAGGACCAAAACCTCTCCAATGCACAAGGTACTGAAGAATACCTCTGCAGAGCCGAGAATCCAGAACTTGTCTAACCTCGTACTTTAGATTATCCTCAGAGACCAGAACCGAGGTAGGGAGATGACAAGAAGATCTATTGAGGACCAAAGGCTCTCTAGGAATAAGCAAGGGCATGAGAGGATCAACAGAAATCTGAGGAGGGTCCCCTAGACCCTTAAAGATGAACTGGTCATCTAGCACAGGACCATCAAACTGGGCAGATGTCAGTGGAACCCTGAAGTCAGGTTGGTTAGAGGGTGACATGTCACAGGAGTCAAGCTGAATAGCTGAAAGACAAGCAGAATGTCCTGAACAAGAAAAAGTAGGCGGCTCACTGGGCATGGGCTGGACTGGCATAACTAGTACAGAGGCCGAGTGAATAGAGTCAGGTGTAGCGACTACCTGAATCGCATCGCAAGACGTAGCGACTGCAGGACTTGTAGACAAGCTAGCCTGGCTGTGCGTCCAAGGGCGATTAGGGACAGAGAAATGTAAATGGTTATGCGACCTGGAATGAATGACCGGCTCAGGTTCACAGGGGGCAACCTTGGGTAGGCAGGATGAGGAACAGGAGGAATCCCAAGCCAGGATCTGTCCAGTAGTCCAGTCCACATGAGGAGAATGGAGCTGTAACCATGGGAGACCCAAAATTATAGGCGTTGAGGCCTTGGGTAAGATAAGGAAGGATATCCACTCCTGGTGGAGTGTCCCTACCGACATCTTAACAGGGAGGGTCTGGAAGCGGATAGGTCCCCCTGGGAGAACAGTACCATCAATCGCCAAGACCACCAATGGCGTGGTGAGGGGCAAAAGAGTAAGTCTCATGGACGACGCGATTTTCCAGTCCATGAAATTACCAGCGGCTCCGGAATCCAGATATGCTGAGACCGAATGAGAAGAAGCACCAACATGAAGGAACACAGAAAGCAGAAGACGAGAAGGGGAAGGTGATATTTCTGGGTCCAATACTCCACTTTCCAGATGAAGTGGACCCAAACGTTTTTCTGGACAAAGAGAGCAAGTGTCATGAAAATGACCTTTGCCCCCACAGTAGAGACACAGGCCTAGAGTTCTGCGCCTAGCACGTTCCTCTGGGGATAGCCTGGTCCTGCCCAGCTGCATGGGTTCCTCAGCTGGCAGGAGATGCTCCACGGGTCGAGGAGAGGGGAGCTCAGGCTGACTAAGGACCAAGGAGTGCTGGCGCCGCTTTTCTAGGGTCCTTTCCTGAAAGCGAATATCGATCTGGTTACACAAGGAGATAACTCCGTCCAGATCAGTGGGGATGGTTCTTCCTGCTAATTCATCCTTCACTCTATCAGACAGGCCATGCAAAAAGGTTGCGACTAAGGCCTCATTGTTCCAGCTCAACTCAGCCGACAGTATGCGGAAATTAAGGGCGTACTGTCCCACTGAAGAAGACTCTTGGCGGAGACGTAGAAGGGCGCTGCCCGCTGAAGAGACACGAGCCGGTTCTTCAAAGATATTCCGAAAAAGTTTCAAGAAGCCAGACAGGCTAGAAACCACTGGATCATTCAGTTCCCACAGAGGGGCTGCCCAGGCTAAAGCTTCACCGGAGAGGAGGGAAATGATATAGGCTACCTTTGCCCTATCAGACAGAAAGTTTTGAGGCTGAAGCTCAAAATGAATCGTGCATTGGCTAAGGAACCCTCTGCAGGCCTTGGAGTCCCCAGAGAAACGGAACGGAGCTGGCAGTGTTAGTGAGTGTGAGGCTGCGACTGGTGCGATAGGTACAGCCGCTGGTTGTACTTGGGGTTGCGGATTCGGGGTTCCCAAGGAGGCCTGAAGCTGCTCGAATCGAGAAGCCAGATCCTGGAGGAATCGCATCACCTGAGTCTGATTTGATTCCTGGGTTTCAAGTCTGCGAACTATGCCCTGCAATGGATCATCCGCGGGGAGCAGGATGTCAGCCGGGTTCATGGCTGATCAAACTGTCAAGGTCACCTGTGGCCAGGTGACAGATGCACACCGTAGGGGGACAGGAGTGCACCGCAAGGTAGTGAACCCTATGGCTGACTGCTGCGGATAGGAAACTGGGTGGTTGTGGAAAGCGGGACCAGAGGAGCACAACCGGGATCCTAACGGAAGATAGAGCCAAGATTCCCCAGGGCGCGGAGTCTAAGACCCAGCAGGTCTTCTCCAGGGCCTCTAGTGGTGAGGATGTTATGCTGCAGGCTGGGACCAGGTCGCGGCCCCTGGAGTTTCCTAGCTCACGCCCCGTAGGATAAGGGGAAAAGAGGGGAAGCAGCAGCACAAGATATGAGAGAACCGAATAACAAGCTGAAGGTCAGGGGCCACAAGCAGACAAGGATAACGAAAGAACGAGCCGAAGGTCAAGGGTCACGAGCAGACAGGGATAGTCGGGGACAAGCCAATAACGTAACAGAGAGACAGACGTAGCACACGGCAGGCAGGAACCCAAACACACAATGCCTAACCAACACGTTGATCAGCAAAGCAGGCTTGCAGTGCACAGGTTAATATAGTGTTCTGTGATAGGGCCTGGGGTGGAGTCAGGCTGGGAGGAGATTATAAAGGAAGCCAGGTGAAAGGGTTCTGGCCTCTAAGATGAACATATGGGAAGGAAGGTAAGCTGACAGACAAACACTACTGCATATCCATGACACACATATACTTAGCATCTTCATTCAAACCAACAGATTTTCCATGGATCACACCCATTTTAACGTGCACACAGAGTTTTTTTTTTTTTTTTGTAAGGTCTTCTCACACTGACACAATACCTGCACACAGTATCTTATCACTTCTGCAGCTACTCACAAACTTTCTAGTCGTGACATATCACTTCTAGATTATTGATCTTGTGTGCTGCTATAATACTGGTGTCTTGTCTTCTTACTTAATGTTTTATTCATTTATAGGGAGAATGAACAGAATTACAAGGCGAACATAAATTCACCTGACTGGTCAACACCCCCTGATCAAAACATTAATATTTCAGTAAACTGTAGGGAGCATGAACAGAATTACAAGGTGAACGTAAATTCACCTGACTGGTCAACCCCCCCTGATCAAAACATTAATATTTCAGTAAACTGTAGGGAGCATGAACAGAATTACAAAAGAGACTTAATTTCTCTCGACTGTTGTTCCCACACTTTATCAAAACATTAATATTTGTTAATTCAACGGTATTTATAAATGCCTGTACAGGTTTTTTACACAACATACGAGGCTGGCTGAGCGCAAGGGCTCGTCAAATTACCTCTATTTGTTACCTGGAAATCTATCAGGCCATACCTTTGTATTAACAGGGGTTCATGTTTTTGATGTAGGAATGTTTATGTGTCCCCCACGGGAATTCCTGCAGTTTACAAGGCTGTCAGGACCTAGGTCCTTTGTCGACAAATTTCTTTTATCTGCACCCGGGTATTAGAATGGGACCATACTCCTATATCAAAGGGATTTAAACTACGGACGTATCTACTTATATTCCCTCAACTCGGATAAAGCAAAACATATACACAACAGATAAATATTCAATTCATCTCTATATTATATGTATTTAACAAAAAGCCCTTAATTCATTAAATCCCTAATCGCATTTAGGCCTAAAGGTATAATATAATAAATGAAAATATCTTACCTTGCCCCGAGAGCGGTCTCTTGTGCTGATCCGGTAAGTCGCTGCCCGGGAGGCACTAGTTCAGTGAGCCGGCCTCTGTTAACGTCAATTTTAAGACGGAGGACTTACAGTTTTTTGCCGTACGGACATTGGTTCACTGGGTTGTTGGCTAGTGCTTTCCAGGAATTTGGACTTCCGGTCCGAAGGACCAAAATGTCAAAGGAAATTTCGGACCGACTCTCGTTACAAGTCAAGATGTTTTATTGCATATGCAGAGAAAATGGTTAAAGTATATTTGCGGCTTCAGAGATCCATTTTCTGCCTGTCATAGATTCACATTCTGCTTTTATAACCCTTAAACCTTCCCCTTTCCTGCTCGTAACGTCCTAACCATGTGTATAATTTCAACCTTTATTCTGACGTTTAGCAGGAAAGAGGGAAATATCCTTTTTCAGCCTACACCTTATGACAGGATATTTCATACAATGGATATATAAATTATCTCATACAATGGAAACATAAATTATTTCATGGTTCACAGCCCATGTTTGGCAGGTGTAAGCAAATTACAGTTTTACTAAAAGTCAGCACATTTTTTGCACAAATAGAATATGGTCATATGACTTATTCCAGTAATTAGGACTATTAGAGCTATTCAGCATATTTATGTATAATAGAGTTATAAAACAAACATTTTAACTTTAGAAGATTAATATGCATCTTGATAGTTGACAGATAAAGTATAATTTTAAATTTATCTAACAACTTATTTGTTTTGATTTATTTGTATGTATGGATTGTTACCGACATGTGGTTAAAATTTCATGTCAATAGCAACTTCAGGCCCGGTTCACACAGGGGCGACTCCCAGACATGGGAGAAAGTCACACATGTGCAAGTCACAAGCAAGTCTCAAGTCTTAACCTTCAAGTCTCAAGCAAGTCCCAAGTTACTGTGATGAAAAGCAAGCAAGTCAAGTCGAGTCCCTGCTAGAAGTAAAGCAAGTCAAGTCAAGTCATTTATTTTGGTCAAGTCACAAATCAAGTCAAAATACTGATCTACCCCATACCGTTTAAAAATAATAGGAGGGATAACAATAAATAATATTGTTTATGTGCCCATGCCTCACTGTGCCTCACTGTGCCCATGTCTCACTGTGCCCATGCCTCATTGTGCCCATGCTTCACTGTGCCCATGCTTCACTGTGTCCATGCTTCACTGTGCCCATGCTTCACTGTGCCCGTGTCTCACTGTGCCCGTGTCTCACTGTGCCCGTGCCTCACTGTGCCCGTGTCTCACTGTGCCTGTGCTTCACTGTGCCCAATGCCTCACTGTGCCTGTGTCTCACTGTGCCCAATGCCTCACTGTGCCCAATGCCTCACTGTGCCCGTGTCTCACTGTGCCTGTGTCTCACTGTGCCCGTCAGCTGTGTACCTGATCGGTGGCATCCCGGCGGCCATTCCAGTATTCAAAAGCCGTGCCTCCTCCTCGTCTGTGATAGGCGGAACACTCAATTCCCCAGCATTCAGTGTTCCGCCTATCACGGACATCCGCTCATCCTCATAACACAGACGAGGATAAGAGGATGTCCGTGATAGGCTGAACACTGCCTGCTGTGAAATTGAGTGTTCCGCCTATCACAGACGAGGAGGCGCGGCTTTTGAACACTGCAATGGCCGCCGTCTGTCTGCATGACACGCTGATCAGGTAGGCAGACGGTGGCTTGCGGTTAGTGTTAGTGGTGCCAAGTCATTGCAAGTCATATAGCCCAAGTCAAAGTCAAGTCGCAAGTCATTAGTGACAAGTCAAAGTCGAGTCATTTATTGAATTCTGTCAAGCAAGTCGCAAGTCCTCAAACAGGTGACTCAAGTCTTACTTAAGTCAAGTCATGTGACTCAAGTCCCCCACCTCTGGCGACTCGGTCGCCTGAGGAGTCGCGTCCCGGTCTGTGCTATGGAACCGTTCTAATAGGAGCGACCTGAGTCGCTCCGACTTAGAAAAAGGTTCCTGTACTACTTTTGGGGGCGACGCAGGGCGACTTGCATTGACTTCTATACAGAAGTCATTATGCAAATCGCCTCAGCGGGCGTCTCAAGTCGTCTTGAGATTGCGCCGCCGAGGTCGCCCCCGAAGTCGTGCCGCCCCTGTGTGAACCGGGCCTTAGAAATATATTTACCTAGAAAAATGGTGACGTGTTTAATACTTATTTTGCCCGCTGTATTCACCTTACCCATTTCTAGGGGAACAGCCACCAAAAGCATGCATTGCTAAGATCACAAAAACAGCTTCACTAGAACTGGCATATTTTTTACATGCAATGAACATGGCTATTAGGATAGCTGTTGGGTTTGCTTTTATTTACTACTATAAAAGGATTGTAGATTCCGAAATATCAGCAATACATAAACATTGGGAAAAAGTAGTCAGGCCCAGAAAATACATTTTTTAATAAGCAGTGCATTTCATGGTTACATATAACCTGACTCAACCAGCTTTTAATCCACCATATCTTCTACATACAGAAATGCGTGATTAAACGGCAAGCTTTTAACACACTTTAAACTAAAATGCAGCTGTCTCCATAGGGTTAACATATGGTTGTGCTGATAGAAGATTAAACCAGCAGCTGAAAAATTCATGATAGAGAGTATGTACTGGGTGGAGCAGTGAAGGGGGCTTCACTGGGGAAAACTAAGCAAATTGTATACTAATCCTGATGGTAATAAATCTAACAGCATGCATACTATATCAGAGATTTAATATACAGACAGCAGCTCTCTCAGCACAGCAAACCACTGCCATTACCTTTTATTTGTTCTTTTAATGTTCACCAATTGTTTTACAGCTTTTCCACTTTCACACATCCAGTGGTGGCCACACACTGCATGAGCATATACATAAAATTTAGCAGAAATATACTGGATAGATATAATTGTAGCATACACCCAGGGGTGGGCTGCTCCAGAGGGCAGGGTGGAGATTTCCCCCAGGCCGGCGTCTACATTATCTTTAAATGGCCACTGGGCTGGCTGTCTGTAAAAAATAAATTTCGGGTCACACTGCTAGAAGTCGGCCGCGGCGGCCGCCAAATGGATAGCTGGCTGCTGCTGCGCAGGCTGCGCTGCATTGTGGGAGTTGTAGTCCGGTCGCGCTAAAGGTAAGGAACTTATCAGCGCAGCAAACTACAACTCTCACCTCCCAGGAGTCTCAGACTGAGGCAGGTCGTGTGGCACGTCAGGGGAGGGGACGAGCGGCGTCACGAACGTCACATGTGACTCTCTGAGCTCGTAAGTTGGGGCCGGGCGCTGGCTTGAGGAGAAGAAAAGACGTGACAGAAAGAATCCCCCCCCGAAGAGGTGCAAGGACCTGGCTCTCGAATCATCACCCCCCCCTGAAGAGGTGCAAGAACCTGGCTCTTCACTAAACCTGAAGTAAGGTGTGAGTGAAGTTACAATCCTTTATGCAATACTCTGTCAACCCACCCCATCTGTCAGCCCACCCCTCTCCGTCAACCCACCCCCTCCATCAGCCCACCCCCCTCCGTCAACCCACCCCCCTCCATCAGCCCACCCCTCTCCGTCAACGCACCCCCCTCCGTCAGCCCAGCCCTCTGTCAGCCCAGCCCTCTCTGTCAGCCCAGCCCACCCCTCTGTCAGCCCACCCCCCTCTGTCCTCCCACCCCCCTCTCTGTCAGCCCACCCCCCTCTATGTCAGCCCACCCCTCTCTGTCAGCCCACCCCCCTCTGTCAGCCCATCCCTCTCTGTCAGCCTACCCCCCCCTCTGTCAGTCCACCCCCCCTGTCAGCCCACCCATCTCTCTCACCCCCTCCCTCTCTGTCAGCCCACCCCTCTGTCAGCCCCAGCAGGGTGCACCGTGCCAGCCACCCACCCAACCACTGACCCACAGCAGGAAGCCAGGCCAGCCACCTGCAGCAGAGTGCACCATGCCAGCCACCCACCCAACCACTGACCCACAGCAGGAAGCCAGGCAGCCACCTGCAGCAGAGTGCACCATGCCAGCCACCCACCCACTGACCTACAGCAGGGAGCTAGGCCATCCACCTGCAGCAGGGAGCCAGGCCAGCCACCTGCAGCAGGGAACCAGGCCAGCCACCTGCAGCAGGGAACCAAGCCAGCCACCTGCAGCAGGGTGCACTGTGCCAGCTACCCACCACCCTACAGCAGGGACCTAGGGCAGCCACCCACAGCAGGGTGTACCGTGCCAGCCAGCCAGCCACCCACTGACCCACAGCAGGGAGCCAGGCCAGCCACCCACAGCAGGTAGCCAGCCACCCACAGCAGGAATCCAGCCACCCACGGTGACCCACCCACAGCAGGGCCAGGGTGCCAGCCACCCACGATGACCCACATCAGGAAACCAGCCAGCCACGGTGACCCACCCACAGTAGGGATTCAGCCAGCCAGTCACAGGAGCCAACCAGCCACGGTGACCATCCACAGCAGGATGCCAGCCAACCACCCACACCAGGGAGCCAGCTAGCCACAGCAGGGTGTCGGCCAGCCACCCACAGGAGCCAGCCACAGAGGATTTGGGAGCCAGCCAGCCACTCACAGGAGCAAACCAGCCACGGTGATCATCCACAGCAGGGTGCCAGCCAGCCACTGACGGTGACCCACCCATACCAGGGAGCCAGCCAGCCACAGCAGGGTGCCAGACAGCCACCCACAGGAACCAGCCACAGAGGATGCAGGAGTCAGCCAGCCACAGAGGATGCGGGAGCCAGCCACAGCCACAGTACCCATAGTTAAGGTAAGAGGATCACTACACAGTACCAATTATATTTCTACTTTGTGAGAGGTTGGGGCAGGGGTTAGAGTCATGGCACAAGGAGGGGGTCCCATTTAGGACCAGAGTGTATGAAGGTGTTCACTGTACACTCTGTTAGAAAGAGGCCCCCTCCAGGTCCCATTATACTCCTTTTCATTCTCTAATGGGACCCTGGGGGGAGCTCTAACCGATTCTATAATGGACATTGAATGGGCCTCTGTTAGAGAGACCCCTTTTCAGGTCCCATTAGACTCCTTTAAAGTCTCTAATGGGCCCTGGAGGGGGGTCTCTCTCTAACAGAGGCTTTCTAATGGACACTGTTAGAAAGAGACTCCCCTCCAGGTTCAATTAGACTCTGTTGTAGTCTCTAATGGGGCCTGGAGGAGACACTTTCAAACAGACTGTCCAATGGACACTGTTAGAGAAAGACCCCCCTCCAGGTCCCATTAGACTCTGTTGTTAATCAGTGTTTTTTCTTTTTTTTTATAAGGCAGAAGTTGTACTTTGTGCAAAATAAAGGGGCGGGCCAGAGGTGGGTCATGTTTGGGCCAGGGGCAGGGCCTGACAGAGGGCCCTTGCTTTATTTGATCCGGGGGGCCCTGGGTGTTGTCATTCCACCCCAGGGCAGCAAGGCACGCCAGGGAGTCGGGACCCATGTGACTGGCCTGGGCCTGCAAGTTTACTTGACCCCAGGACAGGAGCATCACTTCACACCCCCAGGATTTGAGGGAGTCATGCAATGACCTGCTGAGCTGGCACTGGCACGGGCAGCTGCCATCGCTAAGGTGAGAGACCCTGACACCTGCAGCTGAACCCCACATCCCATCTACCCCCCCATACACCCTATTTACCCTGCCCCAGGCCAGTGCCCACTCATTAACCTAAAAATAGGTCTCAATGCTGTGGGTCCTGCTGGGAGATGGCCATAGCCTGTTGATCCTGTTGGGAGTTGAACCACCGAATAAGCGCACAGCGTGTGGGTCCTGCTGGAGGCTGGCCATGGACCTGTGAGTCTTGCTGGGAGCTGGCCGCGGACTTGTGGGCCCTGCTGGGAGCTGACTTGTGGGTCCTGCTGGCCACTAGCCTAGGGTGACCAGACGTCACCGGATTCCGGGGACAGTTTCCTGACTAAGGACACTGTCCCTGGACCAAGACTGTCCCAGGTTTTGTCCCTGCTTTGCAGGGCAAATCGGGGGTGGGTGCACCGCAAGCTGGGGCAATGGGAGGGCGCCCAGGGCTGGCCCTACCATGGGTCCCGCTGTGCCCATTGGGCTGCCTCGGAGGGGAAGTGCTGCCAGATTACACAAAGCGGTAATCTCTCGCTTACCTGGCAGCCGCTGTCAAAGAAAGTCCTGCTTCCTGGACTGGCTCCTATGATAGACAGCACACTGATGACGGGACTTCATATCACAGCGGCCGTGCTGGGTAAGCGGGAGATCTCCACTCTGTGTAATCCGGCTGCTCTCCTCTCTAATCCCCATGCACTGAACAGACTGCACTGATGGGCACTGGTGAGGTTGCACTTATTCGGTGGTTCAATGGGCCACTTGACTGGACTTGCCCCCCAGGCCTAAGGCTGCCAGCCCTCCCTGATCTGCCTAGGTAGGCTGCTTGGTTATAGGTAAATTTGGTTTTTCTTTTTTGGTCTCTCTGTGATCAGTGAATTGGCCTTCAATTGCTTTGAGCTGTTCTGGAGTTCCCAAGCTGCAGATTTGATTATTCTTTTATTTTCCAAAATATTCAGGTTTGAGGTTTATTAATATTTTCGATTGACCGAGAGCACTGTAGCCTCAAAAATACAACTTGCCTAATAATTATGCAAACAGTGTTAGTTCTTTATTATCTGGTTGGGGCAATAGGAAATTCAGTTTACAAAGAAAAATAAGAAACCTTGCACAAGAAAAAAATAATACAAAACAGACAATAAGCAACAGTAGGGTTTTAAAGTAAAAAATAAGGATTTAAAGTGAAAAGTAGCAAACTTTACCTGGTCTTTGGATTAGGGATGAGCTTCGTGTTAGAGTCAAACCCATGTTCGACTCGAACATCGTCTGTTCAACCGTTCGCCGAATTGCGAACATTATGGGCCGTTCGCGACAAATTCGAGTGGCGCGTCTAATCCCATAATTCACTGCGGCATCGCAGTGCATTGCTGCCTGATGATTGGCCAAGCATGCACTATGACCCGCATGCTTTGGCCAATCACAGCGCGCAAAAAACGGAGGGCCAATTATGTCTCAGGGGGTTTAGTAAACGCCCCATCCTATATAAGGCCGCCTCCGTGTCTGCCTTGTGTAGTGTGTTGCGGTGTTGGTTAAAGAGAGAGCTTACAGAGAGAGAGAAAGAGAGAGACATTGTCATTTATATTGAGTTAGATAGAGCAGGCAGGCGAGTCAGTTAGCTGCAGTTACAGTGTGTAGAGGATATATATGCATCCTAGGTGTTGTATATATATTTATACACTGTATTCAGTTTAGCTAGAAATGTTCCTGCTCTTCAGGGATGAGCCGAACACCCCCCTGTTCGGTTCGCACCAGAACCTGCGAACAGACAAAATGTTTGTGTGAACTTTAGAACCCTATTAAATACAATGGACTCGAACGTTCAAAATCTAAAGTGCTAATTATAAAGGCTAATATGCAAGTTATTGTCCTAAAAAGTGTTTGGGGACCCGGGTCCTGCCCCAGGGGAAATGTATCAATGCAAAAAAAAGTTTTAAAAACGGGCGTTTTTTCGGGAGCAGTGATTTTAATAATGCTTAAAATGAAAAAATAAAAGTGAAATATTCCTTTCGTACCTGGGGGGTGTGTATGATATGCATGTAAAGTGGCGCATGTTTCCCGTGCTTAGAACTGTCCCTGCAAAAAATGTCATTTTTGAAAGAAAAAAAGTCATTTAAAACTCACTCGCGGCTATTAACCACTTAAGCCCCGGACCATTTGGTAGCTAGAGGACCAGAGGTGAATTCAGAATTTTGCACTGCGCTGCTTTAACTGTAAATTGTGCGGACATGCAATGTTGTACTGAAACTAAATTTGCATCCTTTTCTTCCCACAAATAGAGCTTTCTTTTAATGGTATTTGATTGCCTCTGCGATTTTTATTTTTTGCGAGATAAATGGAAAAAGACAGAAAATTTTGAAAAAAAATGATATTTTCTACTTTTTGTTATAAGAAAAATCGAATAAACTCAATTGTAGTCATACATTTAGGCCAAAATGTATTCAGCCACATGTCTTTAGTAAAAAAAATGTCAATAAGCGTATATTTATTGGTTTGCGCAAAAGTTATAGCGTCTACAAACTAGGGTACATTTTCTGGAATTTACACAGCTTTTAATTTATGACTGCCTATCTCATTTCTTGAGGTGCTAAAATGGCAGGGCAGTACAAAACCCCCCCAAATGACCCCATTTTGGAAAGTAGACACCCCAGGGAAATTGCTGAGAGGCATGTTGAGCCCATTGAATATTTTTTTTTTTGTCCCAAGTGATTGAATAATGACAAAAAAAAAAAAAAAATTACAAAAAGTTGTCACTAAATGATATATTGCTCACACATGCCATGGTTATATGTGGAATTGCACCCCAAAATACATTCTGCTGCTTCTCCTGAGTACGGGGATACCACATGTGTGGGACTTTTTAGGAGCCTAGCCGCATACGGGCCCCCGAAAACCAAGCACCGCCTTCAGGATTTCTAAGGGCGCAAATTTTTGATTTCACTCCTCACTACCTATCACAGTTTCGAAGGCCATAAAATGCCAAAATAGCACAAAACCCCCCTAAATGACCCCATTTTGGAAAGTAGACACCCCAAGCTATTTACTGAGAGGCATGATTAGTCCATGGAATATTTTATATTTTGCCACAAGTTGCAGGAATATGACAAACTTTATTTTTTTTGCACAAAGTTGTCACTAAATGATATATTGCTCACACATGCCATGGGCATATGTGAAATTACACCCCAAAATACATTCTGCTGCTTCTCCTGAGTATGGGGATACCACATGTGTGGGACTTTTTGGGAGCCTAGTCGCGTACGGGACCCCAAAAACCAAGCACCGCCTTCAAGGTTTCTAAGGGCATAAATTTTTGATTTCACTCCTCACTACCTATCACTACCTATCACAGTTTTGAAGGCCATAAAATGCCAAGATGGCACAAAACCCCCCCAAATGACCCCATTTTGGAAAGTAGACACCCCAAGCTATTTGCTTAGAGGCATGTTGAGCCCATTGAATATTTTTTTTTTGTCCCAAATGATTGAATAATGACAAAAAGAAAAAAAAAAGAAAAAATGTACAAAAAGTTGTCACTAAATGATATATTGCTCACACATGCCATGGTTATATGTGGAATTGCACCCCAAAATACATTCTGCTGCTTCTCCTGAGTACAGGGATACCACATGTGTGGGACTTTTTGGGAGCCTAGCCGGGTACGGGGCCCCAAAACCAAGCACCGCCTTCAGGCTTTCTAAGGACGTAAATTTTTGATTTCACTCCTCACTACCTATCACAGTTTCGAAGGCCATAAAATGCCAAAATAGCACAAAATCCCCCCAAATGACCCCATTTTGGAAAGTAGACACCCCAAGCTATTTACTGAGAGGCATGTTCAGTCCATGGAATATTTTATATTTTGCCACAAGTTGCGGGAATATGACAAACTTTGTTTTTTTTGCACAAAGTTGTCACTAAATGATATATTGCTCACACATGCCATGGTTATATGTGGAATTGCACCCCAAAATACATTCTGCTGCTTCTCCTGAGTACGGGGATACCACATGTGTGGGACTTTTTGGGAGCCTAGCCGCGTACGGGACCCCAAAAACTAAGCACAGCCTTCAAGGTTTCTAAGGGCATAAATTTTTGATTTCACTCCTCACTACCTATCACAGTTTTGAAGGCCATAAAATGCCAAGATAGCACAAAATCCCCCAAAATGACCCCATTTTGGAAAGTAGACACCCCAAGGAAATTGCTGAGAGGCATGTTGAGCCCATTGAATATTTTTTTTTTTTGTCCCAAGTGATTGAATAATGACAAAAAGAAAAAAAAAATGTACAAAAAGTTGTCGCTAAATGATATATTGCTCAAACATGCCATGGTTATATGCAGAATTGCACCCCAAAATACATTTGGTTGCTTCTCCTGAGTACGGGGATACCACATGTGTGGGACTTTTTGAGAGCCTAGCCGCGTACGGGCCCCCGAAAACCAAGCACCGCCTTCAGGATTTCTAAGGGCACAAATTTTTGATTTCACTCCTCACTACCTATCACAGTTTTGAAGGCCATAAAATGCCAAGATAGTCCAAAACCCCCACAAATGACCCCATTTTGGAAAGTAGACACCCCTAGCTATTTGCCGAGAGGCATGGTGAGTATTTTACAGCTCTCATTTGTTTTTGAAAATGAAGAAAGACATATTTTTTTTTTTTCTTTTTTCAATTTTTAAAACTTTGTGACAAAAAGCGAGATCTGCAAAATACTCAACATACCTCTCAGCAAATAGCTTGGGGTGTCTACTTTCCAAAATGGGGTCATTTGGGGGGGTTTTGTGCCATCTGGGCATTCCATGGCCTCCGAAACTGTGATAGGCAGTGAGGAGTAAAATCAAAAATTTACACCCATAGAAATCCTGAAGGCGGTGCTTGGTTTTCGGGGTCCTGTACGCGGCTAGGCTCCCAAAATGTCTCACACATGTGGTATCCCCGTACTCAGGAGAAGCAACAGAATGTATTTTGGGGTGCAATTCCACATATAACCATGGCATGTTTGAGCAATATATAATTTAGTGACAACTTTTTGTAAATTTTTTTTTTTTTTTTTTTTTCATTATTCAATCACTTGGGACAAAAAAAAAAATATTCAATGGGCTCAACATGCCTCTCAGCAAATAGCTTGAGGTGTCTACTTTCCAAAATGGGGTCATTTGGGGGGGTTTTGAACTGTCCTGGCATTTTATGCACAACATTAGGAAGCTTATGTCACACATCATCCACTCTTCTAACCACTTGAAGACAAAGCCCTTTCTGACACTTTTTGTTTACATGAAAACATTTTTTTTTTTGCAAGAAAATTATGTTGAACCCCCAAACATTATATATATTTTTAAAGCAAAGGCCCTACAGATTAAAATAGTGGGTGTTGCATTTTTTTTTTTCCACACAGTATTTGCGCAGCGATTTTTCAAACGCATTTTTTGGGGGAAAAACACACTTTTTTTATTTTTAATGCACTAAAAAACACTATATTGCCCAAATGTTTGATGAAATAAAAAAGATGATCTTAGGCCGAGTACATGGATACCAAACACGACATGCTTTAAAATTGCGCACAAACGCGCAGCGGCGAGAAACTACATTCATTTTTAAAAGCATTTAAAAGCCTTTACAGGTTACCACGTTGGATTTACAGAGGAGGTCTACTGCTAAAATTACTGCCCTCGATCTGACCTTCGCGGTGATACCTCACATGCATGATGCAATTGCTATTTACATATGACGCTAGACCGACGCTTGCGTTCGCCTTTGCGCAAGAGCAGGGGGGGACAGCGGTGCTTTTTTTTTTTTTTTTTTTATTATTATTTCTTTTGCTTTTTTATTTTATTTTTAAATTGTTCCTTCCATATTTTTTTTTTTTAATCATTTTTATTGTTATCTCAGGGGATGTAAATATCCCCTATGATAGCAATAAGTAGTGACAGGTACTCTTTTTTTGAAAAAAAATGGGGGGTTAGACCATAGATCTTTCCTCTGCCCTCAAAGCATCTGAACACACCAAGATCGGTGTGATAAAATGCTTTCCCAATTTCCCAATGGCGCTGTTTATATCCGGGGGGGGGCATTCTCTCCCACTGCTTATAAAAGCAGTCCAGAGGCTAATTAGCCACTAGGATTGCTTTTACATGAAAGCCGGCCGCTGGCTGAAAAGAATGATACCCGCAGGCATCAATCTGGTATAACCATTCAAAGTCCAGCAACATACCAGTACGTTGCTGGTCCTTGTTGGACATGTATTGTAATCTTTTTTTTCATGCAGCCTGTTGGCTGAACGAAAAAAAGAGATTGATCGGTGGGTATGCCCACCATTAGAATACCTCCCTTCATCCACCCACTTCTAATGATGGGCATATATGCCGAAGCATGGGGGCATCCTCCCGCAAAAAAGTTATGCCGCGTACACACGGTCGGACTTTTCCACGGGCAAGCCTTCGTCGGAATTTCGATCGTATGTACGCGGCATAAAAGGTTATGCTGCGTACACACGGTCAAACTTTTCCACGGGCAAGCCTCCGTCGGAATTTCGACCGTATATACGCGGCATTAGGAGCAAAATCGCTCCTCCGCCCCTGCTGCCCCCATGCTTCGGCATATATGCTCTTTTTTTTAACTGTGGTGGTGAAATCACCTCCTACAGCGTTGGAGTCACGGCTTTATGTATCGTGGGAGCAAACGCTGTTGCTGTCAAGATAAATAAATCCGCGATGCAACTGAATGGCGTACCTGCTAAGCAAATGATGGTTAACATTAAAACAAAGTAACATTACAGTACAACAGTAAGACCTTACCATACCATACCTGCAAAGCAAATACCAAAACAAAACCTAGTAAAAAATAAAACATTTTTTTAACGCAACCTGTGCCTAAAATATATATATGCCGAAGCATGGGGGCATCCTCCCGCAAAAAAGTTATGCCGCGTACACACGGTCGAACTTTTCCACGGGCAAGCCTCCGTCAGAATTTCGACCGTATATACGCGGCATTAGGAGCAAAATCGCTCCTCCGCCCCTGCTGCCCCCATGCTTCGGCATATATGCTCTTTTTTTTTTAACTGTGGTGGTGAAATCACCTCCTACAGCACTGGAGTCACGGCTTTATGTATCGTGGGAGCAAACGCTGTTGCTGTCAAGATAAATAATTCCGCGCTGCAGTTGAATGGCGCACCTGAAAACAAAAAATTACATACCTGAAAAGCAAGCATGATAAAACATTGCAGAATGGAATACAGTAAAAAAGAGCAGAACAATAGAGAGAAAATAGAGAGAGAGAGAGAGAGAGAGAGAGAACAATAAAACTACAACTATTTTTGTTTTTTTTATTTTATATTTTTTTTGTGTTTTTGTTTTTTTACGTTTTTTTTTTCTTTTTTACACTTTTTTTTTAAACTTTAACAACTGTAATGGTTCGGGTCTCTCAAAATGTAATGGCATCTTGGGAGACCCTGTGTAAGTGTGTCCTAGTCTGTGAAATGCTGTACCCTATGCTAAAACTTCACTTTTGAGTGGTAGCGTTCAAAACATTCACCAACGCAAAGACCAGGTTTGTCAGGACAGAGTGGACAATAATAACGGGTGTCACGCCTAAATCCGCGCTTGCTACAGACACGACATCTTTTTTGGGGGGTTCGTTGGGTAGGGGTACTCGGGAGGGCATACGGATAATGCCTCTCATGCAGCCGGCTTACTGCATTTGGTTGGGGATGGTGAGGTGCAGAACCGCCTGGATACAGGAGTTCTGTGGCTATCTCATTCTGGAATTTTAGAAGAGATAAAGTCCCGCCTGAAGCTCTGTATAGCACATGAGCGTTCAGCAAAGCCAATTGAAATAAGGATAGAGACACTTTTTTGTACCAGCGTCTCGCCTTACGGTCAATTAGATACGGCGCCATCAACTGGTCGTTGAGGTCCACCCCTCCCATATTTTTGTTATATTCGTGGACACAGAGGGGTTTCTCCACAACACCAGTCGCCGTAGGAATTTGGACTGTCGTGTCTGCATGAAGGGAGGTAAGAAGGAAAACATTCTTATTGTCCCTCCACTTCATAGCGAGCAAGTTATTACACTTTACGCAGGCTCTCTCCCCCAGCCTAAGACGGGCATCTACAAGCCGCTGGGGAAAGCCCCGGCGATTAGGTCGCACGGTGCCACATGCTCCAATCTGATGATCAAACAAGTGACTAAACAGTGGCACGCTCGTGTAATAATTGTCCACATATAAGTGGTACCCCTTTCCGAATAAGGGTGACACCAAGTTCCACACTATCTTGCCAGCGCTCCCTATGTAATCCGGGCAGTTGACCGGCTCAACCTGACTGTCTTTTCCCTCATAAACCATAAAGCTCCATACATAGCCTGTTGCCCTGTCACAGCACTTATAGAGCTTGACCCCGTATCTGGCACGCTTGCTGGGAAGGTACTGCTTGAAAGCCAAGCGGCCAGAAAATTTAATCAGGGACTCATCAACGCAGACAACTTGATCGGGAATAAACAAGGCTGCAAAACGTTCGTTGAAGTGGTTTATGAGGGGCCGAATTTTATAGAGCCGGTCGTATTCAGGGTTCCCACGTGGACGACAAAGTTCATTGTCGTTGAAGTGCATGAACCGCAAAATCTGCTCGTATCGTTTCCTGGGCATGGAGGCAGAGAACACGGGCATGTGGTCAATTGGGTGCGTGGACCAATAAGCACGCAATGACGGGAATTTATGTGTGCCCATGTTGAGGGAAAGGCCCAGAAAGGTCTTAAATTCGGAAACCGTAATTGGTTTCCAATCTTTGGCAATGGAAGGCAACTGGGGATTAGCGGCGATGAATTGACCAGCATATAAATTACTCTGGTCCACAATAGATCTATAGAGATCTTCCGTGAAAAACAGCGAATAATAATCGATTGGCATAAAATCAGCTGTTTCCACCTGAATACCGGGTTGGGCAGTGAATGGGGGAAGTACGGGTTCTGCAGAAGTGGTGGGGACCCAATCAGGATAGGCGAATTCTGCAGGAAGGGCACTATGGGTACGACGGGCCTGCCTTTGTCTTCTTATTGGTGGCAGCGGGACACTACTTATGCTTGCCACCTCGCCAGCTTGAACTGCACTTATGGGACTCGCCACGTCACCACGTGATACTGCAGTGCTGGATGTACGCCCAGGCTGTACTAGGCCGCTGGTGCTTGCCAATTCACCAGAAGGAATAGCGGCGCTAGTACTCCTCTGCTCCATGATACGAGAGCCCTGCGGTTCTTGCTCCTCAACAACCTCAGAAGATCGGGATCGGGTACACCTGACCTTAGCAGGGACCTCAACTTCGTCATCAGAGCTATCTGACGTGGGGCCGCTGACGTCACTGTCTTCTACGGGAAGATATTCTGAGCCTGAATCTGACAGATACGTGACCTCCTCTTCACTATCTGTCATGCTCAGAATCTCGTAGGCCTCTTTACTAGTGTACCTTCGACTTGCCATTTTGGGCTCTAAATTTAGGGGTACACTAGTAAGATTCACAGGAAAAAAAAGCACCCGACTGTCGTCAGCAAATATATCAAACGCTACAAAAAAACTGTTAGCGGTCGCAGGGATCAGGACTGTCTCTGCGAACGCTGCAGTTATGTGTTTTGTGTTTGGTAAGTGACAGTGGTCGATCGATACTGCACTTGGGTGGGCTGGGCTGGGCTGGGCTGGGCGGAGGGGCTAAACGCAGGTGCTAGCAGGTATCTGGGCTGATCCCGCTAACACTGCGTTTTTGGGAACCCTAAACCGCTGGGGACGCTAGTATAGATCTGATCAGATACTATACCACTAAGGGAGGTGTATGCTTTGCGCGTGGGTGTTAGCGTTACTGGCACTAACCTAACGCTGCCTGGGGCGACGCAGACCCTCTCTGGCGCTAAAACCTAATTGATCACACCCGCCGGGCGATCAGGGGGTTAAACCTTTATTGGGTTATATACGGCGGGTGCCCTGATGCTATAAATAGCAAACTAACCAACCAGCGTCACCCGTAACCTTTATATGGTGATCACTGGTGAAAGGGTTAACTAGGGGCAATCAGGGGGTTAAAACCTTTATTAGGTTAAATATGGGGGTACCCGACGCTATATAAAAACCTGACGGGTTACCTAAATAACTAACTGGGTAACCAGTGTCACCAGTGACGCTTATACGGTGATCACTGGTGAAAGGGTTAACTCTAGGGGCAATCAGGGGGTTAAAATAATATATGGGGGTACCTGATGCTAATAAAAACCTGCGGCGAACCTAAAAATAATTAACTGGCTATCTAGGACACCACCGGCACTAAATACAGCGATCGAAAATACGATCGCTTAGTGACGCTGGCGTTAGGGGGTGAAAGGGTTACCTGGGGGGCGATCAAGGGGTTAAACCTTTATTAGGGGGGGTTAGGGGGCTACCCTGGACCTAAAGGGGCCTAATCCTAACTGCCCTGCAACTTTTTACTATCACAGATGACACTAAAAGCAGTGATCAGTAAAATAAATGATCACTGCAATCAGTGACACTGTGATTGGGGGCTGGGGGGTGACCTGGGGGGTGATCTGGGGGTAACTGGGGGGTGAAATGTGTGCCTATGTGTACCTACGTGTCAGTGGACTGCTGGTGCACTAACCTGCTTCCTCTCTCCTCGGCGCCGGAATCGAAAAGACCGCCGCGAGGGAGATGACATCACTTCCTACTGCCTGTGTTTACATCACATGGCAGAGGAAGCATTTTCATTGGCCGGGAGCGATCGCGAGGGGGTGGCCGAAATCGAATGGTCGCCCCCTCATCTCCGAACGCTCCCCAACGATTAACGGCCGCTCACTGTATAGAAGGGGGGTCCGATCGGACCCCCCAACTGTACAAAGGCGATCATGTATGCTCTACGTGATTGTGCCTGTCGGTGCCATTCTGCCGACGTATATATACAGTGAGCGGTCGTTAAGTGGTTAATGAATTGTCGGCTCCCGGCAATACATACAAAAGTCATTGATAAAAAAATAAAAAAAAAGCGTGGGGGTTCCCCAGAATTCAATTACCAGGCCCTTCAGGTCTGGAATGGATATTAAGGGGAACCCCGCCGCGAATTAAAAAAAAATGACGTGGGGTTCCCCCAAATATCCATTCCAGGCCCTTCAGATCTGGCATGGATTTTAAGGGGAACTCCACCCCAAATTTTAAAAAAAATGGCGTGGAGTCCCCCTAAAAATCCATACCAGACCCCTTATCCGAGCACGCAACCTGGCCGGCCGCAGGGGAAGAGGGGGGACGAGAGAGCGGCCCCCCCTCCCTCCTGAACCGTACCAGGCCACATGCCCTCAACATGGGGAGGATGTCCCCATGTTGATGGGGACAAGGGCCTCATCCCCACAACCCTTGCCCGGTGGTTGTGGGGGTCTGCGGGCGGGGGGCTTATCGGAATCTGGAAGACCCCTTTAACAAACACCTTGAAAAAGTCCTTTATTAAAAAAAAAACATTCCAGCGGTGAAATCCAGTGTCCCGCGGCGATCCCGATGTCCAATTATCCCGATGCCGATGTCAATTTAAATTTACACAGTGAAGGAAGTTTCCCCGCTCAGGCCAATGACGTAGGCGGGTCCGACATACCGAGGGGGCGGACCTGATGGGGAACTTCTCTCACTTTGGTAATACATGTATAGACCCGCCCCTTCTCATGTTCCGCATCTGGTCCGCTGAGCGGACCTGATGGGGAACTTTAGAAGGGGCGGGTCTATACATTTAAAACACTGAGAGGGAGTTCCCCATCAGGTCCGCTCAGGCACAACCAATGAAGGACAGCGCTGGACATCGGGATCGCCGCGGGACACTGGATTTCACCGCTGAATTGGTTTTTGTTTTTTTTTTTTTTTTTAATAAAGGACTTTTTCAAGGTGTTTGTGTGTTTTTTTAAACATTTTTTTACGCTTTCTTCGTGAAATGGTAGGGGTACAATGTACCCCTTACCAATTCACATAGGGGGGGCTGGGATCTGGGGGTCCCCTTTGTTAAAGGGATCTTCCAGATTCCGATAAGCCCCCCGCCCGCAGACCCCCACAACCACCGGGCAAGGGTTGTGGGGATGAGGCCCTTGTCCCCATCAACATGATGTCAGAGCGCCGGAGCGGAGAGCTCGAGCCGCGCTTTGGGGGGCGGGGGTGGCGGCACTGCTTGTCAGGGCGCTGGTGGATGGTGCAAGCTGAGGACAGTGAGGGAGTACAATAACCAGCGGCCGGGCGCCCTTTGCGGCAGTGCGCCCTAGGCGGTCGCCTAATCCGCCTAGTGGCAGCGCCGGCCCTGCCTCCCCATGTTGAGGGCATGTGGCCTGGTACGGTTCAGGAGGGAGGGGGGGCCGCTCTCTCGTCCCCCCCTCTTCCCCTGCGGCCGGCCAGTTTGCGTGCTCGGATAAGGGGTCTGGTATGGATTTTTAGGGGGACTCCACGCCATTTTTTTTTTACATTTGGGGTGGAGTTCCCCTAAAATCCATGCCAGATCTGAAGAGCCTGGAATGGATATTTGGGGGAACCCCACGTCATTTTTTTTTAAATTTGCGGCGGGGTTCCCCTTAATATCCATTCCAGACCTGAAGGGCCTGGTAATTGAATTCTGGGGAACCCCCACGCTTTTTTTTTTTATCAATGACTTTTGTATGTATTGCCGGGAGCCGACAATTCATTAATAGCCGCGAGTAAGTTTTAAATGACTTTTTTTCTTTCAAAAATGACATTTTTTGCAGGGACAGTTCTAAGCACGGGAAACATGCGCCACTTTACATGCATATCATACACACCCCCCAGGTACAAAATTTAAAGGAATATTTCACTTTTATTGTTTCACTTTAAGCATTATTAAAATCACTGCTCCCGAAAAAACGGACGTTTTTAAAACTTTTTTTTGCATTGATACATGTCCCCTGGGGCAGGACCTGGGTCCCCAAACACTTTTTAAGACAATAACTTGCATATTAGCCTTTATAATTAGCACTTTAGATTTCTCCCATAGATTTTTCGAATTTGGCGCGAACACCCCAATTTGTTCGCTGTTCGGCGAACGGGCGAACAGGCAATGTTCGAGTCGAACATGAGTTCGACTCGAACTCGAAGCTCATCCCTACTGCTCTTCTCTATACTGTGACAGGCAGGCAGGTGATTGTGCTATCTGCAGTCAGTGTTTCACTTAGTGTAGTGTGTGCTTTGCATAGCGTTCACCTAAAGCTTACCTGAATACAGTTAGTGGTGTTCTCATAATAAAACCACAGGCAGGGAGCTGCATTAATTTCATGTAGTGTACTTCTGTCCTTTGCACAGCGTTGACTTAAAGGAACCTGAATACAATTTGTGGTGTTCTCATAATAAAACCACAGGCAGAGAGCTGCAAGTATTTTCAGTTAGTGTACTGTGTCCTTTGCACAGTGTTCACCTAAAACTAACTGAAGACAATTGCTGCTTTTCTCATACTAATACCACAGCAGGCAGTTGATTCTGATAGCCGCATTATCAGTACAGATATATATATATATATATATATATATATATTAGGGCTGTGAAAAAAATCGATTTTGATCTTGAATCGAGTTTTGAGTTTAAATCGATTCAGATTTGAAGAAAATCGATTTTTTTAGTTTTTTTTTTTTAATTTAAAAAAAAATGTTTTATTTTTTTTTCCCTTCAAAGTTTCAGTAGCAGGGCTGCAGGGGGCGTATCCGGAATGGCACTGAGCGGCGTTACCCCAATTACATCTACTCGCCGCAGCCACCGCAAGTAGATGTAATGTAACACTAACTAACCGCAAGCCGCCGTCTGCCTACCTGATCAGCGTGTCATGCAGTGTTCAAAAGCTGCGCCTCCCGAGTCCTCGTCGTCTGTGATAGGCGGAACACTCAATTTCACAGCAGGCAGTGTTCAGCCTATCACGGACATCCTCTCATCCTTGTCTATGTTATGAGGATGAGCGGATTGCCTTGACCACCCTGATCTCTCCTAAACCTGACTCCTGGCTTGCTTATTGGACTTTGCTGCTCTCTCCTGTGTTTTGACCCTCTGCCTTGTGACCCGGACTTGCCTTCAATCTCCTGCACCTGACCTTCTGCTTGTGACCCGGATTGTCTCCAGTCTCCAGCATCTTAAACCTTTTGCTTGTCTTGGACTCCTCTCCTCTCTGGTGTTTGACCCCCGGCCTGCTTTGGACTTTCTGCTAAATAACACCAGCTGAGCTCTGCTACCTGTCAGTGTCTACACAAGCCCTCAGAGACCTTCACGCAAGTCCTGTCCTGCCTGCTGGTAGCTTGTGCCTCTTGATGCCATCCACCCTCTGTCCCATCTTCAGGGGGTGGAGTGCGCTTAGTCGCAAGAGTGAGCCGCTCTCTGCATCTCAGGCCTCGGTGAGTACCCTTATCTGACAACCGGCATGTGTAAGGCAATGTCTTGGCCTCGCTGGACAGGGCGGTCAGTGGTAAGGTGCATATTACCTGACTCATGGTCCAGCAGGCATGGACAGGGACGTTACCTATCTTTCACGGCGCATTGGGTGACTCTGCTGGCAGCTGGGAAGGATGCAGGACAAGGTGCAGTAGTGTTGGAGGTTGTTCCGCCACCACGCCTATAAAATGTTACTACTGGTGATTCTGAAGCACCTCTCTCCTCCACCCCCTCCTCTTCTTCTTCCTCCGTGGCCTCTACCTTGGAACCAGCTGTGCTCCGTAGCCGTTCAAGGGGCTACGCAAGTACGCAGGCAAAAAGATGCCACGCGGAGCTTGAGCTGGTGTGCTTGGGGGACAGGAGCCACACTGGGGCAGAGATTCTGTCAGCTCTGCAAAGGCAGGCTCAGAGGTGGTTGACGCCACGCCAGCTTAAGCCAGGAAAGGTGGTTTGCGACAATGGCACCAACCTCCTCTCCGCCCTCCGACATGGACAACTGACCCATGTGCCCTGTTTGGCTCACGTCCTTAACTTGGTGGTGCAGCGGTTCTTGGGCAGGTACCCGGGCTTACAGGAGGTCCTGAAGCAGGCCAGGAAAATCTGTGTGCATTTCCGCAGATCATATAATGCCAGTGCTCGGCTGGCTGAGCTGCAAAAGGAGTTAAACCTGCCCAAGAACCGCCTTATATGTGACATGCCCACCAGGTGGAACTCAACGTTGGCCATGCTGCAGTGGCTGCACATGCAGCAGAGGGCCATCAATGAGTGCCTGTGCGACTATGGCACCAGGACAGGGTCAGGGGAGCTCGTTTTTTTTCACCACGCCAGTGGGGCATGATCAGGGATGCATGCACTGTCCTGGCACCATTTGAGGAGGCCACGAGGATGGTGAGCAGTGACAGTGCATGCATCAGTGACACTGTCCCTCTTGTAAACCTGTTGGAGCACACGCTGCGTGGAATAATGGACAGGGCACTTGAGGCAGAACAGAGGCAGGAAGAGGAGGACTTCCTTACCTCTCAAGGCCCCCTTTATCCAGACAGTGTTCCTGCTGGCCCGGCTATCACACAGGAAGAGGAGAAGGATTGTGTCAGCATGGAGGTGGAGACTAGCACTCAGCATCCACAGCAGTCTTCAAGAGATCAATTACAGTCCCAAGACACCCGTGGACTTGTATGTGGCTGGGAGGAGGTGGCTGCGGATCATGTCGTCCTCAGTGACCCAGAGGACTCCGCACCGAATGCCTCAGCAAACCTACGCTGCATGGCCTCCCTGATCCTGCAAAGCCTGCGGAAGGATCCTCGTATTCGTGTGATCAAGGAGAGGGATCATTACTGGCAACCCTCCTTGATCCACGTTACAAGGGTAAGACCTTATCTTGCCGTCGCAGAGGGAGCAGAGGATAAATAATCTTCGGGAGGCCTTGTAGAAAGGTCTGTGCAACGCGTTACCAGAGACTGGGAGGTTACAAATTCCTGGTCCTGGACAACGTGTTGCTGAGGCTTCGGGCAGTCAAAGAAATAGCGGTGGAGAAGGTGGCCGTCTGACTGATGCTTTCAGACAATTTTTTAGTATGCAGCCCCAAGGTATGATCGGTTCCAGCAACCATCGCAAGCGTCTGGTTTACATGGTGCAGGAATACCTAGGGGCAAGATCAGACTTGGACACCTTTCCCACCGAAAATCCTCTGGGTTACTGGGTCTTGAGGATGGATCACTGGCCAGAGCTTGCACAGTATGCAATTGAGCTACTGGCCTGTCCTGCATCCAGCGTTCTTTCGGAACGCACATTCAGTGCTGCTGGAGGCTGGCACGGATGGGCACGGATAGGCACTGATAGGCGGCACGGATGGGCATGGATGGGCACTGATAGGTGGCTCTGATGTACTGTAATGTATTGTACTGATGGATGCCAATCAGTGCCAAACAATAATGCCTGCCAATCACTGATTGGCATCCATTGTGGGCACTGATTGGCATCCATTGTGGTCTAGGGTGGCATACCTGGTGGTGACATACCTGGTGGTCCTAATGGCATCCCTGCTGGTCCAGTGTGGGCATCCTTGGGGGGGCTGCGCTGATAATCGATCAGCACAGACCCCCCCTGTCAGAGGAGCAGCCGATCGGCTCTCCTCTATTCGCGTCTGACAGACGCGAGTGAGGAAAAGCCGATCACCGGCTCTTCGTGTTTACATCGTGATCAGCCGTGATTGGACACGGCTGATCACGTGGTAAAGAGTCTCCGTCAGGGACTCTTTACCTAGATCGTTGTTGCGGGGTGCCAGACTGACACCCCGCAACAACGATCGCCGCGATGTGCGCCCCCGGGCGTGCGCAGCAGCTCAATATCCTGATCACCCCTGAAGGGCCTGATATGGAATTTGGGGGGACCCCCACGTTTTTTTTTTTGGTTCGGGGTTCCCTTTAATATTCATACCAGACCCAAAGGGTCTAGTAATGGACTGTTGGACCCCTGCCATTTTTTTTAATGACTTTGATCTGTATTGCCAGGGAGCCGACAATTCATTATAGCCGCAAGTGGTTTTAAATTCCTTTTTTTCCTTCAGATGACATTTTGTGCAGGGACAGTTCTAAACATGGGAAACATGCGGGACTTTACAGGCATAATATACACACCCAGGGCCACCATCAGGAATTTTGGGGCCCCTTACACAGCTTCAGGCATGGGCCCCCTGGAGCAGAGGAGAACCGGGGGGGTGCTGCCGCCGCGAATTGAGAAGCGGGGGGCTGCCGCAAATTGAGAAGCGGAGGGGTGCCACGAATTGAGAAGCAGGGGGGGTGCTGCCGCCTCAAATTGTTAAGGTCGGAAGGCTTTGGGTGCTGACGAACACAAAAGAACAAAATAAAGGGGGTTGCCATCCGGGGCCCTGGGGACCTCTGGGCCCCTTACAAAAAAAAAATGTAAAAAAAATTATAAGAATAAAAAATAAAAAAATATTAATTTTTATAAAAAATAAATAAAAAAAGGGAGGTTGCCATCCGGGGCCCTGGGGACCTCTGGGCCCCTTACAAAAAAAGGTATGAAATTTAAAGAAATATTTCACTTTTATTGTTTCACTTTAAGCATTATTAAAATCACTGCTCCCGAAAAAACTGCAGTTTTTAAAACTTTTTTTTTGCATTGATACATGTCCCCTGGGGCAGGACCAAGGTCCCCAAACACTTTTTATGACAATAACCTTTAAAATGGGCACTTTTGATTTCTCCCATAGACTTTTAACGGTGTTCCACGGCTTTTCGAATTTGCCGGGAACACCCCAAATTGTTCACTGTTCGCCGAATGGGCGAACAGCCAATGTTTGAGTCTAACTCATGTTCGACTCGAACATAAAGCTCATCCCTACTCTGCAACTGTCTCCCTTAAAGGAACCACGACTCAAATATTTGGGGATTGTACCTGCCATCCAGGACACATTCCCGGTGTCCTGTACAATGCCTATGCCACATTACTGCCCTTAAATATTTGCATAGCATGAATTAAGGTGAAAGACTTTACAACTACTTTAACTCTGGGTAGTATGTCAGTATAGGTCACTTCCCCCAGTCTGACAGGTGCGTATTCCTCAAACATAAGATTTTACATCAGGCTATTTATTATGACCAAACCCATTAAGAAACCTCTGCAGACTCTAATAGAGGAAGACTTCTCACACTCTGCTTTCCACCTAACTTTCAAAAATTTCTCAATTTGTGTTTAAAGCTGGTTGTGTTCTATTCACCGTCTCTGGCTACCTATCACAGGATGGAGATATAAATCTGAATGTTTTTGTCACTGACTTGCACATTTTGTGAAAAATTGGGGTGGCACTGTGTTCAATATAATTATCCCATTCCCTCCATACAGTCTGGAGTTCTTAAAGTGATTGTAAGACAATGGCATAATGTGCTAGCATACTAGCACGTTATGAAATACTTACCTTAGAACGAGGCCCTCTAGCGGCACGCTGTCACCTCTGACAGGGCTTCCATCTTCCCCTGGTCTTCCTTCTGGGTTTGCGGACTCTGCCTGTGTGAGTGGCCAGAGCCATGATTATGACACTCCAGCGCATGTGTGCGGGAGCCCTCGGTTCCGGCGCGGTGCTCTGAAGGTTCGGCATGGTATGCTGAACCTTCAGAGCGCATGCACTGGTGACGTCACTGCCTGTATCCAGTGCCCGTTTAGGAGATATTCGTTTTACATACCGGTAAGCCCTATTATAGGCCTGCTTACCTGTAGGTAAAAATCACAAAGCAAACTTTGTTGACGCTTTAAGACCTCTTTATTGAAACACAGTAGACTTGGATATTTTCACATTTATATATTTTATGATGGTTTCTAGTAAACTGATCAGTTCATGTTGCTCACCCCGATGAAATGCTTTTTTCACTACTATGTGCATGTGATGAGCAAGCTTTCAGTAGTTCTGGAAATTACTGATTCTCATCTTTTCTTTATCACAATATGTTTTCTATATCAGAAATGGATGTTTATTTCCTTAGTCTGCTCTCAGACTGTTGTGTGAACTTTATTTTCTTGTGATTTTAGAAGTCTCACTATGAGAGATGTGTAAACTCACTAATCAATGTCAGATTCCACAGGCTTGTAATGTGTCAGCTGCCCAGGGAATAGCTATTTCTTTGGCTAGAACATTTCTCATTTTATAGTACGGGTCTGTATTTTTACACAAAATGCTTTCCAGAATCGAGAAAAAAAACTTACATCAATCCACCAGAGTTTGCAGTAAATATTAGGTTAAATTTGTTTTTTTGATTCTTTGTAATCTGCAGTATGAGTGAATGATTGAATAACAGGAAATCTGCAGTTAGCTTGTTTGATAGTTTCACATTGACTTTGGACCCTATAATTTACTCTGTTTATTTAATCTAATAAGTATAGTACTTCTTTATTAGAATATGTCACAGGGAGCATTGATTCTCCTCCTGCCATATTAAGCATGATTTTTATTGGATATCCTTAATTTCTGTGATCATTGGGAGTTACTGGTAATGCCGCGTACACACGATCATTTTTCCCGTCTGGAAAAATGAATTTATTTTTTTAACAAGAAAAACGACCGTGTGTGGGCTTTTTGTCATTTTTCCCAACGGGAAAAACGGCATTAATCACGACGAGAAAAATTAGAACATGCGCTAATTTTTCTCGTCGTGATTCCCGTAATTTTTGATGTGTGATTCCCCACACACGGTCGTTTTTCTCGACCAAGAAAAAAAATGTCGGGAAAAACGGCCGTGTGTAGGGAACCAAGCCGTTCCCTTGTTTTTCCCGTCGATTTTCTCGATGGTGTTTTCACCGTCGAGAAAATCGATCGTGTGTACGAGATAAAGGGTCAGCAAGCCCACTCTCCAATAGAATGTGAGTCCAAGTGAGTCCAAGTTCCAAAAGAATGTGAATGAACTGATCCTTAAGACCATTTTACTAATTATCTGAGAGACTCAGCCTGGGCAAAGTGTGGATCTTCCATTTCACCGGCCCAATACACAGTATGTTCTCACTAGTTCCAGTTCTGATTAAAGCTAGTTCACTCCTCTCTAGAAGGGCAATATGGTTACCTGAAATAGCTGAAATGTTTTTTTTTTACTGTCTCACCATAATTAAAAATGTTCTCTTTAAAGAGAATCAAAAAATTCTAAGTTGACTCCAAAAAAATGGTTGGTGTGGATCTACTGTAGAGCATCAAAACATCTGTGGTTGCTTGTTCTGGTCCATTCCTTCCACTACTTGTAATTTGCAATTGGTCAATGAGGTCACTTATTTCACTTTACTATGTACAAAAAGGAAAATGCAAAAGGCAGCAATACCGAAAACTGATTGCTTTTTCAAATTCAGATATTTTATTAAGCAACACAAAAGCCATCACATGCAAAGTACCGTCTATTGTTAGTAAGGATTGACTCCACCAGGGGCGGCCCGTCCATTAAGGGCACACGGGCGCCGCTCCCCCTATCCATGCGTCCGGCCCCTTTCAAAACACCCGCACATGGATTCCAATGTGGAGGGGTCGTTTTCTTGAAGCACCTATTAGAGCCAGAGGCTCTAATAGGCTTCAATATATGGGGGGCAGGTCGCAGAGAGTGCGTTTTGAGCCCACCCAGGTGTGTTACAACAGCGAATTAATTAACAAACCAGCTTGGGTTTCTAAGGTTCCTGGTACTCTACATGAGATCCAAACTGGTATGCAGACACCTTCAGTATAGGTAACTTCTAATTGGAGTAAATGGCACTTTGCAACATTTTGGTCCTCACAGATTCACTTTAGGCTCAGAAAATGTACATACTTTAATTTAAAAAAGCCCCTTGCTTTTAACTTACTACTTGACTAGGCCTCCTCCATCTTTAGTAGCATTTTTGCTCTTGGTAGCATACTATGTCCCTACTTTTTACAATTTAACTGCTAAATTCTCTGACCAGGTCCAGTAAAAAGGCTATTACGGTAAATGTTTAATCTAATAATATGGTGCTTTAGAAAAGTCAATGAATAGAAATTGAACAGAAATAGAATATAAATTATATTGCCACCCATACATCAGTGTTATTTACTTGTACAAGGCTGTCCCCAGGCAAGTTATCATTTTCATTGTGACTGTATTTAAGAGGTCCTTTGCCATGGACAGTCCATCCAAAAGTGATATATAAATTATAGATGGAGTCTGATGGGTTAGGTCACTTTCTGACTTCTTATATCCTCTTAGAACTGCTGCATCAAGTTCTCCCTGCCATAGATTCTAACTCTGTCCCTGCCCTCTTTGGATTTTTAGGTTTTCTGTCAATCATGGGGTCCTTCCACTCATGCGTTTTCATTTTCAATATATAGAAATTGAAGGACAGTTCAGAGGAGGGCATGTAAATACATAAAATGGAAGTAAGTCTTACTTATTAGGAAAGATTTAAAACATTTGATGCATTTAGATCTCAGAGATGACTTAATTAGCAGATTTCAAAGGTAACTCCATGTAGCGGGCAGTTCCTCCCCTCTCACCGTCCCCTCTATTAAAGTTCTGCTCGCAATGTCTCTGGTCTAGGGGTATGATAGGGGAGGGAGAGGGTGCGCTACGCCAGGCTTCCACCACAGGTGTAAAAGTGGTATCAGCAATGCCTTTCTTTACCTTCGGGCCTGTGTTGTGCATCGGATCCTCCCTCCAAGAGTCTCCGAGAACCTCGTCTGCCAGGAACTGAGCCCCACACCGTTAAAGTCCAACACTCCTTTACTTAACACATAACATGGACTCCCTTGGCTATAGAACAGAAAAGGGGGTGTGGGTGCGAATAGGCCCAGACACAAGTTCGATCCTCCACTCTCCTCCAAAGAGTGGGTTATGGTCTCCGCACGAGGGAAATTCACCTTCCGGACGGTCTCCGACAAGAGACTCACCCGTCACCGGCAGTATGCTGCACCGGGTCTTCAGATGAGGAGCTCTTCCCGGTCCATTACGCCCACCTTGGATTCAGGCATCCATCTCCGGAGTACCTTAGGATCCTTCCCTCGCGGAACTCAGTGTTGGGCACTGAGCTCCGGACCGCCGTCTGAGCACCTCACCCCAGGCCAAAGGTGCCAGGGGTGGAACACGACCTCTGGTGGTCCTCTAGGCCTAGTCCGCCTAGAGGATGAGCACGAACTCCGTCCGCAGGCTAAAGGTGCCAGGGACCAACTCCTCATGACCAAGATGGCCGCCCCCCTTTATCCCCTCTCCCAGCAAGCACGGCGGGTTCCCCGCCCCATCATACCGCTACCAAGAGAGGACAAAATTAGGTTCAGCACACAGCGGTATCCGTCCGTCGGCCCATGGTGACAGCGCCACCCAGTGGACCGCCAGAGACACCACTGGTGTCACCGAAAAATATAAAAATTACCCCGGGAAAGTACGTACCCGCTACATACTCCCCCCTGTCATTTGACACTGGTCCCCAGTGTCTGGAGTAAACCACATCCTCAACAACTGACATGATCCAGTCCAGAGACCATTAACAATTGAAAAACAAAAACTTTTTGGAAACTCTATCCTAACGAAGAAGTTGTGTCTGAGCCCCTGTAACAAAAGAGGAGTGAAAGACAACACATTCAACATGAAAATCACATTTCAACATTTTACTTTTCCCTCCCCATCCTAACTAAAGACCTCTCCAGAGTATGTAATCTTGCTGGGATGTTCTCCTGTAGAGGGAAAAAAACAAAACCAACACACAAACCCTGACACATGTATTCGTGTAGTGAAGGAAAGAAACTTCTTCGAAAAGAAATCCCTGTTTCTCCAAAGAGTGAGTGTGTGAAAAGTGTTTGTAACGTTGCGTGACACTGCCACCTGGTGACAGCCTCGCGGTAACTGCACCCGTGGAACTTCTTCTCCTTTCTCTCTAACCCTATCTACCCCAGAGTCTGTGATCTCCTTGCAGGAAGATAGAAACAAACAGTAACAGTCCCTTTTTTTTTCTTTCTTTGGGCACACAAAAACACAATTTCCCCAGAAAGTTCAGCAGCATGATAGTATTGGAGTCTTTCTCTCCTAAAGGTAAAAGCGGGGATGCGGCAGAATCAGTGGCTTCAAGTGCTGATCCATAGTCTCTAGATGGTACTCCACATCTTCGCCTTCCTTGCGTCTGATCACCACTTTGTCTGCATGGATGTGTCTTCCCACCATCCATTCTGCCTTGCAGTCTTTGAAGCGCTGTGAAGCCTTTGGAGAACATGTTAGGTATCTGCGGGCGTGTGGAACTTTGAGGTGGGTCCACACAAAGTCATTGTACCAGCGCTCCCGGTACACTTCCACCTCATATAGCAAGTCCTTCGATAAGTAAGGGTACTCCCATCCGTACTCCGCTGCAACCTTTTGGCTAAATAGGCGCTGTAGTCTGGCCAAAGGAGGCATGGTAGCTCTGTCCCCTTCACCAGGCAAAACAACTGAGTCTGGATGACGAGGTGCCTTGACCACCTTCATTCTGGGCATTGGGGGCCGCAGCAACAGTCTCTTAACCCCAGCGTCAGATACAGATGGTGCCGGGCATGCAGGGACAAGTTGAGGAAGGGATTCTCCCTCAGGCGCTGACGCCTCCACCCGGGGTGTGCTCTCTCCCATGGACATAGGTGAATTCCGACTTCCACAGAATGAAGCAAGTGGTACCTTGTCCCAGCCCTTCTTGACAAACAAGTCATCTATCAGGGCATCATCTCCCATATCTGAGAGAGATTCCAGGTCGGAGGTGTCACACTCCTCCGCGGGTATGTAGCCCTGTGTGGAAACAGAACATTCACACTCCGGGGACTTGCTAGGCCATGCCTTCTCGACACCTCCTCCCTCACACCCAGTCTCCTCTGCCGGCTTACCTTGGCCTTTCCTGGGACGTCCGGAACTCCCGTCAACGGATCCCTCTGGGCCTGGCGTAAGCATGCAAGACGGTCCACCACCACCGCAGGTCAGGGCTACCATGCTGGTTCTTTTCTTCGGTGGCGGACGCTGTGAGACAGTAGTGACCGAGTCAGTATCCTCGGATTTCTCCCGTTGATGATTCACGACCTCTTCTGCGGTCGTTGCAGTGTGCGCAGGGGTGACTCTCACAGCCGTGATTCCTCCCTTCTGAGTGGCGGTACCTGAAGCCCGGCCTGGGTAGATGGTTTTCGGCCTCTCAACCTCCGGATCCACTTCGAACGTGAACTCCCCACAGGCCTCACAACGTCCGAACGGCTTCAACAGGCACACCAGTCCCGAACACCCGGGGCAGATCATACCCAGGGCCTCAACGTCCATACATGAGTATAGGGCGAATCGACCCCTCGGCTTCAGTCGGACCCCCGTATCCATTATCGGAGCAGCAGCAGTCAATGTTGTAGTCGCCGGGTGAACCGGAATCCATGAGGCGGGTCCAAACATGGCGACCTGTTGCTGTTCCATCTCACACTGCAGAGTTTTCGCGCCAATGTCCCACGTGTAGTCCGTCACACGTATTGGACTCCTCCCCTTTTGCTCCAGTTCGCGGTCTTTTCCACTTTGGCTTGGTTGAGACACGCCCACGAACTAAGCGGTGGGGGTTGTGTCTGGTGGTGCAGTGCAATTAAAAACCCCCACGTGTAGTCCGTCACACGGCTGGGCTTTCCCCCTTTCACCACTCTTCCTGCGCGGGCCTTTCCCCTTCTGAGGTCATGTCCACGACTTTCGAGCAGGGCTGCACTTTGGCCTATTCGTTTAACTCTGTCCGGCAGACACCTTCTACCAAGTGATGCACAACACATATCGCGGACGAGCCCCCACGTGTAGCGGGCAGTTCCTCCCCTCTCACCGTCCCCTCTATTAAAGTTCTGCTCGCAATGTCTCTGGTCTAGGGGTATGATAGGGGAGGGAGAGGGTGCGCTACGCCAGGCTTCCACCACAGGTGTAAAAGTGGTATCAGCAATGCCTTTCTTTACCTTCGGGCCTGTGTTGTGCATCGGATCCTCCCTCCAAGAGTCTCCGAGAACCTCGTCTGCCAGGAACTGAGCCCAACACCGTTAAAGTCCAACACTCCTTTATTTAACACATAACATGGACTCCCTTGGCTATAGAACAGAAAAGGGGGTGTGGGTGCGAATAGGCCCAGACACAAGTTCGCTCCTCCACTCTCCTCCAAAGAGTGGGTTATGGTCTCCGCACGAGGGAAATTCACCTTCCGGACGGTCTCCGACAAGAGACTCACCCGTCACCGGCAGTATGCTGCACCGGGTCTTCAGATGAGGAGCTCTTCCCGGTCCATTACGCCCACCTTGGATTCAGGCATCCATCTCCGGAGTACCTTAGGATCCTTCCCTCGCGGAACTCAGTGTTGGGCACTGAGCTCCGGACCGCCGTCCGAGCACCTCACCCCAGGCCAAAGGTGCCAGGGGTGGAACACGACCTCCGGTGGTCCTCTAGGCCTAGTCCGCAGGCTAAAGGTGCCAGGGACCAACTCCTCGTGACCAAGATGGCCGCCCCCCTTTATCTCCTCTCCCAGCAAGCACGGCGGGTTCCCTGCCCCACCATACCGCTGCCAAGAGAGAACAAAATTAGGTTCAGCACACAGCGGTATCCGTCCGTCGGCCCATGGTGACAGCGCCACCCAGTGGACCGCCAGAGACACACCACTGGTGTCACCGAAAAATTCAAAAATTACCCCGGGAAAGTAAGTACCCGCTACATCCACTTTTGTGGAAAAAAAAAGAATATAGCATATACAATTGAGACTCAAGTCATATTGTGATTAAATGTTATTAAAAATTACCTTTCAATCTGCAGCGTTGTAATTTTCTGTAAAATGTAATGGAATATGGCTACCTGGAGGGGTTCTGTACACAGAATGTGTACAGAGCGCCCCCCAGAAACATAATTTCCTGCTTGTGTGATTGGCTCACTGATTTTCCCAGAAGTCAACACTAATGCCGCGTACACACGACCGTTTTTCATGACGAGAAAAATGCCATTTTCCTAAATGGTCATTAAAAACTATCGTGTGTAGGCTCCAGAGCATTTTTCTCAATGCAAAAAATGGCCATTAAAAATTTAGAACATGCTCTATTTTTTCTCGTCGTTTTTCATGTCGTCACGACGTCGTTTTTCTCGTCGTGAAAAACAGCCATGTGTGCGCTTTAATGACGGGAAAAAAACGCGCATGCTCAGAAGCAAGTGATGAGACGGGAGTGCTCGATCTGGTAAAACTAGCATTCGTAATGGAGATAGCACATTCGTCATGCTGTAAATTATTGCATCGTTTAATGCAGTGCATTCTTTTCTTCGTTATAATGCTACAATAATCAAATTATTTTGCTGCTGATATTCTCACAGAGTTATGACAAACTTGTTGCTTTATTATTTATTGTGATCTCATGAATAATCTTTATTTTTTGTAAGCCAGATCTCCCTAAAAAAATGTAAATTAATTTTACAATCTTTTATTGAAAATGTTCTTTTTTGGTTATTATTTGGATAATATTTTAGACTGATTTCCATATATTTTTTTGGTATTTATTTTTGAGTGTGTCAAGTTACCACAACAATATTATTATTTAGTATTATTTACCCTCAAGGAGGTTAGTGTCCCTTGTTAATTTAAAAACGTTTTTTTGAAATGTCCCTGCCTACTCACTAGCAAACTCTCTATTTAAAAAAAAACACATGGTCAATTTTTGTCTGGAAACAAAAAATCCATTTATTCTGGCATAAAAAAAATTAAAGGTGAAGGCAAAACAAAAACACAGGTAAAAGAAAAACAAAGAAGCCAGGAAGCCAGCAATGGAGACCCTGCTTGAATTAGTGCAGACACAGATCACCACAGCAAACAACCAAGGATGTCAAGAAGAAAATTGGGACCATGAGAAAGACATATCATAGAATTATTTTTTAGTCTTCTTTGTAGCCTTCTTTGCAACCTTCCCTGCTGCCTTCTCTGCAGCCTTAGCTAACCGTGTCTTTGGAGGCTGTATCCCTGGAGGAGATCTTGTGTCAGGAGCAGGAACTGTAGCAGGAGCAGGAACTGAAGCAGGAGCAGGAGCAGGAATTGGAGCAGGAACTGGAGCAGGAGCAGGAACATGAGCAATCTCCACAAGGTCGGTATAATCGGTGAGCTTCCCCATCATGCCCATGTTGACCGCCTTCAATATGATGGTCTCACAACGGAGACGCTGGCCCATGTCCAATGTTGGCAGTTTGTGCCCAATAAGGGCAGCAAATCCCTCTGCAGCGGTGGGGGGCACTCTGAGGGTCGCAGTAGCCTCCCTAATTAGGGCCTGTGTCTCCTCCTCCATCTGTATAAGCCTCCTGGCCCTTTTTTGTGGAATGCGTAGAGGAGGTATCTGGGGCCTTGTGTTACGCCGTGTCCCACTGGGGCCTGCCTCCTCCTGGGTCCCACCTCCTCCTGGGTCCCACTGGGGCCTGCCTCCTCCTGGGGCCTGCCTCCTCCTGGGTCCCACTGGGGCCTGCCTCCTCCTGGGTCCCACTGGGGCCTGCCTCCTCCTGGGTCCCACTGGGGTCTGCCTCCTCCTGAGTCCCACTGGGGCCTGCCTCCTCCTGGCTCACATTTTCTTACCCTCATCCTGGCTTTGTTCTGTCTGTGTATCAAAAAGGTACATAGTTAAATTTTGGTCTTCATCTATCACACACATTTGTCACCTCATGACAGTTGCAAATTGAATGCTAATAAATATTAAAGTCAATCATTCTGACTCCTGCATTTTTCATTCTTGTCCCCATCATTTTTGGCCACTACTGTCTATTGATATGTCAAACACTTTTTGTTAAATCTTTACATTTTTTGCACTAGTAACATCTATTTTACATCATTATACTTTTAGCACAAGAAATCTTCAGCTAAATACTATACCTGGCTCCAAATGATCAAATCAGGCTCCTCCTGGAATTCAGGTTGTTCCTCCAAAGAAGGTTGAACTTGGCTGCAGGGAAGGCTGGAGGGTTGGCTGCAGGGAAGGCTGGAGCTACTTCTGGGGGGAAGGCTTGAATGGGATTCCCTTGCTTCCAGATGGTCATCAAGGAAGTTTAGCTGACTGCAGTACCACAGATTTGGCTTGTAAATTTGATCTGCAGCTGCTCCTGACCTCATTGATTTTAGGACTTTGTTGCGTTCAGTCCGATATGTGCCCCTAATGGTCCCAATTTTCTTCTTGACATCCTCGATTGTTGCTGTGGGGATCTGTGTTTTCATAAATTCAAGCATGCTCTCCAGTGTTATCTTCCTGGCTTCTTTATTTTTATCCGTCTTATTTTTTGTCTGCCATAAAACTGGAAGATTCTTCCACCTTTGCAGGAACTCTGCCATAAATTCTGTATCTTTGAATACCTGCATGATTTCTGCAAGTCAAAAACCAGACAAAAATACTAATGTCAGTCAAGACTCTACTACTAATCTTTCTCACCATATCAAACTCATCAACTGATCAGTCAAGTATAAAAAATGTTACGTACCCTCGATCTACACGTTCGTTGCTTCCGACCTTCTTCCACACACTGAACGTCGTTTTCACCCATGCGGATTACCGTTATATACACTGCACATGCGTGAAGCTCCGCACACTTTCCCCGCCCCTGACGTTCATTATACTACTTTCCCCGCCCCTTCTCGCTCGTCGTAATGCAAGACAACATGGCGGACACTCTGCAACCTCAATCGAGGAGGACAGTCAGGAAGAACCAGAGACCCACAGATCCCCGAGATACATGCCCACAAACATGGCGTTCGAGGAGATGGTTGAAAAGGTGGCAATATTGAGGAGGGAGGATTATGATGCAAAACATGGCCCTTACAAAAAGCCTAATCAGGTCAAGGCCAAAATAATGGACAAAGTGGTGAAAACTGCAAATTAAATTTGGGGTGCGCAGATCAAAAGAACAGCTCCGCAAAAGATGGTCTGACATCAAGTTGAGGGAGTCGGAGCAATACCACAAAATTAAAAAAGTTATTAGAAAAAGTAAGTAATTTTCATGTTACTCAGATTATTATTACTAGCATGGTGCTGCATGTGCTTTTTCTTTAATGTAGTACAGTTCAAGATGTCAAGTTTCATGTTCTTGGGCACAATAATCGGTCATAGGAATCATCGTTCATACGCTCACTAATAATAATACAATGTTTTTTGTCGGATACAGTGTTAACTAAATTTGACCATGCCTATTTAGGCATGGTCAAATTTAGTTAACACTGTATCCGACAAAAACATCGTAATTTAATTAGTGAGCGATTGAACGATGATTCCTACGACTGATTATTGTGCCCAGGAACATGAAACTTGACATCTTGAACGGTTTATGTGTGAATACTTTTGGAACATGGTTGTGTATATGTGTTGGTAACTATATTTAACTAATCTAACTGGATTCAGTGTACGGTAAGGAGAGTATGCTCAGCAGCTGGTTACACATCTAGACTTATTAGCACAAGTGTGGGCCACAATAACAACCTTTTTAGGGTGTCACACACAGGTGATCCAGTGGATACTTGATGTGTTTCCATGTGTGAAAAAAAATAGATCAATGTACCAGCTTTGGTAATGGATACAATCATGTGTTCAGCTTAGAACTATTGACAAAACAGACAATTGTACCACACTTCCAAAGAATGATTCATATTCCTGTTTCAGGCCTTAAATCTTTTTTTACTCAAGTATACCTTTTGGTTCAATCTCATAGGGCTTCAAAGAGCTTCGAGACGGGAGCCTAGGAACCCCACACCTCCAAACCAAGACCCAAAACCGCGGGATGTGGAGGAAGTGGAAAATGGCAACACAACAGGTCAGTGTCATACACCACAGATTCAGGTAATAGATGTAGGCCTGCATATTTATAATACATGGTGTGTTTCCAAATTTTAGGTGCTTTCCTGCCTGTGGAGCAAGAAAGATTCACCAGTCACAGTGCCCAGATGGTGATCAACGAAATCATGGTGTGCTCTCGTGACCTGGATCACATCAACCAAAACTTGCTCCAGATCAGGCAAAAGACCAAGCAGCTGGAGCAAAGAATAAAAAAGATCAGAGACCAATACCCTGGACCAATACGCAGCATAAAGACCAGGCCCCTTTTTGCGATTTGGCACTGCGTCGCTTTAACTGACAATTGCGCGGTCGTGCGACGTGGCTCCCAAACAAAATTTACGTCCTTTTTTTTCCCACAAATAGAGCTTTCTTTTGGTGGTATTAGATCACCTCTGCGGTTTTTATTTTTTGCGCTATAAACAAAAATAGAACGACAATTTGGAAAAAAATTCAATATTTTTTACTTTTTGCTATAATAAATATCCCCCAAAAATATCTAAAATAAAATGTTTTCCTCAGTTTAGGCCGATACGTATTCTTCTACAGATTTTTGGTAAAAAAAAATCGCAATCGGCGTGTATTGATTGGTTTTACGCAAAAGTTATAGCGTTTACAAAATAGGGGGTAGTTTTATTGCATTTTTATAAAAAAATATTTTTTTACTAGTAATGGCGACGATCAGCGATTTTTTTCGTGACTGCGACATTATGGCAGACACTTTTGACACATTTTTAGGACCATTGTCCTTTTTTCAGCGATCAGTGCAATAAAAATGCACTGGTTACTGTAAAAATGACACTGGCAGTGAAGGGGTTAACCACTAGGGGCGCTGGAGGGGTTAAGTGTGCCTAGGGGAGTGATTACTACTGTGTGGGGGCGTGGCTACGAGTGACACGTGACCGATCTCCGCTCTGATTACACAGAGCGGAGATCGGTGACATTGTCAGTAGGGGAGCGGGGAGATGTTGTATTTACACTAACATCTCCCCGCTCCATGCCTCCGTAAATCGATCGCGGGGATGCCTGCGGCGATCGAGTCCGCAGGACCCTCGGTCCGACTCACAGGGAAGGCAGGGGGGTCGCGAGCGCGCTGCCGGCGGTGCGCGCGTGACCCCCACGTCGGGCAGTTAAAGGGGACATACAGGTACGTGATTGTGCCTGTACGAGCCAATGTGTGGCTTCTTATATCAATGTTGCCTAAAAATAAAATAAAAAATTGGGGGTGTTTACACTGGCAATAATGGTTATTTACTAAAGAAAAATACACATGGCACTACAAGTGCACTAGGATAACCTAGGAGAAAGATTAAATCAACCCAAAGAAAAATAAAACAAGATGTTTTCATTATAAAGTATATTTTTATTAAAAGCAAACAGTCAAATGTCATCAGGCTTTGCAATGGCCCCCCTACCCATAAAATAGTCCAAATACTGTTGCCGCACATCACGGCCGCTTTGGGTGGCCAAGCCTGTAGGGCCAGCTTCCTGGGCTGGCAATGCAAAATCCGAATATCGTGTGGCCTCAGGCCCAACTGAAGAAAAATTATTTGGAGAGTGGTTTTTTTGAAAATTATGTAGGATGCAACAGCACATTACAATGTGATTCCACTTGTACTCCGCCATATTAATTGAGGTCTGAAAGAGGCGGAAACGGCTGGCCATGATGCCGAAAGCATTTTCAACCACCCTTCTGGCTCTGGCCAGCCTGAAATAAAAGACCCTCCTCTCAGGGGTGAGGGTCCTTTGGGGAAAAGGCCTCATCAGATATGGGCCTAGCGCAAACGCCACATCTGCTATGATAACAAAGGGTAGTCCCTCTTCATTCTCTGCCGCAGGTGGCAATGCCATATCATCCGATTGTAGCCGTTGGGCGAACTCCGTCTGGGCAAAAACTCCACCGTCAAACATCCGCCGATTTTTCCCTACATCCACAAAAAGAAATTCATAATTGGCAGACACCACCATCAGCACGATACTGTGGAACCCTTTATAATTAAAATAATAGGATCCCGAATGGGGTGGTGGCATGATGCGGACGTGCTTGCCATCAATGGCTCCTCCACAGTTGGGAAAGTTCCAACGCTGGGAAAACTCTGATGCCACATTCTGCCGTTCTTGCGGCGTAGAAGGGAACTGTGGAGTCAAACAAGAAAAAAATAATAATACTTTGATACATAAACATTGCAAGCAGATTATCACAAAACATTCTTGGCAAAACAACAGTATAACATTAATTTAGAAGGAGTATTTTAATAAGAGCTAAAACAAATGAGCACTAATCAGATTACTCACCCCCTCTGATGGACCAATTAAATTATTTTATGAGGGGGGGGTTCGAGATGAGTTTGTGACCTCAGAAATAAAGGCTCTAGCACTCTGTCTGAATTAGAACCAAAAAAAAAAATTAACACATTTTAGGGGGGTTCAAGCACTACAATGGAGCTAACAAAAAACATTGGGAAGTGACTAGGCTAGGTGTGGTTGGGCCCAGGATAGAATGCTGGAGAGGTTGGTTATTGGAAATATGCATATAGGCCAAAAAAGGAGCATTAAAAGCTTACAACATGCATGGGGACCAAGCGGACATTCACAGCATATTACAATCATGAACATAAGCCCACCACTGAATAATTGAAAAAATCCAAATAACAACAGTGATAAATCATATAAAATGCTCGATGGAGAACAGTAAATGATCTGTGTAAACAATAAATAAGATGGACTATGATTAAACAATTAATTTGATAATCCAAAAATGCTATGTAGGACCCTCAAAGTTCATATCTGAAAGTCCATGATGAACGAAACACCCGTGAGCAAGTGTCCAAAATTTATGAAAAAAAGACAAAAACCAAAACAGAGAAAAAAATTCAGATCTTCTTATAATCCGTGACTTTCACCACCACCAGTAAGAATTCCTGCTTACCAGAAAGCGATGGTCCCCTATGACGGAGGACCTCAAACAGCCTCAAGTAATACTCAGTAAAACCTCCGGATTTCAGCAAATGATGAACTTCAGTAGTTTAGTAGCCCGACAGCTCATATACCATCATGGGAATGTTCAACATAAACATAGAAAGAAGGAAGGACACTAGATAGTGTAAAATCCTGCTGAGTGATGATTATCCAGACTTCAGATTGTGCACCTAGGCTGTCCTGCAGGTTAATCTCTGGTATGTCTGTCTTCAGAATGATTTTCCATTAGGGGCTGTAAAAAGGTAAGCTCACAAGAACTGATTACAAGCACTGAAAGACAGATACAAACCCACAAGCACAAACTGAACACCAGAAAATGATCTTTAAAGCATGAAGACTGAAAAGCGCGAATCGTCTTTCACCAAACTTTTACTAACATGCGGTAACACGAAATCAGCAAAAGCAGCCCAAAGGGTGGCACCATCCGAATGGAACTTTCCCTTTATAGTGTACGTGTTGTCGAACGTGTTGTACACCACCGCGCTTTGCTCGAGCATTTTTTTTCACGATCATGTGTAGGCAAGGCAGGCTTGAGAAGAATCACGCTGAGAAAAACATTGTTTTTTCAATGACATTAAAAACGGTCGTGTGTACGCGGCATTAGGTACAAGTCAGATTTCAGGCATCCCCTGCAACAAAAAAATTATTTTTGGTGAGATAATCCCAATAGGAAATCACATCTAAAAGGATACAGACTTTTCAATTTTCCTCATTAGAGCCCTGCAGGTGCAGAAGCTTGTTGATAATTAAGAAACCACCTTGAGGCCGGGTTCACACTGGTACGACAAATGCTCCAACATTGGGAACTCATGTCGCATGACGTGTGTAAATCAATGGTTTTCTATGAGAGCTGTCTTAACTGGTCCGACACAAGTCGGTCCGACTTTGAAAAAGGTTATTGCACAACTTTAGTCCTACTTCAGCCCATTGACTGTCATTGAAGTCGGATCAAAGTAGGATCCTTGTCCTAACCATCTGACTTCTGACATCTGACATGGTGATTACAGCAGCAGTCAGAGATTCACTTACAACATGACAAAACAGATTATAGTGCACACATGCAAAAATGACATTTATCCTGCAAGGCTAGTTAAAAACACCTGAACATATTCAAAAATATGGGGGTTTGGTCACACTATATGGTCATATAGTGCTAAGCCCACTTACTGCGACAAAGTACCCCGAATTAGTGGGTCCTGACCTGTTAATAGAATGAAAGAACCTAGTGTCTCAACCTTGGGAGATAAACTCCTCTATATGGGAGAACTGAGAGAGGTGGCCACCAGTACATAGGAAGAATCCCTTCAGTTCTCCCATATAGAGGAGTTTATCTCCCAAGGTTGAGACACTAGGTTCTTTCATTCTATTACTAGGGTAGGACCCACTAATTTGGGGTACTTTGTCGCAGTAAGTGAGCTTAGCTCTATATGACCTTATAGTGTGACCAAACCCCCGTATTTTTGAATATGTTCAGGTGTTTTTAACTAGCCTTGCAGGATAAATGTCATTTTTGCATGTGTGCGCTATAATCTGTTTTATACTGTCTTTGGTCTTATAGCAGCACCATCTTAGATGTATAGCATTTTTAGGGTGTGCCCCCCAAATATGTCTTTGTTTGTCACTTACAACATGGACACAGACAAACACATAGGGAGTTCTTCAGAATAACAAAAGGTAGGAATCTGCAACAAAGTTTATTAAAATTTTGCACTGTACATAGATCACCCAGTGGGGAATGTTTTTTCTCAACAAGGGTGGAGTTACCCTTTAAATATATCCAGCCACTATAACGATTCGGTTATTGAGGTGTTAATCCCAAAGACTGTGCAAAGTTCAAGGACCGATGCCAAAAGTACGACCTATTCACACGACTGCGGTGCGTTAACGCATGCATGTTACGTCGTACATCAATGTGTTATGCATTAAGGCAGCCCATTCAAAATTAAAAGGCTCCTAACACAGCAAAACACACCATAAATTGTGTATGCACTATTTGTGGCAGTACGCCACAATGCAATGCACATAAATGTGTTGCAGTGCGTTGCACTGCATTGCATGCACATCAAAAAAGTGCATTGGAGTGCCATTCAAAATGAATGGCACCAAATCACACCACTGCATGTAACAGTACCGTAATTCAAGTGGGAATAGGCCCTTAATAAAGGTTAACAGGACAATATTTTCTTGTTCAATATTTTTAATAGGTATTTTAACAAGAATACATATCACAGGTATAATACAGATGATGCGAGAGTAAGATATACAACGTAACCTTAATGGAAGATATGTTTGTAGAGTTTGATGCTCAAAAAAAGAAAAAAGGAAAAGATCATTTTTAACTTTGAAAAAATAAAGAGAAGAAAATAGAGAGCAATAACAATTGTCATGTATATTGGACTCGTAAAATAAAGAAAAAAACTATACCCTTACATCAGGTAGAAAGTGCCTCCAGACCTCCCATCCACCCCTAGTGGGGTCAAACTGTGGATGGGAGGGGGCACATGTTAAAAAAGAGAAATAAATATATTAACTAAGGTATAGGTGAGCTAGAGTCCTGGAAGGATGAATAAGTTATCCTAACATATAAGTAAAGTAGTTAGAAACATATTAAAGTCACTTTTAAATTCAAAACCAATCCTATGAAGAAACAACAGAAGAAGAACAGTGTATCAAATGGATAGAAGATTTTCTCAGGTTAGTAGTCCAAACTCTAGAGTATATGTAATAGTAGTTTGAAGAATCAGTAAGAAAATATAAATCCCAAAATCGCATACTGGGCAATATTGAGAATAAAAGAAAAAGAAGAGTGTTAAGATAGGAAGAAAGAAAAGAAGAGATTGAGAAAGGAAAGGAGTGAAGAGATAGGAAAAGAAAAGATGAGGTTCCCTCCCAGGGATGATCCAGCCCCAAGAAATGCTAACTAAGACTAGCAACATTTGAAAGAAAGGAAGAGAATAAAAAAATGTTAAATTGGATTAGCAGGGCAGCAAAAGAGATTGGTCAAAATCGGATGTTAGGAAATGTTTAACCCATGGTTGCCAAATTTTATTACATTTTTTCACATTATTGTTCTCTATAGCTGACATTTTGTGGAAAATGAGGGCTCTGTTCATTCGGTGTTTAGCTTCAGTCACAACCAATGTCTGAGATTTCCATGCCTTAGCTATAGTTTGTTTAGCTGAGGTTGTCAGATATAGTAATAGTTGGAATTGATTGTGGGTAAGTTCAGGGGGTTTAAGATTCAATAATGCTATGACTGGGTCCGGCTTAATCAAGTTTTCTAGAGCAGTGGAAGCCATTCCGAATATTTTGTTCCAAAAAATTTGAGCAATTGGACATTCCCACCATATGTGAAGATAGGTACCTACAGTCGCACAGCCACGAAAGCAAATATTTGGACAAGTAGGCGAGAATTTAGCTAACCTCGCTGGTACCAGATACCAGCGTGATAAGACCTTGAAATTTGTTTCAAGAGCATAACAATTTGTGGATGAGTGCATAGTGGTCGACCAGATATTGTCCAAATCTTTCGTACTGAATGTCTTATCAAAATCCTGAGACCATTTGGTGACATATAGCGGTAGAGTGTCTGTGAGGGGGGAATTAAGATGTTTATAAAGTAGTGAGATCAGACCTCTAGTGTGTGGATCACATTTACAGATCCTTTCAAACTGTGATAGTTGATTAAGTACGGAACCCGATTCAATAACCGGTGTATAAAAGTTTTTAATCTGTAGGTACCGGAAAATTACTTTGCTGGGTAAACCATGAATATCACATAGATTAGGAAATGTCAGGATGTTATTGATGGAGGTTATATCGTATAAGCATGTCAGATTTTTGGAAGTCCAGGCTGAAAAGGAAGTGGGAAACTTCCATGCAGGATAAAAAGCTGGGTGTCTAATAAATGACAGTAGGGGGTTATGTGGGGATTGTAGTTTATGTGAACATCTAAATTTGTCCCAGATAGTCATGGAGTGCTTTGTAATAGGATTAGACAGGCTAATTCTATCACAAGGGGATAACCACAGTATATTAGCCACAGATATTGGATCAATATCAATAGATTCTATTGCCACCCACAAAGGGGTTTCAAACAATGCATGGTACTTAGTTAATTGGGCAATTTGTGCTGCGTAATAGTAAGTGGTGAAATTAGGAATCCCTAGTCCCCCTTTGGATTTTTCGATAAAAAGTGTCGCTTTAGAAATACGTGGTTTAATCTTACCCCATATAAACGATACAACTCTCTGTTGTAGTAGCCTTAAAAAATAGGAAGGAATGGGAATGGGAAGCACCCAAAAAAGATGCAAGAATTTTGGTAGAATGGACATTTTCACAGCGTTGATTCTACCGAACCATGATAGAGAAAGTGTGGACCAGTTATTTAATAAGTTTGTGATTTGTTTTAGTAGTGGTAAGTAATTTGCTTTGAACAGGTCTGAGATTGAGGATGTAAGTTGTATTCCCAAATATGGGATATAGTGAGTGACCCAATTGAATGGTAAGGTTGCTTGAGCTCTATGAAGTTCGGATTGCGATAAGTTTATGTTAAGTGCATTGGATTTGGAGTTGTTAATATATAGCCCTGAAATATCTGAAAATTTTTCTTAGGTGTTTAATAAATTTGGAGCTGAAATGTGAGGATGGGTTAGGAAGACAAGTATATAGTCTGCGAAAAGACATATTTTATGGTGATGTCCACCTAGTTCCAAGCCTCTAATATTAGGGTTGGATCTGATGAGCATCGCCAGTGGTTCTACGAAAAGAGCGAAAATCAAAGGTGAAAGGGGGCAACCCTGTCTCGTACCACTTTTAATATCGAATGTAGATGATCTGTATCCCATATATTTAATATATGCCTTTGGATCATTATACAAAGCAGAGATCCATAGTAGAAAATTGTTTCCAAAGCCCCAGTTTTGTAGAATATGGCCTCGTACACACGGCCGAGAATCTCGTCAGGAAAAAACACGTCGTTTTTCTTGACGAGATTCTTGGACAAGAAACTTGTCCCGGCCGAGTGTACACACGCTCCTTTCAAAGAACCCGCGCTTCTTTGAATGGAGCGAACGCGGTGACGTCATCGACTACAACGAGCGTGCGCTCGTCACATTCGATGCCGTCGCCGCCATCTTGCTACACCCTACCTATGCCTAGGAAGCTACCTCGCATGCGTCAAAGTCAATTCGAGCATGCGCGGGTTTCCACGGCGACAGGTAAGTGTACACACACACACTTTTCTCGTCGAGAAACATGCCGACGAGAAAATAGAGAGCAGGTTCTCTATTTTTCTCGTCAAGATTCTGGTCAGTTTTCTCGATGAGAAACCATACACACGAACGATTTTCTCGGCAAGAAAGCTATCTCTGCAGTTTTCTTGTCGTTTCTTGCCGAGAAACTCGTTCGTGTGTACGAGGCTTATAATTCATAAATGGCCATGAGACTGAATCAAAAGCTTTACGCATGTCTAGAGACAAGAAACAAGTAGGGATCTTCCTCGTTTTGGGGGAATATGTTAACAAAAGCGCTCTTTTGATATTATCCCCCGCCTGACGTTTGGGCATAAAACCTGTTTGATCACGATGTATTACATTTCCAATGATAGTGTTCAATCTATTTGCCAATATTTTAGCCAGTAACTTGATGTCCAGGTTAAGAAGGGAAATTGGACGGTAGTTGGTCCAGGAAGTGAGATCAGAATGGGGTTTAGGGAGCATTACTATGATAGATGTCCAGGATTCATTTCTAAATGACTGTCCAGCTAATAAAGAGTTGAAGGCCCTAGTTAGAATAGGTGCTAATACTGTTTGAAATTTTTTAAAGTATAAAGCTGAAAAGCCGTCCGGGCCTGGCCTTTTATGTGGCTTCAACTCTTGAATAGCTGTTTGAACCTCAATTAAGGTTATAGGCTTCTCAAGAACGTCAATTTGATCAGGTTTCATGTGTGGAAATGTGATGTTTGAGAGTAGATCATCAGCTTTAAGTTTATCAAAATTCTGGTTCGGTGAGTATAATTTGGCCAATTTTGAACGGAAAATCTCTAATATTTTTACTGGGTTGCTGGTGAAAGAGTCACGGGACGTTTTAAGCTTAATGGGTGTTTGTGTAAGATGTAATTTTTTAAGGCAACGAGCCATAGGAGTATCTGGTTTGTTGGCTTTGACGTAGTAAAAATGCTGTCTTTTGCATATGGTCTTGTTTGCGGAGTCAGTTAGGAATAGGTCTAAGTCAAGTTTAGCCCTCTCATAATTGGTGTTATTCATGGCATTAGGAACCGATTGAAAAGCTGCGTAGCATTTATTAAAATTGTTTTCCAACTTAGTGAATAGAAGTTTGTTTTTTCTTTTGTGAACTGCAGCTAATTGCATCAATTTGCCACGGATAACAACTTTATGAGCTTCCCACAATGTAAAAGCTGAAACCTCGTTATTATTGTTAAATGTGAGATAGTCAGTGAGAGCTGTTTCGATGTCTAAACAGTGCAACAGATGTGACAGCATGGATTCGTTAATACACCATGTCTTGTCGTGAGACAAGGCGCAGTGATCTGTCCATGAATATGGGGTTATTATAGAAGACTTGATCTCAGGTAATATACTTGAAGGAGTTAAAATATGATCGATCCGGGAGAAAGATTTGTGGGGATATGAGTAATGTGTATAATTTCTTCTAGTTGGATTAACTTCCCTCCATGTATCAGCCAATTTGTGTGTGGACAATAGATTCCGTAGGGAATGCTTGTGAGTAGTAGAAGTGGGTTTGTACGGGGATTTGTCTAAGAACGGAAAAACCGTCGTATTAGAGTCTCTGCAGATCACAACCATTCCAACTTTATGTGTATCCACCAATTGAAAGAGGTGTGATAAGAACGCTTCCGGGCATTTATTCGGGGCATAGTACGATACTACGGTGATCAAATTATCTGCAAGAAGACCAGTAAGTAAAACATATCTGCCCTCTGGATCATTGATTTGTGAAATAAGAGTGAATGGCATTGATCGGTGGAATCCAATAAGGGTTCCACGTTGCTTCGTTGTGGCTGAAGCTACATAGGATTAAGGATAAGTGGAGGATAAGAATTTAGGAAAAGTTTTGTCAGTGAAGTGTGTTTCCTGAAGACAGATAATATGTGCCTTCCTAGCTGCAAAAGATCTCATAGCTTTGGCACGTTTCTGAGGTATATTAAATCCTTGTACTTTTAAGGATAATATGTTTATGAGGGCCATAGCAGTCCGGGAGTGGTGTTTTTAGGCGAGGGGGTAAAACCCCCGACTAAGGCCGGAATCATCCCCAGGAGAGAAAGAAGACAGGAAGGGAGGAAGAAAGAAGTAGAGAAGAAGTAAAAAAATAAAAGATGAAAGACCCTTGAGAATATATAAACAATTATTGCATAACAATATGTAAAGAGGGTGTGGGAACGTCTCAAGGGAACAACAAGTGCACCCCAAGAGGTTCCAAAATCACCGTCCGACTTCCGTTTAATATCGGGAGTCGAAGGGTGCAAGGAAGGCGACATGAAATTCCATGTGGCCAGTCAGCACCGGAGAACCTACTAAACAGTACAAATGAACTTAATATAACAGCAACCATAAATTTTAGAGGAAAAAAAATAAAAAAGAGGGGGGGAGGGGAAACGGGAGGCAAAAATATGCTAACATCAGAATCTATGTGAACCTATATAAGGTGGGAGGGGGGAAGGAAAGAGAAAAAAAAACATTTTGTAAAAAATTATTTAAATAAAAATTATAGATCAAAAGGTATTTAAATCAGCCAGGTGACTGAAGCGAGGTATGAGTGTAATTCATGGATATGATCTAGCACAATAAGCTAGAAAATTTAAGTGATGAGCAAACTGGGAAATTGATTGAAGTCAGTCCATGGAGTCGACATTAGGTGGTGACAGGGTCTCAAAGCATCCACGTTTGTGTAGATTTTGACGTGTGGAGGCAGATGAAACTTGTTTGGAGGATGATCGTGTGGTTGAATGTCTACGAGGCTGAACTGTGCTTTCGGATTTATCCAAAAGGTCCAAATCAAGCAGAACTGTTTGTAGTTCTTCTGGGGTACGACAAACATATTTTGTTTCCAAATGGGTGAAACGCAGGGAGAAAGGGAAACCCCAGTGGTATATTATCTGGTGGTGTTTCAAAACATGTAGAAAGGGTTTTAATGCCCTTCTCTTGGTTATTGTAAGTGGAGAGAGGTCTGCAAATAGCTGATATGTATTACCTTTAAAGGTTAGGGCAGAATTTCCTCTGGCCGCAGTTAGTATTTGTTCTTTAGTCTTATAATAGTGGAACCTAACAATTATGTCCCTGGCGGGACCGTTAGGCTTACGAGGGGCTAAGGCCCTGTGCACCCTATCCATTTCCAGTCTTTCCACTGGGGTGCCAGGGAGAAGTTCTTGAAAAAGTGCAAGCATAGTAGCCTGCAAATCCACTACATGTTCAGGTATTCCTCTAATTCTCAAGTTGGAGCGTCTGTCTCTGTTCTCCTGGTCCTCCAACCTTTTTTGCAAGATAAGTTTTTCCTCTTTTAACTGGTCCAATTCCTCAATATGATGCTGGGTGTAAGATTCTAGTTCATCCACCCTCAACTCTTGTTCAGCAGTTCTCTGCCCAATCTCCCTAATTTCCTTAGTGAGCCTGTCGGTAATTTCATCTGAAGTCTGTTTCAATGCCTTTTGTAACATTCTCTCAAATTGTTTGAACATATTAGGTTGAACAGTGGTTTGTATCTGTTCATCTTCAGAGTCAGTCTCACCTCCACACAGTTGTGCCTTAGGGCTAGGTGACAGAGATGTTGAGGAGCGCTGTGTAATATGTCGTGAGGTACTCGGCAGCGCCATTTTAGAAAATTCCCTGCCTGACAGCTCATTTTGTTTCCCTGTTTTTAGTGTGATTTTGGTACCTCTTGTGACCATTCTACCGGCTCAGGCGTGTTCCCGGAGGTATGCGGTAGTGTCAGTGTTGATTTCAGAAGTCGCTGCGGCTCTCGGTTCTCCGGTCTGACTAGCCTAGGAGCGGAGCTCTAAGGAAGCGCAACTGCTCCCTCAGGCATCCGCGCATGCGCCTCCACAGGACAATATTTTAATCCAGGAAATTGATCTGACTACCCTTGGGTGGATCTGGAAGGATTTTTTTTCCTCCTGCATGGCACAATTGGCTTTAGGGGTTTTGTATGGCTTTCTCCTCACTACAATATTAGAAGTTTTGAGAGACTGCACCTAACATCTATCTTTCTTCAACCTTATTAACTATGTAACTTTAAAAAATCCAAAAGAGAGAGTGGGATGTCCTCCTTATGGCTGAAGCAGGTGCAGATATTTCACAGTAATATAACAAAACAACAGTCTTTGTCCAAAACAGGAACATTGATATCCAATGATTTACTATCATTGTTTTATTAATGGGTGTATATATTTATTATCATCAAGTACCGTATTTATCGGCGTATAACACGCGCCGGCGTATAACACGCACCCCAAGTTTAGCAGGGAATTTTAGGGAAAAAAACTTTTAGGAGGGAAGTTTAAGAAAAAAAAAAATTTACATTTAAATGCAGCCTTACCAGTGTCATTTGCAGCCTTGTCACAGTGCAGCCTTGCCAGTGTCCATTGCAGCCTTGCCCAGTGTCCAGTGCAGCCTTGCCCAGTGTCCAGTGCAGCCTTGCCAGTGTCCAGTGCAGCCTTGCCAGTATCCATTGCAGCATTGCCCAGTGTCCAGTGCAGCCTTGCCAGTGTCCATTGCAGCATTGCCCAGTGTCCAGTGCAGCATTGCCAGTGTCCAGTGCAGCCTTGCCAGTGTCCAGTGCAGCCTTGAATTTAAATTTGGCGCTGCCGAGATCGCCGCTGATACAGGGCGGAGTGGGGCGAACGCCGCTGAGAACGCAGGGACTGGGCGGAGCTGAGATACACATAGCCGAGTGTATTCGGCTATACTCGGCTTTTCTCGGCTTCGCTCACAGTCACGCCGAGTCCCGCCCTATGATGGACATATCACAGGTCCAATGGCGGGACAGGGCGTGACTGTGAGCGGAGCCGAGAAAAACCGAGTATAGCTGAATACACTCGGCTATGTGTATCTCGGCGGCGAACGCTCCGCTCCGCTCACAGTCAGCGGAGATCGCCGGGCATAGGTGAGTATCGGCGTATAACACGCACCCACGATTTTCCCCTGATTTTAAGATAAATACGGTATCTAGTATATTGTGGGTATGTGCAGTACTAATTAATAATTATACTAATTATTATAATTATTTTTATTTATTCCTATTTATAAATAGAATCTCTAACCATTTTTTATATAAAAAGCCCCCAATTCATTAATGATTTATAATTTATAACTCTTAAAATTAATTTTTATGTAAGTTTTTATATGGATTTAATATGTGTTTTTTAGAAAAATTGATAACGATCACTCTTAAATTATAAAATTATTTATATTTAATTTTATTTCTATTTATTTATTTTGAAGCTATACTACTTATCAAGTAACAAACTAATATGTTAAATACCCTCTATGACACACTAGGGGTTAAAAACGTAAAAAGTCAAAAAGTTATCGGATATAAAATAAGCAATGTATTATTAAAAAACACCTGGTAAAAAGTAAACCAATGAATGAATTGCATATCAATTATTTATATTTATTATTATTTTCATTATCGATTTCCATCAAAAAATATATATAAAATAAAATAAATAAATAAATAAATAAATAAAAAAAATAAAAAAAAAAAAATAAATAAATAAATAAGTAAAAATTATTTATTTATTTATTTATTTATTTTATTTTATTTTATTTTTTTTATTTTTTTTATTTTTTTATCCCTCCCTTTCCCCTTTTTTTTTTTCTCTCGTAGATAGGGAAGATTTGTACTGAAGATTTGTAAGAATATATACTGTATTCTGAAAGTATGTGTAGATGGTCTCCATGTGTATATATGTGTATGTGTATATATATATGTATGTGTGTATATGTGTATATGTATATATATTTGTTTAGGGTAAATCCCTGTAATATTTATATAAACTAATAAAATAATATTGAACCAAAAAATATATATAATTTTTTCTAATGATGTTTTTTATTCAATTATATATATTTTAGGCGTGTTGTATGTTGATGTTGAATGATATTTCGTTGCCATATTATGGCCTGTATGTTTCCAGTGGAAGCTTAATGATTTTTTGTTAAAAACCCTGGACAAACCCTGGACAATTGATCTTAGCTACAAAAGGGCTCCCTGGACAACACAGGGCAGACCTGAGGAAGGAAGCCACACCCTCTGAAACGCGTTGTCCTGACAACCACATAGCGTCCCCTGTCAGCTTGTACCATCTGAGCTCTCCCTGGGCCAAGTGTTGGAGGCGTCCACAGCTCTTTCCTGACCGGCCATTCCTGGAGTCAGTAAGCGGCTGACTCCCAGCCTGTCGGCAGCTGCTTGATGAGCAAGTGTCTGTGGAACCAGTCTATCCATCCATCCTGTGGATATTTCATCTTCCCCAGTGCTCAGATGTGACCCTGTTCAGGGTTTTTCATTGGAGGATTTGTTTGAAGCTTACGATTCACCTATGTATGTGAGTGTATTGATTTTATCTTTCTTATTACAATAAACAGGCGTTATTTGCACCATGAGCCTGTGCGCTCGTATTCCCTTATGTTTCCACAGATATTTCACAGTAAATGTCACTAAGAGAATAAGGAGCCGTTAACCACAGATGGCTCTTATATCAACTGTGGCCAGGCAGCCTTATACCTGGTTGTCAATCAGCAACAGGGCCAGATGAAGAGCATCATGGGCCTGGTGCTGATGATTTTGCTGGGCCTTTTTATAGAAATAAATAAAATGAAAATACAAACAATTTTTGTTAAAACAAATTTTATATTTTGACAAATAAAGTTAAATAGAGACGGGAGGTGAAAGAGAGAGGGCAATGGGGAAGTGAGAGAAAAGGGGTGTAAAGGGGCTAGAGAGAAAGGGGTGAAAGAGAGAGGAAAGGTGAGAGAGAGAGAAAGAGGGGGTGAGAGAAAGAGGAAAGATGAAGAGGGGGTCAGAGAGAGAGAGAGAGGAAGAGTGAGAGAGAGAGGGGGTAAAAGGGTGAAAGAGAGAGAGGGGTGAGAGAGGGGGTGAGAGAGAGAGAGGGAGAGAGAGAGGGAGGGAGGGAGAGAGGGAGGGAGAGAGAGAGAGGGAGGGATGGAGTGAGAGAGAGAGAATTGGATTAAAGAGAGAGAGGGGGTGGTGAGAAGGAGGGGGGATGAGAGAGGGAGGGAGGGGGTGAGAGAGAGAGAGAGAGAGGGGGGAGTGAAATAGAGGGGGTGGTGGGGGTGAGAGAAAGACAGAGAGAGGGTGACTTTGGGTAGTCTTAGTCGGGTATTAATGTGGCGTGCATAGCATGCCACAGTGAATTGTGGGTGGAGCCATATGGTAGTAAGAGTGGGAGGGGCTACCCTACACACGATGCATTGGAACGTGCGCGCTCTGTCATATCTGCATGATGTGAATGCAACCTTACACTTACCAACTATTTAACAGGGGTATTTGCTATGACAGATCCATCCCTACCTCTCTGCTAATCTGTCTGCATCTTTATTCACCTCCTCTCAGTACACTTGTGCATTCTAAATCCCCTTGCTAACCTCTGAACCCCAAACCATCCCCAGCACCCCAAACCCCCTCATCTCTGCTTAACTCCACATTCCTCTGCTTATCTTTGCACCCCAGCACCCTGCACACCCCTATTTGGTCATGTTTGTCCTCTAAACTGTAACCCCCCCCCCAACCATCTGCTCACCTTTGCAGTACAGGCTGATGGCAGGCTCAGTGACTGTGAAAGGCAGGGCTTGTTGTACATCCCCAATGTCGGCAACATTTAGCAAACGTGATGGTGGACCAGGGCTCAGGGAGTTTGACATACCTATGAATACGCTAACAATTTACATATCAATGCCGTCCGCAATTCAATGCAACTCACGATTTACATATCAATGCCGCTGTTATTTACATACATGTGATTTACATCAGTCACACAGAGCAGGGCTGGGCAGCATTATTGACTCACTCAAACCACTGGGCTGGACCTATCTTAAGGAAGGGGCCTGGAGCTGCAGCTCCAATAGCCCCTATGTTAATCCGGCCCTGATCAGCAAGGCCCAGGATAACAAGCCTACTTCAGGAAACTGTGGTTAAAATGAGAAGTAACTGTTCATAGCAGGACTACAGTGCTTGTACAAGAACAGGGTAGAAGGAGGAGGGGTTATTCTTGGGGTTTTTTTTTTTTGCTTTTTGAATTCCTTTTGGGAAGATTTTCACATTCTGTTCTGGTGATGTGGATAGAGCATGAGGTCTACTTGGATAAACAGCATGAGGTCTACTTAGATAAACAGCATGAGGTCTACTTAGATAAACAGCATGAGGTCTACTTAGATAAACAGCACAAGGTCTACTTGGATAAACAGCATGAGGTCTACTTGGATAAACAGCATGAGGTCTACTTGGATAAATAGCATGGGGTCTACTTGGATAAACAGCATGAGGTCTACTTGGATAAACAGCATGAGGTCTACTTGGATAAACAGCATGAGGTCTACTTGGATAAATAGCATGGGGTCTACTTGGATAAACAGCATGCGGTCTACTTGGATAAACAGTATGAGATCTACTTGGATAAATAGCATGGGGTCTAGTTGGATAAACAGCTTGAGGTCTACTTGGATAAACAGCATGAGATTTACTTGGAAAAACATCATGAGGTCTACTTGGATAAACAGCATGAGGTCTACTTGGATAAACAGCATGAGATCTACTTGGATAATTAGCATGGGGTCTACTTGTAAAAACAGCATGAGGACTACTTGGGTAAATAGCATGAGGTCTACTTGGATACATAGCATGGGGTCTACTTGGATAAATAGCATGGGGTCTACTTGGATAAATAGCATGAGGTCTACTTGGAAAAACATCATGAGGTCTACTTGGATAAACAGCATGAGGTCTGCTTGGATAAACAGCATGAGATCTACTTGGATAAACAGCATGAGGTCTACTTAGATAAACAGCATGAGGTCTACTTGGATAAACAGCATGAGATCAACTTGGATAAATAGCATGGGGTCTACTTGGATAAACAGCATGAGGTCTACTTGGATAAACAGTATGATGTCTACTTGGATAAACAGTATGAGATCTACTTGGATAAATAGCATGAGATCTACTTGGATAAATAGCACAATGTCTACTTGGATAAACAGCATGAGGTCTGCTTGGATAAACAGCATGAGATCTACTTGGATAAACAGCATGATGTCTACTTAGATAAACAGCATGAGGTCTACTTGGATAAACAGCATGAGATCTACTTGGATAAATAGCATGGGGTCTACTTGGATAAACAGCATGAGGACTACTTGGATAAATAGCATGAGGTCTACTTGGATAAATAGCATGGGGTCTACTTGGATAAACAGCATGAGGTCTACTTGGATAAACAGCATGAGATCTATTTGGATAAATAGCATGGGGTCTACTTGGATAAACAGCATGAGGTCTACTTGGATAAACAGCATGAGGCCTACTTGGATAAATAGCATGGGGTCTACTTGGATAAATAGCATGAGGTCTACTTGGATAAACAGCATGAGATCTACTTGGATGAATAGCATGAGGTCTACTTGGATAAACGGCATGAGATCTACTTAGATAATCAGCATGAGGTCTACTTGGATAAATAGCATGGGGTCTACTTGGATAAACAGCATGAGGTCTACTTGGATAAATAGCATGGGGTCTACTTGGATAAATAGCATGAGGTCTACTTGGATAAACAGCATGAGATCTACTTGGATAAAAAGCACAAGGTCTACTTGGATAAACAGCATGAGGTCTACTTGGATAAACAGAATGAGGTCTACTTGGATAAACAGCATGAGATCTACTTGGATAAACAGCATGAGATCTACATGGATAAAAAGCACGAGGTCTACTTGGATAAACAGCATGAGGTCTACTTGGATAAATAGCATGAGGTCTACTTGGATAAACAGCATGAGGTCTACTTGGATAAATAGCATGAGGTCTACTTGGATAAACAGCATGAGGTCTACTTGGATAAACAGCATAAGATCTACTTGGATAAACAGCATGAGATCTACTTGGATAAAAAGCATGAGGTCTACTTGGATAAACAGCATGAGATCTACTTGGATAAAAAGCATGAGATCTACTTGGATAAATAGCATGAGGTCTACTTGGATAAACAGCATGAGGTCTACTTGGATAAACAGCATGAGGTCTACTTGGATAAACAGCATGAGATCTACTTGGATAAACAGCATGAGATCTACTTGGATAAAAAGCATGAGGTCTACTTGGATAAACTGCATGAGATCTACTTGGATAAAAAGCATGAGATCTACTTGGATAAATAGCATGAGGTCTACTTGGATAAACAGCATGAGGTCTACTTGGATAAACAGCATGAGGTCTACTTGGATAAACAGCACGAGATCTACTTGGATAAATAGCATGTGGTCTATTTGATTGAACAGTTATGTACATGTAGAGCATATGAGAAGCGTAGGGGCCCATCCACGCATATGCATTGTTGTAACACATGGTAAATCAAAAATCTAACCATGTGTTTCCATAACATAAGTCATTCTGAATGGCACCTTAACCTATTAGTGGGCAATGCAACCTTACTGCAACCCACTACAAAATACCTGACATGCGCTGTGATGCACTCCATTGCAAAAACAGTGCTCTTTTTGTAGTTTGAAGCCTCGTACACACGACCGAGTTTCTCGTCCAAAACAGTCAAGAAAAGTGCCGCGAGAGTTTTTTTGTCTAGAAAAACGTTCGTGTGTATGGTTTTACGACGAGAAAATTGCCGAGAATCTCGACGGGAAAATAGAGAACCTGCTCTCTATTTTCTCGTCAGGATTCCAGATTTCCTCGTCGTGTTTCTCGTTGGACTGTTTTGTGACGAGAAAATGGTTCGTGTGTATGCTTTTACGACTCTTCCAAAAGCGCGCATGCTCACAAGCAACTATGAGACGGGAGCGCATCTTCTGGTAAAACAAGCCTTCGTAATGGAGAGAGCATATTCGTCACGCTCAAAAATATTTCCTCGTTTAAATGTTCTGCATTGAAATCTTCGTTAGAATGTTACATTAATCAAAACGAGTGACCTTCTTTTGCTGCTGATATTCACACAGAGTTATGCCTTATTTTTAACCTTTTTCATGCTGCTCTTTATAAGATTTATGTGTATTATATCGTGCAAGTTTTTAGGAATAATTTAAATGGTTAGATTTTTCAAAATTATGTTAATTATAATTTCACAATGTTTTGATAGTGATCTCCCATTTAATTTTGGAATCTATATTATTTAAATTTCCCACCATGTTTTTGTGATAATCAGATTTAGTTATTCTTTTGGGGGGGTGATATCTGTCCCTTTTATTGTCAGTCAAATGTATATGCTTACTCCAAAGCTTGATTTTGTTTATTTAAAAATACACATAGTCAAGTATGAACTTAAACAAAATCACATTTATTCATGTTTATAAATTAAATAAAGAGAAGGCAGCGCTGGAGAAGCTGCTGCCATTTGTGCATCCCAGGGACCCCAGAGCACACAGCAACCCTGTGTGGACACTAAAATTGGGAGCTTGAGAAGGCCAACATTTCTGAACACAATCTGATGCTGGCCTCCCAGAGGTCAGGAACAGCAGCAGGTGATATATATGTCCCAAGTGTGTGGTACTACAACAGGCTGCCTTCTGTCCGACCACAATGAAGCAAGGCCATCACTTCCTCTTCTTCCTGGCAACCTTCCCTGCAGCCTTTCCTGAAGCCTTCCCTGCAGCCTTTCCTGAAGCCTTCCCTGCAGCCTTCCTTCTTCGTTTGGCTGGAGGCTGGCCCACTGGAGGGGTACTCCTGTCAGGAGGAGGAGGTGGAGGTGTAGCAGAAGGGGGTGGGGCAGAAGAAGAAGGTGGAGGTGAAGCAGAAGGGGGTGGGGCAGAAGAAGAAGGTGGAGGTGTAGCAGAAGGGGGTGGGGCAGAAGGTGGAGGTGTAGCAGAAGGGGGTGGGGCAGAAGGTGGAGGTGTAGCAGAAGGGGGTGGGGCAGAAGAAGAAGGTGGAGGTGTAGCAGAAGGGAGTGGGGCAGAAGAAGAAGGTGGAGGTGTAGCAGAAGGGGGTGGGGCAGAAGAAGAAGGTGGAGGTGTAGCAGAAGGGGGTGGGGCAGAAGAAGAAGGTGGAGGTGTAGCAGAAGGGGGTGGGGCAGAAGAAGAAGGTGGAGGTGGAGGTTGAGGTTGGGTCAGTTGGGCCACCTCACATATGGCGGTATTGGGTGTAATTTTCTCCATCACCCCCTTGTTGAGCAAGGTGATGAGCAGGGGCTCACATAGGAGGCGTTGCTCCATGCTCATCACCTTGAACTTAGCCTCCACTAGGCCGGCAATGGCCTCTTCAGGGGATGTGGGCTCCTTGAGGGTGGCATGGGCCTCTTTAATAAGGGCCATTGCTGCCTCACTGGTGGTCCTGTCCCTCCTGCCTCTTTTGTGAAGCCGGATGGGAGGCACCTGGGATCTGGTGCTTCTCCTTTGCCCTGCCACCTCCTGTCTGCCACTGGGCCCTGCCACCTCCTGTCTGCCACTGGGCCCTGCCACCTCCTGGCTGGCACTGGGCCCTGCCACCTCCTGGCTGGCACTGGGCCCTGCCACCTCCTGGCTGCCACTGGGCCCTTCCTCCTCCTGCCTGACAGTTTCCAGACCCTCCTCCTGGCTGATTTCATCCTGTGTATGAAAAAGGAACATAGTTTAATATGTTGGTTTAATCTTTGCATCAAACTTTGTAATCCTGATTGAAGCAATTAGAATGTAAATGCATAAATCCTTGCTTTAAATTTACCACTACATCAGATTGACTATTTAGCACACAATTAAGTGCAGAATAATGTCTACAGATCTTGATTTCACTTGTGGAATCCAAAATAATGTATGTTTCTCATCTTGACATATTTGTCAAACATTAATTTTATCCCAATACATTTTCAGTTAATACTATACCTGGCTCCAGATGGCCAAATCAGGATCATCCAGGATGGCTGCCTCCTCTTGCTCCAGAGAAGGCTCAGGTTGGCTGCAGGGAAGTCTGGGGGGAAGAGTGGAGAGTGATGGCCTTGTCTCAATGTGGTCATCCAGGAAGGACATCCTGTTGTAGTACCACAAAATCGGGACATAAACATCATCTGCTGCTGCTCCTGACCTCTGAGAAGCCAGCACCTTAGAGCGTTCAGTCCTGTAGGTACCTCTCAAGCTCCCAATTTTAGTGTCCACTTGTTTTGCTGTGGCTGTGGGCACCTTGGTATGCACAAATGGGAGCAGCTTCTCCAGCGCTGCTTTTCTCACCCCTCTTTTTTTATGGATGGGGTTTTTCGTCTCCCACAGAGCTGGCAGCTCCCTTACACGGTCAATAAATTCCGCCAGGAACTCTTTGTCGCTAATAAAGACATTCATATTGTATCTGCAAGTTAAATAAATTATATTTAACTAATGTGAGGCAAACAGTCTAACCTCCTTAACATCCTAGTCACCATATATATCCTCCAACAATCTCAAGACAGTATAGGCCAACAATTTTTACAAGTCACAAAATCACATACCTTCGTTCGCACGTCCGTCACTTGAACTCCTCTCTCCGCACACCGAACGTACTATAGTCACATGTGTGTTTGCTATATACACACCACGCATGCGTCAAAATTCGAACACGTCGCTCCGCACACGTCGCCCGCCCATGACGTTCTAACTAACATCTTTTCCCCGCCCCTTCTCTTTCGGTGCGCAGACAGATATGGCGGAGTTACAGCAGGTGTCTGATAATTCCACAACTAACGAGGAGACAAGCCCGGAGACCGAGGACACGTCACGATCAAGGAGGAGATTCAAGGCATCGAATATGTCTTTGGCGGAGATGGCGGAGATGGTGGACATCTTGCTCAAGGCTGATTATGATGCCAAGCATGGGCCGTATAGCAAACCAAATAGAAGGAAGGCCAAAATCCTCACTAAAGTTGTGAAGAGTCTGAAGGCGAAGTTCGGGGTGAAACGCTCAAATGAGCAGCTCAGAAAGAGGTGGTCAGACCTCAAACTGAGGGAGCCAGACCAGTTGAGGAGCATAAAGAGAATGCTCGCTAAAAGTAAGTAAAATGTAGACTTTTCTGCTATTAATCTTTTTATAAACTGACATGTTTTTTTTTTTTTTTCTCATATTGGACTCCCTTCCAAAATGTAATATTTTGAACTTGGTTGGGCACAGTAATCGTTCGTTACGTTACCGACATTTCGTTCGGCCACTATCCGCGGTTTTGGCTTATTTTAGAGCCACAAAAGTAATTAGACATCTGCCATTTTTGTTCAAATATTGTTGATAATTTTTTAGTCTAGATGATGTGTTTGTAAAGAGAATGAAATGCAAACTTTTATCAGTGTAAAGGAGAGGACACTCAGCAGCTGCTTCCACATCTGTACTTTGGAGCACTATAGTGTGGGCCACCAGACCCGCCTTTTTTGGGTGTCCCACACAGGTGCATCAGAGAATTTTTGTGGTGCCTCCATGTCAAAAAAATTACATCCAAATGTGAATACTAAACATATTTTGGGTCATAAATAATGCATTCTTCTTTAAATTCCGCACAAACACACACTTGTACCCCACTTCCAAGCAATTTAGCCTGTTTTTATTTTAACAATGAGATTTACAGTGTGATAAATAGACCTTTTGTTTTATTCTCATAGGGGAGAGAAGACTGGGAGGAGGACACTCCAGGGAGCACATGCACCCCACAACTTCCAAGCAACCCCAAACTCCCAAAGACCCACAACCGAAAGATGTGCAGGAAGTTGAGGTGGAGGAAGGAGAAGTGCAGGAAGGAAAGGTGGATGACGTTGTGGATCTGGTCACCACAACAGGTCAGTATCTGTCACCACAGCTTCAGGTAAGAGAGGTAGGCCTGCAGAGTTATAATACATATTTTTTTTGGTTTTTAGGGGATGTAAATGTTGTGAAGGATAGTACACGGTTCTCTGCTGACAGTGCCCTCCGCCTCATCCAGCAAGTGATGGAATGTAGCACGGAACTGGACCTTATTAAACAAAGAATCCATGTGATGGAACAAACATTTAAAGACATTCTCGATGTTTTGGGGAGAATTCAATAAGCCATCCAAACACATTTGTTTTTACATGTTTGTTTTTGTAATTTTTTGATTTTTTTTTGACTATAAAACCAGCCAAAAATTGAATATGCACACAGTGTGTCAACATGTGCTATCTGCCATCAGGGGATATCCATGTACGTCTTTTGTGGGTGCAACCCCTTCCTCGTATCTAAAGTCGGTGAACTGAGGAAGGGGATGCACCCCCAAAACACGTCCATTGATCACCCCTGATGGCAGATAGCACATGTTGACAATAGGGATCAGGATTGTAAACTTCCTAGATGAAAAAATCCCAAATGTGTGCATATTCAATTTTTGGCTGGCCAAGGGGTGGCAGGACCCCATATTAGGACGGGCACATAGAGACATAGTTTGTGTAAGTGAATGTCTCCGATTGCTCAGAGGTATCCAATGTTGTAATTTTTGAAATGCAACTGTTATTTTTGTATTTTCATAAGCAAGAAATTGCCGGGTTGGGGCCAGGCCAACCCAAAATTAAAAAAAAAAAAAAAAATGAAGAGAATGTGCACAGAGTAAAATATTTGACCACAAACAACGTGTAGCTTCTTTTTATAATACCCTCTAAGCTTATTTGGGTCTTTTGTAAGGTTACATAGTGAAATGGTTGTTATTTACTAAAGTAAAATACACTTGCCACTACAAATGCACAAAGACAAACTAGGAGACAGGAAAGAACAAATAATTAAAGGTTTAAACAAGCTTTTTATTGGGATACTTAGACATAGGCTGGCATAGGAATTGCCCCCCTACCCGTGAAATACTCCATGTATTTGTCCCGAACCTCACGGGCATTTTGGGGGGGCAAGCCAAGACGGGCAGATTCCAGGCCCGGCAGGGGATTTGCAGGGGAAAGTCCAGCCTCTGGCAAAACTGAGGCCATATATGAATTAGATTTGCGGCAAAGAAAATTGTGTAGCACACAGCAGCATAACACTACATAGTTTATTTTGTAGTCCGCCAAGTGGATAGAAGTCATAAAAAGGCGGAACCGGCTGGCCATTATGCCGAAGGCATTTTCAACGACTCTTCGGCCCCTGGCCAGCCGGTAATTGAACACCCTCTTCTCTGGGGTCAGGTTCCTCTGTGGAAATGGCCTCATAAGATGCCGTCCGAGTCCGAAGGCTTCCTCAGCCAAAAAAACAAAGGGGAGTCCTTCAATATTCCCTGCATCCGGTGGCAATGCAGGGTCGTCACTCTGGAGACGGAGGGCAAACTCCGTCTGGATGAAGGATCCCCCATCGGACATCCGGCCATTTTCCCCTACATCAACATAGAGGAATTCATACCGTGCTGAAACCACCGCCATCAGCACAATGCTATGAAACCCCTTGTAGTTGTAGTAGTAGGACCCAGAACGGGGTGGCGGCACGATGCGGACGTGCTTCCCGTCTATGGCACCACCGCAGTTGGGGAAGTCCCACCGTGTGGCAAACTCCGATGCCACAGTCTGCCATTCCTGCGGCGTGGAAGGAAGCTGTGGAGTGAAACAAGATGAAATAATATTAGAAAAACAAAGTCATACATTACAAGGAAATTCTATCCCAAAAAATTAGAGGCCAACATCAATCAACTTATACGTTTATTAAGGTGTTTAAAAAAAGTATAATGGAAGGCTCATTTATCATATTCATCACCCCCTCTGATGGGCCATTACTAAATTATTTTGGGGGGGGGGGGAGATGTGTTTGGCCACAGGATAGCATTGCAGTGGCGGTGCGTCCAGAGTGGGCGCTGGAGCACTGCCCCCTCTCTCCTGTGCCCATCACTCAGAACAATACATAGGTTCATGCGTTGCATGAACCTATGTATTGTCTATGCCGCACACTATTCAGGTGGATGGCCTCTTGTAAAGCGACCGACATATGAATCATTGCGGCATTTAGGGGGTTAAAATTGCATAGCAGAAACAGGTAATAAAATAGTCTTGCACATTACAACCTGAGGGATGTAATTGGCTTCCTAAAAGTAAAATCGGGGACGCAGGGGGGGGGGGGCATTCCTTGGGTAAACACTGACAGGCTGCTCTGCCAATCATGTTCACCAGGTCTGTTTAATGGTAACATGATTGGCTGATGCAACATGAAGGGAAGGAGAAGACATCAAGGACAGAAGAAGGATGGCGCTGACCACAAGAAGGTAAGTGCAGGGCTGGGGGGAAACTGGCTGCATTAGAGGGGACTAAATGGCTGCATTTGAGGGAAAAAAATGGCTGCATTGGAGGGGACAACTGGGGGAGTTTAATAGGCACCAGAGCAAAAAAGGAGGAAGTTTATTTCCTAAATTGGGGTTTGAACCCCCAAACATTTGGAGCAACAGGCGCCCCTGCTGGAAAAGGTAGTGAAGGGAAATATTTATGGAGGAGAAAAAAGGGGCAATCTAAAGCTTCCAACATGCATGGGGACAAAGGGGACATTCTCAGCATATTACAATCATGGTAATTAGGGAAGGATGAAAGAAATACAATACATTAGCATACATGTAATACATAAAATGTGATGTTAAGGGAGAAAACTTACCCTAATATAGTCCTCCTGCAGGACTTGTATAATGGCAGAACAGGTGTCTGGGATTATGAGGCCCAGAGCCTGGGGGGAGATGCCTGTGGTGAACTTCAAGTCCTGAAGACTTCTCCCTGTCGCCAGATAACGTAACGTGGCGATGAGCCTCTGCTCAGCACTGATGGCTTCCCGCATAACGGTGTCCTTCCTGGTAATATAGGGGGACACCAAAGCCAACGGTTCCTGAAAAACGGGGTCAGACATCCGCAGAAAATTCCTGTAGTCCTCAGGATTATTCTCGACGATCTCCCGCAGCAGAGGCATGTGGCAGAATTGGTCCCACTGGAGCAACCAATTCTTGGTCCATGAACTTCTCCTCACACCATTCATGGACTGGTCTTGGTCCAAAACAAGCAGACCAACACCAAGCGCACGCACAGCACGAACTCGACGACGAGAACGTCCAGGCGACATGGCTAGGAAACGGTCGTCTAATCAGAACGTACAGAACAGAACGCACTTTAGAACAGCAAGGCCTATGAATAACGAACTGAAAAACAGAAACGAACAGGCAAGAACGCACTGTAAAACAGATACGACCTGCCTAGACGCCCTGAAAGTCAAGATACGAACCCACAAGCACAAACTGAACCGCAGAAAACGATCTGAAAAGAACGAAGACTGAAAAGCGCGAATCGTCTCTTCCCAAACTTTTACTTCACACGCGGTAACACGAGATCAGCAAAAGCAGCCCAAGGGGTGGCGCCAAGAAAAAAGATCTTCCCCTTTATAGTGCCGTCGTACGTGCTGGACGTGAGCGCGGAGAACAACAAGGAAATTGGAAAATGACAGTGTGTACGCATAGAAAGCTTGACGAGAAAATCGACAAGCTTAACAAGAATCTCGTCGAAAAAAACGACGTGTTTTTTAAGACGAGAAACTCGGTCGTGTGTACGAGGCCTGAGTGACATTAATTGCCCATTCAAAGTCAATGGGATGCCTTTATACAACACACACCAAGACAGTGTGATCACACATACAACCACAGACAGGGTAACACCTGAGATGTAATCTGATTATGTTCTCCATTTTTTATCCATTTCTATTTAAGGACATCGTTTTTAGTAAATAACAATTGGTGGCTCAACAATACCTACTGCATCATTTCTCTTTTTCACATTTCTTCAGACATTACACTACCTTCCCAAACCTTACAGCATCTGCATATACATGTCCATTAATGGTTGACTCTTTGACACTTTATTGAAGGGTGAATGCCTCTAAAATGCTTTGAAAGCATCTGAGCTGCAAGTATTGATCAGCAAAGTGTTAAGTGAGTATGGACTGACAGCAAGATAAACTATTTTAAATTCACTGTCTCTATGGATGATGCTTGTTAAAACCCTACCCAGGAGCCACTAACACAGACACATACTTAGGCTGTGGAGGATGCCGCAGAGAACACATGGGTTGATTGTTAAAAACATTGCAAAGCCAATTGCCCAGTGACAGTGCAGGTGCATTCGTTGTGCAAATAACAAATGCTGCTAGGCTTAATCCTGTGTTTGTGGACTGTAATTTATTGATTTCAAAAGAAAAATACCACTTTTAGCCACTAGATGAAACAAAGTATCATAGGAATTACCAATACAATTTAGCACCATCTAGTGGCCAAATGAGCTATTTTGCATTTTAAATCAATGAAAAATATTTGCCCTATTTTCATAGAACAAATGTCAATGCACTTTCCCTCGGCAAATTCTTTATAAATCAACCCCTTTATGTGTATGAGAACCCTACATTTTTTACTATGAAGTGAGCAGTCCTAACTAGCATTTTGTTTTATTTATTTTGGTAACAGCAAGTGGATGCTGCTGCTATATTTGTAGCGATAATTGAACTGAATCTATCATTTTACTGTGCACCAAGCATATAATGAACCCCATTTCTAACATGTACAAAGCAGGCTCAGATATAATTAATTTTCCAAGGTATAGGCCGGAAAAACACAGGTTTCAGCTAGTTCACCAGCAATTAAAGGGTCCATTGGGTCAGTGCAATATGATATACAGAGTGAATCCCTTCAGCATTACATCCATTAGTTCTATTCGGTCCAACAGTCATTTATCTGTCAGCAGCACACTGCTAATGCAGCATACGATGTAACCCCCTCCCTCCCATTGGTGAAGAGGTTAATGGATAGAAGACAGTGCCAAAAAGAAGGCAGATGATGCAGAGCAGACAATTAATGCTCAGTCTGCGGGTAATAGACTCAAAGCCAACATTATTTTGAACACTGATGTGATTCATATCACTTAAGTGTTATTAGATGTGATTTTAAAGTGCTTGTGTCACCTACATTACAAGGTGGCTATTTTGTAAGCCGAACTACAATTAGCCAGGCTAATTTACTTACTATTATCAATGCAGCATGGGGTATAGTGAATAGGCTCCACACTTGTAAAAATCAGTTAATTCAACAGTATCTCAGCTCTTTTTTGTATTAAACAGCATTTAGGTTCCATACCTGCCATCTGATCTATTGGGATATTCCATATTTCAGCCCGCAGAAGTATGGTGCTGTCATGTACATGACAGGAGACTAAAATAACGAGGTTGGCCTCTCTTGTATCTCCAGTACAATCACTTCTGGAAGTAGAACAGACAGTGCCAAAGGACAGAGTGAGCACAAGTGCCAGTAGATATTCATGGCAGAACTTTAGACTGGAGCCCCCCGGAAAATCAAGCAGAACATCAAGCCTTGAACATCAGTTGAGGGAACAGCAGCACCACCAGCTTGTTACGGCGTAACTCCAGTTAAGCTGGAGATTCAGGAGAGCAGTGTCCAAAAGTGATTACAGCAAGCATATATATGACACATATATGACTGGATGTAAGGAATCAGCAGCAGGAATGGCCAGATCTGCATGGCTACCCTTAGGAAACTGAGACCAGATTGTCTACGCTTTAAGTAAGATTTATTTACAGTGAAACCAAAATCAATCCAAACACCAGCAAACAGACAGCACAACAAATGTGAAGAAGATACAAGCGAACCACAACCATATATTCAAAATGCCTAACCAGCAAGCCAGAAGCATTTACAAATATGGGGAACATGGAAAAAACAGGGTAATGCCGGAGATGCAAGGAGAAAGAGGGAACCAGGACTGGGATCAGGAATAAGGGGAGCAGATATAAGGTAGCAGAATGCAGGGCAAGCGCAAGATCAGGGGCAGAATAACTGGCAAGCAGAGCTAGCAAAGAAAAACAATTAAGTGAAGTGTAATAGTAGAGAAGTGACTAAATACCCTCCCAGCAGCCAGCAATAGGTGGAGACAGATTACTGGAATTTGCTGGTTGCTGGGACACACCCACTGGTGGACACTGGTACTACAAACTCCGCATTGGGAAGCACAGTGTCACCAGAAGGTGATCCTGGCCATGACACTGGAGCTGATTCTAGATGCATCCAGAGCAGGCACTCATTAATAGTGTGGAGCCAAACAGTAGCGGAGTCACAAAGATAGCCACAGTCAGCTGTGAACGGGCAGCAAGATACAGAATCACAAGCTGAATCTGAGCCATGGATGAAGCCAAGATCAGGAACTGCTAAGCAGCAGTATGGAACAGAATCTGAGATCAGATCAAGGGACAGCCAGGTCAGTAACAGGAATAAGATGCAGGACATGAGTCAGAACACAGAGCACAAGCTAAAGCCCAGTCAGCACTGATGCTGAGTTAAAACCTATTTTAAATATGTAATACTGGTTGTGGACATGAACCCGTGTCTGAATTTCTGTGTGCACGGGTGCACCTATCAATAATTTTATGTACAGAACCATGCACATGTTTCTGAGCCAGCTGGCTAACAGGGGTTCCCTAACAGGAGCTTACTGAATATGGGTGTTTGGAAAAAACAAGCAGGGCTTGATAGAAGGGGGTCACAGAATTCAAACAACAGCATATCTCAAAACACAAATGTTTCTCCAAAAAACATATTTAAATTATATTAAGATCTACATCACACCAGGGGTGGATTCATAATAAAAAAAATAAAAAAAATATTTAAAGTTGCTTGTCCTATAAAACTGCATGTACATTTAGGCCCCTTTCACACTGAGGCACTTTGCAGGTGCTATTGCGCTAAAAATAGCGCCTGCAATGCGCCCCAAAAAAGCCGCTCAATTGTATCCAATGTGAAAGCCAGAAGGCTTTCACACTGGAGCGTTGCGCTTGCAGGAGGGTCAAAAAACTCCTGCAAGCCGCATCTTTGAGGCGCGATAGGAGCGGTTAAAATACCTCTCCTATAGCGCCCCTGCCCATTGAAATCAATGGGGTAGCGCCTCCAAAACGCCCGCAATACGCTACAAAAAGGCGTTATTGCAGGTGTTTTTAACCCTTTTTCGGACGCTAGCGGGGGTTAAAATCCCCCACTAGCGCCCGCAAATCGCGGCAAAAAATACGGTATAGCGGCGCTAAAAATAGCGCCGCCATAACGCTAGCGCATCCAGCGCCTCAGTGTGAAAGTAGCCTTATTCTGTGTGAACAGGGGCAACATCAAGAGTTATTAGTCTATTTTTTCCTCAGGTCAAATGTTCTAAATTAAGTGATTCAGGAAAATACCACAAAATGGCCACTAGATGAAGCTGACAATCATAGTAATACGTATTTATTTCCTACTATTGTCAGCTCCATCTAGTGGCCATATTGCAATACTTTCCTAATTTACTATATTCTGTATTAAAGAAGAACAATTGACCTGGAGATAAAAAATAAAAAATAAATAATTAACCCCTTCATGATCAAGGTCATAACAAATTTCAACACCCAAACCCAATTATGTACAGTAAAATTGTACATATCATTACAACTAATAAATAAAAAAGTATGCTGCTGTAATATAATCATCTCTGTGCTGAATAGTGCCACAAATCACTTCATTGTAGAGGTAGAGTGTTACACCTGAACACAAAACAAAAGAGATTTTCACTTATGGAAGTTCGTTATTTATCTGAGCTTTTAAAGGACCTAGGCTGGGTTCACACTTGAGCATGTATCAGCTCCCAGCAGGAGTCCGGTGCGTCTCCATTCACTGTTTCAGGTCCGATTTCAGCACAAATGTTTGGCTGAATTTGGACCTGAAACGTACCAAAAGACGCACAGGACTCCTGTGCAATTCACACCAGAGCCGCTGCGGAGATGTGTAAAGCAGCTATATAGAGAGCTGGTCACAGTCTCCGGCTATGTGAATTGGATGCAGGGAAAACCTGCATCCAATTGGCATAGGTGTGAACCCAGCCTTACAGTATATTCATGGACATGGCATTAAGCTTGCAGAGACAAAACAGAGACATTTACCTACTAGTAACACCTATCACAAAGTTTTTAACATCATACAATTTTACACTCAGAAAAGTACATTGTAACATTAAACTAAAAAATCAAAAAGAAAACTGATGTAAATGTATCCAAAGAAATTGCATATACAAAATAGCAAAAAGTGGAAAAAGCTAGCATTTAATATATACACTATATTGTCAAAAGTATTGGGACACCTTCTTTTACACGCATATGAACTTTAATGGCATCCCAGTATTAGTCTGTAGGGTTGGCCCACCCTTTGCAGATATAACAGCTTCAACTCTTCTGGGAAGGCTGTCCACAAGGTTTAGGAGTGTCTATGGGAATGTTTGACCATTCTTTCAGAAGCGCATTTGTGAGGTCAGGCACTGATGTGGACGAGAAGGCCTGGCTCACAGTCTCCGCTCTAATTCATCCCAAAGATGTTCTATTGGGTTGGGGTCAGGACTCTGTGAAGGCCAGTCAAGTTCCTCCACCTCAAACTCGCTCATCCGTGTCTTTATGGACCTTGATTTGTGCACTGGTGCGCAGTCATGTTGGAATAGGAAGGGGCCATCCCCAAACTCTTCCCACAAAGTTGGGAGCATGAAATTGTCCAAAATGTCTTGGTATGCTGACGCCTTAAGAGTTCCCTTCACTGGAACTAAGGGGCCAACCCCAACCCCTGAAAAACAACCCCACACCAAAATCCCCCCTCCCTCAACCCAGAAGAGTTGAAGCTGTTATAGCTGCAAATGGAGGGCCAACTCAATACTGAAGCCTACGGACTAAGACTGGGTTGCATTAAAGTTCATGTGCGTGTAAAGGCAGGCGTCCCAATACTTTTGTCAATAAAGTGTATATATATATATATATATATAACAGAATTGATATAACTCAGTAAGGGCTCGTCTACACATGCATCGCTTTGTGAAGAGCGATCAGTGGTGGATCATTCTCAGAGAGGTACAGGTGCGGCTGACAAGCATTCAGGAGGCAATAATGCCTACAAAAGCTTGACAAAAGTCATTTGAAAGCACTTTTTTATTTTTTTTGCTGTTAACATTCACATGCAATTTCCCAGATGATAATGATATACACCATTAGAAATCTGTTTGGGGAAAAAATTCCACTTTGCTGCCACCACCATGGTCAAAAAAGAATATCAGTTTGACCTCACTAATCGTTAGAAAATTGAATGAAATTTCTGAATATAAAACTTTACAAAATACAAAATTCTACTGGTATATATTACCCCTGACTTCTGCCCACTGCACCTAGGCGAGGGTGATGTCACAATTTTTCCAGTAAGTTCCTGAAACCAAGGAGGATCCCAAATTATCCCAAATCTCTTGCGTTGACCCTGTTTTAATCAATGCAGGTTATTGCAGCTCAACACACCTGGTGTGAACGAGCCCTTAGGGTATTCCTCGTTCAACGGGGATCTCACAGGAAGACCGGTGATGTGCTTTTTTTCCCCACAGGTACGTTTTGGTACTACTCTTATACAGAGGGAGGGGGCCCTGATCGAGTGAGTGGACCTGGCATTTTCTTGCAAGGTCCGCATTTCGTAAATTTATATTCAATCAAAAACGTAACCCTGGAGGTTATCATGACTTTAGTAAGAAAATGCAGAAATTGTCTCGTTTTAATAACCTCTTGTGAAGATCTCAGTGTGTATTGATTTTATGTCTAGTGCACAATAAAGTTAGTTTTTATCTCCTGTGGACAATGTAGTGCTGAATTTTATAACTTACTGAAAGGTTCACTTTAATATCTGTCCTGTGCAATTTCATTAGTAAGGAGTTATCTTCAGGCTTTCCTGTGCCTTGATCAGAATTCATATCAATAAATCTCCTGACAAAGCCTGTACTAAGGTGATGCAAACTATTAGCTGCTAGATAGAGGGATTGGAATCTGGCCGGATCTAACGATTGACTTCTGTTGAAAAATGAAGTTCTATGCTTCTGAGCATGCGTCGACTTGATTCTGAGCATGCGTGGGTTTTTTATCCGATGGAGTTCCCCACAGACGATAGTAATTTGCTATCGTTTTTTTTTCTCCATAGGATAAATTTAAAACATGTTTTATTTTTTAACACCGATGGAAAAAAGACCGATGGGGCCCATACACGATCGGTTTGTCCGATGAAAAAGTCCATCGGACTGTTTTCATCGGTAAAACCGATCGTGTGTACAGGGCATAAGTCTCTGAGGTGGCAGAGTATGATGTTACATTGAGTACACAACATGGTCTTCAACAGATCATACAAAAGTAGAATTTAATTAGAACATTTTTTATTTTTAAAATTAGTTAAATTTCGAAATAAATAAAAGGGACAAATTGACACCTGTTTTTTGGCCATAGTGATGAGCAAAAATAAAGGCAACGGTTGGAAATATTTTCATGTTTGGTATCTCACCCAACAAAACTCTGAAGCCCTGTACACACGGGCGGGAATCCCGTCGGGAAAAAAAAGTCGGTTTTCTCGACGGGATTCCTGGCAAGCTTGTCTTGCCAAGCCCTGTGTACTGACGGCCATTCAAAAGAACCGCCGTCCTTTTGAATGGCAAGAACGCAGTGACGTCATTGACTACGACAATCCGATGCTTGTCACATTCAATGCAGTTGCCGCCATCTTGCTACACCCCACACTAACTTTGTATGCTACCGTGCATGCGTCAAAGTCTTTTCGAGCATGCGCGGGTTTACCTCGGACAGGTAAGCATACAGACGACGACTATTTTTCTCGTCGAGATTCCTGGCAGTTTTCCCGATGAGAAACCATACACACGAATGGTTTTCTCTGCAAAAAGCTCTCCCAGGAGTTTTCTTGCTGAGAAAACCGGTCGTGTGTACGAGGCTTGACTGTTAACATGGTCCTCTGTCATAGGAAGAAGGTGCACTAGCCTAGTGCAATAAGGTTTTAACTCTTTATTAAATAGATAAAACCAAATGCCAATGTACTCACAACAGTACACAATCAAATTAATGTAGGAGGTCCAGTTCCAACACAGAAAAATGCATACATTCATTCAAGGGCAAAGCTCTCTTCCTGGCACTAGACCGGTGTGCCATCTTCCTTTGTTTCTATTTCAGTTCTGGTTTCTCTTAACTGAAGCGGGCAACAAGGCCATTATACTGTGCTGTGTGGAGTTCTCCAGTAGTGAATGTCCTACTCGTATAGACAAGATTGAGGAGGAACCTATTCCGAGCCCACACGTGGTTCTGTAGCCTTGAGGGCCTTTCCCTTTGTAGTGCTGACATGAGTGACTGTGTTATACTTATTGTAATGCACATAAGCTTGGAAAAGTTTCATCTGGACATAAAACTTTGGTCACTTGGTTCACGGTCATGAATATGAATATGCGTTCTTTTAAAGGAGAAGTCCAGCCTAAGCTAGTTTAGCTGGGCTTCTCCTATGGGTCACAGGAGTGCAATTCGTTTTGCACTCCTGTGACCCGTTTTCAGCAGAGAGCGGACTGAAGTCCGCTTTCTGCTGACGTCACAGAAATCAGTCCAGGCACTGCGTCATCCCGACAATGGAAGTCTGGATTCGCCAGATGCCTGGACTGATACCCGGCTCAGCCTCTCAGTGAGCCGCTGCGAGCCTGAGACGGACGCTCCCCGCTCCTCCACAGCTCAGCGCTCCAGTGAGTGAGGAGGGGCAGAGCGGAGAGCTGCTGATTGACAGTCAGCAGCTCTCTGCTCGGGGAGCTGTGAGAACCAAGCCATTGACGGTGTTTGATCGAACGATTTTCAATGTAGAGGCGGCGGGGGACAGATGCAGCATTGGTCCGATGCTGCATCCACCTAGGTCAGTATGATGGAGGAAAACCCCCCAAACCCATACTTCTCTTTTAAAGAATTATGTATTTAGCTCTACCCTGGCAGAAGCAGCTGGTTAATGTTCTCCCTATTCCTGCGCAACCAGTCAACACGCATTTCCAACTTGCATACAGACACAAGAAACCAGTCAATGGGCATGTTTTTGTTGTTTTATTGGGGAAATCAACTTGGATAGAGTATAGGGCTTATGGGATGCCCAATGTGACTTGAAGAACAATGGATGACAAACCTCCCTCTCTATGTACAAAAAGAGATGAAAATCCTGGACTGTACTCCCTCAGGAATAAACACAGTCTCTATGGATCAGTGACAAGATCCTTTATGGACCGGGAGCTCTCTGACCCCTTTAAAAAATTAGCACAAAGCTGCAAACTGTATGCAGAAGTATCTTGCTTCCTCTGTAGAACTTCACCCAGTTCTGATGCTTGCAATATTATCAGCCCACCTGGCTGCCTTGACTACCAGTTTGCCTGGCTGCTCTGAAGAACTCCCGGGACAAGGGATCAGGATTTAGCACAACACTGTTCTTGGAAAGTATGCTACGTCTGGAAGTCATTCCAATAGTATTCCCCTGGGTGTGCTGAGGTACCCACACTGTCCTTTGCTCCCGGCTGCACTGGACAAGACTCCTGTTCAGGCCTCTAACTGATCAGATCTTCCCATGCCAGCCCGGATGTCCAAAGGTAATGGAGACTCCACTCTTATGCCTTGTACACACGACCGGTTTTTCCGTTGTTATAAACTCTAAAGGATTTTTCCGACGGAATTCCGCCCAAGCTGTCTTGCATACACACACGGTCACACTAAATTCTGACCGTCAAGAAGCAGCGATGTAAAACACTACGACGAGCCGAGAAAATGCTTCAGAGCATGCGTCAAATTGTTTCCAAGCATGCGTGTTTTTTCTCCGTCGGAGTTCCATATTTCCGTCGAAAAAAAAGAGAACATGTTCTCTTTCTAACTCCGTCGGAATTTCCGGCGGAAAAAGTTCGATTGGGAATACACACGGTCGGAATATCCGATGAAAAAAATCCGTCTGACTTTTTTCATCGGAAATTCCGACCGTGTGTATGCAGCATTAGGCTTCCTCTCCTTCCTTTCCTCAGCTCCTGCCTGGAGACAAAGCCCCAGATCAAGACTCCCCTCCCAGACCACACGACAGCAACCTCAGCACTCCATCCTCCACCCAACTTCCCTGCTGGCCAGGCTCCACTATATTTATGGACGAGTTCAGCCACCATGTCAATCCTCCTGCCTGGGGATTAGCCCAAGCTGCCATCAACATTCAGACTCAGCCTCTTTACTTCCACCCACTAGCTTCTAGAAGTTTCCAGGGACCTCCAGAAAGAGGAGGAGGCAATAGAGGACTGGTCTGCAGAGCCTTCCAGCCTGACCTGAATCTGAATCCTGACCCAATTAACAGACCCATACAACTACAGTACCATGAGTCACAAAATACATTTACCTACACTAGTTGCACATGCATGTTAAAGTAATGTTTGAAAAAGCAATACAAACACAGGTTTCTGTATAGTGTATGACAAATTGGATGTATAAGTAGATCTTAACCACTTGTCCCCCGCCCACTGTCAATTGACGGCGGGCGGAGGATACTCTCGTTCTGGGAGGACGTCATATGACGTCCTCCCTTTAAAACGAGCTAGGAGGCGCGCGCTCGCCGCCAGCGGCGCGCGCGCGTGCCCGCCGCGTTCACAAGGCCCCGGTGCGCGTGCCCGGCGGCCGCGATTGCCGCCGGGCACCCGCGATTGCCCGGGAAACGAGCAGGAAAGTGGATCTCTGTGTGTAAACACAGAGATCCACGTCCTGTGAGGGAGAGGGGACCGATGGTGTGTCCCTTGTACATAGGGACAACCATCGGTCACCTCCCCCAGTCAGTCATCTCCCCCCACAGTAAGAACACATTGAGGGAACATATTTAACCCCTTCCCGCCCCCTAGTGGTTAACCCCTTCCCTGCCAGTCACATTTATACAGTTATCAATGCATTTTTATAGCAGGGATCGCTGTATAAATGTGAATGGTCCCAAAAATGTGTCAAAAGTGTCCGATGTGTCCGCCGCAATATCGCAGTCACAATAAAAAATCGCAGATCGCCGCCATTACTAATAAAAAAATTAAAAAATACAAATGCTATAAATCTATCCCCTATTTTGTACACGCTATAACTTTTGCGCAAACCAATTAATATGCGCTTATTGCGATTTTTTTTTTTTTTACCAAAAATATGTAGAAGAATACGTATCGGCCTAAACTGAGGAAAATTTTATTTAAAAAAAAAAAAAATGGGTATTTATTATAGCAAAAAGTAAAAAATAGTGTTTTTTTTCCAAACTGGACGCTCTTCTTTTGTTTATAGCGCAAAAAATAAAAACCGCAGAGGTGATCAAATACCACCAAAAGAAAGCTCTATTTGTGGGAAAAAAAGGACACAAATTTTGTTTGGGAGCCACGTCGCACGACCGCGCAATTGTCATTCAAAGTGTGACAGCGCTGAAAGCTGAAAAATGGCTTGGGCAGGAAGGGGGTTTTCGTGCACAGTAGAGAAAAATGCTATAAATCTATCCCCTATTTTGTAGACGCTATAACTTTTGCACAAACCAATCAATACGCGCTTATTGCGATTTTTTTTTTTTTTTACCAAAAATATGTAGAAGAATACGTATCGGCCTAAACTGAGGAAAATTTTATTTAAAAAAAAAAAAAAATGGGTATTTATTATAGCAAAAAGTAAAAAATAGTGTTTTTTTTCCAAACTGGACGCTCTTCTTTTGTTTATAGCGCAAAAAATAAAAACCGCAGAGGTGATCAAATACCACCAAAAGAAAGCTCTATTTGTGGGAAAAAAAGGACACAAATTTCGTTTGGGAGCCACGTCGCACGACCGCGCAATTGTCATTCAAAGTGTGACAGCGCTGAAAGCTGAAAAATGGCTTGGGCAGGAAGGGGGTTTTCGTGCACAGTAGAGAAGTGGATAAAATATCAATGTACTGTATGCTGTATAATGTGACAATGCTGCTTCTAGCCATGGTGTTAGAGGAGTTTGGGTGTCCCCCAGGGTTCTCACCCAGGCAGGCTGAGGGTTCCTGGATGTGTGCATCTTTAGGAGAGAACTGGCCTTTCAATTTTCTCTAGTGTGGAAAATCCCAGGGGTTCTGGAACTTGGAAACTTTGTAGAGTATTTGGTGGGATGAAGCTTTGAAACCCCGCTACATGATTTTTTTGGCAACTAGCATCCTGATAATGTACTATATATATGTATACCCTTCAAAATATGTCATATACTTATGAATTGAAATAACATTTGCTTTACATTATTCTCTTATTGAGTAAATAAGCTATAAAAGAGACATGTTTACTGCATCTGGGAATTCAGCAGGTCTGTATAAAAATTTTAAGGGCCATCAAAAATTAGTTGACTCAATGATGGCATCATCGAATGCTCTGCCAAACTCTTTTTCAGAATTTCCCATGAGCATTTGAAAGAAAATCTAACCATGTATGGCCAGCTTTAGAGCTTTAGTGGATGACTTCTGCAACAGCAAAACTGACAATGACTGAAGAACACTTAAAGCGGAGGTCCACCGTTTTTTTTTTTTTAAAAGTCAGCAGCTACAAATACTGCAGCTGCTGACTTTTAAAAAATGGACACTTGCCTGTCCTGGAGTCCAGCGATGTCGGCAGCCAAAGGCGAGCAATCCTTGGTGAGGGAATCGGGAAGTGAAGCGTTGTGGCTTCACTGCCTGGTTCCCTACTGCGCATGTGCTAGCTGCTCTACGCTATCCTACTGGTCCCCGCTCTGTTCTGGGAGCCGTGGGGGGGGGGGGCGCGGGAAGTGGCGTGTCACTGCCAGGAAGTGGGTGCAAATACCTGTGTTTTACAGGTATCTGCACCCCCCCTCCCCCCTGAAAGGTACCAAATGTGACACCGGAGGGGGGGAGGGTTCCGAAAAGCGGAAGTTCCATTTTTGAGTGGAACTCCGCTTTAAGTTCTTAAGGCCCCTTCACACTCACAAATGAGGCGGTTAACGATTACATGCAGGAGACCTAATGGGTGTTCCTGGAGATTAGCTGTGGGTGGAATCCCATTGAAAGCATTTAGAGGCTGACAACTCCTGCAGCTAATCATGGCAGCTCCCATGAAATCGCTCATAAGCCCCATACACACTATCATTTTTTCTGCAGGTTTTTGTCTTCAGGTTTACCAAAACCATCTAATATGAGGTCAAACCTTAAGGCCCCTTTCACACTTAGGAGTTTTTCAGGCGGTTTAGCGCTAAAAATAGCGCCTGAATACCGCCTGAATACTCCTGCCCCTGCAGTCTCAATGTGAAAGCCTGAGGGCTTTCACACTGAGGCGGTGCACTAGCAGGACCGCTCCAAAAGTCCTGCTAGCATCATCTTTAGAGCGGTGAGAGAAGCGGTGTGTTTACTGCTCCTTCACCGCTCCTTCCCATTGAAAGTAATGGGAAACCGCGGTAATACCGCCGGCAATGCACCTCTGCAGAGGCGCATTGCGGGCGGTATTAACCCTTTTTCGGCCGCTAGCGGGGGTTAATACTGCAACGCTAGCGGCCGAATACTGCGGCAATTCCGCGGCAATTCCGACGGTATAGCGCCACTAAAAATAGCGGCGCTATACCGCCACTGCACCCACAGCTCCAGTGTGAAAAGGGCCTAATGCCCTGTACACACGATCGGATTTCCGATGGGATAAAATCCGATGGATTTTTCCATCGGAAATCCGATGCAGCTGACTTCCATCAGTCTTGCCTACACACCATAGGTCAAAATTCCGACCGCCCAAAACGCTGTGACGTAAAACACTCTGACAAGCCGAGAAAAATTAAGTTCAACGCTTCTGAGCATGCGTCGACTTGATTCTGAGCATGCGTGGGTTTTTTGTCCGATGGAGTTCCACACAGACGATCCTAATGTGCTATCGTTTCTAATTTAAAACAGGTTCTATTTTTTTATACCGATTGAAAAAAGACCGATGGGGCCCACACACTATCGGTTTGTTCGATGAAAAAAGTCCATCGGTCTTTTTTCATCAGAAAAACCAATTGTGTGTACGCGGCATAAGAGTTTCAATTCGTATTCAATCAGGCAGGCCCTTGCACTACATGGTTTTGGTAAATCTGAAGACAAAAACCTGCAGAAAAACTGATAGCATAGGTGTGCGCAGCCTATTGCATTAGAGTGTGCACCATGAAGCTCAAACGTGTGTGTGTGTTTGTCTACATGTATATGACCCTGGCACTTTGATCGCCCTGCCAGCACAGTGAAAGAAGTGCGTAAACACTTCTCTCTGCCAATCATGCCGCATACACACGACCATTTTTCACGACGTTAAAAATGCCATTTTTTAAATTGGGCATTAAAAACGATCGTGTGTAGGCTCCAGAGCATTTTTAACGACGTGAAAAATGGCCTAAAAAAAATGAGAACCTGCTCTATTTTTTCACGTCGTTTTTTTTTAACGACGTGAAAATCAGTAGTGTGTATGCTTTTACGAGGGGAAAAAAATGCGCATGCTCAGAATCAAGTATGAGACGGGAGCGCTCGTTCTGGTAAAACTAGCATTCGTAATGGAGATAGCACATTTGTCACGCTATAACGGACTGAAAAGCACAAGGCTGAAAAGTGCGAATCGTCGCTCAACAAACTTTACTAACATGAAGGGTGGCGCCATTCGAACGGAACTTCCCCTTTATAGTGCCGTCGTATGTGTTGTACATCACTGCGCTTTGCTCGAGCGGTTTTTTTAATGAACGTGTGTATGCAAGACAGGCTTGAGAGGAAACAAGAAAAATCACGTCGAGAAAAACGTTGTTTTTGAAAATGACATTAAAAACGATCGTGTGTACGCGGCATAAGAGGGAGATCTTTCTTATCTTCCTGCCGGTGTCTTGTCACATTCGGCTCCCCATCACAGATTGCTCCGGAAGTGACGTGGTGTCGGGGGTGCCTAGGCACACCCTAATCACCCCATGAGCTTGTCACATTTGGCTCCCCATCACAGATTGCTCCGGAAGTGACGTTTCGACGCCACCATCTTGCTACACCCCGGATTTGCAGGAGTGTGGGGTGTAGCAAGATGGCGGCGACGGAACGTCACTTCCGGAGCAATCTGTGATGGGGAGCCGAATGTGACAAGCTCATGGGGTGATTAGGGTGTGCCTAGGCACCCCCGACACACCCTGTGCGCACGCCTATGACTGATAGTGTGTATGGGGCTATAGAGAGATTACCTGTGAATAATCAGCCCTGGATACAGAGTCTGCATGCACACAATGTACAAGCTTTGACTGGCTCAATAGGAACCAAAGTTCGCTTATGTCCAAATTTAGGGCTGTATAGCCACTATGAATCACTATGAATATAATCTGAGGATTCCCGAAGCATCAGCAGTGAAATAAGTGTTGCTAACATTAACGAGCTGCAGCAATTTAAGAAAAAAAAATGGTGTCTTCTAAGATCAGACATTATGTACATTACTATCTCTAGATGAAGGCTAGAGGCTGTGATTTTAAAGATTCAAAAGATCTTATACTTGAAGATAAAAAATGTATTCAGCTTTAAAAAAAACATCTTTGAAAGAAGAGCTGCTAGCTGACCCTGATCTTAAACTAGACAAAGCTGTGTGAATCTACAGAGTTATGGAGACCATTAAAGTACAAGTGTAACCCAGTGCAGCCGCTCTTCTGCCCACGCTTGCCCCCGCAGCGGATGTGCTGTGGAAATATTTGCAGTGCTGGGATTCTGTGTTTGTGATGCATGGGCCGGCTTGTTCTTTCTCCCGCTTTACCCCCACACTCCTTCCCTCCTGCCCATGCTGCTATCTTTTCTCCTGTTTTGTAAATGAGCTGTGCAAATGGAAGGTTGTGTCTGCAGGCTACAGGCTTTCTTCTCACCCTGAGCTTCCCTGCAGTAAGCGGCAGCTTTATGGGAAATTCTACGCCACTTCTGCTCTCTCCCTCCCTCCTGGCAGTCAGGTCAAATCCAATCAGAGGACAGGGAAGTGAGAGCTAATGGAAGCATCAAAAGAACTTGCTGGGCAGAATCCACTGTCCCTAAGTTCTAAGACCGAGAACTGAGCGATCACATGACTTCACTGAGCAGAGAGCGGATACTGTCAGTGACTGGCTCTCTGCCCTGCCCCTCCAGTGCTCACTGGAGCGCTCGACTGTGGAGGGGGTGGGAGGCATGCTGAGAGGCTGAGCTAGCTGCCAATCAGTCATCTGGGTAGACTCTGACATTAAATTTGGGATCCTTGGAAAGCCTGGATTGGCTCTGTGACATCAGCAGACTTTAGCCCATTGTCAGATGAATCTGGCGCAGAGCTAAGTGCACTCCTGTGACCCACATGAGAAGTATGGCCAAACAAGCTTTGGCCATTGTGATGAGTCACTTTGGGTGGGGGGTTGGAGGAACCCAGCTTACCTTAGAGGGGTCAGGAAACTCCTTTTTCAGCTCCCCAGGCCCCTCTTATGTGTAAGACACCCTGTGTCTATTAGGGGCACAGGGTGACCTGAGAAGCTTAGTCTGGTCTGCTATAACCAGACTCTTAGTACAACCACACTGGACTCAGAATTTCGTTTTACCCCTGAACCAGCCTGGTTGTCTATGTTTAGAACAATGACATGGACATAAGAGTTTCCTTAAGTGTCCCACTGACAAAGTTGACTGCATGCCGAGTTTCTGTTTATAAGATGTGTTGAAATGTTTAAATGTACCTGTGGCTCATGTTATTGGATGCAAAGCTTACCCCGCCCTGTGTCTCTATGCCAACAAGGAGTGGGGGTTGTCCCCAGGGACATACTTGTGTCTGTTCTTCAATAAAAGTCTATGCTTTTATCCACCCTACACTAAGTTATGGCTAGTGACGGGGTGGGCTAAGGGATCTTGGATCGTGCTGGTACCGGGCAAGGGAAGATTATACAGCAAACATACTCCTGAGGAGTACGGGGGTCCATCACAGCTGTACTTCTCTTTTAAAGCACAGTACAGGTGTAGACCAGAAAGAGAGTGGGGAGGAGAGACAGTCAAACTTTGACATGGTTTGGTTTAGCAGTGTTCATTATGAGTATACCCAACTTTGTAACTATGTAGTATGGTATGACACAGAGAAATGGGGAAAATGCCTTTTTCATTGGTAGTCAGTAGGAAGAATAAAACCCTTACAGTGGTGGTCAGAATGCCACATTGACAGATAGCTAAAAATATCTTTGGTGTAAAGCTGCTGGCTTTACCAAGTGCCGTTGGTCCTGCAACTATGCAGACATCATCAAATGGGAGGTCAATCAGCTACAGCTCAAGGAACCCCTAACAACTTTTGAAGGAACCCTAGTTAAGAATGGTTGGTATAACATGTCTGCACATATCTGCAGAATCCTTCATAAGCCTTCAGTTATGACCAAATGGTAGCCTGTTCCAAAAACCAAAGCATTTGAGTGTCCTGATAGTTCTAAAACTTGGCCCATGACAAATCCAATAGGAATGTGTGGAGGTGGGAGGTAGCAGCAAACTCAAAGAGTCAGAGCTTTGTCAGGCTGAACAGCCAAACATTTGGCCTTAACTATAGTTTTTTGTGGCTGCTGAAAGTATGTGTAGGCCCCTCCAGCCATTTGCAATTTATACCTGTAGTGGTATTTTGTTTAGTGACCAAGCCACCATAAGCAAACATAACTATTTTTTAGCACAGATGCCTCCCGTGCATGGGTATCTGCTATGCTGAAGACCAGCTCTTCTCGAGTCAAAGAATACTGCCACACTATGGGACGTCCTGTGTGACATCAGGGCACCCTAAAGCAAGACTACACATTTTTTTTTATTTCAGTGGCTTTTTTTTCTTTGCCAATTCTTATGTTGTGTTTACTAAGAAGTGTTGTAAATACACATTTATTGTTCCTAAGACCCAATGCATGTAATCGTCCTTACAGCTTAGCCAAGGCTGAGCAAACCACATGACCAATATAATTCTTAAATGTCCCCATGTAAGTGTAAAGCTGGTATGGTATTTAACAGATCCAAGCAACAGCAGGCCTGCTAGGATCATCTATCAATGGTCAAAACTGTTTAAGTAAATGGATCCTGTTGGGAAGTGGGATTCCCAAGTGTTTGATATAGATATATCCGGCTGCACAGCAACGGTGACCTCACAGCGCTGGGGCGTCTGCTGAAAAACAAAGCAGTTGAGATTTAGTTACCTGGAGGTTTTGTGTGCTGCAGAGATACGCCACCTTATCTCTCAACTCAACGTTGTCCACATCTATTATTCATAGCCAAAGGAATCTCGTCAGCTTCCTGCTGCTGACTAACTGTGCCAAGGTTAACTCTCTGCTGCCCATTGAATAAGATGGTAAAGTTTGTAGGAATTACGGCAAAACAGTTCAATAAACAGCCATCTTGCATAAAATTAGTTTTTCCTGCAAAATTATTCTAAGGAGACCTGTGTTTTGCCCATCCTGGGCCAGGCAACTGGTTTTCATTAACCCCTTTCCCACATGATTCCCCGCCTGCATACACTTACATTTCCTTCACTTCCTTTCCAAAGTAGGGCAAAGAAACTGGTTCACTTGTCCCCCATGAGCCCAGAAGCGAATGTGCACCATTCTTCACTCCATCTTTTTGGCTACTCGGAGCAAAGAGAAATACACGGTACTTCCAGGTATGGAGGAGCATTTGACTCTTTCCCCATACATGATAGCTCTGATGCTTGGTGATTATCACAACTTAGAGCATTACACAAGGCATCTTTTCTTTGCTATTGGTAGCCGAATGGAGTGGCGGGGAAGGGAAACTGAGCGGGGGGGGGAGTTAAAATGTAAGCCATGCAAAAAAAAAAAAAAAACATAGACAGTACACCTCTGCAGTACATGCACATTTCCCCATGTCTATCCCTTTAAAGACCCTAAACATACATGTTGATTGACCAGAAATGCACTGAACTACTATTTCTGTTGTGTGCTGACAACACGCTGCAAATTTGTTGACTGAATATTGTCAGCCTTGTCCAGTTGTCTTATGCTAAACTACTCAACCGCCCCCTATCCTATTATCCGTAACATAGACATTTATCATTCTTTAGTCCCAAGATCATAACTAGATGGGCTAATTAATCTCCTTGATACTGTATAACACATGAAGTTTGCACAAAACGGAAAACAGCTTAGGATTTCTACTATAATCATCATGTATTTCATCACTTTGTAGCGCTATCCCTGCAGAAGCCACTGGTGATGATGGGTCCTCTGCTCTGTCACAACTCCTTACCACTTGAGCTCCAGAAGATTTTACTCTCATTATGACCAGGCCATTTTTTTGCTATTTAGCACTGCACTTCTATAACTGGTAATTGCACAGTCAGGCAACTCTGTACCCAAACGAAAGGTATATAATTTTGTCCACACAAATTTGGGGGGGGGGACCAATACTTTCTGCTATAAAATATATCCAATAAAAAAAATGAAAAATAAAAAATGTACCAATAAGTGTACATTGATTGGTTTGCATGAAAGTTAAAACGTCTACAAACTATGGTATATATTGGATTTTATTTATACACTAATAACGGTTATCAGTGACTTATAATGGGACTGGGATAGTGTGGTGGGCAATCTATCACTGACTGACACTGGGGGAAACTGACTAACTGCCACTGACCTCACCAGTGACACTTAAAACAATGATCACAGCTAATAATCTGAAATTGACAGAAATGTTAGCCTAACCAAAGGCCATTGACTTTCACCGCAATAAGGCTAAACCCCATTAAACTAGCAAACAGCATTAGTAAGAATTGCATCAACTGTGAAAGCTTAGGTGGCACAAAGAAATAGCCTCACTGTAACTCTTGGCAATGACTATTGAAAAATTGTCCCTCTGCACATGCAGCCCAACAAACAGGTACCTCTGTAGGTGACTGAAAAGTACCTAATGCCTACCTGTCAGTGTTGGCCGGCTTTCACTGGGGCCCTTCTGTATGTGGTGCACATGTAGCTATCCCTTTAAGACTGTACACAAGGAATGGCCGATGGGTAGCTAAGTAAGGGGAAAACCCTAAATGCAGTAACTGTATACATGAAAGGGTTGAACTCGGCAGTTACGCTTTATGTGAAAGACAGCAGGGAAAATAGAAGAGACTTGTTTTGGAATATGTTTCCTCACTATAAATGGGTAAATAAAACAAGTCAATAAACTATCAACAAAGCAGATTAGGGTGGTTTTTATATACCAATGCCTGGATAAAAACAGGTACCTCTGTAGGTGACTGAAAAGAACCTAGTGCCTACCTGTCAGTGTTGGCTGGCTTTCACTGGGGCCCTTCTGTAGGTGGTGCACATGTAGCTATCCCTTTAAGACTGTACACAAGGAATGGCCGATGGGTAGCTAAGTAAGGGGAAGACCCTAAATGCAGTAACTGTATACATGAAAGGGTTGAACTTGGCAGTTACGCTTTATGTGAAAGACAGCAAGGAAAATAGAAGAGACTTGTTTTGGAATATGTTTCCTCACTATAAATGGGTAAATAAAACAAGTCAATAAACTACCAACAAAGCAGATTGGGGTGTTTTTCTTATACCAATGCCTGGATAAAAAATGTAAACAAAAATTTTGAGCCGGTAGGTTTTGCTCTCTGTGTGCATTCCAAAGCTTCATTATTAACTCTTATTGATGTGTACCTTTAAAGTGATGCTTTTAATCAAATCTCAAAGACATCATAGCATTTATACTGCACTTGTCAATTTTTCAGCTAAAAAAATTATAAATGCGTACAATCTTGTTGTTGGGTCAGGGATGTCTGACATTTATTGATGATTACTTCTGTTCATCGTTATAACTTGAGAAAGAAAAGGATGTGTCACTGTCATCATCATCCCCTTCATAAGTTCCAACCACTTCTGTACTCATCGACAAAGAAAAAGGATGGGCATTACTGTTCCCATGAGCACAACTGCATGTGAAGATTGAGAAAGAAAATGTGTTAAAACTACCACTTGCAGTCTCTATTGGATGTTCCAGACAGAGGGACAATGCAGAGGGGCAGGAACAGAGCATTTTCATCCTGTAACAGAAAGCGCCTGAACAACGACCTCCATGGCAATTATTTTAATGAAAACTGCAGATTAAAAAAATATATATATATTTTTTTAAATTACATTGAAATTCCCTTCCACAGGTGGTGGTCTCAGCGGAGGGCATCGATACTTTAAAGAAAATATTAGATAAGCACCTGAACGACCACAACATACAGGGATATACAAGGTAATACTGACATATAATCACACATATAGGTTGGACTTGATGGACTTGTGTCTTTTTTCAACCTCACCTACTATGTAACTATGTATGTTACATTAAACATATTAAAGCTTATGTTTGGTTTTAATTTCGAGTTTCTGTGTGTTTTAAAATAAATTTCTACTTTAGATTTTGATCTTCAGAAAGACCTCATTGCCTTGTTGACTGTGGCTTTGTTACTTAAGTCATGGTACCTTAGCAACCATCCGGATCAGGGTGACCAGTCTGAAAGTAGAAGTCCTGTTTTGCTCATGTTTCAAGTCAGAGACTCTGAAAATATTAAAGCTATTACCCCAACACAACAGTCAAAGAATTAGTATTTTTTGGAGAAGAAAGGAGTAATGGTAACCCATATTCTCTCTTTTGCCTTTAAGCCCCCTCCTGCTGTTCGTGTTTCTGCTGCCCACAGTAGGTAGGCACCATGAGGCAGCATGCCAGAGATTATGGGAAATAAGAGACCTTTTTTCCAAAAAAATGCTACAAACTAGGCACACGTTGCCTGATAGTGCTAGTTACTATTCTGTAAATGTCACAGAACAATAACTTATGAATATCTGAGACATCTCATAGCTTTGGGACAGAATCATGCGTTTTTAGCCCCAAAGACTTTAATGGGAGCACCTGAAAAACATGCCTTCAAATCTATGGGGCCAAACACATGTAATTCTACTTCTGTACTCCAAGTTGCATGTACAAACATACAAAAAGAAAATAACACCTCTAATTAACCCTGCTATGCTCATGCTCAAGTGTGGATGGGGACTAAGGAAATCTCATGACCAGACAAAGGTGAATTGTGCATTTGGGGAAAGCTACAAGGCAACAGAGAACAATGCAAACTGATCCTTGGTGTGTTATTAGCCTAAATCATTTTGAAGGGTGGTGTGATTAAAGTGGTTGTAAACCTTTACATCAGTGTATACCTATTGAAGTGACTGGCTTCAGGTGATATACAGAGATGAAAGCATCCTCCCACATAAGCTGTATCTATTTATCTGCAGCCCTCTCTTCTCTAAAGCCTCCTAAAACAAACAAATAAAAGGCTTTCTTTGAGCTCCAGCAGGCAGGGGGCAGAGATCTGATGTCACACACTGTACAGCCTTCAGGAGTAAGCTTAGTGTAATTCGAGAACAGTGTAGGCAAAGGACATACCCCCTCTACACAATCTCATAGGGAAACATGTACAGCTAAGGCAGTCAATCACCTTCTGTGGAGGTGTGCTGGAGGGGAAGCGGGGCTGTCTCCTGAGATTCTGTGATGTTGGGATATCCTGTAAAAAGGGACTAATACAGATAGGGGAGAGTGGGGAGACAGAAATCAAACTTGGTGCTTTGGTTTGAGGCTAGCACACACTACAGAGGGATATACCCTGTTCATTTTACATTTCAGAGGTTTACACACACTTTAATTTACAACCACATTGGCATTACACCATACAATATGGTAGCTTTGGCAGCCTTGGTATGAGAATCACATGGTATAATAATGCCCTTTAGAAAACTGTTGCCACAGATCTTCTTGCCGTTATATAGACTCATTTTATGGCTACACAAAGAAAATGCTTTCATACCCATTACGATGCCACACAAAAATACAATAAAAAATATAAACACCACAATTCCGTTTTTAATTTCAATAAAAAATATCTATTTATTCATATATCTAATAATTAAGGCAATAATCTTTCATCATTAACTGGTTTCACACATTTTCTTCTACACATAGAACACGGCCTCAGCAGAACCTAAAATGTTATGTATACCTAAGAATAGATGCCAACAGAGCTGGGTTTCTATATAATGTACAGTGATCTTGTTACATTATTAGGTCCCTAGCAAACTTTTAAGTCTTACCAGGATACGGTTAAGTTCAGCCAATAATCTGCTGAAACTGTGACCAGATCCATCCAATACTTACAAACCTCAAGAGGTTTACCCATGAAAGTTTTGGTGTGTATTGTAAAGATATATAGTACCCATTTCTATAGGTTAATGTATGCTGCTCCCCTCAAATAAAGGGCATAATTCTCCAATGTGGTAGGTAGCTGCTTATTCTTGCCTACTGCGGAAAGTTGACTAGTCTTCAAGGACATTGGTAACTAATGACCAACCTCAGAGTTTGCCCCTCTGCCTCATGTCACTGGCATAACCTAAATAAAGCAGAACTAAACCATCCAATCCTTTACAGCCAAGGTAGCTGCCATCTTAGCTTTTGTTTGACCTGCAATGTAATCAGTCATGACACCAACCGTTTGATGGCTTGATGGTTCGGTTGAAAGCAAAAGCATCCATGACTGTTATCATTCAGAACATGCCTTGAATATAACTGTTTTGGGAAAGAGTTAAATCGATGTGTTTAGTTCTACTTTAAGTTTCAAAATATGTTTGCTGCATAGATCAGTTGGTTAGGAACCCAATCCTACCAGGCTATGAGGCTGCCAATTTTTTCGGACTTACCCAACTGCGCAGCAGACACATGGGCAGTTTACTTGACCCAATAGCGGTAACCACTGACAAAAGCAGGCTGTCTTTGGGATCTTCCCTGGCAGGACAATAACTAATTCAACTTTCCAACAACCAGTAGGTAAGGACAGAACAGCCCTAGAACTGGGGTAAGGGCACTCCATTAGGAGGGTACTATTTATCCAATAGTAGAGGGTGCCTCTTTACAATACTCAAACATTTTTCAGTTGAGAAAAATCTAAATACACCCATTCTCTAGAGGCCACCATGGAAGTCTGAGATCAGAACTGTGCTGGAAAAGTGGGGAATGCTGAGAGAACATCTTATATAACCAATGGATATAATCATTTTTCAGAGAAAGAGAGTCTGTTTCCAGTTATTTCAAGGAGTCATCAAGCATTCTTAATGACACCCAAGGGTGCTTTGCAGTATACAGCTTCACAGTTTTTGGTCAATATCGGCATTCATTTGATTATAAATTGCTTACAAAATTCTGTAAATGTTGTACAAAGATTGAATCCCCCGTAACCCAGAGATGTCCATTACCATTCATGCTTAAAGGCTTGGGTTTGTGTCACCATCCATATTAAGCAGTGTGTATACAGGGATGTAAATAATATGGAAATCTTATGTAAAACTATTAGTTACGCTTAGGGTATAAAATCTGTTAGGAAAGAAATAGAAATTACTTATTAAATACAAAAAATTGCTCGCAGTGCTGAACTCTGGTGCCTGCTGTTTGTATTGTGCATTATGAAAAAGCTTGATAATGATGTTAGCCTGAAGTTGGGGGTTATCTGCATGGTAAAAAGTCAATACTGCAGAGAAAAGTGCACTTATGTTTATTTATGGTGTCCCGTGTATAATGAAAGAAGCTAGGCATGGGAAGACTCAGGTGAATCATCTACTGTGACATGAATAATTCTATTAACAATGATCAGGCTAAGCCACAGGTCACGTAGAATAACAGTCTGCTCTCCAGCCTTTGGTTTGTAGATCCCCCTCCTGTCCATTTGCTTACTCCTGACATTTGCGCTATTGATTGAATCAAGTTTACAAATTTGTGTTATAGTGATGGTGAGGTACAAAACATATTTAAAGCCCAACTGTGGGAATAGTGAAACTCTTGCCTTGTAGTAGGGCTGCGTCTGCACTCAAGGGTTACATGCTCATTTAAGTGTCACTAATCCCACCTCATCAAAAAGAAAAATTGGTGTATTACATGCTGCTCATACTCACTCAGTCACTATAAGATTCTTTCTGTATTCTGCAAAAAACGTGATTGATCCTGCTGCTCTCTATCTCCCCCTTCTGTTCATGTTCCTAATTCAGCTAGGGATTTTACAGCTGTGGTGGTAACTCTGCACATGCTCAGTTTTCAGTAAATTTCTATGCTGGGCATTTCCTCCCTATCACATCTGAGCAGCCCATGTAACTATAGAGTCACACATGTGGGCAGCCCACTCCCTTCCTCCTCCTCCATGCCCACTAACCAACTAAACACAATGGGGGGGGGGGCGGGATATTACATGTAGATTAATGGAGGCTTTATCTCCCTCTTAGCCTAAGACACAGGCTGAAGGGGGGGGGGGGTGACACAGCCTGTAACTGGCAGAAATCCGCCCACACCATGTTATTTCTACAAAATAATAAAGATTTTGTTTCAAATATAGATTTGTATGCCAATTTAAAACAGTTTATTGATATTATTTTTACTCTGTATTTCAAAGGCTGTTTTAGTTTTTATTTTGAACCTGTGACCAGCGGCAGAGAACTAAGTTCCTCCTGCTTATGTTTCCCTGCAGACAGGCTATGAAAGAGCTAGGTCACATGACAGTTGTATTTCAATTAGAAAAATTATACTTATGCCGCATACACACGATCTGACCTTTTTCCGACCAAACTCCCATCGGAATTCCGACGGAATTCCATTGGAAAAAAATAGAACAGGTTCTATATTTAAATTCCGATGGAATTCATCGGAATTTCTCCGATGACAGTTGGAATTTTCGATGAAAAAACTTAGTCGGACTCTGTCTGACTTTTTTCATCTGAAATTCCTATCGTGTGTACAAGGCATTAGATGTTTTTTTAATGAAAATAATTACAGTGCCATCATCTATATACAGAAATAGAAGGGACAATGTAAATTAAACAGTGTGTGTTTAGTATCACTTTAATATCTAGGGGACAGGAAAATCAGTTTTAATTGCCAATCCTCCCCTCCCCCGGCAGATGGCGCTGCCCTATGTTCCAGCAGTGGAGTGTTCCTCTGCGTCCTTATGTCCAATGCAGGGCATCTAGCCACCAGAACCCTGCAGAGGGAGAAGAGGTCTTGCAGCACAGGCGCTGAGGATCAGCTAAGCAAAAATGTTTTTCTCAGTTTACTAGACATAAACGATCACTTAACCTTTGCAGCACAGGGGCAACCCCACAGCAAGGGAGAATTTTTCATTTTTTTGGTATGTGTATCTAAAACCAAACCTTTTTTTTTTTCAGATTGGGGATTGTAATCCCTATCTGTTTTGCTTTTTAATGTCTACATCCCAACCTGGGGTGATTCACACTCTCTTGAGTGAGGATCACTCAAAAATTTGAGTCATCACTAGAACAAGAATAGAGAGGAAATCTTCCAACAGTCACAATTGTTCTGCTGACAACTCATCTCATAGGTGAGTTTCTCTCATTTTTAAGGGATATCCTTTCACTTCTTGTTGTGTCTCGCGGACAGAGAGGAAGGTCCCCAATGGGGATGACAGATGTAAAAAAAATGTGGAAGGGGTTTTGTCCATTCACTTCTCCATTCGTAATACGTTTTAGGTTTAGATACACTTTAGCCTGTTGCCCTTTCAGCAAAGAATGTGGGCTTTTATTCCCACCCACCACACATATGCATCCATGGGCAGCCAAAGTTTATGTGCTGAGAGCTTGGGACAGACAGGAACCAGTGATACCAAGAACTTAGCATATAGCAGGCTTCATCTAAAGAGAAGGTGGCCCTAGAGACGTCAGTAAGCAGATGGCCAATGTAGACTAGTCAATGAGTGTTAAGACAGGGGAAGGAGTCAAGGAAAGCCAAGCACTTCACTTAGGGTCACCATACATGTTACATTCTGACCATTCAATCCTTGTCCAATTAACTTTAGATCTACCAAAACTATGTAATATAAGAACCTTCCTAAACTATCCAATCAATCTGTAGCCAATCAGGCAGGGCCTTGTATTACATAGGTGTTGATAAATTGTCTAATCAGAATGTAATGTGTGTGGGGAACTTTAGGAAGATCAAGTACACTAAATACCTTTTGGAAATGAAGGACAGTGGACAGATGCCGCAATGGCAAGAAGATGTAGACATGTGTAATGGTACAATAATGGAAGTCTCTGTGTATCACCCTAAGGATATGTATGTTCTGGTTTAGAGAAGAAAAGCTTGTTCACAGATCAGAGTAACTAGATGGTTTCACCCCCATTGGGGTCCCCAATGATAGTTTAAAAACGGGGAATTCCAGATGTGACGGAGACAGGAATTAGTGACACACACATGGGAATACACCTTTTAGAAATAACACTTTCATTAAGTGGTGTGAATCATACGTCTTAATTAACTAAGCTATTACAATTTTTTTTTGCTAAAATGACTGTTATTTTCAGCAATGAGAGCAAAAAAAGTCACATGGCTGAAAATATAGTTACAGCAAATAATTCCATGTATAATAGCTTAGAGCAGGGTTCTCAAACTGGCGGCCCTCCAACTGTTGCAAAACTACAAGTCCCATCATGCCTCTGCCTGTAGGAGTCCTGCTTGTAATGCTGTGTACACACGATCAGTTTTACCGATGAAAACAGTCCGATAGACTTTTCTCATCGGACAAACCGATCGTGTATGGGCCCCATCTGTCTTTTTTCCATCGGTGAGAAAAAATAGAACATGTTTTAAATTTATCCGATGGGGAAAAAAAACGATAGCAAATTCCGATCGTCTGTGTGGAACTCCATCGGACAAAAAACCCACTCATGCTCAGAATCAAGTCGACGCATGCTCAGAAGCATTGAACTTCATTTTTCTCGGCTTGTCGGAGTGTTTTACGTCACAGCGTTTGGGACGGTCGGATTTTAGACTGATGGTGTGTAGGCAAGACTGATGGAAGTCAGCTTCATCGGAATTCCGATGGAAAAATCCATCGGATTAGAATCCATAGGAAATCCGATCGTGTGTACAGGGCTTAACTGTCAGCCTGGCAATGCCTCATGGGACTTGTAGTTTCGCAACAGCTGGAGGACCGCCAGTTTGAGACCCTTGGCTTAGAAAATTAAAGCAGTAATAAACCCAAAACCAAATACATTGAAGATATTGCAGCTTACCATCACTTAAACATGGTGGCAGCATTAGTTTCCTTTTCTTTTTCTTTTCTTTTCACCTAGTGATCCACCTGGTAACACACTTCCTGTCTTAGGGTGGGAAGGAGCAACTTAGATACCGTTGGACAGCAGCATTGTCAGTCTGTTACACACGGGCCAAATGCAGGACGGCATTGGTCATTTGGCCGGCTTTTGTCCGACGAGCATGCTGGAAAAACAGCAGCTGACTGGCTCCTGATCAGCGCTCTCAGCCAATGACTAGAGTGTTTTTCCTGTAAGAACACAACAGCTCAGCGGGGGAGATCGCTGTACTAACGTTGGATCGTTAGTACAGTGGCTCCAAACAGAGCTGACAGTTTTTTCATCCAACCAGCTGTGTGTACCATGCTTTGGATGTACCGACAGGTTTGGATGGACTTGACTAACAAATTAAAGCCAAATTTTTCTTTTGGGATAAATGTTTTACATAAATCATTGTAAGAACTCCTGTCAGTGGTAAATGGTTTATCTCAGGGGTAGGCAACCTGGGGCCCTCCAGCTGTTGTGGAACTATATTTCCCATGAGGCATTGCAAGGCTGACAGTTACAACTACTTCCAGAGGCATGATGGGACTTGTAGTTCTGCAACAGTTTGAGGGCCCCCAGTTGCCTACCCCTAGTTTACCTCAACCCACTTGCATCCGCTTTTGCAAACAGCTTGGTCTGGTACAGGAAGTTGTAAAATAACAGATTTACTGGCTGGATCACCAGATGAAAATGAAGGGAAAAGAGCCTAGAAGAGAAAATAAACTTGGCCACCACATCTAAGAATTGGTAAGATGCAGTATATTACATTTTTGGTTTAGGGCTTAATACGGCTTTAAGCCACACAAGCATACCAAATCAATTCTTAGCTGTTTGATTTGGTATGAAAACAAGATGTCATATAGGAAAATAGTCATGGTGGCTCCATGTAGATCCACTAGTCTATGTGCAGTGTTTTCATTGTTAGTACCACTAGAGTCAATCCAACTGTGTACATGCCACATGGCCAGAAGTAACCACACAAAATGTAATTTCACTTATATACAAATAGCCCCGATGTTTTAAACCAACTAAACTCAATTTTGTAGGTGTTTGGTTGGGTTGCTTCACAAATACAAAACAGAATGATATCACGCTGAAGGCGTAGGTCATATCTCTTGAGTGCACAGTGGCAGGCACAAGTATCTAAATGGCCCACTGAATGGCTCTGGCCAGATCCACTGAGAAAAAAGTCCGACCCTAGTTAGGGGGACGGTGGCAGCATCAAGCTTATTTGTAAAGGCTTTAAAGTTGTTTTTTTGTACACATGGTTAATGCCCAAGAAAGGACCCCCAAATGAAAACTGTTGTAGTAATTATAAATATCAGTTTTCATGTAACCCTGGCTTCTATCCCAGTTATCAGTTACTGTATGTCAGGTAAGTAACCTACAATAGAGGCAAGACTGTTTTTAGTTAACTGATAGACAGAAGAGACCTAAAGTGGAGTTCCACCCAAAAATTTAACTTTCGCTTTAAATGAAGGTGACCCCCTGACATGCCACATTTGGCATGTCATTTTTTTTGGGGGGGGGCGGATACCCTCTTTTTAGAGGCATCCAGCTCCCACTTCCTCCCAGGGCTCCGTGGCGCTAGAAGGGAGTTCACCTCTCCCCCCTCCCTCCGTGCAATCTTCTGGGACATGTCACAGGTCCCAGAAGATTGCCCGGCCAATCACAGCACGCAGCGCGGCTCGCGCGCCCACAGTCAGAATGCTGGCGCCACGGAGAGGAGGGGCTTCGTTCGCCCGCATTGCTGGACCGTGGAACAGGTGAGTGTCCGATTATTAAAAGTCAGCAGCTCCAATTTTGGAGCTGCTGACTTTTATATGGGTGGAACTCCGCTTTAAAGCAGAACGAAACCCTGCTGTCCTTTACAGCCAAGGAAGCCGCTATCCTAACCTCTCTTTGATCTGCAGTTGCACATGTAACCAATTATGACAGCAGCCATATGATGTCTTGACAACTTGGTTGAGAACACAAGCAACTGTGACAGTTATCAATTACAGCATGCCTTGAATGTAACTGCTTTAAATCGATGGCTTTAGTTATGCTTTAAGCACACATGTATCAAGCTAAAGGAAGGAAATAAAGACATGCTATGAGCTCTATTTTTTTTAGAATAGTGCAGCGTGCAGTTGGCTAACTGGCAATTCAATTTTATTTTCTGTTGGTTAAAGCTGAACTCCAGCCACAAACATTTCATTGACATATATTCCTCAATAGCCCGAAAGGTTATAAATCCACTTTGTGTGTACCAACTGCCTTTGCCAACCCAGATATTGCCAAAAGAAATTAACTAAAAGTAACAGTGCCATCATCAACGTGCTGCACATCAGAGCTGTAAGAGGGACCCGGCAGGTCCATCCACTACAGGCAGAATGCAGAAAACGACAAGAGGGGGCGGGGACAAGACCAATCAAGACAAGACCAATCATCCTGTACAAAGAGAGAGATCAGCAGTGACTGGTCTTTGCTACAGAAAGCTCCTGCATAGAGGCAGTTTCAAGCTGGGTAATTGCTCAGATAAGGAAAAAGTGCACAAAGCCACCAAGATTCAAGTAAGAATACACATGTCTCTTGTATTTAGGCAAAATTTGCTTATCCCATAGTTTAGCTTTAATGTGATGAGGTCACTGTGGGGTAATCTGTTTAATGTACCTGTAGTATGCATCAGTATTAACTCTCAGGGTATATATATAATTACAGTTTTATTCTGTTTATGAAGGGAATAGTGCAGAAGAGGCTTCTTTAGTAAGGCAAAAAGCATCCTGTACAGTATGTTGCAGTAACCCAGAGAAACGAACCTGCTTTTCTAGTTTTGGATGCTTTAAACCAGTTATCTCCAAACTTGGGCCCAGGGGCCAGATGCAGCTCTTTGCTTTCCTTTACTTTTCCTCCCACTGATACAATACACTATTCCCCCCACTGAAACAAACAATGGGGCATAATTCCAGCTATTGACAACAGCAATGGGGCAATATTTCTCCCATTGATGCCAACGACGGGGTGCTATTCCTTAAACTAATACCAACAATGGGACATCATTCCTCCCACTGACACCAATGATTGGGCACTATTCCCCCCTGACAGCAATGATGTGGCACTAATCCTTTTACTGACACCTATGATGGGGCACTATTTATCCCACTGACACCAACAATGGGGCACTATTCCTCCCACTGATACCAAAGATGCATTGTTTACTCCCACTGACACCAGGACAAATTCAACTCCCAATGGCCACAGTTCAGCCCCCTAAAGTGTGAAGGTCACTAAACTGGCCCTGTGTTTAGAAAGTTTAAACGAATCAGTGGTGGAATCTTATTGGTAACTTTTGCTAACTACATGCTGCAGATCATCATTGCTCTTTACACTGCTTTAAATAGGGTTGGTCACAGATGGACATAGGACTTCAAACATATTAAAGTGCCCACAGCACTTTATAGCTTCCTTTCTCATTGAGTAGGATAGGCCAAGTTGGAAAGTCTGTGTGTGATAACAGGTGTTTAATACAACATATCGCAATTGTTCTTACTACAGTACTTCCTAAGGTACCCCTAAACAGTCCCAACTTGCCTGAGAGTCGCATTGGGAAGCTTGATGAGAGGGGAACAAGAACATTTATGACCAGAATATGCCCAGTAGTTTTTTTTTTTTTCATTTTCTTTCAGCTCACTTTGATGCCTTGTACACACGACCAGTTTTCCCGACGGGAAAGCTGCCATGTTTGCTTTTTTTGGGAAAACCGGCCGTGTGTATGCTTCATAGCAGTTTTCCCGATGAGAAAACTGCCCGCAAAAAAATTAGAACCAGCTCTCTTTTTTCCCATCGTGATTCCCGGCGGTCTTTTTCCCGTCGCGAACACCGCTGGTGTGTATGCTTTTCCGAGGGGAAAAAAACGCGTATGCTCGTAAACAATTTGACGCATGCACGGAAGCATAAAACTTAATTTTGTGGGCTCGTCGTAGTCTTTGACATCACTGTGTACTTGGCATTCAAAAGTTCTGCGGTCTTTTGTGTGACAGTGTGTATGTAAGGCAGGCTTGAGAGAAATCCAGTCAGGAAAAGCGTTGTTTTTTTTCCTGACGGGAAAACCGGTCGTGTGTACGAGGCAAGACATTTAATTTATTCCATGTCTAGATTATACCATTTTCAGTTTACATAAGCTAGGTGTTCTTTAAAATGTTTAACCAGAGTCAAGGATCATCCTTACTAAAAAAATTATATGGACTGTGCAAACCAATTCATCAATCGCTATTCTTTTTTCCCACCTGGATGTTTCAATAGGAGGATATTTAAGCCAAAAAGTATTAAAGTTGTAAATAGCAAAAGATAAATAAGTTTATACTTTATCTGAGTGACCTGTCCATAAATATAAAGTCCTATGCTCTGTCCCCAGGTCAAACCACAGTGCTTAGTGTTGAGGGCTCCTCTGTGTTCTTCTGCTTGCTGGGCAGGGATTTAAGGTACTCCAGATGACGTCGAGCATCCTCCTGGTTTTGACGTACATAATACACCAAGTAGGAAATGACCATGGCAAACCAACCAAACATCGTGACAAGCATGGCCACGTCCGTGGTTTTCTTATAAGCATTGCACAGGTCAATATCTTTGACCACTTGAAGGAAGGGCTTGCCAGCATGTTCCTCCAGTACAGAACTAGCACACACAATTCCACTGGAGGAACTTGGGTCCAACTCTACCATCCTTATAAGTTCTTGAAGATCACAGTCACACATCCAGGGGTTACCAGAAAGATTTGTTCTTGCTTTCAGGTTAGCAAAGACCTCCTTGTTGACAGACACTAGTTTGTTGGAAGACAGGTCTAAGGAGTGTAAATGGTCACTTAAGCTCCTGAAAGCTGTAACATCCAAACGACCCAGGAAATTGTGGGACAGGTCTAGCTCCATAAGAACAGGGAGATTGCGGAAAGAATCTGATGGGAGGTAGGTGATCTGATTGAAGTCTAGGTACAGTCTGTTGGTGTCATTGGGAATGTCTTTGGGTACTTCTGTAAGCTGAGCATTGCTGCAACGCAAAGTCTTGTAGCCATCCTCCTGGGAGGCATGACAGCCCTTGGGGAAAGTCGTAGCTGACTGGAAGCAGAGGGACATAAGGACCAAGCTGTGTAACAATAGCCATGTTGCTAATGAGCGCCGGAGGTACCAGTCCAAGAAAGGCATGGCCGGCCAGCAGCATACTCAAGAGAGAGGTGGTTGGAAAGATGAGGCTCTGGACTTTGGGATTATTGGGTGTTCATATGATGCCTGCAACAAAGGAACCAAAGAGTAAGTATAATAGCATGCATGATATTACACAGGCAAAATTACATTACAATATATCAGGACACATACTACTTCCATCCTTTCAATGCAATGGTATATGGACATGTACCTCTCCACTCCTCCTAATGCATTGATATCAGGGCACATATGTCTCCCCTCTTCCAAATGCATTGATATCAGGACACATACCTCTCTAATTCTTCTAATGCATTGATATCGGAACACATACCTCTCCACTCATCCTAATGCATTGATATCAGAACACATACCTCTTCCATTCTTCTAATGCATTGATATCAGAACACATACCTCTCCACTCTTCCTAATGCATTGATATCAGAACACATACCTCTCCACTCTTCCTAATGCACTGATATTAGAAAACATACCTCTTCCATTCTTCTAATGCATTGATATCAAAACACATACCTCTCCACTCTTCCTAATGCATTGATATCAGAACACATACCTCTCCACACTTCCTAATGCACTGTTATAAGGACACATACCTCTCCCATCCTTCTAATGCATTGGTGTCAGGACACATATCTCTCCACTCCTCCTAATGGATTGACATAAGGACACATACTTCTTCCATCCTTCTAATGCAAGGATATCAGGACATATAACTCTCCACTCTTCATAATGCATTGATATAAGAATGTATACCTTTCCACTCTTCTTAAGATATTGATATCATGACGCATATCTCTCCCTATCTCCTAATGCAGATATTATGAAAAGTACCTTTCCTCTCATACTAATGTAGCGGGGTGCTAAATTTAGGGGAAGTGTTAAGTGTTAGTTGAAGTTCTTGAAACCATTTTTGTCCACAGGTGGAGTATTGGTGTACAGTTCCCTGTGGCCTGCAGGTGGCGCTGCCATAATGGGCCAGGGTTGAACCACTGATACAGTGCTGTGCCTTGTGCGTCCCCTCTCGGCAACCATACAGTGGGTGAGGTCTACCTGCGGGACATACTGGGAGAGGATATGAAAGGGGCAGATGCTGCCTGTTGAGGGTTCGTTGTCGGGGGTCCTACCCCAGGGTTCTTGTCCGCCCTGGGCACCTTTAGCCCAGGGGCGGGTCTGTGGTTCGTTGCCAAGGGTCCCAGGCACCTTTAGCCTTGGGACTGCGCCAAAGGTCTGGGCCCAGCACCTTCGGCTGGAGCCCATTGGGGATTGAGGAATCTCAGGGTGCCGCCTTGCGAGGGGACCCATATCCTAGATGAGGAGGCCGGGGGAGCAACCGTTCCGAAGGACTAGTGCGGAAGTCACAGTGAAGGAAGGGTCCCGGTAACTCTCTGGAGGGATGTCTTCTCCTTGAACAGAGACCAAGGGTAAAGTTCGAACGTCATTTCGGCTGCTAGTCCCAAGCTAGGGAGACTATTCGAATGGGCTGAGTCTGCTTGAGAATCGGAGCAGTGAATTGTGTAACGTTTGTGCCTGGACCTCTTCCACATCTTAAGCTGTCCTGTTCTCCCTCCAACCTATTCTGTCAGATACTGTGTTTTATAAGAAATAAACCTCTACGTTGGAGTTGCAGCTGGTGTGGACATTCAAGTTGCTGTGAGGATACAAGGACTTGTCTTTATTGAAAATAGAGGTGAGAGACATTCTCTGGTTGTCTAACTGTGGAAGACCCATCAACAACACCGCTCAACCTCTTCACATAGGAGGGTACGGGCTTGTGGTGCGGTGTGCCTCTCTCTTCCTGCGAGGAGCCAAAGTAAATGCAGGTAAAGAAAGGGGTCTGTGCGCTACACTAATATAGAGATCCCCAGACATATACCTCTTCCCTCCTCCTAATTAGTGATGAGCCGAACACCCCCGGGTTCGGTTCGCACCAGAACCCGCGAACGGACCGAAAGTTCGCACGAACATTAGAACCCTATTAAATACAATGGATGCGAACGTTCAAATTCTAAAGTGCTAATTATAACGACTATTATCCATGTTATTGTCCTAAACAGAGTTTGGGAACCCGGGTTCTGCACCAGGGGACATGTATCAATGCAAAAAGAAGTTTTAAAAACGGCCGTTTTTCGGGAGCAGTCATTTTAATGATGCATAAAGTGAAAAAAAAAAGTCAAATATTCCTTTAAATATTGTATCTGGGGGGTGTCTAAAGTATGCCTGTGAAGTGCCACGTGTTTCCCGTGTTTAGAACTGTCCCTGCACAAAATTACATTTCTAAAGGAAAAAAAAGCCATTTAAAACTGCTTGCGGCTTTAATGTAATGTCTGGTCCCGGTAATATGGATGAAAATCTTTAAGAAAAATGGCATAGCTATCCCATCACCCCCCCCCCCCCCCCCCCTACCCCAGCCCATTACCAGCCCCTTTGGGTCTTGTATGGATATTAAGGGGAACCCCGCACACAAAATAAAAAAGGCCCTATATACTCTGAACAGCCGTATACAGGCGGTGCATACAAGACATGGACTGTAGGTTTGTTCTTATGTAGAATCTGTTTGTAATTTTGAACAGCTACATTGTTTAAGTGTAGCTCCAGCCCAAATACCTATTTTTAAGCTTTTTGGAAAACATAGGGAAGGGTTATCACCCCTGTAACATTTGTTTTGCTGTCTGTGCCCCTGTTCAGAACATTTCACCTCACTTTGCGTCCCAATGACAACTGTTTTTGAAATGTGGTGTTTTTATTGAAACAAGGATTGGTGATAAAGCATCAGTAGAGAGGAGACACCTTTCTCCCATATTAATTCTTACAGGAGAGAATTTTCCTTCCAAGGGGTAGATTTCCTCTCACTTCCTGTTGTCTTCTTCCGTTTGCAAGTAGTAGTCGTTTGTAAGTTGGATGTTTGAAAGTAGGGACCTGCCGTATATACTCTGCAGAAATTGGCCCCTTAGGTGTTGGTGTTGGCACAACACTGTAAGCACTCACAGTTACTCTTGGTGGGTGCTGGAACGCCCTGCTGTCAACTATTATATCAGGAATTGTAATAACATATAATTGTTGAACAGTGGTAGTAAAAATTGGGCCTTTGATGGTGGTGCTGGTGCCACAACACTGTAAGGCCTGACAGTTACTCTTGGTGGGCGCAGCAATGGGCCCTGCTGTGAATTATTAGATCAATAATTATAATTGCATGCCCCTGTTGAACAGGGGCTGAAAAATTGGGCCTTTGGTGGTGGTGGTGGTGTTGACACAACACTGTAAGGCCTGACAGTTACTCTTGGTGGGCGCAGCAATGGGCCCTGCTGTGAATTATTAGATCAATAATTATAATTGCATGCCCCTGTTGAACAGGGGCTGAAAAATTGGGCCTTAGGCACTGGTGGCACAACACTGCAACCCCTCACATATACTGTACTTGGAGCACAGCAATGAGGCCTGTTGCAAAGTATTGCATCAAAAATTGTAATTACACGCCCCTGTTAAACAGGGGCTGAAAAATTGGGCCTTAGCCACTGGTGGCGGCACCCATAAACCAAAATGATCTTCCAAGCTATCATCATTAATCGGATCATTGAGGAGGAGGAGGAGGATAGCTAGTCAACATAACAGCACAGGAACTCAGCATCAGCATCAGTCTTGAAGGGATGTGACATTTTAAAATCAATTAGTCTGTTATATCAGCATCAGGTGTGTGGTAGCTGGTGGTGATCCAAGACTGGTTCATCTTGATGAAAGTCAGTCGATCAACCGAGTCGGTGGACAGGCGCACCCTGTGATCCGTGACAAATCCTCCAGCAGCACTGAATGTGCGTTCTGAAAGAACGCTGGATGCAGGACAGGCCAGTAGCTCAATTGCATACTGTGCAAGCTCTGGCCAGTGATCCATCCTCAAGACCCAGTAAGCCAGAGGATTTTCGGTGGGGAAGGTGTCCAAGTCTGACCTTGCCCCTAGGTATTCCTGCACCATGTATATCAGACGCTGGCGATGGTTGCTGGAACCGATCATACTTTGGGGCTGCGGACTAAAGAATTGTCTGAACGCATCGGTCAGACGGCCACCTTCCCCACCGCTCCTTCTTTGACTGCCCAAAGCCTCAGCAACTCGTTGTCCAGGACCAGGAGTTTGTAACCTCCCAGTCTCTGGGAACGCGTTGCACAGACCTTTCTGCAAGGCCTCCCGGAGTTGTCTCATCCTCTGCTCCCTCTGCGACGGTAACATAAGGTCCGCAATCTTACCCTTGTACCGTGGATCAAGGAGAGTGGCCAGCCAGTAATGGTCCCTCTCCTTGATCCGAAGAATACGAGGATCCTTCCGCAGACTTTGCAGGATCAGGGAGGCCATGCAGCGTAGGTTAGCTGAGGCATTCAGTCCGGAGTCCTCTGGGTCACTAAGGACGACATGATCCGCAGCCACCTCCTCCCAGCCACGTACAAGTCCACTGGTTTCTTGGGACTGTAAATCATCCCTAAAAGACTGCTGCTGATGATGCTGAGTGCCAGCCTCCACCTCCATGCTGACACAATCCTCCTCCTCCTCCTCCTCCTCCTCTTCCTGTGCGATGGGTGGGACAGAAGGAACACTGTCTGGGTAAAGGGGGCCTTGAGAGGCAAGGAAGTCCTCCTCTTCCTGCCTCTGTTCTGCCTCAAGTGCCCTGTCCATTATTCCACGCAGCGTGTGCTCCAACAGGTGGACAAGAGGTACAGTGTCACTGATGCATGCACTGTCACTGCTCACCATCCTCGTGGCCTCCTCAAATGGTGCCAGGACAGTGCATGCATCCCTGATCATGCCCCACTGGCGTGGTGAAAAAAACCCGAGCTCCCCTGACCCTGTCCTGGTGCCGTAGTTGCACAGGTACTCATTGATGGCCCTCTGCTGCGTGTGCAGCCGCTGCAGCATGGCCAACGTTGAGTTCCACCTGGTGGGCATGTCACATATAAGGCGGTTCTTGGGCAGGTTCAACTCCTTTTGCAGCTCAGCCAGGCGAGCACTGGCATTATAAGATCTGCAGAAATGCACACAGACTTTCCTGGCCTGCCTCAGGACATCCTGTAAGCCCGGGTACCTGCCCAAGAACCGCTGCACCACCAGGTTAAGGACGTGAGCCATACAGGGCACATGGGTCAGTTGTCCCTGTCGGAGGGCGGAGAGGAGGTTGGTGCCATTGTCGCAAACCACCATTCCTGGCTTAAGCTGGCGTGGCGTCAACCACCTCTCGGCCTGCCCCTGCAGAGCAGACAGGACCTCTGCCCCAGTGTGGCTCCTGTCCCCCAAACACACCAGCGCAAGCACGGCATGGCATCTTTTTGCCTGCGTACTTGCCTAGCCCCTTGAACGCCTACGGAGCACCGCTGGTTCCGAGGACAAACCACAGGAAGAGGCCATGGAGGAAGAAGAGGAGGAGGGGTGGAGGAGAGAGGTGTGTCACAACCAGTAGTAGCATTTTGGAGGCGTGGCGGTGGAACAACCTCCAACACTACTGCACCTTGTCCTGCATCCTTCCCAGCTGCCAAAAGAGTGACCTAATGGGCCGTGAAAGAAAGGTAACGTCCCTGTCCATGCCTGCTGGACCATGAGTCAGCGGTAATATGCACCTTACCACATGCCTGTAGAGAGCCGGAATCGCCTTCCGTGAGAAAAAGTGGCGTTTGGGAACCTGCCACTGAGGAACCGCACATTGCACAAACTCACGGAAGGGGGCCGAGTCTACCAACTGAAAAGGCAGCAGTTGAAGCGCTAGCAATTTAGCCAAGCTAGCATTCAACCGCTGGGCATGTGGATGGCTGGGAGTGAACTTCTTTCGACGGTCCAGCAGCTGGGGCAGGGAAATTTGCCTGCTAGAATCGGACGTCGGTGTACTGCTAGCAGAGTGGCCGCAAGTACTTGGCTGTGACACACCTAATTCTACACCTTCATTCCTCTCAGTGCAGGTTTCAGAGAGGACTGAAGGTATAGTGGGTTTGGAGATCCCAGCTGATGCGGTGCAAGGAGAGGTCCGCTTTGTTCTTTGGTGTGGGTCTTTAAGGTAGGCTTGCCAACGAGCTGCATGGCAGGTCAACATATGTCTGATCAAGCATGTGGTGCCCAAGCGGCTGATGTTTTGGCCACGCGATATACGCTTGAGACATATGTTGCAAACTGCAGCTGTGCGATCTGATGCACTCACCTCAAAAAAGGCCCACACCAAAGAACTTTTTGAATGACGGGCAGAGGCAGCGCCCTGCACAGGCGGAGCTCCGCGGTGTGATTCCGTCGGTGTGCTGCCCATACGCTGGCCACTCAAGGGCATCCTGCCTCGTTGGAGATGTGCCTCCTCCTCATCCTCCTCCTCCTCCTCTCTCCTATTAGGCACCCACGTGGAGTCAGTGACCTCATCATCCCCTCCCTCCTCATCACTGGAGCCAATCTGGCAGTATGCTGCAGCTGCTGGAGCATGACTGCCAGATTGGTGTCCTTCTTGAGCATCCCCTCTCTCTGCTCTCACGCTACTGCCTTCCTCTAGCTGGGTATCATCATCAGATCCTTCAAAACGCTGGGCATCCTCCTGGAGCATGTACCCAACACTGTGCTCAAACAGTTCGGGGGACTCCTCAGGAGGAGGACATGGTGGGTCTAGGGAAGGAGTGACTAATGATGACATTGATACCAGAGAAGAGGACGCTTTAGCAGCTGCTTTGCCAGTACCCTGAGCCTGGGTGAGAGAGGATGAGGAGGATGAGGTGGGCTTGGTCATCCACTCTACCAAGTCTTCGGCATGATGTGGCTCAACATGTCCAGCTGCCGAAAAGAAGGACAAGCGTGTCCCATGGCCATGTGCTGATGACAATGCACCGCGTCCACGACCAGCACTGTTGCCCCCAGACACAGAGCCTGCTTGCCCTCTTTTTTTGCCTCCTGACTGTCTGCCTCTCCTTGTTTGCCTTCCAGACATTTTAATGGATGGCCTGCAGGGAGATGGGAAAAACAGCAATAAGGGCTACCTTCAGGTGTATACTGTGCTGGAGGCTTAGCAACAAAGACACTGACACTGTCCCCTGCCTATCCTTCTGTGTCCCTAAACACAAGGATTTCAAATATGGTTCAGCAAGATTGGTTTAGGACAGAATAGCACACTGACACTTTCCCTCACTGTCCTTCTCTGTCCCTACAAGCAAGATTTAGCACAGAATAGCATACTGATAGTTTCCACGAGTGTCCTTCTCTGTCCCTAAACTCAAGGATTTCAAATATGGTTCAGCAAGATTGGTTTAGGACAGAATAGCACACTGACACTTTCCCTCACTGTCCTTCTCTGTCCCTACAAACAAGATTTAGCACAGAATAGCACACTGATAGTTTCCACGAGTGTCCTTCTCTGTCCCTAAACTCAAGGATTTCAAATATGGTTCAGCAAGATTGGTTTAGGACAGAATAGCACACTGACACTTTCCCTCACTGTCCTTCTCTGTCCCTACAAACAAGATTTAGCACAGAATAGCACACTGATAGTTTCCACGAGTGTCCTTCTCTGTCCCTAAACTCAAGGATTTCAAATATGGTTCAGCAAGATTGGTTTAGGACAGAATAGCACACTGACACTTTCCCTCACTGTCCTTCTCTGTCCCTACAAACAAGATTTAGCACAGAATAGCACACTGATAGTTTCCACGAGTGTCCTTCTCTGTCCCTAAACTCAAGGATTTCAAATATGGTTCAGCAAGATTAATTTAGGACAGAATAGCACACTGACACTTTCCCTCACTGTCCTTCTCTGTCCCTACAAACAAGGTTTAGCACAGAATAGCACACTGTCACTTTCCCTCACTGTCCTTCTCTGTCCCTACAAACAAGGTTTTGCACAGAATGACACACTGACACTCTCCCTACCTATCCTTCTCTGTCCCTAAACACAAGGAATCCAGGATTAGTAAAGGAAAAAAATGACACTGTCCCTGCCTATGCTTCTCTTTCCCTGCTCCGGAACACACTACACAAGGCCGCCGCGCTGGCAGCCTTTTATAGTGTGGGGCGTGTACTAAACCCCCTCAGCAATAATTGGCCACAGGCATCCTGCCTGTGGCCAATCATTGCTCTCCTCGCTGCCGGCGCTGTGATTGGCCAAGCATGCGGGGTCACAGTGCATGCTTGGCCAATCACAGCGCCTGGATGACACTGCGATGGCGTAGTGCATTGTGGGCCGTTCGCGTCACTCGAATTAGGCGCGAACGGCCCAAATCGTTCGATCTTCGTCGAACGATCAAACAGCCGATGTTCGAGTCGAACGTATGTTCGACTCGAACACGAAGCTCATCCCTACTCCTAATACACAGATGTCAGGACATTTGCAAAGAACATTGTATTGAAACAGCAGGTTAACAGTACAAACAGGTCCAGCAGGGAAGCTTACTTGTCCGCTGCCACTTACAACTGTGCAGCAGGGAGACAGCGGTCTGAAGGCAAGGGATGCTGACCACGTCTGTCACGAGGAGTGAACTGCGGCCTGGCCGGACCGACATAGAAGAGAAGCTTCCTAGAAGGTAGATGTGGCCACTGCCCCCCCCCCCTACTACTTGCGAACCTCTCCCTATCACTGGCACTCTCCTGGACAGACGGGGAACCTGTCCTCACCCCGTTTACTCGCATAAAACGTGCCAAACCCAAGAGTCGGAGTCTTAAATAGACTCTGCTTGATCCAATATGGACTCCAGGGTCACATGGTGCATCCAACTGGATAGCTGCACCTGATGACCGAGGAAGTCATAGAAAAACCCAGCTTCTCTCAACATTCTCTCCCATCTGCATTGTCGCTGCGGGTGAGTGCCACCTTCAGTGGAGATACAGACTGCACCTACCTACACACAGATGTCAGGATACTTACCTCTCCCCTTCTCCTATTAAACAAATGTAGGGGCATATACTTCTTCATGTCTCCTAATACACACAGATACAGTTATCAGGCCACCCCTCTCCTCCTCCTAATCCTAATACACAGATATCAGGAAACCTCTCCTCTGTAAATACACAGGTACCTTTCACCTCCTCCTAATACACAAAGATCAGAACATATGCTTTCTCATATACTCTGAGCACATCCAGTTAAGCTGTGTCCCTTCTTTCGTCTGCCATATGCGTAAGATACAACTATTTTCCTATACTGTGATTTGACTAGACATTTCTTTTCCAAGAGGGGAAATATATATTAAGTATTTTCAAGCACCAGCGGCAACTGACAACATGATTATGTAGAGGTAGATTTTATATTACATAACCAAAACAAAGCCTTGATTCACCCCTCTGAAGTTTTACTAACCAATTGGTATGCCAGGTGATCAGCATCCCATAGTTCTTCACCAGCAGAAAATTGGATATACAGCAACTCACTTGCTGGGCTAAATGTAGGGTGGGCATTATTGGTCAGGAAATGTATCTCTATGTACACTGATAATTGATTCTGTTCTCGGGCAAGCTGTGACTGAATGCCAGCTCCATTTATCCATCAAGATAAATGAAACCTGTCATTCATAAGGAGAAAACAAAGCAGTAAAGCAGTTAGCTGCTTCAGCTCCCATGTTGCCTCAACAAGCCCTTGGAGCCCATACATGGGCCAATTGTTGCCAAAGACTAGACAATAATAAATCAGATAAGATGCTTACGTTTTATGTTGCCATCATCCCCATACAGTACATATAGGACAATAAACTCCTTTTGTTTGTGGGACTTTACAGCAACGCAATTATATAAACAAAGTACTTAAATGTCTGCAATCTTTATTTGTACAAAATTGTTAAAACAAATAAAACCATGAAGATTGGTTATAGCTGTTCATTCATATAATGTACAACATCACAGTATGAACCAATAAAGTGAGATATTCCTACATCTGACGTCAACACTGGACTGAATAACTTAAAAAAATGTTGTGACAACGCGTTTTGAAATACACAGTGTGTAATACGAATACCACAGTGTGGTGGAGGAAAAAAATGAATTTGTATTTTGAAATGTGTTGGCCGGGTGTTTCTGTCATAGCATTTTTTCAAGTTCTTCAGTCCAGTGCTGACAACTACAGATAGGAAGGCCTTGGAAAAAAAACTGAAAAAGTTGGGGAAAATTTTTTCTTTTTTTTCAAAGCGTTTTTTTTTCTGGGAAATTTGGAAAATAAATGTGTGTAATATGTTCATATATCTATAACATGGCATTCAAACTATATAACATGTAAAGTCTTAAATTATTGCAAGTTCTCTCCACTGAAGACAAGCAAATCCTGGAATACAGTTCAAGTAACACTGTACTTCTTAATGCAGTTCTAAAACAAGAGAAATATGTATTTCTGCAGCTAGGGGGCACTGCAGGGGCAAAGCCCAAGTTTAGTTTGCTTGTGGGCTCCATCTTGTACCTTCTACAGTTGGGGAATTGTTGGAACACAGTAATAGTTTCTGTCCTCTCAGGCCTTAATTCACAGGTAAGAGGATACATTTGACTGACATATTCGTTTATCTTATTTAACCTTTAAATGATTCCTATTAATGTTCTCATTACAACATAATGTTTACCTATAGCCTGGTCAGTAAATTGGATTCTCTTTTCTGAGAACAAAGCTGCAAGTTGCATATATTGTTAGAAGAAATATTATTTTCCAAATGCTACAAGAATGACAAAAGATGCCCTAAAGACACAAAAAAAATACTTTATGGAATGTGTTATCAGTTACATTTCTTCCACCTTCCCTGGTACTGGTACTGATGGCGGGTACTGGTAGAACTCTAGTATTTCCCCCTAGAGTTTCCATTCCAGAAACACTCTTTCTGCTGCTTCTGGATCATCCCAATGGAGGTTGATTTACTAAAACTGTAGAGTGCAAAATCTGGTGCTGCCCTGCATAGAAACCAATCAGCTTCCAGGTTGTTTTTTTTTTGTCAAAGCTTAATTGAACAAGCTGAAGTTAGAAGCTGATTGGTTACCATGCACAGTTGCACCAGATTTTGCACTCTCTATTTTTAGTAAATCAACCCCAAAGTGTTTCTTCACCAGCAGCATCTTTACGTAAGGAAGTGTTGCAAATCACGGCCTCCCAAAAATGCACAATCCCAATATATCCTTCTGGATCAGCATTGTCAATAACTGAAAATGCATATTGGCAGGAAGCCTGTTCTTATGTATAATGGAAATGTTCTTAACATATACACTTCTTGTTATTCCATTTGTAATAAAAAATAAAAGTTTAAAAAGAAAGTTTTGTTTATTTACTGGAATAGCTGTACATTTATTTCAAGCATAATACTTTAATATACATTGCATTTCACCTTTTCAGTGTAACAAAATGACTTTCAATTTGTAAAACTACTCTACACGTATTTTTTTTTATTTAAATTTTTTCCAGAAAAGGAACCCTTGCCCGGTGGTTGTGGGGGTCTGCAGGCGGGGGGCTTATCAGAATCTGGAAGCCCCCTTTATCAAAGCGGACCCCCAGATTCCCCCCCCCCATGTGAATTGATAACGGCGTACATTGTACCCCTACCATTTCACAAAAGAAAGTGTCAAAAATGTAAAAAATCACACAGACACCGTTGTGAAAAGTCCTTGATTAAAAAAAAAAAAAAAAAAGCCATTCCAGCGTTGTAATGCAGTCTGTCCAGCGATGATCTATGAATCTCCAGCGATGCGGTGAGTCTCAAGCGATGAACGACGCACATCTTCCCTGCACCGGAGCCTCCCGGCTAATGACGCGCAAGCAGTGTTGACAGTTCTTATATAACCGAGGCCGGAAACCCCGATGACGCGTTAGAGGGGGCGGGGTTACCTGTCCCGCCCCCTCTAACGCGTCACGGAAAACCCCCGATGACGCGTTAGAGAGGGGGGGTTACCAGTCACGTCACGGGGGTTTCCGTACCCCGTACGTACGTACGTACCCCGTTACCAATTCACATAGGGGGGGCCGGAATCTGGGGGTCCCCTTTGTTAAAGGGGGCTTCCAGATTCCGATAAGCCCCCCGCCCACAGACCCCTACAACCATCGGGCAAGGGTTGTGGGGATGAGGCCCTTGTCCCCCATCAACATGGGGACATGGTGCTTTGAGGACCCCCAAAGCATCCTCCCCATGTTGAGGGCATGTGGCCTAATACACTTCAGGAGGGGGGGCGCTCTCTCGTCCCCCCCTCTTTTCCTGCGGCCTGCCAGGTTGCGTGCTTGGATAAAGGGTCTAGTATGGATTTTTGGAGGGAACTCCACGCCATTTTTTTTTTATTTGGCGTGGAGTTCCCCTTAAAATCCATACCAGACCTGAAGGGTCTGGTATGGATATTTGGGGGGAACCCCACGACATTTTTTTTTTTAATTTGACACAGGGTTCCCCTTAATATCCATACCAGACATGAAGGGCCTGGTAATTGAATTTGGGGGGACCCCCACGCATTTTTTTTTTTTATGATCAATGACTTTCAATGATTGTTCTCTGTATTGCCGGGAGCCGACAATTCATTATAGCCACGAGTGCTTTTAAATTACTTTATTTCCTTCAGAAATGACACTTTGTGCAGGGACAGTTCTAAGCACGGGAAACAAGCGCGACTTTACAGGCATACTATAGACACCCCCCCCCAGGTACGAAATTTAAAGGAATATTTCACTTTTATTGTTTCACTTTAAGCATTATTAAAATCACTGCTCCTGAAAAAACGTCAGTTTTTAATACTTTTTTTTGCATTGATACATGTCCCCTGGGGCAGGACCCGGGTCCCCAAACACTTTTTAGGACAATAACTTGCATATACAGTAAGCCTTTAAAATTAGCACTTTAGATTTTTCATGTTCGAGTCCCATAGACTTTAACGGGGTTCGGATGTTCGAACAAATTTATTGCCTGTTCGCATGTTCTGATGCGAACCGACCTGGGGGGTGTTCGGCTCATCCCTACCAACCATCAGTACCAGTACCAACCAGCAGTACCAGCTAGTAGTACCAGTACCAATCATCAGTACCAGTACCAACCAGCAGTACCAGCTAGTACTACCAGTACCAACCATCAGTACCAGTACCAACCAGCAGTACCAGCCAGTAGTACCAGTACCAGCCAGTAGTACCAGTCATCAGTACCAGTACCGGCCAGAAGTACCCGCCAGCAGTACCAGTACCCGCCATCAGTACCAGTACCAGTCATCAGTACCAGCCAGCAGTATAAACCAGCAGTACCAGTACCAGCCAGCAGTATAAACCAACAGTACCAGTACCAGCCACCAGTATCAATACCAGCCAGCAGTACCAGTATCAGTACCAGACAGCAGTACCAGTACCAGCTATCAGTACCAGTACCAACCAGCAGTACCAGCCAGTAGTACCAGTCATCAGTACCAGTACCCGCCAGCAGTACCAGTCATCAGTACCAGCCAGCAGTATAAACCAGCAGTAACAGTACCAGCCAGCAGTATCCGCCAGCAGTACCAGTACCAGTCAGCAGTACCCACCAGCAGTACCAGTACCAGCCAGCAGTACCCACCAGCAGTACCAGTACCAGCCAGTAGTATCCGCCAGCAGTACCATTACCAGCAGCAGTACCAATACCAGTCAGCAGTACCAGAACCAGCCAGCAGTACCAGTACCAGTCAGCAGTACCAGAACCCACCAGCAGTACCAGTCAGCAGTATCCACCAGCAGTACCAGTACTAGTCAGCAGTACCAGTACCAGCCAGCAGTACCAGTACCAGCCAGCAGTATCCGCCAGCAGTACCAGGACCAGTCAGCAGTACCAGAACCCCCCAGTAGTACCAGTACCCGCCAGCAGTACTAGCCAGCAGTACCAGTCATCAGTACCCACAACCAACAGTACCAGCCAGCAGTACCCGTACCCACCAGCAGTACCAGTGCCAGTCAGCAGTACCTGTACCCACCAGAACTACCAGTACCAGCTAGCAGTACCAGTCAGAAGTACCAGCCAGCAGACACACCTGTCAGCAGTAACAGCCAGCAGTACCAGCCAGCTGCAGGAATCCTGAGGAAGAAGTGAATATTGAGCTCAGTTGAGGTGCAGGTAAACCGCTGTGCATCAGAGTGAAAGCAGCCTTAGGCCCCTTTCACATGATCGGTCCGATCGGATCCGCCTGTTTGTTTTTCAGGTGGACTTAAACGGACCTTCCATTCACGTCTATAGAGCGGCAGATGTAAACGGACTCGTGTCCGTTTCCACCCGCCTATCTCCAATCCGATCTGCTTAAAAAAAAACCAGAAGGGGAACTGTCCCCTTCTGTCTGGGCGGATCGGGGGGCCCTTAGGGTAGAGCGGGTTGCGTCCATGTCTGCTCTACATATGCAGAGTGGACACAGACCTGCCATCCACCCTTTACGCTCATTGTGGCCCGTGACCGGTTACCAAGTCGCTCCTCAAAAGGCTGGGCACCCCTGAGTTAGAGCATAGCTCTTAACTGTCCCTGATTTCAAGGGAATGTCCCTGATTTGGAACAAAGTCCCTCTGTCCCCCTTTCCTCATCATTTGTCCCTATTTTTGGTCTAATTCATATAGTTTTATATAAAATGCACTTTTTATCTTTTAACCACTTACGGACCGCCCGCCGTCGTTATACGTCGGCATTTTGAAGAGGATGATTGTTGTTATGGCAGAAGCTAGCTACAATAACCCCGGTATCCTTTTCTTCAGCGGGGGGTCCGCTAAAAGGTAAAAGTGGTCTCCGCAGGTAATTTGCTGCAAGATCACCTTTATCGGGGGCGGGAGAGGGCCCCTCTCTCCCGCTGCGCTCCGGTGGTCTCCGTCGCTTACCGGAGCCACCGCTAGTGGCGGAGATAATCGCGTCTGCTTTCCTGGATGCCTGGCTGCCGAGTGAGGGGAAGATGGCCCCCACTCAGCTCCATAGCATTGACTGGCAGAAGCAACGTCAAACGTCACTTCCGCCCAAAGTTCTTAAAAGAGAATTTTTTTATTTTTTTTATGACATTTTCTTTTTTTTTGCATTTTAGGGTAAATATTAGATCTGAGGTCTTTTTGACCCCAGATCTCATATTTAAGAGGTCCCGTCATGCTTTTTACATTCCTTGTAATAGGAATAAAGGTGACCCCAATTTTTTTTTTTTTTAAAAGGACAGTGTCAAATGAAAAAATAAAAAGTAGAATAAATAAGAAAAAAATCTATTTAAATCTCCCCGCCCCGACGAGCTTGCGCGTCACACATGTGAGGTATCGCCGCAATCGTTAGAGCAAGAGCAATAATTCTAGCCTTAGACCTCCTCTGTAACTTAAAACTGGTAACCTGTAGAAAATTTTAAATGTCGCCTATGGAGATTTTTAAGGGTAAAAAATTTGTCGCCATTACACGAGTGGGCGCAATTTTGAAGCGCGACATGTTGGGTATCAATTTACTCGCCGTAACATTATCTTTCACAATAAAAAAAAATTTGGGCTAACTTTACTGTCGTCTTATTTTTTAATTCAAAAAATTGTATATAAAAAAAAAAAAAGTGCGCTTGTAGGACCGCTGCGCAAATACGGTGTGACAGAAAGTATTCTAGGGTGTTAGAAAAAATAATATAATGTTTAGGGGTTTTAAGTAATTTTCTAGGAAAAAAAAACTGATTTTAACTTGTAAACACAGAGTCTGAAAAATAGGCCCTTAAGTGGTACAATAAAAAGCGTTTCCCTGTCTTAAACCTTTCATTCAATTTCTAAATTGTTGCATTTGTAAAATTCAAAAGCATATATAGAGGAATTGTAGTGGTAAAAAAAAAAAAAAGCACTTGTGGGTTTAACACATTTTTTTTGTTTGTTTAATTGTCCTTTAAGGGGGCGTGACATGGGGTGTGTCCTATGCCTACATAATTTTTCTAATAGGTGCCCCTCGTTCCCGTTTAAAAAAGTTGGGAGGTATGGTTAGAGCAGTCTTGTGACTTCTATCAGTGTCTGCATAAAGCTTGTGGGAGGAGTTTTCATTCTGCTCTGACTGTCCTATGAGGCTGCAGGACCCTGACCCTCTGTCTAGACAGTGTTGATTGGCCCTGTGCTGATCACATGCACTCTCCCAAGAAACAAAAAACTCTCTAGCTTGTCCCCTAGCCTCTGTTCTATCCGGAGATACATTAGGGATTGTGGCAGAAGGGGAGGATCAGAGAAGACAGGATCAAACAGCCTTTTTACACAATGCAGAGGATTAACCACTTAGGTTCTACAGTGAGTATAACAAACATGCTTTACTGCATAAACAGACTGATTTTACTGTTGTGGGTTTACTAACACTTTAAAGGGGGATTCCACCCGCGATTTTTTTTTTTTAAAGTCAGCAGCTACAAACACTGTAGCTGCTGACTTTTAATAAGGACACTTACCTGTCCTACTCGCCGCGATGTCAGCCCCCCCAAGGCCGATCCCTCGATCCTGGCAGCTCCTGGCGCCGCCATTGTCAGTAAGGGAAACAGGCAGTGAAGCCGTGCGGCTTCACTGCACATGCGCGAGCCGCGCAGTGATTTGTGAATGGGCCGGTTGCTCTCTAGGATACACACAGTTCCCAGAAGGCAGCGCGCCCCATTCACAAGAAGACACCGCGAGTAGGACGGCGGAAGAAGACCAGCCACGGACGATGAAGAGGCAGATTCTGCATAGCAACCACTATTTCTGGTAAGTAAAAAATTATTATTTTTTTCAATTTTTTTTCCAATTTTTTTTAGGATTTTTGGAAAAAAAATTAAAAATTCTGGGTGGAACTCCACTTTAAGGATATGAAAATAAAACAGTCTCCGGGTAAACCCTTGTCTTCTCTAACCACTCTCCCTGGCCACCAACAAATACAAAGGGCAGTGACACATGATAATCACAGAAAGGACAGATGTGACATGTAGACTATGATTGACAACCTGGCTTCACCTCTGATGTGCTTGTGATGCCCAATGGTGAAATTACTGGGTCTCTGGGGAAAGACTTAACCAGAGTCCATGTTCATTGATCGTGCACTGCAATTTATAAACCTAATGGTTCTTCTTTTTTTTTTCCAACCGTTTCTGTAAATATTAATAAAGGAAAGGGTTGCTGTAAGGATTTAGTTGCCAAGTAAAAATATTGCAAGACTATAATAATAAAAAATAAATAAATTGCAAGATTATCACCATGCAAATAGGTCCATCTAGTTAGATTGGCCTCACCTCAAATCAAAAAGGTTTGGAATCGGGCCTTGATAGAGCCAATAATATTTATAAAAAGCAATAAAATGTTTATTATAAGTAGGCTTGATGTAGCTTTGAGTGACTACTCTGAATTTTCCACAGCACGAGGGAAGGTAAATAATAAAAATAAGATGATATTCAGGAAGAATTGGCGGTTGGAAAGAGAATTAGGGCTCTTTCACACGGAGGTCCGTTCAGGTCCGCCTGTCAGTTTTTTAGGCGGACCTGAAACGGATCCTCCATGCACCCCTATGGAGGCACGGATGTCAGCGGTGACATGTCCGCTGACATCCGCTCCGCCAAAGTGTGACGGAGGAAAACCCTATTTTTCCTTCCGTCGGCGGAGCGGATCGGATGACAACGGACTCTACGGTCCGTCGTCATCCGATTCCCCATAGGGGAGAGCGGTGCTCTGACAGGGCGGTCCCTGCACAGTGTGCGGGGACCGCCCAGTCATCCGTCGGCTCAGCGGGGATCAACGGAGCGATCCCCGCTGAGCAAGCGGAGCTTCACGGGGCGGATCTGCACGGATCCGCCCCGTGTGAAAGGGGCCTTAGAGTGTAAGAACGAACAAGGAAAAGGAGAAGGGGAAATGAGAGTTAAAGCGGAAGTAAACCCATCGATTTAACAGTTTCAAAAAGCAGTTACATTCCCGGCATGCCGGGAATGCCAACTGTCACATTGGTTGTGCTCTCAACCAAACTGTCAAACCATCCAATGGCTGGTGTCATAACTGATCACATGTGCAGCATCATGGCAGTTGAAGATTAAACAGAGGCCAAGATGGCAGCTTCCTTGCCTGAAAATGATAGGAAGGTTTACTTCCACTTTAAAAAATGAGAAAGAGGGAGAGAATACAAAAACAATAAGAGCGTAACGTGAAAAGGAAGGCAGAAAAAAAGGAAGGTGGGACATTGTATCCTATCCTATTTAACATTGGCATAATGGGTAAATGAATGGCGTGCTCCTGAGGAAGAATTCAGGTGTGGTTTAAGAAAAGTATTATCTCGTACACATACCAAGAGGACTGTATTGTCACCCAAATGGTTTGATGAAGCTATGCAAGCTTGCCATGCTCCTAAAAAAATAGGTATCCCTAGAGTGCAATTAAGGGCTTTTTGTGGGGGGTTTTGGATAGAGTGGAGAGATATTACAATACCTGTTTGGTTTGTATTGCTGTCTGTGGCCAAATTAGGAAGATTGACACTCTCTATTTGTCTTGTTTACTGTTATCACCGAATGTGAACTTAAATCCCCAATTTTCAGTAAAGTGGCGTATTTTGGTTTTATGCTGCCCTAGGCAAGACTAGATTTGGGAGCACCCCCTCCCCCATCTAAATTTGTCCCACCCCAGCCATGGTATACCGCTCTCATCTCAGGGTCTGATGGGGAAGCTGCAGTCATTCACAGTGAACAGCTGCGGATTTCTCATTAGACCCTGAGACATGATTCATCCAAGTGCCATACATAGAATTACTGTCCATGATCTGACATTTGCGATGATACCTCACATGTGTGGAACGATCACTGTTTGCGTGCATGCAGGCCCGACACGTGTGTTCACCTTTGCGCATGAGCACGGGAGGACGGGGGCACTTTACTTTTTTTTTTATTATTATTCATTTTTACACTGTTGCTTTTATCACTTTTTTTGCTGTCACAATGAATGTAAACATCCTTGTGATAGTAATAGGCATGTGGCAGATACTCTTTAGGGAGAGATCTGGGGTCTATCTGACGCCAAATCCCTCCTTTGTGCTTAAAAGCATTCAAAGCACTAAGACCGGTGTTTTTGAATACTTTAGATTTATAAAAACTGGCGTCAATGGTTTCCGAGTAAACTGGAAGTAATGTCATCGCTTTCGGGTTTACTGTTACAAACAACCGATCCCGGTTTGCTTGGCTGTCCGGCCAGCAGGCGGATGCGCCGGCTGGTCGCTCGGGTCTCCTGGTAGGTCGGAGGGGAGCCAGAGAGAGCTGCGGAAGATGCTTGTAATAGCAATCGAGCGGCTAGTAAGTCACTCAGATTGCTATTACACAAGAGAGCCGGCCGTTGGCTCTAAAAAAAAAAAAAACTGGAGTGATGCCTGAAGCTGCAGGCATCATCCCGGTACAGCCACCAAAAGGATGGGAAGTGGTTAAAGAGCTGTCTCTGCCCTTCTGCCTGAGGGTGGCGCTGCCCCCCTGAAAAATGCCTTGTTTGCCTCGTGGTAAATACGCCCCTGTAGTCACCAGAAGAGGAACAGGGAGACTAGTTCTGGTGACGACCAGGGACTCCCTCATTTTGGAGAGGTTTCCTCTCACTTGTTGCTTTGGCTAAGGAACAGGAAGTGAAGAGAAATCTTCCCAATTGGGCATGAATGAAAAAAAAAAACTTAATGGGGTTATTACCCTTCTTTACTCTATCCAAGTTGGAAAAATATCTTTAGTTCTAATTTAACAATAGCAGTCAAAATTTCATCGACCATAAAATCACTCTTTACTAGGAATGTCAGAGATCGGTTTATTGAGAAGTGCTTCTGACTTCTCAAAAAATAATCATATTCTTAAGGTAGTTTGATCCAGAATTGCTGAACTTTCAGGCAAGGTTATCTAGTTCGACACATCCTCTAAAAAAGTTAAGAGATATGTTGGCATACATTTTGCTAAATTAAGTGGAGTGTAATACAATCTAAATAGAACTTTATATGATATTTCCAATGCTAAGATGGTCAAAGAGTTTTTGCCATAGAGGTCCAGATATCCAACCAATCCTCATCAAGTGGCCTAGCCATTAATTCTTCTTCTCAGCAAATTCGGTATGGGGTGTTCAAGCTAGCCGATATGACAAAGGAAAAGGATCAGTGATATCAATCATGGAGAATAGGGATCCCTCCTGTACCTGTTTTCAAACGTTGTGAGGGTTGGTGGGGAATTGAGATTCTTTAGTAGCATATTCAAACAATGTCATGGTTGCATATAGCGAAGGAGCTCCCGGGAAGCCCATTGCTGTACCCACAAGAAACGCAAGTCCCTGAAACTTTTCTTAAAACACGCTACATGGAATGGCATAGTGCTGCGGCACCATATCGTTTTTCACTTGTAAAAAGGCACTGCATTTTCCGATGCATGGGGGTGCCATTAAGAATTAGTGGCTCCCCACGCATCTGCTACAGAGCAGTGCTATTTGCCTGCAGGTCAGGAACATGTGTGATTATGCACAAATACCTGACCCACTCACCTCTTCCTCTCATTACAATTCCAAGCCTGAGGATTTCTCCGAAAGATTCGTCTCCAGGGATGAATTTCCCAAAACAAACAACAAAAAATGTCTACCCTTTCTAAAATTTGAAAAAAAGTTTTCCAAAAAACGATTTAACCATTTAACTATTTAACCACTTGACCTATGGAAGGTTTATCCCCCTTCATGACCAGGCCATTTTTTGCTATACGGCACTGCGTTACTTTAACTGACAATTGCGCAGTCGTGCGATGCTGCACACACATAATATTTATATCCTTTTTTTCCCCACAAATAGAGCTTTCTTTTGGTGGTATTTGATCACCGCTGTGTTTTTTATTTTGATATAAACAAAAAAAGACCAACAATTAAAAAAAGAAAAAAATAATTTTTTACTTTCTGCTATAAAACTTATCCAATAAAAAAATAGAAAAAAATCGAATTTCTTCGTAAATTTAGGCCAATATGTATTCTGCTACTTTTTTTTGGTGAAAAAATCCCAATAAGCATATATTGATTAGTTTGCAAAAACGTTATAGCGTCTACAGACTATGAGATATTTTTAGTTATTTGTATTAATTTATTTATTTTTTACTAGTAATGGCGGCGATCAGCGACTTATAGCGGGACTGCGATATTGCGGCGGACATCCTGACACTTTTAACACTTTTTGGGAACCAGTAAAATCACAGCAGAGCCAGGTGCGTGCACGCCCACCCTACCCGAAAGTGCCAGATCATGTATTAGGAATGTGATCTGATGCAGCAGGTCCACCTCTATGTTATACGGTCGACAAGGGGTTAATACATGGTGTTTCCATTATATTCAAAGTTGAGGAGGATATTGCAAACATGTGGCAAAGTTCTATGGGAATTCATGAGCAATTTGTGTGCACATGCACACAAAATCATCTCCCACTGGAGCTGAGTTGTGAACTGCTTTGTATGCACTTCACAAGCTACATTTACTATAGTATTGAACATAATTTGGCAGACAAATGGGGAAGTGCACATTTTATTTATTTATTTATTTTATTTCAGGTACTTACATAGTGCTGTCAATTTACGCAGTGCTTTACATATATATTGTACATTCACATCAGTCCCTACCCTCAAGGAGCTTACAATCTAAAGTCCCTAACTCACATTCATTCGTACACATACTGGGACCAATTTAGACAAGAGCCAATTAATCTACCAGCATGTCTTTGGAGTGTGGGAGGAAACCCGAGTACCCAGAGGAAACCCAAGCAGGTGCAGGGAGAACATGCAAACTCCAGGCAGGTAGTGTCATGGCTGGGATTTGAACCAGCAATGCTTTTGCTGCTGGGTGAATGTGCTAACCACCACACTACTCTGCTGCCCCACAAAATGGCACACTTCAGATTTTGTGGCACCAAAGAGAAGAACTCCATAAAAGGGCAATTTTCTTGTTAAATTGATCTTAAAGTGAGTGTATGCCTGCAATAGGTACATTAAAAAAGTAATGCAGGGGACAGAAGTGCATAATGCACAGAGTGCAGGCATCTGGAAGGCAGGGGCCAGGAGTACGTAGCGTAAGAGAGTGCAAGGGTCAGGAGTGCTTAACACACAGAGTGCAGGGGTCAGGAGTAAGTAACACAGAGTCTAGGGTTTAAGGGTGCATAAATGGAATGTGCAGGGGTCATAAGTGCATAACACACAGAGTGTAGTGGTCAGAAGTACATAATGCACAGAGTGCAGGGTTCAGGAGTATGTAATGCAGAGAGTAGAGGGGTTGGACATACATAATGCACAGAATGCAGAAGTCAGGGATATATAACACAGAAAGTACAGGGGTCAGGAGCATGTTATGCACTGAGTGTAGTGGTCAGGTATATGTAATGCACAAAATTCAGGGGTCAGGAGTACATAACACAGATTGTAGAGGTCAGGAGTATGTAACACACAGAGTGTAGTGGTCAGAATACATAATGCAGAGTACAGGGGTCAAAAGTGTTAATGCAGAGAGTACAGGGGTTTGATGTACATAATGCACAGAGTGCAGAAGTCAGGAAGTGTAGGTGTCAGAAGCATGCTATGCACCGAGTGCATGGGTCAGGGACGTGCAAAATTCCCCCACACAAGCAATATTATGCCCCACTTTGAGTAAATATACCCTAATAATATCTCCTCCCACCAAAATCCAGCATTAACTTGCACACTCGCCCCACTCACCCCACCAGCACAAAATGCTTCAGCAGGCCAAAAATCTCCCCAAACAAAAATGCTACTTTTCCCTCCTTCTCCCAGTACAAATCCCCTCCCTTTGCTGAAATCCCCCTCACAGTACACACTACACATCTTCCCCCCTCCAAAAGTTTTCTTTCAGAACAAGTGTTCACATTCAAAGGCTGTTGTGTTTCTTAGGGTTCAGGGTTGATTGTTTGCCCCCGTATTTTAAAGGATTCTAGAATCATAGTGGGCTGGAATGACAAATAGGCAGTCTGAATATTTATGGGACTTCAGCCAAACCCTGGGGAGGTGTGCCCAGTAGGTGGCCGAAGAGCACATAAATAGACTGAAGCCTGGAGCAACTGGAAGGGGGATAGTTCTTGGTCTAATCCTGCAAGAGGAGTCCCCAACCTGACGGGCTATGTTCCTCTGGGCAGAATGCTGGATTCTTCTGCATGTACATCAAAGTCCAAGTTGTGGCATAGCTGTAGGGGGGGGGGTGGTACTTCTAAAATCCTTTTTGGAAGCTAATCAAGGGAACTTCACCTAAGAACTTGGTGTAGAGAGCTTACTGATGCATGCCCAGTGGAAGTTGGAAAGGGTCTGGCTGTCCTGTGGCATTAACCCCTCCCTTACGGAAAAGTTTCTGGTGGGTACTAGAAATAGGTATCTAGTGATCCTGTGACATTGAGAGTACTGATTGAACTCAGGGTCCTAGTGACTGTGTTCTGTTTTCCTTTGAGTGGAAGTGCTAGTGGTATCTCTAACTGAGAGTTTTACAAGGACTCAGCTCTGGCCATTTTATTTGCTCCTGCATAAAGACTGTTCAGGGAGGCTTAGCAAAATGAAGTGTCCTCCTGATAGTATTCCATAGTTCTGCAATATCCCATATCACCCTACACCCTCTCTAAATTCTTCAGCAATAAACATTATAAAAAGATATCCCCTAGACCAGGGGTCTCTAAACTTTTCAAACAAAGGGTCAGTTTACTATCCTTCAGACTTTAGGGGAGCTGGATTGTGGCCAGTTGGGGTAGAAAATGTCCGGTGGTCAGCAGGAGGAGGAGTAGTGCCCCATCATTGGTATTAGTGGGAGGAATAGTGCACCAACAGTGGTATCAGTGGTACAAATAGTGCCTCATAGTAGGTGTCAGTGGGAGGAATAGTCTCTCATATCTTTGGGAGGAATAGTACCCCAAGAGCCAGATAAAGGCCAGCAAAGGGCTGCATCTGGCCCTCGGCCACAGTTTGGAGGCCCCTGCCCTAGACTGATAAATGAGCTGGAGTGATCGACCTGTTGCTGTGTGCCTGGCTGCACTAATCTTAGAAAAGCAAAAGTTAAATTACAGTGGCTCCTTTGGGGGTAGCACTACATAGAAAATGGTGTGCCCAGTAGGTGGCACACAGCGGCTCCTTTGGGGAAAGCACAGTTGCTCGCTTGGGGGTAAAACTACATAAAAAAGTGTGCCCAGTAGGTGGCTGAAGAGCACATAAAGAGCCTAAAGCCTGGAGCAGCCAGGAGGGAGATACAGTAGTTATTGGTCTTATCCTGCAGGAGGAGTCCCCAGCGCAGGGGGCCATGTCCCTCTGGTCAGATTTCTGGAGTTTTCTGCATGTTCATTGAGGTCCCAGCTGTGGCATAACTGGGGGCCTACTTCTTAAAATCATTTTCGGGAAGCTAATCAAGGGAGATTCACCAAAGAAATGTGTCTGGAGAGCTTACTGAAGAGTGCCCAGTGGAGGTTGGAAAGGGCCTGGCTATCCTGTGGCAGCCACGTGGGAGAGATAGAGGGTGTTATTTTTGCTCAGATATGGGTTTTAAAAGCATTATAGAAACACAGTCTTCCCCAGATAATACCTTCAACTGCCTTTCTCTCCAGAAAGGCAGTACCATTTTTGTTCAGTCATCATTCAGGGTCAACACCTACATCCTAAACTCAGATGTTGGCTCAGAAAAGATGCAGTCATGTGAACCCTGGTGTCTATGCAGTCAGGGCTGCTGTTAGAAATCACGGGGCCCCATAAAGCCTACCTGGCAGGGCCCCCCTCAAATATATCAAAACAACATTTTCACTAAAAATATACTAAAATCATTCTTAGCGGACACAAAGATAACAGAGAAGCTGTGTGAATTAACCATTTTTTTTACATTTTTGAACAAAAACATTTCATAATTTAAAAATAATAATAATAATGTTTTGAAAAAAAAATGTTACAGTTTTTACAAATAATTTTTTTTACAATTTTTGCTCCAAGAATTTTATTACATTTTACAAGGGATTAAAACAATACAGGGTTACAATTTGTAATTTTTTTCATGGGACAGGGAACCTGTCAGCTGTGTCTGTGTCTCTCCCTGCAGCAGCTGAAAGTCGGCGGGAGGGAGAGAAACCGGTTTCCAGCTGCTGCAGAGAGTCACATAGGGCATCCTGTAATTGCCCCTCCATCCGACCGCACTGATTTCCTCTGCTGTTTGGGCCCCCCTGTGAGACCGGGCCCCCTACAAGAGGACTGGTAGTCCCCCCCTATCAGCAGCCCTGTATGCAGTTATCGACTGTGTTTACAACTGTTTGACAACAGATCATTCTCTCTGCTGCAGCCCTGCACCTTGTGACAAAGGTACCATGTTACCATCTGATGACTAGAAGAGAGAAGATTAAGGAAATGCTTCCTCCTACCTGCAGCAGACTAATGATATCATCTTAGCCTAGGCAAAGTCAAGGGCTGCTTTAGGCCCGGTTCACATAGGGGCGACTCCTCAGGCGACTTGGTCGCCTAAAGAAATCGCGTCCCGGTCTGTGCTATGGAACCGTTCTAATAGGAGCGACCTGAGTCGCTCTGACTTAGAAAAAGGTTCCTGTACTACTTTTGGGGGCGACGCAGGGCGACTTGCATTGACTTCTATACAGAAGTCATTATGCAAATCGCCTCGGCGGGCGTCTCAAGTCGTCTTGAGATCGCGCCGCCGAGGTCGCCCCCGAAGTCATGCCACCCCTGTGTGAACCGGGCCTTAGAACAATAAAAGAGTAGAGCTTGCTTGAAAAAAGTATGCTGTTACTATACATTGTAACATGCCATGATGTTATGAACATATTCATGCAAACTTCTCAAAATACAGGAAGGTCTACTTTACGAAAGTGCTTTAAGGAGTCAATGAAGATGATTCCAAAAAGGATCTGCGGTAAAGAGCTAGAAGAATTAATGCAGGAAACATGTAGGCAAGGAGAACTGGAGAAGTTTTTACACCAACTGTCACTGTGAGTAGCCTAGAAGAATCTGCAATGGACAGGGGATGGTAGGCATATCAATAAGGAACGTGTTAAAGCATGTTAGAGGCAGGCCTTCCGTTGATTAGTTAGCAAATTCTAAATTAAGCCCTCAACTGCAATGTCATGGATCCAGATATTTCCTCCTTTCCTTATTCCATTTTTTTGTACACACGGGTATAGCCTAGCTGCTATGGTTCATCACAGTGATTTGTAATAGCCAGGAACCACTGACAGGTTGATGGATTCATTAATGTATAATTGGATATTTAGTGGTTCGATGGCTGCTTGCTTTTTTTTTCCTGACTTGGCTGTAGGATTAACTCTCAACGTTCCATGTAACAATGGTTCCAGGGTTGGACATTCAATAGCAGACCGTTTTTAAATTGGAAAGCCTTCTTTAAATTTGCCTTTACTCCATCTATAAAGTCTAATAAGTCTAAGAGTAGAATCCCCGGCTCAAGGCACACCCTGGGAGGATGATGAAAACGGGAGGAAAATGAGGAGCTAACCATAGCAACCATTTAGATTTCTTGTTTCATTTTCACAGCAAATGAAAGGGAAGACCTTGTCGGACACAAATCCACCTCCTCCGATTATTGACGACTTTTATTTTCATGTGTGTGAATGTGGGAGGGGGGTAATAGTTTGTATCAAAGCAGAGATATATACTGAGATATTACTTTATCAATCTAATTTATGTACCCTGGCGCAAAAAAGACAAACTGTCATTTAACAGGAACAGAAGCGAAACTGTCATTCCTGGTAGCCAATCAGGGGTTTTCCACTTTGAGCTCTTGTTTATGGGGTTATAGGGAAAATCTAGTACCAAAATGATGCACAAAGTGTGATAACCAATCAGAAATAAGCTTTTAACTGATTTTACTCTAATAACTTGGACTGGGAGCAGGGCCGTCTTAATAGCATCCTGGCAAAGTAATGCTCTGGGGCCCCTACAATGATGACAGTGCAGGTAAACAGACATCAAGTAGGTAGGAGGCAGACTGCCTCCCCTGTGCATCTATCACTCTCAGTGCCATCATGGGGCCACCAATTTCGGGGCAGCGTGGGCTTAAGGACCAGCTGCTTTGGGGAAAGTGCAGGGGCCCCCCATGCAGCAGGGGCCCCTGGGCAGTGCCCAGGTGTGCCCTCTCATTAAGACAGCCCTGACTGGTAGCGATCAGTATTGGTTGTTTACATCATCATTGTTCTTTTTCGTGAAAGACTAGTCTCACCTCATGTCTGTTGAAACAATCCCTGAAGCCCCATACACACTATCAGTTTTTCTGCAGGTTTTAGTCTTCAGGTTTACCAAAACCATCTAATATGAGGTCAAACCTTAAGAGTTTCAATTTGTATGCAATCAGGCAGGCCCTTGCACTGCATGGTTTTGGTAAACATGAAGACAAAAACCTGCAGAAAAACTGATAGTGTGTATGGGGCTTTAGGGAATTCCCTTCACTAGGAATAACATCTATGAGACAGCCCATCAAGCAATAGATTATATTGTGCTCCATGGGAACTGTTGCATGAAAAATGATTTACTTATGTCTACATTTCATGCCCTAATTATGAAATCTGTATAAGTGGACCGACTTGATACGCAAAATACCAATAAGTAAAAAACAAGTGCATTACCTACATCTTCTCCTGTGGGGCTGCTTTAGAAGACCAGGACAGCAGAGTAGAGCGGGGGTCTTCAAGATCTTGGTCCCCACGATTGACTCATAAGCAACAGGCGGTTTGTTCCCTACAAGCATTGAGCAGATAGAAAGTTGGAGTCATGATCACGGAGCATCCATCTGACAACCAAGGAGATGGTGTGAGAGCAGAAGCTTTGCCTGTTCCTCCCAGGTCCTGCTGGGAATATTAGAGTGCTGAGGGGAAGTCACAGATCTCTCCACTGTGGCCCATCCTCACCTCTTCCTAACAAGCTGTGTGTGTGTTTTCCTGCACGAGAATGAGGTCTCTCAGCTGGGGATTGGAAACTCCGCCTGATGCGAGAGAAGGAAGGAGGGAGGGAGTGAGTGAGGTGGATAAGGAGAAAAGACAGGAGACACTGGATAGGAGTCTATGGGGGGAAGGAAAGCAGAAACATGGAGAATAGAGGTTTTTAAGAGTGGGATTAAAACTGATGGGGATATGTAAATGATTTATCTGCAGTCACGTCAAGTGAGAACTGGGAATGGGAATGATAAGCCTTGAATAATAGCACTGGCTCTGGTCACTAATGCAGCATCTCAGGGTACCACAAAGATTCATGCAGTCCAATGTTACGCCTAGTACCCACTCTGCTCTACTGTTGAGTAAAATACTATAAGTGTAATAGTAAGAGTCAATGTATGCGTGGTTGATGACTTTGTGTATGCAATCTTCTGCATACAGAAATGTAGGTCTTTACATTTCTTGTCTGTTTTGTAGGAATTGTCCTTTAGATAATGAAAGCAGAGAAGTTGTATTGTAACAGTCGCACTCCTTACAGGCTCGCCCACAGTTTGTGTAGGGTGCTGTAGTGAATTGGTGGATAGCACCACTATGCAATTATGGTATAGGAAAATAAGGATATTCACCAGCACACCTTGGTATAGTGCTCACCTCGACCAATACTCACGTAAAGCAATCTGCATCACAGGCTGATTTCTTGGGACCTCTGGAACCTTTTATCAAGAGGAAAAAAAAGGGACCCTGCCATAGGTATGCACATCCTATTGCATTAGGGTGTGCACCCCTAAGCTCAAACACACATGTGTGCATGTATATGTATATATATATATATATATATATATATATATATATACACACACACACACACACACACACACACACACACACACACACAGTATATATATATATATATATATATATATATATATATATATATATATATATATACACACACTATATCACCAAAAGTAGGGTTCTAGATTGAGTTAGCCCACCCTTTGCAGCTATAACAGCTTCAATCCTTCTGGGGAGGCTTACATTTATGCAGGCTTGGCTGTCAGCCAAATCTGTCTGTGTTTTTCCTGGGTTGGCAGAAATCCAGGGAGAGCTGGATGACTCACAGGCAGCATCACTGAGACCTTCCCTCTCTTTCTAGAATGCACTAGAACCTTCTGGAAAGATGGGAGGAGAGGTAAGATAGAGTTGCCTGGAGTATGCTGAGGGCCCTGACCAATCCCCAACTTGGATTGGCAGGGGGCAGGCCCCCTCAAATACTCAGGGTCAGCCCAGTTGGGAGGAGTTGTTCGGGTGGAAGCTGGAGATGGAGTGTTAGGCTGTCGTGGCCTTTGATGGAGCTCCCCAGTCTGGGGGAGGGGGTGACCTTGGGCCTGGGCTTGTGTGCGGACAGGACCCTCTCAAGACAAACAGGGGTGTTCTGGACAGGAGACACGCGAGCAAAGAGGACAGCTGGAGAACACTGCCAGGCAAGTCTCCATGAGGAACAGGAACAGCCAGGAGTGCTGGTGAGTGACACACAGTTAGGAGCTCTGGGAGGCACGCCTGAGAGGACTGGGTGCAAGCAGTCAGGGATGAGTGCAGAGCTAGTCAGGAGGACTATGGTGGCACAGGCAGTGGAAAGAGGCAGCTGCATCCGAGAGGGCTGGCAGGGCCTGAATAGGCATTACTGGGATCAGTAGCCACATGTGGGACAACTAGCACTAGGACTACCATATTTTGCTTCACCATAGGGGCCCGCAGTCCCTGCCTGCAAAGGGCATTTTCTTTTGTCTTGGCTGAGCCAGTGTCAGGGCTGCAATTCAGTACTAGCTGGTCCCGAGAGTTGTAGTTCTACAAGCAAGTCATTGCTGGGGATAGAAGAGGAGAAATGTGTATATACCGGATGTATATAGTTATGTCCCTGAAGAATTGCTATTAATCACATGGGCATCCCATATGTACCCTATCCCCATCCAAGTTATAATCCCCTAAATAAAAAAACAATAAGAACAAGGACTATTTCTTGACTGCTGTATGTCTGGAAATTCGTGTGCCTGGCTGTGCAGGGTGAGAGATGGACCACAATCACCAATCACAATCACCAACAGCCCCTACAGGGGTACTGCTACAATAACAAGAAAGACAGTAAAATAGATCCACTGAAGTGAGCAATAGCCCCCACTCCAGCAACAGTAGACGCCTCCCAGCAACAATAGTTCTTCCACACATCAATAGATCCCCCCAGCAACAAAATACCACCCTAGCAACAATAGTTCCCCCCAGCAGCAGCAACGGATCTTCCAGCAGCCAGCAACAACAAACCTCTCCCTCAACAGTAGATCCCTCCCAGCAACAATTGATCCCTCTTAACAACATAAGACCCCCCCCCCATCAGCAACAATAGACATATTTAGCAACATAGACCCCATGTAAAAAATAGATTCCCACCAGCGACAATAGATCTCCTAGCAGCCAGCATCAATAGACCCTTCAACACACCCCAGCACTCCTTGCCATTACATACATTCATTTAGGGAGGTGGTGGAACTGAGTTCCCTTGCGTTCCCGCTTAAAAAAAAAGCCCTGGTGTCTCTGCATTTTCTTGTGTTTTGCATGTGTTTTTTTGTGCTATTTTTCATTCACTGTCATTGTAGTCTTTATGACCAAAAACACGCATTGCCGCACATGTACTTTTTGCCATAATGCACAGAAGAGGAATCCTTTTGTCATGCATTGTCATTAGGGTTGAGCGGACCCGAAATGTAAAGTTCGGGTCCGTACCGAACTTTTGGGTTTTGGGGTCCCGGACCCGAACAATTGACTGTATGTTCGGGTTCGGGTCCAGTGTTCGGCAATATGCATGTAAAGTCACGCTTGTTTCCCGTGCTTAGAACTGTCCCTGCACAAAGTGTAATTTATGAAGGAAAAAAAGTCATTTAAAACTCACTCGCGGCTATTAAGGAATTGTCGGCTCCCGGCAATACATAGAAAAGTCATTGATAAAAAAAAAAAAAGCGTGGACCGGCAGCTAGCTCAGGCTCTCAGCAAGCAGCCAAGATAGCCTCCGCAGTGCGCCCTAAGTGGCTGTCTAGTTTGCCTAGCGGGAGCGTCAGCCCTGCATACAGGATATGCTGGGGAGGAGTCGCGGACTAAAGCAAACCTGTGGCCAAGTCCCGAATGGGCAAAGCACAGGCATGCTTTAAAGGGGAGTTCCAGCCTTTTAGTGTTTATTAAAAGTCAGCAGCTACAAAAAGTGTAGCTGCTGACTTTTAATAAACAGACACTTACCTGCTGGTCCCGTGACGCGGCCGCCCGGAGCTCCGCTCCTCTCCCCCCTCTCCGGCCGGCGCCTCCATTCATAGTGTGGGCACCCGGCCGTGACAGCTTTTGGCTTCATGGCCGGGCACTCCCTGTGAATGCGCGAGTCGCGCTGCGCTCTATGAGTGGACAGGCGATCTCCTGGGACCTGTCACGTGTCCCTGGAGATCGCCTAAGGCGAGAAGAGAAGTCGCAGAGGTGGTCCCTGGGCAGAAGGACCGAAGCCCCCACTCCCCCCCCCCCCAAAAAAATGACATGCCAAATGTGGCATGTAAGGGGGCGAGGAGTGGTTAAAACGGAAGTTCCACTTTTGGGTGGAACTCCGCTTTAAGTCTTGTGAGCAACATTATTTCATCCTCCCATGATCCTAAGAATACAATTCCAAGATAATGAAATATCAGATGTAATGAGAGGCTTTTCATAAGCAGTGTGAATTTAGACATTCTATTTACACCTAAAGTAGGTGTAAAGGCTAATCCCATTATACATGCCAAATGATACTCACTGGATTTCTATGTAGGTTTTAAAGTGCAGAAAAAAATAAATTACGAAATGTATACATTTTATGATTATTTTCTATATAGTCATTAAACCGCAATTTCTTTGTGCATCGCAATGCTGTGAGGCTAGTGAACAAGTATAAGTTAGCAGATCTAGCTTCAAATGACTATGAAGTGTGTTTCTATGCCAGGGATGTGTGTAGTGTACACACGCACTGTTGGGGCTTTTTCATGAATGAGGACGCTTGTGTATAGGAGGAAGTGTCCAATGTGCATACATCACGCTGCATATCTAATCAGGAGCTGAAGACCAGGGCCCGGACAAGGGGTGGGCCGGAGGGGCATTTGCCCTGGACGCAGTGAAGCAAAGGGGAAAAAAATGGACGCCAATTGGCACTCATTCTACAGCGTGTATTAATAGTGGGGGAGGGGCTCAATTTCTGTATCCTTGCCCTGGGCGCTGGATGATCCTGTCCCGGTACTGCTAACAATGCTAGGAGGAAATGTCTTTAAGTAGCAGCACCACAGCATGGTCGACCCAAAAAAAGAACTTGAGATACGATATGCAAAATGGCAGGATCACCAGGGACGTTCTATACATACAGAACAAAATCGGACAAATGCAAAATACAAAAGATGTTTGATTATTAAATAGATAGCAAAGGTAGATTGTACTTTTCGATTGTAATTTCACTTTAGGCACTGCAGTAAAAGTAGGATTTCTTGATACCAATCAGTCTCTGTAGATATCAACATAGTGCTGAAGAGTACTACTAAAAATAATTTTTCCTACCAGTGTGAACAGGGTCCAAAGGTAATTATACTGTAGATCAGTGGTTCTCAACCTGCTAGTGCCGTGACCCCTTGATAAAATTTCCCAAGTTGTGGGGACCCCTAACAGTAAAATTATTTTCGTAGCATGGGTTGTCGGCACCCAAGGCAAGGCAAGACAATGCCGAAATCAGGAGATAGGGGCTCCTCCAGCCCCTCCCACTTCACATTCCTCACCAGACAGCTGACCTCTAGTCTCTGCCCCCACCCATGCTGTGAACTGAATGGATGGCTGCGAAGAGGCTGAATGGGCGGCCATGTTCTCCAGGGACAGCCCTGCTTGGCGGCTACGAAAAGACTGGGAGAGCGGTGCGGGCTTCAGGAACAGCCCAGGATTCGGTGACCCCTGGCAAACCATCATTTGACCCTTGAGGGGGTCCCGACCCCCAGGTTGAGAACCACTGCTGTAGATGAAGGATTCGGAGAGATGTACACTCACTGCCGGGACAAGGTTACCTAGAGCCCAGGGCAAATATGCCCCCCCCTCCAAGATTTATGAGCATTTGTGTCAGCAAAGGTCCCCCCCCAAAAATAAAAATAAAATGGGACGCTAATCTACATTACCCCCTAAGCATAAATTCTCCCCCTGCTTAAATCCCCCCTCCCAGCACAAATCTTGGCCCCTCCATCCCCAAATCCCCTACCAAATAAATCACCCCTCCTAGCACAAATCCTCCACCCCTCAAATTCCGCCTCCCTGACTCCAAAACCCCCTCTAAGCATAAATATCCCCCATCTCCACCTAGCACAAATCCCCTCCCCGCTCTACTATAGCACCTCTTCTAACACAGACCCCCCCAAGGCAGCCATCAGAAATTTTTCGGACCACAGCTTTAGGCCTGCCCCCCCCCCCCGAGCCTGACCACCAACATTCCCCAGGGTTTTTCCCACGGGCCATCCTACCGAATCCGCACACTGGCCACCTCACCTGTACCCACTCTGCCCCCCCCCTCAATCCTGTATATATGTCAGCCCCCCCACACCTATATATATATATATATATATATATATATATATATATATATATATATATATATATATGTCACCCCCCACACACACACCTGTATATATGTCAGCCCCCCACACACCTGTATATATGTCAGCCCCCCACACACCTGTATATATGTCAGCCCCACATACACAGTGCTGTGTTTTGGCCTAGGCCGAACATGGAACATCGCACAACCACCAGGGACCACGCACAGCCACCAGGAACCTGGGACCCCGCACAGGGACCCCACACAACCACCAGGGACCACGCACAGCCACCAGGGACCTCACACAGCCACCAGGGACCAGGACCCCGAACAGTCACCAGGGACCCCGCACAACCATCAGGGACCCCGCACAGCCACCAGGGACCTCGCACAGCCACCAGGGACCAGGACTCCGCACAGCCACCAGGGACCCCGCACAGCCACCAGGGACTCCGCACAGCCACCACGGACCCCGCACAGCCACCACGGACCCCGCACAGCCACCACGGACCCCGCACAGCCACCACGGACCCCGCACAGGGACCCCACACAGCCACCAGGGACCCCGCACAGCCACCAGGGACCCAGGACCCCGCACAGCCACCAGGGACCCCGCACAACCACCAGGGACCTGGCACAGCCACCAGGGACCTCGCACAGCCACCAGGGACCCGGGATCCCGCACAGCCACCAGGGATCCCGCACAGCCACCAGGGGCCCCAAATAGCCACTTCAGAAGAAAGGGTGGGAACATTTTAGATGGAGGGGGGCGCCTGGTTTTAGTCTGGCCTAGGGCAGCACAAGACCAAAATACACCACTGTATACACAAATCTGTAAACACACAAGGCTCTGGCCCCTCTCTTTACACAAACAGCCCCCCTCCCTTTCCCTCACAGCTCCTACTTGTAAAGAAGATCTTCCTACCTGGTTCTAGCTCATTTTAATGAAGGTGACATGTTGCTGAGAAGCACAGTACAGATCACACGAGCGGTGCACATACACATAGTAGCCAGATGTGGCAGTAAAGAGCTTGATGTCTGAGCTCAGTGACACAAGAATAGCAGAAGCTGGGAGATCATTTGTGTAATGCACAGCACGGCTCCCCTCCACCCGTCCTGCCTTCCTCTGGCCCCGGCGGGCCCCTCGGGCACCGGGGCCCCTTACACTTGTGACGGCTGTACCCCCTGATGGTGGCCCTGGACCCCCCAAGTCAACCATCCTAGCACAAATCCTCTTCTCTGATCCCCCTCCGGGCCCTCCCAACACAAACCACTCCTAGCACAATTTTTCCCTCCTATAACAATTCTTACCCCCGCTGCCCCAAAATTCCTCCTCCTAACACAAATCCCCTTCCATCTCAATCTCCTTGCTGTGTCCCCCCCCCACTTCACATGATGTCACACCCCCCCCCCCCCCACTTCACATGATGTCACAGTGCCCAGGGCAGCCGCTCCTCCTGCTTACTACTTGTCCTGGCCTTGTGTACACTTATTTCCTGCCCTGCTAATAACAGTTTTACCAGACAGGAAGTGAGGGATGGATAGCAGTAAAATCTTTGTCTGAAACCAGGAAAAAAGTTTCAATTTTACATCACAAAAACCATAAAAGTTTAAACCTGTTTAATTAAAGAGGACCTAAACTCTGGAAGCTGTTCCTAAATAGAAAGGCCAAAGAAAAAAAAGTTAGTCAACGACATTACCATAGTTGCCAACATTGCAAAAAAAAAATCCGTGACACTTTTTCGCATGTAGGCGGAGCCTTGGTATAATTAGGGGGCGGGGCATTCATTTGAAGGTGTGTTATACTTTAGGAGAAAAAAGTGGTGCACGAAGCGTGGGCGTGGTTTATGCGGGTAGTGGGAGTGGCTTAAATGAGCGTGGCTCAAAGGGGGTGTGGTTAAAGTCTGAGATGAATGAGGGCTGAAGGGAGAAAGAAAGAGGGAGGGAAGGAAAGAGAAGGAAGGATGGAAGGACAGCAGGCCCAGATCCTACACCATAATAGAAATATGTGTATTCCAGAGTTTAACAATCAACAGATAAAGATAATCCAAACATCTGGTGTTAGCTCTTTAATCATCCCGGCACCAAGGTTGTTAGGGTGTCAGGATGACTGAAGTGCATTATTTCTCTTATTACATTTTAATATAAAATGAAATCATTCAACTCACCAAAATGCCGAATCAGTGTTAGCCCCGAGTGTGTCACCTGCCACGTCGCCTGCCACCAGATGCCATCAGGTGTCCCAAGGGGAGTCCCTCCTTACATCAGGCGTACCCAGCGGAGTCCTTCCTTACATCAGGTGTACCCAGAGGAGTCCCCCTTACATCAGGCGTCCCCAGCGGAGTCCCCCCTTACATCAGGCGTCCCCAGCGGAGTCCCCCCTTACATCAGGCGTCCCCAGTGGAGTCCCCCCTTACATCAAGTGTCCCCAGAGGAGTCCCTCCTTACATCAGGCGTCCCCAGAGGAGTCCCTCCTTACATCAGGCGTCCCCAGCGGAGTCCCTCCTTACATCAGGCGTCCCCAGAGGAGTCCCTCCTTACATCAGGCGTACCCAGCGGAGCCCTTCCTTACATCAGGTGTACCCAGAGGAGTCCCCCTTACATCAGGCGTCCCCAGCAGAGTCCCCCTTACATCAGGCGTCCCCAGCGGAGTCCCCCCTTACATCAGGCGTCCCCAGCGGAGTCCCCCCTTACATCAGGCGTCCCCAGCGGAGTCCCCCCTTACATCAGGCGTCCCCAGTGGAGTCCCCCTTACATCAAGTGTCCCCAACGGAGTCCCCCCTTACCTCAGGCATCCCCAGCGGAGTCCCCCCTTACATCAGGCGTCCCCAGCGGAGTCCCCCCTTACCTCAGGCGTCCCCAGCGGAGTCCTCCCTTACCACAGGCGTTCCCAGTGGAGTCCCCCCTTACCACAGGCATCCCCAGCGGAGTCCCCCCTTAACCACAGGCGTCTCCTATCTCGGCCGCCATTATTGTTTCCCCTTCCCCGAAGGGGAACAAAATAGAGGCGGAGCCGACAGTGTGGCTGCAAAAAAAAAAATTAAGCTGTGGCGCTGCCGACCCCCGCCCCTTTCCATTACAGACAGACCTGCAGCGGGGCGGGGCGGGGCGGGGGTGGCCGGCCGGCCAGCCAAAACACAGATGTAGTACAATAGAAGATAAAGCTGCTGCGGCGCCGCCCAACCCCGGGGAGGTGCGGGGTGTGGGTGGCGCCGCAGCGGCTTTATTTTCTATTGTACTACATCCGTGTTTTGGTCTTCTTGAACATCGCGGCCGGCCGAGACATTGTCTCCGCCAGCCGTGGACCTCTAGCGGCGGCGGCCTGAGGCGTCCAAATTCGGGGAAAACTGGAAAAATCGGATTGGCCGGGACATTGGCCGGGACAAAATAAATCCGGGAAAAGGGTTTGAATCCCGGGAACGTCCCGGCCAATCCGTGACTGTTGGCAACTATGCATTACCCGTAGGCACCTGCAGCTGATTTTTCCTCCACTACTGACTTACTGTCGGAGAAGCCTCTATGACTAAGCCGTACAGGTGAAACATATTGGACCTCTCTATGGATGGGGAATGAGAGCTGAAGCCATTCACATTTAAGGCTGCATTCACACCTGAGCGTAGCGATTCGGGCGTTTTTACCGTCGTTTTTACCATTGTTTTGTCGCGCGAATTTGCGCCCGTCGAAACGCTCGTTGTCGCGCTAGACGCTTGAATCGGGCGTTTCCATTACATTATATGAATCCTAAAACGCCCAATCTGCCCGATTTGCGCGACAAAAAAGGGTCCGGAACTTGTTTGAGCTTCAGGCGTTCGGCTTCAGGCGTTTTGGAGTGGAGATGTGAACCATCTCCATAGAGAATAATTTATTTTTTCCCCTCTAGCGTTTTGTAGCTTCAGGCTTAGGGCTACAAAACGCTCAGGTGTGAATGCAGCCTTACTGATTTACTGATGAGTTCACAATGTGCGATACTGCGTGCAGAGGGGTGCCATTTTCTTGTAGTCTGTGTGGAGATGGCCATCTTTGTAGAAGTGCAGGGCTTTGCTTCCTTTATGCCGGGGGGTGCCCCCTGTAACCTGTAATCTGATCACTGGTGAAGTTATGATTAAGAAGCGGTAGTGGTTGTAGAAAGCACAGATCCACAGAATGAATGGAACAGAGGTTAGGGAGAGCATTTCAGTGCAGGTCTTCATGAACAGCTTCCTCTCCAGCAAGGAGAACAGTGAGCAGCACAGTAGTGACATTACCAAATCTTACTTCAAATTTTGTCAGGCTAGCAGCCAGAGGCAGATCTCACACTGAAGATATACAGGGGTTGGACAAAATATGGAAACACTTCATGATTTGTAGGTGTGAAAGTGACGATATGTCTTGCGTTGAAAGCGATAGTGATTCTTTTGCTTCCGCTGTGTGATGAGACACCTAGCTAACAGATCGGAATCCTCACTTTCGTCTTTCACTGCGTGCACTGATGGTATTACGGAGTCATAACTACGGAGACATGTCAGAGCTTACTAAGTATCAAAGAGGGCAAATTGTGTGGTACTGAGTGCAGAGGGGCGCCATTTTCTTGTAGTCTGTGTGGAGATGGCCATCTTCATAGAGGTGCAGGGCTTGCTTCCTTTATGCCGGGGGGTGCCCCCTGTAGCCTGTGATCTGATCACTAGTGAAGTTATGATTAAGAAGCGGTTATGTTTGTAGAAAGCACAGATCCACAGAATAAGACACCTAGCTAATAGATCGGAATCCTAACTTTCATCTTTCACTGCCTGCACTGATGGTATTACGAGTCATGTCAGAGCTTACTGAGTATCAAAGAGGGCAAATTGTTGGTGCTTGCTTAGCTGGTGCCTTTGTGACTGAAGTTGCCAAATTTATTTGCGTTGTCGCGAGGTACAGTATCAAAGGTTATGATGGCATATACAGTTTCCAGGAAAACGTCTAACAAAAATGTCACTGCCCCCATCTATGACTGGTCTTCACAGCAAGGAGCACTGGATGGGCGGACGCATGTCAATAAAAAACACAGAATATCCAAGCTCAACTTACCAACCAATCAGCAACAAAACAAATTCACCTGTCTAACGGTGCGTTTAAAAACAGGGGTTTAGTTGCACGCATTTGCAAATACATGTGTAAGCTGCAGGCCGCGTCAAGGCTCCCTGTATGCTGCAGTCCTAACTCTAAAATTTAGGGTCTCCTCAGTGGAAGCACATGTATGCTGATGGATAGATAAAGGGCAGATGACTGGAGGGAGCCCACCCTCCATTAAAGGGGCAGGAGCACACTAAACACCCAGCACATGGAAGCAAAGGTGCTAGTGCGTTGCCTGACCACAATGACAACAATACATATAACAAAAATGTCACTGCAGTTTCCATGAAAACGTCATCTGATAAGCATAAGCTGTCAACTTGGTCAACTGACCGAAATAGACAAAAGGACATTGTGCAGGATTGTGACATGGATTTTTGCATGAAGAGTCCATGGTACCAGATTCCATTATCCACCATCCAAGACTTAAATTTGTCAATTGCCAGGAGAATTCAGGCCATCTTGGATGCCAAAGGTGGTCCAACACCATATTGGGTAACACTTTTGTTCTTTTACCATACCGGTTTCCATAATTTCGTCCAACCCCTGTACAACTATGAGGCTACAGAACAGGAGAGCTTAGGCTCAAAAAGGAAGGTAGTTTAGGGTACCGGTAAGACCAAACCTTGTGAAGCATGTTTTGCTCATCTAAGTCCATTATACAAGTCCCTTGCTTTGCAATTTTTGGGCGTATATTTCTAAATGTGTAATTCTATGGTGCAGCACTGATCCTTCAGACGCCCATGCTGCATAGTATACCCAGAAGTTGACACCACTATTTAAAGCATGTAGCTATGGAGGCTCTGTCCAGACAACTCTACCTCCAGTAACCAGTGGAATAGATTCAGCTTGCTACATAACCTTTCAGTTCCAGACTGATTACTGCTGTTCTGAGCGTTGTGGGAAACAGCTGTACTACCAGTACTAAAATATGAATGAAAGTAAATACATTACCATCCACCCGTATCATACTGTAAACGAGGCTTGGGGCTTCTAGCTATTATGTTATCTGAGCTGAAGGGTAACTTTATGTCTCTTTTTCAACATTTACATTAGAAGCCCCAAGTAATACAACACACTGTATATACTTGAGTATAAGCCGACCCGAATATAAGCCGAGGCACCTAATTTTACCACAAAAAAACTGGGAAAGCTTATTGACTCGAGTATAAGCCTAGGGTGGGAAATGCAGCAGCTACTGTAAGTGGAAAAGAGAATCAACAATGCCCATCTGCAGCCTCACTGTGCCCATCTGCAGCCTCACTGTGCCTATCTGCAGCCTCACTGTGCCTATCTGCAGCCTCACTGTGCCCATTTGCAGCCTCACTCTGCCCATCTGCAGCCTCACTGTGCCCATTTGCAGCGCACTGTGCCCACCTGTTTCATCAGTGCCCATCTGCAGCCTCATGTACCTTGTTGCATGCTGTACTCATGTACCTTGATGCAGGTGTTCTGTCAAAAGTTCCAACTTCTCCAACCGGGTGTACTGCGCATGCGCGACCGCGTCCTTCGTTTAACGCACGATAATCCCCCATCACACCAAGAAAGAGGTTCTCATGGACGTGCTCGCGCTTGCGCAGTACACCCGGCAACGGCTGCCAACTACAGTAAACACAGCGGGAGACTCAAGTATAAGCTGAGGGGGGCTTTTTCAGCATAAAAAAATGTGCTGAAAAAGTCGGCTTATATGCGAGTTTATACGGTACTTGATATTTATAGCACATGATTAGGAAAGCTAAAATTTTACAAGCATTTTCTTTTTTTTTTTTACCTGCATGTATCTGAGGCAGAAACAGGAACAGTATTTCCAGCTGAATGTATTGGGTAAAAGGGCAGATGGTTGTGGCATCAGATGTGTAAAGCTACGTAGAAATTGAAGATTGGCATAGACATGAATTAATTGTTGCCCATTTGGAACAGTTTCAATCCCTCTTGCCGCGTACACACGACCATTTTTCATGACGAGAAAACTGCCATTTTTTAGATTGGTCGTGAAAACCGGTCGTGTGTATGTTTCATAGCAGTTTTCTCGACAAGAAAACTGCCCGCAAAAAAATTAGAACCTGCTCTATTTTTTCTCATCGCGAAAACCGCTCGTGTGTATGCTTTTCCGAGGGGAAAAAAAACGCGCATGCTCAGAATCAAGTATGAAACTGGAGAGCTCGTTCTGGTAAAACTAGCGTTTGTAATGGAGATAGCACATTCGTCACGCTGTAACGGACTGAAAAGCATGAGGCTGAAAAGCGCAAATCGTCTCTCCCCAAACTTTACTAATATGAGATCAGCAAAAGCAGCCCAAAGGGTGGCGCCATTTGAATGGAACTTCCCCTTTATAGTGCCGTCGTACGTGTTGTACGTCACCGCGCTTTGCTTGATCGTTTTTTTTCCTGAACGTGTGTATGCAAGGCAGGCTTGAGAGGAATCACGATGAATCACGTCGAGAAAAACGTCGTTTTTTTGCATGACAGGAAAACCGGTCGTGTATACGCGGCATCAGAGCAGGGGTATCAAACTCAATTTCATCCTGGGCTGCATCAGCATTATGATTGTTCTCAAAAGGGCCGGTTTTATCTGTATCTGTAGATTAGATGTCCAGCACATCCCCTCCCCTTACATTAGATGTCAAGAGCCACCCCACCATCAGAAGTTGAGTCCCCCACTCTCCCTTACATCACAGTGCACCCCCCATTCCTTATACTGCTGCTGGGAAGACGCTGGATGCATTGCTTGAAAGCAGAAAGTAGGGGTCTGGAGGAGGACCAGAGCAGGGCTGGAGCTCTCCTGCAACTGCAGGAGAGGTGCGAGGGCCACATTAAATGGCATGGAGGGCCGGATTCGGCCCGCAGGCCTTGTGTTTGACACCTGTGCATTAGAGTATAAGGGCACCATACAGAGGACCTAAGAGTGTAAATCCATTAGGGAAATAGGAGGTGATACAGAGGATTGAAGAGTGTAAATCCTTTAGGGAGTAAGGGTGATACAGAGAACTGAAAAACGTCAATTCATTAAGATATTAGAAAGCTATACAGAGGGATGAAACGTATAAACTCATTAGGGTACAGGGGAAGGTTACTGTGGGATGAAAGCACAAATCCATAACGGTATAAGAAAACAATACAGAGGACTAAAGACAGACATTCAATAGAGCTTATTAGGTGTATAAGGAGTAATACAAAAGATGAAGGAGCTTACAGTCTATTAGGATAAAATGTAAACTAGTTGAAAATGTCCATCTGTTCCATATGCTGCCATGCATTTGGGCCTACAATTTACCGTTTTACAATTATCTTAAAGCCAACATATAGGGGCTGATTCAAGAAAATGTTGGGGCATATTTGTGGGCAGGAATAATTATTACGACATTGCGCATGCTGTCGACTTGCGCCGGTTTTGCAGAATCGTTGCGCGTACGGGCGCATACACATTCTTAAATATGAAACAGACATCGGGCACTTGCTCATTGTAATGCTGATCATGTTAATGAGCTTTTCCTTATCACATGGAGAATATTGCTTCCACTTTTAGGCTAGGTTCACACCTATGGGTTGCGTTTTTGAGCTTGGAGTCTTTGCCAAGTTCGCAATCAATCGTTCAGCGGTTCCTTTGCGTTTTTAGCTGCGGACTTGCCGACCTGGGAAGTCTCGCCGCTGTTATCATGAGGGGGAACTCCACGCCAAATTTTAAATAAAAAACCGGCATGGGTTCCCCTCTAGGAGCATAGCAGGCCCTTAGGTCTGGTATGGACTTTAACGGGAACCCCTACACCGAAAAAACGGCGTGGGGGTCCCCCAAAATCCATAGCAGACCCTTATCCAAGCACGCAACCTGGCAGGCCGCAGTAAAAGAGGGGGGGACGAGAGAGCGGCCCCCCTCCCTCCTGAACCGTACCAGGCCTCATGCCCTCAACATGTGGGGGGTGGGTGCTTTGGGGCAGGGGGGCACCATTCTTCCAGAAGCGCATTTGTGAGGTCAGGCACTGATGTCGGACAAGAAGGTCTGACTCGCAGTCTCCGCTCTATTTCATCCCAAAGATGTTCTGTCAGGTTCAGGTCAGGACTCTGTGCAGGCCAGTCAAGTTCCTCCACCCCAAACTCACTTATCCATGTCTTTATGGAACTTGCTTTATGCACTGGTCCAAACCATTTGGTGGAGGGGGGATTATGGTGTGAGTTTGTTTTTCAGGGGTTGGGCTTGGCCCCTTAGTTCCAGTGAAGGGAACTCTTAAGGCGTCAGCATACCAAGACATTTTGGACAATTTAATGCTCCCAACTTTGTGGGAAGAGTTTGGGGATGGCCCCTTCCTGATCCAACATGACTGCTCACCAGTGCACAAAGCAAGGTCCATAAAGACATGGATGAGCGAGTTTGGGGTGGAGGAACTTGACTGGCCTGCACAGAGTCCTAACCTCAACCCGATAGAACACCTTTGGGATGAATTAGAGCGGAGACTGTGAGCCAGGCCTTCTCGTCTAACATCAGTGCCTGACCTCACAAATGCGTTTCTGGAAGAATGGTCAAACATTCCCATAGACACACTCCTAAACCTTGTGGACAGCCTTCCCAGAAGTGTTGAAGCTGTTATAGCTGCAAAGGGTGGGCCAACTCAATATTGAACCATACGGACTAAGACTGGGATGCAATTAAAATTCATGTGCGTGTAAAGGCAGGTGTCCCAATACTTTTGGTAATATAGTGTATTATTGCAATTAAATTAAAATTTATATCCTTTTAAGATTTGATTTCTGTGTCAATCTCTATTTAGCACCGTATTTGAAAATCCCAGGGTATTGAGTATACCCACTGCCCTTTTCTTCTAGTTTCAAATTACATGGGATGTGGTGCTACAAGATTTGACCAAGAGTGCCCCCACTTTCTAATATTGTATTATTGCAATGTTTACCTCAAAAGGGTTAGTTCACCTTTACCAAAAATCTGCCTATTCAGATAAGGGGTGCCTTTCCATAAAATCAAACTGTGCTGCTTTGAATAATGCCCTTGCTATATAGGGTGACCAGACATCCCCGGTTTCAGGGGACAGTCCCCGGATTAGAGACACTGTCCCCGGACCAAGTCTGTCCCCGGTTTTGTCCCCGGATTGGATTTGAACAGGGGCTGGGCAATTTCAAAGACAGTCAGTGCAGAATAAAAAAAAAAAAATCTGAATTACACACCCCCGCCGCTCCTACTAGCTTAGGGGGGTGTATATTTTTCCATTATCTGTGCCCCTTTCTGATGATCATGTGCTGGCCGGAGCGGAGGGAATATTTCTTCAGTTTCGGGCACATGCCCATTCAGCTCCGCTCGCATGTTCTTCTGCCTCGACTCAAGTCCCGGCCAGCCGTCTGCCTGCGTATCTCCTTGCCTTCCCTGGTGGAGTGATCTTCCTCCGCACCCCACCCAGTAGTAGCCGGGGCCTGGAGAGTAAGACTTGACAGGCTGTGAGGCGGGCAGCGGCGACGGGCAGAGAGTCGCTGATTGCCGCCATTACTAGTAAAAAAAAAATATGTCCCCGGATTTCATTTAAAAAATCTGGTCACTTTATTGCTATAGGTACCAACAAATGGCAACTTACCCATCCTATAACTAGCCTTTGCAGCAAGGAGCACATGGAAGGGCAATGCACATCAAAAACAAACAAAAATTCCCATCTCACTTACCAGCAAGCCTGCAACAAAACCAAATTGACCCTAACAGTTCATGGTAAGAACAAGGGGTTTAGTCGCACGCATTTGCAAACATATGTGTAAGTCACAGTGTCCACGTCAAGGCACCTCAGTTTACTGCGGCCCTTACTCTATAATTTTGAGAGTCTCCCAAATTGGAGCGCATACATAGCAGTAGATAGATTAAGGGCAGGTTTGTCTGGAGGGTGCCCTTCCCTCCTTAAAAGTATAGGGATACATGGGACCCCCAGCAAGGGCACAATGGCAGCTGAAGGTATCCCATGCGTGTGCACACCATTTCATAAACTGTGCAAACAAATGGCAACCACCCCAACCTTTAATTATCCTCTGCTATAGATGTATGTCATTTACGTACCTCCCTAGATTTACCTGAAAACCTCCCAGAGATGGCGTCCCCTTGTCCTGCCTTGTCGCTAAGACCCTCTCAGTGTTTTTGCTGACCTCCACCATCACAGGCGCAAGCTCCCAAATGCTTATGTCAGGGGAGAGAAATCACATGTGAGGGGATTTGAATCGGAGAAAGAGCTTGCTCCTGTGATATCAGAGGTGAGCAGTAACAGCTGGGAGTGTTGGATCAATGTCCCAGCAACAACACGGGACAGAGGGATGCCATCTCTGAGAGTAATGGCTTACACCTAGAGCAAGGGCATTGTTCAACTTTAGTCAAACCTGCGTTTTTTTTTTTTTATTACAAGTGCCCCTGATGCTGGGTACACACAGAAAGTTTTTTTCTCGTGTAACCGAGCGTGCTGGACGAAAAAAAAAACATACAGATCGCCATACTTACACATCCGATATTAGTGCGGCGAACTCCCCGCTGAGCTATTGTGTTCTGACAGAGGAACTGCCCCCCCAGAACACAGTGATCAGCATGCTCATTTGACAGAAACCATTCATAAGACCAGCTTCTGTCGGACAGGGGGTTGTACACAAGGGCCGAAAGCCAGTCGGATCCTGCTGAACCAATTTTGGCCCGTGTGTAACCAGCTTGATATACATAGGCTGTTTTTTGGTAAAGGTGAACATTCTAATCCTTGAAAGTAAATCTTTGTGTACTGACATATTTACAAGCTTGCGATGCCATCAGAGGCACAGTACAATTACTTTGTCTCTCTTATCAGTTGTTAAGAGATCATCCAGGTTGAGAGTGCATTGTTTTCAATGAGTCAACCACTTGCATTGTGAGAAAGCACAACCTTTGTTTAGCACTTTAAAACAGAAAGCAGAGCCGACATACTTAATTTTCACTAGGGCTGTGGAAATTAACTATTAATTCCTTGATTAATCGATTAATTGTTTTGATCGATCAAAATTCTTTTGATCGATTAAAATTCTTTTGATCGGTACTCACCTCTCCCCCGGCTTCCGGGTCTTCAGGGAGATCCGGTGATGTCACGGACACCGGCGGGGCTTGCCGTGTCCATCTGAAGGGCTCCTTTGCTGTGCCTTCATATCTGCATGCCGGCGGGGACCTTATTATCTGCCACACACAAGGGCTGTTACACTTCCCTCTATCACTTCCCTCTATCAACCTGGGATTCTACAGCCATCCACTGGGAGTTGTGATAGTTCCCTTCACGGGACATCTACATGCCGACGGACTGATGTTAACCCCCTCCTCATCTGGATTCAGCAGTGGTATCATTGTACACATTTTTATACCAGTATCATACTTAGCTACATGTTTTTATGACTGCTTTTGCTACCGTTTGGTATTACTCGCACCATTTTTACAGTTTATGTAGCTACATCGATTTTATCTCCAGTGCAATATTTATTTTGTTACCTACTTGAAGACTATAAAAGTTTTAATGCTATTCCCATCGAGCGCTGCCTTTGTGTGTTTTTTGTATCCTGCTATCCATTTTTCCAGTGGTTGGTAGCTGCACTGGGAATCGGCCTGCAAGGAGATCAGCTAAAAGTACTTGGATCTATGTGCGTTATAATTAATCGAAATTAGTCGATTAATTGATTTAAAAAAAATCGATTAATCGAACACGAAAATTTTAATCAGTAACAGCCCTAATTTTCTCATATAATTGCAAATTATGCAAAGAAACTAGGATTTTAAAAACATGTATTGCTAGCTTCAGGTACAGTATATTAAAACGATCTCTTTTACAAATTTAGCACTTTACACCTAAGGAGCTGTTGGAATGTTGGGTCCCTCCTAGCCTCACTGCTGATGTACTGACTTACTCTTGCCCCAAAGCACTCAGCAAACCACCCATGGTGATCCAATGACTGACACCCTGTCAGAGCTGGGCTCAGCCCTTCCTTCTCTGAGCTGGCCGCTCAGCTGTCGGCTAATTGCCAGTTCCTATTTCTCCACAGTGACTCACCTGTTGATGATCCGGCTCGTCAGTCCTGCCTACTTAAGCCGTCTAGCTCAGTTGCTCTCTGCCTTCGCCTTGGTCAACATCACAGAGACTATCTCCTGCGTTCCTGTTAAAGACTTGCTTGGCTGACGTTCTTTCTGGCTCCAGATCCTGCTTGCTGTTCTACTACGTTTATCCCTGGCTCCCTGACATTTGGCTTGGCTGACTATCCGATCCGGTTCCTGAACTTTGACTACGCTTACTCTGTTTACCTTTTTATTATTATTATTAAACAAGTGTGATTTAACTGTACTTCTGTCTCGGGTCTGATTCATGGTTTCTGACATACCCACTCCATCTATCTTCTTGCAGGGTTTTATTTTCTCAATCTCTAGGAAACAGAGGGTTAGGGATTACAGGATACCCATGTAGTGGGCATTTAAATTTGGGGGGGAGCATCTGGGTTATTTAACCCAGATGTACTGATTGTTAGGGAGTCTGAGAATCCCTTTTGTGGTTCTTGGAGGACTCTGGTGGTGCAAGGTTCCCTGCGGCCTGCAGGTGGCGTTGTCGCCCTGGGCCGGAGTTGAACCTGCACCGCAAGACTGTTCCTTTTTGTCCTTTCCTGGCGCTGGTACAGCGGGGCGGGGAACCTGCTGTGACGCAAAGGGAGAGGAGATAAAAGGGGCGGACGCCCTGACCTTGGGGTTCAGAGTTGGAGGACGCAGCCGCGCCCAGGCACCTTCAGCCTGGGTGCTGGCGTTCCGGAGTTCCGTGCCCATGTGCCCTTGACCTGGCCGGAGCGATGAGGTGAGCCTGGGGTGAGGTACTATGACCAAGGCCTGGGGCCCAGTAACTTCGACTGGGTTCCGCAAGGGTGGAGGAGTCCGAGGGGCCCTAAGGTGTTGGGACCCGTATCGGAGGTGAGGAGGCCAGGGAGTGTAACCCTTCCGAATAGCCCGGTACAGCATTAATCCGGTGACGGCGGGGCCTCTGGTAACTCTCTTGGAGGGATGTCTTCCCCCTGACAGGGGCTGCAACGTAGCGAAGGTAACTCCAGTTCCTGTTCATTAGAGTCGCTGGAAGAGACTCTGAAGCCAAAAAGTCAGTTTTACAGCCACTGTGCTTAGCAACCGTTGGTGAAACCTCAACGGTTTAGTTTTCTTTGAGGATTGTGCCTTGACCTACTCCCCACCAATACTGAACTGTTCTATGGGTCTCAAACTGTCTGCTCGCAAAGGACTATTTGTTTGCCGTTATGGAATAAATAAGTGTTGGACCTTTTCAGTGTGTGGTACTCCAATTACTGGGAGCAAAGGGGGTTATCAGCAGAACAGACTTGGCTCTGAGTGTATACACAGCCCGAAGGTAATCTGGTGCTGGTCTTCACCTCTACATGCTGTAATCTAGAGGACATGGGCCGTGGCGCACCTCGCTCTCCACTTCAAAGTACCCCTAGACCGGAGCCAAAGTAACCGCTAAAGAAAGAGAGAGAGGGTGAGGCCGCTACACGTGGGGGCTCGTCCGGGATGTGTGTTTCGTGTATGGAGCTGGGAACGTCTGTGTTTGGACTTTTCTGCCCGGTGGAGTTCCGAGTAGGTCGGCCATGTTTGCAAGCGCGCCATGAGGCACACCATAACTGTGCAGTTCATGGGCGGGGAGAAGGGAAAGCCCGCGAACAAGTGCAGAGTATGGGAGGAGTCTGGTCATGTGGAAGTAGTCACGTGGGGATTCCGGCGCAAATTGGTCAGTGCGCAATGGAGCAGCAGACAGTCGGGATGACCTCAAGTACCCCGTGGATTCCGGTTCCTTACCCCACGAAGATGACTTCCTTTGCTGCTTCCATAACGGACACAGGAATAAGACTTAGGCCCCGAGGACGTTTGGCTCTGTATGTATGCAGAGACATAGAGGCCCTCGGTGTGATCTGTCCCGACTGCTCGGGACTGGTGGTCAACTTGAAGCCATTCGGGCGATGTGAGGCCTGCAAGGAGTTTCTTTTTGAGGTGGAGTCGTTCACAGAAAGGCCCCGAGCCTTCCACCTCAACTGCCTCACAGGTACCGCCACTCCGGAAGCGGAGATCCAGGCCTTTGCGGAGATTTCTGTGCGCACTGACCAGGGCAAAGAGAGTGCCCAACCAGAGACTGAGAGAGAAAAATCAGAGGATGCTGCTTCGCTCACCACAAGCTCCCTGCTCCCACCTCCGAAGAGGAAAGTCAGCCTGGTACAGGCATCCTATGGTCGTGGAAGAGCTTCGCCCCGTTGCTTGCCTGGCCTGGATGGATCCGGAGGGAAGAGCCCTGGACATCCCTGTTCTTCTGAAGGCCCAGGTGAGCCAGGGGTTGGGACTGTGTGTGTGGTTGGAGGTGTCGGGAATCTGCTGTCGGTGGAGCCTGTAAGGGAGGGTGATTCCGTATCCACTGGGAATTACCTTCCCGCAGAAATGTACGACACCTCCGACCTAGAGTCGCTGTCAGATGCAGGCGATGACGGCGAGATCGATGAGGTCTTTCACCGCAAGGGTTGGGACAGGATGCCATTACCTGCGCTCCGTGCGCCAAGGGATCTGCCTATGTCTACAGGGGATAGTACACCCCGGCTGGAGGTCCCGGAGCCCGGGGAGAAATCTGGTCTCCTGCCTACCCTTCCATCCTCCGGATCACCTACTGCTTCATCCGTTCCAGTGACGGGAACGCAACGTTCATCACTGCGGGCTCCTAGGCCCAAGCCAAAAGAGGTAGTTAAAGTACCTCGGCATCCTGAGTCCATTGTCCAGCCTGGAGAAGGAGACCGTGCCACAATGCCACCTCTGGCCCGGCTACAGCGGCTCTTCTGTCAGAGAGTTGCCCGTGAGTATGGGTGGGAGTACCCATACCTACCCCGGGACTTGCTTTTTGAAGTGGAGGTCCTGTGGCAGCGATGGTATGATGAGTTTGTCTGGGAAAAGCTCAAAGTGCCCCATGCTCGCCAATATCTTTCGTGCTCATCCCCCGTGTCTAAGAAGTTCAAAGACTGTAAAGCGGAGTGGATGCTGGGTTAGCACATCCATGCGGACAGGGTGCTTATTTGTCGCAAAGATGGAGAGAACATTGAATATAATATGGAGACTTTCGATAAGCACTTGAAGCCCTTGTTCCTGCCGCACCCAAAGTTCTACCTTTAGGAGGAAAAGACTCCTGTATGCTATGTTTATTGTTCATTGCTGAACTTGCCGGAACACAAGGACTGTGCCCTAGTTTTTTTTTTATTTGGGCGTTTTACTCTTTGGAGAAATGGGAGCAGTTACTGTTTGTTCTTCCTCTTTCTCCCTGCACTGCAAAGAAGATAATGACTTTGGGGTTTAGTTAGTGTAGACACAGTGAAAGAAGAAGGAAAGTTGTCTGGAGGATTCGGCTAAGTGTCATGACCGTGGCACTGTCACCAGGTGGCAGTGCTGCGCAACTACTGTTTTTTTTTTTTTACACTTGCACCACCATACTTATTGAAGCGAATGGGCGTTTTCAAGGACAGGCCCGTTCATTCCAAGAAAGCACACATTGTGGTAGGATGTTTTTTTTTTCCCCTTCTGCAGGAGATTCATCTGTCAAGGCTGCTGAGAATGCGTGGTCCTTAGATAGCCAGGGGGAGGATTGTGCATGTGTAAATGTCAGAAGTGTCTCATTGAAAGTTTTATGGTTCTACTGTTTTATATTTTCCCTTTCCCATTCTAGGTCTTGGCACAATTCAGGACTAAATTGTATGGTTTAGTTTCTGGGCGGAGCTTATGTCACCACTTTTGTGGGATCTGAGTTCGGACCAGACACTGGGGACCAGTGTCAAATCACCGGGGGGAGAGTGTAGCTGGCATTTAAATTTGGGGGGGGAGCATCTGGGTTATTCAACCCAGATGTACTGATTGTTAGGGAGTCTGAGAATCAATTTTGTGGTTCTTGGAGGACTCTGGTGGTGCAAGGTTCCCTGCGGCCTGCAGGTGGCGTTGTCGCCCCGGGCCGGAGTTGAACCTGCACCACAAGACTGTTCCTTTTTGTCCTTTCCTGGCGCTGGTACAGCGGGGCGGGGAACCCGCTGTGATGCAAAGGAGAGGAGATAAAAGGGGCGGACGCCCTGACCTTGGGGTTCAGAGTTGGAGGACGCAGCCGCGCCCAGGCACCTTCAGCCTGGGTGCTGGCGTTCCGGAGATCCGGGCCCAGGTGCCCTTGACCTGGCCGGAGCGAGGGATGGAGTCTATCCCAGGCACCTTAAGCCTGGGGTGAGGTACTATGACCAAGGCCTGGGGCCCAGTAACTTTGACTGGGTTCTGCGAGGGTGGAGGAGTCCGAGGGGCCCTAAGGTGTTGGGACCCGTATCTGAGGTGAGGAGGCCGGGGAGTGTAACCCTTCCGAATAGCCCGGTACAGCATTATTCCGGTGACGGCAGGGTCTCTGGTAACTCTCTTGGAGGGATGTCTTCCCCCTGACAGGGGCTACAACTCCAGTTCCTGTTAATTAGAGTCGCTGGAAGAGACTCTGAAGCCAATAAGTCAGTTTTACAGCCACTGTGCTTAGCAACCGTTGGTGAAACCTCAACGGTTTAGTTTTCTATGAGGATTGTGCCTTGACCTACTCCCCACCAATACTGAACTGTTCTATGGGTCTCAAACTGTCTGCTCGCAAAGGACTATTTGTTTGCCATTATGGAATAAATAAGTGTTGGACCTTTTCAGTGTGTGGTACTCCAATTACTGGGAGCAAAGGGGGTTATCAGCAGAACAGACTTGGCTCTGAGCGTATACACAGCCCGAAGGTAATCTGGTGCTGGCCTTCACCTCTACATGCTGTAATCTAGAGGACATGGGCCGTGGCGCACCTCGCTCTCCCCTTCAAAGTACCCCTAGACCGGAGCCAAAGTAACCGCTAAAGAAGAGAGAGAGGGTGAGGCCGCTATACTCAAAAGTAGTGGCATAGTAATTCCTCCTGTCAAAAAGAACTTCTGTGGGTCATCTCACAGGCTATTGGTGTGCCTTTAATCAGAGATCGCCAATCTTTAATCGTATGTCTTTAAGCCAAGACTGGCAATGGTCTGAGCAGTCTTCTTTCTGAAGGGGCTTCCCATTAACACCCACCTTCCTGTCTTCCAAGTCCTAGCATAGGTCCATGCCCAATCCTTGGGTCCCAACAATTATTATTATTATACAGGATTTATATAGCGCCAACAGTGCAGAGCTTTACAATGTAGAGGGGGGATAGTACAATTACAATATAGTTTAATACAGAAGGAATGGGAGGGCCCTGCACGTGGAGCTTAAGATCTAAAGGGAGAGGAAGGTGGTAGAAAAGGTAATAGCTCTGGCGGTTGATCTGATGGAGGTGACTCGGGTACAGTTCTTAGGTGGAGGTGGGGTAGGCTTCCATGAATAAGTGAGTTTTCATGGATCGCCTAAACTCAAACAGGGTAGAGACTGACCGGACATACTGGGACAGGGAGTTCCAGAGGGTGGGAGAGGCTCTGGGGAAGTCCTGGAGGCGAGCATGAGAGGAGGTAACAAGGGATCAGCAAATTAAAGTGCAAGTAAACCCTCCTATCGTTTTCAGCTAAGGAAGCTGCCATCTTGGCCTCTGTTTAAACTTCAACTGCCACGGTGCTGCACATGTGATCTGTTATGACACCAGCCATTGGATGGTTTGACAGTTTGCTTGAGAGCACAACCAATGGGACAGTTAGCATTTCCGGCATGCCGGGAATGTAACAGTTTTTTTAAACTGTTACATTGATGGGTTTTCTTCCGCTTTAAATGGTCCCCCCCCCGCCAGGCAGACAATTGAATGGTTTCCTCCCAAGGCAACAGGCCTCATCTACAGCTACCTTCTCCCCAGGCTGCATGCCTCCATAACCACATCCTCTCCAGAATGGGAAGAGCTTGAATATGTATCTCCATTCCCAACCCACATCACTGCCAATAAACCTTCTAGTGATTGGTTAGGGTGAAAAAAAAACACTTATAACCAATAACACTGTATCATCTTATTCTAAAAGCTGGAGAAGGCTCCCCGAGCAACAGGGCCAAATGAGAGAGATCACTTGATTTCCCCATCCATGCTAAACAGGGTGGATGGACGAATTTGCAGTGCTGGGTATTGTATTCTAAGCGCTGGCACTCGAGGGTGTCAGAATACCCAAACATTGCCTGCACCAGATTGAATACAGGTGCTGTTCAGCTGAGAATATTCTTCTCAGCGACTTACAAAAAAGGCCACGTGGTCACCCACAGAACTTTTTTTTTATCCATGTTGCTTAAGAGTATATGTTCCTTTCAGGGCTGCAAATCTTGAATTTTCTTGGCATTAGGGAAGAGGAAAGCAAATTAGCAGTAACTACAATAATACAGGTTCACTGTTACTAGTCTACGAAAAAAATAAATTAAAATGTGCCCTAATAACTCAAATGTAATATTTACAAATAAATCATGAATGCTGATAGATTGTGATGTTTTCTGATTCTTGTATAATTTTCAGGACAATCTGCCTCTTTAGGCATTAGCAGCCATCTGTTTCTGCTAGTTTGCCCGTTAGCCAGTACATGGCTTTAGTGTTGGGTCCAAGTCTTTTTCCCATGTTAAGTTTTCTGTTTTTAATAAATAGAAATACACATACACATACATACACACATACATACACACACACATGGCTTCTGCTGTTGAAAATAATCATCAGTATTACAAAGCCACAGTCAACAGGTAAATCCATTATATTGATTCTCTTTGGTGCATCTGCACAGCTTTCTGCAAAGCTTTAGCAGTTAACGGGATTGACTTTAGCTGTCAAAACTCATTTTCCCCTAACGGCACTACACTACTACTACTTTGCTCTCTGTATTGCTTTATGAACGCACCCGCTGGAAAAAAAATGTATTAGTCACATATGGTCCAGAGCTGGGAGGTAATAGGTGACATCAAAATAGGATTGCCATGGAAACCAAGGATTTATGATGCATAGATTGTATAAAGACAGCAGCTGCACTAGTTGAGAGTTTTACAGTCTGCATCCATTCCAAATGTCTTCTGCATTCAGATCTTTGGAAAGAAGCAGGGAGCTGCAAGACCCATTCATTGGTAAGGTATAGGCACAGGTAATCCCAGGTTTTATTCCTTCCCTTCCCACAAGCCTTTCTGGAGAGAAATATGTAGGCTGCCATTGCAAATGCTAGTTGCTTGGCTGGCATGCTGAATCCTGGTTGTGCAGATCACTATCCATGAGCATTCATCATAAATGACACAACCTTATCGCTATAAACTTTCACCAGCAACAAGGGGGTTCTCATCCCTTGTTATTAGAGGAGAAAACTGCTCAAAGTTCTCTGGACTAAAGGACAAAATATTTCAACCCTATCACAAATACAAAACACTATTTATCAATCAGAACCCTGCCATTTGGGCAGAGTAGGGTCACTAAAAGCTGCTGGTGGGATGTGTAGGCACCTGCATGTTATACCGATCAGCGACTCTTTCTTTGGTGCTAAATTGACAGCCTGTCAGGGCTGGGCTCAGCCCTTCCTTCCCTGTGCTGGCAGCTCAGCTGTTAGCTAATTGCCAGCTTCCATCTCTCCACAGTGATCCACCTGTTGATGATCCGCTCGTCAGCTCTGCCTACTTAAGGATTTCCAGTTCATTTGCTCTCGCCTTCACCTGTGTTAACATCACAAGAGACTTTCTCCTGCGTTCCAGTTGAAGACCTGCTTGACTGACGTCCCCTCTGGCTACAGATCCTGCTTGCTGTACTACTACCTTTATCGCTGGCTCTTGGACTTTGGCTTGGCCGACTGCCCGATCCGGTTACTAAACAAGTGTGATTTAAGTGTGATTTAACTGTACTTCTGTCTCGGTCTGATTCATGGTTTCTGACAGGAGGCGAAGGCCAGGAATTCAGAAGATGCAGCCAATCCGCTTGTTAATAATATTTTTTCCAGATTGGATGACCTGGATCACCGCATGGATCAGTTTGCCACGGCGGTACAGACGCTCCTGCGTCGCACGGCTCGTCTAGAGTCTCCCACTGTGGCCGCTCCGGTAGTCTCTGTGCAGGCACCCGCCTCCAGTATTACCTTTATTAGAGGTATGTCTGGTTCCGCCCCGCTTCCCCAGCGATTTGAGGGCGATCCAATCCAATGCAGAGGTTTTCTCAACCAGGTTGAGATATATTTTGAGATGCTGCCCCAGGCGTTTCCCACGGACAGAAGCAAAGTAGGTTTCATGATATCTCTGAGAGAGCCTTGGCCTGGGCAAACCCTCTATGGAAGATGCAAAAACCCGTGGTCCTGAGTTACCCAGAATTTGTGGCTTCCTTCAAAAGGGTATTTGACGTTCCCGCATGCTCCGCTTCTGCTGCCAAGAGCCTCATGTCCATCAAACAGAGTATGAGAACTGTTGCCGATTACGCCATTGAATTCCGTACTCTGGCAGCAGAGGTTGCTGGGAACAATGAAGCCCTCGTGGCTGCTTTTTCTCATGGTCTCTCGAATAACATCAAGGATGAGATAGCAGCCCGAGATATACCCACTGAGCTGGAGAAGTTGATCACATTTGCCATCCTCATTGACTCCAGACTCAGAGAAAGACCCTCTGTTAAGGAGCGCTTGCGGAAGCCTCCCGTACTTTTGTCTCCAAGCTTTGCAGTCCCACCCTTGCCTCCCTCACTTCCCATGCCTCCTGGTACCGAGTCGGTCTGTGAAGATGAACCCATGCACTTGGGCTTCACGCCTCTCTCTGCGGATGAGAGAGCCCTTAGGAGGAGGGAGAGATTGTGCCTTTATTGTGGCCAGGCCGGTCACTTTTTGAAGTCTTGTCCTACCCGTCCAGGGAACGCCCGAACCTTGAGGTCCTGTCACGGACAGACCTTAGGTGGCGTTGTTTTGTCTCCAGTTGCCCAGAAGGATAAGCTCCTGGTTTCGGTTACCCTGTCTTGGGCTGAGTCGTCCATTCGAGATACAGGCTTTAATCGACTCCAGGGCTGCAGGCCTGTTCATTGATGCTGCCTTTGTGTGTAAGCACTCGATTCCGCTGCAGCTGCGTGACACTCCACTTGCCATTGAGGCTCTTGACGGGAGACCTCTAGAGCCTGCCCATGTGACTCATGAGACTGTTCCGTTGTCCATGGCCGTAGGGGCTCTTCACCATGAGATAATCCAATTCCAAGTTATTTCCTCACCTAAGTTTCCGCTGATTATTGGTTATCCTTGGTTACAGAGGCACAACCCGTCTTTTGATTGGCTCCGTGCTGAGGTTCTGTCCTGGTCGCCACAGTGCAGTAAGAGATGCTTCCAGAAGGTAGCCAAGGTCCTGTGCACCTCTTCACTCTCCTCCCTGCCGGAGAAGTACCGCGATTTTTGTGATGTCTTTGACAAAGGTTAAGCCGGTACGTTGCCTCCATACCGGTCGTATGATTGCGCAATTGACCTTCAACCTGGTGCCATACCCCCTCGTGGCCGGGTTTACCCTTTGTCGGTCTTGGAGGATAAGGCCATGGAGGAGTATGTTACAGACGCACTTTCTCGAGGTTTTATCCGCAAATCCTCATCTCCTGCTGGTGCTGGTTTCTTTTTTGTGAAGAAGAAGAGTGGTGAACTGAGACCTTGTATCGATTATAGAGGTCTCAATCGTTTCACCATTAAGAATGCCTATCCGATCCCGTTGATTACGGAGTTATTTGACCGCCTCAAGGGAGCAACGGTCTTCCTGAAGCTTGATTTAAGAGGGGCATACAATCTCGTCAGGATTAAGGAGGGCGACGAGTGGAAAACTGAGTTTAATACCAGAACAGGTCATTATGAGTATCTCGTAATGCCTTTTGGCCTCTGTAACGCTCCTGCAGTTTTCCAGGAGTTTATTAACGATGTCCCCTGAGACTTGTTGCAGTTATGTGTGGTGGTTTATCTCGACGATATCCTCATATTTTCCAAGTCCCTGGAGAGCCATCACACAGATTTCTGTCGAGTGCTTCAGAAACTAAGAGAGAACAATCTCTATTGTAAACTGGAGAAGTGCGAATTCCATTGTGAACAGGTTAAATTCCTGGGTTTCATTTCCACTGCTGGTTTTTGGATGGACCCAGAGAAACTTTCTGCAGTGCTACCGTGGCCTCGACCCATGGGTTTACGTCCTCTGCAGCGCTTTCTTGGCTTTGCCAACTATTATTGGAAGTTTATTCGTAACTTCTTGTCTCTGGTCACGCCCCTGACTGATATAACAAGAAAGGACGGTAACCCACAGAGTTGGTCTCCAGAGTCCATTAAGGCTTTTGAGAGTCTTAAGACTACCTTTTGTTTCTGCTCCTGTGTTGGCACATCCTGATCCAACGTTGCGTTTTATCCTTGAAGTCGATGCTTCTGAGACTGGAGTTGGCGCCCTTCTGTCTCAACGTCCTAGCTCTGACAGCGCTATGCATCCGTGTGGCTACTTTTCCAAGAAATTGTCACCTGCGGAGTGCAATTACGAGATTGGTGACAGAGAGCTTTTGCCGATCATTTTAGCCCTGAAAGAATGGAGACATCTCCTCGAAGGTACCACTGTGCTGGTTCTCATTCTTACTGACCATAAGAATCTCACATTCTTGTCTGAGGCTATGCGCCTCTCTCCCAGAAGGGCACGATGGGCTCTTTTCTTGTCGAGTTTCAATTACATTGTCTCATTCTTACCCGGTACTAGTGATGAGCCGAACACCCCCGGGTTCGGTTCGCACCAGAACCCGCGAACGGACCGAAAGTTCGAACGAACATTAGAACCCTATTAAATACAATGGATGCGAACGTTCGAATTCTAAAGTGCTAATTATAAAAACTATTATGCATGTTATTGTCCTAAAAAGGGTTTGGGAACCCGGGTTCTGCACCAGGGGACATGTATCAATGCAAAAATAAGTTTTAAAAACGGTCGTTTTCCGGGAGCAGTCATTTTAATGATGCATAAAGTGAAAAAAAAAAAGTCAAATATTCCTTTAAATATCGTACCTGGGGGGTGTCTAAAGTATGCCTGTGAAGTGCCACGTGTTTCCCGTGTTTAGAACTGTCCCTGCACAAAATGACACTTCTAAAGGAAAAAAAAGCCATTTAAAACTGCTTGCGGCTTTAATGTAATGTCTGGTCCCGGTAATATGGATGAAAATCTTTAAGAAAAATGGCATAGCTACCCCATGACCCCCCCCCTACCCCAGCCCATTACCAGCCCCTTTGGGTCTTGTATGGATATTAAGGGGAACCCCGCACATAAAATAAAAAAGGCCCTATATACTCAGAACAGCCGTATACAGGCGGTGCATACAAGACAGGGACTGTAGGTTTGTTCTTATGTAGAATCTGTTTGTAATTTTGAACAGGTACATTGTTGAAGTGTAGCTCCAGACCAAAAATCTATTTTTAAACTTTTTGGAAAACATAGGTAAGGGTTATCACCCCTGTAACATTTGTTTTGCTGTCTGTGCCCCTGTTCAGAACATTTCACCTCACTTTCCGTCCTAATGACAACTGTTTTTGAAATGTGGTGTTTTTCTTGAAACAAGGATTGCTGATAAAGCATCAGTACAGAGGAGACACCTTTCTCCCATATTTATTCTTACAGGAGAGAATTTTCCTTCCTAGTGGTAGATTTCCTCTCACTTCCTGTTGTCTTCTTGCGTTTGCAAGTAGGAGTCGTTTGTAAGTTGGATGTTTGAAAGTAGGGACCTGCCGTATATACTCTGCAGAAATAGGCCCCTTAGTTGTTGGTGTTGGCACAACACTGTAAGCACTCACAGTTACTCTTGGTTGGTGCTGGAACGCCCTGCTGTCAACTATTATATCAGGAATTTTAATTACATATAATTGTTGAACAGTGGTAGTAAAAATTGGGCCTTTGATGGTGGTGCTGGTGCCACAACACTGTAAGCCCTGACAGTTACTCTTGGTGGGTGCAGCAATGGGCCCTGCTGTGAATTATTAGATCAAGAATTGTAATTACATGCCCCTGTTGAACAGGGGCTGAAAAATTGGGCCTTAGGCACTGGTGGCACAACACTGCAACCCTTCACAGATACTGTACTTGGAGCACAGCAATGAGCCCTGTTGCAAAGTATTGCTTCAAAAATTGTAATGACACGCCCCTGTTAAACAGGGGCTGAAAAATTGGGCCTTAGGCACTGGTGGCACAACACTGCAACTCCTCACAGATACTGTACTTGGAGCACAGCAATGAGCCCTGTTGCAAAGTATTGCTTCAAAAATTGTAATTACACGCCCCTGTTAAACAGGGGCTGAAAAATTGGGCGTTAGGCACTGGTGGCGGCACCCATAAACAAAAATGATCTTCCAAGCTATCATCATCAATCGTATCATTGAGGACTCGGAGGAGGAGGATAGCCAGTCAACATAACAGCACAGGCACTCAGCATCAGCATCAGTCTTGAAGGGATGTGACATTTTAAAATCAATTAGTCTGTTATATCAGCATCAGGTGTGTGGTAGCTGGTGGTGATCCAAGACTGGTTCATCTTGATGAAAGTCAGTCGATCAACCGAGTCGGTGGACAGGCGCACCCTGTGATCCGTGACAAATCCTCCAGCAGCACTGAATGTGCGTTCCGAAAGAACGCTGGATGCAGGACAGGCCAGTAGCTCAATTGCATACTGTGCAAGCTCTGGCCAGTGATCCATCCTCAAGACCCAGTAAGCCAGAGGATTTTCGGTGGGGAAGGTGTCCAAGTCTGACCTTGCCCCTAGATATTCCTGCACCATGTTTATCAGACGCTGGCGATGGTTGCTGGAACCGATCATACTTTGGGGCTGCGGACTAAAGAATTGTCTGAACGCATCGGTCAGACGGCCACCTTCCCCACCGCTCCTTCTTTGACTGGCCGAAGCCTCAGCAACTCGTTGTCCAGGACCAGGAGTTTGCAACCTCCCAGTCTCTGGGAACGCGTTGCACAGACCTTTCTGCAAGGCCTCCCGGAGTTGTCTCATCCTCTGCTCCCTCTGCGACGGTAACATAAGGTCCGCAACCTTACCCTTGTACCGTGGATCAAGGAGAGTGGCCAGCCAGTAATGGTCCCTCTCCTTGATCCGAAGAATACGAGGATCCTTCCGCAGACTTTGCAGGATCAGGGAGGCCATGCAGCGTAGGTTTGCTGAGGCATTCGCTCCGGAGTCCTCTGGGTCACTAAGGACGACATGATCCGCAGCCACCTCCTCCCAGCCACGTACAAGTCCACTGGTTTCTTGGGACTGTAAATCATCCCTAAAAGACTGCTGCTGATGATGCTGAGTGCCAGCCTCCACCTCCATGCTGACACAATCCTCCTCCTCCTCCTCCTCCTCCTCCTCCTCCTCTTCCTGTGCGATGGGTGGGACAGAAGGAACACTGTCTGGGTAAAGGGGGCCTTGAGAGGCAAGGAAGTCCTCCTCTTCCTGCCTCTGTTCTGCCTCAAGTGCCCTGTCCATTATTCCACGCAGCGTGTGCTCCAACAGGTGGACAAGAGGTACAGTGTCACTGATGCATGCACTGTCACTGCTCACCATCCTCGTGGCCTCCTCAAATGGTGCCAGGACAGTGCATGCATCCCTGATCATGCCCCACTGGCGTGGAGAAAAAAAACCAAGCTCCCCTGACCCTGTCCTGGTGCCGTAGTCGCACAGGTACTCATTGATGGCCCTCTGCTGCGTGTGCAGCCGCTGCAGCATGGCCAACGTTGAGTTCCACCTGGTGGGCATGTCACATATAAGGCGGTTCTTGGGCAGGTTCAACTCCTTTTGCAGCTCAGCCAGGCGAGCACTGGCATTATAAGATCTGCGGAAATGCACACAGACTTTCCTGGCCTGCCTCAGGACATCCTGTAAGCCCGGGTACCTGCCCAAGAAGCGCTGCACCACCAGGTTAAGGACGTGAGCCACACAGGGCACATGGGTCAGTTGTCCCTGTCGGAGGGCGGAGAGGAGGTTGGTGCCATTGTCGCAAACCACCATTCCTGGCTTAAGCTGGCGTGGCGTCAACCACCTCTCGGCCTGGCCCTGCAGAGCAGACAGGACCTCTGCCCCAGTGTGGCTTCTGTCCCCCAAACACACCAGCGCAAGCACGGCATGGCATCTTTTTGCCTGCGTACTTGCGTAGCCCCGTGAACGGCTACGGAGCACCGCTGGTTCATAGGACAAACCACAGGAAGAGGCCATGGAGGAAGAAGAAGAGGAGGGGGTGGAGGAGAGAGGTGTGTCACAACCAGTAGTAGCATTTTGGAGGCGTGGCGGTGGGACAACCTCCAACACTACTGCACCTTGTCCTGAATCCTTCCCAGCTGCCAAAAGAGTGACCCAATGGGCCGTGAAAGAAAGGTAACGTCCCTGTCCATGCCTGCTGGACCATGAGTCAGCGGTAATATGCACCTTACCGCTGACCGCCCTGTCCAGCGAGGCCAAGACATTGCCTTCCACATGCCGGTAGAGAGCCGGAATAGCCTTCCGTGAGAAAAAGTGGCGTTTGGGAACCTGCCACTGAGGAACCGCACATTGCACAAACTCACGGAAGGGGGCCGAGTCTACCAACTGAAAAGGCAGCAGTTGAAGCGCTAGCAATTTAGCCAAGCTAGCATTCAACCGCTGGGCATGTGGATGGCTGGGAGTGAACTTCTTTCGACGGTCCAGCAGCTGGGGCAGGGAAATTTGCCTGCTAGAATCGGACGTCGGTGTACTGCTAGCAGAGTGGGCGCAAGTACTTGGCTGTGACACACCTAATTCTACACCTTCATTCCTCTCAGTGCATGTTTCAGAGAGGACTGAAGTTATAGTGGGGTTGGAGATCCCAGCTGATGCGGTGCAAGGAGAGGTCCGCTTGGTTCTTTGGTGTGGGTCTTTGAGGTAGGCTTGCCAACGAGCTGCATGGCAGGTCAACATATGTCTGGTCAGGCATGTGGTACCCAAGCGGCTGATGTTTTGGCCACGCGATATACGCTTGAGACATATGTTGCAAACAGCAGCTGTGCGATCTGATGCACTAGCCTCAAAAAAGGCCCACACCAAAGAACTTTTTGAATGACGGGCAGAGGCAGCGCCCTGCACAGGCGGAGCTCTGCGGTGTGATTCCGTCGGTGTACTGCCCTTACGCTGGCCACCAAAGGGCATCCTGCCTCGTTGGAGATGTGCCTCCTCCTCATCCTCCTCCTCCTCCTCTCTCCTATTAGGCACCCACGTGGAGTCATTGACCTCATCATCCCCTCCCTCCTCATCACTGGAGCCAATCTGGCAGTATGCTGCAGCTGCTGGAACATGACTGCCAGATTGGTGTCCTTCTTGAGCATCCCCTCTGTCTGCTCTCACGCTACTGCCTTCCTCTAGCTGGGTTTCATCATCAGACCCTTCGAAACGCTGGGCATCCTCCTGGAGCATGTACCCAACACTGTGCTGAAACAGTTCGGGGGACTCCTCAGGAGGAGGACATGGTGGGTCTAGGGAAGGAGTGACTGATGATTTGTCTGACATTGATACCAGGGAAGACGACGCTTTGGCAGCTGCTTTTCCAGTACCCTGAGCCTGGGTGAGAGAGGATGAGGAGGAGGAGGAGGGCTTGGTCATCCACTCTACCAAGTCTTCGGCATGATGTGGCTCAACATGTCCAGCTGCCGAAAAGAAGGACAAGCGTGTCCCATGGCCATGTGCTGATGACAATGCACCGCGTCCACGACCAGCACTGTTGCCCCCAGACACAGAGCCTGCTTGCCCTCTTTTATTGCCTCCTGACTGTCTGCCTCTCCTTGTTTGCCTTCCAGACATTCTAATAGATGGCCTGCAGGGAGATGGGAAAAAAGCAATAAGGGCTACCTTCAGGTGTCCTTCTCTGTCCCTTGAAACAAGGACTTTCACAGTGAAAGAAACTGACACTGTCCCTACCTAGAGTTTTCTGTCCCTAGAATAAATGTTTTTTTTAATCACAATATAGCACAAGGACAATTCACTCAATGTCTCTCCAGGTCCCTGGAAACAAGGACTTGCAGAGTGAAAGAAACTGACACTGTCCCTACCTAGAGTTTTCTGTCCCTAGAATAAATGTTTTTTTTAAGCACAATATAGCACAAGGACAATTAACTCACTGTCCTTAAAGGTCCCTGGAAACAAGGACTTGCAGAGTGAAAAAAAAAAAACACTCTCCCTACCTACAGTTTTCTGTCCCTAGAAAAAATGTTTTTTTTAAGCACAATATAGCACAAGGACAATTAACTCACTGTCCTTACAGGTCCCTGGAAACAAGGACTTGCAGAGTGAAAGAAAAAAAACACTCTCCCTACCTACAGTTTTCTGTCCCTAGAAAAAAATGTTTTTTTTAATCACAATATAGCACAAGGAAAATTAACTCACTGTCCTTACAGGTCCCTGGAAACAAGGACTTGCAGAGTGAAAGAAAAAAAACACTCTCCCTACCTACAGTTTTCTGTCCCTAGAAAAAATGTTTTTTTTAATCACAATATAGCACAAGGAAAATTAACTCACTGTCCTTACAGGTCCCTGGAAACAAGGACTTGCAGAGTGAAAGAAACTGACACTGTCCCTACCTAGAGTTTTCTGTCCCTAGAATAAATGTTTTTTTTAAGCACAATATAGCACAAGGACAATTAACTCACTGTCCTTACAGGTCCCTGGAAACAAGGACTTGCAGAGTGAAAGAAAAAAAACACTCTCCCTACCTACAGTTTTCTGTCCCTAGAAAAAATGTTTTTTTTAATCACAATATAGCACAAGGAAAATTAACTCACTGTCCTTACAGGTCCCTGGAAACAAGGACTTGCAGAGTGAAAGAAACTGACACTGTCCCTACCTAGAGTTTTCTGTCCCTAGAATAAATGTTTTTTTTAAGCACAATATAGCACAAGGACAATTAACTCACTGTCCTTACAGGTCCCTGGAAACAAGGACTTGCAGAGTGAAAAAAAAAAAACACTCTCCCTACCTAGAGTTTTCTGTCCCTAGAAAAAATGTTTTTTTTAAGCACAATATAGCACAAGGACAATTAACTCACTGTCCTTACAGGTCCCTGGAAACAAGGACTTGCAGAGTGAAAGAAACTGACACTGTCCCTACCTAGAGTTTTCTGTCCCTAGAATAAATGTTTTTTTAATCACAATATAGCACAAGGAAAATTAACTCACTGTCCTTACAGGTCCCTGGAAACAAGGACTTGCAGAGTGAAAGAAACTGACACTGTCCCTACCTAGAGTTTTCTGTCCCTAGAATAAATGTTTTTTTTAATCACAATATAGCACAAGGACAATTAACTCACTGTCCTTACAGGTCCCTGGAAACAAGGACTTGCAGAGTGAAAGAAACTGACACTGTCCCTACCTAGAGTTTTCTGTCCCTAGAATAAATGTTTTTTTTAAGCACAATATAGCACAAGGACAATTAACTCACTGTCCTTACAGGTCCCTGGAAACAAGGACTTGCAGAGTGAAAGAAAAAAAACACTCTCCCTACCTACAGTTTTCTGTCCCTAGAAAAAATGTTTTTTTTAATCACAATATAGCACAAGGACAATTAACTCACTGTCCTTACAGGTCCCTGGAAACAAGGACTTGCAGAGTGAAAGAAACTGACACTGTCCCTACCTAGAGTTTTCTGTCCCTAGAATAAATGTTTTTTTTAAGCACACTATAGCAGAAGCACAAAACACACTGACACTCTCCCTACCTATCCTTCTCTTTCCCTAAACTAAAGGAATCCAGGTTAAGCAAGAAAGAAATAACAGTCACTGTCCCTGCCTATGCTACTCTATCCCTGCTCCGGAACACACTACACTAGGCCGCCGTGCTGGCGGCCTTTTATAGTGTGGGGCGTGTACTAAACACCCTCAGCAATAATTGGCCACAGGCATCCTGCCTGTGGCCAATCATTGCTCTCCTCGCTGCCGGCGCTGTGATTGGCCAAGCATGCGGGGTCACAGTGCATGCTTGGCCAATCACAGCGCCTGGATGACACTGCGATGGCGTAGTGCATTGTGGGCCGTTCGCGTCACTCGAATTTGGCGCGAACGGCCCAAATCGTTCGATCTTCGTCGAACGATCGAACAGCCAATGTTCGAGTCGAACGTATGTTCGACTCGAACACGAAGCTCATCCCTACCCGGTACTAAGAATGTAAGGGCTGACGCCGTGTCACGACAATTTTCCTCCACTTCCAAGTTGGAGTCGGTTCCGGTTCCTATGATTCCTCCTGATCATATTCTGGCTACGGTTTGCACCAGTCTCACTTCTCCTTTGGGTGACAGAATTCTGGCTGCTCAGGTCGATGCCTCTCCTGAGAAACCTTGTGACCGCTGCTTTGTTCCTGAGAGTCTCCGTACTGCCGTGCTCCAGACTTACCATTCTCCCAAGGCTGCTGGCCACCCTGGGAGGAATCAACTCTTTTGGGCCATTTCCCAACAATTCTGGTGGCCTAGTCTACGTGCTGATGTAGCCACCTTCGTAGCTGCCTGTTCCGTGTGTGCTCAGAGTAAGACTCCACGACTCCTTCCAGTGGGCCTCCTACAACCCATACCCAATAGAGAGAGGCCCTGGACCCACCTGTCTATGAATTTCATTGTGGAGTTACCCAACTCCCAGGGCAACACAGTTATCCATATGGTGGTAGACCGGTTCTCGAAAATGTCTCACTGTATTCCACTTAAGAAGTTGCCTACGTCTAAGGAACTGGCTTCCATTTTTGCTTGGGAGATCTTTCGCTTACATGGCCTACCCAAGGTCATTGTCTCAGACAGGGGAAGTCAGTTTGTGTCGTGGTTCTGGTGAGCCTTTTGTGCACAGTTGGGAATTCAGCTAGCTTTCTCCTCTGTGTATCACCCACAACTAATGGGGCCACAGAACGAGCCAATCAGTCCTTGGAGCAATTCCCGCGTTGCCATATTTCTGACCATCACAACAACTGGTCAGACCTCTTACCATGGGCGGAGTTTGCTCACAATAGCGCTCTGAATTCTGCTTCCCGTTTGTCCCTGTTTATGGCGAATTATGGTTTCCAACCTTCCATGTTGCCTGACTCGTTTGTTCCTCAGAGTATTCCTGCGTTAGAGGAACATCTCTGTGGTCTTCGTTCCACTTGGGTACAAGTCCAGGAGGCTTTGCGACAGGCTAACGAGAGGTACAGACTCCATGCTGACCGCAGACGCCTGTCTGCGCCTTCCTACCAGGTCGAGGACAGGGTCTGGCTGTCATCTCGCAACCTCCGACTTCGTGTTCCTTCTCTGAAGTTCGCACCTCGGTTTATTGGGCCTTTCCGTATCCTTCGCAGGATAAACCCAGTGGCTTACGCGTTGGACTTTCCTTCCAATTGTCAAGGTCACCTGTGGCCAGGTGACAGATGCACACCGTAGGGGGACAGGAGTGCACCGCAAGGTAGTGAACCCTATGGCTGGCTTCTGCGGATAGGAAACTGGGTGGTTGTGGAAAGCGGGACCAGAGGAGCACAACCGGGATTCTAACGGAAGCTAGAGCCAAGATTCCCCAAGGCGCGGAGTCTAAGGCCCAGCAGGTCTTCTCCAGAGCCTCTAGTGGTGAGGATGTTATGCTGCAGGCTGGGACCAGGTCGCGGCCCCTGGAGTTTCCTAGCTCACGCCCCGTGGGATAAGGGGAAAAGAGGGGAAGCAGCAGCACAAGATATGAGAGAAACGAATAACAAGCTGAAGGTCAGGGGCCACAAGCAGACAAGGATAACGAAAGAACGAGCCGAAGGTCAAGGGTCACGAGCAGACAGGGATAGTCGGGGACAAGCCAAATATGTAACAGAGAGACAAACGTAGCACACGGCAGGCAGGAACCCAAACACACAATGCCTAACAAACACGTTGATCAGCCAAGCACGCTTGCAGTGCACAGGTTAATATAGTGTTCTGAGATAGGGCCTGGGGTGGAGTCAGGCTGGGAGGAGATTATAAAGGAAGCCAGGTGAAAGGGTTCTGGCCTCTAAGATGAACACATGGGAAGGAAGGTAAGCTGACAGACAAACACTACTGCATATCCATGACACCAATATGCGTATCTCTAATGTGTTTCATGTCTCCTTATTGAAACCTTTCGTCGGCAACCGTTTTACCACCTCGGTGCCACTTTCCTCACCCTATACAGGTTGAGAACCATGAGGAGTATGAAGTACAGTCCATTGTTGACTCCCGTAGGTTCCGTGGGTGCATTCAGTACCATTGCATTGGAAGGGGCACAGTCTGGAGGAACGCTCTTGCTCCGTGATTTCCATAGACGTTTTCCCCTCAAGCCCGGTGGTCCTCCGAGGGGGAGGGGTCATTGAGGAGGGGGTACTGTCAGGGCTGGGCTCAGCCCTTCCTTCTCTGTGCTGGCAGCTCAGCTATTAGCCAATTGCCAGCTTCCATCTCTCCACAGTAATCCACCTGTTGATGATCCGCTCGACAGCTCTGCCTACTTAAGGACTTCCAGTTCATTTGCTCTTTGCCTTTGCCTGTGTTAACATCACAAGAGACTTTCTCCTGCGTACCAGTTGAAGACCTGCTTGACTGACATCAGCTCTGGCTACAGATCCTGCTTGCTGTACTACTACCTTTATCGCTGGCTCTTGGACTTTGGCTTGGCTGACTACCCGATCCAGTTACTGAACTCTGGCTATGTTTTGACTACGCTTACTCTGTTTACCTTTTTATTATTATTATTAAGCAAGTGTGATTTAACTGTACTTCTGTCTCGGTCTGATTCATGGTTTCTGACACAGCCACTATGTCAGGACTCGGATCTGAACCTAGGACCTCTGTTGCATCTGGCAGTAATTCTTCTTGTTTAGTCACCTGAGATGCTAGGCAGCTCCCTGACTGATCTCTTGGACAAACTTGCTTTCTATCTCGTTTCTGGGGAACCTTGAACTCCTTGTCCATCCCATGGACTTCCTACTTAAGCCATGCCTTTGCATTTCCTGTTTGCCAGATTATTATGCTCTTCTGCAGCCAATATCTTGCACCTTACACTCCTGCTGTTGTCCGCATCTTCATTACCATTCATTACCAACCTTTAGCTTGTTCCTTTGACTATGCTTCTGCTTGATCCCAACCTGCAACCATTTGTTACTGATCTTTGCTTGTTCCTTGACTATGCTTCTGCTTAAGCACAACCTGCAACCACTTGTTGCTGCAATGTGGCTTGTTTACTGACTACGCTTCTGCTTGATCCCTATCTGCTACTGCACCCCAGGTTTGCTCACCATCTAGCGGGGTGTTCCAGAGGACTGTGTATTGGTACTAGCACACAGTGAAACCCATCTCCACCATCAGGAGCTCTGGTGAAGACCGGTTAGTGCTTAGACCTCATGCCTCAGCTGTGCCCACATCACCCATCAGGGGAATCTGCTTGTGTATTTATTCTGCTAGTTTCTGTGTGAGCCTTTCCACTGCTACAGAATGTAATATTCTTTATAGAGTTAAATATGGAAAAAACGATGAGCATGATTTAATTATCAATTGTGGTAATATTTTAAAAACCTTGTTTCTATGTGTAGCGCTGACTGGGCTATTTGAAATTTGCCCAACAAGCACTGAAACAATCCCAGGCTGTATGGGTATTTTTTTCTCCTTGTTGCTTGATGGACAGCTCAGGGAGAGAAAGGAGAATATGGAACCCTACTTGGCTGTCCTCTTTCTCTTTCTTCCTGCTCATGCCATATGGCTCATGACCAAGGGAGACAGGAAAAAGGGCAGTCTGCCCTCACTCCCCAGTGGGTGCACATACTGAGGAGGAGGTCTGTTCTTAGTGACCCCCCCCCCCTACTCTCTTCTGCCCAGAGTGGACTGTTATTAGAAGGAGCAGAGAACAGAAGTCTCCCACCAGCAGCTTTAGTTGCCCTTGCTCTGCCTAGCAGGAGTGCCGCTGCACCATCACTCTTGTCAATCAGAAAGCCAGAAGGTTCCCAGCACGTCCCACCACCAACATAAAGTCACTGCACTAGGGCACTTGCTCCCACCCCCCTCCTCACCTTCCCTTCATCACCATCTTCAACTAGGCTTTTTCCGAGTTTGGGATCTTTTGCCATCTAAGTTGGCTGGTCCTGAATGAGGAGACATGCCCATGCACAGCTCACTGTGAGTGGGCAGGTAAGAAGGATTTATTAATAGTGACAGAAGGCTTGATTTACTAAGATAGATGACAAATGCTAAAACACAAAAATAAGAAGAATGTTTGTGGTTTTGCATCGGTTTTCCCCAAATTGAAGAGGGCAGCAAGGCTTCAGTGCATACATTGGTGGTTCAAGCTTGTGGAAACCTACAGTACAGTGGTCCATTTTGGTTGTTCAAGGTGGAAGATATGTCCATTTGAGCTTCATGAAGGTTGGACTGCCAGGAAGTTGTCAAACCTGTAGCGCGGACTATGTACACACTACATGAGTTATTATAACACCACTATTTATTTTACGTCAAAATAATTTTCTCCTAAAAGTGTTAAATTCATAAACATAAATGTCACCATGATGTGTAATCTTTATTGTTTCTTATGAAGTGAACATTAATCTGTCAAAAGCCCTATTTTCTCATAAGTCATTATTTTATCTTGTGAAGCGTTATCTTATCACCCCCCTTTAAATGGCTCCTTTTCCTTCTCTCCTCCACAGACAGCCATTGAAGCTCCCAGTTATCACCATCCTGATGCTCAGTGGCGAAGCTAGACATTCTTTTACCCAGGGCAAATACTCCGTTCGGTGAAACTCCCCCTCCCCCCCCCCCCCCTGTCTGAAAAGGATGGTGTCAATAGGGCAGAGGTTGGTGTCAGTAGAGCAGTGGACAGTGTCAGTAGATTTTAATTTGTATTTTATTACTTTGTACAAAACATGGAAACAGAACACATTTTTTAATAGGAACCTGAAATATTACAGAAACTACTATTAAAAACTAAGAGAGAAAGAGGGGGTGGAGGGAGAGAGAGAAGATGGACGAGAGATACGAATAGGAAGGAAAGAGAGAGAGATGGAAAACTAGGAGAGAGATGAATAAAAGGGAAAGAGATGAGGGGGGAAAGAGGTAGGGGGAGAGGAAGGGAGATGAGAGAGGGGGTGAGAGAGGGAGAGAGGGGGCAGGGGAGAGATAGGGGTGAGAGAGAAGGGGGTAAGAGAGGAAGGTGAGGGAAGGTGAGAGGGAGAGAGAGAGGGGTGAAAGAGAGGGGGTAAAAGAAAGGGGTGAGAGAGGGGGATGAGAGAGAGAGAGAGAGGGGGGTGAGAGAGAGAGAAATGGGGGGGATTGAGAGAGAGAGAGGGTGAGAGAATGGGGGAGAGGGGGGAGGGGAGAGAGAGAGGGGTATAAGAGAGAGGGGTTTATAGAGGGGTGAGAGAGAGAGAGAGAGAGAAGGGGAGAGAGTGGGGAGAGAGAAAGAGGGGGTCAGAGAGGGGGTGAGAGAAAGAGAGAAGGGGTGAGAGAGAAAGGGGGTAAAAGAGATTAAGGGGGTGAGAGACAGAGGGTGGTGAGAGGGAGAAAGGGGGGTGAGAGAGAGGGGGTGGGAGTGAGATGGGGTGGGCGAGAGGAGGGGTGTTGGGTGAGAAAGAGAGGGGGTGAGAGAAATAGAGAGAGGGGGTGGGAGAGAGATAGTGGGTGGGAGAGGGAGAGGAGGGGTGTGGGGGGTGAGAGAGAGAGAGCGGGTGAGAGAAAGAGAAGAGGGTGTTGGGGGTGAGAGAAAGAGGGTGGTGAGAAAGAGGGGGGTGGGAGAGAGAGGTGAGAGAGTGGGAGTGAGCGAAGGAGGTGAGAGAGAGGAAGGAGAGAGAGGGAGGGGAGAGAGAGGGAGGTGAAAGAGAAAGGGAGTGAGAGAGAAGAGAGGGAGGTGAGAGAGAGAGGAGAGAAAGAAGGGGTGAGAGAAAGGGTGAGGGGCGTGAGAGTGAGGGGTGTCAGAGATAGAGAGGGGGATGAGAGGGGGGTGAGAGGGAGGGGAGAGAGAGGAGAGGACTCCCCTATCCCCCCATACCAAACCAGGGGACCCACCCTCCCAAAATGACAGCTTTCAGATGCCTGTAATGTACCTGAATGCTATCAACAGAGTTCCCTGATCACTGCATTAACTGTGGTGAAGGAGTCAGTGCTTTGTCATGTCATCTAGTATCACGGACTCCTTTCACTTTCCTGTTGCCCGCCGGTGTCCTGTTGAGAAATGCCCCCTATCGAAAAATGCCCAGCCTGAACTGCGCATGGAGGGGGGAGGGGTGGATATTTACATGAAGGGGGCGGATATTTACATGATGGGCAGTGCTGGGGGCGGAATTTTTATCGATGGCCAAACAAATCTACTAAAGAAATCTTTATCTAATATAGAAAAAGCCGCCCTTTAATTGACTAAACACGCCCCGCAAGCGTTCAAAATGAATAGCAGATAAAGATGTATTTTCCAGATTTCTTTGCCCATCGATAAAAATTTTGCCCCCTGCACTGCCCATCATTGAAAAATCCGACACCTTCTTGTAAGTATCCGCCCCTCACCTACATGAACGTGCCTCGGCCACGCGAGACAACAGCTGATAGTAAACTCAGCTATTCTGTGGCTCCGTGCGGCGCATGCGCACTTCCACCCGGGCACTATTCGATAGCCGGGCACTTCTTGACAGAACACCGGGCACTTCTCGACAGAACACAGTCACTGTTCCTGTCAGCAGCACCCCTCTCAATGCGGCGCTTGGGGCAGATTCTCCCCCCCCCCCCTCGGCCCTGCTGTTGCTGGTGTTATTTTAGGAAGTAATAACCTGTGTGAATTGACTTTTACATAGATTTTTTCATATGCTATGAAAATATAACACTTTCAGTGATGTAAAAACACTAATGCCGCGTACACACGTTTTTAATGTCATTGAAAAAAACGGCGTTTTTCTCGACGTGATTCTTCTCAAGCCTGCCTTGCCTACACACTATCGTGGAAAAAAATGCTTGAGTAAAGCGCGGTGACGTACAACACGTACGACGGCACTATAAAGGGGAAGTTCCATTCGGATAGCGCCACCCTTTGGGCTGCTTTTGCTGATCCTCGTGTTAGTAAAGTTTGGTGAGAGCCGATTCGCGCATTTAAGCCTCATGCTTTTCAGTCCGTTACAGCGTGACGAATGTGCTATCTCCATTACAAACACTAGTTTTACCAGAACGAGCGCTCCCGTCTCATACTTGTGTAGCGATACCTTCAGTTAAGAGGGCCGCAGATTTAGTTTTGGGCCCTGAAGACAGCTCCGCCAACCCCCGGCAATTTACTCGACCCCCTACTGGCACAGTTAGTCTAGGGTAATATGTGTATATCTTATGCTCTATGATTAAATTCAAACACCAATGCAGTGATAAAAGAATACCGAATTTACTTTCTATGGTAATAAAAATCAACAGTGATAACAGATCATATGAATCTATCTGCAGAGCCCTGCAGCAATAGTCACACTATAACTATTAAGATATGGCACACACGCGCCACGTGTAACAGTACTTCACTATGCGCCCTATGGCGCAGCAACTAAATAAACTACCTAGATGGCCAGGCCTGACCATATAACTCAGTCTCTGGGGGGGTAAAATTCTTTGCATGCAAGTCTTTAAACGTTGGTGCACATTTCAGGAACACATTTGTAATCCAGGGGGGGGGGGGTAAAAATGCCAACACAGTACACTCCACTTGAGATCCGTTTGACTCAGTTCTCTCTGTGGATCTCCAGTGGGGGGAAAGAGCTAAAATAGGAACTGGTGGGCCACGGCAGTCTGTAGGCCTAACAATGGTATAAAGTATTTGTGGATTGAGCATGTGCTCGCTCACCCCTCTGGACGCGATCCCAGTCCGGGAACTTCCACCTGCTGTGTCTCCACACACAGCGTCTGCAGCGGTCTGGTCTCCGGCTCAGCAGCAGTTGAAAAAAACCGAGTCAGATGCCACCCAGGCTCGCAATGGGGTGGAAGGCTCTTTTGGGTAGCAGCGCAAGGCCCCAGGCTTCAGGCCTTGCACTACAGCGGATCCACACAGGAAGATCTCTCCCTTGAAGTCTTGTGTCCCAAAGAGGCCAAGCCCAGCCTCGCCTCCTCCTTATATAACCCCTCCCATGAGTCTCTGGGGTGGAAACATTGCCGAAAGGGGTTCTGGGTAAGGTAGTCCTGGGAGTCTTAAAGGGGACCCCGCTACACACTCCCCCCACTTAAACTCTTTGGTCCCCAAAGATAATTCTAGCATACATTGCGTACAACCCTAGACAACATTGCGTATGATGTTGGCATAGGGAATTCCCACCAAAACAAAGGGGTTGAATTCCCTTGCCCACAGGTCACACTATCATGAGTGGCCTGCCTAACTGTGCCAGAGAGTGAGTGGGGGTTGTCCTCCACCAAATGAACAGTGGAGGGATCCGGATTCTCTACACTCCTCCTGGCAGTGACCACAGAATCTTCTGAGCTCTTCCCCATTTGTGGGTAGGTCAAATTTTTGGGAGGCCTTATGACTCTTCGAGCCCTTTGCTCTCTTGGGGTTTCTGGCTCTGGCGCCACAGGCTCTTCTTCCATAGCAGGCTCGAGCAACACAGCAGGCTCTGTAACATCTGCTTCAGGAGCCGAGGGATACATAGAGTCTCTAGGGTCCTTTTCAGAGTAAGTATCACAAGCATCTTCCCAGAATCTGATGAAGGACTAGATGGGATGAACTCAGTGGCTTCTGCATTCAGTTGTCCATCTATAGTGTCTTCATTGGTTGGAAGATCTATAGCAGAAGTTCCTGAAGTTGGGGAAGGCCACAGCCAGTCAAGTTCTCTTCCTTCATCTCCACTGAGTTCAGAGGCCTCTCCATCTTCAGCCCGAGAGGTCTGGGACCGAGTGTTTGGCCTGGGGGTATCCAGAATAGAGACTGGTTCAGGGGAGTCCCTCACTGGAGGTATCCTGACCGCTTCAGCAAGTGGGAGCAGGTGGTTTCGATGCCACGTCTTCAGTGGTCCTACCTTTCCTTCTGGCTTCAACTTGTAGACAGGTAGGCCCGGCAGCTTCCTACAGATGACATAGGGTTCAGATCTCCATCTGTCTGCAAGTTTGTGTTTTCCAGGGACCCCCAGATTGCGTAGCAGTACTCGGTCCCCGGGCTGCAGGTCTTGCACCCGGACCTTCAAGTCGAAGTTTCTTTTGTTTCGAGCTCCCCTTTGATCTGAGGCCGCTTGAGCTTGTTCATAGGCTACTTTCAGGCTGTGTCTGAGCCTGTCCACATATCCTTTGTGGGATGTGGCTGAGGAATGGTCTAAAGAGGTGCCAAAGGCCAGGTCCACAGGTAACCTTGCTTCTCTCCCAAACATGAGTCGATATGGGGAGTAGCCTGTAGCATCACTGGTGGTGCAGTTGTAAGCGTGTACTATAGCTGCTATGTGTTTGCTCCAATGTTGTTTCTTCTCACTATCCAGAGTTCCCAACATCTTGAGCAGGGTTCGGTTAAACCTGTCCGGCTGAGCATCTCCCTGTGGGTGATAAGGTGTGGTTCAAGTTTTCTTGATTCCTAACGAATCCAGTAGTTTCCGGATCAGCCGACTCTCAAAGTCCCTTTCTTGATCTGAATGGAGTCGCTGTGGCAGCCCATAATGGACAAAATACTTCTCCATAAGTACCTTGGCTACTGTGGAAGCCTTCTGGTCTTTGGTTGGGAAAGCTTGGGCATACCAGGTGAAATGATCGGTTATCACCAGAACATTTCCTAGTCAACTCAGGTCGGGTTCGAGGCAGAGGAAATCAATGCATACCAGATCCATTGGGCCTTGACTTTGTAGATGGCCCATTGGGGCAGCTTGATGGGGTAAAGTCTTCCTATGGATGCAGCGCGCACATGAATGGCAGTACTCTTCTACTTCTGCCCTCATGCAGGGCCAATAGAACCGACTTCTGACGAGTTGAAAGGTCCTTTCCGCCCCTAGGTGGCCGTGATTGTCATGTAGGGCAATCAGAACAGTCTCTCGATATTTTTCCGGAAGAAACAATTAGACATGTGCACTGCCAAAAAATTCGTTAGTTTTCGTTTTCGTTTCATTCGTTTTTTTATTTTTTTAGTTTTTCGGGTCATTCGTTATGATCGCAATTCGTAAATTCGTAAATTTGTACATTCGTAAATTTGTACATTCGTAAATTTGTACATTCGTAAATTTATACATTCGTAAATTCGTACATTCGTAAATTTATACATTCGTAATTTCGGAAATTTGGAAATTCGATATTTTCGAAAACCCGAAAATCTGAAAAAATAACTATTAAATTATAGTTGTAATTTCCTTTCAAATTTGGCTGTTAGCGAACGTAACGAATACAAATTTATCTGAAGTTACGCATAACCTGAAATAACAAATGCCGCATCTAAACAAATGGAACGGAACAAATTAATAATAATAATAATAAAACATTTTTATTATTATTATTGTTATTTATTATTATTATTAATTCATTACGTTCCATTCGTTTAGATACGGCATTCATTATGTCGGAAAACAATTCGTAACTTCGTTAAGTTCACTAACAGCCAAATTTGAAAGGAAATTACAATACCTATAATTGAATAGTTAGTAATAGTTAAGTTATTAGTTAATTATTATTTCAGATTTCCGAATTTACTAATTTACGATTGTACGAATGTACAAATTTACGAATGTACGAATATTCGGAAATTCGTAAATTCAAATTTACGAATTTCCGGATAGTTGTACATTCGTAAATTCGTGCATTGGTAAATTCGTATATTCGTAAATTCGTACATTCGTAAATTTGAATTTACGAATATTCGTTAAAATTCGTTAAATGAGTTTTCGTTAATTCGGATATTTCCGAATTAACGAATTTGTCAAAATTCGTTAAAAAACGAATTCGGAACGAAACGAATTGCACATGTCTAGAAACAATTGCCATTTATCTTCCAGGTCATCAGAGGGGCTCCTTCGGTAGACCACTCCCTGATGCACCTGCAACCGGTCCCACTCTTTCCTTAACAGGCGAGCTTCCTTTGAGGAGTGGCGCAGGAGTCTATTTGGATCCTGATTCTCCAGGGCTTCCAGAACCAATTTCCCCATGGGGTCTTAAATTGGTCACATCTCAGTTCCTTCTTGGACAGTTTCGGCAGATTGTCTTCCTCCAGTTGGGTTACTCCACAGTATTGTTTGGGGACTCCTACCATGGTAACTCCTATCTCTTCCGCCCTTGAGCCTCCCCTGGCTTGTAATTCAGCCCCTTGACAAAGGGCCCGCACCCCGTCAGGTGCCACTTGTGTCCAGTCTTCTATGTCACTGGTGGGGGCATGAGATCTCCTGGACAAAGCGTCTGCATCTCGATTTCTAGCCCCTGGCCAGTACTTTAGGCTGAAATTGAATCCAGACAGTGTGGCCAGCCACCTATGTCCAGTAGCATCCAGCTTTGCTGTGGTGAAAAGGTAGGTAAGGGGGTTTTTGTCGGTCTTCACAGTGAACTCTGCCCCATACAGGTAGTCTTTGAGCTTGTCTACTACCGCCCACTTAAGGGCCAGGAACTCCAGCTTGTGAGTGGGGTAGTTTTTCTCAGAGGGGGTCAGGCTCCTGCTCACGTAGGCAACAGGTCGCAGTTGTCCTTCGTTTTCTTGGTAAAGTACTCCTCCCAGACTGTCATGACTAGCATCTACATGTAGTTCATAGGGTTTGGTTGGGTCTGCGTAGGCCAAGACTGGGGCAGTGGTTAGGCTCTTCTTCAATGCCTGGAAGGCCTCTTCACACTTCTGGTTCCACTGACCTCTGACTGACTCTCCCGGCTTCCTGGGCCCTGAGTCGTCCTCTTCCCCCTCGGTCTTGAGTAGTTCATTCAATGGTCTAGCAATTCGGGCGAATCCTTCCACAAACCTCCTGTAATAGGAGCAGAATCCTAAGAAGGATCTGAGTTCTGTTACTGTGGTGGGTCGTGGCCAGGAGGTAACTGCCTCCAATTTCTCAGGGTCTGTGGCCACCCCTTCCTCAGACACTATGTGCCCCAGATAGTTCACAGAAGACTGGTAGAACCGACACTTCTCAGGCGAAAGCTTGAGTCCCTCTTCACTGAGTCTTCTCAACACTTTTTCCAGGCTCTCCTCGTGTTCTTCCAAGGTTCTCCCAAAGACAATGACATTGTCCAGGTATACAAGGACTTCAATAAGGTTCATGTCTCCTACAGTCTTCTCCATGAGACGTTGGAAGGTAGCAGGAGCTCCAGACAGTCCCTGAGGCATTCGATCAAACTCAAAGAACCCCACTGGGGTTATGAAGGCTGCCTTCTCCTTGTCTTCTGGATGCATAGGGATCTGATAGTATCCACTCTTGAGATCCATAACGCTGAACCACTTGGCTCCAGACAAACTCTGTAAAGCGTCCTCTATCCTCGGAGTGGTGTACTGGTCGGGTATGGTTCTCCTGTTGAGAGTCCTGTAGTCTATACAGAGCCTCAATGACCCATTCTTCTTCCTGACCACCACTATCGGGGAGGCATAGGGGCTTCTAGACTCCCGGATCACACCAGTCCTCTTGAGTTCTGCGAGTTGTTCCCTTAGATCCTCCAGATCTGCTAGTGGGACCCGCCTGACCCTCTCTCTGAAGGGCTTGTTTTCTTGGAGGCGGATTCGATGGGTGGCACTCCTTGCACACCCCAAATCGAACTCATCTTTGGAGAAGATCTTCTCCCATCTGGTCAACTGGGCCTTGGCTCTCTCTTTCCAAGCCCTGGGCAGATTCGGGTTTTCCATGGACAGCTTCTCCCAAACATCTCCTCCGTCACCCGTCCCCTTGACTTCTGACAGGGTAACCGGAACAGCAGGGCTCACCTGGCCCAGCAGCATCCGGGCTGGGATTTCCATGGGGCCACCTGTAGTGTTCCTAACACTCACCGGAACTCTACAATGGGCCTTCTTCAGGGCCTTCAGCGGAATCACTTCTGGTATCACTTCCAGACCGGAGGACTCTTCCCTTGGGTCGGATTCCAGCATGACAAAGAGTCCAGGCTGCTCCCAAGTAAGCTTCACAGTGGCTCTGAGACAGGTTACTTCGCCGGGCTGCAACACTACCCCTTCTCTTCCAAGTCTCCACACCTTCCCTATCCCCTCCCCAGGGGTCTTCTGCTCTAGGACCAGCCGTTGGTAGGCCGTCTTCAGCATGGGGTGGATCTTGGTGGCCGCTGGCCCCTTCTCTTTCACTAGAGGGGTCAGGATTCTTCGGACCAGGTCCGTGTTTGTCCCTATTATAAGGGAACTCTTGTTGGCTCCTGGCGGTCGAGGGCACACAACTGCCAGGGTGTCAAACACTTCGGCCTTCCCAGCCACAGATGGGTCAAAGGTCATCTTGACGGGCAGATAGCCATCGTAGGGGAAACTCTGGGTTCCAATCCCACATATTTCCAGTTCCTCTATCTTCTGGATGGGCAGGTGACTCAAGTGCTTATCGTAGAAATCCCGGTATAATAGGGTCACTTATGCCCCAGTATCCAAGATGGCTCTGGTGTAGACTCCCTCCACTTGAATGGGCACTATAGAAGATGGGCCTACCAGCTTCTCCGGATATGGCCTGGCAGGGGTCGCCTTCTTCTGGTCCTTTCCCTTCGGACTCTCTCTCGTCCAACTCCCTTTGGCCTTTAGTCTTTCTTGAGCCTGGTATGCATTGATTTTCCTCCTTTCAATGGGTGTACAGACCCGCTGAGGGATATTATTGTTTTTCTTAGGCGTGCATCCCCTCTGGGGAATGCTGTGCCCCTTCTGAGGGGTCTTGCCCCCTTTCTCTGGGGTGTATCTCTGCTGAGGAATGTTGTATTTCTTCTGAGGGGTTTTGTCTCCTCTTTTCTTCTGCTTCGCATTCAGCTTGGAGCTCACTGAAGATGATGGGCACCCGGTTGACTCCTTCACCGGGGCCCTCTGGAGTTTCCCGCCGGCTTGCGGTTATCTGTTTTCTTCTTCTTGGGACTGGAACATGTAGCTGCAATATGGCCAATTCCTCCACAGTTAAAGCAGACTATATCTCCCCATTCTTGTAAAGATGCGGGTGCTGAGGCAATTGGGAATAGTTCCTTCCTTGGTACTTCTCTCCTGGGGCCTTCTGGGTCTTTTGCTATCAGAGAGGTCAACATCTCTAACACCTTGGTCATTTGTGATTTTAAAGTGTCTACCTCTGAGTCTCTTTCAGGGGTCATTACTGGGTTGACTAATACCTGTGCGGGGGGCAACATTTGTCTTAATCATTTGCTGGTCCTGTTGTAGTGCCTCCTCATCTCTGATGATTTTTATCAAATCAGAGTAAGTCAGTGACGTTCCTCCTCCCGAGGTTTTCAGGTGCAGCCAGACTGGATCCGAGCGCAACGCTCCCTTTAAGACTTGCTTCATTCTTGCCGCATCTGTATCTTGGGGCTTTATTCCCTTCTTCAACACAATCTTGCACAGCAACCTGTTCAGTCTCCTAACATACTCTGAAAGTTTCTCTTTCGGCTGTTGGAAAGTATGTTCAAATTGGTAGACCATCTCTGTCACCTTTTCCAATTGACCAAACTCTTCCTGTAGCATGGCTAGACAGTCTTGAGCCGTGCAGTCTGCATTCCCAAACCGAAAACTTTTCACTGCTTCTGCTGCTGCGCCTTTGAGGCTTTCTATCACTCGTTACCTCTTCTGCGCTTTAGGCACCTCCCATGCCTCTACTGCTTGTAATGCCTGCTCCACCCAAGTATCAAAATCTTCTTCCCCTGCAGAGACAGGGAGCTTCCCTGAGAATATCTTTAGTCTCCGGTAGCTAGTCTCTACATGTACCGTGCTTGTCTTCTGACATTTGGTTAGTAGATCCCCTATGGCATTTATCAGTTCTGGTGATATAGCCGTGACGGGTGCAGGTGCCGCCGGAGGCGTCACCCTGTCTCTTCTTTCAGGCGAGACACGGGTTGTCCCTTGCGGTGATCCCGTTGGTGATGGCTCCTTCTTTATAGTCATGGCGTGCGTTAACCTATAGGTTCTGTTGTCTGGCGTCCGCACACAGTTGTGCTTGAAAGTCTCTGGCATCCCGCCCCAGTACTCCACTAGTGCATACTGATACGAGGTATCTGGGTCTGGTTTTATCTCCGTCACCCTCGGTGTATAATCTGGGGACACGGACACCATTAACTGCTCTACCGTCTCTGTCGACCATTCCTCCCCAGGGAGGCTGATGACTACCGACGTGTCCGGGTCTGCTCTGGATGTTTCACACCACGCTTTCACTGTTTGTGGGTCCATGCCGGTATCTCTGGGGTCTTTTTGCTGTATCAGGATCCCGGACGAGAACCCCCACGTGTAGCGATACCTTCAGTTAAGAGGGCTGCAGATTTAGTTTTGGGCCCTGAAGACAGCTCCGCCAACCCCCGGCAATTTACTCGACCCCCTACTGGCACAGTTAGTCTAGGGTAATATGTGTATATCTTATGCTCTATGAGTAAATTCAAACACCAATGCAGTGATAAAAGAATACCGAATTTACTTTCTATGGTAATAAAAATCAACAGTGATAACAGATCATATGAATCTATCTGCAGAGCCCTGCAGCAATAGTCACACTATAACTATTAAGATATGGCGCACACGAGCCACGTGTAACAGTACTTCACTATGCGCCCTATGGCGCAGCAACTAAATAAACTACCTAGATGGCCAGGCCTGAAGGCCTGACCATATAACTCAGTCTCTGGGGGGGTAAAATTCTTCGCATGCAAGTCTTTAAACGGTGGTGCACATTTCAGGAACACATTTGTAATCCAGGGGGGGGGGGTAAAAATGCCAACACAGTACACTCCACTTGAGATCCGTTTGACTCAGTTCTCTCTGTAGATCTCCAGTGGGGGGAAAGAACTAAAATAGGAACTGGTGGGCCACGGCAGTCTGTAGGCCTAACAATGGTATACAGTATTTGTGGATTGAGCATGTGCTCGCTCACCCCTCCGGACGCGATCCCAGTCTGGGAACTTTCACCTGCTGTGTCTCCACACACAGCGTCTGCAGCGGTCTGGTCTTCGGCTCAGCAGCGGTTGAAGAAAACCGAGTCAGATGCAACCCAGGCTCGCAATGGTGTGGAAGGCTCTTTTGGGTAGCAGCGCAAGGCCCCAGGCTTCAGGCCTTGCACTACAGTGGATCCGCACAGGAAGATCTCTCCCTTGAAGTCTCGTGTCCCAAAGAGGCCAAGCCCAGCCTCGCCTACTCCTTATATAACCCCTCCCATGAGTCTCTTGGGTGGAAACATTGCCGAAAGGGGTTCTGGGTATGGTAGTCCTGGGATTCTTAAAGGGGACCCCGCTACACTTGATTCTGAGCATGCGCATTTTTTTTCACGTTGTTAAAGCCTACACGCGGCCGTTTTTCATGACGAGAAAAACGACGAGAAAAATTTGAGCATGTTCCAATTTTTTCATGGCCATTTTTCACATCGTAAAAAAATGCTCTGAAGCCCACACACGATCATTTTTAATGACCATTTTAAAAAATTGCACTTTTCTCGTCATTAAAAACGGTCGTGTATACGCGGCATAATAGTGGTAAAATGCCATTATTATATTTTAAAGAGCTGACATAATAAAGTGTTATGCATTTTTTCAAATTCAAGGTCTCAGAATTATAAGCTAAATAGCGTGTGGAAACAAAGAACTAACACCAGAACAAAAGAGAAGCAGGTTTGTGAATTGAGCCTTCAGCATGTCTCTTCTTCAATTACAAAAACCTACCTGCTCACAATTTTTGTCTCATAATTAGGGTGGTTGTACTTGTAAGTCCTCCAAAAAAATTGGAACCTTCCTAATAATGTTTATGAATTTTCTGTGCCCTTTGTTTTTTTTTAATTAAGTACTCCTCTTTTACATATTCCCTGTTGATCCTGCCAGTCACTGTGATTCCGTTTTCTCAGTAGAATTGATGTTCAGGCTCATGAAGCCTCTGTAGCTTATCCACCACAGTCACCTGCTTCCAGTTCTTTAACAAGTAAGCCACATCTACTCATGGCCTACTCTTGGGCCTGGTCATGCCAGCTGCCCATGTCACAGTAGCAATGCTTGTGGGGCTGATCTGGTTCATTCTTCCTGTGATGGAAGCCAAGATGGAAGCCTACCCCGAGCTATAGATGGACAGTGATGCTGTAGGCAGAAAGTGTATAGGGATGACTGCAACTCTACCAACATCAATCAGACATTTTCCAGGTCTCCATGGAGCTACAGACGAGACCACCTAGGATAAGTGACATCAGAGGAAACCATCAAGCATTCTTTTCTTTCATTGTCCCTATCCCACAGAGCTGGAGCCTGAGGTGATCAAAAAACAGCCAGTGTGCATCCAGGGTTGGCGTTTCACACAAACTGGTCGCAGCTAATGGGGCAGTTTGTATGCAGCCACAGCACACAGTGTTAAGCCTCGTACACACGACCGAGAATCTCGTCAGGAAAAAACCCGTCGTTTTTTCCTGACGAGATTCTTGACAAGAATCTTGTCCCGGCCAAGTGTACACACGCTCGATTCAAAAGAACCGCCGTTCTTTTGAATGGAACGAACGCGGTGACGTCATCGACTACGACGAGCATGCGCTCGTCACATTCGATGCCGTCGCCGCCATCTTGCTACACCCTACCTATGCCTAGGAAGCTGCCGCGCATGCGTCAAAGTCATTTCGAGCATGCGCGGGTTTCCCCGGCGACAGGTAAGCGTACACACTCTCGGGTTTCTCATCGGGAAACAGGCCGACGAGAATCCCGACGAGAAAATAGAAAGCAGGTTCTCTATTTTTCTCGTTGAGATTCTGGCCAGTTTTCTTGACGAGAAACCTGAAAGCCTCGTACACACGGCCGGTTTACTCGGCAGAAAACCGGTCGTGTGTACGAGGCTTCACTGTGTCCAGAGGTGGTATGGTCAATGACAGTTAGTGAGTTCCTCCCAGCGTCAGTTAGTGTCAGATTTTCCGCTGCACTATCACAGTTCCATTATAAGTCGCTGATCATTACCATTACTAGTATTTTTTTTTAAATCCAATATATATATATTTTTATATATATATATATATATATATATATATATATATAGCACACAGATCCCTGTCCTGCTTACCTCCACTTGCAGGATAGGACACACCATGCCACATGCCCAGTTTCCCCCATTTTGTAGAGGGTGAGCGGTGTTAACAGTTTTGGGTCCTGCAGCGAGTTACCTCCCTCCATTGGTTCTCATCCCTAGAGTGTAGGGAAAAGTCTATTTTCTCTAATAAAGAAGGCCAATGTCCAGACAGTGTTAAACTCCAACAGACGAGTTTATTTTCTCTTTGCTAGTAACTTAGTAGGAAAGTTGAAGATAGAGATAGAGTTGGACAGGGAGGCAGGTTCAGGCACGCGACACTTATTTACCCTTGTCGCCACTCAAGCCTGAGTGGGTTTTGCTCACCCGGATAGTTCCCTCTCACGGTCCTAGCAGCCGGAGTGAAGCACGAACAATTACTTTAGCTTGTTAGGAAGATCCTCTGCCACAGAACCTTTAAGCTCCTAAGTCCCAAACTTTCCAGCACTTGTAACTAGAGACCATAGGTGCCAATGGGGCACGTTACAAGGGCTTAAGGTATATCACAGAATCCTTCCCTCTGACAGGTAACCAGGCCTCTCCTGAGACGGCGACATCCTTCACCGATCCCCTTAGAAAGGTCCTCCCCTGGTTGCCTCTCCTTCAGAGCGGGTCACCCTCCCACGGGCACCCTGGGATTCCGTTGCTTGGTTGTAAGCCTCAGTTAAAGGTACTGGGCCTACCTGGAACAATGGAGCCTCGGTCTAAAGGTGCCCGGGACCCAGCACATTCACACGCACCCCTGACCATGAGGGCCACCGAAGGTGGGGTACGTGCTGAGGACGAAGACCCAGACCCAATGGCCTCTGCCCCTTAAGAACACCCAATCACACCACAATGCCACGTGTGGTTCGACCCGAGACCTGGGCAACAATGCCACCTACAGGTCAAAGGGGAACTATACACCCAGGCAACACCACAGCAGAGCAGAGTCCAATTTAAGGAATTTCAACAGCCTGAGCGAACTATTGCTCAGTCTACCCCCTAAATTTCAAATATAGCAGCCCCAAATATGGGGACCCGCTACATATATATATATATACTGTATATACCATAGTTTGTAGCCGTTATAACTTTCACGCAAACGAAAGTAGAAACATTTTGCCCAAAATGTATGAAAAAATTAGATTTTTTGGGGGAAATGTTTATAGCAGAAAGTAAAAAATATTGTGTTTTTTTTTTTTTCAAAAGTTTTGGTCTTTTTTAATTTATATTTAGTGATAAAAAAACACCAAATGAAAGCTCTTTTTGTGTGAAAAAAAATATATACATTTTGTTTGGGTACAGCGTAGCATGATTGCGCAATTACCAGTTATAGTAGCGCAGTCGTAAACAGCAAAAAATGGCCTGGTCATGAAGGGGGTAGAACATTTTGGAGCTGGAGTAGTTAATTTATAGTAATAATACTTTTGCAGTAGTGGCCTAAAGAGTGCATCTGTGCCATTTTTTCCCCATTTAAATGCATCAACCTTTACTTTGCAGAAGGAGGATGTTGTTTACTAAGCATGGATTGATATATCTTAAAGAGACTCGGTCGCCAAACCATTTATTGCAACAAAGATTATATACATATTTAACATATTCTATGCATGTTGTTTGCATATAAATGCCTCCCTTGTGTAGACATCTAAAAACCCTGAGAATGCTGTTGGGAGCCACCATTGTTGGTGAGATGTCAGTAGCTGGAAGGCAACTAATCCCACTAACATAATGACAGGGACTATCGGATGGATTATCTCTCAAAGGGGGCCTCCAGCCAAAGCTCTTTTTCTTTCTTTTTTTTTTCTTTTTTTTAAACTTTTGGACAGAGTGTTGAAGAGGCATTTATTAAATGAATGTTCAATAATGGAAGTGGACATAAAACTGAAGGGAATGTCAGGAGCTAGACTTAAGCCTCGTACACACGGTCGGACTTCCATCAGACTTTTCCGTGGATTTTTGTCCGAACGGAGTTGGCCGGGCACACCCATAGCATACACACCACAGGACTTTTCTGCAAACTTTCCCAAAACTTTTTGCAACATCACATGGTTTTTCTGCTCTTTTCTGCTCTTTACCGCCACCCTTTGGTCAACTTCTGCTATTGTTGGTTGATTTTAACATTAGTTGTTTTGTCCATCGGACAAAAGTCCTATGGTTTTCTGTACACACGGTAGGACTTTGCTCCATCGGACTTTTGTTGGGCAAAAGTTTGTCCGTTTGCAGACCCAACTTTTGTCCGATGAAAACAAAACCAAACTAAAAAAAGTTTGTCCGATGGAGCGTACACACGGTCGGATTGTTGGTCCAACTTGCTTAAAACAAAGTTTGTTGGGCAAAAGTCCGACCGTGTGTACGGGGCTTTATATTCTATATGGCTTCCTGTATGATTGTGCCTGTCTATAGTTCTCACTGTCATGACTAGGCTATCTACAATAATACAATAGGCCACTTCATCTCTCCTTTGTAATACTGGAGAACTGGAAGGTCTATTGAACTGGCAGTTGCTAAGGAAAGCCTATTATTGTTGACCTCCTGCATTTCCTGGGGCTACCTGAATGGGCTTTTAACTGTAACTGTTCTGTGAAAACACACATGCAACTGCTACTTCTGATCTGCAAAAAGGCTGGTAATAATGTTTTAGTAGCAGCTACAACTAAAACGGTCAACTGTTTATCTCAACTAATTCAGTATCAGTATAGCAAAAGACAATATGCAATATAAATCCACAGCAAGCACTTTAAGAGAACCACTTCATTGCTTATTCTGGACAAAAAAGAAAAACAGATTGGCTTGATAGTGCCCCTTCTAATGTTTTTTTCTTGTATGGGGGAACATGTGAGAAACCTTGGGCAGGGGATATTCAAAAAGGGGGGGTTGGGAGGGGATTATCATGGTGCTTCCAGATAATAATGGAAACCATACATATATAAAAATATATAAATTTATTATGAACATCAATAAAAACCAAACATAGCAATTTGTTGAGTTTTGTTAAATATCTCCATTAAGGTGGTCATATAAGAAGGGTTCCAATTTAACAGAGATTTGATATTCGTATGCTATCCCGACATGTTTCGGCTTATGGCCTCATCAGGGGTTTTAGGAATCAACCAATGACTACGAGAAGCTATGCAAGAAAATAGAGAATACTGCATAAGAAAATACATCAAAAACATACATAAATACATGTAGCGGGGTCCTCAAATTGATGGGATACACCTGGGGAATAGTGTGACCCAGGTGTATAATTGTGTTAGGGTTCAGACCCCTTTTTGTTTCGTGGAGGATTGGAGGATGTAGTATTCTCCTTTGCCTGTGGGTGGCGGGGTACCCACAGGCTTCAGGTAGAATCATCTCCTGCAGTGCTCCCTGTTTTGTCCCTTCCCGGAGATGGTATGGCTGGGGCGGGGAACCCGCCGGGCCGTTAATGGGAGGAGATAAAAGGGGGAGACGCCCTTACCACGAGGTCTTGCAGAGAAGGAGGTCCTCTGAGGAGGAGGGTTGCGGTCCGCACCCAGGCCCCTTAGGCCTGGGTGCTGGAGATCCAGGAGTCTGGTCCAGGTGCCCATGGCCTGGTCCGGAGTCATGTTGGCGTCCATCCCAGGCACCTTTAGCCTGGGGTGAGGTACTATCGAGGAGGCCTGGGGCCCAGTACCTTCGACTGGGTCCCGCTAGGGTGGACTGTCCGAGGGTCCCTGAGCGGAGGGACTCGTATCTGAGGTGAGGAGGCCAGAGAGGTTACCCACTGGAGACCCGGAGCAGCACCAACCCGGTGACAGTGGGCCTCTGGGAACTCTCTTGGGAGGACACATCCCCCTGATAGGGGCCACAGCGTATCGAAGAGGGCTCCATTGCTGTTCATAGGGGTTGCTGGAAGAGACCCCATCTTTCCTGTTCTGTAACAGCCGGATTGGCTTAGGCGCCGCTGGTCATAGTACAGTGGCATAGAACTTAAACTTTAGGAAGTGCCTCGATCTGCTCGCCCCACCGTTGGCAAGGTTATAGGTCCCAACCAGTTTGCTGCAAAAGAACTGTTTATTGTGCTTTGCTTATTGGAGTGTCAAATAAACAAGTGTTGGACCTTTCTCCGGTGTGTGAACTCCAGTTACAGGAAGCAAAGGGGAGGCTGGTGAGCTTGCAATTACAGACTCAGTGCATTCACAGAACACACCGGCCCGAGGAAACATCAGTAAGTGGCCTTCACCTCCCTACTACAATGGGGAGGACATGGGCCGTGGCGCATCTCACTCTCACAACCCAGGAACCCCTAGACATGAGTTGGTGTGTAACCGGTAAAGATGGAGAGAGAGTGAGGCCGCTACACGTGGGGGCTCGTGAGTCCGGGATAGAGTGTGTTCTAGAGATGGACTTGAGAATGTCTACATTTGAACTTTGCTGCCCAGAGGAGTTCCGAGCAGATCGGCCATATTACTGGCCAAAGTGCGTCCCTGCTCGGAGTTGTGGAAATGACCCTAACACGGGAAAGGCCCATGCGGAGGAGCGGAAAAAGGGAGAGGTCCAGCCGTGTGACGTACTGCACGTGGGGACTGTTAACGCACTGCGCCACGAGGCACCCCATGGCGACATCGTTCGTGGGCGGAGTCAAGAGGAAGCCCGCGAAAATGTACAGCTCATGGGAGGAGTCTGGCCAAGTGTGGGGATACACGTGGAGACTCCGGCGCGGGGTCAGTGCATGATGGAGCAGCAGATAGTCGGGATGACCTCAAGTGCCCCGTGGATTATGGTTCCTCACCCCACGAGAATGACTTCCTTTGCTGCCCCCATCACAGACACGGGGATAAGACTTAGGCCCCGAGGGCGGTTGGCTCTGTACACTTGCAGAGACACGGAGGCCCTCGGTGTGATCTGTCCCGGCTGCTCGGGACTGGTGGTCACCCTGAAGCCATTCGGGCGATGTGAGGAGTGCAGAGAATTCCTTTTTGAGGTTGAGTCGTCCACAGCAAGGCCCCGGGCCCTTTGCCTCAACCACCTCATGGGTACCGCTACTCCGGAAGGGGAGATCAAGGCCTTTGTCGAGGTTCCCGTGCGCGCTGACCAGGGCGATGGACTGCCCAACAGAGAAAAATCCGAGGGTGCTGCCTTGGTCGCCACAAGTTCTCTGCTCCCACCCCTGAAGAGGAAAGTTGGCCTAGTACAGGCATCCTATGGACGTGGTCGAGCTTCACCCCGCTGCTTGCCTGGCCTGGATGGCGCCGGTCGAGAAGGAAGTCCCGGACATCCCAGTCCTCTACAAGGGTCAGGTGAGCCAGGGGCTGGGACTGTGGTGGTGGTTGGAGGTGTCGGGGGCCCATTGGAGGTGGAGCCCCCCAGGGAGGATGATTCTGTGTCCACCGGAAGATATCTGCCTGCGGAGATGTATGACACCTCCGACCTAGAGTCGCTGTCTGACTGCGGAGAAGATGGCGAGATAGACGAACTGTTCAGCCGCAAGGGCTGGGATAGAATGCCACTTCTTGCTTCCCGTGCGGTACGGGATTCACCTATGTACACAGGAGACAGCACACCTCGGGTGGAAGACCCGCAGCTTACGAGGGAACCTACCCCTCCACCGGTGTCCTCATCTACTGTTACCTCACCTGCTTTGGTTGTGGGGACACCCCGCGCTTCTCTGAGAGCGCCGAAAGTCAGTTTCAGGGAGCTGGTAAAGGCACCTCGGCATCCGGAAGCTATTGTGCTGCCTGGAACTGGAGAGAAAGCCACTATGCCACCTTTGGCCCGCTTGCAGAGACTGTTTTGCCACAAAGTAGCTCGGGAATATGGGTGGGAGTACCCGTATCTGCCCCGGGACTTGCTGTTTGAGGTGGAAGTCTGGAGAGCAAGATGGTATGACGAGTTTGTGTGGGACAAGTTGAAGGTGCCTCATGCTCGCAGGTACCTGGAATGTGTGCCGGCAGTGTCTAAGAGGTTTGAGGACTGCAGAGCTGAATGGAAATTGGGGCGCCATATCCATGCTGACAAGATAGTCATTTGCAGAAGAGAAGGAGAAGATGTCGAGTATTCGATAGAGGCATTTGACAAACACCTGAAACCCCTGTATCTGCCGGATCCAAAGTTTTATTTATAGGAGAAAAGAACTCCTGTTTATTTCCTTTGTGCACTTGAACTTTCTGGAAGAGCCATTCCCAGACACCCAGGACTGTGCCCTGCTTTTGTTTTTATTTGGGCTTTTCTTTTTCTCATTGGAGACTTGGGGCTGTTGTGTTTTTGTGTTTCCCCTTTTTTTCATGTGCCAAAGGCAAGGACATTTGGGAATAGTGGCAGAGTAGGGAAAAGCTGGAAGAACGAAGATTCGTTGAGTGTCATGACCGCGGCGCTGTCACCAGGTGGCAGTGTTGCGCAACAAATGTTTGAAAATGTTTCACACACACATCACCTTGCTAGGGATGAGCTTCGTGTTCGAGTCGAACATACGTTCGACTCGAACATCGGCTGTTCGATCGTTCGACGAAGATCGAACGATTTGGGCCGTTCGCGCCAAATTAGAGTGACGCGAACGGCCCACAATGCACTACGCCATCGCAGTGTCATCCAGGCGCTGTGATTGGCCAAGCATGCACTGTGACCCCGCATGCTTGGCCAATCACAGCGCCGGCAGCGAGGAGAGCAATGATTGGCCACAGGCAGGATGCCTGTGGCCAATTATTGCTGAGGGTGTTTAGTACACGCCCCACACTATAAAAGGCCGCCAGCACGGCGGCTTAGTGTAGTGTGTTCCGGAGCAGGGAAAGAGAAGCATAGGCAGGGACAGTGACATTTATTTTTTCTTGCTTAACCTGGATTCCTTTAGTTTAGGGAAAGAGAAGGATAGGTAGGGAGAGTGTCAGTGTGTTTTACTGTGCGAATCCTTGTTTCTAGGGACAGGGAAGGACAGTGAGGGAATTCTCCTTGTGCTATAGTGTGCTTTAAAAAAACATTTTTTCTAGGGACAGAAAACTATAGGTAGGGAGAGTGTCAGTGTGTTTTACTGTGCGAATCCTTGTTTCTAGGGACAGGGAAGGACAGTGAGGGAAATTCTCCTTGTGCTATAGTGTGCTTTAAAAAAACATTTTTTCTAGGGACAGAAAACTATAGGTAGGGAGAGTGTCAGTGTGTTTTACTGTGCGAATCCTTGTTTCTAGGGACAGGGAAGGACAGTGAGGGAAATTCTCCTTGTGCTATAGTGTGCTTTAAAAAAACATTTTTTCTAGGGACAGAAAACTATAGGTAGGGAGAGTGTCAGTGTGTTTTACTGTGCGAATCCTTGTTTCTAGGGACAGGGAAGGACAGTGAGGGAAATTCTCCTTGTGCTATAGTGTGCTTTAAAAAAACATTTCTTCTAGGGACAGAAAACTATAGGTAGGAAGAGTGTCAGTTTCTTTCACTGTGATAATCCTTGTTTCTAGGGACAGGGAAGGACAGTGAGGGAAATTCTCCTTGTGCTATAGTGTGCTTTAAAAAAACATTTTTTCTAGGGACAGAAAACTATAGGTAGTGTGAGGGGGTTAGCTCGGCAGCGGGTGTGTGTGACCCCCGGGATGGGCTCCCCACACAAAACAGGCCCAGCAAACGGAGGTTGTGGTTTTAAAAATCAAAAAGGTGCGGTTTATTTTCTATTTACAGTGACAAAACACAGCAAAGCAAAAGAAACATAAACAAAATAAATCCTGGTCAACTTGACCTCTGACTAAACATACAGGTTTCCTAACTAACAACTGGGATCAGCCTAGTGCTGTCCTAGTCCCTAAGTCCCTGGTTTTAAATGTCCAAGCAAATAGCCACACAGGCTTTGTCTCACCGCACAGGGGTTCACTCTCCCTAGACAGTCCACACAGGTCTGGGTCCAGGCATGAGCTAACACCTAATGAATCTGGGAGTTTTTATAGAGGCCTAAATGAGCTGACAAGCTTCAGCTGGTCTCATCAACTCCCTGTCTGCACGACGCCCCACACACTCCCTAGAGGTATGAGTCATCCATGAGCCCACTAGCCCCAGCTGGGCTTATACAACTCTCCACCTAGTTGTATAAGTCGGCGTAAAGCCTGAATCTGGGCGAAATATATCTACCCCCCTGGATGCAACCAGGTGACTTTACCTTCCTGCTGTCACAGTAGGAAGAGTGTCAGTTTCTTTCACTGTGATAATCCTTGTTTCTAGGGACAGGGAAGGACAGTGAGGGAAATTCTCCTTGTGCTATAGTGTGCTTTAAAAAAACATTTTTTCTAGGGACAGAAAACTATAGGTAGGAAGAGTGTCAGTTTCTTTCACTGTGATAATCCTTGTTTCTAGGGACAGGGAAGGAAAGTGAGGGAAATTCTCCTTGTGCTATAGTGTGCTTTAAAAAAACATTTTTTCTAGGGACAGAAAACTATAGGTAGGAAGAGTGTCAGTTTCTTTCACTGTGATAATCCTTGTTTCTAGGGACAGGGAAGGACAGTGAGGGAAATTCTCCTTGTGCTATAGTGTGCTTTAAAAAAACATTTTTTCTAGGGACAGAAAACTATAGGTAGGAAGAGTGTCAGTTTCTTTCACTGTGATAATCCTTGTTTCTAGGGACAGGGAAGGACAGTGAGGGAAATTCTCCTTGTGCTATAGTGTGCTTTAAAAAAACATTTTTTCTAGGGACAGAAAACTATAGGTAGGAAGAGTGTCAGTTTCTTTCACTGTGATAATCCTTGTTTCTAGGGACAGGGAAGGACAGTGAGGGAAATTCTCCTTGTGCTATAGTGTGCTTTAAAAAAACATTTTTTCTAGGGACAGAAAACTATAGGTAGGAAGAGTGTCAGTTTCTTTCACTGTGATAATCCTTGTTTCTAGGGACAGGGAAGGAAAGTGAGGGAAATTCTCCTTGTGCTATAGTGTGCTTTAACCACTTAACGACCGCCCACCGCCGATTTACGTCGGCAGAATGGCACGGACAGGCAGAATCACGTAGATCTACGTGATCGCCTTTGTGCAGTTGGGGGGTCCATCCGGACCCCCCTTCACTGCAGTGAGCGGCCGTTAAGTGTTCGGGAGCGATCAGGCATGAGGGGGCGGCCGCTCGATTCCGCCCCCCCCTCGCGATCGCTCCCGGCCAATGAAATTGCTTCCTCCGCCATGTGATGTAAACACAGGCTGGAGGAAGTGATGTCATCTCCCTCGCCGCGGTCTTTTCGTTCCCGGCGCCGAGGAGTGAAGACAGAGGTTAGTGCTCCAACAGTCCACTGACACGTAGGTACACATAGGCACACAAATCACACCCCAGTCACCCCCAGATCACCCCCCAGGTCACCCCAAAGCCCCCAATCACAGTGTCACTGATTGCAGTGATCATTTATTTTACTGATCACTGCATTTAGTGTCATCTGTGATTGTAAAAAGTTGCAAGGCAGTTAGGATTAGGCCCCTTTAGGTCCAGCGTAGCCCCCTAACCCCCCCTAATAAAGGTTTAACCCCTTGATCACCCCCCAGGTAACTCTTTCACCCCCTAACTTCAGCGTCACTAAGCGATTGTTTTTCCGATCGCTGTATTCGTGTCGCTGGTGTTTTAGATAGGCAGTTATTTTTTTTTTAGGTTCGCCGCAGGTTTTTATTGGTGTCAGGTACCCCCATATTTAACCTAATAAAGGTTTTAACCCCCTGATTGCCCCTAGTTAACCCTTTCACCAGTGATCACCATATAAAGGTTACGGGTGACGCTGGTTGATTAGTTTGCTTTTTATAGCATCAGGGCACCCGCCGTATATAACCCAATAAAGGTTTAACCCCCCTGATCGCCCGGCGGGTGAGATCAATTAGGTTTTAGCGCCAGAGAGGGTCTGCGTCGCCCCAGGCAGTGTTAGGTTAGTGCCAGTAACGCTAACACCCACGCGCAAAGCATACACCCCCCTTAGTGGTATAGTATCTGATCAGATCTATACTAGCATCCCCAGCGGTTTAGGGTTCCCAAAAACGCAGTGTTAGCGGGATCAGCCCAGATACCTGCTAGCGCCTGCGTTTAGCCCCTCCGCCCAGCCCAGCCCAGCCCACCCAAGTGCAGTATCAATCGATCACTGTCACTTACCAAACACAACACACATAACTGCAGCGTTCGCAGAGACAGGCCTGATCCCTGCGATCGCTAACAGTTTTTTTGTAGCGTTTGATATATTTGCTGACGACAGTCAGGTGCTTTTTTTCCTGTGAATCTTACTAGTGTACCCCTAAATTTAGAGCCCAAAATGGCAAGTCGAAGGTACACTAGTAAAGAGGCCTACGAGATTCTGAGCATGACAGATAGTGAAGAGGAGGTCACGTATCTGTCAGATTCAGGCTCAGAATATCTTCCCGTAGAAGACAGTGACGTCAGCGGCCCCACGTCAGATAGCTCTGACGACGAAGTTGAGGTCCCTGCTAAGGTCAAGCGTACCCGATCCCGATCTTCTGAGGTTGTTGAGGAGCAAGAACCGCAGGTCTCTCGTATCATGGAGCAGAGTAGTACTAGCGCCGCTATTCCTTCTGGTGAACTGGCAAGCACCAGCGGCCTAGTACAGCCTGGACGTACATCCAGCACTGCAGTAACACTTGGTGACGTGGCGAGTCCCATAAGTGCAGTTCAAGCTGGCGAGGTGGCAAGCACAAGTAGTGTCCCGCTGCCACCAAGAAGACAAAGGCAGGCCCGTCGTGCCCATACTGCCCTTCCTGCAGAATTCGCCTATCCTGATTGGGTCCCCACCACTTCTGCAGAACCCGTACTTCCCCCATTCACTGCCCAACCCGGTATTCAGGTGGAAACAGCTGATTTTATGCCAATCGATTTTTATTCGCTGTTTTTCACGGAAGATCTCTATAGATCTATTGTGGACCAGAGTAATTTATATGCTGGTCAATTTATCGCCGCTAACCCCCAGTTGCCTAAAATTGCCAGAAATTGGAAACCAATTACGGTTTCCGAATTTAAGACCTTTCTGGGCCTTTCCCTCAACATGGGCACACATAAATTTCCGTCATTGCGTGCTTATTGGTCCACGCACCCAATTGACCACATGCCCGTGTTCTCTGCCTCCATGTCCAGGGCACGATACGAGCAGATTTTGCGGTTCATGCACTTCAACGACAATGAACTTTGTCGTCCACGTGGGGACCCTGAATACGACCGGCTCTATAAAATTCGGCCCCTCATAAACCACTTCAACGAACGTTTTGCAGCCTTGTTTACTCCCGATCAAGTTGTCTGCGTTGATGAGTCCCTGATTAAATTTTCTGGCCGCTTGTCTTTCAAGCAGTACCTTCCCAGCAAGCGTGCCAGATACGGGGTCAAGCTCTACAAGTTCTGTGACAGGGCAACAGGCTATGTAGTGAACTTTACGGTTTATGAGGGAAAAGACAGTCAGATTGAGTCGGTCAACTGCCCGGATTACATAGGGAGCGCTGGCAAGATAGTGTGGAACTTGGTGTCACCCTTATTCGGAAAGGGGTACCACTTGTATGTGGACAATTATTACACGAGCGTGCCACTGTTTAGTCACTTGTTTGATCATAAGATTGGAGCATGTGGCACCGTGCGACCTAATCGCCTGGGCTTTCCCCAGCGGCTTGTAGATGCCCGTCTTAGGCTGGGGGAGAGAGCCTGCTTGAAGTGTAATAACTTGCTCGCTATGAAGTGGAGGGACAATAAGAATGTTTTCCTTCTTACCTCCCTTCATGCAGACACGACAGTCCAAATTCGTACGGCGACTGGTGTTGTGGAGAAACCCCTCTGTGTCCACGAATATAACCAAAATATGGGAGGGGTGGACCTCAACGACCAGTTGATGGCGCCGTATCTAATTGACCGTAAGGCGAGACGCTGGTACAAAAAAGTGTCTCTATCATTATTCCAATTGGCTTTGCTGAACGCTCATGTGCTATACAGAGCTTCAGGCGGGACGTTATCTCTTCTAAAATTCTAGAATGAGATAGTCACAGAACTCCTGTATCCAGGCGGTTCTGCACCTCACCATCCCCAACCAAATGCAGTAAGCCGGCTGCATGAGAGGCATTATTCGTATGTCCTCCCGAGTACCCCTACCCAAAGCCACCCCCAAAAAAGATGTCGTGTCTGTAGCAAGCGCGGATTTAGGCGTGACACCCGTAGTTTTTGTCCACTCTGTCCTGACAAGCCTGGTCTTTGCCAAGGTGAATGTTTTGAACGCTACCACTCAAAAGTGAAGTTTTAGCGTAGGGTACAGCATTTCACAGACTAGGACACACTTACACAGGGTCTCCCAAGATGCCATTACATTTTGAGAGACCCGAACCATTACAGTTGTAAAGTTACAAAAAAAAGTGTAAAAAAGAAAAAAAAAACGTAAAAAACAAAACACAAAAAAAATATAAAAGAAAAAAACCAAAAATAGTTGTCGTTTTTATTGTTCTCTCTCTCTCTATTTTCTCTCTATTGTTCTGCTCTTTTTTTACTGTATTCTATTCTGCAATGTTTTATCATGCTTGCTTTTCAGGTTTGTAATTTTTTGTTTTCAGGTGCGCCATTCAACTGCAGCGCAGAATTATTTATCTTGACAGCAACAGCGTTTGCTCCCACGATACATAAAGCCGTGACTCCAGTGCTGTAGGAGGTGATTTCACCACCACAGTTAAAAAAAAGAGCATATATGCCGAAGCATGGGGGCAGCAGGGGCGGAGGAGCGATTTTGCTCCTAATGCCGCGTACATACGGTCGAAATTCCGACCGTGTGTACGCGGCATAACTTTTTTGCGGGAGGATGCCCCCATGCTTCGGCATATATATATTTTAGGCACAGGTTGCGTTAAAACATTTTTTTATTTTTTACTAGGTTTTGTTTTGGTATTTGCTTTGCAGGTATGGCATGGTAAGGTCTTACTGTTGTACTGTAATGTTACTTTGTTTTAATGTTAACCACCATTTGCTTAGCAGGTACGCCATTCAGTTGCAGCGCGGATCTATTTATCTTGACAGCAACAGCGTTTGCTCCCACGATACATAAAGCCGTGACTCCAACGCTGTAGGAGGTGATTTCACCACCACAGTTAAAAAAAGAGCATATATGCCGAAGCATGGGGGCAGCAGGGGCGGAGGAGCGATTTTGCTCCTAATGCCGCGTACATACGGTCGAAATTCCGACCGTGTGTACGCGGCATAACTTTTTTGCGGGAGGATGCCCCCATGCTTCGGCATATATATATTTTAGGCACAGGTTGCGTTAAAACATTTTTTTATTTTTTACTAGGTTTTGTTTTGGTATTTGCTTTGCAGGTATGGCATGGTAAGGTCTTACTGTTGTACTGTAATGTTACTTTGTTTTAATGTTAACCACCATTTGCTTAGCAGGTACGCCATTCAGTTGCAGCGCGGATCTATTTATCTTGACAGCAACAGCGTTTGCTCCCACGATACATAAAGCCGTGACTCCAACGCTGTAGGAGGTGATTTCACCACCACAGTTAAAAAAAAGAGCATATATGCCGAAGCATGGGGGCAGCAGGGGCGGAGGAGCGATTTTGCTCCTAATGCCGCGTATATACGGTCGAAATTCCAACGGAGGCTTATCCGTGGAAAAGTCCGACCGTGTGTACGCGGCATAACCTTTTATGCCGCGTACATACGGTCGAAATTCCGACGAAGGCTTGACCGTGTGTACGCGGCATAACTTTTTTGCGGGAGGATGCCCCCATGCTTCGGCATATATGCCCATCATTAGAAGTGGGTGGATGAAGGGAGGTATTCTAATGGTGGGCATACCCACCAATCAATCTCTTTTTTTCGTTCAGCCAATAGGCTGTATGAAAAAAAAGATTACAATACATGTCCAACAAGGACCAGCAACGTACTGGTATGTTGCTGGACTTTGAATGTTTATACCAGAATGATGCCTGCGGGTTTAGGTATCATCTTGGTATCATTCTTTTCAGCCAGCAGCCGGCTTTCATGTAAAAGCAATTCTAGCAGATAATTAGCCTCTGGACTGCTTTTACAAGCAGTGGGAGGGAATGTCCCCCCCCCCCGGATATAAAAAGCGCCATTGGGAAATTGGGAAAGCATTTTATCACACCGATCTTGGTGTGGTCAGATGCTTTGAGGGCAGAGGAAAGATCTAGGGTCTAACCCCCCAATTTTTTTCAAAAAAAGAGTACCTGTCACTACCTATTGCTATCATAGGGGATATTTACATTCCCTGAGATAACGATAAAAATGGTAAAAAAATAAAATATGGAAGGCACAGTTTAAAAATAAAATAAAAAAGCCAAATAAATAATAAAAAAAAAAAAAAATAAATAAAAGCACCGCTGTCCCCCCCCTGCTATTGCGCAAAGGCGAACGCACGCGTCGGTCTAGCGTCATATGTAAACAGCAATTGCATCATGCATGTGAGGTATCACCGCGAAGGTCAGATCGAGGGCAGTCATTTTAGCAGTAGACCTCCTCTGTAAATCTAACGTGGTAACCTGTAAAGGCTTTTAAATGCTTTTAAAAATGAATGTAGTTTTGTCGCCGCTGCGCGTTTGTGCGCAATTTTAAAGCATGTCGTGTTTGGTATCCATGTACTCGGCCTATGATCATCTTTTTTATTTCATCAAACATTTGGGCAATATAGTGTTTTTTAGTGCATTAAAAATAAAAAAAGTGTGTTTTTCCCCCAAAAAATGCGTTTGAAAAATCGCTGCGCAAATACTGTGTGGAAAAAAAAATGCAACACCCACTATTTTAATCTGTAGGGCCTTTGCTTTAAAAAAATATATAATGTTTGGGGGTTCAACATAATTTTCTTGCAAAAAAAAATTTTCTTTCATGTAAACAAAAAGTGTCAGAAAGGGCTTTGTCTTCAAGTGGTTAGAAGAGTGGATGATGTGTGACATAAGCTTCCTAATGTTGTGCATAAAATGCCAGGACAGTTCAAAACCCCCCCAAATGACCCCATTTTGTAAAGTAGACACCTCAAGCTATTTGCTGAGAGGCATGTTGAGCCCATTGAATATATTTTTTTTTTGTCCCAAGTGATTGAATAATGACCAAAAAAAAAAAAAAATGTACAAAAAGTTGTCACTAAATTATATATTGCTCAAACATGCCATGGGCATATGTGGAATTACACCCCAAAATACATTCTGTTGCTTCTCCTGAGTACGGGGATACCACATGTGTGGGACTTTTTGGGAGCCTAGTCGCGTACGGGACCCCAAAAACCAAGCACCGCCTTCAGGATTTCTATGGGTGTAAATTTTTGATTTCACTCCTCACTGCCTATCACAGTTTCGGAGGCCATGGAATGCCCAGATGGCACAAAACCCCCCCAAATGACCCCATTTTGGAAAGTAGACACCCCAAGCTATTTGCTGAGAGGTATGTTGAGTATTTTGCAGATCTCGCTTTTTGTCACAAAGTTTTGAAAATGTAAAAAAAGAAAAAAAAAAAGAAAAAAAATGTCTTTCTTAATTTTCAAAAACAAATGAGAGCTGTAAAATACTCACCATGCCTCTCAGCAAATAGCTTGGGGTGTCTACTTTCCAAAATGGGGTCATTTGTGGGGGTTTTGGGCTATTTTGAAATTTTATGGCCTTCAAAACTGTGATAGGTAGTGAGGAGTGAAATCAAAAATTTATGCCCTTAGAAACCTTGAAGGCGGTGCTTGGTTTTTGGGGTCCCGTACGCGGCTAGGCTCCCAAAAAGTCCCACACATGTGGTATCCCCGTACTCAGGAGAAGCAGCAGAATGTATTTTGGGGTGTAATTTCACATATAACCATGGCATGTGTGAGCAATATATCATTTAGTGACAACTTTTTGTACATTTTTTTTTTTCTTTTTGTCATTATTCAATCATTTGGGACAAAAAAAAAAATATTCAATGGGCTCAACATGCCTCTCAGCAAATAGCTTGGGGTGTCTACTTTCCAAAATGGGGTCATTTGGGGGGGTTTTGTGCCATCTTGGCATTTTATGGCCTTCAAAACTGTGATAGGTAGTGAGGAGCGAAATCAAAAATTTATGCCCTTAGAAACCTTGAAGGCGGTGCTTGGTTTTTGGGGTCCCGTACGCGGCTAGGCTCCCAAAAAGTCCCACACATGTGGTATCCCCGTACTCAGGAGAAGCAGCAGAATGTATTTTGGGGTGTAATTTCACATATGCCCATGGCATGTGTGAGCAATATATCATTTAGTGACAACTTTGTGCAAAAAAAAAACAGTTTGTCATATTCCCGCAACCTGTGGCAAAATATAAAATATTCCATGGACTCAACATGCCTCTCAGCAAATAGCTTGGGGTGTCTACTTTCCAAAATGGGGTAATTTGGGGGGGTTTTGTGCTATTTTGGCATTTTATGGCCTTCAAAACTGTGATAGGTAGTGAGGAGTGAAATCAAAAATTTACGCCCTTAGAAATCCTGAAGGCGGTGCTTGGTTTTTGGGGCCCTGTACGCGGCTAGGCTCCCAAAAAGTCCCACACATGTGGTATCCCCGTACTCAGGAAAAGCAGCAGAATGTATTTTGGGGTGCAATTCCACATATAACCATGGCATGTGTGAGCAATATATCATTTAGTGACAACTTTTTGTACATTTTTTTTTCTTTTTGTCATTATTCAATCATTTGGGACAAAAAAAAAATATTCAATGGGCTCAACATGCCTCTCAGCAAATAGCTTGGGGTGTCTACTTTCCAAAATGGGGTCATTTGGGGGGGTTTTGTGCCATCTTGGCATTGTATGGCCTTCAAAACTGTGATAGGTAGTGAGGAGTGAAATCAAAAATTTATGCCCTTAGAAACCTTGAAGGCGGTGCTTGGTTTTTGGGGTCCCGTACGCGGCTAGGCTCCCAAAAAGTCCCACACATGTGGTATCCCTGTACTCAGGAGAAGCAGCAGAATGTATTTTGGGGTGTAATTTCACATATGCCCATGGCATGTGTGAGCAATATATCATTTAGTGACAACTTTGTGCAAAAAAAAAAGTTTGTCATATTCCCGCAACTTGTGGCAAAATATAAAATATTCCATGGACTGAACATGCCTCTCAGTAAATAGCTTGGGGTGTCTACTTTCCAAAATGGGGTCATTTGGGGGGGGGGTTTGTGCTATTTTGGCATTTTATGGCCTTCGAAACTGTGATAGGTAGTGAGGAGTGAAATCAAAAATTTGCGCCCTTAGAAATCCTGAAGGCGGTGCTTGGTTTCCGGGGTCTCGTCTGTGGCTAGGCTCCTAAAAAGTCCCACACATGTGGTATCCCCGTACTCAGGAGAAGCAGCAGAATGTATTTTGGGGTGCAATTCCACATATAACCATGGCATGTGTGAGCAATATATCATTTAGTGACAACTTTTTGTATTTTTTTTTTTTTTTTTGTCATTATTCAATCACTTGGGACGAGAAAAAAAAATATTCAATGGGCTCAACATGCCTCTCAGCAATTTCCTTGGGGTGTCTACTTTCCAAAATGGGGTCATTTGGGGGGGTTTTGTACTGCCCTGCCATTTTAGCACCTCAAGAAATGAGATAGGCAGTCATAAATTTAAAGCTGTGTAAATTTCAGAAAATGTACCCTAGTTTGTAAACGCTATAACTTTTGCGCAAACCAATAAATATACGCTTATTGACATTTTTTTTACTAAAGACATGTGGCTGAATACATTTTGGCCTAAATGTATGACTAAAATTGAGTTTATTCGATTTTTCCTATAACAAAAAGTAGAAAATATCATTTTTTTTCAAAATTTTCGGTCTTTTTCTGTTTATATCGCAAAAAATAAAAATCGCAGAGGCAATCAAATACCATTAAAAGAAAGCTCTATTTGTGGGAAGAAAAGGACGCAAATTTCATTTGGGTACAACATTGCATGTCCGCACAATTTACAGTTAAAGCAGCGCAGTGCCGAATCCCAAAAACAGGCTTGGTCCTAATGGCCCGAAATGGTCCGGGGCTTAAGTGGTTAAAAAAACATTTTTTCTAGGGACAGAAAACTATAGGTAGGAAGAGTGTCAGTTTCTTTCACTGTGATAATCCTTGTTTCTAGGGACAGGGAAGGACAGTGAGGGAAATTCTCCTTGTGCTATAGTGTGCTTTAAAAAAACATTTTTTCTAGGGACAGAAAACTATAGGTAGGAAGAGTGTCAGTTTCTTTCACTGTGATAATCCTTGTTTCTAGGGACAGGGAAGGAAAGTGAGGGAAATTCTCCTTGTGCTATAGTGTGCTTTAAAAAAAACATTTTTTCTAGGGACAGAAAACTATAGGTAGGAAGAGTGTCAGTTTCTTTCACTGTGATAATCCTTGTTTCTAGGGACAGGGAAGGAAAGTGAGGGAAATTCTCCTTGTGCTATAGTGTGCTTTAAAAAAACATTTTTTCTAGGGACAGAAAACTATAGGTAGGAAGAGTGTCAGTTTCTTTCACTGTGATAATCCTTGTTTCTAGGGACAGGGAAGGAAAGTGAGGGAAATTCTCCTTGTGCTATAGTGTGCTTTAAAAAAAAAAATTTTCTAGGGACAGAAAACTAAAGGTAGGAAGAGTGTCAGTTTCTTTCACTGTGATAATCCTTGTTTCTAGGGACAGGGAAGGACAGTGAGGGAAATTCTCCTTGTGCTATAGTGTGCTTTAAAAAAAACATTTTTTCTAGGGACAGAAAACTATAGGTAGGAAGAGTGTCAGTTTCTTTCACTGTGATAATCCTTGTTTCTAGGGACAGGGAAGGACAGTGAGGGAAATTCTCCTTGTGCTATAGTGTGCTTTAAAAAAAATTTTTTCTAGGGACAGAAAACTATAGGTAGGAAGAGTGTCAGTTTCTTTCACTGTGATAATCCTTGTTTCTAGGGACAGGGAAGGACAGTGAGGGAAATTCTCCTTGTGCTATAGTGTGCTTTAAAAAAAACATTTTTTCTAGGGACAGAAAACTATAGGTAGGAAGAGTGTCAGTTTCTTTCACTGTGATAATCCTTGTTTCTAGGGACAGGGAAGGACAGTGAGGGAAATTCTCCTTGTGCTATAGTGTGCTTTAAAAAAACATTTTTTCTAGGGACAGAAAACTATAGGTAGGAAGAGTGTCAGTTTCTTTCACTGTGATAATCCTTGTTTCTAGGGACAGGGAAGGAAAGTGAGGGAAATTCTCCTTGTGCTATAGTGTGCTTTAAAAAAACATTTTTTCTAGGGACAGAAAACTATAGGTAGGAAGAGTGTCAGATTCTTTCACTGTGATAATCCTTGTTTCTAGGGACAGGGAAGGACAGTGAGGGAAATTCTCCTTGTGCTATAGTGTGCTTTAAAAAAACATTTTTTCTAGGGACAGAAAACTATAGGTAGGAAGAGTGTCAGTTTCTTTCACTGTGATAATCCTTGTTTCTAGGGACAGGGAAGGAAAGTGAGGGAAATTCTCCTTGTGCTATAGTGTGCTTTAAAAAAAAAAAATTCTAGGGACAGAAAACTATAGGTAGGAAGAGTGTCAGTTTCTTTCACTGTGATAATCCTTGTTTCTAGGGACAGGGAAGGAAAGTGAGGGAAATTCTCCTTGTGCTATAGTGTGCTTTAAAAAAACATTTTTTCTAGGGACAGAAAACTATAGGTAGGAAGAGTGTCAGTTTCTTTCACTGTGATAATCCTTGTTTCTAGGGACAGGGAAGGAAAGTGAGGGAAATTCTCCTTGTGCTATAGTGTGCTTTAAAAAAAAAAAATTTCTAGGGACAGAAAACTATAGGTAGGAAGAGTGTCAGTTTCTTTCACTGTGATAATCCTTGTTTCTAGGGACAGGGAAGGAAAGTGAGGGAAATTCTCCTTGTGCTATAGTGTGCTTTAAAAAAACATTTTTTCTAGGGACAGAAAACTATAGGTAGGAAGAGTGTCAGTTTATTTCACTGTGATAATCCTTGTTTCTAGGGACAGGGAAGGAAAGTGAGGGAAATTCTCCTTGTGCTATAGTGTGCTTTAAAAAAAAAAAATTCTAGGGACAGAAAACTATAGGTAGGAAGAGTGTCAGTTTCTTTCACTGTGATAATCCTTGTTTCTAGGGACAGGGAAGGACAGTGAGGGAAATTCTCCTTGTGCTATAGTGTGCTTTAAAAAAAACATTTTTTCTAGGGACAGAAAACTATAGGTAGGAAGAGTGTCAGTTTCTTTCACTGTGATAATCCTTGTTTCTAGGGACAGGGAAGGACAGTGAGGGAAATTCTCCTTGTGCTATAGTGTGCTTTAAAAAAAACATTTTTTCTAGGGACAGAAAACTATAGGTAGGAAGAGTGTCAGTTTCTTTCACTGTGATAATCCTTGTTTCTAGGGACAGGGAAGGACAGTGAGGGAAATTCTCCTTGTGCTATAGTGTGCTTTAAAAAAAACATTTTTTCTAGGGACAGAAAACTATAGGTAGGAAGAGTGTCAGTTTCTTTCACTGTGATAATCCTTGTTTCTAGGGACAGGGAAGGAAAATGAGGGAAATTCTCCTTGTGCTATAGTGTGCTTTAAAAAAACATTTTTTCTAGGGACAGAAAACTATAGGTAGGAAGAGTGTCAGTTTCTTTCACTGTGATAATCCTTGTTTCTAGGGACAGGGAAGGAAAGTGAGGGAAATTCTCCTTGTGCTATAGTGTGCTTTAAAAAAAAAAATTTCTAGGGACAGAAAACTATAGGTAGGAAGAGTGTCAGTTTCTTTCACTGTGATAATCCTTGTTTCTAGGGACAGGGAAGGACAGTGAGGGAAATTCTCCTTGTGCTATAGTGTGCTTTAAAAAAACATTTTTTCTAGGGACAGAAAACTATAGGTAGGAAGAGTGTCAGTTTCTTTCACTGTGATAATCCTTGTTTCTAGGGACAGGGAAGGACACTGAGGGAAATTCTCCTTGTGCTATAGTGTGCTTTAAAAAAACATTTTTTCTAGGGACAGAAAACTATAGGTAGGAAGAGTGTCAGTTTATTTCACTGTGATAATCCTTGTTTCTAGGGACAGGGAAGGACAGTGAGGGAAATTCTCCTTGTGCTATAGTGTGCTTTAAAAAAACATTTTTTCTAGGGACAGAAAACTATAGGTAGGAAGAGTGTCAGTTTCTTTCACTGTGATAATCCTTGTTTCTAGGGACTGGGAAGGACAGTGAGGGAAATTCTCCTTGTGCTATAGTGTGCTTTAAAAAAACATTTTTTCTAGGGACAGAAAACTATAGGTAGGAAGAGTGTCAGTTTCTTTCACTGTGATAATCCTTGTTTCTAGGGACAGGGAAGGAAAGTGAGGGAAATTCTCCTTGTGCTATAGTGTGCTTTAAAAAAACATTTTTTCTAGGGACAGAAAACTATAGATAGGAAGAGTGTCAGTTTCTTTCACTGTGATAATCCTTGTTTCTAGGGACAGGGAAGGACAGTGAGGGAAATTCTCCTTGTGCTATAGTGTGCTTTAAAAAAACATTTTTTCTAGGGACAGAAAACTATAGGTAGGAAGAGTGTCAGTTTCTTTCACTGTGATAATCCTTGTTTCTAGGGACAGGGAAGGAAAGTGAGGGAAATTCTCCTTGTGCTATAGTGTGCTTTAAAAAAAAAAATTCTAGGGACAGAAAACTATAGGTAGGAAGAGTGTCAGTTTCTTTCACTGTGATAATCCTTGTTTCTAGGGACGGGGAAGGAAAGTGAGGGAAATTCTCCTTGTGCTATAAAAAAACATTTTTTCTAGGGACAGAAAACTATAGGTAGGAAGAGTGTCAGTTTCTTTCACTGTGATAATCCTTGTTTCTAGGGATAGGGAAGGAAAGTGAGGGAAATTCTCCTTGTGCTATAGTGTGCTTTAAAAAAAAAATTTTTCTAGGGACAGAAAACTATAGGTAGGAAGAGTGTCAGTTTCTTTCACTGTGATAATCCTTGTTTCTAGGGACAGGGAAGGACAGTGAGGGAAATTCTCCTTGTGCTATAGTGTGCTTTAAAAAAAACATTTTTTCTAGGGACAGAAAACTATAGGTAGGAAGAGTGTCAGTTTCTTTCACTGTGATAATCCTTGTTTCTAGGGACAGGGAAGGAAAATGAGGGAAATTCTCCTTGTGCTATAGTGTGCTTTAAAAAAACATTTTTTCTAGGGACAGAAAACTATAGGTAGGAAGAGTGTCAGTTTCTTTCACTGTGATAATCCTTGTTTCTAGGGACAGGGAATGACAGTGAGGGAAATTCTCCTTGTGCTATAGTGTGCTTTAAAAAAACATTTTTTCTAGGGACAGAAAACTATAGGTAGGAAGAGTGTCAGTTTCTTTCACTGTGATAATCCTTGTTTCTAGGGACAGGGAAGGACAGTGAGGGAAATTCTCCTTGTGCTATAGTGTGCTTTAAAAAAACATTTTTTCTAGGGACAGAAAACTATAGGTAGGAAGAGTGTCAGTTTCTTTCACTGTGATAATCCTTGTTTCTAGGGACAGGGAAGGACAGTGAGGGAAATTCTCCTTGTGCTATAGTGTGCTTTAAAAAAACATTTTTTCTAGGGACAGAAAACTATAGGTAGGAAGAGTGTCAGTTTCTTTCACTGTGATAATCCTTGTTTCTAGGGACAGGGAAGGAAAGTGAGGGAAATTCTCCTTGTGCTATAGTGTGCTTTAAAAAAACATTTTTTCTAGGGACAGAAAACTATAGGTAGGAAGAGTGTCAGTTTCTTTCACTGTGATAATCCTTGTTTCTAGGGACAGGGAAGGACAGTGAGGGAAATTCTCCTTGTGCTATAGTGTGCTTTAAAAAAACATTTTTTCTAGGGACAGAAAACTATAGGTAGGAAGAGTGTCAGTTTCTTTCACTGTGATAATCCTTGTTTCTAGGGACAGGGAAGGAAAGTGAGGGAAATTCTCCTTGTGCTATAGTGTGCTTTAAAAAAAAAAATTTCTAGGGACAGAAAACTATAGGTAGGAAGAGTGTCAGTTTCTTTCACTGTGATAATCCTTGTTTCTAGGGACAGGGAAGGAAAGTGAGGGAAATTCTCCTTGTGCTATAGTGTGCTTTAAAAAAACATTTTTTCTAGGGACAGAAAACTATAGGTAGGAAGAGTGTCAGTTTCTTTCACTGTGATAATCCTTGTTTCTAGGGACAGGGAAGGAAAGTGAGGGAAATTCTCCTTGTGCTATAGTGTGCTTTAAAAAAAAAAAATTTCTAGGGACAGAAAACTATAGGTAGGAAGAGTGTCAGTTTCTTTCACTGTGATAATCCTTGTTTCTAGGGACAGGGAAGGAAAGTGAGGGAAATTCTCCTTGTGCTATAGTGTGCTTTAAAAAAACATTTTTTCTAGGGACAGAAAACTATAGGTAGGAAGAGTGTCAGTTTATTTCACTGTGATAATCCTTGTTTCTAGGGACAGGGAAGGAAAGTGAGGGAAATTCTCCTTGTGCTATAGTGTGGTTTAAAAAAAATTTTTTTCTAGGGACAGAAAACTATAGGTAGGAAGAGTGTCAGTTTCTTTCACTGTGATAATCCTTGTTTCTAGGGACAGGGAAGGACAGTGAGGGAAATTCTCCTTGTGCTATAGTGTGCTTTAAAAAAAAATTTTTTCTAGGGACAGAAAACTATAGGTAGGAAGAGTGTCAGTTTCTTTCACTGTGATAATCCTTGTTTCTAGGGACAGGGAAGGACAGTGAGGGAAATTCTCCTTGTGCTATAGTGTGCTTTAAAAAAAACATTTTTTCTAGGGACAGAAAACTATAGGTAGGAAGAGTGTCAGTTTCTTTCACTGTGATAATCCTTGTTTCTAGGGACAGGGAAGGACAGTGAGGGAAATTCTCCTTGTGCTATAGTGTGCTTTAAAAAAAACATTTTTTCTAGGGACAGAAAACTATAGGTAGGAAGAGTGTCAGTTTCTTTCACTGTGATAATCCTTGTTTCTAGGGACAGGGAAGGAAAATGAGGGAAATTCTCCTTGTGCTATAGTGTGCTTTAAAAAATAGGATTTTTATAACAGCTTACCTGTAAAATCCTTTTCTTGGAGTACATCACGGGACACAGAGCGACATAGTCATTACTAATGGGTTATATAGTTACCGTCAGGTGCTGGCACTGGCAACTTCCAAAACCGGAAGTACCCTCCCCTATATAAGCCCCTCCCATCCGGGAGCACCTCAGTTTTGTAGCAAAGCAATAAGTGTCCCCAAAGAGGGGCGGGAGCTCTGTGTCCCGTGATGTACTCCAAGAAAAGGATTTTACAGGTAAGCTGTTATAAAAATCCTATTTTCTTTCTCGTACATCACGGGACACAGAGCGACATAGTCATTACTAATGGGATGTCCTAAAGCAATGCCAAATGAGGGGGGGGATACACCATATATAAGCTGAGCGCTATCAGACATGAGGATCTTTTGCGGCCTGCAACACACTGCGCCCAAAGGCGACATCCTCCTGACTTCTAACGTCCACCTGGTAGGACCTAGTAAACGTGTGTACCGAAGACCATGTTGCGGCCTTACAGATTTGAGCCAGGGAGGCCTGGTGATGCACTGCCCATGAAGTTCCAACTGCTCTCGTGGAGTGCGCTCTAACTTTGAACGGAGGCGGTCTCCTTCTCAAGCCATAAGCTTGCATAATGACCTGTCGAATCCACTTGGCTAAAGTAGACTTTGACGCTGCCTGACCCTTTCTGGGGCCTTCCGGCAGAATAAACAAAGTATCCGTTCTGCGAATCTGAGCAGTGGCTTTTAGATAAGCTTTAACTGCTCTTACTACATCCAAAGAATGCAATAACTTTTCCTCTACCGAAGTAGGTTTGGGGAAAAAAGAAGGAAGAACCACATCTTGGTTCAAATGAAACCTCGATACCACCTTAGGAAGAAAGGCTGGATGAGGACGTAACACTACTCTGTCCTTATGGATAACCAGATATGGCTCCTTACAGGACATAGCTGCTAATTCCGATACTCTTTTAGCCGAACAAATGGCTACTAGAAAAATCAATTTCCTGGTGAGAAGCACCAAGGAAATATGCTGTAATGGTTCAAATGGTTGTTTCTGTAGAACCGACAGAACCAAGTTTAGATCCCATGAACATATGGGAATATTAACCGGAGGCCTAATACGCATCACTCCTTGTATAAAGGCTTTGACTAGTGAATGCGAAGCCAAGGGCCTTTGAAAAAATATTGACAAGGCCGAAATCTGACCCTTGATAGTACTCAAGGCAAGCTTCCTATCTACAGCCCACTGTAGGAAGTCCAGAATCCTACCTATTACGTACTTATGTGGATGCCATTTCTTGGCCTCACACCACGCGATGTACGCCTTCCAGATTTTATAGTAGATCTGCCTGGATACCGGCTTCCTGGCATTGATCATGGTAGATACCACAGCATTAGAGAGCCCTCTCTTTTTTAGAATGTGGGCTTCAATAGCCAGGCCGTCAAACCTAGGGCTGGTAAGGAAGGGTGGTATATCGGTCCTTGCGAAAGCCGGACGACGTGGGAGAGTCCAAGGACTCCCCACTGAAATTTTACAATCTCCGCGTACCACGCTCTTCGGGGCCACGCTGGAGCCACCGGAATCACTGGTTTCTTTTCTACCCTGATTCTGCGGAGTAATCGAGGTAACCATTGTGGCGGTGTGAATGCATATATCAGCTTGAACTGATCCCCAGGGAACACTAGGGCATCCGAGCCGCAAGCTAGGGGATCCCTTGTCCGAGAGACAAACCTATCCCCCTTTGCGTTGAATCTGGATGCTAGAAGATCTACATCCGATGTTCCCCACCGCTGACATATTGTCCAGAAAACCTCGGGGTGAAGGGACCCTTCCTCTGGGCCTAATTGCTGGCGACTTAGAAAGTCCGCCTTCCAATTCTCCACTCCTGGAATGAATACCGCAGATATGGCTGGGACATATTTTTCTGCCCATTTCAGGATGTAATTTACTTCCCTCTGGGCTGCACGACTCCTGGTGCCCCCCTGATGATTGATATATGCTACTGCTGTGGCATTGTCTGATTGCATTCTGACAGGGGACCCTTGGAGTTTGGATGTCCATGCTACTAGGGCATACCGGGCTGCTCGTATCTCTAAGAGATTGATGGGCAGGGCCTTTTCTGCATCCGACCATCTGCCCTGGAGAGACTATTGCTCCAGTACTGCTCCCCAGCCTATAAGGCTGGCATCTGTAGTGACCACCTTCCAAGAAATCGGACTGAAGGATTTCCTTTTTTCCAGATTCTGGGGAACCAACCACCAACGGAGGCTCTTGCGAACGGAAGGGGACAAGGACATTGTAAGTCTAGGGCCTGAACTTTTTTGTTCCAGGCTGACAGTATGGCCCCTTGCAAATTCCTTGAATGGAATTGACCGTAGGGTACTGCTTCGAATGATGCCACCATTTTTCCCAGCAGCCTCATATACAGGCGTATGGACGGCTGTCTTTTTTGTACCCACTAAGTGGATCAAATCTTTCAAAGACAACATCTTTCCTCGAGGCAAGAATATTTTTCTCTGGCCTGAATCCAACCTTAGCCCCAAGTATTCCAGACTTTTGACTGGTTTTTAGGGCTGACTTGTCTCGGTTGATAATCCAACCGTGAGATTCCAGATACTTGATCGTCTTGTGAACGACCACGTCTAGTTTTTTCACTGAGTGGTCTATCAGCAACAAGTCATCCAGATATGCCATTATCATTACACCTTGTGTTCTTAGATTGGCGAATAAAGGGCCAGAATTTTTGTAAACACTCGTGGTGCTGTGGCCAAACCGAAGGGTAAGGCTCTGAACTGAAAATGGCGCCCTTCTACTGCAAAGCGTAGAAATTTTTGGTGGACTGGAAAGATGGGAATGTGCAAATAAGCATCTTTGATGTCGATCGTGGCTAACCAATCCTCCCCTTGTAGGGCAGTGGCCACCGATCGGATCGACTCCATCGGAAAGTCCTGATATACAGGAATTTGTATAGCCCTTTTAGAATTAATATGGGCCTCCCGTCCGCGTTTGCTTCGGGACTGTAAAGAGGTTTGAGTAAAACCCGAACCCTCATTCTTCCAGGGGAACCTCCATAATTACTCCTTGGAGCAATAGTTGTTCTAGTGCCAACAGGAGGGACTCTCTCTTCCGGGGATCCCTTGGCACGTTTGACCTCAAAAATGGGAAGGAGGAGAGTCTTTTAACTCCAAACTGTATCCCAAACCTACTGCGGAGAGCACCTATCTGTCTTGATCGTGTCCCGCCAGGTCTCTTGCGAACAACTGGAGTCCTCCCCCCACCCGACTGAGTGGGGGCTTCATGAATTTAACTTTGGGGGAGGTTTTGTACCTCCCCTAACCCAGGGTTTCTCATTACCCTGCTACTGTCCCTGTTTTTTACCCCCGGGATTTGACCGAGGAGGCCGTCGGAACTGTTACACAGCCGATGCCCCAGGGACTGGAGAAGCAGGCCTCTTAAAGAGGGACCTCTAACTCTGCTTTTAACCGGCAAGAGCGTATTTTTACCGCTGGAAATTTTCTGGATATATTTGTCCAGGTTTTCCCTGAATAAGCGTTCACCATGAAATGGGACGCTAACCAGCCATTCTTTACAGGGAGCTTCAGCAGACCAGTTTCTGAGCCATAGGAGCCTACGCATATGTACTATAGACAGCGTAAGGCGGGAGGCCTGACGGACTGAATCCTCTATGGCGTCAACCGCAAAGCCTAAGGCTCTAGGTAGATCAGCTAGGGCAAAGCCTGCTGATCTGTCAAGTCCCTCAAGACCTGTTTCAACTGATCCTTCACTGCTTAGCAGACCCCAATAGCTGCTACTGCTGGTTGTATCACCAAGCAGATTTTCATAAGGACTCCAATCTTTTATCTATTGGGTTCTTGAACATTTGGACATTATCCACTGGACATGTCAGTGATTTATACATACAAGAGATGGCTGCGTCCACTGTAGGGACCTTCCATTTTTTTTTTGATGAACTTATCCTCCATGGGATAGACCACCGGAAATCTCTTGGGGGAATAAATATTTTCTCAGGACGTTCCCAATCCTGGTAAATGAGCCCTTTCAGTAAAGGGTGAAGTGGAAAAGAACAAACAGTCTGGGGGCTTCTAGCGACCCCAACGAGGATACAGTAGTGGTTGATGGTTCCGCAAGGTGCATTTTTAAATGCTGATCGGACCATGTTAGTCAGAGACTGAACCCATAATCTTTCAGCTTGAGATGCTGAGAAAAGGTTCCCCCACTGTTGATTCCTCTATAACAGAATCAACCTTATCCTGATCCCCTTCAGGCAGGTCGATCCCTGTATGGGACTGTTGCTCTGCTAACAGGCACTCTGAAGGAGGAGACGGAGATCGGGCGTGCTTTCCCTGACAGGGAGGCAGCGATAAATTTTGACAATCTCTCTCTAATCCTCCCAGAGCTGAGGAAAAAACCTCCTCTGTTACATACACAGGAGCAGGTGACTGAGGACAGCCACAGTACCAAGTACCCCTGCGGGGTCTCTACGGTCACTTACCTCTGAACTTCAGGGGAGACTGGTGCAGCAGGAGTATGCCCAAGATCCTCAGAGCCCGATGAGACCCCCTTCGCTTCCTGGAAGATTCAGTTCCGGAGCTACTGGACGGCATATTCCTAAGCCTAAAGCTGAGGTATTCCAGCCGTAATACACCACTTTTACTGAGAATAGTCTAGCACAATTGCTGCTATATCACAGTTGGTGTCTACTAATGTGCCTTTCTAGGGGATGCCTGTATCAACCGCTTGCTGTATGCCTTTAAATGTTGCCAGCTCTGTCTCTGTACTTCATAGCCAGCTTACTGCAATAATGTGGCTTTTTTAAAAACCTGCTGGGACGCCCGCACATGCGCAGAAGCGCTGCGGCGCGCACAGAGCGTCATCCCCCAGGCCCCGCCCCTTTTTCCGGCCACCTCTATATATAGAGGCGCGTGCACGCGCACGCGCGCGGCCACGTGCGCCTCGGCGCTAATTTTCAAACATGGAAACCAGGGACAGGAGCCAGGGCCCCCTTTGCCGCAGGCCGGGGGATAGACGAACACTGCAACATGGCAGAGGAAACAGTTTCCTGTAGGAGAACTCACCAGCTGCCTGGACTTTGTTCTCTGAGAAGAAACTAGTCCATATGACAAGAAAAACATTCCACAGCGGCCTCTAGTGGACAAACACAGGTACCGCAGTTTAATATACTAAACATATATAAAAAAACATTCTTTTTTTTTTTTTTCTTGACCACCATTAAAAATTATTACATTTTTTTAGTAGTTACAGGCATGCACAGATATTAGCGGGAATACCGTTAGGTAACAGACAGAAAGACAAATTAGGCTTGGGGGTCCCCCAATAGAACCAAGTTCCTGGGGGCCCCCACTTACCTGTTCCCCGCCGCAGGACTTTGTTTGGTCCACAAAAGCCCAAACTTCACCTATCACGGCAGGCATTGTAATCAAACCTTCAGGGACCGGGTTCCCAAGGATTCCACTCCCCTGGACCTGTATAGCACCCTGCACAGAAAACATCTTGGTCATGGGTATGACCAGAGCTCTGGATCCCAGGGTCCAGCTCTCCTAAGAGAAGCATTACAGGCAGAACCTTGCTCTTCTCTGCAAGGCCCGGGTACCGACCGTTTAGCTATGAAGCTTTTTTGGTCGGATCCGGAATAGCTTACTGAGGCCCAAAAGAACCTGTACGCAAGCTCAGTGAAAAACACATGTTTCTTCTTGGCCAACACCTTAGACACTGGCAAAAAACTGAGGTGCTCCCGGATGGGAGGGGCTTATATAGGGGAGGGTACTTCCGGTTTTGGAAGTTGCCAGTGCCAGCACCTGACGGTAACTATATAACCCATTAGTAATGACTATGTCGCTCTGTGTCCCGTGATGTACGAGAAAGAAAAACATTTTTTCTAGGGACAGAAAACTATAGGTAGGAAGAGTGTCAGTTTCTTTCACTGTGATAATCCTTGTTTCTAGGGACAGGGAAGGACAGTGAGGGAAATTCTCCTTGTGCTATAGTGTGCTTTAAAAAAACATTTTTTCTAGGGACAGAAAACTATAGGTAGGAAGAGTGTCAGTTTCTTTCACTGTGATAATCCTTGTTTCTAGGGACAGGGAAGGAAAGTGAGGGAAATTCTCCTTGTGCTATAGTGTGCTTTAAAAAAAAAAAATTTCTAGGGACAGAAAACTATAGGTAGGAAGAGTGTCAGTTTCTTTCACTGTGATAATCCTTGTTTCTAGGGACAGGGAAGGACAGTGAGGGAAATTCTCCTTGTGCTATAGTGTGCTTTAAAAAAAACATTTTTTCTAGGGACAGAAAACTATAGGTAGGAAGAGTGTCAGTTTCTTTCACTGTGATAATCCTTGTTTCTAGGGACAGGGAAGGACAGTGAGGGAAATTCTCCTTGTGCTATAGTGTGCTAAAGCATTCCTCATCAACCATCTTTGAAATCCTTGTTTTTTGGACAGTCAGGGAAATTGTCGTTGTGCTATTCTGTGCAAAAGCAATCATCCTCAACCATATTTAGAAATCCTTAAGTAAAGGGACAGAGAAGGACACCTGAAGGTAGCCCTTATTGCTTTTTTCCCATCTCCCTGCAGGCCATCTATTAGAATGTCTGGAAGGCAAACAAGGAGAGGCAGACAGTCAGGAGGCAATAAAAGAGGGCAAGCAGGCTCTGTGTCTGGGGGCAACAGTGCTGGTCGTGGACGCGGTGCATTGTCATCAGCACATGGCCATGGGACACGCTTGTCCTTCTTTTCGGCAGCTGGACATGTTGAGCCACATCATGCCGAAGACTTGGTAGAGTGGATGACCAAGCCCTCCTCCTCCTCCTCATCCTCTCTCACCCAGGCTCAGGGTACTGGAAAAGCAGCTGCCAAAGCGTCCTCTTCCCTGGTATCAATGTCAGACTCATCATCAGTCACTCCTTCCCTAGACCCACCATGTCCTCCTCCTGAGGAGTCCCCCGAACTGTTTGAGCACAGTGTTGGGTACATGCTCCAGGAGGATGCCCAGCGTTTCGAAGGGTCTGATGATGAAACCCAGCTACAGGAAGGCAGTAGTGTGAGAGCAGACAGAGGGGATGCTCAAGAAGGACACCAATCTGGCAGTCATGTTCCAGCAGCTGCAGCATACTGCCAGATTGGCTCCAGTGATGAGGAGGGAGGGGATGATGAGGTCACTGACTCCACGTGGGTGCCTAATAGGAGAGAGGAGGAGGAGGAGGATGAGGAGGAGGCACATCTCCAACGAGGCAGGATGCCCTTTGGTGGCCAGCGTAAGGGCAGTACACCGACGGAATCACACCGCAGAGCTCTGCCTGTGCAGGGCGCTGCCTCTGCCCGTCATTCAAAAAGTTCTTTGGTGTGGGCCTTTTTTGAGGCTAGTGCATCAGATCGCACAGCTGCTGTTTGCAACATATGTCTCAAGCGTATATCGCGTGGCCAAAACATCAGCCGCTTGGGTACCACATGCCTGACCAGACATATGTTGACCTGCCATGCAGCTCGTTGGCAAGCCTACCTCAAAGACCCACACCAAAGAACAAAGCGGACCTCTCCTTGCACCGCATCAGCTGGGATCTCCAACCCCACTATAACTTCAGTCCTCTCTGAAACATGCACTGAGAGGAATGAAGGTGTAGAATTAGGTGTGTCACAGCCAAGTACTTGCGGCCACTCTGCTAGCAGTACACCGACGTCCGATTCTAGCAGGCAAATTTCCCTGCCCCAGCTGCTGGACCGTCGAAAGAAGTTCACTCCCAGCCATCCACATGCCCAGCGGTTGAATGCTAGCTTGGCTAAATTGCTAGCGCTTCAACTGCTGCCTTTTCAGTTGGTAGACTCGGCCCCCTTCCGTGAGTTTGTGCAATGTGCGGTTCCTCAGTGGCAGGTTCCCAAACGCCACTTTTTCTCACGGAAGGCTATTCCGGCTCTCTACCGGCATGTGGAAGGCAATGTCTTGGCCTCGCTTGACAGGGCGGTCAGCGGTAAGGTGCATATTACCGCTGACTCATGGTCCAGCAGGCATGGACAGGGACGTTACCTTTCTTTCACGGCCCATTGGGTCACTCTTTTGGCAGCTGGGAAGGATGCAGGACAAGGTGCAGTAGTGTTGGAGGTTGTTCCACCGCCACGCCTCCAAAATGCTACTACTGGTTGTGACACACCTCTCTCCTCCACCCCCTCCTCTTCTTCTTCCTCCATGGCCTCTTCCTGTGGTTTGTCCTCGGAACCAGCGGTGCTCCGTAGGCGTTCAAGGGGCTACGCAAGTACGCAGGCAAAAAGATGCCATGCCGTGCTTGCGCTGGTGTGTTTGGGGGACAGAAGCCACACTGGGGCAGAGGTCCTGTCTGCTCTGCAGGGCCAGGCCGAGAGGTGGTTGACGCCACGCCAGCTTAAGCCAGGAATGGTGGTTTGCGACAATGGCACCAACCTCCTCTCCGCCCTCCGACAGGGACAACTGACCCATGTGCCCTGTGTGGCTCACGTCCTTAACCTGGTGGTGCAGCGGTTCTTGGGCAGGTACCCGGGCTTACAGGATGTCCTGAGGCAGGCCAGGAAAGTCTGTGTGCATTTCCGCAGATCTTATAATGCCAGTGCTCGCCTGGCTGAGCTGCAAAAGGAGTTGAACCTGCCCAAGAACCGCCTTATATGTGACATGCCCACCAGGTGGAACTGAACGTTGGCCATGCTGCAGCGGCTGCACACGCAGCAGAGGGCCATCAATGAGTACCTGTGCGACTACGGCACCAGGACAGGGTCAGGGGAGCTTGGTTTTTTTTCTCCACGCCAGTGGGGCATGATCAGGGATGCATGCACTGTCCTGGCACCATTTGAGGAGGCCACGAGGATGGTGAGCAGTGACAGTGCATGCATCAGTGACACTGTACCTCTTGTCCACCTGTTGGAGCACACGCTGCGTGGAATAATGGACAGGGCACTTGAGGCAGAACAGAGGCAGGAAGAGGAGGACTTCCTTGCCTCTCAAGGCCCCCTTTACCCAGACAGTGTTCCTTCTGTCCCACCCATCGCACAGGAAGAGGAGGAGGAGGAGGAGGATTGTGTCAGCATGGAGGTGGAGGCTGGCACTCAGCATCATCAGCAGCAGTCTTTTAGGGATGATTTACAGTCCCAAGAAACCAGTGGACTTGTATGTGGCTGGGAGGAGGTGGCTGCGGATCATGTCGTCCTTAGTGACCCAGAGGACTCCGGAGCGAATGCCTCAGCAAACCTACGCTGCATGGCCTCCCTGATCCTGCAAAGTCTGCGGAAGGATCCTCGTATTCTTCGGATCAAGGAGAGGGACCATTACTGGCTGGCCACTCTCCTTGATCCACGGTACAAGGGTAAGGTTGCGGACCTTATGTTACCGTCGCAGAGGGAGCAGAGGATGAGACAACTCCGGGAGGCCTTGCAGAAAGGTCTGTGCAACGCGTTCCCAGAGACTGGGAGGTTACAAACTCCTGGTCCTGGACAACGAGTTGCTGAGGCTTCGGCCAGTCAAAGAAGGAGCGGTGGGGAAGGTGGCCGTCTGACCGATGCGTTCAGACAATTCTTTAGTCCGCAGCCCCAAAGTATGATCGGTTCCAGCAACCATCGCCAGCGTCTGATAAACATGGTGCAGGAATATCTAGGGGCAAGGTCAGACTTGGACACCTTCCCCACCGAAAATCCTCTGGCTTACTGGGTCTTGAGGATGGATCACTGGCCAGAGCTTGCACAGTATGCAATTGAGCTACTGGCCTGTCCTGCATCCAGCGTTCTTTCGGAACGCACATTCAGTGCTGCTGGAGGATTTGTCACGGATCACAGGGTGTGCCTGTCCACCGACTCGGTTGATTGACTGACTTTCATCAAGATGAACCAGTCTTGGATCACCACCAGCTACCACACACCTGATGCTGATATAACAGACTAATTGATTTTAACATGTCACATCCCTTCAAGACTGATGCTGATGCTGAGTGCCTGTGCTGTTATGTTGACTGGCTATCCTCCTCCTCCGAGTCCTCAATGATACGATTGATGATGATAGCTTGGAAGATCATTTTTGTTTATGGGTGCCGCCACCAGTGGCTAAGGCCCAATTTTTCAGCCCCTGTTTTACAGGGGCGTGTAATTACAATTTTTTTAGCAATAATTTGCCATAGGGCTCATTGCTGTGCTCCAAGTACAGTATCTGTGAGGGAGTGTAGTGTTGTGCCACCAGTGCCTAAGGCCCACAATTCTTGATCTAATAATTCACAGCAGGGCCCATTGCTGCACCCACCAAGAGTAACTCTGAGGGCTTACAGTGTTGTGGCAACGCCACCACCACCACCACCACGAAAGGCCCAATTTTTCAGCCCCTGTTCAAAAGGGGCATGTAATTACAATTCTTGATCTAATAATTCACAGCAGGGCCCATTCCTGCACCCACCAAGAGTAACTCTGAGGGCTTACAGTGTTGTGGCAACGCCACCACCACCACCACCACGAAAGGCCCAATTTTTCAGCCCCTGTTCAAAAGGGGCATGTAATTACAATTCTTGATCTAATAATTCACAGAAGGGCCCATTCCTGCACCCACCAAGAGTAACTCTGAGGGCTTACAGTGTTGTGGCAACGCCACCACCACCACCACCACGAAAGGCCCAATTTTTCAGCCCCTGTTCAAAAGGGGCATGTAATTACAATTCTTGATCTAATAATTCACAGCAGGGCCCATTCCTGCACCCACCAAGAGTAACTCTGAGGGCTTACAGTGTTGTGGCAACACCACCACCACCACCACCACCACGAAAGGCCCAATTTTTCAGCCCCTGTTCAACAGGGGCATGCAATTACAATTCTTGATCTAATAATTCACAGCAGGGCCCATTGCTGCACCCACCAAGAGTAACTGTCAGGGCTTACAGTGTTGTGGCACCAGCACCACCATCAAAGGCCCAATTTTTACTACCACTGTTCAACAATTATATGTAATTAAAATTCCTAATATAATAGTTGACAGCAGGGCGTTCCAGCACCAACCAAGAGTAACTGTGAGTGCTTACAGTGTTGTGCCAACACCAACAACTAAGGGGCCTATTTCTGCAGAGTATATACGGCAGGTCCCTACTTTCAAACATCCAACTTACAAACGACTCCTACTTGCAAACGCAAGAAGACAACAGGAAGTGAGAGGAAATCTACCCCTAGGAAGGAAAATTCTCTCCTGTAAGAATTAATATGGGAGAAAGGTGTCTCCTCTGTACTGATGCTTTATCACCAATCCTTGTTTCAAGAAAAACACCACATTTCAAAAACAGTTGTCATTGGGACGGAAAGTGAGGTGAAATGTTCTGAACAGGGGCACAGACAGCAAAACAAATGTTACAGGGGTGATAACCCTTACCTATGTTTTCCAAAAAGTTTAAAAATAGATTTTTGGGCTGGAGCTACACTTAAACAATGTACCTGTTCAAAATTACAAACAGATTCTACATAAGAACAAACCTACAGTCCCTGTCTTGTATGCACCGCCTGTATACGGCTGTTCAGAGTATATAGGGCCTTTTTTATTTTATGTGCGAGGTTCCCCTTAATATCCATACAAGACCCAAAGGGGCTGGTAATGGGCTGGGGTAGGGGGGGGGGGAGGTCATGGGGTAGCCATGCCATTTTTCTTAAAGATTTTCATCCATATTACCGGGACCAGACATTACATTAAAGCCGCAAGCAGTTTTAAATGGCTTTTTTTTCCTTTAGAAGTGTCATTTTGTGCAGGGACAGTTCTAAACACGGGAAACACGTGGCACTTCACAGGCATACTTTAGACACCCCCCAGGTACGATATTTAAAGGAATATTTGACTTTTTTTTTTTCACTTTATGCATCATTAAAATGACTGCTCCCGAAAAACGACCGTTTTTAAAACTTCTTTTTGCATTGATACATGTCCCCTGGTGCACAACCCGGGTTCCCAAACCCTTTTTAGGACAATAACATGCATAATAGTTGTTATAATTAGCACTTTAGAATTCGAACGTTCGCATCCATTGTATTTAATAGGGTTCTAATGTTCGTACGAACTTTCGGTCCGTTCGCGGGTTCTGGTGCGAACCGAACCCGGGGGTGTTCGGCTCATCACTACACCTTGCTTGTTGGAGTGAGTGGGTCTCTCGGCTGACGGGCCCACTCATGCCAAATGACACGAAATTATGTTAGGATGTTGTTTTTTTCTTTCCCCTGCAGGAGAATCGTCAATCAAGATCATTGAGAGTGGGTGGCTCTTAGACAGTGTGGGAGAGGGGTTGTGATTATTAGGCTTGTGCAATTCGTTTCGTAACGAATCGAAATTCGTCCGAATTTAGCAACTTTCGGCCATTCGGAAGCATTCGAATTTCCGAACAAAGCAATTACGAATAAAACCGAATCCGAAATAAATTATACCGCAAAATAGCGAATGCCCGAATGTCTTCGGCATAATTCGTTATGAAAAAACTTACGAATGTACAAATCCATTGGAAACACAATAACACTCACTCTGCTCTGCTCTCTGCTTCTCCTTCACCGTGCTGAACTCCCTCTCAAAATGGTGTACAGGGGCGGAGGCTATAGCCGCATGTAAAAAACGAAAGTAAAATACGAGATTTCGAATCCATTCGAAGCACAATAACACTCTGCTCTGCTCTCTGCTTCTCCCTCACCGTGCTGAACCCTCTCAAAATGGTGTACAGGGGCGGAGGCTATAGCCGCATGTAAAAAACGAAAGTAAAATACGAGATTTCGAATCGTTACAAATAACCGCGATGTTTTTTGAAAAGAACAAATCCATTCGAAGCACATTAGGCATAATAGTCAGCGTCGTCGTGAGAGAGACACAGAAAATTACGAATCAACGAACCCAAAAAAAGTTACGAAAGTAGGAGTTGTGTCCAGAATCAACGAAAAACAACGTACTCTACCGAAAGTATGAATTATAAAGCAACAAAAAATTCAACGAAAAATGTCGCTTGCAAAAATACGAATGAGTCCGAACACGAAAAATCCCGTCTAGCAAAATTACGAATGATTACGAATCAACAGGACCGGAAAGAAACGAACCGAAACGGAACGAATTTTTCCGTTGTGCACAAGCCTAGTGATTATGCAGGTGTTTAAAGTGTTTTATGACATAAGTTGTTTTATATGTTCCCCATTCCCTGAGCAGGTCTTGGCACTTGGGAAAAATTTAGAGGAACTGCCTCAGGGGTTTCACTCCATGTCACCACTTTATGGGAGGCATGGGTGTGCACCTGACGCTGGGGACCAGTGTCCAATCACAGGAGGGAATGTGTAGCGGGGTCCTCAAATTGATGGGATACACCTGGGGAATAGTGTGACCCAGGTGTATAATTGTGTTAGGGTTCAGACCCCTTTTTGTTTCGTGGAGGATTGGAGGATGTAGTATTCTCCTTTGCCTGTGGGTGGCGGGGTACCCACAGGCTTCAGGTAGAATCATCTCCTGCAGTGCTCCCTGTTTTGTCCCTTCCCGGAGATGGTATGGCTGGGGCGGGGAACCCGCCGGGCCGTTGATGGGAGGAGATAAAAGGGGGAGACGCCCTTACCACGAGGTCTTGCGGAGAAGGAGGTCCTCTGAGGAGGAGGGTTGCGGTCCGCACCCAGGCCCCTTAGGCCTGGGTGCTGGAGATCCAGGAGTCTGGTCCAGGTGCCCATGGCCTGGTCCGGAGTCATGTTGGCGTCCATCCCAGGCACCTTTAGCCTGGGGTGAGGTACTATCGAGGAGGCCTGGGGCCCAGTACCTTCGACTGGGTCCCGCTAGGGTGGACTGTCCGAGGGTCCCTGAGCGGAGGGACTCGTATCTGAGGTGAGGAGGCCAGAGAGGTTACCCACTGGAGACCCGGAGCAGCACCAACCCGGTGACAGTGGGCCTCTGGGAACTCTCTTGGGAGGACACATCCCCCTGATAGGGGCCACAGCGTATCGAAGAGGGCTCCATTGCTGTTCATAGGGGTTGCTGGAAGAGACCCCATCTTTCCTGTTCTGTAACAGCCAGATTGGCTTAGGCGCCGCTGGTCATAGTACAGTGGCATAGAACTTAAACTTTAGGAAGTGCCTCGATCTGCTCGCCCCACCGTTGGCAAGGTTATAGGTCCCAACCAGTTTGCTGCAAAAGAACTGTTTATTGTGCTTTGCTTATTGGAGTGTCAAATAAACAAGTGTTGGACCTTTCTCCGGTGTGTGAACTCCAGTTACTGGAAGCAAAGGGGAGGCTAGTGAGCTTGCAATTACAGACTCAGTGCATTCACAGAACACACCGGCCCGAGGAAACATCAGTAAGTGGCCTTCACCTCCCTACTACAATGGGGAGGACATGGGCCGTGGCGCATCTCACTCTCACAACCCAGGAACCCCTAGACATGAGTTGGTGTGTAACCGGTAAAGATGGAGAGAGAGTGAGGCCGCTACATACATATTACATAAAAGAAAAACACAACCCATTTGCCAATGTCCACCCATACAAGAGCTTACCACCTCAAAGCCCCCAGGAGGAAGGACCGCCAAGAGGAGGAGGCACTACGCGGCCACAGAGAACACACAACGACCAGTGTCACGTACCTGGTGGAGATCGAGCTGGAGAGGGGGCTTCTCTTGCACCTCCTGTCCGACACCCCTGGTAGTGATGACAGGGAGTGAAGGACACAGAGTGGCTTGAGGGCCGATGTAGTAGATGGCACTGGCTGAGCCTTGGCAGGAACCTGGTGGTTGGAGAGCGCTGAGCTGACCCTGCTGGATCAGCAGATGGAGGCGTAGCCGGGACATAAGCCAGGAGGTCATCAACAGCCGGACGGAGCAGGTACAGAGACAATAGGCAGAGGCAGAGACGGGACACAGGCCGGGTTCGGTACACAGTCAGGCAGCAAGGTACAGGAACATCAGGCAGAAGCGGAGTCAAACACAAGCCGTGGTCAGGTAGGCAGGCGGAGGTCAAGGAGAAGGTTCAGGTGAATCCGGGTCAGGACACAGGAAACTGGAACAGATTGGATAAATGGACACTAGCTGAAAGACCACTCAGCAACAAGCAGTATATGTTAATATTTAATAGAATTGAGGTCCTAACATTTAAATCAATAAGGACCATTCAATGAGAGATTTAGATTTATTTATTTAATGAATTTAAAAGGGAAATATCATGTAGTTGTTAATTATGTTACATATAATAAGGTCAAGAAATGAATTAACCAAGCATCCATTTGTTAATTAGATTTAATAGATCAGTACCGCAAGGTACACAGGACTACTGTCTCACTCTATAAAAAACTAATATGGTGGACACCAAGAATGGGGAATATATTTAAGCCCTGTACACACAATCGGATTTCCGATGGATTTTTCCATCGGAAAACCGATGAAGCTGACTTCCATCAGTCTTGCCTACACACCATCAGTCAAAAAACCGACCGTTCCAAACGCGGTGACGTAAAACACTCCGAGAAAAATTAAGTTCAATGCTTCTGAGCATGCGTCGACTTGATTCTGAGCATGCGTGGGTTTTTTAACCAATGGACTTGCCCATAGACGATCGGAATTTGCTATCGGTTTTTTATCCATCGGAAAAATTTAAAACATGTTCTGTTTTTTGACACCGATGGAAAAAGACTGATGGGGCCCATACACGATCGGTTTGTCCGATGAAAAAAATCCATCGGACTGTTTTCATCGGTAAAACCGATTGTGTGTACGCGGCTTAAGAGAAAATAGAGGGGAGTATAAAGTATATTAAATGAATAATCAACAGGCCAATAGGTCTGGGACTTGTAATATAACGATTCAACTGTCCAGCAGCGTCTGAGGGACATATATGGAAGCAAGTAGATCATAATAGGCCTTGACCAGCAATGTCCAAAATAGCATTGAATCAGCTAAACATAGAGTTATAACAAAGCAGAATAATATATAATAGCAAGCCTTAGCCCATTCACACAGGGGCGGCACGACTTGTGCCGCGACTGTGCTGGGCGATCTCAAGATGACTTCAAAGCAGACTTCCAAAATGACTTCTGTATTGAAGTCAATGGAAGTCACCTTGAAGTCGTCTTGAAGTAGTACAGGAACCTTTTTCTAAGTCGGAGCGACTTCAGTCGCGCCGCTTAGAACGGTTCCATTGTACAAAATGGGATGCGACTCGTCAGGCGGCTGAGACGCCTGACGAGTCGCCCCTGTGTGAATGGGGTCTACCTAGCAAGCAAATAGATACAATTCACAGGTCGCCCTCAATCTCTGGCAGTTGTATTGCCTGAGAAGCCTGTTTATATGTGTCCTCCATTCTGTCGGCGTCTGACGTCACCGACCGAATGCGGACGTGATGGCACCACCATGCATGCGCCAGAGTTCCAGATCGCTCTCCAAACTACATTAACGAGAGGGCCAGGTGGTAGGAAGTGGGGGCGCGGTCTCTGGCGCCAACAGGGAGGGTGGACCCAACCAGTCACATCGCCGGAAGGCCGCCTATCCCACAGATCAAACCAGGCGGCTGATTGGTCAAGAGGAGGAGAGGAGCAACACCATTGGGGAGGAGTCGGTGTGCTGGGGATCGGATGGGCACCAAGAGATGTGAACAGGTAAAAAAGAAACAGGCGCAGCGCAGCAGTGCAGAGCGGGCACTGACTGGGGGACCCCCTCAATGCCCTGGGCGTCCGTATGGTCGCAAATGCGCCCACCACCCCAAGGGGTCCCACACAGTGGGGACCATGTGGGGGCAAGTGATGACACAGTCCTGAAGGAAGTGTGGGACCGATGACCACATACCGGTAACCCAGAAAAAGTGGTGGACAATGTATGTAAACATACATATGTAAATATGTTCAAAATTCTATACAATAAACAAACAATGTACTACTCATAATCAAATTTGAAACAGGGACATAATGAATGAAAAAACGCATAAAAATATCCCATGATTATCAAAATTTATAAAAATGGGAGACTTACATAGTAGAAAGGGACGGAAAAAAAGAGGATGGAGGAGGGAGGGGGAAGGAGGGGGAGAAAGAGAAGGGAAGTTGGGCAGGTGATGTTTGCTGCCATCAGGGCAGGCCTACAGACGAAAGAAGTTCTCCTGTCTGACCATAAATGACGTAAGTGGACACACGTTTGATGATTTCTGTAGGTACCTTAATAAAATCCAAGTAAAAGCTGCACACCTCACAGCACTTGTACTTTAGATAACACCTGGGTGCTCAAAGTGATCTGCTATTTATAGTAACTAGTGATGAGCCGAACACCCCCGGGTTCGGTTCGCACCAGAACCCGCGAACGGACCGAAAGTTCGAACGAACATTAGAACCCTATTAAATACAATGGATGCGAACGTTCGAATTCTAAAGTGCTAATTATAAAAACTATTATGCATGTTATTGTCCTAAAAAGGGTTTGGGAACCCGGGTTCTGCACCAGGGGACATGTATCAATGCAAAAATAAGTTTTAAAAACGGTCGTTTTCCGGGAGCAGTCATTTTAATGATGCATAAAGTGAAAAAAAAAAAGTCAAATATTCCTTTAAATATCGTACCTGGGGGGTGTCTAAAGTATGCCTGTGAAGTGCCACGTGTTTCCCGTGTTTAGAACTGTCCCTGCACAAAATGACACTTCTAAAGGAAAAAAAAGCCATTTAAAACTGCTTGCGGCTTTAATGTAATGTCTGGTCCCGGTAATATGGATGAAAATCTTTAAGAAAAATGGCATAGCTACCCCATGACCCCCCCCCTACCCCAGCCCATTACCAGCCCCTTTGGGTCTTGTATGGATATTAAGGGGAACCCCGCACATAAAATAAAAAAGGCCCTATATACTCAGAACAGCCGTATACAGGCGGTGCATACAAGACAGGGACTGTAGGTTTGTTCTTATGTAGAATCTGTTTGTAATTTTGAACAGGTACATTGTTGAAGTGTAGCTCCAGACCAAAAATCTATTTTTAAACTTTTTGGAAAACATAGGTAAGGGTTATCACCCCTGTAACATTTGTTTTGCTGTCTGTGCCCCTGTTCAGAACATTTCACCTCACTTTCCGTCCTAATGACAACTGTTTTTGAAATGTGGTGTTTTTCTTGAAACAAGGATTGCTGATAAAGCATCAGTACAGAGGAGACACCTTTCTCCCATATTTATTCTTACAGGAGAGAATTTTCCTTCCTAGTGGTAGATTTCCTCTCACTTCCTGTTGTCTTCTTGCGTTTGCAAGTAGGAGTCGTTTGTAAGTTGGATGTTTGAAAGTAGGGACCTGCCGTATATACTCTGCAGAAATAGGCCCCTTAGTTGTTGGTGTTGGCACAACACTGTAAGCACTCACAGTTACTCTTGGTTGGTGCTGGAACGCCCTGCTGTCAACTATTATATCAGGAATTTTAATTACATATAATTGTTGAACAGTGGTAGTAAAAATTGGGCCTTTGATGGTGGTGCTGGTGCCACAACACTGTAAGCCCTGACAGTTACTCTTGGTGGGTGCAGCAATGGGCCCTGCTGTGAATTATTAGATCAAGAATTGTAATTACATGCCCCTGTTGAACAGGGGCTGAAAAATTGGGCCTTAGGCACTGGTGGCACAACACTGCAACCCTTCACAGATACTGTACTTGGAGCACAGCAATGAGCCCTGTTGCCAAATATTGCTTCAAAAATTGTAATGACACGCCCCTGTTAAACAGGGGCTGAAAAATTGGGCCTTAGGCACTGGTGGCACAACACTGCAACTCCTCACAGATACTGTACTTGGAGCACAGCAATGAGCCCTGTTGCAAAGTATTGCTTCAAAAATTGTAATTACACGCCCCTGTTAAACAGGGGCTGAAAAATTGGGCGTTAGGCACTGGTGGCGGCACCCATAAACAAAAATGATCTTCCAAGCTATCATCATCAATCGTATCATTGAGGACTCGGAGGAGGAGGATAGCCAGTCAACATAACAGCACAGGCACTCAGCATCAGCATCAGTCTTGAAGGGATGTGACATTTTAAAATCAATTAGTCTGTTATATCAGCATCAGGTGTGTGGTAGCTGGTGGTGATCCAAGACTGGTTCATCTTGATGAAAGTCAGTCGATCAACCGAGTCGGTGGACAGGCGCACCCTGTGATCCGTGACAAATCCTCCAGCAGCACTGAATGTTCGTTCCGAAAGAACGCTGGATGCAGGACAGGCCAGTAGCTCAATTGCATACTGTGCAAGCTCTGGCCAGTGATCCATCCTCAAGACCCAGTAAGCCAGAGGATTTTCGGTGGGGAAGGTGTCCAAGTCTGACCTTGCCCCTAGATATTCCTGCACCATGTTTATCAGACGCTGGCGATGGTTGCTGGAACCGATCATACTTTGGGGCTGCGGACTAAAGAATTGTCTGAACGCATCGGTCAGACGGCCACCTTCCCCACCGCTCCTTCTTTGACTGGCCGAAGCCTCAGCAACTCGTTGTCCAGGACCAGGAGTTTGCAACCTCCCAGTCTCTGGGAACGCGTTGCACAGACCTTTCTGCAAGGCCTCCCGGAGTTGTCTCATCCTCTGCTCCCTCTGCGACGGTAACATAAGGTCCGCAACCTTACCCTTGTACCGTGGATCAAGGAGAGTGGCCAGCCAGTAATGGTCCCTCTCCTTGATCCGAAGAATACGAGGATCCTTCCGCAGACTTTGCAGGATCAGGGAGGCCATGCAGCGTAGGTTTGCTGAGGCATTCGCTCCGGAGTCCTCTGGGTCACTAAGGACGACATGATCCGCAGCCACCTCCTCCCAGCCACGTACAAGTCCACTGGTTTCTTGGGACTGTAAATCATCCCTAAAAGACTGCTGCTGATGATGCTGAGTGCCAGCCTCCACCTCCATGCTGACACAATCCTCCTCCTCCTCCTCCTCCTCCTCCTCCTCCTCTTCCTGTGCGATGGGTGGGACAGAAGGAACACTGTCTGGGTAAAGGGGGCCTTGAGAGGCAAGGAAGTCCTCCTCTTCCTGCCTCTGTTCTGCCTCAAGTGCCCTGTCCATTATTCCACGCAGCGTGTGCTCCAACAGGTGGACAAGAGGTACAGTGTCACTGATGCATGCACTGTCACTGCTCACCATCCTCGTGGCCTCCTCAAATGGTGCCAGGACAGTGCATGCATCCCTGATCATGCCCCACTGGCGTGGAGAAAAAAAACCAAGCTCCCCTGACCCTGTCCTGGTGCCGTAGTCGCACAGGTACTCATTGATGGCCCTCTGCTGCGTGTGCAGCCGCTGCAGCATGGCCAACGTTGAGTTCCACCTGGTGGGCATGTCACATATAAGGCGGTTCTTGGGCAGGTTCAACTCCTTTTGCAGCTCAGCCAGGCGAGCACTGGCATTATAAGATCTGCGGAAATGCACACAGACTTTCCTGGCCTGCCTCAGGACATCCTGTAAGCCCGGGTACCTGCCCAAGAAGCGCTGCACCACCAGGTTAAGGACGTGAGCCACACAGGGCACATGGGTCAGTTGTCCCTGTCGGAGGGCGGAGAGGAGGTTGGTGCCATTGTCGCAAACCACCATTCCTGGCTTAAGCTGGCGTGGCGTCAACCACCTCTCGGCCTGGCCCTGCAGAGCAGACAGGACCTCTGCCCCAGTGTGGCTTCTGTCCCCCAAACACACCAGCGCAAGCACGGCATGGCATCTTTTTGCCTGCGTACTTGCGTAGCCCCGTGAACGGCTACGGAGCACCGCTGGTTCATAGGACAAACCACAGGAAGAGGCCATGGAGGAAGAAGAAGAGGAGGGGGTGGAGGAGAGAGGTGTGTCACAACCAGTAGTAGCATTTTGGAGGCGTGGCGGTGGGACAACCTCCAACACTACTGCACCTTGTCCTGAATCCTTCCCAGCTGCCAAAAGAGTGACCCAATGGGCCGTGAAAGAAAGGTAACGTCCCTGTCCATGCCTGCTGGACCATGAGTCAGCGGTAATATGCACCTTACCGCTGACCGCCCTGTCCAGCGAGGCCAAGACATTGCCTTCCACATGCCGGTAGAGAGCCGGAATAGCCTTCCGTGAGAAAAAGTGGCGTTTGGGAACCTGCCACTGAGGAACCGCACATTGCACAAACTCACGGAAGGGGGCCGAGTCTACCAACTGAAAAGGCAGCAGTTGAAGCGCTAGCAATTTAGCCAAGCTAGCATTCAACCGCTGGGCATGTGGATGGCTGGGAGTGAACTTCTTTCGACGGTCCAGCAGCTGGGGCAGGGAAATTTGCCTGCTAGAATCGGACGTCGGTGTACTGCTAGCAGAGTGGGCGCAAGTACTTGGCTGTGACACACCTAATTCTACACCTTCATTCCTCTCAGTGCATGTTTCAGAGAGGACTGAAGTTATAGTGGGGTTGGAGATCCCAGCTGATGCGGTGCAAGGAGAGGTCCGCTTGGTTCTTTGGTGTGGGTCTTTGAGGTAGGCTTGCCAACGAGCTGCATGGCAGGTCAACATATGTCTGGTCAGGCATGTGGTACCCAAGCGGCTGATGTTTTGGCCACGCGATATACGCTTGAGACATATGTTGCAAACAGCAGCTGTGCGATCTGATGCACTAGCCTCAAAAAAGGCCCACACCAAAGAACTTTTTGAATGACGGGCAGAGGCAGCGCCCTGCACAGGCGGAGCTCTGCGGTGTGATTCCGTCGGTGTACTGCCCTTACGCTGGCCACCAAAGGGCATCCTGCCTCGTTGGAGATGTGCCTCCTCCTCATCCTCCTCCTCCTCCTCTCTCCTATTAGGCACCCACGTGGAGTCATTGACCTCATCATCCCCTCCCTCCTCATCACTGGAGCCAATCTGGCAGTATGCTGCAGCTGCTGGAACATGACTGCCAGATTGGTGTCCTTCTTGAGCATCCCCTCTGTCTGCTCTCACGCTACTGCCTTCCTCTAGCTGGGTTTCATCAACAGACCCTTCGAAACGCTGGGCATCCTCCTGGAGCATGTACCCAACACTGTGCTGAAACAGTTCGGGGGACTCCTCAGGAGGAGGACATGGTGGGTCTAGGGAAGGAGTGACTGATGATTTGTCTGACATTGATACCAGGGAAGACGACGCTTTGGCAGCTGCTTTTCCAGTACCCTGAGCCTGGGTGAGAGAGGATGAGGAGGAGGAGGAGGGCTTGGTCATCCACTCTACCAAGTCTTCGGCATGATGTGGCTCAACATGTCCAGCTGCCGAAAAGAAGGACAAGCGTGTCCCATGGCCATGTGCTGATGACAATGCACCGCGTCCACGACCAGCACTGTTGCCCCCAGACACAGAGCCTGCTTGCCCTCTTTTATTGCCTCCTGACTGTCTGCCTCTCCTTGTTTGCCTTCCAGACATTCTAATAGATGGCCTGCAGGGAGATGGGAAAAAAGCAATAAGGGCTACCTTCAGGTGTCCTTCTCTGTCCCTTGAAACAAGGACTTTCACAGTGAAAGAAACTGACACTGTCCCTACCTAGAGTTTTCTGTCCCTAGAATAAATGTTTTTTTTAATCACAATATAGCACAAGGACAATTCACTCAATGTCTCTCCAGGTCCCTGGAAACAAGGACTTGCAGAGTGAAAGAAACTGACACTGTCCCTACCTAGAGTTTTCTGTCCCTAGAATAAATGTTTTTTTTAAGCACAATATAGCACAAGGACAATTAACTCACTGTCCTTACAGGTCCCTGGAAACAAGGACTTGCAGAGTGAAAAAAAAAAAAACACTCTCCCTACCTACAGTTTTCTGTCCCTAGAAAAAATGTTTTTTTTAAGCACAATATAGCACAAGGACAATTAACTCACTGTCCTTACAGGTCCCTGGAAACAAGGACTTGCAGAGTGAAAGAAAAAAAACACTCTCCCTACCTACAGTTTTCTGTCCCTAGAAAAAAATGTTTTTTTTAATCACAATATAGCACAAGGAAAATTAACTCACTGTCCTTACAGGTCCCTGGAAACAAGGACTTGCAGAGTGAAAGAAAAAAAACACTCTCCCTACCTACAGTTTTCTGTCCCTAGAAAAAATGTTTTTTTTAATCACAATATAGCACAAGGAAAATTAACTCACTGTCCTTACAGGTCCCTGGAAACAAGGACTTGCAGAGTGAAAGAAACTGACACTGTCCCTACCTAGAGTTTTCTGTCCCTAGAATAAATGTTTTTTTTAAGCACAATATAGCACAAGGACAATTAACTCACTGTCCTTACAGGTCCCTGGAAACAAGGACTTGCAGAGTGAAAGAAACTGACACTGTCCCTACCTAGAGTTTTCTGTCCCTAGAATAAATGTTTTTTTTAAGCACAATATAGCACAAGGACAATTAACTCACTGTCCTTACAGGTCCCTGGAAACAAGGACTTGCAGAGTGAAAGAAAAAAAACACTCTCCCTACCTACAGTTTTCTGTCCCTAGAAAAAATGTTTTTTTTAATCACAATATAGCACAAGGAAAATTAACTCACTGTCCTTACAGGTCCCTGGAAACAAGGACTTGCAGAGTGAAAGAAACTGACACTGTCCCTACCTAGAGTTTTCTGTCCCTAGAATAAATGTTTTTTTTAATCACAATATAGCACAAGGACAATTAACTCACTGTCCTTACAGGTCCCTGGAAACAAGGACTTGCAGAGTGAAAGAAACTGACACTGTCCCTACCTAGAGTTTTCTGTCCCTAGAATAAATGTTTTTTTTAAGCACAATATAGCACAAGGACAATTAACTCACTGTCCTTACAGGTCCCTGGAAACAAGGACTTGCAGAGTGAAAGAAAAAAAACACTCTCCCTACCTACAGTTTTCTGTCCCTAGAAAAAATGTTTTTTTTAATCACAATATAGCACAAGGAAAATTAACTCACTGTCCTTACAGGTCCCTGGAAACAAGGACTTGCAGAGTGAAAGAAACTGACACTGTCCCTACCTAGAGTTTTCTGTCCCTAGAATAAATGTTTTTTTTAATCACAATATAGCACAAGGACAATTAACTCACTGTCCTTACAGGTCCCTGGAAACAAGGACTTGCAGAGTGAAAGAAACTGACACTGTCCCTACCTAGAGTTTTCTGTCCCTAGAATAAATGTTTTTTTTAAGCACAATATAGCACAAGGACAATTAACTCACTGTCCTTACAGGTCCCTGGAAACAAGGACTTGCAGAGTGAAAGAAAAAAAACACTCTCCCTACCTACAGTTTTCTGTCCCTAGAAAAAATGTTTTTTTTAATCACAATATAGCACAAGGAAAATTAACTCACTGTCCTTACAGGTCCCTGGAAACAAGGACTTGCAGAGTGAAAGAAACTGACACTGTCCCTACCTAGAGTTTTCTGTCCCTAGAATAAATGTTTTTTTTAATCACAATATAGCACAAGGACAATTAACTCACTGTCCTTACAGGTCCCTGGAAACAAGGACTTGCAGAGTGAAAGAAACTGACACTGTCCCTACCTAGAGTTTTCTGTCCCTAGAATAAATGTTTTTTTTAAGCACAATATAGCACAAGGACAATTAACTCACTGTCCTTACAGGTCCCTGGAAACAAGGACTTGCAGAGTGAAAGAAAAAAAACACTCTCCCTACCTACAGTTTTCTGTCCCTAGAAAAAATGTTTTTTTTAATCACAATATAGCACAAGGAAAATTAACTCACTGTCCTTACAGGTCCCTGGAAACAAGGACTTGCAGAGTGAAAGAAACTGACACTGTCCCTACCTAGAGTTTTCTGTCCCTAGAATAAATGTTTTTTTTAATCACAATATAGCACAAGGACAATTAACTCACTGTCCTTACAGGTCCCTGGAAACAAGGACTTGCAGAGTGAAAGAAACTGACACTGTCCCTACCTAGAGTTTTCTGTCCCTAGAATAAATGTTTTTTTTAAGCACAATATAGCACAAGGACAATTAACTCACTGTCCTTACAGGTCCCTGGAAACAAGGACTTGCAGAGTGAAAAAAAAAAAACACTCTCCCTACCTACAGTTTTCTGTCCCTAGAAAAAATGTTTTTTTTAAGCACAATATAGCACAAGGACAATTAACTCACTGTCCTTACAGGTCCCTGGAAACAAGGACTTGCAGAGTGAAAGAAAAAAAACACTCTCCCTACCTACAGTTTTCTGTCCCTAGAAAAAAATGTTTTTTTTAATCACAATATAGCACAAGGAAAATTAACTCACTGTCCTTACAGGTCCCTGGAAACAAGGACTTGCAGAGTGAAAGAAAAAAAACACTCTCCCTACCTACAGTTTTCTGTCCCTAGAAAAAATGTTTTTTTTAATCACAATATAGCACAAGGAAAATTAACTCACTGTCCTTACAGGTCCCTGGAAACAAGGACTTGCAGAGTGAAAGAAACTGACACTGTCCCTACCTAGAGTTTTCTGTCCCTAGAATAAATGTTTTTTTTAAGCACAATATAGCACAAGGACAATTAACTCACTGTCCTTACAGGTCCCTGGAAACAAGGACTTGCAGAGTGAAAGAAACTGACACTGTCCCTACCTAGAGTTTTCTGTCCCTAGAATAAATGTTTTTTTTAAGCACAATATAGCACAAGGACAATTAACTCACTGTCCTTACAGGTCCCTGGAAACAAGGACTTGCAGAGTGAAAGAAAAAAAACACTCTCCCTACCTACAGTTTTCTGTCCCTAGAAAAAATGTTTTTTTTAATCACAATATAGCACAAGGAAAATTAACTCACTGTCCTTACAGGTCCCTGGAAACAAGGACTTGCAGAGTGAAAGAAACTGACACTGTCCCTACCTAGAGTTTTCTGTCCCTAGAATAAATGTTTTTTTTAATCACAATATAGCACAAGGACAATTAACTCACTGTCCTTACAGGTCCCTGGAAACAAGGACTTGCAGAGTGAAAGAAACTGACACTGTCCCTACCTAGAGTTTTCTGTCCCTAGAATAAATGTTTTTTTTAAGCACAATATAGCACAAGGACAATTAACTCACTGTCCTTACAGGTCCCTGGAAACAAGGACTTGCAGAGTGAAAGAAAAAAAACACTCTCCCTACCTACAGTTTTCTGTCCCTAGAAAAAATGTTTTTTTTAATCACAATATAGCACAAGGAAAATTAACTCACTGTCCTTACAGGTCCCTGGAAACAAGGACTTGCAGAGTGAAAGAAACTGACACTGTCCCTACCTAGAGTTTTCTGTCCCTAGAATAAATGTTTTTTTTAATCACAATATAGCACAAGGACAATTAACTCACTGTCCTTACAGGTCCCTGGAAACAAGGACTTGCAGAGTGAAAGAAACTGACACTGTCCCTACCTAGAGTTTTCTGTCCCTAGAATAAATGTTTTTTTTAAGCACAATATAGCACAAGGACAATTAACTCACTGTCCTTACAGGTCCCTGGAAACAAGGACTTGCAGAGTGAAAGAAACTGACACTGTCCCTACCTAGAGTTTTCTGTCCCTAGAATAAATGTTTTTTTTAAGCACAATATAGCACAAGGACAATTAACTCACTGTCCTTACAGGTCCCTGGAAACAAGGACTTGCAGAGTGAAAGAAAAAAAACACTCTCCCTACCTACAGTTTTCTGTCCCTAGAAAAAATGTTTTTTTTAATCACAATATAGCACAAGGAAAATTAACTCACTGTCCTTACAGGTCCCTGGAAACAAGGACTTGCAGAGTGAAAGAAACTGACACTGTCCCTACCTAGAGTTTTCTGTCCCTAGAATAAATGTTTTTTTTAATCACAATATAGCACAAGGACAATTAACTCACTGTCCTTACAGGTCCCTGGAAACAAGGACTTGCAGAGTGAAAGAAACTGACACTGTCCCTACCTAGAGTTTTCTGTCCCTAGAATAAATGTTTTTTTTAAGCACAATATAGCACAAGGACAATTAACTCACTGTCCTTACAGGTCCCTGGAAACAAGGACTTGCAGAGTGAAAGAAACTGACACTGTCCCTACCTAGAGTTTTCTGTCCCTAGAATAAATGTTTTTTTTAAGCACAATATAGCACAAGGACAATTAACTCACTGTCCTTACAGGTCCCTGGAAACAAGGACTTGCAGAGTGAAAGAAACTGACACTGTCCCTACCTAGAGTTTTCTGTCCCTAGAATAAATGTTTTTTTTAAGCACAATATAGCACAAGGACAATTAACTCACTGTCCTTACAGGTCCCTGGAAACAAGGACTTGCAGAGTGAAAGAAAAAAAACACTCTCCCTACCTACAGTTTTCTGTCCCTAGAAAAAATGTTTTTTTTAATCACAATATAGCACAAGGAAAATTAACTCACTGTCCTTACAGGTCCCTGGAAACAAGGACTTGCAGAGTGAAAGAAACTGACACTGTCCCTACCTAGAGTTTTCTGTCCCTAGAATAAATGTTTTTTTTAATCACAATATAGCACAAGGACAATTAACTCACTGTCCTTACAGGTCCCTGGAAACAAGGACTTGCAGAGTGAAAGAAACTGACACTGTCCCTACCTAGAGTTTTCTGTCCCTAGAATAAATGTTTTTTTTAAGCACAATATAGCACAAGGACAATTAACTCACTGTCCTTACAGGTCCCTGGAAACAAGGACTTGCAGAGTGAAAGAAAAAAAACACTCTCCCTACCTACAGTTTTCTGTCCCTAGAAAAAATGTTTTTTTTAATCACAATATAGCACAAGGAAAATTAACTCACTGTCCTTACAGGTCCCTGGAAACAAGGACTTGCAGAGTGAAAGAAACTGACACTGTCCCTACCTAGAGTTTTCTGTCCCTAGAATAAATGTTTTTTTTAATCACAATATAGCACAAGGACAATTAACTCACTGTCCTTACAGGTCCCTGGAAACAAGGACTTGCAGAGTGAAAGAAACTGACACTGTCCCTACCTAGAGTTTTCTGTCCCTAGAATAAATGTTTTTTTTAAGCACAATATAGCACAAGGACAATTAACTCACTGTCCTTACAGGTCCCTGGAAACAAGGACTTGCAGAGTGAAAGAAAAAAAACACTCTCCCTACCTACAGTTTTCTGTCCCTAGAAAAAATGTTTTTTTTAATCACAATATAGCACAAGGAAAATTAACTCACTGTCCTTACAGGTCCCTGGAAACAAGGACTTGCAGAGTGAAAGAAACTGACACTGTCCCTACCTAGAGTTTTCTGTCCCTAGAATAAATGTTTTTTTTAATCACAATATAGCACAAGGACAATTAACTCACTGTCCTTACAGGTCCCTGGAAACAAGGACTTGCAGAGTGAAAGAAACTGACACTGTCCCTACCTAGAGTTTTCTGTCCCTAGAATAAATGTTTTTTTTAAGCACAATATAGCACAAGGACAATTAACTCACTGTCCTTACAGGTCCCTGGAAACAAGGACTTGCAGAGTGAAAGAAACTGACACTGTCCCTACCTAGAGTTTTCTGTCCCTAGAATAAATGTTTTTTTTAAGCACAATATAGCACAAGGACAATTAACTCACTGTCCTTACAGGTCCCTGGAAACAAGGACTTGCAGAGTGAAAGAAAAAAAACACTCTCCCTACCTACAGTTTTCTGTCCCTAGAAAAAATGTTTTTTTTAATCACAATATAGCACAAGGAAAATTAACTCACTGTCCTTACAGGTCCCTGGAAACAAGGACTTGCAGAGTGAAAGAAACTGACACTGTCCCTACCTAGAGTTTTCTGTCCCTAGAATAAATGTTTTTTTTAATCACAATATAGCACAAGGACAATTAACTCACTGTCCTTACAGGTCCCTGGAAACAAGGACTTGCAGAGTGAAAGAAACTGACACTGTCCCTACCTAGAGTTTTCTGTCCCTAGAATAAATGTTTTTTTAAGCACAATATAGCACAAGGACAATTAACTCACTGTCCTTACAGGTCCCTGGAAACAAGGACTTGCAGAGTGAAAGAAAAAAAACACTCTCCCTACCTACAGTTTTCTGTCCCTAGAAAAAATGTTTTTTTTAATCACAATATAGCACAAGGAAAATTAACTCACTGTCCTTACAGGTCCCTGGAAACAAGGACTTGCAGAGTGAAAGAAACTGACACTGTCCCTACCTAGAGTTTTCTGTCCCTAGAATAAATGTTTTTTTTAATCACAATATAGCACAAGGACAATTAACTCACTGTCCTTACAGGTCCCTGGAAACAAGGACTTGCAGAGTGAAAGAAACTGACACTGTCCCTACCTAGAGTTTTCTGTCCCTAGAATAAATGTTTTTTTTAAGCACAATATAGCACAAGGACAATTAACTCACTGTCCTTACAGGTCCCTGGAAACAAGGACTTGCAGAGTGAAAGAAAAAAAACACTCTCCCTACCTACAGTTTTCTGTCCCTAGAAAAAATGTTTTTTTTAATCACAATATAGCACAAGGAAAATTAACTCACTGTCCTTACAGGTCCCTGGAAACAAGGACTTGCAGAGTGAAAGAAACTGACACTGTCCCTACCTAGAGTTTTCTGTCCCTAGAATAAATGTTTTTTTTAATCACAATATAGCACAAGGACAATTAACTCACTGTCCTTACAGGTCCCTGGAAACAAGGACTTGCAGAGTGAAAGAAACTGACACTGTCCCTACCTAGAGTTTTCTGTCCCTAGAATAAATGTTTTTTTTAAGCACAATATAGCACAAGGACAATTAACTCACTGTCCTTACAGGTCCCTGGAAACAAGGACTTGCAGAGTGAAAGAAACTGACACTGTCCCTACCTAGAGTTTTCTGTCCCTAGAATAAATGTTTTTTTTAAGCACAATATAGCACAAGGACAATTAACTCACTGTCCTTACAGGTCCCTGGAAACAAGGACTTGCAGAGTGAAAGAAAAAAAACACTCTCCCTACCTACAGTTTTCTGTCCCTAGAAAAAATGTTTTTTTTAATCACAATATAGCACAAGGAAAATTAACTCACTGTCCTTACAGGTCCCTGGAAACAAGGACTTGCAGAGTGAAAGAAACTGACACTGTCCCTACCTAGAGTTTTCTGTCCCTAGAATAAATGTTTTTTTTAATCACAATATAGCACAAGGACAATTAACTCACTGTCCTTACAGGTCCCTGGAAACAAGGACTTGCAGAGTGAAAGAAACTGACACTGTCCCTACCTAGAGTTTTCTGTCCCTAGAATAAATGTTTTTTTTAAGCACAATATAGCACAAGGACAATGAACTCACTGTCCTTACAGGTCCCTGGAAACAAGGACTTGCAGAGTGAAAGAAAAAAAACACTCTCCCTACCTACAGTTTTCTGTCCCTAGAAAAAATGTTTTTTTTAATCACAATATAGCACAAGGAAAATTAACTCACTGTCCTTACAGGTCCCTGGAAACAAGGACTTGCAGAGTGAAAGAAACTGACACTGTCCCTACCTAGAGTTTTCTGTCCCTAGAATAAATGTTTTTTTTAATCACAATATAGCACAAGGACAATTAACTCACTGTCCTTACAGGTCCCTGGAAACAAGGACTTGCAGAGTGAAAGAAACTGACACTGTCCCTACCTAGAGTTTTCTGTCCCTAGAATAAATGTTTTTTTTAAGCACAATATAGCACAAGGACAATTAACTCACTGTCCTTACAGGTCCCTGGAAACAAGGACTTGCAGAGTGAAAGAAACTGACACTGTCCCTACCTAGAGTTTTCTGTCCCTAGAATAAATGTTTTTTTTAAGCACAATATAGCACAAGGACAATTAACTCACTGTCCTTACAGGTCCCTGGAAACAAGGACTTGCAGAGTGAAAGAAAAAAAACACTCTCCCTACCTACAGTTTTCTGTCCCTAGAAAAAATGTTTTTTTTAATCACAATATAGCACAAGGAAAATTAACTCACTGTCCTTACAGGTCCCTGGAAACAAGGACTTGCAGAGTGAAAGAAACTGACACTGTCCCTACCTAGAGTTTTCTGTCCCTAGAATAAATGTTTTTTTTAATCACAATATAGCACAAGGACAATTAACTCACTGTCCTTACAGGTCCCTGGAAACAAGGACTTGCAGAGTGAAAGAAACTGACACTGTCCCTACCTAGAGTTTTCTGTCCCTAGAATAAATGTTTTTTTTAAGCACAATATAGCACAAGGACAATTAACTCACTGTCCTTACAGGTCCCTGGAAACAAGGACTTGCAGAGTGAAAGAAACTGACACTGTCCCTACCTAGAGTTTTCTGTCCCTAGAATAAATGTTTTTTTTAAGCACAATATAGCACAAGGACAATTAACTCACTGTCCTTACAGGTCCCTGGAAACAAGGACTTGCAGAGTGAAAGAAAAAAAACACTCTCCCTACCTACAGTTTTCTGTCCCTAGAAAAAATGTTTTTTTTAATCACAATATAGCACAAGGAAAATTAACTCACTGTCCTTACAGGTCCCTGGAAACAAGGACTTGCAGAGTGAAAGAAACTGACACTGTCCCTACCTAGAGTTTTCTGTCCCTAGAATAAATGTTTTTTTTAAGCACAATATAGCACAAGGACAATTAACTCACTGTCCTTACAGGTCCCTGGAAACAAGGACTTGCAGAGTGAAAGAAACTGACACTGTCCCTACCTAGAGTTTTCTGTCCCTAGAATAAATGTTTTTTTTAAGCACACTATAGCAGAAGCACAAAACACACTGACACTCTCCCTACCTATCCTTCTCTTTCCCTAAACTAAAGGAATCCAGGTTAAGCAAGAAAGAAATAACAGTCACTGTCCCTGCCTATGCTACTCTATCCCTGCTCCGGAACACACTACACTAGGCCGCCGTGCTGGCGGCCTTTTATAGTGTGGGGCGTGTACTAAACACCCTCAGCAATAATTGGCCACAGGCATCCTGCCTGTGGCCAATCATTGCTCTCCTCGCTGCCGGCGCTGTGATTGGCCAAGCATGCGGGGTCACAGTGCATGCTTGGCCAATCACAGCGCCTGGATGACACTGCGATGGCGTAGTGCATTGTGGGCCGTTCGCGTCACTCGAATTTGGCGCGAACGGCCCAAATCGTTCGATCTTCGTCGAACGATCGAACAGCCAATGTTCGAGTCGAACGTATGTTCGACTCGAACACGAAGCTCATCCCTAATAGTAACCATACACTAGATACAAAGATGCAAGGTCACACCAGAACTCCAAATGGATTTGTTTCACATATTTATTTGAAGACAGTGTCACAAAGGTCATATGAAGCCAACATTTTGGGGCCTCACAGGGTCCCTTCCTCAAAAGTGACATATGGTATGGTGACTATGTTGCTTGTTCCTTGAGGAAGGGTCCCTACAAGGATCCGAAATATCAGTTTATAATGACCTATGTGACAATACTTATGTGAAAGGCATCTATTTGCAGAACTGGTGACTTTTTATTTTTATTTACAGTAGGTACCTTTGGGCTCTTAAGTGATTATTTCCATTGTGCTTGCACAATATGGGTAGCTAGTACCTATCCAGACCATGTACTGTATATCTGTTGGACTTGGTTAGTGATCATTAGATCAAAAGCTTTAAAGGCCAGGAGGTTGATCACTTGAATGTTTGTGCAATCCAAATTATTCATGTATGGGGAGCTTAAGTGTACTCTGCATATTTCTCTTTGTTTTATTATAGTATCCCTGTAGGAAAAAAAAAAAAAAAAAAAAAAGTCTAATTAAACCCCCCCCCCCGATTCGCAGCCATCTCCCGCCAAGCCAGGCCAAGGGTTCTTCCCAACTCCTTCATGCCCAGAAATGAAAAAGGGTACACACACCCCTCTAAGGGAAGAGACTCTGCCATCTTGGCTACTCACATTCTTCTAGCCTGATGCCCACTAGTGATGAGCCGAACACCCCCGGGTTCGGTTCGCACCAGAACCCGCGAACGGACCGAAAGTTTGCACGAACGTTAGAACCCTATTAAATACGATGGATGCGAACGTTCGAAATCTAAAGTGCTAATTATAACGACTATTATGCATGTTATTGTCCTAAAAAGGGTTTGGGAACCCGGGTTCTGCACCAGGGGACATGTATCAATGCAAAAAGAAGTTTTAAAAACGTCCGTTTTTCGGGAGCAGTCATTTTAAGTGAAAAAAAAAAAAGTCAAATATTCCTTTAAATATCGTACCTGGGGGGTGTCTAAAGTATGCCTGTGAAGTGCCACGTGTTTCCCGTGTTTAGAACTGTCCCTGCACAAAATTACATTTCTAAAGGAAAAAAAGCCATTTAAAACTGCTTGCGGCTTTAATGTAATGTATGGTCCCGGTAATATGGATGAAAATCTTTAAGAAAAATGGCATAGCTACCCCATCACCCCCCCCCCCCCCCCGCCCCAGCCCATTACCAGCCCCTTTGGGTCTTGTATGGATATTAAGGGGAACCCCGCACACAAAAGAAAAAAGGCCCTATATACTCTGAACAGACGTATACAGGCGGTGCATACAAGACAGGGACTGTAGGTTTGTTCTTATGTAGAATCTGTTTGTAATTTTGAACAGGTACATTGTTTAAGTGTAGCTCCAGCCAAAAAATCTATTTTTAAGCTTTTTGGAAAACATAGGGAAGGGTTATCACCCCTGTAACATTTGTTTTGCTGTCTGTGCAGTGTGCACCTGTTCAGAACAGTTCACCTCACTTTCCGTCCTAATGACAAATGTTTTTTGAAAATTTGGGTTTTTTATTGAAACAAGAATTGGTGATAAAGCATCAGTGGAGAGGAGACACTTTTTTCCCATATTAACTCTTACAGGAGAGAATTTGTCTTCCTAGGGGTAGATTTCCTCTCATTTCCTGTTGTATCCTTCCGTTTGCAAGGAGGAGTCGTTTGTAAGTTGGATGTTTGAAAGTAGGGGCCTGCCGTATATACTCAGCTGAAATTTGCCCCTTACATGTTGGTGTTGCCACAACACTGTGAGCCCTCACAGTTACTCTTGGTGGGCGCATGAATGGGCCCTGCTGTGAATTATTAGATCAAGAATTGTAATTGCATGCCCCTGTTGAACAGGGGCTGAAAAATTGGGCCTTAGGCACTGGTGCCACAACACTGCAACCCCTCACAGATACTGTACTTGGAGCACAGCAATAAGCCCTGTTGCAAAGTATTGCATCAAAAATTGTAATTACACCCCCCTATTAAACAGGAGCTGAAAAATTGGGCCTTAGGCACTGGTGCTGGTGCCACGACACTGCAACCTCTCCCAGATACTCTAGTTGGAGTGCAGGAATGAGCCCTGCTGCAAAGCATTGCATAAAAAATTGTAATTACATGCCCCTGTTAAACAGGGGCTGAAAAATTGGGCCTTAGCCACTGGTGGCGGCACCCAGAAACAAAAATGTTCTTCCAAGCTATCATCATCAATCGGATCATTGAAGAGGAGGAGGATAGTCAGTCAACATAACAGGACAGTCACTCAGCATCAGCATCAGTCTTGAAGGGATGTGACATTTGAAAATAAATTAGTCTGTTATATCAGCTTCAGGTGTTTGGTAGCTGATGGTGATCCAAGACTGGTTCATCTTTATGAAGGTCAGTCGATCAACCGAGTCGGTGTACAGGCACACCCTGTGATCCGTGACAAATCCTCCAGCAGCACTGAATGTGCGTTCTGAAAGAACGCTGGATGCAGGACAAGCCAGTAGCTCAATTGCATACTGTGCAAGCTCTGGCCAATGATCCATCCTCAAGACCCAGTAAGCCAGAGGATTTTCGGTGGGAAAGGTGTCCAAATCTGACCTTGCCCCTAGGTATTCCTGCACCATGTATATCAGACGCTGGCGATGGTTGCTGGAACCGATCATACCTTGGGGCTGCGGACTAAAGAATTGTCTGAACGCATCAGTCAGACGGCCACCTTCCCCACCGCTTCTTCTTTGACTGACCGAAGCCTCAGCAACTTGTTGTCCAGGACCAGGAGTTTGTAACCTCCCAGTCTCTGGGAACGCGTTGCACAGACCTTTCTGCAAGGCCTCCCAGAGTTGTCTCATCCTCTGCTCCCTCTGCGACGGTAAGATAAGGTCCGCAACCTTACCCTTGTACCGTGGATCAAGGAGAGTGGCCAGTCAGTAATGGTCCCTCTCCTTGATCAGAAGAATACGAGGATCCTTCCGCAGACTTTGCAGGATCAGGGAGGCCATGCAGCGTAGGTTAGCTGAGGCATTCGGTCCGGAGTCCTCTGGGTCACTAAGGACAACATGATCCGCAGCCACCTCCTCCCAGCCACGTACAAGTCCACGGGTTTCTTGGGACTGTAAATCATCCCTAAAAGACTGCTGCTGATGATGCTGAGTGCCAGGCTCCACCTCCATGCTGACACAATCCTCCTCCTCCTCCTCTTCCTGTGCGATGGGTGGGACAGAAGGAACACTGTCTGGGTAAAGTGGGCCTTGAGAGGCAAGGAAGTCCTCCTCTTCCTGCCTCTGTTCTGCCTCAAGTGCCCTGTCCATTATTCCACGCAGCGTATGTTCCAACAGGTGGACAAGAGGTACAGTGTCACTGATGCATGCACTGACACTGCTCACCATCCTCGTGGCCTCCTCAAATGGTGCCAGGACAGTGCATACATCCCTGATCATGCCCTACTGGCGTGGTGAAAAAAACCCTGAGCTCCCCTGACCCTGTCCTGGTGCCGTAGTCGCACAGGTACTCATTGATGGCCCTCTGCTGCGTGTGCAGCCGCTGCAGCATGGCCAACGTTGAGTTCCGGAAGAAAAAAAGCCCTAAGGCTAACGCTGCGCTATATGATAAGATGTAAAAATGTGTTTGTTTAAATAAACATTACAATAATAGCTGCTAGCACTATAAGTTCAATACAAAAAACTTATAAGGTAAACAAGAAAAAAGGGAGTGGAAGTGCAGCGCTAAAAAAACACCAATTAAAAAATTAAAAATAGGTGATTAATTATGCAAAAAGTATATATGAATTATATGCAATAAATTGATGTTTGAAACCAAAACTTTAAAAAACTTTGAAAGAGGAAGAGGAAAACTAATGCAGAGTCTCCAAATGAATAAATATACAATTAGTGACAAGTGACATAAAAATGTAAGTAAAAAAGGAAAATGAGGTCCCAAGCAAAAAATAGTGGTAAAAATTCCAAAAAAAGTGTCCACAGTGAAAGTAGAAATGAATCAATCTTCCCAAGGAAACTTCAGGTGTATCACCCTTGTGATAAAAGATCTGCTTACCAGAATGTCGTGACTGTAAAACAGTCTCTCCCAGCACAGGGAATAGGTTTCCCCAAGACCTCAGAGTCTTCACAGCAGTACTGCAGATAACAGTGGTCCTCATACACTCATGTGGAAAAAAAGGATATGCCCATAGTGTAATATGCAAAACCAATGCTTTAATGAAAAAAGGGAATGCACTTACAATGTGGTAGAAAGATTACAGCGGTAACGGTGGTGGATCGAAGCGGCGTCTCAATAGATCCTGTATGTGTGTGTTCCTATGGCGTCCGCGGCACCTCCTCTCAGTAACGTTGAGTTCCACCTGGTGGGCATGTCACATATAAGGCGGTTCTTGGGCAGGTTCAACTCCTTTTGCAGCTCAGCCAGGCGAGCACTGGCATTATAAGATCTGCGGAAATGCACACAGACTTTCCTGGCCTGCCTCAGGACATCCTGTAAGCCCGGGTACCTGCCCAAGAACCGCTGCACCACCAGGTTAAGGACGTGAGCCACACAGGGCACATGGGTCAGTTGTCCCTGTCGGAGGGCGGAGAGGAGGTTGGTGCCATTGTCGCAAACCACCATTCCTGGCTTAAGCTGGCGTGGCGTCAACCACTTCTCGGCCTGCCCCTGCAGAGCAGACAGAACCTCTGCCCCAGTGTGGCTCCTGTCCCCCAAACACACCAGCGCAAGCACGGCATGGCATCTTTTTGCCTGCGTACTTGCGTAGCCCCTTGAATGCCTACGGAGCACCGCTGGTTCCGAGGACAAAGCACAGGAAGAGGCCATGGAGGAAGAAGAAGAGGAGGGGGTGGAGGAGAGAGGTGTGTCACAACCAGTAGTAGCATTTTGGAGGCGTGGCGGCGGAACAACCTCCAACACTACTGCACCTTGTCCTGCATCCTTCCCAGCTGCCAAAAGAGTGACCCAATGGGCTGTGAAAGAAAGGTAACGTCCCTGTCCATGCCTGCTGGACCATGAGTCAGCGGTAATATGCACCTTACCGCTGACCGCCCTGTCCAGCGAGGCCAAGACATTGCCTTCCACATGCCGGTAGAGAGCCGGAAACGCCTTCCGTGAGAAAAAGTGGCGTTTGGGAACCTGCCACTGAGGAACTGCACATTGCACAAACTCACGGAAGGGGGCCGAGTCTACCAACTGAAAAGGCAGCAGTTGAAGCGCTAGCAATTTAGCCAAGCTAGCATTCAACCGCTGGGCATGTGGATGGCTGGGAGTGAACTTCTTTCGACGGTCCAGCAGCTGGGGCAGGGAAATTTGCCTGCTAGAATCGGACGTCGGTGTACTGCTAGCAGAGTGCCCGCAAGTACTTGGCTGTGACACACCTAATTCTACACTTTCATTCCTCTCAGTGCAGGTTTCAGAGAGGACTGAAGGTATAGTGGGGTTGGAGATCCCAGCTGATGCGGTGCAAGGAAAGGTCCGCTTTGTTCTTTGGTGTGGGTCTTTAAGGTAGGCTTGCCAACGAGCTGCATGGCAGGTCAACATATGTCTGGTCAAGCATGTGGTGCCCAAGCGGGTGATGTTTTGGCCACGCGATATACGCTTGAGACATATGTTGCAAACAGCAGCTGTGCGATCTGATGCACTTGACTCAAAAAAGGCCCACACCAAAGAACTTTTTGAATAACGGGCAAAGGCAGCGCCCTGCACAGGCGGAGCTCTGCGGTGTGATTCCGTCGGTGTGCTGCCCTTACGCTGGCCCCCCGAGGGCATCCTGCCTCGTTGGAGATGTGCCTCCTCCTCATCCTCCTCCTCCTCCTCTCTCCTATTAAGCACCCACGTGGAGTCAGTGACCTCATCATCCCCTCCCTCCTCATCACTGGAGCCAATCTGGCAGTATGCTGCAGCTGCTGGAACATGACTGCCAGATTGGTGTCCTTCTTGAGCATCCCCTCTCTCTGCTCTCACGCTACTGCCTTCCTCTAGCTGGGTATCATCATCAGACCCTTCGAAACGCTGGGCATCCTCCTGGAGCATGTACCCAACACTGTGCTCAAGCAGTTCGGGGGACTCCTCAGGAGGACATGGTGGGTCTAGGGAGGGAGTGACTGATGATGACATTGATACCAGGGAAGAGGACGCTTTGGCAGCTGCTTTGCCAGTACCCTGAGCCTGGGTGAGAGAGGATGAGGAGGATGAGGAGGGCTTGGTCATCCACTCTACCAAGTCTTTGGCATGATGCGGCTCAACACGTCCAGCTGCCGAAAAGAAGGACAAGCGTGTCCCATGGCCACGTGCTGATGGCGATGCACCGCGTCCACGACCAGCACTGTTGTGTCTAGACACAGAGCCTGCTTGCCCTCTTTTATTGGCTCCTGACTGTCTGCCTCTCCTTGTTTGCCTTCCAGACATTCTAATGGCCTGCAGGGAGATGGGAAAACCAGCAATAAGGCCTAGCTTCAGGAGTATATTTTGCAGGAAGCACACTACGCCCACTGTAAGTGCTGCAAATGCCTGTTGGTGTAACACACCAGGAAAACACAGCAATACGGGCTAGCTTCAGGAGTATATTTTGCAGGAATCACACTACGCCTGCTGTAAGTGCTGCAAATGCCTGTTGGTGTAACACACTAGGAAAACACAGCAATATGGGCTAGCTTCAGGAGTATATTTTGCAGGAATCACACTACGCCTGCTGTAAGTGCTGAAAATGCCTGTTGGTGTAACACACTAGGAAAACACAGCAATAAGGCCTAGCTTCAGGGGTATATTTTGCAGGAATCACACTACGCCTGCTGTAAGTGCTGCAAATGCCTGTTGGTGTAACACACCAGGAAAACACAGCAATACGGGCTAGCTTCAGAAGTATATTTTGCAGGAATCACACTACGCCTGCTGTAAGTGCTGAAAATGCCTGTTGGTGTAACACACCAGAAAAACACAGCAATACGGGCTAGCTTCAGGTGTATAATGTGCAGGAGGCACACTCCGCCCGCTGTAAGTGCTGCAAATGCCTGTTGGTGTAACACACCAGGAAAACACAGCAATACGGGCTAGCTTCAGAAGTATATTTTGCAGGAATCACACTACGCCTGCTGTAAGTGCTGCAAATGCCTGTTGGTGTAACACACTAGGAAAACACAGCAATAAGGCCTAGCTTCAGGAGTATATTTTGCAGGAATCACACTACACCTGCTGTAAGTGCTGCAAATGCCTGTTGGTGTAACACACCAGGAAAACACAGCAATACAGGCTAGCTTCAGGTGTATAATGTGCAGGAGGCACACTCCGCCCGCTGTAAGTGCTGCAAATGCCTGTTAGTGTAACACACCAGGAAAACACAGCAATACAGGCTAGCTTCAGAAGTATATTTTGCAGGAATCACACTACGCCTGCTGTAAGTGCTGCAAATGCCTGTTGGTGTAACACACTAGGAAAACACAGCAATACGGGCTAGCTTCAGGAGTATATTTTGCAGGAATCACACTACGCCTGCTGTAAGTGCTGCAAATGCCTGTTGGTGTAACACACTAGGAAAACACAGCAATAAGGCCTAGCTTCAGGAGTATATTTTGCAGGAATCACACTACGCCCGCTGTAAGTGCTGCAAATGCCTGTTGGTGTAACACACCAGGAAAACACAGCAATACGGGCTAGCTTCAGGTGTATACTGTGCAGGAGGCTTAGCAACAATGACACTGACACTGTCCCCTGCCTATCCTTCTCTCTCCCTGCACACAAGGTTTATCAAAGAATATGACACTGACACTCTCCCTGCCTATCCTCTCTCCCTGCACACAAGGTTTAGTAAAAAATATGACACTGACACTGTCCCCTGCCTATCCTTCTCTCTCCCTGCACACAAGGTTTATCAAAGAATATGACACTGACACTCTCCCTGCCTATCCTTCTCTCTCCCTGCACACAAGGTTTAGCAAAAGAATATGACACTGACACTGTCCCCTGCCTATCCTTCTCTCTCCCTGCACACAAGGTTTAGCAAAGAATATGACACTGACACTCTCCCTGCCTATCCTTCTCTCTCCCTGCACACAAGAATAGCACAAAGAATATCAACACTGTCCCTGCCTATCCTTCTCTTTCCCTGCGCCGGAACACACTACACAAGGCCGCCTCGCTGGCGGCCTTCTATAGTGTGGGGCGTGTGCTAAACCCCCTGAGCTATAATTGGCCACAGGCAACCTGCCTGTGGCCAATTATGGCTCTCCTATCTGCCGGCGCTGTGATTGGCCAAGCATGCGGGGTCACAGTGCATGCTTGGCCAATCACAGCGCCGGGATTGCACTGCGATGGCGCAGTGTATTGTGGGCCGTTCGCGTCACTCGAATTTGGCGCGAACGGCCCAAATCGTTCGATGTTCGCCGAACGATCGAACAGCCGATGTTCGAGTTGAACGTATGTTCGACTCGAACACCGAGCTCATCCCTAATGCCCACATCTGATAACAAAAGAATGTCCATTACTTTTAAAGTTTTTTTCTTTCTGTGCAACATTTCTTGAATCTGTACAATGCCTTCCTCAGCTCCTTAGCGCTACATACATAACACAGTTTAATATGAGAACACAGCGTGCCTGGTCAACTTTCCCATACTACTTCCTGTAGGTTCTCCATTAGTGAGTTCTTCCTCAAAGTCTCTATGGCCTACCTCGAATGGTACTCTCCTTCTCAGTCTACAGACTTACATGGTATATATTAGGGGTAGCATGTACCCTCCTCTGCCTAGGACTCCTCCCACACCATGTTTTATCATAACATCACACTCTACCCACTTGCCACAGCCAAAGGAGGGACCTTACCAAAAGAGGCACTAACCCCTGCTTACATGCTTGTAGGCAGGTGCAGTCTATTTTCTCCACTGTAGGTGGCACTCAACCACAGTGACATTGCAGTTAAAGGGGAAGTCAAGAGGAACTTGGTTCTTCTGTGGTTTCCTGGGTCACTGGGGAAGCTATCCGATTGAATGCTGTTGCCCCATGTGACTCTGGCAGCCATCTTGGGTCAGGCAAAACCTATTTAAGGCCCTGGTTCCCAGGCTTGGCATGCATTCCACATGTGGGTAGTGTAGGGGCAAGTCACCCATCTGACAGGGATAGTGATTAGCGGCAATGAGAGGTTCCAGATGAGTAGGGAAAGGCTAGAGACACACCATCCTTCCTGGAGGACCCCCCCTCTATTTAGGTACAGACCGGCCAGGCCACATTCCACCCCTCTAGACAGATGCTGTCAGCATATCTGAGACCTGCTCTGCTACACATCGCTGATACATTATGTGCGTGTTCTTGATCCGGCACCTTCCCACTAGGCTTGTTGTGAATTATTGAACTTTGACATTGATACAAGTTTTGTGCTGTGCAAGCAGTCCCTGAGTGTTTACTGCCACGCACCACGCTGCACCTCCCCACATGCTGCTGCATAGCATGCTCCATAAGGTGCCTGTTCCTATTCCTGAATTGCTCTCCTGTTGGCATTGGTCAGTGAAACCTCAGAAATTCCTTGAACAGGGCTAAGCAACCCCCCAGCCCGCCATATGACAACATTTTGCCTGGTGACTGGCCACTCAGCAACTGAGCATTGCATTGTAAGAGTCAGGGAAGTTGTACACGTGCTTATTGCTCTTATACCTTGAAGTACTGTCGGTAGGCAGGGTCTCTGGTAGCAAAGGTAGAGATGGAAGCAGTAATGTCATTGTGGCTGGTATGCAATGGCAAGCTTATCTTCCTTGCCTACATGTTTTCTTTAAATAGGCTTCTAGATTAAATTTCAGCTGAGGCTTATACAAACCTGGCCAGCGGTGTCAATGTGTGCTCATAGCTGACAGTCTCCAGGTTCAAAGTGAGCTCATAGACAAGCACTTCATTATAACAATGTCTCACACTGGCCTCTGCTCTCCTATGGGATAACTCATCCCATTGTCTACATCTAATGGTCCTCCCCGGTCAGATCATTAGTATTCACAACCAGTGCGACAATTACTGAATTCAGGGCCTGTTGTGTCATGTGACTGCTCCCGGTTTCATGTTCTGTACTCTATTACCTTCTACAGCCAGCAGCCTGGCCTGCCAGACATTTAACTGCAGGGCACGCCGGTGAATTCTGTCTATGGATATGAGATGAGCTGAGTCATATTGGAATGTTGAATTGTAATGTGCAATATATTTCATGCAATGTTATGTCTGTCTGGATGTTAACGATCGTACATTCATTGTCTTTGCATAACAGGGGAAATATTGAGTAAATATTTTATGTTAGTGCTTCCTGTCGGTATATTTGGAAGTCATAGGTTGGTACTTTATGATAACTGGCATCATTTCTGTATTTATACAGAGAAAACAAATTAGCGCAATGGATCAACAATGACCCTAAAGAAAGCTGCTGAACATGAGGGTCAATAATCAAAAAATCCCTGTGGTGAATATGTAAAAGATGATGCAGCGCTAATATAGTCCATATATATATATAAAACACCATCCGTGAGGTTATTATTAGTGTTCAGATAAAAAGGACATGCAGGTGACTTCCATGAGTGCGACGAACCTCCACCACAAGTAATAATTGGCCGCTCACCTCACAAAGTGGACCCTTTGTTATAGAGGGTCAAATGCACATATCACTGACGGATATATATGGAAATCCACAAAGGCTCAGGAACCAGAAACCAGGAACCAAGGGGGCGGATGTGACAATGGAAATGCCAATCGATCATGCCAGATGACCATGCAAAGATAAAGGCAGATGCATAGTGCTCTCTGTATAAACAGCAATAGTTTATTTAAAAGGTAATAAAAATCACTTACAAACAAAGCACCTATTCCGGTGCTAGATGTTCAAGCGTGTGTACATATAAAAACAGCGTGATGGCCGCGGGATGACGTCACAACGCTCGTTCCTTCCCGTACGCGTTACGTCCCTTAGTAGGTGGGGACTTCTTCAGCGGATACGTGAGCACCCGCTTAACAAGAAAAATGGTAACCATAGAAACAAAGTGACGCGTCCAAAGACACAGCACCAGGAAGTGCTTGATAGCACTGGTATTCCGCACGTAACCAACAGATTAAAACATCATGTGACAGGATGTAGAGAGGAGAACCATGACACAATATCACAGACATGACCCCACTCGTAGTGAACTCATAATGTCACAGATGATTATATTTAAAACGAAACCAATGTGCAATTATTGCACAATGCACAGTAAAAAATTTAATAAAATTATAACATATAAACTGCAGTATATGTAAAACATATATACATTGTAATAACAAAGTATATATTCAGATGTAGCGGGTATGTACTATTTAGGGGCAGCATCTGGGTGGTAGTATGACCCAGATGCACTATTGGTAGAACAGGACTGTGTTCTATTGGTGTGAGGACATCAGTGGTGTTCAGTTCCCTGCGGCTCAGTAGGTGGCGCTGTCACTTTGGGCTGGGGTTGAACCCCGTTACTGCAGTGCCGTACCCTTTGTGACCTTTCGCAGCAGCTGTACTGTGGGGCGGGGAACCCGCTGTGCTTGCTGGGAGAGGGTATAAAGGGGGCGGACATCTTCACCACGAGGTCCAAGTCCCAGGCACCTTTAGCCTGAGGGCTGCTGTCCGTGATCGGTGTCCAGGCGCCCTTGGCCTGTACACGTGGAGTTCGTGTTCCACCCCAGACACCTTCAGTCTGGGATGAGGTACTCAGCCGGAGGCCTGGGGCCCAGTACCTTCCACTGGGTCCCGCGAGGGAGGGATCGTCCTAAGGTACCCATGGTGTTGGGTACCTTAATCCAGGGCGTAAGGGACCGGACAGGGGACCCTTTGTGTAGCTGGTGCAGCATATTGCCAGTGTCGGGTGGATATCCGGAGACCGTTCGGATGGATGTCTTTCCTCAACAAGGGCCAATCCATTAAGGAAGGTGGTTCATGTTCCATGACCAGTGGCAGCGGTCCATCTAGTCAATTCAGGTCGGTGGCAGAGACCTGCTCTTAGGCCTGTGGCAGGGGCTTCAACAGTTAACCCAGTCGGTGGCAGCGACCAATCTCACGGTCAGTGGCAGAGACCGTGTGCCAAGCCGATTTGCAAGAAAAGGAATAGGAGAGTTCACTGTGCCTGGACCTACTCGTTTACACACCCTGTCTGTTCATTTTAGAAGTTCAACTGATGCTGTTCATTTGTCAAGAAGAATAAAGAAGTGTTGGACTTTTTATGGTGTGGGGCTCTATTACTGAAAGTCAAACTTTCACAGGAGAAGCAGAGGCTCCATCCAGAACACAGGCCCGAAGGTAAAATAAGTGTTGGCTTTCACCTCTACACACTAGAGGACATAGGCCATAGTGAACCTCGTCCTCCTCCCGCATACCCCTAGACAAGCCAGCCGTTTTATTAACAGAGAGGACGGGGGGTGAGGCCGCTACACGGAAAAATGTAAAATTGAATATAGAGAACCTAAAAACAATACTACATAATATAACTTCATGACGTCAGCCACGGCCATCAGTACAAAATCCAAAACAAAACTTAACGATCAGTAATGAAACAATTGGTATCGAAATCAATGTTTAATCCACCAGGGGCAAGAACCTTTGTTTCATGTATCCAATACGATTCACGTTTACTTAACTGACGTATAAGTTTACCCCCCCTCCAGTCATTGGTTACCCTCTCTATCTCCCAAAATTTGAGATATTTAGGGTTTTGCTGATGAAATAATTTAAAGTGTCTGGAAACTTTGTGATTAATAGAGCCTTTTTTGATATTTTTAACATGTTCTGCCAGTCTTATTTTCAGGGGTCTAGATGTCCTCCCAATGTACTGAAGTCCACAATCACATTCTAACATATAAACTACACCCACAGTGTCACATGTGATGAGTTGTGTGATGTCCTACTCTCTATTAGTTGAGGAAGCCAAAAACTTACTTCGCTTTTTAAAATTTTTACAAGGAACGCAACGTCCACAAGCATAAAAACCCCCTAAAAATGAAAATAACCTATTTTCAGTAGGAACTGGAGGATTAAGGACACTTGGGGCCAAATGATCCCTCAGGGATGGAGCTTTTTTATAAATGATCTGTGGTTCTGTAGGTAAGACTGGTCCCAACACCTTATCATTTTTTAGGATAGACCAATTTTTCCTAATAATCCTCTCAAATGTTCTATACTGTACATTATAATCCAGAATCATCCTGAAATTATGATTATCAGTACCAGATTCTTTAACACGATCAGCAACCAGATGCTGTCGGTCTAACATTTTCACCTTAGATATTTCACCCTCAAGACACTGTCTATCATAACCTTTTTTCCTCAAACCTTGTCAGCAGCACTTGGGATTGGCTGGCAAAGTCCTCTTCCTCAGTGCAATTGCGACGTAGTCTGATGAATTGACCCTTGGGGATGTTGCATAACCAAGAGCGATGATGGCAACTCCCCAAGGGAATGCATGAGTTGCGATCGGTGGGTTTAAAATGGTTAATTAGCCTAAAGTGGTCCAAGGACTTATGGATGACCAAATCCAAAAAGACCAACTTATCATGGCTCATATTCCAGGTGTCACGATCAGGCGTCGGGCTTGAAGACCAATTGCAATAGCAGTGGCAGGACAAGCATAAAGGCAGTCACTTCTGGTAGATGACACAGGCTCACCTGAGGTGCGGAGTCTAAGTACTAGCTGGTTTTCCCCAGAGCTCCGGGTGGTGGAGATGGATTTGGCTGCAAGCTAGTACCAGGTCGCAGTCCTCAAGTTTGCCCCACCAGGGTGTGAGCAAGCCGGGGTCCAATAGCGGATAAACAGACAAGGATGAAACAGCAACGTGGTCAAAGAACAGGCCGAGGGTCAAACACGGGTAGTTGCAGATTGGGATCAGGCAGTAGAGAAGTCCAGGAACAAGCCAAAGGTCAATCACGAGTGGTTGTAGGTACAGATGGCAACAGGAAAACTAACAGCAAGGCACTGGCAGGGAAGGCACAATAACCTGGCAAAGAGGAAGTGCTGAGACAAGGCTTATATAGGAAGTTCATGGGAGGAGCAAGGAGTTCAAGGTTCATCTGTAATCAAGACTCAAGGCAGGGTTGTCCATTGGATCAGATAGGTTTGTCCAGCAGATCAGGTAGGGAGCTGTCTAGCATCCCAGATAGCTCAGTGGGGAGAGTAAATGCCAGACACCGACGAGGTCCCAGGTTCAAGCCCAGGTCCTGACAGTACTCCCCTCCTCTCAGGACGTCCTCTGGACGTCTTAGGGCTGGGTTTGTGAGGAAACCTCTGGTGGAATTCTCTTGTCAATCTAGGGGAGTGAACCTTATCCATCTTTGGGCATCTTTTTCTTTAGAAGTTTCTGCTGGGGAGATTTTCCTCACTTGCAAGGCTTTTTCAAACATCTCCAGCTCCTGCTTACGGATAAGGGTGCCATTCGAGGCATACATACAGTCAGGTGGTAGAACTTCTTTGGCAGGACAGGAATTAGTGATGGAGCCAGACTTTACGGAAGTGGTGACGGTATCAAGAACAGGTGTTTTCTTAGGATGTAGCGAAGGCGTCTCTGGAGCAGGAGGTGGTTCTTTGGCAGGACAGGGTGATGTTACTGCATTTACCACTGTGGAACGTGGGATGACTACTGGAACTGGTCTGTTGTCGGGAGGTTGCATAGTTGCCTCTAGGCCAGATGGTAGGAGTTTCACAGGGGTATTGGTTGCAGGTTCAAGAGGGGCACTGGTATCATTGACCACCGTAGTCTGGGAACCTACTTGTGTCATTGAACATGGGCAGGCCTTACAGCAACCTTGGCAGTTCACAGGCCGAACAGCAGCGATAGCAGAATGAATCCCAGTAGTACCCACTTGAAGAACCTTTGGCCGAGGTGGACGAGTTGGGCAGAGAGAGATTAAGTGCCCTCTATCTCCACAATAGAAACAAAGGCCACAGCCCCTCCTCCGCTCTCTTTCAGCTTTAGACAGCGTGGTCTGGATGACCCCGATCTCCATAGGTTCCACATCTTCCAGGGTAGGTGTGTGTATATCCACAGGAACGTCAAGGCTTTGTGGTGTTAGGGCTTCATGGCTTGGCACGTACTGGGGTGGCTTGAAGTCATACCTGTACAGGGTATTCCTGTCCCTGGGTCCCCGAAAGCCAGATGAGCTAGGAGCAGACTTGGGAACCCTGGTTTTCTTGGAAACTGTACAGTGAGAGTCCAGGGCTAACATAAAAGCTTCCCAGCTGTCCAAGACTGGACTCCTTTCCTGTAATACCTGATGAGCCCATGTTTTGATTGGTCCAGTGAGCAGGTTGATAGTAGCGAGAACCTTTATATAATCTGTGGAATAGGTCCTAGGCTTAAGAGCAAACAACAGCTCGCAATCCATCTTAAAGGATGAAAGAAATGCACGGCTACCGTCAAACCTCCCGGGCATCACAACAAATGGCTCAGGACAGGCTGGTTCCGGGCCTGGGCGTACTGTACCTTTCAGTAACAGAACTTCTTGCTGCAGCTCTGAGATTTGCTGTCTGACAGGAGTCAGAGCATCTGCTATAGCGGCCTTCATGTTTATGGCCAGGTTATTCTGTCACGATCAGGCGTCGGCTTGAAGACCAATTGCAATAGCAGTGGCAGGACAGGCATAAAGGCAGTCACTTCTGGTAGATGACACAGGCTCACCTGAGGTGCGGAGTCTAAGTACTAGCTGGTTTTCCCCAGAGCTCCGGGATCGTGGAGATGGAATTGGCTGCAAGCTAGTACCAGGTCGCAGTCCTCAAGTTTGCCCCACCAGGGTGTGAGCAAGCCGGGGTCCAATAGCGGATAAACAGACAAGGATGAAACAGCAACGTGGTCAAAGAACAGGCCGAGGGTCAAACACGGGTAGTTGCAGATTGGGATCAGGCAGTAGAGAAGTCCAGGAACAAGCCAAAGGTCAATCACGAGTGGTTGTAGGTACAGATGGCAACAGGAAAACCAACAGCAAGGCACTGGCAGGGAAGGCACAATAACCTGGCAAAGAGGAAGTGCTGAGACAAGGCTTATATAGGAAGTTCATGGGAGGAGCAAGGAGTTCAAGGTTCATCGGTAATCAAGACTCAAGGCAGGGTTGTCCATTGGATCAGATAGGTTTGTCCAGCAGATCAGGTAGGGAGCTGTCCAGCATCCCAGATAGCTCAGTGGGAAGAGTAAATGCCAGACACAGACGAGTAGTGATTGAGCCGAACACCCCCGGGTTCGGTTCGCACCAGAACCCGCGAACGGACCGAAAGTTCGCACGAACATTAGAACCCTATTAAATACAATGGATGCGAACGTTCGGATTCTAAAGTGCTAATTATAACGACTATTATCCATGTTATTGTCCGAAACAGAGTTTGGGAACCCGGGTTCTACACCAGGGGACATGTATCAATGCAAAAAGAAGTTTTAAAAACGGACGTTTTCCGGGAGCAGTCATTTTAATGATGCATAAAGTGAAAAAAAAAAGTCAAATATTCCTTTAAATATTGTACCTGGGGGGTGTCTAAAGTATGCCTGTGAAGTGCCACGTGTTTCCCATGTTTAGAACTGTCCCTGCACAAAATAACATTTCTAAAGGAAAAAAAGCCATTTAAAACTGCTTGCGGCTTTAATGCAATGTCTGGTCCCGGTAATATGGATGAAAATCTTTAGGAAAAATGGCATAGCTACCCCATCAACCCCCCCTACCCCAGCCCATTACCAGCCCCTTTGGGTCTTGTATGGATATTAAGGGGAACCCCGCACACAAAATAAAAAAAGCCCTATATACTCTGAACAGCCGTATACAGGCGGTGCATACAAGACAGGGACTGTAGGTTTGTTCTTACGTAGAATCTGTTTGTAATTTTGAACAGCTGCATTGTTTAAGTGTAGCTCCATGCCAAATTCCTTTTTTTTAGCTTTTTGGAAAACATAGGGAACGGTTATCACCCCTGTCACATTTTTTTTGCTGTCTGTGCCCCTGTTCAGAACATTTCACCTCACTTTGCGTCCCAATGACAACTGTTTTTGAAATGTGGTGTTTGTATTGAAACAAGGATTGGTGATAAAGCATCAGTAGAGAGGAGACACCTTTCTCCCATATTAATTCTTACAGGAGAGAATTTTGCTTCCAAGGGGTAGATTTCCTCTCACTTCCTGTTGTCTTCTTCCGTTTGCAAGTAGTAGTCGTTTGTAAGTTGGATGTTTGAAAGTAGGGACCTGCCGTATATACTCTGCAGAAATTGGCCCCTTAGGTGTTGGTGTTGGCACAACACTGAAAGCACTAACAGTTATTCTTGGTGGGTGCTGGAACGCCCTGCTGTCAACTATTATATCAGGAATTGTAATAACATATAATTGTTGATCAGTGGTACTAAAAATTGGGCCTTTGATGGTGGTGCTGGTGCCACAACACTGTAAGGCCTGACAGTTACTCTTGGTGGGCGCAGCAATGGGCCCTGCTGTGAATTATTAGATCAATAATTATAATTGCATGCCCCTGTTGAACAGGGGCTGAAAAATTAGGCCTTTGGTGGTGGTGGTGGTGGTGATGGTGGTGCTGGTGCCACAACACTGTAAGGCCTGACAGTTACTCTTGGTGGGCGCAGCAATGGGCCCTGCTGTGAATTATTAGATGAATAATTATAATTGCATGCCCCTGTTGAACAGGGGCTGAAAAATTAGGCCTTTGGTGGTGGTGGTGGTGGTGATGGTGGTGCTGGTGCCACAACACTGTAAGGCCTGACAGTTACTCTTGGTGGGCGCAGCAATGGGCCCTGCTGTGAATTATTAGATCAATAATTATAATTGCATGCCCCTGTTGAACAGGGGCTGAAAAATTAGGCCTTTGGTGGTGGTGGTGGTGGTGATGGTGGTGCTGGTGCCACAACACTGTAAGGCCTGACAGTTACTCTTGGTGGGCGCAGCAATGGGCCCTGCTGTGAATTATTAGATCAATAATTATAATTGCATGCCCCTGTTGAACAGGGGCTGAAAAATTGGGCCTTAGGCACTGGTGGCACAACACTGCAACCCCTCACAGATACTGTACTTGGAGCACAGCAATGAGGCCTGTTGCAAAGTATTGCATCCAAAATTTTAATTACACGCCCCTGTTAAACAGGGGCTGAAAAATTGGGCCTTAGCCACTGGTGGCGTCACCCATAAACCAAAATGATCTTCCAAGCTATCATCATTAATCGTATCATTGAGGAGGAGGAGGAGGATAGCCAGTCAACATAACAGCACAGGCACTCAGCATCAGCATCAGTCTTGAAGGGATGTGACATTTTAAAATCAATTAGTCTGTTATATCAGCATCAGGTGTGTGGTAGCTGGTGGTGATCCAAGACTGGTTCATCTTGATGAAAGTCAGTCGATCAACCGAGTCGGTGGACAGGCGCACCCTGTGATCCGTGACAAATCCTCCAGCAGCACTGAATGTGCGTTCTGAAAGAACGCTGGATGCAGGACAGGCCAGTAGCTCAATTGCATACTGTGCAAGCTCTGGCCAGTGATCCATCCTCAAGACCCAGTAAGCCAGAGGATTTTCGGTGGGGAAGGTGTCCAAGTCTGACCTTGCCCCTAGGTATTCCTGAACCATGTATATCAGACGCTGGCGATGGTTGCTGGAACCGATCATACTTTGGGGCTGTGGACTAAAGAATTGTCTGAACGCATCGGTCAGATGGCCACCTTCCCCACCACTCCTTCTTTGACTGCCCGAAGCCTCAGCAACTCGTTGTCCAGGACCAGGAGTTTGTAACCTCCCAGTCTCTGGGAACGCGTTGCACAGACCTTTCTGCAAGGCCTCCCGGAGTTGTCTCATCCTCTGCTCCCTCTGCGACGGTAAGATAAGGTCCGCAACCTTACCCTTGTACCGTGGATCAAGGAGAGTGGCCAGCCAGTAATGGTCCCTCTCCTTGATCCGAAGAATACGAGGATCCTTCCGCAGACTTTGCAGGATCAGGGAGGCCATGCAGTGTAGGTTAGCTGAGGCATTCAGTCCGGAGTCCTCTGGGTCACTAAGGACGACATGATCCGCAGCCACCTCCTCCCAGCCACGTACAAGTCCACTGGTTTCTTGGGACTGTAAATCATCTCTAAAAGACTGCTGCTGATGATGCTGAGTGCCAGCCTCCACCTCCATGCTGACACAATCCTCCTCCTCCTCCTCCTCCTCTTCCTGTGCGATGGGTGGGACAGAAGGAACACTGTCTGGGTAAAGGGGGCCTTGAGAGGCAAGGAAGTCCTCCTCTTCCTGCCTCTGTTCTGCCTCAAGTGCCCTGTCCATTATTCCACGAAGCGTGTGCTCCAACAGGTGGACAAGAGGTACAGTGTCACTGATGCATGCACTGTCACTGCTCACCATCCTCGTGGCCTCCTCAAATGGTGCCAGGACAGTGCATGCATCCCTGATCATGCCCCACTGGCGTGGTGAAGAAAACCCGAGCTCCTCTGACCCTGTCCTGGTGCCATAGTCGCACAGGTACTCATTGATGGCCCTCTGCTGCGTGTGCAGCCGCTGCAGCATGGCCAACGTTGAGTTCCACCTGGTGGGCATGTCACATATAAGGTGGTTCTTGGGCAGGTTCAACTCCTTTTGCAGCTCAGCCAGGCGAGCACTGGCATTATAAGATCTGCGGAAATGCACACAGACTTTCCTGGCCTGCCTCAGGACATCCTGTAAGCCCGGGTACCTGCCCAAGAACCGCTGCACCACCAGGTTAAGGACGTGAGCCATACAGGGCACATGGGTCAGTTGTCCCTGTCGGAAGGCGGAGAGGAGGTTGGTGCGATTGTCGCAAACCACCATTCCTGGCTTAAGCTGGCGTGGCGTCAACCACCTCTCGGCCTGCCCCTGCAGAGCAGACAGGACCTCTGCCCCAGTGTGGCTCCTGTCCCCCAAACACACCAGCGCAAGCACGGCATGGCATCTTTTTGCCTGCGTACTTGCGTAGCCCCTTGAACGCCTACGGAGCACCGCTGGTTCCGAGGACAAACCACAGGAAGAGGCCATGGAGGAAGAAGAAGAGGAGGGGGTGGAGGAGAGAGGTGTGTCACAACCAGTAGTAGCATTTTGGAGGCGTGGCGGTGGAACAACCTCCAACACTACTGCACCTTGTCCTGTATCCTTCCCAGCTGCCAAAAGAGTGACCCAATGGGCCGTGAAAGAAAGGTAACGTCCCTGTCCATGCCTGCTGGACCATGAGTCAGCGGTAATATGCACCTTACCGCTGACCGCCCTGTCAAGCGAGGCCAAGACATTGCCTTCCACATGCCTGTAGAGAGCCGGAATCGCCTTCCATGCGAAAAAGTGGCGTTTGGGAACCTGCCACTGAGGAACCGCACATTGCACAAACTCACGGAAGGGGGCCGAGTCTACCAACTGAAAAGGCAGCAGTTGAAGCGCTAGCAATTTAGCCAAGCTAGCATTCAACCGCTGGGCATGTGGATGGCTGGGAGTGAACTTCTTTTGACGGTCCAGCAGCTGGGGCAGGGAAATTTGCCTGCTAGAATCGGACGTTGGTGTACTGCTAGCAGAGTGCCCGCAAGTACTTGGCTGTGACACACCTAATTCTACACCTTCATTCCTCTCAGAGCAGGTTTCAGAGAGGACTGAAGTTATACTGGGGTTGAAGATCCCAGCTGATGCGGTGCAAGAAGAGGTCAGCTTTGTTCTTTGGTGTGGGTCTTTAAGGTAGCCTTGCCAACGAGCTGCATGGCAGGTCAACATATGTCTGATCAAGCATGTGGTGCCCAAGCGGCTGATGTTTTGGCCACGCGATATACGCTTGAGACATATGTTGCAAACAGCAGCTGTGCGATCTGATGCACTCGCCTCAAAAAATGCCCACACCAAATAACTTTTTGAATGACGGGCAGAGGCAGCGCCCTGCACAGGCGGAGCTCTGCGGTGTGATTCCGTCGGTGTGCTGCCCATACGCTGGCCACTCAAGGGCATCCTGCCTCGTTGGAGATGTGCCTCCTCCTCATCCTCCTCCTCCTCCTCCTCTCTCCTATTAGGCACCCACGTGGAGTCAGTGACCTCATCATCCCCTCCCTCCTCATCACTGGAGCCAATCTGGCAGTATGCTGCAGCTGCTGGAGCATGACTGCCAGATTGGTGTCCTTCTTGAGCATCCCCTCTCTCTGCTCTCACGCTACTGCCTTCCTCTAGCTGGGTATCATCATCAGATCCTTCGAAACGCTGGGCATCCTCCTGGAGCATGTACCCAACACTGTGCTCAAACAGTTCGGGGGACTCCTCAGGAGGAGGACATGGTGGGTCTAGGGAAGGATTGACTAATGAAGATAATGATACCAGAGAAGAGGACGCTTTGGCAGCTGCTTTGCCAGTACCCTGAGCATGGGTGAGAGAGGATGAGGAGGATGAGGTGGGCTTGGTCATCCACTCTACCAAGTCTTCGGCATGATGTGGCTCAACATGTCCAGCTGCCGAAAAGAAGGACAAGCGTGTCCCATGGCCATGTGCTGATGACAATGCACCGCGTCCACGACCAGCACTGTTGCCCCCAGACACAGAGCCTGCTTGCCCTCTTTTTTTGCCTCCTGACTGTCTGCCTCTCCTTGTTTGCCTTCCAGACATTTTAATGGATGGCCTGCAGGGAGATGGGAAAAAGAGCAATAAGGGCTACCTTCAGGTGTATACTGTGCAGGAGGCTTAGCAACAATGACACTGACACTGTCCCCTGCCTATCCTTCTCTGTCCCTAAACTCAAGGATTTCAAATATGGTTCAGCAAAATTGGTTTAGAACAGAATAGCACACTGTCAGTTTCACTCACAGTACCTCTCTGTCCCTAAACTCAAGGATTTCAAATATGGTTCAGCAAAATTGGTTTAGAACAGAATAGCACACTGACACTTTCCCTCACTGTCCTACTCTGTCCCTCCCTACAAACAAGATTTAGCACAGAATAGCACACTGATAGTTTCCACGAGTGTCCTTCTCTGTCCCTAAACTCAAGGATTGAAAATATGGAACAGCAAAATTGGTTTAGAACAGAATAGCACACTGACACTTTCCCTCACTGTCCTACTCTGTCCCTCCCTACAAACAAGATTTAGCACAGAATAGCACACTGATAGTTTCCACGAGTGTCCTTCTCTGTCCCTAAACTCAAGGATTGAAAATATGGAACAGCAAAATTGGTTTAGAACAGAATAGCACACTGACACTTTCCCTCACTGTCCTACTCTGTCCCTCCCTACAAACAAGATTTAGCACAGAATAGCACACTGATAGTTTCCACGAGTGTCCTTCTCTGTCCCTAAACTCAAGGATTGAAAATATGGAACAGCAAAATTGGTTTAGAACAGAATAGCACACTGACACTTTCCCTCACTGTCCTACTCTGTCCCTCCCTACAAACAAGATTTAGCACAGAATAGCACACTGATAGTTTCCACGAGTGTCCTTCTCTGTCCCTAAACTCAAGGATTGAAAATATGGAACAGCAAAATTGGTTTAGAACAGAATAGCACACTGACACTTTCCCTCACTGTCCTACTCTGTCCCTCCCTACAAACAAGATTTAGCACAGAATAGCACACTGATAGTTTCCACGAGTGTCCTTCTCTGTCCCTAAACTCAAGGATTGAAAATATGGAACAGCAAAATTGGTTTAGAACAGAATAGCACACTGACACTTTCCCTCACTGTCCTACTCTGTCCCTCCCTACAAACAAGATTTAGCACAGAATAGCACACTGATAGTTTCCACGAGTGTCCTTCTCTGTCCCTAAACTCAAGGATTTCAAATATGGAACAGCAAAATTGGTTTAGAACAGAATAGCACACTGACACTTTCCCTCACTGTCCTACTCTGTCCCACCCTACAAACAAGATTTAGCACAGAATAGCACACTGATAGTTTCCACGAGTGTCCTTCTCTGTCCCTAAACTCAAGGATTGAAAATATGGAACAGCAAAATTGGTTTAGAACAGAATAGCACACTGACACTTTCCCTCACTGTCCTACTCTGTCCCTCCCTACAAACAAGATTTAGCACAGAATAGCACACTGATAGTTTCCACGAGTGTCCTTCTCTGTCCCTAAACTCAAGGATTTCAAATATGGAACAGCAAAATTGGTTTAGAACATTATAGCACACTGACACTTTCCCTCACTGTCCTACTCTGTCCCTCCCTACAAACAAGATTTAGCACAGAATAGCACACTGATAGTTTCCACGAGTGTCCTTCTCTGTCCCTAAACTCATGGATTGAAAATATGGAACAGCAAAATTGGTTTAGAACAGAATAGCACACTGACACTTTCCCTCACTGTCCTACTCTGTCCCTCCCTACAAACAAGATTTAGCACAGAATAGCACACTGATAGTTTCCACGAGTGTTCTTCTCTGTCCCTAAACTCAAGGATTTCAAATATGGAACAGCAAAATTGGTTTAGAACAGAATAGCACACTGACACTTTCCCTCACTGTCCTACTCTGTCCCTCCCTACAAACAAGATTTAGCACAGAATAGCACACTGATAGTTTCCACGAGTGTCCTTCTCTGTCCCTAAACTCAAGGATTTCAAATATGGAACAGCAAAATTGGTTTAGAACAGAATAGCACACTGACACTTTCCCTCACTGTCCTACTCTGTCCCTCCCTACAAACAAGATTTAGCACAGAATAGCACACTGATAGTTTCCACGAGTGTCCTTCTCTGTCCCTAAACTCAAGGATTGAAAATATGGAACAGCAAAATTGGTTTAGAACAGAATAGCACACTGACACTTTCCCTCACTGTCCTACTCTGTCCCTCCCTACAAACAAGATTTAGCACAGAATAGCACACTGATAGTTTCCACGAGTGTCCTTCTCTGTCCCTAAACTCAAGGATTTCAAATATGGAACAGCAAAATTGGTTTAGAACAGAATAGCACACTGACACTTTCCCTCACTGTCCTACTCTGTCCCTCCCTACAAACAAGATTTAGCACAGAATAGCACACTGATAGTTTCCACGAGTGTCCTTCTCTGTCCCTAAACTCAAGGATTGAAAATATGGAACAGCAAAATTGGTTTAGAACAGAATAGCACACTGACACTTTCCCTCACTGTCCTACTCTGTCCCTCCCTACAAACAAGATTTAGCACAGAATAGCACACTGATAGTTTCCACGAGTGTCCTTCTCTGTCCCTAAACTCAAGGATTTCAAATATGGAATAGCAAAATTGGTTTAGAACAGAATAGCACACTGACACTTTCCCTCACTGTCCTACTCTGTCCCTCCCTACAAACAAGATTTAGCACAGAATAGCACACTGATAGTTTCCACGAGTGTCCTTCTCTGTCCCTAAACTCAAGGATTGAAAATATGGAACAGCAAAATTGGTTTAGAACAGAATAGCACACTGACACTTTCCCTCACTGTCCTACTCTGTCCCTCCCTACAAACAAGATTTAGCACAGAATAGCACACTGATAGTTTCCACGAGTGTCCTTCTCTGTCCCTAAACTCAAGGATTGAAAATATGGAACAGCAAAATTGGTTTAGAACAGAATAGCACACTGACACTTTCCCTCACTGTCCTACTCTGTCCCTCCCTACAAACAAGATTTAGCACAGAATAGCACACTGATAGATTCCACGAGTGTCCTTCTCTGTCCCTAAACTCAAGGATTGAAAATATGGAACAGCAAAATTGGTTTAGAACAGAATAGCACACTGACACTTTCCCTCACTGTCCTACTCTGTCCCTCCCTACAAACAAGATTTAGCACAGAATAGCACACTGATAGTTTCCACGAGTGTCCTTCTCTGTCCCTAAACTCAAGGATTGAAAATATGGAACAGCAAAATTGGTTTAGAACTGAATAGCACACTGACACTTTCCCTCACTGTCCTACTCTGTCCCTCCCTACAAACAAGATTTAGCACAGAATAGCACACTGATAGTTTCCACGAGTGTCCTTCTCTGTCCCTAAACTCAAGGATTTCAAATATGGAACAGCAAAATTGGTTTAGAACAGAATAGCACACTGACACTTTCCCTCACTGTCCTACTCTGTCCCTCCCTACAAACAGGATTTAGCACAGAATAGCACACTGATAGTTTCCACGAGTGTCCTTCTCTGTCCCTAAACTCAAGGATTGAAAATATGGAACAGCAAAATTGGTTTAGAACAGAATAGCACACTGACACTTTCCCTCACTGTCCTACTCTGTCCCTCCCTACAAACAAGATTTAGCACAGAATAGCACACTGATAGTTTCCACGAGTGTCCTTCTCTGTCCCTAAACTCAAGGATTGAAAATATGGAACAGCAAAATTGGTTTAGAACAGAATAGCACACTGACACTTTTCCTCACTGTCCTACTCTGTCCCTCCCTACAAACAAGATTTAGCACAGAATAGCACACTGATAGTTTCCACGAGTGTCCTTCTCTGTCCCTAAACTCAAGGATTGAAAATATGGAACAGCAAAATTGGTTTAGAACAGAATAGCACACTGACACTTTCCCTCACTGTCCTACTCTGTCCCTCCCTACAAACAAGATTTAGCACAGAATAGCACACTGATAGTTTCCACGAGTGTCCTTCTCTGTCCCTAAACTCAAGGATTTCAAATATGGAACAGCAAAATTGGTTTAGAACAGAATAGCACACTGACACTTTCCCTCACTGTCCCACTCTGTCCCTCCCTACAAACAAGATTTAGCACAGAATGGCACACTGATAGTTTCCACGAGTGTCCTTCTCTGTCCCTAAACTCAAGGATTTCAAAGATGGAATAGCAAAATTGGTTTAGAACAGAATAGCACACTGACACTTTCCCTCACTGTCCTACTCTGTCCCTCCCTACAAACAAGATTTAGCACAGAATAGCACACTGATAGTTTCCACGAGTGTTCTTCTCTGTCCCTAAACTCAAGGATTGAAAATATGGTTCAGCAAAATTGGTTTAGAACAGAATAGCACACTGACACTTTCCCTCACTGTCCTACTCTGTCCCTCCCTACAAACAAGATTTAGCACAGAATAGCACACTGATAGTTTCCACGAGTGTCCTTCTCTGTCCCTAAACTCAAGGATTGAAAATATGGTTCAGCAAAATTGGTTTAGAACAGAATAGCACACTGACACTTTCCCTCACTGTCCTACTCTGTCCCTCCCTACAAACAAGATTTAGCACAGAATAGCACACTGATAGTTTCCCTCACTGTACCTCTCTGTCCCTAAACTCAAGGATTGAAAATATGGTTCAGCAAGATTGGTTTAGAACAGAATAGCACACTGACACTTTCCCTCACTGTACCTCTCTGTCCCTACAAACAAGGTTTAGCACAGAATAACACACTGACACTCTCCCTACCTATCCTTATTTGTCCCTAAACACAAGGAATCCAGGATGAGTAAAGGAAAAAAAATGACACTGTCCCTGCCTATGCTTCTCTTTCCCTGCTCCGGAACACACTACACAAGGCCGCCGCGCTGGCGGTCTTTTATAGTGTGGGGCGTGTACTAAACCCCCTCAGCAATAATTGGCCACAGGCATCCTGCCTGTGGCCAATCATTGCTCTCCTCGCTGCCGGCGCTGTGATTTGCCAAGCATGCGGGGTCACAGTGCATGCTTGGCCAATCACAGCGCCTGGATGACACTGCGATGGCGTAGTGCATTGTGGGCCATTCGCGTCACTCGAATTTGGCGCGAACGGCCCAAATCGTTCGATCTTCGTCGAACGATCGAACAGCCGAAGTTCGAGTCGAACGTATGTTCGACTCGAACACGAAGCTCATCCCTACAGACGAGGTCCCAGGTTCAAGCCCAGGTCCTGACACCAGGTGAGGAAAATATTCTTATCGTTACTGTTCATCGTATCTATAAATTACATGAGAGAAGACAATTCTCCCTCCCAGATCATAATCAGATCGTCGATGAACCTACGATAGCAGACTAACTCTGGTGGGTGATTAGTAAAAATTATGTCTTGCTCCCAGTGGGCCATGAAGATATTGGCAATGCTGGGAGCAAAACGAGCGCCCATGGCAACTCCCCTAGTTTACTAATGTAGCGGGGTGTTCAATTTAGGGGAGTGTCTGAGTGGTTGTTAGGCTCAGACACACTACTGTTAGAGTTAATGGACCATTTCTGTGCTGTGGGAGATAGTATTGGTGCATAGTTCCCTGGGGCCTACAGGTGGCGCTGTCGCCATAGGTCACGGTTGAACCACAATGCTAGGTTGTGCCTTTTCTTGTCCCCTCTCAGCAGCGGTACGGCGGGGCGGGGAACCTGCTGTGCCTGTCGGGAGAGGGTACAAAAAGGGGCGGCCATCTTTCATGGGGGGTCCGCGCCCAGGCACCTTCAGCCTGGGTGTGCATGTGGGTCGTCTCCGGGTGCCCTAGGCCTGGTTCCTGTTCCATCCCAGACACCTTCAGTCTAGGGTGAGGTACTATTTTTGGAGGCCCGGAGCCCAGCACCTTCGGTTGGGTTCCGACGGGGATCGAGGACTCCCAGGGTGCCGCCTTGCGAGGGGACCCGGATCTGGGACGAGGAGGCCAGGGAGGTTACCTGCACCGAAGACCCATCGCAGAGTCGTGGTGATGGTGGGGATCTCTGGTAACTCTCCGGAGGGATGTCTTCTCCTTTACATGGGCCAAATACTACATAAAAAGGAAGTTCACGTTCAAGGTCAGTGGCAGTGGTCTCATAGGGCCGTGCCCTATTCACCAAGTCAGTGGCAGTGACTTTATTCACCCGGTCTGTGGCAGAGACCAACCTCACGGTCTGTGGCAGAGATCGTGCGCCAAAGCTGTTTGTGAAGCCTAAACAGCCAAAGAGTCTGATTCTAGTTTGTGCCTGGACCTCCTCCCACCTAAGCTGTCCTGTGTCTTGCTCCAACCTGTCTGCTGTTAAAGAGGCATATTTATTATCCGTGTGAAATAAATATAGAAGTTGGACTTTCAGTTGGTGTGGACAGTTACATTACTGGGGGAAACATAAGGACTTGCATCTACCTAAGGTAGAGGTTAGAATCATCCTCGGGAGGATTCAACTCCAGCCGCAGGCAGGCCCGAAAACTAACACATCTCAACCTCCTTACTCAGGAGGGTACAGGCTTGTGGTGCGGTGTGCCTCTCCCCTCCCTGCGAGGAGCCGAAAACTAAAAGGCAGGCAGGGGGAGAGGTGAGGGCGCTACACAAATAAAATTCCTTGTTGTACCAGAAGTAATTCCTTGTAAGGCAAAAATTAAGACAACATAACAGAAATTCTTGGTGTCTCCCTGATAATGAAGAGGATGCCAAAGCCCATTCCACCGAAGACAAAGCTTCACTATGACCAATAATGGTACAAAGTGAGCTAACATCGGCTGTCACTAATATGATAGTCGATGAACTTTTCTAGGATTCCAGAATCTGTATAATGTGCTTAGTGTCTTTAAGATAAGCCGGGGTTTTAAAAACTAATGGTTGAAGAAAAAATCAATATACTGCCCCAGCCTGGCTGATACAGATTTAATCCCATTAACAATGGACCTGCCAGGCGGGGCAGTGCTGCTCTTATGAATTTTTGGTAAAAAATAGATAACAGGAGTCCTGCAAAGGGTCTAAATAGAGAGCTTCATTTTTAGTCAGAATTTTTTGGTCCTTCCCATCTTCAATAATATGATGCAATTCATCCTTGAAAGATAACATCGGATCTCTATTCATAATTCTATAGGTACAGTCAGGTCCATAAATATTGGGACATCGACACAATTCTAATCTTTTTGGCTCTATACACCACCACAACGGATTTGAAATGAAACAAACAAGATGTGCTTTAACTGCAGACTTTCAGCTTTAATTTTAGGGTATTTACATCCAAATCAGGTGAACGATGTAGGAAATACAACAGTTTGTATATGTACCTCCCACTTCTTAAGGGACCAAAAGTAATGGGACAGATTAACAATCATAAACCAAACTTTCACTTTTTAATACTTGGTTGCAAATCCTTTGCAGTCAATTACAGCCTGAAGTCTGGAACGCGATGACATCACCAGACGCTGGGTTTCATCCCTGGTGATGCTCTGCCAGGCCTCTACTGCAACTGTCTTCAGTTCCTGCTTGTTCTTGGGGCATTTTTCCTTCAGTTTGGTCTTCAGCAAGTGAAATGCATGCTCAATCAGATTCAGGTCAGGTGATTGACTTGGCCATTGCATAACATTCCACTTCTTTCCCTTAAAAAACTCTTTGGTTGCTTTTGCAGTATGCTTAGGGTCATTGTCTATCTGCACTGTGAAGCGCCGTCCAATGAGTTCTGAAGCATTTGGCTGAATATGAGAAGATAATATTGCCTGAAACACTTCAGAATTCATCCTGCTGCTTTTGTCAGCAGTCACATCATCAATAAATACAAGAGAACCAGTTCCATTGGCAGCCATACATTACCACGCCATGACACTACCACCACCATGCTTCACTGATGGGGTGGTATGCTTTGGATCATGAGCAGTTCCTTTCCTTCTCCATACTCTGCTCTTCTTATCACTCTGGTACAAATTGATCTTGGTCTCATCTGTCCATAGGATGTTGTTCCAGAACTGTGAAGGCTTTTTTAGATGTTGTTTGGCAAACTCTAATTTGGCCTTCTTGTTTTTAAGGCTCACCAATGGTTTACATCTTGTGGTGAACCCTCTGTATTTACTCTTGATTGTTGACTTTGACACACATACACCTACCTCCTGGAGAGTGTTCTTCATCTGGCCAACTGTTGTGAAGGGTGTTTTCTTCACCAGGGAAATAATTCTTTGGTCATCCACCAAAGTTGTTTTACGTGGTCTTCCGGGTCTTTTGGTGTTGCTGAGCTCACCGATGCGTTCTTTCTTTTTAAGGATGTTCCAAACAGTTGATATGGCCACACCTAATGTTTTTGCTATCTCTCTGATGGGTTTGTTTTGTTTTTTCAGCCTAATGATGGCTTGCTTCACTGATAGTGATAGCTCTTTGGATCTCATATTGAGAGTTGACAGCAACAGATTCCAAATGCAAATAGCACACTTGAAATGAACTCTGGACCTTTTATCTGCTCCTTGTAAATGGGATAATGAGGGAATAACACACACCTGGCCATGGAACAGCTGAGCAGCCAATTGTCCCATTACTTTTGGTCCCTTAAAAAGTGTGAGGCACATATACAAACTGTTGTAATTCCTACACCGTTCACCTGATTTGGATGTAAATACCCTCAAATGAAAGCTGAAAGTCTGCGGTTAAAGCACATCTTGTTGGTTTCGAAACCATTGTGGTGGTGTATAGAGCCAAAAAGGTTAGAATTGTGTTGATGTCCCAATATTTATGGACCTGACTGTATCTTCATCACACAGCAAATGATTAATTTCTGACTGATAATATTCTTTACTAAGGATGACAAGGCCGCCACTAGGGATGAGCTTCGTGTTCGAGTCGAACATACGTTCGACTCGAACATCGGCTGTTCGATCGTTCGACGAAGATCGAACGATTTGGGCCGTTCGCGCCAAATTCGAGTGACGCGAACGGCCCACAATGCACTACGCCATCGCAGTGTCATCCAGGCGCTGTGATTGGCCAAGCATGCACTGTGACCCCGCATGCTTGGCCAATCACAGCGCCGGCAGCGAGGAGAGCAATGATTGGCCACAGGCAGGATGCCTGTGGCCAATTATTGCTGATGGGGTTTAGTACACGCCCCACACTATAAAAGGCCGCCAGCGCGGCGGCCTTGTGTAGTGTGTTCCGGAGCAGGGAAAGAGAAGCATAGGCAGGGACAGTGTCATTATTTTTCCTTTACTATTCCTGATTCCTTGTGTTTAGGGACAAATAAGGATAGGTAGGGAGAGTGTCAGTGACAGTGTGCTATTCTGTGCTAATCCTTGTTTGTAGGGACAGAGAGGTACAGTGAGGGAAAGTGTCAGTGTGCTATTCTGTTCTAAAACTATTTTGCTGAACCATATTTTCAATCCTTGAGTTTAGGGACAGAGAGGTACAGTGAGGGAAAGTGTCAGTGTGCTATTCTGTTCTAAAACTATTTTGCTGAACCATATTTTCAATCCTTGAGTTGAGGGACAGAGAGGTACAGTGAGTGAAACTGACAGTGTGCTATTCTGTTCTAAACCAATTTTGCTGTTCCATATTTTCAATCCTTGAGTTGAGGGACAGAGAGGTACAGTGAGTGAAACTGACAGTGTGCTATTCTGTTCTAAACCAAATTTGCTGTTCCATATTTTCAATCCTTGAGTTGAGGGACAGAGAGGTACAGTGAGGGAAAGTGTCAGTGTGCTATTCTGTTCTAAAACTATTTTGCTGAACCATATTTTCAATCCTTGAGTTGAGGGACAGAGAGGTACAGTGAGTGAAACTGACAGTGTGCTATTCTGTTCTAAACCAATTTTGCTGTTCCATATTTTTAATCCTTGAGTTGAGGGACAGAGAGGTACAGTGAGTGAAACTGACAGTGTGCTATTCTGTTCTAAACCAAATTTGCTGTTCCATATTTTCAATCCTTGAGTTGAGGGACAGAGAGGTACAGTGAGGGAAAGTGTCAGTGTGCTATTCTGTTCTAAAACTATTTTGCTGAACCATATTTTCAATCCTTGAGTTGAGGGACAGAGAGGTACAGTGAGTGAAACTGACAGTGTGCTATTCTGTTCTAAACCAATTTTGCTGTTCCATATTTTCAATCCTTGAGTTGAGGGTCAGAGAGGTACAGTGAGTGAAACTGACAGTGTGCTATTCTGTTCTAAACCAAATTTGCTGTTCCATATTTTCAATCCTTGAGTTGAGGGACAGAGAGGTACAGTGAGGGAAAGTGTCAGTGTGCTATTCTGTTCTAAAACTATTTTGCTGAACCATATTTTCAATCCTTGAGTTGAGGGACAGAGAGGTACAGTGAGTAAAACTGACAGTGTGCTATTCTGTTCTAAACCAATTTTGCTGTTCCATTTTTTCAATCCTTGAGTTGAGGGACAGAGAGGTACAGTGAGTGAAACTGACAGTGTGCTATTCTGTTCTAAACCAACTAAACCAATTTTGCTGTTCCATATTTTCAATCCTTGAGTTGAGGGACAGAGAGGTACAGTGAGTGAAACTGACAGTGTGCTATTCTGTTCTAAACCAAATTTGCTGTTCCATATTTTCAATCCTTGAGTTGAGGGACAGAGAGGTACAGTGAGGGAAAGTGTCAGTGTGCTATTCTGTTCTAAAACTATTTTGCTGAACCATATTTTCAATCCTTGAGTTGAGGGACAGAGAGGTACAGTGAGTGAAACTGACAGTGTGCTATTCTGTTCTAAACCAAATTTGCTGTTCCATATTTTCAATCCTTGAGTTGAGGGACAGAGAGGTACAGTGAGGGAAAGTGTCAGTGTGCTATTCTGTTCTAAAACTATTTTGCTGAACCATATTTTCAATCCTTGAGTTGAGGGACAGAGAGGTACAGTGAGTGAAACTGACAGTGTGCTATTCTGTTCTAAACCAATTTTGCTGTTCCATATTTTTAATCCTTGAGTTGAGGGACAGAGAGGTACAGTGAGTGAAACTGACAGTGTGCTATTCTGTTCTAAACCAAATTTGCTGTTCCATATTTTCAATCCTTGAGTTGAGGGACAGAGAGGTACAGTGAGGGAAAGTGTCAGTGTGCTATTCTGTTCTAAAACTATTTTGCTGAACCATATTTTCAATCCTTGAGTTGAGGGACAGAGAGGTACAGTGAGTGAAACTGACAGTGTGCTATTCTGTTCTAAACCAAATTTGCTGTTCCATATTTTCAATCCTTGAGTTGAGGGACAGAGAGGTACAGTGAGGGAAAGTGTCAGTGTGCTATTCTGTTCTAAAACTATTTTGCTGAACCATATTTTCAATCCTTGAGTTGAGGGACAGAGAGGTACAGTGAGTGAAACTGACAGTGTGCTATTCTGTTCTTAACCAATTTTGCTGTTCCATATTTTCAATCCTTGAGTTGAGGGACAGAGAGGTACAGTGAGTGAAACTGACAGTGTGCTATTCTGTTCTAAACCAATTTTGCTGTTCCATATTTTCAATCCTTGAGTTGAGGGACAGAGAAGGACACTCGTAGAAATTACCAGTGTGCTATTCTGTGCTAAATCTTGTTTGTAGGGAGGGACAGAGTAGGACAGTGAGGGAAAGTGTCAGTGTGCTATTCTGTTCTAAAACTTTTTTGCTGAACCATATTTTCAATCCTTGTGTTTAGGGACAGAGAAGGATAGGCAGGGGACAGTGTCAGTGTCATTGTTGCTAAGCCTCCTGCACAATATACACCTGAAGGTAGCCCTTATTGCTGTTTTTCCCATCTCCCTGCAGGCCATCCATTAAAATGTCTGGAAGGCAACCAAGGAGAGGCAGACAGTCAGGAGGCAAAAAAAGAGGGCAAGCAGGCTCTGTGTCTGGGGGCAACAGTGCTGGTCGTGTACGCGGTGCATTGTCATCAGCACATGGCCATGGGACACGCTTGTCCTTGTTTTCGGCAGCTGGACATGTTGAGCCACATCATGCCGAAGACTTGGTAGAGTGGATGACCAAGCCCACCTCATCCTCCTCATCCTCTCTCACCCAGGCTCAGGGTACTGGCAAAGCAGCTGCTAAAGCGTCCTCTTCTCTGGTATCATTATCTTCATTAGTCAATCCTTCCCTAGACCCACCATGCCCTCCTCCTGAGGAGTCCCCCGAACTGTTTGAGCACAGTGTTGGGTACATGCTCCAGGAGGATGCCCAGCGTTTGGAAGGATCTGATGATGATACCCAGCTAGAGGAAGGCAGCAGCGTGAGAGCAGAGAGAGGGAATGCTCAAGAAGGACACCAATCTGGCAGTCATGCTCCAGCAGCTGCAGCATACTGCCAGATTGGCTCCAGTGATGAGGAGGGAGGGGATGATGAGGTCACTGACTCCACGTGGGTGCCTAATAGGAGAGAGGAGGAGGAGGAGGATGAGGAGGAGGCACATCTCCAACGAGGAAGGATGCCCTTGAGTGGCCAGCGTATGGGCAGCACACCGACGGAATCACACCGCAGAGCTCCGCCTGTGCAGGGCGCTGCCTCTGCCCGTCATTCAAAAAGTTATTTGGTGTGGGCCTTTTTTGAGGCGAGTGCATCAGATCGCACAGCTGCTGTTTGCAACATATGTCTCAAGCGTATATCGCGTGGCCAAAACATCAGCCGCTTGGGCACCACATGCTTGATCAGACATATGTTGACCTGCCATGCAGCTCGTTGGCAAGCCTACCTTAAAGACCCACACCAAAGAACAAAGCTGACCTCTTCTTGCACTGCATCAGCTGGGATCTCCAACCCCACTATACCTTCAGTCCTCTCTGAAACCTGCACTGAGAGGAATGAAAGTGTAGAATTAGGTGTGTCACAGCCAAGTACTTGCGGGCACTCTGCTAGCAGTACACCGACGTCCGATTCTAGCAGGCAAATTTCCCTGCCCCAGCTGCTGGACCGTCGAAAGAAGTTCACTCCCAGCCATCCACATGCCCAGTGGTTGAATGCTAGCTTGGCTAAATTGCTAGCGCTTCAACTGCTGCCTTTTCAGTTGGTAGACTCGGCCCCCTTCCGTGAGTTTGTGCAATGTGCGGTTCCTCAGTGGCAGGTTCCCAAACGCCACTTTTTCGCACGGAAGGCTATTCCGGCTCTCTACAGGCATGTGGAAGGCAATGTCTTGGCCTCGCTGGACAGGGCGGTCAGCGGTAAGGTGCATATTACCGCTGACTCATGGTCCAGCAGGCATGGACAGGGACGTTACCTTTCTTTCACGGCCCATTGGGTCACTCTTTTGGCAGCTGGGAAGGATGCAGGACAAGGTGCAGTAGTGTTGGAGGTTGTTCCACCGCCACGCCTCCAAAATGCTACTACTGGTTGTGACACACCTCTCTCCTCCACCCCCTCCTCTTCTTCTTCCTCCATGGCCTCTTCCTGTGGTTTGTCCTCGGAACCAGCGGTGCTCCGTAGGCGTTCAAGGGGCTACGCAAGTACGCAGGCAAAAAGATGCCATGCCGTGCTTGCGCTGGTGTGTTTGGGGGACAGGAGCCACACTGGGGCAGAGGTCCTGTCTGCTCTGCAGGGGCAGGCCGAGAGGTGGTTGACGCCATGCCAGCTTAAGCCAGGAATGGTGGTTTGCGACAATGGCACCAACCTCCTCTCCGCCCTCCGACAGGGACAACTGACCCATGTGCCCTGTATGGCTCATGTCCTTAACCTGGTGGTGCAGCGGTTCTTGGGCAGGTACCCGGGCTTACAGGATGTCCTGAGGCAGGCCAGGAAAGTCTGTGTGCATTTCCGCAGATCTTATAATGCCAGTGCTCGCCTGGCTGAGCTTCAAAAGGAGTTGAACCTGCCCAAGAACCGCCTTATATGTGACATGCCCACCAGTTGGAACTCAATGTTGGCCATGCTGCAGCGGCTGCACACGCAGCAGAGGGCCATCAATGAGTACCTGTGCGACTACGGCACCAGGACAGGGTCAGGGGAGCTCGGGTTTTTTCACCACGCCAGTGGGGCATGATCAGGGATGCATGCACTGTCCTGGCACCATTTGAGGAGGCCACGAGGATGGTGAGCAGTGACAGTGCATGCATCAGTGACACTGTACCTCTTGTCCACCTGTTGGAGCACACGCTGCGTGGAATAATGGACAGGGCACTTGAGGCAGAACAGAGGCAGGAAGAGGAGGACTTCCTTGCCTCTCAAGGCCCCCTTTACCCAGACAGTGTTCCTTCTGTCCCACCCATCGCACAGGAAGAGGAGGAGGAGGAGGATTGTGTCAGCATGGAGGTGGAGGCTGGCACTCAGCATCATCAGCAGCAGTCTTTTAGGGATGATTTACAGTCCCAAGAAACCAGTGGACTTGTACGTGGCTGGGAGGAGGTGGCTGCGGATCATGTCGTCCTTAGTGACCCAGAGGACTCCGGACTGAATGCCTCAGCTAACCTATGCTGCATGGCCTCCCTGATCCTGCAAAGTCTGCGGAAGGATCCTCGTATTCTTCAGATCAAGGAGAGGGACCATTACTGGCTGGCCACTCTCCTTGATCCACGGTACAAGGGTAAGGTTGCGGACCTTATCGTACCGTCGCAGAGGGAGCAGAGGATGAGACAACTCCGGGAGGCCTTGCAGAAAGGTCTGTGCAACGCGTTCCCAGAGACTGGGAGGTTACAAACTCCTGGTCCTGGACAACGAGTTGCTGAGGCTTCGGGCAGTCAAAGAAGGAGCGGTGGGGAAGGTGGCCGTCTGACCGATGCGTTCAGACAATTCTTTAGTCCGCAGCCCCAAAGTATGATCGGTTCCAGCAACCATCGCCAGCGTCTGATATACATGGTCCAGGAATACCTAGGGGCAAGGTCAGACTTGGACACCTTCCCCACCGAAAATCCTCTGGCTTACTGGGTCTTGAGGATGGATCACTGGCCAGAGCTTGCACAGTATGCAATTGAGCTACTGGCCTGTCCTGCATCCAGCGTTCTTTCAGAACGCACATTCAGTGCTGCTGGAGGATTTGTCACGGATCACAGGGTGCGCCTGTCCACCGACTCGGTTGATCGACTGACTTTCATCAAGATGAACCAGTCTTGGATCACCACCAGCTACCACACACCAGATGCTGATATAACAGACTAATTGATTTTAAAATGTCACATCCCTTCAAGACTGATGCTGATGCTGAGTGCCTGTGCTGTTATGTTGACTGGCTATCCTCCTCCTCCTCCTCAATGATACGATTAACGATGATAGCTTGGAAGATCATTTTGGTTTATGGGTGACGCCACCAGTGGCTAAGGCCCAATTTTTCAGCCCCTGTTTAACAGGGGCGTGTAATTAAAATTTTTGATGCAATACTTTGCAACAGGCCTCATTGCTGTGCTCCAAGTACAGTATCTGTGAGGGGTTGCAGTGTTGTGCCACCAGTGCCTAAGGCCCAATTTTTCAGCCCCTGTTCAACAGGGGCATGCAATTATAATTATTGATCTAATAATTCACAGCAGGGCCCATTGCTGCGCCCACCAAGAGTAACTGTCAGGCCTTACAGTGTTGTGGCACCAGCACCACCAATACCACCACCACCACCACCAAAGGCCCAATTTTTCAGCCCCTGTTCAACAGGGGCATGCAATTATAATTATTGATCTAATAATTCACAGCAGGGACCATTGCTGCGCCCACCAAGAGTAACTGTCAGGCCTTACAGTGTTGTGGCACCAGCACCACCATCAAAGGCCCAATTTTTACTACCACTGATCAACAATTATATGTTATTACAATTCCTGATATTATACTTGACAGCAGGGTGTTCCAGCACCCACCAAGAATAACTGTGAGTGCTTTCAGTGTTGTGCCAACACCAACACCTAAGGGGCCAATTTCTGCAGAGTATATACGGAAGGTCCCTACTTTCAAACATCCAACTTACAAACTACTACTACTTGCAAACGGAAGAAGACAACAGGAAGTGAGAGGAAATCTACCCCTTGGAAGGAAAATTCTCTCCTTTAAGAATTAATATGGGAGAAAGGTGTCTCCTCTCTACTGATGCTTTATCACCAATCCTTGTTTCAATAAAAACACCACATTTCAAAAACAGTTGTCATTGGGACGCAAAGTGAGGTGAAATGTTCTGAACAGGGGCACAGACAGCAAAAAAAATGTGACAGGGGTGATAACCGTTCCCTATGTTTTACAAAAAGCTAAAAAAAAGGAATTTGCCATGGAGCTCCACTTAAACAATGCAGCTGTTCAAAATTATAAACAGATTCTACATAAGAACAAACCTACAGTCCCTGTCTTGTATGCACCGCCTGTATACGCCTGTTCAGAGTATATAGGTCCTTTTTTATTTTGTGTGCGGGGTTCCCCTTAATATCCATACAAGACCCAAAGGGGCTGGTAATGGGCTGGGGTAGGGGGGGGGGGTTGATGGGGTAGCTATGCCATTTTTCCTAAGAGTTTTCCTAAAGATTTTCATCCATATTACCGGGACCAGACATTGCATTAAAGCCGTAAGCAGTTTTTTTAAATGGCTTTTTTTTCCTTTAGAAATGTTATTTTGTGCAGGGACAGTTCTAAACACGGGAAACACGTGGCACTTCACAGGCATACTTTAGACACTCCCCAGGTACAATATTTAAAGGAATATTTGACTTTTTTTTTTTCACTTTATGCATCATTAAAATGACTGCTCCCGGAAAACGTCCGTTTTTAAAACTTCTTTTTGCATTGATACATGTCCCCTGGTGCAGAAGCCGGGTTCCCAAACTCTGTTTCGGACAATAACATGGATAATAGTCGTTATAATTAGCACTTTAGAATCTGAACGTTCGCATCCATTGTATTTAATAGGGTTCTAATGTTCGTGCGAACTTTCGGTCCGTTCGCGGGTTCTGGTGCGAACCGAACCCGGGGGTGTTCGGCTCATCACTAGCCGCCACCCTTGTCGGCAGGTCTTATAACAATGTCTTTCCTCTCTTCTTCTGTATTTACATTTCTTATGTCGAATAACTTTTAGACAAAAAAAAAAGTAATATAATAGTTTTTGCAGAGTGGTCTTCTAAAATAACATCATAGCATATTGACGCTGTGTGGTTTGTTGCACAGATACAGTAGATATTTATAAATCAAAAAGGAACACGCATTAAGGTGGTACAACTGACTGTTTTCTAATTTTTCTGAGGGACTCTGTTGGTGAGATATCTGCTCTGAAACCTTGTACACACGGCCGAGAATCTTGTCGCAAAAAAAACGTTATTTTTCTCGACGGGTTTCTTGTCAAGCTTGACGAGATTCTTGTCAAGCTTTCCCTGCATACACACTGTCAATCCAAAATCTCATCGTTGTAAAGCGCGGTCACGTACAACACGTACGACGGCAGTATAAAGGGGAAGTTCTATTCCAATGGCGCCACCCCTTGGGCTGCTTTTGCTAATCTCGTGTTACCGCGTGTTAGCTTTTTCTGACATATGTCGTATTAACCCCGTCCTTAGGGGCTGTCGGGCGGGAAAGTTATTTGGCTTGAATGTCATTATGTACTGATTAACTTTTATGTGGGTACTAATCTATATTGTATTTGAATTAAAAACTTTTGAATTTTTGAATTTTTAAAATTTTAATAATTTGTGAAGGGTCAGTATATACATGGCGGTTAGACTGTTCTGTGTATCACTAATATCACCTTGTGATACTACTGCTTGTTAGATGAAGTAATTTGTTTTTAGATAACATTCTGATGAATAGTTTATTCGACTGATCCAAAGGTATGTCATTAAAGTAATCTTTGGTATCAGATCTAGGGTGATATCCGATAACTAATGTTGTGGTAATTATATTTACACGGAAGATTCGAAAAAATGTTTTGTAAAAGTTTTTCAAAAAATGTTAAATTTAAAGTTGACTGTGACATGTTTAATGTGGCAATTCATGGTTAATTTTGTTTAATATATTGTTGCGGTTAAATATATCTGTTTTTAACCACTTGAGACCCGCGCTATAGACAAAAGACGTCTGCAGCGCGGCTCTCAAGTGCTGAGTGGACGTCCATGGACGTCCTGCTGTTTCTCTCCCCCTGCGCGCCGCCGAGGGCGCGCGGCGGGGGAACAGCTGTGCCCGCCGCGGTCACGTGATGCCGATGCGCGTGCCTGGCGGCCGCGATGTCCGCCACGCACCCGTGATCGGCTATGACAGAGGCAGGACGTGGATCTCTGTGTGTAAACACAGAGATCCATGTCCTGTCAGGGAGAGAGGAGACCGATGCTGTGTCCCTTGTACATAGGGACACAGATCGGTCACCTCCCCCTGTCATTCCCCTCCCCCCACAGTAAGAATCACAAATAGGGAACATAGTTAACCCCTTCCTCGCCCCCTAGTGTTAACCCCTTCCCTGCCAGTCACATTTATACAGTAATCAGTGCATTTTTATAGCACTGTTCGCTGTATAAATGTGAATGGTCCCAAAATAGTGTCAAAAGTGTCCGATATGTCCGCCGCAATATTGCAGGCCTGACAAAAATCGCAGATCGCCGCCATTACTAGTAAAAAAAAAATATATAATAAAAATGTCATAATTCTATCCCCTATTTTGTAGGCGCTATAACTTTTACGCAAACCAATCACGATACGCTTATTGCAATTTTTTTTACCAAAAAAATATAGAAGAATACGTATCGGCCTAAACTGAGAAAAAAAATAGTTTTTAAAAAAAAAATTGGGATATGATTATAACAAAAAGTAAAAAAATATTGTGGTTTTTTTTTTAAAATTCTGTCTTTTTTTTTGTTTATAGCGCAAAAAATAAAAACCGCAGAGGTGATCAAATACCACCAAAAGAAAGCTCTATTTGTGGGAAAAAAATGATAAAAATATCATTTGGGTACAGCATTGTATGACCGCGCAATTGTCATTCAAAGTGCGTCAGCACTGAAAGCTAAAAATTGGTCCGGGCACGAAGGGGATTTAGTGCCCAGTTGTCAAGTGGTTAAACAATATTTGACACAATAAACTGTGATGTACTGTATGTGTGACACCTGAGAGGAACAGATGAGTTTTATTCCTCCGGTGTCTCCCCTGTCTGGTATAAATTACGTGGTGAGTGACATCCCAGAGTTATCTCTGTTCCCAGTCGATGCTTGTTACAGGGAAACGCGTCGGTTGGAGAGAATCTTGTGACGTCACCACGCACCAGCTGGCAGTCTGAAAACCCCTGGCTGTGTCTTTGTATCATATTTCTTCACTGTACTTAAGAAATAATTTTATGGAATAAAATTATCATTATTTACTGCATCATGAAGTTCCTTTTCTTCTAAATCTTTTATACCTACTGGATGAGCATTGGGCAGAGTGACTGGAAGGTGGAAATTCACTAAAACGTCTTGCTGTCCATAACGGAGGAGAGTGGCTAGTGTTTGGAGCGGACCAGATGGAGCATCACAGCTGATTACTGTGCATATCAGGCAAGCTTGATCCCTATAATTTGGGGTCCATTGTGTCCAGTAAGAGGCCATCTGGCTTTTTAGCTTACTTCTTCGCTGGGATATAAAGGACCGTGCTATTTCACATTTCTATGTGCTGCACCAGAAGTTGTCTTCATTGTTCCTTCATTGTTATTTAACTTTTTTGTGTATTTTGGGAATTTTGGAACCAATAACCAGAAGTTGTTTTTTTTTTCAAATAATTATTTTTTGGTTCTTTTTGGGACTTTTTTCCACACACCAACAATTGATTCACATAGACCTGTCAGAACCATTGATGTATCTCAGCATAGTGCCTACAAATATGTCAGAATATTTATACTGAAATATAAAAATATTATTGTATTTATGGAAATAGGCAAATCTATGATTTGGGAGATTTACAAATACCTACAGTATCAAGAAATCCAAAATTCTTCATCCGTGCTAGTTTGAAGTAACACAAATGAATATTTAAAATTATATATATATTTATTAACTAAAGTACAGTGCAAATTGAAATCAGGTATATTTCGTGATAAAACAAATAAATGGATATACTTCTACAATCAGAGATAAATGATGGTTAATGTTCAGATAATATTTACATACATTTCTATGCAAGCTCTATATGACAAAGTACATTCACAGTTCAATACTTAAATAATACTTGTACATTTAAAACTTGGTAGCTCTTGTGAAATGTCTCCCGTGACCTCACGGCTTTAGGTAAACACTCTTGTTTACATTATGTTATCTCTTCTCAAAAACCAAACAGTTCTCCTGATTACACTTCTTAAACGTGTCCAAACCAAGTGTCATATTAGGCCCACGACTTGACAATACAATCAAGGCTTATGTTAAATTTAGAGAGAATCTATTTTTACACATACTTCACACCAAAACCATTGTACTACTTAGCTCTAGCTTTATAAAGACAACCAAATTAGGGCATGTGTCTTAATATTTGGAATATAGTTACTTTATACTGCAGTTAAAAATAACCTAATCTCCAACATTAGGCTATATATATTTAAATGGTTTTAGTTATGTGTATGCAAAAACAATTCCATTACCAAAACAGGTAAATAAACAAAATAAATACGTTACCAGGTTAAAGTTCTGTGTGTTTGAGAAGCTTCCATTATGAGTTCCACAGGACTCCTTCCAACATTGCTACATGTTTGCGTTCAAGATCTCCCCCTTCCAGCTTCCTTCAGATGTAGACCCCCGAGAGAGATCTTTTCAGAGAGTGAGTTCCCCAGACCTCTTTTCAGACCAAGCTTTCTCAGAGATAGAGTGAGAGATCCCTTCGGCTTTTCTTTCCTCCCGAGAGATCCTTGCACACTGAACTCTTCCTACTTTTATCCTACTCCAAAAAGTGGGTGTGTATCTTATTACTAGGTAATTTATGACGTCAAGTGACGATGTGATTGGGTAGGTTGTTAAAGCAACCAAACATGCGGCCATCTTGAACAATGTCATTTTTAACCTGTAGGGGCAGTGGTGTATAAGGAATAATTCCTAATGTTAGGGTCACCGAGGCCTAATAAAATTTATGACCCCCTTTGACAAAGGCTTAGAAAACCCCCTTAATTGTCAAAATCTGTCAAAGATGTGTCAGCCATCCTGGCTCTTTCTTAAATTTATAGTTGAGATATTGTTTTTGATCAACACTACCCTGCATCATTAGCTAATGGTTTTGGAAATTCCTTGAAACTAATCACTGGAATCCAACTCTTAACTTACATTTGACATATACAGCCCCTAATGTCCTTCACAGTTAGGATCTCACATCATAAGATATTATATTTGTAACTTCCTAATATATAAACCCATTTATGCATATATATGGATTACTATTGATTACTAGAACAGATACTTTGTGAAGATACTTAAAAGTAACATTATTTATGATATACAATACCACAGCTTATTTGTGGATGAGCCCTATGGCTCTGAGCTCATGTCTCCCTTATCTATACACAGTCTGTGTAAGCCTGTGCCAATATCCCTTTATCTTGTTTATCTTACTAAGTGTCCAAACCTTTGAATTACAACCTTAGAGATGGTACAGCCAGGCCCCTTAGTGAGACATAAGAACAAGGCCTATTCATGCCTATGAATCTAATTTAAACTTTTAAAGAGAAAATGGCTGTCCTTCTGTTCATAATATACATGAATATGAACAATATGAAAAATACATAATATGCATAACATAAAGGCCTATATGTATATTCTTTTAACCTCAAATGTTCTGACAGACCGATTCACTCACATGTTATGTGTTTTTGCATGATTACTTGCATGATTACTTAATGATGTGACATTATACTTAGTCCATGCGATAGGCTCTGGTAAATTATAAAAATGAAGAAGGGTAGGATTTATCCATAAAGGGGCATTTGGAGAAATCGCTTCTTTGGGATAATGTTCACATCTGAGGCCAGCCTCCCAAGCTCGAATAGTGTTAAGCATTGAAGCAGTCAACTGGTAGGGTGCCCTACGCCCCCTGAATACAAGTACCTTAAAAGAGAAGTATGGGATGGGTTAAATAACTAGTATATATCACATTAGTCACATATCAGCTAATCTTTTTTTCCTACCTCTTTTAGTTTTTACAGCATGTGCACATGAACTTTCCTTCTGCTGGCAAAAATGGTCCATTTTCAGTTTGAAAAGTTCTCAGGGGGTGTGAACATCTCCACCAACACACCAACAGACCCCCTGCCTCTGTGTCCACTCCCCTAAAAGACGTGGCTGTGCTGATAGATAGGGAGGGGGAGGAGGGAGGAGGGAAAGGGAGGAGGGAGCAGCTACCTCTGTGAAGTCTCAGAAACAAGCAGAGGGAGGAGAGCCGACATCAATCAAGCAAAATGACAGGAAAGGGGGTGTATCCAGACTCTATATTCACACCATTGTCTGAATGATGCTGTATGAAATACTGTAGAACCTCCCACAGGTATTTATCTTCATTTGAACAGAATGGGGGCACTTCTGAGAGGGCTGGTGTCAGGGCTGGGCTCAGCCCTTCCTTCTCTGTGCTGGCAGCTCAGCTGTTAGATAATTGCCAGCTTCCATCTCTCCACAGTGATCCACCTGTTGATGATCCGCTCGTCAACTCTGCCTACTTAAGGACTTCCAGTTCATTTGCTCTTCGCCTTCGCCTGTGTTAACATCACAAGAGACTTTCTCCTGTGTTCCAGTTGAAGACGTGCTTGACTGACGTCCCCTCTGGCTACAGATCCTGCTTGCTGTACTACTACCTTTTTTGCTGGCTCTTGGACTTTGGCTTGGCCGACTACCCGATCCGGTTACTGAACTCTGGCTATGTTTTGACTACGCTTACTCTGTTTACCTTTTTATTATTATTATTAAACAAGTGTGATTTAACTGTACTTCTGTCTCGGTCTGATTCATGGTTTCTGACAGTAGGCAAAGGTCATGAATTCAGAAGATGCAGCCAATCCACTTGTTAATAATATGTTTCCCAGATTGGATGACCTGGATCACTGCATGGATCAGTTTGCCACAGCGATACAGACGGCTCGTCTAGAGTCTCCCACTGTGGCCGCTCCGGTAGTCTCTGTGCAGGCACCCGCCTCGAGTATTACCTCTATAAGAGGTATGTCTGGTTTTGCCCCGATTCCCCAGCGATTTGGGGGCGATCCAATCCAATGCAGAGGTTTTCTCAACCAGGTTGAGATATATTTTGAGATGCTGCCCCAGGCGTTTCCCACGGACAGAAGCAAAGTAGGTTTTGGGATATCTTTACTTTCTGAGAGAGCCTTGGCCTGGGCAAACCCTCTATTGGAGACGCAAAAACCCGTGGTCCTGAGTTACCCAGAATTTGTGGCTTCCTTCAAAAGGGTATTTGACGTTCCCGCATGCTCCGCTTCTGCTGCCAAGAGCCTCATGTCCATCAAACAGAGTACGAGAACTGTTGCCGATTACGCCATTGAATTCCGTACCCTGGCAGCAGAGGTTGCTTGGAACAATAAGGCCCTCATGGCTGCTTTTTCTCATGGTCTCTCGGATAACATCAAGGATGAGATAGCAGCCCGAGATATACCCACTGAGCTGGAGAAGTTGATCACATTTGCCAGCCTCATTGACTCCAGACTCAGAGAAAGACCCTCTGTTAAGGAGCGCTTGCGGAAGCCTCCTGTACGTTTGTCTCCAAGCTTTAAAGTCCCACCCTTGCCTCCCACACCTCCCATGCCTCCTGGTACCGAGTCGGTCTGTGAAAATGAACCCATGCACTTGGGCTTCACCCGTCTCTCTGCGGATGAGAGAGCCCTTAGAAGGAGAGAGAGATTGTGCCTTTATTGTGGCCAGGCTGGTCACTTTTTGAAGTCTTGTCCTACCCGTCCAGGCAATGCCCGAACCTTGAGGTCCTGTCACGGACAGACCTTAGGTGACGTTGTTTCGTCTCCAGTTTCCCAGAAGGATAAGCCCCTGTTTTCGGTTACCCTGTCTTGGGCTGAGACGTCCATCGAGATACAGGCTCTAATTGACTCCAGGGCTGCAGGCCTGTTCATTGATGCTGCCTCTGTGTCTAAGCACTCGATTCATTTTTAACAAGGTACATGTAACATGTTAACAACGTAAAATGCTAACATGACCTGTGTGCAAATATCCTTTATAAAATAAATAAAAGTGAACCAGCGTTAAAAAAAAAAAAGTAAAGTTTAGAGGTGCGCCTGTTCATCTTATGCAAATGCATTTACGTTACTTGACATTTACTAAGATTTTGCCGGCGCAGTGAACCAACGCACTTGGTCGTGCGCAAATGCCGCTCGCGCATGCGCCGTGCACAAAAAGACCTCACGCAGTTCTAAACGTACTTGCAGGCTCAGCAGGCTTGTTCTTTAAAAATTTGTTTCTCATTCTATTTTGACCAGATTTGTTACTTGGGCAGTTATCACTATACTTCCTCACATCACCCCACATCACCCCATAATATTGGCACTTCCAGCTTCTTTATATTTTGATTTGAAGGTGCCGTGCGCCAGGTCCATAGTGGCGCACCTTGCGCCTCCTCCTGTGCGCCGAGAGCACTTTAGTAAATGGGGAATAGCGCTGCGTTACCGGCGCACCAGTTTCGTAAATACCAAAACTAAAACACTGCTAAAGCGTCGCTAAAACAAGCGCCGCTTTAGCGCTAATGGCCAAGCGTTCCAGTGTGAAAGTAGCCTTAGATAAGAACATGTGTCCTAGTGCCTGTGCTTTATAAAAAAAAAAACAGATTTCTAACTGTTTTCACAGCGCCTCCTGACACTGACGTGTCTCCTCTGCTCTCTCCCCCTCTTCCCCCTCCTCACTAACTGACGTCAGCAGGAGTGCTTGGCCCCGCCCACTGAAGCTGTCAGATGGGCAGAGGAGAGAGCCGAGGAGTCATGTGAGCACTGGGAGGTGCTGTGAAAACAGATAGAAATCTGTTTTTTTTTTAAAAAGCACAGGCACTAGGACACATGTTCTTATCTAACAGAGGGGATGGTATGAATCTAAAATAGTGTCTTAATCCCAGGTTCACACTGGGCTGCGGGAGTGAAGCCGTGCGAGTTCAGCTGAACTCGCACAATTTCACTCCCGCTGACAGTCTTGATTTCAGCCGCGATTACAAAGACATCTGACACAGATGTCAATGTAAATCGTGGCCGAAATCGCAAAAAGTAGTACAGAAACTACTTTTTGAAATCGGTGCAGCGCCGCAGATGCGGCGTCGCACCGATTAGGACGGTGCCATTGCCCGCAATTTCCGTCAAATATCGCCGATTTGACATGCGATTTGACATGTCAAATCGCATGTCAAATCGCACCAGTGTGAACCAGGGCTTACAACCACTTTAATTAAACAAGCTGAAGTTAAAAGCTGATTGACTACCATGCACAGCTGCACCAGATTTTGCAGACTCCAGCTTTAGTAAATCAACCCTACGGTCTATTTGCCTTTAGTAAATCCATCTGTTTCTGTAAAGCCAGGTCATCATGGACCTACTCCCTGAAACTGTCTGGGCTCACAATACTACTAGTCACACTCACATTTCATTACATGATAGCTAATCAGTCCAAGAGAAATACCAATAAATTAAAAGACTCATCTTTTTGTCTGGCGCTCCTTCCATGTATGCAAATTTTTTTTTGGTAACCTGCTGGGGTACCCACTGGAGGGTAGCCTTTTCTGTCGTAAGCGGCTTAACCCGTGTCAGTGGGCTCTTCAAATGTTTTTTGCCCTCTCATTACTTCATATAAACTTATATCAATGTCCCAGCGCCTCTTGTATGTCTTTCTTTTTCGTACATCACGGGACACAGAGCGACTTAGTCATTACTAATGGGTTATATAGATTACCTTCAGGTGTTGGCACTGGCCAATTCCAAACCGGAAGTACCCTCCCCTATATAAGCCCCTCCCACCCGGGAGCACCTCAGTTTTTTGCCAGTGTCTAAGGTGTTGGCCAAAGAGTAACATGTGTTTTCACTGGGCTTGCGTACAGGTTCTTTTGGGCCTTAGTAAGCTGTTCCGGATCCCACCAAAAAAGCTTCATAGCTAAACGGTCGGTACCCGGGCCTTGCAGCAGAAGAGCAAGGTTTTGCCTGTAATGCTTCTCTTAGGAGGGCTGGACCCTGGGATCCAGAGCTCTGGTCATACCCACGACCAAGATGTTGTCTGTGCAGGGTGCTATACAGGTCCAGGGGAGTGGAATCCTTGGGAACCCGGTCCCTGAAGGTTTAATTACAATGCCTGCCGTGATAGGTGAAGTTTGGACTTCTGTGGACCAAACAAAGTCCTGCGGCGGGGATCAGGTAAGTGGGGGCCCCCAGGAACTTGGTTCTATTGGGGGACCCCCAAGCCTAATTTGTCTTTCTGTCTGTTACCTAACGGTATTCCCGCTAAATATCTGTGTTTGCCTGTAACTACTGAAAATGTAAAATTTTAATAGTAGTCAAGAAAAAAAAAAAAAAAGGGGACCGCGGTACCTGTGTTAAACCACTAGAGGCCGCTGTAGTCCATTTTTCTTGTCATGTGGATCTTTGGTTTTCTCAAGTCAAAAGATCCAGGCAGCTGGTAAGTTTCTCTGTGGGAATCCACTTCCTCTGCCCTGTTGCTGCGCTCATCCACCGCACAGGCCCTCCGGCAAAAAGGGCCCTGGCTCCTAGTCCCCTGTTTGATTTCGAAAAGGGCGCCAATGGCGCACGGGCGCGCGCGCGGGCGCGTGCACGCGCCTCCTATGAAAAAAAAAGGGGCGGGGCGGGTGGATGACGCTCGATGCGCGCCGCGGCGCTTCTGCGCATGTGCGGGCGTCCCAGCATAGTTAAAAGACACAGTACAAGTGTCAGCTGGATGCAAACAGAGCTAGCAACAAACAGTGGCACACAGAGGCGGTTGATGCAGGCATCCCCATAGAAAGGCACTTTAGTGGACACCAGCTGGTATATAGCAGCACCTGTGTTAGACTATTACCAGCAAAATTGGTGTATGACGACGGGAATACCTCAGCTTTGTGCTTAAAGGATATGTCGTCCAGACGCTCCGGAAATAGATCTTCCAGGAAGCCAAAGGGGTCTCCATCGGGCTCTGAGGATATTGGGCATGCTTGTACTGCACCAATCTCCCCTGAGAATTCAGAGGTCAGTAGCCGTAGAAACCCCGCAGGAATGCCTGGTGCTGCGGCTGTCCCCAGTCCACCTGCTCCTGTATATATAAAAGAGGAGGTTTTATCCTCAACTCTGGGAGGATTGGAAGAGAGATTAACAGCATTGATCGCTGCTTCCCTGTCTCAGGAAAAGCGCGTCCGATCTCCGTCTCCTCCTTCAGAGTGCCTGTTAGTGGAGGAACAGCCCCACACAGAGATCGACCTACCTGAAGGGGATCAGGATGAGGTTGATTCAGTTATGGAGGAATCAACAGTGGAAGAACCTTTCTCAGCATCTCAGGCTGAAAGATTATGGGTTCAGTCTCTGACTAATACGGTCCGATCAGCATTTTAAATGCCTCTGGCGGAACCACCATCCACTACGGTTTCCTCGCTGGGGTCGCTAAAAGCTCCCCAGGCTGTCTGTTCCTTCCCAATCCACCCTTTATTAGAAGGGCTTATTTACCAGGATTGGGAGCATCCTGATAAAATATTTGCTCCCCCCAAGAGATTTCCGGTGATCTATCCCATGGAGGATAAGTTCATAAAAAAATGGAGGGTCCCTACAGTGGACGCAGCCATCTCTTCTGTTAACAAATCACTGACATGTCCAGTAGATAATGTTCCAATGTTCAAAGACCCAATAGATAAAAAAATTGGAGTCTTTACTAAAATCTGCTTTCTCTACAGCAAGCATGGTGACACAACCTGCAGTAGCAGCGATTGGAGTCTGCCAAGCAGTGAAAGATCATTTGAAACAAGTCTTAAGGGACTTACCAGATCAGCAGGCTCTTGCCCTAGCTGACCTGCCTAGAGCCTTGTGTTTTGCGGTGGACGCCATAAAGGATACAATCCAACAGGCCTCCCGCTTTACGCTGTCTATATGCGTAGGCTTCTGTGGCTCAAAAACTGGTCTGCTGAAGCTCCCTGTAAAAAACTGCTGGTTAGCTTCCCATTTCATGGAGAACGCTTATTTGGAGAAGATCTGGACAAATATATCCAGAAAATTTCTGCCGGTAAAAGTTCACTCTTACCGGTTAAGAACAAGGGTAGAAGTCCTTCTTTTAAGAGGCCTACTTCTCCAGTCCCTGGCACATCGGCTGTGAAACAGTTCCGACGGCCTCCGCGGTCAAATCCAGGGGGCAGAAATCAGGGACAATCACAGGGTATCAAGAAACCCTGGGTCAAGAGAGGTACAAAACCTCCCCCTAAGTCATGAAGGGTTGCCCCCACTCAGTCGGGTGAGGGGAAGACTTCAGTTGTTCACAGAGACCTGGCGGGACACCATCAGAGATGGGTGATCTCCGCAGTAAGTCTGGGATACAGGCTGGAGTTAAAAGACATTCCTCCTGCCCATTTTATAAGGTCAAACGTGCCAAGCGATCCCCAGAAGAGTGGATCCCTCCTTCTGGCACTAGAGCAACTATTGCCCCAAGGGTAATCATGAAGGTTCCCTTGAAAGAAAACGGGTTCGGGTTTTACTCGAACCTTGTCACAGTCCCCAAACCAAATGGGGACATGAGGCCCATATTAAATATAAAAGGGCTAAACAAGTTCCTACATATCAGGACTTTTTCGGATGGAGTCGATCCGATCGGTGGCCACCGCCCTACAAGGGCAGGAATGGTTAGCCTCGATCGACATAAGGGATGCTTGTTTGCATATTCCCATCTGTCCGGCCCACCAGAAATTTCTACGCCTTGCAGTAGAAGGGCGCCATTTTCAGTTCAGAGCCTTACCTTTCGGTCTGGCCACGGCACCACGAGTGTTCACAAAAATTCTGGCCCTACGATTGGCCAAACTAGGAACACAAGGTGTAACGATAATGGCATATCTAGACGACTTGTTGCTGATAGACCACTCAGTGAAAAAAACTGGTCGTTCACAAGATAATCAAGTATCTGGAATCTCACGGTTGCATTATCAACCGAGACAAGTCAGCCCTAAAACCAGTCAAAAGCCTGGAATACTTGGGGGCTAAGACTGGATTCAAATCAGAGAAAGATTTTCTTACCTCCAGAGAAGGTGTCGTCTTTGAAAGATTTGACCCACTTAGTGGGTACAAAAAAGAAAAACCATCCATACGCCTGTGTATAAGGCTGCTGGGAAAAATGGTGATTTCATTCGAAGCGGTACCCTACGGTCAATTCCATTCAAGGAACTTGCAGAGGGCCATACTGTCAGCCTGGAACAAAAAAGTTCAGGCTTTAGACTTACCAATGTCCCTGTCCCCTTCCGTTCGCAAGAGCCTCCATTGGTGGTTGGTGCCCCAGAATCTGGGAAGGGAAACCCTTCAGTCCGGTTTCTTGGAAGGTGGTCACTACAGTTGCCAGCCTCATAGGCTGGGGGGGGCAGTACTGGAGCAATGGTCTCTCCAGGGCAAGTGGCCAGAAGCAGAGAAGGCCCTGCCCACCAATCTCTTAGAGATACGAGCAGCCCGGTATGCCCTAGTAGCATGGACATCCAAACTCCAAGGGTCACCTGTCAGAATTCAATCAGACAATGCCACAGCAGTGGCATATATCAATCTCCAGGGTGGCACCAGGAGTCGTGCAGCCCAGAGGGAAGCGAATTGCATCCTGGAATGAGCAGAAAGGTATGTCACAGCCATATCCGCGGTTTTCATCCCAGGAGTGAAAAATTGGAGAGCGGACTTTTTAAGTCGCCAGCAATTATGCCCGGGGGAATGGTCTCTTCACCCCGAGGTTTTCCAGGCAATATGCCAGCGGTGGGGAACACCGGATGTAGATCTGCTAGCATCCAGATTCAACGCAAAGGTGGACAGATTTGTGTCTCGCACAAAGGATCCCCTAGCTTGCGGTTCGGATGCCCTAGTGTTCCCTTGGGATCAGTTCAAGCTGATATATGCATTCCCACCGCGATTAATCCGCAGAATCAGGGTAGAAAAGAAACCAGTGATTCTGGTGGCTCCAGCGTGGCCCCGAAGGGCATGGTACGCGGAGATTGTAAAAATGTCAGTGGGAAGTCCTTGGACCCTCCCACATCGTCCGGACCTGCTTTCGCAAGGACCGATATACTACCCTTCCTTACCAGCCCTAGGTTGACGGCCTGGCTATAGAAGCCCACATTCTAAAAAAGAGAGGGCTCTCTAATCCTGTGGTATCTACCATGATCAATGCCAGGAAGCCGTTATCCAGGCAGATCTATTATAGGATCTAGAAGGCGTACATCACGTGGGGTGAGGCCAGGAAATGGCATCCACGTAAGTACGTAATAGGTAGGATTCTGGACTTCCTACAGTGGGCTGTACATAGGAAGCTTGCCTTGAGTACTATCAAGGGTCAGACGGCCTTGTCAATATTTTTTTCAAAGGCCCTTGGCTTTGCACTCATTAGTCAAAGCTTTCATACAAGGAGTGATGCGTATTAGCCCTCCGGTTAGTATTCCCATATGTCCATGGGACTTAAACCTGGTTCTGTCGGTTCTACAGAAACAACCATTTGAACCATTTCGGCACATTTTCTTGGTTCTTTTCACCAGGAAATTGATTTTCTTAGTAGCCATTTGTTCGGCTAAAAGAGTATCAGAACTAGCCGCCTTGTCCTGTAAGGAGCCATATCTGGTTGTCCATAAGGACAGAGTAGTATTACGTCCTCATCCAGCCTTTCTTTCTAAGGTGGTATCGAGGTTTCATTTGAACCAAGATGTGGTTCTTCCTTCTTTTTTCCCCAAACCTAGCTCGGTAGAGGAAAAGTTATTACATTCTTTGGATGTAGTAAGAGCAGTTAAAACTTATCTGAAAGCCACTGCTCAGATTCGCAGAACGGATTCTTTGTTTGTTCTGCCGGAAGGCCCCAGAAAGGGTCAGGCAGCATCAAAATCTACTTTAGCCAAGTGGATTCGACAGGTCATAATACAAGCCTATGGCTTGAGAAAGAGACCGCCTCCGCTCAAAGTTAGGGCGCACTCCACAAGAGCAGTTGGAACTTCATGGGCAGTGCATCACCAGGCCTCCCTGGCTCAAGTATGTAAGGCCGCGACATGGTCTTCGGTACACACGTTTACTAGATTCTACCAGGTAGACGTTAGAAGTCAGGAGGATGTCGCCTTTGGGCGCAGTGTGTTGCAGGCCGCAAAAGATCCTCATGCCTGATGGCGCCCAGCTTATGTATCCCTCCCCTCATTTGGCATTGCTTTGGGACGTCCCATTAGTAATGACTAAGTCGCTCTGTGTCCCGTGATGTACGAAAAAGAAAAAGGGATTTTTATAACAGCTTACCTGTAAAATCCTTTTCTTGGAGTACATCACAGGACACAGAGCTCCCACCCCTCTTTTTGGGACACTTATTGCTTGGCTACAAAACTGAGGTGCTCCCGGGTGGGAGGGGCTTATATAGGGGAGGGTACTTCCGGTTTGGAATTGGCCAGTGCCAACACCTGAAGGTAATCTATATAACCCATTAGTAATGACTAAGTCGCTCTGTGTCCCGTGATGTACTCCAAGAAAAGGATTTTACAGGTAAGCTGTTATAAAAATCCCTTTTTTTCATTGCAGTCCAAGAGAAAAGCCTGCGAACCATTGCCACCAAGGGATAAAAACGAAGGACCCATGACTTTAACAAACCATTTTAACCCCTTGCCAACTGCGCTATAGCCAAATGACAGCTATAGCGTGGACAGCTAGTTTGGGGAGTCTGTCATACAGTTATAGACAAAATTGTTGGCACCCCAGCAATTTTTCCAGAAAATCAAGTATTTCTCACAGAAAAGTATTGCAGTTACACATGTTTTGCTATACACATGTTTATTCCCTTTGTGTGTATTGGAACGAAACAAAACAAGGGAGGAAAAAAAGGATATTGGACATAATGTCACACAAAACTCCAAAAATGGGCTGGTCAAAATTCTTGGCACCCTTAACTTAATATTTGGTTGCACACCCTTTGGAAAAAATAAATGAAATCAGTCACTTCCTATAACCATCAATAAGCTTCTTACACCTCTCACCCGGAATTTTGGACCACTCTTCTTTTGCAAACTGCTCCAGGTATCTTTTTTTGGAAGAGCGTCTTTTCCCAACAGCAATTTTAAGATCTCTCTACAGGTGTTCAATGGGATTTAGATCTGGACTCATTGCTGGCCACTTTAGAACTCTCCATCGCTTTGTTGCCATCCATTTCTGGGTGCTTTTTAACGTATGTTTGGGGTCATTGTCCTGCTGGAAGACCCAAGATCTCGGACGCAAACCCAGCTTTCTGACACTGGACTCTACAGTGCGACCCAAAATCCTTTGGTAATCCTCAGATTTCATGATGCCTTGCACACATTCAAGGCACCCAGTGCCAGAGCCAGCAAAACAACCCCAAAACATCATTGAACCTCCACCATATTTCACTGTAGGTAGTGTGTTCTTTTCTTTGTAGGCCTCATTCCATTTTCGGTAAACAGTAGAATGATGTGCTTTACCAAAAAGCTCTATCTTGGTCTCATCTGTCCACAAGACGTTTTCCCAGAAGGATTTTGGCTTACTCAAGTACATTTTGGCAAACTGTAGTCTTGCTTTTTTTATGTCTCTGTGTCAGCAGTGGGGTCCTCCTGGGTCTCCTGCCATAGCGTTTCATTTCATTTAAATGTCGACGGATAGTTCGCGCTGACACTGATGCTCCCTGAGCCTGCAGGACAGCTTGAATTTCTTTGGAACTTGTTTGGGGCTGCTTATCCACCATCCGGACTATCCTGCGTTGCAACCTTTCATCAATTTTTCTCTTCCGTCCACGCCCAGAGAGATTAGCTACAGTGCCATGGGTTGCAAACTTCTTGATTATGTTGCGCACTGTGGACAAAGGCAAATCTAGATCTCTGGAGATGGACTTGTAACCTTGAGATTGTTGATATTTTTCCACAATTTTGGTTCTCAAGTCCTCAGACAGTTCTCTTTTTCTCTTTCTGTTGTCCATGCTTAGTGTGGCACACACAGACACACAATGCAAAGACTAAGTGAGCTGCTCTCCTTTTTATCTGCTTTCAGGTGTGATTTTTATATTGCCCACACCTGTGGGTTTAAAGGAGCATCACATGCTTGAAACAATCTTATTTACCCACAATTTTGAAAGGGTGCCAAGAATTTTGACCAGACCATTTTTGGAGTTTTGTGTGACATTATGTCCAATTAGCTTTTTTTCCTCCCTTTTTTTGTTTTGTTCCAATACACACAAAGGAAATAAACATGTGTATAGAAAAACATGTGTTACTGCAATACTTTTCTGTGAGAAATACTTGATTTTCTGGAAAAATTTCTGGGGTGCCAAAAAATTTCAGCTATGACTGTATGACAGCCTCCCCAAACTAGCTGTCCACGCTATAGCTGTCATTCAGCTATAGCGCAGTTGGCAAGTGGTTAAAATGGTTTGTTAAAGTCATGGGTCCTTCCTTTTTATCCTTTGGTGGCAATGGTTTGCAGGCTTTTCTCTTGGACTGCAATGAAAAATAAAGACATCCAAGAGGCGCTGGGACATTGATATAAGTTTATATGAAGTAATGAGAGGGCAAAAAACATTTGAAGAGCCCACTGACTCGGGTTAGGCCGCTTACGAAAGACAATTCTATCCTCCAGTGGGTACCCCGGCAGGTTACCAGAAAAAATTTGCATACATGGAAGGAGCGCCAGACCAAAAGATGAGTCTTTTAATTCATTGGTATTTCTCTTGGACTGATTAGCTATCATGTAATGAAATGTGAGTGTGACTAGTAGTATTGTGAGCCCAAACTGTTTCAGGAAGTAGGTCCATGATGACCTGGCTTTACCAGGGGCGGATCCGGGGGGGGGCAACAGGGCAATTGCCACTCCCTGAGAAATTTGTTTTAGTTGCGGAATTCGTGGGTGCTAGAGAGTCTGAGCGGGCGGCTCTGAGAAATTAGTTTTAGTTGCAGAATTCGCGGGCGCCGTAGATTCTGAGCTTGCGGCTCTGAGAAATTAGTTCTTGTTGCGGAATTCACATGCGCCGAAAAGACTCTGAGCGGGCGGCTCCACGGCGAGTGAGAGTCAGAGAGTTGGCGGTCAGCTGGTTGGCTCTGTGCTCTGTGGGTGTGCGGGCGGCTGGCCAATCAACAAGCCAGCGGCCCGGGGGAGCAGAGATGACATCATCTCTCACCGCCCGTGCCCGCATTGCATCCCTGCAGTAACTTCCGCCCTCACTGTGCAGGCAGCAGAGAGATTACATCATCTCTCTGCTGCCTGACTCTGACAAGCAAAACACCACCTTAGCAAGTGACAATCCGCAAGGTGTGGCAGGTGAGGTGGCAAGTGACAATCCGCAACATGTGGCAGGTGATGTGAAAGTGACAATCTGCAACTTGTGGAAGGTGACGTGGCAAGTGACAATCCGCAACGTGTGGCAGGTGATGTGGCAAGTGACAATTCGCAACGTGTGGCAGGTGACGTGGCAAGTGACAATCCGCAACGTGTGACAAGTGACAGTCCACAACGTGTGGCAGGTGACGTAGCAAGTGACAATACGCAATATGTGGCAGGTGACGTGGCAAGTGACAATCCGCAACTTGTCGCATGTGACGTGGCAAGTAACAGTCTGCATCTGGTGGCAGGCAAGTAACATTCCGCAACTTGTGGCAGGTGATGTGGCAAGTGACAATCTGCAACGTGTGGCAGGTGACGTGGCAAGTGGCAATCCGCAACGTGTGGCAAGTGACAGTCTGCAACGTGTGGCAGGCGACGTGGCAAGTGACAATCCGCAACATGTGGCAGGTGACGTGGCAAGTGACAATCCGCAACTTGTGGCAGGTGACATGGCAAGTGACAATCTGCATCTGGTGGCAGGCAAGTGACATTCCGCAACTTGTGACAGATGATGTGGCAAGTGACAATCTGCAACGTGTGGCAGGTGACGTGGCAAGTGACAATCCACAATGTGTGGCAAGTGACAATCCGCAAAATGTGGCAGGCGACGTGGCAAGTGACAATCCGCAACATGTGGCAGGTGATGTGGCAAGTGACAATCCGCAATGTGTGGCAAGTGACAATCCGCAAAATGTGGCAGGCGACGTGGCAATTGACAATCCGCAACGTGTGGCAGGTGATGTGGCAAGTGACAAGCTGCATCTGGTGGCAGGTGACGTGGCAAGTGACAAGCTGCATCTGGTGGCAGGTGACATGGCAAGTGACAAGCTGCATCTGGTGGCAGGTGACATGGCAATCTCTCACCGCCCGTGCCCGCCTTGCACCCCTGCAGTAACTTCCGCCCTCACTGTGCAGGCAGCAGAGAGATTACATCATCTCACTGCTGCCTGACTCTGACAAGCAAAACACCACCTTAGCAAGTGACAATCCACAAGGTGTGGCAGGTGAGGTGGCAAGTGACAATCCGCAACATGTGGCAGGTGATGTGAAAGTGACAATCTGCAACTTGTGGAAGGTGACGTGGCAAGTCACAATCCGCAACGTGTGGCAGGTGATGTGGCAAGTGACAATTCGCAACGTGTGGCAGGTGACGTGGCAAGTGACAATCCGCAACGTGTGACAAGTGACAGTCCACAACGTGTGGCAGGCGACGTAGCAAGTGACAATCCGCAACATGTGGCAGGTGACGTGGCAAGTGACAATCCGCAACATGTGGCATGTGACGTGGCAAGTAACAGTCTGCATCTGGTGGCAGGCAAGTGACATTCCGCAACTTGTGGCAGGTGATGTGGCAAGTGACAATCTGCAACGTGTGGCAGGTGACGTGGCAAGTGACAATCCGCAACGTGTGGCAAGTGACAGTCCGCAACGTGTGGCAGGTGACGTGGCAAGTGACAATCCGCGATGTGTGGCAAGTGACAATCCGCAAAATGTGGCAGGCGACGTGGCAAGTGACAATCCGCAACTTGTGGCAGGTGACATGGCAAGTGACAATCTGCATCTGGTGGCAGGCAAGGGACATTCCGCAACTTGTGACAGGTGATGTGGCAAGTGACAATCTGCAACGTGTGGCAGGTGACGTGGCAAGTGACAATCCGCGATGTGTGGCAAGTGACAATCCGCAAAATGTGGCAGGCGACGTGGCAAGTGACAATCCGCAAAGTGTGGCAGGTGATGTGGCAAGTGACAATCCGCAATGTGTGGCAAGTGACAATCCGCAAAATGTGGCAGGCGACGTGGCAAGTGACAATCCGCAACGTGTGGCAGGTGATGTGGCAAGTGACAAGCTGCATCTGGTGGCAGGTGACGTGGCAAGTGACAAGCTGCATCTGGTGGCAGGTGACATGGCAAGTGACAAGCTGCATCTGGTGGCAGGTGACATGGCAATCTCTTACCGCCCGTGCCCGCCTTGCATCCCTGCAGTAACTTCCGCCCTCACTGTGCAGGCAGCAGAGAGATTACATTATCTCTCTGCTGCCTGACTCTGACAAGCAAAACACCACCTTAGCAAGTGACAATCCGCAACGTGTGGCAGGTGACGTGGCAAGTGACAATCCGCAACGTGTGACAAGTGACAGCCCACAACGTGTGGCAGGTGACGTAGCAAGTGACAATCCGCAACATGTGGCAGGTGACGTGGCAAGTGACAATCCGCAACTTGTGGCATGTGACGTGGCAAGTAACAGTCTGCATCTGGTGGCAGGCAAGTGACATTCCGCAACTTGTGGCAAGTGACAATCTGCAACGTGTGGCAGGTGACGTGGCAAGTGACAATCCGCATTGTGTGGCAAGTGACAGTCTGCAACGTGTGGCAGGTGACGTGGCAAGTGACAATCCGCAACATGTGGCAGGTGACGTGGCAAGTGACAATCTGCAACTTGTGGCAGGTGATGTGGCAAGTGACAATCTGCATCTGGTGGCAGGCAAGTGACATTCCGCAACTTGTGGCAGGTGATGTGGCAAGTGACAATCTGCAACGTGTGGCAGGTGACGTGGCAAGTGACAATCCGCAATGTGTGGCAAGTGACAATCCGCAAAATGTGGCAGGCGACGTGGCAAGTGACAATCCGCAACGTGTGGCAGGTGATGTGGCAAGTGGCAATCCGCAATGTGTGGCAAGTGACAATCCGCAAAATGTGGCAGGCGACGTGGCAATTGACAATCCGCAACGTGTGGCAGGTGATGTGGCAAGTGACAAGCTGCATCTGGTGGCAGGTGACGTGGCAAGTGACAAGCTGCATCTGGTGGCAGGTGACATGGCAAGTGACAAGCTGCATCTGGTGGCAGGTGACATGGCAATCTCTCACCGCCCGTGCCCGCCTTGCACCCCTGCAGTAACTTCCGCCCTCACTGTGCAGGCAGCAGAGAGATTACATCATCTCTCTGCTGCCTGACTCTGACAAGCAAAACACCACCTTAGCAAGTGACAATCCACAAGGTGTGGCAGGTGAGGTGGCAAGTGACAATCCGCAACATGTGGCAGGTGATGTGAAAGTGACAATCTGCAACTTGTGGAAGGTGACGTGGCAAGTGACAATCCGCAACGTGTGGCAGGTGATGTGGCAAGTGACAATTCGCAACGTGTGGCAGGTGACGTGGCAAGTGACAATCCGCAACGTGTGACAAGTGACAGTCCACAACGTGTGGCAGGCGACGTAGCAAGTGACAATCCGCAACATGTGGCAGGTGACGTGGCAAGTGACAATCCGCAACATGTGGCATGTGACGTGGCAAGTAACAGTCTGCATCTGGTGGCAGGCAAGTGACATTCCGCAACTTGTGGCAGGTGATGTGGCAAGTGACAATCTGCAACGTGTGGCAGGTGACGTGGCAAGTGACAATCCGCAACGTGTGGCAAGTGACAGTCCGCAACGTGTGGCAGGTGACGTGGCAAGTGACAATCCGCAATGTGTGGCAAGTGACAATCCGCAAAATGTGGCAGGTGACGTGGCAAGTGACAATCGGCAACTTGTGGCAGGTGATGTGGCAAGTGACAATCTGCATCTGGTGGCAGGCAAGTGACATTCCGCAACTTGTGGCAGGTGATGTGGCAAGTGACAATCTGCAACGTGTGGCAGGTGACGTGGCAAGTGACAATCCGCAATGTGTGGCAAGTGACAATCCGCAAAATGTGGCAGGCGACGTGGCAAGTGACAATCCGCAACGTGTGGCAGGTGATGTGGCAAGTGGCAATCCGCAATGTGTGGCAAGTGACAATCCGCAAAATGTGGCAGGCGACGTGGCAATTGACAATCCGCAACGTGTGGCAGGTGATGTGGCAAGTGACAAGCTGCATCTGGTGGCAGATGACGTGGCAAGTGACAAGCTGCATCTGGTGGCAGGTGACATGGCAAGTGACAAGCTGCATCTGGTGGCAGGTGACATGGCAATCTCTCACCGCCCGTGCCCGCCTTGCACCCCTGCAGTAACTTCCGCCCTCACTGTGCAGGCAGCAGAGAGATTACATCATCTCTCTGCTGCCTGACTCTGACAAGCAAAACACCACCTTAGCAAGTGACAATCCACAAGGTGTGGCAGGTGAGGTGGCAAGTGACAATCCGCAACATGTGGCAGGTGATGTGAAAGTGACAATCTGCAACTTGTGGAAGGTGACGTGGCAAGTGACAATCCGCAACGTGTGGCAGGTGATGTGGCAAGTGACAATTCGCAACGTGTGGCAGGTGACGTGGCAAGTGACAATCCGCAACGTGTGACAAGTGACAGTCCACAACGTGTGGCAGGCGACGTAGCAAGTGACAATCCGCAACATGTGGCAGGTGACGTGGCAAGTGACAATCCGCAACATGTGGCATGTGACGTGGCAAGTAACAGTCTGCATCTGGTGGCAGGCAAGTGACATTCCGCAACTTGTGGCAGGTGATGTGGCAAGTGACAATCTGCAACGTGTGGCAGGTGACGTGGCAAGTGACAATCCGCAACGTGTGGCAAGTGACAGTCCGCAACGTGTGGCAGGTGACGTGGCAAGTGACAATCCGCGATGTGTGGCAAGTGACAATCCGCAAAATGTGGCAGGCGACGTGGCAAGTGACAATCCGCAACTTGTGGCAGGTGACATGGCAAGTGACAATCTGCATCTGGTGGCAGGCAAGGGACATTCCGCAACTTGTGACAGGTGATGTGGCAAGTGACAATCTGCAACGTGTGGCAGGTGACGTGGCAAGTGACAATCCGCGATGTGTGGCAAATGACAATCCGCAAAATGTGGCAGGCGACGTGGCAAGTGACAATCCGCAAAGTGTGGCAGGTGATGTGGCAAGTGACAATCCGCAATGTGTGGCAAGTGAAAATCCGCAAAATGTGGCAGGCGACGTGGCAAGTGACAATCCGCAACGTGTCGCAGGTGATGTGGCAAGTGACAAGCTGCATCTGGTGGCAGGTGACGTGGCAAGTGACAAGCTGCATCTGGTGGCAGGTGACATGGCAAGTGACAAGCTGCATCTGGTGGCAGGTGACATGGCAATCTCTTACCGCCCGTGCCCGCCTTGCATCCCTGCAGTAACTTCCGCCCTCACTGTGCAGGCAGCAGAGAGATTACATTATCTCTCTGCTGCCTGACTCTGACAAGCAAAACACCACCTTAGCAAGTGACAATCCGCAACGTGTGGCAGGTGACGTGGCAAGTGACAATCCGCAACGTGTGACAAGTGACAGCCCACAACGTGTGGCAGGCGACGTAGCAAGTGACAATCCGCAACATGTGGCAGGTGACGTGGCAAGTGACAATCCGCAACTTGTGGCATGTGACGTGGCAAGTAACAGTCTGCATCTGGTGGCAGGCAAGTGACATTCCGCAACTTGTGGCAAGTGACAATCTGCAACGTGTGGCAGGTGACGTGGCAAGTGACAATCCGCATTGTGTGGCAAGTGACAGTCTGCAACGTGTGGCAGGTGACGTGGCAAGTGACAATCCGCAACATGTGGCAGGTGACGTGGCAAGTGACAATCGGCAACTTGTGGCAGGTGATGTGGCAAGTGACAATCTGCATCTGGTGGCAGGCAAGTGACATTCCGCAACTTGTGGCAGGTGATGTGGCAAGTGACAATCTGCAACGTGTGGCAGGTGACGTGGCAAGTGACAATCCGCAATGTGTGGCAAGTGACAATCCGCAAAATGTGGCAGGCGACGTGGCAAGTGACAATCCGCAACGTGTGGCAGGTGATGTGGCAAGTGGCAATCCGCAATGTGTGGCAAGTGACAATCTGCAAAATGTTGCAGGCGACGTGGCAAGTGACAATCCGCAACGTGTGGCAGGTGATGTGGCAAGTGACAAGCTGCATCTGGTGGCAGGTGACGTGGCAAGTGACAAGCTGCATCTGGTGGCAGGTGACATGGCAAGTGACAAGCTGCATCTGGTGGCAGGTGACATGGCAAGTGACACACTCTGGGCTCCCACTGATTCTACATTATGGTGAGTTGAACCATTTTATATTACAATGTAATAATAGAAATAATGCGCTTCAATCATCCTGACACCATAATAACCATGGTGCCGTGATCATTGAAGTGCTAACACCAGTCATTTCCCTGATAAATTGCCCCCCAAAAAAATATTTTCTGGTAGTGCCCCTCCCGAGACTAGACTCTGGGTCCGCCCCTGGGCTTTACAGAAACAGATGGATTTACTAAAGGCAAATAGACCGTAGGGTTGATTTACTAAAGCTAGAGTCTGCAAAATCTGGTGCAGCTGTGCATGGTAGCCAATCAGCTTCTAACTTCAGCTTGTTCAATTAAAGTGGTTGTTAAGCCACTATTTTAAATTCATACCATCCCCTCTGTTAGATAAGAACATGTGTCCTAGTGCCTGTGCTTTTTAAAAAAAAGCAGATTTCTATCTGTTTTCACAGCACCTCCCAGTGCTCACATGACTCCTCGTCTCTCTCCTCTGCCCATCTGACAGCTCCAGCGGGCAGGGCCAAGCACTCCTGCTGATGTCAGTTGGTGAGGAGGGGGAAGAGGGGGAGAGAGCAGAGGAGACACGTCAGTGTCAAAAGGCGCTGTGAAAACAGTTAGAAATCTGCTTTTTTTTATGAAGAACAGGCACTAGGACACATGTTCTTATCTAAGGCTACTTTCACACTGGGACACTTGGCCATTAGCGCTAAAGCGGCACTTGTTTTAGCGACGCTTTAGCACTGTTTTAGCGGCGCTTTAGCGCTGTATTAGCATCGCTTTTGCTGCGCTTTTCGGCCGCTAGCGGGGTGCTTTTTACAATTTAAAAAAAAAAAGTCGTTTTGAGGCGATTTTAAACCGCTTTTCAGGCGCTTTGGAAGCGCTGCCCATTCAGCGCAATTGGCAGGGGCATTTTGGGAGTGCTAAATACAGTGCTCCTAACCCGCCCCAAAGATGCTGCTTGCAGGACTTTTCCTAACGTCCCACAAGCGCACTACCCCAGTGTGAACACCTGAAAACTGCCTCAGTATGAAAGTAGTCTTATAGAGGGGATGATATAAACTAGTTTTAGAGCAGCGGGGAAGGGAGCAGAGTGGCGCTGGTGCCAGCTGACAGGCAAGGGGGGGGAGGGGGGAGGAGGACAGAGGGAGACACAGGAGAGCTGCAGATAGCAGCGGCTGACGAAGGCACATAAACTGACCACAGTGTCAGGGCTCTGCAGCCATGACAAACAGTGGTCAGTTTACAGGGGGAGGGCATAGCCAGGCAGGATCAGCCAGGTATTTCAGGTTATACAGGGGGCCAAATTACACAGCACAAGCACTGTGATGCATAACATGCTTTAAGGGAACAGGAACCATTTTTTTTTTTTTTAGGGTAACACTAAGCTTTGACAAAAAGAAACATGGAAGCTATTGGCAAAGAAGAAGTTGCTTTTTATTTTTACAAATCCCGGGCAGCATTTTTAAAAAATCCTGGAAGTTCTGCTTTAAAAAAAGTCCACCAGGGAAAGCAGGCCCCCACCGATAAAGGTCACGTGCCGTCTCAGGTACTCAAGCTCCAAGATTTCACCAACAAGATGACTTGGGTCTTGAACCAAGGGGATCAAGCCAGTCCTATTGTGGATTAATATTCATTCATTGCCTTAAGTCGTTTACTAATATAGGTAAGTGGTTTAAACTGAGGGTTTTAAAATGCATTTAATAAGTTATGGTAAAAGCCTTCTGACCATTATTACTTTATGTTTTGTAAAGATGATACATACACATTTGTGAATTGTATTGGATGTGTGATTTACCTTTACTTCAGAGTAGTCCTTGGATTGATTTCATATGAGAAATAAGCTGGATTCCGCTAGCATTGTAAAGAAGTGATATGAGCTAGAGACTTCTCATTAAAATTACCAGACCTGAACCCAAAAGCCGCCATGGAGACACATCATGACGCATCTCAGAATACTTGTTGCTAATGCTTGCTTCAGCAAGCAATAGATTTTAGCCAACACACTCCATGTCCTTGTTTTAGGGCCCGTTCTCATTCTTACCAAGCATTATGTTACACATTATGTTAAGGCAGTCCCGGGGGTGAGGACTGACACCTTGGAGTGATAAAGTTACCTTTAGGTATGCATGCATTTACACATCAATATAATAGAAATACCCTTTATGGAAAGCTCAACTACAGCCCAAACTTTTTTTTCTTTATTTTGGTTTTGGTTGGAGTGGTAAAGGATTACATGCTCTGCCAGACTTTTTTTTTGGTCTTTGACTTTATTTGGAGGATCTTTCCATACTTCCCATCTGAATGACACATACAGCTATAAAAACTAGACCTAGGTTTCATTCCTTTAACATGCAATCTGAAAGTAAAAGCAAACATTTTGATAGAGTTGGACTTTAGGTCGTCATTAGGGTTGAGCGAACCCGAACTGTAAAGTTCGGGTCCGTACCGAACATTAGAGTTTTTGGGCACCGGACCCGATCCCGAACAATTGCGTGTATGTTCGGGTTCGGGTCCGGTGTTCGGCGATGTAATGGCGCATTTAGAAAAGCTTCAGGGAGCAGCCAATCACCTTTTGTTTAGCTGGTGTACCCTTAGAAGCCATCATAGCCATGCCTACTAATGGCATGGCTGTGATTGGCCAGTGCAACATGTGACCCAGCTTCTATATAAGCTAGAGGCACACAGCACAGCACGTCACTCTGCTTTAGACAGGATAGGGAGAGGATCCTGGCTGCTGTTGCTTATTAGGGAGAGATTGAAATACATGAGTTAGTCCTGATTCTGCAATTTGAGAGAAAAGATAGAGACAGTGTAGGGCAGGGATATGCAATTAGCGGACCTCCAGCTGTTACAAAACTACCAATCCCATCATGCCTCTTCCTCTGGGTGTCATGCTTGCAGCTGTCAAGAGTCTTGCTATGCCTCATGGGGCTTGTAGTTGTGCAACAGCTGGAGGTCCGCTAATTGCATATCCCTGGTGTAGGGGAAGGTTCCTGATAATGCTTTCAGTGAGAGAGATTTATATAGGAGTCCAGATTCAGAGATCTAATAACTCAGCGATCTGCATAGGTTTACCTGTTTGTGTTGCGGTGCACAGTCTTTTTACACTGCCATGAGCCCAGTGTCAGAGAAAATCTAACTTTTATCTGCAAGCTCAGTGCACCAGCACTGCATATGTTACGTTGAGAGATACACCATTTCCATACTGTGGGTGTATTGTGCTCTTGCAAAAAGACCCATTTAGGGCAAAAAAAAATAAAATTGCAGTGTTTTCTGCATATATGCAAGTGTGAGATTTACAAATTTATATATTTTTCTTGTATTGTGCTATTCCCCAAATTTTTTTTAGGGCAAAATCATTTTTTTTAATAGCGTTTTCTGTATTGCTGTAGGTGTGAGATACACCGTTTCCATACTGTGGGTGTATTGTGCTCTTGCAAAAAGACCCAATTAGGGCAAAAAAAAAAAAAAAAGAATTGCAGTGTTTTCTGCATATATGCAAGTGTGAGATTTACAAATTTATATATTTTTCTTGTATTGTGCTATTCCCAAATTTTTTTTTAGGGCAAACATTTTTTTTTTAATAGCATTTTCTGTATTGCTGTAGGTGTGAGATACACCGTTTCCATACTGTGGGTGTATTGTGCTCCTGCAAAAAGACCCATTTATGGCAAAAAATATATTTTGCAGTGTTTTCTGCATATCTGGAGCTGTGTGAACTAAACAATTTCTATATATTTTTCTTCTACTGTGCTATCCTAAAAAAATAAAAAAAAATTTGAGTAGCATTTTCTGCAGTTTTGTAGCTGTGAGATACAGCGTTTACGTACTGTGGGTGTGTTGTGCTCTTCCAAAACACCCATTTAGGGCCACAAAAAATATTTTGCAGTGTTTTCTGCATATCTGGAGCTGTGTGAAATAAACAATTTATATATTTTTCTTCTACTGTGCCATCCTAAAAAAATAATTGTAGGACAAAAACATCTTTTTTTAATAGCATTTTCTGCAGTTCTGTAGCTGTGAGATACAGCGTTTACGTACTGTGGGTGTGTGGTGCTCTTCCAAAAACACCCATTTAGGGCCACAAAAATATTTTGTAGTGTTTTCTGCAAATCTTTCCCCCCTTACATGCCTTTATGTTGTTGGCTCCTCGCAGGAGGGAGAAAGGCGCACCGCACTACCATCCCGTACCCTCCTGTATAAAGAGGTTGAGCGGTGTACTTGACGGGCCGTGTCCACAGCCGTAGTCAAAACTCCTCCAGAGGATGATTCTCACCTCTACTGTAGGTAGAGGCAAGTCCTTGAATTCCCAGTAAAGTCAATGTCCACACCAGCTGAAACTCCAACTCTGAGTTTATTCTCTCATGGCAAAATAAACTGTACTCGGATAGAAAAGGTTAGAGCAAAGAAACAGGACAGCTTAAGGTGTGGAGGAGGTCCAGGCACAAACGTAGCACATTCACTTCACTGCTTAGGTTTCTCAAACAGTTTTAGGCGCACGGTCTCTGCCACAGACCGTGAGGTTGGTCTATGCCACAGACCGGGTGTACAAGGCCCCTGCCACGGACCTGGAGAACTTTGGTCTCTGCCACAGACCAGGGTGTATAAGGCCCCTGCCACGGGCCGGGTGAATAAGGCCTCCGATACAGTCAGGATGACCTTGAGCTTCTCCTTCTAAGAACTTGCCCATATCAAGGGGAAGACATCTCTCCAGGGAGTCAACAGACCCTTCCTTCACCGTGCCTCCAGCATCGGGCCATCGGAAGGTTCCTTCCTTCCGTGGAACATGGTCCCCTACACGAGGCGGCACCCAAAGACTCCTCGACCCTTAGCGGACTCCAGACGAAGGCTCTGGACCCCAGGCTTTACTCCCTCCCCTAGGCCTCCATTCCCAGCGCAGCAGGAACTCCAGGATGGTACCTCACCCAGGGCTAAAGGTGCCCGAGATGGAACAGGAACACGTGCACCCAGGCTGAAGGCACCTGGGCGCGGACCCCACTGGACATCAGCCCCCAGGCCAAAGGTGCCTGGGGCTCGGACCCCGATCAGGAGGCGTCTGCCCCTATTATATCCTCTCCCGGCATGCACATCAGGTTCCCCACCCTGCTGTACTACTGCCAAGAGGGGACACAAAAGGCACAGCACTGTATCGGTGGTTCAACCCTAGCCTACCATGGCAGCGCCACCTGTAGGCCGCAGGGAACTGCACACCAATACTGTCCCCCGAGGACAAAATGGTCCATGAATCCTACAGAATTAGGGTGTTTGAGCCTATTTACCACTCAAACACTTCCCTTAAATTTAGCACCCCGCTACATTTTTATTTCAAAGTATTTTATTTTCCCACTAGCTTATCCATTAAATTGAATAATGTTTTCCAGAAAGGGCGTATTCTGGGGCATTCCCACCATATGTGTGGCATCGTGACGTTGAGTTTCTGAGGTTCTTAATGATTTCCTGTACCTCTTCTGCTGAAAAGGGGGCCTCCAGCATATTTTTTTATTTTATTTATGTTATTTTAAGTTATTTCCCTATCCACATTTGTTTGCAGAGCACTTCCCATGCTCTTAACAACATTTTGCTGCCATTTGCAACCCTCTAGCCCTTTCCATTACCTTTTTAGAGCCTTTCTAATCCTCAGAAGTTCGGGTCCCCATTGACTTCAATGGGGTTCGGGTTCGGGGTAAAGTTCGGGTCAAGTTCGGTCCCGAACTCGAACTTTTTTCCGAAGTTCGGCCGAACCCGTCGAACCCGAACATCCAGGTGTCCGCTCAACTCTAGTCGTCATGTATCATTTATACCAGCTTGAATACATTTATTATACACGTCTTTTCCTATCTGTCAGTTTACTAACTTCTACAGAGCTACAAATTGTGTGCATGACAGCATGCAGACACCCATACTGAAATGTGCTATATTCACCACAAGCTATTATTCAATGTCTTTGTCCTTAACTGTCCTGCTAGAGGACAACACTGCCCTGCAGGAAGCAAATACTGTATATACCAGGACTATACTATACGTATAAATCTAGAGAATAAAATGTGTTGACCATAGAGACCATATACTGTGGGGTTGATTTACTAAAGGTAAATGGACTGTGTACTTTGCTCCAAAGCTTAGTAAATGAGCAGAAGCTCTGCTGACATCCATCATCCAATCACGTGCAAGCAAAAATGCTGTTTTTTACATTTTTCTTGCATGTGATTGGATATTCTTTGCAAAGTGAAGCTTTACCTCGTTTACTAAGTGCTGGAGCAACTGCACTTTGCAAAGTGCAGAATCTATTTCCCTTTTGTAAATCAACCTTACTATATCATGCAAGGCCCTTTACCTACTTCTGGGATTAATAGCTCCCTTGAATCAAATCTCAAAGGAATAAAGCATATAAAAGACCCATAGTGTTTTCCATTTTAAAATACTTCTTGATTCAATAACTCACATATTACTGTCACTAGGGATGGATTTTCTATTTGGGGCCACCCAGAGTTCTTGCAAACCTCAGGCATTTGCTGGCCCATCCACCAAAGGGAACCTCCAGGTGCAGCTGGAAGTCAATTATTTAGTGGCATTATTATTAGCACCACTAAATGACAACTTCCCACTATGTTGGCCAGAAGCACTTTGGTTGCTAAGATGCAAGCGGCTGCCTGCCTCATCTTTGGTTTACCATAACAGTTAATAATGGTGTTGGAAAAAAGAAAAAAATTACTTGAGGTTCCCTCAAAACATACCAGACCCTTACCCTAGATAGGTGTCTGGTACTATGGATTTTAATAGAAAACGCCATGCAGAAAATAAAAGAAAATAAAAAGGTGGGGTACCCCCCAATCCCAAACCAGACTTTTATCTGAGCATGCAGCCAGGCTGGCCAGGAAAGGATGGAGCAGGAAGCATGCCACCATATCAACATGGTACCTTGCCACCAAGTAATATGTACCCCTTACACATTGAAGCGATAAGTCACCGGGACCAGAAGACTTGCACCCGAGGGTCCTTAAGGAACTCAGTCAAGTGATAGCCAGACCATTGTTCCTAATTTTTATGGACAGTCTACTGACTGGAAGGGTACCCGCTGATTGGAGAAAAGCCAATGTAGCACCAATATTTTAAAAAGGGTAGAGATACATCCCTGGGAGCTACAGGTCAGTTAGCCTAACGTCAACAGTCTGCAAGGTCTTGGAGGGGATGATAAGGGACTATATACAAGATTTTAGTAATAAAAACAGTATAATTAGCAGTAATCAGCATGGATTCATGAAGAATCGTTCTTGCCAAATCAATCTATTACCCTTCTTTGAGGAGGTGAGCTGCCATCTAGATAAAGGAAGGCCCATAGATGTGGTGTATCTGGATTTTGCAAAAACATTCGATACAGTTCCCCATAAACGTTTACTGTACAAAGTAAGGTCTGTTGTCATTGACCATAGGGCATGGATTGAAAACTGGCTACGGGGCGAGTCCAGAGGGTGGTGATAAATGGGGAGTACTTGGAATGGTCCGGTGTGGAAAGCGGGGTCCCCAAGGGCTCTGTACTGGGTCCAATCCTGTTTAATTTGTTCATAAATGATCTGGAGGATGGGATAAACAGCTCAATCTCAGTATTTGCGGACGATACAAAGCTAAGCAGGGCAATAACTTCTGTGCAGGATGTGGAAACCTTGCAAGAAGATGTGAACAAATTAATGGGGTGGGCAACTACATGAAAAATGTGGTTTAATATTGAAAAATGTAAAAAAATGCAAAATACTTTGTAAATATGATTTCAATGTACAAATACCGTACTGGTGACCCCACAATAGGGAAAAAACGTTTCCGCGCAAGGGAATTTAAAAAGACACGGGGCCATTCACTAAAATTAGTAGAGAAGCGGTTTAACCTTAAAGCGGAGTTCCACCCAAAACGTCCTGATTCCTTTACCGAAGATGGCGGCGCCTCCACCCGAGAGCCAAGGGACAGATCGGCTTCGGGTGCCGACATCGCTGGCTCCCTGGACAGGTAAGTGTCCATATATAAAAAGTCAGCAGCTGCAGTATTTGTAGCTGCTGACTTAAAAAATATAATTTTCGCCGGAACTCCTTTTTAAACTGGGTAGAGGGTTCTTTACTGTAAGAGCGGTAAGGATGTGGAATTCTCTTCCACAAGCAGTGGTTTCAGCGGGAAGCATTGATAATTAAAAAAAACTCTTAGATTGGCACCTTAATGACCACAACATACAGGGGTATACAATGTACTATTCAACCTTGCCTACTATATAACTATGTAACTATGTGTATCTGATTTTAAGGGCGTAGGTCCCAACTGACCACACGCACTTTTATTGGGGATAGGACAGGGGTAAAAGCAGCAAACAAAGCACTCAATACTAAATGTTGGGTGTAGTAAAATCGCATTGGGAGGGGCTTAAAGGGGTATAGTTTATTGAGACCTGAGCCTACGTTGCTCTGGGTCAAGAGTGCATAAAATGCAGAGTGTAGAGGCCAAAATTAGGTAAAGCTAACCCCTCCACGTCCTCCTCCTTCCCCAGGCCAATCATAGAAATGCTGCTAGAATGATTACCCCACAGCCATGTGAGCTAGGGACACCATTATTAAGGCTAAAAAGAGGGGGTGGGTTTGGGACTTTGAATGCGGTGTATGATGATACAAACATACACCTCCATCCCTGTCACTGGATAAAAGGAGGATGGTTGCGACTTTGAGTGAGATGTGTGTTTGAACAATGGATAAATATTCCAAAATAATATAAAAAATTATTTTATTCATAATGACATAACAAATGGTTAATTCATAATAACATAACCAAGGGCATAGGAGACAGGGTACATTGCAAATATGACCAGCTGATATGAATTATAGCCAAGAAAATCCACATATTGCACATGATAAGTAAACTTCCTGTAAAAGATGGGATGTAGACACCTAAAAAGCTGCATTAAAAAGCTTGACGCGTTTCGTGGATATCGTTCCACTTCTTCAGAAGGAAATGCAGAATGCATGTCTAAAAATAAATAAAAATTCCCAAATTACTTAAAAAAGAAAGGATAGGGGGAGAGGAACAAAGCCAGGTACCCCAAAATGACTGACATAGCAGCCCTGTGAAGGGTCATAAGATGCTGGGAGCTGGAAGTTTAAGGACAGCTGGGACATGTCCCCGTTGGGAGCTGAGGGGACGTGCATCCGCGGACAGCCAAGGCGGATAACCCCACACCCGATGGGAGGACAAAGGGAAAGAAGAGTGTCCAAGAGAAAGGACATGGTGATGCCTGCAGCAAATTCCAATCTGAATGATTGAAAAAATAGGATATAATCAAGGAAATGTGACTTGTACGGAGCAAAACAGTCTATGTGGTGGTGAAAGGGGAAAGAAATGGAGAAAAGCAAAGTAAATAGTGTTTAAGGGCCACCAGAAAGCCTGAAGCCGAATAGAGAGAAAGGTGCCAAGGTCCTGGATCACGACAGACCAATCCTGTCCAGATATGCAGGAACAACCTGAGGTGACAGAGGGAAAAAGAAATCCAAAAGGAATGAAATAAGTGAAGGACAGAGAGAACCCAAGGGGAATGAAAGATAGGATACCTGACGAGTATGGTGGTGAGGCTGGGACTATCAAGTGTCTCAGCGAGTGTGCAGCAAAGAAATGAAGGCCTCCCACATGACTGCAGCGCTTATCAGCCTCGGCCGCCACACATGACGCCCCCAACTCCATGCTGGGTGTGGAGGGGCAGGACATGCCCGACACACGCTGGGGATGAATTGCACACAGCCGGCGCCGCGTCACAGAGGTGACGTCATGCGCTCGGCATGGTCCGTGACGCTGATGCACTCAAGGAGGCCCACTCAATCCCCCAGTGATGAACAGGGAGGAGAGGGCAGGCCCCGAGCGTGCATCACAGCTCCCAAACCAGAAACAAAACAGCCAGACACAGAAACAACCAGCTCACATGCCTCCAAGAAAAAATTGTATATATAAGTGGAGTCCCACTCCCCCTCTCGCCTATTGTGAATGGCTTGTGTCTAGGGGTACCTGAGAGAGGAGAGTGCAGGAACACTACGCCAAGCTCTCCCCTCGTATGTGTATGAGGGTTGAGCAGAGTCACTTGACTTACCTCCGGGTCTGTTCACTGCATACGAAGCCTTAGTTGTTCTGTGGAGATGTGTCTGCCAATAACATAGAGCCCCACACCTATCGAAAGTCCAACACTCCTTTATTTATTTTCTTGCAGGCTGAACACAATAAGTTGAACTTTCTGTTATGAACAAACAGGGGTGTAGATACGAGTAGGCCCAGGCACAACTGAACTCTCCTATTCCTTTGCTAGCGAATAGGCCTGGCGCACGGTCTCTGCCGCCGACCGTGAGTTTTGGTCGCTGCCACCGACCGGATTAACCGTTGAGGCCCCTGCCACAGGCCTAATAGCAGACCTCTGCCACTGACCTGAGTTGAATAGCTGGACCGCTGCCACCGGTCATAGAACATGAACCACCTTCCTCTTTGAACTTGGCCCCTGTTTGGGAGGATATCCCTCCAGGCGGTCTCCAGAGGTTCATCCGGCACTGGCAATCTGCTGCACCAGGTCTTTGGACGAGTCCCTCCTCCGGTCCCTTACGCCACTGGATTCGGGTGCCCCACTCCCCGGGGGCCCCCTAGGACAATCCTTCCCTCGCGGGACCCAGCGGAAGGTACTGGGCCCCAGGCCTCCAGCTGAGTACCTCACCCCAGACTGAAGGTGTCTGGGATGGAACACGAACTCCAGGTGTCCAGGCCTAGGCCGCCTGGATCCCGACCGCGAACAGCAGCCCTCAGGCTGAAGGTGCCTGGGACTCCAACCTCTTGGCGAAGATGTCCGCCCCCTTTATACCCTCTCCCAGGATGCACGGCGGGTTCCCCGCCCCGCCGTACAACCGCTGCGAGAGGCCACACAGGGTACGGCACTCCAGCGATGGTTCAACCCCGGCCCAAAGTGACAGCGCCACCTGCTGGGCCGCAGGGAACTATACATCACTGGTGTCTTCACCAGAATTTAAAAGTATATACCCGCTACATAAATATAGGTTAATATTAATAATAAATGCAGGAGTGGAAATATTAATGCCTTCCACAAAAATGTACTTATCATGTGCAATATGTGGATTGTCTTGGCTATAATTCATATCAGCTGATCATATTTGCAATGTACCATGTCTCCTATGCCCTTGGTTATGTTATTATGAATAAACCATTTGTTATGTCATTATGAATAAAATATTTTTTTATATTATTTTGGAATATTTATCCATTGTTCAAACACACATCTCACTCAAAGTCCCAACCATCCTCCTTTTAACCATTATTAAGGCTGAGAAGAAAACAGAGACACATTCTTTTAATGAGGACTAATTTGGGGGCACTTTTTTTCTGGTTACAGCCCCCTAAAATCCTGGAAGTCTGCCATACAGAGAACATCTCATTGAGCTGGGACAGGTAGGTATATTACTTAGAGGAGAAGTCTGGGGACACTCATAGAACCCCGAAAGATGTAACTGCACTTTAAGTCTTTCTAAATTGGAGACTGTCACCCTGCCATAACCGGAGACTAATTTGGGGGCACTTTTTTGCTGGTTACAGCTCCTCCCTAAAATCCAGGAGGTCTGGTTACCCCGTCATACAGAGAAGATCTCATGGAGATGGGACAGGTAGGTGTATGACTTAAGCCTCGTACACACGGTCGGACTTCCATCAGACTTTTCCGTGGATTTTTGTCCAAACGGAGTTGGCCGGGCACACCCATAGCATACACACCACAGGACTTTTCTGCAAACTTTCTTAAAACTTCTTACAACATCACTTGTTTTTTCTGCTCTTTTCTGATCTTTACTGCCACCCTTTGGTCAACTTCTGCTATTGTTGGTTGATTTTAACATTGGTTGTTTTGTCCATCGGACAAAAGTCCTATGGTTTTCTGTACACACAGTAGGACTTTGCTCCATAGGACTTTTGTTGGCCAAAAGTTTGTCCGTTCGCAGACCCAAATTTTGTCTGATGAAAACAAAACCAAACTCAAAAAAGTTTGTCCGATGGAGCGTACACACGGTCGGATTGTTGGTCCAACTTGCTTAAAACTAAGTTTGCTGGGCAAAAGTCCGACCGTGTGTACGGGGCTTTAAGCCCTGTACACACGGTCGGACTTTTGCCCAACAAACTTCGTTTTGAGCAAGTTGGACCAACAATCCATCGGACAAACTTTTTTTGTTTGGTTTTGGATTTCATCGGACAAAAGTTGGGTCTGCAAACGGACAAACTTTTGCCCAACAAAAGTCCTATGGAGCAAAGTCCGACCGTGTGTACAGAAAACCATCGGACTTTAGTCCGATGGACAAAACAACTAATGTTAAAATCAACCAACAATAGCAGAAGTTGACCAAAGGGTGGCAGTAAAGATCAGAAAAGAGCAGAAAAAACACGTGATGTTGTAAGAAGTTTTAAGAAAGTTTGCAGAAAAGTCAGAGCGTGTGTATGCGATGGGTGTTCCCAACCAACTCCGTTCGGACAAAAAACCACGGAAAAGTCCGATGGAAGTCCGACCGTGTGTACAAGGCTTAAGTGGGGAAGGCTTGGAGCACATATAGCAACCCAAAAGGTGTAACTCCACTTTAAATGCCATTGTGGCTTAATAAATTAGGACCTATGTGCTGACGAACTTGAACATACTTTTGAAAACTGAACTATGAAGACACTTCTGCATATTAATAGGAGAGCAAAATGTTGTGAAAATGTGTTAAGTGATGTAACACAGAGTAACCAATCAGATTTTAGTTTACTCGTGAAAATTATTTCTGATGCATACCATGGAATACTGCACTTTGTACGCCATCATTGCTGTTATGGGAAATGAATGTGTCATGCAGTACTTGGCTCAATTTCAATACAGGACTAATCAATGATTTCTGTAAAAGCTTTGCTTAATGAAATAAAACAACCCTAACCATTCTCCTATCTCACTGCTTTTACATTTCCTGTGGAAACCAAGAAACCAAACTGCAAAGGGAAACTTTGAAATAACTATTTCTCATTAGGCTTATATCTGCTTCTTCTAGACAAGCTTCAGTACTTTACACCTTAACACCACATCCTGTCCACCATCTCTTGTTCACTACACTATATTTAGCAAGCTAAGCTCATATAAGTTGTTTCTTAGTGAATCAAAATGCAAGGTTAAGATTACTGGGTGGCTATATGTGCATATATCGCCTTTTTGATCCTCCAGTATTTAAGATTGCCATAATTTGTTTTACCTTTTTTTAATTATGATTCCCTTAAAGTGGTTGTAAACCTCTGAAATGAAAAATGAACAAAACCTATCCCTCTATAGCAGGGGTCTCCAAACTGTGGCCCGAGGACCAGATGTGGCCCTTTGCCAGCCTTTATCCGGCCCTTGGGGCTCTATTCTTCCCACTGATATGAGGCACTATTCCTCCCACTGACAGCCAACCAGAGGACACAATTTCTTCCTCTGGTACCAATGATGGGATTCTATTCCTCCTACTAATAAGGGCATAACTCCTCCTCCTACTGACCACCAACCCTGAGGCCATTATAATTCTAACTGATGTCGGGCCCGGGACATTTTTTGCCCCCCGCTGGGCACAATACGGCCCTCCAGAAGTCTAAAGCACAATAAACTGGCCCTTTGTTTGAAAGGTTTGGAGACCCCTGCTCTATAGTATTTACTTACCTTGATCCAAAGCACCAAGTGCTCCCAACTGTTCCTGATTTTGATGGACTGTCCCATATTCAAAGTCACTCTGTGACACTTAGTGACAAAGTCACTCTGTCCCCCTTCCTCATTAGTCCATCATTTTGGTCTGATAGACTGTATGTACACTACTAGTATTAAAAATGCACTATTTATCTATCTGTAGCACTGCCCTGTAGGGATTGCTGTGTGTGAACTTCCCTGGGCCTCCCCCTGATTTTCTTGCTGCAGTTAGTAGGTGTTTTCACACAACAAATGGTACTCTCATCCACTTGTTATCCAATAATCAATCCAGGGTGTTTGGTTTTTTTGGTATTTATTTTTGGAACTCGGATAGGAAGAAAGGAAAAGTGGGATACTCCAACTGGAACTATTTACAGTTCTTTGCTTGCTCTGGCAGTAGACTTGATGAAACTGTTTTATCTCCAGGACTCTCACTAGCATCCCCTTTGACTGACACCCATCCACTGACTCTACTAGCTGAAGAGATGGCCCTCACAGGACATGCCCCATGACACTGATCTGTACTCACAGTAGGTAGAATCAGATCCTTTCTGGTGTGTCTCCCTTCCAGTCAACTTTGAAGGACATCTGGGTTGCTACTTTACTTGGATTCAGGCCCTCAGGTCAACCACCTGAGGCCACGTGGCAGCCTGTGCAGAGGAAGGGCAGCCTCCACTTCCCCCAGGGACTACACTCTCGAGCCAAAGACCCCAAGCACATGTGCCCTTGGAATATATACAGTCACCCAGCATGCACTGAGGCACTTTCCTCTGCCAATGGCCAGGGCTGTAACTATGCCTATGCTCTCACTTGTCAGGTTTCCTCAATCTGTTTAATATGCCCCCCTATTGGACCAGTGTGAAACATTCAGACAACATGAGCAACACCTGAGCACCATAAGCAGTCCCCATCAATAGATTCCTGCTCCCTGGTAGGCAGAAAGCATCTAAATTTGCCTGCTATCCTTCCTTGTAAAGCCGAAAGAACAAAAAACTATACTCTCTTCTAGCACCTACCTAGGAGGGTGCTACATATCAAAAAGTGCTTTACAGAGATAAACCTTCCAATTTCTAAACTGTTGCATGTGTAGCACCCTCTAGTAGTGTGCTAGAGAACATAGGTACATTTAAGCAGGCCTGGCTGGTTGCTAGGCCTGTTTGTTTTCATTCTGGGAGCTCCCATTTCTTTCCAGAGGCTTCTAGTGCTTTCTGGAAAGAGAGGTGTGAGGGGAGGTGGAGCCATCTGGGGTGTTTGAGGTGCCCCGACCAATCCCCAATCTGGAATGGCAGGGGGCAGGCCTCCTTAAATACCCAGGGTCAGCCCAGCTGGGGAGGAGTGAGAGGGTGGAAGAGCTGAAGTGAGAAGGTGCGGGGCCTTTGAGGGAACTCCCCAGTCTGGGGAGGGTGACCTTGGGCCTGGGCTCAGGTGCAGTCGGGACCACTTTCAGGAACAGATGAAGAGGTCCTGGACCGGAGGCACAGGAGAGAGCAAGGAGAGGACAGTGGGAGAGAGCACTGCTAAGAGACTCCAGGGAGGACAAATGGTCGCAGCCAGGAGGGCTGGTGAGTGAGGCACAGTCAGGAGGAATGTGGAGGCACGCCTGAGAGGACTGGAAGCTTACAGTCGGGGATGGGTGCAGAACCAGAAGTGTGGACTGTGGTGGAATGGGGCAGTGGAAAGAGGCAGCTGCAGTCAGGAGGGCTGGCAGGACCAGAAGGGGGCTAACTGGGATCACTAGCCATAGTTGGGGCAGCTGGCACAAGGACTTTTCTGCTACACCATTGGGGCCTGCGGTCCCAGCCTGAAAAGGGAAATTGCTGAGGCTTGGCTGAGTTAGTGTCAGGCCTAACCAGCAAATAGTGCTAGCTGTTCCTGGAGAACCAAGTGATGTGCTGGAGGTGACTAGAAGTAACAGTCTGCAGCAAGTGATGTGCTGGTGGAGTGAGGAGTGATGAGCTTCAAGCAAGTTTATGCAGGAGGAAGCTGAAGGAGTATGTACAGGGAGTGTACATAGTTGTCCCAAAACCAATTGCTGTTTCTATTTATCCATGCGGGGCATCCCATAGCTCCCATCCTCATCCAAGTTATACCCCTCAAAAAAAGTTCACTGACTGCTTTATGTCCCAAAGTGCCTGAGAGTGAATGCAGGGCTGGGCAGGGTGACAGACAAACCACAATTCTTAGCAGCTCCTACGGTGGTACCACTATACATGTATACATTTCAAAAGCCAATATAAAGGGATAGTAGTGGTAAAAAAGCACTTGTGGGTTTAACTAATCACTTTTATGTAACAGTTTTCCTTGTACAAGGGCATGGCTGGGGGTGTGTCCTATAAATACATACTTTTACTAATAGCGATCCCTCTTATCCACTCTCATACCTCTGCTATCTGCTTGATACTGTACATTTCTTCTCAGTGCTGGGAACCTGATGTTGATAGTTTTGGAGCAAACTTCTGGCATCATGGTGCAGGGCACTTTTTCATAAAATATCCCCTACATCAAAGTGGAGCTACATGCATCTGAGCACCACAAACCAAAACACTATTTAATAAATTGTAAATATTCAAAGCAAGCTCCCCCATCCATTCATGTGTCCATGCTCTATTTTTCTGAGAAATCACTTTGAAAACACTCTCTAGCATTTCTGGCCGTGGCCATCTTGAGTAGGTGCAGATGACTCGTGTAGCATTTATTTCCTGGAATCCATCTGCCCTTAACTCAGGCATGCAGGCAGGAGGGTGTGCTTAGCTGAGAAAACACCTCCTCCTCTCATGAAGACTCCTGGGATGTATGACATCATTTTCCTAGGCCTAAAAACCAGGAAGTAACTGTGGAGTACTGTGATTTATGTGGGGTTATGGATTATGTAGCATGTTATTATAAAAAAAAGTATCTCATGTGAGGTCCTCTTTCACTATCTCCTAAACACTTACCCTCCCTCAGGACTAAACATTTAATCCTTAACCTGTCTCCTGAGATTGATCCTAACCTTATAATGAGCTTTTAATAATTCAGGATATAGTTATAAAAAAATTGCAGAGCTATTCTTCCTGTGTGAATAGGGAAACAAATGTTATCTGGCTATTTTCTCTCTAGGTCAAATACATTTTTAAAAATAAATAGCGTAAATCAGGTAAGTTATGGTTACTAGATGGCGCTGACGGTCATAGTAATTAAGTATTTATTTCCTATGATCATCAGCTCCATCTAGTGCCTATAATGTGGTACAGTACATTCCTAAAGGATGAAGGAAAAGCATGCGACCTGGAGAGAAAATAGCTTAGAAACATTACATTTTGCTTCTATTCACTCAGAACAAGCGTAAATGCAGTTTCACAGGACAGCTCTGGAAAGTTTTTATAAATACACTCTATAATCTCCTCTTATAACTATTATAGCAATTTCTAGCACTCGGAATCCCTGAACCTAACACTACCCAAGCCTTAGGCGGCATTCATACCTGAGCATAGCGTCTTTGAGCATTTTTCACGCAATTTTGGCATGTTTTTTTATCCAGGGCTTTTGAGCTGTGCCATTTCTTTATTAGCCAATAGAAAATAACTATTATCTGTTACATCATTCGTTGCTAGGTATTTCCGCTTTTTTTTGCTTTTCCATTAGCTTTTATTTTTAGTTTTTTATTATTATTATTCATTTATTATTATTTTCTTTTTCATTAGGGTAAGGGCCCTTTCACACGGAGGTCCGTTCAGGTCCGCCTGTCAGTTTTTTAGGCGGACCTAAAACGGATCCTCCATGTACCCCTATGGAGCCACGGATGTCAGCGGAGACATGTCCGCTGACATCCGCTCGGCTCCGCTCCGCCAAAGTGTGACGGAGGAAAACCCTATTTCTCCTTCCGTCGGCGGAGCGGATCGGATGACAACGGACTCTACGGTCCGTCATCATCCGATTCCCCATAGGGGAGAGCGGCGCTCTGACAGGGCGGTCCCTGCACAGTGTGCGGGGACCGCCCAGTCATCCGTCGGCTCAGCGGGGATCAACGGAGCGATCCCCGCTGAGCAAGCGGAGCTTCACGGGGCGGATCTGCACGGATCCGCCCCGTGTGAAAGAGCCCTAAGGGGTTAGAGTTAGAGTTAGGTTAAGGTTATTTATTTATTTTATTTTTTGTTAGAGTTAGGGTGTTATTACTACTACCTTTAGATTGTAAGCTCCACAACCCAGATAGCAAGCAATTGTGCTGCAAGTTTGAAAATTACTTGCTAAGCTATTGCTAGACTTGCCAGGCACAATTGCAGCAAGTCCACATTGTATGATTCCAGATCAACTTTCTTTGCAAACATTCTGCAAGTCTGCTGCAAGTTCTGGTTCAGTTATGTTGTGCAATAGTCATCCCACCACAGGGGTCACTGTGGCTGAATTTTCATGCTGTAGACTTGCAGAGCTCTTGCTGTAGACTCACCACTGCAACTTTGCTCTTGCTAGAGACTTGCCACGCAAATTTGCTACAAATTGAAAAAGTGTCAACTAGAACTTGTACTTCAAGTGCTCAAATTTCCAGTGAAAATGTGCAGCAAATAAACAGACTTACAATTTAACACTATCCCTTCTGTATTGAACTGTATTGTAATTGTACTGTCCCCCTCTACATTGTAAAGCGCTGTGAAAACTGTTGGTGCTATATAAATCCTGTATAATAACACTACTACTACTACTACTACTACTACTACTACTACTGTTGTGTAACGGTTTCAGACAAATGATCAGACTAGTGGTGATGTGCAATTTCTACTTTACTTAACAATGAACTTTAACATAAATTGTACCGGAGATCGCGTGAACACGGGTATACAGTACAGAACATTAATATAAACTGTAAAGAAAGAGGATATAACAATTATACTGCCGTTCAACCAATGTCCACTAGGTGGCAGCAGCGTGTTCTGAGTTCAATCTACAGATAGAATAGACAGCTAAGGAATCTCACGTGTCCAAGATAGTAATCGTTCGTTCAACAGACTGTGAGCTGAGTGGACCTCCTGCTGGCACACACTTCACGCTGGCACTGCTTTCTACTTGCTTCGGGCAGGAGGTTCTGGTGGCTGCAGATAAGGCCAACCCACTTCATGGACAGCTTCTGCAAATGGACTGTAACAGAGTCCTCTCCAGTGACTAGGGCTTGGAAAGATGCTGCGTGTTCTTGTGCTCACTGCTGGTGGCCCGCACACCAGACTTAACAGGGGAGCAGTGCTGGTCCAAGACATTGTGCTGCCTGGTACCAAGAATGAAATGCTGCCCCCCCCCCAAAAAAAAAAAAAATCACGCCCACCAAAAGGCCCCCACATTCATAATTTTATATCATGATCAATTAAGAGGACCTGTCATGGCTCTATACATGTATATAGGAGAATAAAAGGACCCACGATCACTCCACAGAGAGCCAGAATGGGGATCTGTCAATTTAAACAGACAGATCCCCATTCTGACAGGGGAGGAGAGACAGATTTGTTGTTCCTAGTAATTAGGAACAGAGATCTCTCTCCTCCTTCAGTGAGTCCCATCCCCCAGTTAGAAACACCTCCCAGGGAACACATTTAACCCCTTCCCTGCCAGTGACATTTACACAGTAGTATTATAGCACAGATTGCTGTATAAATGTCACTGGGCCCAAAAATGTGTCAAAAGGGTCCAATCTGTCCACCGCAATGTCACAGTCTCGCTGAAAATTGCAGATCACTGCCATTACTAGTAAAAAAAAAAAAAATAATAAAAATACCATAAAATCTATCCCCTATTTTGTAGACGCTATAACTTTTGCGCAAACGAATCAATATACACTTATTGTGTTTTTTTTTTTATAACCAAACATATGTAGAAGAATACATATTGGCCTAAACTGATGAAAAAATACCACCAACAGAAAGTTCTATTTGTGGGGAAAAAAGGACGTAAATTTTGTTTGGGTACAACGTCACATGACCACGCAGTTGTCAGTTAAATCGATGCAGTGCCGTATCGCAATTTTTTTTTATTGAAGTGCAGCTGTGTCCACAGGTTTGCACCTATTCCTCTGGACCCGGCCCAAAGACAAATAGTGTATGGCACTGGCTCGCTTCCTCACGCCAGCCATGGTCCACAGGCTAGGGCAGTATACAGAGAGGCTAACTGTGTAACTGCCTGTCTGTACGATGCTTTACAGGTTGTTACTAAAAATAATATTAAATGCACATTTTTGTACCTGCAAAAAGATCTGCATTTATTTTATTTTTTTACAAAGGTGGACTTGAACCTTCACACCTCAAATCGCCCCAATTCCTGTATTTTCAGGTCTCAGATCACCACAATTCTTTCACCTTCCCACCTCAGATCACCCCATCACTGTATCACCCTGAATGCCTGTTCCCCTCTGCACCTCTGTTCTCCTCAAACTCCCCCACACACATCAGTTCCTCTCTGTACCCCCCTGCACACCTGTCCCCCCCCCCCCCACACACACACACATATATCTGTTCCCCCTCTGTACCCCCCTGAACATCCGTTTCCCCCCTCCCCACACACACACACATATCTGTTCCCCCTCTGTACCCCCCTGCACACCTGCCCCCCCACACATCTGTACCCCCTGCGCCCCCCCCCACACACACACATATCTGTTCCCCCTCTGTACCCCCCTGCACACCTGCCCCCCCCCACACACACACACATATCTGTACCCCCTGCACACCCCCCCCCCACACACACACACATATCTGTACCCCCTGCACACCTTTCCCCCCACACACACATATTTGTACCCTCTGCACACCTGTCATGTCCCCCCCCCCACACATACACATATCTGTACCCCCTGCACACCTGCCCCCCCCCCACACACACATATCTGTTCCCCCTCTGTACCCCACTGCACCCCCCACACACACATGTGTACCCCCTGCACACCTGTCCCACCCCCCCCACACACATATCTGTACCCCTGCACACCTGTCCCCCCCCCCACACACACACATATCTGTACCCCCTGCACACCTTTCCCCCCACACACACATATTTGTACCCTCTGCACACCTGTCATGTCCCCCCCCCCCACACATACACATATCTGTACCCCCTGCACACCTGCCCCCCCCACACACACATATCTGTTCCCCCTCTGTACCCCACTGCACCCCCCACACACACATGTGTACCCCCTGCACACCTGTCCCACCCCCCCACACACATATCTGTACCCCCTGCACACCTGCCCCCCCCCACACACACATATCTGTTCCCCCTCTGTACCCCACTGCACCCCCCACACACACATGTGTACCCCCTGCACACCTGTCCCACCCCCCCCACACACATATCTGTACCCCCTGCACACCTGCCCCCCCCACATATCTGTTCCCCCTCTGTACCCCCCTGCACACCTGCCCCCCCCCACACATATCTGTACCCCCTGCACATCTGTCCCTCCCCACACACATATCTGTACCCCAACCGAACGTCTGCTCCCCCACATATCTGTTCCCCCTCCCCCCCACACACATATCAGTTCCCCCTCTGTACATAGTGCAATGCACTATAAACTGACAGCAGAGTACATTTTTTGTTTCTTGTGAATGGGTGCAGGCTGCAGCACTGAGCTTCCACTATACCTGAGCCAGCGAAGGTGGTGGCTTGCTGCCTGCCTGTCCTCCCACAACAGATCCCAGAGTGCCCAGGAGGAGAGGAGGGGGGGAGGGGAATATCGCGGCAAGCCCGTAGTTACATGATGCAGGGCTTCCATATCATCTACCCCAGCCGGTTCCACTGATCATGCAGCATTTCCGGCCAGCTGCTCCTCATCCCGGCTCTCTCCCCCTAACTTTTCACTGCAGCTGGTAGGGCGGCACTGCAGGCTGGGGATAGAGTGGTCCGTCTGGCGTCCGGGATGTCTTCACAGCCACATAAGGCATGAATTTAAAAAATGCCGGGACCTTTCTCGGCAGAACACTGGCCCTGCTCGTAATCAGATAAGCAGCGGAATGGGCTAGCTGGCAGGCGGGCGGCAATTTGCCGCCCCCTTTAAAGTGCCGCCTGGGACCAAGGTACCATCGGGTCCCATGGTAGGGCCGGCCCTGCAGGGGAGGACCCAGCACCTGGGAACAGCTCACTTGCCCAGTCACTGCTGTCCCATAAGGCAGGATCTCTCTGAGCACAGGAAGCTGGGTGGAGCTGACATTTATATCCCCTGGGCGTGTCCAGGAGCTCAGAGGATTGTGGGGAGTTAAATTAAAGGGACCTGCACCGGAATTTGGACAAAGGGGCATCCCACTACACTACTAATACTAATAATAATAATAATAATAATAAATTAATAAATACACAAATAAATTAAAATCATATACAGTGGAACCTTGGATTACGAGCATAATCTGTTCCAGGAGAATGCTCGTAATCCAAAGTACTCGCATATCAAAGCGAGTTTCCCCATTGAAGTCAATGGAAACAAAAATAATTTGTTCCGCATTGACTTCAATGGCATACAATACCGCATGTGGCCAGAGGCGGGGGGCGCCGGAGAGCCTCGGAAACGGCCGGAAAGGCCAGAGGACAGTTCGGCTGACCTGGGCAAACCTTGGAAAGACTCCGTTCACGAGCCTTTCCAAGGTTTGCCGAGGTCAATCGAACTGTCCTCCGCCTTTCAGTGCATTTCCGAACGGCGACGATTGGCTGCACACCGCTTTGACCTGAATCCTGCTCGTTTTGCGAGAAAACACTCGCAAACCAAGTTAGGATTTTTAGAAATACAGTACTCGTATTGCGAAACGCTCATTAACCGCGTTACTCGCAATCCGAGGTTCCACTGTATAAATAATAAATTCAATAAATTAATACTAAGTAATAATAAACAAATACTTAACCCCTACCCCTAATCCTTCCTTAAAAAAAAAAATAGTAAGAATAAATAACTAAACACCCTAACCCCAACACAAAATAAATAAATTATTATTATTTTATTATTAATTATAGTTGATTTATTAAGGTTAGGAATTATTAATTATTTATTTATGTATTGTTAACCACTTCCTGCCCAGCCTATAGCAGAATGACGACCGGGCGGTGGTTGAGTTATCCTAATTGGACCTTATATGACGTCCGGCAGGATAACAGCCGCCGCGCACCTGTGGGGGGGCTCGCATCGCGGTGATCGGGGGTGCGGTGTGTCAGTCTGACACACAGCTACACCGATCTCGGTAAAGAGCCTCTGACGGAGGCTCTTTACCACCTGATCAGTCGTGTCCAATCACGGCTGATCACGATGTAAACAGGAAGAGCCGTTGATCGGCTTTTCCTCACTCGCGTCTGACAGACGCGAGTAGAGGAGAGCCGATCGGCTGCTCTCCTGACAGGTGGGTCTGTGCTGATTGTTTATCAGTGCAGCCCCCCCTTGAATGCCCACCCAGAACCTTCACTTTAAAAGGGAAGTTTCAGGAAAAAATTAAATTTTAAATAAAGAACTGTGAAGCAAAATAAGGGTAAGTGCCCATCTGCAACCCCACTGTTGCCATGCATGCAGCCCCACCGTTGTCATGCATGCAGCCCCACCGTTGCCATGCCTTACCATTGCCAGGACTGCAGCACCCACATTGCCATCAGTGCAGCCTGATTGATGCCCATATGCAACCTCGGATGGGACAGGGAGGGGGCGGGACGAGCCCCAACAGATTACATACAGCAGAATATGTTTTCTCTGTGGCCTCTTTAAGACAAAGTCCCGCCTCCTATGATGGACAGAACAATCGTCCAATGGCAGCGCAGGAGACAGGACTTCCTATTACAGAGGCCACCGTGCAAACAGGAAATTCAGCTGTATGTACGGCATTTGTCCCGCCTCCTCCCTGTCCTCTCCAAGGCAGCCAGCATGTATATCTTTTGTGGCCCCCAGCGCTCAGGGATTCGTTGGGGGCCACAAAAGGTACTGTTGTCCAAATCACCAGGCGGGCCGTTCAAAACCGGAACGTGGGCCGCCATTGGCCCATGGGCCAGACTTTGGACATGCCTGCCCTATAGTAAATGAGTGTGTAAACTCATCACAAACATAAAACCTAAGTCAGTAATGTCCTGCATATACGTTGGTGATCAATCATGTCATCAATTGAGAACAATCAGCATCAATAACCCATGAGGAACATTCAATTATTATAGTGAAAACAAAAACTATTAGACCTCATGTTCCTTTCAAGGTATCTTCTGTAAACTACAAATCCCCCCTTCCCCCATGTCATGAAAATGAAAAGGACGCATTTGCAGTTCAAATCAGTAGAACAGCCTGAGTGAAAACCATGGCTCCTCTATAGATATACTGAGTGATTGGGCGTAGACATTCTAGGACAGGAAATGTTGGCAGGAATACCGAGTAAAAAATAATGGAAAAAAACATGAAAAGAAGAAAATCCTTCGGGTCTGGTATGGATTTTGAGTGGAACCCCACGCCAATTATTTTTTTTAAATGGCGTGGGGTCCCCTTCAAAATCCATACCAGACCTTTATCCGAGCATGCAGTCCAGCAGGTCAGAATCCATACCAGACCCTTATCTGAGCATGCAGCCTGGCAGGTCAGACAAAATTAGGAAAAAAACTGCATGCCCCCCCCCAATCCATACTAGGCCCTTCAGGTCTGTTATGGATTTTGAGGGGAACCCCATGCCAAGAAAAAAATATATGGCGTGGGGCCGCCCAAAATCCATATCAGATCCTTATCCGAGAACGCATCCCGACAGGTCAGAATAAGGTCTGGTATGGATTTGGGGGGGCCCATGCCATTCTTTTTTTATTTTTGGCACCGGGGTTTCCTTTAAAATCCATACCAGACCCGAAAGGCTTGGTATGGATTTGGGGGGGGGGGGCATGCCATTTTTTACAGATTTTTTACAGCCTTCTTCCCGCCCTGCTCCTTAACAACCAGCTATATACAGTTTATTATGAAGAATAATGAATGCATGTAAAAACGCATCAAAAATGCAACACTTGTGTTGGTGTGGGTCCAGTGAAGTCTATTACACACAAAATTCAATCTACTGCGGGAAAAAAAGTCCTTGACCCTTTCCAAAAACGCATCGGCTGAAAAATGCATAAATGTGAATGTGTGCCATAGGAAACAATATTAAATTGACTTTAGTGTGTTTCTGCAAACTGCAAAACGCACTAAAAAACGCATTGGTGTGAACCTAGAGTTAAAGTCAAAGAAAAGCCTATGGGGGTTGATTGATGAAAACTGGAGAGTGCAAAATCCGGTGCAGCTGTGTATGGTAGCAAATCAGCTTCTAATTTCAGCTTGTTCTTAAGCTTTGATAAAAAAAACCTGGAAGCTGATTGGTTTCTATGCAGAGCTGCACCAGATTTTGCACTCTCCAGTTTTAGTAAATCAACCCCACTGTCTAACTATTCTTAAAAATGTTCCCTTCCCACTCCTCCTACCTATCCTACCTAGCCTGTATAACATTTTTTGATTCACTCCAGTCCAGTCATGTGATCCCTCAGCTCCAGCTTTCCGGTGTCAGAGGGCGGTTGCTGCAGGGAAGAGAAGCGAGGACCAACAATGGCTCCCAGAATTGCTGTTGTGAACCGTTCCTTTATACGGAGCTGTAGGATGAAAAATGCCCCAAAAAACTATTTCCATGGAGTTTTTTTGTCTTCATTTATTCTTAAATAGGTCCATGACTGCTATATTCGTCTTAGGTGTATTCTTGATTTTGCTACTAGATTAAAATTTGTTTCAAAAAAATATTTTACAGGACGAAAGTAGACTGAAGCCATGGCCAGGACCTGATGGGTTAACAGAACATAGGAGCGAGGATTACATCTGGAATGAAAGAGTTGGATTGACGTATTAACATAAAATCTGTTCAGTGACCCCATTCAGTTGGGCTTACCTACATTATATCTGCTTGCATATTATCCAAAAAAATGCTGTTTTACAATGGCAGATTTGTGATTGTCGCTGAATCTCTCTATATCCACTGCTCTCGTAGCGTAAACAATATTAATGAAAGAATTTAAAAGTACTGTCCAACCAGAAGTTATTTTTTACTTTTGGGTGAATACCAGCATCTGGACATATTGTGTAGCTTCTTTCTTATGTAGCCCTCTATTGAGGGGAGTTATAAGAAATGGCTCTACCCAAACAAGATATTGCGCTAAACCAGTATGTAAATAAGAGAACCTGAACCTTCGCTAGGTGAAAGAGTGGGATTGATAATATAAAGTTGGCAGTGCCTCCACCCAGGACAGAGCCTCTGTGAACAGAGAAGATTCCCTTCATGGGAAATAAATCAGTAATTTAAACAAAGTAAATGGAAGCAGAAGAACTACTGTAACCAGCATATAACATGAACCATAAATAAATAGATGCGCACCAGTATAGAAATAATCCACATTTTATATAGGAAGCAAATTTCAGTTTCAGGGGCCGCTGAGGATGATGCAGTGCCTCTCTTTGTGTCAAGGGCCTGAAGACAAAATCAGTGGTCATGGGGGAATGCTCCAAGTGTTGTCCAACCAGCTTGGAATGGAGCTTCTCACCAGCAGGAACTGTGGTTTGGCACTGGAACTCGGAGTCAGCCTATTTATTCTTTGCTTTATTCCCTTACTAATAGTTTCTAATCTGACATGCAACAAAACTTCTAAGCCAGTGGTTCTCAACCTCAGTCCTCAATTACCCTCAACAGGCCATGTTTTCAGGTTTTCCTTTACTTTGCACAGCTGCTTTAAATCAATATCAATGACATGGTATTGATAAGAGCTATTTTATCTAAAGGGAAGTTCCCAAAACATGGCTGTTGGGGGTACTTGAGGACTGAGGTTAAGAACCACTGCTGTAAGCCAATGATCCCGACGTGGCCACCAGAAGCCCAAAATGGCTCTAGCCTATGCTGTTTATCTAACCCTAAACTAAAACTAGCTATGGAATCCAAGACCAGAAGGGACCGGATTAACTAGACTAACAGCTGTGTATAACTAAAATAACAGGAGCTTCATAAAAGCTCTATTGCAATACATAGGTTCACCTACTAAATTACTGGAAGGTGACTTATACACATACAGTAGAACAGACTTAGCTATTTGGCACTGTGCATATGAAAGAATAACAAAGCAGAGATACTCCTTCTGTCACTAAGATTTAGATACACCCTCAGCAGCTGAAGTAAAATTATTAGATCATAGGAATACTTGAACAATAGTCCATTCTGGCTTGGGGTTTAGCAGCATGGACAAGACATGTGGCAGAGACTTTCTCTCTCCCTCCTCTCCTACTTTCCCCTTCTAGGTTTTCAAAGCCAACAACCCAGGGACAGGAAGTGCATATATAATATATTTACAGGCATTTACAAATTAAGACCATAGAGGGCAGCAGATACCTATACATATATCATAGATTTTGGCACTCGGGGGGGGGGGGGGGGTTTACAAAAACTGCTACACACAGGATCTAATGCAGCTGTGCATAGTAACCAATCAGCTTCTAACTTCAGCTTGTTCAATTAAGCTTTGACAATAAAACCTAGAAGCTGATTAGTTATTATGCACAGCTGCACCAGATTCTATGTGCACCAGTTTTAGTAAATCTCCTCCTAAGTGTTTCTAGTTGACCAAAGTGTATTGGAAAAAAATGAGCTTGTGTCCTGACTGTGCTGTGTGGCATGGGCAACTGGACTACAAGACTGGTTGAACAGAGTGGCCTAAGTGGCAGCCCACCAGACTATTTATATAGAGCAATCTACCCAAGATGCCCCACACTGGCAGGGGCAGGTCTATAATTTCCTCACTATGCAACAGCCCACTCACTACTCTGGGAACTTCTAAAGTTTACCTAGGTCAGAGTATGTCAACCTTTTTTTCAGATTTAAACGTATAGAAAATCTCGAGACACCCCTGCCTAAAATGTAAATGCAAAGATGCAAATGTTACTTATTTTCAAATATCTTTTAGGCCTTTTCAAAAATCTTTTAGATGGGCATCTTAGTGAACACAATATACAGGTATGTGGGAAATGGTAGTGACACAAACACGTACACACACTAACACAGGTTTAACTGGAGGGACTGGTGTCAACCTTACCAACTATGTAATAATGTAACCTGAGTCTGCGACAATGCACACAACTGCCTTGATGAAATTAACTTAACATTAGAAGCCCCTTTCACATCAGAGGTTCTCCCATAACATCAGAGCCTCCCTTCAGATCATAGCCCCCCTTTACATCAGAGACCCCCCCCCCCATTGTATCAGGAATCCCTCATCATGCCCAGCCTGCCCACACCATGGCAACGCATGACCCAGATCTAGGGAAAACTAAGTCCCATGCTTGTGGCACCAAGGAAAACCAAGATGGCACCCTGGTTGTTAAACACTGGCCTAGGCAACTTCATTTCCTACCCTCACTATATGGTTCCCGGCTGTGCCTATGGTAACATCTAGTGGACAATTTGGGGCACTCCCGAACCCTTACCCTACACTACTAGTAACATTCACAAGTATGTATATAAAGGTACCCCACGCTATTAGAGATCACAAGATATTTGGCATTTATGTAACTAGGCAGACTTATTGATCTATGTTAGCATCAATGCTAGGCAAAATGAAACAACAAAATCATAGGTAGTTTTCTTCTATGGAGCTAATGGACAGGAAGTCAGCTGTGCGTTGGAAAATATTACTCCCACTATATCCTATTCAATCTGAATATCTTCTTTTCTGCTAATATACTCACACAGTACATTTCCTGTACATATTGATCCAGATATGGGCTGGCGGGGACATCATAGAAACGAGGACTTCCCAAGTGAGGCTCCCCCATTCTACCGGGTGATTGGCTAAGCTCTATTCCTGAGCTCCCAAGTGGGGGGCATCTCCTTTTTTGGGGTGTATTCCATCACAATAAGTCATCTTTCTATCTAGTGATTAACAAGCCTCACCTGCAATTGCTCTAAGTAGAAAATCTTTTTGGAGGAGCGCTTTCTTGCGTGGTGGTTGCAGTAAGCTATATTTCAGCCTTGGGTGTATGTGCCTTAGGAATATCTTACATTCACCTACTATTTGGGACTCCTCCAAATTGTAGACATCTATAATTGAAGCTTAATTCACTTTCCTATATTGTTATTTGGTCCCCCCTTGAACTAACATTTATGCCCTTGCTCTAATAAAGTGCCGATATTTTCTGGCTACCCTGAGAGGTGGGTCTCTCTCGGCCCAGCGTTGGAAGTTGGCACGCCATTGCCATCTGGCATCATCTGAGGTCTCTTTTTGGATTCCCTTCTGCCTTCTTCCTGGATTTGTCCTTGCCTGGTTTCTGTCTTTTTGAGGTCAATCAGTAGCACCTAACTAATCTGTTCTGAGGAAGCAAATTTTTGCGAAACGCGTGGAGGAGTTATGGATCTGATTTTTTGATATTTATTCATACTGTCTGGTATATCGATGGACCTTTACACGCCTATATGATTGTATCCATGCCTTCATGTCTGTATATGGGTATATTTGTAATAAAGATTATTTTGTTTATATACGTACTGCCTCATGTTGTGCCCACAAAGTCCGCTTTTTTCGAGAAAGTTCATTTTCTCAATCCTTTTCTCAGATATGGTAATACATTTCTTTTCCATAACCCAGTTTATAAAAAAAAAAAAATTATGCCTAGTGTCCCTTTGAATAAGTTAAGATTAAAAATCGTCTCACCTTCAAGGGGAACTACATTAACTGTAACCCTGCAGTTTTGCTGGTAGCAGCATTTTAATATTATTTACCACCCAGTTGCTGTGAAATAAATATTTAAACGGATCCTATTTTCTGGAGCAGTGAAGCAGCATTAGTCCATCTGATGTATTGAAGGATGATCACTCAACGTTTCTCAAGAATAATTCACTTCTCAATACCATCCTTCCTAACAATATGTGACACACAGTAGTCGATGTATCTATCGCAGCACGCTGTCACCAGTTCAGCCATCCATGTGCTAAGTACATGGCAGGATTTTTTATATTGACATCCAGCAACATGGCTTGGCTTTTAATTGAGTTTCAACAGTTTCACTTTTCAAGGAAATTATGACAAACCTTAGTGAATGTGGTGAAAATTCACTTTTGCAAAAGAATACCCAATCAGGTGCAAGAAAAAAAAAGCGCCTTTTTTGCTTGTGAATGACTGGATGATAGAAGTTAGCACTGCTGCCCCTTATTCCTGTGTAAAGTGAACATGCACTACCCTCTTTAGTAAAACAGCCATAGGAGTTGATTTACTAAAACTGGAGAGTGCAAAATATGGTGCAGTTGTGCATAGTGGCCAATCAGCTTCTAACTTCAGCTTGTTCAAATAAGCTTTGACAAAAAAAAGAATCCTGCATGACTGTAAATAGGCTCCTCGCGGCTAACTCCTTGGTCTCCTACACCCCATTAAGCTCATAAAAAGACAATAATGATACCCATAGCGTGACTCTGTATACCTCTTTTTATTGCGCAAGTATTATAGTACACTTACAGGAATCCAAACGATTACAGGCGTTGTATAACAAAAACCAGGAAGTCTGGGTCGTGGTGCGTTCCACTGACCAAAACCGGATGCAACGTTATGACGCAATAGCTCTGCCTTGCGCGTTTCGTCACAAAGACGCCATCAGAAGGAGACCAAAAGTTAGCCGCAAGGATCCCATTTACAGTCATTTGATACTGTGGAGGCTAGTTACCCTTTTATGGGTAGTGTTATCCAGTGAGTGCAGCACAAGAGGGGGGCATGAGTGTAACACAAAAATATTGCCTGATTGCATGCACGTTTGGCAGCACCTACTTCACTCTAATTTTATTACTGAAGTGATTTTTTCTGATATGAAATGATGGACTTTTATTTGAATTTTTGGACTTTATTTGATGTTATCATGTTCACACAGATATCACTGTAGCACTTTGATTATATCACTGTAGCACTTTGATTATATGGTAGTATTGCACATTAGCACTTTGTCTTTGGTGTGGCCTTTGGTATGGTATGGTTACCTATGCAATTTGCACTTGCACTTAGCACTTTTGCTTCAAGGTGTTTTTGTTTTTATGGTTGCTTATGCCTTTTTTCTCTTAATTATTTGTACAGCTGTGTATGATTTTATGTGACACGTTAGAGCACATTTCATACTAGCAGCGAAAACTCCACCTACCCATTACTGTACTTCATGCAGATATAGGTGATTTCTCCATGTTCCTTCACCATGGCCATAGCTTACATGGTCACAACATAACGTATGTACATTTTTGGAAATGGGAAGACCTGTACCTAAAGCTGGCCATGTACTACAGGGAACGGTTGGATGTGAACACCATGTCTCTTTGTCCCCTAAACTGAATTGCTTTGAAGGAGTCAAGGTTAGTCACAACAGACAGTCTTGGCACCTGGATAAATGCAAGTGATGCTGGATACTAACGTTTATAGAAAAAGTTGAATATCTGATTGCCTATTAGAGGATCAGGAAGGAATTTTTTCCCCTGCTGTAGCAAATTGGATCATGCTTTGCTGGGGAGTTTTTTTTTGCCTTCCTCTGGATCAAATGTGGGTATGGGATTGTGTATATAGGATTGTAAAAAAAAAAATTCTCCCTTTTATTGGTTGGACTAGATGGATTTATGTCTTTTTTTCAACCAGACTAACAATGTAACTATGAACAGCAAAGTTTTCTAAACCTCCGCTGGACATCTCATGGTATCTGATGAGCCTGTATATACTTTACTTCTTGTAAGTGTTTTTTAACCCTCTTTTGGACTAATAAAGTCTTGTTTTATTTCACTTAGAAGTGCTTTCTTTGTGTTCTGCCTTTTACCAGAATTTGCTTCCCTCTAATGGAGTGCTGCTGTGGTGTAGCTCAAGACATCTGTCTGCTTTGTTCCGTATTCTACTTGGACTACATTGTGAACTTTTATTCCTGGAGGGTTAATTTTATTTAAAGCGCCTTATATGCCACCTGTTCCTTCTTAGGGCCCTTTCGTACATGCTGTCCGATCAGGTCTGCCTGATCAGACCCTGCAGTCTCCTCTATGGAGCGGAGAATGTCAGCGAACACCTGTCCGCTGACCCCTGTCGCCATCCGCCATACGATCCGATCCTGTCCGCCAAAACCAGACAGATGATGGTCATATCTTCCATCCATATGGCAGATCGGATCAGAAGGCATCAGATGGAAATTAACAGGCAGTCTGTGTCCACTCTGCATAGTGGAGCAGACAATGACCTGTCATCCCCCTGCTTAGCAGGGATGAGCGGACCGATCCTCCGCTGAGAAAGCGGAATCCCCTATACAAAGGCAAAGGGGCCTAAAACTATTAATTCCCCAAAAATGCCTTTTTAAGGTTGTTGTGTGCTTTCCCCTGGACATTGAGTCATCACCCAATCCTCAGAAAATGTTTGTGGGCACCTTATAGTGGAACTAAAGTCCATCTATACTTACCTAGCCTATAAAGATGACTAGCCTATGAGCTCCTCCTCTGCTGCCACTATCTTGATGTCTAGTCTTTGAGCTATCGCTATCTTCACTTAGTCTTCTTCTGGATTTGTAATCTTCAGCCATCTTGATTGATCAGTCTGGGATGACTTAACACCCACATATGTGCACACAAGGTAATTCATCCCGACACCAAGGCATGCTGAGAATGAACACTGAGCTACACATGGGCAGCTTAATGTACATTCTAAAGAACTTTGCATGCAGACGAGTAAGAAACGTACAGTCAGGTCCATAAATGTTGGGACATCGTCACAATTCTAATCTTTTTGGCTCTATACACCACCACAATGGTTTTGAAATTTAATGAACAAGATCTGCTTTAACTGCAGACTTTCAGATTTAATTTGAGGGTATTTACATCCAAATCAGGTGAACGGTGTATGAATTACAACAGTTTGTAAATGTGCCTCCCACTTTTTAAGGGACCAAAAGTAATTGGACAGATTAACAATCATAAATCAAACTTTCACTTTTTAATACTTGGTTGAAAATCCTTTTCAGTCAATTACAGCCTGAAGTCTGGAACGCATAGACATCACCAGATGCTGGGTTTCATCCCTGGTGATGCTTTGCCAGGCCTCTACTGCAACTGTCTTCAGTTCCTGCTTGTTCTTGGGGCATTTTCCCTTCAGTTTTGTCTTCAGCAAGTGAAATGCATGCTCAATCGGATAAAGGTCAGGTGATTGACTTGGATATTGCATAACATTCCACTTCTTTTCCTTAAAAAACTTGTTGGTTGCTTTCGCAGTATGCTTCGGGTCATTGTCCATCTGCACTGTGAAGCGCCGTCCAATGAGTTCTGAAGCATTTGGCTGAATATGAGCAGATAATAATATTGCCCGAAACACTTCAGAATTCATCCCGCTGCTTTTGTCAGCAGTCACATCATCAATAAATACAAGAGAACCAGTTCCATTGGCAGCCATACATGCCCACGCCATGACACTACCACCACCATGCTTCACTGATGAGATGGTATGCTTTGGATCATGAGCAGTTCCTTTCCTTCTCCATACTCTTCTCTTCCCATCACTCTGGTACAAGTTGATCTTGGTCTCATCTGTCCATAGGATGTTGTTCCAGAACTGTGAAGGCTTTTTTAGATGTTGTTTGGCAAACTCTAATCTGACCTTCCTGTTTTTGAGGCTCACCAATGATTTACATCTTGTGGTGAACCCTCTGTATTCACTCTGGTGAAGTCTTCTCTTGATTGTTGACTTTGACACACATACATCTACCTCCTGGAGAGTGTTCTTGATCTGGCCAACTGTTGTGAAGGGTGTTTTCTTCATCAGGAAAATAATTCTTTGGTCATCCACCAAAGTTGTTTTACGTGGTCTTCCTCGTCTTTTGGTGTTGCTGAGCTCACTGGTGCGTTCTTTCTTTTTAAGGATGTTCCAAACCGTTGTTTTGGCCACACCTAATGTTTTTGCTATCTCTCTGATGGGTTTGTTTTGTTTTTTCAGCCTAATGATGGCTTGCTTCACTGATAGTGACAGTTCTTTGGATCTCATATTGAGAGTTGACAGCAACAGATTCCAAATGAAAATAGCACACTTGAAATGAACTCTGGACCTTTTATCTGCTCCTTGTAAATGGGATAATGAGGGAATAACACACACACCTGTCCATGGAACAGTTGAGCCGCCAATTTCACCCATTACTTTTGGTCCCTTAAAAAGTGGGAGGCACATATACAAACTGTTGTAATTCATACACCGTTCATCTGATTTGGATGTAAATACCCTCAAATTAAAGCTGAAAGTCTGCAGTTAAAGCACATCTTGTTCGTTTCATTTCAAATCCATTGTGGTGGTGTATAGAGCCAAAAAGATTAGAGTTGTGTCGATGTCCCAATATTTATGGACCTGACTGTATATTGCAGAAGAAATATAGACCCAGCAGGTGTACGGGTGTATAGAAATAACATCAACTCCAAGAAGACATGCATGTAGAGTCTACTTCTTTCGAGAGCACCCCAGGAGCTTCGAAATTCATTGTGTTCTATTATCTATCTAACAAGCTCAGCTAGAAATAGGAAGCTACATGTGGAGATGGTGGAGGTTACAAATTGTGCATTCAAGGAGAGAATATCAATGTCTACATGATCATCATGGATTCCTTTTCATCTAGATTATGAGACGTAACCATTTTCAGTTTATGTAACTTCTGATTACTGAACGCTGCAATGAAGTTTCAGAACCATGGACAGCACCTCTTCAACGATAGTTATTGCACATGAAGGTTAAAGAGGAAGTAAACCTTGATGGTTTTTACTTTCTCTTTTGCTCCCTGCAAAGCCTGCCAATTAAAAGCATAATGGGCTAGTATGCATCGCATACTAGCCCATTATGTGACACTTACCTGCAAACGAATCCAGCGCTGTCCCCTGTGCAGGCTGCGTCCATCTTTTTACCCCTCTTCCTTCCGGGGCCGCGGACTCCGGCTCTGTGATTTGCCAGAGCCGCGTGACGTCACTCCCGCGCATGCACACGGGAGCTGCCGGAAACGGCACAGTCCAACTGAAGCAACGGCACGATGTGCCATTGCTTCAGTGCGCATGTGCCAATGTCTTCGGCACATGCAGATACAGGGGGATATCTCCTAAACCGTGCAGATTTAGGAGATATTCAGGATAGCTACAGGTAAGCCTTATTATAGACTTACCTGTAGCAAAAAGTGGTATGTAAGGGTTTACAACCACTTTAATGTAACACAACTAAACCAAACTAATCCATATACATCCAGTACTTATTGGCTCTAATCTTATTTTCATAAAATTTCTTCTTGTTGTGGTTTTCTGTCTCCTTGTAATGTGCTCCTTGAGCTTCCAAATTTCTCTTTTTCCATCATACTTCCTGTTGTGTGGAACAAGTTGTGCATATTAGTTCCATTCATGTGCACTGTATGCACAATAAAAATCCAAAAAATCAGGAGTGAGCAAGAAAGGGGTAGCTATGTTCTTACATACAGTGGGGCCCTGAAGAACAAACGTAGCCATTCTCCAATGCAAAGTCAGATCACACAGCAAATAAATGGAATTTGGTGGTTTGGAGGAGGCTTGGAACATTAGCATTAGGGAGTCTGGGGTGGAGGAACCTGATTGACCTCAACCTGATGGAACACCTTTGGGATTAATTAGAGCGGAGACTGCGAGCCAGGCCTTCTCATCCACATCAGTACCTGATCTCACAAATGTGTTTCTGGATGAATGGTCAAACACTCCCATAGACACACTCCTAAACCTTGTGGACAGCCTTCCCAGAAGAGTTGAAGCTGTTATAGCTGCAAAAGGGTGAGCCAACTCAATATTGAACCCTATGAACGAAGACTGGGATGCCATTAAAGTTCATGTGTGTGTGTAAAGGCAGGTGTCCCAATACTTTTGGCAATATAGTTTACGAGGCAAGAAGCCCAGCCTCTACACCTTTAACCCTTTGTTAGGACAGACAGTGCTCAAATCTAGTAACAATTGATAATGAAGATCTGCCTGCACAGTACCAACAGGGTTACTTATGGAAAACACAGCTGCCCGGCCCTTTCGTGAAAAAAAACTACTAAGGATTTCTTCCTGCCGGAGGGTCCAGGTCCTTGAGAAAATTGAACCTGATTTCAGTTTTTTTCCATCTTCCAGTTTTTATGAACGCTGTTGGCTATTGTCCAGTATTAGTGTCCAAATTGAATAGGTGCAAAGTGAGTGTGCTGCCTACCTACAAGGAGATGGTGCCCTTTGCACATCCTCAGTAAGGTTGGCTATTATGGTGCAAAGTGCACCATTTTGTGTCAGAAAGAGCACTCACTGACTTTTTTAACTTTCACAATTTTTTTTTTAAAAAAAGGGGGGGGGGGTGCACTGTAATAGCCAATCTTGCTGGACAGGTACAAAGGGCACCATCTTGTGGAGGGCAGCACACTCGTGTTCACATTAGCTTAATCTTCAATTAATCACAGAATTAAAAAAAACTTTCTTTAGGCTAGGTTGACATCTAAGCTGGTGCGAGAAGGTGTGTAATTGCACACCTTCCTGCACTGGCAGAGGAAAAACACATTACTGCTTAGGAGATACACGGAGGTACACTACAATGTGGGAAACCCTCAATCCATGCATGTTTCATGCACCTCATTCAAATCGCACCCCCTTGCAATCTGCAGTGGGTGTCAGTGCTATCTTAACGACACCCCAAACTGTGTTGTGTTGTGCCTTGTGTTTGGAACTGTTAAAGACTGTTGCCATAGGAGACAGCATTCCTACACATGCAGATGTGGTGTCTTGCTGGAGGCCTTTCCCTGCATGGCTGTCCCCCTATTGAAGTCTCAGAGTCTGCCAATTAATCTTGCAACTACCTAAGGGTGTCCTGGCCCTAATCCTCTCTCCCCCAAAAAAGATTGTTAAGAGAAATAAACGTTCTTTTTAGGGGGGCACCGAATGGAAATTTTGGTACCGAAAATGAAGGATGCATTAGGCCGAAAACCGAAACCAATACCGAAAATGACCGTTTTAAAAGAAATATATATATTTTTAATATATAATTGTACTATATTCGACATTTTATCTAATATCACCAGTTTAAATTATTATGAATTTATTGTTGGCCATTATAGGCACCTTTAATGCAAGAAAGGTCAAGAAAAATGCAGTCTCTGACCATCTCTTGTATCATGTCTGCAGTCTCTGACCATCTCTTGTATCATGTCTGCAGTCTCTAAACATCTCTTGAATCATGTCCCCAGTCTCTAACCATCTCTTGTATCATGTCCCCAGTCTCTAACCATCTCTTGTATCATGTCCCCAGTCTCTAACCATCTCTTGTATGATGTCTGCAATCTCTTACTTAAACTTAACCACTTAACGACCGCTCACTGTATATATACGTCGGCAGAATGGCACCGACAGGCACAATCACGTAGAGCATACGTGATTGCCTTTGTATAGTTGGGGGGTCCAATCGGACCCCCCTCCTATACAGTGAGCGGTGGCTAAGTGTCCGGGAGCGTTCCGGGATGAGGGGGCAGCCATTCGTTTCCGGCCACCCCCTCGCGATCGCTCCCGGCGAATGGAAATGCCCCCTCTGTCTGTGTCAGGCAGAGAAAGCAGGAGGAAGTGATGTCATCTCTGGTGCGGCGCTCACATATACCGAGCGCCGTACAAGAGAAGACATCAGGTCAGTGCACACAACACTACACTGACACCAGGACACATAGGGACATAAATCGCCCCCCAGGCCCCCCTAGACACCCCCAGATCACCCCCCAGATCACCCCCCCAGCCCCCAGTCACAGTGTCACTGATTGCAGTGACCATTTATTTACTGATCACTGCAATTAGTGACATTTGTGACTGTAAAAGTGTCAGTACATTCAGTTTTAGGTCCAGTGTAGCCCCCTAACCCCCCCTAATAAAGGTTTAACCCCCTGATCACCCCCCAGATAACCCTTTCACCCCCTATCACCACTGTCGCTAAGCGATCATTTTTCTGATCGCTGTCTTAGCGTCAGTGATGCCGATCGGCAGCCAGTAATTTTTTTTAGGTTCGCTGCATGTTTTTATAGCGTCAGGTACCCCAATATATTATCTAATAAAGGTTTAACCCCCTTGATCGCCCCCTAGGTAACCCTTTCACCCCTATCACCACTGTCGCTAAGCGATCGTTTTTCTAAACGCTGTCTTAGTGTCGGTGATGCAGATCGGTAGCCGGTAATTTTTTTTAGGTTCGCCGCAGGTTTTTATAGCGTCAGGTACCCCAATATATTATCTAATAAAGGTTTAACCCCCTTGATCGCCCCCCAGGTAACCCTTTCACCCCCTATCACCACTGTCGCTAAGCGATCGTTTTTCTAAACGCTGTCTTAGTGTCGGTGATGCAGATCGGTAGCCAGTAATTTTTTTTTAGGTTCGCCGCATGTTTTTATAGCGTCAGGTACCCCAATATATTATCTAATAAAGGTTTAACCCCCTTGATCACCCCCCAGGTAACCCTTTCACCCCCTATCACCACTGTCGCTAAGCGATCGTTTTTCTAAACGCTGTCTTAGTGTCGGTGATGCAGATCGGTAGCCAGTAATTTTTTTTAGGTTCGCCGCAGGTTTTTATAGTGTCAGGTACCCCAATATATTATCTAATAAAGGTTTAACCCCCTTGATCGCCCCCCAGGTAACCCTTTCACCCCCTATCACCACTGTCGCTAAGCGATCGTTTTTCTAAACGCTGTCTTAGTGTCGGTGATGCAGATCGGTAGCCAGTAATTTTTTTTAGGTTCGCCGCAGGTTTTTATAGCGTCAGGTACCCCAATATATTATCTAGTAAAGGTTTAACCCCCTTGATCGCCCCCAGGTAACCCTTTCACCCCCTATCACCACTGTCGCTAAGCGATCGTTTTTCTGATCGCTGTCTTAGTGTCGGTGATGCAGATCGGTAGCCAGTAATTTTTTTTAGGTTCGCCGCAGGTTTTTATAGTGTCAGGTACCCCCATATATTATCTAATAAAGGTTTTAACCCCCTGATTGCCCCTAGTTAACCCTTTCACCAGTGATCACCATATAAGTGTTACGGGTGACGCTGGTTAGTTAGTTTGCTTTTTATAGTGTCAAGGCACCCGCCGTATATAACCCAATAAAGGTTTAACCCCCTGATCGCCCGGCGGGTGATATCAATTAGGTTTTAGCGTCAGAGAGGGTCTGCGTCACACCACAGGCAGCGTCAGGTTAGTGCCAGTAACGCTAACACCCACGCGTGAAGCATACACCCCCCTTAGTGGTATAGTATCTGAACAGATCAATATCTGATCTGATCAGATCTATACTAGCGTCCCCAGCAGTTTAGGGTTCCCAAAAACGCAGTGTTAGCGGGATCAGCCCAGATACCTGCTGGCACCTGCGTTTTGCCCCTCCGTCCAGCCCAGGCCACCCAAGTGCAGTATCGATCGATCACTGTCACTTACAAAACAAAATCACACATAACTGCAGCGTTCGCAGAGACAGGCCTGATCCCTGCGACTCCAGTGCTGTAGGAGGTGATTTCACCACCACAGTTAAATAAAAAAAGCATATATGCCGAAGCATTGGGGCAGCAGGAGCGGAGGAGCGATTTTGCTCCTAATGCCGCGTACATACGGTCGAAATTCCGACGGAGGCTTGCCCGTGGAAAAGTCCGACCATGTGTGTGCGGCATAACTTTTTTGCGGGAGGATGCCCCCATGCTTCGGCATATATAAATGGTGCGTGTATGCCCATCATTGGAAGTGGGTGGATGAAGGGCGGTATTCTAATGGTGGGCATACCCACTGATCAATCTCTTTTTTCGTTCAGCCAACTGGCTGCATGAAAAAAAAAAGATTACAATACATGTCCAACAAGGACCAGCAACGTACTGGTATGTTGCTGGACTTTGAATGTTTATACCAGAATGATGCCTGTGGGTTTAGGTATCATCTTGGTATCATTCCTTTCAGCCTGCAGCCGGCTTTCATGTAAAAGCAATCCTAGCGGCTAATTAGCCTCTGGACTGCTTTTACAAGCAGTGGGAGGGAGCGCCCCCCCCCGGATATAAAAAGCGCCATTGGGAAATTGGGAAAGCATTTTATCACACCGATCTTGGTGTGATCAGATGCTTTGAGGGCAGAGGAAAAATCTAGGGTCTAGAAGACTCCAGTTTTTTCAAAAAAAGAGTACCTGTCACTACCTATTGCTATCATAGGGGATATTTACATTCCCTGAGATAACAATAAAAATTATTTTAAAAAAAAAATACTTGGAAGGAACAATTTAAAAAAAAAATAAAAAAGCAAAATTAATAATAAAAAAAAAATAAAAAAATAAAAAGCACCCCTGTCCTGCCCTGCTCTTGCCCAATGGCGAACGCAAGCGTCGGTCTGGCGTCATATGTAAACAGCAATTGCACCATGCATGTGAGGTATCACCGCGAAGGTCAGATCGAGGGCAGTCATTTTAGCAGTAGACCTCCTCTGTAAATCTACTGGGGTAACCTGTAAAGGCTTTTAAAGGCTTTTAAAAATGTATGTAGTTTGTCGCCAATGCGCGTTTGTGCCAAATTTTAAAGCATGTCGTGTTTGGTATCTATGTACTCGGCCTAAGATCATCTTTTTTATTTCATCAAACATTTGGGCAATATAGTGTGTTTTAGTGCATTAAAATTAAAAAAAGTGTATTTTTTAACCCAAAAAATTTGTTTGAAAAATCGCTGCGCAAATACTGTGTAGAAAAAAAAATGCAACACCCATCATTTTAATCTGTAGGGCCTTTGCTTTAAAAATATATATAATGTTTGGGGGTTCAACATAATTTTCTTGCAAAAAAAAAAATGTTTTCATGTAAACAAAAAGTGTCAAAAAGGGCTTTGTCTTCAAGTGGTTAGAAGAGTGGATGTAAGCTTCCTAATGTTGTGTATAAAATGCCAGAACAGTTCAAACCCCCCCCCCAAATGACCCCATTTTGGAAAGTAGACACCCCAAGCTATATACTGAGAGGCATGTTGAGTCCATGGAATATTTTATATGTTGACACAAGTTGCGGAAAAACAACAATTTTTTTAAAATTTTTTTTTTCTTTTGCACAAAGTTGTCACTAAATGATATATTGCTCAAACATGCCATGGGCATATGTGGAATTACACCCCAAAATACATTCTGTTGCTTCTTCTGAGTACGGGGATACCACATGTGTGAGACTTTTTGGGAGCCTAGCCGCGTAAGGGACCCCAAAAACCAAGCACCGCCTTCAGGCTTTCTAAGGGTGTAAATTTTTGATTTCACTTCTCACTGCCTATCACAGTTTCGGAGGCCATGGAATGCCCAGATGGCACAAAACCCCCCCAAATGACCCCATTTTGGAAAGTAGACACCCCAAGCTATTTGCTGAGAGGTATTGTGAGTATTTTGCAGATCTCGCTTTTTGTCACAAAGTTTTGAAAATTGAAAAAAAAAATATATATATATATATATTTTCTTTCTTCGTTTTCAAAAACAAATGAGAGCTGTAAAATACTCACCATGCCTCTCAGCAAATAGCTTGGGGTGTCTATATTCCAAAATGGGGTCATTTGGGGGGGTTTTGTGCTATTTTGGCATTTTATGGCCTTCGAAACTGTGATAGGTAGTGAGGAGTGAAATCAAAAATTTGTGCCTAGAAATCCTGAAGGCGGTGCTTGGTTTCGGGGTCCCGTACGCGGCTAGGCTCCTAAAAAGTCCCACACATGTGGTATCCCCGTACTCAGGAGAAGCAGAAAATTTTATTTTGGGGTGTAATTCCACATATAACCATGGCATGTGTGAGCAATATATCATTTAGTGACAACTTTTTGTAATTTTTTTTTTTTTTTGTCATTATTCAATCACTTGGGACAAAAAAAAAAATATATTCAATGGGCTCAACAGGCCTCTCAGCAATTTCCTTGGGGTGTCTACTTTCTAAAATGGGGTCATTTGTGGGGGTTTTGTGCTATTTTGGCATTTTATGGCCTTCGAAACTGTGATAGGTAGTGAGGAGTGAAATCAAAAATTTGCGCCCTTAGAAATCCTGAAGGCGGTGCTTGGTTTCCGGGGTCCCGTACGCGGCTAGGCTCCCAAAAAGTCCCACACATGTGGTATCCCCGTACTCAGGAGAAGCAGCAAAATGTATTTTGGGGTGCAATTCCACATATAACCATGGCATGTGTGAGCAATATATCATTTAGTGACAACTTTTTGTAATTTTTTTTTTTTTGTCATTATTCAATCACTTAAGACAAAAAAAATAAAAAATTCAATGGGCTCAACATGCCTCTCAGCAATTTCCTTGGGGTGTCTACTTTCCAAAATGGGGTCATTTGGGGGGGTTTTGTACTGCCCTGTCATTTTAGCACCTCAAGAAATGAGATAGGCAGTCATAAATTTAAAGCTGTGTAAATTTCAGAAAATGTACCCTAGTTTGTAAACTCTATAACTTTTGCGCAAACCAATAAATATACGCTTATTGACATTTTTTTTACTAAAAACATGTGGCTGAATACATTTTGGCCTAAATGTATGACTAAAATTGAGTTTATTCGATTTTTCTTATAACAAAAAGTAGAAAATATCATTTTTTTTCAAAATTTTCGGTCTTTTTCCGTTTATATCACAAAAAATAAAAATCGCAGAGGCAATCAAATACCATTAAAAGAAAGCTCTATTTGTGGGAAGAAAAGGACGCAAATTTCGTTTGGGTACAACATTGCATGTCCGCACAATTTACAGTTAAAGCAGCGCAGTGCAAAATTCTGAATTCACCTCTGGTCCTTTAGCTACCAAATGGTCCGGGGCTTAAGTGGTTAAACACAATGCTAATAGTATTAGCAACATTTTTATTCGGTGTACCTCTAGCAGACATGATACTGGAGATGGTCAGGGACTGCAGACATGATGCAATGAGATCAATGCAGCCTCACCAGTGCCCGTCAGATGCAGCCTCACCAGTGCCCGTCAGATGCAGCCTCACCAGTGCCCATCAGATGCAGCCTCACCAGTGCCTATCAGATGCAGCCTCACCAGTGCCCATCAGATGCAGTCTGCCTGTGCCCATCAGATGCAGTCTCTTACCAGTGCCAGTGTATGCAGCCTGCCTGTGCCCATCATGCAGCCTCTCACCAGTGCCAGTGTATGGAGCTTGCCTGTGCCCGTCATGCAGCCTCTCACCAATGCCAGTGTATGGAGCTTGCCTGTGCCCGTCATGCAGCCTCTCACCAGTGCAAGTGTATGCAGCTTGCCTGTGCCAGTGTATGCAGCCTGCCTGTGCCCATCATGCAGCCTCTCACCAGTGCCAGTGTATGGAGCTTGCCTGTGCCCGTCATGCAGCCTCTCACCAGTGCCAGTGTATGGAGCTTGCTTGTGCCCGTCATGCAGCCTCTCACCAGTGCAAGTTTATGCAGCTTGCCTGTGCCCATCATGCAGCCTCTCAGCAGTGCCAATGCCCGTCATGCAGCCTCTCACCAGTGCCAGTGGATGCAGCTTGACTGTGCCTGGATCAGAGCGGCGATCTCCGCGTGTCACGGAGCAGGATTTGAATTGCCCGGGCCGCAGTAACAATGTCCCGCCTTCTGTGATCATGTTACACTGATTCAATGTCCCGGCATTGGATCAGTGTGCCGTCAATCACAGGAGGAGGGACATTGTTACTACGGCCAGACAATTCAGCTCCCTGACACAGGGAGATCGCCGCTCTGCAAGGAGAGGAGGAAGGAGGGGAGGACAGGACCTTGAGCCAGGATGACACCCCGCAATAGGCGTCACCCGGCAGCGCGGCCAACGCTACTGCGCATGCACGTTTTTCGGCACTATTATCGGCAATATTTTCCTTTCGGCAATGTGCCAAAAAAACAATTTACGGCCGATATGTTTCGGCAGCAGAAATTTCGGTGCATCCCTAGTTCTGGTGCCCAATAAAAGTGTCTGGTGCTCAATAACTTTAACTATTCTGCACCCACCATGCCTCACAACCCACCATATACAGAAGGATGTCAGCTATCCCTGGCCTTAGAGATTCTCATCAGACCAAAGGAGGCCTGGGAGCTTGCTACATTCACATCATGTCTTCAATTAAACTGTTTTGGGAAACTGTTAAATCTATAAATTTAAATCTGCTTTAAAAGGATAGTTCCCCTTTACAAAAAAACTGCCTATGCAGGTAAGAGATGTTTGTAGATTAAAACAAACTGTGCAGCTCTGACTAAAGTTGAATAAAGCCCATGCTATAGGTGTAGATAGGGTTGCCACCTTTTCTTCGAGTCAAAACCGAACACTTTAGCGGCACATAGCAATTATTATTTTTTATAGTATAAACTATACATATACAGTATTTTGCTATTAAATAACATTTCTAATCGTTTGAAGTTATTAACAAGAGTCCCCCTTTACATCAGAGTCCACAGAGTTCCCCTTTTACATCTGAACTCAGAGTTCCCTTTCACTGTTAGGGGGGGGGACTCTGCAGACTCTGATATAAGGGAGACTCTAACATAAGGGATGCTCTGGGAACCCTGATTTAAGGGGGAACACTGTGGCCTCCAGTGTAAAGGGGAACTTTAATGTAAGGGGTGCTCTGAGAAACCTGATTTACCTTAGTGTACTCACTCAGAGGCAGGAGAGAGATTGGGGTAATTGAAGTCTCCCCCTAACTGCCAAGGGGTGAGTGAGCTCACCCCTTGGCAGTCAGCACCTTTCATCCAGATGTATCTGAGGCTGCTAAAATTTCTGGCCCCCATGTTCCTTTTCTGAGGCACAGCGCCGGGGATTGGAGTGTGGGCAGGGCCGGACTGGCCTACCGGGATACGGGCACATTTCCCGGTAGGCTGCCTGCCCTCAGTGCCCTGGGGCCGCTTTTGGCTCGGAGTTTGCCTTTTAGTAGTATAAAGAGCAGTGGTGGCCGCCGCATTTTCCGATGCAATGCCTCCGTCCTCCTATTCTGATCCGTCTGCCGGCCGGCGCCGCCCACTGAATTGCTGGCTGTGGAGTGAATTGCCTAAGGGAAGCAGGAGAGCGCTGTGGTGCTTAATTTCTTACAATCCCGTGCGGCGCCAGCGCTGCCCACTAGTCTGGTGCCTGCAGAGTCACGAGTGACATGTGTGAGGGCAGCAGGAGAATAGGAGAAGTACACGGCTGTGGAGCGTAAGAATTAAGGTGCTGCCTGCAATCTGTTCTCTCTCTGTCTCTCTCTCTCTCTGTCTCTCTCTCTGTCTGTCTCTCTCTCTCACTCGCTCTATCTCTCTCTCACTCTCTCGCTTTGTCTGTTTGTCTGTCTGTCTCTCTGTCTGTCTCTCTCTCTCTGTCTGTCTATCTCTCTGTCTCGCTCTGTCTCTCTCTGTCTGTCTGTCTCTCTGTCTGTCGCTGTCTGTCTCTCTCTCTGTTTGTCTCTCTGTGTCTCTCTGTCTGTCTCTGTCTCTCTCTCTGTCTCTCGCTCTCTCTCTGTCTGCCTCTCTCTCTCTCTGTGTCTGTCTCTCTCTTTCTGTCTCTCTCTATCTCTCTATGTCTGTCTCTTTCTGTCTGTTTCTTTCTCACTCTCTCTCTCTCTCTCTCGCTCTATCTCTCTCTATGTCTCTTTCTCTCTCTGTCTGTCTCTCTTTCTCTCTCTCTCTGTCTCTCTCTGTCTGTCTCTCGCTCTCTGTCTCTCTCTGTCTATCTCTCTTTCTCTCTCTGTCTGTCGCTCTCTCTGTCTGTCTCTCTCTCCCTCTCTCTCTGTGTCTCTCTCTCTCTGTCTGTCTCTCTCTCTTTCTCTCTATGTCTCTCCCTCTCATATTTTTTAAAGTGAACTTATTTATTATAATAATAAATTAACTTTTTTTGCAGGTAAAAAAAAAAGTGTGTTTTTTTTGTGCCTGCAGAGCATTGCACCTGGTTGTATTTCCCCTGGGGTTTTACATTGTGCATCTCCAGGGCTGGACTGGCCTACCAGGATACCAGGAAATTTCAAGGTAGGCCACCTGCCCTTGGGTCGCTTTGAGCTGTGGCTGGCTGCAGTGCTCCCCTCCCTCTCTCTCTCCTCTTATGTCATGTGTCACACACAGCAGGCATCTCCTGCTGTGTATCACGGAGCTGGGACTGTGTGTGTTCGGCGGCGCTGTAACAAGGCCCCGCCCCCCTAAACCGTCTTGTGTGATAGTAGATGGAACACTGATTGAATAAGTGTTCCGCCTATCACACGAGCCAGTCTAGCGGGGCGGGACCTTGTTACAGCGCCGACAATTACAGACCCAGCTCCGTGACACACATGCAGATAGGCAGTGAGGCTGCATTTGTTGGCACAGTGAGGCTGCATTTGTTGGCACAGTGAAGCTGCATTCATGGGCAAAGTGAGGCTGCATTTATGGGCACAGTGAGGCTGCATTTATGGGCACAGTGAGGCTGCATTCACGGGCACAGTAAAGCTGCATTTGATGGACAGTGAGGCTGCATTTGTTGGCACAGTGAAGCTGCATCCATGGGCACAGTGAGGCTGCATTTATGGGCACAGTGTGGCTGCATTTATGGGCACAGTGAGACTGCATTCACGGGCACAGTGAGGCTGCATTCACGGGCACAGTAAAGCTGCATTTGATGGACAGTGAGGCTGCATTTGTTGGCACAGTGAATCTGCATTCATGGGCACAGTGAGGCGGCATTCATGGGCACAGTGAGGCTGCATTCACGGGCACAGTGAGACTGCATTCACAACAGTGAGGCTGCATTCACGGGCACAGTAAAGCTGCATTTGATGGACAGTAAGGCTGCATTTGTTGACACAGTGAGGCTACATTTATGGGCACAGTGAAGCTGCATTTATGGGCACAGTGAGACTGCATTCACGGACACAGTAAAGCTGCATTTGATGGACAGTGAGGCTGCATTTGTTGGCACAGTGAGGCTGCATTCATGGGCACAGTGAGGCTGCTGCATTCATGGGCACAGTGAAGCTGCATTCATGGGCACAGTGAGGTTGCATTCACAGGCACAGTGGGGCTGCAATGATGGGCACAGTGAGGCTGCATTCACGGGCACAGTAAAGCTGCATTTGATGGACAGTGAGGCTGAATTTGTTGGCACAGTGAATCTGCATTCATGGGCACAGTGAGGCTGCATTCATGGGCACAGTGAGGCTGCATTCATAGGCACAGTGGGGCCACAATGATGAGCACAGTGAGGCTGCATTCACGGGTACAGTAAAGCTGCATTTGATGGACACAGTGAGGCTGCATTGATGGGCTGAAGCTGCATTAATGGGCAGTGAAGCTGAATTCACGGACACAGTGAGGCTAAATTGATGGGCACAGTGAGGCTGCATTGATGGGCACAGTGAGGCTGCATTAATGGGCAGTGAGGCTGCATTTGATGGGCAGTGAGGCTGCATTTGATGGGCAGTGAGGCTGCCTTCATGGGCACAGTGAGGCTGCATTCATGGGCACCGTAAAGCTGCATTTGATGGGCACAGTGAGGCTGCATTTAATGGGCACAGTGAGGCTGCATTTGATGGGCACAGTGAGGCTGCATTTAATGGGCACAGTGAGGCTGCATTTGATGGGCACAGTGAGGCTGCATTTGATGGGCACTGATGAGGCCGCATTTGATGGGCACTGGTGAGGCAGCATTGATCTCTTGTACTATGTCTGCAGTCTCTGACCATCTCCTGTATCATGATTGCAGTCTCTGACCATCTCCTGTATCATGTTTGCAGTCTCTGACCATCTCTTTTATCATGTCTGCAGTCTCTGACCATCTCTTGTACCATGTCTGCAGTCTCTGACCATCTTTTGTATCATGTCTGCAGTCTTTGACCATCTCTTGTATAATGTCTGCATTCCCTTACCATCTTTAGTATGATGTCCTCAGTCTCAAACCATCTCCTGTAACGTGTCCACAGCCTCTAACCATCTCTTGCACCATGTCCCATCCTCTAACCATCTCTTGTCTTATATCATGTCTGCAGTCTCTGAGTCAGTCTGGAGAGGAGTCAAGAGAGGGAGTGCCGCCAGGATGGGGTTCATGGGGAAGTCAGACGTGTGTGGACTGTGGAGCGGAGACTATAGGATAAAACCAGAGCCACTGAGCTGGAGCCGACTGACTGAGCCCTGCACGGTGCACCTGAGATGTCAGTGAGAGCCTCAGAGAGGGGGGTCACTGATGTAAGGGGGGGAGTGAATACAATAATGTAAGGGGGCACTGATATAAAGGTTTCCCCTTATATTAGTAACCCACCCCCCTTACCTTAGTGTATTCTTTCTGCGGAAGGTGGTCTCTGGTCAACAGAGTCCCCCCTACATTCCCAGAGTTCCTGGGGTCCCCATTGATGAGTGACCACTTTTACCACTTCTAACTGGAATTTGCTTATATGTACAGTATATATATATATATATATATATATATATATATATATATATATATATATATAAAGCCTTATGTGCTTATATACGTGTTTCCCCGAAAATAAGCCCTACCCCGAAAGTAAGACCTAGCTTGATTATCAGGGTGGGCTGCAATATAAGCCCTACCCCGAAAATAAGCCCTAGTAAATTTCATAAAAATCCTGTAATCCATTTAGTAAAACTGGGGCAGTGTTTGTTTATTGCTGTATTAAAAATCCTATGTTTACACCCACCACTGACCCGCTGGAGGTCCTCTTCTCAGCTCCCGGCTGATGTCAGCCTCCACTCCCTCTTCAGTTCACGGAGCGGGCTGACGTCTGCGGGGATCTCGGCTCTTCTCTTTCCTCCCCTCCTCCCCGCTGATGTCGGCCGCCCCTCCCTCTTCAGTTCACGGAGCGGGCTGCCGTCAGCGGGGATCTCGGCTCTTCTCTTTCCTCCCCTCCTCCCTGCTGATGTTGGCCGCCCCTCCCTCTTCAGTTCACGGAGCGAGCTGACGTCAGAGGGGATCTCGGCTTGTCTCTTTCCTCCCCGCTGATGTCGGCCACCCCTCCCTCTTCAGTTCACGGAGCGGGCTGACGTCAGAGGGGATCTCAGCTTGTCTCTTTCCTCCCCTCCTCCCCGCTGATGTCGGCTGCCCCTCCCTCTTCAGTTCACGGAGCGGGCTGACGTCAGAGGGGATCTCGGCTTGTCTCTTTCCTCCCCTCCTCCCCGCTGATGTCGGCTGCCCCTCCCTCTTCAGTTCACGGAGCGGGCTGACGTCAGAGGGGATCTCGGCTTGTCTCTTTCCTCCCCTCCTCCCCGCTGATGTCGGCTGCCCCTCCCTCTTCAGTTCACGGAGCGGGCTGACGTCAGAGGGGATCTCGGCTTGTCTCTTTCCTTCCCTCCTCCCCGCTGATGTCGGCTGCCCCTCCCTCTTCAGTTCACGGAGCGGGCTGACGTCAGCGGGGATCTCGGCTCTTCTCTTTCCTCCCCTCCTCCCCGCTGATGTCGACCGCCCCTCCCTCTTCAGTTCACGGAGCAGGCTGACGTCAGAGGGGATCTCGGCTTGTCTCTTTCCTCCCCTCCTCCCCACTGATGTCGGCTGCCCCTCCCTCTTCAGTTCACGGAGCGGGCTGACGTCAGAGGGGATCTCGGCTTGTCTCTTTCCTCCCCTCCTCCCCGCTGATGTCGGCTGCCCCTCCCTCTTCAGTTCACGGAGCGGGCTGACGTCAGAGGGGATCTCGGCTTGTCTCTTTCCTCCCCTCCTCCCCGCTGATGTCGGCTGCCCCTCCCTCTTCAGTTCACGGAGCGGGCTGACGTCAGAGGGGATCTCGGCTTGTCTCTTTCCTCCCCTCCTCCCCGCTGATGTCGGCTGCCCCTCCCTCTTCAGTTCACGGAGCGGGCTGACGTCAGAGGGGATCTCGGCTTGTCTCTTTCCTCCCCTCCTCCCCGCTGATGTCGGCTGCCCCCCCCTCTTCAGTTCACGGAGCGGGCTGACGTCAGAGGGGATCTCGGCTTGTCTCTTTCCTCCTCTCCTCAGAGATCTCAGAGAAGACGAGGGAGCTGTTATAAAGGTGTTACAAAAAGGTACTTTATATAAAACTGTGGGCACACTGCACCATATACCTGTAAAACAGATTACATAATGTCATAATGATGAAAAAAACTCTCCTGACCTGACAATGAGGAGGGGGGGGGGGCAGGGGAGGAGAAGACAGAGGACATAGGACATTTTTATAAAATATTTTATTGATTTATTTCATGCTTTAAAGGAACAGGATTTTTTTTTTTAAGGGTTACAACCACTTTAAAGGGTTTGTAAAGGTTTGTTTTTTATTTTCTAAATAGGTTCCTTTAAGCTAGTGCATTGTTGGTTCACTTACTATTTCCTTTGATTTACCTTCTAAATGTTTTTTTTCTTTGTCTGAATTTCTCACTTCCTGTTTCTTCTCAGTAAACTTCACACCATCATCCGAGTGGTGTGGAGTCAGCCAGAACAGCTTACTGAACAGCTTACTGAGGAGGAACAGGAAGTGAGAAATTCAGACAAAGAAAACAAAGAAAAAAAATATTTAGAAGAGGAATCAAAGGAAAAGTTAAGTGAACCAACAATGCACTAGCTTAAAGGAACCTATTTAGAAAATAAAAAACAAACCTTTACAACCCCTTTAAGACTGTCAGCCAGACAGACTTGAGACTTATTGCACACTTTATGTTTATACGGTATTAATACAGTAAATAAATAAGCCCTACCCCGAAAATAAGCCCTAGTGTGTTTTTTGTAGCCAAAATTAATATAAGACCCGGTCTTATTTTCGGGGAAACACGGTATCTGTCTTATCTATGTAGTGGCCTCACCCCTCTCCCTTGCTTTATCGGTTATATGGCTGTTGTCTAGGGGTACCTGGGAGAGAGAGATGATACACACCACGGCCCATGTCCTCCCGTAACTAAGAGGTCACCCGCAGGCCCCAAGGAACCCCACACCACCAGAGTCCCCACATGAATTAAAACACCCGCTACATCTATATATAATACACTCTTCAAATGTGCTTGGTTAAAGTGCATGGTTTTCCCTCATGATCAAGAAAATAATGACGTTTTGCTGTTGGGCTGGTAAAAGAATCCTATGGGGCTGGTATGACATTTTTTCCAGGGCTGGTTTTTACTCCCAGTCCGGCCCTGAGTGTGGGCAGACACAGAGGGGTAGGGGCAGGAGGAAGAGGTGCAGATTGAGCCCTCTCTCCTCCACCCGTCTGCGTGTGTTTGGGAAGGGGGGGCGATTGTTATTGCTGGCTTTGGGCAGTGTGAAAGAGTATGTACCAGACACACTCCGCTAAGACAACTGCAGCCGGAAACCCTGCTGGGAAGCCATAGTCCAGTCTGAATCATGTGTCCGGGTTTCAGGCAGTCTGAAACCCGGACGCATGATTCCAAACCCGAACTGTTCAGGGGGAAACCCGGACAGGTGGCAACCCTAGGTGTAGGCCATTTACATACCTCATGAAGCCTGACTGGAATACTTCCAGGACATGGCCTACCAGGGCCACTGATAGGCCAGTACAACTGGCCCTGTTGTACCGGGCCTGGCCAGCAAGGGGGCCCGGGGAACCTGAACAGATAGCTAATTACTGTAATGTAATTTTTTTTAAAATCCTCCAGCCATCGTCCGCCCGACGGCAAAACAATTCCCCCAGTCCCCCCTCCCCCCGTTACTTTATACGTTTTTTTTTTCTGATTGCACTGTAACTTAAATGTGCTTGTATGTACTGCATAATTCCATTGGTAGCAAGGGCGGCACTGTATCTGCAGCACATTATGGCATTGGTGGCACTGTCTGCAGCACATTACGGCATGGGTGGCACTGTCTGCAGCACATTACGGCATTGGCGGCATGGGTGGCACTGTCTCTGCAGGCAGCACATGCATTATAGGCCATAATGCATGTGCTACCTGCAGACAGTGCCACCCATGCTGCCAATGCCATATTGTGCTGCAGACAGTGCCACCCATGCCGCCAATGCCATATTGTGCTGCAGACAGTGCCACCCATGCTGCCAATGCCATATTGTGCTGCAGACAGTGCCACCCATGCCGCCAATGCCGTAATGTGCTGCAGAGAGTGCCACCCATGACGCTAATGCCATAATGCATGTGCTACCTGCTGACAGTGCCACCCATGCCATATTGTGCTGCAGACAGTGCCACCCATGCTGCCAATGGCAGCATGAGTGGCACTGTCTGCAGCACATTACGGCATTGGCAGCATAGGTGAGAAAAATAAATATCACTTGTAGACAAACCTGCACTTTGTTTCAAGGTGGGGTCTGGGGAGGGGCCAGGGGCGGGGCTGAACGAGGGGCCAGGGGTGGGGCTGAAGGGGGCCCTGTCAGGTAGGCTGTACGGGGCCCCATGATTTCTATCAGCGGCCCTGTGGCCTACGCCTATAGCAAGGGCATTATTCAACTTTAGTCAGAGCTGCAAGGTTTGTTTTTATCTGCAGATGCCCCTTATCTGCATAGACAGTTTTGTGGTGGCGAACGAACGAACCCTTTAATGTGGAAATTAGGAACAAATATTCATATGAGATATTTCACTTTATGTCATTTCTAAATATAAGACAAAGCACAGGAACAGTGAACTAGGGAAGGCAATTTCCATGTCACCCATACCTATGGTAGAGAGTTTCTGAATACAAATGCAGCTTTATTATGAAGCCGAAACTCCCTTTCACAGAATACTGTATAGTGTATTTCCAGCGCTCAGCCCAGAGCTTTACTAATTCCCTATTAACATTACCATGGAAAACATTACTCAGCTCCACAGACCAGCCTGGTGTCATTACAGGCTTCCCTTCCTCCCAGAGGTGGTGAATCCCCAGCTAAATATAACGTGACAAATAGCAAATAGGTTATCCCTGTAAAATAAAGCATCAGGGGCTTGGGGTTGCTATGGGACCAACTGGTTGCTAGGAAACCCCTTTCTAACAAAGATTATGCTGGACCAGATGCCATCAGCCAGGTCACATGATTGGGAGATGGAATCCACACCTATTGTGTAGAAACACAGGCTTGGGATTATATACAGTATGTGTGTATCAGGACCAATCCATTCTTGTATTCTTATTTTATTTTTTATTTGTCATAAATATATTACACGTATCTATTTTTATTAAAGAAAAATTGTGAACATTTTTGAAATGTTTAGGAGTTAATTCAGATCTAATTTTAAAGGGGAATTCTACAAATTTTGTTAAAAAAAAACTGCACATGAACTTTAACCACTTCAATACCCAGCCATAGTCAAATGACGCCCACAGATGGGATCTCCCATCCTGGGTGGGCGTCATATGACGTCCTGGGCTTTATGGGGGGATATCTGAATGATGCCTGCAGCTAGAGGCATCATTCAGATATAATTCATGCCAGCGATTCTGCGCACGATAAGAACGATTATAGCGGCAGTTCCGCCACTTGATCGTTCTTATAGGCGACCCCCCCCCCCCCTCCCACCACCATCCGGTGCTTCTCCGGGCTCTCCGGTGCCATCGGGGTCCCGGAGAAAGAATCGTCCGGTGCCGTATGACGAGCATAGAGATTTCCGGTGACCATATGGTCACCAGTCATCTCTATGACCGTCGGAGGCCCGGGCGCGATGTTATGACGTCACGCCCGGGTACCCGGAAGTAAACAAAGCCGCAATTGCGGCTAGTAACCATGAGATCAGTGATTTATTTTTCCCGATCTCATGCTTTCCAGCCTGGAGGAGAGATGTGGGGTCTTATTGACCCCGCATCTCTCCATAAAGAGGACCTGTCACACACCATTCCTATTACAAGGGATGTTTACATTCCTTGTAATAGGAATAAAAGTGATCAAAAAAAAAAAAAAAGTGTAAAAATAAAAAAAATTAAGTAGAAAAAATAAATAAATAATAAAAAAAAATTAAAACGCCCCTGTCCCCGGTAGCTCACGCTCAAAAGCGTAAGTCCCGCCCACATATGTAAATGCCGTTTAAACCACACATGTGAGGTATTGCCGTGTGCATTAGAGCGTGTGCAACAATTCTAGCACTAGACCTCCTCTGTAACTCTAAACTGGTAACCTGTAAAAAAATTCAAAGCGTCCCCTATGGAGATTTTTAAGTACTGAAGTTTGGCGCCATTCCACGAGTTTGCGCAATTTTAAAGCGTGACATGTTAGGTATCTATTTACTCGGCATAACATCATCTTTCATATTTTACAAAAAAATTGGGCTAAATTTACTGTTTTGTTATTTTTTAATTAATGAAACCATTCGTTTTCCAAAAAAAAAGCGTTTGAAAAATTATTGCGCAAATACTGTGCAAGATAAAAAGTTGCAATGACCGTAATTTTTCTCCCTAGGGTGTCTGCTAAAAAAACATATATAATGTTTGGGGGTTCTGAGTAATTTTCCTGCAAAAGAATGATGATTTGTACATGTAGGAGAGAAGTGCCAGAATAGGCCCGGTATTGAGGTGGTATAAAAGCCCTGTGTTGAAGTGGTTAATGACATCCCAGTCTTAGTCCGTAGGGTTCAATATTGAGTTGGCCTACACTTTGCAGCTATAACAGCTTCAACTCTTCTGGGAAGGTTGTCCACAAGGTTTAGGAGTGTCTATGGGAATGTTTGACCATTCTTCCAGAAGTGCATTTGTGAGATCAGGCACTGATGTGGATGAGAAGGCCTGGCTTGCAGTCTCCGCTCTAATTCATCCCAAAGGTGTTCTATGGGGTTGAGTTCCCTCCACCCCAAACTCGCTCATCCATGTCTTTATGGACCTTGCTCTGTGGACTGGAAGAATGGTCAAACACTCCCATAGACACACTCCTAAACCTTGTGGACAGCCTTCCCAGAAGAGTTGAAGCTGTTATAGCTGCAAAAGGGTGGGCCAACTCAATATTGAACCCATAGGTGTGCACAGCCTGTTCCATTAGGGTGTGCACCTGAAAGCTCAAAAACAAGGTACCGATCTCTCACTGTGTTCATTCAGAAAGGGAAGGGGTCGGTAAATGACATTACCCCTTCCCCCACTCATCCTGAAATATCATCTGTGTGCCCTCTGCAGTAGCCAATGGGAGAGGAGGGAAGCCAGCCATGCTGTGGGAGGGGGCAGCAGGGGAAATCTGCACTGCAGGGAGTGATTAGGGTGTGCCTGGGCACATCTGGCACACCCTGTGCGCACGCCTATGATTGAACCCTATGGACTAAGACTGGGGTGCCATTAACGTCTAAATGCGTGTTACGGCAGATGTCACAATAGTTTTGGTTAGGGTTGTCCCGATACCACTTTTTTAAGACCGAGTACAAGTACCAATACTTTTTTTCAAGTACTCGCCGATACCGAATACCGATACTTTTTTTTAATCTCATGTGTCAGTATTTTTTATTTTTTTACATTTTTATTTTTTTATTTTTATTTTTTTACAATTTATTTTATTTATTTATTTTTTACAATGCTTTGTTTTTTTAAGGGGGGGTCAGTGTCAGTGTGTGTGTTTTTTATTTTTTATTTTTTTTACAATAAATATTTATTTTATTCTTTTTTTTTTATCAGCCTTGTTGTGGGGGGTTTTGGTGAGATATCAGGGGTCTTAACAGACCTCTGACATCTCCCCTTTGAGACAGGGAAAGGGTCTAGGGACGCAGATTCCCCAGTCCCTCTCTCAGCAGCCTCAGCTGCACTGAAAATGAATGGAGAGAAGACAGCGGCTCCTCTCCATTCATAAACTGAAACATTGTAAACAGAGTTTACGATGTTTCAGTTATGTGAATGGACAGAGTCAGTGATGACTCTGTACATGACGACAAGTAAGGAGCCGGATTTACCGGCTCCTACCTCCGCTCTCCATCCTGAGATACCGAGGGGGTGGAGGAGGAGCACGGAGGGGCACGGCGGCACGGAGGTGAAGGGGGCACGGCGGCACGGAGGTGAAGGGGGCACGGCGGCACGGAGGTGAAGGGGGCACGGAGGTGACGGGGGCACGGCGGCACGGAGGTGACGGGGGCACGGCGGCACGGAGGTGACGGGGGCACAGCGGCACGGAGGTGACGGGGGCACAGCGGCATGGAGGTGAAGGGGGAACAGCTCCGGGAGCATTTGAGCAGCAGACAGGCAATTGCATCAGATTCATTTTACTTACCTGCCTGAAGACTCGCTCTGGTCTCTGCCACGCTCTCCGCCTTGGTCTCCGCCCCGCTCTCCGCCCTGGTCTCCGCCCCCCGCCGCACACTTTCCGTCCTGCTCTCGGCCCTGGTCTCCGCCCCTGCCACGCTCTCCGCCCTGGTATCCGCCCCCCGCCGCACACTCTCTATCCCACTCTCCGCCCCCCGCTCTGAGAAAAAAAAAAAGTATCGGACTGGGCATCGGGAGCATTTGCGCGAGTACAAGTACTCGCGCAAATGCTTTGTATCGGTACCGATACCGATACTAGTATCGGTATCGGGACAACCCTAGTTTTGGTAATATAGTGTATATATACACTCACTGGACATTTTATTAGGTACACCTGTTCAATTGCTTGGTAACACAAATTGCAAATCAACTATCACTGGAGGGGTGATAAGGGACTATATATAAGATTTTAGTAAGGAAAACAGTATAATTAGCAGTAATTAGCATGGATTCATGAAGAATCGTTCTTGCCAGACCAATCTATTAACCTTCTATGAAGAAGTGAGCCAGGGCCAATCCTAGGGTCACAGATGCCTGGGTGCAGAAATATTTATGGCGCCCCCACATGGGCGTGGTCATCTTACCAACTCCTCCCCTTTACAAATGTTTCTATGGCAACGACTCAAACACAGAGATGCTTCCCTAAGGCCGGGTTCACACCTATACGTTGCGTTTTTGAGCTTGGAGTCTTTGCCAAGTTCGCAATCAGTTGTTCAGCGGTTCCATTGCGTTTTTAGCTGCGGACTTGTTGACCTGGGAAGTCTCGCTGCTGTTATCATGAGGGGGAACTCCACGCCAAATTTTAAATAAAAAACCGGCATGGGTTCCCCTCCAGGAGCATATCAGGCCCTTAGGTCTGGTATGGACTTTAATGGGAACCCCTACGCCGAAAAAACGGCGTGGGGTCCCCCCCAAAGTCCATAGCAGACCCTTATCCGAGCACGCAACCTGGCAGGCCGCAGGAAAAGAGGGGGGGACGAGAGAGCGGCCCCCCTCCCTCCTGAACTGTACCAGGCCGCATGCGCTCAACATGGTGGGGTGGGTGCTTCGGGGCAGGGGGGCGCACTGCGGCCCCCCCACCCCAAAGCACCCTGCCCCCATGTTGATGAGGACAGGGCCTCTTCCCGACAACCCCGGCCATTGGTTGTCGGGGTATGCGGGCGGGGGGCTTATCAGAATCCAGGAGCCCCCTTTAATAAGGGGGCCCCCAGATCCCGGCCCCCCACCCTATGTGAATGAGTATGGGGTACATCGTACCCCTACCCATTCACCTGGTGGAAAAAAATGGCAATAAAAACACAACACAGGTTTTTTAAGTCATTTATTAGTCAGCTCTGGGGGTCTTCTTCCAGCTCCGGGGGTCTTCTTCCAACTTCGGGGGTCTTCTTCCAACTTCGGGGGTCTCTTCCGACTTCGGGGGTCTCCGGTGTCGTCTCCGCCGTGCTCTCCGGTTCTTCTCCCGCTCTTCGGTTCTTTCTTCCTTCTGCCGGGCCTCCGCTATCTTCTTCCAGCTCTTTTGCTAGCGGGGCCCGGTCTTCTTCGTCGCCTTCTTCCCTCTTCTCTCCTGGAGATGTTGGCTCGTCGCTCTCTCCGTCTGTAATGCCGTATGAGCGGAGTGCATTCACATTTATAGGCATGTGATGTCACAGTCCCATCATTCCCCGGGACTGTGACGTCAAATGGGGGCGGGGTCACTGGGTGTCATCACCCGGTGACCACGCCCATGCCTATAAAAGTGAATGCACTCCGCTCATACGGCATTACAGACGGAGAGAGCGACGAGGGCATACAGCCTGGTACGGTTCAGGAGGGAGGGGGGCCGCTCTCTCGTCCCCCCCCTCTTTTCCTGCGGCCTGCCAGGTTGCGTGCTCGGATAAGGGTCTGCTATGGACTTTGGGGGGACCCGTTTTTTTCGGCGTAGGGGTTTCCGTTAAAGTCCATACCAGACCTAAGGGCCTGGTATGCTCTTGGAGGGGAACCCATGCCGTTTTTTTTTTTAAATTTGGCATGGAGTTCCCCCTTAAGATCCCCATTCAGAACGCAACACATGTGCGAAATCAGATGCGTGCCCATAGAACATAATGGGCCTGAATTCGCACCTGAGCCGCACCGCAATGCCTAAAGAACGCCCACGTTTTTCCGGCAATGCGCAGTGCGAATGCATCGCACATATGTGAACCAGCCTCATTGGAATCAATGTATTTTATAATGTTATGCGAATTGGATGCGGTGTAAGCCGCAACCAATTCACATAGGTGTGAACCGGGCCTAAGAAGTCTTCGTTACCCTGGGATCCTCCCATGATCTTTTAACAATAAACAAAATACTGGAAGAGTGTACACTAATGAGACCTGGAGGGGAGTCTCTCTGATGCACACAGAGAGGGCTTCTGTCAGAGAGTCTGTTAGAAAGTGCCCCAAGACATACTACAGGAGATCCTCAGAGACTGCAGACATGATACAGGAAACGGTCAGAGACTGTAGACATGATACAAGAGACGGTCAGAGACTGCAATCATGGTACAGGAGATGGTCAGAGAGTGCAGACATATTACAGGAGATGGTCAGAGAGTGCAGACATATTACAGGAGACGGTCAGAGAGTGTAGACATATTACAGGAGACGGTCAGAGAGTGCAGACATATTACAGGAGATGGTCAGAGACTGCAGACATACTACAGGAGACGGTCAGAGACTGCAGATATAATACAGGAGATGGTCAGAGACTGCAGATATAATACAGGAGATGGTAAGAGACTGCAGTTCCTATGGATGTTAGTAGATAATAGCCGATCGGCTCTCTCACCTGACCCAGCGATACAGCAACAACGGTTCCTCTGATCAGGAGTCAGCTCACTCTGAATTGCCCGTGGCGACTCCGCTGGGTAGAGCCCAGATCTGTATTCTGGCAATAACTCCATTCCTTTCTCCGCCAGTGATGACGCTAGGCTGTGTGGCTTTCACTCTGGTGGCGCAGGGCAGCAGGGTTCTCTCTCTGATGGTGTTCTCTCCTCATTGTCCTCTCCCTCTGGAGTCCTGGGTGCACTTCCCTAAAAACTTTCCCGGGCTCCTGGCTCTCTCTCTCTCTCTCCCATTCAGCTGGGCATGCTGTGTGGGCTGCAGTTTCTTTTTTACAGTGGGGCTGCCAGTCCTCGAACTACATGTCCCACAATCCTCTTCTCTGCTCCTTTTTCTATTCTATTTCCTCCCTGGCCGATATGAGGGCGGGGGGGAAGAAACATAGTGGGTGGCTGTGCTGGCAAGCGCCGCTCACTAGTACAGCATCGCGCGCGAGGAGGAGGAGGAGACGGAGTGGGAGGAGGAGAGGGAGGGGGAAAGAAGAGCCCGCAGCTGCAGTGGCGTCACTATGGTTGGTGTCACCCAGTGTTGTAAAACATGGTATCACCCCCCTTCCTCCACCTATAGTCGCCCCTCAGTACAGACCCCCTCCACTAAGTATAGACCCCCTCCGTCAGTGCAGACTCCCCACTAAGTATAAACCCCTCCCTCAGTACAGACCCCCCTCCATCAGTTTAGACCCCCCAGGACAAACCACCCCCCTCCATTAGTACAGAAAATAAAAAAGGGGTTCCCCTGGGTGGACTTTTAAGGCACTGATAGTATTAATTCCAAATATACGGGACATTGAAGTAAAAAATTGTTTTTTATTCACAATTATACATATTTATCAAAAAATGAAATATTAAATTTAAATATACAGTTCCAAAGATTGTCACCATATAGGTAAATACATGAAAACCTTCTTTACACCCGACGCGTTTCAGGGTAACCTTCTTCGAGGGTGTGTAGAGAAGGACAATTAGTTCATCTAAGCATAAGAATACATAAAGTTAATTACATGCATTTAAAACATTATTATCAAATATATACAAAAAGTTTTCTTTACAGTGGGGATCGAAAGTTTGGGCACCCCAGGTAAAAATGTGTATTAATGTGCATAACGAAGCCAAGGAAAGATGGGAAAATCTCCAAATGGCATCAAATTACAGATTAGACATTCTTATAATATGTCAAAAAAAGTTAGATTTTATTTCCATCATTTACACTTTCAAAATTACAGAAAACAAAAAAATGGCGTCTGCAAAAGTTTGGGCACCCTGCAGAATTTATAGCATGCACTGCCCCCTTTGCAAAGCTGAGACATGCCAGTGTCATGGATTGTTCTCAATCATCGTCTGGGAAGACCAGGTGATGTCAATCTCAAAGGTTTCAAATGGCCAGACTCATCTGACCTTGCCCCAACAATCAGCACCATGGGTTCTTCTAAGCAGTTGTCTAGAAAACTGAAACTGAAAATAGTTGACGCTCACCAAGCTGGAGAAGGCTATAAGAAGATAGCAAAGCATTTTCAGATGTCAATATCCTCTGTTTGGAATGTAATTAAGAAATGGCAGTCATCAGGAACAGTGGAAGTTAAAGCAAGATCTGGAAGACCAAGAAAAATATCAGACAGAACAGCTCGCAGGATTGTGAGAAAAGCAATTCAAAACCCACGTTTGACTGCACGATCCCTCCAGAAAGATCTGGCAGACACTGGAGTTGTGGTACACTATTCCAATATAAAGAGATACTTGTACAAATATGGTCTTAATGGAAGAGTCATCAGAAGAAAACCTCTTCTACGTCCTCACCACAAAAATCAGCGTTTGAACTTTGCAAATGAACATATAGACAAGCCTGAGGCATTTTGGAAACAAGTTCTGTGGACCGATGAGGTTAAAATAGAACTTTTTGGCCGGAATGAGCAAAGGTACGTTTGGAGAAGAAAGGGCACAGAATTTAATGAAAAGAACCTCTGTCCAACTGTGAAGCATGGGGGTGGATCAATCATGCTTTGGGGTTGTATTGCAGCCAGTGGCACAGGGAACATTTCACGAGTAGAAGGAAAAATGGATTCAATAAAATTTCAGCAAATTTTGGATGGTAACTTGATGCCATCTGTGAAAAAGCTGAAGTTAAAGAGAGGATGGCTTCTACAAATGGAGAATGATCCTAAACACACCTCAAAATCCACGGGGGATTACATCAAGAGGCGTAAACTGAAGGTTTTGCCATGGCCTTCAGAATCTCCTGACCTCAACATTATTGAAAACCTATGGATAGACCTTAAAAGAGCGGTGCGTGACAGACAGCCCAGAAATCTCAAAGAACTGGAAGACTTTTGTAAGGAAGAATGGGCAAAGATACCTCAAACAAGAATTGAAAGACTCTTGGCTGGCTACAAAAAGCGTTTACAAGCTGTGATACTTGCCAAAGGGGGCAGTACAAGATATTAACTCTGCAGGGTGCCCAAACTTTTGCAGACGCCATTTTTTTGTTTTCTGTAATTTTGAAAGTGTAAATGATGGAAATAAAATCTAACTTTTTTTGACATATTATAAGAATGTCTAATCTGTAATTTGATGCCATTTGGAGATTTTTCCATCTTTCCTTGGCTTCGTTATGCACATTAATACACATTTTTACCTGGGGTGCCCAAACTTTCGATCCCCACTGTATATATGATGTATATACATGTAATCATTCACTTACGTATTATAAATGTACTACATTTATAATACGTAAGTGAATGATTACATGTATATACATCATATATAAAGAAAACTTTTTGTATATATTTGATAATAATGTTTTAAATGCATGTAATTAACTTTATGTATTCTTATGCTTAGATGAACTAATTGTCCTTCTCTACACACCCCTGAAGAAGGTTACCCTGAAACGTGTCGGGTGTAAAGAAGGTTTTCATGTATTTACCTATATGGTGACAATCTTTGGAACTGTATATTTTTTGATAAATATGTATAATTGTGAATAAAAACAATTTTTTACTTCAATATCCCGTATATTTGGAATTAATACTATCAGTGCCTTAAAAGTCCACCCAGGGGAACCCCTTTTTTCTTTTCTCATATATACTGGATGTGGCACAAGCATACATTTGCCATTCACCCCCCCTTTCCCTTTCCCTTCATTAGTACAGATCCCCCCAGGACAAACCACCCCCCCTCAATTAGTACAGACCCCCCTCCATTAGTACAGACCCCCAGGACACACTACCCCCTCCATTAGTACAGACCCCCCTCTGGACAAACCACCCCATCCATTAGTACAGACCCCCAGGACAAACTACCCCCCTCCATTAGTACAGACCCCCCTCAGGACAAACCACCCCCTCCATTAGTACAGACCCCCCCAGGACAAACCACCCCCCCTCCATTAGTACAGACCCCCCTCCATTAGTACAGACCCCCCAGGACAAACCACCCCCCTCCATTAGTACAGACCCCCCTCCATTAGTACAGACACCCAGGACAAACCACCCCCTCCATTAGTACAGACCACCCCCCTCCATTAGTACAAACCCCGCTCCAGTAGTAAAGACCCCCCAGGACAACCCCCCTCCATTAGTACAGACCCCCAGGACAAACCAACCCCCCTCCATTAGTACAGACTCCCCAGGACAAAACCCCCCCATTAGTAAAGACCCCCCTCCATTAGTACAGGCCACCCCCCTCCATTAGTACAAACCCCCCTCGAGTAGTACAGACCCCCCCAGGACAACCCCCCATCCATTAGTACAGACCCCCAGGACAAACCAACCCCCCTCTATTAGTACAGACTCCCCAGGACAAACTCCCCCATTAGGACAAACCCCCCCATTAGTACAGACTCCCCCAAGCAAGGACAAACCCCCCTATTAGTACAGACTCCCCCCAGGACAACCCCCCCTATTAGTACATTAGTACAGATTCCCCCCAGGACAAACCCCCCTCCATTAGTACAGCCCCCCAGGACAAACCCCCCTCCCCATTAGTACAGACCCCCCCAGGACAAACCCCCCCCATTAGTACAGACTCCCCCCCAGGACAAACCCACCCCTCCATTAGTACAGACCCCCAGGACAAACCACCCCCCCTCCAGTAGTACAAACCCCCGAGGACAAACCACCCTCCCCTCCATTATTACAGACCCAACCAGGACAAACCCCCCTCCATTAGTACAGACCCCCCTCAGGACAAACCACCCCCCCTCCATTAGTACAGACCCCCCCAGGACAACCCTCCCTCCATTAGTACAGACCCCTGAGGACAAACCACCCCCTTCATTAGTACAGACCCCACTCCAGTAGTACAGAGCCCCCCAGGACAACTCTCCCTCCATTAGTACAGACCCCCGAGGACAAACCACCCCCCCTCCATTAGTACAGACTCAACCAGGACAAACCCCCCCATTAGTGCAGACCCCCCAGGACAAACCCCCCATTAGTGCAGACCCCCCCAGGACAAACCCCCCATTAGTACAGACCCCCAGGACAAACCCCCATTAGTACAGACCCCCCAGGACAAACCCCCCCCCCTCCATTACGGTACATAAAAACACCCAGAGGCAGCTGGAGAGGAGAGGACAATGCGCAGCCGCGCCGCTCGGGTGGAGCACAGATTACAGCAGGCAGGAGTTTTAGACACAGAGAGGAGGAGAAGAACACATGTCAGGCACGGACCGCCCCCTCAGCGACGTCACTGCGCGGCTTGTCTCTCTCCACACAGAGACAGCCGCTCCGATCTCCGGTGGCTGCTTCACTTTCCTCCTCAGACAGAAGGAGGGAGGGGGGACGGGCTTAGGCTTGGAAAACACAGCGGCGGCGACCGGCGAGGAGAGCCGCCTACCGACACGGACAAGGAGAGGAGGAGGAGGATAGAGGGGAGCAGTCTGGCGCTTCAGCGCCCCCACCTCTGTGGCGCCTGGGTGAACTGCACCCCGCGCACCCCGTCTGGGATCGGCCCTGAAGTGAGCTGCCATCTAGATAAAGGAAGGCCCGTAGACGTGGTGTATCTGGATTTCGCAAAGGCATTTGATACAGTTCCCCACAAACGTTTACTGTACAAACGAAAGTATGTAGGCATGGACCATAGGGTAAGGATTGAAAACTGGGTACAGGGGCGAGTCCAAAGGGTGGTGATAAATGGGGAGTACTCAGAATGGTCCGGTGTGGAAAGTGGGGTCCCCCAGGGTTCTGTGCTGGAACCAATCCTATTTAATTTGTTCATAAACGATCTAGAGCAGTGGTTCTCAACTCCAGTCCTCAGGGCCCACCAACAGGCCAGGTTTGTAAGATAACTGAAATGCATCACAGGTGATTTAATTTGCTGCTCAGGGATTGCAGTATTCTAGTCTGCATCTCACCAAGGTAATACTTAAAATCTGGCCTGTTAGTGGGTCCTGAGGACAGGAGTTGAGAACCACTGATCTAGAGGATGGAATAAACAGCTCAATCTTAGAATTTGCAGACGATACTATGCTAAGCAGGGCAATAACTTCAGGGCAGGATGTGGATACCTTGCAAGAAGATCTAAACAAAATAATGGGGTGGGCAACTACATGGCAAATGAGGTTTAATGTTGAAAAATGTAATTGAATGCATTTGGGTGCAATGAACACAAGTTACTTACTGGGGGGAGAACCTCTGGGGGAATCTAGGATGGAAAAGGACCTGGGGGTCCTAGTAGATGATAGGCTTAGCAATGGCATGCAATGCCAAGCTGCTGCAAGCAAAGCCAACGGAAAATTGGCATGCATTAAAAAGGGGATTCACTCCAGAGATAAAACGATAATTCTCCCACTCTACAAGACTCCGGGAACACCTGGAGTATACCTTCCAGTTCTGGGCACCAGTCCTCAGGAAGGATGTACTGGAACTGGAGAGAGCCCAGAGAAGGGCAACAAAACAATTTAAGGGACTGGAGGATCCCAGATTTGGGGAAAGACTAAAAACATTGAACTTATTCTCTCTGGAGAAGAGGCCTTTGAGAGGGGATATGATATCAATGTACAAATACCGTACTGGTGACCCCACAATAGGGATGAAACTATTTAGTGAAAGGGAATTTAATAAGACACGCAGCCTTTTACTAAAACTAGAAGAAAAACGGTTTAACCTTAAACTGCATATAGGGTTCTTTGCTGTCATTGCGATAAGGATGTGGAATTCTCTTCCACAAGCAGTGGTATCAGCAGGGAGCATCGATAGTTTAAAAAAAACGATTAGATGGGCACCTAATGACCACAACATACAGGGATATATACGATGTACTATTGATATAAACACATACACACATCTTAGGTTGAACTGGATGGATTAGTGTATTTTTTCAACCTCACCAACTATGTAACTATATAACTATGTAATCACATGACAGAAGCTTAATGCATTTAGGCATCTTGACCTGGTGAAGATGACTTGCTGAAGTTCAAACCGAGTATCAGAATGGGAAAAAGAGGGGATTTCAGTGACTTTAAGTGACTTTGAACATGGCATGGTTATTGGTGCCAGACGGGCTGGTCTGAGTATTTCAAAAACTGCTGATCTACTGGGATTTTCACACACAACCAACCACCATGAAAGCATTGATCCATCCTGCCTTATCAACGGTTCAGGCTGGTGGTGGTGTAATGGTGTGGGGGATATTTTCTTGGCACACTTTGGGCTTCTTAGTACCAATTGAGCATTGTTTAAATGCCAAGGCCTACCTGAGTATTGTTACATAGTTACATAGTTAGTTAGTCTGGTTGAAAAAAGTACATCTTGTTCAACCAATAACCATTGCTGACCATGTCCATCCCTTATGACTACAGTGTGCCCATTTTCTGATGGCTCCAGCAGGATAATGCACCGTGTCACAAAGTTCAAATCATCTCACCACTGGTTTCTTGATTATGACAATGAGGTCACTGTACTCCAATGGCCTCCACAGTCACCAGATCTCAATCCAATAGGGCACCTTTAGTATGTGGTGGAACGGGAGATTTGCATCATGGATGTGCAGCCGACAAATCTGCAGCAACTGCGTGATACTATCATGACACTATAGACCAAAATCTCTGAGGAATGTTTGCAACACCTTGCTGAATCTATGACATGAAGAATTAAGGCAGTTCTGAAGGCAAAAGAGAGTCCAACCCAGTACTAGCAAGGTGTACCTAATAAAGTGGCCGATGGGTGTATATATATATATATATATATATATATATATATATATATATACATATATGTGTGTGTGTGTGTGTGTGTAGCCATGCCCCCGTAGGGGTTGCTGAATGTAGTGGTTCACCTGTCACCCTGCCGAACTGGGCATCCATCTCTCAGACACCCAGAGACACAGAATAGTTCATAAACTTTGTTTTTGTTTTTTTAATGAGGGGATTGAACTTGGATGGGAAATGGGAAATTATGTGTAGCACGATTTCCAGTTTCTTCTATGTAGATACAGACTACAGTTGACAAACTAGAAGGAACTTAGCTCCCTCCGGTGTTCAATCTTTATATTGCATCTACTTATTGTTCTAATGATATCAAAGCAAGGCATGCTGGAACTCGTAGTACAGGGAGAAAGAGACTCCATTTGCCATGGATAGTAAATAGACTATAGTACCCACAGTGCAACTGTACTCCCAACGTGCATTTCCTTGTCGCTTGGCCTTCTGGGACTGCTTACTTAGAGGAGGGGAGGAGCTACGGAAAACTCTCTCTGGACATCGGCCTGCTAGCAAGAGGAGCGTCTGAGAGAAGGGAAAAAAAGCGGCGCCTTCTAAGCATAGCAATGAGAATAGTTTATTAAAAGTAGCATAAAAATTAGGAAATGCACTCACAAACGAGCAATATAATGGGGCTTATCTGATTAGTCCATCATCCGCTCATTACCGGAGGCTGCTGGTGTCCTGGTGTTGGAGAACGGGAACTCAGTGTGTCCTCTCCAATGTCAGCAGCGGTGGTGGAACCCAGCGCTCACGTCACGGGCGGACGGGAGACAGTATTCCCTGGAACACAGCTGCAGATTTCGTCACTTCCAGGTGTTGGGTCAGCAGGGAGGGGCGCGCGTTTGAAGCATACGTGCTTTTCCTCAGGCTCTATAGGGGCCATCTTGGACCAGGGCAATTTATACTAAACTTAATGCTGCCTTACTGGCTAGCCCAGTCACCATGGAGACTAATACAAATCGCGGCAGATAACAGAAAATGATGAAAATATCCCAACACTGACAATATTTTACAGATGAATTGATTGAAATAGTGAGTGAAAAAGGGTCTTAATGGAACAACATAATACTGACATGAAATTAGTATAAAATCGGTAATAATAATAACAACAGAAAATGATATATGTAGGTATGGTATAATAGAAAAAAGGGAAAAAGACCTATCAACTGATAAATAAATAGATAGAAACATGAGTCAATCAGATTTATCTATAAGGGAATTTTTAAAAAAGGGGGAGCGTCTGAGAGGCCTGCTGTGTGTGTGTAGGCCGCATAATCTGGGCCTACGCTCTGCAGAGAGGCCTGCCCAGCTGATTTTCCCCAAGTGTCCAGACATCTTCCCCCTACGGACGTCTCGTGTGGTGGAGTGAGGGACGGACGACTGGGATAGCGGAGAGATCGTGTACCAGAGCATCAGCAATGGAATTAACCAGGCGGACTAGGCCTATTTGGGTGAGCGGGCACCTGCCCAGGATTTATCAGTTACTTTATAGGCCTGTGACTGTTAAGGCCCACCATCACTAGAATAGTGTGACACACACACGCCAGAACGTAGTGCATCGTGTGGTAGTGCGCAGTCTTAAAGTTTGCGTTTGCACCGCCTGACAGTTTCACACTCCCAAAAGCATTGCAGGAGTTTTGTTTATTCTTCTACACCCTTTGGATTACAATTAACATGTGCACCAATGTTTGCTAGCGAAGACTCCATCCATTGAGGAATTTGTACACTAATATTGGTCAGGCCTGACTGGAACGTATAGTGACGGGACACTGGGTGGTATTGCCCACTAGGGGGAGCTCGCGAGCAATATAGTTCAGTCAAATAATAGACATTAACACTGCAAGTTAAAATATTTTGTCTGATAGCAATTTTTTATTTTATTATTGACTCTCGCAGGGCCCTGCAGAGTCAACTGTATGTATAACCTTGCTTTACCTTTATATCTTTCCAAGTAAAGTTCCCCCTTGGTTAAGTGCAAACCTGTGTGCAGTTTCTCTGTTATCTTGTGGAAGGAGAAGTGGCCAATTCAAGGTAACAATCTATATTGCAAATTTTACTGTGGTGTGGTTTTATTGTGTTCCCCAGCAACCAGTGGGTTCCACAATATTTTTATATACCAGTTTTGTCAAGGGAGGATTCGAGCCAATTCCAAGGGGTTGATAGGCAGAACGTAGACCCAAAACAAAACCAGCAGCTCCTACGGGGGTAGTGCTACATATGGAATGCCCAGGAATATTCAGTGCAACTTGCTTAGGACTTCTATATACACTCCACTATATACACTCCAGTCTTCTCTCCAGCACAAATGCTTGCTCAAGAGCTTTTATCCTTCACTCCACCAGCACTTCCTTTGCTGCAGACTGTTACTCCTTCAGACTAGCTAGCACCACATGGTTAGGCCATGCCCCTTTTCAGCCAGGCCTCAATGAACTGCCTTTTGCAGTCAGGGACCTCGGGCCCCTGTGGTGTAGAAATAGTACAGGTGCTAACTGTGCTCTATTCAGCTACCAATCCTAGATAGCTCTCTTCTGGCCCTGCCAGCCAGCCTGGCTGCAATGAACTCTCTCCACTGCCCTTCCCACAGTCCACTCTTCTGGTCCTGTACCCATCTCAAACTGCAAACACCCAGTTCTCTCAGGCGTGCCTCCCCAGTCCTCCTGATTTTACTCCACTCACCAGCCCTCCTGGCTGTGCCCAGTTGTCCTCCCTGGAGTCTCTTAGCAGTGTTCTCTCCCACTGTCCTCTCTTTGCTCTCTCATGTGCCTCTCCTCCAGGATCTCTTCTGTCCTTCTGGTCACCCCCCCCCCCCGTGGGCCCCGACAGCTCCGCACTCTCTCACTCCAGCTCTTCCTCCTGGACAACTCCTCCCCAGCTGGGCTGACCCTGGGATTTTAAGGAGGCCTACCCCCTGCCAATTCAAATTGGAGATTGGTCAAGGTACCCCAATACACCCCAAGCAGCTCCACCTCTCCTCTTCTTCTTTCTTTCTAGCACTTTCTAGAAAGAAGAGGGAGGTGACGGTGATGCTACATGTGATTCACCCAGCCCTGCCCTGAGCCACTCCCAGCCCAGAATGAAAACAAACAGGCCTAAATTTTCCTACTCTGCTAGAAAAATCCTCACTGTAGCATCTACCTAATTAGAGGGTGATATATATATATATATATTGTGACAGCAGGAAGGTAAAGTCACCTGGTTGCATCCAGGGGGGTAGATATATTTCGCCCAGATTCAGGCTTTACGCCGACTTATACAACTAGGTGGAGAGTTGTATAAGCCCAGCTAAGGCTAGTGGGCTCATGGATGACTCATACCTCTAGGGAGAGTGCTGGGCGTCGTGCAGACAGGGAGTTGATGAGACCAGCTGAAGCTTGTCAGCTCATTTAGGCCTCTATAAGAACTCCCAGCTTCATTAGATGTTAGCTCATGCCTGGAACCAGACCTGTGTGGACTGTCTAGGGAGAGTGAACCCCTGTGCGGTGAGACAAAGCCTGTGTGGCTATTTGCTTGGACATTTAAAACCAGGGACTTAGGGACTAGGACAGCACTAGGCTGATCCCAGTTGTTAGTTAGGAAACCTGTATGTTTAGTCAGAGGTCAACTTGACCAGGATTTATTTTGTTTATGTTTCTTTTGCTTTGCTGTGTTTTTGTCACTGTAAATAGAAAATAAACCGCACCTTTTTGATTTTGAAAACCACAAGCTCCGTCTGCTGGGCCTGTTTTTGTGTGGGGAGCCCATCTCGGGGGTCACCCACACCCGCTGCCGAGCTAACCCCCTCACAGTTGGTGGAGAATGCGGGCAGTTTTTTTTAAGCCAGCATGGAGGAGATACTGAAACAGCTGGCTCTAGCAAATGCCAATCAACAGCAGACAAATGCAGGTTTGCAAAGGAGCCTTGCAGCCCAGCAGCAAGCTCATCAACAGAGCCTTGCAGCCCAGCAGCAAGCTCACCAACAGAGTCTGGAAGCTCAGCAACAAGCCCTGCAGCAATCTGAGGCCCGCTTCATAGACCTGTTACAGAAGCAAGAGCAGAGACTACAACAAATGGAAGCAGTAGTGCAGCAACGTCCGCAGACCAGTGAGGGAAGCCGTCCCACTAATACCGCGTCCTTTGGGGTGAGTCGTTTATTGACAAAAATGACTGGAGAGGATGATCCAGAGGTATTTTTGACCACATTTGAAAGGACTGCTGAAAGAGAAAAGTGGCCTGAGGAGCAGTGGGCTGGACTGGTGGCTCCTCTGTTAACTGGTGAATCGCAGAAGGCTTACTATGACCTAGAGCATGACCAAGCAAAAGACTATGTGATGCTAAAAGCTGAAATATTGGCAAGGCTGGGTGTCACCCTGGCTGTCCGGGCTCAGCGTGTGCATAACTGGACTTTCCAGCTTGGAAAACCCCCCAGGTCTCAAATGTATGATCTCATTCACCTGAGCAGAAAGTGGCTACAGCCAGAGACTTTGTCCGCACCAAAGATTGTGGAACGTGTTGTAATGGATCGGTTTTTGAGAGCTCTTCCTACTGCCATCCAAAAGTGGGTAAGCCATGGAGACCCAGAGACAGCCGATGGTCTTGTGGATCGTGTGGAGAAATACTTGGCTACAGAGAACCTGACGGCCTCTTCCAGAGACACTCGGACTTTCCACCCTAAGACCAGACCATCCCCAGGGGCGGATAAGATGATTCCAAGGGGTAAGGGTGGAGAGAGTGAGAGGGTGGGAGCTCTACCCCAAGTTTGGCGAGAACAGCCTGGGAAATCAGCGGCTCAAGAGGCGGCAAGAAGGATCGTTTGCTACCGCTGCCGGCAAGCGGGACATATTGCAGCAAATTGCCCGGTTGTGGAGGAACCCATGCAGTGTGACTTTCTGACGGGCAGACGTCAGTCGCTGTGTGCGACAGTCGCATGCACTGCCATTCGGGGAACTGAGAAACATTTATGCAAAATGTGTATTAATGGTAGAAATGTTGTGGTATTGCTGGATTCAGGTAGCCTTGTGACCCTGATAAAGGCTGAATTAGTTAAAACAGAGGTCTCTGGGAATAGCAAGGTAGCTGTTATTTGTGTGCATGGGGACACCCGAGAGTATCCAGTGACTACAGTGTGTTTCGAGACCCCCAAAGGTACCCTCTCTCATCCAGTGGGCTTAGTATCTCAGTTACCGCATGACGCCATTGTGGGAAGGGATTTTCCGAAGTTCTGGGAACTGTGGGATGATCCTGAGCCCCCCACTGGTGCCCCTATGTACCAGGAATGTGATAGCCAGAACTCCCCTGAGAGTGGTGAGGACTCTCCGGAATTTCCCTTGTCAGTATTGGCAGGGGAGACTCAAGAAACTGGAGAGGAGCCCACCTCCTCAGACGAAAACCTACCGTCTGTGGAGTTTTCTGATCTTGAGGTTCACAGGGAAAACTTTGCCACAGAACAGTTGAAAGACCCCGCCCTAATAAAGGCACGGGAAAACGTAGTGAAAATAGATGGCGAGTTAGTGAACCCAGATAATACCTGCACTTACCCATACTTCAGCGTAGAGAAGGACCTACTGTATCGGGTGGCAAAAAGGGCAGAAGAAACCGTTGAGCAGCTTGTGGTGCCCAAACCTTACAGGAAGTTGGTGTTGGAGTTGGCCCATGGGCACATTCTTGGAGGTCATCTGGGGACAGAGAAAACCCGAGAGAGGGTATTACAGAGATTCTATTGGCCGGGGGTGATGAAGGACATAGAAAATTATTGTTCCTCCTGCCCTGTGTGTCAGAGGTCGGCCCCGATGCCACATTTCCGTAGCCCGCTGGTCCCTCTACCCATCATTGAGGTCCCGTTTGAGAGGATCGCCATGGATTTGGTAGGTCCTATAATCAAGTCCGCTAGGGGGCACCAGTACATATTAGTTATAATGGACTATGCCACCCGTTATCCAGAAGCGATCCCTCTCCGAAATACCTCGGCCAAAACCATAGCCAAAGAGATATCTCTTGTGTTTAGCCGGGTGGGTATTTGTAAAGAACTGCTTACGGACCAAGGTACACCCTTTATGTCCCGGGTTATGAAGGAGCTATGTAAATTGTTCAAAGTGACGCAATTACGTACATCTGTGTATCACCCCCAAACCGATGGGCTGGTTGAAAGATTCAACAAAACCCTAAAACAAATGTTGAAGAAAGTGGTGGATAGAGATGGAAAGGATTGGGACTGTCTACTTCCTTATCTGATGTTTGCTATTAGGGAGGTGCCCCAATCCTCTACGGGATTCTCCCCCTTTGAGTTACTGTATGGGAGACACCCAAGAGGGCTGTTGGATATTGCCAAGGAAACTTGGGAAAGTGAGAGTTCTCCCCACAGGAGTGTGATTGAGCATGTCGCCCTGATGCAAGACCGAATTGCACAGGTAATGCCCATCGTGAAGGAACATTTGGCCCAAGCGCAGTTAGCACAGCAGAGAGTGTACAACCGTGGAGCCAAGACCCGTACCTTTTCCCCGGGGGATAGGATACTGGTACTTGTCCCTACAGTTGAAAGTAAATTCCTTGCCAAATGGCAAGGCCCCTACGAGATAATGGAAAAAGTGAGCGAAGTGAATTACAAGGTCAGACAACCAGGAAGGCGAAAGCCCGAACAGATCTATCACGTTAATCTGTTGAAAGCCTGGAGGGATAGAGAGTCCCTAGTCGCAGACACTTGGTCACCAGCTCAAACTGGTTGCGTGATTCCTGAGGTTGGAATAGCAGCCACCTTGTCACAACCCCAACAACAGGAGGTTAAGGAGTTTGTGCTTCGCAACAAGGAGGTATTCTCTGAGCTGCCGGGACAAACATCTGGGGTAGAGCATGACATCATTACCCCGCCCGGTGAAAGGGTGAAGTTAAAACCCTATCGGATCCCAGAGGCCCGACAGGAGGCAATACGGGAGGAAGTACAGAAAATGCTGAACTTAGGGGTGATAGAGGAGTCCCAAAGTGATTGGTCTAGTCCCATTGTGTTGGTGCCTAAACCGGATGGGAGCTGGCGATTTTGTAACGATTTTCGTCAGTTGAACAAAGTTACAAAATTTGACACCTACCCCATGCCACGTATAGATGAGTTGATCGACCGGCTGGGAACAGCCCGATACATGACGACTCTTGACCTCACAAAAGGGTATTGGCAAATCCCCCTGGCCAAGTCGGCCAAAGAGAAAACCGCATTTGTAACCCCAGACGGGGCGTTCCAATATAAAAGAATGCCGTTCGGGTTACAGAATGCGCCGGCCACATTCCAGCGGAAAATGGACCAGATGCTGAGGCCCCATCGGAAGTATGCTGCGGCTTACCTGGATGACGTAATTGTCCATAGCACAGATTGGGCCTCACATCTGCCAAAAGTGCAAGCAGTCCTGGACTCTGTTCGGGAAGCGGGGTTTACGGCTAACCCCAAGAAGTGTACCATTGGGCAGGAGGAGGCCAAATATCTTGGGTACACCATTGGGAGGGGAGTAATAAAACCCCAACTCAACAAAGTCGAGGCCATCCAGAGTTGGCCACGTCCCAACAGCAAGAAGCAGGTACGAGCCTTTCTGGGAATCGCTGGGTATTATCGGCGATTCATTCCCCACTTTGCTTCTAAGGCTGTGCCCCTAACCAACCTGACGAAGGGGAAAGGGTCGGTCATGATTAAATGGACCCCCGAGGCTGAGGCAGCATTCCAATTCTTGAAACAAGCCTTATGTAGCCAGCCAGTGTTGTACTCACCTGACTTCTCTAAAGACTTTGTCGTACAAAGTGATGCGTCAGATGTGGGGTTAGGAGCAGTATTGTCCCAGGTCTGGAACGGGGAAGAGCACCCAGTCATTTACCTCAGCAGGAAGTTGAAGTCCCATGAGGTAAATTACGCCACCGTTGAAAAGGAGTGTTTAGCGGTGAAGTGGGCTCTAGATTCCCTTCGGTACTACCTGCTAGGTAGGCACTTTGACATGGTTACGGATCACGCTCCGTTAAAGTGGATGGCTCAAAACAAGGAAACAAATAGAAGAGTGAATAGGTGGTTCCTGGCCCTCCAGGAATTCAACTTCACAGTAAAGCATCGCCCTGGCGTTCAAATGGGGAATGTGGATGCTTTGTCTCGAGTACATGAATGCCTGATTGCTGGTGTTCCAACCCCGAGGTTAAAACAAGAGGGGGGGGTATGTGACAGCAGGAAGGTAAAGTCACCTGGTTGCATCCAGGGGGGTAGATATATTTCGCCCAGATTCAGGCTTTACGCCGACTTATACAACTAGGTGGAGAGTTGTATAAGCCCAGCTAAGGCTAGTGGGCTCATGGATGACTCATACCTCTAGGGAGAGTGCTGGGCGTCGTGCAGACAGGGAGTTGATGAGACCAGCTGAAGCTTGTCAGCTCATTTAGGCCTCTATAAGAACTCCCAGCTTCATTAGATGTTAGCTCATGCCTGGAACCAGACCTGTGTGGACTGTCTAGGGAGAGTGAACCCCTGTGCGGTGAGACAAAGCCTGTGTGGCTATTTGCTTGGACATTTAAAACCAGGGACTTAGGGACTAGGACAGCACTAGGCTGATCCCAGTTGTTAGTTAGGAAACCTGTATGTTTAGTCAGAGGTCAACTTGACCAGGATTTATTTTGTTTATGTTTCTTTTGCTTTGCTGTGTTTTTGTCACTGTAAATAGAAAATAAACCGCACCTTTTTGATTTTGAAAACCACAAGCTCCGTCTGCTGGGCCTGTTTTTGTGTGGGGAGCCCATCTCGGGGGTCACCCACACCCGCTGCCGAGCTAACCCCCTCACAATATATATATATAACATGTATTATTATTGATAGGTACCCACATCCACTTCCACTAGAATAGACGACCTGTGCGGAAGTTCGACCCCCCTCTCTTTGCCTGCAGTCTTTTTGAACACGTTACAGGTCCCAGAAGGCTGTAGGACTATTTACAAAGCACAGTGCTGCTCACTCATTCGCAGTGGGAATCTGTCTGTAAAGCCACAAGGAGTCACAGCCGGATTTCCAAAAAAAACTTGTTAATGCCAGGGACCCAAAGACCAGTGCCAGCTCGAGTGAGAATGGTGCTGGCTCCCTGGACAGGTAAAGGTTCTTTGATTAAAAGTCAGCAGCTACAGTTTTTGTAGCTGCTGAGCTGACGTTTCATTTTTTTTTTCTTTCTAGGGTGAAGATCCTCTTTAAGCATATGGCTGGCTTTTTCTTTTGCTACATTTAAACCAAAATGTAATGCACAGCTGTTATCATACTTTTCAGATTTTTTTTTTTTTTTTACATCTCTGACACTGTGGGTAATATTTGTCTTTTATATATAATTAACTGTAGCTAGATTTATCAGATTTACTGTGCTTCTGGGCAGGTCTTCCACATCTTGTCATATTAATCTGTTCTGTGCAATCTCCTTTTTATGCTCTGTTTTATGTTGGCGAGGATATAGTGGAGTCATAGAAAGGGTGAATCCTTAACCATCAAACCTAGAGGGCTACATTTTCACAGGTTTATAATCAAAACCATAAAGAAGATGAATATATTGCCATTTATGAAAAGTGAGAGGGTACAGCAGCTAGCTGTATTAAGAGGAACAGATAGAAATTAGAGCCATTTTTCCTGAATTGTACCCCTAATGAAGAAAAAAAAGGTCTCTAAATTGTCCTAATGAGCAATCAATACCTTTTGTTCACATAATGCATGTATGCAGTAAGCTGTGTCCTTTTTCCAATGTCTTCAGCCTCTTTTATGCACATGTTGTATAATTTATGTACACGAACACAAGGAAAATTCATGGTGTTGCTCAAGACTGCCAATCAGGTGCTCGCGCTTTAAAGTACAATACTACTTAAATATTAAAATATAGCATTTTACCTTTCCCTCAACTCTTTCCTTTATAAAAAAATAAAAAATAAATAATGCTTATGGGAGGGACCTCCTCACCCTGCACACTGGGGTGTCTTTCCCATGTACGCACTCACCAATGCCTGGACCAGGCGGGGCATCGGTCATTTGAAAGTCAACATTGAGGCGAAACCCCAACTTAGAGGCAATTGTACTGTGTGCAGCTGCGTAATTCTAACGCACGTCACTACACACCTTTGCTCCATGAAAGAAAAGCCCGGAGCAAAAAATGAATAAAATGAAGAGATAGCAGATGGCTGGCATGACAGGGGAAACAGAGTACAGATGAGAATGAGAGGTCTTACCTGATTGGGGGGAGACTGGGGGAGGAGGGGACAGGAGAGTAAAAAGGAGCTGGCCCCTCCCCCCAGCATCAGTGTAGCGTGCAGGAAGAAGCTTCCCAGCTGCGGACAGGAGCGGCGACATGGGGAGGTGGAGGATGCCCGCACGGAGGGGCCGGTGCTGGGTGAGCAGGCCGTAGGTTCCGGGGCCAGGAGTGGGGACTCATCACAAGCGGAGATCGGGGCCTCCGGAGCCCTTCTCCCAGGACTCCTCCCTTGAGACTCAGCAGCCAGCCGGGTGCACCGTTCGGGCCCATCCGGGATCACCCGCTATGCGGCCCGTGGTGCTCGCAGATCAGGGGTCCCCCCCCCATGGGCTGAGGGCTCGAGGATGACCGGGGCTGATTTTCGGCCCGCACTGCCGTGTTCGTAGAACACGCGGGGAGCAGAGCCTCGCCGAAAAAAAAAAACAGGTGAGCAGCGGCCGCTGGGCCTACACTGACACGGTCAGCGGTTTTCCATGCAACGAGGGTGGACACAGAGGCGACACGGCTGCAGGGGACAGGCCGGGGGACCGATGTGCCCCCCCCACAGATGGAGCTCGGCAGGCAGGTGCACCAGGGACAGTTTTACGGCCCTCCCGGCAGCAAAAATGAGGAGCACGCGGGTCCTCCCCATGGCGGTGAGTCGGTGGGGGGCGGAGCTCGGCGGAGAGAACCGGTCAGCTGCGGCTGCAGGGCTTCCACTGCCACGGCTGATGGCTCTCCACGCATCAGGGGGCGGACGCAGAGGCTACGCAGCAGAGGGGGACAGGCCGGAGGAATGAGGTGGTTCCCCCCCCCGCAGGAGGTCAAAAGGTGCGGATCCGGCGTGAGGAGGCGGGGCCAGCGGCCACGCGGATCCTCGGCATCCTGGGGCACTTCCCTCCATTCGCTGGAGACGGAAGGTTGGGGCAAAGGTCAGAGGGCACACTGGTGTCGGAAGAGGAGGAAGAGCCCCAGAGACGGTCGGTGGCGATGGAGACAGGACCCCTCGGCTGATAGGACCCTTCCTAGGCAGCCTGGTAAGTCCATTTAAAATCTTCTATTTCTGGGCAGTCAAAGCCTGAATTAGGGAAGATTTGTGTGACAGAATCCTGAGAGGGGAGCCGCAGAAAGGAGGAGGAGACACGGCTGTAAATGTAGGCCTGCTAAAACAGGATGTTTCAATGGACTGCATAGCAGGCCTCTGTTGTAGAAGCCCTTTCCTCAGAGGATGGACACCAAGCAAAAAGAAGAAGGTCATTACTCTTTACTCTGTGGGCCAGTCCACTCCGGAGAGCTCAGGGGAAGCTGGTAGTACCAAGAGGAGTATGAAGATAAAAGAAGGATACTAAAATCGAAAAATAAAGAACGAAAGCCAATGGAAACTGCCATGAAAATCAGATAAGATGGGGATGATCTGTGACCTTCAATGAAGTGCTCGTGAAGTGCTAACTGCGAAGGAAAAAAGATGGGAGGCCGAAACAAAGAGGAATATGCCAAGAAATAGACTGACTCACCAAGGAAATAAATATGTGAATATCTCAATTTCCTCTGAAATATGCAGACAAGGAGAAGGATCTTTACTGCACATCCAACAAAACCCATAGGTAGTGATGGTAACAACAGCCTCAGCTCAGACTCCATCCAGGCCTTGCCTGATCTGACATGTTTCGCCCTGTCCACTGGACTCAGCCTTGGAGGACCTCCATGACAAAGCCCCGGGGGCAGGTGAAACGAGTTGGGGGGCATGGCCTGAATGGAGTCTGGGCTGAGGCTGCTCTGACCATCGCTACCTATAGATTTTGTTGGATGTGCGGCACCTAAACTAATCCTTCTTCTTGTTTGCATTCACTGAGCTGAGACAAGCCCCTTGATAGCCTGCACTCCCCATTGACTGTTCTCCAGGCTTGGACCAACTGATTTGTTCCAAATTCCCTGATTTGGAACAAAGTCCCTCTGTTGCTCTTTCCTCCTCATTTGTCCCTCATTTTAGTCCGATCTATATAGTTGTATATAAAATGCACGATTTAATTTCCCAGTGCTAAACCTTTCATCCAATTTCTAAGAGGCTGTATCTGTCCATTTCAAAAGCCAGTATAAAGGAATAGTAGTGGTAAAAAAAAAAAATGTGTAAGTTTAACTAATCATTTTCTTTGTAGAATTCTCCTGTAATAGGGTATGGGGGGGTTCTTATGCCTATATACTTTTGCTAATAGGTGTCCCTCATTCCCATCTCAAAAAGTTGGGAGGTATGCACAAACTTTCCATCCTGGCCATTTGGCTCGCGTGATCCAATCTGATCAAAATTGAGTCTAAATTGATCAAAAGGGAAGTCATGGCTGTTTTATTGTTTGCTAATTCAGATTTGCACATCGATCAGATAATAAAATCAAAGTGTGTATGTCCACCGTAACACATTCCCAGAAAGTTTCAACCCCCATTCTTGCTTGTTCCTGCGAACTTCAACTTTTTGTTGTAACAGTCTAGTTTTTATATATTAATATGACAGTCACTTTTGATCGTTGAAACTTATAAGTCAAGGGTGCACCTATATCTGTTATTCACTTACAGGTCATTATATAGGACAAAGGTGGGCTCTGCGTCTGAAGGAAAAGAGAGTTTAACCTCCACATACTGAAAGGCTTCTTCACAGTAATAGCTGTGAAATAGTGGAATGGACTTCCTCACAAAATATTTCTGCCCAGCTCTGTAGATTGTTTTAGAAAAATAACTGGATGCAATCCTAAATGCACAAGATATAACTGGGTACTAACATTTAGAGGTAATAACACCAGGGGTAGCTTTTCCAGGGAATATCCAATTGCCTTCTTGGGGGTTAGGAAGGGCTTTTGCCGCCACTGAAACAATTTGGGTCATGCTTTATTGTTTTTCCTTGCCTTCCTCTTGATCAACTGTGGGTATAGGTTTCTGTATATGGAGGTTTTCTATTTATTTATTTGTTTATTTTATTCTAACCAATCTTTCAAATTCCAACTGTCATTTCCCAGGTCAGCTTTGAATCTGATTGGTGAGAAAAGGGGAAAATGCTGACTGTGCTTATTTCAGGAACTCCGATAAATAAGTCCAGAGATATGTATAAGTGCTGAGACAACAGTACAGTTTTGCTTTTCATCAAGTTACTGGTTCTGCCAGACTTGCAAGATGTTCAGTATCTCTGCTTGCAAAGCTGTACCTTCCATGCCAATCAATGTGGTTTTGCAAGAGCTGGCCTTAGTGCACCCCCCGCTGTTGAACATCACAGCTAACGATGCTGTCCTAGTCCGCGAGAGGAAAGCAATAGAACAACCTTGGCATCAGACTGAATTCTATGCAGTGTGAGCTCAACATGATGAACAAGATGCCACCCCATCTTCTTCACGAAGACCAGGATGTCATTACTGCCGGTGTATGGTAAACAAATTTGGGGGCTTTCTTACTGTTAAAACTATAATAAAATATAATATAGGTGTAGCGCCCTCACCCACTCTCTCCCTTCTTCTTCTCGGCTGGTTAACTCGTCTAGGGGGACCAAGGAGAGGGGTGAGGTGCTGCTACCAGCTCGCACCTCGTATGTGTGTAGAGGTTTGAGCTAAGATCTTTACCTTTGGGTCTGTGTCCCTGTCCGGAGCTTCCACTTCAAATATGACAGGTAGATAGGTGAATGTAGAACACTTTGCTCCCAGAAAAGTAAGCCCACACCAGGTGACAGTACAACATCTATATTTATTTCCGCAGAGATAAATATGCCTCTTTGCAAGCAGACAGGTTGATACAAACACAAACTTGGTGGGGTGAGGGTTCAGGCACAATCCTTTCGGATCAGAGAAGCTGTTAGGAGTTCACAACATTTTTTGGCGCACGGTCGCTGCCACCGACCATGAGGTTGGTCCCTGCCACAGACCGGGTGAACGATGAGGCCTCTGCCACCGACCTGATGTAGCTGGGTCTCTGCAAAGACCATAGAACATGGACTACCTTCTAATGGCGACCCCTGTTAGGGAGATGATCCATCCCGGACGGTCCCCAGAGGCCTACACTGTCACCAGCCAATGCGGCGCTGGATCTTCAGGTCAGGTCACCGTCCTGGTTCTCCTCGCCCAAGACTCGGGTCCCCTCACTCAGTGGGCCCCTAGGTATCTTCTCCCATATGGGACCCAGTCGAAGGTACTGGGCCCCAGGCCTCGGCTAGTACCTCACCCCAGGCTTAAGGTGCCTGAGATGGAACTCAAACAATGGCGTCCCTAGGGGGGGACCAGAGGGGGCCCTGCCCCCCCCCCAACATTATGCTGGGCCCCACCATGTGCCCCCCCCCCCCCAAAAAAAAATGGTTTTTTTTTGCATTTTTTTTTCCGCTCGGGCTGCTGCTGGGGTAACATAGTCTCTCCTGAGAGGGAGAGCGTCCCCAGTCAGCTCCTGCGGGGGATTCCTCCCCCCTCCCTCTGCTCGCTGACACTGCATAATGCGAGCGCTCACACAATAACAGCCGCCCGATCTGCTCCTTTCCCTGCATCCTCATTGGCACGGAGAAGAGCAAGTTGCAGGAAGGACTCCACAAGCACTGTGGGAGAGGGGGAGGGGGGCCCAAGCCTTCATCTCAGTTACTGAAAAAACAGACTGATTTCTCCCGTCCTTAGGACAGGAGAACCAGCCTGTAAATTCCGAGAGTGGTGACTGCAAGCTGAGCCGAGTGTCAGTCTATGACACTCTTTCACAGCCCAGCGAGTCCAGCCACCCCCCCTCACTCTCCTCACATAAGAGCAGGGAGGAATACAGCTCCTCCTCCTTCCAGTCCCGCCCACACTATCCCGGCGTGCTGTATCTGAAGAGAGGGGATGTGTGGGCGGGAAATATGAAAATCAGCAGCATTCCTGGCTGTGTGTGAATGATGCCTGAGATTCTAGCCTGGACCGTGGGTAAGTGTGTGCACTGCAGACTGGAGTACACTGTAATCACTGAACTGCATTATCTCCATCCCTTCTCTCCCCCATCTGTCTCCCTCCCCCTCTCCTGTTCTTTCAAGACATTCACAATTTACTTTCACTTTCAGTTAGGCAGGTAATAGACGGTGCACATTTCTTTCCTGAAACTTGCATAATTCCCCCATCAACACAGACAGTGCTGACAGGGGAATATCCCTCCTGCCCAGCAATTGTATTCTCCCGACAAACAGCGATTATCACTAGTGGCCATAGCAATCACTAGTGATAATCATAAGAGAATCTGCTCATTAATGGTTCAAATCTCAGCCAGTTCCTGCTGAACCAGCTGAGATTTAAACTGTCTATGTCTGGTCTTAGCTCTTAGGCAGCCCATGCATTGATCACTTTTTTTCATTCAACTATTAGGTTGAATGAAAAAAAAAGGAAATGATCCAATTCCCCCATCTACACATTATAGGTGGATGAGGGAATGTTCCCAGTGTGGACCAGTGCTGGAACAACCAGAGTTGCTGTCCTGTTCCGGCTATTCACAGCGCTGGTCTCTGTCTCCATGGTAGCGGCGGCAGCACATTGGAACCCAGGGCTGGTTACTTTATGGGGCTGATGTACAGGAGGGCCAGCACAATTTGATGTTAGAGATGGGCTGGGCATGTTCAAAATTCCACATGCCAGAGCCTGCCAGGAAGCCCATACTGCACAGCGCTAATCACAGGCAATGAGACATTTCCCGGTCCGCAGCTCCACAGATCAGGAAATGTCTCACTGGCTGTGATTAGCACTGTGGAGTGTCGGCTTCCTGGCAGGATCGGGCATGTGGGATTTCAAACACACCAGAGCCCATCTCTATTGGTTGTAGACAGTTGAGCTCCCTGCAGGTTGCTTAGCAGCAGTGGAGCCTTCTCTGACATGCTGATCGGGATGCAATCCAGGTGATGCTCCTAGTCAAATCCTAGTGTTAAATATCAGTGATTTTATTGATCAAAGCCCACACTTTACAGGCATAGAGCCCACATGGCTGCTGAACATACGGTTGATTATATATATGTGGTTGTACTCTTGATGCTAATAAATACTGTGTTTATTAGATCTGACTGGGAGCATCACTAGGATCACATCCCGATCAGCATGTCAACAGAGAAGGTTATACAGCATTACTGCTGCTAGGTGACCAGCTGGGGGCTCGGCTCTCTATAACCAATAGTGCCAGCCTTCCCCTACATGCACGCATAATGTCACCAGCACAAAGTCCTAATAGACTGCCGCCGGTGCCAAGGAGACAGATGCCAGACCAGCGCTGTCAATAACAGGGACAGGACAGCTGGGGAACCCCACAGTGGCAGAACACCAGGGCCCGGTGGCAAGACAAACTTTGCAACCCTGATAGTTCTCCCACTGCTTTGGACCCTTATATTTTCTTGGTGTGCTGGTGACATATATCTCTTGTTTTCTGCCACCCTGGTGGGGCCCCAGTATAGTAGGAAGGGAGCTCACTGCAGAACATGTGAAAGGGCCCATTGTTGGATCGTAGTAAAGGGCCCCAGGATAGATAGATATATATAATTGCATTTTATAGTTGGCCCCCCTACTTTTGTCCCTGTCCCCCCATGTGCCCCCCCTAAATATGAAAGCTGGAGACGCCACTGAACTCAAACTCCCTCGCGCACAGGCCGAGGGCACCTGGGCGCGGACGAACAGAACAGCAGCCCCCAGGCTGAAGGTTCCTGGGGCTCGGACCTCGTGCGCAAGATGTCCGCCCCCTTTATACCCTCTCCCAGCAGGCACAGCGGGTTCCCCGCCCCGCTGTACTACTGCCGCGAGAGGACACCAAGGGCACGGCCCTACAATGATGGTTCAACCCCACCCCAAGGCGACAGCGCCACTCAGGGGCCGCAGAGAACTGAACACCATTATATCCTCCACGAACCAAAATGGCCATAGATCCCTAATAATTAGTGCATCTGGGCCATGCTACCGCCCAGACACTCCCCCTAAATGTTGACACCCGCTACACAGGTAAAAACAAATATAGGTAAATTATAGGTAAATCATAGTAAAATATAGGTTAAAGACAAATATATACAAATATAGGTAAAAACAAACAACACTTTGGCTGGCTTTTCCAAAAAAAGCGCTGACTGGTATATCAGCCACTGCTTATAGATCACAGATTTGGAAGTCTTACAACTACTACAGAGCCGGTAACTTGATAAAAAAGTGCAGTTATCCTTTAATGCTTATCAATGCAATAATCACACTCCGCTCATCAGAAAAATGAAAAATATTGATTTCCCCAGTTTAAAAATAACTGCAGAACCGTGCTCGCTAGGAAACTGGAAGCTAAAAATAGACTGCAATTGGCAGTAATAGTCAGCAAGGGGGATCCCAGAGGTGAGTAAGCAGAAAGACAAGTGATAAAAGGCAGAAGGGAAGATCACAGCACGTCAACAATGTATCATTTTACCACACTGTCGATGACCTATTAAAGAGGAAGTAAACCCTGATGGGTTTACTTCTTCTTTGTTTCCCTGCAAAGGTAAAGCATAATGGGCTACTATGCATCGCATAGTAGCCCATTATGTGTCACTTACCTGCAGTAGAAGCCCGCGATGTCCCCAATTTCCTCTCTAGTAGTGAGCATCCATCTTCACCCCTCTTCTTCCGGGGTCCGCGAACTCCGGCTCTGTGACTGGCCGGATTCGCGTGACGCCGCATGACATTACTCCCGCGCATGCACATGGGAGCCGCTTTTCACGGCACAACCCCATTCATAAAACAGCATGCTCAGTGCGCCTGCGCCATCGTCTACGGCGTGCATGCGCCGTAGACATCGTTACAGGCTATTTTGCTAATAACTCTGAGACCGTGTAGGTCAGAGATATTGCAAGCACCTACAGGTAAGCCTTAATCTAGGCTTACATGTAGGTGTAATTTCCCCCAGAAGGTTTACAACCACTTTAAGAGCTTTAATCTAGAATTAAAATGGTTCTAAAGGCTCAGGGTTTTTTACCTTCATGCATTCTAAGCCATTGGCTCCTGCTGCTGTCAATCACAGCCAGTGAGCCTATGAGGAGAGAGAGGGGGCAGGGGCAGAGTCACAGCTCTGTGTGAATGGACACGCAGAGCAGCGGCTCAGGAGCGCACCTGCTTGGGTGTCCGAATTGCAAGCTGCTTGCTCTGTTGGGCATTCAGCAGAAGGGAGGAGCCATGATCGCCGGCAAGGGACCATAAAGAGGAGGGTTGAGGCTGCTCTGTGCATAACCACTGGTAAGTATGACAGGTTTGTTTTTGTTTTTTTTTTGTTTCTTTTACTTATGGCTTTTATTACCCTTTTAGCTTAACATAACGTGTATATCAAATGCTATGGAAGAGCCCTCAGACTTTGAAACTCAGAATTCTGATTATTAATCCCAAAATAGTTCTAAATTTTGATGTCAGAATTCAGATTTTTAATCCCACAATAGTTATGAATTGTAATCTCAGAATTCTGACTTTAAAATTTGGAAATTATGATTTATAATTTCAGAATAATGCTGACTTTTAATCTCAGAATTCTGACTTTAAATTTCAGAATATTGCTGACCTTAATCTCAGAATTTAGATTTTTAATTTCAGAATAATGCTGATATTTAGTCTCAGGCTCTAATCATGTGCAACAAAAAAACAAAAAGCCCGGTGGAATCCATAAATCCGGCGCCTTGCATGTAGATTAGGGGCCGGGGGCATGGGTTTGGGGGGTGGCCCCTGCACCCTGCATGAGCGGTCATCACTGATGCAATGTGAACACAACAATCCTTCATTTACTAAGATACCTAAGCATTTTCTGTGCTTAGTAAACAGTCTCTAATCCTAAAGCCAAGTTCACCCAGGCAGCCAGGAGGTGGTAAAAACAGGTGGTCGATCCACATTTTTAGCAAATGCCTATCTATAATATAACATGGCAAGCACTCTGGGTGGGTTTACATTGCCCTGGCCAAAATGCTTTCTATTTCAGCAAATTTAACTTGACATCAAGTTTTTGACATTTCGGCTAAGATCAAAGTATAGTATCTGTTCTTATCAGTTTTGGGTAGGGAGAATGCCGGTGCCTCTTGTTGAGTGGGAGCGCTGGTTAGTATCCCTGCTGATGTAATTAGGTAGGAACAGTGGGAGGAACCCCTTTTTTCCTGGTTGAATCTGGCCTGAGCTCCACAGGCTTGCTTGTCCCTGGTTTATGGCAGGGTTCTCCCTTCCAATGGTTTCCAGGTAGGAATGGTGCTGCACTGGTCTGGCCAGGGGCCGGGCTGAGAGAAGCCAGTGGTGTCAGATATTCTCACGTGGGGAGCTACACTAGTTTTTTTCTCACCTACCTTCAGGGCTTGTCCTTTTAGCTAGGACCGGAGGAATTCTTTATTCTGGCCAAAAAGGCCAATCATTGTCTTTCACATGGCACTCTAAGGCACTTGCCCACTCCCCCTTCCCTTTTTTGCACAGTACAGTATGCACTTTCACTTCCCAATTAGGAGGGTGTAGGTCCTCAGACTTGCCCTGAAAGTGGAGAAAGGGCATGTGGTCTTTTGGTCAGGTTCTCCCCCTCCCATAGGGTCAACCTTTGAAGAAGTCCTACCTCCTACCTAGTACTTGGGTTGGCTATGCTTCGGCAGGCCCCCCGAACAAAGGGGTCCGCCTGGTTTTGGCTGGGTGAACCAATGAGTACCCAGTCCCTGTCAGGAGCCTTGCGTCCAGGGGAATCAGGGTTAGGGTCCTTTCTTTTTTGGAGGAAGGACATGTGTACTTTTTTGTGTGCTTCACTTTTGTGTACTCACTTTTTTATGCACCTACTGTTAAGTTTTGTGAGTGTGTTTCACCACACAGCGAAGCTTAAAAAAAAAAAAACTGTGCCATTTGGTAAACTTACACATTGGAGTCAATAGGATCATACCCCAACGGCACTCCAGTGCAGCATGGTAATTCAAAGTAAAATTCCTTTTGGAACTGGAAAAAAACAGGCCTTCAGGAAAAGGCAGCAAACCGACACTAACCTGTCTCTGAAAAAGCGTTCCACTAGAGGAGTAGTAGAGTCTGCCATCTGTGTGAAAGAAGCCTAATGCCTCGTACACATGACCGGTTTTCCCATTGGGAAAACTGCCATTAGAGCTTTTGGCCGTGTGTATGCTCCATCGCAGTTTTCCCGCCGAGAAAACTGCGGGAAAAAAAAAAGAGAACCAGCTTTCTTTTTTCCCGTCGGGATTCCCGGCGGACTTTTACCAGTCGTGTGTATGCTTTTCCAAGGGGAAAAAACGCGCATGCTCAGAATCTGTGTAGCCAAAATTACATGGGTGCACATAAAGTACACTTAAACACATAACCGTTTTTCATGACGAGAAAAATTCCATTTTTAAAAATGGTCATGAAAATTGGTTGTGTGTAGGCTCCAGAGCATTTTTATCCACGAGAAAAATGGGCGAAAAAAAATTGGAACCTGCTCTATTTTTTCTCTTCGTTATTTTTAACGTCGTGAAAAACGGTCGTGTGTATGCTTTTACGATGGGGAAAAAAAGTGCATGCTCAGAATCAAGTATGAGATGGGAGCACTCGTTCTGGTAAAACTAGCGTTCGTAGTAGAGATATCACATTCGTCACGCTGTAACGGACTGAAAAGCACGAGGCTGAAAAGCGCGAATCGTCTCTCACCAAACTTTTTTCTAGCACAAGGATCAGCAAAAGCAGCCCAAAGGGTGGCGCTGTTTGAATGGAACTTCCCCTTTATAGTCCCGTTGTACGTGTTGTACGTCACTGCGCTTTGGACGGGCGGTATTTGGCCTGAACGTGTGAATGCAAGGCAGACTTGAGAGGAATCCCGTCGGGAAAAACTTCGGTTTTTTTTCCTGCCGAGAAAAACGGTTGTGTGTACGAGGCATTAGGGCTTGTTTAGACTCGCAGCTGGGGGGCATTAAAAACCTGTGAATGAGCCATGTTTTTAGTGCCCCTAACCACCCACCCCCCCCCCGTGGTGTTAAAAATGCGGCAGTCACAATGCTTTGCGTCATGCTTATGGCAAAATGTATCCACCTTGTCGAGTTTATCTTTGAATATTGATGCACCACAACCTCCCCCCAGCAACTTCATTGTAATGCATTCCCTTGTGACATGTTCATGCACCATTTATGGGGGTTAAAAGAAGTGTTGAGGAGGCATCATATCACCTCCTACCCACCTGTCGGCCATGTTTGGATTCCTTTTAAGGCCCCTTTCACATGGGACGGATCAGTCATGATCCGCCCGTGCACCTCCGCTTGCTCAGCGGGGATCGCTCCGTTGATCCCCGCTGAGCCGGCGGATGACTGGGCAGTCCCCGCACACTGTGCAGGGACTGCCCTGTCAGATCTCCACTCTCCCCTATGGGGGGATCGGATGAACACGGACCGTCTGTCTATGTTCATCCGATCCGCTCCGCAGACGGATAGAAAAATAGAAATTCCGCTATGCTCCGTTTTTCTATCCTGAAAAACGGAGCATAGCGGACACGGGTGAGATCGGGTGTCAGCGGATGTTCATCCGCTGATATCCGCTATCCCATAGGGATACATGTATGTCCGTTTTTCATCCGAAAACGGATGGGTGAAAAACGGACATACGGTCCGCCCGTGTGAAAGGGGCCTTAGAGGTGTGGCTCTTTGGTCACACGTGTAAACTTAGCCATAGCCAGGTAAACCCCATTGTCCATTTCTTTTACACAGCCACTGCACACAGATTATGATCTTTATGTTCTATAGACTAAGCCCTGGTTCACACTGGTGCGATTTACAAATCTCATGTTTTGAGTGGGATTTGGGACTCCGATTTCCTTCCCAGTCACTTCTGATTTTGTTCTGATTTCTTTTGTATTTGTTTGCGATTTCTGGAGCCTACTTGCGATTTGCAGATAGTATGATTTGTACTTATTCCAATGAAAAGCAAGCTGATTTGTGACTTAACCACTTCCATACTGGGCACTTATACACCTTCCTACCCAGACCAATTTTCAGCTTTCTGCGCTGTTGCACTTTGAATGACAATTGCGCGGTCATGCTACACTGTACCCAAACTAAATTTTTATCATTTTGTTCCCACAAATAGAGCTTTCTTTTGGTGGTATTTGATCACCTCTGCGATTTTTATTTTCTGCTAAAAAATAAAAAAAAAGACCGAAAATTTAGAAAATTTTTTTTTTTGTTTCAGTTACAAAACTTTGTAAATAAGTTAGTTTTCTCCTTCACTGATGAGCACTGATGGGGCTGCACTGACGGGCACGGATAAGGCGGCATGGATGGGCACCAATGAGGTGGCACGGATAGGCAACGATCAGCGGCACGGATGGGCAACGATCGGCGGCACGGATGGGCACAGATAGGCGGCACGGATGGGCACAGATAGGCGGCACGGGTGGGCACAGATAGGCGGCACGGGTGGGCACAGATAGGCAGCACGGGTGGGCACAGATGGGCACTGATAGGCGGCATGGATGGGCACTGATAGGTGGCACGGATGGGCATGGATGGGCACTGATAGGTGGCATGGATGGACACTGATAGGTGGCACTGTACTGTACTAATGGATGCCAATCAGTGCCAAACAATAATGCCTGCCAATCAGTGGTGCCCATTGTGGGCACTGATTGGCATCCATTGTGGGCACTGATTGGCATCCATTTAGTATATAATTAGCATCCCTGGTGGTCTAGTGTGCAATACCTATAGGTGGGCTTCCCTGGTGGTCTAGTGGCATCCCTGGTGGTCCAGTGGGCATCCTCGGGGGGGCTGCGCTGATAATGGATCAGCACAAACCCCCCCTGTCAGAGGAGCAGCCGATCGGCTCTCCTCTACTCGTGTCTGCCAGAGGCGAGTGAGGAAAAGCCGATGACCGGCTTTTCCTGTTTACATTGTGATCAGCCGTGATTGGACACGGCTGATCACGTGGTAAAGAGTCTCCGTCGGAGACTCTTTACCTAGATCGGTGTTGCGGGGTGTCAGACTGACATCCCGCAGCAACGATCGCCGCGATGCGCGTCCAGTCAGGATTTTGAAACCACTTTGCCGCCGTCAATCTGTTATAGGGCGGGCGGCAAGTGGTTAATAAAGATAGCAGCGCTGGCTGTGAAAAAAAAAACGTCTTGCTCCAAACTCCTCACTGTAACACCTTCTAGGGGAGGGGACGGGTCAGCTGTTTTCATACACATAGCAGCGCTGGCAGGGTTGAAAAAAAAGTCCTGCTCCAAACTCCTCACGAAAACACCTGCTAGGGGAGGGGACAAATCAGCTGAAGCTGCAATGATATCACCACAAAAAAAAAAGACTGCTCCAAATCGCACTGATATAAACAGTACTGCGATTTCAGGTCGATTTACATAGCACTCTATGGATGTTAAATCGACCTGAAATCGCAAAAAAGTAATACAAAAACCTTTTGGAAATCGCTAGTGTCTTGTGTCGCACCAATTAGCACATTTCCATTGAAATCCATGGGGTGCGACTTCAGGTACGATTTTGAAATCGCATGTCGCACCTGAAATCGCACCAGTGTGAACCAGGGCTAAATGTTTTAATGTCAGCCAGGGATGATTATGTAAAACTTTTGAGAAATCTGAAAACGTAGCTTACTACACTTTGTGCCTGTTAAATCCACTCTGCTCTAAGTTATTAATTGTCAACAATGTTGATTACACACTATCAAATTATTTCACGTAGCATGACAGTTCTGACCTTGTTTAATGAGAATGCAGTAGAATGTAGGTCAACGAATCAAACAGAATTACACAAATCTGTAGCAAGCTGACAGATATTTATCATTATCTGAAATTTGTGCTTCTGTTTCTCTTCCAGACATGCATTACTGAAAGTGGAAGTAAACCCATTGATTTAACAGTTTAAAAAAACGGTTAAATTCCCGGCATGCCGGAAATGCTAACTGCCACATTGGTTGTACTCTCAACCAAACTGTCAAACCATCCAATGGCTGGTGTCATAACTGGTCACATGTGCAGCATCATGGCAGTTGAAGATTAAACAGAGGCCAAGATGACAGCTTCCTTGGCTGAAAACGATAGGAGGGTTTACTTCCACTTGAAATAAAATGTCTTTATATCCAAAATCAACTGTAATAATATAATAGGTCAGTTCACACAAAATATCCTATTGGTGAGCTTTATGTACTGGAGTTCCTGGGTCTGCACATCTGCTGTGGCCTATATATTGGGTTCCAATTCTCCATGCTGGATTTTAATATACACTATATTGTCAAAAGTATTGGGACGACTGCCTTTACACGCACATGAACTTTAATGGTATCCCAGTCTTAGTCCGTAGGGTTCAATATTGAGTTGGCCCCCCCTTTGCAGCTATAACAGCTTCAACTCTTCTGGGAAGGCTGTCCACAAGGTTTAGGAGTGTCTATGGGAATGTTTGACCATTCTTCCAGAAGTGCATTTGTGAGGTCAGGCACTGATGTGGACAAGAAGGCCTGGCTTGCAGTCTCTGCTCTAATTCATCCCAAAGGTGTTCTATCAGGTTGAGGTCAGGACTTTGTGCAGGCCAGTCAAGTTCCTTCACCCAAAACTTGCTCATCCATGTCTTTATGGACCTTGATTTGTGCACTGGTTAAAAAACATTTGGTCGTGTAAAAGCTTTTTTCTTCACTATTCATTCACCTTTCTCTTTGTCAGTCATGACTCACGCCCGTGACTATAACCTGACAGCAGTCTTCAGCTAAACATTGACATTGACTGTTTGCCACAATGTACTGTTTCGATCGCAATGTCTGCAGTTGCATCTGCGTCCTTTGATAAGTGTGCTTCTGTATTGTTTTTATTCTTTCTCTTAATAAAAACTTTGAATGATAAAAAAAAAAAAACATTTGGTGGAAGGGGGATTAACCACTTAAGACCCGGACCATTTCGGGCCATTAGGACCAGGCCTGTTTTTGGGATTCGGCACTGCGCTGCTTTAACTGTAAATTGTGCGGACATGCAATGTTGTACCCAAATGAAATTTGTGTCCTTTTCTTCCCACAAATAGAGCTTTCTTTTAATGGTATTTGATTGCCTCTGTGATTTTTATTTTTTGCGATATAAACAGAAAAAGACCGAAAATTTTGAAAAAAAATTATATTTTCTACTTTTTGTTATAAGAAAAATCGAATAAACTCAATTTTAGTCATACATTTAGGCCAAAATGTATTCAGCCACATGTCTTTAGTAAAAAAAATGCCAATAAGCGTATATTTATTGGTTTGCGCAAAAGTTATAGCGTTTACAAACTAGGGTACATTTTCTGAAATTTACACAGCTTTAAATTTATGACTGCCTATCTCATTTTTTGAGGTGCTAAAATGGCAGGGCAGTACAAAACCCCCCCAAATGACCCCATTTTGGAAAGTAGACACCCCAAGGAAATTGCTGAGAGGCATGTTGAGCCCATTGAATATTTTTTTTTTTTGTCCCAAGTGATTGAATAATGACAAAAAAAAATAAAAAATTACAAAAAGTTGTCACTAAATGATATATTGCTCACACATGCCATGGGCATATGTGGAATTGCACCCCAAAATACATTCTGCTGCTTTTCCTGAGTACGGGGATACCACATGTGTGGGACTTTTTAGGAGCCTAGCCACGTACGGGACCCCAGAAACCAAGCACCGCCTTCAGGATTTCTAAGGGCGCAAATTTTTGATTTCACTCCTCACTACCTATCACAGTTTCGAAGGCCATAAAATGCCAAAATAGCACAAACCCCCCCCCAAATGACCCCATTTTGGAAAGTAGACACCCCAAGCTATTTACTGAGAGGCATGTTCAGTCCATGGAATATTTTATATTTTGCCACAAGTTGCGGGAATATGACAAACTTTTTTTTTTTTTGCACAAAGTTGTCACTAAATGATATATTGCTCACACATGCCATGGGCATATGTGAAATTACACCCCAAAATACATTCTGCTGCTTCTCCTGAGTACGGGGATACCACATGTGTGGGACTTTTTGGGAGCCTAGCCGCGTACGGGACCCCAAAAACCAAGCACCGCCTTCAAGGTTTCTAAGGGCATAAATTTTTGATTTCACTCCTCACTACCTATCACAGTTTTGAAGGCCATAAAATGCCAAGATGGCACAAAACCCCCCCCCAAATGACCCCATTTTGGAAAGTAGACACCCCAAGCTATTTGCTGAGAGGCATGTTGACCCCATTGAATATATTTTTTTTTTGTCCCAAATGATTGAATAATGACAAAAAGAAAAAAAAAAAATTGTACAAAAAGTTGTCACTAAATGATATTTCTTGTTCATACATCACAGGACACAGAGCAGCATAGTCATTACTATGTGGGTTATATAGAATTACCTTCAGGTGCTGGCACTGGCAACTTCCAAAACAGGAAGTACCCTCCCCTATATAAGCCCCTCCCATCCGGGAGTACCTCAGTTTTTTGCCAGTGTCTAAGGTGTTGGCCAAGGTTAACATGTATTCATCTGGGCTTGTGTACAGGTTCTCTGGGCCTTAGCAAGCTATTCCGGATCCGACCAAAAAAGCTTCATAGCTAAACGGTCGGTACCCGGGCCTTGCAGAGAAGAGCAGGGTTTTGCCTGTAATGCCTCTCTTAGGAGGGCTGGACCCTGGGATCCAGAGCTCTGGTCATACCCAAAACCAAGAGGCTATCTGTGCAGGGTGCTATACAGGTCCAGGGGAGTGGAATCCTTGGGAACCCGGTCCCTGAAGGTCTAGTACAATGCCTGCCGTGAGAGGTGAAGTTTGGGCTTCTGTGGACCAAACAAAGTCCTGCGGCGGGGAAAAGGTAAGTGGGGGCCCCTCAGGAACTTGGTTCTATTGAGGGGACCCCCAAGCCTAATATGTCTTTCTGCCTGTTACCTAAAGGGTATTCCCGCTAATAGCTGTATATGCCTAAGAAATCCTAGAAATGTTTTTTCATAAGGGAAGTTTTAAAAAAACTGTAAACCTGGAAATGTTTTTCATAAAGGAGGTTTTAAAAAAAAAAAAACACAAAAGTGCGGTACCTGTGTTTGTCCACTAGAGGCCGCTGTGGAACGTCTTTTTTCTTGGGACTATTCCTTCCATGGTGAAAGTCCAGGCAGATGAGTGAGCTCTCTATCAGGGAAGCTGCATTCCTCTGTCATGCTGCCAAGTAGTTTCCTTCCATCCCCGAGTCCTGGTAAAACAGGGACCCTGGCTCCTCTCCCTACATGGCGCCAAGAGCGCACACGTGCACGCGCGCACGCGCGCACACATGCTTTCTTTTTATAAGGTTTAGCTTCAAAAAAGGGGGCGGAGCCTGGCGGATGACGCGCTCTGTGCGCCCAGCGCTTCTGCGCATGCGCGGGCGTCCCAGCAAGATAAAAGGACTCAGTCCACGCTGCTTGCTATGGACACAGAGCATGAAAAGGAGCTGGTAGCATGGTATAGGGGCTTACAGCGGGCGGTTGATACAGGCATCCCCAGAAAGACGCATTAGTAGACACCCACTGATGTACATAGCAGCAAATTGCATTAGACTATTTCAGTAAGGGGTGTATTGCGGCTGGAATACCTCAGCTTTGAACTAAGGAATATGCCGCCTAAAAAACTCCGAGATATACCTCTCAGGAAGTGTAGGGGGTCTCCATCGGGCTCTGAGGATCTGGAGCAGTCATCTGCACCCTCCTCCCCTGAGAAATCAGAGGTTAATACCCATAAGGAACCCCCGGGAGTGCCAGGTACTGCGGCTGTCCTCAGTCCACCTGCTCCTGCATATATAACAGAGGAGGTTTTTTCCTCAACTCTGGAGGGATTGGAGCAGAGATTGGCTGCATTGATCGCTTCTTCTCTACAGGAAAGAAAGCGCGCCAGATCTCCATCACCTCCATTAGAGTGCCTGTTGGCAGAGCAACAGTCCCAGGAAGGGACCGACCTACCTGAAGGGGATCAGGAGGAGGTTAGCTCTGTTTTTGAGGAATCGACAGTAGATGAACCATTTTCAGCATCACAGACTGAAAGATTGTGGGTCTAGACCCTAACTGACATGGTACGATCTGCATTTAAAATGCCTCTTGTTGAACCATCAACTACTGCTGTCTCCTCATTGGGGTCGCTAAAAGCTCCCCAGGTTAATTGCTCCTTTCCAATACATCCATTATTGGAAGGACTTATATACCAGGACTGGGAACATCCTGATAAACTATTTGTTCCGCCTAAAAGGTTTCCGGTGATCTATCCCATGGAGGAAAAGTTCACCCAGAGATGGAATGTTCCTACGGTGGATGCAGCCATCTCTTCTGTGAACAAATCACTGACATGTCCAGTAGATAATGTTCAAATGTTCAAAGATCCAGTGGATAAAAAATTGGAATCTTTATTAAAATCTGCTTTTTCCACAGCAGGGGCTGTTACACAGCCAGCAGTGGCAGCTATTGGGGTCTGCCAAGCTTTAAAGGATCAAATGAAAATGGTCCTGAGGGATTTGCCAGACCAACAGGCCCAGGCTCTGGCTGATCTGCCTAGAGCATTATGCTTTGCGGTTGACGCCATCAAGGATTCTATCCATCAGGCCTCCCGCCTCACGCTGTCTTTGGTACATATGCGTAGGCTTCTGTGGCTTAAAAACTGGTCTGCTGAAGCTCCCTGTAAGAAGCTCTTAGTTAGCTTCCCATTTCATGGGGAACGCCTTTTTGGCGAAGACCTGGATAAGTATATCCAGAAGATTTCCAGTGGTAAAAGTACTCTCTTACCGAGTAAGAAGAGGTCTAGGGGTCCATCTTTTAAGAGGACTACCTCTCCTATCCCTGCGACGTCTGCTACTAAGCAGTTTCGACGGCCTCCTCGGTCAAACTCAGGAGGTAAAAATCAGGGACAGTCACAGGGTAATAAAAAGCCCTGGATCCGAAGAGGTACTAAACCAGCCTCCAAGTCAAGCCTATGAAGGGCTGCCCCCACTCAAACGGGTGGGGGGAAGACTTCAGTTGTTCGCAGAGACCTGGCGGGAGACGATCAAAGACAGATGGGTGCTCTCCGCAGTAACTCTGGGATACAAGTTGAAGTTAAAAGAGTCTCCTCTGTCCCATTTTATGTGGTCAGGCATGCCAAGAGACCCTCTGAAAAGACGGTCTCTCCTATTGGCGTTAGAACAACTATTGCTCCAAGGAGTAATTATGGAGGTTCCTATGGAAGAGTGGGGGTTGGGTTTCTACTCAAACCTTTTCACAGTCCCGAAGCCAAACGGGGACATAAGACCCATATTGGACCTAAAGAGTCTAAACAAATTTCTAAACGTCCGGTCTTTCCGGATGGAGTCGATCCGATCGGTCACCGCTGCCCTACAAGGGGAGGAATGGTTAGCCTCGATCGACATCAAAGATGCTTACTTGCATGTTCCCATCTTTCCAGGTCATCAAAAATTCCTACGCTTTGCAGTAGAAGGGCGCCATTTTCAGTTCAGAGCCTTACCATTCGGTCTGGCCACAGCACCACGAGTGTTCACAAAAATTCTGGCCCCACTGTTGGCCGATCTAAGAACACGGGGTGTAACGATAATGGCATACCTAGACGACCTGTTGTTGATGGACCACTCAGTTGCCAAGCTAGAAGTGGTAATTATCGATACAATCAAGTATCTAGAATCTCACGGTTGGGTCATCAACCTGGACAAGTCAGCCCTACAGCCAGTGAAAAACCTGGTATATCTAGGGCTACGGCTGGATTCAGACCAGAGGAAGATTTTCTTACCTCTAGACAAGGTATCCTCTTTGAGGGGCTTGGTCCGTCTGCTTTGTGCAAAAAGACAGCCGTCCATACGCCTGTGCATGAGGCTGCTAGGAAAGATGGTAGCATCATTCGAAGCTGTGCCATACGCCCAATTCCACTCAAGAAATTTACAAAGGGCCATATTGTCAGCCTGGAACGGAAAAGTTCAGGCTCTAGACTTCCCGATGGCTTTGTCCCCTTCCGTTCGGAAGAGTCTCTGCTGGTGGTTGATCCCCCAGAATCTCCAGAAGGGAAAACCCTTCAGCCCGATATCTTGGAAGGTGGTCACTACAGATGCCAGCCTTACAGGCTGGGGGGCAGTACTGGAGCAATGGTCTCTCCAGGGCAGATGGTCAAATGTAGTAAAAACCCTGCCCATCAATCTCTTAGAGATACGAGCAGCCCGGTACGCCCTAGTAGCCTGGACATCCAGACTCCAAGGGTCCCCTGTCAGAATTCAATCAGACAATGCCACAGCAGTGGCATATATCAATCATCAGGGAGGCACCAGGAGTCGTGCAGCCCAGAGGGAAGTAAGTCACATCCTGGAATGGGCAGAAAAGCATGTCCCATGTATATCAGCTGTCTTCATTCCAGGGGTGGAGAATTGGAAGGCGGACTTTCTGAGTCGCCAACAGTTATGCCCAGGGGAATGGTCCCTTCATCCCGAGGTCTTCCGAGCAATATGTCAGCGGTGGGGAACACCGGATGTAGATCTGCTAGCATCCAGATTCAACGCAAAGGTGGACAGGTTTGTCTCCCGGACAAGGGATCCCCTCGCTTGCGGCTCGGATGCTCTGGTGTTCCCTTGGGATCAGTTCAGACTGATATATGCATTCCCTCCGCTACAATTGTTGCCTCGACTCCTTCGCAGAGTCAGGTTGGAGAAGAAGCCGGTGATCCTGGTGGCTCCAGCGTGGCCCCGAAGGGCCTGGTACGCGGAGATCATCAAAATATCTGTGGGGAGTCCTTGGACCCTTCCACGTCGTCCGGACCTGCTTTCGCAAGGACCGATATACCACCCTTCCTTACTAACTCTAAGTTTAACGGCCTGGCTATTGAGTCCCACATCCTAAAGAAGAGAGGTCTCTCTAACTCTGTGGTATCAACTATAATCAATGCCAGGAAGCCTGTATCCAGGCAGATCTACTATAGAGTTTGGAAGGCGTACATCACTTGGTGCGAGGCCAGAAAATGGCATCCACGTAAGTACGTTATAGGCAGAATTCTGGACTTCCTGCAGTGGGCTGTAGACAGGAAGTTTGCCTTAAGTACTATCAAGGGCCAGGTTTCGGCCTTGTCAATACTATTTCAAAGGCCCCTGGCTATGCATTCACTTGTCAAATCCTTTATGCAAGGTGTGACTCGTATTATTCCACCGATTAAGGCTCCCATATGCCCATGGGATCTAAATTTGGTTCTGTCGGTTCTGCAGAAGCAGCCATTTTGAACCTTTGCGGCACATTTCCTTGGTTCTACTCACCAGGAAATTGATATTTTTAGTAGCCATATGCTCGGCTAGAAGAGTGTCGGAATTAGCCGCCATGTCCTGTAAAGAGCCATATCTGGTTATCCATAAGGACAGAGTAGTATTACGTCCTCACCCAGCCTTTCTTCCTAAGGTGGTATCGAGGTTTCACTTGAACCAGGATGTGGTTCTTCCTTCTTTTTTCCCCAAACCAAGCTCGGTAGAGGAAAAGTTATTGCATTCTTTGGATGTAGTAAGAGCAGTTAAAGCTTATCTAAAAGCCACTGCTCAGATTCGTAGAACGGATTCTCTGTTTGTTCTGCCGGAAGGCCCCAGAAAGGGTCAGGCAGCATCAAAATCTACTTTAGCCAAGTGGATTCGACAGGTCATAATACAAGCCTATGGCTTGAAAAGTAGACCGCCTCCGTTCAAAGTTAGGGCGCACTCCACGAGAGCAGTTGGAACTTCATGGGCAGTGCATCACCAGGCCTCCCTGGCGCAAATTTGTAAGGCCGCAACATGGTCTTCAGTACACACGTTTACTAGGTTCTACCAGGTGGACGTGAGAAGTCAAGAGGATGTCGCCTTTGGGCGCAGTGTGTTGCAGGCCGCAAAAGATCCTCATGCCTGATGGCGCCCAGCTTATGTATGGTGTATCCCCCCCCTCATGTGGCATTGCTTTGGGACGTCCCACATAGTAATGACTATGCTGCTCTGTGTCCCGTGATGTATGAACAAGAAAGTAGGATTTTTAAAACAGCTTACCTGTAAAATCCTTTTCTTGGAGTACATCACGGGACACAGAGCTCCCACCCCTCTTTTGGGGACACGTATTGCTTTGCTACAAAACTGAGGTACTCCCGGATGGGAGGGGCTTATATAGGGGAGGGTACTTCCTGTTTTGGAAGTTGCCAGTGCCAGCACCTGAAGGTAATTCTATATAACCCACATAGTAATGACTATGCTGCTCTGTGTCCCGTGATGTACTCCAAGAAAAGGATTTTACAGGTAAGCTGTTTTAAAAATCCTACTATTGCTCACACATGCCATGGTTATATGTGGAATTGCACCCCAAAATACATTCTGCTGCTTTTCCTGAGTACGGGGATACCACATGTGTGGGACTTTTTGGGAGCCTAGCCGCGTACAGGGCCCCAAAAACCAAGCACCGCCTTCAGGATTTCTAAGGGCGTAAATTTTTGATTTCACTCCTCACTACCTATCACAGTTTCGAAGGCCATAAAATGCCAAAATAGCACAAAACCCCCCCAAATTACCCCATTTTGGAAAGTAGACACCCCAAGCTATTTGCTGAGAGGCATGTTGAGTCCATGGAATATTTTATATTTTGCCACAGGTTGCGGGAATATGACAAACTTTTTTTTTTTTGCACAAAGTTGTCACTAAATGATATATTGCTCACACATGCCATGGGCATATGTGAAATTACACCCCAAAATACATTCTGCTGCTTCTCCTGAGTACGGGGATACCACATGTGTGGGACTTTTTGGGAGCCTAGCCGCGTACGGGACCCCAAAAACCAAGCACCGCCTTCAAGGTTTCTAAGGGCATAAATTTTTGATTTCGCTCCTCACTACCTATCACAGTTTTGAAGGCCATAAAATGCCAAGATGGCACAAAACCCCCCCAAATGACCCCATTTTGGAAAGTAGACACCCCAAGCTATTTGCTGAGAGGCATGTTGAGCCCATTGAATATTGTTTTTTTTTGTCCCAAATGATTGAATAATGACAAAAAGAAAAAAAAAATGTACAAAAAGTTGTCACTAAATGAATGTGATAGGCAGTGAGGAGTGAAATCAAAAATTTACACCCATAGAAATCCTGAAGGCGGTGCTTGGTTTTTGGGGTCCCGTACGCGACTAGGCTCCCAAAAAGTCCCACACATGTGGTATCCCCGTACTCAGGAGAAGCAACAGAATGTATTTTGGGGTGTAATTCCACATATGCCCATGGCATGTTTGAGCAATATATAATTTAGTGACAACTTTTTGTACATTTTTTTTTTTTTGGTCATTATTCAATCACTTGGGACAAAAAAAAAAAATATTCAATGGGCTCAACATGCCTCTCAGCAAATAGCTTGAGGTGTCTACTTTACAAAATGGGGTCGTTTGGGGGGGTTTTGAACTGTCCTGGCATTTTATGCACAACATTAGGAAGCTTATGTCACACATCATCCACTCTTCTAACCACTTGAAGACAAAGCCCTTTCTGACACTTATTGCTACATGAAAAAAAAAAAATTTTTGCAAGAAAATTATGTTGAACCCCCAAACATTATATATTTTTTTAAAGCAAAGGCCCTACAGATTAAAATAGTGGGTGTTGTATTTTTTTTTCCACACAGTATTTGCGCAGCGATTTTTCAAACGCATTTTTTGGGGGAAAAACACACTTTTTTTATTTTTAATGCACTAAAAAACACTATATTGCCCAAATGTTTGATGAAATAAAAAAGATGATCATAGGCTGAGTACATGGATACCAAACACGACATGCTTTAAAATTGCGCACAAACGCGCAGCGGCGACAAACTACATTCATTTTTAAAAGCATTTAAAAGCCTTTACAGGTTACCACGTTAGATTTACAGAGGAGGTCTACTGCTAAAATGACTGCCCTCGATCTGACCTTCGCGGTGATACCTCACATGCATGATGCAATTGCTGTTTACATATGACGCTAGACCGACGCTTGCGTTCGCCTTTGCGCAAGAGCAGGGGGGGACAGCGGTGCTTTTTTTTTTTTTTTTTTTTTTTTTTTATTATTTATTTGGCTTTTTTATTTTATTTTTAAACTGTGCCTTCCATATTTTATTTTTTTACCATTTTTATCGTTATCTCAGGGAATGTAAATATCCCCTATGATAGCAATAAGTAGTGACAGGTACTCTTTTTTTGAAAAAATTGGGAAGTTAGACCCTAGATCTTTCCTCTGCCCTCAAAGCATCTGACCACACCAAGATCGGTGTGATAAAATGCTTTCCCAATTTCCCAATGGCGCTTTTTATATCCGGGGGGGGGGACATTCCCTCCCACTGCTTGTAAAAGCAGTCTAGAGGCTAATTATCTGCTAGAATTGCTTTTACATGAAAGCCGGCTGCTGGCTGAAAAGAATGATACCAAGATGATACCTAAACCCGCAGGCATCATTCTGGTATAAACATTCAAAGTCCAGCAACATACCAGTACGTTGCTGGTCCTTGTTGGACATGTATTGTAATCTTTTTTTTCATACAGCCTATTGGCTGAACGAAAAAAAGAGATTGATTGGTGGGTATGCCCACCATTAGAATACCTCCCTTCATCCACCCACTTCTAATGATGGGCATATATGCCGAAGCATGGGGGCATCCTCCCGCAAAAAAGTTATGCCGCGTACACACGGTCAAGCCTTCGTCGGAATTTCGACCGTATGTACGCGGCATAAAAGGTTATGCCGCGTACACACGGTCGGACTTTTCCACGGGCAAGCCTCCGTTGGAATTTCGACCGTATATACGCGGCATTAGGAGCAAAATTGCTCCTCCGCCCCTGCTGCCCCCATGCTTCGGCATATATGCTCTTTTTTTAAACTGTGGTGGTGAAATCACCTCCTACAGCGTTGGAGTCACGGCTTTATGTATCGTGGGAGCAAACACTGTTGCTGTCAAGATAAATAGATCCGCGCTGCAACTGAATGGCGTACCTGCTAAGCAAATGGTGGTTAACATTAAAACAAAGTAACATTACAGTACAACAGTAAGACCTTACCATACCATACCTGCAAAGCAAATACCAAAACAAAACCTAGTAAAAAATAAAAAAATGTTTTAACGCAACCTGTGCCTAAAATATATATATGCCGAAGCATGGGGGCATCCTCCCGCAAAAAACTTATGCCGCGTACACACGGTCGGAATTTTCCACGGGCAGGCCTCCGTCGGAATTTCGACCGTATGTACGCGGCATTAGGAGCAAAATCGCTCCTCCGCCCCTGCTGCCCCCATGCTTCGGCATATATGCTCTTTTTTTTAACTGTGGTGGTGAAATCACCTCCTACAGCACTGGAGTCACGGCTTTATGTATCGTGGGAGCAAACGCTGTTGCTGTCAAGATAAATAATTCCGCGCTGCAGTTGAATGGCGCACCTGAAAACAAAAAATTACATACCTGAAAAGCAAGCATGATAAAACATTGCAGAATAGAATACAGTAAAAAAGAGCAGAACAATAGAGAGAAAATAGAGAGAGAGAGAACAATAAAACGACAACTATTTTTGGTTTTTTTATTTTATATTTTTTTGTGTTTTGTTTTTTACGTTTTTTTTCTTTCTTTTTTACACTTTTTTTTGTAACTTTACAACTGTAATGGTTCGGGTCTCTCAAAATGTAATGGCATCTTGGGAGACCCTGTGTAAGTGTGTCCTTGTCTGTGAAATGCTGTACCCTACGCTAAAACTTCACTTTTGAGTGGTAGCGTTCAAAACATTCACCTTGGCAAAGACCAGGCTTGTCAGGACAGAGTGGACAAAAACTACGGGTGTCACGCCTAAATCCGCGCTTGCTACAGACACGACATCTTTTTTGGGGGGCTCGTTGGGTAGGGGTACTCGGGAGGACATATGAATAATGCCTCTCATGCAGCCGGCTTACTGCATTTGGTTGGGGATGGTGAGGTGCAGAACCGCCTGGATACAGGAGTTCTGTGACTATCTCATTCTGGAATTTTAGAAGAGATAACGTCCCGCCTGAAGCTCTGTATAGCACATGAGCGTTCAGCAAAGCCAATTGGAATAATGATAGAGACACTTTTTTGTACCAGCGTCTCGCCTTACGGTCAATTAGATACGGCGCCATCAACTGGTCGTTGAGGTCCACCCCTCCCATATTTTGGTTATATTCGTGGACACAGAGGGGTTTCTCCACAACACCAGTCGCCGTACGAATTTGGACTGTCGTGTCTGCATGAAGGGAGGTAAGAAGGAAAACATTCTTATTGTCCCTCCACTTCATAGCGAGCAAGTTATTACACTTCAAGCAGGCTCTCTCCCCCAGCCTAAGACGGGCATCTACAAGCCGCTGGGGAAAGCCCCGGCGATTAGGTCGCACGGTGCCACATGCTCCAATCTGATGATCAAACAAGTGACTAAACAGTGGCACGCTCGTGTAATAATTGTCCACATACAAGTGGTACCCCTTTCCGAATAAGGGTGACACCAAGTTCCACACTATCTTGCCAGCGCTCCCTATGTAATCCGGGCAGTTGACCGACTCAATCTGACTATCTTTTCCCTCATAAACCGTAAAGTTCACTACATAGCCTGTTGCCCTGTCACAGAACTTGTAGAGCTTGACCCCGTATCTGGCACGCTTGCTGGGAAGGTACTGCTTGAAAGACAAGCGGCCAGAAAATTTAATCAGGGACTCATCAACGCAGACAACTTGATCGGGAGTAAACAAGGCTGCAAAACGTTCGTTGAAGTGGTTTATGAGGGGCCGAATTTTATAGAGCCGGTCGTATTCAGGGTCCCCACGTGGACGACAAAGTTCATTGTCGTTGAAGTGCATGAACCGCAAAATCTGCTCGTATCGTGCCCTGGACATGGAGGCAGAGAACACGGGCATGTGGTCAATTGGGTGCGTGGACCAATAAGCACGCAATGACGGAAATTTATGTGTGCCCATGTTGAGGGAAAGGCCCAGAAAGGTCTTAAATTCGGAAACCGTAATTGGTTTCCAATTTCTGGCAATTTTAGGCAACTGGGGGTTAGCGGCGATAAATTGACCAGCATATAAATTACTCTGGTCCACAATAGATCTATAGAGATCTTCCGTGAAAAACAGCGAATAAAAATCAATTGGAATAAAATCAGCTGTTTCCACCTGAATACCGGGTTGGGCAGTGAATGGGGGAAGTACGGGTTCTGCAGAAGTGGTGGGGACCCAATCAGGATAGGCGAATTCTGCAGGAAGGGCAGTATGGGCACGACGGGCCTGCCTTTGTCTTCTTGGTGGCAGCGGGACACTACTTGTGCTTGCCACCTCGCCAGCTTGAACTGCACTTATGGGACTCGCCACGTCACCAAGTGTTACTGCAGTGCTGGATGTACGTCCAGGCTGTACTAGGCCGCTGGTGCTTGCCAGTTCACCAGAAGGAATAGCGGCGCTAGTACTACTCTGCTCCATGATACGAGAGACCTGCGGTTCTTGCTCCTCAACAAACTCAGAAGATCGGGATCGGGTACACCTGACCTTAGCAGGGACCTCAACTTCGTCGTCAGAGCTATCTGACGTGGGGCCGCTGACGTCACTGTCTTCTACGGGAAGATATTCTGAGCCTGAATCTGACAGATACGTGACCTCCTCTTCACTATCTGTCATGCTCAGAATCTCGTAGGCCTCTTTACTAGTGTACCTTCGTCTTGCCATTTTGGGCTCTAAATTTAGGGGTACACTAGTAAGATTCACAGGAAAAAAAGCACCTGACTGTCGTCATCAAATATATCAAACGCTACAAAAAAACTGTTAGCGATCGCAGGGATCAGGCCTGTCTCTGCGAACGCTGCAGTTATGTGTGTTGTGTTTGGTAAGTGACAGTGATCGATCGATACTGCACTTGGGTGGGCTGGGCTGGGCTGGGCGGAGGGGCTAAACGCAGGCGCTAGCAGGTATCTGGGCTGATCCCGCTAACACTGCGTTTTTGGGAACCCTAAACCGCTGGGGATGCTAGTATAGATCTGATCAGATACTATACCACTAAGGGGGGTGTATGCTTTGCGCGTGGGTGTTAGCGTTACTGGCACTAACCTAACACTGCCTGGGGCGACGCAGACCCTCTCTGGCGCTAAAACCTAATTGATCTCACCCGCCGGGCGATCAGGGGGGTTAAACCTTTATTGGGTTATATACGGCGGGTGCCCTGATGCTATAAAAAGCAAACTAATCAACCAGCGTCACCCGTAACCTTTATATGGTGATCACTGGTGAAAGGGTTAACTAGGGGCAATCAGGGGGTTAAAACCTTTATTAGGTTAAATATGGGGGTACCCGACGCTATATAAAAACCTGACGGGTAACCTAAATAACTAAATAACTTACTGGCTAACCAGTGACACCAGTGACGCTTATACGGCGATCACTGGTGAAAGGGTTAACTCTAGGGGCAATCAGGGGGTTAAAATAATATATGGGGGTACCTGACACTAATAAAAACCTGCGGCGAACCTAAAAAAAAATAACTGCCTATCTAAAACACCAGCGACACGAATACAGCGATCGGAAAAACAATCGCTTAGTGACGCTGAAGTTAGGGGGTGAAAGGGTTACCTGGGGGGTGATCAAGGGGTTAAACCTTTATTAGGGGGGGTTAGGGGGCTACCCTGGACCTAAAGGGGCCTAATCCTAACTGCCCTGCAACTTTTTACAATCACAGATGACACTAAATGCAGTGATCAGTAAAATAAATGATCACTGCAATCAGTGACACTGTGATTGGGGGCTTTGGGGTGACCTGGGGGGTGATCTGGGGGTGACTGGGGGGTGATTTGTGTGCCTATGTGTACCTACGTGTCAGTGGACTGTTGGAGCACTAACCTCTGTCTTCTCTCCTCGGCGCCGGGAACGAAAAGACCGCGGCGAGGGAGATGACATCACTTCCTCCAGCCTCTGTTTACATCACATGGCGGAGGAAGCATTTTCATTGGCTGGGAGCGATCGCGAGGGGGGGGGCGGAATCGAGCGGCCGCCCCCTCATGCCTGATCGCTCCCGAACACTTAACGGCCGCTCACTGCAGTGAAGGGGGGTCCGGATGGACCCCCCAACTGCACAAAGGCGATCACGTAGATCTACGTCATTCTGCCTGTCGGTGCCATTCTGCCGACGTAAATCGGCGGTGGGCGGTCGTTAAGTGGTTAAGGTGTGGGGTTGTTTTTAAGGGGTTGGGCTTTGGCCCCTTAGTTCCAGTGAAGGGAACTCTTAAGACATCAGCATACCAAGACATTATGGACCATTTCATACTCCCAACTATGTGGGAACAGTTTGGGGATGGCCCCTTTCTGTTCCAACATGACTGCGTACCAGTGCACAAAGCAAAGTCCATAAAGACATGGATGAGCAAGTTTGGGGTAGAGTAACTTGACTGGCCTCAACAGAGTCCTGACCTCAACCTGATAGAACACCTTTGGGATGAATTAGAGTGGAGACTGCGAGCCAAGCCTTTTCGTCCAACATCAGTGCCTTACCTCACAAATGCGCTTTTGGAAGAATGGTCAAACATTCCCATAGACACACTTCTAAACTTTGTGGACCGCCTACCCAGAAGAGTTGAAGCTGTTATAGGATGGGCCAACTCAATATTGAACACTACAGACTAAGACTGGGATGCCATTAAAGTTCATGTGCGTGTAAAGGTAGGTGTCCCAATACTTTTGACAATATAGTGTATTTTATGTTATGAAGAATGCATAAGGTAGATGGGAAGTCACAAACTCATTAGAAGAAAGGAATAGATTTGAGAGCTGTGGCAGGGAGACCCTGTCACTAAAGGCCAGGACATAACTCCCCCCACCAGCTTCCAACTATAGATAAAATATCACTTTTGTTTAGACCAGTGGTCTCGAAACTGCGGCAAAGGGGCTGGATGTGGCCCTTTGCTTGCCTTTATATGGCCCTTAGGGCACTTTCTTGTTCATACATCATGGGACACAGAGCGGCATAGTCATTACTATGTGGGTTATATAGAATTACCTTCGGGTGCTGGCACTGGCAACTTCCAAAACAGGAAGTACCCTCCCCTATATAAGCCCCTCCCATCCGGGAGCACCTCAGTTTTTTGCCAGTGTCTAAGGTGCTGGCCAAGGTTAACATGTATTCATCTGGGCTTGTGTACAGGTTCTCTGGGCCTTAGCAAGCTATTCCGGATCCGACCAAAAAAGCTTCATAGCTAAACGGTCGGTACCCGGGCCTTGCAGAGAAGAGCAGGGTTTTGCCTGTAATGCCTCTCTTAGGAGGGCTGGACCCTGGGATCCAGAGCTCTGGTCATACCCAAAACCAAGAGGCTATCTGTGCAGGGTGCTATACAGGTCCAGGGGAGTGGAATCCTTGGGAACCCGGTCCCTGAAGGTCTAGTACAATGCCTGCCGTGAGAGGTGAAGTTTGGGCTTCTGTGGACCAAACAAAGTCCTGCGGCGGGGAAAAGGTAAGTGGGGGCCCCTCAGGAACTTGGTTCTATTGAGGGGACCCCCAAGCCTAATATGTCTTTCTGCCTGTTACCTAAAGGTATTCCCGCTAATAGCTGTATATGCCTAAGAAATCCTAGAAATGTCTTTTCATAAAGGAAGTTTTAAAAACTGTAAACCTAGAAATGTTTTTCATAAAGGAGGTTTTAAAAAAAAAAAAAAGACAAAAGTGCGGTACCTGTGTTTGTCCACTAGAGGCCGCTGTGGAACGTCTTTTTTTCTTGGGACTGTTCCTTCCATGGTGAAAGTCCAGGCAGATGAGTGAGCTCTCTATCAGGGAAGCTGCATTCCTCTGTCATGCTGCCAAGTAGTTTCCTTCCATCCCCGAGTCCTGGTGAAACAGGGACCCTGGCTCCTCTCCCTACATGGCGCCAAGAGCGCACACGTGCACGCGCGCGCGCACACACGCTTTCTTTTTATAAGATTTAGCTTCAAAAAAGGGGGCGGAGCCTGGCGGATGACGCGCTCTGTGCGCCCAGCGCTTCTGCGCATGTGCGGGCGTCCCAACAAGATAAAAGGACTCAGTCCACGCTGCTTGCTATGGACACAGAGCATGAAAAGGAGCTGGTAGCATGGTATAGGGGCTTACAGCGGGTGGTTGATACAGGCATCCCCAGAAAGACGCATTAGTAGACACCCACTGATGTACATAGCAGCAGATTGCATTCGACTATTTCAGTAAAGGGGTGTATTGCGGCTGGAATACCTCAGCTTTGAACTAAGGAATATGCCGCCTAAAAAACTCCGAGATATACCTCTCAGGAAGTGTAGGGGGTCTCCATCGGGCTCTGAGGATCTGGAGTAGTCATCTGCACCTTCCTCCCCTGAGAAATCAGAGGTTAATACCCATAAGGAACCCCCGGGAGTGCCAGGTACTGCGGCTGTCCTCAGTCCACCTGCTCCTGCATATATAACAGAGGAGGTTTTTGCCTCAACTCTGGAGGGATTGGAGCAGAGATTGGCAGCATTGATCGCTTCTTCTCTACAGGAAAGAAAGCGCGCCAGATCTCCATCCCCTCCATTAGAGTGCCTGTTGGCAGAGCAACAGTCCCAGGAAGGGACTGACCTTCCTGAAGGGGATCAGGAGGAGGTTAACTCTGTTTTTGAGGAATCGACAGTAGATGAACCATTTTCAGCATCACAGACTGAAAGATTGTGGGTCCAGACCCTAACTGACATGGTTCGATCTGCATTTAAAATGCCTCTTGTTGAACCATCAACTACTGCTGTCTCCTCGTTGGGGTCGCTAAAAGCTCCCCAGATTAATTGCTCCTTTCCAATTCATCCATTATTGGAAGGACTTATATACCAGGACTGGGAACATCCTGATAAACTATTTGTTCCACCTAAGAAATTTCAGGTGATCTATCCCATGGAGGAAAAATTCACCCAGAGATGGAATGTTCCTACAGTGGACGCAGCCATTTCTTCTGTGAACAAATCACTGACATGTCCAGTAGATAATGTTCAAATGTTCAAAGATCCAGTAGATAAAAAATTGGAATCTTTATTAAAATCTGCTTTTTCCACAGCAGGGGCTGTTACACAGCCAGCAGTGGCAGCTATTGGGGTCTGCCAAGCTTTAAAGGATCAAATGAAAATGGTCCTGAGGGATTTGCCAGACCAGCAGGCCCAGGCTCTGGCTGATCTGCCTAGAGCATTATGCTTTGCGGTTGACGCCATCAAGGATTCTATCCATCAGGCCTCCCGCCTCACGCTGTCTTTGGTACATATGCGTAGGCTTCTGTGGCTCAAGAACTGGTCTGCTGAGGCTCCCTGTAAGAAGCTCTTAGTTAGCTTCCCATTTCATGGAGAACGCCTTTTTGGCGAAGACCTGGATAAATATATCCAGAAGATTTCCAGTGGTAAAAGTACTCTCTTACCAATTAAAAAGAGGTCTAGGGGTCCGTCTTTTAAGAGGACTACCTCTCCTATCCCTGGGACGTCTGCTACTAAGCAGTTCCGACGGCCTCCTCGGTCAAACTCAGGAGGTAAAAATCAGGGACAGTCACAGGGTAATAAAAAGCCCTGGATCCGAAGAGGTACTAAACCAGCCTCCAAGTCAAGCCTATGAAGGGCTGCCCCCACTCAAACGGGTGGGGGGAAGACTTCAGTTGTTCACAGAGACCTGGCGGGAGACGATCAAAGACAGATGGGTGCTCTCCGCAGTAACTCTGGGATACAAGTTGGAGTTAAAAGAGTCTCCTCCTTCCCATTTTATGTGGTCAGGCATTCCAAAAGACCCTCTGAAAAGAAGGTGTCTCCTAGTGGCGTTAGAACAACTATTGCTCCAAGGAGTAATTATGGAGGTTCCTATGGAAGAGTGGGGGTTGAGTTTCTACTCAAACCTTTTCACAGTCCCGAAACCAAACGGGGACATAAGACCCATATTGGACCTAAAGAGTCTAAACAAATTTCTAAACGTCCGGTCCTTCCGGATGGAGTCGATCCGATCGGTCACCGCTGCCCTACAGGGGGAGGAATGGTTAGCCTCGATCGACATCAAAGATGCTTACTTGCATGTTCCCATCTTTCCAGGTCATCAAAAATTTCTACGCTTTGCAGTAGAAGGGCGCCATTTTCAGTTCAGAGCCTTACCATTCGGTCTGGCCACAGCACCACGAGTGTTCACAAAAATTCTGGCCCCACTGTTGGCCGATCTAAGAACACGAGGTGTAACGATAATGGCATACCTACACGACCTGTTGTTGATGGACCACTCAGTTGCCAAGCTAGAAGTGGTAATTGTCGATACAATCAAGTATCTAGAATCTCACGGTTGGGTCATCAACCTGGACAAGTCAGCCCTACAGCCAGTGAAAAACCTGGTATATCTAGGGCTACGGCTGGATTCAGACCAGAGGAAGATTTTCTTACCTCTAGACAAGGTATCCTCTTTGAGGGGCTTGGTCCGTCTGCTTTGTGCAAAAAGACAGCCGTCCATACGCCTGTGCATGAGGCTGCTAGGAAAGATGGTAGCATCATTCGAAGCTGTGCCATATGCCCAATTCCACTCAAGGAATTTACAGAGGGCCATATTGTCAGCCTGGAACGGAAAAATTCAGGCTCTAGACTTCCCGATGGCTTTGTCCCCTTCCGTTCGGAAGAGTCTCTGCTGGTGGTTGATCCCCCAGAATCTCCAGAAGGGAAAACCCTTCAGTCCGATATCCTGGAAGGTGGTCACTACAGATGCCAGCCTTATAGGCTGGGGGGCAGTACTGGAGCAATGGTCTCTCCAGGGCAGATGGTCAAATGTAGTAAAAACCCTACCCATCAATCTCTTACAGATACGAGCAGCCCGGTATGTCCTAGTAGCCTGGGCATCCAGACTCCAAGGGTCCCCTGTCAGAATTCAATCAGACGATGCCACAGCAGTGGCATATATCAATCATCAGGGAGGCACCAGGAGTTGTGCAGCCCAGAGGGAAGTAAGTCACATCCTGGAATGGGCAGAAAAGCATGTCCCATGTATGTCAGCTGTCTTCATTCCAGGGGTGGAGAATTGGATGGCGGACTTTCTTAGTCGCCAACAGTTATGCCCAGGGGAATGGTCCCTTCATCCCGAGGTCTTCCGAGCAATATGTCAGCGGTGGGGAACACCGGATGTAGATCTACTATAGAGTTTGGAAGGCGTACATCACTTGGTGCGAGGCCAGAAAGTGGCATCCACGTAAGTACGTTATAGGCAGAATTCTGGACTTCCTACAGTGGGCTGTAGACAGGAAGTTTGCCTTAAGTACTATCAAGGGTCAGGTTTCGGCCTTATCAATACTATTTCAAAGGCCCCTGGCTATGCATTCACTTGTCAAATCCTTTATGCAAGGGGTGACTCGTATTATTCCACCGATTAAAGCTCCCATATGTCCATGGGATCTAAATTTGGTTCTGTCGGTTCTGCAGAAGCAGCCATTTGAACCTTTGCGGCACATTTCCTTGGTTCTACTCACCAGAAAATTGATATTTTTAGTAGCCATATGCTCGGCTAGAAGAGTGTCGGAATTAGCCGCCATGTCCTGTAAAGAGCCATGTCTGGTTATTCATGAGGACAGAGTAGTATTACGTCCTCACCCAGCCTTTCTTCCTAAGGTGGTATCGAGGTTTCACTTGAACCAGGATGTGGTTCTTCCTTCTTTTTCCCCAAACCGAGCTCGGTAGAGGAAAAGTTATTGCATTCTTTGAATGTAGTAAGAGCAGTTAAAGCTTATCTAAAGGCCACTGCTCAGATTCGTAGAACGGATTCTTTGTTTGTTCTGCCGGAAGGCCCCAGAAAGGGTCAGGCAGCATCAAAATCTACTTTAGCCAAGTGGATTCGACAGGTCATAATACAAGCCTATGGCTTGAGAAGTAGACCACCTCCGTTCAAAGTTAGGGCGCACTCCACGAGAGCAGTTGGAACTTCATGGGCAGTGCATCACCAGGCCTCCCTGGCTCAAATTTGTAAGGCCGCAACATGGTCTTCAGTACACACGTTTACTAGGTTCTACCAGGTGGACGTTAGAAGTCAGGAGGATGTCGCCTTTGGGCGCAGTGTGTTGCAGGCCGCAAAAGATCCTCATGCCTGATGGCGCCCAGCTTATGTATGGTGTATCCCACCCCTCATTTGGCATTGCTTTGGGACGTCCCACATAGTAATGACTATGCCGCTCTGTGTCCCGTGATGTATAAACAAGAAAGTAGGATTTTTAAAACAGCTTACCTGTAAAATCCTTTTCTTGGAGTACATCACGGGACACAGAGCTCCCACCCCTCTTTTGGGGACACGTATTGCTTTGCTACAAAACTGAGGTGCTCCCGGATGGGAGGGGCTTATATAGGGGAGGGTACTTCCTGTTTTGGAAGTTGCCAGTGCCAGCACCTGAAGGTAATTCTATATAACCCACATAGTAATGACTATGCCGCTCTGTGTCCCGTGATGTACTCCAAGAAAAGGATTTTACAGGTAAGCTGTTTTAAAAATCCTACTATTTCTCCCAATGATACCAAAAATGGGGCACTATTCCTCCCAATAATACCAAATGTGGTGATGTTTACTCCCACTGATACCAGGAACATTTCCACTCCCGCTGGCCATGGTCTGGCGCCTCTAAGGTCCGAAGGACAATAAATTGGCCCTTTGTTTAGAAAGTTTGGAGACCCCTGGTTTAGACGAACTCTTCAAAGTCTATCTAAATAAAGGGATTTTTATAACAGCTTACCTGTAAAATCCTTTTCTTGGAGTACATCACGGGACACAGAGCGACTTAGTCATTACTAATGGGTTATATAGATACCTTCAGGTGCTGGCACTGGCAACTTCCAAAACCGGAAGTACCCTCCCCTATATAAGCCCCTCCCATCTGGGAGCACCTCAGTTTTGTAGCAAAGCAATAAGTGTCCCAAAAAGAGGGGTGGGAGCTCTGTGTCCCGTGATGTACTCCAAGAAAAGGATTTTACAGGTAAGCTGTTATAAAAATCCCTTTTTCTTTTTCGTACATCATGGGACACAGAGCGACTTAGTCATTACTAATGGGACGTCCCAAAGCAATGCCAAATGAGGGGAGGGATACACTATACATAAGCTGGGCGCCATCAGGCATGAGGCTCTTTTGCGGCCTGCAACACACGGCGCCCAAAGGCGACATCCTCCTGACTTCTAACGTCTACCTGGTAGAATCTAGTAAACGTGTGTACTAAGGACCATGTTGTGGCCTTACAGACTTGAGCCAGGGAGGCTTGGTGATGCACTGCCCATGAAGTTCCAACTGCTCTTGTGGAGTGCGCCCTAACTTTGAACGGAGGCGGTCTCCTTTTCAAGCCATAGGCTTGTATTATGACCTGTCGAATCCACTTGGCTAAAGTAGATTTTTGATGCTGCCTGACCCTTTCTGGGGCCTTCCGGCAGAACAAACAAAGTATCCGTTCTACGAATCTGAGCAATGGCTTTAAGATAAGCTTTAACTGCTCTTACTACATCCAAAGAATGCAATAACTTTTCCTCTACCGAGCTAGGTTTGGGGAAAAAGGAAGGAAGAACCACATCTTGGTTCAAATGGAACCTCGATACCACCTTAGGAAGAAAGGCTGGATGAGGACATAATACTACTCTGTCCTTATGGACAACCAGATATGGCTCCTTACAGGACAAGGCGGCTAATTCCGATACTCTTTTAGCCGAACAAATGGCTACTAAGAAAATCAATTTCCTGGTGAGAAGAACCAAGGAAATGTGCCGCAATTGTTCAAATGGTTGTTTCTGTAGAACTGACAGAACCAGGTTTAAGTCCCATGGACATATGGGAATACTAACCGGAGGGCTAATACGCATCACTCCTTGTATGAAAGCTTTGACTAATGAATGCAAAGCCAAGGGCCTTTGAAAAAATATTGACAAGGCCGTCTGACCCTTGATAGTACTCAAGGCAAGCTTCCTATGTACAGCCCACTGTAGGAAGTCCAGAATCCTACCTATTACATACTTACGTGGATGCCATTTCTTGGCCTCACACCACGTGATGTACGCCTTCTAGATCCTATAATAGATCTGCCTGGATACCGGCTTCCTGGCATTGATCATGGTATATACCACAGGATTAGAGAGCCCTCTCTTTTTTAGAATGTGGGCTTCAATAGTCAAACCTAGGGCTGGTAAGGAAGGGTAGTATATCGGTCCTTGCGAAAGCAGGTCCGGACGATGTGGGAGGGTCCAAGGACTTCCCACTGACATTTTTACAATCTCCGCGTACCATGCCCTTCGGGGCCACGCTGGAGCCACCAGAATCACTGGTTTCTTTTCTACCCTGATTCTGCGGATTAATCGCGGTGGGAATGCATATATCAGCTTGAACTGATCCCAAGGGAACACTAGGGCATCCGAGCCGCAAGCTAGGGGATCCCTTGTGCGAGACACAAATCTGTCCACCTTTGCGTTGAATCTGGATGCTAGCAGATCTACATCCGGTGTTCCCCACCGCTGGCATATTGCCTGGAAAACCTCGGGGTGAAGAGACCATTCCCCCGGGCATAATTGCTGGCGACTTAAAAAGTCCGCTCTCCAATTTTCCACTCCTGGGATGAAAACCGCGGACATGGCTGGGACATATCTTTCTGCCCATTCCAGGATGCAATTCGCTTCCTTCTGGGCTGCACGACTCCTGGTGCCACCCTGGTGATTGATATATGCCACTGCTGTGGCATTGTCTGATTGAATTCTGACAGGGGACCCTTGGAGTTTGGATGTCCATGCTACTAGGGCATACCGGGCTGCTCGTATCTCTAAGAGATTGATGGGCAGGGCCTTCTCTGCTTCTGACCACTTGCCCTGGAGAGACCATTGCTCCAGTACTGCCCCCCAGCCTATGAGGCTGGCATCTGTAGTGACCACCTTCCAAGAAACCGGACTGAAGGGTTTCCCTTTTTCCAGATTCTGGGGCACCAACCACCAATGGAGGCTCTTGCGAACGGAAGGGGACAGGGACATTGGTAAGTCTAAAGCCTGAACTTTTTTGTTCCAGGCTGACAGTATGGCCCTCTGCAAGTTCCTTGAATGGAATTGACCGTAGGGTACTGCTTCGAATGAAGCCACCATTTTTCCCAGCAGCCTCATACACAGGCGTATGGATGGTTTTCTTTTTTGTACCCACTAAGTGGGTCAAATCTTTCAAAGACGACACCTTCTCTGGAGGTAAGAAAATCTTTCTCTGATTTGAATCCAGTCTTAGCCCCCAAGTATTCCAGACTTTTGACTGGTTTTAGGGCTGACTTGTCTCGGTTGATAATGCAACCGTGAGATTCCAGATACTTGATTGTCTTGTGAACGACCACTTCTAGTTTTTTTCACTGAGTGGTCTATCAGCAACAAGTCGTCTAGATATGCCATTATCGTTACACCTTGTGTTCCTAGTTTGGCCAATCGTAGGGCCAGAATTTTTGTGAACACTCGTGGTGCTGTGGCCAGACCGAAAGGTAAGGCTCTGAACTGAAAATGGCGCCCTTCTACTGCAAAACGTAGAAATTTCTGGTGGGCCGGACAGATGGGAATATGCAAATAAGCATCCCTTATGTCGATCAAGGCTAACCATTCCTGCCCTTGTAGGGCGGTGGCCACCGATCGGATCGACTCCATCCGAAAAAGTCCTGATATGTAGGAACTTGTTTAGCCCTTTTATATTTAATATGGGCCTCACGTCCCCATTTGGTTTGGGGACTGTGACAAGGTTTGAGTAAAACCCGAACCCGCTTTCTTCCAAGGGAACCTTCATGATTACCCTTGGAGCAATAGTTGTTCTAGTGCCAGAAGGAGGGATCCTCTCTTCTGGGGATCGCTTGGCACATTTGACCTCATTAAATGGGCAGGAGGAATGTCTTTTAACTCCAGCCTGTATCCCAGACTTACTGCGGAGATCACCCATCTGTCTCTGATGGTGTCCCGCCAGGTCTCTGTGAACAACTGAAGTCTTCCCCTCACCCGATTGAGTGGGGGCAACCCTTCATGACTTGGGGGGAGGTTTTGTACCTCTCTTGACCCAGGGTTTCTTGTTACCCTGTGATTGTCCCTGATTTCTGCACCCTGGATTTAACCGCGGAGGCCGTCGGAACTGTTTCACAGCCGATGTGCCAGGGACTGGAGAAGTAGGCCTCTTAAAAGAAGGACTTCTACCCTTGTTCTTAACCGGCAAGAGTGTACTTTTACCGGCAAAAGTTTTCTGGATATATTTGTCCAGATTTTCTCCAGATAAGCGTTCTCCATGAAATGGGAAGCTAATCAGCAATTTCTTACAGGGAGCTTCAGCAGACCAGTTTTTGAGCCATAGAAGCCTACGCATATGTCTACAGACAGCGTAAAGCGGGAGGCCTGTTGGATTGTATCCTTTATGGCGTCCACCGCAACACAAGGCTCTAGGTAGGTCAGCTAGGGCAAGAGCCTGCTGATCTGGTAAGTCCCTTAAGACTTGTTTCAACTGATCTTTCCTTGCTTGGCAGACTCCAATCGCTGCTACTGCAGGTTGTGTCACCATGCTTGCTGTAGAGAAAGCAGATTTTAGTAAAGACTCCAATTTTTTATCTATTGGGTCTTTGAACATTGGAACATTATCTACTGGACATGTCAGTGATTTATTTACACAAGAGATGGCTGTGTCCACTGTAGGGACCCTCCATTTTTTTATGAACTTATCCTCCATGGGATAGATCACTGGAAATCTCTTGGGGGGAGTAAATATTTTAACAGGATGCTCCCAATCCTGGTAAATAAGCCCTTCCAATAAAGGGTGGATTGGGAAGGAACAGACAGTCTGGGGAGCTTTCAGCGACCCCAGCGAGGAAACAGTAGTGGTTGATGGTTCCGCCAGAGGCATTTTAAATGCTGCTCGGACCATGTTAGTCAGAGACTGAACCTATAATCTTTCAGCCTGAGATGCTGAGAAAGGTTCTTCCACTGTTGATTCCTCTATAACTGAATCAACCTCATCCTGATCCCCTTCAGGTAGGTCGATCTCTGTGTGGGACTGTTCCTCCACTAACAGGCACTCTGCAGGAGGAGAGGGAGATCGGACGCGCTTTCCCTGTGACAGGGAAGCAGCGATCAATGCTGGTAATCTCTCTTCCAATCCTCCCAGAGTTGAGGATAAAACCTCCTCTGTTATATATACAGGAGCAGATGGACTGGGGACAGCCGCAGTACCAGGTACTCCTGCGGGGTTCCTACAGCTACTGACCTCTGAAATTTCAGAGGAGATTGGCGCAGTACAAGCATGCCCAAAATCCTCAGAGCCCGATGGAGACCCCTTTCGCTTCTTGGAAGACTTATTTCCAGAGCGTCTGGACGACATATCCTATAAGCACAAAGCTGAGGTATTCCCGTCCTCATACACCAATTTTGCTGGTAATAGTCTAACACAGTTGCTGCTATATACCAGCTGGTGTCCACTAAAGTGCCTTTCTATTGTTTCTATTCTATATGTTGCTAGCTCTGTTTGCATCCAGCTGACACTTGTACTGTGTCTTTTATACATGCTGGGACGCCTGCACATGCGCAGAAGCGCCGCGGCGCGCATCGAGCGTCATCCACCCGCCCGCCCCTTTTTTTTCATAGGAGGCACGTGCACGCACCCGCGCGCGCGCCCGTAGGTCATTGGCGCCCTTTTCGAAACCAAGCAGGGACTAGGAGCCAGGGCCCTTTTTTCCGGAGGGCCTGTGCGGTGGATGAGCGCAGCAACAGGGCAGAGGAAGTGGATTCCCACAGAGAACTTACCAACTGCCTGGATCTTTTGACTTGAGAAAACCAAAGATCCACATGACAAGAAAAAATGGACCACAGCGGCCTCTAGTGGTTTAACACAGGTACCGCGGTCCTCCTTTTTTTTTTTTTTTTTCTTGACTACTATTAAAATTTTACATTTTCCAGTAGTTACAGGCATACACAGATATTAGCGGGAATACCGTTAGGTAACAGACAGAAAGACAAATTAGGCTTGGGGGTCCCCCAATAGAACCAAGTTCCTGGGGGCCCCCACTTACCTGTTCCCCGCCGCAGGACTCTGTTTGGACCACAGAAGCCCAAACTTCACCTATCACGGCAGGCATTGTAATTAAACCTTCAGGGACCGGGTTCCCAAGGATTCCACTCCCCTGGACCTGTATAGCACCCTGCACAGAAAACATCTTGGTCGTGGGTATGACCAGAGCTCTGGATCCCAGGGTCCAGCCCTCCTAAGAGAGGCATTACAGGCAAAACCTTGCTCTTCTGTTGCAAGGCCCGGGTACCGACCGTTTAGCTATGAAGCTTTTTTGGTGGGATCCGGAACAGCTTACTAAGGCCCGTAAAAGAACCTGTACGCAAGCCCAGTGAAAACACATGTTACTCTTTGGCCAACACCTTAGACACTGGCAAAAAACTGAGGTGCTCCCGGATGGGAGGGGCTTATATAGGGGAGGGTACTTCCGGTTTTGGAAGTTGCCAGTGCCAGCACCTGAAGGTATCTATATAACCCATTAGTAATGACTAAGTCGCTCTGTGTCCCGTGATGTACGAAAAAGAAATTGATATATTGCAGCTGACCAATTATTTAAAGAGGAACTGCAGTCTGCTCGCATAAATTGTAATAAAAATTTTTTTGCCCTTCTGAAGCTTCCCTCTAACCACTTTGCATATTATTTTTTAAATACTGTGATTCTTGACTTGCCAAACATGCTGCTGAGTCACTAAGTCTGGCCGCAGCCATTTTAACTGTGGGCAGCTGAAGCCGCTGCCTGTTCACTTCCTGGATTTACACAGACACACACCTCCAGCTCTGCAGCTCTCATTGGCCCTCTTATGACTCACCCCCTCTCTTCCTGTCAAACTCTCACAAGAGTGAGACAGAGAGCTGTGCATGATGTCATAAGCCTAGGCTAATGACCAGATAAGAAACAGGAAGTGGGCTGTATAAGGTATTTACTGGCAGAAAAAAATGTTTTACTATCCAAAGTTAAAACAACAAGGGCAGAAGATTTAAATGGAAAGTTGAAAAAATGACTGAAGGTCCGTTTTAATGTGGTGGCTGGATTACTTTTTAATTTTTCATAGGCTTTTTTCCTTTATTTTCACCTTGTGATCCTGCCAGTAAATCTGTTGTTCTACAACTTCCATTACCAGACCAAACTGTCCAACAAAAGTTAGAGGGTTAAGACAAACCAATTAATTATGTATTTATGTAAAACCTTTATACTTTTTTCATCCCCTATCCAGCAAAAAAATTACTAACTGAAATTTTAGTGTCCCTATTTGCCTAACATGACAGCTTACATAAAACAAAAGCCTGCAGAGCAAAATTACATCAGTGTCAGGCATCTCAGTTTCCCTGCTGAAGTACAAAATAAAAAATGATGTACATAATTAACAGTGATTTTACAAATATAACATAATTTCCTCATTTTAGGTTTAGTGGTCCTTTAAGGTGGAACATGCGTGCCATGCAGGCAGGAGCAGTGCGCCGTTTATAAATGCTGCATACTGCACAGCTCAGCACTTTCCTCATATAACACACAGCTGTCACAAAAGACAGATGTTGGCAGTTTGGAATTTACATTGGAAGTGCTGACCACAAATTATCATAAACAATGGCATATACAGTACCATCCCGAGGCAAAAACCAGGCAGACAGGACTGAGTAAATGAGAATGCAGAGGCTACATTTAAAGAGGAATTAGAGTTTATTTTTGGCAAGCCCATATATTAAACCGTTATTGTAATGCTTACCTACCTTTATGTAATGTTTCACATAACGGTCACATTTTTATGTTTGCTGTACTATGTTTGCATTATTGCATTGCATATAGTTTTGAAAAAATTCCATCCTTTGGCTATCTGCAGGGCCGCCATCAGGGGTGTACAGGCAGTACACCTGTAAGGGGCCCTAGGGTCCCCAGGGACCCGGATTGGCAATCCCCCTTCTTTTTTTTTTTTGTAAGGGACCCAGAGGTCCCCAGGGCCCGGATGGCAACCCCCCTTTTATTTTATTTTTGTAAGGGACCCAGAGGTCCCCAGGGCCCCGGATGGCAACCCCCCTTTTATTTTATTTTATAAAAATTTCATTTTTTTTTAAATTTTCTATTTTATCTTTTTATAAAAAATTTTGTTTTTTTGTAAGGGGCCCAGAGGTCCCCAAAGGCCCGGAGGTGCCCAGGGCCCCGGATGGAAACTCCCCCTTTTTTTTTTATAAAAAAATTAAATAAAATGTAATTTTAGTTTTTTAGAAAAAAAAATGTATTTCTTTTTTTTTTTTTTAAGGGGCCCAGAGGTCACGGATTGTTGAGGTCGGGGAGGGGCTTTGGGTGCTGACTAACAATAAAAAATAAAAAAAAGAACAAAAAAAAAGGGGGGCTGCCATCTGGGGCCCTGGGGACCTCCGAGCCCTAGATGGCAACCCCCCCTTTTTTTTGTTCTTTTTTTTTATTGTTCGTCAGCACCCAAAGGCCCCCCCCCCGAACTCAACAATTTGCGGCGATAGCTTCCCCGCTTCTCAATTTGTGGCAGCCCCCCCGCTTCTCAATTTCGGCGGCAAGGTTGGATTTTAGGCTAGCCAGTAGGGATGAGGATTGGGTTGGACCTGAACTTTGAAGGCCAAAAATTTTGGCTGAATTATTTAGCTAATTCAACAGCACCAAACATCTGGCTTCTTCTGCAGAAGGAACTCATTCATTTATTGGCACTAGTGATGAGCCGAACACCCCCGGGTTCGGTTCGCACCAGAACCCGCGAACGGACCGAAAGTTCGCACGAACATTAGAACCCTATTAAATACAATGGATGCGAACGTTCGGATTCTAAAGTGCTAATTATAACGACTATTATCCATGTTATTGTCCGAAACAGAGTTTGGGAACCCGGGTTCTGCACCAGGGGACATGTATCAATGCAAAAAGAAGTTTTAAAAACGGACGTTTTCCGTGAGCAGTCATTTTAATGATGCATAAAGTGAAAAAAAAAAAGTCAAATATTCCTTTAAATATTGTACCTGGGGGGTGTCTAAAGTATGCCTGTGAAGTGCCACGTGTTTCCCGTGTTTAGAACTGTCCCTGCACAAAATAACATTTCTAAAGGAAAAAAAGCCATTTAAAACTGCTTGCGGCTTTAATGCAATGTCTGGTCCCGGTAATATGGATGAAAATCTTTAGGAAAAATGGCATAGCTACCCCATCAACCCCCCCCCCCCCCTACCCCAGCCCATTACCAGCCCCTTTGGGTCTTGTATGGATATTAAGGGGAACCCCGCACACAAAATAAAAAAGGCCCTATATACTCTGAACAGCCGTATACAGGCGGTGCATACAAGACAGGGACTGTAGGTTTGTTCTTATGTAGAATCTGTTTGTAATTTTGAACAGCTGCATTGTTTAAGTGTAGCTCCATGCCAAATTCCTTTTTTTTAGCTTTTTGGAAAACATAGGGAACGGTTATCACCCCTGTCACATTTTTTTTGCTGTCTGTGCCCCTGTTCAGAACATTTCACCTCACTTTGCGTCCCAATGACAACTGTTTTTGAAATGTGGTGTTTTTATTGAAACAAGGATTGGTGATAAAGCATCAGTAGAGAGGAGACACCTTTCTCCCATATTCATTCTTACAGGAGAGAATTTTCCTTCCAAGGGGTAGATTTCCTCTCACTTCCTGTTGTCTTCTTCCGCTTGCAAGTAGTAGTCGTTTGTAAGTTGGATGTTTGAAAGTAGGGACCTGCCGTATATACTCTGCAGAAATTGGCCCCTTAGGTGTTGGCACAACACTGAAAGCACTCACAGTTATTCTTGGTGGGTGCTGGAACGCCCTGCTGTCAACTATTATATCAGGAATTGTAATAACATATAATTGTTGATCAGTGGTAGTAAAAATTGGGCCTTTGATGGTGGTGCTGGTGCCACAACACTGTAAGGCCTGACAGTTACTCTTGGTGGGCGCAGCAATGGGCCCTGCTGTGAATTATTAGATCAATAATTATAATTGCATGCCCCTGTTGAATAGGGGCTGAAAAATTGGGCCTTTGGTGGTGGTGGTGGTGGTGATGGTGGTGCTGGTGCCACAACACTGTAAGGCCTGACAGTTACTCTTGGTGGGCGCAGCAATGGGCCCTGCTGTGAATTATTCGATCAATAATTATAATTGCATGCCCCTGTTGAACAGGGGCTGAAAAATTGGGCCTTTGGTGGTGGTGGTGGTGGTGATGGTGGTGCTGGTGCCACAACACTGTAAGGCCTGACAGTTACTCTTGGTGGGCGCAGCAATGGGCCCTGCTGTGAATTATTCGATCAATAATTATAATTGCATGCCCTTGTTGAACAGGGGCTGAAAAATTGGGCCTTTGGTGGTGGTGGTGGTGGTGATGGTGGTGCTGGTGCCACAACACTGTAAGGCCTGACAGTTACTCTTGGTGGGCGCAGCAATGGGCCCTGCTGTGAATTATTAGATCAATAATTATAATTGCATGCCCCTGTTGAACAGGGGCTGAAAAATTGGGCCTTAGGCACTGGTGGCACAACACTGCAACCCCTCACAGATACTGTACTTGGAACACAGCAATGAGGCCTGTTGCAAAGTATTGCATCAAAAATTTTAATTACACGCCCCTGTTAAACAGGGGCTGAAAAATTGGGCCTTAGGCACTGGTGGCACAACACTGCAACCCCTCACAGATACTGTACTTGGAGCACAGCAATGAGGCCTGTTGCAAAGTATTGCATCAAAAATTGTAATTACACGCCCCTGTTAAACAGGGGCTGAAAAATTGGGCCTTAGCCACTGGTGGCGGCACCCATAAACCAAAATGATCTTCCAAGCTATCATCATTAATCAGATCATTGAGGAGGAGGAGGAGGATAGCTAGTCAACATAACAGCACAGGAACTCAGCATCAGCATCAGTCTTGAAGGGATGTGACATTTTAAAATCAATTAGTCTGTTATATCAGCATCAGGTGTGTGGTAGCTGGTGGTGATCCAAGACTGGTTCATCTTGATGAAAGTCAGTCGATCAACCGAGTCGGTGGACAGGCGCACCCTGTGATCCGTGACAAATCCTCCAGCAGCACTGAATGTGCGTTCTGAAAGAACGCTGGATGCAGGACAGGCCAGTAGCTCAATTGCATACTGTGCAAGCTCTGGCCAGTGATCCATCCTCAAGACCCAGTAAGCCAGAGGATTTTCGGTGGGGAAGGTGTCCAAGTCTGACCTTGCCCCTAGGTATTCCTGCACCATGTATATCAGACGCTGGCGATGGTTGCTGGAACCGATCATACTTTGGGGCTGCGGACTAAAGAATTGTCTGAACGCATCGGTCAGACGGCCACCTTCCCCACCGCTCCTTCTTTGACTGCCCGAAGCCTCAGCAACTCGTTGTCCAGGACCAGGAGTTTGTAACCTCCCAGTCTCTGGGAACGCGTTGCACAGACCTTTCTGCAAGGCCTCCCGGAGTTGTCTCATCCTCTGCTCCCTCTGCGACGGTAACATAAGGTCCGCAACCTTACCCTTGTACCGTGGATCAAGGAGAGTGGCCAGCCAGTAATGGTCCCTCTCCTTGATCCGAAGAATACGAGGATCCTTCTGCAGACTTTGCAGGATCAGGGCGGCCATGCAGCGTAGGTTAGCTGAGGCATTCAGTCCGGAGTCCTCTGGGTCACTAAGGACGACATGATCCGCAGCCACCTCCTCCCAGCCACGTACAAGTCCACTGGTTTCTTGGGACTGTAAATCATCCCTAAAAGACTGCTGCTGATGATGCTGAGTGCCAGCCTCCACCTCCATGCTGACACAATCCTCCTCCTCTTCCTCCTCCTCCTCTTCCTGTGCGATGGGTGGGACAGAAGGAACACTGTCTGGGTAAAGAGGGCCTTGAGAGGCAAGGAAGTCCTCCTCTTCCTGCCTCTGTTCTGCCTCAAGTGCCCTGTCCATTATTCCACGCAGCGTGTGCTCCAACAGGTGGACAAGAGGTACAGTGTCACTGATGCATGCACTGTCACTGCTCACCATCCTCGTGGCCTCCTCAAATGGTGCCAGGACAGTGCATGCATCCCTGATCATGCCCCACTGGCGTGGTGAAAAAAACCCGAGCTCCCCTGACCCTGTCCTGGTGCCGTAGTCGCACAGGTACTCATTGATGGCCCTCTGCTGCGTGTGCAGCCCCTGCAGCATGGCCAACGTTGAGTTCCACCTGGTGGGCATGTCACATATAAGGCGGTTCTTGGGCAGGTTCAACTCCTTTTGCAGCTCAGCCAGGCGAGCACTGGCATTATAAGATCTGCGGAAATGCACACAGACTTTCCTGGCCTGCCTCAGGACATCCTGTAAGCCCGGGTACCTGCCCAAGAACCGCTGCACCACCAGGTTAAGGACATGAGACATACAGGGCACATGGGTCAGTTGTCCCTGTCGGAGGGCGGAGAGGAGGTTGGTGCCATTGTCACAAACCACCATTCCTGGCTTAAGCTGGCGTGGCGTCAACCACCTCTCGGCCTGCCCCTGCAGAGCAGACAGGACCTCTGCCCCAGTGTGGCTCCTGTCCCCCAAACACACCAGCGCAAGCACGGCATGGCATCTTTTTGCCTGCGTACTTGCGTAGCCCCTTGAACGCCTACGGAGCACCGCTGGTTCCGAGGACAAACCACAGGAAGAGGCCATGGAGGAAGAAGAAGAGGAGGGGGTGGAGGAGAGAGGTGTGTCACAACCAGTAGTAGCATTTTGGAGGCGTGGCGGTGGAACAACCTCCAACACTACTGCACCTTGTCCTGCATCCTTCCCAGCTGCCAAAAGAGTGACCCAATGGGCCGTGAAAGAAAGGTAACGTCCCTGTCCATGCCTGCTGGACCATGAGTCAGCTGTAATATGCACCTTACCGCTGACCGCCCTGTCCAGCGAGGCCAAGACATTGCCTTCCACATGCCTGTAGAGAGCCGGAATCGCCTTCCGTGCGAAAAAGTGGCGTTTGGGAACCTACCACTGAGGAACCGCACATTGCACAAACTCACGGAAGGGGGCCGAGTCTACCAACTGAAAAGGCAGCAGTTGAAGCGCTAGCAATTTAGCCAAGCTAGCATTCAACCGCTGGGCATGTGGATGGCTGGGAGTGAACTTCTTTCGACGGTCCAGCAGCTGGGGCAGGGAAATTTGCCTGCTAGAATCGGACGTTGATGTACTGCTAGCAGAGTGGCCGCAAGTACTTGGCTGTGACACACCTAATTCTACACCTTCATTCCTCTCAGTGCAGGTTTCAGAGAGGACTGAAGGTATAGTGGGGTTGGAGATCCCAGCTGATGCGGTGCAAGGAGAGGTCCGCTTTGTTCTTTGGTGTGGGTCTTTAAGGTAGGCTTGCCAACGAGCTGCATGGCAGGTCAACATATGTCTGATCAAGCATGTGGTGCCCAAGCGGCTGATGTTTTGGCCACGCGATATACGCTTGAGACATATGTTGCAAACAGCAGCTGTGCGATCTGATGCACTCGCCTCAAAAAAGGCCCACACCAAAGAACTTTTTGAATGACGGGCAGAGGCAGCGCCCTGCACAGGCGGAGCTCTGCGGTGTGATTCCGTCGGTGTGCTGCCCATACGCTGGCCACTCAAGGCCATCCTGCCTCGTTGGAGATGTGCCTCCTCCTCATCCTCCTCCTTCTCCTCTCTCCTATTAGGCACCCACGTGGAGTCAGTGACCTCATCATCCCCTCCCTCCTCATCACTGGAGCCAATCTGGCAGTATGCTGCAGCTGCTGGAGCATGACTGCCAGATTGGTGTCCTTCTTGAGCATCCCCTCTCTCTGCTCTCACGCTACTGCCTTCCTCTAGCTGGGTATCATCATCAGATCCTTCGAAACGCTGGGCATCCTCCTGGAGCATGTACCCAACACTGTGCTCAAACAGTTCGGGGGACTCCTCAGGAGGAGGACATGGTGGGTCTAGGGAAGGATTGACTAATGAAGATAATGATACCAGATAAGAGGACGCTTTGGCAGCTGCTTTGCCAGTACCCTGAGCCTGGGTGAGAGAGGATGAGGAGGATGAGGTGGGCTTGGTCATCCACTCTACCAAGTCTTCGGCATGATGTGGCTCAACATGTCCAGCTGCCGAAAAGAAGGACAAGCGTGTCCCATGGCCATGTGCTGATGACAATGCACCGCGTCCACGACCAGCACTGTTGCCCCCAGACACAGAGCCTGCTTGCCCTCTTTTTTTGCCTCCTGACTGTCTGCCTCTCCTTGTTTGCCTTCCAGACATTTTAATGGATGGCCTGCAGGGAGATGGGAAAAACAGCAATAAGGGCTACCTTCAGGTGTATACTGTGCAGGAGGCTTAGCAACAATGACACTGACACTGTCCCCTGCCTATCCTTCTCTGTCCCTAAACACAAGGATTTGCAATATGCTTCAGCAAGATTGGTTTAGCACAGAACAGCACACTGACAGTTTCCCTCACTGTCCTTCTCTGTCCCTACAAACAAGATTTAGCACAGAATAGCACACTGATAGTTTCCACGAGTGTCCTTCTCTGTCCCTAAACTCAAGGATTTCAAATATGGTTCAGCAAGATTGGTTTAGAACAGAATAGCACACTGACAGTTTCCCTCACTGTCCTACTCTGTCCCTACAAACAAGATTTAGCACAGAATAGCACACTGATAGTTTCCACGAGTGTCCTTCTCTGTCCCTAAACTCAAGGATTTCAAATATGGTTCAGCAAGATTGGTTTAGAACAGAATAGCACACTGACACTTTCCCTCACTGTCCTACTCTGTCCCTACAAACAAGATTTACCACAGAATAGCACACTGATAGTTTTCACGAGTGTCCTTCTCTGTCCCTAAACTCAAGGATTTCAAATATGGTTCAGCAAGATTGGTTTAGAACAGAATAGCACACTGACACTTTCCCTCACTGTCCTACTCTGTCCCTCCCTACAAACAAGATTTAGCACAGAATAGCACACTGATAGTTTCCACGAGTGTCCTTCTCTGTCCCTAAACTCAAGGATTTCAAATATGGTTCAGCAAAATTGGTTTAGAACAGAATAGCACACTGACACTTTCCCTCACTGTCCTACTCTGTCCCTCCCTACAAACAAGATTTAGCACAGAATAGCACACTGATAGTTTCCACGAGTGTCCTTCTCTGTCCCTAAACTCAAGGATTTCAAATATGGTTCAGCAAAATTGGTTTAGAACAGAATAGCACACTGACACTTTCCCTCACTGTCCTACTCTGTCCCTACAAACAAGATTTAGCACAGAATAGCACACTGATAGTTTCCACGAGTGTCCTTCTCTGTCCCTAAAATCAAGGATTTCAAATATGGTTCAGCAAAATTGGTTTAGAACAGAATAGCACACTGACACTTTCCCTCACTGTCCTACTCTGTACTCCCTACAAACAAGATTTAGCACAGAATAGCACACTGATAGTTTCCACGAGTGTCCTTCTCTGTCCCTAAACTCAAGGATTTCAAATATGGTTCAGCAAAATTGGTTTAGAACAGAATCGCACACTGACACTTTCCCTCACTGTCCTACTCTGTCCCTCCCTACAAACAAGATTTAGCACAGAATAGCACACTGATAGTTTCCACGAGTGTCCTTCTCTGTCCCTAAACTCAAGGATTTCAAATATGGTTCAGCAAGATTGGTTTAGAACAGAATAGCACACTGACACTTTCCCTCACTGTACCTCTCTGTCCCTAAACTCAAGGATTTCAAATATGGTTCAGCAAGATTGGTTTAGAACAGAATAGCACACTGTCAGTTTCACTCACTGTCCTTCTCTGTCCCTACAAACAAGATTTAGCACAGAATAGCACACTGATAGTTTCCATGAGTGTCCTTCTCTGTCCCTAAACTCAAGGATTTCAAATATGGTTCAGCAAGATTGGTTTAGAACAGAATAGCTCACTGACACTTTCCCTCACTGTACCTCTCTGTCCCTAAACTCAAGGATTTCAAATATGGTTCAGCAAGATTGGTTTAGAACAGAATAGCACACTGACACTTTCCCTCACTGTCCTTCTCTGTCCCTACAAACAAGGTTTAGCACAGAATAACACACTGACACTCTCCCTACCTATCCTTATTTGTCCCTAAACACAAGGAATCCAGGATTAGTAAAGGAAAAAAAATGACACTGTCCCTGCCTATGCTTCTCTTTCCCTGCTCCGGAACACACTACACAAGGCCGCCGCGCTGGCGGCCTTTTATAGTGTGGGGCGTGTACTAAACCCCCTCAGCAATAATTGGCCACAGGCATCCTGCCTGTGGCCAATCATTGCTCTCCTCGCTGCCGGCGCTGTGATTGGCCAAGCATGCGGGGTCACAGTGCATGCTTGGCCAATCACAGTGCCTGGATGACACTGCGATGGCGTAGTGCATTGTGGGCCGTTCGCGTCACTCGAATTTGGCGCGAACGGCCCAAATCGTTCGATCTTCGTCGAACGATCGAACAGCCGATGTTCGAGTCGAACGTATGTTCGACTCGAACACGAAGCTCATCCCTAATTGGCACTATTACTAACATAACTAAATGAATACTTACACTATGTAGGTTGCACAGCATCATTAGTTGCTATTTTGCTGGTGGCCACCTACATTTTAGCAACCACTGTCTTTCTGCCTCCAAGCTTGTTAGCATGTCAAATGGCATCCCAGGAAATGTAATTGAACAAGGACCCCCTTCCTCTCTGGATTTGGTTCAGCCCTATTACTGGCAGTGGTCATCTTTGGGAATTTTGGCACGGTAAGCTCCCCTCTCCTTGGGGCGAACATAGGAACAATGCTGCATACCCCTGGATATAATAATGATATATTATGTTGAGATTTGGTTACTCTGTTTATTTATTTTGTTCTCTTTTATATCTCTGTATAGTTTCATGAATTCCCTGATTGATTCGTATATCCCCTGATGAAGCTACTAGGCGAAACATGTCCGGATAACATACGAATTTGAAACCATCTCTTTCATGAACTGCTGTATATCAGTGAACAAATTGTTTCTGCTACTTTTTAACTTGATTCTCATTAAATTGATATACTTTTTTCTAAATGTACGGTTCTCATTATTATTTGTAAGCACCGTAAAAATCCCTTTGTCCTTCCCACTTGATTCATTGAACAAAAATAGTTAGTGAAACCTCCCAGCTCCTTTAATTAAATTCAGCCGGGAGCTGTCAGTTGCAGTGGGAAGACCAAGTGGGTTCAGCAGTACCTAACATCCTTCTGATTCTTCAACAAAAAGTAATACATTTATTGGTGGTACTACCATCATAAATAAATGAATACTTCAGTTATATAGGCTGCACAATATCATTGGTTGGTGAGGTGTCCAGAGGTTGCCTGCATCTTAGCAACCACTGTCCCACTGTCTGCTGGGTTGTAAACAAGCCGACAGGCATACTGGGCAACATCATTGACAAAATATGGTCCTGATTTTTTAATACATTTTGACTTGATATACAAGCAATGTCTTGATATACAAGTAGCGTCATGTCACAACTGAGTATAAAAGAGAAGAGAGGCACCTCTAAAGCCGTGTACACAGGATAGGTTTTACCGACGAAAACAGTCCGATGGACTGTTTTCATCGGACAAACCGATCGTGTATGGGCCCCATCGGTCTTTTTTACATCGGTGTTTAAAAATAGAACATGTTTTAAATTTATCCAATGGTTAAAAAACCGATAGCAAATTACTATCGTCTGTGGGGAACTCCATCGGATAAAAAACCCACACATGCTCAGAATCAGAAGTATTGAACTTAATTTTTCTCGGCTCATCGGAGTGTTTTACGTCACCGCGTTTGGAACGGTCGGTTTTTTGACTGATGGTGTGTAGGCAAGACTGATGGAAGTCAGCTTCACCAGTTTTCCGATGGAAAAATCCATTGGTTTAAAAACCATAGGAAATCCGATCGTGTGTACAGGGCTTTAGTGTAGCAATATGGTTACATTTAATGAAGGTACAACATTTAGCAACATATTGCTACACTTAGAGGCGCCTCTCTTCTCTTTTATACTCTGTAGCTCCTGCTGAATTTTGCTTCTAATCCCCTTGCGGAGGCTTCCATTTGTGGATGGACATTTCATGGTTACACAACCTATCACATTGCTATAATCTTTTTATATGGACTATAAACTGAAGGACCTATGAATAAATGGTTGTGGAATAAATCATTTGAGTTTCCATTATTTCTTATGGGGAAATTTGCTTTAATATACAAGTGTTTTGGATTTTGGATTACAAGCATGTTTCTGGAACGAATTATGCTCGCAATCCAAGGTTTTATTGTATTTGGGAATAATAAACCTCAACTAGCAAAATTGTTATCACATGTAAAGTGCATACAGGGCCAACAATTTACATCCTTCAATTAAATGCGTACATAGCAAATAAAAATATAAAATCCTTCCCAATGGTGTAAAAATTCTCTGCTTATGTGCAATAAATAAACGTTTTGTTACAAAAATTCATCCAGTGACAGTCAATATCTTCCAATGTGATCTTCTATAAATGGTATGACGCCGCAGTGATCTAGTGATTCCCACCAATGTTTCTGCTATGCGCTCACCTCCCAAGTTAGGCCTGCTAACAGTAAGGTCTAAAAACGCCTGGCAGGGGTTGCCTTAACAATGCTGCTCCAATTTGGGATACTCCTTACATGTTTCTTTTCTCCTCCCTTGGATATTCACATATAGAGGACCTTTATAGATGTATGGACCTTTAAAATGACATGCATCCGTCCTATATTGGGTTCCAATGACAAAGGCGATGCCCATAGCGTAATATGTTCAAACCACATATATTTATTAAAGGAAATACACTTACAGTCTGGGTTAAAAAACTGCGGGGCCACAGCTCCCCACGTCACTTCCGGTTTCGGCAGTCACCCGACTCCACCCTGGTGCTGCGGCCCCGCAGTTTTTTAACCCTGGCTAAAAAAAAAATAATACACAAGTGAAAAATGCGCAAAAAACAAATCACTGGTATCCAGTAAGTGTATGATTGGTAATGTACAATACAATGTACAAATGATGGTGTCTATGAATAAGATAATAGCAATCAGGGGTGGGGAGAGGAAGGGGGGTATGCAGTAAAAATTATTGAGGGGGGGGGGAAGTCACATTTACAGTCTTAGGGCTGCCATCAATGGAGAAACAGAAACCGTTGTTCCAGTACTGTAGAGAAAAAAGCAAGGGAAGAGGCGCCTCTAAGTGTAGACGTTTTAAAACAATTTAATATAAACTGAAAGTACAGGCAACTCACATTTTACAATGTAAAAGCAGGCATTGTACGAATTCCATGAAAAGGGGAAGTGATCATCAGTTCAGTCATTCTATGCTGTGTCCTGCTGTGGCGCTGTGCTGTTTTGATGTCATCAGGTTCCGCATGGAAGATGGTAGAAGCCGGCGGCAGTGAGGAGATGACAGAGCACGGCCTAGACGGTATTTCCTGGCAGGCAGGGAGCGATGACGTCACTGGTATGCGACGCGTTTCCCGAGCTGGCGTGCTGCGTGTAGCGTGGCAGTCGCGCTCCTTTATCAAGCTGATAAAAAAAAATTAACACATCTGTAAGTGTATTTCTTTTAATAAACATTTCCTGACAGACTCCATGGCAGACTACGTGTGGGTTAACCCCGCCTCCTCTCCACAGCTATAGGACCCCTTACCCATAAATTTGAGCTCACCTCTACAGACAGGTGTTCCTTTTTTATCCTCCTCACATGGACCTTCATCATGCAATTCTGTGCGATGTCCAGGATGTGGATTGCTTGGATCGATCGGTACTGTGATTGCGGTGCACCCAGGGCCCAGCTATGAGCGGGCGAGTGGTTTCAGGGCTGGAAAATACCCCTATGGTGGAAGGGATGTGGCCCCAGAGTACCGGATCGGATGTCGCAGGATTCCTCGGCTGGCAAGGTCTGAAGATTTTGATTCATCTCTTCTTTCATGGCAGACAAGTTTATGTATGTTGTCTTTGTTTTCCCCTGTTTTTTTTTTCCATTCCTGTGTTGCGGCATGTGGAACGCTTCTGCGTTCCAGGGCGCCATGTCTCTTCCTGGTTCCCGGTCCGCCGCGCATCTGCGCATGCGCCAAGCCGTGGTGAAACCGAGGCTTGGTTTTCACGCATGCGCATTGCGGCGGAGGGGTCAGGGGCCGCGCAGGCGCAGTGGGTCGGGTCTCTTCAGCGCATGCGCGCAGCGGGACCGGCCGTGACGTCATTTTGGCGGTTTATTTAAACCGCTGAAGAGCCCTATACAGGTGGGATAACCTGTGGGCACAGAGCGACAGCCTCCCGGAGCCTCATTACTGCTAGGACGGGGTAAGCACTTCATTTTGCAATGTATGCTTGTTATGCTTAGTGTCTCTTAAAGGGACAGTTTAAAAAAAAAAAAAAAAAACTTTTTTCTTTTCTTATGCTTCTTTGCATTGATTTGCTTATCCTTAGTCTAGGCAGTGTAGTACGGATTCCTGTCTCCCTCGTCATGGACTCATCCTCACCGCCATGTGGCCAGCCCTGCCGCACAAGGTATGTGCGGAGTGGGTAGGGGGTTGGTGTCTTTTGTGCCTATCTGGTGGTTGCAAACGGTTACATCCTGCCCACCTTCCCCCCCCCCTCCCTCTGTCTGTATTATCTCTTACAGCCCGGCAACTTCAGTTCATCGGTCACAAGAAAGGGACCTTGCCAGGCTGCATCATCACTCATCATCTAGGTCTAGACGCGACACTACGTCTAGGACCCATCATCATAGGGGACGTTCACATACCCCCTCTAGACATAGGAGATGTTCCCATTCCTCCTCTAGTCACCGCCACCACCACCACCGCAATGATCGCTCTGACCACAGAGCCTGTTGGGGATGCAAGACCAAAATCCCGGAGGGCAAATCGCTATGCGACCCATGTTATGCCCGAGCAGTTGGTGAGAAAGAGACCGAAAATCAAAACCTTGAGTCTCTTGTGAAACGTGTGGTACAGCAATCTATGAAAGAAATAGTTGCCCCCCACACAAGGAGCCAGTCCACCACCTTGTCTGGCTCCTTGGCTGACGAGGCCCAGGAGGATCCCGGCCAATTCCAGCCCCATGATTCCTCCCATTATTCCTTGCAAGACGAGATGGAGGGAGATGATTCTACGGTGGGATTCGACTACGCCTTAGTCTCTCCACTGATCAAGGCAGTGAAGGAAACTTTGAAGTTGGAGGATACCACTGCCCCCCCCCAGAAAAACAAAGGAAACTGTTTAAGCAACTGGGGAAAGAACGCTCCAATTTCCCACTTCCCTCTGAGCTGAAAGGAGTGTTTGAGGAAGAATGGAGCAAGGGAGATAAGAAGGTTTCCATGCTAAGCAAAACCTCTAGACTGTATCTCTTTAAATCGGAGGATGTCAAGCATCTGGAGAATGCTCCCCTCGTAGATGCAGCAGTAATGCGCCTAGCGAAGCATGTCACCCTCCCGCTAGATGACACCGTATCATTTAAAGATGGTCTGGATCGGAAGATCGACCAGGACCTCAAAAGAATATATAGCCTGGCCGGAACGGCATGCAAACCAGCTTTAGCCCTTGCAGTGACCTCCAAAGCAATGGAGGCCTGGGTGGAAAATGTAGACTCCGTTCTGAAGGGTGTCTCGGAAGAACTGGCTCAAAGTTCAGCAGTGCAAGAACTTAAAATGGCAGTCGCCTTTTTGGGGGAAGCTTCAATTGACCTCATCCGTTTACTGGCCAGATCAATGTTGTCCTCAGTCACGGCCAAACGAGCACTGTGGTTACGTCCCTGGCTTGCTGATCCAGCCTCCAAGCAGGCGTGGTGCAAAATTCCCTTTGAAGGGACTTCGTTGTTTGGGAACAAACTTGACAACGCCATTTCAAAAGCTACAGGCGGAAAGTCTGGTTTTCTTCCCCAGGACAGGCGCCAGTTTAATCAGAGAAAACCTCAACAGAGACGCAGTACTGAGCACTTGAGAGAGGCACGCTCCTATAAGCCCGGACGGGATTTTAGGAGAAGCTGGAATTGGAATAGAGGCCAATCTTCTTTTCAAAGGTCTGGCAAGAAACAGATGCCCGGTGGGCGTGAACCAACCAAGTCTTTTTGAGATTGGGCCCGCCCAGGCGGGTCGGGTAGGGGCTCGTCTACGTCTCTTCCGGCACGTCTGGGTGGCCTCGATCTCGGACTATTGGACCATCAAGACGGTCTCAACAGGTCACACATGGTCCTTCACCAAATCCCTCCATGCAGACCAATGCAAACCTCACTACCTTGGTCAGAAGAAAAACAGCAAGTTCTTCTCTCATATGTGAATGTCCTGAAAGATCAAGGAGCAGTGGTGCCCGTCCCAAACGACGAGGAATTCCAGGGGGTAAACTCCCCCCTCTTCCTAGTACAAAAGAAGAACGGCTCTTGGCGTCCAGTCGTAGATCTCACTTTCCTGAACAAGTACATAAAGCACGAGAAGTTCAAAATGGAGTCACTCTCAACCATCCAAAAAATTGTTCAACCAGGCGACTGGTTGATCTCAATAGATCTAAAAGACGCGTACTTTCATGTTCCGGTGGCAGAAAACGTTCACAAATATCTGCGGTTCCAGGTCGAACAAGAGCACCTACAATTTATTTGTCTTCCATTCGGGCTAACGACTTCCCCAAGAGTCTTTTCCAAGGTGCTGTTAGCAGTTGTGTCCCTTCTCAGAGTACAGGGTGTGCGCCTGTATCATTATCTGGACGATCTACTAGTACTGTCCCAAGACAAGCAGCAGCTGCTAGTCCACAAAGATCAGGTGATCTCTACACTGTTGGAGTTCGGATGGCTCCTAAACCGGGAGAAGAGTCAGCTGGATCCGACCCAGCGCTTGGTCTATCTAGGAGCCCAGTTCGACACCATAGAGAACACCATCTCTCTTCCAGAAGAAAAAATACCGATCATTCGGGAAAGAATCTCCTTAGCTCTAGACTTCTCTCACCTAAGGGCATCACAGTGCCTGAAGATAATCGGCACGATGGTGGCCACATCCCCCATGGTCAAGTGGGCGATGTGGAGGCTTCGTCCTTTTCAATCCGGATTCCTCCAGCAATGGAAGACAGACGATCTCAATCAGCAGATCCGGATAACACAGTCAATGAGCAACAGTCTCCTCTGGTGGCTTCAAACCAAGAACTTGTCAACTTGCCACTCCCTTGCCCCCATCCATTGGGTGACTGACATCCGATGCCAGCAATGCGGGCTGGGAGGCACATTGTGGGGCAGAACTGGCTCAGGGCAAATGAGATGCCCGTCTCCACTCTCCAGGTTCGAACGTTCTGGAACTGCGTGCGGCATGGGGCGCCCTTCAAGCCTTCTCCCACCTTCTGAAAGGGAAGTCGGTCCTACTGAAAATGGACAATACCACCGCTGTGGCATATGTGAAGAGACAAGGGGGCACTCGGAGCTCTGCCCTTCTCCAAGAGGTCGAGCCCATTATGACCTGGGCTCAGAGGAATCTGCTCAACTTAACAGCAGTCTTCATTCCAGGGGAGCAGAACATTCAAGCGGACTTCCTGTCACGCAGCATGCTAGACAACAACAAATGGTCACTGCATCCACAAACCTTCAAGTGGATCCTATCGTTGGATTTCGATCCAGAAGTGGATCTGTTTGCATCCCCCTGCAATTACAAGATCGACAGATACTACACCCGAGCTCGGTACAGTCAAGCCTTCGGAGTAGATGCATTAACGAGTCAATGGGACTTCAACAGGGCATATGCCTTCCCTCCTCTTCTGATCATGCTAAAATTCCTACAGCGGCTTCAGTTGGAGAAAGTCGAGGTGGTAACAATAGCACCATACTGGCCGAGCAGACCTTGGTTTCCTCTCCTGAATCTAATGAGCTTCAGGGACCCGCTGCCTCTTCCTCTCAGGCCGGACCTTCTTTCTCAGGGGACGACCCTGCACCCCTGTCCAGCAATGCTGAGACTGATGGTCTGGTTTTTGAGAGGGAGAGGCTAGAGTCTCTTGGGTGTGCTTCAGGGGTAATCTCTACCCTTATGAGCTCCAGAAAGTCCAACACAAATAAAACTTACAATAGAATCTGGGCCAGATTTGTCAGCTTCACGACTTCTGCAGGAAAGTCATCTAGAAATCCTAGTGTTCAAGACATCTTGAGTTTTCTCCAATCAGGCTTGGATCTGCCTTTATCGATCAGTTCCCTCAGGGTACAAGTATCAGCCTTATCAGCTTTTTCGGAAACGTCATGGGCAACTCATCCCCTGTTTCAACAGTTCTTTCGGGGGGCATCGAGAATCAGGCCTCAGAGGAAACCTAGATTCCCCAAATGGGATCTTCCTCTCGTCCTTGATGCTCTTTCAGCACTCAACAACAAAGATCTTTCTATTAAGGACTTATCAATCAAACTGGCCTTTCTAGTGGCCATTACTTCAGCCAAAGGGTTTCAGAAATAAGCTTCCTGGGTTGTCAAGAACCTTTTTTGACTTTCTTCCCGGACCGAGTGGTCCTTATTCCCATGCTTGGGTCAAAACTAAAAGTCACATCAGTTTTTCACGAAAATCAAGAAATAGTCCTTCCTACTTTCGATTCTCCAGAATCAGCAGATGTTCATCCGTTGGATGTAGGTGAGACTCTGAAAGAATACTTGCAAGCTACTTCATCTTTTAGAAGCTCGAACTACCTGTTCTTGTTACACACTGGTAGCAACAAAGGAAAGAGGGCTTCCTCCAGAACGATAGCAACCTGGATCGTTCAATCAATTCAACAGGCCTATAGGGCAAAGGGCTTGGCTCCTCCAGAGGCGGTGACGGCTCATTCCACCAGAGGCATGGCAGCCTCATGGGCAGCAGCTCGACACGTGGCTCCTGAAGTGATATGCAAGGCAGCCTCGTGGTCTTCTATTCATACATTTATGTCTCATTATTGTATTGAGCCTGCTTCCCTTTCCTTTGTTAATTTTGGTCGAAAAATCCTGTCAGTTGACGGGAAAGATTAAATATATTTTTGTTCAGCATACCCTCCCGTGTGGTTTGGCTAGTTATTTCCCACACGTAGTCTGCCATGGAGTCTGTCAGGAAAACGGAAAATTTATTACCAAATACTTACCGTAATTTTCCTTTCCTGATAGACTCCATGGCAGATGGAGTTCCCACGCATGAATTAAAATATGAGAGTTGAAATGTGAGTCGGCTAGTTACGGAACACCTGTCTGTGGAGGTGAGCTCAAATTTATGGGTAAGGGGTCCTATAGCTGTGGAGAGGAGGCGGGGTTAACCCACACGTAGTCTGCCATGGAGTCTATTAGGAAAGGAAAATTACGGTAAGTATTTGGTAATAAATTTTCAGTTTTGTTGTTTTTTTTGTTTACTAAATGTTTATTAGAACATTATCAAAGGTTGTTATAGAATGTCTGATACATGAAAGCAACAGTGTAAAAACACAGGAAAGAAAGTCACATATGACTGACATACCGAAATCAAAGGCATGAAATGAATATCCGCTAGTAAAAAATCGTATACATTAGTAGAATATCAGGACTCATGGTCAATTCACTTATTAAAAAAATGGCAATGAGGGGGAGAGAGAAAAGCAGAGAGAAAGAAATAAAAAGCAACGTAGGAAGGATCGTGGGAGGGGAAGATGGAAGGGGGATAATCAGTCAGCAAAAGACTGGTCTGGATACAGAACACTAGCAATATAACCAATATATTGTACCAAATATTGAAATAACATAAGCCTATAAAGCTTCAGGGGATGTTAGAGGCCATTATGTCTAGGTATTGGGAAGCACACATAAAAGCCAGTGAGCATGCCCACATTCTATTAAAAACGGCAGGGAATTGTACAAATTTGTTCTATAGTTTGGAATCAAAGTTTTATGGGGGGGGGGGGGGATTATCTGCATTTTCCAGCATAATGAAATTAAAGATTTAGCTGCGTGTAATAAGTGGAGGGGTGATGGAACATTTATAATGACCTGTAGATTCATTAGAGCAGTGAAATAAAACCACCCAGGGATCGCAAGCGACTGGGGAGCCCTGAATAGCTTCTATGAGTGACAACACAGAAGACCAGTATCAGGGCCGGTGCCACCACTAGACAAACTAGGCGGTCGCCTAGGGCACCCTGCTGCCTAGGGGGTGCCCGGCCACTGGTGTTTCTACTCTCTTTTCTCTGCAGCAAGCAACTAAGTCTCAGCATCAGCAGGCAGCCGCGGCTCCGTTCGGACATAGTGTCAGAGGCGCAGCGGCGGCAGAGGACTGTGTCTGTGTCCAGGCTCCAGAATGAATGGAAGCAAGCAAACATTCATTGGTAGGCACTGGTAGGCTGTATTGATGGGCGCTGGTGAGGCTGCATTTGATGGGTGCTGGTAGGCTGCATTTGATGGGCGCTGCAGAGGCTGCATTTGATAGGCACTGGCGAGGCTGCATTTGATGGGCATTGGTGAGGCTGCATTTGATGGGTGCTGGTAGGCTGCATTTGATGGGCGCTGCAGAGGCTGCATTTGATAGGCACTGGTGAGGCTGCATTTGATGGGCGTTGGTGAGGCTGCATTTGATGGGCGCTGGTAGGCTGCATTGATGCGCGCTGGTAGGCTGCATTGATGGGCGCTGGTAGGCTGCATTTGATGGGCGCTTTATTAAAAAGGTGGGCTATACATGGGCAGGATAAAGGGGGTGGAGCCAAGGGGGCGGCAAAATTAGGTTTCGCCTAGGGTGTCAAATATCCTTGCACCAGCCCTGACCAATATGGATGTATAAGAGAACATTCCCACCAAAATATGGGCAGGAGTGGCTTCCAAACCACATCCCCTCCAGCAGCTGTAGTTTGGCTGGTGTGTAGTGCCACCTCATGAACAATTTATAATTCATCTCTTTTTTGAGGATAAATAGGACATATGTGCTAATTGAAGATTTCTGGACATTGATCATCAGTAAGGGGTTGCTGTAAATCTGTTTCCCAGGCAAACAGGAAGGGCAGGTATGAGGTGGTGTCCTGTCCAGATCCATCTCAACGTGAAAGAATTGAGAGATGCTACGAAAGGGACTCTTTACCATCCTGCACCTGACATCCTTCTCCTTTTATCTAAGGAAGTCATTGATTTATCGGCGGTATTACTACCACCTATAAATGAATACTTCCACTATGTAGGCTGCACAGCGTCATTGCTTGCTAAGGTGCCCGGTGGCTACCTGTGTCTTAACAAGCACTGTCCTGCTGCCTGCTGGCTTCTAAACAAGCCGTCAGGCATCCCACATAACGTCACTGAGCAGAAATTGTTGGTCAGTGATAACAGACAGCTCCTTTGTTTACATTCAGTTGGGAGTTGTTAATTGTGACATAGAGGCTGAACTATTTCGCTGGTTCACCATCATCTAACATTCTGCTGCTTCTGTAGCATGAAGACATCTATTTATTGCCAGTATTACTACCGCCAGTAAATTTATATTTCCACTATTCCACTATGCATGCTGCACAGTGTCATTTATTGCTTAGATGCCAGAGGTCGCCTGTGTCTTAACGATCACCACCCTTTTGCCTGTTGTAAACAAGCCAACTGGCATCCCAGGAAACTTCATTAACAAAATATGGTCATACACATGTTTGGCCAATGACATCAGACACCTTTTGGACCCTTTGTTTACATTTAGTTGTGTAGCACTTACCCCCGAAGGAGCGGCTGGTTAATTTTGGGTCATGCAAACTACCTCCATGGCTTCCGTTGTCAGGGTAAAAAGTTTGTAGAAAAGTCAATGTCCACACATATGTAAAACCTCAACAATAAGGCTTTATTTTCCTTTGCTTTAGAACTTTAGAGAAAGTGTGAAATGAGAGAAGTAGAGGAAGGTTCAGGCACACGGTACAATAGATGCACACAGTTAGTGTATTCACCACTCAAGCCTGAGTGGGTATTGCTCACCCGGATAGTCCCCTCTCACGGTCCTAGCAGCCGGAATGATGCAGTGATAAGATTTAGACAGTTTCTGCCACAAACTGCTATAGATGAATAAAGGTCTCTGCCACAGACCTGATGAACTTGGGTCTCTACCACAGACCTGATGAGCTTGGGTCTCTGCCCCAGACCTGATGAGCTTTAGGATGTGTCCGGGAATCCTCTGCCACAGGATTTTAAATGTCCCAAACCTCCCGACAAGCAATAATAGAACTTTTGAGTGTATCCCTCCTTAAATGAGTTTCCAGGCCTCTCCCGAGACATCGGCGCCTTGCTTCGCAGTAGCAAGGGCACCGTCTCCAGATGCATCCGCAGCAGCAGATGCGATGCGCGTGGGTTTGGCTGCTGGGGTATAGACAACTCCCTCCGAAGTGATGACTCTGGTGGTCCAGTTGACCCGATAGGCCTTGGGTGGTTCGGTACGCTGCTCTACCTCAAAAAGAAACTCTCCACAGGTCAGGCACCGTCCGAACGGGTGCAACTGCACAGCCAGTCCACTGAATCCAGGGCAGAGCATGCCCAGGGCCTCCGCATCCTGACTCGTGTACAACGCGAAGCGGCCCCGGGGCTTGAGCCGGATCCCCGTAACCATAAGCAGGGTCACAAGCTGAGCAGTATCCACAGCAGTAGGCACTGGGAACATCCGGGGTCCGGACATGACTGAGGCCCATGGAAATTACGACATGCCTGCTCTCCTCTGCAACAGACCTTATGAGCTTTAGGATGCGTCCGGGAATCCTCTGCCACAGGATTTTAAATGTCCCAAACCTCCCGACAAGCAATAATAGAACTTTTGAGTGTATCCCTCCTTGAATGAGTTTCCAGGCCTCTCCCGAGACATCGGCACCTTGCCAGTCTCCTCTGGGGTAGGTCCTCCCCTGGCTCTCTCTTCAAGAGCCTCCTTCCCATGGATGGACAGCTTGGGATACCCGAGCAGAGATGTAGCCTTGGGCTGAAGGTGCCCGGGACTAGAACACACACACGCACCCCGTGCCATGAGGGCCACGAGGGGCACCAGAAGGACCCCTGCCAATAGCGTCTGCCCCTTATGTATCCCTCCCCAGCATGCACAGCGGGTTAACCACACCCACTGCACGGCTGCCGAGAAAGGACACCCAATACTGCTGTGATACGCCCGTGTTCCAAAATGGGCCATCAGTGGCAGTGCCACCTACAGGCAAACAGTGAATATAACTGCCAGGCAGCATCACAACCAGAGCAGAAGCAGAATAGGAATCAGTAAGTTTGAGCCCAACTATTAGCTCAGAACTCCCCCTAAATTTAACATAGCGTGGACCAATTTGGGACAGTTGCAACATGGAACTCACCTGGATCTGATCGTCATCCACAGCTTACTATTTTTCTTTTAACGGGTTGTCAGGATCATTGTTCATGTTTTTTAATTGTAGCAATATGGACTATTATTGCAATGAACAGCTATTCACTTCCCTATCTGTGTACAATAATATGCCTCTAGTGCCCAGCGTTATCAAACTGACATCATATTTGTGAGCCAAACCAAAGGGATTGGTAGTTCCAACAGACGACTGTTCCCCCTGCATGACTATGCATCGGGACTACATATCCCAGGGATCTTTGCTACCACCAGGGAGATTGCTGGGAAGAACTATAAATGAAACCAGAGACCCGCCTCATGCTCTCTTCCTCCTGGGCTTTGTGCGTGAAGGACCTCTCCACGCAGGGAGAGTGAGATCGTGGCCTACCACGCGGTCCACAGCATTCCTATCTGACAGAGAAGGGATCCAGCGCTGCCTGCTTTTTATCGGACATCTGATCAGCACCATCTCTACAGTGCAGCTACCCACGCTTCGTGCTCCGTGACGGAGAATCATCACAAGTGGATCTGCAGCCAGAACGTCCATTCGGGAGTCACTAGCTGGAAGGCATTGAATCGGCCTGGTCATTGGTGAGAGGGTCATCACCCATCTTTGCAAACCTTTATTGTGTTTCAATGGGACACTGTGCACAGACAGCATTATCTTGGGAACACTTCACCACACCATGATTTGAACACTGTACATAATTCTCTTTATCTAGTCGTCACAAGATATACTACCACTCTGTTACTACACCCTATTGGATACAATTAACAAGCTCCGACTGCCGGTGAAGACCATCAGATCTGCAACAGGGACATTCTGTCATTGCTACTTAAAGGGCCCTTACATCATCCATGTTTAGCTGCATCTTTCATTAGGACCAGAGTTTAAACAGGCCGGCCTGGGTTTCTCTTTCTAGAAGTACTGTTAGTATTGCTGCTTAACTTGTTTATCCTTTCTGGTTATGTCCAAGTGGTATTCTACTGTAGATAAGTGTATATAATATTCTGTTGTTGCCTTCTGTCTCAACTGACATTTCTCAAGTTGTCATTCGGCTGAGTTTGTGCTGCTATCCCAAACTCAGTTGAACCATTACCTTTTTGTACACCCATACCTTAACTGAAGAATTCTAGTAAATGTTAATAGAATATAAACGCATTGAGTGTTGTCTTGTATTTGCAATGATGTCTGAACCCAGAGTGTCAGGTGGTTTGGAAGGTTCACAGGGTCATGGAGATGCAGATGAGCAGGTAAATCCAAGCAGTCCCCTAGGGGGCCATGCTACATAATGTTTCACTTTAAACTTAAAGTTGCTTCTCCCCACTACAGCACAGCACAGTTCATCAAGTCTCCCACAAAACTGAACCCAGGTACACGCGGCTTATCCCTAGTAGCCAATATAAGCTGAGATCTGAGGTGCCACGGATGCAGTAAGCAGCCCCTGGCTATCTGCCAACATCAGCTATTTGCTATTTGTTGTGCAATTAAAGTGGTTGTAAACCCTTACATATCACTTTTACCTACAGTAAAGCCTATAATAAGGCTTGCCTGTAGGTACTGGAAATATCTCCTAAACCTGCACAGTTTAGGAGATATTTACAATATACGCTTGCACTGACCTCATCATGCCGTTTCTACAGGGCCCGTGCCGTGACCGTCTGCGTAAATCTGACAACCCAACTGTTGACTGTCAAATGGAAGGCACTGGATCACTCCCACGCACCCTCCGACGCCCATTGGTGGACCCAAGACGTGTATGGCAGCGGCCATCGGGGATAGGGGAGGGAGATTAGTGACTATCTATTCGCTGATCTCCCCTTCCTGTTACTGACCTGGAAACAATGTAAAGCCTCAATTCCAGTTCCTGTTGTCACTATCCCCAGCCATGCCAAGACTGCACTCTATTGCCTTCATTGGAGGACAGCTGAGACATTGTGTGTCTTTTAGAGCCCTGATGTCTCATTAAAGAGAACCTATCACCAAAAATTGCATGCTATAGGGGACTCTTTGTCCCCTATGTGATTAAAAAATGTTTTTTTAATAAACTTTTCTTTAATGTGTAAAAAATTTAATTTTCAACCAAGCACTTAAAATCTCCCAAAAATTTTGAGCCCCCACTCCACCCCCACATTATACATGCGCATATGTACATAAATGCATGCGTCGGGGCACCAACGCACAAAAACATTGATTGTGATTAGGGATGAGCTTTGCGCTCGCGTCGAACACACGTTCGACTCAAACATCGGCCGTTCGATCGTTCGAAGAACGAACTTTATGGTCCCTTCGCGCTAAATTCGTGTTGCGCGACACGGCCCATAATTCACTGCAGCATCGCAGTGCATTGCTGGCTGATGATTGGCCAAGCATGCACTATGACCCGCATGCTTGGCCAATCACAGCGCGGAAAAAACGAAGAGCCGTAATTGGCCAAAGCCAGGGTGGCTTTGGCCAATTATGGCTCAGGGGGTTTAGTACACGCCCCACACTATATAAGGCCGCCTGGAAGTTGGCCTTGTGTAGTGTGTTGGCGTTTGTGAAAGAGGCAGTTTCTGAGAGATAGACAGTGTCATTTATATTGAGTTAGATAGAGCAGGCAGGCGAGTCAGTTAGCTGCTGTTACAGTGTGTAGAAGATATATATGCATCCTAGGAATTGTATATATATTTATACACTGTATTGAGTTTAGATAGATCCGTTCCTGTTAGTCTCTATACTGTGACAGGCAGGCAGGTGATTGTGCTAGCTGCAGACAGTCAGGCCCCTTTCACACTGGGGCGGTTTGCAGGCGCTATTGTGCTAAAAATAGCGCCTGCAAACCGAGCCTAAACAGGGACTGCTGTCTCTCCAATGTGAAAGCCAGAGGGCTTTCACACTGGAGCGGTGCGCTAACAGGACGTGAAAAAAAGTCCTGCTAGCCGCATCTTTGGAGCGGTGAGAGGAGAGGTGTGTTTACCGCTCCTTCACCGCTCCTTCCCATTGAAAGCAATAGGAAACCGCGGTAAACACACCGCTCCTTCCCATTGAAAGCAATGGGAAACCGCGGTAATACAGCTCGCAATGCGCCTCTGCAGAGGCGCATTGCAGGCGGTATTAACCCTTTTTCGGCCGCTAGCGGCCGAATACCTCCGCAATTCCGACGGTATAGTGCCGCTAAAAATAGCGGCGCTATACCGCCACCGCACCCACCGCCCCAGTGTGAAACCAGCCTGAGTGTTTCACTTAGGCTGGTTTCACACTGGTGCGGTGGTGGTATAGTGCTGCTATTTTTAGCGGCGCTATACCTTCAGAATTGCGGAGGTTTTCGGACGCTAGCGGTGCGGTTTTAACCCCCGCTAGCGGCCGAAAAAGGGTTAATACCGCCCGCAATGCACTTCTGTAGAGGCGCATTGCCGGTGGTATTACCGCGGTTTTCCATTGCTTTTAATGGGAAGGAGTGGTGTAGGAGCGGTAAAGATGCGCCTAGCAGGACTTTTTTCACCGCTCCAGTGTGAAAGCCCTCGGGCTTTCACATTGGAGAGACAGCAGCCGCTGTTTAGGCTCGGTTTGCAGGCACTATTTTTAGCACAATAGCGCCTGCAAACCGCCCCAGTGTGAAAGGGGCCTTAGTGAGCTACTGTGTCCTTTGCATAGCGATCACCTAAAGCTCACCTGGATACAGTTATTCTCTATACTGTGACAGGCGGGCTGGTAATTGTGCTAGCTGCAGACAGTCAGTGTTTCACTTAGTGTACTACTGTGTGCTTTGCATAGCATTCACCTAAAGCCTAAATTTTTGATGCATTACTTTGCAACAGGGCTCATTGCTGCGCTCTAAGTACACTATCTGTGAGGGGTTGCAGTGTTGTGGCACCAGTGCATAAGGCCCAATTTTTCAGCCCCTGTTCAACAGGGGCATGTAATTACAATTCTTGATCTAATATTTCACAGCAGGGCCCATTGCTGCACCCACCAAGAGTAACTGTGAGGGCTTACAGTGTTGTGGCACCAGCACCACCACCAAAGCCATGCCATTTTTCTCAATGATTTTCATCCATATTGCCGGGACCAGACATTACATTAAAGCCGCAAGCAGTTTTAAATGGCTTTTTTTTCCCTTTAGAAATGTCATTTTGTGCAGGGACAGTTCTAAACAAGGGAAACACGTGCCACTTCACAGGCATACTTTAGACACCCCCCAGGTACGATATTTAAAGGAATATTTCACTTATTTTTTTTCCACTTTATGCATCATTAAAATCACTGCTCCCGAAAAAACGACGTTTTAAAAGATTATTTTTACATTGATACATGTCCCCTCGGGCAGGACCGGGTCCCCAAACCCTTTTTAGGACAATAACATGCATATTAGGCGTTATAATTAGCACTTTAGATTTCGAACGTTCCCGTCCATTGTATTTAATTGGGTTCTAAAGTTCGCGCGAACTTTCGGTCCGTTCGGAGGTTCTGGTGCGAACCGAACGGGGGGGTGCTTGGCTTATCCCTAATTGTGATGCACAGGTTACATATCTGTAACCTGAGTGAAAGGAGAGTAATAATTCTAACACCATTATTTACAGTTAACTGTAAACTAATGACCTGTATGGGATTTTCAAGTGTTTCCTATGGAAATGATAGGGTACTGAAGTTTGTCATGATTTTACACACAATTTTAAGGTCTTAGTGTCTACTGTACTGTGTTTACTTGTCCCAACCTCGTCTTTCATATTTTAGCAAAGATTGGGTAATTTATTACGTTTGTGTGCCCTAAAATTAACTTCAGTGTATTTTAAGGCACCGCGGTGTCTTCAGGTGAAGACACCGCTGGATTCATGGACAGGTAAGTGTCCTAATATATAAAGTCTTTGTAGCTGCTGACTTTTATTTTTTCTGAAGGAGCCTGGAGCTTAAATATACCATTGGAAGCGTTTGTGTTTGTTTGCGCTCCCAATGACGTCAAACTGACAAAACGCGTAGGGCGGAGTCACGTTGGTTCATCACTTCCGTTATTTTGGACTGCACTTCATTGGCCCAGCGCCATTTTAAACTTACATGTTTATATTTGTCTGACATAACGTGAGTACCCTCTTTCTCCAATTTTAAATAAACTAATTGTAAACGGGTTCACGCTATGGGCATCCTTTCTTTCCTTTTATAACCCACACCATCTCGGAGGATCGCAAGGGACAATTGGAGCCATCCCCATTTCCAGAGATTGCTACACAGTGGCATATACTGTGATCGCACTATACCCCTAGAGGGTATGAAGGATCTGATGAGTGCAATATTTTAACGATTACGGATCACCACAGTCACAGAAAAGTCTGCCAGAACAAGCACTACAGCAAAAGTCACCAATTTTCTTTGTCACCAATTTTTTGGGACTTATCACAAACACCATTGGAAATCATTTATTTTATGTTTGATAGATTGTTCACGTGTATTATCAATCACAGTGTACCACAGAATTGTTTAGGGGTTTTACTTAGTAACCCGGGATCAAGCACAGTACACCGGCCAACAGTTGGGTCTTAGTAAACACCTGGCCGGGACACCATTGGAATTAATTTTTATATATATTTAATTTTAATTTTAACTTTAATATCCCTTGAGACACACTCAGAGTATTCTCACTAAACACCCCTTTTAAGCTCGCAATCAGCAAACACCCGGCCGAGCCTTCCTTCAATCTGTAATTTTATTTAATTTTTCCACTCATTTGTACACACCTTGGCGCCTTTACCTCCAGAGTCACTGGTAGGACACTTAATTTAACCTTTTTAATACCAACCCATCGCTAGGTTTAGCAAACACCCGGCTGAGACATCACTAAAATTTGGAGATCACCAACACACATTGGTTCATTATTAATATCAAGACTAATATTTTCTTTGAACACATTCCAACACCACCCTTTACCCATTGGTTGAACAGTAAACACCTGGCTGAGCCGATACTTTGTTCCTTGTTTTACGCTTTTTATTTGATTTATCATCATACTATTTTTATCTATTAATCATCGGATTGGTTTACACGACAGAACAGCGCCACAACTACACCCCTCACACTTTTAACACTCTTTTGCTCCACCTACCTAGGAGGCAGCAATAAGTAGAGGTAGCAGTTCTGCCTACTGTGTAGTGTTTGATTCCCTTTGCGCGGAGTCACCCCTTTCTCTTTTCAACCTCCGACCTAGAGTCGGTCTCCGATGCAGGAGATGATGGACAAATAGATGAACTATTTGAACAGAAGGGCTGGGACAAAGTACCCCTGGCCTCGTCCCGTGCACCTAGAGACTCACCCATGTCTACAGGGGATAGTACACCCTGGGTGGAGGCCTCGGTGCCTGAGGAGGGATCCAGTCACCTGCTTGCCCTTCCGCCCCCAGAGTTACCTGCGCCATCTGCTCAGGAGAAGAGAGTGTCGCTGCGGGCACCCGCTCCACGATGCCACCCTTGTCCAGGCTACAGAGGCTTTTCTGCCAAAAAGTTGTCAGTGAATACGGGTGGGAGTACCCGTATTTGTCCAAAGAGTTGTTGTACGAGGTGGAGGCCTGCCGGCAGAGGTGGTACAATGACTTTGTATGGACACACATAAAGGTGCCTCATGCCCGTCGCTACCTCGCATGTTCACCAACAGCTTCAAAGCGGTTCAAGGACTGCAAGGCAGAGTGGATGTTGAGTCGGCATATCCATGCTGACTGGGTCGTTATCTGCCGGAAAGATGGGGAAGATGTGAAGTATCACATGGAGATATTTAAAACCTCTTGTGCTGCCGCATCTAAGATTTTACCTGTAGGAGGAAAGACTGCTGTTTGTTTTCTATTGCTGAACATTCCGGTACTCTGGAACTGTACCCTGTCTAGGGGTGTTTTACTCTCTGGAGGCATGGGAGCAGTTGTGTTTTATGTTGGTCTCCCTCTGCTTCCCACCGCAAAGATGATCAGGACTTTGGGGTGTAGTCAGGGCCACAGCACAGAGAAGAATCTGGATTTCACAAGTGCTTTACCGCAGCGCTGTCACCAGGTGGCAGTGTTGTGCAACGTTCATCACATTGCATTGCACACTTCTTGGAAGGAAAGAGGTTTCTCTTCGGAGAGTTTTGTTTCACTCCAACACTCACATATGTGTCAGGAATTGTGTGTTGTTTCCTTCTTTTCTCTTCCCTCTGCAGGAGAACATCGGTCAAGACTGCTGAGAATGGGTGGGCCTTAGTTAGTGATGTGGGAGGGGGAGAATGTCATTTGTGTGTAATGTGATGTGCATTTATAATAAGTGTTTCCCTCATGTTCACCTTTCCCTGTTGGGTTCAGGCGCAACTCCCAAGTTTTTTCTTTCAAATTATTTTGATGTTTTTTTGAGAAGCAAGTCTCTGGATCGGGTCTATGTTGGCTCCCTTTGAAGCATGGCTCGTTCCAGACACTGGGGACCAGTGTCTATCTGCCGGGGGGTGAGTGTAGCGGGGGTTAACATTTAGGGGGAGTATCTGGGTGGTAATATGACCCAGATACACTAATTGTTAGGAATCTATGGCCAATTTGATTCATGGAGGATATAATGGTGCTCAGTTCCCTGCGGCCCCTGGGTGGCGCTGTCCCCTTGGGCTGGGGTTGAACCGTCATTGTAGGGCCGTGCCCTTTGTGTCCTCTCGCGGCAGTAGTACGGCGGGGCGGGGAACCCGCTGTGCCTGCTGGGAGAGGGTATAAAGGGGGCGGACATCTTGCGCACGAGGTCCGAGCCCCAGGCACCTTCAGCCTGGGGGCTGCTGTTCTGTCGTCCGCACCCAGGTGCCCTAGGCCTGGGAGAGGCCTATTCTAAGGTCTGTGGCAGAGACCTCATCGTTCACCCGGTCTGTGGCAGGGACCAACCTCACAGTCGGTGGCAGCGACCGTGCGCCAAAAGTTGTTGTGAGTTCCTAGCAACTTATCTGTTTCGAAAGGATTGTGCCTGAACCCTCACCCCACCAAGTTCGTGTTTGTATCAACCTGTCTGCTTGCAAAGAGGCATATTTATCTCTGCGGAAATAAATATAGATGTTGTACTGTCACCTGGTGTGGGCTTACTTTTCTGGGAGCAAAGTGTTCTATATTCACCTATCTACTGGTCATTTTTGAAGTGGAATCTCTGGACAAGGACACAGACCCGAAGGTAAAAATCATAGCTCAAACCTCTACACACATAAGAGGTGTGAGCTGGTGGCAGCATCTCACTCCTCCCCCTTGGTTCCCCTAGACGAGTAAACCAGCCGAGAAGAAGAAGGGAGAGAGCGGGTGAGACCGCTACATATATATATATATATATATATATATATGAATTTTCCTCGGTTTTAGCCTCTTGAAAGTGATACTAAACAGATGCTGTTTAACCACTTGCCTACCAGGCACTTACACCCCCTTCCTGCCCAAGCCATTTTTCAGCTTTCAGCGCTGTCGCACTTTGAATGACAATTGTGCGGTCATGCAACACTGTACCCAAAATTTTTTATCATTTTCTTCACACAAATTGAGCTTTCTTTTGGTGGTATTTAATCACTGCTGTTTTTTTTATATACTTTTTTTTTAAAAGACGTAAAAATTTGAAAAAAATATGTTTTTTACTTAGTTTCTGTCATTATATTTTGTAACTAAGTAATTTTTCGCCTTCACTGATGTGCGCTGATGAGGTGGCACTGATGGGCACTGATAGGCTGAACTGGTGGGCATTGATGAGGTGGCACTGATGAGGCGCCACTTATGGGCACTGATGAGGAGGCACTAATATGCCGCACTTATGGGCACTGATAGGTGGCACTGATGGGCACTGTTAGGTGGCACTGATGGGCACTGTTAGGCGGCACTGGTGGGCATTAATAGGCCGCCCTGCCGTCATTTCATGGTGGGCGGGCAGCAACCAGTTAATTTACATTGTCCCTTCTCTTTCTGTATGTGGATGATGGCACTGTAATTATTTTAATTAAAAAAAAATCTTAAGTACCTTTTTCCTAATCAATATACAGCTGTCACATGACCCAGCTCTTTCTCAGACTATCTGCAGGGAAAGCAGGATGTTATAGTCCTCTACTGTTGGTCACAGGTTCAAAAGAAAAAAACAGTTTTGGAATACCTGTACAGAGTAAAAAATAAATAATTAATATCAATAAACTGTTTTTAATTGTCATGCAAATATATATTTGAAATCACATTTTTTATATTTTTGGAAATAACATGGTGTGGGCAGATTTCTGCCTGTCACAAGCTCTGTCACGCTCCTCCTGCCTGTGTCTTAGAATAGGAGGGAGTTGAAGCCTCCATCAATCTACATATAATATGTACATGTAATATGTACATGTAATATCCGGCCCCCATTGTGTTTAGCTGGTTAGTGGGCATGGAGAAGGAGAGAAGGAGTGGGCTGTCATTTACCACTGTGTATACGCCCACATGTGTGACACTGTTGTCACATGGGCTGCTCAGATGCGATAGGGAGGAAAAGCTCAGCGTAAAAACTCACTGAAAACTAAAAATACAAAAAACAAATCTCATAGTGACTGAGTGAGTATGAACAGCATGTAATACACTATTTATTGGTAGTTTTTATGATGTGGGGGAGGAAGAAGCGGCACATTGGAGACAATTAGGTATGCTGCAGTGCAGAGTAAGCAGCATAATAGGAGGAGACCGCAGCGGGGCAGTCACATGGTTGTAGTGGAGTGGAAAACTGCATAAGGAAGTGAAGCTGCAGCAGAGAAAAATCAGCCCCTCCCCCCTGCTAAACAGGACTATACTAACTAGTTGTGTAAATCTCAGGATTAGATTGGCAAAAATACAAATCCTTCGACAGCTCTAATATATGCATTTTATCTGAGTAATTTATGTCATCCTGGAGTTCAGTTTCAAAGCAACTCAACAATTAAAAAAAAAAAAAATTAAAGAAGCTCCGTGAAAAAGAAGATGTTTAATACTAGACATGTGCACTGCCAAAAAATTCTTTTTTTTTTCGTTTTTTGCTTTTTTCGGAAATTCGGGGAATTCGGGAATTTCCGAATTTCCAAAAAAACTAATAAAACGAAAACGAAAACAAAAACAAAATTTTTTCGAATTTCCGAAAAAAGCAAAAAAAACTAAAACGAATTTCCGATTTTCGGAAATTCTAAGAATTCGGAATTCAGAAATTCAACTTTCCAAATTTCCCATTTTTGAATTTTAGATTTATGAATTTTGCAATTTTTGAAATTTTTTAATCTTGAATTTTCGAAATTTCGAATTTTCAAAATTTTCGAATTTCTGAATTTCCAAAATTCGGAATTTCGAAAATTAGAAAATTCGCAAATTGAAAAATTCGGAAATCCGAAAATTCGTAAATTTTAAAATTTGTAAATTAGAAATTTTTGAAATACGAAAATACGAAAATTCGGAAATTAAAAAATTCGGAGATTTGGAAATTTCGGAATTAACGAATTTCTCTAAATTCGTGAAAAACAAATTAGAAACTAAACGAATTGCACATGTCTATTTAATATTTACCTCTCCTTTACCATAAACTCTGCTGTCTTTGAAAGCTACAGATACTGAGGAATCTTCATCATCCACGATACTTTAGAATGCCTGGTCTGATGCTGCATCACTAAATCCACACACACATACTTGCCAACTGTCCCGAATTTCCCAGGACATTCCCGGGATTTGGACCTTTTTCCGATTTTAGCCTTACCCGGGATATGTCCCGGGAAATCTGTTTTTTTACGATTTTACGCCACCGCCGCTAGAGGTCCGCTGTCGGCGGAGACAATGTCTCCCCTGGCTGCCATTTTACAGAAGACCAGAAGAAAAAAACAAGAAAAAACAAGAGGAGGAGCCGGCCGGGTGGCTACCTGCTGGGGGACACCTGATGTAAGGGGGACACCTGATGTAAGGGGGGCTCCACTGGGGGATACCTGATGTAAGGGGGGCTCTGCTGAGGACACCTGATGTAAGGGGGACTCTGCTGGGAATGCCTGATGTAAGGAGGGACTCTGCTGGGACTGCCCGATGTAAGGAGGGACTCTGCTGGGACTGCCCGATGTAAGGAGGGACTCTGCTGGGACTGCCCAATGTAAGGAGGGACTCTGCTGGGACTGCCCAATGTAAGGAGGGACTCTGCTGGGACTGCCCGATGTGAGGAGGGACCTGCTGGGACTGCCCGATGTAAGGAGGGACTCTGCTGGGACTTCCCGATGTAAGGAGGGACTCTGCTGGGACTGCCCGATGTAAGGAGGGACTCTGCTGGGACTGCCCAATGTAAGGAGGGACTCTGCTGGGACTGCCCGATGTAAGGAGGGACTCTGCTGGGACTGCCCAATGTAAGGAGGGACTCTGCTGGGGACACTTGATGTAAGGAGGGACTCTGCTTTATATTAGCCACTTGAGCCCCCGAAGGATTTACCTCCTTCCTGACCAAGCCCTTTTTTGCGATACGGCACTGCGTCGCTTTGACAATTGCGCGGTCGTGCGACACGGTACCCAAACAAAATTGACACCCTTTTTTTCCCCACAAACAGAGCTTTCTTTTGTTGGTTCTTTCTATTCTTGTCTTTTCTTCTTTCTTTCTTCTTTTCTTTTCTTCTTTCTTCTTTTCTTTTTTCTTTTGGTGGTATTTGGTCACCTTTGCGGTTTTAATTTTTTTGCGCTATAAACAAAAAAAGAGCGACAATTTTGAAAAAAATGCAATATTTTTAACTTTTTGCTATAATAAATATCCCCCCAAAAAAATATAAAAAACCTAATTTTTTTCTTCAGTTTAGGCCAATATGTATTCTTCTACATATTTTTTGTAAAAAAGAAAATCGCAATAAGTGTATATTGATTGGTTTGCGCAAAAGTTATTGCATCAACAAAATAGGGGATAGATTTATGGCATTCTTATTATAATTTTTTTATTTATTAGTAATGGTGGTGATCTGCAATTTTTATCTTGACTGCAACATTGCGGACACATCGGACACTTTTGACACTATTTTGGGACCATTGCCATTTATACAGCGATCAGTGCTATAAAAATGCACTGATTACTGTGTAAATACCACTGGCAGGGAAGGGGTTAAACACTAGGGAGTTAACTGTAGTTAACTGTGTTCCCTAATGTATGTTCTAACTGTAGGGGGGGTGGGCTCACTAGAACATGACAGAGATCACTGCTCCCGATCACTGGGAGCAGTGGATCCCTGTCATGTTGCTAGTGAGAACAGGGAAATGCCTTGTTTACATAGGCATCACCCCGTACTGCCTCTCTGTGCCACGATCGCAGGACACCGGCAGACATGGAGTTTGCAGGACCCGCGGGCACACTCCCGCGGCGCGCGGCGTGGTAAAATGTGAAATCTGATTGGTTGCTATGGGTGGCTACACTTTCCAAATCATTACTTATTTTTTTACTTTTATATTACATAAGCATTTTTATCAGGGGCTTCTATTGGTTGAACTACAGACTTGTGTGTTTTTTTAACCCTGACTAACTGAATTACTGTGTAGCCAAAATTACATGGATGCACATAAAGTATACAAAACAGCAGTACTTTTTTTAAAATAAATTATTGTGGAGAAATAAAACGATAAATGGGTGAAAAGAAAAATATTCCCCAACGCATGATGTATGAGTTTGAGATTAACAGTCTATAGTATATATTTATTTAATAATTGTAAATGAAATTTGCCAGTTTTTAATATAGTTACCGTACATCTGTCTACTGAGCATATTCCCATATCCTGTAAAGGTTTATATGGGGAAATTGCTTCTGAGAATGTTATATTGCAGTTTTTCACAGGAAGGTACATGACAGAAATAATATAAATCTCTTTAATTGCATTTTTCAGTAAGCAAACATACCAGGTAATGACCATATGGGTGACATTTTATGTGACATTTTCAGACTCGACAGCTATATACACGTAAATAGGCATCCATTTATATACGTGTAAGGTGTGCATACCTCCCAGGTTTCCAAGATATGAAAAAGGGACATCTTTTAGCACAAAATATTTGCAAACAACAACCCCAAATCATGAAGAATTAAAGTGTAAAAAATATAATTAAACCCAAATTCTTTTTTTTTTTATATATTGGTTTTCCCTATACTGGCATCTAAAAATAATTAAATGAGGAGATGTAAAGATTTGGTAAATATTACATAAATATTGTTTGGCAGTTAAAGAGTTAAAGCTGGACTCTGGGCTGGTTAGATTCCCACTACCGCATTGATTAAATATTCCATTTATCTGAGGGTGATGAATAAGTACAAATACTCACCTTATTTCTTATCTTTGGCCAGGGCCGCCATCAGGAATTTTGGGGCTCCTTACACAGCTTCAGGCAAGGGCCCCCTGGAGCAGAGAACCGGGGGGGGGGGGTGCTGCGGCGAATTGAGAAGCAGGGGGTGCCGCTGCTAATTGAAATCCGGGGTGCCGCAAGTTGAGGAGTGGGGAGGGGTTGCTGCTGCTGTATGTATTCCCCGGGAATAAGGATCGGGGGGCTTTGGGTGCTGACGAACAACAAAAAAAGGGGGGGTTGCCATCCGGGCCCCTTACAAGAAAAAAACATTTAAAAAAAAAAAATAAAAAGAAAAAAAAAAAGAAAGAAAGAAAAAAAGAAAGAAGGGGTTGCCATCTGGGCCCCTAGGGACCTCCGAGTCCCTTACATGAAAAAAAAAAAAGGGAGGGTTGCCATCCGGGCCCCTTACATGTGTACTGCCTGTACCCCCCAGGTGGCGGCCCTGTCTCTGGCAGCCAAGATGCTTTTCCTCTCCCATGATGTGGGTAGACCCTTGCAGTTCTCCCCTACAATGCAGAACTACTGGTCCTGCATTGTATGTGATGACATCAGACACAGCCTGCAATCAGCTTAGCAGAAAAGAGAATCGGCATTGAGGAGCTAGGCGTACAGGGCAGAGGAAGTATGCAGCAGGAAAGATTATGGTAAGTATTTCACCTTATTCATCAACCTCTAGACTAAACAAGCATTCAACCTATCCAGTGCACTCAGGGCCAGGACTGGGGGGGGGGGGGGCAGAAGGGATGGCTGCCCTGGGCGCCAGTAACATTTGAGGTGGGGGGGGCGACAGGAGGCGTTTATGCCACTCAAGCTGACAGCAGTAGTGACAGCGGCATCACTACTCCTGTCAGCTTAGCACTGGATGAGAGAAGCCAAATCAGGAGAGAGTCGGGAGGTGCGCTGTACTCTCTCCCCTCTCTGGCTTCACGTTCCTATCACTGTAGCGCTCTTGCATCGGGACTGTCAGATCAGGACTTTACAGTTCTGAAAAACTCTGTAAATTCCTGATCTGATATTCAGCAGTGTCCCAAAGCTGGGACCTATTAGGCAGCGGCATCTCTCCCACCAGCTGCCTGTAGAAAGGGTTAGAAATCAGCTTCCCCTAGGCTCCTCCTCAGCTCTGACATGTCAAGAGGAGGAGCCTAAGAAGAAGGACAGCATACAGCCTTATACCGCTGTATCTGAGGTCTGCGTGTTTGAGGGAGGGGAGCACTGGGGGCAGAATGGAGGGTGAGGAGGGGGGTAGAGTAATAAATATTTGTGGTGAGGATGAGAGTATTTATACTAGGAGGGGAGAGAGATGATGATTATTTCTAGGTTACTTCTAGGTGGAGGGATTGTGCTGAGGGGGTGAAATTTGGGGGGGGCGAATTTTGGGGTTACAGGGGTAAGATTTGTGCTGGGAGGGGAAATTGGGGGGTTTGGGATTGAGGGGGGGGGGAGGATTTGTGCTAGGAGGGGACATTTTGGAGAGATTTTGAGTGTGTTAGAAAGGGTTTATTTGTTCTAGTAGGGATAATGGGGGTCAGGGTATTTGTGCTCAAGTGGAAATTTGGAATTTAGGAAGAAGGATATGTGCAGGGAGGAGGACTTTGGGGGGGGGGGGGTAAGATTTGTTCTAGGGGGGGAAATTTGGTGGGGATTTGTGCTGGGAGGAGAAATTTGGGGGTGATGGGGTTAATATTTGTTCTGGGAGGGGGAATTTGGGGGAATTAGGTGGGTTTGTGCTCGAAGGGGTGATTTGAGCTTCCCCTAGTGCTCAGCCTAGACTCTGCTTTGCCACATCCTAAATTAGAGTGAGTGAGAACTTACAGAACAGTGGAGGATCTTGGGACATGTAGTCCAGGGAGCCTAGCCCAGATTCACACTCGGGAGGACGATCGTCATGGACTACAAGTTCCAGCCGGCTGGAGGGGGAGAACAGAATGCAGGGAGAGGTCATAAATAGCCTGTGTTTGGAAGGAGTCAGTCTCTTGGGACGACAGCCTTCATCTGGACACAATGACCCAGACGGTCAGAAGAGTGAGAGCCGGAGCTGCAGCCTAGGCAGCGAGGGAGAGCCTTCTGTGGGCGAGAGTGGACACATCCGTCTTCAGCATACTCCAGTCGGTCTGGTCATAGTTGGGAGGTCGCCACTCGCCATCATCACCTGCACCACAGATCCAGCTGAGCTATGATGCTGAGGGGTGTGCGACCGAGCATGTTCCCTGTTCACAGCATCTGCAGGAGCCTGCTTCAGGATCTATCTGCCATCTTAAAGAGCCTGGTAACACCTGGATTGGTGAGTGGGCGGAATCCCACCCCCTTTACACCCAAAGACACTGCATGCAGACACCTTTACCTTGCCATTTTTATTAAAGCCCTATGAGACATTTACAACCACTATTTCACTGTTTGGGATGTCATTACCCAAAGATTACATTGGGCCCCTTTACTTTAGCTAGCTGAAGATACAAGACATCTGCATTAAAGTGGTTGTAAACCCAGTAACACCACTTGTACCTATAATAAGGCTTAACTGTAAGTACTGTAAATATCTCCTAAACCCGCACGGTTTAGGAGATATTTACCATATACGCTTGCGCCGACGTTATTGGCGCATGCGCTGTGAAGAAACGGCCCTCCAAGCCGTTTCTTCACTAGCAGGTGCCGTGACTGACGATTCCCATGCGCATGCGCAGGAGTGACATCACACGACTCTGACCAGTCACAGAGCTGGAGTCCGTGGCCCCGGAAGGAAGAGGGGCGAAGATGGATGTGGCCACCAGCGGGGACAACGCGAGCTTCATTTGTAGGTAAGTGCCACATAATGGGCTAGTATGCGATGCATATTAGTGTAGCGCTACCCCCAGTTAAGAGAGCCGCTGGATTTGTTTTCGGGCCCTGTGTACAGCACCACCAACCCCCGGCAATCTGCTCGACCCACCCTGGCACAGCTAGTCTAGGGGTTATATTTTTATCATAATCAATTGGTATTGTAAGGGCACCCTCTTTACAGTAAGACAACACACAAATGTTAAAGATTAAATATAACAGTTTACTTTGGTTGTAAAAAGGCTTAAGCAGAATATAATACACACACAACTGGCTTGCAGAGCCCTGCAGCAATCAATATAGCACACAATAATGGCGCTGCGCGGTACTCCACTGCGCGTAGCTATTATGGTATACACGCCCTGTGGCACACTAAACAATATCCTATCTCCCCACCCTGGCCAGGCCTGACCTAGAATAAATCTCAGTCCTTCCTATAGGGATTTTTTTGCATGCAAACTTTCGGTGGTGCACTTGATGAATAGTATTTGTAATCCACAAACTGGCAATCACTAAGAACACTATACTGGGGGGACACTTCAACTCTGTCCTGCTACCAGTCCCCCAGTGGAACAACAAGCAAACGATCGGTGAGCCAAGGCAGTCTATAGGCCTAGAAACGGTAAAGTCTATTTGATTGAGCAAGTGCTCGCTCACCACTCCGGACGCGATCCCAGTCCGGTACTTCCAAATGCTGTGTCTCCGCACACAGCGTCTGCAACGATCGGGTCCCCGATCCAACTGATGTCCTCACTCGACCAGTCTGGTGCCACCCAGGCTCCGCAGCGGGGTGGAAGGCTCTTCGGAAGTTGCGCAAGGCCCCAGGCTTCAGGCCTTGCACTGCAGCAGATCCGCACAGGAAGAAGCTGTTGCTTGCAGCGCGGTGTCGAAAGAGACCGAGCTCCGCCTCGCCTCCTTCTTAAATAACCCCTCCCATGAGTCTCTGCGGTGGCCCACTGCACTCTGGGTGCCGAACGGGGTTCTGGGTAACGTAGTCCCGGGGCCTTAAAGGAGACCCCGCTACATTAGGCTTTTACTTTGCCACTATTTTGGGACAATTGTCATTTATACAGCGATCAGAGCTACAAATAGCCACTGATTACTGTATAAATGTCACTGGCAGGGAAGGGGTTAAACACTAGGGGTCGATCAAGGGGTTAAGTGTGTCCTAGGGAGTGATTATAACTGTAGGGAGGGATGGTCTCACTCAGTGGCAGCTGGTGCTCAAAATATTTGGGGGGGCAAACAAACTGAAAAAAAAAATTGCAATTGCAGCCACTGTGCCCATCAAATGCAGCCACCATGCCCATCAAATGCAGCCACCGTGCCCATCAAACGCAGCCACCGTGCCCATCAAACGCAGCCACCGTGCCCATCAAACGCAGCCACCGTGCTCATCAAATGCAGCTACTGTGCCATCAAACGCAGCTACTGTGCCATCAAACGCAGCTACTGTGCCATCAAACGCAGCTACTGTGCCATCAAACGCAGCCACTGTGCCATCAAACGCAGCCACTGTGCCATCAAACGCAGCCACTGTGCTCATCAAACGCAGCCACTGTTCCATCAAATGCAGCCACTGTATCCTTAAAACGCAGCCACTGTGCCCATCAAACGCAGCCACTATGCCCATCAATTGCCGCCACTGTGCCCATAAATTGCCGCCACTGTGCCATCAAACGCAGCTACTGTACCCATCAATTGCTGCCACTGTGCCCAGCAAACGCTGCCACTGTGCCCATCAATTGCCACCACTGTGCCCATCAATTGCCACCACTGTGCCCATAAAACGCTGCCACTGTGCCCATCAAACGCTGACACTGTGCCCATCAAGGCGGGAAATTTAAAGCAACATACAGGTACGCCCATTTGCCTGCCCCTGACATTCTGCCGACGTAAATCGGTGTGCGGCAGTCGGCAAGTGGTTGAGCGGCCCTCACGGGGGTAGCACTACACCTGCAAAACATAGTGCACCACCACCCCCGCTTTTCACGGCTCTCCCCCATAGCCTGCCACAGAGCTACTTGGTGGTGTCACCCCTTTGGCGGGTGTCACCCGGGTGCCTTTCGCACCCCCCACGCCCCCATAGAGGGACGCCACTGGGTGTCACTGTCTCATCCATGTTAAGCTTGTTCCCCTTACATCTATATGTAATATTATATGTGAGTGATTTGTTTGTGTATGTGTGGGTATGCGTGTGTTGTTTGTGGCTGTATAAAATGTGTGTGATAGATATGTTAATGTGCCTGCTACCGGTATTTAAATGGAAAAGGATAGACAAAGTATCGTTACTAGGCAGAAAAGAACGAAATAAGCCAGAGACATAATAAAGAAGGCAGGGAGGGGATGGGGAGAAGGGCAGGGTACAATAGACTCGGAACAAAAACACAGAAATCCTAAAGACACGTAGAGGGATGATAAGTGTCAGACTATACGACCGCTTCACAGAGAAATCATACAATTCAATCTATTACAGCCTGTCATGTTTGTATAGGCCCATACAGTAGAGGAATCAATAACAGGACAATGTAGAGGTCAGAAGGAACAATGGGGGTCAGCGTCTGCACACAGCGGCAAGATGGAATAATTTAGTCAGATAAATGATGTATGTTTTCATACCTTGCCCTAGGGAGCTCTCTGCTCCCGGGCACGCTTCAGTCACAATGGCTTAGTATTAGCACACTTATAGGATTTTCTTTCTTCCTCGGCTTCTCCCACGCAAAACGCTCGCCTGCCTATTTTTAGCCTGGCAAGGGACGACGTTGAATTATTCAGCAAGTTTTTACATTGGTGGAAGATTAAAAATAGAACAAAGCTGATTATTTCTCCCTCTTTTCCCCAGAAATATCAGACCCTTCATGTTCGTATATTTAGAAGAACCAACTACCGTCTCCCGCAGCATATATTAACAAGGAATACCATCAGTCAAATAGCTGACAAACAAGGAGGTAATGAAAGAATGGGAATCAAAGACTTTTCCTTTAACCACTTGTTGACTGCGCTACAGCCGAATGATAGCTACAACGCGGTCGTCTAGTTTTTGGAGGCGTCCCGTGATCACACCCTCTGTTGGGCATGGGCGGTGCGCTCTGTGATTGTAGTTCCCTCCGGACACTGCTAATCACAGATTGAGGTAAAGAGCCAATCAGCGACTATTTACCACATGATCAGCTGTGTCCAATCAGAGCTGATCATGGAGGTAAACAGATACTGGTCATCAGCACTCCTTTCCTAATGCTGACAGCGTGAGGAGAGGAGAGCCGATACCCAGCTTCTCTAAAAGGGACATCTACACTGATAATCAGGGCACTCCCACTAGTGCCCACCAGTGCTGCCAATCTTTGCCCACCAGTGATGCAAAACAGTGCCCACCAGTGCTGTCAAACAGTGCTGCCATTCAGTGCCTCCTCATCAGTGTCACCTATCAGTGCTTCTTACCAGTGCCCATCAGTACCGCCCATCAGTTCTGCCTAATAGTGTCACCTATCAGTGCTGCCTATCAATGTCCATCAGTGCCACCTATCAGTGCTCATCACTGCTGCCAATCAGTGCCTCCTCATAAGTATCACCAATCAGTGCTGCTTACCAGCGCCCATCAGTGCCCATCAGTTCCACCTATCAGTTCCGCCTGTCAGTGTCACCTATCAGTGCCACCTATCAGTGCCCATCAGTGCTGTCTATCAGTGCAGCCTCATCAGTGCTTCCTCATCAGTGCCCACCAGCGCCGCCTAATTAGTGCAGCCTGTCAGTGTCCATCAATGCCCATCAGTGCGCCTCATCAGTGTCCCTCAATGCAGCCTATCAGTGAAACCTCATCAGCGCACATCAGTGAAAGAGAAAAATTACCTGTTTGCAAATTTTTATAGCAAACTATGAAAACTTTTTTTTTTTTCAAAATGTTCAGTCTTTGTTCAGTCAAATGTTCAGTGGCGATTAAATACAACCGAAAAATGCTCTATTTGTGTGAAAAAAATTATAAAAATGTCATATGGGTACAGTGTTGCATGACCTCGCAATGGTCACTTAACTACTTGCTGACCCGGTTGACACAGTTGCGCAAATCGCTGTAGGTGTACGGCGGGCGCTTTAGGAGCTATAGGCGGCACACGCGACATGGGAGCCAATGCGCGTGGCCGGTGGCCGCGATGTCCGCTGGGGACCCGCGATCACTCCTCAGAGAGTGTCAAAACAGGAATCTGTCAATGTAAACAGACAGATCCCCGTTCTGTCAGGGAAGTAGAGAGAGATCTGCTGTTCCTAGTGATCAGGAACAGCGATCTCTCTTTACTCCAAGTCAGTCCCATCCCCCCACAGTTAGAGACACCTCCCTAGGGAACACTTAACCCCTTGATCGCCCCCTAGTGTTAACCCCTTCCCTGCCAGTGACATTTATACAGTAATCAGTGACTATTTTTAGCTCTGATCGCTGTATAAATGTCAATGGTCCCAAAAAAGTGTCAAAAGTTTCTGATCTGTCCGCCGCAATGTTGCAGTCCTGCTAAAAATCACTGATCACCATCATAACTAGTAAAAAAATATTAATAATAAAAATGGCATAAATATATCCCCTATTTTGTAGACGCTATAAATTTTGCGCCAACCAATAAATATACGCTTATTGCGATTTTTTTTACCAAAAATATGGCGAAGAATACATATCGGCCTAAACTGATGAAGAAATTAAAAAATTTTGGAGATATTTATTATAGCAAAAAGTAAAACATATTGTTTTATTTTTTCGAAATTGACACTTTTTTTGGGTTATAGCGCAATAAATAAAATTTGCAGAGGTGATCAAATACCACCAAAAGAAGGCTCTATTTGGGAAAAAAAGGGCATAAACTTTGTTTGTGTACAACATCGCATGACCACGCAATTGTCAGTTAAAGCGATGCAGTGCCATATTGCATAAAATGGGGCTGAAGTGGTTAAAGTGCGACAGCGCTGAAAGCTGAAAATTGGCCTGGGCAGGAAGGGGATCAAAGTGCCCAGTAGGCAAGTGGTTAAAGTGCACCTGTAGTGGTGGAGAAGGATCGGGAAAGCAGGCGCTCACCCTGTTTTTTTTTTTATTACTAATGCAAGGTCACAGTGTTGCACAAGGCACAATGGAGAAATTAGGTCACCACCAAGTAATTTGCGGTGGACATAGGTGGTTTCATCCCTTTTTATATAAAATAAACCTGTAAACGCACAGCAACAGGTTCACAATAAAGTGGATGTAAACCCACTCTCATCCTTTCTAAACTACTGCCATAGTGCTGATCTATAAGGATATAGATGCCTCCTACATGTATCCTTATCTGTCAAATGTCTCCCCTCTGTCTGTTATGAGACCTGAAAAACTGCAGATTCTGTGGGTGGATCTGTTGTCTGGAGCTCGGTGGGTGGAGTTGTTATGTCAGTAGACTCCCCGCCCACCTCTACACTCCCCCTGTCAACATGCATTTTCTCCTGTGTATTCCTTTCACTGAACTTCTGCTATGATCACTAACAACCAGTCAAAATCCAAAAAAGTAACCACATGACTTCAGAAAAGGAGTGGGGATGGGAATTAAAAAATAATGCCTGTCTCAGGCTTAGTGCATGAGATATATAAATAACCTGTCACTCACAGCAAGGTTTGTCCATTTATCTTACTGAAAAAAGAAAAGAGGATTGCTCAGAGCTGGATTAACTCTTTGTGGCAAGACTGGGCACATATGATAGGAAATCTTATACTCTACATTGTGACAGCAAAAAAAATAAAAAATTTTGGTTTATATCCACTTTAAGATCTCCTACCTTTCCTTTACTCCAGTTTACACTGGGTTATAGACTTCTATGTGACAGTGCCGGTGCTTGATTATTGACCCAACGCTGTCACATAAAATGAGCTATATGATTCTTTTTACTCTAAAGTGCTGGGTATTTTTCTTGCTTCTGGTGGCTGAACAGAACGACGGGGAAGTGAAGGAAAGTTAGGCCTCGTACACACGACCGAGTTTCTCGGCAAGAACCAGCAAGAAACTTGCTGGCAGAGATGTCTTGCCGAGAAATTCGTTGTATATGTGGTATTGTATGGTTTCTCGTCATGAAAACCGACAAGTAATCTCAACGAGAAAATAGAGAACCTGCTCTCTATTTTCTCGTCGAGATTCTCGTCAGCCTGTTTCTCGACGAGAAAAGTGAGTGTGTGTACACTTCCCTGTCCTCCGGGAAGCCCGCGCATGTTCGAAATGAATTCGACGCATGCGCGGTAGCTTCCTAGGCATAGGTAGGGTATACCAAGATGGCGGCGACGGCATCGAATGTGACGAGCGCATGCTCGTCGTAGTCGATGACGTCACTGCGTACGCTCCATTCAAAGAACTGCGGGTTCTTTGAATCGAGCGTGTGTACACTCGGCCGGGACAAGTTTCTTGTCCAAGAATCTCGTCGAAAAAAACGACATGTTTTTTTCAACGAGAATCTCGGCCGTGTGTAGGAGGCTTAATGCTATGTGCTGCGGTCATATGGGCATTAAAGCAAATCTGTTGATTTGTCCTGTCTGGGTACAGCACAGGTTGTTTAAAATTGCTGACCCCAAGGGCTTTTTGCTAGCTGCTTTGTGCCTTACACATTCAGGATCTTCCTTCACCATTCACATTCAACCTCACGCATGAACGTTCCGAGTTGTCCAACTTAGAATTTACTGCATATACTGACCATAAATGAATTAGTGCTCTCTCAGATGGGCAAGTGGGGGGAGCGGTAAAAAGGACGGCTGAGCTGTGGTTTTACCACACCCTGGCCACCCACTTGCACTATAAAATAACAGTCGGAAAGGGGCTGGTCACATGCTGCAATGCTTTCCTTTGCAGCCTTGGCATTTTTAACTTAGGGCGCATAGAATAAGTAGCACCACTTGGCAAACTCACCCACTGGGTTCAATAGGGCCATGGCGCAACTGCGTGCAACGCACGCAAGTACAGCATGGTAGCGTGGAATTATAAGGTTAAATCAGGCAGTAAGGAGGTGATATAATACCTCCTCACCATTTGTCAAATGCCCTCCGAATGCAGATGAATATTCAGGGTGCACCACATTCAGGGCCGAGACAAGGGATGGGCGGGAGGGGCGGCTGCCCTAGGAGCAGTGGTGCATGTAGGGATGGGGACGCCTTCCTTCTGTTACAAGGCTGACAGGAGTAGTGACAACAGCATCACCATTCCTATTAGCCCAGCACTGGGAGCTGCAGGGAAAGAGGTGGAAAGCGGTGAGGGCTGTGTTTTCTCACCCCCTCACCTTGGAAAGCGGTCGGCTTTCCAGGGATAACACAACCGATGCAGTTAAAAGCGGTTAAAAGCCTCCCGCCCCAGGAGACCCAATCCGCAATGTGCCACTTCTGGCGCCTAGAGCAGACTGGCACAAAGCCGGAAACGGCTTTGTTCTAGTCCCCTCTCTGTAAACACGAAGCGACGTCACAACGTCACTTCCGGTTTACTCTGCTGCCAATGGCGCCGGATTTAAAAATACATACAGTATTCAGAATCACGTTTTCGGCGATCTGAATACTTTCAAGTGCAAAGGAGGGATTGGAGGTCTTTAAGCCGCTGACACCCGCGATCTCATAGGGACCAATGTATGTCCCTTTTTCATCCGTAAACGGACGGATGAAAAAGCAGACACGCGGTCCGCCAGTGTGAAAGGGGCCTTATGCCGCGTACACACGATCATTATTCACGGCGGTTAAAAATCCGCCGTGAATAATGACAGGAAAAACGAGGGAACCGCTTCGGTTCCAAGGGTTCCCTACACACGGTCGTTTTTCCCGTCATTTTTTCTCTGGACGAGAAAAACGACCGTCTGTGGGCTCCGCGGCAGTGTCTCCCTATGGGAAAACTGCCGCGGAAAAAAATGATGGAAAAAACGATGAGAAAATTTAGAACATGTTCTAATTTTTCTCGTCGTTTTTTCTGCCGTTTTTCTCAACGAGAAAAACGACATAAAGCCCACAGACGATCGTTTTTCTCTGCGAAAAAAAAAATGCAGTTTTTCTCGTCGAGAAAAGCGGTCGTGTGTACGCGGCATCAGAGTACTCAGATAATCCACCTTGTGCTTTGAATTCCTTTTGAGAGGTAGCAGTGCAGTGAGATTACCTAAGGTAGATAGCACTAACTCCTTTTTCTGATCATTGCTATTCTTAGTAGATTTGGAGCATGTTCCTGAACATTGTAATGTAACACTACTGTGCCACTCTGCTCTTCTGTGGGCCTGATGGAGAGGAAGCTGTACCGGAGGACCTGCAGTGCAAGGATCTCCTGTTCTTACTTCATTCTTTCTTTAAAATAAAAACGGTTCTCTGTAGATCTACTACATATACTGACTTTTTAGGTTTATTCTCTGGATCTGAGCTTTCTCAACCTCTATGAGTCATCAGTTCTTCACCTTACCAGTCTTTAGGGGGTAAGCAATCCTATCTACTCTATAAAGATAGCCACTTCCACATGAAGACACAGCACAAGGAAGCATAATAAGTTGGTCCTGGGGAAAACATTAGCTGCAGGGAACCTACAGGCAATACCGATGACTAGTTATCGGCTTCCAAATTGTAGCACTGCTGAAAGTCGTTTCCCTGAAAGTGCAGTTAGGCCCCTTTCACACGATCCGTGTCCGTGTGCAGGCTCTGCTTTGCTCAGTGGTAGGGATGAGCCGACACCCCCGGTTCGGTTCGCACCAGAACTTGCGAACGGACCGAAAGTTCGCGCAAACTTTAGAACCCTATTAAATACAATGGATGCGAACGTTCGAAATCAAAAGTGCTAATTATAACGGCTAATATGCAAGTCATTGTCCTAAAAAGGGTTTGGGGACCCGGGTTCTGCCCCAGGGGACATATATCAATGCAAAAAAAAGTTTTAAAAACGGCCGTTTTTTTGGGAGCAGTCATTTTAATGATGCATAAAGTGAAAAAAAAAAGGTGAAATATTCCTTTAAATATCGTACCTGGGGGTGTCTAAAGTATGCCTGTAAAGTGGCACGTGTTTCCCGTGTTTAGAACTGTCCCTGCACAAAATGACATTTCTAAAGGAAAAAAATGGTCATTTAAAACTGCTTGCGGCTTTAATGTAATGTCTGGTCCCGGCAATATGGATGAAAATCATTGAGAAAAATGGCATGGGTACCCTCCCACCCCACTACCAGCCCCTTTGGGTCTTGTATGGATATTAAGGAGAACCCCGCACCCAAAATTAAAAAAAGGCCCTATATACTCTGAACAGCAGTATACATGCGGTGAAAACAAGACAGGGACTGTAGGTTTGTTCTTAAGTAGAGTTGTAACGGCACCCCAAGTATGAAAGGGGTTAACACCGTTAGGATATTCCCTTTCCAACCACACTAAAGCCACCAGACACTCCAACCAGCCAAATAAGACCCCATACGAATGATTCTCCCCCCAGATACGAGACAACGCTCTGTATTCAAGTTCCAAAACAGGGAATGACTTTATTTTCAAAACACATGGTAACACATTTCTCTTCAAAACCCTCCCCTCCCATCCTTTGGGGAACAGGGCGGGTTAAACTGTCCAATGACAATGGTGATACAGGTCAGGTGTGTTCAAACTTCTCCTTTGATAAACAGTCTTAGGCAGAAGGGTTGATTCCCCCCCCCCTCCTCACAGAAGACACTTCCACATCCCATAATATGGAGCCAGCCGGTCTACCAAGCTCCAATCAACATCATCACAATGAAAGGGCCTGTAGCATAGGTGAGGCTCGTTAGCATTACACAAGGAGACAGGAGACACATCAGCCTCTCTTAATTTAACCTGTTGAGTTCAGCACCAACAGAATAACTATTTACAGATCCTGGGCAATATTGGGGAATAATGTTACAGACCCATTTTAAAACAATCCCATACATATTCTCAATGTCCATTATTTCATTGCTCACCCTGTGCTCCAAAGTCACCCCCTGTCACAAGAGTCTTTTTCTAATTTGGAACAGGTACATTTTTTAAGTGTAGCTCTAGCCAAAAAATCTATTTTTAAGCTTTTTGGAGAACATAGGGAAGGGTCATCACCCCTGTAACATTTGTTTTGCTGTCTGTGCACCTGTTCAGAAGATTTCACCTCACTTTCCGTCCCAATGACAAATGTTTTTGGAAAAGTGGGGTTTTTATTGATTGGTGATAAAGCATCATTAGAGAGAAGACACCTTTTTCCCATATTAACTTTTACAGGAGAGAATTTACCTTCCATGGGGTAGATTTCCTCTCACTTCCTGTTGTCTCCTTCCGTTTGCAAGTAGGAGTCGTTTGTAAGTTGGACGTTTGAAAGGAGGGGCCTGCCGTATATACTCTGCAGAAATTTGCCCCTTAGGTGTCGGTGTTGCCACAACACTGTAAGCCCTCACAGTTACTCTTGGTGGGCAATGGAACGCCCTGCTGTGAACTATTATATCAGGAATTGTAATTACATGCCATTGTTGAACAGTGGTAGGAAAAAATGGGCCTTTGGTGGTGGTGCTGGTGCTACAACACTGTCAGCCCTCACAGTTACTCTTGGTGGGCGCATGAATGGGCCCTACTGTAAATTATTAGATCAAGAATTGTAATTGCATGCCCCTGTTGAAGAGGGGCAGAAAAATTGGGCCTTTGGTGGTAGTGGTGGTGTTGCCACAACACTGTAAGCCCTCACAGTTACTCTTGGTGGGCGCAGGAATGGGCCCGGCTGTGAATTATTAGATCAAGAATTGTAATTACATGCCCCTGTTAAACAGGGGCTGAAAAATTGGGCCTTAGGCACTGGTGCCACAACACTGCAACCCCTCACAGATACTGTACTTGGAGCACAGCAATGAGCCCTGTTGCAAAGTATTGCATCAAAAATTGTAATTACACGCCCCTGTTAAACAGGGGCTGAAAAATTGGGCCTTAGCCACTGGTGCTGGTGCCACGACACTGCAACCTCTCCCAGATACTCTAGTTGGAGTGCAGGAATGAGCCCTGCTGCAAAGCATTGCATAAAAAATTGTAATAACACGCCCCTGTTAAACAGGGGCTGAAAAATTGGGCCTTAGCCACTGGTGGCGGCACCCAAAAACAAAAATGTTCTTCCAAGCTATCATCATCAATCGGATCATTGAGGAGGAGGAGGATAGTCAGTCAACATAACAGGACAGTCACTCAGCATCAGCATCAGTCTTGAAGGGATGTGACATTTGAAAATAAATTAGTCTGTTATATCAGCTTCCGGTGTTTGGTAGCTGGTGGTGATCCAAGACTGGTTCATCTTTATGAAGGTCAGTCGATCAACAGAGTCGGTGGACAGGCGCACCCTGTGATCCGTGACAAATCCTCCAGCAGCACTGAATGTGCGTTCTGAAAGAACGCTGGATGCAGGACAGGCCAGTAGCTCAATTGCATACTGTGCAAGCTCTGGCCAGTGATCCATCCTCAAGACCCAGTAAGCCAGAGGATTTTCGGTGGGGAAGGTGTCCAAGTCTGACCTTGCCCCTAGGTATTCCTGCACCATGTATATCAGACGCTGGCGATGGTTGCTGGAACCGATCATACCTTGGGGCTGCGGACTAAAGAATTGTCTGAACGCATCGGTCAGACGGCCACCTTCCCCACCGCTCCTTCTTTGACTGACCGAAAGCCTCAGCAACTCGTTGTCCAGGACCAGGAGTTTGTAACCTCCCAATCTCTGGGAACGCGTTGCACAGACCTTTCTGCAAGGCCTCCCGGAGTTGTCTCATCCTCTGCTCCCTCTGCGACGGTAAGATAAGGTCCGCAACCTTACCCTTGTACCGTGGATCAAGGAGAGTGGCCAGCCAGTAATGGTCCCTCTCCTTGATCCGAAGAATACGAGGATCCTTCCGCAGACTTTGCAGGATCAGGGAGGCCATTCAGCGTAGGTTAGCTGAGGCATTCCGTCCGGAGTCCTCTGGGTCACTAAGGACGACATGATCCGCAGCCACCTCCTCCCAGCCACGTACAAGTCCACTGGTTTCTTGGGACTGTAAATCATCCCTAAAAGACTGCTGCTGATGATGCTGAGTGCCAGGCTCCACCTCCATGCTGACACAATCCTCCTCCTCCTCCTCCTCTTCTTCCTGTGCGATGGGTGGGACAGAAGGAACACTGTTTGGGTAAAGGGGGCATTGAGAGGCAAGGAAGTCCTCCTCTTCCTGCCTCTGTTCTGCCTCAAGTGCCCTGTCCATTATTCCACGCAGCTTATGTTCCAACAGGTTGACAAGAGGTACAGTGTCACTGATGCATGCACTGTCACTGCTCACCATCCTCGTGGCCTCCTCAAATGGTGCCTGGACAGTGCATGCATCCCTGATCATGCCCCACTGGCGTGGTGAAAAAAACCCGAGCTCCCCTGACCCTGTCCTGGTGCCGTAGTCGCACAGGTACTCATTGATGGCCCTCTGCTGCATGTGCAGCCGCTGCAGCATGGCCAACGTTGAGTTCCACCTGGTGGGCATGTCACATATAAGGCGGTTCTTGGGCAGGTTCAACTCCTTTTGCAGCTCAGCCAGGCGAGCACTGGCATTATAAGATCTGCGGAAATGCACACAGACTTTCCTGGCCTGCCTCAGGATATCCTGTAAGCCCGGGTACCTGCCCAAGAACCGCTGTACCACCAGGTTAAGGACGTGAGCCACACAGGGCACATGGGTCAGTTGTCCCTGTCGGAGAGCGGAGAGGAGGTTGGTGCCATTGTCGCAAACTACCATTCCTGGCTTAAGCTGGCGTGGCGTCAACCACCTCTCGGCCTGCCCCTGCAGAGCAGACAGAACCTCTGCCCCAGTGTGGCTCCTGTCCCCCAAACACACCAGCGCAAGCACGGCATGGCATCTTTTTGCCTGCGTACTTGCGTAGCCCCTTGAACGCCTACGGAGCACCGCTGGTTCCGAGGACAAAGCACAGGAAGAGGCCACGGAGGAAGAAGAAGAGGAGGGGGTGGAGGACAGAGGTGTGTCACAACCAGTGGTAGCATTTTGGAGGTGTGGCGGTGGAACAACCTCCAACACTACTGCACCTTGTCCTGCATCCTTCCCAGCTGCCAAAAGAGTGACCCAATGGGCCGTGAAAGAAAGGTAACGTCCCTGTCCATGCCTGCTGGACCATGAGTCAGCGGTAATATGCACCTTACCGCTGACCGCCCTGTCCAGCGAGGCCAAGACATTGCCTTCCACATGCCGGTAGAGAGCCGGAATCGCCTTCCGTGAGAAAAAGTGGCGTTTGGGAACCTGCCACTGAGGAACCGCACATTGCACAAACTCACGGAAGGGGGCCGAGTCAGTTGAAGCGCTAGCAATTTAGCCAAGCTAGCATTCAACCGCTGGGCATGTGGATGGCTGGGAGTGAACTTCTTTCGACGGTCCAGCAGCTGGGGCAGGGAAATTTGCCTGCTAGAATCGGACGTCGGTGTACTGCTAGCAGAGTGCCCGCAAGTACTTGGCTGTGACACACCTAATTCTACACCTTCATTCCTCTCAGAGCAGGTTTCAGAGAGGACTGAAGGTATAGTGGGGTTGGAGATCCCAGCTGATGCGGTGCAAGAAGAGGTCCGCTTTGTTCTTTGGTGTGGGTCTTTAAGGTAGGCTTGCCAACGAGCTGCATGGCAGGTCAACATATGTCTGGTCAAGCATGTGGTGCCCAAGCGGGTGATGTTTTGGCCACGTGATATATGCTTGAGACATATGTTGCAAACAGCAGCTGTGCGATCTGATGCACTCGCCTCAAAAAAGGCCCACACCAAAGAACTTTTTGAATAACGGGCAGAGGCAGCGCCCTGCACAGGCGGAGCTCTGCAGTGTGATTCCGTCTGTGTGCTGCCCTTACGCTGGCCCCCCGAGGGCATCCTGCCTCGTTGGATATGTGCCTCCTCCTCATCCTCCTCCTCCTCCTCCTCTCTCCTATTAGGCACCCACGTGGAGTCAGTGACCTCATCATCCCTTCCCTCCTCATCACTGGAGCCAATCTGGCAGTATGCTGCAGCTGCTGGAACATGACTGCCAGATTGGTGTCCTTCTTGAGCATCCCCTCTCTCTGCTCTCACGCTACTGCCTTCCTCTAGCTGGGTATCATCATCAGACCCTTCGAAACGCTGGGCATCCTCCTGGAGCATGTACCCAACACTGTGCTCAAACAGTTCGGGGGACTCCTCAGGAGGACATGGCTGGTCTAGGGAAGGAGTGACTGATGATGACATTGATACCAGGGAAGAGGACGCTTTGGCAGCTGCTTTGCCAGTACCCTGAGCCTGGGTGAGAGAGGATGAGGAGGATGAGGAGGGCTTGGTCATCCACTCTACCAAGTCTTCGGCATGATGCGGCTCAACACGTCCAGCTGCCGAAAAGAAGGACAAGCGTGTCCCATGGCCACGTGCTGATGGCGATGCACCGCGTCCACGACCAGCACTGTTGTCTCTAGACACAGAGCCTGCTTGCCCTCTTTTATTGGCTCCTGACTGTCTGCCTCTCCTTGTTTGCCTTCCAGACATTCGCTGTAAGTGCCGCAAAATCCTGTTGGTGTAACACACCAGGAAAAAGCAGCAATACAGGCTAAGTTCAGGTGTAATATGGTCAGGAGGCACACTCTGCCCGCTGTAAGTGCCGCAAAATCCTGTTGGTGTAACACACCAGGAAAAAGCAGCAATACAGGCTAAGTTCAGGTGTAATATGGTCAGGAGGTACACTCCGCCCGCTGTAAGTGCCGCAAAATCCTGTTGGTGTAACACACCAGGAAAAAGCAGCAATACAGGCTAAGTTCAGGTGTAATATGGTCAGGAGGCACACTCCGCCCGCTGTAAGTGCCGCAAAATCCTGTTGGTGTAACACACCAGGAAAAAGCAGCAATACAGGCTAAGTTCAGGTGTAATATGGTCAGGAGGCACACTCCGCCCGCTGTAAGTGCCGCAAAATCCTGTTAGTGTAACACACCAGGAAAAAGCAGCAATACAGGCTAAGTTCAGGTGTAATATGGTCAGGAGGCACACTCCGCCCGCTGTAAGTGCCGCAAAATCCTGTTGGTGTAACACACCAGGAAAAAGCAGCAATACAGGCTAAGTTCAGGTGTAATATGGTCAGGAGGCACACTCCGCCCGCTGTAAGTGCCGCAAAATCCCGTTGGTGTAACACACCAGGAAAAAGCAGCAATACAGGCTAAGTTCAGGTGTAATATGGTCAGGAGGCACACTCCGCCCGCTGTAAGTGCCGCAAAATCCTGTTGGTGTAATACACCAGGAAAAAGCAGCAATACAGGCTAAGTTAAGGTGTAATATGGTCAGGAGGCACACTCTGCCCGCTGTAAGTGCCGCAAAATCCTGTTGGTGTAACACACCAGGAAAAAGCAGCAATACAGGCTAAGTTAAGGTGTAATATGGTCAGGAGGCACACTCCGCCCGCTGTAAGTGCCACAAAATCCTGTTGGTGTAACACACCAGGAAAAAGCAGCAATACAGGCTAAGTTCAGGTGTAATATGGTCAGGAGGCACACTCCGCGCGCTGTAAGTGCCGCAAAATCCTGTTGGTGTAACACACCAGGAAAAAGCAGCAATACAGGCTAAGTTAAGGTGTAATATGGTCAGGAGGCACACTCCGCCCGCTGTAAGTGCCGCAAAATCCTGTTGGTGTAACACACCAGGAAAAAGCAGCAATACAGGCTAAGTTAAGGTGTAATATGGTCAGGAGGCACACTCCGCCCGCTGTAAGTGCCGCAAAATCCTGTTGGTGTAACACACCAGGAAAAAGCAGCAATACGGGCTAACTTCAGGTGTATAATGTGCAGGAGGCTTAGCAACAATGACACTGTCCCCTGCCTATCCTTCTCTCTCCCTGCACACAAGGTTTATCAAAGTATATGACACTGACACTCTCCCTGCCTATCCTTCTCTCTCCCTGCACACAAGGTTTAGCAAAGAATATGACACTGACACTGTCCCCTGCCTATCCTTCTCTCTCCCTGCACACAAGGTTTATCAAAGTATATGACACTGACACTCTCCCTGCCTATCCTTCTCTCTCCCTACACACAAGGTTTAGCAAAGAATATGACACTGACACTCTCCCTGCCTATCCTTCTCTGTCCCTACACACAAGGTTTAGCAAAGAATGGATTTGACACTGTCCCTGCCTATCCTTCACTTTCCCTGCTCCGGAACACACTACACGAGGCCGCCGCGCTGGCGGCCTTTTATAGTGTGGGGCGTGTACTAAACCCCCATAGCTATAATTGGCCACAGGCATCCTGCCTGTGGCCAATCATTGCTCTCCTCGCTGCCGGCGCTGTGATTGGCCAAGCATGCAGGGTCACAGTGCATACTTGGCCAATCACAGCGCCGGGATTACACTGCGATGGCGCAGTGTATTGTGGGCCGTTCGCGTCACTCGAATTTGGCGCGAACGGTCCAAATCGTTCGTTGTTCGCCGAACGCGCGAACAGCCGATGTTTGAGTCGAACCTATGTTCGACTCGAACACCGAGCTCATCCCTACTGACCGCCCTGTCCAGCGAGGCATGGACATTGCCTTCCACATGCCGGTAGAGAGCCGGAATCGCCTTCCATGAGAAAAAGTGGCGTTTGGGAACCTGCCACTGAGGAACCGCACATTGCACAAACTCACGGATGGGGGCCGAGTCTACCAACTGAAAAGGCAGCAGTTGAAGTGCTAGCAATTTAGCCAAGCTAGCATTCAATCACTGGGCATGTGGATGGCTGGGAGTGAACTTCTTTTGACGGTCCAGCAGCTGGGGCAGGGAAATTTTCCTGCTATAATCGGACGTGGGTGTACTGCTAGCAGAGTGCCCGCAAGTACTTGGCTGTGACACACCTAATTCTGCACCTTCATTCCTCTCAGTGCAGGTTTCAGAGAGGACTGAAGGTACAGTGGGGTTGGAGATCCCAGCTGATGAGGAGCAAGGAGAGGTCCACTTTGTTCTTTGGTGTGGGTCTTTAAGGTACGCTTGCCAACGAGCTGCATGGCAGGTCAACATATGTCTGGTCAAGCATGTGGTGCCCAAGCGGCTGATGTTTTGGCCACGCGAGATACGCTTGAGACATATGTTGCAAACAGCAGCGGTGTGATCTGATGCACTCGACTCAAAAAAGGCCCACACCAAAGAACTTTTGGAATAACGGGCAGAGGCAGCGCCTTGCACAGGCGGAGCTCTGCGGTGTGATTCAGTCGGTGTGCTGCCCATACGCTGGCCCCCGGAGGGCATCCTGCCTCGTTGGAGATGTGCCTCCTCCTCCTTCTCCTCCTCCTCCTCTCTCCTATCAGGCACCCACGTGTCAGTGACCTCATCATCCCCTCCCTCCTCATCACTGGAGCCAATCTGGCAGTATGCTGCAGCTGCTGGAACATGACTGCCAGATTGCTGTCCTTCTTGAGCATCCCCTCTCTCTGCTCTCACGCTACTGCCTTCCTCTAGCTGGGTATCATCTTCAGACCCTTCGAAATGCTGGGCATTCTCCTGGAGCATGTACCTAACACTGTGCTCAAACAGTTCGGGGGACTCCTCAGGAGGACACGGTGGGTCTAGGGAAGGAGTGACTGATGATGACATTGATACGAGGGAAGAGGACGCTTTGGCAGCTGCTTTGCCAGTACCCTGAGCCTGGGTGAGATAGGATGAGGAGGATGAGGAGGGCTTGGTCATCCACTCTACCAACTCTTCGGCATGATGCGGCTCAACACATCCAGCTGCCGAAAAGAAGGACAAGCGTGTCCCATGGCCACGAGCTGATGACGATGCACCGCGTCCACGACCAGCACTGTTGTCTCTAGACACAGAGCCTGCTTGCCCTCTTTTATTGGCTCGTGACTGTCTGCCTCTCCTTGTTGGCCTTCCAGACATAGTAATGGCCTGCAGGGAAATGGGAAAACCAGCAATTGGGTAGTGTATATTGTGTTGGAGGCACACAACACCCACTAACTCCAGCAGATGCCTTTATTAGAGAACAGCAATGACGGGTATATACAGGTGTATACTGTACTAGGGCACACAACACCCACTAACTCCAGCAGATGCCTTTATTAGAGAACAGCAATGACGGGTATATACAGGTGTATACTGTACTAGGGCACACAACACCCACTAACTCCAGCAGATGCCTTTATTAGAGAACAGCAATGACGGGTATATACAGGTGTATACTGTACTAGGGCACACAACACCCACTAACTCCAGCAGATGCCTTTATTAGAGAACAGCAATGACGGGTATATACAGGTGTATACTGTACTAGGGCACACAACACCCACTAACTCCAGCAGATGCCTGAGAAAAGAACACACTGTCCCTGCCTGCTTATCTAGCTTAGAGAACAGCAATGAACAGCAACTCCTGCAGATACCTGAGAAAGAACACACTGTCCCTGCCTGCCTATCTAGCTTAGAGAACAGCAATGACGGGTATATACAGGTGTATACTGTGCTGGGGCACACAACACCCACTAACTGCTGCAGATGCCTGAGAAAATAACACACTGTCCCTGCCTGCCTATCTAGCTTAGAGAACAGCAATGAACAGCAACTCCTGCCTGCAGATGCCTGAGAAAAGAACAAACTGTCCCTGCCTGCCTATCTAGCTTAGAGAACAGCAATGAACAGCAACTCCTGCCTGCAGATGCCTGAGAAAAGAACACACTGTCCGTGCCTGCCTATCTAGCTTAGAGAACAGCAATAAAGGGTAGATACAGGTGTATACTGTGCTGGAGGCACACAACACCCACTAACTCCTGCAGATGCCTGAGAAAAGAACAGACTGTAGAACACACTGTCCCTGCCTATGTATCTCTTTCCCTGCACGCTGGAACACACTACACAAGGCCGCCGCGCTGGCGGCCTTTTATTGTGCGGGGCGTGTACTAAACCCCCCTGAGCTATGATTGGCCACAGGCATCATGCCTGTGGACAATTATGGCTCTCCTCGCTGCCGGCGCTGTGATTGGCCAAGCATGCAGAGTCACAGTGCATGCTTGGCCAATCACAGCGCGGGCAATGCAGTGAGATGGCGCAGTGCATTGTGGGCCGTTCGCGTCACACGAATTTGGCGCGAACAGCCCACAAAGTTCTGGTTTCGCCGAACAGGCGATGTTCGTGTCAAACATGCGTTCGACTCGAACACATAGCTCATCCCTAGTCAGCAGGGATCGCTCCGTCGATCCCCGCTGAGCAGGCAGATGACAGGTCTGTCTCCGCACACTGTGCAGGGACCGACCTGTCAGAGCGCCGCTCTCCCCTATGGGGGATCGGATGACGACGGACTGTAGAGTCCGTTGTCATCCAATCCGAAGACGGATGGAAAAGTAGGGTTTCCCTCCGTCACACTTTGGCGAATAGGAACGGGTCGGATGTCAGCGGACATGTCACCACTGACATCCGTGGCTCCATAGGGGTACATGGAGCATCCGTTCAGGTCCGCCTAAAAAACTGACAGGCGGACCTGAACGGTCCGTCCGTGTGATTTATATTCTTTATATTCTTTGATGCTGCCAGAACATCTATTCTGACCTGGCTAATTATATGGGATTTACCACCTGGCTGTAAGAATCAGCAAAGAGCTGGTTGGCAATCTATTCTTTATAGCAAAGGTGGGCTGCAGGTCCTTGATTATGAAAAAATATATTTGTTTGTTATAGTGTAAGGAAAACAGCTCTGATACTATTGTTAAGGTTTATTGATCCCCATGAATAGCAATCCTGTGGATATCAGCACCTTGTGACACATTGGAGGAATTATTAAAAAATGTGCGAGACAAACCTAATACACAAACAATCAAAACTAGGCTGAGATGCACAGGGCGAGACCCAGTCCCTAAAACAGTAACTTTCAAAAAGCAATTGTCTATGGGACTTTTAAGGAGCCACACCAAGAAAAAGTGACAAAGTTTCAAACATATGAAAAAAAACAATTTTACATCTTTATTTCCCACATTTTATAGAAGGTGTTCATAGGCGTGCGCACAGGGTGTGCCAGGGCACACCCTAATCACCCCCCCCCCCCGTGTGGTGCAGATTCCCCCTGTTTAGACCCCTAATATTTCACCAAAGACCCCTAAAGGCTTCAAAAAAATATATAAGATAAAGTAAAAGATTTAAAAAAATAAAAACTACTGCAAGCAATCTCTTCCCTATTGACACTGTCCATTGCTCTGCTGACACCGTCAGTATATATACACATGCACACGCATGCAAATGTGTTTGAGTTTTGGGGTACACACCCTAATGCAATAGGCTGTGCAGTGTGCACACCTATGAAGGTGTTAAAAAGCAAGCAGTAGTAAATATTAAAAGTGTATTAATATATGATATAATACACTGGATTTGACATAACAGCAGAAATGTATAACATAGATCAAACACTAATACATTCCCTCTCGACACATTTTCGTGAAGCAAAGTTCACTTCTTCAGGAAAAAATGTACGTTTCAGGCTAATAAGTAACATCTGTAGGGAGACTATGTCATTAGGGCAATTGATATTAAAATGATAACAAATGTGCCCTCATACAGGGGACACAAAAGTTATACTCAGCTCATACAGTGGCTTCTCACAAACTGCAAACAGGACTTCTTATGGTTTTCTTTCAACAATGGCTTTCTTCTTGCCACTCTTCCATAAAGGCCAGATTTGTGGAGTGCACGACTAATAGTTGTCCTGTGGACAGATTCTCCCACCTGAGCTGTGGATCTCTGCAGCTCCTCCAGAGTTACCATTAGACATGTGCATTTCGTTTCGAATCGAAATTTGGACGAATTTTCATTATTCGGACGTTCGGATGCGTCTAATCCGAAATAACGATTCGTATCGAAAAACCACGGACGAAATTCGAATCTAATTCGAAAAAAATTCTATTCGAATCGAATTTGAAAACAATTAGAATAAAATCGAAAATAGTGGAAAGAATCAAATAGAAAAACAATAGAACAGAATAGAATAAAATAAAATATATTGTGACAGCAGGAAGGTAAAGTCACCTGGTTGCATCCAGGGGGGTAGATATATTTCGCCCAGATTCAGGCTTTACGCCGACTTATACAACTAGGTGGAGAGTTGTATAAGGCTAGTGGGCTCATGGATGACTCATACCTCTAGGGAGAGTGTGGGGCGTCGTGCAGACAGAGATGAGGAGACCAGCTGAACCTTGTCAGCTCATTTAGGCCTCTATAAGAACTCCCAGCTTCATTAGATGTTAGCTCATGCCTGGAACCAGACCTGTGTGGACTGTCTAGGGAGAGTGAACCCCTGTGCGGTGAGGCAAAGCCTGTGTGGCTATTTGTTTGGACTTTTACTAAACCAGGGACTTAGGGACTAGGACAGCACTAGGCTGATCCCAGTTGTTAGTTAGGAAACCTGTATGTTTAGTCAGAGGTCAACTTGACCAGGATTTATTTTGGTTATGTTTCTTTTGCTTTGCTGTGTTTTGTCACTGTAAATAGAAAATAAACCGCACCTTTTTTTGATTTTGAAAACCACAACCTCCGTTTGCTGGGCCTGTTTTGTGTGGGGAGCCCATCCCGGGGGTCACACACACCCGCTGCCGAGCTAACCCCCTCCCAGTTGGTGGAGAATGCGGGCAGTTTTTTTAAGCCAGCATGGAGGAGATACTGAAGCAGCTGGCTCTAGCAAATGCCAATCAACAGCAGACAAATGCAGGTTTGCAAAGGAGCCTTGCAGCCCAGCAGCAGACAAACGCAACTTTGCAACAGAGTCTGGAGGCTCAGCAACGAGCCCAGCAGCAATCTGAGGCCCGCTTCATAGACCTGTTGCAGAAGCAAGAGCAGAGACTACAACAACAGATGGAAGCAGTAATGCAGCAACGTCCGCAGACCAGTGAGGAAAGCCGTCCCACTAATACCGCGTCCTTTGGGGTGAGTCGTTTATTGACAAAAATGACTGGAGAGGATGATCCAGAGGTATTTTTGACCACATTTGAAAGGACCGCTGAAAGAGAAAAGTGGCCTGAGGAGCAGTGGGCTGGACTGGTGGCTCCTCTGTTAACTGGTGAATCGCAGAAAGCTTACTATGACCTAGAGCCTAACCAAGCAAAAGACTATGTGATGCTAAAAGCTGAAATATTGGCAAGGCTGGGTGTCACCCAGGCTGTCCGGGCTCAGCGTGTGCATAACTGGACTTTCCAGCTTGGAAAACCCCCCAGGTCTCAAATGTATGATCTCATTCACCTGAGCAGAAAGTGGCTACAGCCAGAGACTTTGTCCGCACCAAAGATTGTGGAACGTGTTGTAATGGATCGGTTTTTGAGAGCTCTTCCTACTGCCATCCAAAAGTGGGTAAGCCATGGAGACCCAGAGACGGCCGATGGTCTTGTGGATCGTGTGGAGAAATACTTGGCTACAGAGAACCTGACGGCCTCTTCCAGAGACACTCGGACTTTCCACCCTAAGACCAGACCATCCCCAGGGGCGGATAAGAGGATTCCAAGGGGTGAGGGTGGAGAGAGTGAGAGGGTGGGAGCTCTACCCCAAGTTTGGCGAGAACAGCCTGGGAAATCAGCGGCTCAAGAGGCCGCAAGAAGGATCGTTTGCTACCGCTGCCGGCAAGCGGGACATATTGCAGCCAATTGCCCGGTTGTGGAGGAACCCATGCAGTGTGACTTTCTGACGGGCAGACGTCAGTCGCTGTGTGCGACAGTCGCATGCACTGCCATTCGAGGAACTGAGAAACATTTATGCAAAATGTGTGTTAATGGTAGAAATGTTGTGGTATTGCTGGATTCAGGTAGCCTTGTGACCCTGATAAAGGCTGAGTTAGTTAAAACAGAGGTCTCTGGGAATAGCAAGGTAGCTGTTATTTGTGTGCATGGGGACACCCGAGAGTATCCAGTGACTACAGTGTGTTTCGAGACCCCCAAAGGTACCCTCTCTCATCCAGTGGGCTTAGTATCTCAGTTACCGCATGACGCCATTGTGGGAAGGGATTTTCCGAAGTTCTGGGAACTGTGGGATGATCCTGAGCCCCTCACTGGTGCCCCTATGTACCAGGAATGTGATAGCCAGAACTCCCCTGAGAGTGGTGAGGACTCTCTGGAATTTCCCTTATCAGTATTGGCAGGGGAGACTCAAGAAACTGGAAAGGAGCCCACCTCCTCAGACGAAAACCTACCGTCTGTGGAGTTTTCTGATCTTGAGGTTCACAGGGAAAACTTTGCCACAGAACAGTTGAAAGACCCCGCCCTAATAAAGGCACGGGAAAACGTAGTGAAAATAGATGGTGAGTTAGTGAACCCAGATAATACCTGCACTTACCCATACTTCAGCGTAGAGAAGGACCTACTGTATCGGGTGGCAAAAAGGGCAGAAGAAACCGTTGAGCAGCTTGTGGTGCCCAAACCTTACAGGAAGTTGGTGTTGGAGTTGGTCCATGGGCACATTCTTGGAGGTCATCTGGGGACAGAGAAAACCCGAGAGAGGGTATTACAGAGATTCTATTGGCCGGGGGTGATGAAGGACGTAGAAAATTATTGTTCCTCCTGCCCTGTGTGTCAGAGGTTGGCCCCGATGCCACATTTCCGTAGCCCGCTGGTCCCTCTACCCATCATTGAGGTCCCGTTTGAGAGGATCGCCATGGATTTGGTAGGTCCTATAATCAAGTCCGCTAGGGGGCACCAGTACATATTAGTTATAATGGACTATGCCACCCGTTATCCAGAAGCGATCCCTCTCCGAAATACCTCGGCCAAAACCATAGCCAAAGAGCTATCTCTTGTTTTTAGCCGGGTGGGTATTTGTAAAGAACTGCTTACGGACCAAGGTACACCCTTTATGTCCCGGGTTATGAAAGAGCTGTGTAAATTGTTCAAAGTGACGCAATTGCGTACGTCTGTGTATCACCCCCAAACCGATGGGCTGGTTGAAAGATTCAACAAAACCCTAAAACAAATGTTGAAGAAAGTGGTGGATAGAGATGGAAAGGATTGGGACTGTTTACTTCCTTATTTGATGTTTGCTATTAGGGAGGTGCCCCAATCCTCTACGGGATTCTCCCCCTTTGAGTTACTGTATGGGAGACACCCAAGAGGGCTGTTGGATATTGCCAAGGAAACTTGGGAAAGTGAGAGTTCTCCCCACAGGAGTGTGATTGAGCATGTCGCCCTGATGCAAGATCGAATTGCACAGGTAATGCCCATCGTGAAGGAACATTTGGCCCAAGCGCAGTTGGCACAGCAGAGAGTGTACAACCGTGGAGCCAAGACCCGTACCTTTTCCCCGGGGGATAGGATATTGGTACTTGTCCCTACGGTTGAAAGTAAATTCCTTGCCAAATGGCAAGGCCCCTACGAGATAATGGAAAAAGTGAGCGAAGTGAATTACAAGGTCAGACAACCAGGAAGGCGAAAGCCCGAACAGATCTATCACGTTAATCTGTTGAAAGCCTGGAGGGATAGAGAGTCCCTAGTCGCAGACACTTGGTCACCAGCTCAAACTGGTTGCGTGATTCCTGAGGTTGGAATAGCAGCCACCTTGTCACAACCCCAACAACAGGAGGTTAAGGAGTTTGTGCTTCGCAACAAGGAGGTATTCTCTGAGCTGCCGGGACAAACATCTGGGGTAGAGCATGACATCATTACCCCGCCCGGTGAAAGGGTGAAGTTAAAACCCTATCGGATCCCAGAGGCTCGACGGGAGGCAATACGGGAGGAAGTACAGAAAATGCTGAACTTAGGGGTGATAGAGGAGTCCCAAAGTGATTGGTCTAGTCCCATCGTGTTGGTGCCTAAACCGGATGGGAGCTGGCGATTTTGTAACGATTTTCGTCAGTTGAACAAAGTTACAAAATTTGACACCTACCCCATGCCACGTATAGATGAGTTGATCGACCGGCTGGGAACAGCCCGATACATGACGACTCTTGACCTCACAAAAGGGTATTGGCAAATCCCCCTGGCCAAGTCGGCCAAAGAGAAAACCGCATTTGTAACCCCAGACGGGGCGTTCCAATATAAAAGAATGCCGTTCGGGTTACAGAATGCGCCGGCCACATTCCAGCGGAAAATGGACCAGATGCTGAGGCCCCATCGGAAGTATGCTGCGGCTTACCTGGATGACGTAATTGTCCATAGCACAGATTGGGCCTCACATCTGCCAAAAGTGCAAGCAGTCCTGGACTCTGTTCGGGAAGCGGGGTTTACGGCTAACCCCAAGAAGTGTACCATTGGGCAGGAGGAGGCCAAATATCTTGGGTACACCATTGGGAGGGGAGTAATAAAACCCCAACTCAACAAAGTCGAGGCCATCCAGAGTTGGCCACGTCCCAACAGCAAGAAGCAGGTACGAGCCTTTCTGGGAATCGCTGGGTATTATCGGCGATTCATTCCCCACTTTGCTTCTAAGGCTGTGCCCCTAACCAACCTGACGAAGGGGAAAGGGTCGGTCATGATTAAATGGACCCCCGAGGCTGAGGCAGCATTCCAATTCTTGAAACAAGCCTTATGTAGCCAGCCAGTGTTGTACTCACCCGACTTCTCTAAAGACTTTGTCGTACAAAGTGATGCGTCAGATGTGGGGTTAGGAGCAGTATTGTCCCAGGTCTGGAACGGGGAAGAGCACCCAGTCATTTACCTCAGCAGGAAGTTGAAGTCCCATGAGGTAAATTACGCCACCGTTGAAAAGGAGTGTTTAGCGGTGAAGTGGGCTCTAGATTCCCTTCGGTACTACCTGCTAGGTAGGCACTTTGACATGGTTACGGATCACGCTCCGTTAAAGTGGATGGCTCAAAACAAGGAAACAAATAGAAGAGTGAATAGGTGGTTCCTGGCCCTCCAGGAATTCAACTTCACAGTAAAGCATCGCCCTGGCGTTCAAATGGGGAATGTGGATGCTTTGTCTCGAGTACATGAATGCCTGATTGCTGGTGTTCCAACCCCGAGGTTAAAACAAGAGGGGGGGGTATGTGACAGCAGGAAGGTAAAGTCACCTGGTTGCATCCAGGGGGGTAGATATATTTCGCCCAGATTCAGGCTTTACGCCGACTTATACAACTAGGTGGAGAGTTGTATAAGGCTAGTGGGCTCATGGATGACTCATACCTCTAGGGAGAGTGTGGGGCGTCGTGCAGACAGAGATGAGGAGACCAGCTGAACCTTGTCAGCTCATTTAGGCCTCTATAAGAACTCCCAGCTTCATTAGATGTTAGCTCATGCCTGGAACCAGACCTGTGTGGACTGTCTAGGGAGAGTGAACCCCTGTGCGGTGAGGCAAAGCCTGTGTGGCTATTTGTTTGGACTTTTACTAAACCAGGGACTTAGGGACTAGGACAGCACTAGGCTGATCCCAGTTGTTAGTTAGGAAACCTGTATGTTTAGTCAGAGGTCAACTTGACCAGGATTTATTTTGGTTATGTTTCTTTTGCTTTGCTGTGTTTTGTCACTGTAAATAGAAAATAAACCGCACCTTTTTTTGATTTTGAAAACCACAACCTCCGTTTGCTGGGCCTGTTTTGTGTGGGGAGCCCATCCCGGGGGTCACACACACCCGCTGCCGAGCTAACCCCCTCACAATATATATATATTATATTTTATTCTATTCTGTTCTATTTTTTTTCTAGTCTATTTTCTATTTCTATTCTAATCTTTTATAATTGGAATTCGAAAAATCGGTCGCATTCGAAAATATTTCAACCAAATTCGAAAATATTTCTACCGCATTCGATAATATTTCATCCGCATTCGAAATTATTCCAACCAAATAGAAAAGATTATGTAGCGGGGTCCTCAAATTGATGGGATACACCTGGGCAATAGTGTGACCCAGGTGTATAATTGTGTTAGGATTCAGACCCCTTTTTGTTTCGTGGAGGATTGGAGGATGTAATATTCTCCTTTGCCTGTGGGTGGCGGAGTACCCACAGGCTTCAGGTAGAATCATCCCCTGCAGTGCTCCCTGTTTGGTCTCTTCCCGGAGATGGTATGGCTGGGGCGGGGAACCCGCCGGGCCGTTGAAGGGAGGAGATAAAAGGGGGAGACGCCCTGACCACGAGGTCGTCGTCGTTTTGCGGAGAAGGAGGTCCTCGGAGGAGGAGGGTTGCGGTCTGCACCCAGGGCCCTTAGGCCTGGGTGCGGGAGATCCAGGAGTCTGGTCCAGGTGCCCATGGCCTGGTCCGGAGTCATGTTGGCGTCCATCCCAGGCACCTTTAGCCTGGGGTGAGGTACTATCGAGGAGGCCTGGGGCCCAGTACCTTCGACTGGGTCCCGCTAGGGTGGACTGTCCGAGGGTCCCTGAGCGGAGGGACTCGTACCTGAGGTGAGGAGGCCGGGGAGGTTACCCACTGGAGACCCGGAGCAGCACCAACCCGGTGACAGTGGGCCTCTGGGAACTCTCTTGGGAGGACACATCCCCCTGATAGGGGCCACAGCGCATCGAAGAGGGCTCCATTGCTGTTCATAGGGGTTGCTGGAAGAGACCCCATCCTTCCTGTTCTGTAACAGCCGGATTGGCTTAGGCGCCGCTGGTCATAGTACAGTGGCATAGAACTGAAACGTTAGGAAGTGCCTTGATCTGCTCGCCCCACCGTTGGCAAGGTTATAGGTCCCAACCAGTTTGCTGCAAAAGAACTGTTTATTGTGCTTTGCGTATTGGAGTGTCAAATAAACAAGTGTTGGACCTTTCTCCGGTGTGTGAACTCCAGTTACTGGAAGCAAAGGGGAGGCTGGTGAGCTTGCAATTACAGACTCAGTGCATTCACAGAACACACCGGCCCGAGGAAACATCAGTAAGTGGCCTTCACCTCCCTACTACAATGGGGAGGACATGGGCCGTGGCGCATCTCACTCTCACAACCCAGGAACCCCTAGACATGAGTTGGTGTGTAACCGATAAAGATGGAGAGAGGGTGAGGCCGCTACACGTGGGGGCTCGTGAGTCCGGGATAGAGTGTGTTCTAAAGATGGACTTGAGAATGTCTACATTTGAACTTTGCTGCCCAGAGGAGTTCCGAGCAGATCGGCCAAATTACTGGCCAAAGTGCGTCCCTGCTCGGAGTTGTGGAAATGACCCTAACACGGGAAAGGCCCATGCGGAGGAGCGGAAAAAGGGAGAGGTCCAGCCGTGTGACGTACTGCACGTGGGGACTGTTAACGCACTGCGCCACGAGGCACCCCATGGCGACATCGTTCGTGGGCGGAGTCAAGAGGAAGCCCGCGAAAATGTACAGCTCATGGGAGGAGTCTGGCCAAGTGTGGGGATACACGTGGAGACTCCGGCGCGGGGTCAGTGCATGATGGAGCAGCAAACAGTCGGGATGACCTCAAGTGCCCCGTGGATTATGGTTCCTCACCCCACGAGAATGACTTCCTTTGCTGCCCCCATCACAGACACGGGGATAAGACTTAGGCCCCGAGGGCGGTTGGCTCTGTACACCTGCAGAGACACGGAGGCCCTCGGTGTGATCTGTCCCGGCTGCTCGGGACTGGTGGTCACCCTGAAGCCATTCGGGCGATGTGAGGAGTGCAGAGAATTCCTTTTTGAGGTCGAGTCGTCCACAGCAAGGCCCCGGGCCCTTCGCCTCAATCACCTCACGGGTACTGCTACTCCGGAAGGGGAGATCAAGGCCTTTGTCGAGGTTCCTGTGCGCGCTGACCAGGGCGATGGACTGCCCAATAGAGAAAAATCCGAGGATGCTGCTTCGGTCGCCACAAGTTCTTTGCTTCCACCACCGAAGAGGAAAGTTGGCCTAGTACAGGCATCCTATGGACGTGGTCGAGCTTCACCCCGCTGCTTGCCTGGCCTGGATGGCGCCGGTCGAGATGGAAGTCCCGGACATCCCAGTCTTCTACAAGGGTCAGGTGAGCCAGGGGCTGGGACTGTGGTGGTGGTTGGAGGTGTCGGGGGCCCATTGGAGGTGGAACCCCCCAGAGAAGATGATTCTGTGTCCACCGGTAGATATCTGCCTGCGGAGATGTATGACACCTCCGACCTAGAGTCGCTGTCTGATTGCGGAGATGATGGCGAGATAGACGAACTGTTCAGCCGCAAGGGCTGGGATAGAGTGCCACTTCTTGCTTCCCGTGCGGTACGGGATTCACCTATGTACACAGGAGACAGCACGCCTCGGGTGGAAGACCCGCAGCTTACGAGGGAACCTACCCCTCCCCCTGTGTCCTCATCTACTGTCACCCCACCTACTTTGGTTGTGGGGATACCCCGGGACTTGCTGTATGAGGTGGAAGTCTGGAGAACAAGATGGTATGACGAGTTTGTGTGGGACAAGTTGAAGGTGCCCCATGCTCGCAGGTACCTGGAATGTGTGCCGTCAGTGTCTAAGAGGTTTGAGGACTGCAAAGCTGAATGGAAATTGGGGCGCCATATCCATGCTGACAAGATAGTCATTTGCAGAAGAGAAGGAGAAGATGTCGAGTATTCGATAGAGGCATTTGACAAACACCTGAAACCCCTGTACCTGCCGGATCCAAAGTTTTACTTATAGGAGAAAAGAACTCCTGTTTATTTCTTTTGTGCACTTGAACTTTCTGGAAGAGCCATTCCCAGACACGCAGGACTGTGCCCTGTTTTTGTTTTTGTTTGGGCTTTTCTTTTTCTCGTTGGAGACTTGGGGACTGTTGTGTTTTCGTGTTTCCCCTTTTCTTCATGTGCCAAAGGCAAGGACATTTGGGAATAGTGGCAGAGTAGGGAAAAGCTGGAAGAACGAAGATTCGTTGAGTGTCATGACCGCGGCGTTGTCACCAGGTGGCAGTGTTGCGCAACAAATGTTTGAAAATATTTCACCCACACATCACCTTGCTTGTTGGAGTGAGTGGGTCTCTCGGCTGACGGGCCCACTCATCCCAAATGACACGAAATTATGTTAGGATGTTGTTTTTCTTTCCCCTGCAGGAGAATCGTCAGTCAAGATCATTGAGAGTGGGTGGCTCTTAGACAGTGTGGGAGAGGGGCTGTGACTAGGCAGATGTTTAAAATGTTTTATGACATAAGTTGTTTTATATGTTCCCCATTCCCTGAGCAGGTCTTGGCACTTGGGAAAAAAATTTAGAGGAACTGCCTCAGGGGTTTCACTCCATGTCACCACTTTATGGGAGGCATGGGTGTGCACCTGACGCTGGGGACCAGCGTCAAATTACAGGGGGGAGTGTGTAGCGGGGTCCTCAAATTGATGGGATACACCTGGGCAATAGTGTGACCCAGGTGTATAATTGTGTTAGGATTCAGACCCCTTTTTGTTTCGTGGAGGATTGGAGGATGTAATATTCTCCTTTGCCTGTGGGTGGCGGAGTACCCACAGGCTTCAGGTAGAATCATCCCCTGCAGTGCTCCCTGTTTGGTCTCTTCCCGGAGATGGTATGGCTGGGGCGGGGAACCCGCCGGGCCGTTGAAGGGAGGAGATAAAAGGGGGAGACGCCCTGACCACGAGGTCGTCGTCGTTTTGCGGAGAAGGAGGTCCTCGGAGGAGGAGGGTTGCGGTCTGCACCCAGGGCCCTTAGGCCTGGGTGCGGGAGATCCAGGAGTCTGGTCTAGGTGCCCATGGCCTGGTCCGGAGTCATGTTGGCGTCCATCCCAGGCACCTTTAGCCTGGGGTGAGGTACTATCGAGGAGGCCTGGGGCCCAGTACCTTCGACTGGGTCCCGCTAGGGTGGACTGTCCGAGGGTCCCTGAGCGGAGGGACTCGTACCTGAGGTGAGGAGGCCGGGGAGGTTACCCACTGGAGACCCGGAGCAGCACCAACCCGGTGACAGTGGGCCTCTGGGAACTCTCTTGGGAGGACACATCCCCCTGATAGGGGCCACAGCGCATCGAAGAGGGCTCCATTGCTGTTCATAGGGGTTGCTGGAAGAGACCCCATCCTTCCTGTTCTGTAACAGCCGGATTGGCTTAGGCGCCGCTGGTCATAGTACAGTGGCATAGAACTGAAACGTTAGGAAGTGCCTTGATCTGCTCGCCCCACCGTTGGCAAGGTTATAGGTCCCAACCAGTTTGCTGCAAAAGAACTGTTTATTGTGCTTTGCGTATTGGAGTGTCAAATAAACAAGTGTTGGACCTTTCTCCGGTGTGTGAACTCCAGTTACTGGAAGCAAAGGGGAGGCTGGTGAGCTTGCAATTACAGACTCAGTGCATTCACAGAACACACCGGCCCGAGGAAACATCAGTAAGTGGCCTTCACCTCCCTACTACAATGGGGAGGACATGGGCCGTGGCGCATCTCACTCTCACAACCCAGGAACCCCTAGACATGAGTTGGTGTGTAACCGGTAAAGATGGAGAGAGGGTGAGGCCGCTACAATTATAATAAACCATGTCCCGGCATTCGAATTTTGTATAGAATGAATTCTAATTCCAATTATAAAAGATTAGAATAGAAATAGAAAATAGACTAGAAATAGTCTATTCTCTGTTTTTCTATTTCATTATAATCTTTTCTATTCGGTTGAAATAATTTCGAATCCTGTAGAAATATTTTTGAATTCTGTTGAAATAGTTTCTAATGCGGTTGAAATAATTTTGAATCATGTTGAAATATTTTCGAATGCGGTTGAAATATTATCGAATCCAGTTGAAAGTCTGAAAGATGATCGAATCCGGTTGTAATTTTTTTCGATTGCGGTTGAAATATTTTCGAATCCGGTAGAAATATTTTTGAATTCGGTTGAAATATTTTCGAATGCGACCGATTTTACGAATTCGGTCGAAAACGGAACGAAAGCCGAAAACAAATGTAACGAATCGAACTAAACGAAATTAATTAATTAACGAATTAAAACGAAACAAAACTAAACAAATTTTTTCCTTTTGCACATGTCTAGTTACCATGGGCCTCTTGGCTGCTTCTCTGATTAATGCTCTCCTTGCCCGACCTGTCAGTTTAGGTGGACGGCCATGTCTTGGTAAGTTTGCAGTTGTGCCATACTCTTTCCATTTTCAGATGATGGATTGAACAGTGCCCCGTGAGATGTTCAAAGCTTGGGATATACTCATATATAGAGCTTGCTTACCAAAAAGAAAAATAATAAAGTATCATACTTACACATCAAACACTGAGTCTAAAAACATCACTTAATTGATTATAAAAAAGGATGCCTTGGATGGGCACCACTGGGACAGTCTTAGCCGGGAGCAGAAGGCGGTACACACCGCCAAATGGAGAGCGCACCAAAAGAATGGTAAAGAGGCTAGTAACTATGGAAACAAAAGATATGACCTGTAGTGATAAAAAGCTTAATATTTTTAAAAAGTATAAATAGTACAAAAAAAAATTGAAGAAGTCACATCATTAGCTGAAAGAGCTGAACATTTTAAAAGTTGAATGGTTTCAATAGCTGAAAGTATGCAGAAGTTATGCAGAGCCAAAAAATGTACGGAATAAAAATAAGAACTAGAAAATGCATTTCCTGCAGAAAATGCGTGGGAATACTGAATAGCTGAATTGCTAAAGCTAACTGGATGAATAGCTTAAATCCGTAAGAAAAATTTGAAGAAGTGAGAATAGTTGGAAAAGTAGGAATGGTTTTAAAATAAACATGAATTTCATTTAAAAAGTTTAACATCACTAATGTATGAAAGATGTGGAATATCTAGCGTTTTTTTGAAAAGCTGACACTAAACTGAATTGTTTTTTCAAAAATATATATATTTTTTTTAAATAATTTTTTTATTCTTTTTTCCAAAAAAAGTTTTTATTCTTTTTTAAATATTTTTGTTTTTCCAAAAAAAAAAATTTTTTTCAAAAAAAAATGTTTTCAAAAATTATTTTTTTATTCTTTTTTCAAAAAATAATTTTGTTTTTTTTCAAAAAAAAATTCAAAAATGTTTTTTTTTGTTATTTGTTTTTTTTTCCAAAAATATTATTTATTTTTTTTCAAAAATTTGTTTTTTCTCAAAAAATAATTTTATACAGGACAGTCAATGGAAGAAAGTGTAGAACTCTTGTCATTTGAAAGCTCAACCAGCCAAAAGTAAAACGCGTATCACAAAACTGAAACTAGAAAAAAAATACCTATGTTTTGATGGATAAATTGTGTATGACAAGTAGATCTTGTGGGCGTGAGAGCAGGAACTAAGATAAAAAAAATTTAAGGCTCTGTGCTGTAGCGATGACATCTTCCACTCTAAGCAGCCCAATAGACACTCTGTTTAATTGATAACATTTCCTGAAAAGATCACTAAACTTAAACAGCTGTTTCACAAAAACTGTAAAATGATATAGCCGGATAGCTGAATATTTTGTGAACATTTTAAAGTTTGTTTGGCGTCTGTAGGTGAAAGTATGAAGGAGCTGAAACTTTTGGGAGCGGATGAAGATTTTAAGGATTTGAAGCATGCTCTCATTGACTTCAATGTTAAAAAAAAAAGTGATAAAAAGCTTAATATTTAAAAAAGTATAAATAGTACAAAAAAAAATTGAAGAAGTCCCATCATTAACATTTTAAAAGTTGAATGGTTTTAATAGCTGAAAGTATGCAGAAGTTACGCAGAGCCAAAAAACGTACGGAATAAAATTAAAATTAAGAATAATAAAAATCCGAATAACAATACTGGGAATGCTTGGAGAGCATTCCCACTAATTAGAAAATGCGTGGAAATGCTGAATAGCTGAATTGCTAAGCCCACACCAAAGCCATTCACCAAAACCACGACACTATCTTTAGGACATACAAGCAGTTGTTCCTTCAGTCCTTATAAAGCCTCTCTTTGATCATTAATCCCCACACCTAATGAATGAGAGACAGTGTGAGAGAACCCTTCAAACAAGCCTTAATAAATCCACAGCAGTACATGCTATCGAACCAGCGACTTCACCGTTAGAGACACACGACCTTTGTGAACGTATCGATATAAAATTTATGTTGATAAACTAAAAAATGTGGGCATGTCAGCGATTTAAAAATAAGTTTGCTGTGCGTTTCGCTGGGAAATGTGAAGAATTTTATACAGAACAGTCAATGGAAGAAAGTGTAGAACTCTTGTCATGTGGAAGCTCAACCAGCCAAAAGTAAAAGGCGTATCACAAAACTGAGCACATTGCCTGAAACTAGACAAAAATACCTACGTTTTGATGTATAACCATTTCATGACAGCCCATTTCTGACATTTGGTGTTCACAAGTTAAAATCCGTATTTTTTGCTAGAAAATTACTTAGAAACCCCAAACATTATATATATATATATTTTTTAGCAGAGAATCTAGAGAATAAAATGGCGATTGTTGCAATATTTTATGTCACGTGGTATTTGTGCAGCGGCGTTTTAAACGCAACTTCTTTGGAGAAATGTACTTTCATGAATTTAAAAAAAATGTAAATGTTAAGTTAGCCCAATTTTTTTGTACAATGTGAAAGATGATGTTACGCCGAGTAAATAGATACCAAACATGTCATGCTTTATAATTGCACGCACTCATGGAATAGCGACAAACTACGGTACCTAAAAATCTCCATAGGCGATGCTTTAAAAAAAATTTACGGTTACCAGGTTAGAGTTACAGAGGAGGTCTATGGCTAGAATTATTGCTCTCACTCTGACGATCGCGGCGATACCTCGCATGTGTGATTTGAAGTTTGAGAGAAAGTAGAAGGTAGGAGAAGAGTAGGGGAAGGTTCAGGCATGCGGTACAGAATACACAAATCAGTTCAAAGTTCTTATCAATCCTTCACCACTCTCTCAGTAGAGTGGTTATTGCTCACCCAGATAGTCACCTCTCACATGGCATAGCAGCCGGAATGATGCACGAACCAGTAACCAGACAGCCTCTGCCACAGACTGCTCAAGATGGAGTCGGTCTCTGCCACAGACCTTCTTTAGAGATAGTTAAATGGCAGAGGCGGCTCTCTAATTAGGCAAATTAGGCGATCGCCTAAGGCCTCACACTCACAGGGGCCTCGCGGCCGCCTAATTTGCCTGTGATCAATACTAATGTCGGCGCCATTGGATCTCTATCACCCATCTCTCTTTCTCACCTCCCCCTCTGTCCCCCCTCTTGCATTGGCTGAATATGTCTGATGGGTGAGGAGGGTGCCCTGGAAGTGGTGCTGATCACCTGTGTGCTAGATCCGTGCATTTTCTGCAGCCATTTTTCTTGCTTGAATTATTTTTCCCCATTATGGGCGTGAGTGGGGCCTCATGTCTAAGTTTTGCCTAAGACCTCACAAAGCCTAGAGCCGCCTCTGTTAAATGGATAGTCCAGGAATCCTCTGCCACAGGATTTTAAAGTCCCAAACTTCCAGCCGTACAGTAAGAGAGCCGGCGAACTGCAGGGCTTTTAGAAGATTGGATCCCTCCTTAACAAGGTCACCAGGCCTCACCCGAGACATCAGCGTTTTGCCAGTCTCCTCCAGGGCAGGTCCTCCCCCAGTTTCCTTCATCAAGGCAGCTTCCTCCCTTTTGTGGACGGACAGCTTGGGATCCTTATAAGATGTAGGCCCCAGCCAACATAGCTGGGCCTACTCGAAAGCGATGCAGCCTCTGGCCAACACGGCCCCGAGACCAGAATCACACACACATACCTCGCACCAAGAGGGACACGAGGTGAACGACCCCGAACAATGGCATCTGCCCCTTAAGTATCCCCTCCCAGCAAGCACAGCGGGTCGACCACTCCCACTGCCAAGAAGTGCACCATGCTTTGCCTGTGTTCCAACAGGTGCCCGAGGTGGTAACGCCACCTACAGACAATAATGGAAACTGCTATTAGGCAAACCACAACCAGAACAGAGGCAATATTTGTACAAATTGACAGTCTGAGCTCAACTATTTGGCTCAGACACCCTTAAATTTTTGAATAGCGTCCCCACCATTGGGGTAGGTCACTACATCTGTATTTAGCTGACAGTCTTTCCATTCCTATACAATATATTCTACTACTCTAGCTTCTGAGTAGATGGATATAGCAGTCCTGTGCAGCAGCAAATTAACTGGACTTCATGTATCTGAAATACAGCTACTATAGTGCAAGAAATGTCATTATGGAGACCATGTGGCACTTACAATACAACAGTCCGTTCTCCTTAGTCCTCTTAGGCCCCTTTCACACAGAACGGATCAGTAATGATCCGCCCAGTGAACCTCCGCTTGCTCAGCAGGGATCGCTCCGTTGATCCCCGCTGAGCCGGCGGATGACTGGGCGGTTCCCCGCACACTGTGCAGGGACCGCCCTGTCAGATCTCCGCTCTCCCCTATGGGGAATCAGATGACGACGGACCGTAGAGTTCGTTGTCATCCGATCCGATCCACAGACGGATGGAAAAATAGGGTTTTCCTCCATCACACTTTGGTGGATCAGAGCGGGTCGGATATCAGCGGACATGTCACCGCTGACATCCGTGACTCCATAGGGCTACATGAAGCGTCCGTTCAGGTCCGCCCTAAAAAACCTGAACGGACCATCCGTGTGAAAGAGCCCTTAGGCTCCATGCACACTGGCTTAAAAATTGCTGCTTCTACAGGAGGTTTGTTTTCTGCCTGTAAAAGCAGCTGAATGTTATCCAATGTGTCCAAGCACATTAGGATGATTACAGGCATATTTTAAGCTCAACGTTTAGAGGCAGAAAAAAAAAAACGTCTGGTTTGTATTTCTGATTTTAGTTTTCTGGCAGAAAAAAAAGGCAGAACTCTCCTAAACTTGCCTAAACTCTGTACATAAAATGCTCTATATGAACTTTTTTTTTTTTTAATGTGGCAGGGGAACTGGCTTTTTTTTTAATACCAAGTGTGTTTGGAGCCTTATGCCCTGTACACACGATCGGATTTCCGATGGAATAAAATCTGATGGAATTTTCCATCGGAATTCCGATGAAGCAGACTTTCATCAGTCTTGCCTACACACCATCAGACAAAATTCCGACCGTCCAAAACGCTGTTACGTAAAACACTCAGACGAACCGAGAAAAATTAAGTCCAATGCTTCTGAGCATGCGTCGACTTGATTCTGAGCATGCGCGGGTTTTTTCTCCGTTGGAGTTCCACACAGACAATCAGAATTTCCTATCATTTTTTTTTTTCCATCGGAAAAAGTTAAAACATGTTCTATTTTTTAACACCAATGGAAAAAAGTCTGATGGGGTTCACACACGATCGTTTTTTCCGATGAAAAAAGTCCATCCAGACTTTTTTCATTGGAAAAACTGACCGTGTGTACAGGGCATTAGGCGGACAAAAGAAGTAGACCAACACAGTTCCAGCTTCTCTGTTCTATCCTCTGGGCAGTGGCGTCACTAGGGTTGGTGTCACCCGGTGCAAAAAAAAATGGTGTCACCCCCCAACAACTATAGTCCCCCCTCAGTACAGACCCCCCTCCACTAACTACAGACCCCCCTCCCACAGTATAGATCCCCTCCCTCAGTACAAACCCGCTCCACTAAGTACAGACTCCCCGCCATCAATATAGACCCGCCTCCCTCAGTATGAACCTCCCCCTCAGTACAGACACCCCCACCTCAGTGCAGACTGCTCCATAAGTACAGACACCCCCACCTCAGTGCAGACCGCTCCATCAGTACAGACACCCCCACCTCAGTGGAGACCCCCTCAGCTACAGACACCCCCTCAGTTACAGACCCCCCTCGTACAGACACCCCCCTCAGTACAGACACCCCCCTCAGTAACAGACCCCCCTCAGTAACAGACACCCCCTCAGTAACAGACACCCCCTCAGTTACAGACCCCCCCCCTCAGTACCAGACCCCCCCCCTCAGTACCAGACCCCCCTCAGTACCAGACCCCCCCCTCAGTACAGACACCCCCCTCAGTACCAGACCCCCCCCTCAGTACCAGACCCCCCCCTCAGTACAGACACCCCCCTCAGTACAGACACCCCCCTCAGTAACAGACACCCCCCTCAGTAACAGACACCCCCTCAGGTACAGATCCCCCCTCAGTTACAGACCCCCCCCTCAGTTACAGACCCCCCCTCAGTACCAGACCCCCCCCTCAGTACCAGACCCCCCCCCCCTCAGTACAGACACCCCCCTCAGTACCAGACCCCCCCCTCAGTACCAGACCCCCCCTCAGTACAGACACCCCCCTCAGTACCAGACCCCCCCTCAGTACAGACACCCCCCTCAGTACCAGACCCCCCTCAGTACAGACACCCCCTCAGTACAGATACCCCCCTCAGTACAGACACCCCCCTCAGTACCAGACCCCCCTCAGTACAGACACCCCCCTCAGTACAGACACCCCCCTCAGTACCAGACACCCCCCTCAGTACAGACACCCCCCTCAGTACCAGACCCCCCTCAGTACAGACACCCCCCTCAGTTACAGCCCCCCCCCCCCTGGTGCAAACTACCTCTTGTGCAGACCCCAGCAGTACAGACACCCCCTCCCCCCATCAGTAAAGATGCCCCCCTTACCTTTCAGACCTCAGAAGAGAGCGGCAGATACACACAGCGGTGTGTCTCTCGAGCGCGGGCTCCTCCTCCTCCTCTGTGGATGTAAACAGAGAGGAGGCAGAGGGGGCGGCGGCTTCCTTCCGCTCCGCTGAGGGACACAGCCGCAGTGTGAGCCTAAGGCACAGGGCAGCGGGCGGGCGATGTCAGTGTGGCCGCTGCGCTACCCATGGGTGTCACCCCTCTGGTGGGTGTCACCCGGGTGCGGCCCGCCCCCCCCGCACCTGGCTAGCAACGCTAGTGCCTCTGGGCACTGTACATGCAGGAATCTTACATGGACAGCCTATGCCATTGAGGTAACTATGAATTCTGAATCATATCAAAGTTTGCTTGATGTGATATGAACCCATCTGTCCCAGAGTTGAACCAGAAATGGATTTTACAACATCATAATGATCCAACACACTAGTAAATCAACCAAAAATGCTTTAAAAAAGATGATTTAATTGCCATGGAAATGATGTGGAGGGAGAAACCCCATAAATATCTTATAACTGAAATAATTTTGCATGGAGTCGAAGAGTTGAAGCCAGTGACTGATGGGCAGTTATGTGATATGCCTGCAAGAAGTACTTTTGACTATAGGGAACGATACTAGGCCAAGCTTTTACTTACTTTTTCCAAGGTGCATTTTACATTAATTGATATTTTTTATAAATGCATGATTTAAAGAAGAAAAAAAACATTCCGTTTTATCACCTTTATCTGTAGTCGCTGTTTTAACGAAGAAGGGGTGTACTTGCTTTTTTACATGACTGAGTGTATCAAACATATAGAAGCATCTGATTCAAAACTTACAAATGTAAAAATAAATTGACCAAAAACCATTATAGCTAAACATAAAGTTCAATTTCATAAAGCTTTCTGATTGGAATGTCTACAGTCATAAATATATGTAAGAGGTTAAACATATCACTATAGCCTTCCAGGCATGTCAGCTGGGAACTTATGTGCACTGTGGTTTTCCTAATTGAAAACCATGGCATGCAACCACCTTACTGAGCTCATATTTGCTGCAGCAACGTATTGATTTTGTCAAGAAATGCACACAAACCTTCTAAGGAGACACTGTCACTTTGTCCATTCAGGCCAAAGTGGCAGGGTCTCCTGACAGAAAATCATCCCCCCGCAAGGCATATTTGATATGTGACAGGGCTTTGACCTAACCAGTCAGTGGCTGGAGGAAGGGGTGCCGCAATGGCAGTGTCTCCTTGAAGGACAGAAATAATGTATTTTCTGTATATATCAATGTAGTGGGAATCTTCTTTAGGGATCCAGGACTACGATACCCAGAACCCTGATCAGCACCCAAGGTGCGTTGCTAACCGCAGAGGCTCATGGGGTGGGCTATAAATGTGAAGCGGAGGCGGAGCTCGGCCTCTTTGGGACGCCGCCCTGCTTTTAAGAGGATCCCCTGTGCGGACTTGTTGCGGGTGCAAGGCCTGAAGCCTGGGCCTTGCGCACTTCCAAAGAGCCTTCCACTCCACTGCGGAGCCTGTGTGGCACCTGATCTCCATTTGTTTTCTCACTGACATCAGGAGGATCGAAGACCCGGCTATCGCAGACCCTGTGTGCGTATACACAGCGGTGGAAGTTACGGACGGGGACTAAGTCCGGTGTGGTGAGAGAGCACTTGCTCAAAGTTATAGCCAAGTACTTTGTTTACGCCTATTGACTGCCTTGGCCCTTAGTGTTATATCAACCATCCTAGCAGGAGACTATTTCCAGAACTGAGCTTGATAGTCTCCTGGGAGTTTTTGCTTTGTTGAGATACTGTCCCGTTGGATAACAATTATTGTTCCTGATGTGCACAACCATTCTCCTTGCATGCAAAGATTCTTCACCCCAAGACTACAGTATACTTTACTTTGAGTCAGGCTTGACTAAGTAGCGTAGAACAATATTGGGCGCCATATTGCTCACGGGGAGGATAGCTGCAGCGTGGTGTGCTAGAATAAGAAATACAGTATTGCTAGGTCTCATCAATTATTGCAGGGCTCTGCATGTGTTATTATGTACTGTATTTCTACCTAACTTTTATACAATAGTAAAGTTACTATAGTTAAGTACTCCGGAATCAGTGTCAATTATTATACTGTATTACTGTTGGTCAATCACTGTGGGGCTGAGTCACAGGTATACAGAGACATTACCAGTTTATCATCCCTCGACGAACTGTGCCAGGGGAGGGTCGAGTAGATTGCCGGGGGTTGGCAGTGCTGTGTACAGGGCCCGAAACAATACCAGCGGCTCTCTTAAGTTGGGGGTATCACTACACGTGGGGGCTCAGAGTCCGGGATCCTGTACGGGGCAATCAAACACACCAAAGATATCGGCATGGACCCGCTAGAAGTGAAAGCGTGGTGCGAGGCAGTAAAAGCCAGCCCAGACATGTCAGTGGTCCTCAGTCTCCTGGGAGAAGAATGGCCGACGAATGCGGTGGAGCGACTCTTAGTGTCGTTATCCCCGAATCAAGAGGCATGGGTGAGGGACCTGAGGTCGGATCCAGAAACCTCGTTCAAGTATGCACTGAGAGAATGGAGGGATGAAATACCCAGGAATTTTAGAGGTCAAAGGGTGCAGACGACAGATAACAAGACCTATGGTTTGGCGCACGCAGTGACCGTGAAGAAGGAGTTACCCCTGCCATCCCCGCCGGGATCACCGCCAGGGACATCCCATGCATCATAGAGGCGCAAAGGGACGATACCTCCGGTGACGCCCCTGACTACTATATGGCCGGAACTTTTAAATGCCCTAGGGGATCTGCTCACCAAGTGTCAGAAAACCAACATGGTACACATAGAGGCTAGTTACCGAAAGCTAAGGATCTTTTCAGGGAAGCTACCTGTCCCTGTCGGGGAGGAAGACTTTGACACCTGGATTGAGCAGGCATTACTAGCGGTAGAGGCATGGGAGGTGCCTGAAGCGCAGAAGAAGCAGCGCGTGATTAAGAGTTTGAAAGGCGCGGCTGCTGAAGCTGTAAAGCATCTCCGGTTTAGCAACACTGCTTGCACGGCCTACGACTACTTGGCCATGCTGCAGGAAGAGTTTGGTCAGTTGGAGAAAGTGACAGAACTGGTGTATCAGTTTGAACACACTTTTCAACAGCCAGGAGAAAAGCTGTCGGAGTATGTGAGAAGACTGAATAGGATGCTTTGCAAATCGTGCTGAAAAAGAGTATGGTGCCCCAAGCCATAGATGCGGCGAGGATGAAGCAGATCCTAAAGGGAGCGCTACGTTCAGATCCGGTCTGGCTCCACCTGAAAACCTCTGGAGGAGGCATGTCATTGAATTACCCTGATTTGGTGAAAATCATCAGAGATGAAGAGGCTATACTAAAAGATCAGCAAGCCAATAAGACACACACCTCCTCTACACCTGTAATGGTCAGATCAGCCATGTCCCCTGAAAGAGACTCAGAAGTAGATATTTTGAAGTCACAGATGTCTCAAGCCCTGTACACACGATCGGATTTCCTATGGTTTTTTAACCAATGGATTTTTCCATCGGAAAACCGATGGAGCTGACTTTCATCAGTCTTGCCTACACACCATCAGTCAAAAAACCGACCGTTCCAAACGCCGTGATGTAAAACACTCCGATGAGCCGAGAAAAAATAAGTTCAATGCTTCTGAGCATGCGTCGACTTGATTCTGAGCATGCGTGGGTTTTTTATCCGATGGAGTTCCCCACAGACGATAGTAATTTGCTATCGGTTTTTTAACCATCGGATACATTTAAAACATGTTCTATTTTTAAACACTGATGGAAAAAAGACCGATGGGGCCCATACACGATCGCTTTGTCCGATGAAAAAAGTCCATCGGACTGTTTTCATCGGTTAAACCTATCGTGTGTACAGGGCTTCAAGTATTGGAGATGCTGACCACTTTGATGACAAAGGATCCAAGGGTCCCAGAGAAAGAGGGACCGAAGAAGGAGTTGTTCCCAGATACCTCAGCACCCGCCCCCTTATAGGATTGGGGGGATGCGATTTGCTACAACTGTGGAGGAGTTGGTCATATTGGAAAAGTATGTCCCAGTCCAAAGAAAAAGAAAATCAATAATCGCAAGCCGGCGGAAAACTCCAGAGGGCCCCGGTGAAGGAATCAAAGATTAATGAGAAGTTCAGCAAGAAAGGGGGCAAACCCCCTCCAAAAAGGAATAATGTCCCTCAGTATACGCCTAAAAAAAAGGGAGATATCAATGCATACCAAGCCCAAGAGGGATTGAAGTCAAGAGAAAAACGGAATAAGAAAAGTCCTAAGGGAAAACGTAGAGATCAAAGCAAAGAGCCTCCCCAGAAACTATTCCCAGAAAAACTGGTAGGACCCTCTCCACTAGTACCCATTCAAGTGGAGGGAGTCTACACAAGAGCAATCCTAGATACTGGGGCACAAGTGACCCTACTATATAGGGACTTTTATGATAAACATCTGAGCCATCTGCCCATCCAAAAACTCGAAGACTTGGAGATATGGGGGATCGGAACACAGAGTTTCCCTTACGATGGCTTCTTACCAGTAAAGTTGACCTTCGACCCTTTAGTGGCCGGGAAGGCTGAAGTAATTGATACTCTGGCAGTGATCTGCCCTCGACCACCCGGAGCCAACAAGAGTTTGCTTATAATCGGGACCAATACAGACGTGGTAAGGAGGCTCCTGGCACCCTTAACAAAAGGGAAGAACCCTACAGCCCCCAGAATCCATCCGATGCTGAAGCTAGCCTACCAGCGACTAGTCTTGGAGCAGAAGGCCCCAGAAAAGGGGCTAGGGAAGAACGGGATAGTGCTACAGCCCGGTGAAGTAACCTGTCTTAGAGCCACTGTGAAGCTTACCTGGGAGCAACCTGGGCCCTTTGTCGTGTTGGAACCAGATCCTCGGGAGGAATATTCAGGTCTAGAAGTGATCCCTGAAGTGGTCCCACTAAGAACTAAGTAAGTTGCCGGTGAGCATCAGGAACACCACTGATGCCCCCATGAAGATCCCAGCCAGAATGCTGCTGGGCCAGGTGAGCCAAGCTGCCCCGGTTGTCTTGTCAGATGTGGAGAAGACAGAGGAAGAGAACACAACATGGGAGAAGCTCTGTATGGAAAACCCGAACCTGCCCAGGGCCTGGAAGGAGAGGGCAAGGGCCCAGTTGATCAGATGGAGGAAGATCTTCTCCAAAGATGAGTTCGATGTGGGGTGTGCGAAGAGTGCCACCCATCGAATCCGCCTCCAGGAAGACAAGCCTTTCAGAGAGAGGGTCAGGCGGGTCCCCCTAGCCGATCTAGAAGATTTGAGAGAACAGCTCTCCGAGCTTAATCGAACTGGTGTCCAGAAGCCCCTATGCCTCCCCGATCGTGGTGGTCAGGAAAAAGAATAGGTCGCTGAGGCTATGTATAGATTACAGGACCCTCAACAGGAGAACGATACCCGACCAATATACCACCCCGAGAATAGAGGACGCCCTACAGAGTTTGTCTGGAGCTAGGTGGTTCAGCGTCATGGACCTTAAGAGCGGATACTACCAGATCCCAATGCATCCGGAAGATAAGGAGAAGACAGCCTTCATAACCCCTGTGGGGTTCTTCGAATTTGACCGGATGCCTCAAGGCCTGTCTGGAGCCCCTGCCACTTTTCAGCACCTGATGTAGAAAACCGTGGGAGACATGAACCTCATCGAAGTCCTAGTGTACCTAGATGACATCATTGTCTTTGGGAAAACTCTAGAGGAGCATGAAGAGAGACTAGAAAAGGTCTTGAAAAGACTCAGTGATGGGGGGCTCAAGCTCTCACCAGAGAAATACCAGTTCTACCAGTCGTCAGTCCACTACCTGGAGCACATAGTGTCCGAAGAGGGGGTAGCCACAGACCCTGAGAAGTTGGAGGCAGTCACCTTCTGGCCACGGCCCACCACTGTGACGGAACTCAGGTCCTTCTTGGGATTCTGCTCATACTACCGGAGGTTCGTGGAAGGGTTCGCACGAATTGCCAGACCCCTAAACGAACTGTTGAAGGCAGAGGGGGAAGAGGATGACTTGGGTTCGAGGAAGCCAGGGGAGTCGGTTGAAAATCAGTGGAATGGGAAGTGTGAAGAGGCCTTCCAAATGCTGAAGAAAAACGTAACCACTGCCCCTGTCTTGGCCTATGCAGACACAAAAAAAACATATGAACTCCATGTGGACTCCAGTCACGATGGTCTGGGAGGGGTGCTTTACCAGGAGCATGAAGGGCAACTACGCCCCGTTGCCTACGTGAGCAGGAGCTTAACCCCAGCTGAGAAGAACTATCCTACCCACAAGTTGGAGTTCTTGGCTCTCAAGTGGGCTGTGGTAGATAAATTCTGCCCCATACAGGTAGTCTTTTAATTTATCGTGAAAACTGATAACAACCCCCTCACTTATCTCTGGATTCAATTTCAGCCTAAAGTACAGACCTGGGGCTGGAAACCGAGATGCGGATGCCCTGTCCAGAAGGTCTCATACTCCCACCGGCAGTACAGAAGACTGGACTCAAGTGACGCCAGATGGGGTGCGGGCTCTCTGTCAAGAAGCTGAACTCCAAGCCAGTGGTGGATCCAGAGCAGAAGAGATAGGAGTCACCGTAGTAGGAGTACCCAGACAATACTGTGGTGTGACTCAGATAGAAGTAGATGACTTGCCAAAGCTGTCCAAGAAGGAACTGAGATGTGACCAATTGGAAGAACCTTTGGGGAAACTGGTCCTGGAAGCCCTGGAAGATCAAGATCCAGACAAACTTCTACATCATCCTTCGAAGGAGGCCCGCCTGCTGCGGAAAGAGTGGGACAGGCTGCAGGTGCATCAAGGGGTGGTCTACCGAAGGGGCCCCTCTGATGACCTGGAGGACAAATGGCAACTATTTCTGCCCGAGAAACACAGAGAGACTGTCTTAGTAGCCTTACACGATAACCATGGTCACCTGGGAGCTGAAAGAACTTTTCAACTTATCAGGAGTCGGTTCTACTGGCCTTGTATGAGGGCTGAAGTGGAGGCATACTGCCAGTCCTGTGTACGCTGCATCCAACGAAAGACTCTACCCCATCAAGCTGCCCCAATGGGCCACCTGCAAAGTCAAGGTCCATTGGATTTGGTATGCATTGATTTTCTCTGCCTTGAACCCGACTTGAGTGAACTAGGAAATGTTCTGGTAGTAACCGATCATTTCACTCGGTATGCCCAGGCCTTCCCAACCAAAGACCAAAAGGCTTCCACCGTGGCCAAAGTACTCATGGAGAAATACTTTGTGCACTACGGGCTACCGTAACGCCTTCACTCGGATCAAGGGAGGGACTTCGAGAGTTGGCTGATCCGGAAACTCTTGGACTCCTTAGGGATCAAGAAGACTCGGACCACTCCCTACACCCCACAAGGGAATTCGCAGCTGGAGAGGTTCAACAGAACCCTACTGAACATGCTAGGGACTCGAAGCAGCGAAAAAAAACAGCACTGGAGTAAGCACATAGCGGCAATTGTGCATGCTTATAATAGTACAACAAGTGATGCCACAGGGTACTCTCCCTATAGACTTATGTTTGGAAGAGAGGCAAGATTACCCATTGACCTGGCCTTTGGCATCTCCACATCTCACAAGGGGTACGTGGGTAGGCTGAGGCAAAGTTTGAAGTTGGCCTATGAACAGGCTCAAGCAGCCTCGGATCAAAGGGGAGCTCGTAACAAACAAAACTTTGACTTGAAAGTTCGGATTCAGGATTTGCAACCTGGAGATAGAGTGCTGTTGTGAAACTTGGGGGTCCCTGGGAAGCATAAGCTGGCAGACAGATGGAGACCCGAACCTTATGTCATCTGCAAGAAGATACCTGGTCTACCAGTTTACCAATTGAAGCCGGAGGGAACAGTGGGGCCACTGAAGACCTGGCACAGAAATCATCTACTTCCACTTTCTGAGGCAGTTCGGATACCTCCTGTAAAGGATTCCCCTGAGCCAACTTCCATCCTGGATACTCCTAGGCCAAATACCCGGTCTCAGACATCTCAATCTGGAGGAATGGATGTCTCTGAACCCAGCGAGGATGAGAGAGAAGAGCTTGAGTGGCTGTGGCCTTCCCAGGGCCCTGTACCTTCTTCCATAGATCTCCCACCTTCTGAAAGCACCATAGACAGTACACTGAATGCAGAAGCCACAGAGTTCATCCCGTCCAGCCCTCTGTCAGACACATGGGAAGATGCTTTTGACACACTCTCTGCAGAGGATCCAAGAGAATCTATGTATCTTCCTGCATCTGAGCTGAATGCTCCAGAGACTATGGAGGCTTCTACGTCTGTTCCTGGAAAGGAACCTACAATGACTGAACCAGAGATTCCAAGGGAACAAAGAATGAAAAGAACCATACATCCTCCCCGGAAGTTGACTTACACCCAAATGGGGGAGAGTTCAGAGGACACTGTGATAACAGCCAGGAGGAGTGTAGAGAACCCTGACCCCTCCACTGTTCATTTGGTGGAGGGCAACCCCAACTCACCCTCTGGCACAGCTAGGCAGGTCACTTCTGACAATGTGACCTGTGGGTAGGGTAATTCCCCTCCTCGTTTTTGGTGGGAACTTCCCCTGCCGACATCACTTACAGCTTTTTTTTTTTTTTTTTAATTCAGCTTTAACTAATAATGTACGTACCTTTTGCTAGCACTATCTTTGACGGACCAAAGAGTTTAAGTGGGGGGAGTGTGTAGCGGGAATCTTCTTTAGGGATCCAGGACTACGATACCCAGAACCCCGTTCAGCACCCAAGGTGCTTTGCTAACCGCAGAGACTCATGGGGTGGGCTATAAATGTGAAGCGGAGGCGGAGCTCGGCCTATTTGGGACGCCGCCCTGCTATCAAGAGGATCCCCTGTGCGGACTTGTTGCGGGTGCAAGGCCTGAAGCCTGGGCCTTGCGCACCTCCAAAGAGCCTTCTACTCCATTGCGGAGCCTGTGTTGCACCTGATCTCCATTTGTTTTCTCACTGACATCAGGAGGACCGAAGACCCGGCTATCGCAGACCCTGTGTGAGTATACACAGCGGTGGAAGTTACGGACGGGGACTAAGTCCGGTGTGGTGAGAGAGCGCTTGCTCAAAGTTATAGCCAAGTACTTTGTTTAGGCCTTCTGACTGCCTTGGCCCTTAGTGCTATATCAACCATCCTAACAGGAGACTATTTCCAGAACTGAGCTTGATAGTCTCATGGGAGTTGTTGCTTTGTTGAGATACTGTCCCGTTGGATTATAATTATTGTTCCTGATGTGCACCACTGTTCTCCTTGCATGCGAAGATTCTTCACCCTAAGACTATACTTTACTTTGAGTCAGGCCTGACTGGGTAGTGTAGAACATTATTGGGCGCCATATTGCTCACGGGGAGGATAGCTGCAGCGTGGTGTGCTAGTATGAGAAATACAGTATTGCTAAGTTTTATCAATTATTGCAGGGCTCTGCATGTGTTATTATGTACTGTATTTCTACCTAACTTTTATACAATAGTAAAGTTACTATAGTTAAGTACTCAGGTATCAGTGTCAATTATTATACTGTATTACTGTTGGTCAATCACTGTGGGGCTGAGTCACAGGTATACAGAGACATTACCAGTCTATCATCCCTAGACTAACTGTGCCAGGGGAGGGTCGAGTAGATTGCCGGGGGTTGGCAGTGCTGTGTACAGGGCCCAAAACAATACCAGAGGCTCTCCTAAGTTGGGGGTATCGCTACATCAAGTTTGAGTTTTTGCTATACCATTTATCTGAAACTATATTTTGGTACACAATGAACTAGGAGTCACATTGCAAGTATATAAATTGAAAAACAGATGATCGTATATAACGGCTTAAGCCACCACTTCTGGCCTGGTACAGGGACCACAGATAAAGTCCAATTAAACTCCCTTTTGCCGCAATGAAACGCTAAGTTTCATCTAAAGGAGGTATTTTTAAGCCAGTACTCAGATTAAAGTCGAGTACACACCCTGGGCTGAACGGAAAAAAACTGTCAGCTCTGGTTGGAGCCGCTGTATTAACTATGCAAAGTAAGTACAGCAATCTCCCCAGCTGAGCTGTTGTGTTCTGACAGGGGGACAGCTCCCCCGCCTGATCACTTCAATCAATGCTCTCCGCCATTGGCTGAGAGCACTTATCGGGAGCCGGCTGGCTGCTGGTTTTCTAGGATGCACATCTGACAGAAAACGGCCAACTTCTGTCGGACAGACCGACATACACGCAGGCCGAATGTCGGCTATTTTTTTTTTTAACCGGTCGACGTCTCGTGACATTCGGCCCATGTGTACGGGGCCAAAGGCAGCCTATAGATGAGTCTGTTTTTTTTTTTACAGCCAGCTGGTTGAATAAAAAAACTGACCCAGTTCCCCCTTCCACACATTCGTGGTGGATGGGGGAATACTCCCTACTGAGTCATTGTATTCTGATGGAGGGGAGACCTCTACGCTATCAGAATACACAGATGAGCACTGCAGTCTATAGCCTTCATCACTAATTGAGCTGCTAAATTTCATTCAGCCAGGGGGCTGAACGAAAGAAGAATGGATTCGTCCATTCACACAAATGAAATGGATAGAGGAATATTTCCCACTGAGAAATTGTACTCTGCAGAATACTCTCCGCTGTCAGAATACACTGTCAATGCCTGATCAATATATATTTTCCAAAAAGCCCGCTCGACAGAAGCCAATTGTTAGATTGACTTCTGACACGTAGGAGTGGCCACCCCTAAACATGTACGGGCCAAATTTCCATGCTGAACTTGCTAAATTATAATCCATCTATGGCCAGCTTAAATCTCACAAAGTCAGTACAGTGGAACCTCGGATTGCGAGTAACGCGGTTAACGAGCGTTTCGCAATACGAGCACTGTATTTTAAAAAATTGTAACTCGGTTTGCGAGTGTTGTCTCGCAAAATGAGCACTATTCAGGTCAAAGCGTTGTGCAGTACTCGCGGCTGTAATGAATTGTCGGCTCCCGGCAATACAGAGAAAAGTCATTGATAGAAAAAAAAAAAATGCGTGGGGGGTCCCCCCAAATTCAATTACCAGGCCCTTCAGGTCTGGAATGGATATTAAGGGGCACCCTGCGTCAAATAAAAAAAAAATGATGTGGGGTTCCCCCAAATATCCATACCAGACCCTTTATCCGAGCACGCAACCTGGCAGGTCGCAGGAAAAGAGGGGGGACAAGAGAGCGCCCCGCCCCTCCTGACCCGTACCAGGCCACATGCCCTCAACATGGGGAGGATGCTTTGGGGGTCTGTGACCCCTCAAAGCACCATGTCCCCATGTTGATGGGAACAAGGGCCTCATCCCCACAACCCTTGCCCAGTGGTTGTGGGGGGTCTGCAGGCGGGGGGCTTATCAGAATCTGGAAGACCCCTTTAACAAAGGGGACCCCCAGATCCCGGCCTCCCCTATGTGAAATGGTAAGGGGTCCAGCGGTGGATGATCTCCTCTCCATCCAGGTCCAGGCTCCAGTGATGAGATGTCCAGCGCAGCGCATCCTGTCTCCACCGGAGACACCCCGGGAATATCGTCGCCGCAGCCTGATAGGTCTAATGTAGCTGAGGACGGGGACACCCGTCACGTGACCCCGTCCCCCTATGATGCAAGGGGAAACCCGGGCTTACCCAGTGACGTGCGAGTGACCCCTGCCCCCCTCTGATGTAACGCAGGTTTCCATTGCATTAGAGGGGGCGGGGTCACAGACCCCCAAAGCATCCTCCCCATGTTGAGGGCATGTGGCCTGGTACGGTTCAAGAGGGGGGGGCGCTCTCTCGTCCCCCCCTCTTTTCCTGCGGCCTGCCAGGTTGCATGCTCAGATAAAGGGATGCAGGTTGCATGCTCGGATATACCAGACCTGTAACATGTTACACTTTAAAATTGCGCACACTTGTGGAATGGCACCAAACGTTGATACTTACAAATCTCCATAGGCGATGCTTTACATTTTTTACAGGTTACCAGTTTAGAGTTACAGAGGAGGTCTAGCTCTAGAATGGTTGCAAATGCATGCGGCGATACCTCACATGTGTGATTTGAACGCCATTTACATATGCGGGTGTTCGCTTCTGTGCGCGAGCACATGGAGACGGGGCACTTTAAATTTTAGTTTTTATTGTTTTTTTTTACTTTTACACTTTCTCTTAAAAAAAAAAAAAATTGATCACTTTTATTCCTATTACAAGGAACGTAAACATCCCTTGTAATAGGAATGGTGCGTGACAGGTCCTCTTAATGGAGAGATGTGGGGTCTATAAGAAAAAAAAAAAAAAAACGCAGAGGTTATCAAATACCACCAAAAGAAAGCTCTATTTCTGGGGAAAAAAGGACATTTTATTTGGGTACACGCAAATATGAGTTAAAGTAACGCGGTGCTGTATAGCAAAAAATGGCCTGGTCAGGAAGGTAGGGCAAATCTTCCGAAGCTAACGTGGTTAAACCCCAAACTTCTAATTTAAATATTTGGATATTAGTGAACGTAACAATTAGTGAACTAAGCCCTGCTTAGTCAATGTCAGGCAAAGAAACAGGTTTACTTCAAAGCTGCCCTGCATAATTTAATGCATTTACCACTAAGAGCATAGAGAATTACTTGGTATTTGGGGATCATGTGACTTTCTCCAATTTTGGCATGTGACAGGTGCTGATGTTTGTTGTTGTACCAGTGCTGGCACATAGGAATGGGAAGAGAGCATGTAGCCATGTGTAAGCTCTGAATAGGATCGACTTGGAGCTTACACAAGACTTGCATTAGTGGAGCGAATTAAAGTTAAGTATAACATGCATGGGCAAGGCGCAAGTTCACTTAAACCACTTCTGGGTAGCGCTATAACCCAAAGACAGCTACAGCGCGGGCTTAGTTTGCCAGGAGGGCATGCATGGACATCCTCCCATGATGGCGCGCTCTGTGATCGACAAGTCCTTTGGATTTGGCTGATCACAGATCGGGGTAAAGGACCAATCACAGCAGCCCTTTACCACGTGATCAGCTTTCAGCTAATGACAGCTGATCACAGGATGCAAACACAAGCCGGTGACATCAGTCCCAACAGTGCCTATCAGTGCTGCTAATCAGTGCCCACCAGTGCTCACCAGTGTCACCTATTAATGTCCATCAGTGCTGCCAATTAGTGCCCATTAGTGCCTCATCATCAGTGTCACCTATCAGTGCTGCCAATATGTGGTGCCTATCAGTGCCCATCAGTCCCACCTATCAGTGCTGCCTATCAGTGCCCTTCAGTACTGCCTATCAGAGCCCTTCAGTGCCACCTATCAGTGCCCATCAGGGTCACCTATCACTGCAGCCTCATCATTGCCTACTCATCAGTGCCCACCAGTGTGGTCTCATCAGTGCCTATCAGTGCCGCCTCATCAGTGCCGCCTCTTTAGTGCCCGTCAGTGCACATCAGTGAAGGAGAAAAATTACCTGTTTGCTAAATTTTATAACAAACTATGAAAAATGTTTTTTTTTTTTTTTTTCAAAATTGTCAATCTTTTTTTGTTTGTTTAACAAAAAAGAAAAAATCCAGTGGTGATCACATACTACCAAAAGAAAGCTCTATTTATGTGAAAAAAATGATTAAAATTTAATATATGAGTACAATGTTGCATGACCACGCAATTGTCATTCAAAGTGTGAGAGCGCTGAAAGCTGAAAGTTGGTCTGGGCAGGAAGGGGGTAAAAGTGCCCAGTAGGCAAGTGGTTAAAGCGGGATCAAACAACAAAAGATGTATTGCATTTCATATGGTGTATGCAACAGAGGCATTTTAAATTTCTCTGAAGCTGCTATCTGGAAAAATAGCTGAAAATGGCAACACGGCTTTTTAAACATAGTGTAGCGTTTCACTATTTCTGAGCAATAGAGTATTATATGGAGCATTAAAAGCATCTAAAGATTACATAAGAGGGATTTATACTCCTCTCTGTTCTATGCCTAGTACTATCAAGTATCCTATATATCACAGCAGGCAGAAAGGGCTGTCACTGAAGTCTGTACATATTGTGTAATCACATTTTCTATTATCGTAATAAATCTTGCAGCGGCATAACTGAGCGATCGGGGAACCCTGGGCATAACAAGATACATAGATCTATTTCATTTCATGACAGCTCTGAGATGAGTCGTGTTGTTCAGGATTACAGGTGTAAATCCCTGCTGCTGTCTAAATGGAGTGTTTGTCTTCCACAAGGCACAGAGTGGTGAATTCCATGACTTGCTAAGAATCATATGGTCAGACAAGTAGAGCGTACTCCACTGGTCACATAAACCGCCTTTAACCGCTTCCGGAATGCCCCACGTACATTTACTGCGGGCGATGGCCGCCGTGACCCACGGATCGTTCAAAAGGGACACGGAGCAGCACACCGCTGATCTGTCAGGGAGGAAAAGTGAGAGATCACGATCTCTCTCTTCCTCCAGTGAACCCACTTCCCCCACAGTTAGAAACAACTGGTTTCTGGACTGGGATATGTCCGCCGTTGAGGGCATCGTTTATTCCAGACACTGGGGACCAGTGTCAAACAACCAGGGGAAGAGTGTAGCGGGTATGTACTTTTCTATCATGCTTAAAACTGGCAGAAACACCAGTGATGTATAGTTCCCTGCGGCCCAGCAGGTAAGCACTGTCCCTGTGGGCTAGGGTTGAACCATCGCTGAGTGCCGTACCCCTTTTTGGCCTCTCTCAGCGGTTGTATGGTGGGGCGGGGATACTCACCGTGCTTGCTGGGAGAGGGTATAAAGGGGTCGGCCATCTTTGTCACGGGGTCGAGTCCCAGGCACCTTCAGCCTGAGGGCTGTGGTTCGTGGTTGGTGTCCAGGCGGCCTAGGCCTGGACACCCGGAGCTCGTGTTACATCCCAGGCACCTTCAGCCTGGGGTGAGGTACTCGGTTGGAGGCCTGGGGCCCAGTTTCCTTCGCTGGGTCCCGCAAGGGAAGGATTTCCTAGGGGGCCCCAGGAGTGGGGTGCCCGAATCCAGAGGCGTAAGGGACCGGAGGAGCTACTCACCCGAAGACCTGGTGCAGCAGATTGCCAGTGCCGGGTGAGCCTTAGGAGACCGCCCGGAGGGGTATCTTTCCGAACAAGGGCCAAGTTCAGTCAGGAGGAAGGTTCACAGTTCACCCGGTCGGTGGCAGCGACCAAAATATTCACGGTTGGTGGCGGAGAACATGCGCCAAGCCTATTCGCTGATAGAGGAATAGGAGAGTTCATTGTGCCTGGGCCTACTCGTATCCACACCCCCTGTCTGTTCGTTGAGGGAGTCTAACTGATTGTGTTTCATCCTGACATTGGAAAATAAAGGAGTGTTGGACTTTTATTGGTGTGGGGCTCATTTACTGGCAGACAATGTTCCACAGAAGAAGCGGAGGCTCCAAACACCGAACACCGACCCGAAGGTAAAGAAACTTTGCTCACAACCCACAAACATCTGCGGTGAAAGCTTGGCGTGGTGACCCCGCACTCTCTCCTCCAAGGTACCCCTAGACAAAAGCCAGAGAGAAAGAAACCGGAGCAAGAGAGAGAGAGTGGAGGGCGCTACACAAGTAAAAAAATTAATAAAAATAAACTCCGTACATTTATTCTGTATTGTAGGTGCTTTAGCTTTTGCGCAAACCAATCAATATACACTTATTGGATTTTTTTTTTTAAATATGTAGCAGAATACATATTGGCCTAAATTGATGAATAAATTTGTTTTACTTTTTTTTTTTTGGACATTTATTATAGCAGAAAGTAGAAAATATTGTTGTTTTTTTTTCAAAACAGTTGGTCTTTTTTTTGTTTATAGTGCACAAAAATTAAAACCTCAGAGGTGATCAAATACCACCAAAAGAAAGCTCTATTTGTGGGGAAAAAATACATACATTTTGTTGGGTTACAACGTCACACGACCGCGCAATTGTCAGTTAAAGCGACGTAGTGCCGTATCGCAAATAATGGCCCAGTCAGGAAGTGGGTAAAACCTTCCGGAGCTGAAGTTGTTAGGCATATTCATAGCTGAACTCTAAGTAACTAGGGTAAATGCATCAATGCAATACATGTGTAGCGACCTCACCTCTCACTCCCTCCTTCTCTGTCAACGGAGTGTGACGCACCACCAGCTCGTACCCTCCAGTGTGTAGAGGTGTGAGCTATACCCAATTACCTTCGGGTCTGTGCCCCTGTCCAGAGCCAAAGCTCCCCTTGAGGATAATCCTTTAACTCCCAGAAAGCCAAGTTCCACACCATTGAAAGTCCAACACTTATTTATTCTTGTAGAGCAATAACTAGTCCTTTTAGAGCAGACTGGTTAGACAATGAACAGGCAAGGTGAAGAGGAAGGTCCAGGCACAAACAAACTTATGAGTGAGTGAGTGAGTGAGTAACTTGTATAGCGCTGCAATTGCGAACTAAATCGCCTCAAGGCGCTTTGCATCCATTATTACTCTCCTGTTTCAGTATGTGCAAACAGGCTTGGCGCACGGTCACTGCCACCGACCGTGAGGGTGGTCGCTGCCACCGACCGGGTGAAATAGGATTTAGGCCTCTGCCACCGACCTGGGTTTCAGTCAGTTTCAGTTGGGTCGCTGCCACCGACCATGAGAACATGAACTACCTTCTTGAGATGCGGCCCCTGTCAGGGGAGTCATCCATCTAGACGGTCACCAGAGGCCTCCGCCGTCACCAGCCAATGCTGCGCTGGATCTCCGGAAAGGTCACTTCTCTGGTCCCCCTCGCCCTAGATTCAGGTGTCCAAAACCGGAGGATACCCTAGGAATCCTCCATCCCATGCGGGACCCAGTCGAAGGTACTGGGCCCCAGGCCTCCAGAGAGTACCTCACCCCAGACCTAAGGTGTCTGGGGTGGAATCGCAGCTCCGTCCCCGGGCCGAGGGCGCCTGGAGACCACCAGCATGCACCCCCAGGCTGAAGGTGCCTGGGCGTGGACCCCGAGCGGAAGATGCCCGCCCCTTTTATCCCCTCTCCCAGCATGCACAGCAGGTTCCCCGCCCCGCTGTACTACTGCTGCGAGAGGACAAAAAGGGTACAGACTTACAATGGTGGTTCAACTCCGGCCTATGGCAACAGCGCCACCTACAGGCCGCAGGGAACTGGACACCCTTGCATCCTCCACTGGCATAAATTGGTCCATGAACCCTAACAATTGCTGCATCGGAGCCATTTATCACTCAGATGCCTCCCCTAAATGTAACCACCCGCTACACATCCCCCCCAGTAATTTGACAATGGGCCCCAGTGTCTGGAACCAATTTATGCCCTCAAATGTGAGTCCGCACAAATCTGATCCAGAAACAAACCTATTCAAAAAGACAAGAAAATGGCAATTTAAAAATTGTTTCGCCTGTGCCTGAACCAAGGGGAAAAGGAAGGAGGGAAAGGAAGGGACAACAAACAAACACACACTGGTGTAAACATTCAAGGACATAACAGCATAATTTTTTCAAAATTATTTTTCCCCCTCCCACATCACTGTCTAAGACCTGCCCCATTCTCAGCAGACTTGAATGACGTTCTCCTGCAGAGGGGGAAAGAAACACATTATCTGACACAGTATGTAATTTGGAGTGAAAAGGCTCCCCCTAGAGGGAACCCCTCCCTTCCAAAAAGTCAGGTGTGGTGTGTGTGAAAAACCGTTGCACAACACTCCACCTAGTGGCCATGTCACGATCTGGAGCACTTCTCTTGATCAGCAATCTCTTCATCTGTATCTTTGCCCTAACTTAACTAAACCCCAAGTCCTCATTATCTTTGCGGTGGAGAACAGGGAGAACAAAAACAACTGCTCCCAATTCTCCCAAGGAGTAGCCACCCCCTGCAAAAATCAAAGAGTCCTTGAGTTCCGGCAAAGGCATTCCGGAATGTCCAGCAACCAGAGGCGTAACTAGAAACCTCTGGGCCCCGGTGCAAGAAATCACAAAGGACCCCTCCTCGAAAAAGCATGATTTTGATACTTTTTTTGAGGGGGGTTGCAACGGCGGTAGTTGAGGGGGGATGGCAGCTGTGGTACTTGAGGGGGGTGGCAGTGGTGGTACTTGAGGGGGGTGGCTGCAGTGGCAGTGGTGGTGCCATCCTCTCCCACCACCACCTGTGCCTCTTACTGATCCCATCCTCCCACCACTGATCTCATCCCTATCCCCCCCATCATCTCTGTTGTAGAAGTAATGGGGGGATAGGGATGAGATGAGTGGTGGGGGGATGGGATCAGTAAGAGGCACAGGTGGTGGAGGTTGGCATCGATTGCTTAGCTCTGCAATATGTCACTTACCGTCAATCAATCGATTCCCCGGGAATTCCGTTCGATCGGTCACGGTCACCGTGCCTTCTAATCTCCCGCCAGGATGCCTTCTTGCCTCATGGGTAGACCGTATAGGTATTCCACGCAGAGAGAAAAACTCCTCCCTCGCCTTCTCTCATTGGTGTCAGCAGGTCTGCTGACTTAATTTTTCAGTGTCTGCCCCCAGTCTCATGTCCAGGCCCAGATTTACTCCCTTTGCCGCCCCAAGGCCAGGTCCTTCAATACCGCCCCCCCACACACACCATCACATAGGGGGACTCCCCAGAGAGCCCCCCTTACATCAGGGACCCCACAGAGCCTCCCTACTTACATCAGGGTCCCTAGAGAGCCTCCTCCTACATTAGGGTCCCCAGAGAACCTCCCCTTACATCAGAGTCCCCAGAGAACCTTCCCTTACATCAGGGTCCCTAGAGAACCTCCCCTTACATCACGGTCCCCAGAGAATCTCCCCTTACATCATGGTCCCCAGAGAACCTCCCCTTACATCAGGGTCCCCAGAGAGCCTCCCTACTTACATCAGGGTCCCCAGAGAGCCCCCCTTACATTAGTGTCCCCAGAGAGCCTCCCCTCCTACATTAGTGGCCCCAGAGAGCCTCCCTTCCTACATTAGTGTCCCCAGAGAGCCCCTCCTTACATCAGGGTCCCCAGAGAGCCTCCCTATTTACATCAGGGTCCCCAGAGAGCCTCCCTACTTACATCAGGGTCCCCAGAGAGCCTCCCTACTTACATCAGGGTCCCCAGAGAGCCTCCCCTTATATCAGTGTCCCCAGAGAGCCTCCCCTCTTACATTACATTAGTGTCCCCAGAGAGCCCCTCCTTACATCAGGGTCCCCAGAGAGACCCTTCTTACATCAGGGTCGCCAGAGAGCCTCCCTTACACCAGGGTCCTCAGAGCACCCCTTACACCAGGGTCCCCAGAGAGCCCCCCCTTACACCAGGGTGCCCAGAGAGCCCCCCCCCTTACACCAGGGTCCCCAGAGAGCCTCCCCCTTACATCAGGGTCCCCAGAGAGCCTCCCCCTTACATCAGGGTCCCCAGAGAGCCTCCCCTTACACCAGGGTCCCCAGAGAGCCCCCCTTACACCAGGGTCCCCAGAAAGCCCCCCTTACACCAGGGTCCTCAGAGAGCCACCCCCCCTTACACCAGGGTCCCCAGAGAGCCTCTCCTTACATCAGGGTCCCCAGAGAGCCCCCCTTACACCAGGGTCCACATAGAGCCCCCCGTTGCACCAGGGTCCTCAGAGAGCCCCCCCTTACACCAGGGTCCCCAGAGCGCCTCCCCTTACACCAGGGTCCTCAGAGAGCCCCCCTTACACCAGGGTCCTCAGACCACCCCTTACACCAGGGTCCCCAGAGAGCCCCCCCTTACACCAGGGTCCACATAGAGCTCCCCCTTACACCTGGGTCCCCAGAGAGCCCCCCCCCCTTACACCAGGATCACCAGAGAGCCCCCCCTAACATTAGTGTCCCCAGAGGCCCCCTTCCTTACATTAGTGTCCCCAAAGGCCCCCTTCCTTACATTAGTGTCCCCAGAAACCCCCCTCTTACATCAGGGTCCCCAAACAGCTGACTCCCCCCTTGCAGGGGTTCCCCTGTACCTGGCTGGTGGAGGTGGCGATTGGCAGCTCTATGGTGTCCACAGGCAGGGGGGTCTTGCTGGGGCTAGTAGTTCTATATCCGAACCATGTGAGGGGGGAGGGGCCTCTGACCCGGGCATCAGCAACATTGTGCAAGCAGAGTGAAAGTGAAACTAATACCTGCCCGGGTCAGAGGCCCCTCCCCTCTCCTCTGTATACACACTGACACTCGAGTACCACAAGCCCCAGGGAGATCTTGCTGCCCACACAGGCACCATAGAGCTGCCGATCGCCGCCTTCCACCTCCTCCCACATCTCCCCACTGCACTCTAAACGGCCAGCCAGAGGTGCAGGCAGGGGAGATGTCTTGGGAGTCTTGGGGGGTTGCCGCGGTGCCGCCCCTGCATCCACTGCCTTGTCAGCACCCGATCCCTGCGGCGGAATGGCTCCTCATACTGGCGGGCGGTGGGCGGGCCCCTCACACGGGCGGCGGGCGGGCCCCCCGGACTTCACGGAACTACAGGGCCCAGTCGCAGCTGCGACTGCTGCGACCCTGAAAATTCCGCCACTGCCAGCAACAACAAAAACACAGGAGTCTATTCTCCTATAAGTAAAATCTTAGGTGCGGCAGTATAAGGGGCTTCAAGTATCTGTCAAAAGTTTCCATGTGGTACTCCACAGCCTCTCCATCCTTTCGACAAATAATCACCCTGTCAGCATGAATGTGCCAACCCAGCATCCATTCAGCCTTGCAATCTTTAAACCTTTTAGAGGCTACAGGAGAACATAAGAGGTACCTGCGAGCGTGCGGCACCTTGAGATGTGTCCAGATGAAATCATCATACCACCGCTGCCTGTGTGCCTCCACTTCATACAACAACTCTCTTGGTAAATACCGGTACTCCCACCCATACTCGCTGGCAACCTTCTGGCAAAACAGTCTCTGCAGTCTGGACAAGGGTGGCATCATGGCACGCTTTCCCTCACCAGGCATGACAATTGACTCCGGGTGCCGAGGTGCCTTGACCACCTCCATACTGGGCATAGGAACCCGCAGCGACACTCGCTTCGCCCTAGATTCGGGCGCAGGTGTTTCAGGGAGCAAAAAGGCAGGCAGGGGATCAGATCCCTCCTCAGGCACCGGGGCCTCCACCCGGGGCGTGCTATCCCCAGTAGACATGGGTGAGTCCCTTTGCATACGGGACGAGGCTAGGGGTATCTTGTCCCAGTCCTTCTGCTCGAAAAGTTTGTCTATGATGCCATCATCTCCAGCAACAGGCTTGGCGCACACCGACCGTGAGGGTGGTCGCTGCCACCGACCGGGTGAAATAGGATTTAGGCCTCTGCCACCGACCTGGGTTTCAGTTGGGTCACTGCCACCGACCATGAGAACATGAACTACCTTCTTGAGATTGGACAAAGGTACTTAGGGATTATAGCGGTGCCAATAAAGACTTAGAATACTTCATACAAAAAATAGAAACGTTTTATTATAAAGTTATTAAATAATAAAAAAATCACAAGAATGTTTTTTTTAGAATAGTAGAAACATATAAACAATACACACTGTACATACAGAGCAAAATCATAAAAAGGTTTGTGTTAACCCAACATGTTTCGCCAATCCATTGGCTTCATCAGGGGTAATGCGTTGTACAGAGAAATTTGAATAAACCTATAAAACATATGAAAGCAGAGTGTTATCATGGTGTTGCCCATGGTGGCAGAGAGGAAAACTTGATGACCAATAAGGTGTAAACATGGATGAATGGAAACCACCGTACCTGCCGGTCCACATAGAGGGCACGTCACGCCACCGCGAAAGTCCCCACGGGAACCCGACCCAATAAAGTGCCTGCAGGTGGCTATTCAAGAGAAAAAAGGAGTTGAAATAGATATATGAAAATAAGGGGTTGACTAATGCAACAATAAAGATGCTGCAAGTAATAGACAAACCCATATGGGACTAACCTAGTCTCCAAGTACCTACCCAAAATCGTTAAAATCAACAAAGAATTAAGTGGGGCGCTGAAGGAAGCTACGGACAATAGTCCAGTCAAATTGGAAAACCTGTAATAAACTAAAACAAAACTTGTGTATAATGATATGAACTATATTATCTCAATGAGAGAAAAACGTTGAGATCCTATGAGGTATGATTGACATGCAGGAATAAGACAAGGAGGAGGGGGGACCAGAGGGGATATTAGCATAGTTTAAATGAAAGAGGAAAGAAAAAAACTTACCAGTAACTAAATACCAGGTAAACAACAGAAGCCCAAAGCGGTGACAATTTAGATTTCACTCAAAAAGTATTAAATGCAAGTGTAACTGTCAGCAGATAGCCATTATAGACTTGCAACAAAATGAAACAGCCCTATGGGGCAATAAATCCAATGAGCGGATCTGATTGCAGGTAAAAAATGAAGCAAGGCAATCTAGGAGAAACCTAGAAAAAAAAAAACATAAAGGAAGGTCCATTAGATATAGCCAATGATAAAAAGTCCAGAACATGAATGACCAATTCAAAACACATAATTTTACCTGGTATGATCTAAGAACGAGACCGCAGCGCCCCACAGCCAGAGACAGCTGAGACAAGCTGTCAATGGCTGTTTAAATAGACCACCCAGCCGCTCGACGCACAGCGTCGCCGAACGGCAGCGGACGTGAAGTGTCCACAGCGCCTGCGCCGCATCGCCAAGGGCCTACAATGCCCATAATGCAGTGCAGTCGTACGTCATACGACGCAACTGCAATTTGCGTACCCGGAGGGGACGCACAGAGTGGAAAGACGGGGAAGGAGGATGCCTCGGCGGCACATTGCAGGGGTGTGGTCACAAAAGCGGGCAAGGTGTGTAAACACCAGCCCTTGGGTGTCCATGCAGACACGGGTCAGTGATCAAGTGGGGACCAAACGGCAGAAGCGACGAAGAAGGCCCCCTACAGGCAAGACAGGTTCCTTGCTGGAAAACTAACCGCTCCATCAATGGATGGAAGAGAGGTGGCTGAATTCATTTCAGGGTCATCCAATCCATCAGTGCCACGATGCGCAAAACCTGACAGCACCAAAAATTAATATTTATTTACCAATGTAAGGATACAATTAGATGTAAGACCAGTGAAAAGAAATTAATAAGGTAGCATAATGAATAGTGAAGTGTAACATAATAAATGGACAAAACAAACAAAATAGTAAGATGATAACAAAAAAGATAACACACATTAATCAATCACATCAAGAAATATACAATACATGTGTACAACTTATATAACCAAATAGTAGATAAATATTTGGAATAATTAGAGATATTCTCAGTGGTTCCCTAGATGTTAAAAGGGAGCAATATCTATGATCAAAAAATAAAGGAAGAGTAACAGAGAGGAAGGAAAGGGAGAAATCATAAGTCAAAATAAGAACCAGATTGTTATAAAAAGGATTTGTAACTAATATATTCATTAAGGCCCGGGAATTTAACAGCATCAAGGGTGTGTATCCACCGGGTTTCCAATTGCAATAGTGCTACGTCTATATTACCTCCACGAACATGCGGAGGCACATGTTCAAGGGCATAGAACTTAACAACATGTGCATCAAAGTTGTGTTGATACCCAATGTGGCGATTAAGCGCCGTGGTGGTTATTTTCTTGTATGTCGGCAGGACATGGTCCCTTATTCGCTTGAAGAAGGGCCTTTTGGTCTTGCCGACATAAAAGCAACCACACTGACAAAGTGCAAGATAGACGACGCCTATAGTCTTGCAATTTATACGGTATTTGATATTATGAATCCGACCATTAGGTAAGGGAACATCATATGAGCTGGGTAAAAAACAGCAGATATCACATTTACCACAGGGGAATGTGCCACCCTGAGTTCGATTTGAAAAAGTGGAAGGATCGAAATGGCTGGATACCAAATGATCTTTGAGCGAGGGAGCACGGCGAAAGGTCAATTCGGGGTGGGGTTTAATGTACTTACTAACAGTTTTGTCAGCACACAGGATAGGCCAAAATTTCCGAAGAACATTTCGAACTTGACCATGTTGGTTGGAGTATTTAGTAATCACACGAACAGAAGTATTGGATTTAGATTTTTTAGTAGAATGAATAAGGTCAGTCCTGGTGAGCTTGACAGCTCTGTTATAAGATTTTTTAAAAAGTGAACGGCTATACCCACGAGCAATTAATCTATCACGCAGCTCATTAGCTGCCATGTGGAAATCTGAATCTCGGGTGCAATTACATCTAAGTCGAAGAAATTTACTATAGGGAATGCTATTGAGTAATGGCCGAGGGTGTGCACTAGAGGCGTGCAAAAGAGTGTTCCCAGCCGAGGGTTTGCGATATAAAGAGGAATGGAGTGTTCCATCCTGATCTATATGGATTGTAAGATCCAAAAAATTAATACACTGTTGGCTACACTCCATCGTAAAAGACAGATTGAAGTCATTGTTAGCCAATTTGTTCATCAGGTCCTGAAGCTCATTCCTGGTACCGGACCACAAAATCAAAATATCGTCTATATATCTGTACCAATTTACTACATGGGCAAGTAGGGATACAAGCGAATCATCAGAAAATAATTGTCTTTCCCACCCCCCCAGGTACAGGTTGGCGTCCCACCCCGTCTTTCCACTCTGTGCGTCCCCTCCGGGTACGCAAATTGCAGTTGCGTCGTATGACGTACGACTGCACTGCATTATGGGCATTGTAGGCCCTTGGCGATGCGGCGCAGGCGCTGTGGACACTTCACGTCCGCTGCCGTTCTGCGACGCTGTGCGTCGAGCGGCTGGGTGGTCTATTTAAACAGCCATTGACAGCTTGTCTCAGCTGTCTCTGGCTGTGGGGCGCTGCGGTCTCGTTCTTAGATCATACCAGGTAAAATTATGTGTTTTGAATTGGTCATTCATGTTCTGGACTTTTTATCATTGGCTATATCTAATGGACCTTCCTTTATGTTTTTTTTTTTTCTAGGTTTCTCCTAGATTGCCTTGCTTAATTTTTTACCTGCAATCAGATCCGCTCATTGGATTTATTGCCCCATAGGGCTGTTTCTTTTTGTTGCAAGTCTATAATGGCTATCTGCTGACAGTTACACTTGCATTTAATACTTTTTGAGTGAAATCTAAATTGTCACCGCTTTGGGCTTCTGTTGTTTACCTGGTATTTAGTTACTGGTAAGTTTTATTCTTTCCTCTTTCATTTAACCACTTGACAACTGGGCACTTAAACCCCCTTCCTAACCAGACGAATTTTCAGCTTTCGGTGCTCTCACATTTTGAATGACAATTACTCAGTCATACAACACTGTACCCATATGAAATTTTTGTCCTTTTTTTCACACAAATAGAGCTTTCTTTTGGTGGTATTTAATCACTGTTGGGTTTTTTATTTTTTGCGCTATAAGAGAAAAAAGACAGAAAATTTTGTAAAAAAATGAATTTTTCTTGGTTTCCGTTATAAAATTTTGCAAATTAGTATTTTTTCTTCATACATTTTGGCCAAAATTTATACTGCTACATATCTTTGGTAAAAATAAGTACAAATTGGTGGATATTTTTTGGTCTTTGTGAAAGTTATAGAGTCCACAAGCTATGGTGCCAATATCTGAAAATTGATCACACCTGAAGTACTGACGGCCGATCTCATTTCTTGAGACCCTAACATGCCAGAAAAGTACAAATACCCCCCAAATGACCCCTTTTTGGAAAGAAGACATTCCAAGGTATTTAGAAAGAGTCATTGTGAGTTTTTTGAAGTTGTCATTTTTTCCCACAATTCTTTGCAAAAATCAAGATTTTTTTTTCTTTTTTTTTTTTTCCACAAAATTGTCATATTAGCAGGTTATTTCTCACACACAGCATATGCATACCACAAATTACACCCCAAAACACATTCTGCTATTCCTCCCGAGTATGGCGATACCACATGTGTGAGACTTTTACACAGCGTGGCCACATAGAGAGGCCCAACATGCAGGGAGCACCTTCAGGCGTTCTGGAGAACCCAGGCCAATTCTGACATTTCTCTCCTACATGTAAAAATCATCATTTATTTGCTATAAAATTACATAGAACCCCAAAACATTATATATGTTTTTTTAGCAAAGACCTTAAAGAATATAATGGTGGTCATTGCAACTTTTTATCTTGCACGGTATTTGCGCAGAAATTTTTCTAACGCGTTTTTTACGGAAAAAAAATGTTTTGTGCCTAAAAGAAAAAAAAAACAGTAAAGTTAGCCCAATGTTTTTGCATAATGTGAAAGATGAAGTTACGCTGAGTAAATAGATACCTAACATGTCACCCTTCAAAATTGCACACGCTCGTGGAATGGCGCCAAACTTCGCTACTTAAAAATCCCCATAGGCAACGCTTTAAATATTTTTACTGGTTATATGTTTTGAGTTACAGAGGAGGTCTAGGGCCAAAATTATTGCTCTCGCTCTAACGTTCGCAACGATACCTCACATGTGTGGTTTGAACACCGTTTTCATATGTGGGCGGGGCTTACGTATGCGTTCACTTCTGCATGCGAGCTCGCGGGGGCAGGGGCGCTTTAAAAAAAATATATATATTTTATTGTTCATTTTACTTTATTTATTTTAGTTTGACATGTTTTTCCGCCCCAAATTTTTTTTGGATCACTTTTATTCCTATTACAAGGAATGTAAACATCCCTTGTAATAGAAATATGGCATGACAGGTCCTCTTTACAGTGAGATATGGGGTCAATAAGACCCCACATCTCACCTCTAGGCTGGGAAGCCTGAAAAAAAAAACAAAAAAAAAAACAATCTTGGCTTTGATCGTAGCGGTGAGTCGGTAGACGTACCGGAGGGCAGCGGGAGGGGGGGCATCCCCTCTCACCTTCCGTAAGAGCGATCAAGCGGTGGAACAGCCGCTATGATTGTTGTTATGGTGTAGGGAATCGCCAGCTGAAAAAGCGAATATCTGAATGATGCCTGTAGCTGCTCCCATCATTCAGATATCTCCGCACAAAGTCAAGGACGTCATATAACGGCCGGCGGGCGGGAAGTGGTTATTGCAGAGTATTGCCGGGTATTGAGGAGTATTGCCGGGTATTGAGGAGTATTGCCGGGTATTGATGAGTATTGTCGGGTATTGAGGAGTATTGCCGGGTATTGCCGAGTATTGCCGAGTATTGCGGGGTATTGCCGGGTATTGCCGGGTATTGTGGAGTATTGCAGGGTATTGTGGAGTATTGCTGGGTATTGTGGAGTATTGCTGGGTATTGTGGAGTATTGCCGGGTATTGTGGAGTATTGCCGGGTATTGTGGAGTATTGCCGGGTATTGTGGAGTATTGCCGTGTATTGTGGAGTATTGCGGAGTATGGCAGGGTATGGGCAGGGTATTGCACAGGGTATTGCAGAGTATGGGCAGAGTATGGGCAGGGTATTGCACAGGGTATTGCAGAGTATTGCACAGGGTATTGCAGAGTATTGCACAGGGTGTATTGCAGAGTATTGCACAGGGTGTATTGCAGAGTATTGCACAGGGTGTATTGCAGAGTATTGCACAGGGTATTGCAGAGTATTGCACAGGGTATTGCAGAGTATTGGCAGGGTGTATTGCAGAGTATTGGCAGGGTGTATTGCAGAGTATTGCACAGGGTATTGCAGAGTATTGCACAGGGTATTGCAGAGTATTGCACAGGGTGTATTGCAGAGTATTGCACAGGGTGTATTGCAGAGTATTGGCAGAGTATTGCACAGGGATGGCTGAGCAGGGATGGATGGATGGCTGGATCTGTGACTGCAATTGTCACAGATCCAGCCCACAGCTGACATGGGGGAGGGAGCGGACATGATCCGCTCCCTCCCCTCTCCTCTCACACTGTACCGATCGGTACAGAGAGGGGAGGGAGGAACCGGCGTCATCAAATGACGCCGGTCTGTTTACAAGTGATCGCTCCGTCATTTGACGGAGCGATCACGTGGTAAACGGCCGCGATTAGCGGCCATCTACCGTGATCCGTGATGCGCCGGATCTTCCGGACCCGGCGGTCACGGACATATCCTGGAGCGCGCCCCAGGGGGCGCGCGGGAGCAAGATTCTGTGAGGACGTCCCTGGGACGTCCACTCAGGATAACTCGACCGCGCTGTGGACGTCTTTTGTACATGACGCGGTCGGGAAGTGGTTAAACTATGCTAATATCCCCTCTGGTCCCCCCTCCTCCTTGTCTTATTCCTGCATGTCAATCATACCTCATAGGATCTCAATGTTTTTCTCTCATTGAGATAATATAGTTCATATCATTATACACAAGTTTTGTTTTAGTTTATTACAGGTTTTCCCTTTTGACTGGACTATTGTCCGTAGCTTCCTTCAGCACCCCACTTAATTCTTTGTTGATTTTAACGATTTTGGGTAGGTACTTGGAGACTAGGTTAGTCCCATATGGGTTTGTCTATTACTTGCAGCATCATTATTGTGGCAGTAGTCAACCCCTTATTTTCATATATCTATTTCAACTCCTTTTTTCTCTTGAATAGCCACCTGCAGGCACTTTATTGGGTCGGGTTCCCGTGGGGACTTTCGCGGTGGCGTGACGTGCCCTCTATGTGGACCGGCAGGTACGGTGGTTCCCATTCATCCATGTTTACACCTTATTGGTCATCAAGTTTTCCTCTCTGCCACCATGGGCAACACCATGATAACACTCTGCTTTCATATGTTTTATAGGTTTATTCAAATTTCTCTGTACAACGCATTACCCCTGATGAAGCCAATGGATTGGCGAAACATGTTGGGTTAACACAAACCTTTTTATGATTTTGCTCTTGTGGCAGAGCGAGGCTCTGTCCCAGTGAAAAAAGGGTTAAAGTGGACACAGAGTCTGCATATTGGCTGAGTGCAGAGCTACAGAGCGTAAATTTAAAAAAAACAGAGAAAACTGCTCTGGCAGATTTTGCTATTTCTACATGGGGCTTCTATGGCTTGGAGATCCTTCAGAGTCTTGGGTGGGATGGGATCTCCAACCCTGTGTCCGGGTCTTGTGGACAGCCAGCATGGTGTGTGCTCAGGTGCACACAACCAATATAATGAGGGGCTGGTGAGAGTGAAGGAGAGTGAAGGATGGTGAGCAGCTTGCTTACTGCAGTAGCTGCTAGTGAGTGTCTCTGTGTGAGGATAAACGCTGTGTGCGTTGAAGGGCTTTAAGCTGTGTGCGTCCAAGGAGCCAGAAGCTGTGTGCATTAAGGGACTTCAAGCTGTGTGCGTTTAGGAAGCCCAAAGCTGTGTGCATCCAAGACTGTGAGACTGGAAGATCTGGGGGTTTAAAGGTATCAGTACCTAAAGCAAGCAGAGGAACTGCTAACAAGAGAGCCAGGAGGCTTGGTATGTTTTTCTTATTTTTGGACTGCTAAATGAAGTTAAACCCCTGCGTGGGAATCCTGAAGGGACAGTTTGCTTTTGTTTTTTCTGTTTAAATAAACGTGGGCTACCAGGCCCTTAACTAGAATGCCTGTCTGATATGGACTCACTGCATAAAAACGCATCTATCCACTTGAGCTAAAACACCCCAATATCACACTCTGTATGTACAGTGTGTATTGTTTATATGTTTTTACTATTCTAAAAAAACATTCTTGTGATTTTTTTATTATTTAATAACTTTTAATAAAACGTTTCTATTTTTTGTATGAAGTATTCTAAGTCTTTATTGGCACCGCTATAATCCCTAAGTCCCTTTGTCCAATTTTCGCTAAATATACCAGGGATGAGGTGCCGTATCTCTTAGAGGACGCATCAACCACATACAATTTTTTTTTTTACCTTCTTGAGATGCGGCCCCTGTCAGGGGAGTCATCCATCTGGACGGTCACCAGAGGCCTCCGCCGTCACCAGCCAATGCTGCGCTGGATCTCCGGGAAGGTCACTTCTCTGGTTCCCCTCGCCCTAGATTCGGGTGTCCAAAACCGGAGGACACCCTAGGAATCCTCCGTCCCATGCGGGACCCAGTAGAAGGTACTGGGCCCCAGGCCTCCAGGCCTCCAGAGAGTACCTCACCCCAGACCTAAGGTGTCTGGGGTGGAATCGCAGCTCCATCCCCGGGCCGAGGGCACCCGGAGACCACCAGTACGCACCCCCAGGCTGAAGGTGCCTGGGCGTGGACCCCGAGCGGAAGATGTCCCCCCCCTTGTATCCCCTCTCCCAGCATGCACAGCAGATTCCCTGCCCCGCTGTACTACTGCTGCGAGAGGACAAAATGGGTACAGACTTACAATGGTGGTTTGACAGCGCCACCTACAGGCCGCAGGGAACTGGACACCCTTGCATCCTCCTCTGGCATAAATTGGTCCATGACCCCTAACAATTTCTGCATCTGAACCATTTATCACTCAGATGCCTCCCCTAAATGTAACCACCCGCTTCACATGTAACAGGAATGTTGTACCTGCCAAAGGATTTGTAACAGCATAGACAGTTTGTCGTTCTCCACTGCAGCAGCAACAGAACAGCTTGGTCAAAAACACACCCCCTAGCCTGGTGATTGACAATGAAGCACACTGAATTATTACTCAGCAGATTCTGCTATCCTGTTCTGTTCACATGTTTCTATTATGAGCGCAAATGTACAGGATTCAAAATCATTAAAGCCTAGTTGAACCCTCGGTTTAACTGAGCTGAATACATTCCAGATGCATTAAAACAAAAGGTGTTTAAAAGAAAAGTACATTTTTTTTTTCCTGAATCATATTTACCTAGGTGGATGCTGCATCGGTCCAGCGCCTCTACACTGAGAAGTGAGCAATCGCACACCGCCGATGGCTCAGTTCTCACAGTTCCCTCCTCTGCTCCCTCCTTGCTCACTGGAGCACTGGGCTGTGGAAGAAGCAGGGATGACCGGCTCAGGCTAGCTGGGTGTACCAACTTCTGTGACGTCAGCAGAGAGCGGACTTCAGCCCGCTCTCTGCTGAAAACAGGTCACAGGAGTGCAAAACAAACTGCACTCCTGTAATCCATAGAAGTACAGCCAAACGAGCTTTGGCTTTACTTCTCCTTTAACGTCTTACAGATTTTTATTTTTTTCTAAAGCAGTCACAGCCTGAGTAGAAAAGCCTGTCCCCTTCTGGCAGCTGCAAAGATGGGACACTTGCTTTCTGTGAGGAAGCAGTGGTCTCGTTACAGATATTTGACATGACTCTTATGAAGGCAGGACTATAGCTCTGCAATAAGTAAAGCTCATGTTCCCCACTGAGAGCTCTGACTGTCCTAGCAGGGAGTAGGGATGAGCTCGGTGTTCGAGTCGAACATACGTTAGACTCGAACATCGGCTGTTCGATCGTTCGACGAAGATCGAACGATTTGGGCCGTTCGCGCCTAATTCGAGTGACGCGAACGGCCCACAATGCACTACGCCATCGCAGTGTCATCCAGGCGCTGTGATTGGCCAAGCATGCACTGTGACCCCGCATGCTTGGCCAATCACAGCGCCGGCAGCGAGGAGAGCAATGATTGGCCACAGGCAGGATGCCTGTGGCCAATTATTGCTGAGGGGGTTTAGTACACGCCCCACACTATAAAAGGCCGCCAGCACGGCGGCCTAGTGTAGTGTGTTCCAGAGCAGGGAAAGAGAAGCATAGGCAGGGACAGTGACATTTATTTTTTCTTGCTTAACCTGGATTCCTTTAGTTTAGGGAAAGAGAAGGATAGGTAGGGAGAGTGTCAGTGTGTTTTACTGTACGAATCCTTGTTTCTAGGGACAGGGAAGGACAGTGAGGGAAATTCTCCTTGTGCTATAGTGTGCTTTAAAAAAACATTTTTTCTAGGGACAGAAAACTATAGGTAGGGAGAGTGTCAGTGTGTTTTACTGTACGAATCCTTGTTTCTAGGGACAGGGAAGGACAGTGAGGGAAATTCTCCTTGTGCTATAGTGTGCTTTAAAAAAACATTTTTTCTAGGGACAGAAAACTATAGGTAGGGAGAGTGTCAGTGTGTTTTACTGTACGAATCCTTGTTTCTAGGGACAGGGAAGGACAGTGAGGGAAATTCTCCTTGTGCTATAAAAAACATTTTTTCTAGGGACAGAAAACTATAGGTAGGGAGAGTGTCAGTGTGTTTTACTGTACGAATCCTTGTTTCTAGGGACAGGGAAGGACAGTGAGGGAAATTCTCCTTGTGCTTTAAAAAAACATTTTTTCTAGGGACAGAAAACTATAGGTAGGGAGAGTGTCAGTGTGTTTTACTGTACGAATCCTTGTTTCTAGGGACAGGGAAGGACAGTGAGGGAAATTCTCCTTGTGCTATAGTGTGCTTTAAAAAAACATTTTTTCTAGGGACAGAAAACTATAGGTAGGGAGAGTGTCAGTGTGTTTTACTGTACGAATCCTTGTTTCTAGGGACAGGGAAGGACAGTGAGGGAAATTCTCCTTGTGCTATAGTGTGCTTTAAAAAAACATTTTTTCTAGGGACAGAAAACTATAGGTAGGGAGAGTGTCAGTGTGTTTTACTGTACGAATCCTTGTTTCTAGGGACAGGGAAGGACAGTGAGGGAAATTCTCCTTGTGCTATAGTGTGCTTTAAAAAAACATTTTTTCTAGGGACAGAAAACTATAGGTAGGGAGAGTGTCAGTGTGTTTTACTGTACGAATCCTTGTTTCTAGGGACAGGGAAGGACAGTGAGGGAAATTCTCCTTGTGCTATAGTGTGCTTTAAAAAAACATTTTTTCTAGGGACAGAAAACTATAGGTAGGGAGAGTGTCAGTGTGTTTTACTGTACGAATCCTTGTTTCTAGGGACAGGGAAGGACAGTGGGGGAAATTCTCCTTGTGCTATAGTGTGCTTTAAAAAAACATTTTTTCTAGGGACAGAAAACTATAGGTAGGGAGAGTGTCAGTGTGTTTTACTGTACGAATCCTTGTTTCTAGGGACAGGGAAGGACAGTGAGGGAAATTCTCCTTGTGCTATAGTGTGCTAAAGCATTCCTCATCAACCATCTTTGAAATCCTTGTTTTTTGGACAGTCAGGGAAATTGTCGTTGTGCTATTCTGTGCAAAAGCAATCATCCTTAAGTAAAGGGACAGAGAAGGACACCTGAAGGTAGCCCTTATTGCTTTTTTCCCATCTCCCTGCAGGCCATCTATTAGAATGTCTGGAAGGCAAACAAGGAGAGGCAGACAGTCAGGAGGCAATAAAAGAGGGCAAGCAGGCTCTGTGTCTGGGGACAACAGTGCTGGTCGTGGACGCGGTGCATTGTCATCAGCACATGGCCATGGGACACGCTTGTCCTTCTTTTCGGCAGCTGGACATGTTGAGCCACATCATGCCGAAGACTTGGTAGAGTGGATGACCAAGCCCTCCTCCTCCTCCTCATCCTCTCTCACCCAGGCTCAGGGTACTGGCAAAGCAGCTGCCAAAGCGTCCTCTTCCCTGGTATCAATGTCAGACTCATCATCAGTCACTCCTTCCCTAGACCCACCATGTCCTCCTCCTGAGGAGTCCACCGAACTGTTTGAGCACAGTGTTGGGTACATGCTCCAGGAGGATGCCCAGCGTTTCGAAGGGTCTGATGATGAAACCCAGCTACAGGAAGGCAGTAGCGTGAGAGCAGACAGAGGGGATGCTCAAGAAGGACACCAATCTGGCAGTCATGTTCCAGCAGCTGCAGCATACTGCCAGATTGGCTCCAGTGATGAGGAGGGAGGGGATGATGAGGTCACTGACTCCACGTGGGTGCCTAATAGGAGAGAGGGGGAGGAGGAGGATGATGAGGAGGAGGCACATCTCCAACGAGGCAGGATGCCCTTTGGTGGCCAGCGTAAGGGCAGTACACCGACGGAATCACACCGCAGAGCTCTGCCTGTGCAGGGCGCTGCCTCTGCCCGTCATTCAAAAAGTTCTTTGGTGTGGGCCTTTTTTGAGGCTAGTGCATCAGATCGCACAGCTGCTGTTTGCAACATATGTCTCAAGCGTATATCGCGTGGCCAAAACATCAGCCGCTTGGGTACCACATGCCTGACCAGACATATGTTGACCTGCCATGCAGCTCGTTGGCAAGCCTACCTAAGACCCACACCAAAGAACAAAGCGGACCTCTCCTTGCACCGCATGAGCTGGGATCTCCAACCCCACTATAACTTCAGTCCTCTCTGAAACATGCACTGAGAGGAATGAAGGTGTAGAATTAGGTGTGTCACAGCCAAGTACTTGCGGTCACTCTGCTAGCAGTACACCGACGTCCGATTCTAGCAGGCAAATTTCCCTGCCCCAGCTGCTGGACCGTCGAAAGAAGTTCACTCCCAGCCATCCACATGCCCAGCGGTTGAATGCTAGCTTGGCTAAATTGCTAGCGCTTCAACTGCTGCCTTTTCAGTTGGTAGACTCGGCCCCCTTCCGTGAGTTTGTGCAATGTGCGGTTCCTCAGTGGCAGGTTCCCAAACGCCACTTTTTCTCACGGAAGGCTATTCCGGCTCTCTACCGGCATGTGGAAGGCTATGTCTTGGCCTCGCGTGACAGGGCGGTCAGCGGTAAGGTGCATATTACCGCTGACTCATGGTCCAGCAGGCATGGACAGGGACGTTACCTTTCTTTCACGGCCCATTGGGTCACTCTTTTGGCAGCTGGGAAGGATGCAGGACAAGGTGCAGTAGTGTTGGAGGTTGTTCCACCGCCACGCCTCCAAAATGCTACTACTGGTTGTGACACACCTCTCTCCTCCACCCCCTCCTCTTCTTCTTCCTCCATGGCCTCTTCCTGTGGTTTGTCCTCTGAACCAGCGGTGCTCCGTAGCCGTTCAAGGGGCTACGCAAGTACGCAGGCAAAAAGATGCCATGCCGTGCTTGCGCTGGTGTGTTTGGGGGACAGAAGCCACACTTGGGCAGAGGTCCTGTCTGCTCTGCAGGGCCAGGCCGAGAGGTGGTTGACGCCATGCCAGCTTAAGCCAGGAATGGTGGTTTGCGACAATGGCACCAACCTCCTCTCCGCCCTCCGACAGGGACAATTGACCCATGTGCCCTGTGTGGCTCACGTCCTTAACCTGGTGGTGCAGCGGTTCTTGGGCAGGTACCCGGGCTTACAGGATGTCCTGAGGCAGGCCAGGAAAGTCTGTGTGCATTTCCGCAGATCTTATAATGCCAGTGCTCGCCTGGCTGAGCTGCAAAAGGAGTTGAACCTGCCCAAGAACCGCCTTATATGTGACATGCCCACCAGGTGGAACTCAACGTTGGCCATGCTGCAGCGGCTGCACACGCAGCAGAGGGCCATCAATGAGTACCTGTGCGACTACGGCACCAGGACAGGGTCAGGGGAGCTTGGTTTTTTTTCTCCATGCCAGTGGGGCATGATCAGGGATGCATGCACTGTCCTGGCACCATTTGAGGAGGCCACGAGGATGGTGAGCAGTGACAGTGCATGCATCAGTGACACTGTACCTCTTGTCCACCTGTTGGAGCACACGCTGCATGGAATAATGGACAGGGCACTTGAGGCAGAACAGAGGCAGGAAGAGGAGGACTTCCTTGCCTCTCAAGGCCCCCTTTACCCAGACAGTGTTCCTTCTGTCCCACCCATCGCACAGGAAGAGGAGGAGGAGGAGGAGGAGGAGGAGGATTGTGTCAGCATGGAGGTGGAGGCTGGCACTCAGCATCATCAGCAGCAGTCTTTTAGAGATGATTTACAGTCCCAAGAAACCAGTGGACTTGTACGTGGCTGGGAGGAGGTGGCTGCGGATCATGTCGTCCTTAGTGACCCAGAGGACTCCGGAGCGAATGCCTCAGCAAACCTACGCTGCATGGCCTCCCTGATCCTGCAAAGTCTGCGGAAGGATCCTCGTATTCTTCGGATCAAGGAGAGGGACCATTACTGGCTGGCCACTCTCCTTGATCCACGGTACAAGGGTAAGGTTGCGGACCTTATGTTACCGTCGCAGAGGGAGCAGAGGATGAGACAACTCCGGGAGGCCTTGCAGAAAGGTCTGTGCAACGCGTTCCCAGAGACTGGGAGGTTACAAACTCCTGGTCCTGGACAACGAGTTGCTGAGGCTTCGGGCAGTCAAAGAAGGAGCGGTGGGGAAGGTGGCCGTCTGACCGATGCGTTCAGACAATTCTTTAGTCCGCAGCCCCAAAGTATGATCGGTTCCAGCAACCATCGCCAGCGTCTGATAAACAAGGTGCAGGAATATCTAGGGGCAAGGTCAGACTTGGACACCTTCCCCACCGAAAATCCTCTGGCTTACTCGGTCTTGAGGATGGATCACTGGGCAGAGCTTGCACAGTATGCAATTGAGCTACTGGCCTGTCCTGCATCCAGCGTTCTTTCGGAACGCACATTCAGTGCTGCTGGAGGATTTGTCACGGATCACAGGGTGCGCCTGTCCACCGACTCGGTTGATCGACTGACTTTCATCAAGATGAACCAGTCTTGGATCACCACCAGCTACCACACACCTGATGCTGATATAACAGACTAATTGATTTTAACATGTCACATCCCTTCAAGACTGATGCTGATGCTGAGTGTCTGTGCTGTTATGTTGACTGGCTATCCTCCTCCTCCGAGTCCTCAATGATACGATTGATGATGATAGCTTGGAAGATCATTTTTGTTTATGGGTGCCGCCACCAGTGGCTAAGGCCCAATTTTTCAGCCCCTGTTTTACAGGGGCGTGTAATTACAATTTTTTTAGCAATAATTTGCCATAGGGCTCATTGCTGTGCTCCAAGTACAGTATCTGTGAGGGGTTGTAGTGTTGTGCCACCAGTGCCTAAGGCCCAATTTTTCAGCCCCTGTTCAACAGGGGCATGTAATTACAATTCTTGATCTAATAATTCACAGCAGGGCCCATTGCTGCACCCACCAAGAGTAACTCTGAGGGCTTACAGTGTTGTGGCAACGCCACCACCACCACCACCACCACGAAAGGCCCAATTTTTCAGCCCCTGTTCAAAAGGGGCATGTAATTACAATTCTTGATCTAATAATTCACAGCAGGGCCCATTCCTGCACCCACCAAGAGTAACTCTGAGGGCTTACAGTGTTGTGGCAACGCCACCACCACCACCACCACGAAAGGCCCAATTTTTCAGCCCCTGTTCAACAGGGGCATGCAATTACAATTCTTGATCTAATAATTCACAGCAGGGCCCATTGCTGCACCCACCAAGAGTAACTGTCAGGGCTTACAGTGTTGTGGCACCAGCACCACCATCAAAGGCCCAATTTTTACTACCACTGTTAAACAATTATATGTAATTACAATTCCTGATATAATAGTTGACAGCAGGGCGTTCCAGCACCAACCAAGAGTAACTGTGAGTGCTTACAGTGTTGTGCCAACACCAACAACTAAGGGGCCTATTTCTGCAGAGTATATACGGCAGGTCCCTACTTTCAAACATCCAACTTACAAATGACTCCTACTTGCAAACGCAAGAAGACAACAGGAAGTGAGAGGAAATCTACCCCTTGGAAGGAAAATTCTCTCCTGTAAGAATTAATATGGGAGAAAGGTGTCTCCTCTGTACTGATGCTTTATCAGCAATCCTTGTTTCAAGAAAAACACCACATTTCAAAAACAGTTGTCATTGGGACGGAAAGTGAGGTGAAAAGTTCTGAACAGGGGCACAGACAGCAAAACAAATGTTACAGGGGTGATAACCCTTACCTATGTTTTCCAAAAAGTTTAAAAATAGATTTTTGGGCTGGAGCTACACTTAAACAATGTACCTGTTCAAAATTACAGATTCTACATAAGAACAAACCTACAGTCCCTGTCTTGTATGCACCGCCTGTATACGGCTGTTCAGAGTATATAGGGCCTTTTTTATTTTATGTGCGGGGTTCCCCTTAATATCCATACAAGACCCAAAGGGGCTGGTAATGGGCTGGGGTAGGGGGGGGGGGGGTCATGGGGTAGCTATGCCATTTTTCTTAAAGATTTTCATCCATATTACCGGGACCAGACATTACATTAAAGCCGCAAGCAGTTTTAAATGGCTTTTTTTTCCTTTAGAAGTGTCATTTTGTGCAGGGACAGTTCTAAACACGGGAAACACGTGGCACTTCACAGGCATACTTTAGACACCCCCCAGGTACGATATTTAAAGGAATATTTGACTTTTTTTTTTCACTTTATGCATCATTAAAATGACTGCTCCCGAAAAACGACCGTTTTTAAAACTTATTTTTGCATTGATACATGTCCCCTGGTGCACAACCCGGGTTCCCAAACCCTTTTTAGGACAATAACATGCATAATAGTTGTTATAATTAGAACTTTAGAATTCGAACGTTCGCATCCATTGTATTTAATAGGGTTCTAATGTTCGTACGAACTTTCGGTCCGTTCGCGGGTTCTGGTGCGAACCGAACCCGGGGGTGTTCGGCTCATCACTAGCAGGGAGCATGCTGGACCCCTGCAGAAAGATTATTGCTCAAACATAACTGTCCAAGCTGCCATCTCAGTCCAGGAAATAGATACTGTGCCTGGTTTATACCTAAACAAAGATGGTGCTGTCCTTATGAAGAATCAAGCAGATGAGGACATTGCCGATTTGCCGGAGAGGCATTGTAATCTGTCTTTGGGAGGTAATGTGTAACTATATGTAGGCAGGGCCTTACCAGTATACCAGAGAATTAACACATGTTGATACCTAAGCTTAGTTTATATTGTAGAAACGGAATGATCACAGAAATAAGACAGTGTAGCGCCCTCTAGTTAGGTTGCTAGGATGTTAGGTAAATTTAGTTCTTTTTGGCTCCTCTGTAATCATTAGAGTGGTTGTTGATTTATTTTGCCTGTTCTGGATCTCACAGGCTGCAGGTTTGATTGCTCTCCTCTGTCTTCTAGAAAGTTCTGAAACATAGGAGTGGAGCAAGCGAATAGGCAGCATGAATATTTATTGTGTTGCAGCTAATCCCTGGGAAGTGTGCCCAGAAGGTGGCTGAGGAGCACATAAATAGTCTGAGTTTCAGAATGGCAGGGCTTCCCGTTGAAGGGATTCCACCTGATTAGGTGTGGGGTGGCTGCCTCCTGCCTCCAGCCGTTCTGCTGTTTCAAGTTGCTGTTCATCAAGGTCCAGGCTAGACAGAGCTGGGGGGGGCCTACATCTGAAATTCTTTAACACCCTGGGATTTCACCTGAGGATACAGTCTGCATAGCTTTACTGGAAGGCAGCTGGAGGAAGCTGAATGGGCACAGCTGCTCCCTAGCCTCACAAGTACTGTGTTAATGCAGCTTCCTGATAACTGTGTACTATTGGGATTGCTGGGTCACGTAGTTCCTCTCTTTAGAGGTACACACCGACCAGTTACCTTTAGTTTCATGGAAAGACTTTGCTCTAAGTTTAGGCTAAGTAGTTCCTCTCTTGAGAGGTTCATAAGTCTCCTAAAGGAAAGCAAAAGGAGGTGCTAGTGGAAGCTAATAGGTACTTCAGTCTCTTAAAACCCCTCCTACTGGCAGGTGTCCTATTGAATATTGGGGCCCAAAGTTTCTGCGTTGGAGCACACAGATTTAAGTGGATTCCATGGTACAAGATGTAAATATCCAAATTCTATCCCAAGGCAAGGTATCATCGTCAATTTAAAAAGTGGGTAAGGAAGTTGTAGCCAACAACCTCTCACCACCATACAGTCTGTCAACTGGATAACAAAGTTGGCCCATGGCAGCACCCCAACTTAGCAGCCCAGTCACTGTTACTGGGGAAAGGGAGAGAAACTTGTGTGTGGGTGGCAGCAGCGTTAGAATGACGGCCCTGTACATGCAGCAGCGGGCAGGAGTGATGTGGACTGGGACTACAAGTGCATTTAGACTAGATATCCCCGGTTTCAGGGGACAGTCCCCTGATTGAGGACACTGTCCCCGGACCAAGTCTGTCCCCAGTTTTGTCCCCGGATTGAATTTGAACAGGGGCTGGGGCAATTTTAAAGACAGTCAGTGCAGAATAAAAAAAAAAAAATCTGAATTACACACCCCTGCTCCGCCGCTCCTACTAGCTTAGGAGGGTGTATTTTTTCCATTCTCTGTGCCCCTTTCTGATGATCATGTGCTGGTCGGAGCGGAGGGAATATTTCTTCAGTTTTGGGCGCATGCCCATTCAGCTCCGCTCGCATGTTCTTCTGCCTTGGCTCAAGTCCCGGCCAGCCGCCTACCTGTTTATCTCCTTGCCTTCCCTGGCGGAGTGATCTTCCTCCGCTCCACACCCAGTAGTAGCCCGGAGAGTAATGCCGCGTACACACGACCATTTTTCTCGTCGGGAAAAATTAAATTTTTTCTCTTTGACGAGAAAAACGACCGTGTGTGGGCTTTTGGTAATTTTTCCCGACGAAAACTGCATTGAGTCGCTGATTGCCGCAATTATTAGTAAAAAAAAAATATGTCCCTGGATTTCATTTAAAAAATCTGGTCACCTTAATTTAGACAGTGTAAATTAAATTGGGCGTTTGTCCTTTTATTGCACTGGACAGCTTTAAACTACGGTGTTTTGCTGTCAATCACATTTAATTTTTATGATTACAATAAAGCAGTCAGGACAATAAAAATGATGGGTTCGTTGTTATGGGTTACACAACTTTGGAGCATATCTTGTCATATTAAAAGAAAAAGGCTGCACAATGTGAATATATAGGGGAAATCTGGCAAAGCCTTGTAGCTTTTGATATTATGAAACTGATACTTTCCAGAGAACAGCCATATACTAATTACATTACTGCACATGCTATGGTATATAATGTACAGTATATGTCAAAGACATTTAAATGCAAACTGATATGCCTGTTTTTTATACAGCAATGAGCACGGCATTGATATCCTACATTCTTCCTACTGAGTAGTACATTGGATAAATGCGCTGTGTTCCAAGATTTTACATTTTTGTATAACTCCATCCTTGTAAGTATGTACTGTGATGGCGAACCTTTTTGAGCCCAAGTGCCCAAACCGCAAACGCAAAACCAATTTATTTATTTCAAAGTGCCAACACAGAATTAAACCTGCCAGCGGCTCTGTACAGAGGATGGAACTGATCATCTTTCTCTGCATGAGCCCTAAAAGGCCAAAAACGTACGATTCTGCCAGATTCACTCAGAATGCACTGACCTACCTGACCATTGCACTCACCTACCTGACCATTACAGTCACCTACCTGACCATTGCACTCACCTACCTGACACATGCACTCACCTACCTGACCATTGCACTCACCTACCTGACCATTACACTCACCTACCTGACCATTTCACTCACCTACCTGACACATGCACTCACCTACCTGACCATTACACTCACTTACCTGACACTTGCACTCACCTACCTGACCATTGCACTCACCTACCTGACCATTGCACTCACCTACCTGACACATGCACTCACCTACCTGACCATTGCACTCACCTACCTGACACATGCACTCACCTACCTGACCATTACACTCACTTACCTGACACTTGCACTCCCCTACCTGACCATTGCACTCACCTACCTGACCATTGCACTCACCTACCTGACACATGCACTCACCTACCTGACCATTGCACTCACCTACCTGACCATTGCACTCACCTACCTGACACATGCACTCACCTACCTGACCATTGCACTCACCTACCTGACACATGCACTCGCCTACCTGACCATTACACTCACCTACCTGACCATTACACTCACCTACCTGACACATGCACTCACCTACCTGACCATTGCACTCACTTACCTGACACATGCACTGACCTACTTGACCATTGCACTCACCTACCTGACCATTGCACTCACCTACCTGACCATTGCACTCACCTACCTGACACATGCACTCACCTACCTGACCATTGCACTCACTTACCTGACACATGCACTGACCTACTTGACCATTGCACTCACCTACCTGACCATTGCACTCACCTACCTGACCATTGCACTCACCTACCTGACACATGCACTCACCTACCTGACCATTACACTCACTTACCTGACACATGCACTCACCTACCTGACCATTGCACTCACCTACCTTAACATTGCACTCACCTACCTGACACATGCACTCACCTACCTGACCATTACACTCACTTACCTGACACATGCACTCACCTACCTGACCATTGCACTCACCTACCTGACCATTGCACTCACCTGCCTGACCATTGCACTCACCTGCCTGACCATTGCACTCACCTACCTGACACATGCACTCACCTACCTGACCATTGCACTCACCTACCTGACACATGCACTCACCTACCTGACACATGCACTCACCTACCTGACCATTACACTCACCTACCTGCCCATTACACTCACCTACCTGACACATGCACTCACCTACCTGACACCTTTATTTTTGCAAAATTGAGTAAAATCTGTAACTGTAAAGAGCACAATGTCAGTATTGCCGTGAGTTGGTTTGTATTATTATTTTGTAGATTGTTACATACCACAGGCCGACCTGTGGTCTTTACTTTCTCTATCTTCCTTATCCTTCGGTGTACACGCTCACTAATGCCCAGGATAAGGCGGGGCCACGTTCATGTGACCTCAACATTAAGTACCTCAAATTAGAAGTGACCCGTATGCCCGATGCATTTGTACCATAACCTGGGGCTTTGTTGACTACGCCACACTGTCTCATAATACGTACAACTGCTCAGAATGTGACATTTTGAGGGAGACACCTTGGAGCAATGTCCCGTTCCAACCAGTCCAGCTCCCCTTTCACCCTGGGGCACGCAATGGGGGCGATCTGTGACTGCTGTATCCTTTTGACAAAGCAATAAACTTTAACAGTGAAAGTCTTACTTAGATGTTTAGATGCAGAGAAATAATGGATCCACTCCACATTGATCTTACCTGTCTCCAGTCTCTCCGGCAGCTCATTCCCGCCTGCAAGTCTCCTCTAAACCCAGCCGCTGTTCTCCCAGTCACGCCCAGCACGTCACAGCTGATTTGTTCGATGGTGGGTGCGGTGTGGATAAGACAGCCTCTATGATTGGTTTAGTGTGCGCACGTCACCCCCGGGCGCTCATTCTATGTTACGCCCACTCGGACACGTCACCGCTAGCCCAGAGAACTGTGCGAGATGTAGTTCGTGGGTGCGGTGTGACGATTCAATGATTTTCTTCTGTGTAATTTCTCCAGTGTCCCGGCGTGCCCACAGAGACGGCTTGCCGTGCCGGGAGCGGCTTGCGTGCCACGCGTTCGCCATCACTGGTATAGAACAAGAAGGTGCCTGCAGAGAATGTTTGCCTGATCCAGCCAGACTGAGGAACATTTGTATGTTTAATAATTCCATCCTTGACCCTGGATGATGATCCCTGACCAATACTGCTCTGTGGACGCTGATCAGCCAAAACAGAGTTGCCAACCAACCCTCATAGAAAATGGTGGTTACAATAAGGTTGCACCTAACAGAGGGAGTGGCTTAAAGGGGGATGATTAAACAGAACCTGAGCCCAGTCACTGTATACACTGCACCCCTCAGCCACTGTCCTTGTACCCACAAAATACTCCTGATTACTGTGCCACAAGTGACAGTCTCACAGACACATATAAACCTCAGAATAAAGGATCATTTAAAGAAAAAAAAATGTAAATTACATATGTTTTTCTGTACACAAAAAAAAATAAAAATATCACTTTGTCTGACTGAGCCTCCCTCCTTGACCCTGGATGATGATCCTTGGCCAATACTGCTCTGTGGACGCTGATCATCCAGAACAGGGTTGCCAATGGCCCACCACTTTTTTTACTGAAAAAAAACCCCATAGAAAAGGGTGGTTACAATTAGGTTGCACCTAACAGAGGGAGTGGCTTAAAGCGGGATGATTAAACAGAACCTAGACCTAGTCACTGTATACACTGCACCCCTCTGCCACTGTCCTTGTACCCACAAAATACTCCTTGATTACTGTGCCACAGTCTCTCAGACACATATAAATCTCAGGACAATGGATCATTAAAAAAATTATATTTTTCAATTACATATGATTTTCTGCACACAAAAATATATCACTTTGTCTGACTGAGCTTACCTTAAACTAAAATTTCAATAAAATCAGCAACTGTTGAGACAAGGGTCAGGGCTATGTAAGTAACAATGGAATGTACAGAGTACAGGGGTCAGGAGTAAATAACACACACTATAGCATATACAGTAGAGTGCAGCAGTTAGAATGACAGTGGGGTAGGGAGAGGGAAAGATAGGAGGCACAGAGAAAGAGGGGGAGATAAATAAGTGAGGGGGAGGGAGAGACCGGAGAGAGAGAGAGAAGGGGGGGGAGAGGGGAGGAGAAAGGAAGGAGAAAGAGGGGTAAGACAGATGGAGACAGAGGGAAATGGGGGGAAGGAAGAAAAAAGAACAGGGGAAGGGGGGAGAGATTAAAGTGATACTAAAGTCTATCTTTTTTTTGATTAATGTTGTATATGTAGCACACGGCCCTTTTACTCTCGTCTTTGGCTCTCTCACAGGAGGAAAAGGCACACCATGCCACCGTGCCCGTACCCTCTGGTTTGCAGAGGTTTAGTACACTTATAACTTACGGGTCTTGCAGCAAGGTTCTCCTTAAAGTTGGTTCTCGTCCCCTAGAATGTAAAGGACAAGTCTCTATACCCCCAAGTAACTTCAAGGTCCACACCAGTAGCAACTCCAACGTAGAGTTTATTTTCCTTATGCATGAATAACCATAAAGTTGAAAAGAGAGAAAGGTGTTAGAAAGGGCAAATCAGATTCAGACACTCCTGGCTTCTTCGCCACTCGATCCCGAATGGGTATAGCTCACCCGGATAGTCACCCAATGGCACTAGCAGCCAGCATGTAGCTCAAACAGTCAATCAGATTCCCTTGATAGATGCGATCGGGAGATCCACTGCCACAGAGTCTATAGTGTCCCGAACCTCCCAATGGTTAGGTTGTTAGATCCCTTTTCGGATGGATGACATCCCTCCAGAGAGTTACTGGGCCCCTTCCTTCACTGTGATCTCTCACCAGTCCTTCGGAATATAGCAGCCCCCTAAATTGGGATCCCCGCTACACACTCCCCTCTCTTAAAGAGACACTGTTCCCAGTGTCTGGAGACAAATTTGCACACTCAATCCTGAGCAGGCGCAAACTAACCTTCAGAACTATGTACAAAAAAAAAAAAAAACATTGACCAGAGTGCCTGAATCAAAGCAGTGAATTTCAGCAAAAAAAGAGAAAGACAGAAACATTTTCACAATACACAGTAAATTCCCTCCCACCATCCTATCACAACTAAGTCCCACTCAATCTCCGGTGAAGTTGCTTGATGGTCTCCTGAATGGGAAAGAAACACATATCACAAAAAGAAACATCCTATCACTACGGTATGTACATGAATCGAACCATCTCTCCTAGAAAAGATAATTTGCTTCATCTAACGGCACACACTAAGCCTAGTGTATTTTAAATAGCAATACTTATGTAAGTGCTTATAAAAGTTCTGTAGACCACTACCACCTAGTGGCAGCATACACATATTTCTCTCAGCCTAAGTGCACACTGACGCACCACACTACAAAGATCCCCTTGTTGATCTCGGCGGCTTCCAGCTTGGCCCTGACTAGCTCTACCCGAAAGTATTTTTTTTTTTTTAAAAGGGAAGGGAACACAAAAAAAAAACAGTCCTTCAAAAAAGAAAAATCCCCGGGAATAGAGTCAGCACAGCAGTTCAAGGCATTGTCCCTGAAGCGGTAACAAAAAAAAACAAGTGCCACTTCAGAGATAAAAACTGGGATCAGGGAGATCAAAGGGTTTCCAGTCCTTATCCAAGGTCTCTATGGAATAGATCACATCGTCTCTGTCTTTACTGCAGATCACGACCCGATCCGCATGTATGTGCTGACCCAGAGTCCAGTCTTTTTGGCAACCCTTGTATCTCCCAGTCATTACGGCCGAACATGAAAAGTACCTATGGCCTTTCTTTACCTCCAAATGATCCCAGATAAAGTCACTGTATCATCGTTCCAGAGAGGCTTCGATCTCGAACAGTAAATTCTTTGGGACGTATGGGTACTCCCATCCATAGTCCGTAGCAACCTTTTGATTCAACAGCCGTTGCAGTCGGGCCAAAGGCGGCATGTTCGCCCGATCTCCAGCTCCTTGCAGGAAGATGGCGTCCGGAGATCTCCTAGGGCGTACAGGCTCCAACTGTGGCATAGGAGGCCTTAGTGATGAACGGGCCTCCGAAACAGCAGGCACGGAAGACACCGGAGCACACAAGGTGGACACAGGAACAACTTCTCTAGTAACTACAGGGGTTTCCACCCAGGGTGCAGTTTCCCCAGAGTCCATGGGCGATCCCTTTACACCACAGGGAGAAGTTAGCGAAATTTTGTCCCATCCCTTACTTGCAAACAGTTCATCAATCTCCACATCATCTCCCATTTAGAGGAAGAGTCTATGTCTGAAGAGTCCCACATCTCCACTGGCAGACAAACTCTCGTGGACACAGTATCACCAGCTTTTAAAAGTTCCTTTGGGTCAGGCACCCAGGCATCCCTAATAGAACGGACACTGACCTTTTTTCCATTCCCCGGCCTACCTCGACCTTCACCCGTCGTGGATCGTTCGAAAGCTCCTCTGGCTGGACGATCGGGTTAGGCAGGCGCTGGGGTGGGCCTCCACCGCGGCTGCGGGAAGCCTTTACGAGTCCTACCTTCCCTTTAGCAGGCAGAAGGGAGAGCTCAGTTGCGACCGAGGCAGTATCTGCTGGGTTCTCCGCCTCGAGCTCCTCAACAGCCGGAGCCTCGGTCTTTACATCCGCCACCTCCGCAGGACTGCGCTTGGGTATTGCGGTGAGGGCACATACTTCCTCCTTAGGAGCAACAGCACCTGAGATCCAATTCACCCGGTAAACCTTTGGCTTCTCTGTTGGCTGCTCCACCTCGAACAGGAATTCCCCACAGCGGGTACATCTCCCCAAAAGGCCGAAGGTGCACAATCAGTCCTTGACACTTCACACAGATTATGCCCAAGGCCTCTGCATCCCTGCATGCATAAAGGGCAAAGCGGTCTCGGGGCTTCAGCCGGATTCCTGTGTCAGTCAAGGAGGCAGCAATAGGGGTCACATCCATGGTTGAACCGGGCAAAAGAGCACAAGATCCCGGTGAAGCAGGCTTCCATGAAAGAGCAGACTCGTCAATTCGTCAATAGTCCAACAGACAATGTCACTTTTGGCGCCAAACGCACCACGAGGAGCGCCACCCATACTTCTAAGGGGAACCGCACGCCAGGTGAAAACAGCAGCAAGGCAGAGTCCATTAAATTGGAAGATCCGAGCCAACTACCACTCGAATCACCCCTAAATTTAATATAGCAGCCCCCTAAATTGGGACCCCCGCTACATATACTTACCTGCTCTGTGTAGCGATCACGCATAGGAAGGTCACTTATCTCTTCTTCAGCTGCAAGGAACTGATTTGTAACTTTTTCGTAAAATTACTACAGGAACTCGCTGTCACAAAAACACATAACGTGCACATTTTCTGGGAAAATTTTATCCTCTAACCTCTTTGACAAAGTAATTCCATGAGCTTTCACACTACTACAGTCGAAATTTCAAGTGAGACCACAGTTACACATTATTAATGTATGTGCACAGCTGTTAAACCACACATAAAGGTGCAAAAACAGGCCATTGACATTTTAATGACACACCGACACATTCATGGTGTCATTCAGAGTGCTGTCACCCAACTTTTGATCAATAGTGATGTATCCAACACCAGACATAGAATTTAATGCACTGTAAATTTATAAATATATTACTTGTTGTAATGAAAGGGAAACTCCACTTCAAGTGTAATTAAACCCTCTCCCCAAAAAACCTACCGTATATACTCGAGTATAAGCCGATCGGAATATAAGCCGAGGCACCTAATTTTACCACAAAAAAATGGGAAAACTTATTGACTCGAGAGTCAAGCATATGCCTAGGATGTCCATCTGCATGCCTCACTGTGCCTCACTTTGCCTCACTGTGTCCATGCCTCACTGTGCCTTACTGTGTCCATGCCTCACTGTGTCCATGCCTCACTGTGCCCATGCCTCACTGTGCCCATGCCCCACTGTGTCCATGCCTCACTGTGCCCAATCTCCCTACCTGATCTCCGGCGCTGTGTGACTAGACTGCCGTTTAACATGGGAGTCTACGGAAGGGGTGCCCGGCTTTGAAAAATCAGTTCTCCCCGGCCGTAGGTCCCCTGGACAACACACTTTGCACACTTGTAGAGGAAGAGACTACATGTGTGCCAAGTTTGGAGTCCAGAGGACCTACGGCTGGCCAGTACCGGGTCCCCAAAACACTGGAGAAATTACCGTTTAACATGAGAGTCTAAGGAAGGGGTGCCCGGTTTTGAAAAATTGGTGCTCCCCGGCCATGGGTCCCCTGGACAAAAAACTTTGCACACTTATAGAGGATGAGTGGGACTACATGTGTGCCAAGTTTGGGGTCCAGCAGACCTACGGCTGGCCAGGATCAGATGCTCAAATTTGAAGATGTAAACAGACTCGAGTATAAGCCGAGGGGGGCATTTTCAGCACACAAAAAATGTGCTGAAAGACTCGGCTTATACGGTATCTAACCTACAAGTGTTTATAATGCGCATCCCTAGGCCAAAAAACATATCCTTTTCAACGTACCTTTTGGTCTAACACAGTCTGCGTACAGTGTATTTCAATCTTGCTCCATGTGATTGCTTCCTCCATAGATGTGGGTGTGCATTACTCAATGGCTTGGACAGCCAATGAGCAGTCAGTAGAGCCTTGGAAGATATTGTCAATCACCAGGGCTATGGGTGACGCTGAAGCCTTAAGGAAGCAATCAACGTGTTGCCAGTGCATTGGCACCTACAGTTTGTATTCTTCTTTGCGTCCTATGGGAACATTACTTAAAGAACAGCATAGGAGCTTCCTGTCACCCTAGGAAAGGAATTTAAGAAACTGTCAGGATCACCAGATAGGAAAAAAACAAAAAGAAGAAAAAATAACCAGTGAAAAGTAAGCTACTATTTTAAGTCTTTATGTCTTAATAATTTATATGCACTTTACTCTGTCATGCATGTCAGGGCCCGGACTGGTGGCTAGTGAGGACACAGGAGGTGGATCCTCTGTGCCAGAGAGGCGAAGGCACGGGTCGCACCGGAGGACCGGTTCTAAGCAGCTACCGGTTTTCACCAGAGCCCGCCGCAAGGCGGGATGGACTTGCTGCGGCGGTAGCAACCAGGTCGTGTCCCCCAGTAGCGGCTCGACTTCTCTGGCAGCTGAGATAGGCACGGTACACTGGGACTAGGCAGAGGCAAGGTCAGACGTAGCGGAAGGTCAGGGCAGGCGGCAATGGTACGTACTCAGGGGCAACGGCAGAAGGTCAGATACACTGGAAAGGCAAGTACAAAACGCTTTCTCAGGGCACTAAGGCAACAAGATCCGGCAAGGACAGGAAGGGGGAGTGGGTTTTTAAGTATTTTGAGTGTGACACAGTAATTGGACCAGGCACCAATCAATGGTGCACTGGCCCTTTAAATTTAAGAAGGCCGGCGCGCGCGCGCCCTAGAGAGCAGCGGGACCGCGCGCGCCGGGACGGAGCAGGGGGAGGAGGCCGGTGAGCAGGATGGGATGCGATCTGCGGGCGGACAGGTGCCGCCGCATGGATCGCATCCCCGCCAGCATCAGAGCAGCGCTCACGGTCAGAGGAGCCGACCGGAGCGCTGCAGGGGGACAGACGCCACGGGCGCTCCGGGATGGATGGGACACCCGGAGCGTTCGGCATTACAGTACCCCCCCCTTAGGTCTCCCCCTCTTCTTGGAACCCAAGAATCTTCGGATGAGCTCTTTATCTAAAATGTTGGCCTCAGGTTCCCAGGACCTTTCCTCAGGACCACAGTTCTCCCAATCCACTAAAAAACATTTTTTACCTCGGATGACCTTGGAGGCGAGGATCTCTTTCACCGAGAAGACATCAGAAGAACCAGAGACAGGAGCAGGAACAGTGACCTTAGGGGAAAATCGGTTAAGAATGAGGGGTTTAAGAAGAGAGACACATGAAAAGAGTTGGGAATACGAAGAGAAGGAGGAAGGTGGAGCTTGTAAGAAACAGAATTGATTTGGTTTTTGATTTTAAATGGCCCGAGGTAACAAGGGCCCAGCTTGTAGCTAGGTACCCGAAACCGAACATATTTGGAGGAAAGCCACACTTTGTCACCAGGGGCATAGACAGGAGGGATTCTTCTTTTTTTATCTGCATGTCTCTTCATGCGGGCAGAGGCCAGTGAGAGCGACTTTTGAGTCTCTTTCCAGATAGAGGCAAAGTCCTGAGTTAATTCATCCACGGCCGGAACTCCAGAAGACGTGGGAATGGGGAGGGGGGGCAATGGGTGACGGCCGTAGACCACAAAGAAAGGCGACTTGGAGGAAGATTCAGAGTTCTTAAAATTGTATGAGAATTCTGCCCAGGGCAATAGGTCGACCCAATCGTCTTGACGGGCGGAGACAAAATGTCGTAGGTAGTCGCCAAGGACCTGGTTAACCCTCTCCACCTGTCCATTGGACTGCGGGTGAAAAGCGGAAGAAAAATTCAACTTAATTTTTAGTTGAGTACAGAGAGCTCTCCAAAATTTTGAGATGAATTGAACACCTCTATCCGAGACGATATGTGAGGGCAGCCCATGGAGGCGGAAAATTTGAAGAAAAAAATGCTTCGCCAACTGAGGTGCAGTAGGCAGACCAGGGAGCGGGACAAAATGAGCCATTTTAGAAAAGCGGTCAACGACCACCCAGATGACAGTGTTACTACGAGACAAAGGGAGGTCCGTGATGAAATCCATGGCGATGTGGGACCATGGTTGTTCAGGCACAGGTAGGGGAAGGAGAAGACCTGCAGGCTTCTGGCGAGGAGTCTTGTCACGTGCACAGATAGTGCAGGCCCGTACAAAGTCAGTCACATCTTCCTCCTGGGTAGGCCACCAATAGTGTCTGGCAATCAATTGTATGGATTTTTTGATCCCAGCGTGACCGGCTAGATGGGAGGAATGGCCCCACTTGAGTATCTGAAGCCGAAGGCGTGGAGGAACGAAAGTCTTTCCTGGAGGAATTGGCACGAGAGAAGCGGGAGCAGAGGAAATCAGACACTCAGGGGGTATGATGTGTTGAGGAGGAGTCTCGGTTTCAGAGGTATCGGAGAAACGGGACAAAGCATCAGCCCTGACATTTTTGTCTGCGGGCCGAAAATGGATCTGGAAGTTGAAGCGGGCAAAGAACAATGACCACCTGGCCTGGCGAGGATTTAGGCGCTGAGCGGACTGAAGGTAGGACAAATTTTTATGGTCAGTGTAGATGGAGATAGGGTGAAGGGATCCTTCCAGGAGATGTCTCCACTCTTCTAATGCCAACTTGATGGCCAACAGTTCACGGTCACCTATGGAATAGTTTTTTTCCGGAGGGGAGAAAGTTTTAGAGAAAAAAACACAAGTGACGTTTTTCCCTTTAGCGTTTTTTTGAAGAAGCACAGCTCCGGCTCCTACCGAGGCGGCGTCGACTTCAAGGAAGAACGGCTTTAGAGGATCTGGCCGAGACAGGACAGGTGCAGAGGAGAAGGCGGTCTTAAGGCGAGTAAAGGCTTCCTCCGCTTGAGGCGGCCAGGACCTAGGATTCGCGTCTTTTTTGGTCAGTGCCCCTATAGGAGCAACGATGGTGGAGAAGTGGGGTATGAACTGACGATAGTAGTTGGCGAAACCAAGGAAGCGTTGGATAGCACGAAGTCCAGAGGGGCGTGGCCAACCCAAGACTGCGGAAAGTTTGTCAGGGTCCATTTGAAGACCTTGTCCAGAGACCAGATAACCTAGGAAAGGAAGACTGCTGCGCTCAAAAAGGCATTTTTCAAATTTAGCGTAAAGATGATTTACGCGGAGGCGCTAGAGCACTTGACGGACATGGAGCCGATGTTCCTTAAGGTTGGCAGAGAAGATTAGGATGTCGTCAAGATAGACAACCACACAGGTATACAGTAGGTCCCGGAAGATTTTGTTGACAAAATCTTGAAAGACTGCAGGGGCGTTGCAAAGTCCGAACGGCATGACGAGATATTCAAAGTGACCGTCTCTGGTGTTAAATGCGGTTTTCCATTCATCTCCTTTATGGATTCTGATGAGGTTATAAGCGCCCCTGAGGTCCAATTTAGAAAAAACTTTTGCTCCGCGCAGACGGTCAAAGAGCTCCGAGATGAGAGGCAGAGGGTAGCGGTTTTTAATAGTGATTTTATTGAGACCACGATAGTCTATGCAAGGGCGTAGAGATCCGTCGTCCTTGGCCACGAAGAATAAGCCCGCTCCGGCTGGAGAAGATGATTTCCTAATAAAACCTCTCTTGAGGTTCTCCTGAATGTATTCAGTCATGGCCTTGGTTTCAGGAGAGGAGAGAGGGTAAATTCTGCCACGGGGTGGTGTAGTACCTGGGAGCAAATCAATGGGGCAGTCGTAGGGTCTATGTGGTGGTAAGACCTCCGCCTGTTTTTTGCAAAAGACATCAGAAAAGTCCTGATAGGCCTTTGGAAGGCCAGGCAAAGGAGTAGTGATGGGGACTTGACAGGTCGGTACAGACTTAAGGCAATGCTTGTGACAGGAGTCACCCCAGGATTTGATGTCCCCAGTGGTCCAGTCGAGGGTAGCAGTGTGACGCTGGAGCCAGGGTAGGCCAAGAAGGATGTCAGAAGTACAGTTCAGCAAAACAAAGAATTCAATCTTTTCTTGGTGAAGAACACCAACGGACATGAGCAGGGGTTCGGTGCGGTAACGCACGGTACAATCCAAATTCTCTCCATTTACAGAGGAAATGAAGAAGGGTTTGATGAGACGGGTAACAGGAATGTTGAACCTGTTGATGAAAGAGGCTTCAATAAAGTTTCCTGCAGAACCAGAGTCCAGGAAGGCCACCGCAGGGAAGAGGGAGCCAGCAGAAGGAGAAATCCGCACAGGAATAGTCAGACGTGGAGAGGAAGAATTCACACCCAGTAACGCCTCTCCCACGTTCACTAGGTGCAGGCGTTTCCCTGACGCGGAGGACGAATAGGGCAGTCTTTTAGGAAGTGATCAGAGCTCGCACAATAAAGGCATAAGTTCTCGTTCCTACGGCAAGACCTCTCTTGTAGGGTCAGGTGAGACCGGTCCACTTGCATGGCCTCCTCGGCGGGAGGCACGGTAACAGGATGCATTGGATTCAGAAAGAGAGGAGCCAGGCGCGGATAACGCCTGGTGCGAATGAGATCTTTCTCCTGGCGAAGCTCTTGGCGTCTTTCGACGTAACGCATATCGATGCGGGTAGCTAAATGGATGAGTTCCGTCAAGGAAGAGGGTATCTCTCGTGCGGCCAGACAATCCTTGATGTGGCCGGATAAACCCTTCTTGAAGGTCGCGCAGAGAGCCTCATTATTCCAGGCTAACTCTGAGGCCAGTGTGCGGAACTGTATGGCATATTCGCCCACAGAAGAGTTTCCTTGGACAAGGTTAAGCAGGGCGGTTTCAGCGGATGAGGCTCGGGCTGGTTCCTCAAAAACGCTGCGAACCTCAGCAAAGAAGGACTGAACGGTGGCTGTAGCAGGGTCGTTGCGGTCCCAGAGTGGCGTGGCCCAGGCCAAGGCCTTTCCAGACAACAGAGAGACCACGAATGCCACTTTAGACCGTTCTGTGGAAAACTGGTCAGACATCATCTCAAGATGCAGGGAACATTGGGACAAGAATCCCCGGCACATCCTAGAATCCCCGTCAAATTTCTCCGGAAGAGACAGGCGAATTCTCGAGGTAGTAGCGGCAGCTCGGAGAGGGGAAGATGCTGGAGGCTGCGGCGGCAGAAGCTGCTGGATCATGGCGGTCAACTGCGACAGCTGCTGTCCTTGTTGGGCGATCTGTTGCGACTGCTGGGCAACCACGGTAGTGAGGTCAGCGAGATTTGGCAGCGGTACCTCAGCGGGATCCATGGCCGGATCTACTGTCAGGGCTCGGACTGGCGGCTAGTGAGGACACAGGAGGTGGATCCTCTGTGCCAGAGAGGCAAAGGCACGGGTCGCACTGGAGGACCGGTTCTAAGCAGCTACCGGTTTTCACCAGAGCCCGCCGCAAGGCGGGATGGACTTGCTGCGGCGGTAGCAACCAGGTCATGTCCCCCAGTAGCGGCTCGACTTCTCTGGCAGCTGAGATAGGCACGGTACACTGGGACTAGGCAGAGGCAAGGTCAGACGTAGCGGAAGGTCAGGGCAGGCGGCAATGGTACGTAGTCAGGGGCAACGGCAGAAGGTCAGATACACTGGAAAGGCAAGTACAAAACGCTTTCTCAGGGCACTAAGGCAACAAGATCCGGCAAGGACAGGAAGGGGGAGTGGGTTTTTAAGTGTTTTGAGTGTGACACAGTAATTGGACCAGGCACCAATCAATGGTGCACTGGCCCTTTAAATTTAAGAAGGCCGGCGCGCGCGTGTCCTAGAGAGCAGCGGGACCGCGCGCGCCGGGACGGAGCAGGGGGAGGAGGCCGGTGAGCAGGATGGGATGCGATCCGCGGGCGGACAGGTGCCGCCGCATGGATCGCATCCCCGCCAGCATCAGAGCAGCGCTCACGGTCAGAGGAGCCGACCAGAGCGCTGCAGGGGGACAGACGCCGCGGGCGCCCCGGGATGGATGGGACACCCGGAGCGCTCGGCGTTACAATGCAAGTGTAGCGCTACCCTCCTTAGGGCTGCAGGTTTAAAGTACCATGTTCTATTTCCACTAGTGCAGCAGCCAGGCAAACAGCAACTTTAACCCCTCTGATTTTAGAAAACACAGTCTAGGGCAGGCATGTCCAAAGTCCGGCCCGCGGGCCAATTGCAGCCCGGTTTTGAAAGGCCTGCCTGGTTATCTACACATATATATCTTTTTTGGCCCCGACGATCTCCCAGCACCGGGGCCACAAAAGATATACCATATAGCACACACTTTTGTGCGTGTTATACGCCGATCCCTGCTGCCTGTGGGTGAAGAAATAGCCAGAGTCGAGTATACTGTGTACTCGGCTAGGCTCGGCTCCACTCGCAGTCACGCCCAGTCCCGCCATTGGACGTGTGTTATGTCCATCATAGAAGGGCACACTGGCTGCAGATGGACACTTGGGCACGCTGGCTGCAGATGGACACTTGGGCACGCTGGTTGCAGATGGACACTTGGGCACGCTGGCTGCGGATGGACACTTGGGCACGCTGGCTGCGGATGGGCACTTGGGCACGCTGGCTGCAGATGGACACTTGGGCACACTGGCTTCAGATGGACACTTGGGCACACTGGCTTCAGATGGACACTTGGGCACACTGGCTGCAGATGGACACTTGGGCACACTGGCTGCAGATGGACACTTGGGCACACTGGCTGCAGATGGACACTTGGGCACACTGGCTGCAGATGGACACTTGGGCACACTGGCTGCAGATGGACACTTGGGCACTGCTGATCAATCCTGGCAATGGTGAGTGCATTCCTGGCAATGATAGGTGCTGCATTCCTGGCAATGGTGGGTGCTGCATTCCTAGCAATTGGGGGTCTGCAGATGGGCACTGACCCTTATTTTGCTTCACAGTTCTTTATTTAAAATTAAAAACGTTTTTTTCCTGAAACTTCCCGCTTAAAATGAAGGTGCGTGTTATACGCCAATAAGTACAGTATATCCAAATAATACGCCTGAGCTCATCTCTTCACCACACACAGCCACAAAGGCAAGAGACTTCTTGTTGGGCAGTGTATTAGTGCTCGAACGAACACACTTAGACCGAATTTTAATGGTTCAAAGAATGTCAGGCAAAATGTCAGGCAAAATGGTCGGCCCTCAAGCATGTTCACTTCATCAAATTTGGCCCTCTTTGAAAAAAGTTTGGACACCCCTGGTCTAGGGGGTTGTATTTTTAAAGTTTATTGCAGCAATAGTTTGGTTGGGGTTCAAGGAGCTATGGGATACTCCACATTACTAACAGGATCAATGAGGACACTCCTTCCTTATAGCAGCTCTGCAGAACAGTTACTTACACAGTAGGTCGGCAAGTGGACAGCAATGAAACTACAGCAATATCCCAGGCCAGGCAAGCCTTTCTTTCTATACAGGGGTAGCAAAAGCAACAGACTCTTCCCCTTTAGGTTGGTACTCACAGTGTCCTTCGAGCCTGGCAAGTCACCCTCAGACTCCAACATGCAGGCTCCTCTGTGAAACTCCCAAGGCAGGTCTTTAGTGGCACAACTCTCTGATAACCAATAAGGCTTGTGGCTGGATAGGCCCTCCAGCTGAGCATGGCTGTGACCCTGATAAGCAGGCTGGACCTTCAGCAGGACAGGCAGGAAGGCAGACAGCCCTCCTTGCTGGGAACCTCTCTTTCAGGGAAAGAAAAACCCTTCTCTCTGTGGTTCTATTTATGCACCTTTCACCCACCATCTGGACAAACCTCCCCAGAGATTGGCTGAAACTACATAAATACTCAGGCTTCCAGACACAATCACTACATTGTATATACTGTGACAGCAGGAAGGTAAAGTCACCTGGTTGCATCCAGGGGGGTAGATATATTTCGCCCAGATTCAGGCTTTACGCCGACTTATACAACTAGGTGGAGAGTTGTATAAGCCCAGCTAAGGCTAGTGGGCTCATGGATGACTCATACCTCTAGGGAGAGTGTGGGGCGTCGTACAGACAGGGAGTTGATGAGGCCAGCTGAAGCTTGTCAGCTCATTTAGGCCTCTATAAAAACTCCCAGATTCATTAGGTGTTAGCTCATGCCTGGAACCAGACCTGTGTGGACTGTCTAGGGAGAGTGAACCCCTGTGCGGTGAGAAAAAGCCTGTGTGGCTATTTGTTTGGACTTTTACTAAACCAGGGACTTAGGGACTAGGACAGCACTAGGCTGATCCCAGTTGTTAGTTAGGAAACCTGTATGTTTAGTCAGAGGTCAACTTGACCAGGATTTATTTTGGTTATGTTTCTTTTGCTTTGCTGTGTTTTGTCACTGTAAATAGAAAATAAACCGCACCTTTTTTTTGATTTTGAAAACCACAACCTCCGTTTGCTGGGCCTGTTTTGTGTGGGGAGCCCATCCCGGGGGTCACACACACCCGCTGCCGAGCTAACCCCCTCACAATACTTACTGAGATAATACTGTGACCATTGGTCACAGGTATGAGATCATCGTCCTATGCCCTGCTGACCCCATCCCCTGCTCCACTAACACTGTCCTCTGCCCCGCTGACCCCATCCCCTGCCCCACTGGCCCTGTCCTCTACCCCATTGACCCCATCCTCTGCCATACTGACCCTGTCCTCTGCCCTGTTGACCCTATCCTCTGACCCACTGACCCTGTCCTCTGCCCCGCTGACCCCATCCCCTGACCCCATGCTCTGCCCTACTGACCCCTGTCCTATACCCTGCTGACCCCATACTCTACCCTGCTGACCTCATCCTATGTCCCGTTGAGTCATGACTCAGAATTTGATGAGGAAGCCGCAGCTGAACTGCTGAAGCTTCCTCATCAGACCGTGAGACAAGAACGGTATACCACAGCTGGGATGGGTCAAATTTACATGGGAGGGCACTCGATTTTTGTCTTGCCTAGTTCATCTTCTAAAACATGATATATTTCCTCAAACAACTCCAAGCTTTACATATGAAAAGCACTTTTCACCTCCTTCAACCAGATAAAAACTAAGAGACAAATTTTACAATTGGTTTCTTTGGTTGAAAGAAAAAATTATTTAGAAGAAAATTGCGTACAGCAAACTCACATAAGAACAATGCCAACTTTTATCCATATACTGTATTCCTATTAGAAAATCGGTTGTAAATTAAGCCCACATAGAACACAAGAGATATGAAAAAAAATACAAAATGAAAAGCTATGATGGCTTTTTAGACAGTTATAAAGGTGACCCTTTGTGATAAAGGGTACCTTCTTTCTCATCTTCGAAATTTGGGAGGTAGACGAGAAAGAGGGACACTTTTATCACAAAGTATGTATGCAAAGGACACACGGCTACTAAGCCCCCAGTTGCACAGACCATGAAGACGTAATGCACAAAATGATTGGTTTAACCAGCAAATACCCTTTTTGACCACACTTTTTTCTTTAGGGCCCATTTACACTACATGTAACGGGCTGCCTAGGCTGAATCTACACTTTCCAATAGTTCCAGATCATACCCACACATTGCATTGTATTGATGTGTGCTGGGTGAAAATTGAACATTTGCTGTAACTTGTTACAATGTCTCCTGCTGAACTGCAAAACAGAAATAGAAAATAAAGAATTTTAGATTCTGCTTTAAAAAGAAAAAAGGTTAATCAATGTGTAAAAAAAAAAAAAGCAAGTCAATGCACATAAATGTGCACTAAAGGCACTGCAAATGGTATGAATCCAGCCTGATTATAGCTTTTCAAAATAAAAAAATGAATAATGCAGTTAGTAATGTTGAAAAAAGACACAAGTACCTCTAGTTTAGGGTAGGGTTGCCACCTCATCCCTTTAAACCCGAACACATATTAATTACACAGGTTATGTGGCTGATTAAGGTGGTAATTAAACTCACTTGGTGCCTTATCTGCCTTTAATTATCCTCAGAACACGTGTAATTCATATGTGTTCGGGTTTAAAGGGATGAGGTGGCAACTCTAGTTTAGGGGTCTCCCAGAGAGTGACATATCCTCCGACTTAGTGGATAGACTGAGGATTTGGATCAGTTGGTCTCCACTCCCCCCAAACATTCAGTACAGGGCTCTGATGGAGACCCTAATGAGGTTTCTGATATAAGGGGGGGGGGCACTAATGAGGACCCTATGTATGGGGGGACTCTGATATGAAAGAGGGGCTATGATGTCATGTCAGCTTCAGATGTTAAAGAGAGGCACCTATGTAAAAAGGGGGGCTTCTGGTATGACAGGAGGTTTCTGATGTGAAGTTTTATATATTGGAGTGTTTGAACAAGGGATTGTGGAAAAAATTGACTTTTTAGGCACACGTAAATATGAAAATATTAAAGTTTTAATAGTACATCTGAATACATAGCATCAAATTGATTTGCATCAATGAAATGATTACAAAGAAAATAATGACATGTAAAAAATATATATAATAATAGCAACAAATTGTGTAGACGCTTCCAAGGTAATACCACACATAGTGGAGATGGCTCCTTGGATTGGGGTCCAAAAGATGTTGATACACATTAAAAATTGAGCTCTACATGTTTCGCGATTATGTTTTATTGCTTTCTCAGGAGCTTCTAGATTATAAAGAGAGTATATTTAGTAATTTGAATACAAAAAACGTTTTATCATTACAAACAATCTCAATGTTCAGAATAAGCTGATGAGAAACTCACCACTAAATGTAGTACAGATAACGAGTACAATTGGATTGTCAAAAACCTTTCAAGATTCTGCGGTTTCGCCACAGTAAAGGAGGGCAGCCTCAAGCTCGAAAGGGCCAACCCCCTAGGGGAACAGAATGGTATGCACCACCACCTAGTATATATTGGAGTGTGTTTGTTCATTCACTTAAATTGTATTCATTCATTTATTTATATAATATTGAAAACAATTCCTTCCTAATTCCCCCAAAGGCAATCAAATATTCAGTTGATCTATATTCTATGGTGTTACTACTTATACATGTTAATATCCAGCTATATCTTGAGCATTTAGGAATTCATCCAGCTATTTTTTAAAGCAATCTAGGCCCAGCGGGAGTCTATTCCACATTTTCACAGCTCTAGTCTTAAGCCCTGTACACACAATCAGATTTCCTATGGATTTTAAACCGATGGATTTTTCCATCGGAAATCTGATGAAGCTGACTTCCATCAGTCTTGGCTACACACCATCAGTCAAAAAACCGATCGTCCCAAACGCCGTGACGTAAAACACTCAGACGAGCCAAGAAAAATTTAAGTTCTATGCTTCTGAGCATGCATTGACTTGATTCTGAGCATGCGTGGGTTTTTTATCCGATGGAGTTCCCCACAGACGATAGTAATTTGCTATTGGTTTTTTTTCCATCGGATAAATTTAAAACATGTTCTATTTTTTAACACCGATGGAAAAAAGACCGATGGGGCCCATACACGATCGGTTTGTCCGATGAAAAAAGTACATCGGACTGTTTTCATCTGTAAAACCGATCGTGTGTACAGGGCTTTACTGTGAAGAAACCTTTCCGTATTTGAAGGGTATATCTCTTTTCCTCCAGATTTTTGTCCTCTGTAATGACCTGAAAGAGAAATAACTCTACATCAAGTTCACTATATGTACCACTTACATAATATACATTATGATCTTTTCCCCCTTTAATCTCCTCTTCTCAAGAGTGAATAAATTAATTTCCTCTAATCTTTCCTCATAGCTGAGCTCCTCCATGCCTCTTATCAGTTTGGTTGCCTTTCTCTGCACTTTCTCCAGTTCCCTGATATCCTTTTTGAGAACTGGTGCCCAAAACTGAACTGCATATTCCAGATGAGGTCTTACTAATGATTTGTACAGGGGCAAAATGATCTCTCTCTCTGTGGAGTCCATACCTCTTTTAATACAAGAAAGTATTTTGCTTTGATTTAAACTAATAAGGTGAACAGCAGAGTGGCCTTGATGGTCTTATACTTACTGTTTTACAGCAGCCCAGAAGAGAGATTGTTCCATAAAAGAACAGAACTAAAGTTAGGAATTATTGTGTGCTGTTTAATATGTTGCTTTACATGGTAAACATATTTTGGTTAAAACAGACACACAAATATGTTTAATGAACTTTGTACTATGTCTATATATTGTTTTTATATTTTTTATATTGCAAAAATTGCTGTGTATGTAATGCCACCTACAGCCAGATTTGGAATTTATTTCCAATGTAAAATCTAGTAAAACCTATGCTGCCAATAGCAGGTAGTTGAACTTTCTGTGAGATGTTCACACATTTATGGTGTTATTTTCTACCCTCCTAAAAATAACCACAATTTTGTAACATAAAAGAAGGTTTTCTCACCTCTATATAGTCAATGTAGACCTGTAACACAAGTGAAAGTAGGATGAATTAAAGCGGTGTTCCGCCCAAAAATTAAAAAAATTAAAACCAGCAGCTACACATACTGCAGCTGCTGGCTTTTAATAAATGGACACTTGGACCCCTTTCACACTGGGGCGGTTTGCAGGCGCTATTGCGCTAAAAATAGCGCCTGCAAACCGACCTGAAACAGCGGCTGCTGTTTCTCCAGTGTGAAAGCCTGAGGGCTTTCACACTGGAGCGGTGCGCTAGCAGGACCGCTCCAAAAGTCCTGCTAGCCTCATCTTTGGAGCGGTGAAGGAGCGGTGTGTTTACCGCTCCTCCACCGCTCCTGCCCATTGAAAGCAATGAGACACTGCGACTATACTGCCCGCAATGCGCCTCTGCAGAGGCGCATTGCGGGCGGTATTAACCCTTTTTCGGCCGCTAGCGGGGGTTGAAACCACACCGCTAGCGGCCGAATACCGCCGCAATTCCGACGGTAAAGTGCCGTTAAAAATAGTGGCGCTTTAACACCACTGCACCTCCCGCCCCAGTGTGAAAGGGGCCTTACCTGTCCTGGAGTCCAGTGATGTCGGCACCCGCAGCTGATGTTTGCATCAGCTGTTGGGTGCTGCCGCCGACATTGCGTATAAGGGTACCCGGCAGTGTGGCCTTTCGGCTTCACGCCGAGAACCCTACTGCACATGCGCTAGGCCCGCTCCTCTCTCCTACTGGCCCGGTGTCCGGGAGAGGAGGAGGGAGCCCCGCGCTGACGCCAATTGTGGCACCGGAGGGGGGGAGGAATCCGATGAGCGAAAGTTCCATTTTTGGGTGGAACTCCGCTTTAGGTTGTTCAGTAGCAAAATAGGAGTTTCCCTACCTATGAAAAAAATCACATTATTTAATAATTAGGGATGAGTGAATCTGCTTGTGTTCCTTTCATTGAAGTCTATGGGGGTGGGGGGGACCATATACGAAATCCTAAGCTACTAGTCAATGCACAGGGGTCCGGATTGTGGGTGGACGCCTATGGACACATTCCCAGAACTGGACGATTGTGCTGTAGCTGTCTTTTGGCTATAGCGCAGTCTGGAAGTAGTAAATACTTAAAGGGGTTGTAAAGGTTGTTTTTTTATTTTCTAAATAGGTTCCTTTAAGCCAGTGCATTGTTGGTTCACTTACCTTTTCCTTAGATTTCCCTTCTAAATGTTTTTTTTCTTTGTCTGAATTTCTAAGGGAAATCGAAGGAAAAGGTAATTGTCAGGGAGAAAAGCGGACCTTTACACTGAAAGATAATGTTGCTCCCATTAAACCCTCTCCCCACACTGCAACATAAAAATGTCCCCCTTTTTTGGTGTGCCTACCTTTTTCCTAAATGTATCCATGTTCAAGTCCCCCTCTCCTGTCCTTTAGTTGGTGAGACTGATGTTCTCTACTCCTGGTACATCGGCTTCCATACAGTGAACAGGGGAGGAGTGCAGGGCTGACAGCTTGTCAACAGGGGGCCTGCTGCCTGAACCTGAAACGGACAACCACCTCCTGATGATATCAGGAAAAAGATGGCAGCAAGGGACCTGACGCGTGGCAGAACACTGCTGGATTTGCAGGGCAGGTAAATATGTGACTTATGGAAAGCCAGCATTATGGGAGAATTTTTTTTTCTTACATTTGGGGTAGAAGTTTCTCCCTAAGAAGCCCCTTCTTTTGCTTGATCACCACCTAGTGGCGAAGAGGTGTTACACCATAACCACAAAGGGGTTGTTTTACCCAAGAAAGTTTTCACTTGTCCTAGTAAATGAGGTGAGGCTTTACTGACTTCCATCATTCATTCATGTGCAAGCAAAAAAAAAAAAGTTTTTCCCCCGTGCATATGATTCGGCATTCTTTGCAAAGTGAAATTTCACAATATTCACTAACCTAAGGGAAAATTATTTTGCAAAGCGAACCACCTATTTCTATTTAGTAAATTAACCCCATACTGTAGAAATAGCGTAGTAGGTGTCATTAGCGTCTTGACCATAAAGACCTATCCTGGGAAACTACAAACTATTTACAGTTGTGCTCATAAGTTTACATACCCTGGCAGAATTTATGATTTCTTGGACATTTTTCTGAGAATATGAATGATAACACAAAAACTTTTTTCACTCATGGTTAGTGTTTGGGTGAAACCATTTATTATCAATCAACTGTGTTTACTCTTTTAAAATCATAATAGCAACAGAAACTACCCAAATGACCCTGATCAAAAGTTTACATACCCTGGTGATTTTGGCCTGATAACATGCACACAAGTTGACACAAAAGGGTTTGAATGGCTATTAAAGGTAACCATCCTCACCTGTGATCAGTTTGCTTGTAATTAGTGTGTGTTTAAGGCCTGGTTCACACTGGGGCGACAAACGCTCCGACATTGGGAGCTCATGTCGCATGACGTGTGAAAATCAATGTTTCCCTATGGGAGCCGTCTTAACTGGTCCGACACATGTCGGTCCGACTTTGAGAATGCTCCCTGTACTACTTTGGTCCGACTTTGATCCGACTTCAGCCCATTGACTATCATTGAAGTCGGATCAAAGTCGGACCGCAGTCTTGTATGATCCGACTTTGGCATGCGACTTGTGCTGTACTGCTCTTGAGGGGGAACTCCAGGCCAAATTTTTAATAAAAAACCGGCATGGGTTCCCCCTCCAGAGGCATACCAGGCCCTTGGGTCTGGTCTGCATTTGAAGGGGCGCCCCTACGCCGAAAAAACGGCGTGGGGTCCCCCCAAAATCCAAACCAGACCCTTATCTGAGCACGCAAACTGGCCGGCCGCAGGGGAAGAGGGGGGGATGAGAGAGCGGCCCCCCTCCCTCCTGAACCGTACCAGACCGCATGCCCTCAACATGGGGGGTTTGGTGCTCTGGGGCAGGGGGGGCGACCTGCGGCCCCCCCACCCCAAAGCACCCTGCCCCCATGTTGATTAAAAACCACACAGTTTTTTAAAGTATTTTATTGCACAGCAAGACCGGGCCTCTGCTAGCAAAAGAGCTAAAAAGAAGTTAGCGGAGGCCCGGCAGAAGAAAGAACCGGAGAGCGCGGCGACGACACCGGAGACCCCCGAAGTCGGAAGAAGACCCCCGGAGCGGTGCAATAAAATACTTTAAAAAGCTGTGTTTTTTTTATTGCAATTTTTTTCCACCAGGTGAATGGGTAGGTGTACGATGTACCCCATACTCATTCACATAGGGTGGGGGGGCCGGGATCCGGGGGCCCCCTTATTGAAGGGGGCTCCCGGATTCCAATAAGCCCCCCGCCCGCAGACCCCGACAACCAACGGCCAGGGTTGTCGGGAAGAGGCCCTGTCCTCATCAACATGGGGGCAGGGTGCTCTGGGGTGGGGGGGGCCGTAGGTCACCCCCCTGCCCCAGAGCACCAAACCCCCCATGTTGAGGGCATGCGGCCTGGTACGGTTCAGGAGGGAGGGGGGGCCGCTCTCTCGTCCCCCCCTCTTCCCCTGCGGCCTGCCAGGTTGCGTGCTCGGATAAGGGTCTGGTTTGGATTTTGGGGGGACCCCCATGCCGTTTTTTCGGCGTAGGGGCGCCCCTTCAAATCCAGACCAGACCCAAGGGCCTGGTATGCCTCTGGAGGGGGAACCCATGCCGGTTTTTTATTTAAAATTTGGCCTGGAGTTCCCCCTCAAGATTTATACCAAACACAGTGCCTGATATTGGCGGGGATCCAAGTCGGATCCCCGTTCATTGAAAGTCGGACATATGTCGGCTTCATGTCGCAGGGCAAAGTCGGATCCAAAGTAGGACAGATGTCGTGTCACACTAGTGTGAACCCAGCCTAAAAGGCCAATGAGTTTCTGGGCTCCTGACAGATCCTTGCATCTTTCATCCAGTGCTGCACTGACGTTTCTGGATTCAGAGTCATGGGGAAAGCAAAAGAATTGTCAAAGGATCTGGGGGAAAAGGTAGTTGAACTGTATAAAACTGGAAAGGGATACAGTGGTGTATTTAGGTTTTGTGCTGCCCTAGGCCTGACGAAACTCGCGCACCCCCTACTTTATATATGACGCACCCCTTTCTGTCAAGACTACACCCCTTCCATTTTAAGACCCGCCCTGTCATTTTCATGGGAGGAGGACAGAGGGACAGGGTGGGATGAGGACAGAGGGACAGGGTGGGATGAGGACAGGGGGACAGGGTGGGATGAGGACAGGGTGACAAGGTGGGATGGGGACAGGGTGACAAGGTGGGATGAGGACAGGGGGACAGGGTGGGATGAGGACAGGGGGACAGGGTGGGATGAGGACAGGGGGACAGGGTGGGATGAGGACAGGGGGACAGGGTGGGATGGGGACAGAGGGACAGGGTGGGATGAGGAAAGGGGGACAGGGTGGGATGAGGACAGGGTGGGATGAGGACAGGGGAACAGGGTGGGATGAGGACAGGGGAACAGGGTGGCATGAGGACAGGGGGACAGGGTGGGATGGGGACAGAGGGACAGGGTGGGATGAGGAAAGGGGGACAGGTTGGGATGAGGAAAGGGGGACAGGGTGAGATGAGGACAGAGGGACAGGGTGAGATGAGGACAGAGGGACAGGGTGAGATGAGGACAGAGGGACAGGGTGGGATGAGGACAGGGTGGGATGAGGAAAGGGGGACAGGGTGGGATGAGGACAGGGGAACAGGGTGGGATGGGGACAGAGGGACAGGGTGGGATGGGGACAGGGTGGGATGAGGACAGGGGAAGAGGGTGGGATGAGGACAGGAGAACAGGGTGGCATGAGGACAGAGGGACAGGGTGGGATGGGGACAGAGGGACAGGGTGGGATGAGGACAGAGGGACAGGGTGGGATGAGGACAGAGGGACAGGGTGGGATGAGGACAGAGGGACAGGGTGGGATGAGGAAAGGGGGGACAGGGTGGGATGAGGAAAGGGGGGACAGGGTGGGATGAGGAAAGGGGAGACAGGGTGGGATGAGGACAGGGGGACAGGGTGAGATGAGGAAAGGGGGGACAGGGTGAGATGAGGAAAGGGGGGACAGGGTGGGATGAGGACAGGGGGACAGGGTGGGATGAGGACAGGGGGACAGGGTGGGATGAGGACAGGGGGACAGGGTGGGATGGGGACAGAGGGACAGGGTGGGATGAGGACAGAGGGACGGGGTGGGATGAGGACAGAGGGACAGGGTGGGATGAGGACAGAGGGACAGGGTGGGATGAGGACAGGGGAACAGGGTGGGATGAGGACAGGGGGACAGGGTGGGATTAGGACAGGGGGACAGGGTGGGATGAGGACAGGGGGACAGGGTGGGATGAGGACAGGGGGACAGGGTGGGATGAGGAAAGCTTTTTAGCCGCTCCCCGCAAAGTGCCGCCCTAGGCCTAATACAGCACTGAAGGGATATAAAAAAAATATACAAAAGGAATTGAGAATGCCAATCAGCAGTGCTTAAACTCTAATCAAGAAGTAGAAAATGAGGGGTTCTGTTGAAACCAAACCACGGTCAGGTAGACCAACTACAATTTCAGCCACAACTGCCTTCACTACAGGTGAAATACAGGACTCTCTGAAAACATGTGGTGTGGCTGTTTCAAGATGCACAATAAGGAGGCACTTGAAGAAAGATGGGCTGCATGGTCGAGTCACTAGAAGAAAGCCATTACTATGCAAATACCACAAAGTATCCCACTTACAATACGCCAAACAGCACAGAGACAAGCCTCAAACCTTCTGGCACAAAGTCATTTGGAGTGATGAGACCAAAATTTAGCTTTTTGGTCACAACCATAAACACTTCATTTGGAGAGGAGTCAACAAGGCCTATGATGAAAGGTACACCATTCCTACTGTGAAACACGGAGGTGGATCGCTGATGTTTTGGGGATGTGTGAGCTACAAAGGCACAGGAAATTTGGTCAAAATGGATGGCAAGATGAATGCAGTATGTTATCAAAAAATACTGGAGGAACATTTGCATTCATCAGCCAGGAAGCTGCGTCGTACTTGGACATTCCAACATGATAATGATCCAAAACACAAGGCCAAGTCGACCTGTCATTGGCTACAGCAGAATAAAGTGAAGGTTATGGAGTGGCCATCTCAGTCTCCTGACCTCAATATCATTGAGCCACACTGGGGAGATCTCAAACTTGCAGTTCATGCAAGACAGCCCAAGAATTTACAGGAACTGGAGGCTTTTTGCCAGGAGGAATGGGCAGCTTTACCATCTGACAAGATAAAGAGCCTCATCCACAAATACCACAAAAGACTAGACATGTGCATTTCGTTTCGTTCCGAATCGAAATTCGGACGAATTTTTCATTATTCGGACATTCGGATGCATCCGAATTACCGAATTACAATACTAACGAATTTAACCGAATCCGAATTTTTTCGAATCTAAAAATATTTTTGACCCGAATTTGGGTCCATGTATCTCGGGGTTCCTTGGTGATAGAAACCCCAAATTTGGAGATGTTGTAGGGCTAGTTCTTCTGTGTTTGCATACTAAATTTGGTGTTTCTATCACTAAGTGACCCCGAGATACGTGGACCCAAAGTCGGGTCGCAAAATGTCAAGCACTTTACTGGAGCAGAGAATGACATTTTGCGACCCGATTTTGGGGCCACATATCTCGGGGCCACTTGTAGCTAGAAACCCCAAATTTGGTATGCAAACACAGTAGAACTAGCACTACAACATCTCCAAATTTTGGGTTTCTATCACCAAGTAACCCCAAAATACATGGACCCAAAGTCGGGTCGCAAAATATTTTCGAATCCGGTTGAAATAGTATCAACATGATTCGAAATTATTTCAACTGCATTTGAAACTATTTCAACCGGATTCGAAAATATTTTGTGACCCGAATTTGGGTCCATGTATCTCGGGGTTACTTGGTGATAGAAACCCCAAATTTGGGGTTATTGTTTTTCTAGTCTATTTTCTATTTTATTATAATCTTTTCTATCCAAAGTTAAAATTAATTAATTAATTAAAAAATTTGAATTCATACTATTCGAAATTCAAATTTATTCTATTCGAAATTCGAATTTCAGAAGATGGTTGTATATTCTTTCTATTTTATTCTTCTAAATTATATTTTTTTTCTATTCTGTTCTAATCTTTTCTATTTGAATTATACATTTTGGAAGAAGGTTATTTACTTACTTATATACATCTGTCACATAAAAAAAAAGATGTGAAATGGCTGTCACGGATGTCGATCGCAAGGCAAGTACATATGCTGTATGTCATTGTCCACTTACCACAACACCTGCCATGAGTGCCACGTGACCAAGTTGTGGATTGTCCACTTGCCATGTCACCTGCCACAAGTTATGGGGTTCCTAGCACCAAGTGACCCCCAGATAGGGGCGATCTGTCAAGTGCTTTTCTGCAGCAGAGAATTAAATTTTGTGACCCGACTTTGAGGCCACGTATCTCGGGGCCACTTATAGCTAGAAATCCCAAAATATTTGGTATGTAAACACATTACAACTGGCACTACAATAACCCCAAATTTGGGGTTTCTATCACCAAGTAACCCCGTTGTAATGCTAGTTCTACTGTGTTTGCATACCAAATTTGGGGTTTCTAGCTATAAGTGGCCCCGAGATACGTGGCCCCAAAGTCGGGTCACAAAATGTCATTCTCTGCTGCAGAAAAGTACTTGAAATATCGCCCATATCTGGGGGTCACTTGGTGCCAGGAGCCCCATAACTTGTGGCAGGTGACGTGGCAAGTAGACAATCCACAACTAGGTCACGTGGCAGGTCACGTGGCACTCGTGGCCGTTCACGTGGCACTCGTGGCAGGTCACGTGGCACTCGTGGCCGGTGTCGTGGCACTCGTGGCCGGTGTCGTGGCACTCATGGCAGGTGTTGTGGTAAGTGGACAATGACATACAGCATATGTACTTGCCTTGCGATCGACATCCGTGACAGCCATTTCACATCTTTTTTTTTATGTGACAGATGTATATAAGTAAGTAAATAACCTTCTTCCAAAATTTATAATTCAAATAGAAAAGATTAGAACAGAATAGAAAAAAAATATAATTTAGAAGAATAAAATAGAAAGAATATACAACCATCTTCTGAAATTCGAATTTCGAATAGAATAAATTTGAATTTCGAATAGTATGAATTCAAATTTTTTAATTAATTAATTAATTTTAACTTTGGATAGAAAAGATTATAATAAAATAGAAAATAGACTAGAAAAACAATAACCCCAAATTTGGGGTTTCTATCACCAAGTAACCCCGAGATACATGGACCCAAATTCGGGTCACAAAATATTTTCGAATCCGGTTGAAATAGTTTCAAATGCAGTTGAAATAATTTCGAATCATGTTGATACTATTTCAACCGGATTCGAAAATATTTTGCGACCCGACTTTGGGTCCATGTATTTTGGGGTTACTTGGTGATAGAAACCCAACATTTGGAGATGTTGTAGTGCTAGTTCTACTGTGTTTGCATACCAAATTTGGGGTTTCTAGCTACAAGTGGCCCCGAGATATGTGGCCCCAAAATCGGGTCGCAAAATGTCATTCTCTGCTCCAGTAAAGTGCTTGACATTTTGCGACCCGACTTTGGGTCCACATATCTCGGGGCCACTTGTAGCTAGAAACCCCAAATTTGGTATGCAAACACAGTAGAACTAGCACTATAACATCTCCAAATTTGGGGTTTCTATTACTAAGTGACCCTGAGATACGTGGACCCAAAGTCGGGTCGCAAAATATTTTCGAATCCGGTTGAAATAGTTTCAAATGCGGTTGAAATAATTTCGAATCATGTTGAAATAATTTCGAATCCAGTAGAAATATTTTCGAATTCGGTTGAAATATTTTCAAATGCGACTGATTTTCGAATTCGGTCGAAAACAAAACGAAATCCGAAAACGAATTTAACAAATTTAACGAATCTAACTAAACAAAATTAATTAATTAACGAATTAAAACGAAACGAAACGAATTTTTTCCTTTTGCACATGTCTACAAAAGACTTCAAGCTGTCATTGATGTTAAAGCGGAGGTTCCGCGGTCCATACTTTTTTATTTTTTTGTGCATTCAATGTGACTAATGATGACTGTAATGTACTCACTTGTCCAGCGCTACAAAACATCCCCCGTCCGTTTTCGTAAGAAATAAACACTTATATAATCGTTTCCTGGTTTTTCCATTTTGCTTGTGGGCATCTTGAAGCCCACAAGCATAGACTTCCGGGTAGCGGGATTACGCTGGACGGTGTCTCCTGGGAAGCATGACACTTTGCTCCCAGGAGACATTGCGCCGACATCCCAGGACACTTAGCGCCGCCGGGCAAAGCAAAAGACCCGCCTACTCCAGAGGGAGGAAAAGCAGGAAGTAAAAAAGAGAATTCAGAAGATTTTCTTCATTTACAGCGTCCAGAACTTAAAAAGGTTAGTGACATGTTATTGTGCATAGTGCTAGGATATTAGGAATACAAAGTGTAAATTTAGGGTGAAACTCTGCTTTAAAGGGCAATACACGGTATTAAGAACTGGGGTATGTAAACTTTTGATCAGGGTCAATTGGGTAGTTTCTGTTATCATTATAATTTAAAAAGAGTAAACACAGTTGAATGATAATAAATGGCTTCCGGCAAACACTAACCATGAGTGAAAGAAAAGTTTTGGTGTTAACATTCATATTCTCTGAAAAATGGCCAAGAAATCATAAATTCTGCCAGGGTATGTAAACTTATGTGCACAACTGTATATACTAAAGGAGAACAAAACTCCATAGGTCATCACAGGTTCAACTGAACACATGCTAAGGTGACCATAAACTGTTTAAACAGATCAGTTCCCACTACTGGCATAGAAAAAAAGCCCATCAGGGTTGTCTCTTTGTAGAAATTTACTCCATCCCAAAATGAACTTCTCTCCAGCAGGGAAAAGTCTCTTACAAATCACTAGCAATATCTTGGGTCCAGTAGCTTAACTGGCTTCCCTTTAATATCCAGTGTGGTAATGTGCAGTAATCACTGTGGACTGCCTTTAATCACGATCCATAAAGATGTGCCAACCATAACCACAGGTCTTTAGGCAGCTGAAATACCATACACAGAGGGCAAGTCCATTGACGAATAAGGTTTTGGCACTCCCAAATATTCCCAAATGGCATTAGCATGCCACTCAGCTCTGAGAAGTTCAATCTTGTCCATGGGTTTCTCAGGAATATTGTAGTCTGTATTCTTGTGCATCTTTCTTATTGACTATCTGCTGCAGACCCAATAGTTTAGCTATCTCTTTAGGATTCCCACACCAAGAGAGAACATAAGTCATGACTTCTTCACAATAAAACATGACAGCCATTACTTGGGCTTCAGCACAGTTTGCAGTCTGTGGAGGCACAACAACACTAGAATGCTTACTAGTCAAATCTTCCATCTTTACCCCCTCTTGTTTTTTCTCCAGCTTTAAAGCAGCTGGCACTGGTACAGACAGAGTTATGCCCCATACACACGATCATTTTTCATGCCGTTAAAAATGCCATTAAAAAAAATGGCCATTAAAAATGATCGTGTGTATGCTCCAGAGCATTTTTAACGACGTGAAAAACGGGCATTAAAAATTTCGAACATGCTCTCTTTTTTCACGTCGTTTTTCATGTCGTTTTTTTTTAACGACGTGAAAAACGATAGTGTGTATGCTTTAACGACGTGAAAAAAAATGCGCATGCTCAGAATCAAGTATGAGACGGGAGCGCTCGTTCTGGTAAAACTAGCGTTCGTAATGGAGATAGCACATTCGTCACGCTGTAACGGACTGAAAAGCACAAGACTGAAAAGAGCGAATCGTCTCTCAACAAACTTTACTAACATGAAGGGTGGCGCCATTCGAACGGAACTTCCCCTTTATAGTGCCGTCGTACGTGGTGTACGTCACTGCGCTTTTCTTGAACATTTTTTAAAATGATGGTGTGTACGCAAGACAGGCTTGAGAGGAAACAAGAAAAAAAATGACAAGAAAAACGTCAGTTTTAAAAATGACATTAAAAATGATCGTGTGTATGGGGCATTAGAGCACAGGAAAAAGTAGCCCTAGCTCAGGCTGATTACAGCCTAGATGCACAGCAAACACAGAAATACTAGTAAACACTCAAGCTTAGGGCACCCCTTTTCACCAACCAGTGCTGGGACAAGGCCATTTGGTGGCGGTGCCCAGGGCGAAGATGGAAAAATGCGCCCTCCCCCCCATTTTTAAGAAAGAATCAATGTCGTTTCAAAACAAGAATATACTTAAAACAATACAAATTCAATTAGGTTTAATGCAATAGAAACAGAGTTCACTCACACATATCACCCCACACAGTATTGCCCCTTTACATATCATCCCACACAGTATTGCCCCTTCACATATCACCCCACACAGTATTGGCCCTTTACATATCACCCCACACAGTATTGCCCCTTCACATATCACCCCACACAGTATTGCCCCTTCACATATCACCCCACACAGTATTGCCCCCCTTCACATATCACCCCACACAGTATTGCCCCTTCACATATCACCCCACACAGTATTGCCCCTTCACATATCACCCCACACAGTATTGCCCCCCTTCACATATCACTCCACACAGTATTGCCCCCTTCACATATCACCCCACACAGTATTGCCCCCTTCACATTTCGCCCCACACAGTATTGCCCCTTCACATATCACCCCCACACAGTATTGCCCCTTCACATATCACCCCACACAGTATTGCCCCTTCACATATCATCCCACACAGTATTGCCCCTTCACATATCACCCCACACAGTATTGCCCCTTCACATATCACTCCACACAGTATTGCCCCTTCACATATCACCCCCACACAGTATTGCCCCTTTACATATCATCCCACACAGTATTGCCCCTTCACATATCACCCCCACACAGTATTGCCCCTTCACATATCACCCCCACACAGTATTGCCCCTTCACATATCACCCCACACAGTATTGCCCCCTTCACATATCACTCCACACAGTATTGCCCCTTTACATATCACCCCACACAGTATTGCCCCTTTACATATCACCCCACACAGTATTGCCCCTTCACATATCACCCCACACAGTATTGCCCCTTTACATATCACCCCACACATTATTGCCCCTTCACATATCACCCCCACACAGTATTGTCCCTTTACATATCCCCCCACACAGTATTGCCCCTTCACATATCCCCCCACACATTATTGCTCCCTTCACACGACCCCTCCACACAGCACTGCCCCCATTCCCCCGCTTCCCATCCTTCACAGTTCCATATATATTCCTCCATTCACTCTCCTACACTACACTTCACTCTACACTACACTTATACTGACACCAACCTTTCTTTTATCTATACTAACTCGCTTGTCTTATCTCTGGCTGGCTGCTCCCTCTCTCCCCAGACCGGATCCACTCCCTTACCTGCAGCTTGTAGCTTCCATCAGTCCGGAGGAGAGGGGGAGCCTGGAGGAGGTGAAGATAGCAGCAGTGGTCACATCGAGGTGGAGGTGGAGGCAGAGGCGGGACACCAGGAGCAACCGTGATCGCGGATAGGCCAGGCCCGCCACCATCGCGGATAGGCCAGCCTCGCCATTATCGCGGATAGGCCAGCCCCGCCGCGATCACGGATAGGCCAACCGCATGACACCATTCGTCGAATCACAGGGTGCCAGCCGCTCAGGGGCACAGGAAGTAAACATTAGGGGGACACACACTGCCTGGCGCCCCCCTTTCTACAATAAATTGCTCCACCCAGGGCATCCGCCCCTTCTGCCCACCCCTTGTACCGGCCCTGTCACCAACCTCTTGTGACCAAGTCACAGTCATTCACACTTTTCCTCAATACTCTCTTCTGATACAACTACAAGAAGGTTTTATACCTAGCTACATTTCCGAATGGAAAAATTATCTAGGTCAAGTGGTCTCCAAACTGCGTCCTTTTGCTTGAGTTTATCCTGCCCTGGGAGCACTATTCTTCCCACTGATAAGAGGTAATATTCCTCCCACTGAGACCAACAATGGGACCCTATTTCTTCCATTGACATCAAAGATGGGGCAAAATTCCTCCCACTTATATAAATGATGGAACATTATTTCTGTTACTGAAACCAAGGATGGGGCTTCCTCCCATTAAAACCAACAATGTAGCTCTATTCCTTCCACTGACAACAACAATGTGGCACTATTCCTTCTTCTACAGACAATGTAGTTTTGTAATGTATTTTTTTTTTTATTCGTACTGACCGTAAGCCTGATATATTGTTTACTGCCACTAACCCTGGGACATTTTCTAATCCCTAACTCTGCCCCCCCCCCTAAAATTTAATGGACAGTAAACTGGCCCTTTGTTTTGAAAATTTGTAGATCCCTGTAGGTGGCCAAAATTATTTTATTCTCTAGGTCAGCCTTTATCAACCTTTTTACCCCATAGGAACCCCTAAAAAAAAAAATTCAGGTCTCGGGGAGCCCTTACCCAAACCACTTCATTTATGGGTCTATTGCAAAAATGTCCCTTGCATCAGTGGTCATTAGAAAGAATGCAACCCCTAGAGCCCATTCACACAGGGGCGACTTTGGATCCGACTTGAAGTCGCCTCAAGTCGCGCGGCATGAGAAAATCAATGTAAGTGAATGAGAGCCGTCTTAATGCACACTACTGAAGTCGCTCCGACTTCAGAAAAGGTTCCTGTACTACTTCAATCCGACTTCTAGGCGACTTGTAGGCAACTTGCACCCATAGATTTCAATGGAAGTTGCCTCCAGGTCAGATCCCCTGTCTTAACTGAAGCAACTTTTCAGGAAGTAAAAATAGTTTTCCAGGCAAACCCCTCCCACAGAGCTGATTATTGTTTGATTGGCCACTGGAAAGTAGCCTGTCCTGGAGGCAACTTGAAGTTGCCTTGTAAGTTGCCTGGAGTCGCACTGTGATTCATATGCAAGTCGTGTCCAAGTTGCCTCCCAAAGTCGCGCTGGAAGTTGTGTTGCCCCTGTGTGAACTGGCTCTTAGAGTGGCGGTCAGAATGCCATCTTTATGGACAACTAAAAAGATAACTGGTGTCATGTTACTGGCTTTGCCAAGTTGCATTGGTCCTAGAACCATGCAGGCAGCATCAAAAGGGAGGTCAGAGTCCCACAGGTCAAGGAACCCCTAGCAACCTCTGGAGGAATTCTAGGGTTCCACAGAACCTTGGTTGAGAATGGCTGCTCTAGATCAATGGTCTCCAAACTTTCTAAACAAAGCACCAGTCCTTCAGACTTTAGAGGGGCTGGACTGTGGCCAATGGGTGAAGAAAATGTCCTGGCATCAATGGAATTAAACAATGCCCCATGATTGGTACTAGAGGAAGTAATAGTGCCCCAATCCTTGGTATCAATGGGAGGAATGGTGTCCCACTGTTGGTGTCAGTGGCAGGCATAGTGCCCCATCATTGGTGTCAGTGGGAGGAATAGTGCCCCGTCATTGGTGTCAGTGGGAGGAATAGTGCCCGATCATAGGTGTCAGTGGAAGAAATAGTGCCCCATCATTGTTGTTAGTCGGAGGAATAGTGCCCTATCATTGGTGTCAGTGAAAGCAATAGTGCCCCATCATTGGTGTCAGTGACAGGAATAGTGCCCCATCGTTGGTGTCAGTGGGAGGAATAGTGCTCCATCATTGGTGTCAGTGGGAGGAATAGCGCTCCATCATTGGTGTCAGTGGGAGGAATATTGCCCCATTGTTGGTATTAGTGGGAGAAATAGTGTGAGATGGTTGGTGTCAGTGAGTGGGAATAGTGTCCCATTGTCAGTGTCAGTGGCAGGAACTATGCCCTACTGTTTCAGTGGGCAGGGGCGGATCCAAGGGTGGGGGGCAACAGGGCAATTGCCCCCCCCCTGTGAAATTAGTTGCGGGTGAGTCACAGTGAGTGTGAAGGTGGGTGAGCCGGCGTGCAAGTGCAGGTGGCGGGGTGGTAGAACCGCCGAGCTGCCCGTTTGCTCGGCGCTCACACTGACTGTTCGAACGGACGCAGCTGGGCGGCTCGGCAGGCGGGTGCGAGAGCGAACGGGAAGCAGCCAGCTGGGAGGCTCGGTGGGTGGACTGGCCAATCAGCGGGTGGCGGAGCAGAGAGATGACATCATCTCTCACCGCCCGGCTCCTGCCCTGCATCCCGGCATTTCTGCCCTCACTCACTGTGCAGGCAGCAGAGAGATTACATCATCTCTCTGCTGCCTGACTCCGGGACACAGGAGTCAGGCAGCCCCATTCCCCACCTAAGCAGGAAAGTGACAATCCACAACGTATGGCAGGTTATTTGGCAAATGGACAATCCGCAAGGTGTGGCAGGTGACGCGGCATGTGGACAATCCGCAGGGTGTGGCAGGTGACGTGGCAAGTGGACAATCCGAAAGGTGTGGCAGGTGATGTGACAAGTGGACAATCCGCAACATGTGGCAGGTGACGTGGCAAGTGGACAATCCACAAGGTGTGGCAGGTGACGTGGCAAGTGGACAATCCGCATGGTGTGGCAGGTGATGTGACAAGTGGACAATCCGCAACATGTGGCAGGTGACGTGGCAAGTGGACAATCCGCAAGGTGTGGCAGGTGATGTGACAAGTGGACAATCCGCAACATGTGACAGGTGATGTGGCAAGTGGACAAACGCAACGTGTGGCAAGTGACAGTCCGCAATGTGTGGCAGGTGACGTGGCAAGTGGACAATCCGCAATGTGTGGCAGTTACGTGGCAAGGGGACAATCCGCAATGTGTGGCAGGTGACGTGGCAAGGGGACAATCCGCAACGTGTGGCAGGTGACGTGGCAAGTGGACAATCCGCAACGTGTGGCAGGTGACGTGGCAAGTGAAAATCTGCAATGTGTGGCAGGTGACGTGGCAAGTGACAATCTGCAACTTGTGGAAAGTGGACATCTGCAACGTGTGGCAGGTGACGTGGCAAGTGACAATCCACAACTTGTGGCAAGTGAAAATCTGCATCTGGTGGCAGGTGCCGTGGCAGGTGACACACTCGGGGCTCCCATTGATTCTGCATTATGGTGAGTTGAACTATTTCATTTTCTATAACAATGTAATAATAGAAATAATGCGCTACACTCATCCTGATGCCATAACAACCATGGTGCCGTGATGATTGAAGCGCTAACACCAGCCATTTCCCAAATAAATTCCCCGCAAAAAAACTTATTTTATAGCAGTGCCCCTCCCGAGACTAGACTCGGAATCTGCCCCTGGCAGTGGGGGGAATATTGCCCCAAGGGCCATTAAAAAACAAGCAAAGGGCCACAGTTTGGAGACCATTGCTCTAGATGGTACCTGGTCCCTCAAAAGTCACATAAGCAATTTCCCAATGCTTAAATTTTATGCTGGCAAAAAAAGGCAGAAGGGTTCTTACATGTCTTTTGGGACTGTGCCATTCTCTGTCCATGGACTGATATATTTGACATTACAAACTTACAGATATTGACTTGTGTCTAGAACTGGCCAAACACTTACTGCACCTCCAGGAGATCTATACTTATACACCTTCTCAACGCTGCCAAAACCTGCATCCCACTCTTGTGGAAGCAAATTCAATCCCTTACAATTTCCTTATGGTTGACCAAACTCAATGAGATCAAAGATATGGAAGACCCAACCCAACCCTTGCACTTCAAAATAAAAGCAAACAATTTATAAAAACTGTTTTATTGGCATGAATACTCATTCACCTTTGAATATTACTCATTTCTGTCTGGCCTGGGCTTCTAGATCCAATTTTACCTTGCAATAATATTACCTAGTGTTCTTCTTCACTCTTCCCCTTCGCCATTTTTATTCCTTTTTACCTCTCTTTTTTACCTTGTGTAGCGCCCTCCCTAATATTTGGGGGCGCTATGTGTAAATTTAAGGGTAGTCTGAGCCAGTAATTGGGCTCAGACAAATTGATTGTTCTGGATTTGCTTCTGCTCTGGGTGTGATACTGCCTGGCAGTAGTGTTCCCTGTCTGCCTGTAGGTGGCACTGTCATCACCGGCATAGGTTGAACTACAGGGGGTATCACAACACCTTGGGTGTCCCCTCTCGGCAGCCATACAGTGGGCGTGGTCTACATGCTATGCATGCTGGGAGAGGGTACATAAGAGGCAGATGCCAAGAATTGGGGTCGGTGTGCACCTCGTGGCCCTCATGGCACGGGGTGCGTGTGTGTGTTCTGGCCCCGGCCACCTTTAGCCCGAGGCTACATCGCTGCATGATAGGCCCAGCTCTGCTGGCTGAGGCCTATACTTTTCAAAGGGATCCTCAGCTACCCACCTGAGGAAAGCCACGCTTAAGGAAGGAGACCAGGGGAGGATCTGCCCCGGAGGAGACTAGAGACGGTACTGCTGTCTCGGGAGGAGGCCTGGAGCTCACCTAAGGAGGGATCCATTATTACAAGCCCTGCAATACGCCAATCTGGCTTAAAGGTTCTTCACTATTGCTTGGCTGGGAGGTTCGGGACTTTTAACAATCCTGTGGCAGAGGATTCCTGATCGTATCCCTAGAAAGATTGATTAGTGGTCCTAGCAGCTGGGATGAAGCACGAAACGGGACTATCCAGGTGAGCAATACCCACTCAGGCTTGAGTGGCGACGATTGGGACTTTAGTGTTGCGTGCCTGAACCTTCCCTATGTTTCTCTCATTTCCTACTTTCCTCTAAAGTTTTCCACTTCAGCAAAGTAAAATAAAGCCTGACTGTTTGGGTTTTACATTGTGTGGACATTGGGCCTTTCTAAAGACTTTCTCACACCCTGACAACGGAAGCCTTGGAGGTAGTTTGCAGACCCAACAAAAGAAGCTGGTCCCTTAAATGGGGGAGGGTGCTACACTTGTATATCCCTATAATTTTTTTTCTCTTTACTCTCGGTCTACCTATGATGACACTAGTCTGATTCCACCTCTATGGAATTTATGCAGTCACTTCAAGTGGGAGTGAACTCCCATACATGACTTTTACCTATAGATAAGCCTATAATAAGTCTTACCTGTAGGTGCTGTAAATATCTCCTAAACTTGCGCCGTTTAGGAGATATTTACTTGACTAATGTATAACAGATGTACTTACTGCTTACCCCCTGTTTGCTCCAACTTCTTACCCATAATCCTAAATTAACGAGACCACACCGAAATTGGAGTAAAACATAGGCCGTAGCAGCCTTATTTATTAAATAAATATATTTCCAAAATAATATCAAAATCCTAGCGTTGGTCTTTTGCGGGAACCTCCATAACCATCTGATAAAATATTGCATTGCGGTACCTCTCATATGCTTATAGGCCTCAAGCCGACCGGCTGGCTCAGAGACAACCACGGACCGCAGTGCACCCGTTACCAACACATTTTAGCTAAACCTCCGTTAGCTGAAATCCAACCATCAGGACCCATACCAACGATAGGTCCTGAACTCATTCCTTCCAAGGTATCTTCCTTCATCCGCAAAGACCAACACCCGCCACAGCACCCAAGGGGAAAACCTTACCCTTGGGGGCCCCCCACACCCCAGAGCTCACTGTATGCCATATTGCATTCCCAATGCCCATAAGTCACTCCCCACAGCAGTGAGGTGCACACCATTGCCCCGCAGGTACCTCCAGCCATCCACCACCAACTCCATGTGCCTTACCACCAACCCTCCATTCCTCACTACAAATCTACTCACTTCCCAATTAAGCTTCGTACGGGCCCTGTAGATACCCTCTAAAGACCAAGCCCCATTCCATGCGGTCCGAGTGACAATGTCCAACCACCCAATGACCATGTCCGGGAATGCCATCGACCTTACCCCTAAATCATTACCACCTACGTGCAGGACCAAAACGTCAGGCGGCCTATACAGACGTGCAAAGCTGTACCTCTGGAGCCCCTCCACTCCATAGCATTCCCGGAACTCCCAGCCATCTAGCACAAACCTCCTGGCTTGGAAACCCCACCTGCTGACCCTCTGGCCCCACATCCGCCCCTCATTACCCCCTTTTTTTTTTAATGTATTTTAAACACTATCGAATGGCCCAGTATCCAGGCCAGGGCCTGTACCGAACCTGCAAGAAGAGAAAGAAACAAGCCACCAAGACCTCAGCAAGCCCAAAATCATCACAGCCCCCATACACTCTCTCCACCCAGCCCACCACTATTCGAATCCCACCAGCTGATGGGGGCGAATGTATAGCACAAATCTACAAGACTCCCACCTACCAAAGCGCTTAACCGCCTCAGCATCCATCCCACCTTAGCCGCCTCGGTCGCAGCCCCAACCCTGAAAGAAACAAGAAGAACATGCCCTCTCATCCAAGCCCCAACCCGGCAGCACTTCCTGGAAACTGAAACACTGTGAAACCTGAACAACAAAGGGGGACCCGTCCGTGTGCATTAAGAAGGACCCAACTGCCCCGGGACGCACCTCCCAAATAAAAAACCCCGTCACGGCCCCCTCCGGACACCACTGCTAGCCAGGCGGAGCCAAGCCCGCACCAACTGACCCCTGCCTACCTGTTCCATCTTGTATATCAGTAACACCAACGACACCCCCTCCTTCTTGCACCTAATCTCATAAACCCACATTCCCCCTTTGACGGAATTGGAAAGGCTGACCAGCTCCCCAAACCAAAAGGCCCCAAATTTATTTATTATTATTATTCTTTTTTTTTTTTTTTGGAAAACGATAATAAACTTGCCAACGAAAACAACTCCCTCTAACTAGGGAAACCTCATATGCTGCTGCCCAAACCCTGCAGCTGCCCAAACATTTAATTATTATTTTTATTTTATTTTTTATGATATAACCAGGAGACACCCAAAATTCTTCCGTAAATTCCGGGCAACCCAGCCTTTGACCAGAAACGTCAAACCCGCTAGTTTTTTTTTTTGTTTTTGTTTTTTAACGTGAGCCCGGCCACCCCATTGGTCCTATTTCTAGAAATAAAGTATAACGTCAACAGTCTAACCCCCTCGCCCCACCGAATCCACTTCACTCATGTGAACTACCACCTGCCACTACTGCCTAGCCTTCCGAGAAGCGGACGACTCCGATGGAATCTCACACCTCCAGACAGGACGGGACACCCCACGTTACCCCGCCACCAGCTCCACCACCCGGAAACTATCCCCACTGAAAAGCGAGGAAACGCTCCAGCTATGACGTTCTCCACTGGCGTTAGATGCACCAAGTAAACGACACATGCACTTGCAGGCATAACCACACCGAGTGTGGCAACAGCTGAAACAACCGGGGGAGACGACACAGCGACTCTTGATCACTCGTACCATACCCAGGTTATACCCGTGGAACCAAACCTTCATCTCCCTTAATGAGGCGCCCCACCATACCCCTGGAAATGATTCCAGCAGCACCAGATCTTGTGTGAAAACCCCTGTCAATCCAAGACCGAAGGCCCACTACACCCGCCTTGAAAGAATGCCCCCAAACCTGTCGAGCCACCCAACACTGTGTACCACCCCACTCAAAGTTCTTAACCGCACCAACCCCCCAGTCCCCTCCTGGGAAACCCGTCCAGTAATGAGGCACACCCGCAAATCCTCCCTGTGAGTCCACCCAACGCACAAAATGCTTAGGCGATCTGATCCTTGCGACGTGCTCCAATGTAGACAGGAGCACCCCGAAGATAGTTGGCGACGCCAGGCCTACGCACAGAAAATCGTCCAAATAATGGCTGATGGGCGATACTCCTGACACATCCCTCATCACACCTTCCCCCAATGAGTTGAACTGCTAAACAGTGCCCCGGAGACAGAGCAACCAATCGGCAGACCCATATCGACATAAAAAACCCCAGTACCCCACCAACCCCACAACCGGAAGCTGTCCGGGCGGCCCTGACCAATCCGACGAGCCCAATACAGTGCCGCATCCAAGGAAGCGTAACTCACTGTGTGTCCTCCCATGTCAATGGCATTGTTGACCAACCCCCCTTTTGGGAAGAAAGGTGGTGCATCAGCCCAAATTTGTTGAGCTCCTACTTTGGCACTACACCCCAAAGGGGAACCCCCAAATCAACTAAAGATTGGGAAGGGAAAGAGCCGCCTATGCGTCCTAATGCTACTTTTCCTTGGGCAGTTTCTCAGAAACTACATTGGGACGCAGCATGGCCGAACATAAATCACACGGCATGTGAAACCCCACTGAAAAGAAAAAACCTTAGTCTAACAGCTACGCTGCTGTACCATCCGTATACCTACCAAGAAACGGCCGCCGCCGTTCCCCCATCACCGGTGTCCTTCCTCTCCCGTGTTTGAAGCATACCGACAGGGTGTGATCCCCCCCCCCCAAACCCAGAATCTTAGTGCTTGTACCGACACACTCCACCGAATTTACCCGTGCCCTACGTGTACCGCTAACAGGCCTACTTACTCCAGCCGGACTGTTATACTGTGGGGGGGGGGGGTGGGTTGGGTGGAGTAACACCCGCCCCTACCAGGAAACAACTGCCCTTGGGGCCTAGCAGATGTCACAAGGCGCATTCCCAGCCTGATGTCGTTGTGATCCCACCGTAGTGCCGGATGTATCCCCTCCTACGCCAAACTGCTCCTAGACCGCATCCAAACCGCACCTCCGTGGACCCTGTAAGCATCCCCTACCGAATTTGGGTAACAAAAGAGCTCCGACAGGGTTCAGGGTTCTTCCCCCCAATCACCCTCATGTCAAATGCTTGCAACTTATTTCCGATAGTACATGTAATCAACCAATACCTCCCCTTCTCACCACCTCCCATTGTTGGAATACCCTGGCGTAACCCCAAATTGTAATTTTTTTTTTTTTTTTAAACAGCAGGAGTGAACAGCATCTCTACGTACTCACCCTTTTAGATCTTATCCCGGACCTCAGGCTTTAAGCGAGCACCCAGCGGACCCTAAAACCAACTGTACCTGTGGCTAAATCAGCCAAACGTATGACATCCCGTTTTCCAGCGGCGTCCCCTGCTACCACGAACTTCAAAACCCTCTGCTCCACTTGCACCCCACTATCAGCTGTCATGCGCAGACTCCCACACAGCCGGCACCGCTACGTGTGATGAGGATATACTATCCCTCCCTGCAAGCAGGACCACACGGCCCGATCACCTTCTCAAATCCGCCAACCAAAATCTTTGAGCCCCACCAATAAAAAACCCTGCGACCCTGAAGCTCCCCCCAAGTGCAGCCCCATCCATTGTGTCCACCCGGGGAGAATCACCCTGCGAGCCCCCCCATTACCGATGCCTCCCCAGCACCTGCAGTAGCCCCCCCGTTACCAATGTCTCCCCAGCACCTGCAGTAGGACCACCCCCCACGGACCCACTATACTATCCCCTATATGGCAAAGAAAAAATTATTATTTTTTTTTTTTTACTTACCGGGCTGCCTAGGAAAAATTCCCACCAGCCGACCGTCTCGCCTCCATCGCTGCCGATCGTCTCAGGGGAAACCGATCGTCCTCCGAAGCCGTCAGCTCGCCCTGCGACCATAGGACAGCCGGCTCGCCCGCATCTGATGAAAGCCCTCCAGGAGCAGCGTCTCTGGATGCCGAGGATCTGGCAGCCCTCCGGCCCCGCCACTGAGCTCCAGACCCGCCCATGGACTTCTCTGTCGCTTTTCGCGGGCCGGGGGGGGGACTTCCCCCCCCCCGCCCTGCCGAGAGACATCAGGCGCGTTGTCACCCTCCCCTGGCAATCCATCATCACCTGGGGGTCACCTGGCTGAGGCTGCAGAGGGCACAGTGACCGCGACCGACGATCTCCCCCGCTGAGGCTCCACCCCCCGCTACCGTCCCATCAGGGGTGAGGCCCGCACTCTTCTGGTCCATGTGTCGAGCGAGCTGCCTGGCCACCCCGAACCGCCGGTGCGGCCGCCCGCCGGGCCCTGACTATGAGGGGGATGATTCCCGGGACCCCCCCCTTGTGAGCAATGTGAACGCTTAGCGGGGGGGGGGCCCGAATGGGGCCATGGGGAGACTAAATTGGCTGGCGCTGGGCTCTAGGGGATAGTCGGGTAAGAAGCGCTCTGAAGGCAGTAACCTTCAAGCTCGCGTGCACTTCCTCCCCCCCTGTACCTGCCCCCACCACCCTTCAAGCAAGCATTGGCCCCAGGGTCACCTGTAGCCAACCTGCGCTCCCTGGTGCCGCTTCCGACCGCAGCTAGGCCCGAAACAGCTCCCCATCTGCCATAGCTCTGTCTCCCTGAACTTTCCTTCACACTGTGGTGACCTGGGGGAGGGGACAACTCCTTTTCCTACCTACTCCCCCTCCCACTAAACTTCCTACCCAATCCTAATACTTCTAACATCCTGTACCCTGTTTCCCTAGTCATGCCAGCCCTCCGCTCATTTCTTTTCTCTCATTTTTTGCTCCGGGCTTTTCTATACATGCAGTCAGTGACATCACCAGCGCATGGCTCTGAAGGAACGTCCACCCGGGCAACAAACAATGAAAAAAACGAAAAAGAATCAGAGCTTCACTTAAATCTGAATATTTCAAATTCTTGCCTAAGACCATTTGTGACTGGTTCTCTTTAAGCTGAAGAGTCAGACTCAAATTAAGTAAAGCTAAATAAGGTCAGCATGAATATTTTATATGCAAGCCTGCAGAGTTAAAGTCATTAAAGTTAGAATATTCTGATCCTGGTGCAAGCCCGGTCATGACAGGTTCTCTTTCAATTAGTGCTTCCCAGACCTGTTCATCCCAGCAACTTTTATACTTTTGCAAGTAACCTGCCAAGTCCTGACAAGGATACTGAAAGTCAATCTATTGATTTTAAAACTAGGTCACTGCACGGAGGTTAGGATATCTACGTTTTAAATGGACATAGCTTCAGGTATATATTTTATTGTTAGGTGCATTCCTGCTACATAATTATGTAGTTTAGCAAATATAAATACACTATATTGTCAAAAGTATTGGGACACCTGCCTTTACACGCACATGAACTTTAATGGCATCCCAGTCTTAGTCCGTAGGGTTTAATATTGAGTTGGCCCACCCTTTGCAGCTATAACAGCTTCAACTCTTCCGGGAAGGCTGTCCACAAGGTTTAGGAGTGTGCCTATAGGAAATGTTTGACCATTCTTCCAGAAGCGCATTTGTGAGGTTAGGCACTGATGTTGGACGAGAAGGCCTGGCTCGTAGTCTCCGATTTAATTCATCCCAATGGTGTTCTATTGTGTTGAAATCAGGACTCTGGGCAGGCCAGTCAAGTTCCTCCACCCCAAACTCGCTCATCCATGTCTTTATGGACCTTGCTTTGTGCACTGGTGCGCAGTCATGTTGGAACAGGAAGGGGCCATCCCCAAACTGTTCCCACAAAGTTGGGAGCATGAAATTGTCCAAAATGTCTTGGTATGCTGACGCCAGTGCTGTATTTTGGCCTAGGCCAACAAGGCAAAAGGCCAAGGGTGACACTTTGCGGGGGGGGGGGGGCGGCGCACAAATTGCAGGCTCCGGCGGCCGGCTTGCTGTAGCAGTATTGGTATATTGGTAAGTAGTTTGGTGTGATGGCGTGCTTGGCGGGGGGCAGAGACTCATGTCCCCATAAGCGCCCCGTGACTGGCTGCATGTAATTGGACAGGCGGAGGCGGAGCCTAAAGCTCCGCCTTCTGTCCTCCTCCATGCTGATTTCACTGCATCGCTCGTCTCCCTGGCTGGGGGTGGGGTCTGTCTGATGACAGGAAGAGAGAGAGAGAGAGAGAGAGAGAGAGAGAGAGGAGAGAGAGGAGAGAGAGAGGAGAGAGAGAGAGAGAAGCATGAGGGGAACCCCCTAGCCAAGACAGCAGGTAAAATTGGGTAAATTACTATTACTCTTGTAATGTGCTTGTGCCAAGCAGCCAATCTGTGCTCAATATGGAAATGAATATACAGATCATGATATTGCAATAAAGTGATCCATGCTACACTTCAGCCCCGGTAGAATTTGCCCCCTTAATGACCAGGCCATTTTTTGCTATACGGCACTGCATCACTTTAACTGACAATTGCGCGGTCATGCAATGTTGTACCCAAACAAAATTGGCATGTTTTTTTCCCCCACAAATAGAGCTTTCTTTTGGTGGTAATTGATCACCTCTGCGTTGTTGTTTTTTTGCGCTATAAACAAAAAAAAAGAGCGTCAATTTTGAAAAAAACACAATATTTTGTACTTATTTTGTACATCCAGGCTCCATCCATCACCCTGATCCCATCCCGGCTCCATCTACAACCCCGATCCCATCCCGGCTAATCCATCACCCCGATTCCATCCACCACCCCAATCCCATCCAGGCTCCATCCAACATTGGGGGTATAAAAAAATATCCAATGTTTTAAAAAAAAAAGTAAATTTCTTCCTCAGTTTAGGCTGTATGTATTCTTTTACATATTTTGTTAAATAAAAAATCACAATAAGCGTATATTGATGATTGGTTTGCACAAAAGTTATAGCATCTACGAAATAGATTTATGGAATTTTTATTATTATTATTTTTTTACTAGTAATGGCAGTGATTTTTATCAGGACTGCGACATTGTGGCGGACAGATCGGACACTTTTGACACATTTTTGGGACCATTGACAATTATACAGCGATCAGTGCTATAAAAATGCACTGATTACTATATAAATGTCACTGGCAGAGAAGGGGTTAACACTAGGGGGAGATCAAGGGGTTAACTGTGTTCCCTAGTGTGTGTTCTAACTGTAGGGGGTGGGACTGACTATAGGAGATGACAGATCGTGGGTCCCAGCTAGTAGGAACTCACGATCTCTCTCTCCTCACAGAACTCCACCGCCGGCCACAAGCATCGGCACCCCCGCTGTGCAGTGCGCGCGCCTGCTATCCCGCTTAAAGGAGTCGACGTACAGCGACGACAGCTCGCGGTATCGTGCCGACCAGTCGCAGTAAAATGACGGCGGCTGGTTGGCAAGCGGTTAAAAACACACAGGACTCTGTACACAGAGCAGCGATCTGGCCGTTTCTTCTCCCTGCAAAGCAGAGAGAAAAAAAGGGCCAGATCTCTTAGTAAACGCACCACACATTACACTTTTTAGGCACACAGTTAACCCCTTGATTGCCCCTTGATGTTAACTCACTCCCAGCCAGTGTCATTAGTACAGTGACAGTGTACAGTATTATATCTGATCACTGTATTAGTGTCACCATTGATGTCAGTGTCAGTTAGTGTACCTCCCAGCCAGGGTCTGTTAGCGCCAGATTGCCCGCCAGACTATCATAGTCCCACTATAAGTTGCTGATCACCGCTATTACAATATAGCATCATAACTGTGTAAATTCCAGTATACAGTGCATCCGGAAAGTATTCACAGCGCTTTTACTTTTTTTACTTTATGTTAAAAGAGATGTCTTGTGGCATTTTCTGACCGCAGCCAGGGCGGTTATCCCACATCACTGGAAGTTAACAGATGTACCTACACTGGAGGGGGGGGGGGGGGCCATCAAACTGGATTTTATAAGATACCTCAAACGACTGTTGGCACAGGAGTTAGGTCAGGAAGACTGATTCTCTCTCACCTGGTCCTCTTGGTCCAGGTTCGGATACTCATTTCATTTTCTAACATGGGCCCGCAAGCGAAACAGACTCATCATCCACACCTCCGTGGCGGAGTGTACCCTTCTTTTTACTCTGTTCTAACTTACTCCTTGCATTTCAATTTAACCCGCTCTTTCTTCACTTTCCCTGAAACCCCCTCCCCTATGATCCTAATACACCCATGTGTAGCGGTGCCCCCGTGGGGTCGCTGAGTGCAGTAGTTCTACACGTCATCCGGCTTAGCCAGACATCCATTTCAGACATACTTTGCCGGTCAATGAACAGTCTTTAACTTGTTTTTGTGGGAACCAGTGACACCAATACAGTGATTAGTGCTAAAATTATTCACTGTCACTGTACTAATGACACTGGCTGGGAAGGGGATAACATCTAGGGCAATCAAAGGGATAAATGTGTGCCTAACAAGTGTTTTCTCACTGTGAGGGAGGTGCTTTTACTAAGGGAAAGCATAGATCCCTGTACCTGCTTTGCAGGAACACAGGATCAATGTCTTCCATACTGACAGAACGACAATCTGCCTTGTTTACATAGGCAGACCACAGTTCTGCCTGTGTACATAACGATCAGCGGGTACCGGTGGACCCAGAAATGCAGGATCACGTATATACGTGATCCTTCGCAGTGCGACCGTCCTGTAGCATTAAATCTGCTATTGGGCGATCGCAACTGGTTAAGATCATCAGCATTATCATAACTCACAGGCAGCAGGCACTCTATCATGGCTCTGGCTGGCTCTGTCACAGTGTGTCACATAACATGGCTGCTGGGTGCTGATTTTGTTAACCACTTCCCGCCCGCCGTATGCAGAATGACGGCCGGAAAGTGGTTCTGTTATCCTGACTGGGAGTCATATGACGTCCAGGAGGATAACATGCCGGCGCGCAACGCTGTGATCGCGAGTGCGGCGTGTCATTCTGACACGCCGCATCTCTGATCGTGATAAGAAGCCTCTGTCAGAGGCTTCTTACCACGTGATCAGCTGTGACCAATCACAGCTGATCATCGCGTGAACCAGGAAGTGCCGGTAAACGGCATTCCTTGGTTCGCGCTGACAGGGAGAGCCGATCGGCGGCTCTCCCTGTCAGAGGGGGGGTCTGTGCTGATAATCAGCACATTGATTATCAGCACAGCCCCCTCAGATGTGCCAATCACATGCCAATCAGTGCCCAGTAGTGTCCCCATAATAAAAGACTGCCAGTGCCCACCACAGTGCCAATCAGTGCCCAGCAGTAGCACCTGTCAGTAATCTATCAGTACCTCATCATCAGTGCTGCCCATCAGTGGCACCTGTCAGTGCCAATCAGTGCCGCCTGTCAGTGCCCATCGGTGCCGCCTGTCAGTGCCCATCGGTGACACATATCAGTGTCCAAAAGTGCCGCCTATCAGTGCCCATCAGTGCTGAAAAATCAGTGCCGCCTATTGGTGCCCATCAATTCTACATATCAGTGCCTCCTCATCAGTGCCCATCAGTGCCACTTTTTCAGTGCCAACTCATCAGTGCCCATCAGTGCCCATCAGTGCCACCTTATCAGTGCCCATCAGTGAAGGGGAAAACAAAATTTTATGACAGAAACTAAGAATAACTTTATTTTTTCTCAAAAATGTTGTCTTTTTTAGTTTGTTTAGCAAAAAATAAAAACCACAGAGGTGATCAAATACCACCAAAAGAAAGCTCTATTTGTTGGAAGAAAATGCTAAAAATTTAGCTTGGGTACAGTGTTGCATGACCGCGCAATTGTCACTCAAAGTGTGACAGCGCTGAAAACTGAAAGTTGTCCTGGGCAGGAATGGCCAAAAGTGCCCTGTATTGAAGAAGTGGTTAACTGATGACCCATATGCCAGAGAGACAGACAAAGTGCAATGTAGTCTATTCACAGACAACCCCAAAGCACACCTGTATTGAAGACTTGAAGGCACTTGCAGCCCCACAATCGGATCCGCTTCCCCTCTGTTCCTGCTGCTGAACACCATTAGCTGAGCTTAGCTGCCTCTCTCTGCCCGTCGCTGCCGCTGCCCGCCTTGCAGCCTGTCAAGTCTTACTCTCCGGGCCCCTGGCTACTACTGGGTGGGGAGCGGAGAAAGATCACCCCACCAGGGAAGGCAAGGAGATAAACAGGCAGGCAGCTGGCCGGGACTTGAGCCAAGGCAGAAGAACATGCGAGCGGAGCTGCATGGGCGTGCGCCCGAAACTGAAGAAATGGTCCCTCCGCTCCGACCAGCACATGATCATCAGAAAGGGCCACAGATAATGGAAAAAATACACCCCCCTAAGCTAGTAGGAGCGGAGGTGTGTAATTCAGAATTTGTTTTTTTAATTTTGCACTGACTGTCTTTGAAATTGCCCCAGCCCCTGTTCAAATCCAATCCGGGGACAAAACTGGGGACAGACTTGGTCCGTGTCCTCAATCCGGGGACTGTCTCCGGAAACCAGGGATTCCTGGTCACCCTATCCTAGTAGCCATTTACAGACAGGGGTCTGCAGTCCCCTTAGTTGTAGCAACCATTTTAGATAAAAAGAATAGTTGTGCTAACTGATACTTGGTGGACTACTGATCCCAGAAAGTCCATTGCAAATCCTGCCAACCCTCCTGGCTGCAGCAACTTGACTTCAACATCACCACAGTCAATCCCTCTGGCTTCTCACTGTGCATCTCACTCACCGACCCCGGCATGGATCCCTTCTGAATGATCTGCCCGGCAGTGCTCCCCACTGTCCTCTTCCTGTTCCAGGACACCTCTTAATGACAGTGTAGAGAGAGGCTCCCTCCCAGCTCCCGAGCTCCAGGCCCGAGTTCACCCTCCCCCCCAGAAAGAGGGTTCCCTCAGACCACGACAGTCTAACACTCCATCATTCAGTTCTACCATCCGACAACTCCCCCCACCACAGGCTGACCATGGCTTTGGAAACATAAGAGGCACCAGTGAGATGAAGTACATGTCAGTTACCTGCTGCTAAACCACTCCCCAGTCCCAGATCAAAAACAAACAGGCCTAGCTCACAGCTAAATTTACCTGCACTGGCAGTACACACAAAAAAAACACTTCTCTAGCAACCTACCTACCTAAGGTAGAGGGTGCTACACATGTAACAAGGCATCGCTGGAATATACTATGCTATGCGATCCCCTCAGCATACATGTGTTGTTGTTATTATGTTGAAAACAAAAAATGGAGTTGGGCTTTATATGAGGCAATGACTAAGATTTACCTCCATCCCTGATATGTTGGAAAGGAAAAAATATATTTTGGGACTTTATATGAGGCACATTGCTACATACATAAATCGAGCTAATCAATGTAAACATTGTTTAATTAATACAAAAGGCGTACATACTGTGAGGGGGTTAGCTCGGCAGCGGGTGTGTGTGACCCCCGAGATGGGCTCCCCACACAAAAACAGGCCCAGCAAACGGTGGTTGTGGTTTTCAAAATCAAAAAGGTGCGGTTTATTTTCTATTTACAGTGACAAAACACAGCAAAGCAAAAGAAACTTAAACAAAATAAATCCTGGTCAACTTGACCTCTGACTAAACATACAGGTTTCCTAACTAACAACTGGGATCAGCCTAGTGCTGTCCTAGTCCCTAAGTCCCTGGTTTTAAATGTCCAAGCAAATAGCCACACAGGCTTTGTCTCACCGCACAGGGGTTCACTCTCCCTAGACAGTCCACAGAGGTCTGGTTCCAGGCATGAGCTAACACCTAATGAATCTGGGAGTTCTTATAGAGGCCTAAATGAGCTGACAAGCTTCAGCTGGCCTCATCAACTCCCTGTCTGTACGACGCCCCACACTCTCCCTAGAGGTATGAGTCATCCATGAGCCCACTAGCCTTATACAACTCTCCACCTAGTTGTATAAGTCGGCGTAAAGCCTGAATCTGGGCGAAATATATCTACCCCCCTGGATGCAACCAGGTGACTTTACCTTCCTGCTGTCACATACCCCCCCCCCTCTTGTTTTAACCTCGGGGTTGGAACACCAGCAATCAGGCATTCATGTACTCGAGACAAAGCATCCACATTCCCCATTTGAACGCCAGGGCGATGCTTTACTGTGAAGTTGAATTCCTGGAGGGCCAGGAACCACCTATTCACTCTTCTATTTGTTTCCTTGTTTTGAGCCATCCACTTTAACGGAGCGTGATCCGTAACCATGTCAAAGTGCCTACCTAGCAGGTAGTACTGAAGGGAATCTAGAGCCCACTTCACCGCTAAACACTCCTTTTCAACGGTGGCGTAATTTACCTCATGGGACTTCAACTTCCTGCTGAGGTAAATGACTGGGTGCTCTTCCCCGTTCCAGACCTGGGACAATACTGCTCCTAACCCCACATCTGACGCATCACTTTGTACGACAAAGTCTTTAGAGAAGTCGGGTGAGTACAACACTGGCTGGCTACATAAGGCTTGTTTCAAGAATTGGAATGCTGCCTCAGCCTCGGGGGTCCATTTAATCATGACCGACCCTTTCCCCTTCGTCAGGTTGGTTAGGGGCACAGCCTTAGAAGCAAAGTGGGGAATGAATCGCCGATAATACCCAGCGATTCCCAGAAAGGCTCGTACCTGCTTCTTGCTGTTGGGACGTGGCCAACTCTGGATGGCCTCGACTTTGTTGAGTTGGGGTTTTATTACTCCCCTCCCAATGGTGTACCCAAGATATTTGGCCTCCTCCTGCCCAATGGTACACTTCTTGGGGTTAGCCGTAAACCCCGCTTCCCGAACAGAGTCCAGGACTGCTTGCACTTTTGGCAGATGTGAGGCCCAATCTGTGCTATGGACAATTACGTCATCCAGGTAAGCCGCAGCATACTTCCGATGGGGCCTCAGCATCTGGTCCATTTTCCGCTGGAATGTGGCCGGCGCATTCTGTAACCCGAACGGCATTCTTTTATATTGGAACGCCCCGTCTGGGGTTACAAATGCGGTTTTCTCTTTGGCCGACTTGGCCAGGGGGATTTGCCAATACCCTTTTGTGAGGTCAAGAGTCGTCATGTATCGGGCTGTTCCCAGCCGGTCGATCAACTCATCTATACGTGGCATGGGGTAGGTGTCAAATTTTGTAACTTTGTTCAACTGACGAAAATCGTTACAAAATCGCCAGCTCCCATCCGGTTTAGGCACCAACACAATGGGACTAGACCAATCACTTTGGGACTCCTCTATCACCCCTAAGTTCAGCATTTTCTGTACTTCCTCCCGTATTGCCTCCCGTCGGGCCTCTGGGATCCGATAGGGTTTTAACTTCACCCTTTCACCGGGCGGGGTAATGATGTCATGCTCTACCCCAGATGTTTGTCCCGGCAGCTCAGAGAATACCTCCTTGTTGCGAAGCACAAACTCCTTAACCTCCTGTTGTTGGGGTTGTGACAAGGTGGCTGCTATTCCAACCTCAGGAATCACGCAACCAGTTTGAGCTGGTGACCAAGTGTCTGCGACTAGGGACTCTCTATCCCTCCAGGCTTTCAACAGATTAACGTGATAGATCTGTTCGGGCTTTCGCCTTCCTGGTTGTCTGACCTTGTAATTCACTTCGCTCACTTTTTCCATTATCTCATAGGGGCCTTGCCATTTGGCAAGGAATTTACTTTCAACCGTAGGGACAAGTACCAGTATCCTATCCCCAGGGGAAAAGGTACGGGTCTTGGCTCTACGGTTGTACACTCTCTGCTGTGCTAACTGCGCTTGGGCCAAATGTTCCTTCACGATGGGCATTACCTGTGCAATTCGGTCTTGCATCAGGGCGACATGCTCAATCACACTCCTGTGGGGAGAACTCTCACCTTTCCCAAGTTTCCTTGGCAATATCCAACAGCCCTCTTGGGTGTCTCCCATACAGTAACTCAAAGGGGGAGAATCCCGTAGAGGATTGGGGCACCTCCCTGATAGCAAACATCAGATAAGGAAGTAGACAGTCCCAATCCTTTCCATCTCTATCCACCACTTTCTTCAACATTTGTTTTAGGGTTTTGTTGAACCTTTCAACCAGCCCATCGGTTTGGGGGTGATACACAGATGTACGTAATTGCGTCACTTTGAACAATTTACACAGCTCCTTCATAACCCGGGACATAAAGGGTGTACCTTGGTCCGTAAGCAGTTCTTTACAAATACCCACCCGGCTAAACACAAGAGATAGCTCTTTGGCTATGGTTTTGGCCGAGGTATTTCGGAGAGGGATCGCTTCTGGATAACGGGTGGCATAGTCCATTATAACTAATATGTACTGGTGCCCCCTAGCGGACTTGATTATAGGACCTACCAAATCCATGGCGATCCTCTCAAACGGGACCTCAATGATGGGTAGAGGGACCAGCGGGCTACGGAAATGTGGCATCGGGGCCGACCTCTGACACACAGGGCAGGAGGAACAATAATTTTCTATGTCCTTCATCACCCCCGGCCAATAGAATCTCTGTAATACCCTCTCTCGGGTTTTCTCTGTCCCCAGATGACCTCCAAGAATGTGCCCATGGGCCAACTCCAACACCAACTTCCTGTAAGGTTTGGGCACCACAAGCTGCTCAACGGTTTCTTCTGCCCTTTTTGCCACCCGATACAGTAGGTCCTTCTCTACGCTGAAGTATGGGTAAGTGCAGGTATTATCTGGGTTCACTAACTCGCCATCTATTTTCACTACGTTTTCCCGTGCCTTTATTAGGGCGGGGTCTTTCAACTGTTCTGTGGCAAAGTTTTCCCTGTGAACCTCAAGATCAGAAAACTCCACAGACGGTAGGTTTTCGTCTGAGGAGGTGGGCTCCTCTCCAGTTTCTTGAGTCTCCCCTGCCAATACTGATAAGGGAAATTCTGGAGAGTCCTCACCACTCTCAGGGGAGTTCTGGCTATCACATTCCTGGTACATAGGGGCACCAGTGGGGGGCTCAGGATCATCCCACAGTTCCCAGAACTTCGGAAAATCCCTTCCCACAATGGCGTCATGCGGTAACTGAGATACTAAGCCCACTGGATGAGAGAGGGTACCTTTGGGGGTCTCGAAACACACTGTAGTCACTGGATACTCTCGGGTGTCCCCATGCACACAAATAACAGCTACCTTGCTATTCCCAGAGACCTCTGTTTTAACTAACTCAGCCTTTATCAGGGTCACAAGGCTACCTGAATCCAGCAATACCACAACATTTCTACCATTAACACACATTTTGCATAAATGTTTCTCAGTTCCTCGAATGGCAGTGCATGCGACTGTCGCACACAGCGACTGACGTCTGCCCGTCAGAAAGTCACACTGCATGGGTTCCTCCACAACCGGGCAATTGGCTGCAATATGTCCCGCTTGCCGGCAGCGGTAGCAAACGATCCTTCTTGCGGCCTCTTGAGCCGCTGATTTCCCAGGCTGTTCTCGCCAAACTTGGGGTAGAGCTCCCACCCTCTCACTCTCTCCACCCTTACCCCTTGGAATCATCTTATCCGCCCCTGGGGATGGTCTGGTCTTAGGGTGGAAAGTCCGAGTGTCTCTGGAAGAGGCCGTCAGGTTCTCTGTAGCCAAGTATTTCTCCACACGATCCACAAGACCATCGGCCGTCTCTGGATCTCCATGGCTTACCCACTTTTGGATGGCAGTAGGAAGAGCTCTCAAAAACCGATCCATTACAACACGTTCCACAATCTTTGGTGCGGACAAAGTCTCTGGCTGTAGCCACTTTCTGCTCAGGTGAATGAGATCATACATTTGAGACCTGGGGGGTTTTCCAAGCTGGAAAGTCCAGTTATGCACACGCTGAGCCCGGACAGCCAGGGTGACACCCAGCCTTGCCAATATTTCAGCTTTTAGCATCACATAGTCTTTTGCTTGGTCATGCTCTAGGTCATAGTAAGCCTTCTGCGATTCACCAGTTAACAGAGGAGCCACCAGTCCAGCCCACTGCTCCTCAGGCCACTTTTCTCTTTCAGCAGTCCTTTCAAATGTGGTCAAAAATACCTCTGGATCATCCTCTCCAGTCATTTTTGTCAATAAACGACTCACCCCAAAGGACGCGGTATTAGTGGGACGGCTTCCCTCACTGGTCTGCGGACGTTGCTGCACTACTGCTTCCATTTGTTGTAGTCTCTGCTCTTGCTTCTGTAACAGGTCTATGAAGCGGGCCTCAGATTGCTGCAGGGCTTGTTGCTGAGCTTCCAGACTCTGTTGGTGAGCTTGCTGCTGGGCTGCAAGGCTCTGTTGATGAGCTTGCTGCTGGGCTGCAAGGCTCCTTTGCAAACCTGCATTTGTCTGCTGTTGATTGGCATTTGCTAGAGCCAGCTGTTTCAGTATCTCCTCCATGCTGGCTTAAAAAAAAACTGCCCGCATTCTCCACCAACTGTGAGGGGGTTAGCTCGGCAGCGGGTGTGTGTGATCCCTGAGATGGGCTCCCCACACAAAAACAGGCCCAGCAAACGGTGGTTGTGGTTTTCAAAATCAAAAAGGTGCGGTTTATTTTCTATTTACAGTGACAAAACACAGCAAAGCAAAAGAAACTTAAACAAAATAAATCCTGGTCAACTTGACCTCTGACTAAACATACAGGTTTCCTAACTAACAACTGGGATCAGCCTAGTGCTGTCCTAGTCCCTAAGTCCCTGGTTTTAAATGTCCAAGCAAATAGCCACACAGGCTTTGTCTCACCGCACAGGGGTTCACTCTCCCTAGACAGTCCACAGGGGTCTGGTTCCAGGCATGAGCTAACACCTAATGAATCTGGGAGTTCTTATAGAGGCCTAAATGAGCTGACAAGCTTCAGCTGGCCTCATCAACTCCCTGTCTGTACGACGCCCCACACTCTCCCTAGAGGTATGAGTCATCCATGAGCCCACTAGCCTTATACAACTCTCCACCTAGTTGTATAAGTCGGCGTAAAGCCTGAATCTGGGCGAAATATATCTACCCCCCTGGATGCAACCAGGTGACTTTACCTTCCTGCTGTCACAATACATATATAACATAGTAAAAAATACTAATAAAATAGCATATAAAATGAGTGAGTAATACATAATTATCTCAACATAGTAAACATAATATTAGACCTTGGGTATGTAGACCAAATTGTAATAGTAACATATAAAAATATAAACAATGATGGATTGGTTCATAATAGTTAGCTGTATTCAGGTAAGATGGTAAAACATGGATAACTGTGACGTCGCATCATAGGAAATCTCTACGCGTTTCATGGTTAATATACCACTCATCAGGAGCAGATGCAGGGTTTGTGGGAATATCTAGAATAAAGCAAATTACCAAAATGATATAGTAAAAAAGGGAATATAGAACATAGAAGGAAGAGGGGGAGCAATAAAAGATCCGTACTACTCTTACCTAATAGTAGTATACTGGTAAAATTGTAGATGGTAACCATAATGGAAAGGTACTATATATATATATATATATATATATATATATATATATATATATATATATATAACGTAATCCCCGGGAGCTGAGGCGGTAAACACCTGAGGCACGGCGGCGGCAACAACAGCCAGAAGAGAAGCATATAGAGGAAATCTCCAGCTGTAGTCTGTGTATTTGGTACTGTAAAATGTTCATAATGCAGATAATTCCAAAGAATATCTGTAAAAATAGGTAATTGGACAATAAGCTAATAGTACAGCTGAGAACTGGGGAGAGAGAACCACAACCATGTGGGCATAGGAAACAAGTAAAGTGAATGGGGAAAAGTAAGACATGGTAACATATAAAGAGACCAAGATAAGTGGACACTGGACATATATAATATTGTAATAAAGTGACTAATTATAATAGCCCATAAAGTAACAGAATAGTTTTGGGGGAGGGATGAAATCCACAACCAATTGTGCATAGTATATAGTAACAATTGGTAAGAAAGAGTGGGATAAGTAACATAGTGGGAAGCCAGCAAGGTGAATAAAGTGGAAAAAGTGACAAAATATGATAGCCCATAAAATACCTAGAACGGTATGAAATCGGGATAATGAGATGTGCAACAGTGAAAGGAGGGTGAACCCACCAAAGATGATGGCGCAGTGCATAAAGATGTATATACCAGCCGATAGACTGAAGGCGACCACCAACGACACGCAGCATGGAGAAGGAAGGGTGGCACCATCGCCTGAGCATCAACCAACACTCAGCGTTATGGCGCATCAGTTCTCCCTCGTAATACACGCAGGTAGATATACACGTCGGCGCCGCAACGTCAGGACTGACATCGCCCGCATGATGTACCAATATGACTTTGCAGTTTATCATTCTTGCGTGGATATCTTTGCTGCCTTAACTGTGCTTATTGCTTATTTACTTGTGTTTTATCTTCATGCACCGTATATATTCACGATTTTCTAACTCTGTGTGACACACTGTGAATTGTAGACAGTGAACTTCTCTATACTTCATGATACCTGACTGCTCTATATACCTGTAATTGTGTTTTTCCTTAATAAAATCAGATTGAATTAAAAATCGTCAATGTTGATTTCGAGAGAGTGAAGTCTCACTTTAACCATTCAATACCGGGCCTATTCTGGCACTTCTCTCCTACATGTACAAATCATCATTCTTTTGCTAGAAAATTACTCAGAACCCCCAAACATTATATATGTTTTTTTAGCAGACACCCTAGGGAATAAAATGACGGTCATTGCAACTTTTTTTTCTTGCACGATATTTGCGCAATAATTTTTCAAACGCCTTTTTAAAAAAAAAAAAATGGTTTCATGAATTAAAAAATAACAAAACAGTAAAGTTAGCCCAATTTTTGGGGAAAATATGAAAGATGATGTTACGCCGAGTAAATAGATACCTAACATGTCACTCTTTAAAATTGCGTACACTCATGGAATGGCGCCAAACTTCGTTACTTAAAAATCTCCATAGGCGACGCTTAATTTTTTTTTACAGGTTACCAGGTTAGAATTACAGAGGAGGTCTAGTGCTAGAATTGTTGCACGCGCTCTAACGCACGCGGCGATACCTCACATGTGTGGTTTGAACGGCGTTTACATATGTGGGCGACTTACGTGTGCATTCGCTTCTGATCGCGAGCTACCGGGGACAGGGGCGTTTTAAGAAACACCGGATGGCGGCGGGAGGGGGGGATGTCCCCTCCCGCCGCCTATAAGAAAGATCAAGCGGCGGAACCGCCGCTATGATCGTTCTTATGGTGCACAGAATCGCCGGCACTTTAAAAGGATATCTGAATGATGCCTCTAGCTGCAGGCATCATTCAGATATCCCCCTACAAAGCCGAGGACGTCATATGACGTCCACCCAGGATGGGAGATCCCATCTGTGGACGTCATTTGACTATGGCTGGGTAGGGAAGTGGTTAAAGCATCCATCAAGCATGTTATTTAAAGTGAATGTTAACCCTCCATACACTCAGTGAAGTGAACAGCCTCAGATGATACACAGAGATGAACCAAATCTCCCTATATAAGTTTTACATGTATATCTGCTGTCTTTAGCTTTATATACTGTTTAGAAAGTTCAGATATCGTGTTAGGAGATTTTCTCTTCCTGGTTAACACAGAGTGTGATGTCTGGGCATACAGCCAAGATAGCTAACATTGCTGATTGGAGGAAAGGCACACACCCCCTCTCCACATAGGCAGAGACTCTCAGAGGTGTTTTGTAACAGGGCCAGCTCCCTGCTAATCTATTTTAGCAACCTCCCCTGACAGAAATTTCAGGCTGCTTTTATCTGATGTGTCAGAGAATTTCAGGCTGATAACAGAGGAACGGGTCAGGAGAGAGCTACGGGACATAGCTCTTTAAAGAGAGATAACAAAATACTGCAGATATATGTGCCCAGCTCAAATTTCATGAATAGGGTTTACATCCACTTTAAAGGATTTGTGTTTTTCCACTTTGGTCTCAAAGTCATATTAAAAAAGGAGCTTCCTCCGCTGTATTGTATTAAAAAATTTTTTTTTGCTTTGTAAAATATTCCCCTCTGCAGTGCCCACGCCTTTTTTTTGCCAATAACTCTCCTGCAGCACACATTGGGCGTGCTCTGTGACTGCTGTGTCCTTTGGAAACAGCTTATCACAAATCAGGGTAAAGGTAAGTTAGACAGTATCAAAATATAAAACAATTGACAAATGGATGTGCACTAGACAAAACATAGACCATATTATAACAACAAAAGTCACAGTATCACATAAAACATAACCACTGTCTCAGTCCTGATATGTAAAACAGGACACGATGTGTCCGACGCGTTTCGAGTCTGTATATGGTGTAACCTGGGGGACAGGTAGTCGGTACAAAAGCTCCCTGGGATGAGCAGGCACAGATACCAAGTCCATTGGATCAGTGAAAACACAGTGTTATTTATTGGTGCTATATACAAAGTCAATGACAGGTGCTGTACAGTGTGCTGAAAACAAACAGAAGAAAAAATAGCCAAACAAAAAAAACCTAGCCGTGTCTCGGCTCTAACTACACAATATTACAGGCCCTCACTACCAGGCTGGACAAGCCTAACGCTTGTCAGCTTCCACATTCACAGAGTAACACTTTTTACTAACCTTATTGCTCTCACAGACCAATGCTGTCTGTGTTTCCCAGGCTGAGCAAAGGCTGTCTGCTCAGGTGAGCTTTTAATTAAGCTGGTGGAGAGAACCAACACCTGAACTGGATCCTGGCTCAGAGATCCCTGAATGTATATGAGAGGAGCCTGGGAGATGTATAAACCCTGAACAGGACTTTCCCAAGCTCTCTCTGGGATGCTCTGTCACACATCCTCCCCCCTTGTTTCAACCCCAGGGTTGGAACACCTGTAGCCCAACAGGAGTGAACACGGGAGAGGGCATCTACATTTCCCATCTCCACACCTGGCCTGTGTTTTACCGTAAAGGCGTAATCTTGTAGGGCCAAAAACCACCGGTTCACTCGCCTATTAGTCTCCTTCTTTTGGGCCATCCATTTCAGGGGAGCATGGTCAGTTATCAACTCAAACTGGCGCCCCAACAAGTAGTACCTGAGCGCGTCAACGGCCCACTTTATGGCCAGACACTCCTTTTCAATGACTGTGTACTTCTTTTCATGGTCATTGAGCTTTCTGCTTAAGTACACCACAGGGTGTTCTTCCCCATTGTGTACCTGTGATAGTACTGCCCCGATACCAACATCAGACGCATCTGTCTGGACCAAAACGTTTTTGGAGAAATCGGGGGAGTATAGGATTGGCTGTGCACAAAGAACCTTCTTCAGGACTTGAAAAGACTCTTCTGCTACTGGAGACCATTTCACCATTACGGAGGCTTTCCCTTTCGTAAGGTCTGTCAGTGGGGCAGCTATAGTTGCGAAATTTGGGATAAATCTTCTATAGTACCCCGCAATGCCAAGAAAGGCCCTGACCTGCTTCTTATTTGCAGGACGTGGCCACTCCTGGATGGCTTCTATTTTATTCACCTGGGGCTTTATGACACCCCGGCCAATAGTGTAGCCCAAATACCTGGCTTCCTCTAGCCCAATGGCACATTTTTTTGGATTTGCCGTAAACCCCTCTTTGAAGAGGGAATCCAGGACAGCCTGGACACGGGGCAAGTGAGACTCCCAGTCAGTGCTATGCACCACTATGTCGTCCAGATAGGCTGCAGCATACTGTCGATGAGGTCTTAGGGTCCTGTCCATAGCCCTCTGAAATGTTGCAGGGGCATTTTGCAACCCAAAAGGCATTTTCTTATACTGAAACGACCCCTCCGGGGTCACAAACGCAGTCTTTTCTTTGGCACTACCAGTCAGGGGTATTTGCCAATATCCTTTGGTCAAGTCCAAAGTGGTCAGATAACGGGCCTTGCCAAGTCGGTCTATAAGCTCGTCTACCCTGGGCATTGGGTATGTGTCAAACTTTGTTACCGCATCCTTTAGCTCCAACATCCTTTTAACTTCCTCACTGATGTCCTTTCTTCTAGCTTCGGGAATTCGGTATGGTTTGAGCTTGACACGGACCCCAGGTTCAGTAACAATATCATGCTGAACTGCTGAAGTCGTGCCCGGCAACTCTGAAAATTTCTCTTTATTCCTTATCAGGAACTCTCTAGCTTCCTGTTTCTGGGAACATGACAGGGTGTCTGGAATTGTGACCTCAGGGATCAGAGGGGATTCAGTACCCTTAAGGGTTACCGGGAGAGACCTGGCAGTTAATACCAGTCTATCCTTCCAGGGCTTTAACAGGTTTATGTGGTAAATCTGTTCGGGCTTCCTTTTACCTGGTTGATACACCTTGTAATTGACCTCCCCAACTCTTTCAATTACTTCAAAGGGTCCCTGCCACTTAGCCAGGAATTTGCTCTCAACAGTGGGAACTAACACGAGGACCCTGTCACCAGGTGAGAAAACACGAAGTTGGGCCCCCCTGTTGTATATCCTCTGTTGGGCTGCTTGGGCCTGCAGTAAATGTTCTTTTACTACCGGCATGATTGCTGCAATCCTATCCTGCATTTGAGCGATATGCTCAATAACACTTTTGTGAGGTGTCTGCTCCCCCTCCCAAGTTTCCTTGGCTATGTCTAAGAGTCCCCGAGGGTGTCTCCCATAAAGCAGCTCAAATGGAGAGTACCCCGTAGAGGACTGGGGAACTTCCCTGATGGCGAACATCAAGTACGGTATCAGGAAGTCCCAGTTTTTCCCATCCTTGTCAACAACCTTTTTTAACATACTCTTTAATGTCTTATTGAAGCGTTCCACCAAGCCATCCATTTGAGGATGGTACACCGAGGTTCGCAACTGCGTCACCTTAAATAACTTGCACAGCTCCCTAGTTATTCGTGACATGAATGGGGTACCCTGGTCTGTAAGGACTTCTTTCGGGACACCAACCCGACTGAACACCATAAACAGCTCTTTGGCAATGTTTTTAGCAGATGCAGTGCGTAAGGGAATGGCCTCGGGGTAACGGGTAGCGTAATCCATGATCACAAGGATATGTTGATGACCGCGGGCAGATTTGGGGAGTGGACCCACAAGGTCCATGGCAATCCTCTCAAAGGGCACTTCAATAATGGGCAAGGGCACTAACGGACTTCGGAAGTGGGGTTGGGGGGCTGACATCTGACACATAGGACAGGATTGACAATAATTCTCGATATTTTTCCATATCCCAGGCCAGTAAAACCTGCGCAACACCCTTTCAGTTGTTTTCTCAACCCCTAAATGGCCTCCTAGCAAGTGCCCATGGGCAAGTTCCAACACCACCTGTCTGTATAGCTTAGGGACTACCAACTGTTCAACCACTTCATCATTAGTTTTACATACACGATACAGTAAATCCTCATTGCTGCAGAAATATGGAAAACAGGGCCTGTCCCCTGGTTCGACAGGTACCTCATTAATCACCATTACATTTTCCCAGGCCCTGGCAAGGGTAGGGTCTTTTCTCTGCTCCGTACCAAAATTTTCTTTGTGCACATTAAGATCGGTAAACTAACGTAGGCTCAGATTCAGCAGACGGCTGTCCAGCTCTACTGGTTGTGGGGACTTCTTCAGGCTCCCCGAGCTCTCCTGCCATAACTGAGAAAGGATCACCCGAAGAGCCCTGAGAGGAGTCCCCTGAACTCACAAGGTCAGTACTGGCCATGAGTTCTGGCTCTGCGACTGAGTTAGGTACTGCGACTGGGTCGGGACAATCCCACAGTTCCCAAAACTTAGGGAAGTCCCTACCAATGATAGCCTCGTGCACCAAGTGGGGCACCAGGCCGACCGAATGGGTCACCATACCTAAGCCAGTTTTAAACTGAACAGTGGCTATTGGATACTCGCGGGTATCCCCATGTATACAGATCAAAGCAACTTTTTTTGCATGAAAATTCACAGTTTCAATCATCTCAGCTGTAACCAAAGTAACTAGACTTCCAGAGTCCAGCAAGGCCGTAATAGGCTTATTATTAACAGTCACTTGACACATGTGTTTTCCCACATTTGGCACTGCAGCGCATGAAACAGCAGCAAACATAGACTGCCTTCTAAAAGATAGATCACACTGCATTGGTTCATCGGTCAATGGACAGTTTGCTGCAACATGTCCCAGTTCTTGGCAACGAAAACACCTGATGTTTCCCCAATTTGGTTTGCTGACAGGCAGTGGCTTCCCTTGCTTGGGCCGCCAAACTTCAGTCCTGGCACCAAAATTCCTCCCCCCTATTTCCTGGCCATGCTTACCACCCACTTCCCCTGGAACAGTCTTACCGGTTGCCTGGGGAGACCGTGGCTTTGGGTGGAAAGTCCGTGCGGCTGTAGGGGTGGTGACCAGGTTCTCTGCAGCAAAGTACCTCTCCACGAGCTCCACCAGGTTGTCTGCCGACTTGGGGTCTCCTTGACTCACCCACTTCTGCAGGGGAATTGGTAGTGACCTCAGGAATTGGTCCATGACCACACGCTCCACTATTTGTGGCGCAGACAGGGACTCCAGCTGTAACCATTTCCGTACCAGGTGGATCAGATCAAACATCTGCGATCTTGGGGGCCTCTTATCTTGGAAGAACCAGTTGTTGACCCGCTGAGCTCGAACAGCCAAGGTGACACCAAGTCGTGCCAGGATTTCCCGCTTGACCTTCTCATAATCTCCCGCTTCTGCTGACTCCAGATCATAGTAGGCCTTCTGCGCTTCTCCAGAAAGTAAGGGGGCGATCAGTCCTGCCCACTGGGTTTGGGGCCAACCATCCCTCTCAGCGGTTCGTTCAAATGTTAGTAGGAGAGCCTCTGGATCATCATCTGCCGTCATCTTTGAAAGAAAGCGACCCACATGGATGGCTGAGGGCTTGTCTCCAATATCCTTCATTATCGCAGGTGACCCCTGTGCTAGCGTCTCCACAACCTCAGTAAGGGTTTTCCTATCCGCTTTTGCAGCAGTGGCAAGCTGTTCAAACAGCCTCTGCAATTGCTCCTGTACAGCCAGGGCCGATCCGCCCTATAGGCTTGCTAGGCAAGCTGCATAGGGCCCAGAGTAATTACTAGGGGCCCCCGAATCTTCGCCGCAACCGCCACCACTAGAGGTCCGCAGGCCGGGCGGAGACAATTTTCATTTTCTTGTAGACCAAGAGGAGGGTCAGGGTGGCTGCCAATAGGAATTGAGCTGCGGCACCGCCCACCTCCCGCCCCGCTAATGTCTGTCTGTGTGTGTGTGAAATGTGGGAAGGGGCGGGGGTGGGCGGCGGCGCCGCAGCTTAATTCCTATTGCCAGCCACCCGGCCGGCTCCTCCTCTGTGTAATGGCGGCGGAGAGAGTCTCTGCTGCTGGGGCATCACACCTGGTGTAAGGGGGGCCTCTGCTGGGAATGCCTGGTGTAAGGAGGGCCTCCGCTGGGAATGCCTGGTGTAAGGGGGGCCTACCCTGGTGTAAGGCCTCCGCTGGGAATGCCTGGTGTAAGGCAGGCCTCCACTGGGAATGCCTGGTGTAAGGGGGGCCTCCGCTGGGGAGGCCTGGTGTATAGGGGGGCCTCCACTGGTAATGCCTGGTGTAAAGGGGGCCTCCGCTGGGGAGGCCTGGTGTAAGGGGGGCCTCCGCTGGGAATGCCTGGTGTAAGGGGGCCTCCGCTGGGGAGGCCTGGTGTAAGGGGGGGACTCCGCTGGGAATGCCTGGTGTAAGGGGGGGACTCCGCTGGGAATGCCTGGTGTAAGGGGGGGACTCCGCTGGGGAATGCCTGGTGTAAGGGGGGGACTCCGCTGGGGAATGCCTGGTGTAAGGGGGGGACTCCGCTGGGGAATGCCTGGTGTAAGGGGGGACTCCGCTGGGGAATGCCTGGTGTAAGGGGGGCCTCCGCTGGGAATGCCTGGTGTAAGGCGGGACTCCGCTGGGAATGCCTGGTGTAAGGCGGGACTCCGCTGGGAATGCCTGGTGTAAGGGGGGCCTTCGCTGGGAATGCCTGGTGTAAGGGGGGCCTCCGCTGCGGAGGCCTGGTGTAAGGGGGGCCTCCGCTGGGAATGCCTGGTGTAAGGAGGGACTCTGCTGGGAATGCCTGGTGTAAGGAGGGACTCTGCTGGGAATGCCTGGTGTAAGGAGGGACTCTACTGGGAATGCCTGGTGTAAGGAGGGACTCTACTGGGAATGCCTGGTGTAAGGAGGGACTCTACTGGGAATGCCTGGTGTAAGGAGGGACTCTACTGGGAATGCCTGGTGTAAGGAGGGACTCTACTGGGAATGCCTGGTGTAAGGAGGGACTCTACTGGGAATGCCTGGTGTAAGGAGGGACTCTACTGGGAATGCCTGGTGTAAGGAGGGACTCTACTGGGAATGCCTGGTGTAAGGAGGGACTCTACTGGGAATGCCTGGTGTAAGGAGGGACTCTACTGGGAATGCCTGATATATGGAGGAACTCTACTGGGAATGCCTGATATATGGAGGAACTCTACTGGGAATGCCTGGTGTAAGGGGGACTCTGCTGGGAATGCCTGGTGTAAGGAGGGACTCGGGGCTTCCACTGATTCTGCATTATGGTGAGTTGAATAATTTCATTCTATATTACAATGTAATAATAGAAATAATGCGCTTCAGTCATCCTGACACCATAACAACCATGGTGCCGGGATGATTGAAGCGCTAACACCAGGTGTTTGGAGTATCTTTATCTGCTGATTTGTTAAACTTTCTGGAATACACAGATTTCTATTGTGGTGTAGGATCTGGGCCTGCTGTCCCTCCACCCCTCTTTCTTTCTATCTCTCCCTCTTTCTTTCTCTCTTTCTTCCTCCATCCCTCATTCATCTCCGACTCTAACCACACCCCTCCGAGCCATGCCCACGTAAGCCACGCCCACCATTCCGCGTAAACCACACCCATTTTTTGCCACCGTAAAGGCCCCTTAGCAGAATTTTACTTAGGGCCCCAGGGAGGTCAGGATCGGCACTGTGTACAGCACCAATCTTTTGGAACAGCACCTTGGTTTGCTCCTGTGCGATAGCGTTGGCTTGCTGTTGTGCAGCGTTTGCCAACACCATTTGTTTGAGGATGTCTTCCATGTTGTCACTTTAGGTACTGGCCTTTTAAGTAGTAACTTACTACAGCTGGTCGCAGCCTCCACCATATGTAACCTGGGGGACAGGTAGTAGGTACAAAAGCTCCCTGGGATGAGCAGGCACAGATACCAAGTCCATTGGATCAGTGAAAACACAGTGTTATTTATTGGTGCTATATACAAAGTCAATGACAGGTGCTGTACAGTGTGCTGAAAACAAACAGAAGAAAAAATAGCCAAACAAAAAAAACCTAGCCGTGTCTCAGCTCTAACTACACAATATTACAGGCCCTCACTACCAGGCTGGACAAGCCTAACGCTTGTCAGCTTCCACATTCACAGAGTAACAATGTTTTACCAACCTTCTTGCTCTCACAGACCAATGTTGTCTGTGTTTCCCAGGCAGAGCAAAGGCTGTCTGCTCAGGTGAGCTTTTAATTAAGCTGGTGGAGAGAACCAACACCTGAACTGAATCCTGGCTCAGAGATCCCTGAATGTATATGAGAGGAGCCTGGGAGATGTATAAACCCTGAACAGGACTTTCCCAAGCTCTCTCTGGGACGCTCTGCCACAATGGATAATCTATCTACAGCCTCGAAACGCGTCGGAAATATCGTGTCCTGTTACACATATCAGGACTGAGACAGTGGTTATGTTTTATATGATACTGTGACTTTTGTTGTTATAATATGGTCTATGTTTTGTCTAGTGCACATCCATTTGTCAATTGTTTTATATTTTGATACTATCTAACTTATTACAATAAACCATATTTTTGATATTATCTTGGCTCTACAAGACTCTCCACCCCTTAATGTCCCACAAGAGGACTCTATCCAATTTGTATGTAAATTAGGGATGTACGATCATACATTAAACCCCATTGGGGGTCATTCCACTCCACCCTTCTATATACAATTACATTTTTATGGCCAAGAAGGTGCTGACATACAGGAGGCTAGAGAGCTGGGGTCTGGAGGAACTCACATAGTGAAACTACAAACTATGGAAAGAAGCGCTAATGGGACTTTCATAGGAAACAAACGTGTTTCTAGATTTATTTTGACTGCCGTTTCAGTGGAGTGCCATTCATCATCAGTAATACAGAACTATTATATCACATATGTAACAGAAATCATTAATCAACTAAAACCACTAACTAACATGTACAGTATGCATAGACCAAAGCATGCACATTGCCCAGCAATGTTATATACATAAGATTTAAACAAAGCTGAAATCATTTTAGTTTCCTTTGCATGTTCTGTGGGTGTTTCTCACATTACACACACACAGATAGTTAAAGATATACATTCACCGGCCACTTTATTAGGTACACCTTGCTAGTACCGGGTTAGCCACCTTTTGCCTTCAGAACTGCCTTCATTCTTTGTGGCTTAGATTCAACAAGGTGTTGGAAACATTCCTCAGAGATTTTGGTCCATAGTGACATGATAGCATCACGCAGTTGCTGCAGATTTGTCGGCTGCATATCCATGATGCGAATCTCCCATTTCACCACATCCCAAAAGGTGCTCTGGTGACTGTGGAGGCCATTGGAGTACAGTGACATCATTGTCATGTTCAAGAAACCAGTGGGGAGATAATTTGAGCTTTGTAACATGGTGCATTATCCTGCTTGAAGGAGCCATCAGAAGATGGGGACACTGTAGTCATAAAGGGATGGACATGGTCACCAACAATACTCAGGTAGGTCGTGATGTTGCTCAATTGGTACCAAGGGGCCAAAAGTGTGCCAAGAAAATATCCCCCACACAGGGCTGGTGCTAGGATTTTTGACACCCTAGGCAAAACCTCATTTTGCGGCCCCCCATTGGCTCCACCCCCGACTCCACCCCCTTTGCCCTGCCCATGTGACAGTAGGCGCCGCTATACAGGAAGCAATGGCACTGCTTCCTCTAGCGCTGGCTCCAGTGCTGCGCTGCACCTCAAATTACACTACCAGTCGGACTGAGTTAGTTACATGCTGCATCCTGTAGTGTAAAGCATGCAGACGTGGAGGGAAACCAGCGGCCGGGCGTCCCTAAGCAGCAGTGCGCCCTAGGCGGCTGCCTAGTTTGCCTAGTGGTAGCACCGGCCCTGCCCCCACACCATTTCACCACCACCACCAGACTGACCAGGCAACCTTTTTCCAATCTTCTATTGTCCAATTTTGATGACCCTGTGCAAATTGTAGCCTCAGTTTCCTGTTCTTAGCTGACAGGAGTGGCACCCGATGTGGTCTTCTGCTGCTGTAGCCCATCTGCTTCAAGGTTTCGATGTGTTGTGCATTCAGAGATGGTATTCTGCATACCTTGGTTGAAATACTCAGACCAGCCCGTTTGGCACCAACAACCATGCCACGTTCAAAGTCACTTAAATTCCCCTTTTCCCCATTCTGATGCTCGGTTTGAACTTCAGCAAGTAGTCTTCACCACATTTAGATGCCTAAATGCATTGAGTTGCTGCCATGTGATTGGCTGATTAGCAATTTGTGTTACCAAGCTATTGAATATGTGTACCGAATAAAGTGGCCGGTGAGTGTATACTGTATATGTATAGATATAGACATAGATATAGATATCTACCACAAGGTGGCGCCAAGGGCACATACTAGTAAATACCAATACACCTATCAATAGAGATATATGGGACTGTCAGCTGTATATTTGTTCTGGGTCAGTGACTCAAAGTATTGATGCCAGAGGGTCAGCATAACAGCCTAGCAATTGTCAGGAGAGTTCAGCAATGGCAGCCTTCATATTTATCTCTAGACATGTGTAGCACCCTCTAGTTAGGTAGGTGCTAGAGTGAGGATTTTTCTAGCAGAGTAGGAAAATTTAGGCAGGCCTAGCCCTGTTTTTTTTCATTCTGGGCTGGGAGTGGCTCAGGGCAGGGCTGGGTGACTCACAGGTAGCATCACTGTCACCTCCCTCTTATTTCTAGAAGGTGGTGTAAAGAAAGGAGGAGAGGTGGAGCTGCCTGGGGGTATTCTAAGGAGCCTTGACCAATCCCCAACCTGGATTGGCAGGGGGCAGGCCTCCTTAAATACCCAGGGTCAGCCCAGCTGGGGAGAAGTTGTCGGGTGGAAGAGTGGGAGTGAGGGAGTGTGGAGGCTGTCAAGGCCTACGTGGAGATCCCCAGTCTGGGGGGGTGACCTTGGGCTGGGGCTCTGGTGCATTCAGGAGGAGAGAAGATCCTGGAAGGAGAGGCACATGAGAGAGCAAGAAGAGAGGACAGCGGGAGAGAACACTGCTAAGAGACTCCAGGGAGGACAACTGGTCACAGCCAGGAGGGCTGGTGAGTGGAGCACAGTCGGGAGGACTGGGGAGGCACGCCTGAGAGAACTGGGAGATTGCAGTTTAAGATGGGTGCAGAACCAGAAGAGAGGACTGTGGGAAGGGCAGTGGGGAGATGTCATTGCAGTCAGGCTGGCTATCTGGGATTGGTAGATAGCAAGTTGCACTGAATATTCCTGGGCATCCCATAATTTCCCATTTCCCACTGTTCTGTGTCTTTGAGTGTCTAAGAGATGGATGTCGGGCTAGGCAAGGTGACAGATGAACCACTACATTCAGCAACCCCTACGGGGGGCATGGCTACACATGTTTCCTTTAAATTGAACCTTTATTGCACTTTAATGTTTAAAATGTAACATCCTGCCAAAAAGCAGACATCATATGACTAATGTTATTATATGTATTAGCCAGAAAAGTTTCTCCAATGCCCCTTAATGATTTTTGCTTCAGTTTGATAATTAGACTCCATTTTCACTGACTTCATGGCTAAGTCCTGCCAATGTAATTTTCACTGTTCAATGGCAATGCCTTATAGCCCAACTCTGGGAAAAGTCAAAAAATCCTTGCTTGCAGTGTGGTTGTGACTGCACTCCATGGGTTGAATGCTCATTTATGTCTAGGAGACAGGAAAACTATTTTATTTACCAGATTCTCTGCTCCCCTGCCCTGGCAGTTCTAAGGGCCCTGCATCAATTTCGATGACATCAGAGGGCATCCGACTGCTGGAGATGGGGACAAGAGGTTGCAGGGACCATTTTTGCAGCACAGACGAGCCAGCAAGAACAAAGGATCAGGTAAGTAAAGGTGCTTTTCCAAGTCCTCTAAACATAAACAGGCATTTGATGCCGCGTACACACGATCGGAAATTCTGACAAGAAAAGTCCGATGTGAGCCTTTGGTCGGAAATTCCGACCGTATGTAGGCTCCATCTGACTTTTTCTGTCGGAAATTCCGCCAACAAAAGATCGAGAGCAGGTTCTCTATTTTTCCGACGGAAAAAGTTCTTGTCGGAAATTCCGATCGTCTGTATGCAATTCCGACGCGCAAAAAAACACACATGCTCAGAATCAAGTCGAACTGCCTATTGAACTTGATTGATCTCGGCTCGTTGTACGTCACCGCGTTCTTGACGTTCGTAATTTCCGACAAGATTTGTGTGACCGTGTGTATGCAACACAAGTTTGAGCCACCATTCCGTCGGAAAAAAATCCACGTTTTTTTTGTCGGAGTTTCCGATCGTGTGTACGCGGAATAACCCTTGCAGTGCAGGGGCAGACCTACTTTTGACTTTTCCTGGAGTTCAGCTTTAATCTCCATTAACAGCTTTCCTATTAAACAGTGAAATGGCAATTGGAGGCTTGAGCCATGGAAGTCAGGCTCCAGAAACAAACTTGAAGTCAGGGCTGGTCTCTGGTGGGCCCTAGGCTAGGGTGACCAGACATCCCCGTTTTCCGGGGACAGTCCCCAGATTGAGGACACTGTCCCCGGACCAAGTCTGTCCCCGGTTTTGTCCCCGGATTGGATTTGAACAGGGGCTGGGGCAATTTCAAAGACAATCAGTGCAGAATAAAAAAAAAAAAATTCTGAATTACACACTTAGGGGGGTGTATTTTTTTTTCCATTATCTGTGCCCCTTTCTGATGATCATGTGCTGGTCGGAGAGGAGGGAATATTTCTTCCGTTTCGGGCGCATGCCAATTCAGCTCCGCTCGCATGTTCTTCTGCCTTGGCTCAAGTCCCGGCCAGCCACCTGCTTATCTCCTTGCCTTCCCTGGCGGAGTGATCTTCCTCTGCACCCCACCCAGTAGTAGCTGGGTGGGCGGCGGCGGCAATGGGCAGAGGGACGCTGATTGCTGCCATTTCTAGTAAAAAATAAAAATATGTCCCCGGATTTCATTTTAAAAATCTGGTCACCTTACCCTAGGCACTACTTCCTACTGGGGCATGTCGGAGCGCTCTGCCCTGTGGCTCTCACTGTACTGTGCTACCCACCTCCCAATTTGCATAAGCTATCCTTTTTAGACCTCCACTCAGGACAGGTTATGTGATTACTATACCCATATGTGGATGTGCTTTATAAACTATAAATCCCCTGGCCAGTGCTGAGTTAGGCAGTAGGAGTAGTAGTGAGAGAGGACAGGGGGCATTAAAATTAAACCATCTATTAATAAAAACCAAAGGTTTCAAAAGAAAAGAAGGAAGAAGTTGGTAACCACGTGGGGTCTTAAAAAAGTTTCTGCACGGTTTTATGGTTAATAGAGTTAAAAAAGTGTGGAGGCTTTTTAAAGAATCCCTGTATAAATTATGATTTTTTTTTCTTGTGAGGGCCCTAAACATTTCATGGGCCCTAGGCACACTGCCTACATATACTGTAGCACAGAAAAACAAGAGAGGGTGCACCAGCCATGTGCAATAACGAGGATTCAATTTATTTAAGGTTTCATGGGCTCAGACTCTATTATTTACATTATTAGCAACAACCCAGTCAACCACACACACACACACTGGGCTAGGGGCATAACCTTTATTCTCCTTTTAACCACCTGTTTTTCAGACTCGGTGTTTACACGTTAAAAACATTTTTTTTTGCTAGAAAATTACTTAGAACCCCCAAACATTATAAAAAAAAAAAATCTAACACCCTAGAGAATAAAATGGCGGTCATTGCAATACTTTTTGTCACACCGTATTTGCGCAGCGGTCTTACAAGCGCACTTTTTTGGTAAAAAAATGTACTTCTTTTAATTAAAAAAATAAGACAATAGTAAAGTTAGCCCAATTTTTTTTATATTGTGAAAGATAATGTTACGCCGAGTAAATTGATACCCACTTCAAAATTGCACCCGCTCGTGGAATGGCGTCAAACTTTTACCCTTAAAAATCTCCATAGGCGACGTTTACAAAATTCTACAGGTTGCATGTTTTGAGTTACAGAGGAGGTCTAGGGCTAGAATTATTGCTCTCGCTCGAACGATCGCGGTGATACCTCACATGTGTGGTTTGAACACCGTTTTGATATGCGGGCGCTACTCACGTATGCGTTCGCTTCTGAGCGCGAGCACGTCGGGACGGGGCGCTTTAAAAAAAAATATTTCTTATCTATTTTACTTGATTTTAATATTTTTACTGTTTGTTTTTTTTTTAGTCACTTTTATACCTATTACAAGGAATGTAAACATCCTTTCTAATAGAAAAAAGCATGACAGGTCGTCTTAAATATGAGATCTGGGGTCAAAAAGACCTCAGATCTCATATTTACACAAAAATGCAATAAAAAAAAATTAAAATTTTTTTTGTCATTTGAAAAAATGACAACAAAAAAATGGCCCTTTAAGAGCTATGGGAAGAGCTGACGTTTTGACGTCGCTTCTGCCCTGCTATGGTATGGAGACGAGTGGGGGCCATCTTGCCCTCACTCATATCCATACCCAGCCACGGATAGGACCCGATCGCCTCTGCCACTACCGACGGCTCCGGTAAGTGGCGGAGAGCGGCGGGAGGGGGGGCCCCTCTCCCGCCGCCGATAACGGTGATCTTGCGGCAAATCCGCCGCAGAGACCACCATTATCGTTAACCAAACCGCCACCTGAAGAGATGGATACCTCGGTTGTGGCAGCAGCTGCTGCCATTACCGAGATATCCCTCTTCAAAATCAGGCCGTATATAGTCGTGCGGCGGTCGGTAAGTGGTTAATATATAGGAACATACTGGGGGTTATTTACAAAAGGCAAATCCACTTTGCACTACAAGTGCACTGGCAAGTGCACTTGGAAGTGTGCTTTGAAGTGCAGTCGCTGAAGATCTGAGGGGGACATGCAAGAAAAACAAAAAAACAGCATTTTTTGTTGTTCACGATTAGATGATGAAATCAGCAGAGCTTCCCTTCGTTTCAGATCTACCCCTCAGACCTACAGCGACTGCACTTCCAAGTGCACTTGTAGTGCAAAGTGGATTTGCCTTTAGTAAATCAACCCCACAGAGTCTGGCAGACTTACAGCTCTGAGGAAGAGGGAAAACCCTTGAAACGCGTTAGCATCTGCAGAATTCTTGGACACCTGCTTGGCCTTTCAGGAGAAGCGGTATCAGTTCTGGTTGTTCTGTTGGAAATTTGTTACAGGTTTGATGCTCTGCATTGCTTGTGAGTACATCACTTGTAAACCTTATATACTGTAAATTGTATTTTGGTTAATGCACAAGGCTGGTGCGCCATTTCTTGTTCTTCTGTGCTTAGTGTTTACAGACTCCTCAGTCTGAGGAGGGCAACAAGGCCAAGTGGTCCCTTGAAGACCAAGATCTGAGTTGCGTGCTGGAGATTCCTGGAGCTTAAAGGGAATTTTCCCAAAAAGACTGATGCCAGACCTTAGCACTGAAGTATTATTATTCTATACACTTACTCTAGCAGGTGCAGTCTGCTTCCTGTAGATGGCGCCTGCCCGGAGCTTCATCACAGTCCGGAGAGGAGGTCAGGGTAAACTTGTTTCTCTGTGATTTCCTGGTGGTGGTGTTCTGGTTGGCTGCGATGGGTCCAGATGGCCATCTTGGGCCAGCAAAGCCTTCTTAAGTCCCTGCCCCCAGATTTTGGCGTTCATTTGCGAGTGGGTAGGTTCAGGTCAGGTTACCCGTCTGCCAGGAACAGTATTAGCAGCAGGGATCCAGTCAAGGTGGTAAAGTGTAGGGTTCGCAACTTCTCTGGACATCATCTATTTTGGGCACTAGATGGCCAGGCCGCATTCTGCCCTTCCAAACAAGCGCTGTCAGGTTGGCTGAAACCTACTTCTCTGTTGGAATTCGTGTTCCCGGTTGGGCCTTCTCCAAGCAGGTTTTTTAGGAACTGTCTTTGCTTTAGTTCAATAAAAGTTATTTACATTGTATCCGGACTGTGTGTGTTATTGCCGTCACACCACGCTGCACCCACCCATAGGCCTATTGGGAAACCCAGCACTGGTTTTATGGTTGAAGAAGAGGGACATTTTATTTTTGCTTATCCATCTGGAACAAGGATGGGATTGCATATTAGTTTTTCTTTTTTGTATATCTCATTCATAGCCCAGACACTGGCCAACCCACTAACCTCATATATCAGACTGCCAGTACTAAAAACTGTAATTGTTCTCCCAGGCCACCAACAACAATTCATCATTTAGAATCCTACCGTCATTCCTCCAGGCAACTTTGGATATGATGGGTGGCTGTGTGCAAAAAATGACAGCTTTCAATACTGCAGCCTCGTACACATGGCCGGTTTTCTCGGCATGAAAACTGCTGGCAGAGCTTTTTGCCAAGAAAACCGGCCGTGTGTATGGTTTCTCTTCGGAAAAACTGCCGGGAATCTCAACGAGAAAAATAGAGAACCTGCTCTCTATTTCCTCATCGGGATTCTCGGCGGCCTGTTTCCCGACAAAAAAAACGTGCGTGTGTATGCTTACCTGTCTCCGGGTAAACCCGCGCATGCTCGATGAGACTTTGACGCATGCGCGGTAGCTTACAAAGGTAGTGTAGGGTTAAGTAAGATGGCGGCGACGGCATCGAATGTGACAAGCACATGCTCGTCGTAGTCGATGACGTCACCGCGTTCTTGCCATTCAAAAGAACGGCGGTTCTTTTGAATGTGCCGTGTGTACACTCGGCGAGCAAGAAAAGCTTGCCGGGAATCTCGTCGGGAAAACCGAAGTTTTTTTTTCCCCAACGAGATTCCCGCCCGTGTGTACAGGGCTTGCCGCTTTAATAGGGCCGTTTATTGGAATACCTTTTATCGGGTGACAGTATCTAAATGAACTCTAATATCTACAGGAACTATTAGTCTATGGTAGATGTTGAAAAAAAAAAAGATAATTAAAGCAGAATGCAAAAGGGTTGTTCCATTTAAACAATGGCATTGAATTGTCCCGTAGCTTAGTGAATAATGTAAAAATTTGCTTTGCAAAGAATATCCGATCAAGGAAAACTTTAAAACATTTTTTTTGCTTGCACATTGGATTGGATGATGGAAGTCAGCAGAGATTCACATCATTCACTAAGCCAGGGGCCTCCAAACTTTTTAGTACTAGGGTCATATCATATATTTTACAAATATTAGTGGGCTGAAAAAAAATTGTTTTATAAATGAATGAATAAAATTTAAATGAAATAATAAATTTTACTTATAGTGTTTTTATTAATGACCATGTTATTATTTAGATTAGAACAGCGGGAAAAAAATGCAGAGAAATAAAGCAAAAAAAGTCCCCCATATATTAAAGTCCCCATCAAAGCTACCCTTACATTGGTGCACCGTTACAACAAGGAGATGCCTATTAGAGTCCACTTTTCTTTTTCTTTTTTTTTTTACAATCGAGAGTGCTTTATTGAAGAGCGAAGCAATACAGAGTAAAAAAAAACAAAAATCACAAGAACAAAATACAATGCCATATATGACTGAAAAATCAAAGCAGGACATTAGGACTCAGCCATACAATGCCAAGCAACAATAACCTCATCAGAGTCCACCTTACATCAGAGTTGCAAACAAAGTCCCCCTTACATCAGAGCCCTCCTTACATGAACGTCTCCATCAGACTCCTCCCTAACAAGAGAGTCACCATCGGTCCCCCCTTACATCAGGGTCCCCATCAGAGTCCCCTTTTACATCAGAGGGTCGGATAAAATCTTGCAACAGGCAGGAGTTTGGAGACCCCCAAAAAAATTCCTTGCAAAGCGAACAGCCTATTTGCTTTTAGCTGGCCAACCCCAGAGGGTCTGTACAGCAGGCATAGATCCTATGGCTGTGCAAGATTGCACAGTGAAAGCCCTAATTAATCCACAGGGAATCCACTATAGTAGACATGTGCGGTTCGTTTCATTCCGAATTGAAATTCAGAGGACTTTACGTTTTTCGAAAATCCAGATGTATCCGAATTACAATGGTACCGAAATAACGAAAAAAAAATATTCGGACAAAATCTAATTTCAAACGTTTTTGAATTCAAATTTTCCACTTTACAAAGAGAATTAAATAGAGTAGAAAATAAAGGAATATAATAGAAAAAAAATAGACTAGAAAAGAATATAACAGAAAATAAAAGAATAGAATATAATAGAGTAAAACAGAACAAAATAGAATAGAAAATAAAAGAACAGAATAGACTAGAATATAATAGCTACAAATAGAATAGAATAACATAGACTATAACCATCTTCTGAAATTCTAATTTCAAATAGAATAAATTTGAATTTGAAAACATAAGAATACATAAGAAAATAGAATAGAAAAGAATAGAATAGAATAGAAAGAATATAACCATTTCCCAAAACTCAAGTAGAATCAATTTGAATAGAATTTAAAATAATAGATTAGCATAGAATAGAAAATAAGAGAATTGTATAGAAAAAAATGAAAAGAATAGAAAGAATATAACCATCTTCCGAAATTTCAAATAGAATAAATTTGAATTTTAATAGAAAAGAATAGAATAGAATAGAAAATAAAAGAATAGAATAGAAAATAATAGAATGGAATAAACAAATTTAAAAAATAATATAATTTAAAGAAAACTATAGAATAGAATAGAAAGAATATAACCATTTCCTAAAATTCAATTAGAATCAATTTCAATTTTTAATAGAATAGAAAAGAATAGAATAGGAAGATGTTATATTCATTCTATTCTATTCTGTTTTTTCTATACTATTGTGTTATTTTCTATTCTAATCTACTCGATTATTTTCTATTCTATTCAAATTCAAATCTGTTCTATTTGCATTTTGGAAAATGTTTATATTATTTCTATTCTATTCTATTGTTTTTTTTATTCTATTCTTTTCTATTCTATTTGAATTTCAGAAGATGGTTATAAGTTATTTTATTCTATTCTTTTTTTGTTCTGTTCTATTCCTTTCTATTTCTATTCTATTCCATTATATTCTGTTCTTTTATTTTCTATCCTATTTTGTTCTGTTTTACTCTATTATTTTATACTCTTTTATTTTCTGTTATATTCGTTTCTATTATATTCCTTTATTTTCTATTCTATTTTATTCTCTTTGGAAATTGTAAAAGTTTTCGAATCAACTTCAAATAGTTTACAAATTCGAATAGTTTTTCGAATTCAAAAAGTTTTCGAATTTGAATAGTTTTCCAATTTCCAAAGAGAATAAAATAGAATAGAAATTAAAGGAATAGAATAGAAAAAAATGAATAGAAAATAATATAATATATTCGATCCGAATTCGAAAAATTTTAATCGATTCAAAATCGAATAAACAAAACTAATAAGACTCCATTCACACAGGGGCAACACGACTTCCAGCGTGACTTTGGGAGGCAACTTGGACACGACTTGAGTATGAATCACAGCGCGACCTGGAGCTACTTACAAGGTGTTGCGGAGCTCCAACGTCCGCTGGGAAATCCTTGAAGCTGAGGAAGTACTGACTTATCCAAGACCACCTGTTGTTCCCCCCCCCCCCCCCAGTAACTGGACGACACACAGTTCTGGGAGTAAATCAACACTTTATTTTGCCCAGGCTGGCTTTTTATATCATTTCCCATGCAAGGGTTTTCTTAACTCCTTTTACAGGGGCATTCCCTTCAACAATTAACAGATGACAGTGATTTCATTACCTGGGACTATTTCTAACCACCTGGGATGCGGGAGACGTTGGTCTCTGCCAGGGATGAGCCGAACACCCCCCTGTTCGGTTCGCACCAGAACCTGCGAACAGACAAAATGTTCATGTAAACTTTAGAACCCTATTAAATACAATGGACTCGAACGTTCGAAATCTAAAGTGTTAATTATAAAGGCTAATATGCAAGTTATTGTCCTAAAAAGTGTTTGGGGACCGGGGTCCTGCCCCAGGGGACATGTATCAATGCAAAAAGACGTTTTAAAAACGGCCGTTTTTTTGGGAGCAGTGATTTTAATAATGCTTAAAATGAAAAAATAAAAGTGAAATATTCCTTTAAATTTCGTACCTGGGGGGTGTGTATGATATGCATGTGAAGTGGCGCATGTTTCCCGTGCTTAGAACTGTCCCTGCAAAAAATGTCATTTTTGAAAGAAAAAAATGCATTTAAAACTGACTCGCGGCTATTAATGAATTGTCGGCTCCCGGCAATACATACAAAAGTCATTGATAAAAAAAAAAAAAAAAAGTGTGGGGGTTCCCCAGAATTCAATTACCAGGCCCTTCAGGTCTGGAATGGATATTAAGGGGAACCCCGCCGCAAATTTAAAAAAAAATTGACGTGGGGTTCCCCCAAATATCCATTCCAGGCCCTTCAGATCTGGCATGGATTTTAAGGGGAACTGCACCCCAAATTTAAAAAAAAAATGGCGTGGAGTCCCCCTAAAAATCCATACCAGACCCCTTATCCGAGCACGCAACCTGGCCGGCCGCAGGGGAAAAGGGGGGGACGAGAGAGCGGCCCCCCCTCCCTCCTGAACCGTACCAAGCCACATGCCCTCAACATGGGGAGGATGTCCCCATGTTGATGGGGACAAGGGCCTCATCCCCACAACCCTTGCCCGGTGGTTGTGGGGGTCTGCGGGCGGGGGGCTTATCGGAATCTGGAAGACCCCTTTAACAAAGGGGACCCCCAGATCCCGCCCCCCCCCCTATGTGAATTGGTAAGGAGTACATTGTACCCCTACCATTTCACGAAGAAAGCGTACATTTAAAAAAAAAAAAAAACACACAAACACCTTGAAAAAGTCCTTTATTTAAAAAAAAAAACATTCCAGCGGTGAAATCCAGTGTCCCGCGGCGATCCCGATGTCCAGCGCTGTCCTTCATTGGTTGTGCCTGAGCGGACCTGATGGGGAACTCCCTCTCAGTATTTTAAATGTATAGACCCGCCCCTTCTGAAGTTCCCCATCAGGTCCGCTAAGCGGACCAGATGCGGAACATGAGAAGGGGCGGGTCTATACATGTATTACCAAAGTGAGAGCAGTTCCCCATCAGGTCCGCCCCCTCGGTATGTCGGACCCGCCTACGTCATTGGCTTGAGCGGGGAACTTCCTTCACTATGTAAATTTAAATTACACAGTGAAGGAAGTTCCCCGCTCAAGCCAATGACGTAGGCGGGTCCGACATACCGAGGGGGCGGACCTGATGGGGAACTGCTCTCACTTTGGTAATACATGTATAGACCCGCCCCTTCTCATGTTCCGCATCTGGTCGCTGAGCGGACCTGATGGGGAACTTTAGAAGGGGCGGGTCTATACATTTAAAACACTGAGAGGGAGTTCCCCATCAGATCCGCTCAGGCACAACCAATGAAGGACAGCGCTGGACATCGGGATCGCCGCGGGACACTGGATTTCACCGCTGGAATGTTTTTTTTGTTTTTTTTTAATAAAGGACTTTTTCAAGGTGTTTGTGTGTTTTTTTAAACATTTTTTTACGCTTTCTTCGTGAAATGGTAGGGGTACAATGTACCCCTTACCAATTCACATGGGGGGGGGCCGGGATCTGGGGGTCCCCTTTGTTAAAGGGGTCTTCCAGATTCCGATAAGCCCCCCGCCCGCAGACCCCCACAACCACCGGGCAAGGGTTGTGGGGATGAGGCCCTTGTCCCCATCAACATGGGGACATCCTCCCCATGTTGAGGGCATGTGGCTTGGTACGGTTCAGGAGGGAGGGGGGCCGCTCTCTCGTCCCCCCCTTTTCCCCTGCGGCCGGCCAGGTTGCTTGCTCGGATAAAGGGTCTGGTATGGATTTTTAGGGGGACTCCACGCCATTTTTTTTTAAATTTGGGGTGGAGTTCCCCTTAAAATCCATGCCAGATCTGAAGGGCCTGGAATGGATATTTGGGGGAACCCCACGTCAATTTTTTTTAAAATTTGCGGCGGGGTTCCCCTTAATATCCATTCCAGACCTGAAGGGCCTGGTAATTGAATTCTGGGGAACCCCCACGCTTTTTTTTTTTTTTTTATCAATGACTTTTGTATGTATTGCCGGGAGCCGACAATTCATTAATAGCCGCGAGTCAGTTTTAAATGCATTTTTTTCTTTCAAAAATGACATTTTTTGCAGGGACAGTTCTAAGCACGGGAAACATGCGCCACTTCACATGCATATCATACACACCCCCCAGGTATGAAATTTAAAGGAATATTTCACTTTTATTTTTTCATTTTAAGCATTATTAAAATCACTGCTCCCGAAAAAACGGCCGTTTTTAAAACTTCTTTTTGCATTGATACATGTCCCCTGGGGCAGGACCCGGGTCCCCAAACACTTTTTAGGACAATAACTTGCATATAAGCCTTTATAATTAACACTTTAGATTTCTCCCATAGATTTTTCGAATTTGCCGCGAACACCCCAATTTGTTCGTTGTTCGGCGAACGGGCGAACAGGCAATGTTCGAGTCGAACATGAGTTCGACTCGAACTCGAAGCTCATCCCTAGTCTCTGCATATTTACCCATAACAATGAAACCGTGCCAGACACATTACTAGGAGTGTAATTACATCCCGTAGCAGATAATAGATGGTCATTAACATACTGACAATAGATGAATGGAACGCTACCTCAGACCCCCAATTAACCCAATTTACTTATTCAGACATCAGTAGACATTCTATCTCTACATTTCCTGTAATGAATCTTTGCTGTCACCGTTGAAGTGATCCAAACCATTTCTCAGTTTCAGTATTTTGCTACACTGCTCCCCCTTACCCACAAGCCGGCATACACAGTCTGATCCTTAACGGATCGGCTTGGGGATGTCCGGAGAGTACTCACGGATCACTTTTCCAGTTCAGTTTGCCGTGATAATCCGTCAGCATTGCCGTTCTGTTTCCCGGGTCAGTAGTGGATAGTAAAGTCATACGGTTGTAACGCCAGACTCCAGCGCAACAACCGGGCATTGTCCCCTGCCACTCGATTTAGCCATACCAACGGGTTGTGGTCTGTGAGTAGGGTGAACTGTTGTCCGTACAAGTAGGGCTGAAGCTTCTTTAGGGCCCACTCCACAGCCAGGCATTCTTTTTCTATGGCGGCGTAGCCCACTTCCCTGGGGAGAAGCTTCCTGCTCAAGTAAACTACGGGGTGTTCTCCGCCATCTGCTCCTACCTGGCTCAATACTGCGCCCAATCCAAACATTGAAGCATCCGAGCCTCAGAGGATGCTCTGTTTTCCGTGGTGTGGGCCTGGGACCGGGTGGTAATGGGGCAGATCTCGTTGGTAACCGGGGCTGATGCAAAAGCAGAAGTCAACTGGCCAAGATCGTTCCCCAGCAGGACATCAGCAGGAAGTTCCTGGATCAACCCCACCTTAATTAATCCGGAGCCGGCACCCCAATTCAGGTGTACTCTTGCCGTGGGTAGCCTGTGTACTGCTCCCCCTGCAACCCGCACAACTACGGAACTCCCGGTGTGGTCGGCCTCTGGAACCAGGTGACGTTTGACCAGTGTGAGGGTGGCGCCGGAATCTCGTAGACCTTGAGCAGTCTTCCCGTTCAGCTGTACTGACTGGCGATGGTGTTGCCTGTTGTCAGTAGCCGCCTGTACTGAGTCAGCCTCGTGTAGGATACTCCAGTGTTCCTCCAATTCTCCTGCTCCTCGGTTGACCAGGGCCGCTTCCGTGTGATAGCAATGAGCGGCAGCCCGTGCTGGAGGGGGTGGCCCTGGTTGAATCCATGCAGCTTGGTCCTGGTTCTGAGTGCAGTCTCTCTGATAGTGCCCAAATTGCTTGCATGAATAGCACTGCACTCCCTTGCGCCCGAGGTATCGATTTGCAGGGGAGTTAGGGATTAGCCCGGGTCATTGTGTAGCTGGGGGCCCTGGGTTATGGTTCAGTGATCTGGTGCTTGGTCGGAAGCTAGTCTGTGATGGCCGGCGGGCATCTTGATATTCATCAGCTTGCCTGGCCGCTTCCGAGAGAGTGGTAGGTTTGCGATCCCTTACCCACTCCTGTACCTCTGGGTTTAGTCCATTAAAGAATTGCTCCAGTAAAATCAGCTGGGTGATCGCGTCTGCTGTGGTTGCCTGACTGGCTTGTAGCCAAGCTAGGGCTGCCCTCTGCATTCAGCAAGCCCATTCGGTGTGGGAGTCCTTCTCCTGTTTCTTTGTGTCCCGGAAGCGTCTCCTGTATGCTTCTGGGGTGATGGCATACCTTGCCAAAATAACTTCCTTTACCCGGCTATAGCTTGCGATTTCCTCCTCTGGCACGGCTCTGTAGGCTTCTGCTGCATGGCCTGACAGCTTACCAGCTAAGATCCGTACCCAGTCTGTCTGGGGTACTTGGTACAGCTTGCATTGCCATTCAAAATCCTGCAGGAAGCTATCAATCTCTTCCTCTGCTTCCACAAACTTTTTAAAGGCATCATGGGGTACTTTTAGTTTTGTCTCTGGTGCCGGTGTAGTCGTTAGCAGTCTCTCAGAGGCAGAGTTGGGTCTCCCGTTCTTCTCTCGCCGTGATAAAGGCATCCACTTGGGCTAACGTTGCCTGTACCAGCTCGATGGAGGGGTTTTCTCCATAAAACGCTAGCCTGCGTTTCACTTCTTGGTCAAACTCGGTCTCCATGGCTTCTGTAGCCATACTGCGTGCCCGATCTCCCTCAGTCAGTTCTGCAATCAGCTCGGCTTTGGTTTTATTGCTGGTGCTCTTCCCTCTTGCTTCCAGCAAATCCTTTAACGTTGCTCGTTTTAATCCAGCATAGTTTGTCTCCATTCAGACTTCCATTCGTGTAGTCGAATTTGCATGAATGCTGCTTCCTCTTGCTGCAAGGCTTTAATCCCACCGCTGCCAACCAGTGTTGCGGAGCTCCAACGTCCGCTGGGAAATCCTTGAAGCTGAGGAAGTACTGACTTATCCAAGACCACCTGTCCCCCCCCCCAGTAACTGGACGACACACAGTTCTGGGAGTAAATCAACACTTTATTTTGCCCAGGCTGGCTTTTTATATCATTTCCCATGCAAGGGTTTTCTTAACTCCTTTTACAGGGGCATTCCCTTCAACAATTAACAGATGACAGTGATTTAATTACCTGGGACTATTTCTAACCACCTGGGATGCGGGAGACGTTGGTCTCTGCATATTTACCCATAACAATGAAACCGTGCCAGACACATTACTAGGAGTGTAATTACATCCCGTAGCAGATAATAGATGGTCATTAACATACTGACAATAGATGAATGGAACGCTACCTCAGACCCCCAATTAACCCAATTTACTTATTCAGACATCAGTAGACATTCTGTCTCTACATTTCCTGTAATGAATCTTTGCTGTCACCGTTGAAGTGATCCAAACCATTTCTCAGTTTCAGTATTTTGCTACACAAGGCAACTTCAAGTTGCCTCCAGGACAGGAGACATTCCAGTGGCCAATCAAACAAGAATCAGCTCTGTGGGAGGGAGGGGGGAGGGAGGGGTTTTTGCCTGAGAAATGTATGTTCTCTTCCTGGAAAGTTGCTTCTGTTAAGACAGGGGATCCGACTTCTGAGCGACTTCCATTGAAATCAATGGGTACAGGTCGATTAGCAGTTGCCTAGAAGTCGGATTGAAGTAGTACAGGAAAATTTTTTGAAGTCGGAGCGAATGCAGTAGTGTACATTAAGACGGCTCCATTCACTTACATTGATTTTCTCATGCAGCGTAACTTGAGGCGACTAGGGGCGACCTGGGGCGACTTGAAGTCGGATCCAAAGTTGCCCCTGTGTGAATGGGCTCTCAAACAAATTAATGTAAATAACAAATTGAAACAAAATTTTTTTTTCGTTCTGCACATGTCTACACTATAGGGAGTTCCATAAAGGGCAACTTCCCTAAAAGCAAAGTTGTCCTTTAACGGTATCCCTTGCTAACGGATTTTAATTTTAGTAGGATACTTTCTGAAGTCATGTTGGAACAGGAAGGGGCCATTTCCAAACTGTTCCCACAAAGTTAAGAGCATGAAATTGTCCAAAATGTCTTGGTATGCTGATGCCTTAAGAGTTCCCTTCACTGGAACTAAGGGGCCAAGCCCAACCCCTAAAAAACAACGCCACACCATAATCCCCCATCCACCAAATGATTTGGACCAGTACACAAAGCAAGATCCATAAAGACATGAATAAGTGAGTTTGGGGTGGAGGAACTTGACTGGCCTGCACAGAGTTCTGACCTCAACCCGATAAAACACCTTTGGAATAAATTAGAGCAGAGACTGTGAGCCAGGCCTTCTCGTCCACATCAGTGCCTGACCTCACAAATGCGCTTCTGGAATAATGGTCAAACATTCCCATAGACACACTCCTAAACCTTGTGGACAACCTTCCCAGAAGAGTTGAAGCTGTTATAGCTGCAAAGGGTGGGCCAACTCAATATTGAACCCTACGGACTAAGACTGGGATGCCATTAAAGCTCATGTGCGTGTAAAGGTAGGTGTCCCAATACTTTTGGTAATATAGTGTATATCCAATACTTTATGTTCTTGTAATCTATTGTTTATTAAATAGTTTCTTACTGCTTTTATCTGCTTCCTTGTAATGCTCTCCCTGAGCACCAAAACCTCTCCTTTTCCCCATTCCTTCTGTAGCGACCTCACCCCTCTCACCCCTTCTCATTCACGGCTTGTCTGTCTCGTCTAGGGGTTAATACTGGGGGGAGGGATGAGATACACCACGGCCCATGTCCTCCAATGTGCAGAGGTGAAGGCCAGAACTATCAGGTTTTGTGTATGTGTCCCAGAGTCAAATCCTCTCCTCGGATTGACTCCCCTTTGCTCCTAGTAACCAGAGTTCCACACACTGAAAGGGTCCAACTCGTATTTATTCTTCTCAATAAATAGTCATACAGCACAGACAGGTTGAGACCCATATAACACTTCAGTATTTGTGGGGATTAGGCCAAGGCAAAATTCTTTTAGATAGAGCTAACCACTGTGGTGTCACCAGTGGTGAATAGGGATGAGCTTCGTGTTCGAGTCGAACATACGTTCGACTCGAACATTGGCTGTTCGATCGTTCGACGAAGATCGAACGATTTGGGCCGTTCGCGCCAAATTCGAGTGACGCGAACGGCCCACAATGCACTACGCCATCGCAGTGTCATCCAGGCGCTGTGATTGGCCAAGCATGCACTGTGACCCCGCATGCTTGGCCAATCACAGCGCCGGCAGCGAGGAGAGCAATGATTGGCCACAGGCAGGATGCCTGTGGCCAATTATTGCTGAGGGTGTTTAGTACACGCCCCACACTATAAAAGGCCGCCAGCACGGCGGCCTAGTGTAGTGTGTTCCGGAGCAGGGATAGAGTAGCATAGGCAGGGACAGTGACTGTTATTTCTTTCTTGCTTAACCTGGATTCCTTTAGTTTAGGGAAAGAGAAGGATAGGTAGGGAGAGTGTCAGTGTGTTTTGTGCTTCTGCTATAGTGTGCTTAAAAAAAAACATTTATTCTAGGGACAGAAAACTCTAGGTAGGGACAGTGTCAGTTTCTTTCACTCTGCAAGTCCTTGTTTCCAGGGACCTGGAAGGACAGTGAGTGAATTGTCCTTTTGCTATATTGTGATTAAAAAAAACATTTATTCTAGGGACAGAAAACTCTAGGTAGGGACAGTGTCAGTTTCTTTCACTCTGCAAGTCCTTGTTTCCAGGGACCTGGAAGGACAGTGAGTGAATTGTCCTTTTGCTATATTGTGATTAAAAAAAACATTTATTCTAGGGACAGAAAACTCTAGGTAGGGACAGTGTCAGTTTCTTTCACTCTGCAAGTCCTTGTTTCCAGGGACCTGGAAGGACAGTGAGTGAATTGTCCTTTTGCTATATTGTGATTAAAAAAAACATTTATTCTAGGGACAGAAAACTCTAGGTAGGGACAGTGTCAGTTTCTTTCACTCTGCAAGTCCTTGTTTCCAGGGACCTGGAAGGACAGTGAGTGAATTGTCCTTTTGCTATATTGTGATTAAAAAAAACATTTATTCTAGGGACAGAAAACTCTAGGTAGGGACAGTGTCAGTTTCTTTCACTCTGCAAGTCCTTGTTTCCAGGGACCTGGAAGGACAGTGAGTGAATTGTCCTTTTGCTATATTGTGATTAAAAAAAACATTTATTCTAGGGACAGAAAACTCTAGGTAGGGACAGTGTCAGTTTCTTTCACTCTGCAAGTCCTTGTTTCCAGGGACCTGGAAGGACAGTGAGTGAATTGTCCTTTTGCTATATTGTGATTAAAAAAAACATTTATTCTAGGGACAGAAAACTCTAGGTAGGGACAGTGTCAGTTTCTTTCACTCTGCAAGTCCTTGTTTCCAGGGACCTGGAAGGACAGTGAGTGAATTGTCCTTTTGCTATATTGTGATTAAAAAAAACATTTTTTTCTAGGGACAGAAAACTGTAGGTAGGGAGAGTATTTTTTTTCTTTCACTCTGCAAGTCCTTGTTTCCAGGGACCTGTAAGGACAGTGAGTTAATTGTCCTTGTGCTATATTGTGCTGAAAAAAACATTTATTCCAGGGACAGAAAACTCTAGGTAGGGACAGTGTCAGTTTCTTTCACTCTGCAAGTCCTTGTTTCCAGGGACCTGGAAGGACAGTGAGTGAATTGTCCTTTTGCTATATTGTGATTAAAAAAAACATTTATTCTAGGGACAGAAAACTCTAGGTAGGGACAGTGTCAGTTTCTTTCACTCTGCAAGTCCTTGTTTCCAGGGACCTGGAAGGACAGTGAGTGAATTGTCCTTTTGCTATATTGTGATTAAAAAAAACATTTATTCTAGGGACAGAAAACTCTAGGTAGGGACAGTGTCAGTTTCTTTCACTCTGCAAGTCCTTGTTTCCAGGGACCTGGAAGGACAGTGAGTGAATTGTCCTTTTGCTATATTGTGATTAAAAAAAACATTTATTCTAGGGACAGAAAACTCTAGGTAGGGACAGTGTCAGTTTCTTTCACTCTGCAAGTCCTTGTTTCCAGGGACCTGGAAGGACAGTGAGTGAATTGTCCTTTTGCTATATTGTGATTAAAAAAAACATTTATTCTAGGGACAGAAAACTCTAGGTAGGGACAGTGTCAGTTTCTTTCACTCTGCAAGTCCTTGTTTCCAGGGACCTGGAAGGACAGTGAGTGAATTGTCCTTTTGCTATATTGTGATTAAAAAAAACATTTTTTTCTAGGGACAGAAAACTGTAGGTAGGGAGAGTATTTTTTTTCTTTCACTCTGCAAGTCCTTGTTTCCAGGGACCTGTAAGGACAGTGAGTTAATTGTCCTTGTGCTATATTGTGCTGAAAAAAACATTTATTCCAGGGACAGAAAACTCTAGGTAGGGACAGTGTCAGTTTCTTTCACTCTGCAAGTCCTTGTTTCCAGGGACCTGGAAGGACAGTGAGTGAATTGTCCTTTTGCTATATTGTGATTAAAAAAAACATTTATTCTAGGGACAGAAAACTCTAGGTAGGGACAGTGTCAGTTTCTTTCACTCTGCAAGTCCTTGTTTCCAGGGACCTGGAAGGACAGTGAGTGAATTGTCCTTTTGCTATATTGTGATTAAAAAAAACATTTATTCTAGGGACAGAAAACTCTAGGTAGGGACAGTGTCAGTTTCTTTCACTCTGCAAGTCCTTGTTTCCAGGGACCTGGAAGGACAGTGAGTGAATTGTCCTTTTGCTATATTGTGATTAAAAAAAACATTTATTCTAGGGACAGAAAACTCTAGGTAGGGACAGTGTCAGTTTCTTTCACTCTGCAAGTCCTTGTTTCCAGGGACCTGGAAGGACAGTGAGTGAATTGTCCTTTTGCTATATTGTGATTAAAAAAAACATTTTTTTCTAGGGACAGAAAACTGTAGGTAGGGAGAGTATTTTTTTTCTTTCACTCTGCAAGTCCTTGTTTCCAGGGACCTGTAAGGACAGTGAGTTAATTGTCCTTGTGCTATATTGTGCTGAAAAAAACATTTATTCCAGGGACAGAAAACTCTAGGTAGGGACAGTGTCAGTTTCTTTCACTCTGCAAGTCCTTGTTTCCAGGGACCTGGAAGGACAGTGAGTGAATTGTCCTTTTGCTATATTGTGATTAAAAAAAACATTTTTTTCTAGGGACAGAAAACTGTAGGTAGGGAGAGTGTTTTTTTTCTTTCACTCTGCAAGTCCTTGTTTCCAGGGACCTGTAAGGACAGTGAGTTAATTTTCCTTGTGCTATATTGTGATTAAAAAAAACATTTATTCTAGGGACAGAAAACTCTAGGTAGGGACAGTGTCAGTTTCTTTCACTCTGCAAGTCCTTGTTTCCAGGGACCTGGAAGGACAGTGAGTGAATTGTCCTTTTGCTATATTGTGATTAAAAAAAACATTTATTCTAGGGACAGAAAACTCTAGGTAGGGACAGTGTCAGTTTCTTTCACTCTGCAAGTCCTTGTTTCCAGGGACCTGGAAGGACAGTGAGTGAATTGTCCTTTTGCTATATTGTGATTAAAAAAAACATTTATTCTAGGGACAGAAAACTCTAGGTAGGGACAGTGTCAGTTTCTTTCACTCTGCAAGTCCTTGTTTCCAGGGACCTGGAAGGACAGTGAGTGAATTGTCCTTTTGCTATATTGTGATTAAAAAAAACATTTATTCTAGGGACAGAAAACTCTAGGTAGGGACAGTGTCAGTTTCTTTCACTCTGCAAGTCCTTGTTTCCAGGGACCTGGAAGGACAGTGAGTGAATTGTCCTTTTGCTATATTGTGATTAAAAAAAACATTTATTCTAGGGACAGAAAACTCTAGGTAGGGACAGTGTCAGTTTCTTTCACTCTGCAAGTCCTTGTTTCCAGGGACCTGGAAGGACAGTGAGTGAATTGTCCTTTTGCTATATTGTGATTAAAAAAAACATTTTTTTCTAGGGACAGAAAACTGTAGGTAGGGAGAGTATTTTTTTTCTTTCACTCTGCAAGTCCTTGTTTCCAGGGACCTGTAAGGACAGTGAGTTAATTGTCCTTGTGCTATATTGTGCTGAAAAAAACATTTATTCCAGGGACAGAAAACTCTAGGTAGGGACAGTGTCAGTTTCTTTCACTCTGCAAGTCCTTGTTTCCAGGGACCTGGAAGGACAGTGAGTGAATTGTCCTTTTGCTATATTGTGATTAAAAAAAACATTTATTCTAGGGACAGAAAACTCTAGGTAGGGACAGTGTCAGTTTCTTTCACTCTGCAAGTCCTTGTTTCCAGGGACCTGGAAGGACAGTGAGTGAATTGTCCTTTTGCTATATTGTGATTAAAAAAAACATTTATTCTAGGGACAGAAAACTCTAGGTAGGGACAGTGTCAGTTTCTTTCACTCTGCAAGTCCTTGTTTCCAGGGACCTGGAAGGACAGTGAGTGAATTGTCCTTTTGCTATATTGTGATTAAAAAAAACATTTATTCTAGGGACAGAAAACTCTAGGTAGGGACAGTGTCAGTTTCTTTCACTCTGCAAGTCCTTGTTTCCAGGGACCTGGAAGGACAGTGAGTGAATTGTCCTTTTGCTATATTGTGATTAAAAAAAACATTTATTCTAGGGACAGAAAACTCTAGGTAGGGACAGTGTCAGTTTCTTTCACTCTGCAAGTCCTTGTTTCCAGGGACCTGGAAGGACAGTGAGTGAATTGTCCTTTTGCTATATTGTGATTAAAAAAAACATTTTTTTCTAGGGACAGAAAACTGTAGGTAGGGAGAGTATTTTTTTTCTTTCACTCTGCAAGTCCTTGTTTCCAGGGACCTGTAAGGACAGTGAGTTAATTGTCCTTGTGCTATATTGTGCTGAAAAAAACATTTATTCCAGGGACAGAAAACTCTAGGTAGGGACAGTGTCAGTTTCTTTCACTCTGCAAGTCCTTGTTTCCAGGGACCTGGAAGGACAGTGAGTGAATTGTCCTTTTGCTATATTGTGATTAAAAAAAACATTTTTTTCTAGGGACAGAAAACTGTAGGTAGGGAGAGTGTTTTTTTTCTTTCACTCTGCAAGTCCTTGTTTCCAGGGACCTGTAAGGACAGTGAGTTAATTTTCCTTGTGCTATATTGTGATTAAAAAAAACATTTTTTCTAGGGACAGAAAACTGTAGGTAGGGAGAGTGTTTTTTTTCTTTCACTCTGCAAGTCCTTGTTTCCAGGGACAGAGAAGGACACCTGAAGGTAGCCCTTATTGCTTTTTTCCCATCTCCCTGCAGGCCATCTATTAGAATGTCTGGAAGGCAAACAAGGAGAGGCAGACAGTCAGGAGGCAATAAAAGAGGGCAAGCAGGCTCTGTGTCTGGGGGCAACAGTGCTGGTCGTGGACGCGGTGCATTGTCATCAGCACATGGCCATGGGACACGCTTGTCCTTCTTTTCGGCAGCTGGACATGTTGAGCCACATCATGCCGAAGACTTGGTAGAGTGGATGACCAAGCCCTCCTCCTCCTCCTCATCCTCTCTCACCCAGGCTCAGGGTACTGGAAAAGCAGCTGCCAAAGCGTCGTCTTCCCTGGTATCAATGTCAGACAAATCATCAGTCACTCCTTCCCTAGACCCACCATGTCCTCCTCCTGAGGAGTCCCCCGAACTGTTTCAGCACAGTGTTGGGTACATGCTCCAGGAGGATGCCCAGCGTTTCGAAGGGTCTGATGATGAAACCCAGCTAGAGGAAGGCAGTAGCGTGAGAGCAGACAGAGGGGATGCTCAAGAAGGACACCAATCTGGCAGTCATGTTCCAGCAGCTGCAGCATACTGCCAGATTGGCTCCAGTGATGAGGAGGGAGGGGATGATGAGGTCAATGACTCCACGTGGGTGCCTAATAGGAGAGAGGAGGAGGAGGAGGATGAGGAGGAGGCACATCTCCAACGAGGCAGGATGCCCTTTGGTGGCCAGCGTAAGGGCAGTACACCGACGGAATCACACCGCAGAGCTCCGCCTGTGCAGGGCGCTGCCTCTGCCCGTCATTCAAAAAGTTCTTTGGTGTGGGCCTTTTTTGAGGCTAGTGCATCAGATCGCACAGCTGCTGTTTGCAACATATGTCTCAAGCGTATATCGCGTGGCCAAAACATCAGCCGCTTGGGTACCACATGCCTGACCAGACATATGTTGACCTGCCATGCAGCTCGTTGGCAAGCCTACCTCAAAGACCCACACCAAAGAACAAAGCGGACCTCTCCTTGCACCGCATCAGCTGGGATCTCCAACCCCACTATAACTTCAGTCCTCTCTGAAACATGCACTGAGAGGAATGAAGGTGTAGAATTAGGTGTGTCACAGCCAAGTACTTGCGCCCACTCTGCTAGCAGTACACCGACGTCCGATTCTAGCAGGCAAATTTCCCTGCCCCAGCTGCTGGACCGTCGAAAGAAGTTCACTCCCAGCCATCCACATGCCCAGCGGTTGAATGCTAGCTTGGCTAAATTGCTAGCGCTTCAACTGCTGCCTTTTCAGTTGGTAGACTCGGCCCCCTTCCGTGAGTTTGTGCAATGTGCGGTTCCTCAGTGGCAGGTTCCCAAACGCCACTTTTTCTCACGGAAGGCTATTCCGGCTCTCTACCGGCATGTGGAAGGCAATGTCTTGGCCTCGCTGGACAGGGCGGTCAGCGGTAAGGTGCATATTACCGCTGACTCATGGTCCAGCAGGCATGGACAGGGACGTTACCTTTCTTTCACGGCCCATTGGGTCACTCTTTTGGCAGCTGGGAAGGATTCAGGACAAGGTGCAGTAGTGTTGGAGGTTGTCCCACCGCCACGCCTCCAAAATGCTACTACTGGTTGTGACACACCTCTCTCCTCCACCCCCTCCTCTTCTTCTTCCTCCATGGCCTCTTCCTGTGGTTTGTCCTATGAACCAGCGGTGCTCCGTAGCCGTTCACGGGGCTACGCAAGTACGCAGGCAAAAAGATGCCATGCCGTGCTTGCGCTGGTGTGTTTGGGGGACAGAAGCCACACTGGGGCAGAGGTCCTGTCTGCTCTGCAGGGCCAGGCCGAGAGGTGGTTGACGCCACGCCAGCTTAAGCCAGGAATGGTGGTTTGCGACAATGGCACCAACCTCCTCTCCGCCCTCCGACAGGGACAACTGACCCATGTGCCCTGTGTGGCTCACGTCCTTAACCTGGTGGTGCAGCGCTTCTTGGGCAGGTACCCGGGCTTACAGGATGTCCTGAGGCAGGCCAGGAAAGTCTGTGTGCATTTCCGCAGATCTTATAATGCCAGTGCTCGCCTGGCTGAGCTGCAAAAGGAGTTGAACCTGCCCAAGAACCGCCTTATATGTGACATGCCCACCAGGTGGAACTCAACGTTGGCCATGCTGCAGCGGCTGCACACGCAGCAGAGGGCCATCAATGAGTACCTGTGCGACTACGGCACCAGGACAGGGTCAGGGGAGCTTGGTTTTTTTTCTCCACGCCAGTGGGGCATGATCAGGGATGCATGCACTGTCCTGGCACCATTTGAGGAGGCCACGAGGATGGTGAGCAGTGACAGTGCATGCATCAGTGACACTGTACCTCTTGTCCACCTGTTGGAGCACACGCTGCGTGGAATAATGGACAGGGCACTTGAGGCAGAACAGAGGCAGGAAGAGGAGGACTTCCTTGCCTCTCAAGGCCCCCTTTACCCAGACAGTGTTCCTTCTGTCCCACCCATCGCACAGGAAGAGGAGGAGGAGGAGGAGGAGGAGGATTGTGTCAGCATGGAGGTGGAGGCTGGCACTCAGCATCATCAGCAGCAGTCTTTTAGGGATGATTTACAGTCCCAAGAAACCAGTGGACTTGTACGTGGCTGGGAGGAGGTGGCTGCGGATCATGTCGTCCTTAGTGACCCAGAGGACTCCGGAGCGAATGCCTCAGCAAACCTACGCTGCATGGCCTCCCTGATCCTGCAAAGTCTGCGGAAGGATCCTCGTATTCTTCGGATCAAGGAGAGGGACCATTACTGGCTGGCCACTCTCCTTGATCCACGGTACAAGGGTAAGGTTGCGGACCTTATGTTACCGTCGCAGAGGGAGCAGAGGATGAGACAACTCCGGGAGGCCTTGCAGAAAGGTCTGTGCAACGCGTTCCCAGAGACTGGGAGGTTGCAAACTCCTGGTCCTGGACAACGAGTTGCTGAGGCTTCGGCCAGTCAAAGAAGGAGCGGTGGGGAAGGTGGCCGTCTGACCGATGCGTTCAGACAATTCTTTAGTCCGCAGCCCCAAAGTATGATTGGTTCCAGCAACCATCGCCAGCGTCTGATAAACATGGTGCAGGAATATCTAGGGGCAAGGTCAGACTTGGACACCTTCCCCACCGAAAATCCTCTGGCTTACTGGGTCTTGAGGATGGATCACTGGCCAGAGCTTGCACAGTATGCAATTGAGCTACTGGCCTGTCCTGCATCCAGCGTTCTTTCGGAACGCACATTCAGTGCTGCTGGAGGATTTGTCACGGATCACAGGGTGCGCCTGTCCACCGACTCGGTTGATCGACTGACTTTCATCAAGATGAACCAGTCTTGGATCACCACCAGCTACCACACACCTGATGCTGATATAACAGACTAATTGATTTTAAAATGTCACATCCCTTCAAGACTGATGCTGATGCTGAGTGCCTGTGCTGTTATGTTGACTGGCTATCCTCCTCCTCCGAGTCCTCAATGATACGATTGATGATGATAGCTTGGAAGATCATTTTTGTTTATGGGTGCCGCCACCAGTGCCTAACGCCCAATTTTTCAGCCCCTGTTTAACAGGGGCGTGTAATTACAATTTTTGAAGCAATACTTTGCAACAGGGCTCATTGCTGTGCTCCAAGTACAGTATCTGTGAGGAGTTGCAGTGTTGTGCCACCAGTGCCTAAGGCCCAATTTTTCAGCCCCTGTTTAACAGGGGCGTGTCATTACAATTTTTGAAGCAATACTTTGCAACAGGGCTCATTGCTGTGCTCCAAGTACAGTATCTGTGAGGGGTTGCAGTGTTGTGCCACCAGTGCCTAAGGCCCAATTTTTCAGCCCCTGTTCAACAGGGGCATGTAATTACAATTCTTGATCTAATAATTCACAGCAGGGCCCATTGCTGCACCCACCAAGAGTAACTGTCAGGGCTTACAGTGTTGTGGCACCAGCACCACCATCAAAGGCCCAATTTTTACTACCACTGTTCAACAATTATATGTAATTAAAATTCCTGATATAATAGTTGACAGCAGGGCGTTCCAGCACCAACCAAGAGTAACTGTGAGTGCTTACAGTGTTGTGCCAACACCAACAACTAAGGGGCCTATTTCTGCAGAGTATATACGGCAGGTCCCTACTTTCAAACATCCAACTTACAAACGACTCCTACTTGCAAACGCAAGAAGACAACAGGAAGTGAGAGGAAATCTACCACTAGGAAGGAAAATTCTCTCCTGTAAGAATAAATATGGGAGAAAGGTGTCTCCTCTGTACTGATGCTTTATCAGCAATCCTTGTTTCAAGAAAAACACCACATTTCAAAAACAGTTGTCATTGGGACGGAAAGTGAGGTGAAATGTTCTGAACAGGGGCACAGACAGCAAAACAAATGTTACAGGGGTGATAACCCTTACCTATGTTTTCCAAAAAGTTTAAAAATAGATTTTTGGGCTGGAGCTACACTTCAACAATGTACCTGTTCAAAATTACAAACAGATTCTACATAAGAACAAACCTACAGTCCCTGTCTTGTATGCACCGCCTGTATACGGCTGTTCAGAGTATATAGGGCCTTTTTTATTTTATGTGCGGGGTTCCCCTTAATATCCATACAAGACCCAAAGGGGCTGGTAATGGGCTGGGGTAGGGGGGGGGGGGGGTCATGGGGTAGCTATGCCATTTTTCTTAAAGAATTTCATCCATATTACCGGGACCAGACATTACATTAAAGCCGCAAGCAGTTTTAAATGGCTTTTTTTTCCTTTAGAAGTGTCATTTTGTGCAGGGACAGTTCTAAACACGGGAAACACGTGGCACTTCACAGGCATACTTTAGACACCCCCCAGGTACGATATTTAAAGGAATATTTGACTTTTTTTTTTCACTTTATGCATCATTAAAATGACTGCTCACGAAAAACGACCGTTTTTAAAACTTCTTTTTGCATTGATACATGTCCCCTGGTGCAGAACCCGGGTTCCCAAACCCTTTTTAGGACAATAACATGCATAATAGTTGTTATAATTAGCACTTTAGAATTCGAACGTTCGCATCCATTGTATTTAATAGGGTTCTAATGTTCGTTCGAACTTCCGGTCCGTTCGCGGGTTCTGGTGCGAACCGAACCCGGGGGTGTTCGGCTCATCACTAGTGGTGAATAGTCACTGCCACTGACTATATTGAACAGAACATGGATTACCTTCGCTAACGTAGCCCCTATCAGGGGGAAGACATCCGTCCAAGACAGTTACCAGAGGCCTCTCCGTCACCAGTAGTGATGAGCCGAACACCCCCGGGTTCGGTTCGCACCAGAACCCGCGAACGGACCGAAAGTTCGAACGAACATTAGAACCCTATTAAATACAATGGATGCGAACGTTCGAATTCTAAAGTGCTAATTATAAAAACTATTATGCATGTTATTGTCCTAAAAAGGGTTTGGGAACCCGGGTTCTGCACCAGGGGACATGTATCAATGCAAAAATAAGTTTTAAAAACGGTCGTTTTCCGGGAGCAGTCATTTTAATGATGCATAAAGTGAAAAAAAAAAAGTCAAATATTCCTTTAAATATCGTACCTGGGGGGTGTCTAAAGTATGCCTGTGAAGTGCCACGTGTTTCCCGTGTTTAGAACTGTCCCTGCACAAAATGACACTTCTAAAGGAAAAAAAAGCCATTTAAAACTGCTTGCGGCTTTAATGTAATGTCTGGTCCCGGTAATATGGATGAAAATCTTTAAGAAAAATGGCATAGCTACCCCATGACCCCCCCCCTACCCCAGCCCATTACCAGCCCCTTTGGGTCTTGTATGGATATTAAGGGGAACCCCGCACATAAAATAAAAAAGGCCCTATATACTCTGAACAGCCGTATACAGGCGGTGCATACAAGACAGGGACTGTAGGTTTGTTCTTATGTAGAATCTGTTTGTAATTTTGAACAGGTACATTGTTGAAGTGTAGCTCCAGACCAAAAATCTATTTTTAAACTTTTTGGAAAACATAGGTAAGGGTTATCACCCCTGTAACATTTGTTTTGCTGTCTGTGCCCCTGTTCAGAACATTTCACCTCACTTTCCGTCCCAATGTCAACTGTTTTTGAAATGTGGTGTTTTTCTTGAAACAAGGATTGCTGATAAAGCATCAGTACAGAGGAGACACCTTTCTCCCATATTTATTCTTACAGGAGAGAATTTTCCTTCCTAGTGGTAGATTTCCTCTCACTTCCTGTTGTCTTCTTGCGTTTGCAAGTAGGAGTCGTTTGTAAGTTGGATGTTTGAAAGTAGGGACCTGCCGTATATACTCTGCAGAAATAGGCCCCTTAGTTGTTGGTGTTGGCACAACACTGTAAGCACTCACAGTTACTCTTGGTTGGTGCTGGAACGCCCTGCTGTCAACTATTATATCAGGAATTTTAATTACATATAATTGTTGAACAGTGGTAGTAAAAATTGGGCCTTTGATGGTGGTGCTGGTGCCACAACACTGTAAGCCCTGACAGTTACTCTTGGTGGGTGCAGCAATGGGCCCTGCTGTGAATTATTAGATCAAGAATTGTAATTACATGCCCCTGTTGAACAGGGGCTGAAAAATTGGGCCTTAGGCACTGGTGGCACAACACTGCAACCCTTCACAGATACTGTACTTGGAGCACAGCAATGAGCCCTGTTGCAAAGTATTGCTTCAAAAATTGTAATGACACGCCCCTGTTAAACAGGGGCTGAAAAATTGGGCCTTAGGCACTGGTGGCACAACACTGCAACTCCTCACAGATACTGTACTTGGAGCACAGCAATGAGCCCTGTTGCAAAGTATTGCTTCAAAAATTGTAATTACACGCCCCTGTTAAACAGGGGCTGAAAAATTGGGCGTTAGGCACTGGTGGCGGCACCCATAAACAAAAATGATCTTCCAAGCTATCATCATCAATCGTATCATTGAGGACTCGGAGGAGGAGGATAGCCAGTCAACATAACAGCACAGGCACTCAGCATCAGCATCAGTCTTGAAGGGATGTGACATTTTAAAATCAATTAGTCTGTTATATCAGCATCAGGTGTGTGGTAGCTGGTGGTGATCCAAGACTGGTTCATCTTGATGAAAGTCAGTCGATCAACCGAGTCGGTGGACAGGCGCACCCTGTGATCCGTGACAAATCCTCCAGCAGCACTGAATGTGCGTTCCGAAAGAACGCTGGATGCAGGACAGGCCAGTAGCTCAATTGCATACTGTGCAAGCTCTGGCCAGTGATCCATCCTCAAGACCCAGTAAGCCAGAGGATTTTCGGTGGGGAAGGTGTCCAAGTCTGACCTTGCCCCTAGATATTCCTGCACCATGTTTATCAGACGCTGGCGATGGTTGCTGGAACCGATCATACTTTGGGGCTGCGGACTAAAGAATTGTCTGAACGCATCGGTCAGACGGCCACCTTCCCCACCGCTCCTTCTTTGACTGGCCGAAGCCTCAGCAACTCGTTGTCCAGGACCAGGAGTTTGCAACCTCCCAGTCTCTGGGAACGCGTTGCACAGACCTTTCTGCAAGGCCTCCCGGAGTTGTCTCATCCTCTGCTCCCTCTGCGACGGTAACATAAGGTCCGCAACCTTACCCTTGTACCGTGGATCAAGGAGAGTGGCCAGCCAGTAATGGTCCCTCTCCTTGATCCGAAGAATACGAGGATCCTTCCGCAGACTTTGCAGGATCAGGGAGGCCATGCAGCGTAGGTTTGCTGAGGCATTCGCTCCGGAGTCCTCTGGGTCACTAAGGACGACATGATCCGCAGCCACCTCCTCCCAGCCACGTACAAGTCCACTGGTTTCTTGGGACTGTAAATCATCCCTAAAAGACTGCTGCTGATGATGCTGAGTGCCAGCCTCCACCTCCATGCTGACACAATCCTCCTCCTCCTCCTCCTCCTCCTCCTCCTCCTCCTCTTCCTGTGCGATGGGTGGGACAGAAGGAACACTGTCTGGGTAAAGGGGGCCTTGAGAGGCAAGGAAGTCCTCCTCTTCCTGCCTCTGTTCTGCCTCAAGTGCCCTGTCCATTATTCCACGCAGCGTGTGCTCCAACAGGTGGACAAGAGGTACAGTGTCACTGATGCATGCACTGTCACTGCTCACCATCCTCGTGGCCTCCTCAAATGGTGCCAGGACAGTGCATGCATCCCTGATCATGCCCCACTGGCGTGGAGAAAAAAAACCAAGCTCCCCTGACCCTGTCCTGGTGCCGTAGTCGCACAGGTACTCATTGATGGCCCTCTGCTGCGTGTGCAGCCGCTGCAGCATGGCCAACGTTGAGTTCCACCTGGTGGGCATGTCACATATAAGGCGGTTCTTGGGCAGGTTCAACTCCTTTTGCAGCTCAGCCAGGCGAGCACTGGCATTATAAGATCTGCGGAAATGCACACAGACTTTCCTGGCCTGCCTCAGGACATCCTGTAAGCCCGGGTACCTGCCCAAGAAGCGCTGCACCACCAGGTTAAGGACGTGAGCCACACAGGGCACATGGGTCAGTTGTCCCTGTCGGAGGGCGGAGAGGAGGTTGGTGCCATTGTCGCAAACCACCATTCCTGGCTTAAGCTGGCGTGGCGTCAACCACCTCTCGGCCTGGCCCTGCAGAGCAGACAGGACCTCTGCCCCAGTGTGGCTTCTGTCCCCCAAACACACCAGCGCAAGCACGGCATGGCATCTTTTTGCCTGCGTACTTGCGTAGCCCCGTGAACGGCTACGGAGCACCGCTGGTTCATAGGACAAACCACAGGAAGAGGCCATGGAGGAAGAAGAAGAGGAGGGGGTGGAGGAGAGAGGTGTGTCACAACCAGTATTAGCATTTTGGAGGCGTGGCGGTGGGACAACCTCCAACACTACTGCACCTTGTCCTGAATCCTTCCCAGCTGCCAAAAGAGTGACCCAATGGGCCGTGAAAGAAAGGTAACGTCCCTGTCCATGCCTGCTGGACCATGAGTCAGCGGTAATATGCACCTTACCGCTGACCGCCCTGTCCAGCGAGGCCAAGACATTGCCTTCCACATGCCGGTAGAGAGCCGGAATAGCCTTCCGTGAGAAAAAGTGGCGTTTGGGAACCTGCCACTGAGGAACCGCACATTGCACAAACTCACGGAAGGGGGCCGAGTCTACCAACTGAAAAGGCAGCAGTTGAAGCGCTAGCAATTTAGCCAAGCTAGCATTCAACCGCTGGGCATGTGGATGGCTGGGAGTGAACTTCTTTTGACGGTCCAGCAGCTGGGGCAGGGAAATTTGCCTGCTAGAATCGGACGTCGGTGTACTGCTAGCAGAGTGGGCGCAAGTACTTGGCTGTGACACACCTAATTCTACACCTTCATTCCTCTCAGTGCATGTTTCAGAGAGGACTGAAGTTATAGTGGGGTTGGAGATCCCAGCTGATGCGGTGCAAGGAGAGGTCCGCTTGGTTCTTTGGTGTGGGTCTTTGAGGTAGGCTTGCCAACGAGCTGCATGGCAGGTCAACATATGTCTGGTCAGGCATGTGGTACCCAAGCGGCTGATGTTTTGGCCACGCGATATACGCTTGAGACATATGTTGCAAACAGCAGCTGTGCGATCTGATGCACTAGCCTCAAAAAAGGCCCACACCAAAGAACTTTTTGAATGACGGGCAGAGGCAGCGCCCTGCATAGGCGGAGCTCTGCGGTGTGATTCCGTCGGTGTACTGCCCTTACGCTGGCCACCAAAGGGCATCCTGCCTCGTTGGAGATGTGCCTCCTCCTCATCCTCCTCCTCCTCCTCTCTCCTATTAGGCACCCACGTGGAGTCATTGACCTCATCATCCCCTCCCTCCTCATCACTGGAGCCAATCTGGCAGTATGCTGCAGCTGCTGGAACATGACTGCCAGATTGGTGTCCTTCTTGAGCATCCCCTCTGTCTGCTCTCACGCTACTGCCTTCCTCTAGCTGGGTTTCATCATCAGACCCTTCGAAACGCTGGGCATCCTCCTGGAGCATGTACCCAACACTGTGCTGAAACAGTTCGGGGGACTCCTCAGGAGGAGGACATGGTGGGTCTAGGGAAGGAGTGACTGATGATTTGTCTGACATTGATACCAGGGAAGACGACGCTTTGGCAGCTGCTTTTCCAGTACCCTGAGCCTGGGTGAGAGAGGATGAGGAGGAGGAGGAGGGCTTGGTCATCCACTCTACCAAGTCTTCGGCATGATGTGGCTCAACATGTCCAGCTGCCGAAAAGAAGGACAAGCGTGTCCCATGGCCATGTGCTGATGACAATGCACCGCGTCCACGACCAGCACTGTTGCCCCCAGACACAGAGCCTGCTTGCCCTCTTTTATTGCCTCCTGACTGTCTGCCTCTCCTTGTTTGCCTTCCAGACATTCTAATAGATGGCCTGCAGGGAGATGGGAAAAAAGCAATAAGGGCTACCTTCAGGTGTCCTTCTCTGTCCCTTGAAACAAGGACTTTCACAGTGAAAGAAACTGACACTGTCCCTACCTAGAGTTTTCTGTCCCTAGAATAAATGTTTTTTTTAATCACAATATAGCACAAGGACAATTCACTCAATGTCTCTCCAGGTCCCTGGAAACAAGGACTTGCAGAGTGAAAGAAACTGACACTGTCCCTACCTAGAGTTTTCTGTCCCTAGAATAAATGTTTTTTTTAAGCACAATATAGCACAAGGACAATTAACTCACTGTCCTTACAGGTCCCTGGAAACAAGGACTTGCAGAGTGAAAGAAAAAAAACACTCTCCCTACCTACAGTTTTCTGTCCCTAGAAAAAATGTTTTTTTTAATCACAATATAGCACAAGGAAAATTAACTCACTGTCCTTACAGGTCCCTGGAAACAAGGACTTGCAGAGTGAAAGAAACTGACACTGTCCCTACCTAGAGTTTTCTGTCCCTAGAATAAATGTTTTTTTTAATCACAATATAGCACAAGGACAATTAACTCACTGTCCTTACAGGTCCCTGGAAACAAGGACTTGCAGAGTGAAAGAAACTGACACTGTCCCTACCTAGAGTTTTCTGTCCCTAGAATAAATGTTTTTTTTAAGCACAATATAGCACAAGGACAATTAACTCACTGTCCTTACAGGTCCCTGGAAACAAGGACTTGCAGAGTGAAAGAAAAAAAACACTCTCCCTACCTAGAGTTTTCTGTCCCTAGAAAAAATGTTTTTTTTAATCACAATATAGCACAAGGAAAATTAACTCACTGTCCTTACAGGTCCCTGGAAACAAGGACTTGCAGAGTGAAAGAAAAAAAACACTCTCCCTACCTAGAGTTTTCTGTCCCTAGAAAAAATGTTTTTTTTAATCACAATATAGCACAAGGAAAATTAACTCACTGTCCTTACAGGTCCCTGGAAACAAGGACTTGCAGAGTGAAAGAAAAAAAACACTCTCCCTACCTACAGTTTTCTGTCCCTAGAAAAAATGTTTTTTTTAATCACAATATAGCACAAGGAAAATTAACTCACTGTCCTTACAGGTCCCTGGAAACAAGGACTTGCAGAGTGAAAGAAACTGACACTGTCCCTACCTAGAGTTTTCTGTCCCTAGAATAAATGTTTTTTTTAAGCACAATATAGCACAAGGACAATTAACTCACTGTCCTTACAGGTCCCTGGAAACAAGGACTCGCAGAGTGAAAAAAAAAAAACACTCTCCCTACCTAGAGTTTTCTGTCCCTAGAAAAAATGTTTTTTTTAAGCACAATATAGCACAAGGACAATTAACTCACTGTCCTTACAGGTCCCTGGAAACAAGGACTTGCAGAGTGAAAGAAAAAAAACACTCTCCCTACCTAGAGTTTTCTGTCCCTAGAAAAAATGTTTTTTTTAATCACAATATAGCACAAGGAAAATTAACTCACTGTCCTTACAGGTCCCTGGAAACAAGGACTTGCAGAGTGAAAGAAAAAAAACACTCTCCCTACCTAGAGTTTTCTGTCCCTAGAAAAAATGTTTTTTTTAATCACAATATAGCACAAGGAAAATTAACTCACTGTCCTTACAGGTCCCTGGAAACAAGGACTTGCAGAGTGAAAGAAAAAAAACACTCTCCCTACCTACAGTTTTCTGTCCCTAGAAAAAATGTTTTTTTTAATCACAATATAGCACAAGGAAAATTAACTCACTGTCCTTACAGGTCCCTGGAAACAAGGACTTGCAGAGTGAAAGAAACTGACACTGTCCCTACCTAGAGTTTTCTGTCCCTAGAATAAATGTTTTTTTTAATCACAATATAGCACAAGGACAATTAACTCACTGTCCTTACAGGTCCCTGGAAACAAGGACTTGCAGAGTGAAAGAAAAAAAACACTCTCCCTACCTAGAGTTTTCTGTCCCTAGAAAAAATGTTTTTTTTAATCACAATATAGCACAAGGAAAATTAACTCACTGTCCTTACAGGTCCCTGGAAACAAGGACTTGCAGAGTGAAAGAAAAAAAACACTCTCCCTACCTAGAGTTTTCTGTCCCTAGAAAAAATGTTTTTTTTAATCACAATATAGCACAAGGAAAATTAACTCACTGTCCTTACAGGTCCCTGGAAACAAGGACTTGCAGAGTGAAAGAAAAAAAACACTCTCCCTACCTACAGTTTTCTGTCCCTAGAAAAAATGTTTTTTTTAATCACAATATAGCACAAGGAAAATTAACTCACTGTCCTTACAGGTCCCTGGAAACAAGGACTTGCAGAGTGAAAGAAACTGACACTGTCCCTACCTAGAGTTTTCTGTCCCTAGAATAAATGTTTTTTTTAAGCACAATATAGCACAAGGACAATTAACTCACTGTCCTTACAGGTCCCTGGAAACAAGGACTTGCAGAGTGAAAAAAAAAAAACACTCTCCCTACCTAGAGTTTTCTGTCCCTAGAAAAAATGTTTTTTTTAAGCACAATATAGCACAAGGACAATTAACTCACTGTCCTTACAGGTCCCTGGAAACAAGGACTTGCAGAGTGAAAGAAAAAAAACACTCTCCCTACCTAGAGTTTTCTGTCCCTAGAAAAAATGTTTTTTTTAATCACGATATAGCACAAGGAAAATTAACTCACTGTCCTTACAGGTCCCTGGAAACAAGGACTTGCAGAGTGAAAGAAAAAAAACACTCTCCCTACCTAGAGTTTTCTGTCCCTAGAAAAAATGTTTTTTTTAATCACAATATAGCACAAGGAAAATTAACTCACTGTCCTTACAGGTCCCTGGAAACAAGGACTTGCAGAGTGAAAGAAAAAAAACACTCTCCCTACCTACAGTTTTCTGTCCCTAGAAAAAATGTTTTTTTTAATCACAATATAGCACAAGGAAAATTAACTCACTGTCCTTACAGGTCCCTGGAAACAAGGACTTGCAGAGTGAAAGAAACTGACACTGTCCCTACCTAGAGTTTTCTGTCCCTAGAATAAATGTTTTTTTTAATCACAATATAGCACAAGGACAATTAACTCACTGTCCTTACAGGTCCCTGGAAACAAGGACTTGCAGAGTGAAAGAAACTGACACTGTCCCTACCTAGAGTTTTCTGTCCCTAGAATAAATGTTTTTTTTAAGCACAATATAGCACAAGGACAATTAACTCACTGTCCTTACAGGTCCCTGGAAACAAGGACTTGCAGAGTGAAAGAAAAAAAACACTCTCCCTACCTACAGTTTTCTGTCCCTAGAAAAAATGTTTTTTTTAATCACAATATAGCACAAGGAAAATTAACTCACTGTCCTTACAGGTCCCTGGAAACAAGGACTTGCAGAGTGAAAGAAACTGACACTGTCCCTACCTAGAGTTTTCTGTCCCTAGAATAAATGTTTTTTTTAATCACAATATAGCACAAGGACAATTAACTCACTGTCCTTACAGGTCCCTGGAAACAAGGACTTGCAGAGTGAAAGAAACTGACACTGTCCCTACCTAGAGTTTTCTGTCCCTAGAATAAATGTTTTTTTTAAGCACAATATAGCACAAGGACAATTAACTCACTGTCCTTACAGGTCCCTGGAAACAAGGACTTGCAGAGTGAAAGAAAAAAAACACTCTCCCTACCTACAGTTTTCTGTCCCTAGAAAAAATGTTTTTTTTAATCACAATATAGCACAAGGAAAATTAACTCACTGTCCTTACAGGTCCCTGGAAACAAGGACTTGCAGAGTGAAAGAAACTGACACTGTCCCTACCTAGAGTTTTCTGTCCCTAGAATAAATGTTTTTTTTAATCACAATATAGCACAAGGACAATTAACTCACTGTCCTTACAGGTCCCTGGAAACAAGGACTTGCAGAGTGAAAGAAACTGACACTGTCCCTACCTAGAGTTTTCTGTCCCTAGAATAAATGTTTTTTTTAAGCACAATATAGCACAAGGACAATTAACTCACTGTCCTTACAGGTCCCTGGAAACAAGGACTTGCAGAGTGAAAGAAACTGACACTGTCCCTACCTAGAGTTTTCTGTCCCTAGAATAAATGTTTTTTTTAAGCACACTATAGCAGAAGCACAAAACACACTGACACTCTCCCTACCTATCCTTCTCTTTCCCTAAACTAAAGGAATCCAGGTTAAGCAAGAAAGAAATAACAGTCACTGTCCCTGCCTATGCTACTCTATCCCTGCTCCGGAACACACTACACTAGGCCGCCGTGCTGGCGGCCTTTTATAGTGTGGGGCGTGTACTAAACACCCTCAGCAATAATTGGCCACAGGCATCCTGCCTGTGGCCAATCATTGCTCTCCTCGCTGCCGGCGCTGTGATTGGCCAAGCATGCGGGGTCACAGTGCATGCTTGGCCAATCACAGCGCCTGGATGACACTGCGATGGCGTAGTGCATTGTGGGCCGTTCGCGTCACTCGAATTTGGCGCGAACGGCCCAAATCGTTCGATCTTCGTCGAACGATCGAACAGCCAATGTTCGAGTCGAACGTATGTTCGACTCGAACACGAAGCTCATCCCTAGTCACCAGCAATGCTGCGCTGGACTCTCCGGAGAAGTTCCGCTCACCGGCCTCCTCGTCTCAGACACGGGCACCCAAGGAGTTAGGGCCCCCTCGGATTCCTCCACCCTCGCGGAACTCAGTCGAAGGTACTGAGCTCCAGGCTTCCGCCATAGTACCTCACCCCAGGCTAAAGGTGCCTGAGATGGACTCCATCTCCCGCTCCGGCCAGGTCAAGGGCACCTGGGCCCGGAACTCCGGAATGCCAGCACCCAGGCTGAAGGTGCCTGGGCGCGGCTGTGTCCTCCGACTCTGAACCCTGAAGTCAGGGCGTCCGCCCCTTTTATCTTCTCTCCCTTTGCGTCACAGCAGGTTCCCCGCCCCGCTGTACCAGCGCCAGGAAAGGACAAAAAGGGATGCAGTCTTGCGGTAAGTGTTCAGCTCCGGCCCGGGGTGACAGCGCCACCTGCAGGCCGCAGGGAACCTCACACCACCAGAGTCCTCCAAGAACCACAAAAGGGTCTCAGATTCCCTAACAATCAATCCATCTGGGTTACACTACCACCCAGATGCCTCCCCTAAATTCAAATACCCGCTACACTTCCATTTGTTTGGAACAAGCAATGTGCATCAGTCGCGGCCATGTTCACGGCTCTTCGCCCAATACAAATCCCACTTTCCGCAGTTCATAGTCCATCTCAGGAGCAAACAAAAGGGGGTAGCTATGTTCCTACACATAGTGGGACCATAGAGAATGAACATAGCCACCCTCTAACAGGGGGTTGTGTCACATCAGCAAAAAAAATAAAAGGGAGATTGGAGGAGGCTTAAAGCAATAGAAGGTCCTTTATTGAGTTAAGAATACATACTTCAATAGATTTTTTCAAAAAAACAAAAGCTTTGAGTCTCTTTAAGGCCCCTTTCACACTGGGGCGGTTTGCAGGCGCTATTTTGCTAAAAATAGCGCCTGCAAACCGAGCCTAAACAGCGGCTCCTTTCTCTCCAATGTGAAAGCCCCGAGGGCTTTCACACTGGAGCGGTGCGCTAACAGGACTTAAAAAAAAGTCCTGCTAGCCGCATCTTTGGAGCGGTGAGAGGAGCGGTGTGTTTACCGCTCCTACACCGCTCCTTCCCATTGAAATGAATGGGATACTGCGGTAATACCGCCCGCAAACCGCGGCTGTAGTTGCGGTTTGCGGGTGGTATTAACCCTTTTTCAGCCGCTAGCAGGGGTTAAAACCGCACCGCTAGCAGCCGAATACCTCTGCAATCCCGACGGTATAGCGCCGCTAAAAATAGTGGCGCTATACCGCCACCGCCCCCACCGCCCCAGTGTGAAACCGGCCTAATGGTATTGTTTAGAACAAGAAATCTACATAGCTATGTCTATTAATAACTTGGAGTTATGACAGTTGTACAGCTCCAGTTATAAATGGAACATGTAGAAAAGATTTGCCATCATAAAAATACCATCCAATCCAATTCAATGGGTAAATTCACAGGTCAGATAGAATGGGTAATAATACCCAATGGCCTCACACAAAAGGATCCTTTCCTTAAAGTTCCACTAGATGTCACTATTGTACCTCTCACCAAGCATGTTCACATTTCAAATACTTATAAAGCCCCATATACACGGTCGGACTTCCATCAGACTTTTCCCTGGATTTTTGTCCAAACGGAGTTGGCCGGGCACACCCATAGCATACACACCACAGGACTTTTCTGCAAACTTTTCCAAAACTTTTTGCAACATCACATGGTTTTTCTGCTCTTTTCTGCTCTTTACCGCCACCCTTTGGTCAACTGCTATTGTTGGTTGATTTTAACATTAGTTGTTTTGTCCATCGGACAAAAGTCCTATGGTTTTCTGTACACACGGTCGGACTTTGATCCATCGGACTTTTGTTGGCCAAAAGTTTGTCCGTTTGCAGACCCAACTTTTGTCCGATGAAAACAAAAAAAAAAAAGGTTGTCCGATGGAGCGTACACACGGTCGGATTGTTGGTCCAACTTGCTCAAAATGAAGTTTGTAGGCCAAAAGTCAGACCGTGTGTACGGGGCTTAAGAATAAACCTATACATTGAAAGAATTCATGATATAAAATATGTCACTTATTTAGTTTAGTAGTGAGTACTACCCATAGCTCCCAACTGTCCCTGATTTCGAGGGACTGTCCCTCATTCAGAATAAAAATCCCTCTTTCCTCCCCATTTGTTCCCCATTTATATTTATCGATCACCGGCCACTAAGCAAAAATACAAAACGATGCTCAATTGGTACCCAAATTGTGGCAAGAAAACATCCCCCACACCATTACACCACCACCAGCCTGAACCATTGATACCCAAAGTATATCTCCTCTCTTCTCACCCCTAGACAAATATGAGCAGTAAGCCCCACTCACTGCATGGGGAAAAAAAAATTCCTGGAATTCTTCTATCGATTTAATTTGTAGCTAGAGGTAAGCCTATAATAAGGCTTACCTGTAGGTACAGTGAATATCTTCTAAACTTGTACTGTTTAGGAGATATTCACACAGGATGCAGCTGGCGACGTCACTGGCGCATGCGCACTTAAAGCGGAGTTCCACCCAAAAATGGAACTTCCGCTTTTCGGATTCCTCCCCCCCCTCTGGTGGCACCTTTCAGGGGGGAGGACGGAGCAGATACCTGTCTAATACAGGTATTTTGCTCCCACTTCCGGGCATAGATACCAGAGCCACCCGCATGCGCAGTGGAGAACCAGGAAGTGAAGCCGCAAGGCTTCACTTCCTGATTCCCTTACTAAAGATGGCGGCGGCAGCACCCGATAACCGAGGGATAGATCGGCTTCGGGTGCCGACATTGCAGGCGCCCTGGACAGGTAAGTGTTCATATTTTAAAAGTCAGCAGCTGAAGTATTTGTAGCTGCCGACTTTTTAAAAAAAAACTCCGGAACTCCGCTTTAAGGGACAGCATATCTGCGCTGTACCTTCAGAGCTCCGCGCTGGGGCTCCTGCGCCATGATGTCATCGCAGCCCCAGCCATTCAGACATGCGATGCCCGTGAACCCGGAGGGAAGACTGGTGAAGATGGAAACGCTGGGAAGCCGTTACATCGATGCGCTGGAGGGCTCCATGTGCAGGTAGGTCTGTCATAATATTCTAGTATGCAGTGTTTTATGACTTAATAACCCTGCAGGGGGCCCAGATTTTTGTCGCGGTTTACTATAGCTTTAAGTTCTGCTTTTGAAGTAGATGTAAACCCTATAATCTCACTTAAGCTTTAACCTGTTGATTACATTTCACGTTATTTTTAATGTTTTAAAATGCGCAGCTTTCCTTAAAGTGAATACTTGGTAATTGTGCCATGAAGGTCCAGTTCAGGCACTTCCTGAAAGGTGACAACGCTCTGTCCCTGTCTAATTGTGCTCCTGTGTAGTCACCCTGTCACATGGGCTTCTGAAAAACACTATAAGGGTCATAGGTGTGCGCAGCCTATTGCATTAGGGTGTGCACCCCAAAGCTCAAACACACATGCCCATACCTCCCAACATTTTGAGATGAGAATGAGGGACACCTACTAGTAAACGTATGCAGGCATAGGACACGCCCCCTGCCACATCCCCTTAAAGGAGAATTAACCCAAAAAAAGGTTAATTAAATCCACAAGGGCTTTTTTGTAAACACTACTATTCCTTTATAATGGCTTTTAAAATGTACAAATGCAGCAATTTAGAAATTGAATGAAAGGTTTAGCACTGGGAAACACTTTTTTAAAGATAAAAACTGCATTTTATATACAGCTATATGGATCAGACCAAAATGAGGGATACATGAGGGGGGAAGAGGGACAGAGGGACATTGCTCCAAATCAGGGACAGTCCCTCAAAATCAGGGACAGTCGGGAGCTATGCATGCCTTTCTCTGCAGCATCAGCTACACAGGACAGGGAATGAATGGGAAGTGCTCTGTGCTGAGCCGCTTCCTGATCATTCACAAACTTAAGCATAGTAAACAGTTTACTATGCTTCATTTATAAATGAACACAGTCAGTCAGTGTGTTCACTGTGTTCATTTAGAAAAGGAAGGCGCTGGTAAAGGACAAATTTGCTACCTCCTTCCCCCACTCTCCATCCTAAAACATCCCCTGAAGCAGCTGGGGGGAGAGGAGGGAAACCAGCAGCACTGCGGTGTAGGGGGCATGATTAGGGCAGCAAGATAACTTACTGCACCTAACCACCCATGTACCAAACCCATATTACTTATAAATGACAACACTGACACCTGCTGGTTTAAAATGGCCTATTCGGCCTATTTATTTTACAAATAACCAAAATAAAACCATATATCAAATATATATATAAATATATATATATACATTAACCATATTATAATAATGTAAATTTTTTATTATTATCAATTCTTTTAACACTTTAAGGGTCTGTGGTACCTTTAGTTAGCATCTGGGCCCCAGCCGCTAGACTCGCCTCGAGGACCACTAACTGACCACAGACCCACCAACTTCTCACCAGTGGTCCAGACTAACACCAGACCAACCGGGAGGACTCCATACCAAAGATGGGTCCCACTGTTTTTCATACCTCCCATTTTTCCAAAATTCAGGGACCCAACCGCCACCCCTTGTCACCCCACAACCATACCTCCCAACAGGCACGGGTTTTTCCCGCATAGCCCCATCCTTCCCGCATTCCCGCGAGAGTAGTATTATTCCCGCAGAGCAGGCACATGAACTACGACCCAGAGGAAGCAGGTAAGCCCCCCCCGCGCGATCGGCGGCGGAACCCCCCCCCCCCCTCCGAGATCGGCGGCAAAAATGTCCCGCGGCACGCCTCCCCCTCCCCCGCTCAACAACTTTCGTTTGCAGGAGACGGAAAAAAAAAACTCAAATGTCCCGCGGCACCCCCCCCCCCCCCCCACTGTAGGAGATCAGCAGCACTGAGATGCAATAAACATGGAACAAGTTTTTTTATTATATATGTACACTCACTACTTTACATTGTAGCAAAGTGTCATTTCTTCAGTGTTGTCACATGAAAAGATAGAATAAAATATTCACAAAAATGGCAGGGGTGTACTCACTTTTGTGAGATACTGTATATTATTATTATTACATATATTATGATTATTTGTATTATTATTATTTTTATTATTATTATATAGTTTAATATAGATATATTATAAATTATATTTATTATTTTATTTATATTATGTATATGTGTATATTATTAAGTATTTTTTATTTTAGAAATATGGAAACTGCTTATGGCACACAGTACTCTGGCAATATAACTATAGGTACAAACTGTGTTGCGTAAAACTCACTTATATATAGTACATAACATAAATCTCAAATAACATCAATGTAAACATTTATCAAACAATTCATCAACTATAAAGTGCATAACAATAGTGCAGTCCACAGTAAAATAAATATGTGAGATAAATGTGTATTAGTTAATTTTCCAACAGTGACATCCACTTTCTTCTAAAAGAAGAAATCTACACGTGTGAGGCCGGGTTCACATATGTGCGGCCGCGGTTTATGTGCCTGGGGTCCAGTGCGTTCCTGTTCACCGGTTCAGGTGCGAATCAGGTCCCAATTTTTGCCTGAATTTGCACCTGAATCGAACCCAAAGAAGCACCTAAATGTGGACTGCGGCCGCCCCGAACATGTGTGAACCGGCTCCATTGAGAGCTGGTCACACTTTGGATGCGGGGAAACCCAGCCTTAACGTGCTTCCACCTCCTTGTGACACTGATGTGCTCACAGAACTCTCACCTCCTTCCGTAATCAATTGCGCCTTTTGATTACAGTAACATCCGTTTGGATGATGATCCACCGATATAAACCTGGTCTTGGATCTGTCAGATATGCCCAGTAGGGATGAGCTTGGAGTTCGAGTCGAACTCACGTTCGACTCGAACATTGCCTGTTCGCCCGTTCGCCAAACAGCGAACAAATTGGGGTGTTCGCGGCAAATTCGAAAAATCTATGGGAGAAATCTAAAGTGTTAATTATAAAGGCTAATATGCAAGTTATTGTCCTAAAAAGTGTTTGGGGACCGGGGTCCTGCCCCAGGGGACATGTATCAATGCAAAAAGAAGTTTTAAAAACGGCCGTTTTTTCGGGAGCAGTGATTTTAATAATGCTTAAAATGAAAAAATAAAAGTGAAATATTCCTTTAAATTTCGTACCTGGGGGGTGTGTATGATATGCATGTAAAGTGGCGCATGTTTCCCGTGCTTAGAACTGTCCCTGCAAAAAATGTCATTTTTGAAAGAAAAAAAGTCTTTTAAAACTGACTCGCGGCTATTAATGAATTGTCGGCTCCCGGCAATACATACAAAAGTCATTGATAAAAAAAAAAAAAAAAGCGTGGGGGTTCCCCAGAATTCAATTACCAGGCCCTTCAGGTCTGGAATGGATATTAAGGGGAACCCCGCCGCAAATTTAAAAAAAATTGACGTGGGGTTCCCCCAAATATCCATTCCAGGCCCTTCAGATCTGGCATGGATTTTAAGGGGAACTCCACCCCAAATTTAAAAACAAAATGGAGTGGAGTCCCCCTAAAAATCCATACCAGACCCCTTATCCGAGCACGCAACCTGGCCGGCCGCAGGGGAAAAGGGGGGGACGAGAGAGCGGCCCCCCTCCCTCCTGAACCGTACCAAGCCACATGCCCTCAACATGGGGAGGATGTCCCCATGTTGATGGGGACAAGGGCCTCATCCCCACAACCCTTGCCCGGTGGTTGTGGGGGTCTGCGGGCGGGGGGCTTATCGGAATCTGGAAGACCCCTTTAACAAAGGGGACCCCCAGATCCCGGCCCCCCCCATGTGAATTGGTAAGGGGTACGTTGTACCCCTACCATTTCACGAAGAAAGCGTAAAAAAATGTTTAAAAAAACACACAAACACCTTGAAAAAGTCCTTTATTAAAAAAAAAAAAAAAAAAAACATTCCAGCGGTGAAATCCAGTGTCCCGCGGCGATCCCGATGTCCAGCGCTGTCCTTCATTGGTTGTGCCTGAGCGGACCTGATGGGGAACTCCCTCTCAGTATTTTAAATGTATAGACCCGCCCCTTCTAAAGTTCCCCATCAGGTCCGCTCAGCGGACCAGATGCGGAACATGAGAAGGGGCGGGTCTATACATGTATTACCAAAGTGAGAGAAGTTCCCCATCAGGTCCGCCCCCTCGGTATGTCGGACCCGCCTACGTCATTGGCTTGAGCGGGGAACTTCCTTCACTGTGTAATTTAAATTTACATAGTGAAGGAAGTTCCCCGCTCAAGCCAATGACGTAGGCGGGTCTGACATACCGAGGGGGCGGACCTAATGGGGAACTGCTCTCACTTTGGTAATACATGTATAGACCCGCCCCTTCTCATGTTCCTCATCTGGTCCGCTGAGCGGACCTGATGGGGAACTTTAGAAGGGGCGGGTCTATACATTTAAAATACTGAGAGGGAGTTCCCCATCAGGTCCGCTCAGGCACAACCAATGAAGGACAGCGCTGGACATCGGGATCGCCGCGGGACACTGGATTTCACCGCTGGAATGTTTTTTTGTTTTTTTTTAAATAAAGGACTTTTTCAAGGTGTTTGTGTGTTTTTTTAAACATTTTTTTACGCTTTCTTTGTGAAATGGTAGGGGTACAATGTACCCCTTACCAATTCACATAGGGGGGGGCCGGGATCTGGGGGTCCCCTTTGTTAAAGGGGTCTTCCAGATTCCGATAAGCCCCCCGCCCGCAGACCCCCACAACCACCGGGCAAGGGTTGTGGGGATGAGGCCCTTGTCCCCATCAACATGGGGACATCCTCCCCATGTTGAGGGCATGTGGCTTGGTACGGTTCAGGAGGGAGGGGGGGCCGCTCTCTCGTCACCCCCTTTTCCCCTGCGGCCGGCCAGGTTGCGTGCTCGGATAAGGGGTCTGGTATGGATTTTTAGGGGGACTCCACGCCATTTTTTTTTTAAATTTGGGGTGGAGTTCCCCTTAAAATCCATGCCAGATCTGAAGGGCCTGGAATGGATATTTGGGGGAACCCCACGTCAATTTTTTTTTTTAATTTGCGGCAGGGTTCCCCTTAATATCCATTCCAGACCTGAAGGGCCTGGTAATTGAATTCTGGGGAACACCCACGCTTTTTTTTTTTTTTTTATCAATGACTTTTGAATGTATTGCCGGGAGCCGACAATTCATTAATAGCCGCGAGTCAGTTTTAAAAGACTTTTTTTCTTTCAAAAATGACATTTTTTGCAGGGACAGTTCTAAGCACGGGAAACATGCGCCACTTTACATGCATATCATACACACCCCCCATGTACGAAATTTAAAGGAATATTTCACTTTTATTTTTTCATTTTAAGCATTATTAAAATCACTGCTCCCGAAAAAACTGCCGTTTTTAAAACTTCTTTTTGCATTGATACATGTCCCCTGGGGCAGGACCCGGGTCCCCAAACACTTTTTAGGACAATAACTTGCATATTAGCCTTTATAATTAACACTTTAGATTTCGAACGTTCGAGTCCATTGTATTTAATAGGGTTCTAAAGTTTACACGAACATTTTGTCTGTTCGCAGGTTCTGGTGCGAACCGAACAGGGGGGTGTTCGGCTCATCCCTGATGCCCAGGTGTTGTATGGTGGTGGTCCCTTTAAGGCTTCTTCTGCCATGTCCGCATGTTAGGGTGAGACAAAATAATCTCCCATAGTGTAGTATTTAAAATCAGTGAATTTATTTAAAAATAGTGTAGCGGCCTCACCTCATCTCCTTTGTCTAGGGGTATGTCACACGAGAGGGTGAGATGCGCTACGGCCCATGTCCTCCCCATAGCTGTGGGTGAGGTGAAGGCCAGTATCAGATATTTCCTCGGGCCTATGTGCTTTTGTCAAGAATCAAGTCCCGCTGTGTCAACACTTCCCTCTGCTCCCATTAACCAGAGTTCCACACACCGATCACAGTCCAACTCTTGTTTTATTGTACATCTCACAATAAACAGTGCTTCAGTAGCCAACTGGTTGCGACTTTATAACATTTTGATACGGGGAATGAGCAGGTCGAGGCACTATCCTGGTTATTAGCTAAACCACTGCGATCTCGCCAGCGGTTACTATAGCATTAGCTAGAAAGGACTTAGAACTTGAGAGTCTCTACCAGCGACTCAAGAGAATGTAGATAGGAGTACCTTCGCTGCGTTGTGGCCCCTGTCAGGGGAAGATGTCCCTCCAAGGGAGTTACCAGAGGCCCATCCGTCACTGGCAACACAGAGGGTTAATCAAGCGCACTCAGGATAAGGGTCAAAAATAACAAAATAGGGAAGATAGTGAACACATTGGATCAATGTCATATTAATCCATACTTGTAAACATGACTATACTGAACACATTGGGGCAATGTCATATTAGTCCATACTGGTGGAAATGAAAAATGACTAGTCCACAGAGAAGGCTGCCAGCTGACAGATAGAAGGGATCTGGAATATGACAAAAAAGAGAAAAAAGCAGCGCCTTCTAAGCGTAGCAGTCAGTGAAATTTATTAAAATATAAAACCAAGTACAGGTAATGCACTCACAAAAGAAGAGTAAAGGTGAGCTTATCTGAAAGGGGGTCCAGGATAGTAAAGTTCATCCGCTTGTCCCGGAGATGTAATGCTGTATGTCCAGAGATGGAGGGAAGATGGTGTCTCTGAGCCTCTTCTCAGGAGTCGTCTGTGTTCACCGTGGAGCGGAACCACTCACTCACAATAGCGGAGCGGGGGATTAGCTGGAACAAACCAGCAGACTACTTCCGGGTCGTGGGGTCAGCGGGGAGGATGCGCGCATTCGAAGCATCCGTGCTTCTTCATCAGGCTTAATGAGGGCCATCTTTAGTTCAGGCTATAAGTACTAGGCCGGGAGTGGCTGATGAAACAGTCTGTGTCACCATGGAGACCAGATACAAACTACAGATACTAACCTAGCGCTGACAAGTATATGTGTTAAAGAGGGAAAGACAATGATTATATAGGGATACTAATGTAGTATCACAGATTAAGAGATTAATATAAGAGCAGTACTAATACATAGAGGAATCAATAAAAATGTATATATATATATGAGAATAAAAAATATAAAATATATATATATATATATATATATATATATTGTGAGGGGGTTAGCTCGGCAGCGGGTGTGTGTGACCCCCGGGATGGGCTCCCCACACAAAACAGGCCCAGCAAACGGAGGTTGTGGTTTTCAAAATCAAAAAAAGTGCGGTTTATTTTCTATTTACAGTGACAAAACACAGCAAAGCAAAAGAAACATAACCAAAATAAATCCTGGTCAAGTTGACCTCTGACTAAACATACAGGTTTCCTAACTAACAACTGGGATCAGCCTAGTGCTGTCCTAGTCCCTAAGTCCCTGGTTTAGTAAAAGTCCAAACAAATAGCCACACAGGCTTTGCCTCACCGCACAGGGGTTCACTCTCCCTAGACAGTCCACACAGGTCTGGTTCCAGGCATGAGCTAACATCTAATGAAGCTGGGAGTTCTTATAGAGGCCTAAATGAGCTGACAAGCTTCAGCTGGCCTCATCAACTCCCTGTCTGTACGACGCCCAGCCCTCTCCCTAGAGGTATGAGTCATCCATGAGCCCACTAGCCTTATACAACTCTCCACCTAGTTGTATAAGTCGGCGTAAAGCCTGAATCTGGGCGAAATATATCTACCCCCCTGGATGCAACCAGGTGACTTTACCTTCCTGCTGTCACATACCCCCCCCTCTTGTTTTAACCTCGGGGTTGGAACACCAGCAATCAGGCATTCATGTACTCGAGACAAAGCATCCACATTCCCCATTTGAACGCCAGGGCGATGCTTTACTGTGAAGTTGAATTCCTGGAGGGCCAGGAACCACCTATTCACTCTTCTATTTGTTTCCTTGTTTTGAGCCATCCACTTTAACGGAGCGTGATCCGTAACCATGTCAAAGTGCCTACCTAGCAGGTAGTACCGAAGGGAATCTAGAGCCCACTTCACCGCTAAACACTCCTTTTCAACGGTGGCGTAATTTACCTCATGGGACTTCAACTTCCTGCTGAGGTAAATGACTGGGTGCTCTTCCCCGTTCCAGACCTGGGACAATACTGCTCCTAACCCCACATCTGACGCATCACTTTGTACGACAAAGTCTTTAGAGAAGTCGGGTGAGTACAACACTGGCTGGCTACATAAGGCTTGTTTCAAGAACTGGAATGCTGCCTCAGCCTCGGGGGTCCATTTAATCATGACCGACCCTTTCCCCTTCGTCAGGTTGGTTAGGGGCACAGCCTTAGAAGCAAAGTGGGGAATGAATCGCCGATAATACCCAGCGATTCCCAGAAAGGCTCGTACCTGCTTCTTGCTGTTGGGACGTGGCCAACTCTGGATGGCCTCGACTTTGTTGAGTTGGGGTTTTATTACTCCCCTCCCAATGGTGTACCCAAGATATTTGGCCTCCTCCTGCCCAATGGTACACTTCTTGGGGTTAGCCGTAAACCCCGCTTCCCGAACAGAGTCCAGGACTGCTTGCACTTTTGGCAGATGTGAGGCCCAATCTGTGCTATGGACAATTACGTCATCCAGGTAAGCCGCAGCATACTTCCGATGGGGCCTCAGCATCTGGTCCATTTTCCGCTGGAATGTGGCCGGCGCATTCTGTAACCCGAACGGCATTCTTTTATATTGGAACGCCCCGTCTGGGGTTACAAATGCGGTTTTCTCTTTGGCCGACTTGGCCAGGGGGATTTGCCAATACCCTTTTGTGAGGTCAAGAGTCGTCATGTATCGGGCTGTTCCCAGCCGGTCGATCAACTCATCTATACGTGGCATGGGGTAGGTGTCAAATTTTGTAACTTTGTTCAACTGACGAAAATCGTTACAAAATCGCCAGCTCCCATCCGGTTTAGGCACCAACACGATGGGACTAGACCAATCACTTTGGGACTCCTCTATCACCCCTAAGTTCAGCATTTTCTGTACTTCCTCCCGTATTGCCTCCCGTCGAGCCTCTGGGATCCGATAGGGTTTTAACTTCACCCTTTCACCGGGCGGGGTAATGATGTCATGCTCTACCCCAGATGTTTGTCCCGGCAGCTCAGAGAATACCTCCTTGTTGCGAAGCACAAACTCCTTAACCTCCTGTTGTTGGGGTTGTGACAAGGTGGCTGCTATTCCAACCTCAGGAATCACGCAACCAGTTTGAGCTGGTGACCAAGTGTCTGCGACTAGGGACTCTCTATCCCTCCAGGCTTTCAACAGATTAACGTGATATATCTGTTCGGGCTTTCGCCTTCCTGGTTGTCTGACCTTGTAATTCACTTCGCTCACTCTTTCCATTATCTCGTAGGGGCCTTGCCATTTGGCAAGGAATTTACTTTCAACCGTAGGGACAAGTACCAATATCCTATCCCCCCGGGGAAAAGGTACGGGTCTTGGCTCCACGGTTGTACACTCTCTGCTGTGCCAACTGCGCTTGGGCCAAATGTTCCTTCACGATGGGCATTACCTGTGCAATTCGATCTTGCATCAGGGCGACATGCTCAATCACACTCCTGTGGGGAGAACTCTCACTTTCCCAAGTTTCCTTGGCAATATCCAACAGCCCTCTTGGGTGTCTCCCATACAGTAACTCAAAGGGGGAGAATCCCGTAGAGGATTGGGGCACCTCCCTAATAGCAAACATCAAATAAGGAAGTAAACAGTCCCAATCCTTTCCATCTCTATCCACCACTTTCTTCAACATTTGTTTTAGGGTTTTGTTGAATCTTTCAACCAGCCCATCGGTTTGGGGGTGATACACAGACGTACGCAATTGCGTCACTTTGAACAATTTACACAGCTCTTTCATAACCCGGGACATAAAGGGTGTACCTTGGTCCGTAAGCAGTTCTTTACAAATACCCACCCGGCTAAAAACAAGAGATAGCTCTTTGGCTATGGTTTTGGCCGAGGTATTTCGGAGAGGGATCGCTTCTGGATAACGGGTGGCATAGTCCATTATAACTAATATGTACTGGTGCCCCCTAGCGGACTTGATTATAGGACCTACCAAATCCATGGTGATCCTCTCAAACGGGACCTCAATGATGGGTAGAGGGACCAGCGGGCTACGGAAATGTGGCATCGGGGCCAACCTCTGACACACAGGGCAGGAGGAACAATAATTTTCTACGTCCTTCATCACCCCCGGCCAATAGAATCTCTGTAATACCCTCTCTCGGGTTTTCTCTGTCCCCAGATGACCTCCAAGAATGTGCCCATGGGCCAACTCCAACACCAACTACCTGTAAGGTTTGGGCACCACAAGCTGCTCAACGGTTTCTTCTGCCCTTTTTGCCACCCGATACAGTAGGTCCTTCTCTACGCTGAAGTATGGGTAAGTGCAGGTATTATCTGGGTTCACTAACTCGCCATCTATTTTCAGTACGTTTTCCCGTGCCTTTATTAGGGCGGGGTCTTTCAACTGTTCTGTGGCAAAGTTTTCCCTGTGAACCTCAAGATCAGAAAACTCCACAGACGGTAGGTTTTCGTCTGAGGAGGTGGGCTCCTCTCCAGTTTCTTGAGTCTCCCCTGCCAATACTGATAAGGGAAATTCCGGAGAGTCCTCACCACTCTCAGGGGAGTTCTGGCTATCACATTCCTGGTACATAGGGGCACCAGTGAGGGGCTCAGGATCATCCCACAGTTCCCAGAACTTCGGAAAATCCCTTCCCACAATGGCGTCATGCGGTAACTGAGATACTAAGCCCACTGGATGAGAGAGGGTACCTTTGGGGGTCTCGAAACACACTGTAGTTACTGGATAATCTCGGGTGTCCCCATGCACACAAATAACAGCTACCTTGCTATTCCCAGAGACCTCTGTTTTAACTAACTCAGCCTTTATCAGGGTCACAAGGCTACCTGAATCCAGCAATACCACAACATTTCTACCATTAACACACATTTTGCATAAATGTTTCTCAGTTCCTCGAATGGCAGTGCATGCGACTGTCGCACACAGCGACTGACGTCTGCCCGTCAGAAAGTCACACTGCATGGGTTCCTCCACAACCGGGCAATTGGCTGCAATATGTCCCGCTTGCCGGCAGCGGTAGCAAACGATCCTTCTTGCCGCCTCTTGAGCCGCTGATTTCCCAGGCTGTTCTCGCCAAACTTGGGGTAGAGCTCCCACCCTCTCACTCTCTCCACCCTCACCCCTTGGAATCCTCTTATCCGCCCCTGGGGATGGTCTGGTCTTAGGGTGGAAAGTCCGAGTGTCTCTGGAAGAGGCCGTCAGGTTCTCTGTAGCCAAGTATTTCTCCACACGATCCACAAGACCATCGGCCGTCTCTGGGTCTCCATGGCTTACCCACTTTTGGATGGCAGTAGGAAGAGCTCTCAAAAACCGATCCATTACAACACGTTCCACAATCTTTGGTGCGGACAAAGTCTCTGGCTGTAGCCACTTTCTGCTCTGGTGAATGAGATCATACATTTGAGACCTGGGGGGTTTTCCAAGCTGGAAAGTCCAGTTATGCACACGCTGAGCCCGGACAGCCTGGGTGACACCCAGCCTTGCCAATATTTCAGCTTTTAGCATCACATAGTCTTTTGCTTGGTTAGGCTCTAGGTCATAGTAAGCTTTCTGCGATTCACCAGTTAACAGAGGAGCCACCAGTCCAGCCCACTGCTCCTCAGGCCACTTTTCTCTTTCAGCGGTCCTTTCAAATGTGGTCAAAAATACCTCTGGATCATCCTCTCCAGTCATTTTTGTCAATAAACGACTCACCCCAAAGGACGCGGTATTAGTGGGACGGCTTTCCTCACTGGTCTGCGGACGTTGCTGCATTACTGCTTCCATCTGTTGTTGTAGTCTCTGCTCTTGCTTCTGCAACAGGTCTATGAAGCGGGCCTCAGATTGCTGCTGGGCTCGTTGCTGAGCCTCCAGACTCTGTTGCAAAGTTGCGTTTGTCTGCTGCTGGGCTGCAAGGCTCCTTTGCAAACCTGCATTTGTCTGCTGTTGATTGGCATTTGCTAGAGCCAGCTGCTTCAGTATCTCCTCCATGCTGGCTTAAAAAAAACTGCCACTGGTTCTCCACCAACTGTGAGGGGGTTAGCTCGGCAGCGGGTGTGTGTGACCCCCGGGATGGGCTCCCCACACAAAACAGGCCCAGCAAACGGAGGTTGTGGTTTTCAAAATCAAAAAAAGTGCGGTTTATTTTCTATTTACAGTGACAAAACACAGCAAAGCAAAAGAAACATAACCAAAATAAATCCTGGTCAAGTTGACCTCTGACTAAACATACAGGTTTCCTAACTAACAACTGGGATCAGCCTAGTGCTGTCCTAGTCCCTAAGTCCCTGGTTTAGTAAAAGTCCAAACAAATAGCCACACAGGCTTTGCCTCACCGCACAGGGGTTCACTCTCCCTAGACAGTCCACACAGGTCTGGTTCCAGGCATGAGCTAACATCTAATGAAGCTGGGAGTTCTTATAGAGGCCTAAATGAGCTGACAAGCTTCAGCTGGCCTCATCAACTCCCTGTCTGTACGACGCCCAGCCCTCTCCCTAGAGGTATGAGTCATCCATGAGCCCACTAGCCTTATACAACTCTCCACCTAGTTGTATAAGTCGGCGTAAAGCCTGAATCTGGGCGAAATATATCTACCCCCCTGGATGCAACCAGGTGACTTTACCTTCCTGCTGTCACAATATATATATATATATATATATATATAATAAAATAATAAAAGAAAAAAAAAAAAAAATATATATATATATAGTATAGATTAAGAGGATGAAATGAAATACCATAAGAAACAGACTGAATGGCTAAGATAATTAAAGGGACATCAAATGCAAAAACGGTTGGATATACTGGATTTCTAAGAATTATCTATGGAATACTAAAAAACATTAAAAAACATTTACCATATATGCGCATGTGTATGTACACATACACAGATGTGTCATACATTTATCTAAGATTGGATAATAAAATGGACTAAAATAAACATATCCACCTATAATGAAAAATCCCCTCTAATGTGAAGGTGCGCGCATAAGGGTACCCGTGTACAGTACATAAAAATGCATATATACACAAATACACAAACAAACACACAGACACACGCAGAAGGATGTGTATTAAAGGAGACCAATTGTAAGTGTATCAAAGACTTGAGGGGTTATATACTGATAACCTGGACATGTGGGAGAACCAATGTCAACATAGAGTAGCTCAATATGTACACATGGTTATGGCAACATGAAGAGAGGGTATCTTTAGAGAAGGATATTAATCTCGATACCTTCATTCAGGCCCCCGGGCGCGAGACTATCGAGGGTAAATATCTAATAGTTTTCACGCTCACATAGTCTTTTATAGCGCTCGGCTAAGGAGAGGTGTTTAGAAATAGCTTCTATGATCCAGACACGTAAACCCAGAGATGATTGATGATGAAATTCTTTAAAGTGTCTAGCTACACTGTATTTTTCACGACCCTTCTCGACAAAGTTACGATGTTCCCCGAACCTTCTTCGGAGGGTGCGAATGGTGCGGCCTACATAAAGTAGGCCGCACGGACAGGTCAGGCAGTACACCACATACTCAGTAGAGCATGTATAGAAGTCAGGTAGGATGTATTGCTTGCCTTTACAGGTAAAATCTTTCTGTCTATGATTGACGTGCTTACACGTAAGGCATAAAGCCTTCCTACACTGATACATACCCTTCAGATTAAAGAATGTCAGGGGTGCACTGGGAGAGGGCCCTGATGTTTTAATTTTGCTAGGGGCTATCTGGGCCTTGATGTTTTTGGCCTTTCTATAGCTAACTACGGGACGCTCTGTGAGTGTGGGTTTTAGGTGGGGGTCCTCCTTCAATATGGACCAATGTTTAACTAAAATCCTTTCCATCTTCCTGAATTGGCTATGGAATTGAGTGACAAAACGGACAGGTTGAATGTTGTCGTCTGTACTCTTAACTCTTTTTTCGCTCACGTCAGCATTTAGATAATGTCGATAGGCTCCCTCTACCAGCTCGTCGGGATAACCCTTCTCAAGAAATTTTATTTTAAGCTTCGAGCCATGGGAAATGTAGTCCTGTGACCGAGTACAATTATGTCTCAGTCTACAGAACTGGCTCTTGGGTATGTTGTTCACCCATCGTGGATAGTGCAGGAAGGAATTGCCTGCAGTAGGCTTGGTATAGTTCTGTGCGCAAACCGCATGGTCCTCATGAAAAAGCTCAAGATCCAAAAAGGCCAATGTATTCTCATCTGTCACAAAAGTAAAAGAAAGACCCATATTGTTAGAATTGCAATGTTGTAGGAACTCTGGAATTAATGTATCGGGACCATCCCAAATGATGACCACGTCATCTATATAACGACCATAGAATACTAGGTGAGAGGCATAGGGGTTATTTTGCCAAATATTGTGATGTTCCCAATACCCCATGGTTAGGTTGATGCTGCTCCAGACTCTCCGAATGGGTAACCTCCCCGGCCTCCTCACCTCAGACATGGGTCCCATCCACCTCAGGGACCCTCGGACTTCTCCACCCTCGCGGGACCCAGTCGAAGTCACTGGACCCCAGGCCTCCTAGTTTAGTACCTCACCCCAGGCTGAAGGTGCCTGGGATGGACTCCAACTCCATTCCGGTCAGGCCTAGGGCGCCTGGGCCGGAATCCGGAACCGCCCGCACCCAGGCCTAAGGTGCCTGGGCGCGTGAAGAAGATCCTCCTGAAGACCTCGTGGTTAGGGTGTCTCCCCCATTTATCTCCTCCCATCGACACCACGACAGGTTCCCCGCCCTCGCCGTACCATCTCCGGGAAGGGACAAAAAGGGTAGCACTGTAATGGCCAATCTAGCTTGAGCCTCCAGGTACCCCGCCACCCAGAGGCCAAGGAGATTATTACACCATCCAATCCTCCACGAACACAAATGGTCCACTATTACCATACTTACACACTTGAGTGTCCCACCTAAATTTAGAGACCCTGCTACATACTCCCCCCTGTGATTTGACGCTGGTCCCCAGCGTCTGGTGCAAACCCATGTCTCCCATGGAGTGATGACACAAGCTTAGCCCCAGAGGCTATCCCTAAATTTTTGAACCTCAACCATACCAAGACCTGCCAAAGGGGAAAGGGAACATAAAACAATAAAACTTTTCCCTGCATCTATCATGTACACATATACAATCCCTCCCTTCACTGTCTAAGAACCACCCCATACTCAGCAGTCTTGACAGACGAATCTCCTGCAGAAGGGAAGAAAAAAACACAACACACAAGAAAAGCCACATCTTTTGTGTTATTTTGGAATGAATGGGTCCATCAACCAATGGACCCATTCGCTCCAATGAGTAAAGTGATGCGCGTGTAAAAAAAACAAACAGCCGTTGCACAACACTGCCACCTGGTGACAGTGCCGCGGTAATGACACTTGGTGCAATCTTCATTCTTCCTGCGTCCCTACACTAATTCTACCCCCAAAGTCTGTCTTCGAGCTGTGAGGAAGAGAGAACAAACAAAAAACTGCTCTCATTCCTCCTGAAGAGTAGAAAACAAAAGCCCAAATAAAAAACTAGGGCACAGTTCGGATGCTCCGGCAGGAACACTTCTGGAAGATTGTAGGAAAGGAAACAACAAGTGAGTCTCTTCTCACAAATAGAACTTCGGGTCAGGCAAGAACAAGGGCTTCAGATGTTTATCAAAAACCTCAATCGAATAGTCAGCATCCTCTCCATCTTTCCTACAGATGCGCACCTTGTCTGCGTGGATATGGCGGCCCCACATCCAGTCTGCTCTGCATGCAGTCCCGAAACTTTTTCGACAAGGGTGGCGAACAGGACAAATATCTTCGTGCATGGGGTACTTTGAGCTTTTCCCAAACAAATTAGTCATACCATCTCTGGCGTATGACCTCAACTTCAAAAAGTAAGTCCCGAGGCAAGTAGGGATATTCCCACCCATACTCACGGGCGACTCTCTGTGAGAAAAGTCGTTGCAATCTGGCCAAAGGAGGCATGGCTTCCCGCTCACCTTCTCCGGGTTGAACGATGGCCTCCGGGTGCTTTCACTACCTCTGATGGCTTTTCTCTCGGTGCTCCTAGTGATGCGCGCTGCATCCCCGCCACCAAGACGGGTGATGTTGTAGATTGTGGGAAGGTAATTTGAGGACTAGACTTCCTCGTAGACTCCGGGGCTTGTACCCGGGGCGTGCTGTCTCCTATTGACATAGGGGAATCCTGCGGTGCACGTAACACAGGCAATGGGCGTTTGTCCCAGCCCTTCTGGTGAAACAGTTCATCAATCTCACCGTCATCTCCACAATCTGACAGCGACTCTAGGTCGGAAGTGTCATACATCTCGGCGGGAAGGTAGTCTCTGGTAGACGTGGTACTACCCTCCCTTGCGGGCTCCACCGACCGTGGACCCCCGACACCTCCAACCACCACCACAGTCCCAGCCCCTGGCTCACCTTGACCTTTTGTAGAACTGGGATGTCCAGGACTCTTCCAACCGGATCCATCCAGGCCAGGCAAGCGACGGGGTGAAGCTCGACCACGACCACAGGAGGCCTGCACCAGGCCGACTTTCCTCTTCGGAGGTGGGAGCAGAGAATCTGTGGTGACCGAAGCAGCATCCTCGGATTTTTCTCTCTCAATCTCTGATTGGGCAGTCACATCGCCCTGGTCAGTGCGTACGGGAACCTCCGCAAAGGCCTGGATCTCTCCTTCCAGGGTAGCGGTACCTGTGAGGCTGTTGAGGCGAAGGGCCCGGGGCCTTACTGTGGATGGCTCCACCTTGAACAAGAACTCTTTGCATGCCTCGCAATGCCCGAATGGCTTCAGGTGGACCACCAGTCCCGAGCATCCGGGACAGATCACGCCGAGGGCCTCCGTGTCTCTGCATGAGTACAAAGCCAACTGTCCTCGGGGCCTGAGTCTTATCCCCGTGTCTGTAAGGGGAGCAGCGAACGTAGTCATCTTCGTGGGGTAGGGAACCGGAATCCGCGGGGAGCTTGAGGCCATCCCGACTGTCTGCTGCTCCATCACGCACTGACCACGCGCCAAAGTCTCTACGTGAGTTCCTCCACAAGGCCAGACTCCTCCCATGACCTGCACGCTTTTGCGGGCTTCCATCAAGCTCCGCCCACGAACTGTGTAGTCACAGGGTGCCTCGTAGCGCAGTGAAATAAAAGCCCCCACATGTAGTACTTCACACGGCTGGACTCCTCCCTCTTCTCGCTCCTCTGCATGGGCCTTTCCCGTCCTATAGTCATTTCCACGACTTTGAGCAGGGATGCACTTTGGCCAATCACATGGCCGACCTGCTCAGAACTCCTCCGGGCAGCAAAGTCCAGACACAGCCATTCTTTCTTCCAAAGTTAAAACACATATCATCCCGGACTCACGAGCCCCCACGTGTAGCGGCCTCACCCCATCTCCTTTGTCTAGGGGTATGTCACACGACAGGGTGAGATGCGCTACGGCCCATGACCTTCCCATAGCTGTGGGTGAGGTGAAGGCCAGTATCAGATATTTCCTCGGGCCTGTGTGCTTTTGTCTAGAATCAAGTCCCGCTGTGTCAACACTTCCCTCTGCTCCCATTAACCAGAGTTCCACACACCGATCACAGTCCAACTCTTGTTTTATTGTACATCTCACAATAAACAGTGCTTCAGTAGCCAACTGGTTGCAACTTGATAACATTTTGATACGGGGAATGAGCAGGTCGAGGCACTATCCTGGTTATCAGCTAAACCACTGTGATCTCGCCAGCGGTTACTATAGCATTAGCTAGAAAGGACTTAGAACTTGAAAGTCTCTACCAGCGACTCAAGAGAACGTAGAAAGAAGTACCTTTGCTGCGTTGTGGCCCCTGTCAGGGGAAGATGTCCCTCCAAGGGAGTTACCAGAGGCCCATCCGTCACTGGGTTGATGCTGCTCCAGACTCTCTGAATGGGTAACCTCCCCGGCCTCCTCATCTCAGACATGGGCCCCATCCACCTCAGGGACCCTCTGACTTCTCCACCCTCGCGGGACCCAGTCGAAGTCACTGGACCCCAGGCCTCCTAGTTTAGTACCTCACCCCAGGCTGAAGGTGCCTGGGATGGACTCCGACTCCATTCCGGTCAGGCCTAGGGTGCCTGGGCCGGAATCCGGAACCGCCTGCACCCAGGCCTAAGGTGCCTGGGCGCGTGAAGAAGATCCTCCTGAAGACCTCGTGGTTAGGGCGTCTCCCCCTTTTATCTCCTCCCATCGACACCACGGCAGGTTCTCCGCCCTCGCCGTACCATCTTCGGGAAGGGACAAAAAGGGTAGCACTGTAATGGTCAATCTACCTTGAGCCTCCAGGTACCCCGCCACCCAGAGGCCAAGGAGATTATTACACCATCCAATCCTCCACGAACACAAATGGTCCACTATTACCATACTTACACACTTGAGTGTCCCACCTAAATTTAGAGACTCCGCTACAATAGTAATTCTTACATAAATTTTGAGTAAAAAAAACGCCTTGGTAAATTAAGTATATTACCAGCATGAGGGTCTCCTACATTTCTCCCGGTCTGGGATGCCTTACGCGTTACGTCACGTGACTTCATCAGGGGTAAATCGTAGTAAATAATTTTACTATGGACTGCACTATTATTATGCACTTTATAGTAATGAATTGTTTGATAAATATTTACATTGATATTATTTGAGATTTATGTTATTTACTATATATAAGGGCGTTTTGCGCAACGCAGTTTATACCTATATATCTATTCTACTAGTGTGAAACACCCAAGTCACTTTATATTTTTACTGAGGTAGTACAGATGTTTACCCTTGCTTTATTTTCACCCTGGCAATATAAATAGTCAGGGCTTACATGCACACAAAACAAATAATACATCACTGCATTGCTACTCATTTATTATAAATGTGGCACACTAGACATTTATTGACACTAATATTGTGTGCTCTGCCAGTCATGTTCCTCTCTGTGCTGCCATGTTGGCTAGGTATAAGGCTTCCTCCAGCTCCTCTTTTAACACGTGGTGACGTCATGCCGCAGCCAGGATGCTCTCGGCGCTCACCCAGTTCCTCTCAGTCTCGGCTCACTTCCAGTGACTCAGCCTCGCAATCCATGCGCTCGGCACTCCTCTCCACGGCCTGCGCGTCCTCTCTCCCGGCATCCTTCGCGCTACGTCCGAGCCAGAGATTTGCTAGTCATTCCCGGACCGGAAGCGGAAAGCGAGCTCTGCAGGCACCGGGTGGTCAGGATGAAGGAGGCTACGGCAAAACGACGGGAACCGGAGGATGTGGAAATGAAAGAGGAAGAGCCGGCGGCCGGGAGCAGCACCGGAGAGGGAGGGAAGAAGGAGCTGGACAGTGTCACCCTGGAGGGTATCCATCTTTCCCTTGTTGTGTCTCGTCCTCCTATAGGCTATGTGTGTGTCTGTGGTGGAAGTGCACGTCCTAGGAGTCACTGACAGGGCTTGCTGTGACTTGTAGTCCTCCCATAGCTGGAGACTAGAGCGGAGGGGGGCTAGTTTGGAGCAGATCAGGGAACATGGGGGTGAATGTGGCCTATGGGGGTCTCCAGGAATTAGCGAGCGCTCGGTCACATGATCCTCTGAGGTTGGCAGAGGGCTCAGGCCCTGGGAGTGGGTGAATCTCTGCACCACATTCAGGGGAATGTCTAAAAAAACAGTTTCTGCACCTGGGAGTCACAGGTGTCCCATACAAATCAATGACATCCTGTAGCTGTACAGTGGAAGCCCCACATCTGAGTGTTTTACATACATGGAGAAATGTGTGCCCCGTTTATTGCAGGCAGTTGTCAACCGGGCGCTCATCCATCCCTGTACATATGTAAACACTCGGGTGTGCAGTTACTTGTGTACAGCCGCAACCTGCCATAGATTCTTACAGGCTTCTGTGTGCAACGCCTGTGACTTCCCACAGCAGAGTTCTGTACACTGTAAAAAAATTAACGTCTTTCGGCACCTGGGAGTCGTGGGTTTTTCATACAAATCAATAGGAGGCTGCGACTGTATGCTGATAACCGCCCGTGAGTGTTTACATGCATACAGGGACAGATGTGTGCCCCGTGGATGCAGACATTTGGGAATCGGGGGCGCTCATCTATCCCTGTACATATGTAATCACTTGGTTGTGCAGTTACTGGTATACAGCCACAACCTGCCATTGATTTGTACAGTCTGCTGTGTGCAAAGCCTGTGACTTCCCAGATCAGAGTTCTGTGCACTGTAAAAAATGAACGTATTTCTGCACCTGGGAGTCGTGGGTATTTCATACAAATCAATAGGAGGCTGCGACTGTATGCTGGTAACCTCACGTGTGTGTTTACATGTATAGAGGGATAGATGTGCATCCTGTGGATGCAGGAGGTTGGGGTTCAAGCGAGCTCATCCATTCATGTAAATACTTGGATGTGCGGTTACCAGTATACTGCCATGAGCTTTCATTGATTTGTACAGGGAGCTATGTACAACGCCTGTGACTTCCAGGCACAGAACTTTGGCCATAATTTACCTCCATCTGCAGAAGTCAATTCATTCTGCTCTGCTGCTGCGGCTTGCACATCATAGGAGGGGTTCATTCACATTGGGAGTGGGGGGGACAGTTGAGCCTAAAAAAAAAAAAATCTGCACCTGGGAGTCACAGGTGTCCCATACAAATCAATAGCATCCTGTAGCTGTACAGTGGTAGTCCCACATCTGAGTGTTTACATGCATGCAGGAACAAATGTGTGCCCCGTGGATGCAGGCAGTTGGCATTCAGAGGCGCTCATCAATCCCTGTACATTTGTAAACACTTGGATGTGCAGTTACTAGTATACAGTCGCAAACCTGCCATTGATTTTTACAGGCTTCTGTGGGCAACGCCTGTGACTTCCCAGAGCATATTTCTGCACCTGGGAGTCGCAGGTATTGCATACAAATCAGTAGCAGGCTGCGACTGTATGCTGGTGACCGTACATGTGAGTGTTTACATGCATACAGGGACAGATGTGCACCCTGTGGATGCAAGAGGCTGGCGTTTAGGGGAGCTCATCCATTCGTGTAAGCATGTAAATTCTTGGATGTGCTGTTACCAGTATACAGCAGTGACCTTTCCTTGATTTGTACAGGTAGCTGTGTTCAGGGGCTCGCTGTACGTGTGTAAACACTCTGATGTGCGGTTACTAGTATACAGCCAAAACTTGCCATTGATTTGTACAGGCTGCTATGTGCAATGCCAGGCACTGAAATATGCCCGTATTTTACTTCCATCTGCAGAAAGTCTGTTCATTCTTCTGTGATCTAGTGTTTGGGCTCATAGCTTACACATCAGGCAAAGGGCTTATATACACAGGAGCAGAGGGTTGTATGTCCTATAAACAAGCATATTTGTACACCTGTGAGTGATGACCATTGCATACAAATCAATGGCAGGTTGCAACTGTACACTGGCAATGGGCACATCTGCGTGTTTGCATGCATACATACAGACATGCCTTCTGTGTCCAATCCACTCACCTGTCCCTAACTGCAGGTAATTTCTTCATGTGCACTGGGCTTAAAATAATGCCAGTTCCCTTGGCAGAAGCAAAACTCTCATATAGAGCATTTTTTGTACAAAGTTAAGGAGAGTTTTGCATTTTTTTTTTTTTTCTATCAGAAAGCTCCCTATTAGAAATGCAAACTAGAAGGGCTTTTTCTCCTGCCTAAACGTTAAGCTTAAAATATGCCTCTAATTGTCCCAATGTGCTTGGACATGTAGGATACGATTGAGCTGCTTCTACAGGCAAAACACAAAACTCCTGTAGAAGCAGCAAATTTTAGGCCAGTGTGCATGGAGCCTTAGATTCGGACAGCTGCAGAACCTCCTATTCTGACATTGAATTGTACAGGCTGAGCCACCACAGCTGATCATAAACACCTGGCCATGCCCACCGCAGAAAAACGCTTATCTGGGCATTGGACCGCTGTGCGAATGAGGCCCCGGAGTGCTACAAATCCTACTACCTCAGTGCATGACCGTCTTTCTTTCTTTGCTTACTGAAATGAGCACTAGTGAATTGTCGTTTTCTCTCTTACCAAATATTATTTATTCCTCTGTGGCATGCTATCTAAGTAAGCAGTATAAACAGGACAATCTGACCAAAAGTTTGAGTTTCTTCTTGGATATGAAGTAACGGTATTCTGTAGTATATGCATATATTTATTCCCTCTATTGTTTTTTTGCTAATGTTTCCTTAAACATTTTAGATATTAAGGAGCATGTGAAGCAGATAGAGAAGGCAGTGTCTGGAAAAGAGCCAAGATTTGTTCTTCGTGCACTGAGAGCCCTGCCATCCACATCCCGTCGTTTGAACCCCAATGTCCTGCACAAAGCGATTAATGGCTTTTTCACCTCCAATGCTACCACCCGTGACTGGATGCTGAGTTTCTTGGAGGAGGTAAGTGGGCATAATCAATGTCTTCACTTAGAGTGTGTAAGCCCAACCTTTCATATTCCTGATAAGTGCCTGCTGTATCATGTACTTGTATGAAAAAGTATGCTGTTGTATTGCTTCCTTTATGTGAAATCATGGTGTTCCTGCCAGTCCCTCTGCTTTCCTATTAAAAACGGACCACACTAGGCATGAGAGCAAAGTGTGGTCAGTTCTCTAGCTGTGCTGGGAACTCAGCCTGCTCTCCTCCAATTATCAGACTTGTCCTGACACACGCCCCCTTCCCCATGTATGTGGGGTGGTAGGTATTTTTTATTTTTTGTTATCTATACACAAATGTTTTGCCTTTCATTCTATTTCAGAATTAATAAGTTGTTTCACAAGGTGATCCTTTACAATCACTTAACGATTACGGTATTGACAGCTGCCTTCACATCGTCTATAGTGTGCTGTACTTCCTTTTTTTAACATATGGATATATTTTCTCCCTAAAACTGATAATACATTATACAGTCTGATCAATCTCATTTAGATATTCCTTCGAATGTGTGTAGTACAAGGTCCTACCCTATTTTGTACAGATTGAATGGATTGTTTAGCTGTGTCTAGGGATGCAACTAACGTTTATTTTCATAATCGATTAGTTGGCCGAATTATCATTTAGATTAAACGGATAATAACCTTAAAAAAAAAAAATGTGGAGTATAATATGTAACGTTTTAAAAAAAAAAAAAAGCAATTTATTCTTAAATATCTATGTGCAGTGGTAAAATATAAATAACCAACTATATGGTTAGGGAGAAAAATCTCTAATCCACTCTGAGGATAACAGACAGAAGATAGTTTATACAGTATATATAATAGAGGGTGAATCTGGTAAATATCATCAGACTCAGAGATTCTATTTTTTTTTTTTTTTTTTTTTTTTTTTTTAAATGTAGACTGTTCTGCCGATTTTTAGACAGAACTGTGATATATTGTATGCTGGCCATACAAAAACAATGTCTTCCTTTATTTATTTTTAAATGTAATTTTAAGAACGTTTGTTCAATTGTTAGTGGTGTCAAATTGACATTTGTTTTCAACCACAGTGATAGGAAAATTCGAAGGAGCAGAATAGAAAACTTATTGGTCATAGGAATTTTCAGAAAGTGTATGTGGTTTTCCTTTTTCCTACAGTGCTTTTTGCTGTGCGTTTTGCACACACAAATTTGCTGCAATGTTTTTTTTTTTTTTTTTGGGTCAATTTGTTGTTGAGCAGATTAAAAAACGCGAATTGCTGCAAAAACGCGCTACACGCATTTCTGCAGCTTCTCCATTGAAGCATATTGATGCAAAAAAAGCATCCTTTTGCATTGAAAAAAGTCCTTGACCCTTTCCAAATATGCAGCGGCTGAAAAAAGCATAGATGTGAGCATGTCCTATATTACCGTATATACTCGAGTATAAGCCGACTCGAGTATAAGCCAAGGTACCTACTTTTACCAAAAAAACTGGGAAAATTTATTGACTTGAGTATAAGCCGGGGGGGGGGGGATGTGCCCAACCTTACTGTGCCCATTGGCATCTCACTCTGCCACCTCACTGCCCATTGTCACCTCACTGTGCCCATTGTCATCTCACTGTGCCCCCTTACTGTGCCCATTGCCATCTCACTGCCCACTGTCACCTCACTGTGCCCCCTTACTGTGTCCATTGCAGCCTCCCTGTGCCCGAGTCAGTACCTCAAAATCTTGTAATTCCGCGGCGGCGTCCATTGTTCAAATCTCGCGCCGTTCTCCCTGTCCCTTCCGTGATAGGCGTTTCCAGCAAACACTGTGTTGAGTGTTTGCGCCTATCACGGAGGTCCTCTCATTCGCCGACTCCGTTTCTCAGCAGGCACTGTGTTCAGTGCTCGGCCAATCACGGACGTCGGACAAGAGGACCTCCATGATAGGCGCAAACACTCATCACAGTGTTTTCTGGAAACGCCTATCGCCGAAGGGACAGGGAGAACGGCGCGAGATTTGAACAATAGACGCCGGCAGAATTTAACGATTTTGAGGTACTGACTCGAGTAAGCCGAGGGGTATACTTTCAGCCCTAAAAAAAGGGCTGAAAAACTCGGCTTATACTCGAGTATATACAGTAAATGAACTTTAGTGCGCTTCTGAAAAAAGCACCAAAAAAACATAGTAGTGAAGACGTTTAGTAGCAGCAGCATGCATTGTTTTTTTTTTTTTTTTTTTTTTTGTATCGCCTGTCATAATGGGGTTAAAAAAAAAAAAAGAAAATTGGCCTTTTTATAGTACAAAAAGAGCAGATAATCGCTACTGAAAGGGGTTGATTTATACCGTGAAAGTAATAATAAATACATAAATAAATAATATATATATAATAAATACACCCAGAAGTAGGATATATGGGCATTATAACTAGGATTCAGATATGAAGCTATATGAAGGCTGGAAGGGAGATCTAAATCTTTTATAAGATAGATAGGTAGATAAGTACTAAAAGCTGAGACTTCTTTTTTTCATGTATGTAATAATTTTATATATAATGCACAATACTGGTAAAAGTTTACTTTAAATGTAATTTTAATGCCTTCTATTACCTCCAGATTGTACAGTGGGGAAAATAATTATTTTCCCCACTGTATGACCAGCTTAATAGATTCAGTACCAAATAATATTGGAGTTTTTCACTGTCTCCCATCGGGGGAACAAAATCTGACTGGTGGAGGCAGTGGGAAAACTAGCTTACTCTGTCAGCCATAAGAACAGGGAGACATTTGGAGTAAAAAAAAAAGGAAAGGAAAGCCGGAGGCCACTTCCACTGAGGCTTGGGCTGGCGAGCTCCAAATCAGCAGAGGAAGAGAGTCAGACACTCTGGTTGTGAATGGTAGTTTAGCGTAATGGCTCTTATCGCGCTGTTTTAGGCACAGATACGGAAGTTGGATTTACAGGTCCTTCTCAAAAAATGTGCATATTGTGATAAAGTTCATTATTTTCTGTAATGTACTGATAAACATTAGACTTTCATATATTTTAGATTCATTACACACAACTGAAGTAGTTCAAGCCTTTTCTTGTTTTAATATTGATGATTTTGGCATACAGCTCATGACAACCCAAAATTCCTATCTCAAAAAATTAGCATATTTCATCCGACCAATAAAAGAAAAGTGTTTTTAATACAAAAAAAGTCAACCTTCAAATAATTATGTTCAGTTATGCACTCAATACTTGGTCGGGAATCCTTTTGCAGAAATGACCGCTTCAATGCGGCGTGGCATGGAGGCAACCAGCCTGTGGCACTGCTGAGGTGTTATGGAGGCCCAGGATGCTTCGATAGCGGCCTTAAGCTCATTGAGTGTTGGGTCTTGCGTCTCTCAACTTTCTCTTCCCAATATCCCACAGATTCTCTATGGGGTTCAGGTCAGGAGAGTTGGCAGGCCAATTGAGCACAGTAATACCATGGTCAGTAAACCATTTACCAGTGGTTTTGGCACTGTGAGCAGGTGCCAGGTCGTGCTGAAAAATGAAATCTTCATCTCCATAAAGCTTTTCAGCAGATGGAAGCATGAAGTGCTCCAAAATCTCCTGATAGCTAGCTGCATTGACCCTGCCCTTGATAAAACACAGTGGACCAACACCAGCAGCTGACATGGCACCCCAGACCATCACTGACTGTGGGTACTTGACACTGGACTTCAGGCATTTTGGCATTTCCCTCTCCCCAGTCTTCCTCCAGACTCTGGCACCTTGATTTCCGAATGACATGCAAAATTTGCTTTCATCCGAAAAAAGTACTTTGGACCACTGAGCAACAGTCCAGTGCTGCTTCTCTGTAGCCCAGGTCAGGCGCTTCTGCCGCTGTTTCTGGTTCAAAAGTGGCTTGACCTGGGGACCTGCGGCACCTGTAGCCCATTTCCTGCACACGCCTGTTCACGGTGGCTCTGGATGTTTCTACTCCAGACTCAGTCCACTGCTTCCGCAGGTCCTCCAAGGTCTGGAATCGGTCCTTCTCCACAATCTTCTTCAGGGTCCGGTCACCTCTTCTCGTTGTGCAGCGTTTTCTGCCACACTTTTTCCTTCCCACAGACTTCCCACTGAGGTGCCTTGATACAGCACTCTGGGAACAGCCTATTCGTTCAGAAATTTCTTTCTGTGTCTTACCCTCTTGCTTAAGGGTGTCAATGATGGCCTTCTGGACAGCAGTCAGGTCGGCAGTCTTACCCATGATTGCGGTTTTGAGTAATGAACCAGGCTGGGAGTTTTTAAAAGCCTCAGGAATCTTTTGCAGGTGTTTAGAGTTAATTAGTTGATTCAGATGATTAGGTTAATAGCTCGTTTAGAGAACCTTTTCATGATATGCTAATTTTTTGAGATAGGAATTTTGGGTTGTCATGAGCTGTATGCCAAAATCATCAATATTAAAACAAGAAAAGGCTTGAACTACTTCAGTTGTGTGTAATGAATCTAAAATATATGAAAGTCTAATGTTTATCAGTACATTACAGAAAATAATGAACTTTATCACAATATGCAAATTTTTTGAGAAGGACCTGTATTGTGAAACTAGTGTATATATTCCTTTTCAGTGTTTACTTGGCTTGAAGTATTAACGATAAAGCTTTATGTATTGTATAACCTATTCTTTTTACATATAACTCTGCAGATGATGGATACAGAGGGAGATTTGCAGTTCAGACCAAGAACAGGAAAGGCTGCCTCTGCCCCTTTGCTCCCAGAGGTAGAAGCTTACCTGCAGCTTCTTCTGGTGATCTATCTGATGAACAGCAAACACTACACAGAGGTGAGAGCATGGTTTATTTTACCATTGTTTAATTACGTAGAGCATTTTATGTTTGACACCTAAATGTCTGATGTCCATTGACTTTTAGTAAATGGATGCATCTGCTAATAAACCGCTTAGAAGCACTGTGTGCTTTCTGGATAGTGTAGTAATGAAACGCATAACAATCAAACACACATTTGAGGTTTATTTACTAAAGGCAAATCCACTGTGCACTGCAAGTGCACTTGCTTTAGATCTGTGGGGGAAGATCTGAAATGAGGGGAAGCTCTGCTGATTTCTATCATCCAATCATGTGCAAGCAAAAATGCTTTTTTATTTTCCTTTAATGTCCCCCTCAGATCTAAAGCAACTGCACTTACAAGTGCACCTACAGTCTTTTTTATTTTTATTTTCCTTTAATGTCCCCCTCAGATCTAAAGCAACTGCACCTACAGTGGATTTGCCTTTTATTAAATAAACCACATTGCCTTTACAGATACACATTTTGTTTGTGGCCACAAGATTTCAATGTGAACTTGTCTTGAACCAAAACACTTATGAATACCCTCTTATTCAAGCAGCTCTTCCCTGTTTCATATGACACATACTGAAAGCAAGTCTGAACCTATACAGCTTTTGAGTTTGAATGAGTTGCTTTCCTTTGATTATGCAGTTATTTGCTTTGTAGGAGTTTCTTTCTAGCCAACTTGTGCTTTGCCCATGCAGTGCCTCACAACCACTAGGAGTAAAAAAAAACAAAAAAAAAAACGCACTGTTAAGTACAGATGAGCATGTAACTCGCTAGTGCTAGGTGATTAGGCCAGTGCTGTCACTTGGGGGAAGAGAATAGAGGAGAGTGGCATTAAAGTAAACCCATTGCTTTGCCCTGAATGGGTTTGCATTCAGTTAGTGTGTTTCTGGATTCTGTGATGGTTGGCTTTTATAAATGTATTTTATTCTCATTCCCCCCCACAGGCGCAGAAGGTGTCAGATGACTTGATGCAGAAAATCAGCACTCAGAATCGGCGAGCTCTGGATCTCGTAGTAGCAAAATGTTATTACTACCACTCTCGCAGCTATGAGTTCCTCAATAAGCTAGATGTTGTCAGAAGGTGAGCAACAAATCAAGGCTTGGAAAGCTACATTGGACAATCGTTTTGAGTAATCATTTCATTGATGAATTAATGCTGCTGTACAGTGAATTACAGGAGGTTGATGCCAAAATAGATATAGGTACTTAAACCAGTTGCACTGAGAAATAAGTTTAGAGCAGAACTTTAGCCCCACCATTTTATTCTGTCAAATAACTTAGTTATTCAGTTTATTGCAGTAAAATAGCTCAACGTTATCTAGGGGCAATGCTGTATCTTGGGGAAGGGAAAGCCTCCTGTACCTGGAAACATTATAGTGAGATTAGATAACGGGTATTGTGTGTAGTCTGTAAACATGATTTTCCTAGTAGAGAAATTTGTTTGCAGCAAGTTCACACTTGTGAATCTCTGTACAAACCAGAAATGGGCCACAAGTTTTTACAAACACTTGTCTTATGATTCTCATGATCTTACTATCGTTTTGCAAAATCAGCCTTTAAACAAAAGATTGTGTAATTTTGATAAGATGTACAAGTGTTTTGTTTTGCATTCTGCTTTTGATTGGTGACACACTAAACAATATATACTCTTACAGCTTCCTTCATGCCAGACTGCGCACAGCCACACTCAGGCATGATGCTGATGGACAGGCTACACTGCTCAACCTGCTTCTTAGAAACTACTTACATTACAACCTGTATGATCAGGCTGAAAAACTGGTGTCCAAATCAGTATTTCCTGAGCTGGCTAACAACAACGAGTGGGCTCGCTATTTGTATTACACAGGTGAGCAATGTTTTCCCTATATTCCATGATGACTTTTGAAAAGAGAAGATGATGCAGCTGTGGTTTATCCCCAAAGCTTTTGCCTTATTTTCTGGACACGCTGTTATCCAGAATTTTGTCTTATTACGGATTGTGCTGAACGATGATTGTCTTCATCATATGTAGAGAAGGAATAACGTAGCTTTGAGACCGACATAACTCCTGTGTGACTTTCTGTTTTCTTTCATGCCCAGCAGCATGACATTTCCTACAGCTATCTACAGTCACTCCAGTTAATTTATTACTGATTTTACATAATTTATGATGGTCTGGTGTAAAATACTTTGTTTTTGTCGCAGACATGTTACTGAATGGCCATAATTATGACGTGTAGGGTTCACCTACCCAAACACACTTTGTGGGACGGGGTTTGGTGACTAATGTACTTTGAATATGCTGAGCCTGAAAAGCTAAGAACTATCAAGAATTTGAGAAAATCCCCTTTAATTGATTATCCGTCCTACTTTCTTCAGCTATAGATGAAGTCAAAGAATATGTTCGTAAGCAATTATTTCAGAAATGTTCTCTAAGTGTGGGAGTTTTTGGATATTTGGATTCTGTTGAAGGGTCTATAGACATGTAAATTATTGTTTTAGACTTTTAAGGTTTCCATTTCAAGAGATTGCACTCATTCTTTTCTTCTAGGTCGGATTAAGGCCATTCAGTTGGAATACACTGAAGCCAGAAGGACTCTGACTAATGCTTTGAGGAAAGCCCCCCAACACACAGCGGTGGGCTTCAAACAGACGGTAAGATGATTTTTACAGATCTTTCATTAAAGGTTATGTAGCACATAAAGAAGGGAAGTAAATTCTCTGTTCCGCTTGTTTTAAACTGCCTTACCTATGCATATTTAACTGCTTTTTGTTTAAAATGCAATGTAATTAGATGCTTTTGGACACACCGGGGTTTACCTACTAAAGAAGTAGAGGCTGTTCAGGTGTTTCAGCAAATTAAACACTAGTAAAAATACAGATTTCCTTATGAACTAAAAGAGAAGAGTCTCTACTTCTTTAATAAATTAAACCAAATATGTGGCTTTGCACATTCCCAGGCAGTTTTTTAATCCTTGTGTAATTCTGCACTAATTTCCTTTCCTCTTTTAATCTCCTCAGGTCCACAAGCTTTTGATTGTGGTAGAACTTCTACTAGGTGAAATCCCAGATCGTCTCCAATTCAGGCAGCATTCATTAAAGAGGTCTCTTATGCCTTATTTCCTCCTTACCCAAGGTGAGCCTTCCATGCTTCCTTAAAATGACTTTGCAGCTAACTAAGCCACTAATTTTGCCATTATCAGAAACTGGTGTGCAATGGCTGCATACAGTAATTCTCTGGTTGTGTATGTGCTTTGTTTCACCCCATACAAAGTGCTCTAAGGGACCATTGAGACATTTTCTGCTGGCAGATAAAAAAAATCTTATTGGAGGTCATTCTCTGGGTTTAACTGACTTGTATTAAAAACAAAACAAAAAATGACTGAAATTTGAAGTTTTACCTTTTCAGGAAACATTAAAACTATTAACCCCCCCATCAATTTCCCCTTGCACTTATCTTCATGGCGGATTAGCTGTCAGTGCAGCAGCCTCGGGATTTTCTCTCCCCCCCCCTCTTTCTGTAGGGCTTCCGGGACAGATCAGAGCAATTCTGATTTGCCAAAGTGGTTAAGTGCTGCTAATGGCAAGCATTGGTCTTTCTGGGGTCACTGCAAAACCCCAAAACGTTATTTTCCTATAGATTTGTGTTTGTCATTTTATGGCATTCACTTATATCTCCCCAAAACATCCTGCTGGTGTATGCTTTGCTGAGTTTACTACAATTATTGTATTACAACACAGTGATTATGTATGCAGTAGTTGTAAAGTCTCCTGAAGAAGCCATAGTCTGGTGAAACATGTTGAGCTGAAGTTACTGCATCTTTACTGTAGCCGCATGGTTGTTCTATGATGGTTTTATATATGACATTTCTATAATTTTAAATGTTTTTATAATACAATTTGGATATTTTTTATAATAACTTGTGTTGGCACCTTGAAATCCTGTTCACTCGTTCTATTCATATTTTTATTAATACTTTATTGTATGATCCAAAAGCAGCAGTAATTTGAGTACAGACTTGTTCACTTTGTATACCGTATTTTTCCGTGTATAAGACGCTACTTTTTGCTAAAATAATTAGACTGAAAATCAAGCAGCGTCTTATACACGGTCAGTCAGCCTTGGAGAGAGACGCGCGGGTGCGTAGCTGGTCATAGGATGTCGAAGGGCTTCCTCCAATCACGAGCTTTGTGTAAGTGAGTTAGAGGAGGAGGTGGAGAGTGTGCAGATGCGATTCCATTGGACGTGGAGAGTGTGCAGATGCGATCCTATTGAATTGGGTCCTAAACTCATGGCATGGCATCAAACAAGAGGTGATTGTGAAGTCCTTCAAGAATTGTGGAATCAGCAATGCCATGGGCGGAACTGAGGATGATCTCACATATATAAAAAGTGACTCAGAAGACAGCAGTGATGCAAACGAAGTTGAAGAAATTCTGTCTGGAACTAGTGACGAAGAAGAGAACATTGATGCAACAGAGGCTGAATAAAGTGATATGCTGCATAATATACTGGTATGTAAACGTTACTAAATAAAAATGTGTTCTGTTTTACCTATGTTTAAAATATTGATTTCTTGATTTTGGGTTGGAAAAGTGGGGGGCGCCTTATACATGGGGGCGTCTTATACACGGAAAAATACGGTAAATGATGGAATAATTTATGGTGAGGGACTCTGCTTGTACATACAATATGTAGGTAATAAGTACAAGACTCTTTACATGCTTTTCTTTTACAGCTGTCCGTACAGGCAATCTGTCCAAGTTTAATCAGGTGCTTGAGCAGTTTTGTGACAAGTTCCAGACAGATGGAACGTACACACTTATCATCCGACTGAGGCATAATGTCATCAAGACAGGTAGGTAGATTACCTCTTTCAGTGAATAGACCCTGCCAGGGCCTGCTAAGTCAGTAACATAAAGTTCTGCTGTTCAGTCAGAAGACTCAATATAGAAGGGGTGATTTATTAATGAAATAGTAATAATGCTGCAATTTAGGCATAATACACCCCCCCCCCCCCTTTATGCTTCTCTGTTGTTTATCTGATGTAGTTTCTCTTTTCACTGCATTTAAAGAGACCCTGTTGCCACCTTGCAAGTAAAAGCACAGAAGAAAAAATATATTGCCTTGCAATGTGCCTCTGAACTTACTTTAAAATTTGACTACTTCAGGAAAAGTCAACTACCTGGCACAGCCCCCTCCTTCCTTGCACATGACATCCCTCTCCTCTGTTGAGGGTTAATTACTCTCTGTGCTGGTCCAGCTCCTCAACTCTCCCTTCACTTTGTTACATAACCCTTTAAGTTGCAGCGGGGAGAGGAGCAAAGGGAATACTACAGAATATTAATTGAGTGGCGCTGCCCAACTGCAATCTTGAGGCTTTTACGTGTAAATAACACACCTAATATACGTTGAGGTCTGGTTCACGCCTATGCATTATTTTTTTGCGCTTTTTCAGTTTTGCAGAAACGCACTACAGTCCATTGTTCACATCTGTGCATTTTATGGAGAGGGCCAGGGATTTTTTTCTGGTTTTTGGTTTAATAGACTTCAATAGATCAAAAACATATATTGAAAAATGCAAACTGCAAAGGTGTGAACCAGGCCTTAATGCACATATAATATGAGAGAATTGTTTAACCACTTGCCAACCGCCGTCATATGTTAGCTGTTTGAAGAGGAATATCGTTGTTATGGCAGCCCCAGTATCCCCTTCAAGAGTGGGCGGTCGGCTTTCAGATAATAGTGGTCCCTGCTGCGGGTTCACTGCAAGATCAGTTTTATCGGTGGTGGGAGGGGCCCCTCCTGGTGCCCTCTGCTGCTTACCGGAGCCGCCGGCAGCGGCAATCACATCTGTTCCCGTGTGTGGTATGGAGCGGAGTGAGGTGAAGATAGCCCCCACCCAAACTCCATTGCATATATGAGATCTGAGGACTCTATGCCCCCAGTTCTCATATTTAAGAGGTCCTGTCATGCTTTTTTTTCTATTACAAGGGATGTTTTCATTCCTTGTAATAGGAATAAAAGTGACACTTTTTTTTTTTTTTTTTTTACAGAACAGGTGTAAAAGTAAAATAAAAAAAATTTAAAATATTTTTTAACGCGCCCTGTCGAGCTCACGCACAGAAGCGAACGCATACGTGAGCAGCGCCCGCATATGTAAACGGAGTTCAAACCACACATGTGGGGTATCGCCACGATCGTTGGAGTGAGAGCAATACTTCTAGCCCTACTCCTCCTAACTCAAAACATGCAACCTGTAGAATTTTCTAAACGTCGCCTATGGAGATTTTTAAGGGTAAAAGTTTGTTGCCATTCCACGAGTGGGCGCAATTTTGAAGCGTGACATGTTGGGTAACAATTTACTCGGTGTAACATTGTCTTTCACAATATAAAAAAAATTGGGTAACTTTACTGTTGTCTTATTTTTAAATTAAAAGTGCATTTTTTCTTATCGTCCATGGACTGACACAGCCTCTTCATACTGAAACACGTGGCAGGGCAGGGACATAAACCCACGGGTAAAGTGTTAAGAGGCTGTGTCAGTCCATGGACGTCAGAGAAACGGATTTTACGGTGAGTACAAAAATCCAATTTTTTCCAAAAAAAAGTGCGATTGTAAGACCACTGCGCAAATACGGTGTGACAGAGTATTGCAACGATCGCCATTTTATTCTCTACGGTGTTAGGAAAAAAAATATATATAATGTTTGGGGTTCAAAGTAATTTTCGAGCAAAAAAAATGTTTTAAACCAGTTAACACCAAATTTTAAAACGAGGCTCTGTCCTTAAAGCGGAGTTCCATCCAAAAATGGAACTTCCACTTTTCTGAACCCCCCCCCCCCCCCCCCTTCGGTGACACATTTGGCACCTTTCAGGGGGGTGGGGGGTGCAGATACCTGTCTAAGACAGGTATTTTCACCTACTTCCGGGTATGAAGTCCCATGGGAGTCTACGCCACTTCCCAACAAGGCTTCACCTCCTGATTCCCTCACCGAGCATGGTGGCGGCAGCATCCGAGGACCGAGCGATTGCTCAGCCTCGTCTGCCAACATCGCGGGCGCGCTGGACAGGTAAGTGTCCATTTTTTAAAAGTCAGCAGCTGTAGTATTTGTAGCTGCTGGCTTTTAAATAAAAATTCGGGTGGACCTCCTCTTTAAGTGGTTAAAGGAATGGTCTGGTGACAGGGTTTCTTTTATGCAAATAAATACAAATTGGGGAAAGAGGAATTTAAAAACTTACTGTGGAGTATCTTGTCGATCTGACTTGTAATGAATTGGAAAGTTCTAGTGCAATAAGTAAATAGCAATACAACATTTAGGATGTGGTTAAAGTCCACAGCCATCCTGGACCAACTTCAATACAACCAGCCTGCCCATACATGGATCGAAATTTGGGCAGTTCCTGCTGAACTTCAATCAGTCTATGGCCGGCTTTACTTGGGTTCCAAGTCGGCAAGTCTCAGAGTTGGTGGTTTCTGGGCCACATAGGAGAAAATATGTAAAGGCATTGATGACACAGACTGCTAAGTACTTATGGCAGTTTGATAATTTTTTTGTAAATGATACATTTTTCTAAACCCTGAGGGTTTTTTTTTTTTTTTTTTGCTTTGCAAACTGTTGGCTAAAATATAAATATCTTGCATGCCCCTTGTAATATCCAAGTAGATGGTGCTTTCTCCTGGTATGTTATCTGAACACACATCTGTTAATTTTTTGTTAGGTGAATAAAAAAAAAAAAACACTGTTAGGTTATTTATAGAAAATTAGGGTAAAAAAAAATGAGGACTATAAGCAAATTTTTGGGTGGGGTTGATTTATTAAAACTGGCGAGTGCAAAATCTGGTGCAGCTGTGCATCTTCTAACCTCAACTTGTTCAGTTAAGCTTCGACAACAAAACCTGGAAGCTGATTGTTTTCTATGCAGAGCTGCACCAGATTTTGCACTCGCAACCCAAATCAACCCAATTGTGTCATATGAGAATAAAATCTGACAAATGATTGGTTTCTATAAATGTGTAACATCACCTTAATTTGTAGGTGTGCGTATGATCAGCCTATCATATTCCAGGATCTCTCTGCCTGACATTGCCCAGAAGCTCCAGCTTGACAGTCCTGAGGATGCTGAATTCATAGTTGCTAAGGTAAACACCTGAGAAGAGACATAGCGAGAGCCTGATGTATAGAAAAAATGTACATTGACGTGCTGATGAAACTATTTGGAGAGCAGTTTTTATTTTAAACCCCAACTCCCAGATAGATTTTTATTTTTAGTTCTGGAAAGCATAGAGAAGTTTTCTGTCCGTAGATGGCAAAAAAGCCACCTGCAGATGGCAGTTTAGTTCTGCTTTAACCACTTCACGACCCAAATGCATATATGAAACATGTGACGGCTTGTGGCTTTGAAGTAGTTTACTGGGGTTATGGCTGAAGCCTGTCAACCATAACCTCTGTGTGTGTGTGTGTGTGTGTGTGTGTGTGTGTGTGTGTGTGTGTGTGTGTGTGTTTGTTTTGTTTTTTTTTTAGCCAGCGATTCTTTTTCTTTATAAAAGCGACCTGAGCGGCTGATTAGCCACTGAATCACTTTTAGAAGCAGCAGGAAGGAGTTGCCCCCCCCCCCTCCCTCCTGCTGCTTGCTAGTTTTCCTAGTTCTTACTGGCGAGTCAGGGAGATGATCCCTGATGGTTTGCGTGGTTGGTAACAGGTGAGGGGAAACCTGATCATCTCTGATCACCTCTATGATCTAGGAGGGCCGGAGTAATGTCATGATGTCACTTCCGGTCTAGGGCATAAGTAAAAAGTTAAACAAAGGAAAAAATTTTTTACTTTATGATCTTTTTCTTTCAAAGGTAGAGGAGAGATCTGGGGTCTTATAGACCCCAGATCACTCCATAAAGTAGATCTGTCATCCCTTATTTTTCTTACAAGGGATGTTTACATTCCTTGTAATAAGAATAAAAGTGATAAAAAAACAAAGGGACAGTTTAAAAAAAAATAAAAAAGAGAAAATGTAAAGGGGCCCCCCATCCCTCTGCTTACACATACGTAAGTCGCGCACACATATGTAATATGTGTTCACACCACACACGTGAGGTATCTCCACAAACGTTAAAGTGAAAGCAATAGTTCTAGTGCTAGACCTCCTCTGTAACGCTAAACAGGTAACCTGTAAAAAAAACTTTAAAGCGTTGCCTATAGAGATTTTTAAGTATCGTAGTTTGTCACCATTCCACAAGCGTGCGCATTTTTAAAGCAATCTTTTATTTTACCAAAAACTGGGTTATATATTGTGGGTTTTTTTTTTGCATGAAATTTCGTTAGTGTATTCTTTCCCAAAAAATTGCATTTGAAAAAATGCTGTGCAAATATCGTGTGATGTAAACATTGCCATGTTATTCTCTAGGGCAGTGATGGGGAACCTTGGCACTCCAGATGTTTTGGAACTACATTTCCCATGATGCTCATGCACTCTGCAGTGTAGTGGAGCATCATGGGGAAATGTAGTTCCAAAACATCTGGGGTGCCAAGGTTTGCCATCACTGCTCTAGGGTCTCTGCTAAAAATGTATGTTTTGAGGGTTCAAAGTAAATATTCTAGCAAAGAGTACTGATTTTTAAACAAAGTGCCAGAAAAGGATATAAAACTCAAGACAATAAAAGATGATTTCTGAATTGTTGCTGTGGGTTACCATGCACATTGCCATTGATTTAGTAAACATGTTAATAAAACTTATAACCACCGTTTTTATTTATTTTATCTTCCTTTTTTCAATTTTATCTGTGCAGAGATAGGTATTGGTAGTGCCGTCTCCTAAGACAGACAAGCAGTGCAACCTTCTTGCAGGTTTTTTTATTCTCATTCTCATCCCTGCCTTTGTTTTACCTAGGCAATCCGTGATGGAGTCATTGAAGCCAGTATTAACCATGAAAAGGGTTATGTCCAATCTAAGGAGATGACTGACATTTATTCCACACGGGAGCCCCAGCTGGCTTTCCACCAACGCATTTCCTTCTGTTTAGACATTCACAATATGTCCGTCAAGGTAAGGAGACCATTTAATATTGAGAAATGGCGATATCCATTCTCTCCAGGCTAGTGGAGGAAAGTCTGTAATAGCTTTTATGATTTACATGTTAAGGAGTGATGCATACAAAGGGAATAAAACTCATAAATGGGACGTATTTTATTTGTAAGACACAATTTCTTTTCTATTTTTGTAGGCTATGCGATTCCCTCCCAAGTCATACAACAAAGATTTGGAGTCGGCAGAGGTAAGAATCAATAGAACGGCTCCACCGAGTTTTTAGTTTAAGCAGAGGTAAAAATCATTGCAGAGACAACTGTTTTATATAGAGTTTAGATTAGAAGATTTATTGTCATTGTAAAAGCAAATTCACAATGAAATTGCATTACTCCACATATTATAAATAAAAAACAATTATACCCTACACATTTATCATTGCAATTAAAATAAGCTCCCAAAAAAGTAGCTTGTTAATAACAATGAAATTCCATTTTTAATATACTTTTTATATTTGGTCACCTGGCCACCTGCTATCTTCATAGGGGCGGTAGTTGGAGTGAGAACTTAGCCTTTCCTCTCTTCCACAGTTGTAATCTCTTAGGGCCAGGCCACATGAAATAGGTGCACATGTCAATCTCTAAGGAAGGGTCAGCGAGACCGGGCAAGACGCACCCATGTAGGAGTGCTCGGCCTCTTCTTCACAAGGTAACGGCTCTGTAAGAGGCTGAAAGATGATGCTGCCAATGCAGTCTTTTAGTCCTAAGACAAGGGTGACAAAGCTGTGAGAAACTGAAACTTGTGCATACAGCATTGTCACCTTGCAACAGGAAGCCTGGTTGGACCCAAACTAGCAGAAGCATCAGGTGTGAACATTAACGCTGGGGACTTAGTAGAAAACACTTTGATTAAATGCTTTCTACTTTTCAAAGCTGAATTTTAGGTTTAAACAGAGTTTTTAAAGACTTTTGAAGCGTTATTCACACAGGCGTACATATTCATGCAAAAGGCCGCCTTTACCCGCACAGGATGCACAGGTGTTGGACACAGCGGCTGCACATGGACACAGCGGCTGCACAGCTACAGCTACTGGACCCAATTTGACAGGCATGCGGGTGCATGTCCCCAAACGTAAAGAGTGTGCATTCAGGCCCAAGTGGCTGTCGGATTGAGACCAGCTGTATCTATTAACACCTCTGCATTCCATGCGGGCAAAGACGGCTCTTCGCATTGGGTATGCCCAAGTAAATAAGGCCTAAAGAGACATCAAATAACGAAGATTTATATATTTTTTGTGCAGTATGACATTGCCTTTGCTAGATGTAATTGTACTCCTGAAAGGCTCGGCTTATGTTGTGAAATTCTCTATTTATACCTATTACTGGACAGCTGCAGAATTACAGTTCCAAAAATTCCCTGTTACTATAAATGAAGCTCTTGGAGCCTTTATTGATTCAGTTATGTTATATTCTTATTGGAGAACCAATGGCCAGCTTTTACTTACTGTTCCTTCCTGATGCTGTGCATCCTGTACTAATTCATCCAATTGTTTTTTTCCTTAGGAGCGACGCGAGCGGGAACAGCAGGATTTAGAATTTGCTAAAGAAATGGCCGAAGATGATGACGATGGCTTCCCGTGACCTTGACTTTACCCACCCTCACTTTGTTCTGTTTATATTAGGGTTTATTTTTTTTCCGGTTTTGGTTTCAAGCCCTTCCTGATACACCCCCTCGTCCTTTCCCCTCCACGTTGGCCATTTTTTAAACAGTCATAAGCATACATCCGTGCAGCAGAGAACTGGAAGGTTTCTCCAGCAGGCTTTGAAGTAACGGACTGCATCTTCTATTATGATGTATTTATGAACTCTTCCTAACTGGCACCCCTCTTCTGTGCCTACCATTATAGGTTTATTTTCCTTGTCTCGGCCTTTGAGATTGTCCACACTGATGTCATTCTACAATCTTTTACTTTACACACCACCCTTGAATAACCAGCAGCCCCTCTCTAGAAACTTCCAACTGTCTGTGCACACCTTGCCTGGGTGTTGGCAGTGGTAGTGTCCCAAGGAATGGAGGGCCATGGGTTACCCAGATGTGGTCAAAACCAGTGTTTTTTTTGTTTTTTTTTGTTTGTGTTTTTATTTTTTATTTTATTTTCTTAACTCCTGTACCCTCCAAAATCATGTTTTCAGGGTTTCGTTACTCTCGCACAAGTGCTTCAACTGTATAGATGGCTGAACTGGTGATTTCCACAGCCGTGCTCACTGTGGGAAATTCTCCAAACATGACCAGTTGGGGGTACTGCAGAATTAGAGCCGAGAACCACTGTTGTTCTACAATAGGTCACAAAAACATTTTGGCCTAATCAGTTTTGCATTTTCTGCCAATAGTTTTAATACTCGCACTTCAGCTGTAAAGAAGTGTAATAAATATACAATGACCCGGAGTCATAAAGTTCCACTTAAGATCTTGTACATCTGATTATTTTTTTGTTACTGATCAAGACTGTAATGTGATGACATGCATCAAGTTTTGTTCGGCTCTTTAGTAACTCATTAAAGGCTGTTTGTAACCAAATTTTTTGTGGTGTGTCACTTGTACTGTCTGCTAAATTACTGCGTTTAAATATTGACGAATTTCATCAGAAGATCAATGTTTATGGGTTTTAGTTTTTCTGAAGGTATGTTCGGGTTGAAGGCTCCTTGAACCAGGGAAATGGGGCTTAATGAAATAACAGGGCATGGGATAATTAAAGTATTCCTGTCAGGAGAAGAAAATGTAGACTGCCATTTCTGCTGGGCTATTTCTGAAAATGTTAGTTGCCTGGCTGTGTCTATCTTAAAATAGTTCTAAGAGCTGAAGGATTTTTTTTTACTTTGTGCATTCATGCGTTCGCCTTTACAAAAAGTCTGTAAGGCAAACTTACCCTGGACCCCCCTCCCCACCAGGTCCCTCTATACCGGAGTCCCGCGATCACCTGATGAGACACATTGAGTCACGCTTTACCGGTCCAGGGATTTGAAATCCCTGTTGCTTTCTCTCCTCCTCCAGCGCTGAGAGGACAGGCTAAGTGGGTTCTGATTGGTCAATGCCATCCATGTGATGGCGCCGACCAATTGGAACGCCTCCTATTCATTCACACTAAGGCCCCTTTCACACTGGGGGCTGGTGAGTGCGTCAATTTCGGGGCGCTATTCGACCTCTAGCGGGCGCTTTTACCACCCCGCTAGCGGCGGAGAAAGGGTTAAAAACACTGCAAAAGCGCCTCTGCAGCGGCGCTTTACCGGAGGTATCGCTGCGGTTCCCATTGATTTCAATGGGCAGGAGCGGTATACACACTGCTCCTTCGCCGCTCCAAAGATGCTGCCAACAGGACTTTTTTTTACCGTCCTGCTACCGCACCGCTCCAGTGTGAAAGCACTCGGGGCTTTCACACTGGAGAGACAGCAGCGGTTGTTTTCAGGTCGCTTTGCAGACGCTATTTTTAGCATTATACCACCTGCAAAGCACCCCAGTGTGAAAGGGGTGTATGAGTACTAAAGTAAATTTTGTTAATTTCCGTGCTGTGGTTAAAAAGCAGGTATGGCTGCTGCCTGACCCCAAAGACTCCACTAGGTGGAGTTGGTGAAATGTATATAGGAAAATTTAAATTATATAGGTAAATAAACACTGCCAAACTCTAGTAAGTGATTGTGTTAACAATATGTGTGTTGTCTCTTTAACAATATGTGTGTTGTTTCTTTTAAATAACAGACTACATAAACATCATTAGTGTTAAATCCTATACATGCTCAATATAAATGTTCCTCCATATAAACTCGTTAAAATGTTTAAGGTATTATTCTAAGTCTATGCCAGCCCCTCTATTAGAGGCTGGCATAGCACACTGTGTATGTTGTGTTAAAAAACAAGCAGTGTAAATACTGAATATCAGCTGTTTTCAGGCCAGTCTCATCACTCACATCCGCTTTCCAGCTCTGATAAATTTCTTCTGTAGCAGGGGCCGTGATCACCCTCTGGGGGTGAGGGGGGAGAGAGGAGAGCAGGCAGCCTATCACAGAGGGAGGCACTTTGACCACAGTGATTAGGGTGGAGCTGCCCTGGTTATCGTCAGTATAGAGAGGGCATACAGGAAGTGGTAGGTTTAGGGTTGTGTTTTTTTTTTTCTTCGTTTTTTTTTTTTTTCCCCTTATTGTCTTTCAGGACGGCCACAATTGAGAGCTAGGCCCCTCCCCTTCCTCAGGAAACACTGCGCCAGCATTGAAATTATCACTTCCCCTGCCTTGACCTCTGTTATTAGTGTTTCCTCCGGTGGGGAGACACTGTGCTAGGAACCAGGCTGGTCAGTCGGGATTGAGGCCATATAGATACCCAGAAAGGAAGCAGGGGCTTCCAGGGTACAAAAGTGTGGTACATACCCGCCATCTGAAGCCTCCCTATCCTCGCCGAGCATGGTAGCAGGTTGCAGGGGACCCCTATCGCGTCAACAGGGCCGCTGCAGGGAGACATCTTAGCTTTCCCTGTACACAGTACAGGCCGCATTTTTTTGAACCAGGTGGGCCGGACGGCGGGTGACGTCATTTCCGGCGGAGGGCGGATGTTCCCCTTTGACCCGCGACTTCCGGGTCGCGGTGCTGATAGGGGGCCGGGCGCAGGCTGGAGGAGTCGGGAACGCGTACAGGCAGTGTGGAGACTCTGTAGCAAAGCAACCACCTGCAAACATGTCAGAAGCAGATGCCCAGACGACAGATGCTACCTCCAGCCTTCCTAAGGTAAGAGCACCCTGGGGAGGGTCCTCTCTATCTAGGATTGCCCTTCCATATGTGATGCTATTTATGGGGGGCAGAACCTCTGGGGGGGGGGTGCCCTAGTCCCTGCATATTAAAGGGCTAGTGCACTCCCTGGGTTGTAACCAACTTTTTGATGTGTTATTTTTTTCTGCATCCGGGACGGGGAGTCCAGGAAGTCCTCCAGGTATAAATTGTCCCTGGATGAGGTATAAGACCTCTTGGGTGCAATTTATACAACCCTCAATATCCAGGTGGATAAAAAGCCCCTAACACAACATGACCAAATGTACAGGGGTTTAGGAGAACAAAAGAAAAGTCTTCCCAGTACATGAGGTACTGGTTGAAACCGTCAAGAAGGAGTGGCAGGATCCTGAAAGGAAATCTTTTTTCTCTAGGTCCCTAAAGAGAAGGTTCCCTTTCTCAGAGGATCCCGCGTCTATTTGGAATAAGACCCCCAAATTAGACGCCGCCTTCTCCCAGGTCTCTAGACATACAGACCTGGCGTTTAAAGACATGGGAGCTTTGTCTGATGTCATAGACAAAAGAATAGACTCCCTCCTAAAAGATGTGGGATTCTACTATTGGCAATCTAAAGCCAGAAATGGCTGTCACTGTTGTAGCCCACAACCTAGAACACTGGCTGTCCCAGATTCAAAAACATATTGAGGCAGGGACTGCCAAGGAGACTATCCTATCTTCATTCCCTACGATTCTGCGAGGTATCGCATACATAGCAGACGTCTCAGCAGAGTCGGTCCGAATGTCAGCCAGATCAGCAGCCCTGGCCAACTCGGCCAGAAGAGCCCTCTGGCTTAAAATCTGGCCAGGCGATAGCGCCTCTAAAGCCAAATTATGTGGGATACCTTTGACAGGAGACCTACTCTTTGGGCCCGGCTTAGAGACAGTACTGGACTGCACTGTGGACAGAAAAAAGTCTTTCCCTCTCAAGCGCAAAACCCCAGTACAGTCTAAGAAGTGGTTTCGCCTGCAAAGACGCAGGGAAGCCCCCAAACTGGAAGGCCAAAAGAAGGCCTGGGGCCAAAGAGGCAAGGGCAGAGGAGGGGGGGATTTTTCGCCCTCCTGAACAGCCCAGTAAAAAACCATGACCCTCCAAACATGGTGGGAGGAAGACTGGGGGCCTTCCTCCCCCAATGGGAGGGAATTTCCCCCAACCAATTCATTCTGGGGGTCTTAAGACGGGGTTACCTTCTGGAGTTTACGAGACCTCCCCCACAAAGGTTTCTTGTTACCCAGTTACCCAAGTGCACGGCAAAGGCCAATGCTCTGTTGGAGGCTCTGAGGGACCTAGAATCTCAAAATGTAATTTGCAGAGTACCAGAAGGGGAGCAGGAGAGGGGATTCCATTCACACATCTTTGTGGCCAGAAAACCCGCAAGCAAATTCAGGTTAATTCTGAATTTGAAACCCCTAAACAGGTCAGTCACATACAAGAAATTCCGTATGGAGTAAATTTTTACGGTCAGGGCCCTGCTACCTCACAACTGCTTCATGGTCTCGTTGGACCTCCAGAGATGCGTATCTTCACGTCCCTATCGCGGAATCCTCCCAGAGGTTTCTACGGCTAGCAGTAAACTTAGATGGAAGGATAGTACACCTACAGTTTCAAGCTCTGCCTTTTCGGGCTATCCTCTTCGCCCCGCATTTTTACCAAAGTCCTAGCAGAAGCCATGGCGTTTCTGTGACTACAAGGAGTGTCGGTAATAGCGTACCTGGATGACCTGCTCCTTTTTGCAGTGTCTCCAGAACAACTAACCAAAGATCTCGAACTAACAAAGAAGACCTTGATAGGCCTGGGGTGGTTACTGAACTTGGAGAAATCAAGTCTCATACCCTCACAGTGTATTACATACCTAGGGTATTTACTGGACTCAACACTGTTGAAGGTCTTTCTCCTGATGGAGAAAATACTAAAGCTGGACAGAGCTGTAGCCTCTCTCCAGTGCAATCAGCGGGTCCCCATAAGGTCCCTAATGTCTACGCTGGGTCTGCTGACTTCTACCCTCCCAGCCGTGCAGTGGGCAGGTCTACACTTCCGTCCCCTGCAGGCCTTCTTCCTGAGGGTGTGGGACCACAGTCCAGGGAACTAGAAAGGGCCGGAACAACGCCAGACCAGATATGCAAGGCCGCAACATGGTCCAGCTACTCCACTTTCGTAAAATACTACAGAGAGGACCTGGTGTCTGCAGGTGAGCAAGCTATTTGGTGAAAGGTTCTGCAAGCTGTAGTCCCACCCTAGTTGGTAAGTGCTCGTCTATCCTCTCAATTATGGCTGTCCTGAAAGACGATAAGGGAAAATGAAAGTTACGCTTACTGGTAACGTCTTTTCCAGTAGTCTTTCAGGACAGCCCTAGTTACCCACCTAGGACCGGAACACAGCATGATAAAGATATGTGATTGTATGTTATTAATGTGTTCTTGTCTCTCCCCAGATGGCCTGAGGTGATCCTGAAAAAACTGAGTTCCGGCAAGGGAAGTGAGAATTTATATGCTGGCGCAGTGTTTCCTGAGGAAGGGGAGGAGCCTAGCTCTCAATTGTGGCTGTTCTGAAAGACTACTGGAAAAGACGTTACCGGTAAGCGTAACTTTAATTTTTTTTACAGTTTAGAGGGGGTCAGATTACACGGCACTATGCTGTGTAACCTGCTTTAAGGGACCAGAATTTACTTTTTTTGGGGGTTAAACGCTTTAAAAATTTCAAAAACCAAAATATACACCAATAATATGTAACCTTATTTAGATAAGTGCAATGTGCTTATTGTGCTGTGCAAAAAAATACCCATAAAAATATTTCAGGCCGTGCAGACCAGAGTGGACTCCGTATAAAAGAAATACACACATCACAGTTAAAAACCGTCTGTTTCTTTATATAGTGACTTGTGCCTGGATCAGCAAAAACTTATGGTGAAAGTTGAGTGACTTCCACACGTGCTCCCCTCTGGGTTCCACACTCTCCAGAAATATGTACCCCTGCAGGGGTAAAGCACATTCAAACAGAGTGCTCTCTGGTCTTTTGCCCTAGAAGCCTCCTCCCCGGTGGGTTTGATCATTGGGTACACTCACATATGGGTGTATTATATAAGTTTATTAAATTCAAAGGATATTTTTAGCCACTTGCTGACTGCCTAACGACTATATATGTCGGCAGAATGGCTCGGCTGGGCAAAGCAACGTACCTGTACATTGCTTTGAAAATGTGAAAAGTGAATTTACCCTTTAAGCCAGGATCAGCTTACTGCAGCCGTCTCTCCAAGTGAATCTCTCCCCCTTTATTCCATTGTCTAAAGCGGCTCAAAAAGAGTGTGTGTATATGTATGTAAATATATGTATGTGTGTGTATGTGTGTATATATATATATATATATATATATTTAAAAAAAATGGGACCCATTAGTGTTCTCTGTTTTTAATTATAGATCACTTTATTAAAACACCAAAAAATGTGCATAAGATAAAAAACAAGCACCCAGAGCAGGGTATATCTGCACCTCAACAGTGAAGGGTATCACCCACTGACGGCTCAAAGAGCCAATAATACACAGTCTGTAGCTGTTATTTAATGGACAACCACCATTCTGAAAGCACACAGAAAGGAAGGCTCAGCCGTATGCGTTGCATCGAAAAAAAATTGTGACATAATGCATAGGGCTGAGCCCTCATTTCTGTGTGCTTTTAAAGGGAAGGGTGTTTTAATGAGGACCTCTAACCGGATCTACAGGATCTTATTCAAGTAGGAAATGGATAGGTCAACATCCTGGAAACCCCGTTACTTGTATAATTTTTCCTCTATGGGGTACTGCTAAGCGATCCACTTCAAAAGTGAAAACACCTTCTCTGGATGAGCTCAATTAGTATTTATCACTCCCTGCAAGTGAGTGTGCACTGGAAAAGATTTGGGATGTTTTTGCGGTCGCCAGGACCCAAACCTTGATTCCAAGATGTGGAAATTTCGGGGTTAGTGTGCACCACATCTGCAAGGAAGCCCACTATGGTCTTCCGTGTCTGAGACAGCTTCAGATACTGAGACTCCTCATGGAAGGACTTGTTTACACAGGATTCCCAATCCTCCATGGCTTGCTCATCTTCTGGATCTTCCACTGATGTCTCATCCTCCCACAAAAAGGGAGCAGGGGAAGAAGAGCACCAATTCTTACATCCAAAGTGTTTCAAGCCAATGAGAACCCCTGAAAGCTGATCTTGCAAACCAAAAATGGCTGAGAAAGGACATGGAGGATTGTGCCCCAGAGGCAGTAGTATATAGGGCAAACAGTGCGGTGTCATCCCTACCCGATAATGGGGTTTGGAGCCCAATCCCCAACCCCACACCCTTCAGCCTGCACAAGGCCATGGTTTGCTGAGGGTATATAGGCCTTTTCCCCCAGTCGTCTTCCAAGTCAGCCCTTGAGAGATGGAGCTCCTCCTCACAATCAGGAAACACATTGTCATTAATTTTTCCCTCCCTTTAAGAGGTGGTCCCTCAGGTCCCTGGTCAGTCTTAGTGTTTCCTCCGTCCGGAGGAGACATGTTGCCAAAAGGACCTGAGGGGGGGCTCCATCTCCCATGGGCTGACCGGGACAGGTGTCTGCGGGTGCAGCAGTGGGTGTCAGCGGGGCTGACTGTGTGGAAGTCTCTGTGCGGCAGGGGGTCAGTGGACCTTACCGGAGCCGCATCACTGGCGTGGAGGAGGACGGTTCTTTGACCACGGGCAATCCTCCTTAGGCTGTGGGCAGGAGGTGTCCCGGGTTCGAATTTCCTCTGTGCCCAGGTGAGGAGAAAGGCGCCATTGCTGCGTTCCCTTGGCGGCGTCAGCGGGGGGGGCGTGTACCCACGTCTGAACGCCGCTTGACCCGGAAGACGCGGGAAAGGCACGGGAAAGGCACGGGAAATTCGAACGGTCGGCTGGTGCTAGTAGCGTGGACGCGGCTGCAGACGGCAGTATCGAACGCCACAGCAAGCCAGCATGCTGGAAGGGGATGAGATTCCATCGGCCCCGGCTCCAGAAGGCAAAAGCACCAGCAGGATGCAGGTAGGCACCAGTGGGTGACCTTTGTATCCTTTGTATTGGGACAGCAGCTAGGTGGTGATGGTGCACTAGCAAGCTGGGGCCAGGGGGTTACTAATGTCACTGGGTGTGCACTTTAGTATTGTTTGGTGCAGTGTGTATTGTTTTCTCACCGCCATGGGTCCCCCTGTGTTTTATCTTTTGGCAGGTGAAACCACCTAAAGAGCCAAAGCCCACTCCCAAGAAGCGGTGTGCAAAGTGTAATACCAAGATGCTCTTGGAAAACACAGAACCGCTATGCAAAACATGCATTGACAAACTGATTGAAAAACAGTCAGATGCAGTTTATGCGAAGATTTTTGGATCCGTAAGAGATGATATGGCTAACACCTTTAAGGATCTCAAAAAGTTTATCGCAGAAGTTAAACCTCCAGCAGTTCCTACTGGAGTTTCCTCTCCCATGGCCTCACCCAGATCAGAAGTCGCCTCAGGGTCGCACGAGTCGGTGAGAGAGCGAGCGGGCAGCAGCACAGCTAGTGTTATGGCTACCGATAGCTCAGATCCAGAGCAGGAAGATGGGGGAGAAGAAAGAAAGGGACCCAAATACAAGTTATCTCTAGAAGACGTGGATGATTTGCTTGGGGCCATTTACGAAACTTTGGAAATTGAGCAGGAAAAAGAACTGCCTTCCAAACATGACCTGATGTACCAGGGTCTGAGGAAGAAAAAATCCAAAGTATTCCCAGTTCATCCGGTAATGTCAGATACCGTGAAAAACGAATGGGCAGACCCAGAAAGGAAACCTTTTTTTGCGGCCAGTCACAAAAAGCGATTTCCTTTTAGTGAAGATCCAAAAGAAGTTTGGAATAAAAATCCCAAATTGGATGCGCCACTTTCTAAGGTCTCAAAAAATTCTTCATTGGCATTTGAAGACATGGGACAACTAAAAGATGGCATGGATAAAAAGGGCGACATTATCCTAAAAAGAGCTTGGGAGACAAGTGTCGCTAGTCTGAAGCCAGCCCTGGCCACCACTTGCGTGGCAAGAAACTTAGAGTTTTGGCTCTCACAGCTGCAAGACCATATTAAAAATGCTACGCCTAGGGAGGAGATTCTGAATACACTTCCAGTTCTCTCCAAAGCGGTTGGTTATATTGCGGATGCATCCGCAGAATCAGTCAAGCTAGCAGCAAGGTCAGGTGGACTAGCAGTTGCAGCAAGACGTGCGATTTGGATGAAGACCTGGACAGGCGATGCGGCATCCAAAACAAGGCTGTGCAATCTCCCATTTACTGGGGATTTGCTTTTTGGTTCCGGCCTGGACGAGGCCTTGGAAAGAACAGCGGACAGGAAGAAAGCCTTTCCGGCTGAAAAACGAAAACCTCCACAAAAGAGGTTTTTTCGTGGGCGAAGAGATCGTCCCCAAGAAGAAAAGAAAGAGTACCCTAAGAAAAACTGGACAGGTCACAAGGGGAAACCAAAGAGTAATGTCCTCTTTGGCTCTTCTAACCAAGCTGCCAAACAATGACAACAGAGTGCCAGTAGGGGGAAGACTGGCTACCTTCCTACCTCAATGGCAGAAGGCGACAGCCAATCAGTTTATTTTTGGACATTATCGCAAGGGGCTACTCTCTGGAATTCAATTGTCATCCTCCAGAGAGATTTCTAGTAACGAGACTTCCCAGGGATCCAGAGAAAGCCAAGGCTCTTCCACTGTTGCTAGGGGAGATGGTGGACCAGAAGGTCCTTACTCCAGTCCCAGAGAAGGAAAAAAGAAGGGGTTTTTACTCTCACATTTTTGTGATCAAAAAACCTTCAGGGAAGTTTCGGTTAATACTAAACTTAAAACCGTTAAACCAAGCGATTCAATACAAAAAATTTCGCATGGAGTCCATATTTTCGGTCAAAAACATTCTACAACCAGAAACCTTCATGGCGACCATGGATCTCCGAGATGCATATCTCCACATTCCCATCCGACAGGAGTCGCAGAAATATCTGAGGTTAGCAGTGGAGATAGAGGGAAAGGAATATAATTTCCAGAGCAGAGCTCTCCCCCCAAGGATATTCACCAAAGTGTTAGCAGAAGCTCTGGCCCCTCTAAGGTTAAAAAAGATGACCGTAATACCATACTTAGACGATCTACTATTTGCAGCGCCTTCGAAAGCACAGCTGAAAAAAGACCTCACAGAAGCTCAACTGTGGTTAAAGTCACTAGGCTGGATTCTAAACGTAGAAAAGTCCAATCTGTGTCCCACTCAGAACATTCGGTTCCTGGGATATCTGCTCAACTCCATAGAACAGAAGACTTCCCTACCGGAGGAGAAAATCCAAAACCTCATCAAGAGGGTGAGTTCAATACAGAACAACCTCCCAATATCTATCAGGGAGCTGATGTCGGTTCTGGGTCTGATGACATCATCGATACCAGCAGTCCAGTGGGCAAAATACCATCTAAGGTCACTTCAAGTATTTCTCTTAAAAAACCAAAGAGAAGATCTGGACATGTCAGTTTTACTCCCGACATCCGTAAAAAGGTCGCTGTGGTGGTGGAGGATCCACACGAACCTAAATCAGGGTCTGGCTTGGTCATTTCCGACCTCACAGAAATTGACCACAGACGCAAGCAGTTGGGGTTGGGGAGCTCACCTAGCAGGGCAACCTGCTCAGGGGAGATGGTCCCCAGAAGAAGCCAAGGCATCTTCGAACTGGAGAGAACTTATGGCGATAGCCAAGGCCATGGAGTTTTTCCAAAACCAACTCAGAAGTCGTCACATTCTGATTCTTTCGGACAATGCCACAGCAGTGGCTTATGTGAACAAGCAAGGGGGCACAATAAGCCCATCCCTAAGCCACATCTCCAACCAAATTTGCAGGTGGGCAGAAGGGAATCTGCTATCACTAGGAGCAGTCCATCTAAAAGGGGAAGACAACCAAGTAGCGGACTTCCTCAGCCGCCAGGAGATCTCCCAAGAGGAATGGGTATTACACCCGGAGGTGTTCAGGGAAATTACAGCCCGCTGGGGAATGCCAAACATAGACCTGTTTGCCTCTCGGAAGAATGCTCAGGTGAAACATTTCTTCTCGCTAACCCAGCAAGATCAGCCTCTTGGGATAGACGCGCTACAAAACCCTTGGAACTTCAAGCTATGCTATGCCTTCCCTCCGGTTCATCTGATACCGCGGGTGGTAAAGAAGTTTCTACAGGAACAGACGAAACTGATACTGATCGCACCATACTGGCCCAAGAGAACCTGGTTCTCTCAACTCCTCAGTCTCTCAGCAGCAGAGCCGTGGCTTCTACCTCACAGGGAAGACCTGATGTGTCAGGGACCCCTGACAGGCCTAAAACAAGAGTTTCAAATGGGCGGCCTGGTTACTGAGGAGGACCTCTTGAGATCTAAAAGACTCTCAGATAAGGTGGTGACAACGCTTCTGAGCGTTAGGAAACCAAACACCAGAGCCATCTACAGAAAGACCTGGAGAAAATTTAACAGTTGGTGCACTGAAAATAAAAGACTAAAAATGGATACACCCACCATCCTTGAATTTTTACAACAGGGAGTTGATAAAGGGTTAATGCTCAGTACTTTGAAAGTACAAATTGCAGCGCTATCGGTGTATCTAGAAAGGACACTACAAGAGGACCCTTTGGTCTCTCGTTTTTGCAGGGCATTGGCAAAATCCAAAAAGCCCAAGATACAAAAATGTCCCACTTGGGATTTGTCAGTGGTCCTCAGGGGAATCATTAAACCTCCCTTCGAGCCACTACAAGATACATCTTTAAGATTATTGACTCTTAAAACAGTTTTCCTAGTAGCCATCACAACGGCATGTAGGATAGGGGAAATACAGGCTCTATCCGTTAGAGAACCTTTTTTGAAGATTCACGACGATCAAATCGTCCTTCAAACAGATCCGGGATTTACTCCAAAAGTGACGTCAACTTTTCACAAATCCCAGGATATAGTCTTGCCTTCATTTTGCAGTTCACCCAATAACAGCAAAGAGCAGGAACTAAGTCTTCTTGATGTCAGAAGGTGTCTACTTCAATATTTAGAAGTCACTAATGAATTTAGAACATCAGATGCCCTATTTGTCTTATACGCAGGCCAACTAAAGGGTAAGCAAGCGTCCAAAAAGACAATAGCTAGATGGATCAAGACAGCCATATTAGAGTGCTATAGTGTCATGGAAATTACACCACCTAAAGAACTTAAAGCTCATTCAACAAGGGCTTCAGCAGCCTCATGGGCAGAAAGGGCAGGAGCCACTCCAGAACAAATCTGCAGGGCTGCAACCTGGTCAAGATTCTCGACCTTTGTTCAGCATTACAGACTGGATCTGATTTCCAGCCAGGATCAGGCTTTTGGTAGGAAAGTCCTCCAAGCCGTTGTCCCACCCTAGATTTGGTGAGTTCTTGGTTATCCTCTCAAGGGCTGACTTGGAAGACGACTGGGGGAAAAGCAGAGTTAGTTTCTTACCGGTAACTCTGTTTCCAGTAGTCTTCCAAGGCAGCACGATCCCACCCTAAAATGTCTAACCTCGTGGGGTTGTGTTGTGTATTATATCATTTCAGATTCCGGCCTTCGGTTCTCGTGGATGACTGACCAGGGACCTGAGGGACCGCCTCTTAAAGGGAGGGAAAAATTAATGGCAATGTGTTTCCTGATTGTGAGGAGGAGCTCCATCTCTCAAGGGCTGCCTTGGAAGACTACTGGAAACAGAGTTACCGGTAAGAAACTAACTCTGCTTTTATACCCCAAGGGGAGTGGCCACCCACCTGAGAGGAGTGCAGACAGAAGCCAAAACACCTAAGTGGCAGTCACCCCCCCCCCCCCAAGAACGAGTGTCCACAGATATTTGCTGCTCACTATGCTGAAAGCTGCTGCGGCAGAATAGTAGAATGGCTTGCTGTACGGAGCTGTAGGAACCAACAAAATGGTGCCCGCACACATGAAAATGCCCCTAATGATGTAATAATGCATTGGTGCTCTACTGTGAGAAAACAGTCAAACGGCCTCAATGTACATAGAACACTACAGGGAAAGGCTGCAATATTCACCTAATCTAGAAGCACTCACCAGTCCATGCTTTAGTGCCAACAGGCCCAATCTTCACCTATCACGATAAGCATGCCTCACAGAACCTTCAGGGACTTGACTTCCCCTCCACGGGTCCAGGGTAGTGATCCCCCAAACACTCTGCTTAGGATCTAGCACCGACCAGCAGCATTACAGGCTGCTCCTGCAGGTACAGTCCCTCTTGGCCCACTGAACATAGCAACTGATCCAGATAAAGCCCTCCTCTACTCCATTAGTGGTTTCAGGGACAGGCCAGCAAATGGAGGAACTAAAGCTCAAGGAAGGAAACCTTCAGAGAGACATACGTAGGCAAATCCATCACCTAAGGATGCTCGCTAAAATTGAGGCTTAGTGGGGTTGGGAGGGGTTATGCCATGGCAGGGATTTCTGCTTTTTTGGCCAGTGTCCATTCGCCTGAAGGTGGCAGTAGTCATAGACATATAAACTTAAAGAGGAACTGCAGTCTGCTCACGTAATTTGTACTAAAAACATCTTTGCCATTCTCAAGCTTCCCTCCAACCACTTTGCATATTATTTTATATATACTGTGATTCTGTACTTGCCAAATATGCTGCAGAAATCTCCCTCCACTGAGCCTGGCTGCATCCATTTTAACTGTGGGCAGCTGAAGATGCTGCCTGTTTACTTCCTGGATTTACACAAACACACAGAGGCACACCTCCAGCTCTGCTTATGGCCCTCTTATGACTCATCCCCCCTCTCTTCCTGACAAACTCTCAGAGTGAGAGAGAGAGTTGTGCATAATTCCATAAGCCTAGGCAGACAAGAAACAGGAAGTGGGCTGTATAAGTTATTTACTGACAGAAAAAACAAATTTACTATCCAAAAGGTAAAACAATAAGGGCAGAAGATTTAATAGATGGAAAGTTTAAAAAAATTACTGAAGGTCCACTTTAATGTAATGAAAAAAACATTTCAATGTTTTTGGGTTTTTTTGAAGCACATAATTGGAGCCTGAGGCCTCGTACACACGACCGAGTTTCTCGTCTTAAAAAAACACGTCGTTTTTTTCGACGAGATTCTTGTTAAGCTTGTCGATTTTCTCGTCAAGCTTTCTATGCGTACACACTGTCATTTCACAATTTCCTCGTTGTTCTCCGCGCTCACGTCCAGCATGTACGACGGCACTATAAAGGGGAAGATCTTTTTTCTTGGCGCCACCCCTTGGGCTGCTTTTGCTGATCTCGTGTTACCGCGTGTGAAGTAAAAGTTTGGGAAGAGACGATTCGCGCTTTTCAGTCTTCGTACTTTTCAGATCGTTTTCTGCGGTTCAGTTTGTGCTTGTGGGTTCGTATCTTGACTTTCAGGGCGTCTAGGCAGGTCGTATCTGTTTTACAGTGCGTTCTTGCCTGTTCGTTTCTGTTTTTCAATTCGTTATTCATAGGCCTTGCTGTTCTAAAGTGCGTTCTGTTCTGTACATTCTGATTAGACGACCGTTTCCTAGCCATGTCGCCTGGACGTTCTCGTCGTCGAGTTCGTGCTGTGCGTGCGCTTGGTGTTGGTCTGCTTGTTTTGGACCAAGACCAGTCCATGAATGGTGTGAGGAGGAGTTCATGGACCAAGAATTGGTTGCTCCAGCGGGACCAATTCTGCCACATGCCTCTGCTGCGGGAGATCGTTGAGAATAATCCTGAGGACTACAGGAATTTTCTGCGGATGTCTGACCCCGTTTTTCAGGAACTGTTGGCTTTGGTGTCCCCCTATATTACCAGGAAGGACACCGTTATATTACCATCAGTGCTGAGCAGAGGCTCATCGCCACGTTACGTTATCTGGCGACAGGGAGAAGTCTTCAGGACTTGAAGTTCACCACAGGCATCTCCCCCCAGGCTCTGGGCCTCATAATCCCAGACACCTGTTCTGCCATTATACAAGTCCTGCAGGAGGACTATATTAGGGTAAGTTTTCTCCCTTAACATCACATTTTATGTATTACATGTATGCTAATGTATTGTATTTCTTTCATCCTTCCCTAATTACCATGATTGTAATATGCTGAGAATGTCCCCTTTGTCCCCATGCATGTTGGAAGCTTTAGATTGCCCCTTTTTTCTCCTCCATAAATATTTCCCTTCACTAACTTTTCCAGCAGGGGCGCCTGTTGCTCCAAATGTTTGGGGGTTCAAACCCCAATTTAGGAAATAAACTTCCTCCTTTTTTGCTCTAGTGCCTATTAAACGCCCCCAGTTGTCCCCTCCAATGCAGCCATTTTGTTCCCTCAAATGCAGCCATTTAGTCCCCTCTAATGCAGCCAGTTTCCCCCCAGCCCTGCACATACCTTCTTGTGGTCAGCGCCATCCTTCTTCTGTCCTTGATGTCTTCTCCTTCCCTTCATGTTGCATCAGCCAATCATGTTACCATTAAACAGACTTGGTGAACATGATTGGCAGAGCAGCCTGTCAGTGTTTACCCAAGGAATGCCCCCCCCCTGCGTCCCCGATTTTACTTTTAGGAAGCCAATTACATCCCTCAGGTTGTAATGTGCAAGACTATTTTACTACCTGTTTCTGCTATGCAATTTTAACCCCCTAAATGCCGCAATGATTCATATGTCTGTCGCTTTACAAGAGGCCATCCACCTGAATAGTGTGCGGCATAGACAATACATAGGTTCATGCAACGCATGAACCTATGTATTGTTCTGAGTGATGGGCACAGGAGAGAGGGGGCAGTGCTCCAGCGCCCACTCTGGACGCACCGCCACTGCAATGCTATCCTGTGGCCAAACACATCTCCCCCCCCCCAAAATAATTTAGTAATGGCCCATCAGAGGGGGTGATGAATATGATAAATGAGCCTTCCATTATACTTTTTTTAAACACCTTAATAAACGTATAAGTTGATTGATGTTGGCCTCTAATTTTTTGGGATAGAATTTCCTTGTAATGTATGACTTTGTTTTTCTAATATTATTTCATCTTGTTTCACTCCACAACTTCCTTCCACGCCACAGGAATGGCAGACTGTGGCATCGGAGTTTGCCACGCGGTGGGACTTCCCCAACTGCGGTGGTGCCATAGACGGGAAGCACGTCCGCATCATGCCGCCACCCCGTTCTGGGTCCTACTACTACAACTACAAGGGGTTTCATAGCATTGTGCTGATGGCGGTGGTGTCAGCACGGTATGAATTCCTCTATGTTGATGTAGGGAAAAATGGCCGGATGTCCGATGGGGGATCCTTCATCCAGACGGAGTTTGCCCTCCGTCTCCAGAGTGACGACCTTGCATTGCCACCGGATGCAGGGAATATTGAAGGACTCCCCTTTGTTTTTTTGGCTGATGAAGCCTTCGGACTCGGACGGCATCTTATGAGGCCATTTCCACAGAGGAACCTGACCCCAGAGAAGAGGGTGTTCAATTACCGGCTGGCCAGGGGCCGAAGAGTCATTGAAAATGCCTTCAGCATAATGGCCAGCCGGTTCCGCCTTTTTATGACTTCTATCCACTTGGCGGACTACAAAATAAACTATGTAGTGTTATGCTGCTGTGTGCTACACAATTTTCTTTGCCGCAAATCTAATTCATATATGGCCTCAGTTTTGCCAGAGGCTGGACTTTCCCCTGCAAATCCCCTGCCGGGCCTGGAATCTGCCCGTCTTGGCTTGCCCCCACAAAATGCCCGTGAGGTTCGGGACAAATACATGGAGTATTTCACGGGTAGGGGGGCAATTCCTATGCCAGCCTATGTCTAAGTATCCCAATAAAAAGCTTGTTTAAACCTTTAATTATTTGTTCTTTCCTGTCTCCTAGTTTGTCTTTGTGCATTTGTAGTGGCAAGTGTATTTTACTTTAGTAAATAACAACCATTTCACTATGTAACCTTACAAAAGACCCAAATAAGCTTAGAGGGTATTATAAAAAGAAGCTACACGTTGTTTGTGGTCAAATATTTTACTCTGTGCACATTCTCTTCATTTTTTTTTTTTTTTTTAATTTTGGGTTGGCCTGGCCCCAACCCGGCAATTTTTTGCTTATGAAAATACAAAAATAACAGTTGCATTTCAAAAATTACAACATTGGATACCTCTGAGCATTCGGAGACATTCACTTACACAAACTATGTCTCTATGTGCCCGTCCTAATATGGGGTCCTGCCACCCCTTGGCCAGCCAAAAATTGAATATGCACACATTTGGGATTTTTTTCATCTAGGAAGTTTACAATCCTGATCCCTATTGTCAACATGTGCTATCTGCCATCAGGGGTGATCAATGGACGTGTTTTGGGGGTGCATCCACTTCCTCAGTTCACCGACTTTAGATACGAGGAAGGGGTTGCACCCACAAAAGACGTACATGGATATCCCCTGATGGCAGATAGCACATGTTGACACACTGTGTGCATATTCAATTTTTGGCTGGTTTTATAGTCAAAAAAATTCAAAAAATTACAAAAACAAATGTGTTTGGATGGCTTATTGAATTCTCCCCAAAACATCGAGAATGTCTTTAAATGTTTGTTCCATCACATGGATTCTTTGTTTAATAAGGTCCAGTTCCGTGCTACATTCCATCACTTGCTGGATGAGGCGGAGGGCACTGTCAGCAGAGAACCGTGTACTATCCTTCACAACATTTACATCCCCTAAAAACCAAAAAAAATATGTATTATAACTCTGCAGGCCTACCTCTCTTACCTGAAGCTGTGGTGACAGATACTGACCTGTTGTGGTGACCAGATCCACAACGTCATCCACCTCTCCTTCCTGCACTTCTCCTTCCTCCACCTCAACTTCCTGCACATCTTTCGGTTGTGGGTCTTTGGGAGTTTGGGGTTGCTTGGAAGTTGTGGGGTGCATGTGCTCCCTGGAGTGTCCTCCTCCCAGTCTTCTCTCCCCTATGAGAATAAAACAAAAGGTCTATTTATCACACTGTAAATCTCATTGTTAAAATAAAAACAGGCTAAATTGCTTGGAAGTGGGGTACAAGTGTGTGTTTGTGCGGAATTTAAAGAAGAATGCATTATTTATGACCCAAAATATGTTTAGTATTCACATTTGGATGTAATTTTTTTGACATGGAGGCACCACAAAAATTCTCTGATGCACCTGTGTGGGACACCCAAAAAAGGCGGGTCTGGTGGCCCACACTTTAGTGCTCCAAAGTACAGATGTGGAAGCAGCTGCTGAGTGTCCTCTCCTTTATACTGATAAAAGTTTGCATTTCATTCTCTTTACAAACACATCATCTAGACTAAAAAATTATCAACAATATTTGTACAAAAATGGCAGATGTCTAATTACTTTTGTGGCTCTAAAATAAGCCAAAACCGCGGATAGTGGCCGAACGAAGTGTCGGTAACGTAACGAACGATTACTGTGCCCAACCAAGTTCAAAATATTACATTTTGGAAGGGAGTCCAATATGAGAAAAAAAAAAAAAAACATGTCAGTTTATAAAAAGATTAATAGCAGAAAAGTCTACATTTTACTTACTTTTAGCGAGCATTCTCTTTATGCTCCTCAACTGGTCTGGCTCCCTCAGTTTGAGGTCTGACCACCTCTTTCTGAGCTGCTCATTTGAGCGTTTCACCCCGAACTTCGCCTTCAGACTCTTCACAACTTTAGTGAGGATTTTGGCCTTCCTTCTATTTGGTTTGCTATACGGCCCATGCTTGGCATCATAATCAGCCTTGAGCAAGATGTCCACCATCTCCGCCAAAGACATATTCGATGCCATGAATCTCCTCCTTGATCGTGACGTGTCCTCGGTCTCCGGGCTTGTCTCCTCGTTAGTTGCGGAATTATCAGACACCTGCTGTAACTCCGCCATATCTGTCTGCGCGCCGAAAGAGAAGGGGCGGGGAAAAGATGTTAGTTAGAACGTCATGGGCGGGCGACGTGTGCGGAGCGACGTGTTCGAATTTTGACGCATGCGTGGTGTGTATATAGCAAACACACGTGACTATAGTACGTTCGGTGTGCGGAGAGAGGAGTTCAAGTGACGGACGTGCGAACGAAGGTATGTGATTTTGTGACTTGTAAAAATTGTTGGCCTATACTGTCTTGAGATTGTTGGAGGATATATATGGTGACTAGGATGTTAAGGAGGTTAGACTGTTTGCCTCACATTAGTTAAATATAATTTATTTAACTTGCAGATACAATATAAATGTCTTTATTAGCGACAAAGAGTTCCTGGCGGAATTTATTGACCATGTAAGGGAGCTGCCGGCTCTGTGGGAGACGAAAAACCCCATCCATAAAAAAAGAGGGGTGAGAAAAGCAGCGCTGGAGAAGCTGCTCCCATTTGTGCATACCAAGGTGCCCACAGCCACACTAAAATTGGGAGCTTGAGAGGTACCTACAGGACTGAACGCTCTAAGGTGCTGGCTTCTCAGAGGTCAGGAGCAGCAGCAAATGATGTTTATGTCCCGATTTTGTGGTACTACAACAGGATGTCCTTCCTGGATGACCACATTGAGACAAGGCCGTCACTCTCCACTCTTCCCCCCAGACTTCCCTGCAGCCAACCTGAGCCTTCTCTGGAGCAAGAGGAGGCAGCCATCCTGGATGATCCTGATTTGGCCATCTGGAGCCAGGTATAGTATTAACTGAAAATGTATTGGGATAAAATTTATGTTTCCCAAATATGTCAGGATGAGAAACATACATTATTTTGGATTCCACAAGTGAAATCAAGATCTGTAGACATTATTCTGCACTTAATTGTGTGGTAAATAGTCAAGCTGATGTAGTGGGAAATTTAAAGCAAGGATTTATGCATTTACATTCTAATTGCTTCAATCAGGATTACAAAGATTAAACCAACATATTAAACTATGTTCCTTTTTCATACACAGGATGAAATCAGCCAGGAGGAGGGTCTGGAAACTGTCAGGCAGGAGGAGGAAGGGCCCAGTGGCAGCCAGGAGGTGGCAGGGCCCAGTGGCAGCCAGGAGGTGGCAGGGCCCAGTGGCAGCCAGGAGGTGGCAGGGCCCAGTGGCAGACAGGAGGTGGCAGGGCAAAGGAGAAGCACCAGATCCCAGGTGCCTCCCATCCGGCTTCACAAAAGAGGCAGGAGGGACAGGACCACCAGTGAGGCAGCAATGGCCCTTATTAAAGAGGCCCATGCCACCCTCAAGGAGCCCACATCCCCTGAAGAGGCCATTGCCGGCCTAGTGGAGGCTAAGTTCAAGGTGATGAGCATGGAGCAACGCCTCCTATGCGAGCCCCTGCTCATCACCTTGCTCAACAAGGGGGTGATGGAGAAAATTACACCCAATACCGCCATATGTGAGGTGGCCCAACTGACCCAACCTCAACCTCCACCTCCACCTTCTTCTTCTGCCCCACCCCCTTCTGCTACACCTCCACCTTCTTCTTCTGCCCCACCCCCTTCTGCTACACCTCCACCTTCTTCTTCTGCCCCACCCCCTTCTGCTACACCTCCACCTTCTGCCCCACCCCCTTCTGCTACACCTCCACCTTCTTCTGCTACACCTCCACCTTCTGCCCCACCCCCTTCTGCTACACCTCCACCTTCTTCTGCCCCACCCCCTTCTGCTACACCTCCACCTTCTGCCCCACCCCCTTCTGCTACACCTCCACCTTCTTCTTCTGCCCCACCCCCTTCTGCTACACCTCCACCTTCTGCCCCACCCCCTTCTGCTACACCTCCACCTTCTGCCCCACCCCCTTCTGCTACACCTCCACCTTCTTCTTCTGCCCCACCCCCTTCTGCTACACCTCCACCTTCTTCTTCTGCCCCACTCCCTTCTGCTACACCTCCACCTCCTCCTCCTGACAGGAGTACCCCTCCAGTGGGCCAGCCTCCAGCCAAACGAAGAAGGAAGGCTGCAGGGAAGGCTTCAGGAAAGGCTGCAGGGAAGGCTTCAGGAAAGGCTGCAGGGAAGGTTGCCAGGAAGAAGAGGAAGTGATGGCCTTGCTTCATTGTGGTCGGACAGAAGGCAGCCTGTTGTAGTACCACACACTTGGGACATATATATCACCTGCTGCTGTTCCTGACCTCTGGGAGGCCAGCATCAGATTGTGTTCAGAAATGTTGGCTTTCTCAAGCTCCCAATTTTAGTGTCCACACAGGGTTGCTGTGTGCTCTGGGGTCCCTGGGATGCACAAATGGCAGCAGCTTCTCCAGCGCTGCCTTCTCTTTATTTAATTTATAAACATGAATAAATGTGATTTTTGTTTAAGTTCATACTTGACTATGTGTATTTTTAAATAAACAAAATCAAGCTTTGGAGTAAGCAGATACATTTGACTGACAATAAAAGGGACAGATATCACCCCCCCAAAAGAATAACTAAATCTGATTATCACAAAAACATGGTGGGAAATTTAAATAATATAGATTCCAAAATTAAATGGGAGATCACTATCAAAACATTGTGAAATTATAATTAACATCATTTTGAAAAATCTAACCATTTAAATTATTCCTAAAAACTTGCACGATATAATACACATAAATCTTATAAAGAGCAGCATGAAAAAGGTTAAAAATAAGGCATAACTCTGTGTGAATATCAGCAGCAAAAGAAGGTCACTCGTTTTGATTAATGTAACATTCTAACGAAGATTTCAATGCAGAACATTTAAACGAGGAAATATTTTTGAGCGTGACGAATATGCTCTCTCCATTACGAAGGCTTGTTTTACCAGAAGATGCGCTCCCGTCTCATAGTTGCTTGTGAGCATGCGCGCTTTTGGAAGAGTCGTAAAAGCATACACACGAACCATTTTCTCGTCACAAAACAGGCCCACGAGAAACACGATGTGGAAATCTGGAATCCTGACGAGAAAATAGAGAGCAGGTTCTCTATTTTCTCGTCGAGATTCTCGGCAATTTTCTCGTCGTAAAACCATACACACGAACGTTTTTCTAGACAAAAAAACTCTTGCGGCACTTTTCTTGACTGTTTTGGACGAGAAACTTGGTCGTGTGTACTAGGCTTGAGGCTCTAATTGGCTCCAAAAAGGGTGGGCTCGGGGCGCAGAGCACTTCGCCCTGAGCCCACCCACTTGTGTGACATTAGCAAATCAATATTCGCTATTGTCTTCCTGCTTTTCCTCCCGGCCAATCAGAAAATGGGTCTTAAGACCGGATTGGCTGGGAAGAGAAGCCTGGCAGACGGACGAGCCCCCCCCCCCAAAAAAATGAAGCACCAGTCGACACTGATATGCATAGGCACTTGTACATATAGTTACATAGTTAGTCAGATTGAAAAAAGACACAAGTCCATCTAGTTCAACCATAAAAAATAAATAAAATAAAAAATATCTCATATACCCAATTCTATACCCACAGTTGATCCAGAGGAAGGCAAAAATACACATACTTCCTATCATCCCAAGTCTAATCTAGACACATCTCCACATGCAGGGTTAAGGCCTGTACACGCGATCAGAAAATCGTACGACAAACTATAGTATCGTGCTTCCGACAGCCGAAAAAAATTTGAAGGTGCAGGCCATAAAACTTTTATCGTACGTGAACACAACGTCCGATTTTCAATTAATCAGTACATTACAATACAATTCAACACATTACATCACTTCCGAAGTTGTATTCTGTCGTAAAATAATTTTCGTAAATTTATTTTCGATACGAGACTAGCATGCAACAAAAAACGAACGATCATTCCTCCGCTAATTTCATTGTGTGTGTGTGTACGAAGCTTTAGTCTTAATAGTGAAGGGTGTCAGTAAAAGAAGATAATGCACTAATGTGTAGATTAGTTGTTGACCAGCAGGGTGCAGCATTTGCTCAGCAGCGAGCGCACATTCAGTGATGCGAATCTAGTTGTGGCACATCAGGAAACAGTTTTTGGAGCAATAACCATCCTGCTGTTCCTAGGAATTTGCATTTTATGATTCAAGATTTATATATTCTATAGATTCATATGCTAGTGGTTATGGTTTCTAGAAAACATGTTTTATTGTTTAAAAATATTTTTGATTTCTTAACCTGGCTTCTTCCTTTCCTGTTGATGATTCTGAGAATAACGTAGGGCCAGTAAGGGTTTTTTTTTTTTGGATAAGCCAGCCCCTTCCTTCTAAAAGAATGTGTTCTCAGCAGCCATATTGACAATATGCTTTAGCTATGATAGGTAAAGCATAGGGAGATCTGCTGACAAAGTGCACACGGAGAGATTAGTGGGTTTGTAGGCCCTGGCAGATCTGTTAAAGTAGATGTACAGTAAACCCCTTTCTTAAAGTGGTCATAAACACCAGACATGAAATATGAACAAAGCATATCTGTCTATAGTGTGTACTTGTCTCAATTAGGAGCACTAAGTGTCATTTCTGCCTGCTGCTTCGTTCCTCTGCTATCTGCATGAATCACTTCTGAAAAGTTTTCCTGACACCAAGAGAAAAAAAGTAATTGGGGAGGGTTCTCCAGCTGATTGGAAGCCTCAGTTCCGTTCCTGTGCACTATGTGAAGGGGGGTGTTACAAAGTTACATAGTTAGTCAGATTAAGTCCATCTAGTTCAACCAAAGAAAAATGAAAAAAATCATACAATCCCATATCCATATACACAAGCATACCTCCCAACTTGATAAAGTCCCACTGCGGGGGGGGACGGTGCCGCGGGACATCAAATTTTTTTCCGTCTGTGAGCGGGGGGGGGGGGGGGGGGGTTGTGCCGCGGGACGTCTAATTTTTTTTTCGTCGTTGTTGAGCGGGGGGGTTCGAACTTTTTTTCCGTCCATATGACGAAAGTAGCTGAGGGGGGGGGCAGGGGGACGGCTGTGCGGGAAAAACACAGCACAGCACCCGCGGAATCCGTGCCTGTTGGGAGGTATGCACAAGCCTTCACCCACAGTTGATCAAGAGGAGGGTGGAAAACCCCAGCAAAGCATGCTTCACTTTGCTACAACAGTGGAAAATATACCTTCGTGATTATCGAGAGGCAATTGGATTTTCCCTGGATCAACTTTACCTATAAATGTTAGTACTCAGTTATATTATGTACATTAAGGAAAGAATCCAGGCCTTTTTTTTTACCACTTAAGGACCGGAAGGTTTTTTCCCCCATTTCTGAGTAGGCTGTTTTTTGCTATACGGCACTGTGTTACTTTAACTGACAATTGCGTGGTCGTGTGACTCTGTACCCAAATAAAATGTATGTCCCTTTTTTTTACCTACAAACAGAGCTTTCTTTTGGTGGTATTTGATCACCTCTGCAGTTTTATTTTTTGCGCTATAAAAAAAAAACAGAGCGACAATTTTGAAAAACAAAAAAATATAAATTTTTTACTTTCTGCTATAAAACACATCCAATAAATAAAATAAAAAAATCGAATTTCTTCTTCAATTTAGGCCAATATGTATTCTGCTACATATTTTTGGTAAAAAAAATGCCAATAAGTGTATATTGATTGGTTTGCGCAAAAGTTATAGTGTCTACAAACTATGGGATATTTTTATGGAATTTTGTATTTTTTTTTTTTTTTTACTAGTAATGGTGGCGATCAGCGATTTTTAGCTGGACTGCGACATTGCGGGGGACAAATCAGACACCTAACTGACACTTTTTTGGGAACCAGTGACATTATTACAGTGATCAGTGCTAACTAATGACACTGGCAGGGAAGGGGTTAACATCAGGGGCGATCAAAGGGTTAATTGTGTTCCCTGGGTGTGTTTTCTAACTCTGTGGGGGATGGACTCGATTGGGGCAACACAGGGATTCATGTTCCAGGAACACAAGATTTCTATGTCCTCCCCTGTTAGAACGGCGATCTACCTTGTTTATATAGGCAGATCCCTGTTCTGCCTCTGTGGGACATGATCGCGGGTGACCGGCGGACATCATATCCGCCGGACCCGCTGATTGGCTCCCCCTCTGGCCAATCAGTGCACGCGTGCCCACACAGGCGAGTACACGACACGACGTACAGGTACGCCGATTCACGCAGCCGTGCCACCTTGCCGCAGTAAATCTGCGACGTCCACCCAGAACGAGAGCAGCACCGTCCCGCAGTCATTTGATGGTGGGCGGGTGGCAAGTGGTTAAGAAGGGGTTGTAGTCTCTGAAACAGCGTAATGATATTGTTGTCCTCCCCGCCGACAAGGAGGGCGGTATTGTCATTTTAGAACAGGAATCTTATTTGGAGGAGCTAAGTAGGATTTTGTCTGATACAGGAACTTATTCTATGATACCTAATAATCCCACCTATAAATTTAAAAAGAAGCTGCTGATAGGAGAAGAACTTTTTGGTTCCAATGGCCCCATGTGTGTCGGTAATGTATTATTTACCCAAGGTACACAAAAATCATTATCAATGGTATTGACTCCATTACATCTAGGGTGGGTCGCTACATTGATATTTTCTTACAACCATTGATCAACAGCACCCCCTCCTATCTGAAGGATTCCACCCAAGTGATTAATCTTCTTGATGGAGTGGAGTGGAAGGAGAACTACATTTTAGCTACATCTTAGCCATGGCGGGTGTGGCTTCAGTTTACACCATCATTACCCATCAGCATGGAAGGGAAGAGGTTGAATATTTTTTGGGTAAAGATTCTTCCCTACCCTTTTTACAACAGAAATTTATTTTGCATCTATTAGATTTTTCCATGGGTGCCAAATTTGCACCCAGCATGGCCAATTTGTTTATTGCCAAGTGGGAGGAGGACGTCATCGATGCCCCTCGGAGACCAGTGTTGGTCCTCTGGAAGAGGTACATTGATGACGTCCTCCTCCTATGGGATGGCGATGCTGATTCCCTTAACGGCTTCATAGACGTTCTTAATGACAATGATCGTGGAATAATTCTCCAGCATGAGATGAGTAAGGAGGAGGTGCACTTTCTTGATCTAAACATAAAGGTAGAGGACCATAAGATATTGACCTCTACGTATTTTAAGGACACCGATCTTAATGGTTTTATTGACACTAAAAGCTGCCACCATAAGGCATGGCTTAAAGCTGTTCCAAAAAGCCAGTTCCTACGATTGAGGAAGAACTGTACTTTTCGAGACTATCTAGGGGAGGCAGTTCACCTTAAAATACGGTTCCAGGATAAGGGTTATGATCCCATAGAGCTTGATAGGACCATCCAAGAAATTGAACAGAGAGATAGGACAGCACTATTGGCTCCTTCTACAATAAGACAGACCGATCATTCATCTAAGTTTTCTCCAAAATGTTCCTTCTTTACCTCATGTTCTACACAGCACTTTATTATTAAGAAGATCCTCAAAAAACATTGGGGCATCCTTAGGAATGATAGAGCCTTGGGTCCGGCACTACCAGAGATTTCAGCTCTTCAGAGGGGTTCTTCAGTTGAAGGGCTTTTACCCTTGTAGAAGGTGTGTGATGTGTCGGACAAACTGTCTGAAGGACAGAAAATACACTTCCTTTCGTTCCAACACTACCTCTAAATTCTATGACATCCAACCATTTTTAACTTGCTCTTCTAAAAATGTGGTCTACATTATTATATGTTCACGTGGATTACATTATGTTGGGCGCACCATTCGCACCTTTCAGGTCCCGATGAAGGAGCACATAGCCAGCATAAAAAAGGATTTCCCAAGCATAGCTTTTCTAGGCATTTTGATACCATCATGGTAGGGATTTGAAAGGGACCTCTATGATGGCTATAGATCATTGGAGAGGTAGCCACATTAGGAGGGAAATCTCCAAAACTCGAGACTATATGGATTTTATGGCTCAAATCCTATAGGCCCCATGGTTTAAACTTTGATTGGGACATAAATGCGTTTATAAAAAAACAGCTAAGTTTGTTTTAAAGTTTTTTGCATTTTTTACAAATTTTTTGTCCTTTTTATCTTATTTTATATCTGCAAATTCTGGTGAAAGCGGAAAATTTATTACCAAATACTTACCGTAATTTTCCTTTCCTGATAGACTCCATAGCATACTACGTGTGGGTTAACCCCGCCTCCTCTCCACAGCTATAGGACCCCTTACCCATAAATTTGAGCTCACCTCCACAGACAGGTGTTCCGCAACTAGCCGACTCACATTTCAACTCTCATATTTTTAATTCATGGGTGGGAACTCCGTCTGCCATGGAGTCTATCAGGAAAGGAAAATTACGGTAAGTATTTGGTAATAAATTTTCCGTTTTCCTGACAGACTCCATGGCAGACTACGTGTGGGAAATAACTAGCCAAACCACACGGGAGGGTATGCTGAACAAAATTATATTTTAATCTTTCCCGTCAACTGACAGGATTTTTCGACCAAAATTAACAGAGGAAAGGGAAGCAAGCTTAATACAATAATGAGACATAAATGTATGAATAGAAGACCACGAGGCTGCCTTGCATATCACTTCAGGAGCCACGTGTCGAGCTGCTGCCCATGAGGCTGCCATGCCTCTTGTGGAATGAGCCGTCACCGCCTCTGGAGGAGCCAAGCCCTTTGCCCTGTAGGCCTGTTGGATAGATTGAACAATCCAGGCTGCTATTGTTCTGGAGGAAGCCCTCTTTCCTTTGTTGCCGCCAGTATGTAACAAGAACAGGTAGTTCAAGCTTCTAAAAGATGAAGTGACTCGCAAATATTCTTTCAGAGTCTCACCTACATCCAAGGGATGAACATCTGCTGATTCTGGAGAATTGAAAGTAGGAAGGACTATTTCCTGACTCTCGTGAAAAACTGACGTGACTTTTGGTTTAGACCCAAGCATGGGAATAAGGACCACTCGGTCCGGGAAGAAAGTCAAAAAGGGTTCTTGACAACCCAGGAAGCTTATTTCTGAAACCCTTTTGGCTGAAGTAATGGCCACTAGAAAGGCCAGTTTGATTGATAAGCCCTTAATAGAAAGATCCTTGTTGTTGAGTGCTGAAAGAGCATCAAGGACGAGCGGAAGATCCCATTTGGGAAATCTAGGTTTCCTCTGAGGCCTGATTCTCGAAGCTCCCCGAAAGGATTGTTAAACCAGGGGATGAGTTGCCCATGATGTTCCTGGAAATGCCAATAAGGCTGAAACTTGTCAATCAGTTCCCTCAGAGTACAAAGGAAGATCCAAGCCTGATTGGAGAAAACCCAAAACGTCTTGAACTCCAGCAGAAGTCATGAAGCTGACAAACCTGGTCTAGATTCTGTTGTAGGTTTTGTTCATGTTAGGCTTTCTGGAGCTCATAAGGGTAGAGAATACCCCTAAAGCACACCCAAGAGACTCTAGCAGGTCCCTGAAGCTCATCAGATTCAGGAGAGGAAACCATGGCCTCTTCGGCCAGTATGGTGCTATTGTTATCACTTCGCCTTTCTCCAATTGGAGCCGCTGCAGGAAATTTTTGCATGATCGGAGGTGGAGGGAAGGCATATGCCTTGTTGAATTTCCGTTGGCTTGTTAATGCATCTACTCCGAAGGCTTGACTGCACCGACCTCGAGTGTAGTATCTGTCTACTTTGTGATTGCAGGGGGATGCAAACAGATCCACTTCTGGATCGATTCCCAACGATAGGATCCACTTGAATGTCTGTGTATGCAGTGACCATTCGTTGACCATTCGTTGTTGTCTAGGTTGCTGCGTGACAGAAAGTCCGCTTGAATGTTCTGCTCCCCTGGAATGAAGACTGCTGTTAAGTTGAGTAGATTCCTCTGAGCCCAGGTCATGATAGGTTCGACCTCTTGGAGAAGGGTGGGGCTCCGAGTGCCCCCTTGTCTCTTCACATATGCTACAGCGGTGGTATTGTCCATATTGTCCATTTTGAGTAGGACCGACTTCCCTTTCAGAAGGTGGGAGAAGGCTTGAAGGGCGCACCATGCCGCACGCAATTCCAGAACGTTTGACCCTGGAATGTGGAGATGGGCATCCCACATTGTGCTCCCCAGCCCGCATTGCTGGCATCGGATGTAACAGTCATCCATTGGATGGGAGCAAGGGAGTGGCACGTTAACAAGTTTTTGTGTTGAAGCCACCAGAGAAGACTGTTCCTCATTGACTGAGTAATCCTGATCAGCTGATTGCGATCGTCTGTCTTCCATTGCTGAAGGAATCCTGATTGAAAAGGCCATGGGGAACGTGGCCACCATCGTGCCGATTATCTTCAGGCACTGTGACGCCCTTAGGTGAGAGTAGTCTAGGGCTAAAGATATTCTTACCCGAATGACCGGGATTTTTTCATCCGGAAGAGAGATGGTATTCTCTACTGTGTCGAATTGAGCTCCTAGGTAGGTTAGGCGTAGGGTCGGGTCTGGCTGACTTTTCTCTCGGTTTAGGAGCCATCCGAACTCTATCAATGTAGAGATCACTTGATCTTTGTGGATCAGCAGCTGCTGCTTGTCTTGGGACAGTAGCAGCAGCTCATCCAGGTAATGATACAGACGCACACCCTGTATTCTGATAAGAGACACAATTACCAACAGTACCTTGGAAAAGACCCTTGGAGAGGTCGTTAGTCCAAATGGAAGACAAATAAATTGTAAGTGCTCTCGTTCGACCTGAAATCGAAGGTATTTGTGGAATTCTTCTGCCACGGGAACATGAAAATACGCGTCCTTAACATCTATTGAGATCAACCAGTCGCCTGGTTGAACGACTTTTTGGATGGTTGAGAGTGATTCCATCTTGAATTTCTCGTGCTTTATGTACCTGTTCAGGAAAGTGAGATCTATAACTGGACGCCAAGAGCCGTTCTTCTTTTGTACTAGGAAGAGGGGGAAGTATACCCCCTGGAATTCCTCGTCCTTTGGGACGGGCACCACTGCTCCTTGATCTTTCAGGGCATTCACATATGAAAGAAGAACTTGTTGTTTTTCTTCTGATTGAGGCAGTGAAGATTACACTGGTCTGCATGGAGGGACCTTGGTGAAGGACCATGCGTGACCTGTTGAGACCGTTTTGATGGTCCAATAATCTGAGATCAAGGTCACCCAGACGTGCCGGCAGAGACGTAGGCGAGCCCCCTACCCGACCCGCTTGGGCGGGCCCAATCTCAAAAGGACTTGGTTGGCTCGCGCCCACTGGGCGTCTGTTTCTTGCCAGATTTTTTGGAAAGATATCTGCCTATTCCAGTTCCAGCTTCTCCTAAAATCCCGTCCGGGCCTATAGGAGCGTGCCTCTCTCGAACGCTCTGTGCTGCGTTTTCGCTGAGGCCTTCTTTGGTTAAACGGACGTTTGTCCTGAGGGAGGAATCCCGACTTTCCGCCTGAAGCCTTTGAAATAGCGTTATCTAGCTTGTTTCCAAACAAGGAAGTTCCTTCAAAAGGAATTTTGCACCATGCCTGCTTTGAGGCAGGATCAACAAGCCAGGGGCGCAACCATAGTGTTCGTTTGGCTGTGACCGAAGATAGCATGGATCTAGCCATCAAGCGGATGAGATCAATTGAAGCTTCTCCCAAAAAGGCCATAGCCAGTTTAAGTTCTTGCACTGCTGAACTTTGTGCCAATTCCTCCGAGACACCTTTCAGATCGGAGTCAACATTTTCCACCCAGGCCTCCATTGCTTTGGAGGTTACTGCAAGGGCAAAAGCTGGTTTGCATGCCGTTCCGGCCAGGCTATATATTCTTTTGAGGTCCTGGTCGATCTTCCGATCCAGACCATCTTTAAATGAAATGGTGTCATCTAGCGGGAGGGTGACATGCTTCGCTAGGCGCATTACTGCTGCATCCACGAGGGGAGCATTCTCCAGATGCTTGACATCCTCTGATTTAAAGGGATACAGTCTAGAGGTTTTGCTTAGCATGGAAACCTTCTTATCTCCCTTGCTCCATTCTTCCTCAAACACTCCTTTCAGCTCAGAGGGAAGTGGGAAATTGGAGCGTTCTTTCCCCAGTTGCTTAAACAGTTTTCTTTGTTTTTCTGGGGGGGGCAGTGGTATCCTCCAACTTTAAGGTTTCCTTCACTGCCTTGATCAGTGGAGAGACTAAGGCGTAGTCGAATCCCACCGTAGAATCATCTCCCTCCATCTCGTCTTGCGAGGAATCATGGGAGGAATCACAGAATCATCTCCCTCCAACTCGTCTCGCGAGGAATCATGGGAGGAATCACAGAATCATCTCCCTCCACCTCGTCTTGCGAGGAATAATGGGAGGAATCATGGGGCTGGAATTGGCCGGGATCCTCCTGGGCCTCGTCAGCCAAGGAGCCAGACAAGGTGGTGGACTGGCTCCTTGTGTGGGGGGCAACTATTTCTTTCATAGATTGCTGTACCACACGTTTCACAAGAGACTCAAGATTTTGTTTTTCGGTCTCTTTCTCACCAACCGCTCGGGCATAACATGGGTCGCATAGCGATTTGCCCTCCGGGATTCTGGTCTTGCATCCCCAACAGGCTCTGTGGTCAGAGCGATCATTGCGGTGGTGGTGTCGGTGACTGGAGGAGGAATGGGAACGTCTCCTATGTCTAGAGGGGGTATGTGAACGTCCCCTATGATGATGGGTCCTAGACGTAGTGTCGCGTCTGGACCTGGATGATGAGTGATGATGCGGCCTGGCAAGGTCCCTTTCTTGTGACCGATGAACTGAAGTTGCCGGGCTGTAAGAGATAATACAGACAGAGGGAGGGGGAGGGGAGGTGGGCAGGATGTAACCATTAGCAACCACCAGAAGCATAAAAGACACCAACCCCCTACCCACTCCGCACATACCTTGTGCGGGAGGGCTGGCCACACGGCGGTGAAGATGAGTCCATTACGAGGGAGACACAGGGAGTACTACACTACCTAGACTAAGGATAAGCAAATCAATGCAAGGAAGCATAAGAAAAAGAAAACATATTTTTTTATTTTTTTTTTAAACTGTCCCTTTAAGAGACACTTAACCACTTAACGACCGCCCACTGTAAATATACGTCAGCAGAATGGCACCGACAGGCAGAATCACGTACATATACGTGATTGCCTTTGTATAGTTGGGGGGTCCGATCGGACCCCCCTTCTTTACAGTGGGTGGTCGTTTTACCTTCGGGAGTGATCCGGCATGAGGGGATGGCCGTTCGATTCCGGCCACCCCCTCTCGATCGCTCCCGGCGAATGAGAGAGCTTCCCCTGCCTGCCAGGAAGGAGGAAGTGATGTCATCTCTCCTGGGGCGCTCACATATACCGAGCGCCGTACAGGAGAAGATGCAGGTTAGTACACAAAACAGCACACTGACACCAGGACACATAGGCACATAAATCGCCCCCCCAGATCACCCCCCAGCCCCCAGTCACAGTGTCACTGATTGCAGTGACCATTTATTTAGTGATCACTGCAATCAGTGACATTTGTGACTGTAAAAGTCTCACTACATTTAGTTTTAGGTCCAGTGTAGCCCCCTAACCCCCCCTAATAAAGGTTTAACCCCCTGATCACCCCCCAGATAACCCTTTCACCCCCTAGCACCGCCGTCACTAACCAATCATTTTTCTGATCGATGTCTTAGCGTCAGTGATGCTGATCGGTAGCCAGTAATTTTTTTTAGGTTCGCCGCAGGTTTTTATAGCGTCGGGTACCCCCATATATTACCTAATGAAGGTTTAACCCCCTTGATCGCCCCCCAGGTAACCCTTTCACCCCCTATCACCACTGTCACTAAGTTATAATTTTTCTGATCGATGTCTTAGCGTCGGCGATGCTGATCGGTAGCCAGTAATTTTTTTTAGGTTCGCCGCAGGTTTTTATAGCGTCGGGTACCCCCATATATTACCTAATAAAGGTTTAACCCCCTTGATCACCCCCCAGGTAACCCTTTCACCCCCTAGCACCGCCGTCGCTATGCGATCATTTTTCTGATCGATGTCTTAGCGTCGGTGATGCTGATCAGTAGCCAGTAATTTTTTTTAGGTTCGCCGCAGGTTTTTATAGCATCGGGTACCCCCATATATTACCTAATAAAGGTTTAACCCCCTTGATCGCCCCCCCCAGGTAACCCTTTCACCCCCTATCACCACTGTCACTAAGCGATAATTTTTCTGATCGATGTCTTAGCGTCGGCGATGCTGATCGGTAGCCAGTAATTTTTTTTAGGTTCGCCGCAGGTTTTTATAGCGTCGGGTACCCCCATATATTACCTAATAAAGGTGTAACCCCCTTGATCACCCCCCAGGTAACCCTTTCACCCCCTATCACCGCCGTCACTATGCGATCATTTTTCTGATCGATGTCTTAGCGTCGGTGATGCTGATCGGTAGCCAGTAATTTTTTTTAGGTTCGCCGCAGGTTTTTATAGCGTCAGGTACCCCCATATATTATCTAATAAAGGTTTAACCCCCTGATCGCCCCCCAGGTAACCCTTTCACCTCCTATCACCACTGTCGCTAAGCAATCGTTTTTATGATCGTTGTCTTAGTGTCGGTGATGCCGATAGGTAGCCAGTAATTTTTTTTTAGGTTCGCCGTCAGGTTTTTATATAGCGTCAGGTACCCCCATATATTGCCTAATAAAGGTTTTAACCCCCTAATTGCCCCTAGTTAACCCTTTCACCAGTGATCATCATATAAGTGTTACGGGTGACGCTGGTTAGTTCGTTTGCTTTTTATAGTGTCAGGGCACCCGCCGTATATAACCCAATAAAGGTTTAACCCCCTGATCGCCCGGCGGGTGATATCAGTTAGGTTTTAGCGTCAGAGAGGGTCTGCGTCACACCCCAGGCAGCGTCAGGTTAGTGCCAGTAGCGCTAACACCCACACGTGAAGCATACACCCCCCTTAGTGGTATAGTATCTGATCAGCTCAATATCTGATCTGATCAGATCTATACTAGCGTCCCCAGCAGTTTAGGGTTCCCAAAAACGCAGTGTTAGCGGGATCAGCCCAGATACCTGCTAGCACCTGCGTTTTGCCCCTCCGTCCAGCCCAGGCCACCCAAGTGCAGTATCGATCGATCACTGTCACTTGCAAAACACAACACACATAACTGCAGCGTTCGCAGAGACAGGCCTGATCCCTGCGACTCCAGTGCTGTAGGAGGTGATTTCACCACCACAGTTAAAAAAAAAAAGCATATATGCCGAAGCATTGGGGCAGCAGGAGCGGAGGAGCGATTTTGCTCCTAATGCCGCGTATATACGGTCGAAATTCCGACGGAGGCTTGCCCGTGGAAAAGTCTGACCATGTGTACGCGGCATAACTTTTGCGAGAAGATGCCCCCATGCTTCGGCATATATAAATGGTGCATGTATGCCCATCATTAGAAGTGGGTGGATGAAGGGCGGTATTCTAATGGTGGGCATACCCACCGATCAATCTTTTTTTTTCGTTCAGCCAACAGGCTGCATGAAAAAAAAGATTACAATACATGTCCAACAAGGACCAGCAACGTACTGGTATGTTGCTGGACTTTGAATGTTTATACCAGAATGATGCCTGCGGGTTTAGGTATCATCTTGGTATCATTCTTTTCAGCCAGCGGCCGGCTTTCATGTAAAAGCAATCCTAGTGGCTAATTAGCCTCTGGACTGCTTTTACAAGCAGTGGGAGGGAATGTCCCCCCCCGGATATAAAAAGCGCCATTGGGAAAGCATTTTATCACACCGATCTTGGTGTGGTCAGATGCTTTGAGGGCAGAGGAAAGATCTAGGGTCCAATAGACCCCAGTTTTTTCAAAAAAGAGTACCTGTCATTACCTATTGCTATCATAGGGGATATTTACATTCCCTGAGATAACAATAAAAGTGATAAAAATAAATAAATATGGAAGCAACAGTTTAAAAATAAAATAAAAAAGCAAAATTAATAATAACAAAAAAAAAAAAAAAAAAAAGCACCCCTGTCCTGCCCTGCTCTTGCCCAATGGCGAACGCAAGCGTCGGTCTGGCGTCATATGTAAACAGCAATTGCACCATGCATGTGAGGTATCACCGCGAAGGTCAGATCGAGGGCAGTAATTTTAGCAGTAGACCTCCTCTGTAAATCTAACGGGGTAACCTGTAAATGCTTTTAAAGGCTTTTAAAAATGTATGTAGTTTGTCGCCAATGCGCATTTGTGTGAAATTTTAAAGCATGTCGTGTTTGGTATCTATGTACTCGGCCTAAGATCATCTTTTTTATTTCATCAAACATTTGGGCAATATAGTGTGTTTTAGTGCATTAAAATTAAAAAAAGTGTATTTTTTCCCAAAAAAATGCGTTTGAAAAATCGCTGCGCAAATACTGTGTAGAAAAAAAAATGCAACACCCACCATTTTATTCTGTAGGGCCTTTGCTTTAAAAATATATATAATGTTTGGGGGTTCAACATAATTTTCTTGCAAAAAAAAATATGTTTTCATGTAAACAAAAAGTGTCAAAAAGGGCTTTGTCTTCAAGTGGTTAGAAGAGTGGATGTAAGCTTCCTAATGTTGTGTATAAAATGCCAGAACAGTTCAAAACCCCCCCAAATGACCCCATTTTGGAAAGTAGACACCCCAAGCTATATACTGAGAGGCATGTCGAGTCCATGGAATATTTTATATGTTGACACAAGTTGCGGAAAAAATATTTTTTTTTTATTTTTTTTTTGCACAAAGTTGTCACTAAATGATATATTGCTCAAACATGCCATGGGCATATGTGGAATTACACCCCAAAATACATTCTGTTGCTTCTCCTGAGTACGGGGATACCACATGTGTGAGACTTTTTGGGAGCCTAGCCGCGTACGGGACCCCAAAAACCAAGCACCGCCTTCAGGCTTTCTAAGGGTGTCAATTTTTGATTTCACTTCTCACTGCCTATCACAGTTTCGGAGGCCATGGAATGCCCAGATGGCACAAACCCCCCCCAAATGACCCCATTTTGGAAAGTAGACACCCCAAGCTATTTGCTGAGAGGTACTGTGAGTATTTTGCAGATCTCGCTTTTTGTCACAAAGTTTTGAAAATTGAAAAAAAAAAAAGAAAAAAAAAATTTTCTTTCTTCATTTTCAAAAACAAATGAGAGCTGTAAAATACTCACCATGCCTCTCAGCAAACAGCTTGGGGTGTCTACTTTCCAAAATGGGGTCATTTGGGGGGGTTTTGTGCTATTTTGGCATTTTATGGCCTTCAAAACTGTGATAGGTAGTGAGGAGTGAAATCAAAAATTTGCGCCCTTAGAAATCCTGAAGGCGGTGCTTGGTTTCCGGGGTCCCGTACGTGGCTAGGCTCCTAAAAAGTCCCACACATGTGGTATCCCCGTACTCAGGAGAAGCAGCAGAATGTATTTTGGGGTGCAATTCCACATATAACCATGGCATGTGTGAGCAATATATCATTTAGTGACAACTTTTTGTAATTTTTTTTTTTTTTTTTGTCATTATTCAATCACTTGGGACAAAAAAAAAAATATTCAATGGGCTCAACAGGCCTCTCAGCAATTTCCTTGGGGTGTCTACTTTCTAAAATGGGGTCATTTGGGGGGGTTTTGTGCTATTTTGGCATTTTATGGCCTTCAAAACTGTGATAGGTAGTGAGGAGTGAAATCAAAAATTTGCGCCCTTAGAAATCCTGAAGGCGGTGCTTGGTTTCCGGGGTCCCGTACGTGGCTAGGCTCCTAAAAAGTCCCACACATGTGGTATCCCCGTACTCAGGAGAAGCAGCAGAATGTATTTTGGGGTGTAATTCCACATATAACCATGGCATGTGTGAGCAATATATCATTTAGTGACAACTTTTTGTAATTTTTTTTTTTTTTTGTCATTATTCAATCACTTGGGACAAAAAAAAATATTCAATGGGCTCAACAGGCCTCTCAGCAATTTCCTTGGGGTGTCTACTTTCTAAAATGGGGTCATTTGGGGGGGGGTTTTGTGCTATTTTGACATTTTATGGCCTTCAAAACTGTGATAGGTAGTGAGGAGTGAAATCAAAAATTTGCGCCCTTAGAAATCCTGAAGGCGGTGCTTGGTTTCCGGGGTCCCGTACGTGGCTAGGCTCCTAAAAAGTCCCACACATGTGGTATCCCCATACTCAGGAGAAGCAGCAGAATGTATTTTGGGGTGCAATTCCACATATAACCATGGCATGTGTGAGCAATATATCATTTAGTGACAACTTTTTGTAATTTTTTTTTTTTTTTGTCATTATTCAATCACTTGGGACAAAAAAAAAATATTCAATGGGCTCAACATGCCTCTCAGCAATTTCCTTGGGGTGTCTACTTTCTAAAATGGGGTCATTTGGGGGGGTTTTGTACTGCCCTGTGATTTTAGCACCTCAAGAAATGAGATAGGCAGTCATAAATTAAAAGCTGTGTAAATTCCAGAAAATGTACCCTAGTTTGTAAACGCTATAACTTTTGCGCAAACCGATAAATATACGCTTATTGACATTTTTTTTACTAAAGACATGTGGCTGAATACATTTTGGCCTAAATGTATGACTAAAATTGAGTTTATTCGATTTTTCTTATAACAAAAAGTAGAAAATATCATTTTTTTTCAAAATTTTCGGTCTTTTTCCGTTTATATCGCAAAAAATAAAAATCGCAGAGGCAATCAAATACCATTAAAAGAAAGCTCTATTTGTGGGAAGAAAAGGACGCAAATTTCGTTTGGGTACAACATTGCATGTCCGCACAATTTACAGTTAAAGCAGCGCAGTGCAAAATTCTGAATTCACCTCTGGTCCTTTAGCTACCAAATGGTCCGGGGCTTAAGTGGTTAAACAAAACAGGCATTACATTGCAATAGAAGTGCTTACCCCGTCCTAGCAGTCTTGAGGCTCCGGGAGGCTGCCGCTCTATGCCCACAGGTTATCCCACCTGTATAGGGCTCTTCAGCGGTTTAAATAAACCGCCAGAATGACGTCACGGCCGGTCCCGCTGTGCGCATGCGCCGATGAGACCAGACCCACTGCGCCTGCGCGGCCCCTGACCCCTCCGCCGCAATGCGCATGCGCGAAAACCAAGCCTCGGTTTCACCGCGGCTTGGCGCATGCGCAGATGCGCGGCGGACCGGGAACCAGGAAGAGATATGGCGTCCTGGAACGCAGAAGCGTTCCACATGCCGCAACACAGGAATAGAAAAAAAAAACAGGGGAAAACAAAGACAACATACATAAACTTGTCTGCCATGAGAGAAGAAATTAATCAAAATCTTCAGACCTTGCCAGCCGAGGATTCCTGCGACATCCGATCCGGTACTCTGGGGCCACATCCCTTCCACCATAGGGGTATTTTCCAGCCCTGAAACCACTCGCCCGCTCATAGCTGGGCCCTGGGTGCACCGCAGTAACAGTACCGATCGATCCAAGCAATCCACATCCTGGACATCGCACCAAATTGCATGATGAAGGTCCATGTGAGGAGGATAAAAAAGGAACACCTGTCTGTGGAGGTGAGCTCAAATTTATGGGTAAGGGGTCCTATAGCTGTGGAGAGGAGGCGGGGTTAACCCACACGTAGTCTGCCATGGAGTCTGTCAGGAAATTTCTATTGAATGTTCTGCAATTTTTTGTTTATTCGCTGATTGTTTTATATTTACTATCAGATTTTGTAGTGATATTTTTATATCCTTTATTCTGTGCAAGGTTGATTCTAACTGACCTGCTATCAATGTTTCCATCCACTAGAGGTTGTTGAGCTCCTACTTTGGCACTACACCCCAAAGGGGAACCCCCAAAACCAATTAAAGATTGGGAAGGGAAAGAGCCGCCCATGCGTCCTAATGCTACTTTCCCTGGGCAGTTTCTCAGAAACTACATTGGGACGCAGCATGGCCGAACATAAATCACACGGCATGTGAAACCCCACTGAAAAGAAAAAACCTTAGTCTAACAGCTACGCTGCTGTACCATCCGTATACCTACCAAGAAACGGCCGCCGCCGTTCCCCCATCACCGGCGTCCTTCCTCTCCCGTGTTTGAAGCATACCGACAGGGTGTGATCCCCCCCCCCCAAACCCAGAACCTTAGTGCTTGTACCGACACACTCCACCGAATTTACCCGTGCCCTACGTGTACCGCTAACAGGCCTACTTACTCCAGCCGGACTGTTATACTGTGGGGGGGGGGGTGGGTTGGGTGGAGTAACACCCGCCCCTACCAGGAAACAACTGCCCTTGGGGCCTAGCAGATGTCACAAGGCGCATTCCCAGCCTGATGTCGTTGTGATCCCACCGTAGTGCCGGATGTATCCCCTCCTACGCCAAACTGCTCCTAGACCGCATCCAAACCGCACCTCCGTGGACCCTGTAAGCATCCCCTACCGAATTTGGGTAACAAAAGAGCTCCGACAGGGTTCAGGGTTCTTCCCCCCAATCACCCTCATGTCAAATGCTTGCAACTTATTTCCGATAGTACATGTAATCAACCAATACCTCCCCTTCTCACCACCTCCCATTGTTGGAATACCCTGGCGTAACCCCAAATTTTAATTATTTTTATTTATTTTTTTTAACAGCAGGAGTGAACACATCTCTACGTACTCACCCTTTTAGATCTTATCCCGGACCTCAGGCTTTAAGTGAGCACCCAGCGGACCCTAAAACCAACTGTACCTGTGGCTAAATCAGCCAAACGTATGACATCCCGTTTTCCAACGGCGTCCCCTGCTACCACGAACTTCAAAACCCTCTGCTCCACTTGCACCCCACTATCAGCTGTCATGTGCAGACTCCCACACAGCCGGCACCGCTACGGGTGATGAGGATATACTATCCCTCCCTGCAAGCGGGACCACACGGCCCGACCACCTTCTCAAATCCGCCAACCAAAATCTTTGAGCCCCACCAATAAAAAACCCTGCGAGCCTGAAGCTCCCCCCAAGTGCAGCCCCATCCATTGTGTCCACCCGGGGAGAATCACCCTGCGAGCCCCCCCGTTACCGATGCCTCCCCAGCACCTGCAGTAGCCCCCCCATTACCAATGTCTCCCCAGCACCTGCAGTAGGACCACCCCCCACGGACCCACTATACTATCCCCTATATGGCAAAGAAAAATTTTTTTTTTTTTTTTTACTTACCGGGCTGCCTAGGAGAAATTCCCACCAGCTGACCGTCTCGCCTCCATCGCTGCCGATCGTCTCAGGGGAAACCGATCGTCCTCCGAAGCCGTCAGCTCGCCCTGTGACCATAGGACAGCCGGCTTGCCCGCATATGATGAAAGCCCTCCAGGAGCAGCGTCTCTGGATGCCGAGGATCTGGCAGCCCTCCGGCCCCGCCACTGAGCTCCAGACCCGCCCATGGACTTCTGTCGCTTTTCGCGGGCCGGGGGGGACTTCCCCCCCCGCCCTGCCGAGAGACATCAGGCGCGTTGTCACCCTCCCCTGGCGATCCATCATCACCTGGGGGTCACCTGGCCGAGGCTGCAGAGGGCACAGTGACCGCGACCGACGATCTCCCCCGCTGAGGCTCCACCCCCCGCTACCGACCCATCAGGGGTGAGGCCCGCACTCTTCTTGTCCATGTGTCGAGCGAGCTGCCTGGCCACCCCGAACCGCCGGTGCGGCCGCCCGCCCGCCGGGCCCTGACTATGAGGAGGATGATTCCCGGGACCCCAACTTGTGAGCAATGTGAACGCTTAGCGGGGGGGGCCCGAATGGGGCCATGGGGAGACTAATTGGCTGGCGCTGGGCTCTAGGGGATAGTCGGGTAAGAAGCGCTCTGAAGGCAGTAACCTTCAAGCTCGCGTGGACTCCCTCCCCCCCTGCACCTGCCCCCACCACCCTTCAAGCAAGCATTGGACCCAGGGTCTCCTGTAGCCAACCTGCGCTCCCTGGTGCCGCTTCCGACCGCAGCTAGGCCCGAAACAGCTCCCCATCTGCCATAGCTCTGTCTCCCTGAACTTTCCTTCACACTGTGGTGACCTGGGGGAGGGGACAACTCCTTTTCCTACTTACTCCCCCTCCCACTAAACTTCCTACCCAATCCTAATACTTCTAACATCCTGTACCCTGTTTCCCTAGTCATGCCAGCCCTCCGCTCATTTCTTTTCTCTCATTTTTTTTCTCCGGGCTTTTCTTACTCATTATGGGTCTATATTGGTAGTGTCATATCAAAAAAAAAGAATAAGTTGTTTTATTTAAATATTCTCTCTATACCAGAGGAAGTTTCTTCTTTAGGCTGGTGATTTTTTATTCTGGTTAGTCCAGTGAGATTATACAGACTGCTTTTCTTCATTGATAACCAGTCTTGTACAAGCAGGAAGTTGTTGTAGTATCTTACTTCCTGCAAGTGGAACTACATAATTTCCCGCTTGTCACTGGTGTTCCCCACTTCCAGTTTCCGGAACGCCAGTGATTGCTTTCTAATTTCCATTTCCGGCTTGCAGTATACATATATATATATATATATATATATATATATATATATATATATATATAGCAAATCTTGTATACGGGGCCACACCCCTGATGACATCTGGTTATGATGAAATTCAGTGTGAGGAGTTGGGTTATGTGACGTTGCCAAGCTCGACAGCCAGCCATCACACTGGATGGAAACATTGATCGTTTTTATTGGATTGAAATGCACTTTTTACTGCGTTGTTTGTGAGTATTCTGTCCTTTGCTGTACTCTTAACCACTTCAGCCTCGGAAGATTTGCCTGCTTAAAGTGGAGGTCCACCCTAAAATTAACTTTACATGAAAATCTGTCTTTTAATAATAAAAAAATAATTGTCCAAAATATTTTTATCTCACTGTTGCTAGGCAGAATACGTTTTCTGCCTAGTTCCTAGTCCGCGGTGAGAGAACTTCCTGTCCTAACACCCATTGCCTCCTGGGAAATGATTACACTCATTTCCTCAGGAATATCTAGGCCTTACAGGAAATGACGCGATTTAAGGTTGTATCTCCGCACCATCTTTGTAAAGGGATGAACGCTCTTTGTTATGGCATAACACGAGTTTTTGTGTTTTGTTACACAAGGTTTTGTTACAACGGAGCGGGACGTTCCTCCGTCGCCGCCCGTTGTCATGGCTACGGAAATAAACAATCAGCGCTACGAGCGCCGTTCAAATGCTGGTTACCCAGCATGCACCGCTGGATGAATTCCAGGAAGGATAAGGAACTGGGCTTCACAATGCCCACACTTAGCATGGATACGGCCAGATGAAGAGATGTAACAAACAAGGTTAGTGAAAAAGAATGTTAACTAAACGGCTGGGGAGCGATTACGATTGTAGGGGGAATATGTTAGGTAGCAATTTTAAACAGTGAAAAAAAAAAATATTTTTTGACCGGACCACCGCTTTAATGACCGGGCCATTTTTTGCAATACGGCAATGCGTCACTTAAACTGACAATTGCGCGGTCCTGCAATGGTGTACCCAAACAAAATTGACGTCCTTTTTTCCCCACAAATAGAGCTTTTTTTTGGTGGTATTTGATGACCTCTGCGGTTTTTATTTTTTGCAATATATACAAAAAATGCGACAATTTTAAAAAAAACCCACTATTTTGTACTTTTTGCTATAATAAATATCCCCAATTGTTTTTTAAAAAAGCTATTTTTTTTCTCAGCTTAGGCCGATATGTATTCTTCTACATATTTTTGGTAATAAAATCGCAATAAGCGTATATTGATTGGTTTGTGCAAAAGTTATAGCATCTACAAACTATGGGAAAGATTTAGGGCATTTTTATGGCATTTTTATTATTATTATTTTTTTTACTAGTAATGGCGGTGATCTGCGATTTTTATTGGGACTGTGACATTGTGGCAAACAGATCGGACACTTTTGACACATTTTTGGTACCATGCACTGATTGCTGTGTAAATGTCACTGGCAGGGAAGGGGTTAACACTAGGGGGCGATCAAGGGGTTAACTGTGGTCCCTTGTGTGAGTTCTAACTGTAGGGGGATGGGAGTGACTAGAGGAGATGACAGATCTTTGTTCCTAGCTAGTAGGAACACACGACCTGTCTCTCCTCTCTTCACAGAACAGGGATTTGTGTGTTTACACACACACGTCCCTGTTCTGTCTCTTGGGCCCGCCGGCCACACGCCTGGTATCCCTGCTTAAAGGGCTGACATATAGCTACGACGGCTTGCGGGAACATGCCGACTTGCCGCCGTTTAACGACGGCGGCTGGTCGGCAAGCAGTTAATAAATGTACTTGTCAGTAATCTTGCACAATTAAGTTTTTTTTATACCTATTTACATGATGTCCTAATGTGATGCGAGTCTGTCTAAGGAGGATCCTATTGGTGTTCATGCAATCTATCTCCCCATGTGTATGGTGAAATCTAAGTGGAGGATTTTCAAGCGTGTTTGACTGCTTTTGATTAAGTAGTCCACTCACTGGGGTAAAAGTCAGTGTGAACCGTTCCTTCTTGGTGACAGATTCTTCCCAGCACTTTCCTTTGTGTGGACCTACACCTATTGGACTGTTTTTATTGAGATGTCATATTTTCTCAACATTGGGACATTTTAATAATTCTTAGCGCTGCACTTTGTGACTTGACTTATGTTATTTTGTCTTTTTGCCAGGAGAGATTTGTGTCAGCAGCTGTGTTGCTATTATTAACCCTATCATTCATTAGCGTGGATATTTTTGGTTTTTATTTCTTATATAAGAACTGTCTGAGAGCGGAGCTGGCACAACAACAGGAGACAGCTTTGAAGGGGGACTGGGTCGGTGTAGGAGAAGACAGCAGCGGCGGATAAGAATCATGAAGTTATTCATTGAGTTGGAGATTTGGTCAGGATTAGGGATGAGCTTCGTGTTCGAGTCGAACATACGTTCGACTCGAACATCGGCTGTTCGATCGTTCGACGAAGATCGAACGATTTGGGCCGTTCGCGCCAAATTCGAGTGACGCGAACGGCCCACAATGCACTACGCCATCGCAGTGTCATCCAGGCGCTGTGATTGGCCAAGCATGCACTGTGACCCCGCATGCTTGGCCAATCACAGCGCCGGCAGCGAGGAGAGCAATGATTGGCCACAGGCAGGATGCCTGTGGCCAATTATTGCTGAGGGTGTTTAGTACACGCCCCACACTATAAAAGGCCGCCAGCACGGCGGCCTAGTGTAGTGTGTTCCGGAGCAGGGATAGAGCAGCATAGGCAGGGACAGTGACTTTTATTTCTTTCTTGCTTAACCTGGATTCCTTTAGTTTAGGGAAAGAGAAGGATAGGTAGGGAGAGTGTCAGTGTGTTTTGTGCTTGTGCTATATTGTGCTTAAAAAAAACATTTTTTCTAGGGACAGAAAACTGTAGGTAGGGAGAGTGTCAGTTTCTTTCACTGTCAAAGTCCTTGTTTCCAGGGACCTGGAAGGACAGTGAGTGAATTCTCCTTGTGCTAAATTGTGCTTAAAAAAAACATTTTTTCTAGGGACAGAAAACTGTAGGTAGGGAGAGTGTGTCAGTTTCTTTCACTGTCAAAGTCCTTGTTTCCAGGGACCTGGAAGGACAGTGAGTGAATTCTCCTTGTGCTAAATTGTGCTTAAAAAAAACATTTTTTCTAGGGACAGAAAACTGTAGGTAGGGAGAGTGTGTCAGTTTCTTTCACTGTCAAAGTCCTTGTTTCCAGGGACCTGGAAGGACAGTGAGTGAATTCTCCTTGTGCTAAATTGTGCTTAAAAAAAACATTTTTTCTAGGGACAGAAAACTGTAGGTAGGGAGAGTGTGTCAGTTTCTTTCACTGTCAAAGTCCTTGTTTCCAGGGACCTGGAAGGACAGTGAGTGAATTCTCCTTGTGCTAAATTGTGCTTAAAAAAAACATTTTTTCTAGGGACAGAAAACTGTAGGTAGGGAGAGTGTGTCAGTTTCTTTCACTGTCAAAGTCCTTGTTTCCAGGGACCTGGAAGGACAGTGAGTGAATTCTCCTTGTGCTAAATTGTGCTTAAAAAAAACATTTTTTCTAGGGACAGAAAACTGTAGGTAGGGAGAGTGTGTCAGTTTCTTTCACTGTCAAAGTCCTTGTTTCCAGGGACCTGGAAGGACAGTGAGTGAATTCTCCTTGTGCTAAATTGTGCTTAAAAAAAACATTTTTTCTAGGGACAGAAAACTGTAGGTAGGGAGAGTGTGTCAGTTTCTTTCACTGTCAAAGTCCTTGTTTCCAGGGACCTGGAAGGACAGTGAGTGAATTCTCCTTGTGCTAAATTGTGCTTAAAAAAAACATTTTTTCTAGGGACAGAAAACTGTAGGTAGGGAGAGTGTGTCAGTTTCTTTCACTGTCAAAGTCCTTGTTTCCAGGGACCTGGAAGGACAGTGAGTGAATTCTCCTTGTGCTAAATTGTGCTTAAAAAAAACATTTTTTCTAGGGACAGAAAACTGTAGGTAGGGAGAGTGTGTCAGTTTCTTTCACTGTCAAAGTCCTTGTTTCCAGGGACCTGGAAGGACAGTGAGTGAATTCTCCTTGTGCTAAATTGTGCTTAAAAAAAACATTTTTTCTAGGGACAGAAAACTGTAGGTAGGGAGAGTGTGTCAGTTTCTTTCACTGTCAAAGTCCTTGTTTCCAGGGACCTGGAAGGACAGTGAGTGAATTCTCCTTGTGCTAAATTGTGCTTAAAAAAAACATTTTTTCTAGGGACAGAAAACTGTAGGTAGGGAGAGTGTGTCAGTTTCTTTCACTGTCAAAGTCCTTGTTTCCAGGGACCTGGAAGGACAGTGAGTGAATTCTCCTTGTGCTAAATTGTGCTTAAAAAAAACATTTTTTCTAGGGACAGAAAACTGTAGGTAGGGAGAGTGTGTCAGTTTCTTTCACTGTCAAAGTCCTTGTTTCCAGGGACCTGGAAGGACAGTGAGTGAATTCTCCTTGTGCTAAATTGTGCTTAAAAAAAACATTTTTTCTAGGGACAGAAAACTGTAGGTAGGGAGAGTGTGTCAGTTTCTTTCACTGTCAAAGTCCTTGTTTCCAGGGACCTGGAAGGACAGTGAGTGAATTCTCCTTGTGCTAAATTGTGCTTAAAAAAAACATTTTTTCTAGGGACAGAAAACTGTAGGTAGGGAGAGTGTGTCAGTTTCTTTCACTGTCAAAGTCCTTGTTTCCAGGGACCTGGAAGGACAGTGAGTGAATTCTCCTTGTGCTAAATTGTGCTTAAAAAAAACATTTTTTCTAGGGACAGAAAACTGTAGGTAGGGAGAGTGTGTCAGTTTCTTTCACTGTCAAAGTCCTTGTTTCCAGGGACCTGGAAGGACAGTGAGTGAATTCTCCTTGTGCTAAATTGTGCTTAAAAAAAAATTTTTTCTAGGGACAGAAAACTGTAGGTAGGGAGAGTGTGTCAGTTTCTTTCACTGTCAAAGTCCTTGTTTCCAGGGACCTGGAAGGACAGTGAGTGAATTCTCCTTGTGCTAAATTGTGCTTAAAAAAAACATTTTTTCTAGGGACAGAAAACTGTAGGTAGGGAGAGTGTGTCAGTTTCTTTCACTGTCAAAGTCCTTGTTTCCAGGGACCTGGAAGGACAGTGAGTGAATTCTCCTTGTGCTAAATTGTGCTTAAAAAAAACATTTTTTCTAGGGACAGAAAACTGTAGGTAGGGAGAGTGTGTCAGTTTCTTTCACTGTCAAAGTCCTTGTTTCCAGGGACCTGGAAGGACAGTGAGTGAATTCTCCTTGTGCTAAATTGTGCTTAAAAAAAACATTTTTTCTAGGGACAGAAAACTGTAGGTAGGGAGAGTGTGTCAGTTTCTTTCACTGTCAAAGTCCTTGTTTCCAGGGACCTGGAAGGACAGTGAATGAATTCTCCTTGTGCTAAATTGTGCTTAAAAAAAACATTTTTTCTAGGGACAGAAAACTGTAGGTAGGGAGAGTGTGTCAGTTTCTTTCACTGTCAAAGTCCTTGTTTCCAGGGACCTGGAAGGACAGTGAGTGAATTCTCCTTGTGCTAAATTGTGCTTAAAAAAAACATTTTTTCTAGGGACAGAAAACTGTAGGTAGGGAGAGTGTGTCAGTTTCTTTCACTGTCAAAGTCCTTGTTTCCAGGGACCTGGAAGGACAGTGAGTGAATTCTCCTTGTGCTAAATTGTGCTTAAAAAAAACATTTTTTCTAGGGACAGAAAACTGTAGGTAGGGAGAGTGTGTCAGTTTCTTTCACTGTCAAAGTCCTTGTTTCCAGGGACCTGGAAGGACAGTGAGTGAATTCTCCTTGTGCTAAATTGTGCTTAAAAAAAACATTTTTTCTAGGGACAGAAAACTGTAGGTAGGGAGAGTGTGTCAGTTTCTTTCACTGTCAAAGTCCTTGTTTCCAGGGACCTGGAAGGACAGTGAGTGAATTCTCCTTGTGCTAAATTGTGCTTAAAAAAAACATTTTTTCTAGGGACAGAAAACTGTAGGTAGGGAGAGTGTGTCAGTTTCTTTCACTGTCAAAGTCCTTGTTTCCAGGGACCTGGAAGGACAGTGAGTGAATTCTCCTTGTGCTAAATTGTGCTTAAAAAAAACATTTTTTCTAGGGACAGAAAACTGTAGGTAGGGAGAGTGTGTCAGTTTCTTTCACTGTCAAAGTCCTTGTTTCCAGGGACCTGGAAGGACAGTGAGTGAATTCTCCTTGTGCTAAATTGTGCTTAAAAAAAACATTTTTTCTAGGGACAGAAAACTGTAGGTAGGGAGAGTGTCAGTTTCTTTCACTGTCAAAGTCCTTGTTTCAAGGGACAGAGAAGGACACCTGAAGGTAGCCCTTATTGCTTTTTTCCCATCTCCCTGCAGGCCATCTATTAGAATGTCTGGAAGGCAAACAAGGAGAGGCAGACAGTCAGGAGGCAATAAAAGAGGGCAAGCAGGCTCTGTGTCTGGGGGCAACAGTGCTGGTCGTGGACGCGGTGCATTGTCATCAGCACATGGCCATGGGACACGCTTGTCCTTCTTTTCGGCAGCTGGACATGTTGAGCCACATCATGCCGAAGACTTGGTAGAGTGGATGACCAAGCCCTCCTCCTCCTCCTCATCCTCTCTCACCCAGGCTCAGGGTACTGGAAAAGCAGCTGCCAAAGCGTCCTCTTCCCTGGTATCAATGTCAGACTCATCATCAGTCACTCCTTCCCTAGACCCACCATGTCCTCCTCCTGAGGAGTCCCCCGAACTGTTTCAGCACAGTGTTGGGTACATGCTCCAGGAGGATGCCCAGCGTTTCGAAGGGTCTGATGATGAAACCCAGCTAGAGGAAGGCAGTAGCGTGAGAGCAGACAGAGGGGATGCTCAAGAAGGACACCAATCTGGCAGTCATGTTCCAGCAGCTGCAGCATACTGCCAGATTGGCTCCAGTGATGAGGAGGGAGGTGATGATGAGGTCACTGACTCCACGTGGGTGCCTAATAGGAGAGAGGAGGAGGAGGAGGATGAGGAGGAGGCACATCTCCAACGAGGCAGGATGCCCTTTGGTGGCCAGCGTAAGGGCAGTACACCGACGGAATCACACCGCAGAGCTCCGCCTGTGCAGGGCGCTGCCTCTGCCCGTCATTCAAAAAGTTCTTTGGTGTGGGCCTTTTTTGAGGCTAGTGCATCAGATCGCACAGCTGCTGTTTGCAACATATGTCTCAAGCGTATATCGCGTGGCCAAAACATCAGCCGCTTGGGTACCACATGCCTGACCAGACATATGTTGACCTGCCATGCAGCTCGTTGGCAAGCCTACCTCAAAGACCCACACCAAAGAACAAAGCGGACCTCTCCTTGCACCGCATCAGCTGGGATCTCCAACCCCACTATAACTTCAGTCCTCTCTGAAACATGCACTGAGAGGAATGAAGGTGTAGAATTAGGTGTGTCACAGCCAAGTACTTGCGGCCACTCTGCTAGCAGTACACCGACGTCCGATTCTAGCAGGCAAATTTCCCTGCCCCAGCTGCTGGACCGTCGAAAGAAGTTCACTCCCAGCCATCCACATGCCCAGCGGTTGAATGCTAGCTTGGCTAAATTGCTAGCGCTTCAACTGCTGCCTTTTCAGTTGGTAGACTCGGCCCCCTTCCGTGAGTTTGTGCAATGTGCGGTTCCTCAGTGGCAGGTTCCCAAACGCCACTTTTTCTCACGGAAGGCTATTCCGGCTCTCTACCGGCATGTGGAAGGCAATGTCTTGGCCTCGCTGGACAGGGCGGTCAGCGGTAAGGTGCATATTACCGCTGACTCATGGTCCAGCAGGCATGGACAGGGACGTTACCTTTCTTTCACGGCCCATTGGGTCACTCTTTTGGCAGCTGGGAAGGATGCAGGACAAGGTGCAGTAGTGTTGGAGGTTGTCCCACCGCCACGCCTCCAAAATGCTACTACTGGTTGTGACACACCTCTCTCCTCCACCCCCTCCTCTTCTTCTTCCTCCATGGCCTCTTCCTGTGGTTTGTCCTATGAACCAGCGGTGCTCCGTAGCCGTTCACGGGGCTACGCAAGTACGCAGGCAAAAAGATGCCATGCCGTGCTTGCGCTGGTGTGTTTGGGGGACAGAAGCCACACTGGGGCAGAGGTCCTGTCTGCTCTGCAGGGCCAGGCCGAGAGGTGGTTGACGCCACGCCAGCTTAAGCCAGGAATGGTGGTTTGCGACAATGGCACCAACCTCCTCTCCGCCCTCCGACAGGGACAACTGACCCATGTGCCCTGTGTGGCTCACGTCCTTAACCTGGTGGTGCAGCGGTTCTTGGGCAGGTACCCGGGCTTACAGGATGTCCTGAGGCAGGCCAGGAAAGTCTGTGTGCATTTCCGCAGATCTTATAATGCCAGTGCTCGCCTGGCTGAGCTGCAAAAGGAGTTGAACCTGCCCAAGAACCGCCTTGTATGTGACATGCCCACCAGGTGGAACTCAACGTTGGCCATGCTGCAGCGGCTGCACACGCAGCAGAGGGCCATCAATGAGTACCTGTGCGACTACGGCACCAGGACAGGGTCAGGGGAGCTTGGTTTTTTTTCTCCACGCCAGTGGGGCATGATCAGGGATGCATGCACTGTCCTGGCACCATTTGAGGAGGCCACGAGGATGGTGAGCAGTGACAGTGCATGCATCAGTGACACTGTACCTCTTGTCCACCTGTTGGAGCACACGCTGCGTGGAATAATGGACAGGGCACTTGAGGCAGAACAGAGGCAGGAAGAGGAGGACTTCCTTGCCTCTCAAGGCCCCCTTTACCCAGACAGTGTTCCTTCTGTCCCACCCATCGCACAGGAAGAGGAGGAGGAGGAGGAGGAGGAGGATTGTGTCAGCATGGAGGTGGAGGCTGGCACTCAGCATCATCAGCAGCAGTCTTTTAGGGATGATTTACAGTCCCAAGAAACCAGTGGACTTGTACGTGGCTGGGAGGAGGTGGCTGCGGATCATGTCGTCCTTAGTGACCCAGAGGACTCCGGAGCGAATGCCTCAGCAAACCTACGCTGCATGGCCTCCCTGATCCTGCAAAGTCTGCGGAAGGATCCTCGTATTCTTCGGATCAAGGAGAGGGACCATTACTGGCTGGCCACTCTCCTTGATCCACGGTACAAGGGTAAGGTTGCGGACCTTATGTTACCGTCGCAGAGGGAGCAGAAGATGAGACAACTCCGGGAGGCCTTGCAGAAAGGTCTGTGCAACGCGTTCCCAGAGACTGGGAGGTTACAAACTCCTGGTCCTGGACAACGAGTTGCTGAGGCTTCGGCCAGTCAAAAAAGGAGCGGTGGGGAAGGTGGCCGTCTGACCGATGCGTTCAGACAATTCTTTAGTCCGCAGCCCCAAAGTATGATCGGTTCCAGCAACCATCGCCAGCGTCTGATAAACATGGTGCAGGAATATCTAGGGGCAAGGTCAGACTTGGACACCTTCCCCACCGAAAATCCTCTGGCTTACTGGGTCTTGAGGATGGATCACTGGCCAGAGCTTGCACAGTATGCAATTGAGCTACTGGCCTGTCCTGCATCCAGCGTTCTTTCGGAACGCACATTCAGTGCTGCTGGAGGATTTGTCACGGATCACAGGGTGCGCCTGTCCACCGACTCGGTTGATCGACTGACTTTCATCAAGATGAACCAGTCTTGGATCACCACCAGCTACCACACACCTGATGCTGATATAACAGACTAATTGATTTTAACATGTCACATCCCTTCAAGACTGATGCTGATGCTGAGTGCCTGTGCTGTTATGTTGACTGGCTATCCTCCTCCTCCGAGTCCTCAATGATACGATTGATGATGATAGCTTGGAAGATCATTTTTGTTTATGGGTGCCGCCACCAGTGGCTAAGGCCCAATTTTTCAGCCCCTGTTTTACAGGGGCGTGTAATTACAATTTTTTTAGCAATAATTTGCCATAGGGCTCATTGCTGTGCTCCAAGTACAGTATCTGTGAGGGGTTGGAGTGTTGTGGCACCAGTGCCTAAGGCCCAATTTTTCAGCCCCTGTTTAACAGGGGCGTGTCATTACAATTTTTGAAGCAATACTTTGCAACAGGGCTCATTGCTGTGCTCCAAGTACAGTATCTGTGAGGGGTTGTAGTGTTGTGCCACCAGTGCCTAAGGCCCAATTTTTCAGCCCCTGTTCAACAGGGGCATGCAATTACAATTCTTGATCTAATAATTCACAGCAGGGTCCATTGCTGCACCCACCAAGAGTAACTGTCAGGGCTTACAGTCTTGTGGCAACGCCACCACCACCACCACCACGAAAGGCCCAATTTTTCAGCCCCTGTTCAAAAGGGGCATGTAATTACAATTCTTGATCTAATAATTCACAGCAGGGCCCATTGCTGCACCCACCAAGAGTAACTGTCAGGGCTTACAGTGTTGTGGCACCAGCACCACCATCAAAGCCCCAATTTTTACTACCACTGTTCAACAATTATATGTAATTAAAATTCCTGATATAATAGTTGACAGCAGGGCGTTCCAGCACCAACCAAGAGTAACTGAGTGCTTACAGTGTTGTGCCAACACCAATAACTAAGGGGCCTATTTCTGCAGAGTATATACGGCAGGTCCCTACTTTCAAACATCCAACTTACAAATGACTCCTACTTGCAAACGAAAGAAGACAACAGGAAGTGAGAGGAAATCTACCCCTAGAAAGGAAAATTCTCTCCTGTAAGAATAAATATGGGAGAAAGGGGTCTCATCTGTACTGATGCTTTATCAGCAATCCTTGTTTCAAGAAAAACACCACATTTCAAAAACAGTTGTCATTGGGACGGAAAGTGAGGTGAAATGTTCTGAACAGGGGCACAGACAGCAAAACAAATGTTACAGGGGTGATAACCCTTACCTATGTTTCCCAAAAAGTTTAAAAATAGATTTTTGGGCTGGAGCTACACTTCAACAATGTACCTGTTCAAAATTACAAACAGATTCTACATAAGAACAAACCTACAGTCCCTGTCTTGTATGCACCGCCTGTATACGGCTGTTCAGAGTATATAGGGCCTTTTTTATTTTATGTGCGGGGTTCCCCTTAATATCCATACAAGACCCAAAGGGGCTGGTAATGGGCTGGGGTAGGGGGGGGGGGTCATGGGGTAGCTATGCCATTTTTCTTAAAGAATTTCATCCATATTACCGGGACCAGACATTACATTAAAGCCGCAAGCAGTTTTAAATGGCTTTTTTTTCCTTTAGAAGTGTCATTTTGTGCAGGGACAGTTCTAAACACGGGAAACACGTGGCACTTCACAGGCATACTTTAGACACCCCCCAGGTACGATATTTAAAGGAATATTTGACTTTTTTTTTTTCACTTTATGCATCATTAAAATGACTGCTCCCGAAAAACGACCGTTTTTAAAACTTCTTTTTGCATTGATACATGTCCCCTGGTGCAGAACCCGGGTTCCCAAACCCTATTTATGACAATAACATGCATAATAGTTGTTATAATTAGCACTTTAGAATTCGAACGTTCGCATCCATTGTATTTAATAGGGTTCTAATGTTCGTTCGAACTTTCGGTCCGTTCGCGGGTTCTGGTGCGAACCGAACCCGGGGGTGTTCGGCTCATCACTAGTCAGGATCAATGAAGTCCTTAATGCTGAGAAATACAGGCAGATACTTATCACTCATGCCATACCTTCAGGGAGGCGTGTGATTGGCCCCAAATTTATTCTGCAGCAGGACAACGACCCCAAGCATACAGCCAATGTCATTAAGAACCATCTTCAGCATTAAAAATAACAAGGAGTCCTGGAAGTGATGATTTGGCCCCCACAGGGCCCTGATCTTAACATCATAGAGTCTGTCTGGGATTACATGAAGAGAAAAAGGGATTTGAGGCAGCCTACGGCCACAGAAGATCTGTGGTTAGTTCTCCAAGATGTTTAGAACAACCTACCTTCTGAGTTCCTTCAAAAACTGTCTGTAAGTATACCTAGAAGAACTGATGTTGTTTTGAAGGCAAAGGGTGGTCACACCAAATATTGATTTGGTCTGGGTTTCTCTTCTGTTCATTTACTTTCCATTTTGTTAATTGATAAAAAATATATACTATTAACACTTCTAAAAGCATTCTTCATTTACAGCAAATATTCACACATGCCTAAAACTTTGGCACGATAATGTATGTTCCATTTGTGGTGTAATTGGTGGAAACTGCCTGAGAAATGTGCATCAGCACTGAAACTTATAGGGTCCTTTAGTAGTGTGTGTGACAGGGTGACTTACAGGCAGGAAATGCTGGGAAAATGGGGCAAAGCGTTGTCACCCCATAACCTAAAGTGCCCAAAACAATAACCTTTTATATCAGTAACACCAGCTGTTATTTTTATGAAAGCTAACAATTAAGATGGTGTAAATCACCCTGTCACATGCACTACCAAAGGAAACTATACGCTTTTGTGTTGATGCTCATTGCCCAGGCATATTCCACTATACAGTATACATTTTATTTTAAAGAGCTTTATTTGTGCTGCAACAAAGCACTTCCGGAAAAGCTTATAGATGAGAATGTCTCCCCACCACCTGTGCGCCCAGATCCTTTTCCATCTTTGATTCCCCTAAAGGTTCTCCTCCTAGCAAGCAAGTTGCATTTATATTTTTAGCCATCAAGTGCATTACTTTAGATTTTTCAATATTAAACCTCATTTGTAGTTGCCCACCTCTCTATTTTATTGAGGTCTTCTTGTAAAGTTGCTATATCCTATTGTGACGGTATTACGCTGCTTAACTTTGTATAGTCAGCAAATATTGAGTTTGACCTATTGATACCAACCTCAATATAATTTATGAACAAGTTAAACAGAATTGGTTCAAGAACAGAGCATTGAGGTACCCCATTTACAACTCCAGGCCATTCAGAAGATACACTATTTATCACCACCCTCTGGTTGCACTCCTGCAACCAGTTCTTTATCCAGGTACATACACTATTGTCAATGCCAACAGACCTCAATGTGTAAATTAAGCGTTTATGGGGTACTGTATCAAATGCCTTGGCAAAATCCAGGTACACCACGTCCACAGCCATTCCTCGATCAAGATTACAGATCACCTCCTCATAGAATTTTAAGAGGTTAGTCTGGCATGAACAATCTTTCATAAATCCATATTACTATGATACTATTTTCATGAGCAAATTCTTGGATATGGTCTTTTATCATCCCCTCCGCTAGTTTTCATAGTATTGATGTTAGGAAATAATACACGCTGATTTCTATTACAATAAGAAACCTTTCTCGTCTCTCCCTTTTTGTATTGCTGCCTATCCAAGATTCTTACATACTGTCATTGCAAATGAGCAATGTTTGTGGCTATTGTCACTCACATAATACACTCTACTTTTTATTGCAAGATGAAACCTGCCATGACCACTTTATTAGGTACACCTTTCTAGTACCGGGTTGGACCCCCTTTTGCCTTCAGAACTGCCTTAATTCTTTATGGCAAACATTCAACAAGGTGTTGCAAACATTCCTGAGATTTTGGTCCATATTGACATGATAGCATCACACAGTTGCTGCAGATTTGTCGGCTGCACATCCATGATGCAAATCTTCAGTTTCACTATGTGACAGGGGTCACTTTGGGCACAGGGTGAGCAAGAAAATAATGGACATTAAGAATATGTCTTGGATTGCTTTAAAATGGGACAGTGATATTTTTCCACAATATTCCCCAGGATATCTGTAAAGAACTATTTACTGTTTGATTATGAACTCAACAGGTTAACTGAAAAGTGACTCCTTCATGATGTTGGGACACATAATGTTAGATGCTAATGTCACCACATCCAGCCCCCACCTGTGTCTGCTAAGATGTCAGATGTGTATTGGGAGACAGTGAGGCTAGCCTAAAGGTCATGTGTCTGAGTCATCACTGTAGTTAATTAGCTCATGTAAATTAGGTCTGGTCAAAGGTGTATTGTCTGAGGAGAATGTAAGAACCTCCTCTCTGTGTATAAAACTGGGAGTTTGTCATTAAAGATTGTCAGTCCAGTTGGAAACTTCATACAGAGTGTTTGTCTCGTATGTTTGGAAGGATTAATCCTATGGGAAGCGGTTGCCTGACTGTGGAGGATCAGCAGTGGATGTGTGTCCAGAGAGGGAATATCCTAAAAGGCGTTAACCCCTTTCATACTTGGGGTGCCGTTACACACTACATCCCAAAGGTGCTCTACTGTATTTTATTGAGACCTGGTGACTGTAGAGGTCATTGGAGTACAGTGACCTCATTGTCATGTTCAAGAAACCAGTGGTGAGATGATCTGAGCTTTGTGACATGGTGCATTATCCTGCTGGAAGGAGCCATCAGAAGATGGGTACACTGTAGTCATAAAGGGATGGACATGGTCAGCAACAATACTCAGGTAGGCCGTGGTGTTTAAACAATGCTCAATTGGTACTAAGGGGCCCAAAGTGTGCCAAGAAAACATCCCCCACACCATTATACCACCACCACCAGCCTGTACCGTTGATACAAGGCAGGATGGATCCATGCTTTCATGTTGTTTACGCCAAATTCTGACCCTACCATCTGAATGTCGCAGTTGAAATTGAGACTTATCAGACCAGGCAATGTTTTGCCAATCTTCTATTGTCCAATTTTGGTGAGCCTGTGCGAATTGTGGCCTCAGTTTCCTGTTCTTAGCTGACAGGAGTGGCACCCAGTGTGGTCTTGGGCTGCTGCAGCCCATCTGCTTCAAGGTTCGATGTGTGGTATGTGTTCAGAGATGGTATTGTGCATACCTTGGTTGTAATGAGTGGTTATTTGAGTTACTATTTCTATCCTTTTTATCATCTCGAACCAATCTGTCCATTCTCCTCTGACCTCAACAAAGCATTTTCAACTGTCGCTCGCTGGATATTTTCTCCTTTTCGGCAATAGTTGTGCATGAAAATCCCAGTAAATCAGCAGTTTTTGAAATACTCAGACCAGCCCATTTGGCACCAACAACCATGGGGAGAGTGTCAGGCTGGCCGCCCTGCCTCTCCTGGCCGTGGGACAGTGCTGCCAGTATACTTTAAAGTTCAGAAAATATTACTGCCAGCCCTTTGTCATATACCGATCCTCCTATGTAACTCTCAATGTAAATCTAAACCTCTAAATCCCTCAATTAACGGCTCTCATTGTGGCCACTCTCCTCCTCCCGCTCCGCCTCCTCGAGTGTAGCTTTTGATTGGAGGATCATCAAGTGACCATCAATGAAAGAGAGTAGAGTAGTCACATGACCGGGTCTTGCGTTATTGGAGGTATTTAGAAGCTTTGATTTACTATGAGAGTGACACAGGAGGAGCGGTGTATGAGAAGGGTCTGACAGTGACGTTTTATCAATTTTAGAGTATGCGGCAGCGCTGTCCCAGGAGACTGGGGGTCTCCTGGGAGTGCAGCGGGGGGGGGGGCTTTATAATCAAAGGGTGCTGTGTGTGCGTGTTATACGCCGATAAATTTGGTAGTTATTAATTGTCTGTGTACAGGGGGGTTGCTGTTTTTATCATTTGATTTACTGCTACCTGAACACAATAGACTCTCTATAGTAATGATTAATAGTAGTAATGATTAATGGTCAAAGGTCATGTTGTCCAGGCTACCGTGGCTGAGTGCTCAAGAACAGTCGTTTTTTTTATTCTTGATGGAAAAAATCTGTAATTTCTTGCTGCAGAATCCAGTAATTCACAACAAACCCAGCAGTAATGCACCTAACCAGGAACACTCACAGCAAGTAACGGCAATATGTAGCAGAGCTGGTCTCAGATGTGCGGACAGCATCTGTCTCGAGGGGCAGAATGCGGCCTTTCGCTCCAGTCCTAAATGGGAATTCAGGTAGGATGGCGTGCCCCTATAATTTACCAACTCATCTGGAACCTCTCCCTGTGAGACGAATGACCTGTCCCTACACTTCCCACATGTGAAATGCACACTAAATCTTGGAGCCATGGCCTTAAATAGGCTATACCTGACCCATGATGGCTGCTAGAGTGACATGGGGTGACAGCAGCCAATCGAATAGCTTCCCCAATGACCCAGGAAACCATAGAGGAATCATTGTCCTCTTGACTCTCCCCCTGCAATGCCACTGCCGCTGAGCGCCACCTGCAGTGGAGAAAGTAGACTGCTTCTGCCTACACACTTTAAACAACAAAAAATTATTTGTCAAAGATCTTCTGAGATGAGTCTAAAAATTTAGAAGCTCCTGCATAGCAAAAACCTATCCCTTAAAATCATTTTTAAATGCTGTGGGGCTCCCAATTGATTATTCTTTTCTGCTCAATTGTTCCTTTTTGGGTCTCAAGTATGAAATTTTATAAATAACTGTACTTTTTAAACAAAAGTGTAGTCACATCTGTAACTTCTGTTCAGTGTATATATATGAATTACAGTTACAGGCTCTTTTTAGTAAAAAAGCATTGCTAAGATCTACTTATTCAGGCTGTTTTATAGTCTTTTTTTCTAGAGTATGTGCCCCGCCATTGTTACTTTTGCCATTTATAAGATGCCGATATTAGGGCCAGTGTGTTGTAAACTGTCACCAGTATATCAATGATTATGTGACAACAGTTTTTGGGAACAGTTTTTTCATACTGTGTGTATACAGATAACACTGTCGCGTTACGGTGCTAGTGAGAACCAAGGAAACTGTAGCCAAGAGACATTTCAATGACCATTCTTGTTACACAACTGGTAAGCTCCACCAACGCTAGCTTCTTCAGACGGAGAATTTTAGTGCTACCGGAAAGACATAAAACAAGAGGACGCAAAGGCCTAGTGCATTACCACTGCATAGCCAATTTTATTATTAAAAATAGTGCCAAATACATACTCACAAGTTGCCAAAGGCATAAAAGTGAAATATATAAAAAACCTAAGTGACAGAGAAGTCTGGATATGGATGCGTATCACCTCAACCCAGGCATCACTCAGATTCGCAAGCTTACCCATTCCAAGCAAGGAACCTTCTTCATCAGAGCATAGATAGTCTGTGCCTCATAACTTCTCCTATATTAGAACTCTACCTTCCAGCCCGCCCAAATTTTAGGGTAAAGGGGCCAATACGTGGTGACAAGGGGTGTGGATTTGTACTTCTCTCTTAATGAGTTATCATTAAGCAGCATTGTATCTATGGGGAAATGGTCTGAGAAAACCAGATAAGCCAATGAACACAGGCAGCTGTATCCATCTACTTATTTATGGATTTTTTTATTTATTTATATTTTAATTAGTATTTATTTATTTATGTTTATTAGTATTTATTTATATTTTTATTGAGAAATATCATTTAAATCTTATTTGGATCAATGGCCTTTGGCTCTGGATGGAACCCCTTGCCCTCCACCCTTCAATTGGAGTGGTCTGGAAGGTAGATATCCTATATAGGAGAAGTTATGAAGCACAGACTAGCTGTGGTCTGACAAAGAGGGTTTGTCCCTTGAAACGCGTAAGCTTGTGAGTCTGAGTAATGTATGGGTTGTGGTGATACGCATTTGTAGCCTGACTTCTCCATCACTTGGGTTTTTATATACATCGCTGTTGTGCTTTTGGCAACTTGTGAGTATTTATTTGGCACTATTTTTATTAATAAAATTGGTTATTTGTTAATGCACTAGTCTTTTGTGCCCTTTTGTCTTTTTTATATATTGCGTGTAAAGAGGGCTGACTCAGTACCACATCTGTAATTATTACCAGATGGACAAAAAAAAAAAGCAAAAAAGCAAAAAAAAAAAGTTAATGCAGACTTTACAGGTATCCCAGGAGACCACACAATATATAAAAATTACCAAAGATTAATTGGCATAGCATAAGTGCCGGTTCACACTACCGTGACTTGGGATCCGACTTAAGTCGCCCCAAGTCGCGCAACGTGAAAAATTACATTGCACTGAATGAGAGCCATCTTAATGCACACTACTGAAGTCGCCCTGACTTCAGAAAAGGTTCCTGTACTACTTCAAGGCGACTTGTACTCATTGATTTCAATGAAAGTCGCCTCCAATGTCGGATCACTGTCTTAATTGAAGCAACGTTACAGGAAGAGAAAATTGTTTTCTCAGGCAAACCCCTCCCTCCCACAGAGCTGATTATTGTTTGATTGGCCACTGGCAAAGTCACCTGTTCTGGAGGCGACTTGAAGTTGCCTTGTAAGTCACCCCAAGTCGCGCTGAAGTCGCGCTGAAGTCGCGCTGAAGTCACCTCGCAAAGTGGCACCCAGAGTCGTGTTGCCCCTGTGTGAACCGGCACTTAAAAGCTAATGGATCACAGGATCCTAAAATATCACAGAAAGATATAGCATACTAAAAACAAAAAAAAAGTCTGCCTTTAGTTAAGGATGAATTCCAGCATAAGAAAATATTTTCTAAATAGCCATGTGTATTCATTCTTGAATCTTGGTGTGCTTTATATATTTCCTCCAGATCTGCATAGTAACTGCTACTCTGCCCCTGGATTTAGGGTGACTGGTCTTGCATCCCTCCCCTCCTCAATTTTTTTTTTTTTTTTTGCAAGGAGCCTGTAATTAGAGGACCTTCTGGTTTCTTCTTAAAACTCTGCTACCTGCACAGACTATGCGCAGCACAGTGCCATTGTCACTACTACTTATACAAGGAAATAACTGGGGTTACAAAGGTATTCAGTGCACACAAAGTGGATTTACATTCTTTGTGGCTACTGAAGAGTACATTTAGACGAAAGTTTTTGTCTAAACTTAAATAAAAGATTGATCTATGAGACTCACAAATATGCTGACACATGGCTGTGGCTAATTTAAGCAGCGTTAGAGCTGTTAGTTTTGACCACTTGCCGACCCGCCACAATATATGTGCAGTACACGCAGGCACAGTCACGTACATGTAAGTCATTGTGCCTGCTCGAGATGGGAGGGGCACCCCCAGCGTGGATCATGGTACTAGGTCGCTTTAAGCGATCAATGTAACAAAGCTGTTTTGAATGAATCTCATTTATAACAGCTCTGCTTCTGATACTAGTGAACTGTGATTGTCTCACAGCTATCACATGGTACCTGGGCCAATCACAGCACCCTATACCATGTGATTAGCTGTAGCCAATTACAGATCAGTAGTAATCACAGCTTTCATGGATGAAACTCATTCATGACAGTTCAAAGCATTGAAATAACACAAATTATGACTGTTTAAATACTCTGAGTGATATAATAAAGCCTTTCTCTCTAATTCACTGGGCAGGTTGGAACTGAGATAAATTATCTACAACATGCACTTAGCCCTCTGCAAATCCCTTTGGAAATTATCCTATTGCTCCACATGAAATGACACTTTCTTACACATAGGTACAACTGTTTCAGTCATTACTTTTCCTTCTCTTCTTTTATATATATATATATAATTTTTTTGATTATTTTTTTAATGTTATTCCTATATTATATCTTAGTTTATTATACTTTATCATACTCTAAAACACTCTAAATTACTCAGTTAGAATGGGTTTTCGACAAGGAATATAGAATTGTTTAAAATGTTAAGCCTCGTACACACGATCGGATATCCTATGGATTCTAATCCGATGGTTTTGTCCATCGGAAATCCGATGAAGCTGACTTCCATCAGTCTTGCCTACACACCATCAGTCAAAAAACCGACCGTTCCAAACGCGGTGACGTAAAACACTCAGATGAGCCGAGAAAAATTAAGTTTATTGCTTCTGAGCATGCGTCGACTTGATTCTGAGCATGCGTGGGTTTTTTATCCGATGGACTTGCCCATAGACGATCGGAATTTGCTATCGGTTTTTGATCCAACGGAAAAGTTTAAAATATGTTCTATTTTTAAAAACCGATGGAAAAAAGACCGATGGGTCCCATACACGATCGGTAAAACCGATCGTGTGTACAGGGCTTTAAACTGTGAAATGGTCCAACTGTTCATCCATGCTTAACAATTACGTTAAAGCGGGGTTCTGGGCATAATTTAATTTTTTTTGCAAACTAAAATTAATCACATTAAATAGTCCCTAAAACATATTACTAGCTCCCCAATCATTCCAGAAATCATTGCAAACACTTGCCTTATATCCTACAGCTCATGTTGTGGCCGTATCCATCATATGTGTGGGCATGTGAAGCCCAGTTCCTTTTTCTTCCTGGTTTTCAGGGAGAGGTGCATGCTGGGCGATTTTTAGGCACAGTAATGCCCAGAGACTCCTGGGAAATGAGTGTCATCATTTCCCAGGAGGCAATGGGGTCTTAGGACAGGAAGTTGAACCACCTAGGACCAGGAACTAGGCAGATTACGAAATTTGCCTAGTAACAGCCAGATAAAAGTGAGTAAAACATTATTATTTTTTTTAATAATTTTTTTTTTACATTAAAGGCAAGCTGTTAATAGAAAGTTCATTTTTAGGGTGGAACTCCGCTTTAAGGTTGGATTCACTCTTGTGCGGTGCGAATTCCAGCTCTCCTATCTCTGCAAAGAGATAACAGAGCTGTTCAGCAGATCATCTCCATTTTTATCTGCGAATTTGATGACCTGGGAGAGGGGAAGGAGAGGGGAGGGGGGAAGTGTAGTGAGGAGAAAGAGAGAAATCCTGTTGAGAACTGAACACATGTGCGAATCAGATGCGTGCCCATAGAAGATAATGGGCCTGAATTTGCACCTGAGCCGCACCGCAATGCCTAGAAAATGCAGACGTATTTGGGCAATGCGCAGTGCGAATGCATCGCACATATGTGAACCAGCCTCATTAAAATCAATGTATTTTATAATGTTATGCGGATTGGATGTGGTGTAAGCCGCAACCAATTCGCATAGGTGTGAACTAAGGCCCCTTTCACACGGGACGGATCAGTAATGATCCGCCCCGTGAACCTCTGCTTGCTCAGCAGGGATCGCTCCGTTGATCCCCGCTGAGCCGGCGGATGACTGGGCGGACCCCGCACACTGTGCAGGGACCGCCCTGTCAGAGCGCCGCTCTCCCCTATGGGGGATCGGATGACGACGGACCGTAGAGTCCGTTGTCATCTGATCCGATCCGCAGACGAATGGAAAAATAGGGTTTTCCTCCGTCACACTTTGGCGGATCGGAGCGGGTCGGATGTCAGCGGACATGTCATCGCTAACATCCGTGGCTCCATAGGGGTACATGGAGCATCCGTTCAGGTCCGCCTAAAAAACTGACAGGTGGACCTGAACGGACCGTCCGTGTGAAAGAGCCCTAAAATTATTATTATCAGATGAACCGCACATACTCTATTCACCATTCTTCCAATATAAGCGTTCTTTGACACATTCTGTATGATAACCTCTTGTTTGTACAAATTATCCAGAAAACAATAAAAATTATGTGAAAAAAAAACAAAGGATTGATGGTACAATGACTTTCATTGTATCAGCAAATAAAGTGAAAAAAAAAGATCACCGCCCGGAGTAGTACGGTGTTAAACTGGATGGACTTGTGCCTTTTTTCAACCAGACTAATTATGTAACTCAAAAAAAATTGTAAAAAAAATAATAAAAAAATATTTAAAATGTTTTTGTTTTTTTTAACATACTGTCACTAGTCAGTGTCTCTGATCACTGCCACACCAGTCATATGATGGTGCTGTACTGCGCTGGTGACAGTATGTAAAAAAAAAAAAAATATTTGAAAAAGAAAATGTTTATATAATTTCTTCATTTTCCAAAACATTGTGAAAAAAAAATTACAACTTCAAAAAACTTGCTATGCCTCCTTTATTAAATACCTCCAAAAAGGTAAGTTTACTTTGAAAAAATGGGTCATTTGGGGGGTAGTTGTATTGTTCTGACATTTTAAGGGCCTCAAAAAAATGAGATAGATTGTCAGTACTGATCAATTTTCAAATATATATATACCATAGTTTGTAGACACTATAACTTTCACACAAACCAAATAATATACACTTATTAGGTTTGTTTTTTTGTTACCATTGACATGTAGTAGAATACATTTTGGCCTGAATTTATGAAGAAATGTGATTGTTTTATAACAGAAAATAGCAAATATCGTTTCTTTGTTTTTCAAAATTGTCGGTCTTTTTTCATTTACCGTATTTATCGGCGTATAACACGCACCAGCGTATAACACGCACCCCAAGTTTAGGAGGGAATTTTAAGGAAAAAAACTTTTAGGAGGGAAATTCAAGGAAAAAAAACTTACATTTAAATGCAGCATGCAGCCTTGCCCAGTGTCCATCTGCAGCCTTGCCCAGTGTCCATCTGTTCATCTGCAGCCTTGCCCAGTGTCCATCTGTCCATCTGCAGCCTTGCCCAGTGTCCATCTGTCCATCTGCAGCCGTGTCCATCTGTCCATCTGCAGCCGTGCCCAGTGTCCATCTGTCCATCTGCAGCCGTGCCCAGTGTCCATCTGCAGCCTTGCCCAGTGTCCATCTGTCCATCTGCAGCCTTGCCCAGTGCCTTTGCGATCGTGTCAGTCCCGGCATTTTTTAAAATTTGGCGCCGATTTCTGTGGAGAGGAGCGAGCGGGGCCGAGTGTACTTCGGCTAGACTCGGCTCCTCTCGCAGTCCCGCCCATCTCCACTGACTGCGCCGCTGACGGAGAAAGCCGAGTGTACTTCGGCTAGATTCGGCTCTGCTCACAGTCACAGGCAGGACTGCGAGAGGAGCCGAGACTAGCCGAAGTACACTCGGCTTTCTCTACAGTATGTCAGCGGCGCAGTCAGAGATGGGCGGGACTGCGAGAGGAGCCGAGTAAAGCCGATTGTACTTCGGCTTCGGCTCCGCTCGCTCCTCTCGCTCGTTTTCAGCAGGGGAATTCGACGGAGTATCGGCGTATAACACGCACCCACGATTTCCCCCTGATTTTAAGGGGAAAAAAGTGCGTGTTATACGCCGATAAATACGGTATATAATAAAAAATAAAAACCTCAGTGGTGATCAAATACCAGTAAAAGAAAGCTCTGTTTGTGTGAAAAAAAATTGTATAAATTAGATTTGGGTACAGTTTTACATAATGACCCAGTTGCCAGTGCTGAATAGCAAAAAACGCCCTGGTCATGAAGGGGGCAAAACCTTCCGGAGATGAAGTGGTTGGAAATAAAAAGGCATTGAATGAAACAAGAGGGAAAAATGGTGAACCAGGGGTTGGGGTGGGGTTAGACGTGGATGACAGGTGTCCTCATCGGAGAGAGGTTGATGAAAGGTGTAAATCTAGACAGGATGGAGGGAAGGTGTATGGGCATACCAAGTGGTTGAAGGACAGCTGAGTGAAGAGCATATATAGTTGGTGTGGTCGAGATTAGAAGACTCTTGTGAGCTCTAAATGAATGGAATCAAACAGCAGCATAAAATGTGTGAACTGAGGAATTATATTCATAAAAAAAAAAACAAGACTGGAAATAATTTTACTGGGAATGTAGTTACCACTTAAGCAGGACCGTTTTTAGGGCAGAGCAAAAGGGGCAGCTGCCCTGGGCCCCATCATTGTTATGGGGCCCAAAGCAGCTGCCTCATATTTGCCAACTATCCCAGTTTAAATTCCCTTATCCTGTGACGTTTTAGTTCTGTGCTGTGTCCTGATATCTCAGTGTAAAGTTCTGTTGCTGCTGCCCAGCTCTGCCCTATTGCCATGTACAAAAGACTCACCTGAAGAAACTGTGTTTACATGTAAATAACCTGCATTGATATGTAAATAGTGGCAGCATTAATATGTAAATAGTCGTGGACCACGGAATTTAAATGTAAATAGAGGCGGCATTTATATGTATATCATGTCCCCCTGAGCTCATATCTACCATCACTTCTGCTGAATGCTGCCCACTGGGGAGGTAAAGGGGCATGCTTGAAAGTCCTGCCCACAACTATAATCATTAAGCCTACCATCAGCCTGTTCTGCAAAGGTAAGCAAATTGGAGGTGGAACCCTTCTTCAAAATAACATGGTGCCACAGCACCCTGAATTTTGGTGCATGGAAATAAGCACATCTCAGCTGATGCATGAGGGTGTCATTAACAATAATGGCACTGCTGTGTATCTGCTAAAGGGCAGAATGTTTCTCTGGTGTCAGGAAAGCGATTTTGCATGTATTCCCGACACACAAATGTGAACGCAGGCTAAATGTCTGAGTTACATTGGTGGTCAGTGTAAATCTTCTCATTACATTGAGGTTTGGTGTACAATCCTTTCATTCACACTAGTGGCCAGTGCGAAGGTCCCCCTTACATTGGTGGTCAGTGTAAATCCCTTTACTCTTTCGTCCATGGACCGACACAGCCTCTCTATTGACAAAGTGGGTATTATCCGTTAATTAGGAGTGACTAGGCAGAAAACTTGTAAAAAGTGTTGCATCACACCTTCTACAGTACCGCCCAGGGGGCGGACCCTCCGGGTATATCACCTCAGTCTGCATCTCGCAGATCAGTTTTTTTCTGTCTAGCAAGGAGTAGGACATGGCTCCCTTCGGGCCCATTGGTCCGGGGGGAAAAGATATATATATTTTTTTTGCTACATTTGTTTCCTGCGATCTTCGATCAACTGCCGACTGGGTGACAGGCTGGATCCTCGATCCTTGTAGTCTCCCCAGTTTGGCCATCGAGCGTGTGCCGACCCTAGCTACGCGCTGGGTTTTCCACGACATGCCCGTCGCTCCACGGGTGGCCGGTGAGCCTACGCTCCAGGGCCTGCATCGGACCGCTCAGCTTCGGCTGACCTTACGGCCGAGTCGCAGCAGCCTGTCCGCTGAGCTTACGCTCCAAGGCTTGCATCGGACTGCTCAGCTTTGGCTGACCTTATGGCCGAGTCACAGCAGCCTGTCCGGTGAGCGTCACGCTCCAGGGCATACATATGATCGTCCCTTTTGGGTCCAATCACAGCATGCCTGGCCAACAGTCACCTTCCGTGTGCGGACGATGATCTGTTTGGAATGTCTTCCAGCATAATACATGCAGGATAGGTAAGTAAACTCCCCTGCCTCAGCTGGGTGATTTGGCTGGACATTCCTGGAGAGACCAAGTAAGTGGTTGTGGCCCCTCTCTTCCCTCTCTCCCTGCCTTTTCCCTCCTCCCTGGGCTTCTAGCTAAAGGTTGCTGGGTGCTGGGGGTCACCTAAGGGGTTCCACTGGAGCGGGGCTGGCTGTAACTAACATTTAAAAGAAATGTAATTTCTGCTTACCTGTGTGTGCTTCCTCCTCCATGCTGTCGGCGGCCTCTAGTGACTGCCCGGCAGCCATCTTCCTGTAGTTTCAGGGCCATTTTCTTGTAGTCCACACCCACTGGCCTCTATCAACTGATCGGCGGCCATGTTTGTCCACCCTGTATGTATATATTGCCGTTCGGCGGCCATCTTTTTATGGGCTACGGCTGCTTGGCCTCTATCTTCGGCTCGGCGGCCATTTTCTTAGAGCCCACATTATCTTCCATACAGATGTTTTTGGCGGCCATTTTGCAAGAGTCTCCGGCCTCTAGGGTGCATTACACTGGCGCAAAAATTCACACAGGAAGCGCTGATAAAAGAAGCAGACTGACACAGCAGCAGGGGGACAGCATCACAGGCGCAGCACACGGCAGCATAGCAGTACCGGTCCAGGGTGGTGAGTCCTCTGGGTAACCCAGCATCTCTGCAGCGCAGGAGGGTGGCCTATTGATATCTTGCCTGGAGCCCTGTGGGTGTCAGCGTGTGGTCAGCATGGCATCTGAGCCAGATGTCTTCTCCCCTGAAACACCAGATTTGACAGCTGGTGCCCCTGAGGTGTCTATGAACGCTATGTCGGCAATCCTAGAGGCGTTTGCTGCCAGGGTGGAAGCAGCACACAGGAATATAGGGGGTGGTAAACGCCCCCATCCCCTGCAAGCTTCTGGGGATAATTCTGATGCAGAACCAGGTCCAGCTACGGCTCAGGGCCCAGATTCTGACGCATCAGAGACTGCAGACTGTGACCGGACAGTGAGGATGACTCCAGGTCCAGGTCAGTACGCGAGACGGCTTGGTATCTGACCTTATTACTGCAGTGCGGGATCCGCTAAAGTTGAAAAAAAATACTGCAGAAGCAGCAGAGACTCCGGTCCACTTGGGTTTCATAAACCTGCCCGCACTGCTAAGGTGTTCCCTTGTGTGTCTTATTTTGATAAACTCTTATACAATGAATGGGAGAACCCACTGAGGGTCTTTACAGCCCCAAAGAGGTTTGCGGTACGGTACTCCTTTGAGGAGAGTTTTCTGAAGAAATGGACCTCTCCCCCTATAGTGGACCCTCCGGTGTCCAGACTTAATAGAGCCACCACAATTCCAGTAGAAGGGGCTCCTGTTTTCAAGGACCCTGTGGATAAGGCTGAAGCACTCGCTTGTTACCTATACTCAGTGGTAGGCTCGGCAGTACGCCCGGCATTGGCGGGGGCCCTAGTGTCTCAGGCACTTACTGAATGGGCAAGATTGCTACTCCAGGGGTTAAGGAGCGAGATGCTCCTCCTGATGAGATAACATTGGCCGACCAGTTGGTCCAGGGCCTTAGGTTTGTCTGCGAGTCAGACATGGATACTATTACCCTGCTGTCTAAAGCTTTGGTTTATGCAGTAGCAATACGCCGCCTGATCTGGCTAAAGGGTTGGTCTGCGGACCAGACCTCCAAGAAAGCCCTGTTGGATCTGCCTTTTAAGGGTGACAGACTTTTTGGGTCCTCTATGGATGACATCATCAAGGATGCCACAGGAGGTAAAAGCACTTTGCTTCCTCAAACTAGCAAGGGTAGGGGCCACGCCAAGGGCAATGGCCCTCCTTTACTGCACGCAAGCCTTTTTTTTTCGTCCCCCTAGGGCGACAGGGAAAAGACCCCAGGCCGACAAGGCGCCTGCCCAAGGACAAAAGCATCCTTGGTCCCGCATGAAGGTCCGCCCCCACCCAGCTCTCGGGTGGGGGGACGTCTTCGCAAATTCGCGACTCAGTGGACAGCTCTAGTCTCCGACAGGTGGGTTTGCAAAGTAATCTCCTCAGGCTACGAGATAGAATTCCTCTCTTGTCCACCGGACAGATTCATCACCTCCAATCTCCAGCTACTACCGACCCGTCGGGAGGCCCTGTATGGGGCGGTCCAGGGTCTACTGGAACGCGGGGTAGTTATTCCAGTTCCAGAACAGGAACGGGGTCAGGGTTTTTACTCAAATCTGTTCATTGTGCCAAAGAAGGATGGGGTTCATCCAATCTTGGATCTCAGAGCCCTCAATTGCTTTGTGAAGGTATAAAGATTTTGGATGGAGTCGGTTCGATCTGTAGTCACGGCTCTCCATCTGGGGGACTTTCAAGGACGCATACCTGCATGTCCCCATATACTCCAGACACCAGAAGTCTCTGTGATTTGCTGTCGGGAAGAACCACTACCAGTTTGTGGCCCTCCCATTTGGCCTTGCCTCGGCACCCAGGACGTTCACCAAGGTGCTCGCTCCGATTCTGGCACTTCTAAGACAGTGGGGTATCGATATCAGGGGCTACTTGGACGACCTTCTACTGAAGGCACCTTCAAGCTCAGAATTAGAGGTAAGCGTGTCCATTACCTGTCAGACTCTTCGAGACTGTGGTTGGATACTAAACACGCAAAAGTCAGTATGGTGCCCACTCAACGCCTAGTGTACCTGGGGTTGATTCTGGATCCCTCAGAGGCAAAGGTATTCCTCCCTGTGGAGAAGTTGCAGACCCTTCGGGGCTGCAGTACGGCAGCAGACTTCCAGGAATTGGTCGTCACTCCGTTTTTGCATGCGAGTGTTAGGCCTCATGGTAGCCTCCTTCGAGGCGGTCCCATATGCTCAATACCACTCGAGTGTTACAGAAGGAAGTTCTGTCCAGAAGGAACAGATGTCCATCATCTCTGGATTAGCAAATCCGAGTGAGCCACCTAGTCAGGAGATCCCTGGTATGGTGGCTGACAGCACCGGCTCTAATGGCCAGGAAGTCATTTCTTCTGGTTTACTGGATAGTGATCACGATGGACGCCAGCCTTACAGGTTGGGGGGGGGGGGTCTGGGGTGTTCAGTCGGCGCAAGGTCGCTGGACCCCAGAGGAAGCCCTCCTGCCGATCAATGTCCTGGAAATCTGGGCGATCAGGCTGTGCCTCTTCAAATGGTCTTAGAGGCTGCAAGGGCGTCCAGTCAGGATCCAGTCAGACAATGCCACAGCAGTGGCATATGTCAATCATCAAGGAGTAACAAGAAGGTCAGCTGCAGCATCGGAGGTCACTCGCATCCTGAAGTGGGCAGAGAGGAGCGTACCGGCACTGTCGGCCGTGTACATTCCGGGTGTGGAAGACTGGCAGGCGGATTACCTGAGCCGCCAGATGCTGGACCAGGGAGAATGGTCCTTAAACCCGGAGGTGTTCCAACTCCTCTGCCAAAGATGGGGCACACCAGACGTAGATCTTCTGGCTTCCCGACTCAATCGGAAGGTATTGAGGTTTGTGGCCCGGTCAAGAGACCCATGGGCAGACGCAACGGACGCGTTGGTGGCATCGTGGGGTCAGTATCGGCTAATCTATGCCTTCCTTCCCTTAAGGCTTCTTCCTCTTCTGCTCTGCAGAGTGGAGGCAGAGGGAATTCCAATGATCCTAATTGCTCCAGATTGGCCTCAGCATCCTTGGTACGTCGATCTAGTACGTCTGGTAGCAGACGTCCCCTGGCGCCTACCACTACGGAAGGACCTGCTATCGCAAGGTCCCATACTCCATCCTGCTTTACAGTCACTGGCTTTAACGGCATGGCTGTTGAGAGCCAGGTACTGAGAGACCGGGGCCTATCAGATTTAGTAATCTCTACTATGAGAAGTGCTCGGAAACCGTCCTCTAGGAAGGTTTATCACCGCACTTGGAAGGCCTACATCTCCATGTGTGAGGAAATGAAATGGCATCCGCGTACTTATTTGGTTTCCAGAATCCTGCTGTTTTTACAGCATGGGGTGGACCAAAAGCTTGCCTTAAGTACGATTAAGGGACAGATATCTGCCCTGGCTGTCTTTTTTCAGCGACCCCTGGCGACTCACTCTCGTGAGTACATTTGTGCAGGGGGTTCGACATGTGGCCCCTCCGGTCCGTCCCCCACTACCTCCTTGGGACTTGAACCTGGTCCTCTCGGTGCTTCAGAAGGCACCGTTTGAGAATATTAAAGATATTCCCCTGTTGACACTTTCTCAGAAAGTGGTCTTTCTGGTGGCTGTTACGTCAGTTAGACGAGTCTCTGAGCTGGCAGCCTTGTCCTGCAAGGCTCCCTATTTGATTTTCCACAAGGATAAGGTGGTGCTGTGGCCGCAGCCTTCCTTTCTTTCGAAGGTCGTTTCGGCTTTTCATCTCAACGAAGACATTGTACTTCCATCCTTGTGTCCTCACCCGTCGAATCCTAAGGAGTCGGCGTTGCATTCCTTGGACGTTGTCCGAGCTTTGAGAGTATACCTATCTGCTACTTTCCTGTTCCGGAAGTCAGACTCACTGTTTGTTTCGGTGGCTGGTCCCAAGAAGGGCCAAGCAGTCTCATCGGCCACCATCTCTAGGTGGATCCGACAGATAGTAATCCAGGCTTACGCCTTAAAGGGTCAAGCGCCCCCCTTTCCGGTCACGTCGCATTCGACCAGGGCAATAGGTGCCTCTTGGGCGTTCCGACATCAAAGTCTGTTTCCCAATTATGTAAAGCGGCGACTTGGTCGTCTGCTTACACTTTCACAAAATTCTACAAAGTTGATGTAGGTGCATCTTCGGATGCCTCTTTCGGCCGCAAGGTTTTGCAAGCGGCTGTTTAGAGTTGCAACTCCTCCGTTGGAGGAGTGCTGTTTTGTGTTTGGGGTGAAGTTTATTTTTATGCTGTTACCACCCCTCGTTTTTTCTCTGACACTGCTTTGGGACGTCCCACTTTGTCAATAGAGAGGCTGTGTCGGTCCATGGAGGAAAGAGTAAATAGGATTTTTGTACTCACCGTAAAATCCTTTTCTCTGAGTCCATGGGCCGACACAGCACCCACCCCTCCTTTTAAGTTTGTACTGCTTTTTGACGAACTGATCTGCGAGATGCAGACTGAGGTGATATACCCGGAGGGTCCGCTCCCTGGGCGGTACTGTAGAAGGTGTGATGCAACACTTTTTACAAGTTTTCTGCCTAGTCACTCCTAATTAACGGATAATACCCAGTTTGTCAATAGAGAAGCTGTGTCGGTCCATGGACTCAGAGAAAAGGATTTTACGGTGAGTACAAAAATCCTATTTTTACATTGGTGGTTACTGTGAATGCTCCTATTACATTGGTGGTCAGTGTACTCCTCTCTCTATTGGTAATCATTAAAAAAAATCCAAACTTGTATTTGTGATCAGTTTCAAATCCTCCCTTACATTGGTGGTCCATGTAGAAGCCCCCTTTAAATTGGTGGCAAGTGTAAATCCCCCTTACATTGGTGGCCAGTGTAGAAATCCCCCTTTATTGGCTGTTGATGTAAAATCCCCCATCACATTGGCTGTCAGTGTAAATTATTCATAACATTGGTGATCAGTGTACATTTCCCTTTATATTGGTGGTAAGTGCAGATTTGCCCTTACACTGGTGGTCAGTGTAAATTCCCATTTACATTGGTGATCAGTGTAAATCCCCCTAACATTTGTGGTCAGTGTAGAAGTGTCACCTTACATTGTTGGTCAGTACAAATCTCCTCGTCAATGGTTGTCAGTGTAAATTCCCCCTTACATGGAGGTCAATGCATATTCCCCCTTACACTGGTGGTTGGTGTAAATGCTCTTATTACATTGGTGTCAGTGTAGAAACCCCTCTTTTCTATTGGTGTGTGGCTTAAAATCCCCCGTTACATGGTGGTTAGTGCAACTTACCCCTCACATTGATAGTCATTGTAAATCCCCCCTCACATTGGTGGTCATTGTAAATTCCCCATTGCATTGGTAGAATCCCCCACTATGTACTTGCAAAAGATTTCCAGCTTTGCTCTACATGATTCAGAATTTGCACAGAGCACTACCTCCTAACTTATACCACCCCCCACCACTGTCACTGATCCAATCAACCCCCCCAGCATTGCCACTAATCACCCCCCCCCCCCAGCATTGCCACTGATCCCAGGAGTCCTAGGATCCCTAGGAGTTTTCTGTCTATTGATGGGTCCCCTTACCTCCCCGGTACATGTGCAAGCAGTGAGGAGATGGTGTGCTGTAACCTTTAGCAACCAATTGGTGAGCAGTAAAGCTGTGCACTAACCTCTTGCAACCAATCATTAAGCGGCAAGGATATGCAGTAACCTCTAGGAACCAATCAGTAAGCAGTAATAATGTGCAGTGACCTCTAACAACCAATTTGTGAGTGGTATAGATGTCCAGTAACCTCTAGCAATCAATCAGTGAGCAGTATTGCTGTACAGTAACCTCTCTAGCAACCAATCAACAAGCAGAAGTCATGTGCTGTAAGCTCTAGAAAATAAACAGTGAGCCATAATGTGTGCTGTAACCTCTAGCAGCCAGTCAGCGAGCGGTAATAATACACTGTATCCTCTGGCAACCAATCGCAAACGCTACCTGATTTGATTCAGTAAACTGATTTTGAGTCTGGCTGCTATTTATTGTATGTCTCAAAGCAAGTGGAGAGAGTAATTCCATGGAAGAGGGGGCTCAAGAAAATATTTGCCCAGGGTCCAATCAATATTAAAGACTGCCCTGCACTTAAGCCCCGGACCATTTTGCTGGTCAAAGACCAGGCCACTTTTTGCGATTTGGCACTGCTTCGCTTTAACTGACAATTGCGCGGTCGTGCGACGTGGCTCCCAAACAAAATTGATGTTCTTTTTTTCCCACAAATAGAGCTTTCTTTTGGTGGTATTTGATCACCTCTGCGGTGTTTATTTTTTGCGCTATAAACAAAAATAGAGCGACAATTTTGAAAAAAATTCAGTATTTTTAACTTTTTGCTATAATAAATATCCCCCAAAAAAAATATACATTTTTTTTTCCTCAGTTTAGGCCGATACGTATTCTTCTACATTTTTTTGGTAAAAAAAAATCGCAATAAGCGTTTATTGATCGGTTTGCGCAAAAGTTATAGCGTCTACAATGAAAATAGGGGATAGTTTTATGGCATTTTTATTAATATTTTTTTTTTTTCTAGTAATGGCGGTGATCAGCAATTTTTATCGGGACTGCGACATTATGGCGGACACGTCGGACAATTTCGACACATTTTTGGAACCATTGTCATTTTTACAGCGATCGGTGCTATAAAAATGCACTGATTACTGTGAAAATGACACTGGCAGTGAAGGGGTTAACCACTAGGTGGCGCTGAAGTCAGTACTAGGGAGTGATTCTTACTGTTAGGGGGCGTGGCTACAGATGGCACAGTGACCAAGAGTCCAAGAGTGATGTGGGAAAAGATAGGGTCAAGTGCGAGCCCTATATAAATAATAATAGGCATGGTGTGACAGAGGATATGATAATAGGGATGGTGTAATAATGGACATGAACAAGAAGAGAGACAAGAGAGCTAGATAAAAAGGAGTGTAAAATATGAATGAGATGGGTGAACAGGAGGTGATCAGTGGTGATAGTGGCTGATCAAGGTACTTTTTGAGTGAGAAGATGCGATCAATGCAATAAAGGCACGTGTGAAAGACATAGGAGTTGATTTACTAAAGGCAAATAGACTGTGCACTTTGAAAAGACATTTGATCCAGAGCTTAGTAAATGAAGTGAAGCTTGCAAAGAATATCCAATCATAAGAAAGGAAAATACAAAAAAACAAACAAAAAAAAAACACACTTTTGCTTGCACGTTATTGGATGGTAGAAGTGAGCAGAGCGCAACTGCAGTTGCAAAGTACACAGTCTATTTGCATTTAGTAAATCAACCCTTAGGTGTTTGTGAGCACTGGCATGAATAGAAGAGGAGTGTTTGGGAAATGTACAGTACTGTGCAAAAGTTTTAGGCAGGTGTGAACAAATGCTGTAAAGTAAGAATGCTTTCAAAAATATATGTTTTCATTTACATTTTATTTTTTATCAATTTACAAAATGCAAAGTAAGCGAACAGAAGAAAAATCTAAATCAAATCAATATTTGATGTGCCTACCCTTTGGCTTCAAATCAGAATCAATTCTGTTAAAATGGTTGTAAACCCACTTTGACAACTTGCACCTACAGGTAAGCCTAGATTAAGGCTTACCTGTAGGTGCATGAAATATCTCCTTAACCTACACGGTTAAGGAGATATTTGCAGATAACACTGCACCGATGTCTACGGCGCTTGCGCACGGTAGACAATGGCGCAGGCGCACTGAGCGTCCCGGCCTAATGAATGGGGCATGCCGGTTTTCTGAATGGGCGAATTCCGGCCGCGCGTGCGTGCATGCGTGTGACATCATCGCCGCACCGGCCAATTACAGCGCCGGAGCGGCGATACCAGGAAGAAGCTCCGAGGGGACTTGGCGGCTGCAGCGGAGGGGAACGAGGAGGACTTCGGGGGCTTCGATTTCAGGTAAGTGCCACATAATGAGCTAGTATGCATAGCATTGCTAGCTCATTATGCCTTTTTCTTGCAGGGTTTTTTTTTTAAGGAAAAGTGTCAGAGGGTTTACTTCCTCTTTAAGTACACACAGTGCTGCTTGTGCACACAGTTTTTGAAGGAACTCGGCAGATAGGTTGTTCCAAACATCTTGGAGAACTAACCACAGATCTTCTGTGGATGTAGGCTGCCTCAAGTCATTCTGTCTCTTCATGTAATCCCAGACAGACTCTGTGATTTGAGATCAGGGCTCTGGGGGGCCAAACAATCACTTCCAGGACTCCTTGTTCTTCTTTACACTAAAGATAGTTCATAATGACATTGACTGCAAATCACACGTCTCTCTGATAGTATGGCATGATTGATAAGTACCTGCCTGTATTTCTCAGCATTGAGAACACCATTGATCAGGCAATGTTGAAGACCGTAGACACATCGGTCGGTCAAATAAACGTAATGCAGCAGATGAAAGACATATCCTGCTTACTTCCCTTTGACATCGGAAGATGTTCAGCAGGGCTATCAGCACAGAACTGGCAGAAACTAGTAGGACCCAGGTGCACCCATCTACTGTCCAGCAGTGGCGTCACTGGGGTTAGTGTCACCTGGTGCGGTAAAACATGGTATCACCGCGCCCCCCCAGCACTAAGCAGGCTAATGCGTCGGTGTGGCTCTCCACCTTAACCTGCCATAATGGATGGTGGATGGAGAGGAGATTGGAGGGGATGGATAGAGCCGTGATGGGATTGAGGTGGTGGATAAAGCCGGAAAGGGATCCAGAAAATGGATGGAGCCAGAATGGGATCGGGGGAATGGATGGAGCTGGAATGAGATCGAGGAGATGGATGGAGCTGGAATGGGATCGGGGGATGGATAGAGCCAGGTTGGGATCAGGGGGATGGATGGAGCCAGGATGAGATCGGGGAATGGTTGGAGCCCGGATGGGATCGGGGTGGTGGATGCAGCCGGGATGGAATCGGGGTGGTGGATGGAGCCGGGGTGGAGTATGGAGAAAGGATGGGTTGGTGGATGGACCCAGGATGGTGGATGGAGCCTGGATGGGATCGGGGTGGTGGATGGAGTGGGCATGGTATGGGGTGGTGGATGGAGCCCAGATGGGATCAGGGTGGTGGATGGAGCCCAGATGGGATCAGGGTGGTGGATGGAGCCCAGATGGGATTGGGGTGGTGGATGGAGCCCAGATGGGATTGGGGTGGTGGATGGAGCCGGGATGTGATCAGGGTGATGGATGGAGCCTGGATGGGATTGGGGTGATGGATGGAGCCTGGATGGGATTGGGGTGGTAGATGGAGCCGGGATGGGATCGGGGTGATGGATGGAGCCTGGATGGGATCGGGGTATTAGATGGAGCCAGGATGGGATCTGGGTGGTGGATGGAGCCAGGATGGGATCGGGGTGGTGGATGGAGCCAGAATGGGATGTGGTGGGGGGTGGAGCTGGAATGGGATCGGTGTAGTGGATGGAGCGGGGATAGCATAGGGTGGTAGATGGAGCCGTGATTAGATTGGGGTGGTGGATGGAGTCAGGATGGGATCGGGTGGTGAATGGAGCTGAGATGAGATTGGGGTGTTGGATGGAATCCGGGTGTTGGATGGAATCGGGGTGTTGGATGGAGTCGAGATTGGATTGGGGGAGGTGGATGGAACCGGGATGGGATTGGGGGGGTGGAACTGGGCCAGGGATGGGATGGGGGGTGGATAGACCCAGGATGGGATTGAGGGGATTGATGGAGCTGGGATGGGATCTTTGATATGGGGGGGTTTGAGGATATGTGCTAGGGGGTGCTTTGGGAGGGGAGAGGAATTGTGCTGGGGGGTAAAAAATTCAAATCTGCCCCCTCCTTCTACTTCTAGAACAAATCATTTCTAACCCAAAACAAAGCACCCCCTAGTACATATCCTCAACCCCCCCTCCCGAAAATTACTCTGCTACCTGCCAATGCCTCCCCAATCACCATGTCCCCCTCCTCTGCATTACCCGTGTTATTACATACCTCTGCCCTGGACAGGTGCTGTAGCGCAGTGTCCCTCTTCCTCCTCCTCGGCTCTTCCTCCTGGCCTGTGTACTTGAAATGTCAGAGCCGAGGAGAGGGCGGCTATAGTCCGGTCTGCAGTGAGTGCAGCCGGCTGAGAGAGAGATTAGTTGCGGCATGTGGGATGGTCGGACCCCGGGCACCTCTGTCTCTGCCTCATTCTTTCCTCCCCCACTCTGCCCGCACAAGGCGTGCAGCTGAAGAGATTCTGGAAGGGAAGGAGGGAGCCGTGGCACCGCTGCCAGTCTGAGCCCAGTGTCACCCTCTGGCGGGTGTCAACGAGGTTTGGATCACATTCCCCCGCACCCCCCTAGCGACGCCTTCTGTCCAGAAGTGGTCTTCATGGAAGAATTGCAACCGAAAAGCCATACCTCCAATATGGAAACAAGGCTAAGCGACTCAACTATGCATGAAAAAATAGGAACTGGGTTGCAGATAAATGGCAGCAGGTACTCAAAATCTGAAATATTTGGCTGTAGCAGGAGGCAGTTTGTTCACCGAAGGGTTGGAGAGCGGTACAATAATGAGTGCCTACAGGCAACAGTGAAGCATGGCGGAGGTTCCTTACAAGTTTGGGGGCTGCATTTCTGCAAATGAAGTTAAAGATTTGGCCAGGATCAGTGGTGTACTCAATTCTGAGAAATATAGGCAGATACTTATCACTCGTGCCATTGCTACTGTCTAAATTGGCCCTAGTATGTGTTAAAAGCATATGAGGTAGAGACCTTGGACTGTAAGCTCCTCAGGGGCAGAGACTGATGGGAATGTGCAATATGTACAATATTTAAAGTCCTGTGCAAATTGTTGGTGCTATAAAAAATACCTGTAGTAAATAAAATTGTACTGTAGTAAGAGGGCCCGTTTAGAGAGTGTTGCATTAAGGCAGACCATCCATGTTGAATGGGCCCTTAATGAGCTTTGAGACTGCATTCACACCTGAGCGTAGCGGTTCAAGCTTTTTTACCAACGTTTTTACCGGCGTTTTGTCGCGCGAATTTGCGCCCGTGGAAACGCTCGTTGTCGCGCTAGACGCTTGAATTGAGCGTTTCCATTACATTCTATGACTCCTAAAATGCCCAAATCTGCCCGACAAAAAAGGGTCCGGAACTTGTTTGAGCTTCAGGCATTCGGCTTCAGGCGTTTTGGAGTGGAGATGTAAACCATCTCCATAGAGAATAATGGATTTTTTCCCCTCTAGCGTTTTGTAGCTTCAGGCTTAGGGCTACAAAACGCTCAGGTGTGAATGCAGCCTAACATAGGAAAAAAACGAACATAGGTTACAACACATAAAAAGACCTGAATTCACCTTTACTGTATAGGAAATATATGATTTCCACATCTACCTGCCTTATTTCTAGAGAAAAACACACCCACACTGCTCTTGTTAAGCTTCCAGGAGCAGCCAACAGACAGATTAATAGCAGTAAGATATTTTAAGGTAGTAGGTATTAGCACTAACATGAAGTATGATTCATTGTCTACAATTTGTCAGTTTTAAATATTTCCTTTTATTCATATGAATAGCTCACGGCATGACAAGGGGATCACTTGTACTTCACCAGAAGTTGCAATATCTTTGCGTACTTTAATTTCTAAGGAAAAAAAATGTATGTATGAGTTTTAATTACTTCCTCTCATTATTTGTCTAAACCAGGGGCAGGCAACCTTTTGAGCACAGCGTGCCGAAAAATGTTTTCAAAGAAATTGAGCGTGCCGATTTTATAACAAAAAAATGTCAACTTCACACTTTCAATCATGAAAAGGATTTTTTATCAAGTAAATGCTGTAAACTACTTTAGTAGTGAGAAATTAACATCCTGCACTCCCACGCCTCAGATCTGCCCCAATTCCTGCACCTTCACACCTCAGATCACTGTCCCCCTTGCAAATCTGTTTCACCACTGTAACCCCCCTGCACATATGCTCCACTACTGTAACCCCCCTGCTCATCTGCCCCACTACTGTAACCCCCTACACATCTGCTCCACTACTGTAACCCCCTGCTCATCTGCCCCACCACTGTAACCCCCTGTACATCTGCCCCTCCACTGTACCACCCTGCTCATCTGCCCCACCACTGTACCTCCTTTCTCATTTGCCCCACCAATGTACCTCCTTTCTCATCTGCCTCACCACTGTAACCCCCTGCACATCTGCCCCACCACTGTAACCCCCTGCTCTTCTGTCCCATCACTGTAACCCCCTGCTCATCTGCCCCACCAATGTCCCCCCTTTTTCATCTGCCCCTCCACTGTACCCCCCTGCTCATCTGCTCCACTACTGTAACTTCCTGCACATCTGTCCCACCACTGTAACCCCCTGTATATCTGCCCCACCACTGGACCACCCTGCTTATCTGCCCCACCACTGTACCACCCTGCTCATCTGCCCCACCACTGTACTCCCTTTCTCATCTGCACCACCACTGTAACCCCCTGTACATCTGCACCACCTCTGTACCGCCCCCCCGCTCTTCTGTCCTACCACTATAACCCCCCCTGCTCATCTGTCCCACCAATTTACCCCCTTTTCTCATCTGCCCCACCACTGTAACCCCCCTGCACATCTGCCCTACCACTGTAACCCCCTGCTTATCTGCCCCACCACTGTACCACCCTGCTCATCTGTCCCACCACTCTACCTCCTTTCTCATCTGCCCCACCAATGTACCTCCTTTCTCATCTGCCCCACCACTGTAACCCCCTGCACATCTGTCCCACCAATGTACCCCCTTTTTTCATCTGCCCCACCACTGTACCTCCATACACATCTGCTCCACCACTGAACCATCTTCTCATCTGTACTAACACTGAACTTATCTGCTCATCTGCCCCAAGACTGTACCTCCTGCACATCTGTCCCACCTCTGTTCCCACTGCTCTTCTGCCCCACCACTGTTGCCTGCTCATGTGTTCCACCGGTGTACCTCCTTTCTCCTCTGCACATCTGCCCCACCTCTGTACCCCCTGCTCCTCTGCCCCACTGCTCTAACCCCCCCTGCTCATCTATCCCACCATTGTACCTCTGTTCTCCTCTGCCCCAACACTGAACCCCCCTGCTCATCTTTCCCACCACTGTAACCCCCTTCTCATCTGGCCCAACACTGAACCCCCCCCCCTGCTCATCTGTCCCACCACTGTAACCCCCTGCTTTTCTGTCCCACCGCGGAACCCCCTTCTCATCCCATCCACCACTGTACCTCCTGTACCTCTGCCCCACCACTGTACCCCCTTGCTCTTCTGTCCCACCACTGAAATCCCCCTGCTCATCAGCCCCATCAATGTACCCCTTTTCTTATCTGCCCCACCACTGTACCTCCCTGCACATCTGCTCCACCGCCGTATTCCCATGCTCTTCTGTCTCACTACTGATACACCTTCTCATCTGTCCTAACACTGAACCCATCTGCTCATCTGCCCCACCAATGTACCTCCTGCACATCTGTCTCACCTATGTACCCCCCTGCTCTCCTGCCCCACCACTGTAACCCCCTGCTCACCTGTCCTACCAATACACCTTTCACATCTGCCCCACTGCTCTATCCCCCTGCTTTTCTGCCCCAACACTGAACCCCCTGCTCATCTGGCCCATCACTGTACCCCCCCTGCTCTTCTGTCCCACTGCTGAACCCCCTGCTCATCTCTTCTACCACTGTACCTCCTTGCACATCTGCCCCACCGCTGTACCCTCCTGCTTTTCTGTTCCACCTCTGAACCCCTCCTGCTAATTTTCCTCACCGCTGTACACTCCTGCTCATCTGCTCCACCACCGCTGTACCCTCATCTCATCTATGACTTGCGTGATATGCAGAGTGGTAAAAGGAAGCAGAGATGAGACACATCTACCTGTCCTGGCACACTCATCCTGCTAATCCACCTCTCGCATCCAGCCCCTGTGCTTGTATGTGAGTGATGTATGCGATGTATGTGATGTCACATACAAGCATCTGGAATGGATGCGCAATGATGAGCTCTGGTCAGGGGCTTTTTCTGAAAGCAGTGGGCCTGTGTGCAGGATCATAAGTTGGGCCCCCGCAGCTGAGAAAAAGTGGTTGGGTGTGATTTTCATTGCGCTGAATACTGGCTGTGGCTTAAAGGGACACAGAGTGCAGGGGTTCAGTAGTAAGTGATGTAAAGGTTCAGGAATATTTTCAACAAAGTTCCCAGAAGCTCAACAGTAACTCCACAAATTGTCACCTGATTGTGGTTTTCTCAATCACAGTGAAATCCTTTCTTTCTGAGATTGGTAGTGGCAACCAAGCGAGTCATCTTCCTCCAGATGGTGGACGGGGCTAGCAGGACTGTGATTGGCTTTAGCAGTGGCCAAGACAGTCCTCCTCCTCCTGGAAACAAAGACCACCCCCTCTAGTAGAACTGTACCCAATCTCTTCCCCATCACAAAAGATAATGATCGCAGCTACAACAAAGTTAGAGAACCAAACAATGTTTCCCATCTTTTACAATGTCACAGTGCCTCCCCCCCCCCCCCCAGTGCAGGTGCGGCGTGGGGAATTCTGAAATTGGAATGCATTAGTGTCTCACTGACACTTCCCTGCACTGCTCTGCTGATGGGGAGGGTGTCGAGTGCTGGCAAAAGAGGCTTTGCATGCAGGTTGCGGCACCAGTGCCGGGGGTTGCCTACCCCTGGTCTAAACCAACAAAGTCGAGCTCTGTCCTTAATATCCCAGCCATGATCCACTTGCAGATTTAAAGCATGACAATATCTAAAACCAAAAGTTGCCCATAAACAATGCAATCCTGCTCCCAATTTTACAGTAAAATTGGACAATTTAGGGCCACCCTAAGTACACTAACTTTCCCTTCCTTTTTTTTATTTTTTTCTCTTTTTTTTATTTTTTTATAAACCACTCAGACTTAATCACAACAAGAGACTTGCTCATGATTTTATTCCTTAGTGTCGTCTCTGCTTTGGATTCGCATCATATGTGGTTCTCCGACATTTTTAAATTTGTTTCTTTATTAAATTCCATACAAAACATAAGATTTAATACAATCCCCTTCATCTAATACCCTTCCCCCCCCACTCCTAGTCCCCTGACCTCTGACCTCTTTCTTCTATCCTATCCACTTCTTCCATTCTCCATCTCTGTTTTATTATTATCTTATTGTATTATTCTCTTATTGTATTATTCACCCATTATCTCTGCATAGCCCATTGTATATTTAAAGGCTGTCCACACCTTCCACTTTTCTTCAAATGCCTCTAATGAGTCTCTATCACTAGATCTTAAATATTCCATATTATGAATTTCGTCTAATTTATTACACCATCCCTTCCGGTTAGGGCCGGATCTTGCCAGTATTTAGGAATTTGGCTCTTAGCTGCGTTTAATAATTGTGGGATTAAACTTTTAAGATATAATTTGTTCGGCATCCGGATCCCGTGTAATAGGCATCCCCACGGATCGTCCGGTATTTCTATGTTAGTTATATCTCTGATGGTTCTCCTTGTCTCAGTCCAATATTTTTTAATTTTTGGACATGTCCATCATATGTGGGCCATTGTCCCAATTTCCTGGCACCCGCGCCAACATAGCTGTGATTTTTCCGTAGCATATCTGTGTACCCTATCCGGGGTTAGATACCATCTAACGAGGCATTTATAATTACCGTAGTTTCAACTATATTACAGTTCACAGAAGTTGAGTGGACCCTGTTAATCATTTGTTTAATCTCACTCTCTTGGACTTGTGATCCCAATTCCTCTTCCCACTTCTTAATGAATGGCAATACCTCCGGCTTTTTTTTTTGTGTTGTTTAAGATCTTAAAAATCTTTGAAATGACAAATTTCTTCCCCTTTTCCTCACATATTTTCTCCAACGGCCTTAAATTGTCTTTGGCTCTAATAGGTTTAGGTAAATTTTTGAAAAAATGTTTTAGCTGGTTGTACCGCCATTCATCAATCAATCTCCATTCCATATTTTTTTTTAGTTCCTGATAAGTGATTAATTTATTTTGGACAAAAAACAAGTAATACAGGCGCAATGTACAAGTACCTCAGTATATGGATAGAATATTGAGTACTGAATAGTCCAAGGCCAGTAAAGAGAGAGATAATACTCTCAAATGCATTAGTGGGGGGAGGGTAGTCAGGGCAGCCACCAACAGGACCAGAAGCCGGTTTCCAGTGAGCTAGAACAAAAAACAAGGAGAGGGGCGCCTCTGAGATAGATATCAATGTAACATTTATTAATAGCAATATTCACTCACATGTAAAATGAAGTGGTTGTATTCAGCTGGGTGAAAGAGTAGAGGAACTACAGGTCACAGAAGGTCCATGGGGCTGGCACCACAAGAAATCCTGTTAGAGAAGCGTGTGATGATGGGCACAACAGGGGACTTCCTTCTGAGAGTTTCTTTCACGACCACAGCAGGTTCAAAACTTAAAAGCAGAGTGAAGAAAAGAGTTCAATCTGGCAGTAAAAAAGCAGGTTCCAGAGCAGTGGTTGGGGGAGGAGGACGTCCAAGCCGGATGGCTGGCTGTGCTGCCCTGCAACCACAAAACCTTGCTTTGCTTCCGGGTGGATGGAGAGGCACAGCCGTGTGATTGGTGTTCAAAGCGAGGCTTGGACAGCACAACAGGACGCAGCGCCGGGCTGTGACGTCATTAGCATGCAACGCGTTTCTGAGCGGGCTTCGCTGTTGATGACAGAACAGCAGCACTCCTTTGTCAAGCATTGGGTGTGTTGAGGGACTGGTGTGTAATTTAAATAGGCTGACAAATACAATGGGGGCGGGGCCAGTACATAAAAAGGAACTGTCAGCAATGGAACATTAAAAGAGCATAGAATGTATATAAAAAAAATATATACATAAGAATACATGAAGTACACATAAAAAGAGGATATCTATAACATACCAAAAACATAGATTAAAATTAAAACTCAATTAAAATTCACAAAGTAACATAATATGATATCAATAGGCACATATTATAATTATTCTTTTACTTTTACTTGCGGTGTATGTGTATCCGGGTGTGTATTGAGACACACATATAAGCGCATGGGCATAAGCAATCTAGTGCGGGATAGTGGTGGGTCAGGGGAAGCGGAGAAGGAAAGAGGGGAGGGGGGGAGGGATTTTTTGGGGGAAAAAAGGAGGTTTATATAGGTAAGCCTATTATGGGGGAAATTTTTTGTCAAAAAGAACAGAGAGGTTTTCTGCTTAGTAATATGATAATGAAAAAATAAACAAAGGGAATTGGAATTAGATATCTAAACAGAAGAAGTGTAACATGACATATGAGGGATAGGAATATGACATACATATGTTGGGGAGGAGGAAAATAAAAAGGGGGGGGAGGGTTGGTCAAAGACAACTGGACATCTAAATTCTGAAAAAAATCTTAGATAAAAACAGATGGCAATTGGGGGTCACATGGAATATACATACACATATGTATAAAAGATATATGCAAATAGATAGTTCTAAACGGGGAGAGCTATACGTCCAAATTTTGAAAAAAATCTTGGACAGAAACAAATTATGATGGGGGGGGGGGGGGGTAACGGAAGCATAGGATGGATGGAGTAAGGGTAGGTATAGGGTTCTAGTCTAGATATACTTACTGAAACGAAATGCCCGCCACCCCCATATAAGTATAGAGATAGGTTAAAAACCTGTGATGAGGATGGGATAAATAGATAATATAAACGATAATATATACCGATAATGTTTATCTATAACAAACAGATTATTATGTATATATACACCCGTCTGTATATGCAGATATATGTGCAGAAGCAAGAACAACAACATTTATTATATGATGAGCGTTTTAGCAATGGTAGTTATAAAACAGTGGCTATTTCGATGCCCTCATTCAAACCACCAGGCGAGAGGACATCTAGGGTATATATCCAAAATGTCTCACGGGCACATAGTTTTTTGAATCGTTCAGGATCAGTTATAGTGTTTAGAACCTGCTCTATGATCCAAACATTGAGACCAGTGGTTGATTTTTGGTGGTGTTCTGCAAAATGTCGTGGGACACTGTGCATATCCTTGCCACCTTCTATCAGGCGTCGGTGTTGACCAAAACGCTGTCTTAAGTGGCAGATGGTTCGGCCAACGTAAATCAGCCCACAAGGACATGTTAAGCCGTATACAACAAAATTAGAAGAGCAGTTGTAAAAGTGGTCAAGCTGATACGTTTTTCCTTTACAAAGATTTTTGGCCGTGTTGGATAAAAGAGCATGTCTTGCAGCGGGCTTTGTTGCACCTATACATGCCTACCAAAGGGATAAGGATAATAGGGGTGGCAGTGATCTGGTCTAGTAAATTCAAAACCGACCAGATCACTGCCACCCCTATTATGTATAGGTGCAACAAAGCCCGCTGCAAGACATGCTCTTTTATCCAACACGGCCAAAAATCTTTCTACTCTTCCACCCAGCTGAATACAACCACTTCATTTTACATGTGAGTGAATATTGCTATTAATAAATGTTACATTGATATCTATCTCAGAGGCGCCCCTCTCCTAATTTATTTCCTCCTTAAACATCTTTTAGTTGTGCATTTTCTTTTAAAATCCATTTCCCAATTTTTTTTCCCTTCCTGTTGTGAAATAACTTGTGTCCTTTAGTGGTATAAGTGGTGAATGGAACTGCCAATTTTCTTTTTTGTGTATCTTATCCCAATTTTTTTGTGCATTTCTAGTGATATCATGTGTATTTGTACCCGTTTCTCGATATTGTGCCGGTATCCATATTACCTTCCCTAGTGACGTATTACTGATTATACCCTCCATTTTCATCCAACTGTTCTCTGTGCTTTCGTTGGCCCATTCCATTATCCGCGCAATTACTATCGCGTTATAATAATTTATAATGTCAGGTGCCCCCAGTCCCCCTTGGCCCTTCTCTTTTGTGAGTACCGTCCACTTGGTACGTGGTTTTTAACCGCGCCAAGTGAAAACCGAGAATAATGATTGTAATTTTTCTAAGAAAACCCGAGGTAGTGGGATCGGGAGCATCTTCATTTTATAGACTATTTTGGGAAGAATGATCATCTTAAGGATTCATATTCTCCCACTCCATGATAGTTGCCCCGGTGCGATTTTATTCAGTTCTAACCTAATTTCATTTAGTAGTGGGATATAGTTCTCTTTGTAAGTTGTCTCGGTGTTAACGGTTAGTTTAATTCCAAGATACGAAAGTGCTTTTTTCCCCCAGTTGAATGAGAAGGCTTTTTGATAAATATTCCTGTCTATTTTATGAATGTTCATGCTTAATGTTTCCGATTTAGTCCGATTTATTTTGAAGTTAGACACCTCACCAAACTCATTAAGGGCTTTTAGAATATTAGGTAGGGTTCTTTTAGGGTGAGTGAAAAAACGCTGAATGCTTCTAAATGCTATTAAACTGCTTTTTTTTAGCTTTTTTTAAAAAAACTCTTCTTCTTCATGTGTTTCAAAAACGATAATAAAATGCTACCAGCGTTAGAGCGTTTTTACAGCTGAAGAACTCCTCTTCAAATCCACTAGTTCTGGGGGGTTTTTCCAGCCAGAAAATGCCCCTGCCAAAAAACACTGATAACAGCCTATGTGTGCATGGACACACAGGATAACAGGCATGCTCCAGATGACGTCAGAGTGACGTAACGCGTAGGGCAGAGCTTCACCACATCTTTGCATCACTTCTGGTCAGGGCTGTAGACAGGATTTTTTTTACAGCGCCTGTGTCTGCATTATATGTCCTACGGTTTTTTGTTTAATGTGAGTATATTTCCACATCTTTTTATTGGAATAAAACTTTTTAAACGTTATCACACTATGGGCATCCTTCTCTTCCCTATATAATTGCATTGGAGAGAAACTAACACCACAGTCTGACCATCTTCCAGAGTGCTACACAGTGGCAAATACTGTGGCCGTGCAACACCCCAGTTGGGGTAAGAAAGCTCTGGTGAGTGCATTTATAATAAGAGCACGGATCAGTCACTTGCACAGTTATCACCTGATTCTGAAGAAAAGGACCAGCAATTTTCTGTTTACAAGCACTGGACACTTTTTTAATAGCACAAGTCACTTTGTTTGTATTGCACAATTTATCATATTATTTTAAGTGAAACTTTTATTCAAAGCAATTTTCCTCATTTAATTTGTTTTATATATGTTTTATTTATTGACCTATTTTTTGGGTTAATGACACTTTGCACAGCAGATGGCAACACTCAACCCATGTGTATGATAAACGTTACCCATTTGTGTTATTGCACACACAGGAGACACTCTGAGATTTGAGGGCAAACACCCGGCCAAGGGTGTAACACAGTGAATTTATCCCTATACACTTTTACGCATACAGAATAACTTTGATACACAGGTTTTTTAGGTGGTTACTTTGGCACTAGTCACTTTATACACTAATCTGTAGCACTCCTTTGTTCTCTAATAGAACAGCGCCACACCTGCACCTTTTCTCTATTCAACACAGGATAACATGCTGGGGAATTTACTGGCTGCAGAAAAAAACACCTGAAGCCAAAAACAGCAGCTGTAAAAATGTCCAGTGTGCATGAGGCCAATACAAAAGTGTACCTAGAGTGCTGGGTTAGAGGATTTTCTCCAACAGGAACACCAACAGCAATAAAATGCTCTTTCAACTTAAAACATAAAAATGTTGGTTAGCATTTTAACTGATGTTTTACAGCAATTTTTCTGTTTCTTTTTAATAATTAAGATTATTTTTTATTTCATTTATTTTGTTTGTTTAGTGCCACATTAAAGTACTGTATATATGCACAAATTATTTATTTAATTTGTAAATAACTTTGCCATACTTTGGTAATTTTAGTGTTATTATACATGAAATTAATTATAATAGAATATATATAAAATATGCTAATAAAATGTTTTATGTACATTAACCACTTAAGTCCCAGACCATTAGGCTGGCCAAAGACCAGAGCACTTTTTGCGATTCGGCACTGAGTCGCTTTAACTGACAATTGCACGGTCGTGCGACGTGGCTCCCAAACAAAATTGACGTCCTTTTTTCCCACAAATAGAGATTTCTTTTGATGGTATTTGATCACCTCTGCGGTTTTTATTTTTTGCGCTATAAACAAAAATAGAGCGACAATTTTGAAAAAAAAGCAATATTTTTTACTTTTTGCTATTATAAATATCCCCCAAAAATATATTAAAAAAAAGATTTTTCCTTAGTTTAGGCCGATACGTATTCTTCTACATATTTGTGGTAAAAAAAATCGCAATAAGCATTTATTGATTGGTTTGCGCAAAAGTTATAGCATCTACAAAATAGGGGATAGTTTTATGGCATTTTTATTAATATTTTTTTTTTACTAGTAATGGCGGCAATCAGCGATTTATTTATCGTGACTGCGACAATATGGCGGTCACATCGGACACTTTTGACGCCATTTTGGGACCATTGTCATTGATACAGCGATCAGTGCTATAAAAATGCACTGATTACTGTAAAAATGACACTGGCAGCGAAGGGGTTAACCAGTAGGGGGGCACTGACGGGGTTAAGTGTGTCCTAGGGATGTGTTCTAACTGTGGGGGGATGGGCTACGTGTGACACGACAGTGATCACCGCACCCGATCAGAGGGAGCTGTGATCAGTGTCCTGTCACTAGGAAGAATGGGGAAATGCTTGTTGTTTACATCAGCATTTCCCCGTTCTTCCTCTCCGTGAAACGATCGCGGTTGGACTCACAGAGCTCGCGGCGGGCACGCGCGCGCACCGCTGGCGATGCGTGCGCGCAAACAATGCCGCATCTTAAAGGGGATGTACCTGTATGCCCAGCTGAGCCATTGTGTTGACATATATCGCCGTGCGCTGGTCGGCATGTGGTTAATGCATAGGATGCATTAAGGTGAAAAAACACGAGGGTTTACAACCCCTTTAACAACAAATTAAAAAATACAAAAATATGTATACATTTAAAAAAAAAAAGAGCAGACTCGATGGACCACTTATCTTTTTCTGACGTCACTTTTCTATGCTCTTGTATTTGTACCTGATGTATGATCCTTGTCATTGTATCCTGTATATGATCTTAACCGGTCTATGAGCCAGGTGTGGTTACTGGAGCCAAGAAAGTAAAAGGAGGTCTGCACGTCACAGCCAAACACACATGTAAATGTGAACCTCCAGTCCATGCACATTCCACTGTAAATCCGCTGATTCTGGGAATTTCCCCTAAGGTTAACATCAAAGAACACAATGCTGGAGGGATCTGTCTGAAGATAGAGGTTATTTTGCCTAGCAGATGACCTCCTCTTAAGCAATTCAAAGGAAGTTGTCATTCTATTAACAATCACTTGAAAGACGATAAAAAAGAACAGAATTGCAGGTAGGGACTGAAGACTGCTGAGCTCACAGGAAGATCTATTGATGACGGGGTGAAAATTCCATTATATTATATTTAAGGCTGACATTAGGAACTTAGTCATGTGCAAAACTAGCGTATGCACAAAGAAAACCTGTAGCAAGTTGGATTGAATGAGATGATTAACGTTTCATTGGAAGCAAAGCTGTATTTTACCATGATAATGAGCATAATATCAGCTTTTCACTCACTTCCCAAAGTTTTGTTCTGTTGCTGGGACATCTAAGATTGTTGGTTAAGTTGTGACTTGCTCAGCAAAAGTTCCCACTCACCCTGCCATCAGGGTTGCCAACTTTCAGTAAATTTACAAACAGTTTGTAAAATCCAAAATGGTTGCATCTGTCCATGAATGTCAGTTACGGACATACAGCCTACATGGACATTCAAGGACAGATGCAAAAAGTACGGATTTTACAAACTGTTCGTAAATTTACTGAAAGTTGGCAACCCTGCCTGCCATCGCGTGACAGTTAGGGATGAGCTTCGTGTTCGAGTCGAACATACGTTCGACTCGAACATCGGCTGTTCGATCGTTCGACGAAGATCGAACGATTTGGGCCGTTCGCGCCAAATTCGAGTGACGCGAACGGCCCACAATGCACTACGCCATCGCAGTGTCATCCAGGCGCTGTGATTGGCCAAGCATGCAATGTGACCCCGCATGCTTGGCCAATCACAGCGCCGGCAGCGAGGAGAGCAATGATTGGCCACAGGCAGGATGCCTGTGGCCAATTATTGCTGAGGGTGTTTAGTACACGCCCCACACTATAAAAGGCCGCCAGCACGGCGGCCTAGTGTAGTGTGTTCCGGAGCATAGGCAGGGACAGTGACATTTATTTTTTTCTTGCTTAACCTGGATTCCTTTAGTTTAGGGAAAGAGAAGGATAGGTAGGGAGAGTGTCAGTGTGTTTTACTGTGTGAATCCTTGTTTCTTGGGACAGGGAAGGACAGTGAGGGAATTCTCCTTGTGCTATAGTGTGCTTTAAAAAAACATTTTTTCTAGGGACAGAAAACTATAGGTAGGAAGAGTGTCAGTTTCTTTCACTGTGATAATCCTTGTTTCTAGGGACAAAGAAGGAAAGTGAGGGAAATTCTCCTTGTGCTATAGTGTGCTTTAAAAAAACATTTTTTCTAGGGACAGAAAACTATAGGTAGGGAGAGTGTCAGTGTGTTTTACTGTGCGAATCCTTGTTTCTAGGGACAGGGAAGGACAGTGAGGGAATTCTCCTTGTGCTATAGTGTGCTTTAAAAAAACATTTTTTCTAGGGACAGAAAACTATAGGTAGGGAGAGTGTCAGTGTGTTTTACTGTGCGAATCCTTGTTTCTAGGGACAGGGAAGGACAGTGAGGGAATTCTCCTTGTGCTATAGTGTGCTTTAAAAAAACATTTTTTCAAGGGACAGAAAACTATAGGTAGGAAGAGTGTCAGTTTCTTTCACTGTGATAATCCTTGTTTCTAGGGACAAAGAAGGAAAGTGAGGGAAATTCTCCTTGTGCTATAGTGTGCTTTAAAAAAACATTTTTTCTAGGGACAGAAAACTATAGGTAGGAAGAGTGTCAGTTTCTTTCACTGTGATAATCCTTGTTTCTAGGGACAGGGAAGGAAAGTGAGGGAAATTCTCCTTGTGCTATAGTGTGCTTTAAAAAAACATTTTTTCTAGGGACAGAAAACTATAGGTAGGGAGAGTGTCAGTGTGTTTTACTGTGCGAATCCTTGTTTCTAGGGACAGGGAAGGACAGTGAGGGAATTCTCCTTGTGCTATAGTGTGCTTTAAAAAAACATTTTTTCAAGGGACAGAAAACTATAGGTAGGAAGAGTGTCAGTTTCTTTCACTGTGATAATCCTTGTTTCTAGGGACAAAGAAGGAAAGTGAGGGAAATTCTCCTTGTGCTATAGTGTGCTTTAAAAAAACATTTTTTCTAGGGACAGAAAACTATAGGTAGGGAGAGTGTCAGTGTGTTTTACTGTGCGAATCCTTGTTTCTAGGGACAGGAAAGGACAGTGAGGGAATTCTCCTTGTGCTATAGTGTGCTTTAAAAAAACATTTTTTCTAGGGACAGAAAACTATAGGAAGGAAGAGTGTCAGTTTCTTTCACTGTGATAATCCTTGTTTCTAGGGACAAAGAAGGAAAGTGAGGGAAATTCTCCTTGTGCTATAGTGTGCTTTAAAAAAACATTTTTTCTAGGGACAGAAAACTATAGGTAGGAAGAGTGTCAGTTTATTTCACTGTGATAATCCTTGTTTCTAGGGACAGGGAAGGAAAGTGAGGGAAATTCTCCTTGTGCTATAGTGTGCTTTAAAAAAACATTTTTTCTAGGGACAGAAAACTATAGGTAGGGAGAGTGTCAGTGTGATTTACTGTGCGAATCCTTGTTTCTAGGGACAGGGAAGGACAGTGAGGGAATTCTCCTTGTGCTATAGTGTGCTTTAAAAAAACATTTTTTCAAGGGACAGAAAACTATAGGTAGGAAGAGTGTCAGTTTCTTTCACTGTGATAATCCTTGTTTCTAGGGACAAAGAAGGAAAGTGAGGGAAATTCTCCTTGTGCTATAGTGTGCTTTAAAAAAACATTTTTTTCTAGGGACAGAAAACTATAGGTAGGAAGAGTGTCAGTTTCTTTCACTGTGATAATCCTTGTTTCTAGGGACAGGGAAGGAAAGTGAGGGAAATTCTCCTTGTGCTATAGTGTGCTTTAAAAAAACATTTTTTCTAGGGACAGAAAACTATAGGTAGGGAGAGTGTCAGTGTGTTTTACTGTGCGAATCCTTGTTTCTAGGGACAGGGAAGGACAGTGAGGGAATTCTCCTTGTGCTATAGTGTGCTTTAAAAAAACATTTTTTCAAGGGACAGAAAACTATAGGTAGGAAGAGTGTCAGTTTCTTTCACTGTGATAATCCTTGTTTCTAGGGACAAAGAAGGAAAGTGAGGGAAATTCTCCTTGTGCTATAGTGTGCTTTAAAAAAACATTTTTTCTAGGGACAGAAAACTATAGGTAGGAAGAGTGTCAGTTTCTTTCACTGTGATAATCCTTGTTTCTAGGGACAGGGAAGGAAAGTGAGGGAAATTCTCCTTGTGCTATAGTGTGCTTTAAAAAAACATTTTTTCTAGGGACAGAAAACTATAGGTAGGGAGAGTGTCAGTGTGTTTTACTGTGCAAATCCTTGTTTCTAGGGACAGGGAAGGACAGTGAGGGAATTCTCCTTGTGCTATAGTGTGCTTTAAAAAAACATTTTTTCAAGGGACAGAAAACTATAGGTAGGAAGAGTGTCAGTTTCTTTCACTGTGATAATCCTTGTTTCTAGGGACAAAGAAGGAAAGTGAGGGAAATTCTCCTTGTGCTATAGTGTGCTTTAAAAAAACATTTTTTCTAGGGACAGAAAACTATAGGTAGGAAGAGTGTCAGTTTCTTTCACTGTGCGAATCCTTGTTTCTAGGGACAGGGAAGGAAAGTGAGGGAAATTCTCCTTGTGCTATAGTGTGCTTTAAAAAAACATTTTTTCTAGGGACAGAAAACTATAGGAAGGAAGAGTGTCAGTTTCTTTCACTGTGATAATCCTTGTTTCTAGGGACAAAGAAGGAAAGTGAGGGAAATTCTCCTTGTGCTATAGTGTGCTTTAAAAAAACATTTTTTCTAGGGACAGAAAACTATAGGTAGGAAGAGTGTCAGTTTCTTTCACTGTGATAATCCTTGTTCCTAGGGACAGGGAAGGAAAGTGAGGGAAATTCTCCTTGTGCTATAGTGTGCTTTAAAAAAACATTTTTTCTAGGGACAGAAAACTATAGGTAGGAAGAGTGTCAGTTTCTTTCACTGTGATAATCCTTGTTTCTAGGGACAAAGAAGGAAAGTGAGGGAAATTCTCCTTGTGCTATAGTGTGCTTTAAAAAAAAAAAAATTTCTAGGGACAGAAAACTATAGGTAGGGAGAGTGTCAGTGTGTTTTACTGTGCGAATCCTTGTTTCTAGGGACAGGGAAGGACAGTGAGGGAATTCTCCTTGTGCTATAGTGTGCTTTAAAAAAACATTTTTTCTAGGGACAGAAAACTATAGGAAGGAAGAGTGTCAGTTTCTTTCACTGTGATAATCCTTGTTTCTAGGGACAAAGAAGGAAAGTGAGGGAAATTCTCCTTGTGCTATAGTGTGCTTTAAAAAAACATTTTTTCTAGGGACAGAAAACTATAGGTAGGAAGAGTGTCAGTTTCTTTCACTGTGATAATCCTTGTTCCTAGGGACAGGGAAGGAAAGTGAGGGAAATTCTCCTTGTGCTATAGTGTGCTTTAAAAAAACATTTTTTCTAGGGACAGAAAACTATAGGTAGGAAGAGTGTCAGTTTCTTTCACTGTGATAATCCTTGTTTCTAGGGACAAAGAAGGAAAGTGAGGGAAATTCTCCTTGTGCTATAGTGTGCTTTAAAAAAAAAAAAATTTCTAGGGACAGAAAACTATAGGTAGGGAGAGTGTCAGTGTGTTTTACTGTGCGAATCCTTGTTTCTAGGGACAGGAAAGGACAGTGAGGGAATTCTCCTTGTGCTATAGTGTGCTTTAAAAAAACATTTTTTCTAGGGACAGAAAACTATAGGTAGGGAGAGTGTCAGTGTCTTTTACTGTGCGAATCCTTGTTTCTAGGGACAGGGAAGGACAGTGAGGGAAATTCTCCTTGTGCTATAGTGTGCTAAAGCATTCCTCATCAACCATCTTTGAAATCCTTGTTTTTTTGGACAGTCAGGGAAATTGTCGTTGTGCTATTCTGTGCAAAAGCAATCATCCTCAACCATATTTAGAAATCCTTAAGTAAAGGGACAGAGAAGGACACCTGAAGGTAGCCCTTATTGCTTTTTTCCCATCTCCCTGCAGGCCATCTATTAGAATGTCTGGAAGGCAAACAAGGAGAGGCAGACAGTCAGGAGGCAATAAAAGAGGGCAAGCAGGCTCTGTGTCTGGGGGCAACAGTGCTGGTCGTGGACGCGGTGCATTGTCATCAGCACATGGCCATGGGACACGCTTGTCCTTCTTTTCGGCAGCTGGACATGTTGAGCCACATCATGCCGAAGACTTGGTAGAGTGGATGACCAAGCCCTCCTCCTCCTCCTCATCCTCTCTCACCCAGGCTCAGGGTACTGGAAAAGCAGCTGCCAAAGCGTCCTCTTCCCTGGTATCAATGTCAGACTCATCATCAGTCACTCCTTCCCTAGACCCACCATGTCCTCCTCCTGAGGAGTCCCCCGAACTGTTTGAGCACAGTGTTGGGTACATGCTCCAGGAGGATGCCCAGCGTTTCGAAGGGTCTGATGATGAAACCCAGCTACAGGAAGGCAGTAGCGTGAGAGCAGACAGAGGGGATGCTCAAGAAGGACACCAATCTGGCAGTCATGTTCCAGCAGCTGCAGCATACTGCCAGATTGGCTCCAGTGATGAGGAGGGAGGGGATGATGAGGTCACTGACTCCACGTGGGTGCCTAATAGGAGAGAGGAGGAGGAGGAGGATGAGGAGGAGGCACATCTCCAACGAGGCAGGATGCCCTTTGGTGGCCAGCGTAAGGGCAGTACACCGACGGAATCACACCGCAGAGCTCCGCCTGTGCAGGGCGCTGCCTCTGCCCGTCATTCAAAAAGTTCTTTGGTGTGGGCCTTTTTTGAGGCTAGTGCATCAGATCACACAGCTGCTGTTTGCAACATATGTCTCAAGCGTATATCGCGTGGCCAAAACATCAGCCGCTTGGGTACCACATGCCTGACCAGACATATGTTGACCTGCCATGCAGCTCGTTGGCAAGCCTACCTCAAAGACCCACACCAAAGAACAAAGCGGACCTCTCCTTGCACCGCATCAGCTGGGATCTCCAACCCCACTATAACTTCAGTCCTCTCTGAAACATGCACTGAGAGGAATGAAGGTGTAGAATTAGGTGTGTCACAGCCAAGTACTTGTGGCCACTCTGCTAGCAGTACACCGACGTCCGATTCTAGCAGGCAAATTTCCCTGCCCCAGCTGCTGGACCGTCGAAAGAAGTTCACTCCCAGCCATCCACATGCCCAGCGGTTGAATGCTAGCTTGGCTAAATTGCTAGCGCTTCAACTGCTGCCTTTTCAGTTGGTAGACTCGGCCCCCTTCCGTGAGTTTGTGCAATGTGCGGTTTCTCAGTGGCAGGTTCCCAAACGCCACTTTTTCTCACGGAAGGCTATTCCGGCTCTCTACCGGCATGTGGAAGGCAATGTCTTGGCCTCGCTGGACAGGGCGGTCAGCGGTAAGGTGCATATTACCGCTGACTCATGGTCCAGCAGGCATGGACAGGGACGTTACCTTTCTTTCACGGCCCATTGGGTCACTCTTTTGGCAGCTGGGAAGGATGCAGGACAAGGTGCAGTAGTGTTGGAGGTTGTTCCACCGCCACGCCTCCAAAATGCTACTACTGGTTGTGACACACCTCTCTCCTCCACCCCCTCCTCTTCTTCTTCCTCCATGGCCTCTTCCTGTGGTTTGTCCTCGGAACCAGCGGTGCTCCGTAGGCGTTCAAGGGGCTACGCAAGTACGCAGGCAAAAAGATGCCATGCCGTGCTTGCGCTGGTGTGTTTGGGGGACAGAAGCCACACTGGGGCAGGGGTCCTGTCTGCTCTGCAGGGCCAGGCCGAGAGGTGGTTGACGCCACGCCAGCTTAAGCCAGGAATGGTGGTTTGCGACAATGGCACCAACCTCCTCTCCGCCCTCCGACAGGGACAACTGACCCATGTGCCCTGTGTGGCTCACGTCCTTAACCTGGTGGTGCAGCGGTTCTTGGGCAGGTACCCGGGCTTACAGGATGTCCTGAGGCAGGCCAGGAAAGTCTGTGTGCATTTCCGCAGATCTTATAATGCCAGTGCTCGCCTGGCTGAGCTGCAAAAGGAGTTGAACCTGCCCAAGAACCGCCTTATATGTGACATGCCCACCAGGTGGAACTCAACGTTGGCCATGCTGCAGCGGCTGCACACGCAGCAGAGGGCCATCAATGAGTACCTGTGCGACTACGGCACCAGGACAGGGTCAGGGGAGCTTGGTTTTTTTTCTCCACGCCAGTGGGGCATGATCAGGGATGCATGCACTGTCCTGGCACCATTTGAGGAGGCCACGAGGATGGTGAGCAGTGACAGTGCATGCATCAGTGACACTGTACCTCTTGTCCACCTGTTGGAGCACACGCTGCGTGGAATAATGGACAGGGCACTTGAGGCAGAACAGAGGCAGGAAGAGGAGGACTTCCTTGCCTCTCAAGGCCCCCTTTACCCAGACAGTGTTCCTTCTGTCCCACCCATCGCACAGGAAGAGGAGGAGGAGGAGGAGGATTGTGTCAGCATGGAGGTGGAGGCTGGCACTCAGCATCATCAGCAGCAGTCTTTTAGGGATGATTTACAGTCCCAAGAAACCAGTGGACTTGTACGTGGCTGGGAGGAGGTGGCTGCGGATCATGTCGTCCTTAGTGACCCAGAGGACTCCGGAGCGAATGCCTCAGCAAACCTACGCTGCATGGCCTCCCTGATCCTGCAAAGTCTGCGGAAGGATCCTCGTATTCTTCGGATCAAGGAGAGGGACCATTACTGGCTGGCCACTCTCCTTGATCCACGGTACAAGGGTAAGGTTGCGGACCTTATGTTACCGTCGCAGAGGGAGCAGAGGATGAGACAACTCCGGGAGGCCTTGCAGAAAGGTCTGTGCAACGCGTTCCCAGAGACTGGGAGGTTACAAACTCCTGGTCCTGGACAACGAGTTGCTGAGGCTTCGGCCAGTCAAAGAAGGAGCGGTGGGGAAGGTGGCCGTCTGACCGATGCGTTCAGACAATTCTTTAGTCCGCAGCCCCAAAGTATGATCGGTTCCAGCAACCATCGCCAGCGTCTGATAAACATGGTGCAGGAATATCTAGGGGCAAGGTCAGACTTGGACACCTTCCCCACCGAAAATCCTCTGGCTTACTGGGTCTTGAGGATGGATCACTGGCCAGAGCTTGCACAGTATGCAATTGAGCTACTGGCCTGTCCTGCATCCAGCGTTCTTTCGGAACGCACATTCAGTGCTGCTGGAGGATTTGTCACGGATCACAGGGTGCGCCTGTCCACCGACTCGGTTGATCGACTGACTTTCATCAAGATGAACCAGTCTTGGATCACCACCAGCTACCACACACCTGATGCTGATATAACAGACTAATTGATTTTAACATGTCACATCCCTTCAAGACTGATGCTGATGCTGAGTGCCTGTGCTGTTATGTTGACTGGCTATCCTCCTCCTCCGAGTCCTCAATGATACGATTGATGATGATAGCTTGGAAGATCATTTTTGTTTATGGGTGCCGCCACCAGTGGCTAAGGCCCAATTTTTCAGCCCCTGTTTTACAGGGGCGTGTAATTACAATTTTTTTAGCAATAATTTGCCATAGGGCTCATTGCTGTGCTCCAAGTACAGTATCTGTGAGGGGTTGGAGTGTTGTGGCACCAGTGCCTAAGGCCCAATTTTTCAGCCCCTGTTTAACAGGGGCGTGTCATTACAATTTTTGAAGCAATACTTTGCAACAGGGCTCATTGCTGTGCTCCAAGTACAGTATCTGTGAGGGGTTGTAGTGTTGTGCCACCAGTGCCTAAGGCCCAATTTTTCAGCCCCTGTTCAACAGGGGCATGCAATTACAATTCTTGATCTAATAATTCACAGCAGGGCCCATTGCTGCACCCACCAAGAGTAACTCTGAGGGCTTACAGTGTTGTGGCAACGCCACCACCACCACCACCACGAAAGGCCCAATTTTTCAGCCCCTGTTCAAAAGGGGCATGTAATTACAATTCTTGATCTAATAATTCACAGCAGGGCCCATTGCTGCACCCACCAAGAGTAACTCTGAGGGCTTACAGTGTTGTGGCAACACCACCACCACCACCACCACCACCACCACGAAAGGCCCAATTTTTCAGCCCCTGTTCAACAGGGGCATGCAATTACAATTCTTGATCTAATAATTCACAGCAGGGCCCATTGCTGCACCCACCAAGAGTAACTGTCAGGGCTTACAGTGTTGTGGCACCAGCACCACCATCAAAGGCCCAATTTTTACTACCACTGTTCAACAATTATATGTAATTAAAATTCCTGATATAATAGTTGACAGCAGGGCGTTCCAGCACCAACCAAGAGTAACTGTGAGTGCTTACAGTGTTGTGCCAACACCAACAACTAAGGGGCCTATTTCTGCAGAGTATATACGGCAGGTCCCTACTTTCAAACATCCAACTTACAAACGACTCCTACTTGCAAACGCAAGAAGACAACAGGAAGTGAGAGGAAATCTACCACTAGGAAGGAAAATTCTCTCCTGTAAGAATAAATATGGGAGAAAGGTGTCTCCTCTGTACTGATGCTTTATCAGCAATCCTTGTTTCAAGAAAAACACCACATTTCAAAAACAGTTGTCATTGGGACGGAAAGTGAGGTGAAATGTTCTGAACAGGGGCACAGACAGCAAAACAAATGTTACAGGGGTGATAACCCTTACCTATGTTTTCCAAAAAGTTTAAAAATAGATTTTTGGGCTGGAGCTACACTTCAACAATGTACCTGTTCAAAATTACAAACAGATTCTACATAAGAACAAACCTACAGTCCCTGTCTTGTATGCACCGCCTGTATACGGCTGTTCAGAGTATATAGGGCCTTTTTTATTTTATTACGGGGTTCCCCTTAATATCCATACAAGACCCAAAGGGGCTGGTAATGGGCTGGGGGGGGGGGGGGGGGTCATGGGGTAGCTATGCCATTTTTCTTAAAGATTTTCATCCATATTACCGGGACCAGACATTACATTAAAGCCGCAAGCAGTTTTAAATGGCTTTTTTTTCCTTTAGAAGTGTCATTTTGTGCAGGGACAGTTCTAAACACGGGAAACACGTGGCACTTCACAGGCATACTTTAGACACCCCCCAGGTACGATATTTAAAGGAATATTTGACTTTATTTTTTCACTTTATGCATCATTAAAATGACTGCTCCCGAAAAACGACCGTTTTTAAAACTTCTTTTTGCATTGATACATGTCCCCTGGTGCACAACCCGGGTTCCCAAACCCTTTTTAGGACAATAACATGCATAATAGTTGTTATAATTAGCACTTTAGAATTCGAACGTTCGCATCCATTGTATTTAATAGGGTTCTAATGTTCGTACGAACTTTCGGTCCGTTCGCGGGTTCTGGTGCGAACCGAACCCGGGGGTGTTCGGCTCATCACTAGTGACAGTGCTCAAACCTGGGCATGGGCCACTTAGGCTCCCAGGACTAGGCGCAATGTGTTAAAGGTTCTCCCATTCCCAAACGTACCAGGAATTTCTTGGAGGGAAGGGTGGGATGTGTATTCGATTATTGAAGGGGCAATGGAAATTAAAGCATACCCTGCTCTAAAATGGTCAGATCAGGGTCACCAAATTTGAACATAAAATCACTATGAGAGCAAAGATGTATCTGTAAAAAAAACATTAAATACACCCTGTCTTTAGCCCATGGCAGCTAGGTAAGGGTAGATTCGTCACACAACTTTCAGCGAGATCTTAGGAACAATGAGGATCCTAAGTTAAGGTGACCAGATTTTTTAAATGAAATCCGGGGACATTTATTTTACTAGTAATGGCGGCGATCAGCGACTCTCTGCCCGTCGCCACTGCCGCCCGCCTCACAGCCTGTCAAGTCTCACTCTCCAGGCCCCGGCTACTACTGGGTGGAGAGTGGAGGAAGATCACTCCGCCAGGGAAGGCAAGGAGATAGGCAGTCGGCTGGCCGGGACTTGAGCCAAGGCAGAAGAACATGAGAGCGGAGCTGAACGGGCATGCACCCAAAACTGAAAAAATATTCCCTCCGCTCCGACCAGCACATGATCATCAGAAAGGGGCACAGATAATGAAAAAAATACTGCACTGACTCTTTGAAATTGCCCCAGCCCCTGTTCAAATCCAACCCGGGGACAAAACCGGGGACAGATTTGGTCCGGGGACAGTGTCTTCAATCCGGGGACTGTCCCCGGAAACCGGGGATGTCTGGTCACCCTATCCTAAGTCTCACAAGAAGTCTTTCTTACACTGGAATGAAGTGTTGTCTCAGAAGGTTTGGGGTATTCATTGTTTCCAAAGGAATCTCATTGGAAGAATGATGACATCACACACTGCAACTATTAAAGTGATTCTAAAGTCTTTTTTTTTTTTTTAAATAACAGACATGTTATACTTACCTCCTCTATGCAGTTGGTTTTGCACATACCAGCCCAGATCCTCCACTTCTTGGGGTCTCGCTTTGCTGATCCTTGCCCCTCCCTCCTGTCGAGTGCCCCCAGAGCAAGCAGCTTGCTATTTGTTGCCAGTGGTTTAGACATTTTTTGTTGTGTGTTGTTATTTTGAGGGGACAGCAAATTTACACTGTTATACAAGCTGTACACTCACTACTTTACATTGTAGCAAAGTGTCATTTCTTTAGTGTTGTCACATGAAAAGATATAATAAAATATTTACAAAAATGTGAGGGGTGTACTCACTTTTGTGAGATACTGTAAGTGAAAATGTCCAAATTGGGCTCAATTAGCCATTTTCCCTCGCAGGTGTGACTCGTTAGTTTTTCAAGGCTGTCTTCCCAGAAGGAAGCCTCTTCTAAAGATGATGCACAAGAAAGCCCGCAAACAGTTTGCTGAAGACAAGCAGACTAAGGACATGGATTACTGGAACCATGTCCTGTCCTGTGGTCTGATGAGACCAAGATAAACTTATTTATAGGACCCCAAACTAAGGTGACAAGATTTTTAAAATCAAATCCGGGGACATTTTTTTTTATACTAGTAATGGTGGCAATCAGTGAGTCGCCACCGCCCGCCTCACAGCCTGTTAAAGGGGTTGTAAACCTTTGTGTTTTTTCACCTTAATGCTTCCTAAACCTATGACTTAGGCGCCGGGGGGCAGAGCCGATTCATACATTCGGCGGCTATGGTCGCCATATGAATAACTCGGGAGCGCGCCCACAAGGTAACTCCCCGGGAGTCTGTTACTCCTAGGGTGGTTATCTGATGTGGAGAGGAGTCGCGAGAGCCACCGAGGGACCCCAGAAGTCAGTGTTCGGGGCCACTCTGTGCAAAAGTGGAGGTAAGTATGATATGTTTGTTATTTAAAAAAAAAAATCCTTTACAATCACTTTAACTCCCCTTTCACACTGGGGCGCTTCTAAACTGCCAGTAAAATACTGGGCGCTTTTGAAGAGTTTTTCAGGTGCTTTTGAAGAGGTTTTCATTCATTCCAATGAAGAGGGGCGTTTTTTCACTGCCCTGCCAGCACACTGCCCCTACTGCACTACAGTATTCAAAGCGGTCAATAGTAACGGACGTGTGTGCCAGGAACTCTCCCCTCACTGCTTCGCAGAGCAATCCACACACGCAGTCAAGCGTAACGGATGTGTGTGACAGGAGCTCTGGCCATCCGGCCATCCAGGACTCATCCTTGGATTCCTGCGTTTCTCTCTCCCCCAGCAAACGTGAACCTGACGGCCGTGGCTCCCCCTGGACACCACTCTCCCCACTCTCACCTAGCTCAGGTCCCCCAGCTCACCATCGCGCCACCCACAGCCGCTGCCTGCCGCCTGCCGCCATCCGGGCACCCGCCTCTAGACGGCTAGACCTGCAGGACAGACCGCGGCTGTGGCCTAGCTCCAGCCATCCCATTATCCTCTCCCCAATTCTCTTTCCAGCGGGCCCGCATGCGCCGACCTGGTTAGTTACATAGTTACATAGTTACATAGTTAGTCAGGTTGAAAAAAGACACAAGTCCATCCAGTTCAACCGTAAAAAAATAAATAAAAAAAATAAAATAAACATATATCGTACAATCCCATATACCCAATTCTATACCCACAGTTGATCCAGAGGAAGGCAAAAAAAACAGAAGAGCATGATCCAATTTGCTACAGCAGGGGAAAAAATTCCTTCCTGATCCCCCGAGAGGCAATCGGATATTCCCTGGATCAACTTTACCTATAAATGTCAGTACCCAGTTATATTATGTACATTTAAGAAAGAATCCAGGCCCTTCTTAAAGCAATCTACTGAGCTGGCCAGAACCACCTCTGCAGGGAGTCTATTCCACATTTTCACAGCTCTTACTGTGAAAAAACCTTTCCGTATTTGGAGGTGAAATCTCTTTTCCTCTAGACGCAAAGAGTGCCCCCTTGTCCTTTGTGTTGACCGTAAAGTGAATAACTGAACACCAAGTTCACTATATGGACCCATTATATATTTGTACATGTTGATCATATCCCCCCTTAATCTCCTCTTCTCAAGAGAGAATAAATTCAGTTCCTCTAATCTCTCCTCATAGCTGAGCTCCTCCATGCCTCTTATCAGTTTGGTTGCCCTTCTCTGCACTTTCTCCAGTTCCCCAATATCCTTTTTGAGAACTGGGGCCCAAAACTGAACTGCATATTCCAGATGAGGTCTTACTAATGATTTGAACAGGGGCAAAATGATATCTCTCTCTCTGGAGACCATACCTCTCTTAATACAAGAAAGGACTTTGCTCGCTTTGGAAACCGCAGCTTGGCATTGCATGCCATTATTGAGCTTATGATCTACCAAAACCCCCAGATCCTTCTCCACTACGGATCCCCCCAGTTGTACTCCCCCTAGTATGTATGATGCATTCATATTATTAGCCCCCAAGTGCATAACTTTACATTTATCAACAATAAACCTCATCTGCCACATAGTCGCCCAATTAGACAGAGCATTGAGGTCGGCTTGTAAATTGGCGACATCCTGTAAGGACGTTATTCCACTGCATAGCTTGGTGTCATCTGCAAAGACAGAAATGTTACTTTTGATCTCAGACCCAATATCATTTATAAACATATTAAAAAGTAAGGGTCCCAGCACTGAACCTTGGGGTACACCACTGATAACCTTGCACCATTCAGAGTAAGAATCATTAACCACTACTCTCTGAATTCTGTCTTTTAGCCAGTTTTCTATCCATTTACAAACTGATATTTCCAATCCTGTAGACTTTACCTTACACATGAGCCGTGTGTGGGGAACTGTATCGAACGCTTTTGCAAAATCCAAGTATACCACGTCCACTGCCACCCCTCTGTCCAAGGTCTTACTTACCTCTTCATAAAAATAAATCAGGTTTGTTTGACAACTTCTGTCTTTCATGAATCCATGCTGTCTTTTGCTTAAATAGTTTTTTTCCAGCAAGAACTCATCTATGTGGTCTTTTATTAATCTCTCCAGTATTTTCCCAACTATAGAAGTTAAACTAACAGGTCTATAGTTACTTGGTAAAGACTTAATTCCCTTTTTAAATATAGGCACCACATTGGCCCTGCGCCAATCCAGTGGTACTATTCCTGTCATTAATGAGTCCCTAAAAATTAAATACAATGGCTTTGAAATTACAGAGCTCAATTCTTTTAGGATCCGTGGGTGTATGCCATCTGGTCCAGGTGCTTTATCCACCTTTATTCCATCTAAATATTTCTGGACCATATCACTTTTGAGCCATTGTGGATTTGGGGCTGTGTCACTACCACCCCCATTTTGGACATGAGCTCCCCCATGCTCCTTTGTATACACAGAACTGAAGAAAGTATTTAATAAATTAGCCTTCTCTTTGTCCCCAGTCACCCACTCTAGATTATTTTGTAAAGGGCCTACATGCTCAGACTTGACCTTTTTACTATTAATATATGTGAAGAATTTTTTGGGGTTTGTCCTACTATCTTTTGCAATCTGTCGTTCATTTTGAATTTTTGCATCTTTGATTTCCTTTTTACATATCCTGTTATATTCTTTGTAACATTTAAATGACACTAGTGTTCCCTCATTTTTATATTTTTTAAAAGCTCTTTTCTTATAGTTTATAGCTTTTTTAACTTTGGCAGTGAGCCACATAGGTTTTATTTTTAGCCTTTTAAACTTATTGCCCATGGGAATATACTTTGCAGTGAGTTCACAAACAGTCTTTTTGAAGAATTCCCATTTCTGTTCTGTGCCCATTGATGCCAATATTCCTTCCCAGTCTAAGTCCTGGAGAGCAGCGCTCATCCTTGGAAAATTTGCTCTCTTGAAATTAAGTGTTTTTATCTTTCCTGTATGTGATTTTTGCTTACAACTAACATCAAATGAAATCATGTTATGGTCACTGCTACCCAGGTGTTCCTTTATCTGAACATTAGTAATACGCTCTGCATGGTTTGAGATTACCAGGTCCAACAGAGCATCATTCCTAGTTGGGGCCTCAATAAACTGGACCATAAAATTGTCCTGCAATAGGTTTATAAATTTTTGCCCTTTAACTGTCCCAGCAGTTCCATTACTCCAGTCAATTTCTGGGTAGTTAAAATCCCCCATTATTATCACCATCCCAGCCCTTGCAGCCCTTTCCATCTGTGCAAGGAGCTGAGTCTCTAACTCCTCATTAACATTGGGTGGTCTATAACAAACTCCAATGATTAGCTTTGAACTACGCACATCTGTATGCAGTTCCACCCATAATGCTTCAGACTCATCACACTCTCCATCCACCAGGTCCTCTTTCACACTCGCTTTGAGATCACTTCTCACATAGAGACAGACCCCTCCACCCTTCCTTTTTAACCTGTCTTTCCGAAAGAGTGCATAGCCAGGAATATTAATAGCCCAGTCATGTGAGGAATGAAGCCAAGTTTCAGCAATACCGATTACATCATAGCTCTCCTCATGCACCAGAGCTTCCAACTCACCTATTTTGCTTGGCAGACTTCTGGCGTTGGTGAACAGACACTTTAATGCATTAATATTATTTGACCGGTCACATACTATCCTCTTGGGTGTTCCCAGATTGCAACTAGGACTTGCTACTATACTTACCTTGGGTTTATGTTCTTTGGTTACCCTACCACTAATGCCCCTAATACTACCCTTTAGAATATGTTCCCCGCTGACTCTCACTATCTCTGGACCCTCCCCCCTGTCACCTAGTTTAAAAACCCCTCTAACTTTTTGGCCATCCTTATTCCCAGCTGATCTGCACCCTCCTCATACATTGGGGCACCACAAACCAGTAGGAAGTTGATCCAGGGTTCACCCGATCGCCTCTCGGGGGATCAGGAAGTAATTTTTCCCTGCTGTAGTAATTGGCCTAGGCTCAGCTGTGGTTTTTCACCTTCCTCTGGATTTATGAGGGGGGGGGGGGCGGTTAGGTAATTTAAGCCCTATTCACCATCACCATCAACTTTCACATCATGTACAACTTTAAATATAAAAATACTACGAAAAGAACAACTGCTAAGGATCAATCGACAATCGACCATCAAAAACACGAAGGCATCACTTCAACTACAACACATTTCGTGCGCCCTGATCAACACCAGATCTGCAGTCAAGCACAGACAGGAAATCCACGACTTCATCACCCAAAACGACATAGATTGCCTCTTTATCATGGAAAGCTGGCTAACACCTGACTGTAACACCATCCTAACAGAATTGGTGCCTGAGAACTACTGCATTCTAACCGAGCATAGAATAGGACAAAGAGGAGGAGGCCTAGCAGTGATCTTCAAAGCTCACCTCTCTCTCATCAAACCGACTCTACAGAACTTATTGCCTTTCATGGAGACACTCACTCTGCATCTTCAAACAACACCTCAAGACACCATCCACATACTGCTATGCTACAGACCACCAGGACCAAAGACAAATCTCCTCACACCCTTCACCGAATTCATCTTGACACACACCTTGAAAACCAAAAACTTTCTGTTACTCTGGGACTTCAACCTCTGGGCTAACCCCATTTCCACCTCCTGCGAGTGACTGAGTGAGTGAGTGAGTGAATAACTTGTATAGCGCTACAAATGCGAACTAAATCGCCTCAAGGCGCTTTGCATCCAGTGACGTCCTGATCCATCAGAAGAGGTGGGTCTTACGTTTTTTCCTGAAGGCCCGATGGTGGGTAGAGCGTTCCAAAGCTGTGGTCCTGTTTGCTGATGATTTTGAAGAGTGGGCGGAGGATGTCTGGTCACCCTACCCCAAACACACCTCCAAGACAACCACTGCTTTGCTAAAAAACTGAGGTTAAAGGTGATGGACTGGTCAAGCATGTCTCCAGACCTAAACCCTATTGAGCATCTGTGGGGCATCCTTAACTGGAAGGTGGAGGAGTGCAAGGTCTCTAACATCTACCAGCTCTGTGATGTCATCATGGAGGAGTGGAAGAGGACTCCAGTGGCAACCTGTGAAGCTCTGGTGAACTCCATGCCCAAGAGGGTTAAGGCAGTGCTGGAAAATAATGGTGGCCACACAAAATATTGACACTTTGGGCCCAATTTGGACATTTTCACTTAGGGGTGTACTCACTTTTGTTGCCAGCGGTTTAGATATTAATGGCTGTATGTTGAGGGGAGAGAAAATGTACACTGTTATACAAGCTGTACACTCACTAATTTCCATTGTAGCAAAGTTTCATTTCTTCAGTGTTGTCATATGAAAAGATATAATAAAATATTTACAAAAATGTGGGGTGTACTCACTTTTGTGAGATACTGTGTATATACATATATATATACTATATTACCAATAGTTTTGGGACACCTGCCTGTACAAGCAGGCAGGTGTCCCAAAACTAATGACATCCCAGTTTTAGTTTGTAGGGTTCAATATTGAGTTGGCCCACCCTTTGTAGCTATAACAGCTTCAACTCTTCTGGGAAGGCTGTCCACAAGGTTTAGGAGTATGCCTATGGGAATGTTTGACCATTCTTCCAGAAGCACATTTGTGAGGTCAGGCACTGATGTTGGACGAGAGGGCCTGGCTGTCAGTCTCCGCTCTAATTCATCCCAAGGTGTGCTATCGGGTTGAGGCCAGTCAAGTACCTCCGCCCCAAACTCGCTCCTCCATGTCTTTATGGACCTAGCTTTGTGCACTGGTCCAAATCATTTGGTGGAGAGGGATTATGGTGTGGGGTTGTTTTTTAGGGGTTGGGCTTGACCCACTAGTTCCAGTGAACGGAACTCCTAAGGCATCAGCATTCCAAGACAATTTGGACAATTTCATGCTCGCAACTTTGTGGGAACAGTTTGGGGATGGCCCCTTCCTGTTTCAACAGGACTGCACACCAGTGCACAAAGCAAGGTCCATAAAGACATGGATGAACTGCAAAGGGTGGGCCAACTCAATATTGAACCCTACGGACTAAGACTGGGATGCTATTAAAGTTCATGTGCGTGTAAAGGCAGGTTTATCAATACTTTTGGCAATATAGTGTATATATAGTGCTGAAATAAGTGTAAAGTCCCTTAAAGTGGTTGTAAACCCTTACAGACCACTTTTACCTACAGGTAAGCCTAGATTAAGGCTTACCTGTAGGTACAAGAAATATCTCCTAAACCTACACAGTTTAGGAGATATTTGCAGAAAAGACTGCACCGACTGCACCGATGTCTACGGCGTGCCGCGAGTGAAGGCGATCGCGCCCTCACTAGCGGCTCCAGCGCGCACGTGGTGACGTCATCGCGGCTACGGCCAGTCACAGCGCCGGAGCCGCGATACACGGAAGAGATGGCATGAGAGATCGCGGCGACGGAGGAGGCAAACAAGGGCCGCTGCGGGGGCTTAGATCTCAGGTAAGTACCTCATAATGAGCTAGTATGCTATGCATCAGTCGCGGCTGGTGCTCAAAATTTTTGGGGAGGTGCAAACAAACTGAAAAAAAAAAATCATCAATTGCCGCCACTGTGCCCATTAAACGCAGCCACTGTGCCCAAACGCCACCAGTTTGCCCCCTCAAATACAGCCAGTTTGTTTCCATATACAGCCAGTGTGCCCCCATATATATACAGCCAGTGTGCCCCCATATACAGCCAGTGTGCCCCTATATATATATATATATATATATATATATATATATATATATATTGTGACAGCAGGAAGGTAAAGTCACCTGGTTGCATCCAGGGGGGTAGGTATATTTCTCCCAGATTCAGGCTTTATGCCGACTTATACAACTAGGGAGAGAGTTGATGAAGCCCAGCTGAGGCTAGTGGGCTCATGGATGATTCATACCTCTAGGGAGAGTGCTGGGCGTCGTGCAGGCAGGGAGTTGATGAGACCAGCTGAAGCTTGTCAGCTCGTTTAAGGCCTCAATAAAAACTCCCAGCTTCATTAGGTGTTTGCTCATGCCTGGAACCAGACCTGTGTGGACTGTCTAGGGAGAGTGAACCCCTGTGCGGTGAGACAAAGCCTGTGTGGCTATTTGTTTGGACATTTACTAAACCAGGGACTTAGGGACTAGGACAGCACCAGGCTGATCCCAGTTGTTAGTTAGGGAAACCTGCATGTTTAGTCAGAGGTCAAGCTGACCAGGATTTATTTTGTTTATGTTTCTTTTTGCTTTGCTGTGTTTTTGTCACTGTAAATAGAGAAATAAACCGCACCTTTTGATCTTGAAAACCACAACCTCCGTCTGCTGGGCCTGTTTTTGTGTGGGGAGCCCATCCAGGGGGTCACACACACCCGCTACCGAGTTAACCCCCTCACAGTTGGTGGAGAACCAGTGGCAGTTTTTTTTTAAGCCAGCATGGAGGAGATACTGAAACAGCTGGCTCTAGCAAATGCCAATCAACAGCAGACAAATGCAGGTTTGCAAAAGAGCTTTGCAGCCCAGCAACAAGCCCAGCAGCAATCTGAGGCCCGCTTCATAGACCTGTTGCAGAAGCAAGAGCAGAGACTACAACAACAGATGGAAGCAGTAATGCAGCAACGTCCGCAGACCAGTGAGGAAAGCCGTCCCACTAATACCGCGTCCTTTGGGGTGAGTCGTTTATTGACAAAAATGACTGGAGAGGATGATCCAGAGGTATTTTTGACCACATTTGAAAGGACTGCTGAAAGAGAAAAGTGGCCTGAGGAGCAGTGGGCTGGACTGGTGGCTCCTCTGTTAACTGGTGAATCGCAGAAAGCTTACTATGACCTAGAGCCTGACCAAGCAAAAGACTATGTGATGCTAAAAGCTGAAATATTGGCAAGGCTGGGTGTCACCCTGGCTGTCCGGGCTCAGCGTGTGCATAACTGGACTTTCCAGCTTGGAAAACCCCCCAGGTCTCAAATGTATGATCTCATTCACCTGAGCAGGAAGTGGCTACAGCCAGAGACTTTGTCCGCACCGGAGATTGTGGAACGTGTTGTGATGGATCGTTTCTTGAGAGCTCTTCCTACCGCCATTCAAAAGTGGGTAAGCCATGGAGACCCAGAAACGTCCGGTAAACTTGTGGATCGTGTAGAGAGATACTTGGCTGCAGAGAACCTGACGGCCTCTTCCAGAGACTCTCGGACTTTCCACCCTAAGACCAGACCATCCCCAGGGGCGGATAAGATGATTCCAAGGGGTGAGGGTGGAGAGAGTGAGAGGGTGGGAGCTCTGCCCAGGGTTTGGCGAGAACAGCCTGGGAAGTCGGGGGCTCAAGAGGCAGCCAAAAGGATTGTTTGCTACCGCTGCCGGCAAACGGGACATATTGCAGCAAATTGCCCGGTTGTGGAGGAACCCATGCAATGTGACTTTCTGACGGACAGACGTCAGTCGCTGTGTGCGACAGTCGCATGCACTGCCATTCGGGGAACTGAGAAACACTTATGCAAAATGTGTATTAATGGTAGAAATGTTGTGGTATTACTGGATTCAGGTAGCCTTGTGACCCTGATAAAGGCTGAATTAGTTAAAACAGAGGTCTCTGGGAATAGCAAGGTAGCTGTTATTTGTGTGCATGGGGACACCCGAGAGTATCCAGTGACTACAGTGTGTTTCAAGACCCCCAAAGGTACCCTCTCTCATCCAGTGGGGTTAGTATCTCAATTACCGCATGATGCCATTGTGGGAAGGGATTTTCCGAAGTTCTGGGAACTGTGGGATGATCCTGAGCCCCCCACTGGTGCCCCTATGTACCAGGAAGGTGATAGCCAGAACTCCTCTGAGAGTGGTGAGGACTCTCCAGAATTTCCCTTGTCAGTATTGGCAGGCGAGACTCAAGAAACTGGAGAGGAGCCCACCTCCTCAGACGAAAACCTACCGTCTGTGGAGTTTTCTGATCTTGAGGTTCACAGGGAAAATTTTGCCACAGAACAGTTAAAAGACCCCGCCCTAATAAAGGCACGGGAAAACGTAGTGGAAATAAATGGCGAGTTAGTGAACCCAGATAATACCTGCACTTACCCATACTTCAGCGTAGAGAAGGACCTACTGTATCGGGTGGCAAAAAGGACAGAAGAAACCGTTGAGCAGCTTGTGGTGCCCAAACCTTACAGGAAGTTGGTGTTGGAGTTGGCCCATGGGCACATTCTTGGAGGTCATCTGGGGACAGAGAAAACCCGAGAGAGGGTATTACAGAGATTCTATTGGCCTGGGGTGATGAAGGACATAGAAAATTATTGTTCCTCCTGCCCTGTGTGTCAGAGGTCGGCCCCGATGCCACATTTCTGTAGCCCGCTGGTCCCTCTACCCATCATTGAGGTCCCGTTTGAGAAGATCGCAATGGATTTGGTAGGTCCTATAATCAAGTCCGCTAGGGGGCACCAGTACATATTAGTTATAATGGACTATGCCACCCGTTATCCAGAAGCGATCCCTCTCCGAAATACCTCGGCCAAAACCATAGCCAAAGAGCTATCTCTTGTTTTTAGCCGGGTGGGTATTTGTAAAGAACTGCTTACGGACCAAGGTACACCCTTTATGTCCCGGGTTATGAAAGAGCTGTGTAAATTGTTCAAAGTGACGCAATTGCGTACGTCTGTGTATCACCCCCAAACCGATGGGCTGGTTGAAAGATTCAACAAAACCCTAAAACAAATGTTGAAGAAAGTGGTGGATAGAGATGGAAAGGATTGGGACTGTCTACTTCCTTATTTGATGTTTGCTATTAGGGAGGTGCCCCAATCCTCTACGGGATTCTCCCCCTTTGAGTTACTGTATGGGAGACACCCAAGAGGGCTGTTGGATATTGCCAAGGAAACTTGGGAAAGTGAGAGTTCTCCCCACAGGAGTGTGATTGAGCATGTCGCCCTGATGCAAGATCGAATTGCACAGGTAATGCCCATCGTGAAGGAACATTTGGCCCAAGCGCAGTTGGCACAGCAGAGAGTGTACAACCGTGGAGCCAAGACCCGTACCTTTTCCCCGGGGGATAGGATATTGGTATTTGTCCCTACGGTTGAAAGTAAATTCCTTGCCAAATGGCAAGGCCCCTACGAGATAATGGAAAAAGTGAGCGAAGTGAATTACAAGGTCAGACAACCAGGAAGGCGAAAGCCCGAACAGATCTATCACGTTAATCTGTTGAAAGCCTGGAGGGATAGAGAGTCCCTAGTCGCAGAAACTTGGTCACCAGCTCAAACTGGTTGCGTGATTCCGGAGGTTGGAATAGCAGCCACCTTGTCACAACCCCAACAACAGGAGGTTAAGGAGTTTGTGCTTCGCAACAAGGAGGTGTTCTCTGAGCTGCCGGGACAAACATCTGGGGTAGAGCATGATATTATTACCCCGCCCGGTGAAAGGGTGAAGTTAAAACCCTATCGGATCCCAGAGGCCCGACGGGAGGCAATACGGGAGGAAGTACAGAAAATGCTGAACTTAGGGGTGATAGAGGAGTCCCAAAGTGATTGGTCTAGTCCCATTGTGTTGGTGCCTAAACCGGATGGGAGCTGGCGATTTTGTAACGATTTTCGTCAGTTGAACAAAGTTACAAAATTTGACACCTACCCCATGCCACGTATAGATGAGTTGATCGACCGGCTGAGAACAGCCCGATACATGACGACTCCTGACCTCACAAAAGGGTATTGGCAAATTCCCCTGGCCAAGTCGGCCAAAGAGAAAACCGCATTTGTAACCCCAGACGGGGCGTTCCAATATAAGAGAATGCCGTTCGGGTTACAGAATGCGCCGGCCACATTCCAGCGGAAAATGGACCAGATACTGAGGCCCCATCGGAAGTATGCTGCGGCTTACCTGGATGACGTAATTGTCCATAGCACAGATTGGGCCTCACATCTGCCAAAAGTGCAAGCAGTCCTAGACTCTATCCGGGAAGCGGGGTTTACGGCTAACCCCAAGAAGTGTACCATTGGGCAGGAGGAGGCCAAATATCTTGGGTACACCATTGGCAGGGGAGTAATAAAACCCCAACTCAACAAAGTCGAGGCCATCCAGAGTTGGCCACGTCCCAACAGCAAGAAGCAGGTACGAGCCTTTCTGGGAATCGCGGGTTATTATCGGCGCTTCATTCCCCACTTTGCTTCTAAGGCTGTGCCCCTAACCAACCTGACGAAAGGGAAAGGGTCAGTCATGATTAAATGGACCCCCGAGGCTGAGGCAGCGTTCCAATTCTTGAAACAAGCCTTATGTAGCCAGCCAGTGTTGTACTCACCCGACTTCTCTAAAGACTTTGTCGTACAAAGTGATGCGTCAGATGTGGGGTTAGGAGCAGTATTGTCCCAGGTCTGGAACGGGGAAGAGCACCCAGTCATTTACCTCAGCAGGAAGTTGAAGTCCCATGAGGTAAATTACGCCACGGTTGAAAAGGAGTGTTTAGCGGTGAAGTGGGCTCTAGATTCCCTTCGGTACTATCTGCTAGGTAGGCACTTTGACATGGTTACGGATCACGCTCCGTTAAAGTGGATGGCTCAAAACAAGGAGACAAATAGAAGAGTAAATAGGTGGTTCCTGGCCCTACAGGAATTCAACTTCACAGTAAAGCATCGCCCTGGCGTTCAAATGGGGAATGTGGATGCTTTGTCTCGAGTACATGAATGCCTGATTGCTGGTGTTCCAACCCCAAGGTTAAAACAAGAGGGGGGGTATGTGACAGCAGGAAGGTAAAGTCACCTGGTTGCATCCAGGGGGGTAGGTATATTTCTCCCAGATTCAGGCTTTATGCCGACTTATACAACTAGGGAGAGAGTTGATGAAGCCCAGCTGAGGCTAGTGGGCTCATGGATGATTCATACCTCTAGGGAGAGTGCTGGGCGTCGTGCAGGCAGGGAGTTGAGGAGACCAGCTGAAGCTTGTCAGCTCATTTAAGGCCTCTATAAAAACTCCCAGCTTCATTAGGTGTTTGCTCATGCCTGGAACCAGACCTGTGTGGACTGTCTAGGGAGAGTGAACCCCTGTGCGGTGAGACAAAGCCTGTGTGGCTATTTGTTTGGACATTTACTAAACCAGGGACTTAGGGACTAGGACAGCACCAGGCTGATCCCAGTTGTTAGTTAGGGAAACCTGCATGTTTAGTCAGAGGTCAAGCTGACCAGGATTTATTTTGTTTATGTTTCTTTTTGCTTTGCTGTGTTTTTGTCACTGTAAATAGAGAAATAAACCGCACCTTTTGATCTTGAAAACCACAACCTCCGTCTGCTGGGCCTGTTTTTGTGTGGGGAGCCCATCCAGGGGGTCACACACACCCGCTACCGAGTTAACCCCCTCACAATATATATATATAGACAGTGTGCCCCCATATATATAGCCAGTTTGTCCCCATATATATAGCCAGTTTGTCCCCATATACAGCCAGTTCCCCCCAAATGCAGCCAGTTTGTCCCCCATATACAGCCAGTTCCCCCCAAATGCAGCCAGTTTGTCCCCCATATACAGCCAGTTCCCCCCAAATGCAGCCAGCGTGTCCCCCATATACAGCCAGTTCCCCCCAAATGCAGCCAGTTTGTCCCCCATATACAGCCAGTTCCCCCCAAATGCAGCCAGTTTGTCCCCCATATACAGCCAGTTCCCCCCAAATGCAGCCAGTTTGTCCCCCATATACAGCCAGTTCCCCCCAAATGCAGCCAGTTTGTCCCCCATATACAGCCAGTTCCCCCCAAATGCAGCCAGCGTGTCCCCCATATACAGCCAGTTCCCCCCATATTCAGCCAGTTTGTCCCCCATATACAGCCAGTTCCCCCCATATGCAGCCAGTTTGTCCCCCATATACAGCCAGTTCCCCCCAAATGCAGCCAGCGTGTCCCCCATATACAGCCAGTTCCCCCCATATTCAGCCAGTTTGTTCCCCATATTCAGCCAGTTCCCCCCATATTCAGCCAGTTTATCCCCCATATTCAGCCAGTTTGTCCCCCAAATGCAGCCTGTCCCCCCCCAGCCCTGCACTTACCTTCCTCGGTCCGCGCCGTCCTTGATTTGTTCTCCCGCCCTCGATGTCGCTTCAGCCAATCAGGTTACCGGTAACCAGATCCGGTGAACCTGATTGGCTGAAACCTCCACACAGTCTTCTTCCAGGAACGCACCCCCCTTTTTGGAAGCCGAATACAGCGTGAGAGCTGTATTCGGAAAGCCGCTGGCTCTGATAGGCACTTCCAAGTTACACCCACCGCCGGCCACCGCTCTAATTCATATGGCCGGCGCTCACCAGGAGGCCGGCCATATGTATAGTGGGCAGCGCGGCAGCGTTGACAATACACAGATTCATGCAATGCATGAATCTGTGTATTATCTTTCAGTGGCGGTGCGGGAGCGAGAGGGGGCAGCGCTCCGGCGCCCTCTATGGACGCACCGCCACTGCTATGCATACTAGCTCATTATGCCTTTGTCTTCCAGGGTGTATTTTTTTTTTCTTCTGAGGGTTTACTTACTCTTTAAATCCCAATAACATTCACCAAAAATTATCTCCACCCAGTGACAATCTTCCAAGCAAATCTTCACAAAATTGTGACACGTCATCAGCAAGTGTCCCCTTCTTCCACCACATGCCAGCCTAAACACTTTCACCTTAAAGGAAGACCTCTGAAGCTATAGGAGGTCTAATTTGGTTAGTGTCTGGTAAAAGAGGAGGTCAGATTCCTTTGCAGCTATATCCAGTGGCAGGAAGTGGTATCACGTAGGGTTAACAACACATCTTTTCTCGGAGTGAGCCGTGCATGCAACAAAACAAACACCACAACAAATAGTGCTACAAGGCACACTTACAGGAAGATATATTGTTATAGAGTAAAACCTTGGATTGTAAGCATAATTTGTTCCAGAAACATGCTTGTAATCCAAAGCACTTGTATATCAAAGCGAATTTCCCCATAAGAAATAATGGAAACTCAAATCATTTGTTCCACAACCATTTATTCATAAGTCCTTCAGTTTTTAGTCCATATAAAAAGATAATAGCAATGTGATAGGTTGTGTAACCATAAAATGTCCATCCACAAATGGAAGCCTCCACAAGGGGATTAGAAGCAAAATCCAGCTACAGAGTATAAAAGAGAAGAGAGGCGCAAGATGTTGCTAAATGTCGTACCTTCATTAACTGTAACCATATTGCTACACTTAGAGGCACCTCTCTTCTCTTTTATACTCAGTTGTGACATGACGCTACTTGTATATCAAGACATCGCTCTTATATTAAGTCAAAATTAAAAAAAAAAAATTAGCTTGTCTTGCAAAACTCTCCCAAACCAAGTTACTCTAAAAACAAGGTTTTACTGTACATCATAAAGGCATAAACTACATCTATTCAACCCAAACGGTATATACTAATCCATTTGGTAGGGACTTAATTTGTGTGCTTATTTCATATTTATATATATATATATATATATATATATATATATATATATATATAAGGGCCAGTTCACACCAGACACAGTTCCGTTCAGTTCTGCACCGGAAACTGACTGCATGGTGTGAAATAGAGCAAACAAGAGCCAATGGAATACATGGAAAACACTGTGCATGCATTTTTAGTGCAGAAAAAATGCACACAAATCTTTACGGAACTGCATCTGGTGTGAACTGTCCCTTACAGTAGTTCGTTTCAAAGTGGTAGGTAAGTCTGCTACGTTTTTCTCTTTTTAGGAGCCCCCTGGTGGGTTATGCCATAAGTGCTAGAATGCACAACATATTAGCACATTATAGCAGAATTGCCTGTCAAATGGTGCCCTCCAGAACTGTGGTGTGATCGTTCCGGTGGGCCCCCGGTGTGTCCATCTTTGCCGAGTCTTCCTTCTGTGCCTTCAGTTGATTGATTGGCCTGGCCACCATAATGTCACTCCCATACATGCACACAGGATTCACATCGCCACGGCACAGATCTGGGGCTGTAAATGTTCACTGAGCCCTTCCACGCTGCGCTACTTGAGCGGTTCAAGCCTCGCTTTCAGAACGCTCTACTGCAGGGTAGTCTTCCCAGTCACGATTGCAGACTGACTGTGGTGAAAGCCGGAAGTGCGGAGGATGGTCTATGTGGGTAACTTTACCCAGGATGCCTGCATACTTAGATGTGCCTCTTTTAATCATCAACCATGTGAATTGCTAAATGTTGTAACTTCATTACATGTAACCATATTTCTACACTTAGAGCCTCTCTACTCTTTTATACTTTGTAGCTCCTGCTGGATTTTGCTTCTAATCCCCTTGTGGAGGCTTCCATTTGTGGAAGGACATTTTATGGTCACACAACCTATCACATTGCTATAATCTTTTTATATGGACTATAAACTGAAAGACATGAATAAATGGTTGTGGAACGAATCATCTGAGTTTCCATTCTTTCTTATTGGGAAATTCGCTTTGATATAAGAGTGCTTTGGATTACAAGCATGTTTCTGCAGTTTCCATTATTTCTTATGGGGAAATTTGCTTTGATATAAGAGTGCTTTGGATTACAATCATGTTTCCGGTACAAATTATGCTCGCAATCCAAGGTTTTACTGTATATTAGATAAACCTGCTTATTGCAAAAGAGGTTATATGCAGCACCTGTTATTTTACTTAACCCTGTCCCTTATGGTCTGGGATTCTATAGCTAGTTTCAGCTCAGGGCTCAATAACCAGCATAGGCTAGAGCCAGGTTAGGCATCCGGCAGCCACTTCTGGTAGTTAGAAGTATTGTTGCATGTCAGATTAGAAACTACTAGGGAGGGACTAAAGCACATCATAGATATGCTGATCCTGAGTTCCAGTACAACACCATGGTTTCTGCTGGAGAGAATCTACATTTCAGGCTGATGGGATAATTGTTGGAGGATCTCCCCATCATCGATCCTGTCCTTAAGTCTCTAACACCAAGACAGATGCTGCATTGTGATCATCCTCAGGGGCTCCTGCAATTGGCCCTGTCCTAGGTGGAGGCACTGACAACTTTATTATCAAACCCACTCTTCTACTTAGTGACGGTTCTGGTTCTCTTATTTACCTACAGGACCAGTGCAATATCCAGTTTAGGGAGGTCCATTTCTCATAACCCCCCTTTCACCTAAAAGAGGGCTACAAATAGTTTACTTTAAGCATAGCACACCGTTTTATCCAATCACTGTTGTCCCTTATTCATGTTTTATATAGTGAGTGTGCATTTTAGATTTGATATGATTAGATTAGATCCCTGAAGGGATTTTTTGCACCACAGCACTATACAATGAGTAGCATTATCATTTATAAGAAGAGGTACAGGTTACAAGTATTTGATATGAAAGATAAAAAAAGAAAATAATATTTCGATGAGTGAGGACATGCATAGCAAGATTTTGTGAAGAACTACTGCCAATAAAACTTGCAAAGTGTATCTGTGGCTATGAAATAAAAAGGAAAGATGGCTGTCTTGGCCATGGTCCCACCCTACTATGGGCCTCATAGCCCATGTCACGATATACCTATGCACCTAGCAGTTGCTCTTCTCTGTACTTTTATGCTCCATGTTTTCTTCCTTCTCTTTCTGTCTCTTTCTCTTCTTTTTTTTCCTTCCCCTTTTCCCTTCCTTCCGGTCCCCAGGGTGGGTGGACAGAGTAGGTCACAACTCTATGCCTCTGACCCAATGACCTTTCACTGGTTGTCCCTGACTGTTCAGGGGCAGGGCATGAATTCCCCCCAAAAAAGAGTTAAGGTTTTCAAATACCTTAAACAGCAGAACATTGACATAGCGTGTTTACAGAAAACGAATTTTTCCTCTTCTTCTTGTCCCAAATATTTTGCTGTAAATTATCCCCAAGTCTACTTAGCCAATGGTCCTACTAAGCAGAAAGGTGTTCTCAATCATTGCCATATGCAAATCGGTCCCATTTATTTGCAGTAAACAAATAGCTGATCCAGATGGTAGATACCTTCTGTTGCAAGGTTCTGTTCAGGCCAATGAGGTAACTATTATGACTTATTATGCTCCGAATGACAACCCGGGGCCGTTCCTGACCCACGTCTGTTCCCGGTTGAAGACCCACCAGAAAGGTATCCTCCTGTTGGTGGGTGATTCTAATGTGATGCTGAATCCTACTCTTGACAAGTACCCTCTGGAACATAAACCCCCCTCCTCGGCTGCTGCAAAGTTCTCACAGGCCCTGCAAAGTCATGACCTAGTTGACGTTTGGCGGGAGCTCCACCCCCTGGGTAGGGACTATACCTACTATTCCCATCCTCACCATTCCCATTCTAGGATCGATCATATGCTTGTACTAAGGAAACACCTTCCTGTAATTGACTCTGTCTCTATCTTGGCGGCCCCTGGTCAGATCATGATCCTGTTCTGACGGTATGCCACTCCCTTTTCACCAAACCGAAATACGCCTCTTGGGTGATGAATGACTCTCTTTTGTCCTTTGAGTCGATCCTCACTGACATCCTTGAAGCCTCCAACGACTACTTTAAAATCAATACAGGGACTGTCTCTTCCCCGGTTACGCTATGGGAAGCTTATAAAGCCACGTCATTTGTATAGCATCAAAGCGCAAGAAAGAGCGTATCCAGGCTCGCCGCACTTTGGAACAACGTTTGGAAGTTATGTCTGTGGCTTTCAAACAATCTCCCTCTCCGGCTAATCGCAGGCTCCTAGACAAGGACCGTACAGACTTAGATTTATGCTTGACTGATGAAGCAGAGCGCACTTTGCGTTGGGCTGTCAAAAATGGTATGCCAAGGCAAATAAACCTAATGCGATGTTAGCTAACAGAGTGCGTATTTTTCACCCCGAAATTTACCCCCATGAATTTGCGCACGCGTCATAATATACTCACGGGCAACCCACAGCGGATCTTGGACGAATTTCGTTATAGGCTCACTAAACTTTATTCTGTCCCTACTCACTCCTCAACCCAGGGCCTGGATGCCTTCTTGATGGATTTGCACTTGCCCTCCCTATCTGACACCCACGTCTCTCATGGACCGAGATATATAGGTTTCGGAAGTGCTTCAATGTATTCAAGAATTGAAGGTCGGTAAGAGACCAGGTCCGGATGGCTTCACGGCCCTATACTACCGGAAGCTAGCCAATGTTCTTCCCCCGCATCTGGTGGCTATGTATAACTCGGTAAAGGGGGGTCAATCATTCACACCGAACCTGCTGACCACCAACATCGTGATGATTCCCAAGCCAGACAAGGACCATTCTTCTTGGGCTAACTTTCGGCCAATCTCCCTAATTAATATTGATATGAAAATATTGACAAAAATCTTGGCCAATCGTCTGAATTCCTTTCTCCCACGCCTGATAAAGAAAGATCAGGTGGGCTTTGTCCCTCGTAGACAGGCAGGGGATGCCATTAGACGGCTTCTCCAAATTCAACATATGGTACAAACAGGTCCCTGGAAACAATGTTCTTGTCTCTAGACGTTAATAAGGCCTTTGACACTCTGTCTTTGCCTTATTTGACGTAGGTGCTTAGTCACTACGGTTTTGGCGCATCCTTCTTGAGCTGGGTCTCGACTATTTATGATTCCCCGCAGGCCAAAGTACGATATTATGGTTTTGAATTGTCCACTTTCCCCATTAGGAGGGGAACCGGTCAAAGCTGCCCACTCTCCCCACTTCTATTTATCTTGGCTCTGGAACCCTTGGCGGAAGCAATCCGATCTCATCCGGACATAGCTGGGGTAGAAGTAGCAGGAACATCGCACAAACTGTCATTGTTTGCAGATGATATTCTGTTGACTGTTACCAAGCCCAGAATCTCCCTTCCCAATCTCTTGTCCCTTTTAGATACTTTTGCTGCTTTTTCAGGTTTATCGGTCAACCCGGCTAAATCTAAGGCAATGTCTATCAATCTCCCATCCTCGGAATTGGAATCCCTGCAGTCTGCATTTTCCTTCCAATGGTTAAATTCATTACCTTATATGGGGATTAAGCTTACCCCAAAATACTCGGATTTATATCAAGCCAACTTCCCTTCCCTTTTTAAGAAGATGACGGCTATGCTCACTGCTTGGTCCACTCTTCCGCTTTCCTGGTTTGGAAGGGTGGCGATGGTGCGCATGGCATCTTCCGAAACTGCTTTATTATTTCCGTGTTTTGCCGGTTCAGGTACTTTCTCGCATTCTTCGAATACATCAACGCAAGATTATGCAGTTTGTTTGGTGCTTCACGAGACCCAGATTTAAGAGACAGGTTCTGTATGCCCGCAGAATCAATTGTGGCCTTTTGGTCCCTAATTTCCAGGCTTATTACACAGCAGCGGGGATTGCCCCGTTATCACATCTACATGAGAAACAGCAAATGCCACTGTGGGCCACCATTGATTTAATGGACTCTTACCCTATACCGCTAGCGTCCCTCCCGTGGCTCCCCAGGGCACATCGCCGACTACTATAGGCTACAGAAGACTGCTCAAAGGCCCACTGCAGAGTACTGACTGCATAGCATCACAATATACTGAGTCCTGAAGGTTTCCTTGATGCCGGTGTTGTTTCGATTTTCCTGTCATTATCCCAACAAGTCTGGAGAGTTGTATTCATCTTTGATCCTCTACAATTGCCACTAACGTTTGAATATGTTCACTCCCTGGTAAGCAGACTGTGAGCACAACTGGTGTGGTGTGTTTTTCTTTTCACACTGAAATCTTTGGTGGTGGTGTCTCAACATCGTTTTGCACATACCTTCATTATTGATTTTTAAGGACTGTCACGTTTATTAGTTCTACTGAAGCGCTGCATTTTTGGATTCACATACTATAGGCCCTTGTCTGGCCCATTCCCTTCGATTATGGGACGCGGTCAAATATTCTGCAGGCCTAATTTCCCCTCATCTCCCGCTACTCCGCCTTCTTCACTGCCCATTATTCCCACCAGGTTGTGACAACCCCTCGCAGTTCACATGGTGGACTGACCATGGCTTTGTGGACGTCCATTCTATGTTCACCCCAACCAGGATCATCTCATTTGAGGTCTTGCGTTCCTCTCACGACATTCCCCTCAGGGAACACTATGGTTATCTAGAGCTCCGACATTTCTTTCAACACCTTATAAGAGCTCAACCCACCCCCTACACTATGACCCCTTTCGAGAGTCTATGTAGATCGCGCCCCCAAACCTCGGGTCTCATATCTTTGATTTATGCTGCTATCACTGGCTCTAAGAAACCACCACTGAGACCTTACCACCTCCAGTGGGAGGCTGAGCTTGGAAAACAACTCGATCCGGAGGACTGGCAGATCATGACCATAGCACTGACCAAATGCTCCAAGAATGTTCTCTTTCTGGAAAACGGTTATAAAGTTGTCATGGATATGCAGTAGTGTTTGTCTGTCAGCTTACCTTCCTTCCCATGTGTTCATCTTAGAGGCCAGAACCCTTTCACCTGGCTTCCTTTATAATCTCCTCCCAGCCTGACTCCACCCCAGGCCCTATCACAGAACACTATATTAACCTGTGCACTGCAAGCCTGCTTTGCTGATCAACGTGTTTGTTAGGCATTGTGTGTTTGGGTTCCTGCCTGCCGTGTGCTTCGGCTGTCTCTCTATTACGTTATTGGCTTGTCCCCGACTAGCCCTGTCTGCTCGTGACCCTTGACCTTCGGCTCGTTCTTTCGTTATCCTTGTCTGCTTGTGGCCCCTGACTTTCAGCTTGTTATTCGGTTCTCTCATATCTTGTGCTGCTGCTTCCCCTCTTTTCCCCTTATCCTACGGGGCATGAGCTAGGAAACTCCAGGGGCCGCGACCTGGTCCCAGCCTGCAGCATAACATCCTCACCACTAGAGGCCCTGGAGAAGACCTGCTGGGTCTTAGACTCCGCGCCCTGGGGAATCTTGGCTCTAGCTTCCGTTAGGATCCCGGTTGTGCTCCTCTGGTCCCGCTTTCCACAACCACCCAGTTTCCTATCCGCAGCAGTCAGCCATAGGGTTCACTACCTTGCGGTGCACTCCTGTCCCCCTACGGTGTGCATCTGTCACCTGGCCACAGGTGACCTTGACAAAAGTGTTCTATAGGTGGTATTACACCCCGGCCAGATTGGCGAGATTTATTCCATCCTACTCCTCTCTGTGCTTTTGTGGATGTTCTCAGGAGGGTACAATGGCACACATCTGGTGGTCCTGCCCCAAGGTATGCAGATTGTGGGTTAGAGTTTACGCATTGCTTCGCAACCTCTTCAACACCAATTTAAAGAGGGACCCTTTTGAGGTCCTCTTGTGGAAACCAATCCCAGAGCTTCTCCGCCCTTAACGCCAATTGGCAGCGCATGTTTTTACTGCAACTAAATTAATCATTGCAAGGGCCTGGAAAACCCTGGTCCTCAGTTTTTTAGTGGTAAAAAACTGTGTGAATGATATCATGGTAAATGAGAAAGTTACAGCTATCCTGTCGGACACTCATGATAAATTCCCCTGGGTTTGGCAACCCCCACCCTTCGCAATTTGACCCAGCATTACTTTCCCTTTAATGAGCCTCTGTCCCCCCCCTCCCCGTTGACATCCCCCCTCCTCTCCTAACTCCCCCTTCCCTATTCCTTTCTTCCCTTTCTCGCTCATACTTTTCTTTAGCAGTAACTGCCCTCGCTATTCTTTTTATCTAGCTCTTTTTCCCTTCATTGCCTTTCTCTGTCTTCTCTATGCTGCTCTGGCCCACAGGCTCAGCCTGTTGGGCTTGGACACATGATGTGCTTCTGTTCGTTTTACAAATTGACGATTGTTCACATCCTTTAGGTGATCTTTTTAGTTTGTTTCTATTTTTGTATTGTACCATGTTCTACCACAGCCTCGCCTTACGCCTCACGTATAACTCGGCGAGACATTCGGTCTGTTGTCCAGATCACCGTGAGGTCATGTTATCGAATCTCACGAGGTATGGACATTCTTTTGCCAGTCGTCTCTATCCGCCCTGGGACTTTAAGGGCTGTCTCAAACTTCGGGATTGCAATTTTTATCCTTTTTGATGCCTACAGATTCATATTTGTTAGCTCATGATGTGCCCACCACTGTTTTTGTACTATTCTGTGCTTGTGAGTATTCAATAAAACCTTTTATGTACAAGAAATAAAAAGGAAACTGCCAATGGGTTCCTCCAGTTTTCTGCATATAAATTCTGAGCACCTGTTGAGTGACTTGATTCCTGAATAATGGGGCTCTCTGGTGTGCAAAGAGTGACTAGTGCCTGTTGTTACCAGCTGTGCGCTGAACAGAATTTTCAAAGATCATTTGGACTAGTAAGTGATTGCTCTGGTGATCTGGAAGCTTTGGTTAATTTTGTCACCTTCAATAAGTCATACAGTGGGGAGAACAAGTATTTGATGCACTGTCGATTTTGCAGGTTTTCCTACTTACAAAGCATGTAGAGGTCTGTAATTTTTATCACAGGTACTCTTCAACTGTGAGAGACAGAATCTAAAACAAAAATCCAGAAAATCACATTGTATGATTTTTAAATAATAATTAATTTGCATTTTATTGCATAACATAAATACTTGATCACCTACCAACCAGTAAGAATTCCGGCTCTCACAGACCTGTTATTTTTTCTTTAAGAAGCCCTCCTGTTCTCCACTCATTACTTGTATTAACTTCACCTGTTTGAACTTGTTACCTGTATAAAAGACACCTGTCCACACACTCAATCAAACAGACTCCAACCTCTCCACAATGGCCAAGACCAGAGAGCTGTGTAAAATTGTAGACCTGCACAAGGCTGGGATGGGCTACAGGACAATAGGCAAGCAGCTTGGTGAGAAAGCAACAACTGTTGGCGCAATTATTAGACAATGGAAGAAGTTTAAGATGACGGTCAATCTCCCTCGGTCTGGGGCTCCATGCAAGATCTCACCTCGTGGGGCATCAATGATCATAAGGAAGGTGAGGGATCAGCCCAGAACTACACGGCAGGACCTGGTTAATGACCTGAAGAGAGCTGGGACCACAGTCTCAAAGAAAACCATTAGTAACACACTACGTCGTCATGGATTAAAATCCTGCAGCGCACGCAAGGTCCCCCTGCTCAAGCCAGCACATTTCCAGGCCCTTCTAATGTTTGCCAATGACCATCTGGATGATTCAGAGGAGGAATGGGAGAAGGTCATGTGGTCTGATGAGACAAAAATAGAGCTTTTTGGTCTAAACTCTACTCACTGTGTTTGGAGGAAGAAGGATGAGTAAAACCCCAAGAACACCATCCCAACCGTGAAGCATGGAGATGGAAACATCATTCTTTGGGGATGCTTTTTTGCAATAGGGACAGGATGGATGGGGCCATGTATCGCGAGATCTTGGCCAGCAATCTACTTCCCTCAGTAAGAGCATTTAAGATGGGTCATGCTTGGGTCTTCCAGCATGACAACGACCCGAAACACACAGCCAGGGCAACTAAGGAGTGGCTCTATTAGAAGCATCTCAAGAGCCTGGAGTGGCCTAGTCAGTCTCCAGACCTGAACCCAATAGAAAATCTTTGGAGGGAGCTGAAAGTCTGTATTGCCCAGCGACAGCCCCGAAACCCCCAAATCCTTTGCTTTTCTGATCAAATACTTGTCATGCAATAAAATGCAAATGAATTACTTAAAAATCATACAATGTGATTTTCTGGATTTTTGTTTTAGATTCAGTGTCTCACAGTTGAAGAGTACCTATGATGAAAATTACAGACCTTTACATGCTTTGTAAGTAGGAAAACCTGCAAAATTTTGTGTATCAAATACTTGTTGTCCCCACTATAGTTGCATTGTCCAAAGAACCATAACATGTCTGCCACATTAGCCGATATTAGAACGTGATGATCCCAATCCAATTTTGTGATGATGATCTTGGGCAAGCATGAGAAGTACCTGTTGTCTCTTTCATCCTGCAGTATTTTAAGTATTTTCAGAGGCTGCCTATCTAACCAGTTTGATAAGGAGCGTCTGTAGAAGTGGCCAGTTCTTACAAACGTGTTTTGAATCTGGAAGTGTTGATGACAGTCGGTAGATCTACCCAATACTGGTGCAATATCTGTCTGTCTACAGCTGTACTTGCTAACTAGGGCTTTCCATAGACATTCTCTCAAGTACTGTTGGTGGAGCGATATTCGTACATTATTAGACAAGTCACTGGGCTCCATGTGCCTGCAGTATTTACATTTTTCCCCACTCTTTTAAAGAAGAGTGAGGGATCTGCCCTGTTTGGAAGGATAATTTTTAACAATGGGGAAATTTTCATTGTGCCTCCGAGTGCGCTCATTATGAACCTCCTAAGGGGGTAAAAAGTGTATCTGATTTGAGCATTTATACACAACTAATGACTCATTAGCCAACCCCTGTACAGGACTACAGTAATTAATTGCTGAGAGATCACATGACCCTTTTTCATGAAGCCGCAAAATCCCATTGTCCATTCCTGGTAGCAGATGAAAGATCTAATGACCTATTCCAGTTGACAGGTAATAAGGGATCACATGATCCACTACAAGTAACAGCTAATGACAGACTAGTTCAAAATGGCTAATTAAACTGCTTTAGTATTTTGCCTCTTCCAGTCTCCTGTATAATGCATAGTGAATTCAGAATGGCATGTAAAAAAGGTACACAACACAACAAGAAAAGGACTTGACCTCAACCTTTTGTCCTATCACTACATGACAAAAAATGTAAATTAGAACGAATATACAGTAAAACCTTGGTTTGAGAGTAACTTGGTTTGAGAGCGTTTTGCAAGACAATCAAAATTAAAAATGTTTGACTTGATATACAAGCGATGTCTTGATATACAAGTAGCATCATGTCACTACTGAGTATAAAACAGAACAGAGGCGCCTCTAAACGTAGCAATTTGGTTATATTTAATGAAGGTACAACATTTAGCAAGTCACATGGTTTATGATTAAACCCGGCACATCTATTTATGCAGGGATCCGGGGTAAAGCTGTCCACATAGACCATCCTCCGCACTGCCATCGACGCCATCCCTTCCACGCTGCGCTCCACGAGCGCTTCAAGCATCACTTTCAGATCACTCTACTGCAGGGTAGTCTTCCCGGTCACGATTGCAGACTGACAACGGTGAGAGCTGGTGGTGCGGGGGATGGTCTATGTGGACAGCTTTACCCCAGGTGCTTGCATACTTAGATGTGCCTCTTTTAATCATCAACCATGTATGTTGCTAAATGTTGTACCTTCATTAAATGTAACCATATTTCTACACTTAGAGGCGCCTCTCTTCTCTTTTATACTCTGTAGCTCCTGCTGGATTTTGCTTCTAATCCCCTTGTGAAGACTTCCATTTGTGGATGGACATTTTATGGTTACACAACCTATCACATTGCTATAATCTTTTTATATGGACTATAAACATAAGGAATTGTGAATAAATGATTTTGGAACAAATCATCTGAGTTTCCATTATTTCTTATGGGGAAATTAGCTTTGATATACAAGTGCTTTGGATTACAAGCATGTTTCCGGAACTAATTATGCTCGCAATCCAAGGTTTTACTGTCCTGTATATGTTTAGTCTTACAGCAGCCAGCAGGATAAAAAAAATATTCAAATGTTTCCTTCTTACATAATTCTTTCCTATATTTTGTTACTATTACCAGCACCGGATTAGCAAACCGGCAATACTGGTGACTAGTTCTTTGACGTGTATGAGCCTGTTTTGGACACAGCTTCCTAAGTTCAGTTCCTCTTTAAATTACGAGTAGGTAGTAGATAGGCCAAGTGGAATATATTGGACTGTTCTCCATTTTTCTTGGAAGATTTATGTCATCACTGTAATTCATACACTAGCAAGCTCTTTGCTGCAATAGTCTATTTGCATATCTGTGAAATGAACGCGGCGAGGGTCGGATGATTCAAAAACACCATTTTGTTTTGAAAAGGAGCCTTTAATATTCAGTATTACATTATAAGAAATAATAACCTTAAAGCCACATTTTCTTTGCTATAAAGGCCATATTTTTTTACTACTGATGTCAAATGGGCCTGACTGGTGCTGTTCTGAGTCTCCACTGTCAGTCATAATCATCCAGCCTAGATGAAAACATGACATTTGTAACACTGGGCAGCTGAATCAGCATTGATTCACAAAATGACATTCCTTGCGTGCTAGCACTCAGTCGTTTGGCAGTAGAACTAGGTTATAGGGCCATCATGGGAAAAGAAAGGCGAGAAAGGGGGTGTCCCGTAATCCAGATAGGAAAAATCATAGTCACTGGTAAATCTGCGTCAGTGTACAGAAGGAACAAGAATTACGTTGTTTATAGAAAATATCACATAATATTACAGACTGTCCATAATTGTATTTATCATTTACAGTAAATAAATAACTATATTACCTCTATTGTGTAAGGGACCTGCTCTTAACATGTACCGTAATTGTTTAATCACAGAAGAGCACAAATCACATGTAATAAACTAGTGACGCCCCTCTTCCCTGGTATAGGCAATTTGGTTGCCCCAGAGGTAAACAATGGATTGAACATAAACTCAAGGAAAGATCTCCTCTTTGCTTCTACCACCTATAGGAACAGGTCTACTGGACGTAATACTCCAGCCCAGGCTGACATACATAACTCATCTGTCTTCAGAGCTCTATAGTTTGGAGATAAAATTACCAAATTAAGCATGCATAGCAGTTGGCTTCCACTCCATACTGTTCTTCTGCTTCAGGGGGCCTCCAATTAATAGACATCCTTTGGGGGGGCTCCTCTGCTGTGCATCTTCATACTGGGGCAAACAAAGCTAGGCTCTTCCCTCTTCTTCTCAACAATGTGGTTTCACCATTTCACTGTCCTTAGGGACTCTTCTCTCCTGTGTTGTCCATGTTTAGCATGTCTATTCTCCACCATCTGTCGTTGGGTCCACAGGCATGCACACAGGGTGTGCCAGATGTGCCCAGGCACACCCTAATCATCCTGTGCAGCACAGATTCCCCCTACTGTCCTCTCCCCTCCCACGCGCTTCCGACTTCCCTCCTCTCCTCTCCCGTCGGCTGTTGCTGCGGAGATGTTTTAGGATGAGTGGGGGAAGGGGCCGGTAAATATGTAATTTACCAGCCCCTTCCCTTTCTGAATGAACATTGTGAGTTATTGGTAATGTGTGTTTGAGCTTTGGGGTGCACACCCTAATGGAATAGGCTGCGCACACCTATGGTTGGGTCCACCCTCTGCAGTCTGTTGGAGCAATTGTGATGGTGTCTTTTTATATATTTTTTTGCACCCTTCCCCAGATCTGGGCCTCGATATGTTCCTGTCTCGGAGGTCTACAGACAATTCCTTGGACTTAATGGCTTGGTTTGTGCTCTGACATGCACTGTTAACTGTGGGAGCTTTTATATAGACAGGTGTGTGCCTTTCCAAATCATGTCCAAACAACTGAATTTACCACAGGGGGACTCCAATCAACTTGCAGAAAATCTCAGGGATGATTAGTGGAAAAAGAATGCTCCGCCGTTAAAAAAATATTAAAAGCCAGCAGCTACACATACTGCAGCTGCTGACTTTTAATATATGGACACTTACCTGTCCTGGAGTCCAGCGGCGTCTGCAGCAGAAGACGAACAATCGCTCGTCTATCTGCTGCCCCCACCGCCATCCTCGGTGAGGGAATCAGGAAGTGAAGCGTTCCGGCTTCACTGCCCGGTTCCCTACGGCGCATGCGCAAGTCGCGCAGCGCCGTCCTCACTGGTCACCATTGTGTTCTGGGAGCCGTGTATTTACCAGACGCACTACCCGCAGAATACCCGCAGAGAGGACTCCCGGAAGTGGGTGCAAATACCTGTCTTAGACAGGTATCTGCACCCACCCCCCTCCCCCCTGAAAGGTGCCAAATGTGACACCAGAGGGGGGGGAGGCTTCCGATGAGCGGAAGTTCCACTTTAGGGTGGAGCTCCGCTTTAGGCTTAATTTTGGGTGGCATGGCAAAGACTGTAAATACCTATGTACATGTGATTTTTTTTTTTTGTTATTTCTTTTTAATAAATTTGCAAAGATTTCAAACAAACTTTTTTTACATTGTCATTATGGGGTAATGTTTGTAGAATTTTGGGGAAAATAATGAATTTAATTCATTTTAGAATAAGGCTGTAACATAACAAAATGTGGAAAAAGTGAAGCACTGTGAATACTTTCCAGATGCACTGTAAAGTCAAACATGCTGTAGAATGAAGCAAGATAAGTTGCACACTCAGAATTGTTTATAAAAGTTTAGACTTTAGCTGACAGCATTTAAAGATGCAAGCTTTTGGGGCCCATTAGGTCACAATATGCATCCATGATAACGTAAATAAGCCAATTAGAGCCCATTCACACAGGGACGGCACGACTTGTCCCGCGACTGTGCTGCGCGATCTCAAGACGACTTCAAAGGTGACTTCAAAAATGACTTCTGTATTGAAGTCAATGGAAGTCGCCCTGAAGTTGTCTTGAAGTAGTACAGGAACCTTTTTCTAAGTCAGAGCGTCTTCAGTCGCTCCGGATTAGAACGGTTCCATTGTACAGAATGGGACGCAACTTGTCAGGTGGCTGAGACGCCTGACGAGTCTCCTCTGTGTGAATGGGGTTTAACGGTTATCACTCTCACACCTCTAAACTTTTCAAACATTGCAATGGCTCACACAATAAAATATTTGATTATTTCTCAGATAGTTGCGTACAGCGGCCTCTTGGTGGCAGCATTGCACACTCCCAATAGCCCAATATCTCTAACATTCCAGGGACAGGATATGGTCTTCAATCCATAATGCGCACAGACTAGTCATACAATGAGGGCAGTGATGTAATAGATAACATTACTACACTATGTAATGTATTACATTACTCGGGCAATTCCAGAAGCCATAGTATAAATATCTGTGTGTTGAAGAATGGAGCATTCACTAGCAGGCCAGGCTAAACCATTCACTTTCCCAGCTCATAAACTATGGCACAACTTAAAGATATACTTACAGGTATGTTATCTTCATAAAAAAAGGTCTAGACAACCTGCTTGTTCCATATTATTTTTTATTTTTTTGCCCAGTCCATTGGCTGGTTGTAGATAGGTGACAACAGAAGCACTATGGATTGCCCTGTGTGTCTATGTTTTGAAATATGTGGGTAGGAATTAGTGCAAGTTTGACTTTTTTTGCAACAGGTCTTCTTAAGAGCATTGGCAAAGATGAATGGGCCCACATAGGTATTTTCTCATTTACACAAAAAGTTAGATCATCCAATCAAGCATTTGCTTTACTTATCTGGCATAGACAGATGAAAGCTGACAGCTGATTGTTGTACTACTCTACACTTCTATATTGTTGTTTGGGTTTTACAAAAAAAAGGGTTTGAAACGCAAATGTTTGGCCGATAGCAGCCAATCAGATTCTAAAGAGATCATTTTTTTAAGTAGGTTAAAATTGGAGAAGTGGTTATTGGTAATTATTTTGGTCATTAGTATTAGCACTTTTTTATTATTATGTTTTTTTTTTTTAATGCAGTTTTATTCTCTTTTATTGTATAGCAAGTCAGTGGCAGGGAAGGGCAGAGTTAAGTTTTTGTGAAAGAGGAATGTGAGGTATGATAATGTCCTGAGGGTAAGATAAAAAAGTGAAAGGAAGGAAGAAAGAGGGAGGGGAAGCTGCATTGGTCAAGTCATCCAGAGAGTGCAGGCTGATTCAGTGTGAAGTTATCATACCATTCTCTAACAGTCTCTGTGTTATCGGCTTTCAGGATTGGCTGTGGCCCTGTCACTCATATCAATAATTATCGCAGCACCAGTACCAATGGAGGCGACTGAGGAACTCGGTGAGAAAATCCGGCTAGAAGCCATGGATATTATGAATCAAATGGTAAGTACATGTCACTGTTTTTTTTTTCCCTCTTTCAGAATTTTTTTTTAAAACAAAGGTTTATGTAATGGGAACTAATCGGATGCAATAAAACTGGAATTGTATACATATAAAATACAAATGCAAAAATATATGATATAGAACCATGTAAAACCCTTATGCCAGCATTATACTAATAGGCATGCTGCCCTAAATACATCGTCGGCTTTAGATACAAGAGCTTAATAATAATAATAATCAACAGCCTTGGAAAATACTCCTAATGGCATACGTTTATATATATATATATATATATATATATATATATATATATATAATTTTTTTGTGTTTTTTTTTTAAATATATTTATAACTTTTTGCATCAGAAATGTAAAATATAGTAACATAGGGCTAACAAGTCGTCAGAGACTTTTAAGTATGTGGTTGTTGTCAATATGTATAACAGTTACTCATAAACCAACAGAAGAAGCTGCAAACCCAATTCATATCGCAGTCTTATGCCCTGTACACACGATCGGATTTCCGATGGAATAAAATCCGATGGAATTTTCCGTCGGAATTACGATGAAGCTGACTTCCATCAGTCTTGCCTACACACCATCAGACAAAATTCCGACCGTCCAAAACACGGTGACGTAAAACACTCCGACGAGCCGAGAAAAATTAAGTTCAATGCTTCTGAGCATGCGTCGACTTGATTCTGAGCATGCGTGGGTTTTTTTCTCCGGTGGAGTTCCACACAGACGATCGGAATTTCCTATCGTTTTTTTTTTCCATCTGAAAAATTTAAAACATGTTCTATTTTTTTACACCGATGGAAAAAAGTCCGATGGGGCCCACACACGATCGTTTTTTCCGATGAAAAAAGTCCACCGATCGTGTGTACAGGGCATTAGGCTTACTGTTTGAAAATAAATCAGAGGGGTCCAACAGTTTGTTGCAGCTGTTTCACTGGCATCGTTATGCTCCATCTGATTCCCTTTCAACAGTAGGTCTAACCTTTATATAGCATCTGCTTCTCTGAGTCCATTTAAACATCTGCAAACAATACTGGGCAATACCCCCTGATGAAGAGGGAGGATGCCTCCAAAAAGCATTGGCTATTTTGTAGATTATTAAAAATGAATTTGGTCTGGCACTCCTTCTGTTGATTATGTTCTAGGTCAGGGGTAGGCAACCTCGGCCCGCCAGCTGTGGTGAAACTACAAGTCACATGAGACATTGCAAGACCCTGACAGTCAAAGGCATGACTCTTAGAGGCAGAGGCATGATGGGATTTGAGGTTTCACCACAGCTGGAGGGCTGAGGTGGCCTACCCCTGCTCTAGGTCATGGGTGCTCAACCTGTGGCCCTACATCTGTTGCGGAACTACAAGTCCTATCATGCCTCTGCCTTTGGGAGTCATGCTTTTAACTTTTTGTCCTCCTGGGACTTGTAGTTCCGCAACAGCTGGAGGGCCACAGGTTGAGCACCCATGCTCTAGGTCAGGGGTCTCCAAACTTTCTAAGCAAAGGGACAATTTACTGTCCTTCCGGTTATAGGGGGGCTGGACTGTGGCTAGTGGTAGAAAAAATGCCCCCAGCATCAGTGCTTCATCATTGGTTTTAATGGGAGGAATAGTGCCCCATTGATGGTGTCAGTATAGGACAGTAATGGCGAACCTTGACACTCCAGATGTTTTGGAACTACATTTCCCATGATGCGCAACTACACTGCAGAGTGCATGAGCATCATGGGAAATGTAGTTCCAAAACATCTGGGGTGCCAAGGTTCACCATCACTGGTATAGGGAACCGTGCCCCATCATTGGTGTCACTTGGTGGAATAGTGCCCCAAGGGCCAGATAAAGGCATACAAAAGGCCACATCTGGGCCGCAGTTTGGAGACCACTGCTCTAGGTGATTATTGAAGGGCAGCCTTTTTGCATGTGAGGCACCTAACCAGAGCCAGTGAGCTCTCCAAATGACTATTTTGTCCCCATACTGAATAAGCATTGAAGTCCCAAATCATAGGATGTATTATGAGAGTATCTTTGGGTGGCTCTAAGACCTTCCAGGTTGTCAATAACTCTTAATCAAGTAAAATCATTATTTTAAGCTTATGTACCATCTCATTGTTCCCCTGTGCTGTACAATTTGTCAGGACAGGAATATAGGGGCTACAACTACTTACTCACTTTGTTAATTGCATGTTCCAGACTGTCATCATTATGCTTTCTTAACTACGTGGGTTCTTCAAAACGTTTCTGCACTTTTTTTTAACTCTATTAAATATAAAAAAAAGTGTGGAAACTTTTTGAATACCCCTCGTACTTTACAAGTTAGTGATACCTGATCTGCATGCACCCTAAAATACAAACTAGGAGTTCCCATGTTTCCGTAGAAGAGTACTGTGACATATGATCATTTAATTAGAGTGTAATAAAAAAAAAATAATGGATGGGAGAGAGAGGGGGAGGAAGATCACACTCCTGTCAGCAGCTCTGAAATATCTATGCATTAATCAGAGGGGACATATGTGACGAAACAAGTAGTAATTTTCCATCATTTTCCATAGGGGTTGGATGAAGGCACATTAAAACTTGTAAGGAAGCTCCTGAAAATCTCTCCTATTTCCGTGGAATACTGTGAAAGTGGCAACTTCAACAAGGTAACAATTTATTTTGATCTACAGTATGTAGCAATATTAAACATTGTGCTGTCACTTGTCGGCTTTTATAAGAGTAATGTTGGAATTTCCTCTCTAACCACCAATAAGAAATACGTAAGCTTTAAAAACATTCAATAAAAAATGTATTTATAAAAAAGAAAAAAAAAAAAGAAATAAGCTTGGTTACAGCGTATTAGAGAACTTTCAAGGTTGTGTGTTTGTAACCATAGAAGACAATAGGCAGCCACACCACAATGCCCCAGCCACGGTGTGAGCTGTAGACACTGACCTGACATTTGTAGGATATATTACAGAGAAAATAATGGACTTGGACAGAATTTTCTGTGGTGGAAGCCTGTCCGAACAAGGGATGAGAACTCCAATATCTTATGCATATCTCTGCATCCTGACAAAGGTTTCTTATAATATATTTGCAGAATGCATGAACGGGGACAGACCACCTGCCAAGCAGCCAAAAACTGCATAACGGTCTGTAATTTGAATGACCCCCAAAGTAGGCAGGCCATGCTGATTGGCTGCTGAGGATTGCACTTTGCAAAAAATTAAATGCTTATAACAGCTACACTCTCCCTGAGCTTCATACAAAAAGATATATTAGCCAATGTGGCGTGCACAGTTTTTTCTTCATAAAGTATAGTGCTCATTCTAATAGATATAGTTCCCTTTAAACTAGAAGGTTAAATGCGGACAAAGCTTGTGCTATATATATTGCATAATCACAGTGTAACAGATTTCTAAACTGGAAAAAAAAAACAGTAAAATCAAACAGTATCTGTACTGGTAATAAGTGGGCTTTATTGTACACATTTTAGAGGGTGGATAGCACCATAACCAGGTGTTTCCCAAACAATACAAAAATAAATATATTGGATTTTGTACAAGGTATATGTATATGTATATATATATATATATATATATATATATGTATATGAGTGTTGTCTCACAAAACGAGCAGGATTCAGGCCAAATCAGTGTGCAGTACCGCGTTTGGCCTGAGGTGGGGGGGGCGCCGGAGCCAAAAGGCGCCGATCGCAGCCGATCAGAGCCATTCGGAAATGCACGGAAAGGCCAGAGGACAGCTCGGCTGACCTCAGTAAACCTTGGAAAGGCTCGGGAATGGAGTCTTTCCAAGGTTTGCCGAGGTCAGCCGAACTGTCCTCTGACCTTTCCAAGGCTCTCCGGCGCCCCCCGCCTCTGGCCGTATGCGGTATTGCATGCCATTGAAGTCAATGCGGAACAAATTATTTTAATTTCCATTGACTTCAATGGGGAAACTCGCTTTGATATGTGATTACTTTGGCTAACGAGCATTTTCTTGGAATGGATTATGCTTGTAATCCGAGGTTCCACTGTATATCGGTTGGCTGATATAGAAAAGAACAGGATTTTTCTCTTGTCCCGCTCAGTGTTGATACGTATTATAAAGTTTATACAATTAATATTCTTTTGTTTGACTGAATTTCCCCTTATTATCCCCACAGGAAAACTGCTACTCACAGCTGTACCAAGGCCTGAAGACCACTTATTCCTTACTTAGCTGTACTCAGGTCTACAGTGATTTCGACCTCACCAATCTGCTCTATGACCTTGAGGAATTCATCTCCAACATTGAAGAGGAGGCAAGTTTAGAATATAGAGTAGTAATCTTTAATTTGTATAATGTACACTTGTGCCAAGCATGACATCTAATTTCATAATCTCCTGTAGGGAGCTCCTTACTATGTTGTATAGTGTTTCTCCATATTATGTATCTTAAATGTCATAGTAAGAGAATCGTTTTGGTTTATGTAATAGTTCTGTGTGTTAATCCTTAGCAACCAATCAGACCAAGCTCTTTCATTATTCTATAATGCTAAATGGTGATTGGTTGCTATTGGTCACAACTTTACTCTTTTTTTTACACCTTGGTATTAAATAAGGACTTTAAAGCTGAATTTCAGGCAAAATCATATGCAGGCTCTATAACTTTTTATTACCTTCCTGCTATTTCCTGCACAGCAGGACTCAGACTTAGGGACAGCACTGTGAGCCAACCAGGGCTCCACTGCATGGCATAGTAATGTCAATCTAAGACACCAATGAGAAAAAGAACCATGACTTTATCAGTGTGGTGATGCCAATTTATTACCCAAATAGCAGGCATGACAAAGTTGTATTGCTTAGCATTGGAAAAAAGTGAGGTCGTTGACTGGATTTGGTGCCTGGCAGGGTTATCAGGATCAAAAGACTAGCTGAACAGGACTGTGTACTTGCTAGCTCTTTGCCTGGATTTTCGCTTAAGGGGACTATAGAAATTGTAAATACGTGTAATGCTGTACCTAAGCCAGGCTCTCTCAACCTTTCTTACATAGAGTAATCCTTGAAATAATTTCCAAGTCTTAGGGAACCGCTGCCAATAGCTACTTGTATCTACAGCTTATGGTAGATTAGTGTAATGGTCAGTGGAAACAATACTTCCTAGTTCCTACATTTGTGGTCAGTTAGAACGAAGAATCCCCCTTTACAGATAGCTAAAATGAAGTGGTGTCTGTCTGGGAGGCAGAAATTGCTCATTGCTCAAGAAACCCCTAGAAACCTTCGGAGGAAGCTTAGAATTGCACAGAACCCTGGCTGAGATTAAGAAAGGCTGGTCTAGTGATTTTGATTTGGACCTCAAATTTCAGGGTAGTTATTTAGATCTACTATAGCAGGACTTTACCCATCTATTATGTATGATATTATGTAGACAGGGATAACACTTATGTCTTTCTAACCAACTGTACTCCTTCTTTTCATCCATAGATGAAGGCTCAAGGATTTGCTGTGCCTCCTCATTCTCCTCAGGAGCTTCCTCGTGGTATCACTCCCTTCCAGGAGAAAGCTGGAGTTTTCCTCATTCTCCATGATCTCTCCATCGCCATGAGCACCTTTAAGAAAGGACTGTCTTCCCAGCAGTAATCATGTGGAAAACCTCAAAAGGATCTTATGTTTAATATTTAAACACCATCCGCTCTGCCTGTTTCTGTCCAAATCCTGTAATTGCACTGGTTGCAATAGGAGAATAACAAGTAGTGGATATTTCACGTAAATTTAAAGCTTCTTGGAAAATTTCAATTCAAATGCTTCGTAATGTATATGTACAAAGCAATATTCTATAGAAGACAATTGGAATTTGTCTCTTACAAAAGTTACTTGAGAAAAATGAATCATGATTGACTGCTACTAGGTAAAGGAAATTTGTTCTTTGAGAATCATGGAGGCTGCCGTTGCTAACCTCCTTTTGCAAAATAAAAGTCCCCTGCCTGTTTTTCTGATCCTCTCGCTGAATCACTTGTTATGTCACGTATGTATAGCAAGTGAAGCCAACTCAGCTGATTTCCATCCTTGTTTTTGGACAATAACTACCCACCTATTAAAGCCATTGGGTCAGCATGACAGCCAGGCAACTTAAATAGAAGAAGGACTTAAGTAGAACTTAAGTAGAAGGAGGTCGGCCTCTATATTTCTCTCAGTACTGGTTTTGTTTCAGGTACTTTGCACTAATGTAGTGACTAAACTTGATAATGTGGTGTTAGAAGATGGTCTGGTTTTCTTTCATATTGTGTTTGAAAGTGGAACTGAATCTTCAGAACGTTTTCATATTCTATAGGTCACATTAACAGGCATTTCATAATTGCTGACTATACAGTATTCCTAATGTGCTGTTTTAATTTTGTGGATTTGGGTTAACATGTTCAGATCAAGAAACGATATTTACAAGTCTGTACTTGTAAAGACCACTGCTTTGAAACCTAAAAATTGGGATACTGGAGATTTTTTTATTGTTTGGTGGATTGCCCTGTCCATGTGCATTTTTCTCGATTTGCTAGTTTTAAAGTGATTCGAATCTGAGTGCCTGACAATTTTGCATTGTTGGATCTGGGCAGGCACACATTTGGATGAGAGGGGGGAAATTCCACTGCCTTGAGCAACTCTGACCTTCTGGTGAGGATAGGGCTGCTCGCAAGGTACAATTACCTTAAATTTTTTTCATTGCTCTATATATGTCCCAATTTGGGAGATCAGATAGTTTACAGTTAGGGACCAAACTTTCCAGAGGTGCCTTGACACGAGCATGTATCTTCACATGTATTTACAAATGTATCACATAAAAAGCCTCTGAAACCGAAATATTGATACTATTTATTTAGGCTTTTTGTGTTGACTAGTAGAGGATTCAGCTCTGGAATTTTTTTATTGTTATGGGTAAAAGGCAACTGAGTTAGGGTATTATTTCTGCAGAAAGAAGGGTGTGGGTAGGACATTTAGCTTCCACCCAAAATCCCATGTCTTGCAGTAGATTGAACTTTTGGTTCTGTTTTTTATTTATTTTTTTCTTATTATTTTAAAGTTCTCGTATTTTTTTTCTTTTGACGTTCTCGTGTCTGTTGTATGTCAGGTGACAAACATTGGATGGTGCAACCTGTTTATGGATTATGTCAGATATTTATTTTTAATATTTATTTAATGTCATATAATACAGTGTTCTATGTGGGAAGTATTTATTATTTATTTTTATTTAATTAAAATATTTTATCTATTTATAAAATGGTAATAATAACACATGTTTTATATGTTAATAAGAAAAAAAATAAAGATGATATGTTTTGATGATATGTTTTGCTGGACTTATATTTCATAGTTCTCGTTCTTACTGGATTTAGGTGATTGAACCAGGTTCTGGTTTTTAAATCTGACAACTGATATTCGTACATATTTTTACAACAAGGCGGAATGAATAGAAAAGCAACTGGAACCCTTCCGAGATTTGTATGAATCATGATTTTGGGATTTAACCCACGGTCATTATTACCTTCCTTGAGTTTAAGCTGACCCAGGTCTACCACACAGGGCCGGGACAAGGGGTGGGTAGGAGGGGAGGCTGCCCTGGGCGCAATGGTTTACTGTAGGGATGGGGGCGCCTTCCTTCTGTTATAGCAGCAGTAATTTTGACAAGCTAGTGACTGCTCGGTATAGGATTCCCTTAAGTTTGCATATCATGAACGGGGGGAGAGGGTGCAGATTGGCATCTTTGCCCTGGGTGCTGGATGACCTTGTCCCAGCACTGCTACCACAGCACCTAGATGGTTACATTCTGTACCGTCAAAATGTGTTGGCTACACCTGCGTACTCTGCTAAATAAGGAATAGTTTTTGGACTTCTAAAGCTTTGCGGCACGCTCATCTTCTTTACTTCAAGGACACTTTAAGCAGCTGCTTATATTGTCTAGACCCATTCTGAACAAAGTTAGCTTCTAACTCCCCAACTCCGTATTTCTGTACAGTAATACATGGAATTCCCAAAATTAGGGTTTCTTGTAAATATAAATAGCCAAATGGAGAATGAGCCCACAAATGTAAACCCAATTTTTTTTTTTTTAAGTTTGAATGGGGGCTGCTTTTCAAATAACCTAAGAAGCCTTCTAAGCAGTGAAAAATATCATTGGATGAATGTGGATATGAAGAAAATTATACTTTTTTTAGAAAATTTTGTAAAGAATGCTATGTGGACATACAACTAACAAATTAACGGAACCAGCAAGTTTTCTTGTTCCCACTATACACATTTTTTTAAGGAATATAATTACAACATTAGACAATTACCACCAAAAAATAGTGCCTTATGTCATTTAGAAATGACTTCTTCTTTCTCTAGTCACAGTGTCCATAATTGCTGACGAAACATAATGGTGCAATAGTGGCTTTGGTGCTATTTAAAGTGCAACTCCACAAAAAACAGTTAAATACACAGTTCAGATACATTTCAGAGGTTAACTGCCAAAAGATTTCACAATCTTTTCAGCCAATACATTGACCCACCTGCCTTCACCGTACTGTATATATAGCCAAGTCCCTGAGCTCTACTGCAGTTTGGTCCAGAATACATCCCAGCCCACTTAGACAATGAAGAAGAATTAGGACACTAATGAGTCATTACATATGGAACCCTCTCCTTATGTCACATTTTTTGCACTACAGGAGAACCTGATTTGCACCTAGGAAACTAACAATGACAATGGGGGTTATTTACGAAAGGCAAATCCACTTTGCACTACAAGTGCAAAGTGCACTTGAAATTGCACTGAAAGTGCACTTGGAAGTGCAGTCACTGTAGATCCCAGGGGGACATGCAAGGAAAATAAAAAACAGCATTTTAGCTTGCACATGATTGGATGATAAAATCAGCAGAGCTTACCTTCATTTCAGATCTACCCCTCCGATTTACAGCAACTGCACTTCCAAGTGCACTTTCAGTGCAATTTCAAGTGCACTCTGCTGAAGCCGCCAGCTCACATGTGTAAATCACAAAACATAATCCCGTATGGTGTAGTAATATTAAAAAGATGTGGGTTTATTAGGCGTCTTCAGCAGAGTATTTACCTGGTTCAGCACAACGGAGAGGTATCGGTCTGGCAGTGACCACTCACCGTGTGAGGAGCGGCTCATCCATCCCATTACCTTAATGCTCATCACCCCTGTAGGGGTATTCTGTTCTAGTGAGTGGGGATCTGAAGGGGGGAGCACAAAGTCACCGTGATACTCATCTGTTGACACAACGTTTGGAATTATTCACCTAGTCACCTCTTACCAAAATTCTCATAACTTTATATTTTACTTTGGATCTTCTTTATGGAATAACAGTCTTTTTTTATTAATTCATTTTTACTAATTAATTTTTTATACATGAACACGTTTGGTTTATTGTATTTGAGGTATTGCACAGACGGCTTCCATTGAGCACTACAGCACTTTACAGCACATCAATGCACATTTATTGCGGCTTATGCTTGGCAGAGAACTATATGAACTTACCAACCACCAGGCTGCTCACTTATTGGAGATAATAATTGCTTTATTGTTTTATGGTGTGTTTTTTCAGCACTGTATATATATATTTTTTTAGCTCTACTATATTTATTTAGGTTATTTGTGGTCTAGTGCACTGCACACTTATTTCAGAACACAGGAGGAGGTCCTCCTTCACCTTCACTAGCTGTTATTTCATCCTGATTTATGGATCAAACCTTTTCTGGCACATTTAATTAGCACATCCATTCAAGTGCAAGTAGATCATTCACATATTCACTAATTGGGGATTGGCTGACCTCGTTCACTCACTCCTACAGTGGTTATTGCTACTCACCCTTACCACAGGAAGAGTGACCCTCTACCATACTGCCTATCAGCAATAGGGTAACCTTTGCTCCTGCAGCTTATACATACGGTCTGGTTCCCCTCAATAGGCCATTATGAGGAGTTAAAGGGGTCTCACCATCCATGTAAGTCCACCCTACCAATTTGTTACCCGACATTTATTTTGCATATATCTTTGTGGACCCACCAATACCAATCCAGGCATTTCCCCTATAGGACATATAAAGATTGGTATTAGCCCTACACCCACACAGGGCAGCGCCACTTACCCCTTCCACATAAATTATCTTTCTCAGGACCCCAATCCATTTGGGGTACTTCAGGGGAGGCAGCAGCCCTAGCCCAATACATAAGTGCGGATTTAGTAGCAACTGTCTAGTTCTTGGTTGTCAGCGGTTTGGAATATCTGATATCTATATTCAGACTGGAGGAAGCGGTATATGGCGAAAGCACTCAAGCGGAGTGTGGGGCGTTACAAGAAGTAAGGCCAAACTAGCTTTGGCCCTACTTCTATTTTAATTCCTAACTCTAGCTAAAAGCTTTGCTATACTGTAGGGAAATGAACAAGTGTAATGAAAGAAATACAATTAATAATTTCTAGCTAAAGAATGTGATGGAGACAATGGAAAGTGAGGAGAGCTTAGGCACTTTTCACACTTGTACGACTCCAAAGTTGCAGTTGACGCAACTTTGGCGGGATGCAACATGGATATGACTTTGGCTACCAGTGATAATGGACAACTGTTGCACAGCTGTTGCATTGTATAACATTCAGGTATGATTTTCATGCAACTTCTGAGGGTTAACATTGAAGTCTATGGCTCTCAAGTTGCATGAAAGTTGGACCAAAGTAGTGCATGAACTACTTTGAAGTAGCTGCAACTTTAACCACTTGCCGACTGCCTTACATACATATATGTCGGCAGAATGGCACGGGCAGGCAAAGCAAGGTACAGGTACATTGCTTTGAATCTGCCGCCAGCGGGCGCGTGACCGTGCCCTCGGGACCTGCGGACTCGATATCCGCCGGTGTCCCGTGATCATGTCACGGAGCGGCAGAACGGGGAGATGCCTATGTAAACAAGGCAATTACCTGTTCTGCCTAGTGACAGGACAGTGATCTACTGCTCCCTGTCATCGGGAGCAGTGATCACTGTCGTATCACTGGTAGTCCAGCCCCCTCACAGTTAGAATCACTCCCTAGGACACACTTAACCCCTTCCTCGCCCTGGGGAAAAAAGGACGTCAATTTTGTTTGGGTGCAACGTCGCAACGACCGCACAATTGTCAGTTAAAGCGACGCAGTGCCGAAACGCATAAAATAGCTAGGTCATTGGGCAGCCAATTCTTCCGGGGCTGAAGTGGTTAAAACGCAAATATATGAATGGCCTGGTTATCATTGAAAAACATGGGGAACGACTTGTCATGCAACTTTGATGCAATTTTTGCATGATAAGTTGCACAAGTGTGAATGGAGCCTTAAAGTATGTAAAAAAGAACAAGACATTTTTATTTCAGTGTGAATGAAGAAGAGTTTAACCTATCGGTGTTGTTTTTTTTGTTTTTTTGCAATTTGTGTCCCAAAATATTTATATTCACTCTCTGTCCTGTAAGGCAGTGGTCCCCAACCTTTTCGACACTGGGGACCGGCTGCGTGGAAGAAAATTATGCTAAGGCCCAGGGGGGGGGGGGTGCGTTTTTTCCCGGGCGATTTGTTGGGGAAATGGCTGGTGTTGGCGCTTCAATCATCACAACACCATGGCTGATATGGTGTCAGGATGATTGAAACGCATTATTTCTATTATTACATCGTAATAAAAAAAGAAATAGTTCAACTCACCATAATGCAGAATCAGTGGGGACCCTGAGTGTGTCACTTGCCACCATCGCCTACCACCAGATGTAGCTTGTCACTTGCCAGATGGGGAGTGTTACTTGCCATCAGATGCAGACTGTCACTTGCTGCAAAATGTGGACTGTCACTTGCCAATTGTGGACTGTCACTTGCCAATTGTGGACTGTCACTTGCCAGATGGGGAGTGTTACTTGCCATCAGATGCAGACTCTCACTTGCTGCAAAATGTGGACTGTCACTTGCCAATTGTGGACTGTCACTTGCCAGATGCGGACTGTCACTTGCCAGATGCGGACTGTCACTTGCCAGATGCGGATTGTCACTTGTCAGTTGTGAACTGTCACTTGCCAGATGGGGACTGTCATTTGCCAGATGGGGACTTTCACTTGTCAGTTGCGGACTGTCACTTGTCAGTTGCGGACTGTCACTTGTCAGATGGGGACTGTCACTTGCCAGATGGGGACTGTCACTTGCCAGATACGGACTGTCACCTGTCAGTTGGGGACTGTCACTAGCCAAGTGAGGGTGGAACATGCGGCAATGCGGATCGGGCAATGAGAGATTTCATCTCTCGCCCGCCGCACTTCAGTGTAGTGTTCGCGCCGGCTGTGAGGACTGGACGGTGGTGGGGCAGGGCGGGCGGTGAGAGATGACATCATCTCTCTGCTCTCACACACCTCATGCAGTGTTGTGTTCATGGCCGGCTGTGTGGGCGGAACAGCTGTGATGCGGGGCGGGCCGCTAGAGGTCATCTCATCTCTCTGTTAGCCCGCTACCTGCCGAACCTCCAAAAGTGCAGCCTTCACGGCCCGGCTGCAAACAAGCTACGGCCCGGCAGTGGGCCGCGGCCCGGGGGTTGGAGACCCCTGCTGTAAGGGATAAGGTAATAGGTAAAGGATGTATGTGTGGAGCGCTGCGCAAATTGATGGCGCTATATGGGTACCTTAAATAAATAATAATATAATAGATGAGCATCTTAATGAGAGACACAATGTACAGGGATAAGGAGAATTGTAGACACGCACCCACACTCACTCAGGTTGAACTGGATGGACTGGTGTCTTTATTCAACCTTACTAACGCTAACTATGTAATAATGTATGCATGCAACAAAATTTATCAAATTACTCTTTACAACAGCAATTTAAAAAAATATTTCTTTAACACAACCACACACTGTACATACTAACACATGCCCACATATCTGTTCTTAAATATATCAAAATAGAAAATATTTTTTAAAACAGTAATAATTTCACATACCATTACTAAAACTCTGTACCTGGTGGGTTTATAGGCAATATAGGCTTAGGAGAAAAAACTATATTTCAAACTATTAGCACGTGTTTTGCGTGTCCTATATCTTCCCTGATGGCAATGGGGCAAACACACTGAAGTTGATTTACTAAAACTGGAGAGTGCAGAATCTGGAGCAGCTGTGCATGGTCACCAATCAGTTTCTAAACTTCAGCTTGTTCAATTAAGCTTTGACAATAAAACCTGGAAGCTGATTGGTTTTTATACCGAGCTGCGCCAGCTTTGCACACTCCAGTTTTAGTAAATCAACCCCACTGTAACCTGGATGGGCTGGATCACTACTAATAGCCTTTGCTGCGCTGTTTTCACGACGTGAGACAAGCATTTCTTATCCTCCGCCCTGCAGCCGGAATTCCACGCATCCTGAGGAAGAAAGCTTGTCTCCCGAAACGCGTCAGCTTTCCAACAGCAGAGATTTGTCCTTGCTGACAATGGAGTTGTGTATGACATGCTTTTTATCTTTTCATGTTTGTGAGTATGTTTCAATACTTTTCCATTTGTGTTGAAGATAATGCACTAGGCATTTGCACCCTCTTTTTTTCTTTGTAGTAATTTGGAGTTTCCCTGCTCAAGGAGAGCAGCGTTATTAGAAATACCATACGTATCAGTGTGAGTGTTGAGATTTGATTGACTGGAATAAACTGAATCTTTCTTGAACTTCTATGATTCACTATTATTTCCTTAGTTTTTGCGGTATTAAATCATTTCCTGTACACCACTCAACCAAATGTTGAATTCCCTGACTATAAGCTGTCTAGTCATTATCTCATGTGAGTCCAACTAAAGTGGTGACATAAGCAAACTTCACTATTGTATTTGACACATGTATACAGTCATACGTGAACAATGTAAACAGGGTCGGACGCAACACGCATCCCTGTGGTACCCCTGTATTCAGAATAATAGTATTAGACACCTGATCTCCTATTCTCATGATTTGTGGTCTGTTTGTTAAGAAATCCATAATCCATGAGCACAGCAGTGGATATGCACCCAAAGTATTTAATTTTTTCACTAATTTGTTAGGAACTACCATGTTAAATGCAGAGATAAAATCAATGCATAACATAAAAATTGCTTCAACTGTGGACCTGTTTACATGATAGGCAAACGGATACTTATCCTGGACAAGAATGCTTAGAGCTTCTTTTTGAGACTTGATGTGTACAAGTTAAAATATTTATTTTTTTTGCTAGAAAATTACTTGAATCTCCCAAACATTATATATCTTATTTTTTTCGAACACCCTAGGCCCTAGCCCTAGAGAATAAAATGGCGGTCGTTGCAATAATTTCTGTCACACCGTATTTTCGCATCGGTCTTACAAGCGCACTTTTTTGGGAAAAAATAAACTTTTTTGAATTAAAAAATAAGACAACAGTAAAGTTAGCCTAATTTTCTTTATAATGTGAAAGATGATGTTACTCCAAGTAAATTGATATGTCAACATGTCACGCTGTCTCGTGGAATGGAGACAAACGTTTACCCTTAAAAATCTCCATAGGTGACGTTTAAAAAAAGTCTAAAAATATAAAAGTGAAAAAACTGCACTAAAACCAAAAATTAGCTCAAGCCGCCAGCACTCAAACAAAGTGATAAAACATGTACAAACAAAAAAAAAGTCTACAGGTTGCATGTTTTGAGTTACAGAGGAGGTCTAGGGCTAGAATTATTGCTCTCACTCTAACGATCATGGTGATATCTTACATGTGTGGTTTGAACACCGTTTTCACGTATGCGTTCGCTTTTGCAAGCAAGCTTGTCGGGACGGGGTGCGTTTAAAAAAATAAAATAAATTATTTTACTTTTTATTTTATTTTTTTACACTGTCCTTTAAAAAAAAAAATTGTGTCACTTTTATTCCTATTACAAGGAATGTAAACATCCCTTGTAATAGAAAAAAACATGACAGGACCTCTTAAATATGAGATTTGGGGTCCAAAAAAAGACCTCACGTGTCATATTTACACTAAAATGCAATAAAAAATAAATTAAAAAAAATTATGTAGTTTGAGAAAAAAATAAAAAAAAGTTTAAGAGCTACTATGGGTTCCACGGTTTAGATTTTGATCCTCAAAATAAGCACAAAATGCATTTAAAGGGGTGTTCCAGGCAACCCCGGGCAAAAAAAAATAATTAAAAGCCAGCAGCTACACATACTGCAGCTGCTGGCTTTTAATAAATGGAGACTTACCTGTCCTGGTGTCCCTCGATGTTGGCACCACAGCTGATGTTTCACATCAGCTGTCGGGTGCTGCCGTCGCTATTGCGGGTAAGGGAACCCGGCAGTGAAACCCTACTGCGCATGCGCGAGGCCATGCTCCTCTCTCCTATTAGGCCAGGGGAGGAGGAGGAGGGAGCCTCGCGTGACTTCACCGCCGCAGCCGGACTCCAGTAAGTGGGAAAGGATACCTGTCTTTGAGGTATCATGTCCCCCCTCCCCCCCCCCGAAAGGTGCCAATTGTGGCACCGGAGGGGGGGGGGATCCGATGAGCGGAAGTTCCACTTTAGGGTGGAGCTCCGCTTTAAGGTGTCAGGGAGTATTTTACAATACAAACCTGTGTATTGCTAGATTTAACCACTTGACCTCCAGAAGATTTACCCCCTTCATGACCAGGCCATTTTTTGCGATATCTTAACTGACAATTGCGCGTTCATGCGACACTGTACGGAAAAAAATGTATGTCCATTTTTTCCCACAAATAGAGCTTTCCCTTGGTGGTATCGAATCACCTCTGCATTTTTTATTTTTTTGTGCTATAAACAAAAAAAGACTAACTATTTTGAAAAATATATATATATATATTGTTTACTTTCTGCTATAAAACATATTGAATAAAATAACTGAAAAAAATAAAATTTCTTCATCAATTTAGACCAATATGTTTTCTGCTACATATTTTTGTAAAAAAAAAAAAATCCCAATAAGCGTATATTGATTGGTTTGCACAAAAGTTATACTGTCTACAAACTATAGGATACAGCGCTTGAAAAAGTATTCACACCCCTTGAAATTTTCCATATTTTGTCATGGTACAACCAAAAACGTAAATGTATTTTATTGGGATTTTATGTGATAGACCAACACAAAGTGGCACATAACGTGTGGTGAGCATTTGTATTCAGCCCCCTTTATTCTGAAACCCAGAACTAAAATCTAGTGGAACCAATTGCCTTCAGAAGTCACCTAATTAGTAAATAGAGTTCCACATGTGTGTAATTTAATCTCAGTATAAATACAGCTGTTTTGTGAAGCCCTCAGAGGTTTGTTAGAGAACCTTAGTGAACAAACAGCATCATGAAGGCAAAGGAACACACCAGACAGGTCAGGGATAAAGTTGTGGAGAAGTGTAAAGCAGGGTTAGGTTATAAAAAAATAACCCAAGCTTTGAACATCTCACAGAGCACTGTTCATTCCATCATCCGAAAATGGAAAGAGTATGGCACAACTGCAAACTTACCAAGACATGGCCGTCCACCTAAACTGACAGGCCGGGCAAGGGGAGCATTAATTAGAGAAGCAGCCAAGAGGCCCATGGTAACTCTGGAGGAGCTGCAGAGATCCACAGCTCAGGTGGGAGAATCTGTCCACAGGACAACTATAATGCCCCGTACACACGATCAGGCTTTTGCCCGGCCAAAAGCACATCGGAATTCCGACGGAATTCCATCAGAGTAAAATAGAATATGTTCTATATTTAAACTCCGATGGAATTCATCGGAATTTCTCCGATGGGGCACACACGGTAGGAATTTACGATGGAAAAAGTCTGTCTGACTTTTTTCATCGGAAATTCCGATCGTGTGTAAAAGGCATTAGTTGTGCACTCCACAAATCTGGCCTTTATAGAAGAGTGGCAAGAAGAAAGCCATTGTTGAAAGAAAGCCATAAGAAGTCCCATTTGCAGTTTGCAAGAAGCCATGTGGGGGACACAGAAAACATGTGGAAGAAGGTGCTCTGGTCAGATGAGACCAAAATTAAACTGTAGCGACCCCACCTCTCTGTCCCTTTTTATCTTCTGGTCATATGGCTCTTGTCTAGGGGACTCGGGAGGAGAGTGGAGCGCACCACCAACTCTTATCCTCGTTTGTGTAGAGGAATGAGCTATGATCTTTACCTTCAGGTCTGTGTTCCTGTCCAGAGCCTCCGCTTCCCTTGAGGATGATTTCCCACCGTCCACGCAGGTGGAGGTAGAACCTTTAGCTCCCAGTAACTCAAGTTCACACCATTGAAAGTCCAACACTTATTTATTCTTCAGAGCAATAAATAGTCCTTTTAGAGCAGACTGGTTAGACAACGAACAGACAAGGTGGGGAGGAAGTCCAGGCACAATCGTATCACTAAAGTTGAACTGTCAGAGCTTCACAACAGTTGTTGCTCATGGTCTCTGCCACCGACCGGGTGAATTAGACTTTAGGCCTCTGCCACCGACCTGGGTTTTAGTTGGGTCGCTGCCACCGACCATAAGAACGTGGATTGCCTTCTTAAGTTGCGGCCCCTGTCAGGGAGAGACATCCATCCGGACGGTCACCAGAGGCCTCCACCGTCACCAGCCAATGCTGTGCTGGGTCTTCGGGAAGGTCACCTCTCTGGTCCCCCTCGCCCTGGATTCGGGTCCCCTCACTTGGTGGGCCCCTAGGAATCCTCAATCCCATGCGGGACCCAGTCGAAGGTACTGGGCCCCAGGCCTTCTCCAAAGTACCTCACCCCAGGCTTAAGGTGCCTGGGATGGAACTCGCATCCCTCGCACCCAGGCCAAGGGCGCCTGGGCGCAGACGAACAGCAACAGCCCCCAGGCTGAAGGTGCCTGGGGCTCGGACCTCGTGTGCACGATGTCCGCCCCTTTATACCCTCTCCCAGCAGGCACAGCAAGTTCCCCACCCCGCTGTACTACTGCCGCGAGGGGACACAAAGGGCGCAGCCCTCCAATGGTGGTTCAACCCCGGCCTAAGGCAACAGCGCCACCCAGAGGCCGCAGGGAACTGGACACCATTGATATCCTCCACGAATCAAAATAGCCCATAATCCCTAACAATTGGTGTATCTGGGCCTAGTTACCACCCAGATACATCCCCTAAATATAGCACCCCGCTACATAACTTTTTGGCTTAAAAGCAAAACGCTATGTGTGGCAAAAAAAGCAACACTGCACATCACCCTGAACACACCATTCCCACTGTGAAACATGATGGTGGCAGTATTATATTGTGGGGGTGCTTTAATTTAGGTCTGCTGCCTGGAAAGGACATGTGCTTTGAGAAGAAACTGGGCCTGGGTTTAGGCACCTACGAGCTTGCACTGCCTTACCGGGGGGGGATCTACCCAGCTGGAATCTGGATTGGAGCACCAGGAAGGAACTTTGCCAGAGAGTGTTCTGAAGAAAAGGTAAATGCTTGAACACTTCAGGAAGGTTGATATATAGTTATAGCACTATGGAATTATCTCAATAACCAATAATTGGCCTAAAGGATTGTGTGGGAGGCAGCAGGCAAGTTTTGACCAAGAATTGTGAAGTTTGGGCAGAGTGTGACCGCTAAGATATTAAAACGTCTACAGGATTCTAGGATATTACAGAAAATTGTAAGGAAACCAAAGCTTTGGGACATGCTATATATTCTGTTAAATATAGCACAAATATGTTCATAGGTGAGAACTTGATGGCTTTTGGCCGGGGGTTACCAGGCAATCTGGATGATTGCTAGATCTCCAGCTGCCAAGCTCTAAACTCCAGCTGCCTGCTGACTGACAGGATTGATGCCAGTATCACTGCTGTGAGGTAGATCAGGGGCCAGGATAGTTGCTGAAGGAAGGGTTGTTTGTCTCCTCTCCCATTAAGTGCAGTTTATTGAGGTCAGAAGACAGCAAGGAAAGGATCTACGTTATCAGAACAGACCTCCTTTTGGCACATATTACATGACCAGAGATGCAAAGAAGGGTTCACCGATACTGAAAAAGAGGTCTGCAATGTAAGTGCACATGGAGTGGGGTAGCTCCTCAGCCACAGTGCCCCCTCCTTACCCCTAGCCCTCTTTCCTCCTTTAGAGCCCCTGCCCCCGCCCCCCTGAACCCTTTAGCTCCCTGTCCCTTTCAGGACCCTCCAAAGCCTTTCAGCTCTCTGCTCCTTTTAGAGTTACCCCAGAGTCTCTCAGCTTCCTGCCCCATTCAGAGTCCCTCTAAGAGCTCTTTCCCCTTAAGAGCTCCAGTCAGAGCCTTACAGCCTCACCCACCCATGCCTATGACACAAATGCTGGGGCAGTCCTTCTCCCACTGCCACCAGAGATGCTATCGCATTTTGTCTTCTCGCTGATCCTGGGGCATTTTTCCTCTGCCAATGTTAGCCCCATACTTCATTGCAGTACACTGCTTTTGAACCCTTCAATTTGACGGCACTAAGCACTAAGGGGTTAGGGTTAGGGTTAGGGTTAGGGTTTAGGTTTAGGGTTAGGGGTTAGGGTTAGGGTTAGGGTTCTCCCTTTAAGAACAAGGCTAGGACCCAGGCTCTTGAACAGGGACCTCCCCCAGAGGTCAAAGGTCAGAGGGCGGGTCCCCAGAGGTCAAAGGTCAGTGGGCGTGGCTGACCCCCACCAAAGTGTACCGCCTACCCCAACTAAGTCGGGGAAAGCGTAGGGTTAGGGTTAGGGTTAGGGTTTAGGGTTAGGGTTAGGGTTCTCCCTTTAAGAACAAGGCTAGGACCCAGGCTCTTGAACAGGGACCTCCCCCAGATGTCAAAGGTCAGAGGGCGGGTCCCCAGAGGTCAAAGGTCAGTGGGCGTGGCTGACCCCCACCAAAGTGTACCGCCTACCCCAACTAAGTCGGAGAATGAACAAGTCGGGGAAAGCGTAGGTCGCGCGCGAAGCGCGCGACTGCTCGCTGTGCTTCGGGGCACGGGGCACTGTGCTTCGGTGCTACCTCCCAACACCTATCAGCAAAAGTATGCAGACACAGGACACACCACTTGCCACGCCCCCTTAAATGAATGAATGACTTGTATAGCGCTCACATGTGAACTAAAATCACCTCTAGGCGCTTTTTTGCAGCCAGTGTCTCCTTGGCTGGTGCGGTCATTTTACCCTGTAGGATCTCGACGCACTTGGGACACACATATATACTGGGCCAATTTGGACAAGATCCAATTAACCTACCAGCATGTCTTTGGAGTGTGGGAGGAAACTCACGCAGACACAGGGAGAACATGCAAACTCCAGGCAGATGGTGTCGTGGTCTGGATTTGAACCAGTGACCCTTTTGCTGCTAGGTGAAAGTGCTAACCGCTACACCACTGTGCTGCCCTCTAAAGGAGAATTGTACAAAAAAACAACATTAGTTAGGCCCACAAGTGCTTTTTTACCACTACTATTTCTTTATATTGCCTTTTGGAATTTACAAATGCAGCAATTTAGAAATCAAATGAAACGTTTAGCGCTGGGAAACATTTTTTGATAGATAAGTAGTGCATTTTATATACAACTATACAGTTTAGACCAAAATGAGGGACAAATAAGGAGGAAAGAGGGACAAAGGGACATTGCTCCAAATCAGGGACAGTCCCTCAAAATCAGGGACAGTTGGGAGGTATGCAACCATGGCCTCCATTTAAGCATATTAGCCCGTTCCTTTCCTAAACTCCAGTATCAGGTATACTTACATCCAAAAGTTCCCAGGTATGATCATGATTAGGTTTATTTCCTGAAATGGTTTGTATTAACATCACACACTTGCAATAAAACGTGATACAAAGTTGGATTTTATTGTGGAAGTGACTAACAGGAATTCCAGTGTCGCAGCTGAAGAGTTGTCAGTTAAGCGTTCACATTGTAAGTGAGAGTAGTGAGTGATGCAAGCAAAACGAATGACTGAGTCCTCTAAAAAAAGGCATTGTTGTGGTTTCTAAAAACCCAGCATTGCTCCATCTCCAACTTCCTGGTCCTGGAAAGGTTTGTGTGTTCAGGATAAGGGAAGAAGATTACCTAAGGCATACGTTATGCAGATGATTTTCACTCACCTGTAGCTGATGTAGCTGAGATGGTGCTCAAGTAATACAAGATTGCCTAGTAATGCGCTGGTAACCTACCCATAATATTTTATAGATCACTGCAGATGTGACGAATTGTGGAAATCAATAGCAATTAACAGAGTGATTTTGGTGAAATTTACCTGAAACTAAAACCAATTTCACTCAATGAACTGCTCAGTCAAAAAAGATCAACTTTTTGGTGCTTTTCTTTATGTAGAGGATGTGTTTTTTTGGGGGGGGTGTTGTATTTAGGGTATTTTCGTTTTTTTCATTTAGTATTTTTTTTCTATTCGTTGTTTGTGTACTACTGTTAAAGGGGTTGTAAAGGTTCGTTTTTTATTTTCTAAATAGGTTCCTTTAAGCTAGTGCATTGTTGGTTCACTTACCTTTTCCTTCAATTTCCCTTCTAAATGTTTTCTTTCTTTGTTTTCTTTGTCTGAATTTCTCACTTCCTGTTCCTCCTCAGTAAGCTGTTCAGTAAGCTGTTCTGGGTGACTAAACACCGCTCAGATGATGGTGTGAAGTTTAGTGAGGAGAAACAGGAAGTGAGAAATTCAGACAAAGAAAAAAAACATTTAGAAGGTAAATCAAAGGAAAAGGTAAGTGAACCAACAATGCACTAGCTTAAAGGAACCTATTAAGAAAATAAAAAACAAACCTTTACAACCCCTTTAAGCAGGCCATACACGGGTCGAATTTCGAACAAATTTTCTTTTCAAAATCAGAAAGTTCGTTTTTTTTTTGATCCGATGGTGCCACCATTGATTTTCGAAATTCGGCCGACCAAACCTTCACGTTGCCGGGAATATTCTTTTCTCTCCGGGAATATTCGTTTCTCTCCGGGAATATTCTTTTCTTGCACATGCACATTTTCTTTTCTATTACATTTCTCGCACGATTCTCCCATCATTGATCAGAAAATCGCTTTTTTTTCAAAAAATTTCCAACATGTCGGATTCCTCAAATTTGATTGCCGCACGAAAATCGGCTGTTGCTGCAGCCCACTAACGGTGCAAAATTTGTACGAAAATTCTTTGATACGATTTTCGAAAGAAAATTCTTTCGAAATTCGAACCGTGTATGGCCGCCCTTAGTTTCCTTCTTTCTGTGAAAAACTAAACTAAATTAATAAGGGGCAATTTCTTGTCAGGTCCAGGATAGTTGAAAAGAGATTGTAACCTTCAGGAGACATTTAAAGCCCATTGCCCTCTTACAAACCACCTTCATTTCCAACTTTCTCATTGACTCCAATAAATTTTGCAGCACACGTAGCAACGTTTTTCCCCAATATACAAATTTTTATCAAAATTATGGAGAAATGTCACCTTTCAATTTCGCTCATACTTTAAAATTAATGATCAATTATAGAAAAGGTTTAGTCATGCAACTCATATCTTAACCGCTTCAGCCCCGGAAGATTTGGCTGCCCAATGACTGGGCCATTTTTTTGCGATACAGTACTGCGTTGCTTTAACTGACAATTGCGCGGTCGTGCGATTTTGTACCAAAACAAAATTGACGTCCTTTTTTCCCCACAAAAAGAGATTTCTTTTGGTGGTATTTGATCACCTCTGCGTTTTTAATTTTTTGCGCTATAAACAAAAAAAATAGCGACAATTTAAAAAATATATATATATATCTTTTACTTTTTGCTATAGTAAATATCCAATTTTTAAAAAAAAAGAAACATATTTTTTCCTCAGTTTAGGCCGATATGTATTCTTCTACATATTTTTGGTAAAAAAAAAAAAAAATTGCATCTACAAACTATGGGAAAGATTTATGGCATTTATATGGGATTTTTTTTTTACTAGTAATGGCGGTGATCTGTGTTTTTTTTTGCGATATTGCGACGTTGCGGCGGACAGGTCAGACACTTTTGACAAATTTTTTGGGACCATTGACATTTACAGAGCAATCAGTGCTATAAATATGCACTGATTACTATGTAAATGCAACCGGCAGGGAAGGGGATAACACTAGGGGGCGATAAAGGGGTTAACTGTGTTCCCTATTGTGTGTTCTAACTGTGGGGGGATGGGGACTGACTATAGGAAATGACAGATTGTGTTTTCTACTTTGTAGAAAGACACGATCTGTCCTTCTCTCCTCAGACAGCACAGGGATTTGTGTGTTTACACACACAAACCCCTGTGCTCCCGCTCGTGCACGCCATCGCGCATGGCCGGCGGCGATCGCACGCCCTCTGGGGGCTCCCTGGGCGAATTGTTTATATACGAGATTTCGCCCAGGAGAGCCATTCTGCCGCAGTATATCTGCGTGAGCCGGTCGGGAACCGGTTAGCATCACTTTCAGAGTTTAGGCCTAATATACAATGCATCCGGAAAGTATTCACAGCGCTTCACTTTTTCCTCATGTTATAGCCTCTTTCCAAAATGGATTCAATTCATTGTTTTCCTCAAAATTCTACAAACAATACCCCATAATGACAACGTGAAAGAAATTTGTTTGAATTCTTTGCAAATTTATTAAAAAGAAATAACGAAATGAATGACATGTACATAAGTATCACAGCCTTTGCTCAATACTTTGTTGAAGCACCTTTGGCACCAATTACAGCCTCAAGTCTTTTTGGGTATGATGCTACAAGCTTGGCACACCTATTTTTGGGCAGTTTCTCCTTTTTGGCCATTCTTCTTTGCAGGACCTCTTAAGCTCCATCAGGTTGGATAGGGAGCGTCGGTGCACAGCCATTTTCAGATCTATCCAGAGATGTTCATTTGGGTTCAAGTCTGGGCTCTGGCTGGGCCACTCAAGGACATTCACAGAGTTGTCCTATAGCCACTCCTTTGTTATCTTGGCTGCGTGCTTAGGGTCATTGTCCTGTTGGAAGATAAACCTCCACCCCAGTCTGAGGTCCAGAGCGCTCTGGAGAATGTTTTCATCAAGGATGTTTGTACATTGCTGCATTCATCTTTCCCTCAATCCTGACTAGTCTCCCAGTTCCGGCCACTGAAAAACATCCCCACAGCATGATACTGCCACCACCATGCTTCACTGTAGGAATGGTATTGGCCAGATGAGCGGTGCCTGGTTTCCTCCAGACATGACGCTTGCCATTCAGGCCAAAGAGTTCAATCTTTGTTTCATCAGACCAGAGAATTTTATTTCACATGGTCTGAGAGTCCTTCCGGTGCCTTTTGGCAAACTCCAGGCGGGCTGTCATGTGCATTTTACTGAGGAGTGGCTTCTGTCTGGCCACTCTACCATACAGGTCTGATTGGTGGAGTGCTGCAGATATGGTTGTTCTTCTGGAAGGTTCTTCTCTCTCCACAGAGAAACACTGGAGCTCTGTCAGAGTGACCATTTTGTTCTTGGTCACCTCCCTGACTAAGTCCCTTCTCCCCCGATCGCTTAGTTTGGCCGGGCGGCCCACTCTAGGAAGAGTCATGGTGGTTCCAAACTTCCATTTACGGATGATGGAGACCACTGTGCTCACTGGGACCTTCAATGCTGCAGAAAATTTTCTGTACCCTTCCCCAGATCTGGGCCTCGATACAATCCTGTCTCTGAGGTCTACAGACAATTCCTTGGACTTCATGGCTTGGTTTGTGCTCTGACATGCACTGTTAACTGTGGGACCTTATATAGACCGGTGTTTGCCTTTCTAAATCATGTCCAATCAACTGAATTTACCACAGATGAACTCCAATCAAGTTGTAGAAACATCTCAAGGATGATCAGTGGAAACAGGATGCACCTGAGCTCAATTTTGAATGTCACGGCAAAGGCTGTGATACTTATGTACATGTGATTTTTTTTGTTTTTTATTTTTAATAAATTTGCAAAGAATTCAAACAAACTTCTTTCACGTTGTCATTATGGGGTAATGTTGGTAGAATTTTGAGGAAAATAATGAATTAAATCCATTTTGGAATAAGACTGTTACATAACAAAATGTGGAAAAAGTGAAGCGCTATGAATACTTTCCGGATGTACTGAAAATCCTCCAGCGGTATATGCATCTATATGGAGCATGTCCCTATTCTAAATTTAGTACTGCTTGGCTGTAGTCCACTTCAGCCTGAGTTCTGCTTTCTACAGTTTTTCTTCTTAGTTAACATCATTGTTTGCTTCTGCCTGTTGTTGGGGAATGTCCCTGGCAATAGTAGGTGAGGATCTAATAGCCTGAAGCTTAGTACACACGGTGATATTATCGGACGAATGATCGTCTGTTTTTTTTTTTTTTTTGCATGCTAGTCTCCATATCGAAAACGAATAGGTTACTAAAATACGAAATTTCAATTACGACAGAATAAAAATTCGGAAGTGATGAATTGTGTTTGTATTGTATTTTCGGACTAAAACTGTACTAATTAAACAAAAATCGTATGATCTGGAATCGTATGAGAACATTTTTTGTGTTTGTCACTTCGGAAAATTTCTGACGAAAGCTGTGTAGTAACGATCAGATTATCGTACGTTCACTTCGAAAGTGGTATTTTTTTGTACGATATTCTGATCGGGTGTACGGGGCTTGAGAGGCCCCATTCAACCTCAGTGTTTTGTAGCAGTCTCAGACATCGCATGGTATTCGCACCCGCACCACAGCTGCCGATCACATGCGATGTCTGAGCAATGCGAGTTCAGCCATACAGTTGTATGGCTGAACTCGCATTGGATTCGCACAGAAAAAGGTGCAGAGACTTGTTTATCCCCCGCACTGGAATCGGATCGCACAGGTGTTCTCACCTATGCGATCCGATTCCTGTACGAATCCACAGTTCACAATGCGATATGTGAACCGTTCTGGGGATATCATTAATAATTCATTGACACACGCAGTGGTTCGCAGAGGGCAGTGTGAACTGCCTGCGGGAGAGAAGCGATGCGGGAACCGGCGCTGTTATCGCTCTGGTTCCCGCATCGCACTAGTCTGAACCTAGGCTCAAGCTCAAAAAATTTTGGAGCTCGAATCGGGCAGATTGGAGTTTTTTGTTCCGTAGAAATGCATGGAAACGCTGGATTTACGTGTTTTTGAGGTTTTTAGTGCATTTTGTTGCGCGTTTCTGAGCATTTTTCTGCTCAAATGCAATAATTAAATAACAATAAATAATAATTAATAAATAATATAAATAATAATAATCATAAATAATATAAAAATAATTAAATAATGATAAAAATAAATAAATACCCTAACCCCAACCCCTAACTCTAAAATTAACCCCTAATAATAACCCCTAATCCTAACTCCTAACCCTAATATTAACCCCTAATCTAACAAAATAAATAAATTAATTAACCCCAACTATAACCTTTAACCTCTAACCCCTTACAAAAAAAAAAGGTATAAATAAATTATAATACTAAATAAAAGTGGATGAAAAGCTGAAAAACATAGCAACAAATGATGAAACGGATGATATCTTTCTCTATTGCCTGGAAAAAAAACGCCAAAGCTCAAAAACACTTTTAAAAACACGACGCTCAGGTGTGAATGCAGCCTTATGAATATTCATATGTTCCTGACCAGCCGCTAGGAGTTTTACTGCCAATGTTATAGTTTGAGGAACCTTCTTGGAGTTCTCTTGCCTTCCAAGCTTTGCCTGGAGAGGATGTGTCTGCTGTTGTTCCTGCCCTGACCCAGGTTAGCTGCCTGGAGAGGACAAGTGTTTGAGAAGAGGCTTGATCTTAGGTGCCTAAAAGTTTGCATTGCCTTGCTGGAGGGTCTCTCCAGCAGGAGTGAAGCTGGAATCCGGACAACAGCACAAGGAAGGAACTTTGCCTGCCAAAGAGTGGTCTGAAGAGCAAGAACACTGTGGGAATTAAAAATACATCAATAACAATATAAATAAATAATACCATCTAAATAAATATGTTAAATTGTGAATAGTTAATATAATCGGAATAAATACAGTCAAATAATTAAAACCATCCACCATTAAAAAACATCCCACATGTGCTACATGTCCAGTGTAATAAAGGGCTAAAAAATCTGCAAAATTCAGGATATGCCTCAGTGGCCCCCACACTCAATTACCTTTTTTGAAATAATAAAATCAAACAGGTATAATTTTCTCCTTACTTGCCCTAAAATGTCCCCATTATGGAAAGCACACAGAACAGGAGAGACTCATAGCGTAAAATTGGGTGACAACCAAGATGTCTTTGGGCAGCAACATGCAACCTAAACTGACACCTTTGACAAATCCATGGTGCACTTTGCTATGTCAGTAGCACAAGATCACAGGGCCAGGTACTTATAAAAAAAAAAAAAAAAAAACTTAAGATATCTAATTCAAACTACAAATTTCCTGCAAGAAGCTGGCCACTGAGGTCAAATGCTGGCTACTGGGCCATTTCCTGCTTGTTTGGAATTTCCTACATTGCACAATGCGACTCCCATCCATCAATCCCCCCTGGAAGCTAAACAAACAGTGTATGGCTCTCTTGGACAAAGCAAGGCGATTAGGATAATCATAAATCTATTTACTTTCCTGAATTGCTTTACTTTGTTGTATGAATCTTTCTTGTAGTTGTTGGTTGGGCAGAGATATGGCAAAGATTTATGTTTCCTGTGTACCAAACATAAACAAGAATTGATTTACTAGACATTGATGCTAGAAGGATTAAATGTATTTCTGACTTCCAATTTACTTTCCTTATGTTTTTTTTTTTTTTTATTAGACATTAAATAGTGCTTACACAGTACATTGAAACACTACGCCTGCTTCTGAAGTAACTTCCATCCTGGCCACACGGGCTTCGATTCTTTTATCCAATCCATGTGTGATTTACTCAAAACAATAGAATCCGAACAGCCGTAACTTAGTCACACCCGTCTTAGCTCCTACCTTACTGAAAACAACCTTCTTGACCCCTTAAGCCTAGTACATACGGCCGAGATTCTCGTCAGGAAAAAACCCATCGGTTTTCCTGATGAGATTCCTGGCAAGTTTTCTTGCCGGCTGAGTGTACACACGTACGATTCAAAAGAACCGCCATTCTTTTGAATAACACGAACGCGGTGACGTCATCGACTACGACGAGCATGCGCTCGTCACATTCGATGCTGTCGTCGCCATCTTGCTTCACCCTACCTATGCCTTGGAAGCTATTGCGCATGCATCAATGTCATTTCGAGCACGCGCGGGTTTCCATGGAGGCAGGCAAGTATACACACGCTCGGGTTTCTCATCGGGAAACAGGCCGACAAGAATCCCGACGAGAAAATAGAGAGCAGGATCTCTATTTTTCTCGTTGAGATTCTGGGCAGATTTCCTGATGAGAAACCTGAAAGCCTCGTACACACGCACGGTTTTCTCGGCAAGAAAGCTTTCCCAGCAGTCTTCTTGTCGTTTCTTGCCGAGAAAACCGGCCGTGTGTACGAGGCTTTACAGTCTGGCTTTTGCTCCCAGCACTCCACAGAAGCTTCCCTACTAAAACTCACTAACGATTTACTAACTGCTAAAACCCATGGCCACTACTCTATACTCCTACTCCTAGACCTCTCTGCAGCCCTTGATACTGTTGACCACCTCTTTCTCGAACAACTCCATTCACTTGGCCCCCAAGATTCTGCTCTATCCTGGTTCTCCTCCTGCCTATCACAGCGCTCCTTCGGTGTTAAATACAACTCTGTATCCTCCTCTCCACTTGTTCTTTCTGTAGGGGTCCCCCAAGGCTCTGTTCTTGGACCCCTTCTCTTCTCTATTTACACCTCCTCCCTTGGACACTTGATAACCTCCCACGGCTTCCAATACCATCTCTACGCCGATGACACCCAAATCTATCTCTCTACTCCTCTCCTCACTCCTTCAGTCTCCTCTCGCATTAATAACTGACATATTCAGCATGGATGTCACACCACTTCCTTAAACGAAATCTCTCTAAAACCAAGCTGATGATAATCCCCCCCACCCGTGCCTCCCTCCATGACTTTTCCATCAAAATCAATAATGCAGCCATCAATCCCTCCCCTCAAGCCATGGTACTAGGTGTAATCCTAGACTCTGATTGGTCCTTTCAGCCCCAAATCCAATGTCAAAAACTTGTAGACTTCACCTCAGTAACATGTCCCTTGTTATCTCTCTCCTTGACTATTGCAATTCCCTTCTCATAGGCCAACCTCTCCATAGGTAATCCCCTCCTCAGTCTATCATGAATGCTGCTGCCAGACTCATCTACCTTACCAACCGCTCAATGTCTGCCACCCCTCTCTGCCAATCCCTACACTGGCTTCCGATTACCCAGCAAATTAAATTTAAAATACTAACTACAACATACAAAGTCATTCACAACTCTGCCCTGAGCGACATCACCAATCTCATCTCCAAATGTCATCCAAACTGTCCTCTCCGCTCCTCTCAAGACCTCCTTCTCTCTAGCTCCCTGGTCTCCTCTTCCCATCATCGTCTCAAGGACTTCTTCAGAGCCTCTTCCATCCTTTGGAACACTCTACCTTAATCTATCCGGCTATCTCCTACTCTGGCTGCCTTTAGTCGATCTCTGAAAACTCATCTCTTCAGGGAAGCCTCCGTGAAAAACAAAAAGAAAATGTTCCCCAGTGGGGCTTTTAACAGCAGTATAGTATGGTTTAAAGTAATAGCAAATGGATAGCAAAAGAAATACATTTATTATAATTGTACAGATGTCAGGATGCATTACAACATATAAAAGAACTGGCCAACAGATACAATGCATTTTCCACAATACAGCCTGTATTAAAATTACACAAAGGGTGTATGCAATGTTGATTATCAGATTGCTGAAAATTATTTTGGAGTCCCCGACGCGTTTCGACCTCTGTAGCGGTCATCATCAGGGGAAAGGTAGACTCTATAAAACACATAGCATGATTTCAGAAATTTGAAAACATCATCATAAGTCCCATTAAGGGTCTAAAATGGTGAAGTATTTACCACTGAAGTGGAATGGATAGTTCCATGGCCAGATGAGTTGGAGATCGCTGCGCGGTGAGGTGGACCCCACAAAATGGGCCCGTCCCCCCAGACGGGGAAGAGCCCAACCCGAGGGGCTTGCAAGGAGCCACATGGTAGACATCCTCCAGTGGACAAGGGAGCAGGCATCTGCAATGAATACCCAATCAATGACCATATATACAATACAAAATAGTAGGTGAATTAACTCTAAACAGAGTAGCAAAATTCTAGGGGTGAATGGACTAACCACTAACACAGGAACTCCTCAGGTACCAAAAAAATCCCAGAATTGAGGCGGTACATGCCTATAAATGTTATATAGAGGTAATAGGGTTGGATAAAAACATTTTTTTTGGATGGAAGTGGGGTGAGTGGAAATGAATGGATGGTATGTGTTACTAATGGTGTTAAAAAGAAAAGTGAAAGTGTATGTGTGTGCGTGAGTGTATGTGAGTAATGATAAACTGAATGTAGGTTAGAATGTTAAGGGCAATGCAGACTAAAAAAGTGTGGTATCAACAAAAGTGGTGTAGAAATGTGAAGGAGGTAGATGTGTGTGAAAAAAATTTGAAAAAGGAAAAAAAAAGCAAAAGCAAAAAACAAACAAACACAAAAACAAACAAACAAACAGCAAAGTAATGATGGGAGTGAAAGGGATGTGGTGAGTGTGAGGGTGTATCCATGGTGGTAACATTTACCTTGAGTGGATTCATATGGGTAGGAAAGTAAACTGCGGTAAAGCAGAAGAATTGAGGGCTGGAAACCAGAGAGGAGTCTGTGTAGTGGCGTCCTTAAGGTCTGCGAGCAGTCATGTTGTGATCTGCAAGCATTGGTCATGGATAGGGATGAGCTTCGTGTTCGAGTCGAACATACGTTCGACTCGAACATTGGCTGTTCGATCGTTCGACGAAGATCGAACGATTTGGGCCGTTCGCGCCAAATTCGAGTGACGCGAACGGCCCACAATGCACTACGCCATCGCAGTGTCATCCAGGCGCTGTGATTGGCCAAGCATGCACTGTGACCCCGCATGCTTGGCCAATCACAGCGCCGGCAGCGAGGAGAGCAATGATTGGCCACAGGCAGGATGCCTGTGGCCAATTATTGCTGAGGGTGTTTAGTACACGCCCCACACTATAAAAGGCCGCCAGCACGGCGGCCTAGTGTAGTGTGTTCCGGAGCAGGGATAGAATAGCATAGGCAGGGACAGTGACTGTTATTTCTTTCTTGCTTAACCTGGATTCCTTTAGTTTAGGGAAAGAGAAGGATAGGTAGGGAGAGTGTCAGTGTGTTTTGTGCTTCTGCTATAGTGTGCTTAAAAAAAACATTTATTCTAGGGACAGAAAACTCTAGGTAGGGACAGTGTCAGTTTCTTTCACTCTGCAAGTCCTTGTTTCCAGGGACCTGTAAGGACAGTGAGTTAATTGTCCTTGTGCTATATTGTGCTTAAAAAAAACATTTATTCTAGGGACAGAAAACTCTAGGTAGGGACAGTGTCAGTTTCTTTCACTCTGCAAGTCCTTGTTTCCAGGGACCTGTAAGGACAGTGAGTTAATTGTCCTTGTGCTATATTGTGATTAAAAAAAACATTTATTCTAGGGACAGAAAACTCTAGGTAGGGACAGTGTCAGTTTCTTTCACTCTGCAAGTCCTTGTTTCCAGGGACCTGTAAGGACAGTGAGTTAATTTTCCTTGTGCTATATTGTGATTAAAAAAAACATTTTTTCTAGGGACAGAAAACTGTAGGTAGGGAGAGTGTTTTTTTTCTTTCACTCTGCAAGTCCTTGTTTCCAGGGACCTGTAAGGACAGTGAGTTAATTGTCCTTGTGCTATATTGTGCTTAAAAAAAACATTTATTCTAGGGACAGAAAACTCTAGGTAGGGACAGTGTCAGTTTCTTTCACTCTGCAAGTCCTTGTTTCCAGGGACCTGTAAGGACAGTGAGTTAATTTTCCTTGTGCTATATTGTGATTAAAAAAAACATTTATTCTAGGGACAGAAAACTCTAGGTAGGGACAGTGTCAGTTTCTTTCACTCTGCAAGTCCTTGTTTCCAGGGACCTGTAAGGACAGTGAGTTAATTTTCCTTGTGCTATATTGTGATTAAAAAAAACATTTATTCTAGGGACAGAAAACTCTAGGTAGGGACAGTGTCAGTTTCTTTCACTCTGCAAGTCCTTGTTTCCAGGGACCTGTAAGGACAGTGAGTTAATTTTCCTTGTGCTATATTGTGATTAAAAAAAACATTTATTCTAGGGACAGAAAACTCTAGGTAGGGACAGTGTCAGTTTCTTTCACTCTGCAAGTCCTTGTTTCCAGGGACCTGTAAGGACAGTGAGTTAATTTTCCTTGTGCTATATTGTGATTAAAAAAAACATTTATTCTAGGGTCAGAAAACTCTAGGTAGGGACAGTGTCAGTTTCTTTCACTCTGCAAGTCCTTGTTTCCAGGGACCTGTAAGGACAGTGAGTTAATTTTCCTTGTGCTATATTGTGATTAAAAAAAACATTTTTTCTAGGGACAGAAAACTGTAGGTAGGGAGAGTGTTTTTTTTCTTTCACTCTGCAAGTCCTTGTTTCCAGGGACCTGTAAGGACAGTGAGTTAATTGTCCTTGTGCTATATTGTGCTTAAAAAAAACATTTATTCTAGGGACAGAAAACTCTAGGTAGGGACAGTGTCAGTTTCTTTCACTCTGCAAGTCCTTGTTTCCAGGGACCTGTAAGGACAGTGAGTTAATTTTCCTTGTGCTATATTGTGATTAAAAAAAACATTTATTCTAGGGACAGAAAACTCTAGGTAGGGACAGTGTCAGTTTCTTTCACTCTGCAAGTCCTTGTTTCCAGGGACCTGTAAGGACAGTGAGTTAATTTTCCTTGTGCTATATTGTGATTAAAAAAAACATTTTTTCTAGGGACAGAAAACTGTAGGTAGGGAGAGTGTTTTTTTTCTTTCACTCTGCAAGTCCTTGTTTCCAGGGACCTGTAAGGACAGTGAGTTAATTTTCCTTGTGCTATATTGTGCTTAAAAAAAACATTTTTTCTAGGGACAGAAAACTGTAGGTAGGGAGAGTGTTTTTTTTCTTTCACTCTGCAAGTCCTTGTTTCCAGGGACCTGTAAGGACAGTGAGTTAATTGTCCTTGTGCTATATTGTGCTTAAAAAAAACATTTATTCTAGGGACAGAAAACTCTAGGTAGGGACAGTGTCAGTTTCTTTCACTCTGCAAGTCCTTGTTTCCAGGGACCTGTAAGGACAGTGAGTTAATTTTCCTTGTGCTATATTGTGATTAAAAAAAACATTTATTCTAGGGACAGAAAACTCTAGGTAGGGACAGTGTCAGTTTCTTTCACTCTGCAAGTCCTTGTTTCCAGGGACCTGTAAGGACAGTGAGTTAATTGTCCTTGTGCTATATTGTGATTAAAAAAAACATTTATTCTAGGGACAGAAAACTCTAGGTAGGGACAGTGTCAGTTTCTTTCACTCTGCAAGTCCTTGTTTCCAGGGACCTGTAAGGACAGTGAGTTAATTTTCCTTGTGCTATATTGTGATTAAAAAAAACATTTTTTCTAGGGACAGAAAACTGTAGGTAGGGAGAGTGTTTTTTTTCTTTCACTCTGCAAGTCCTTGTTTCCAGGGACCTGTAAGGACAGTGAGTTAATTGTCCTTGTGCTATATTGTGCTTAAAAAAAACATTTATTCTAGGGACAGAAAACTCTAGGTAGGGACAGTGTCAGTTTCTTTCACTCTGCAAGTCCTTGTTTCCAGGGACCTGTAAGGACAGTGAGTTAATTTTCCTTGTGCTATATTGTGATTAAAAAAAACATTTATTCTAGGGACAGAAAACTCTAGGTAGGGACAGTGTCAGTTTCTTTCACTCTGCAAGTCCTTGTTTCCAGGGACCTGTAAGGACAGTGAGTTAATTTTCCTTGTGCTATATTGTGATTAAAAAAAACATTTATTCTAGGGACAGAAAACTCTAGGTAGGGACAGTGTCAGTTTCTTTCACTCTGCAAGTCCTTGTTTCCAGGGACCTGTAAGGACAGTGAGTTAATTTTCCTTGTGCTATATTGTGATTAAAAAAAACATTTATTCTAGGGACAGAAAACTCTAGGTAGGGACAGTGTCAGTTTCTTTCACTCTGCAAGTCCTTGTTTCCAGGGACCTGTAAGGACAGTGAGTTAATTTTCCTTGTGCTATATTGTGATTAAAAAAAACATTTATTCTAGGGACAGAAAACTCTAGGTAGGGACAGTGTCAGTTTCTTTCACTCTGCAAGTCCTTGTTTCCAGGGACCTGTAAGGACAGTGAGTTAATTTTCCTTGTGCTATATTGTGATTAAAAAAAACATTTTTTCTAGGGACAGAAAACTGTAGGTAGGGAGAGTGTTTTTTTTCTTTCACTCTGCAAGTCCTTGTTTCCAGGGACCTGTAAGGACAGTGAGTTAATTGTCCTTGTGCTATATTGTGCTTAAAAAAAACATTTATTCTAGGGACAGAAAACTCTAGGTAGGGACAGTGTCAGTTTCTTTCACTCTGCAAGTCCTTGTTTCCAGGGACCTGTAAGGACAGTGAGTTAATTTTCCTTGTGCTATATTGTGATTAAAAAAAACATTTATTCTAGGGACAGAAAACTCTAGGTAGGGACAGTGTCAGTTTCTTTCACTCTGCAAGTCCTTGTTTCCAGGGACCTGTAAGGACAGTGAGTTAATTGTCCTTGTGCTATATTGTGCTTAAAAAAAACATTTATTCTAGGGACAGAAAACTCTAGGTAGGGACAGTGTCAGTTTCTTTCACTCTGCAAGTCCTTGTTTCCAGGGACCTGGAAGGACAGTGAGTTAATTTTCCTTGTGCTATATTGTGATTAAAAAAAACATTTTTTCTAGGGACAGAAAACTGTAGGTAGGGAGAGTGTTTTTTTTCTTTCACTCTGCAAGTCCTTGTTTCCAGGGACCTGTAAGGACAGTGAGTTAATTGTCCTTGTGCTATATTGTGCTTAAAAAAAACATTTATTCTAGGGACAGAAAACTCTAGGTAGGGACAGTGTCAGTTTCTTTCACTCTGCAAGTCCTTGTTTCCAGGGACCTGTAAGGACAGTGAGTTAATTTTCCTTGTGCTATATTGTGATTAAAAAAAACATTTATTCTAGGGACAGAAAACTCTAGGTAGGGACAGTGTCAGTTTCTTTCACTCTGCAAGTCCTTGTTTCCAGGGACCTGTAAGGACAGTGAGTTAATTTTCCTTGTGCTATATTGTGATTAAAAAAAACATTTATTCTAGGGACAGAAAACTCTAGGTAGGGACAGTGTCAGTTTCTTTCACTCTGCAAGTCCTTGTTTCCAGGGACCTGTAAGGACAGTGAGTTAATTTTCCTTGTGCTATATTGTGATTAAAAAAAACATTTATTCTAGGGTCAGAAAACTCTAGGTAGGGACAGTGTCAGTTTCTTTCACTCTGCAAGTCCTTGTTTCCAGGGACCTGTAAGGACAGTGAGTTAATTTTCCTTGTGCTATATTGTGATTAAAAAAAACATTTTTTCTAGGGACAAAAAACTGTAGGTAGGGAGAGTGTTTTTTTTCTTTCACTCTGCAAGTCCTTGTTTCCAGGGACCTGTAAGGACAGTGAGTTAATTGTCCTTGTGCTATATTGTGCTTAAAAAAAACATTTATTCTAGGGACAGAAAACTCTAGGTAGGGACAGTGTCAGTTTCTTTCACTCTGCAAGTCCTTGTTTCCAGGGACCTGTAAGGACAGTGAGTTAATTTTCCTTGTGCTATATTGTGATTAAAAAAAACATTTATTCTAGGGACAGAAAACTCTAGGTAGGGACAGTGTCAGTTTCTTTCACTCTGCAAGTCCTTGTTTCCAGGGACCTGTAAGGACAGTGAGTTAATTGTCCTTGTGCTATATTGTGCTTAAAAAAAACATTTATTCTAGGGACAGAAAACTCTAGGTAGGGACAGTGTCAGTTTCTTTCACTCTGCAAGTCCTTGTTTCCAGGGACCTGGAAGGACAGTGAGTTAATTTTCCTTGTGCTATATTGTGATTAAAAAAAACATTTTTTCTAGGGACAGAAAACTGTAGGTAGGGAGAGTGTTTTTTTTCTTTCACTCTGCAAGTCCTTGTTTCCAGGGACCTGTAAGGACAGTGAGTTAATTGTCCTTGTGCTATATTGTGCTTAAAAAAAACATTTATTCTAGGGACAGAAAACTCTAGGTAGGGACAGTGTCAGTTTCTTTCACTCTGCAAGTCCTTGTTTCCAGGGACCTGTAAGGACAGTGAGTTAATTTTCCTTGTGCTATATTGTGATTAAAAAAAACATTTATTCTAGGGACAGAAAACTCTAGGTAGGGACAGTGTCAGTTTCTTTCACTCTGCAAGTCCTTGTTTCCAGGGACCTGTAAGGACAGTGAGTTAATTTTCCTTGTGCTATATTGTGATTAAAAAAAACATTTATTCTAGGGACAGAAAACTCTAGGTAGGGACAGTGTCAGTTTCTTTCACTCTGCAAGTCCTTGTTTCCAGGGACCTGTAAGGACAGTGAGTTAATTTTCCTTGTGCTATATTGTGATTAAAAAAAACATTTATTCTAGGGTCAGAAAACTCTAGGTAGGGACAGTGTCAGTTTCTTTCACTCTGCAAGTCCTTGTTTCCAGGGACCTGTAAGGACAGTGAGTTAATTTTCCTTGTGCTATATTGTGATTAAAAAAAACATTTTTTCTAGGGACAAAAAACTGTAGGTAGGGAGAGTGTTTTTTTTCTTTCACTCTGCAAGTCCTTGTTTCCAGGGACCTGTAAGGACAGTGAGTTAATTGTCCTTGTGCTATATTGTGCTTAAAAAAAACATTTATTCTAGGGACAGAAAACTCTAGGTAGGGACAGTGTCAGTTTCTTTCACTCTGCAAGTCCTTGTTTCCAGGGACCTGTAAGGACAGTGAGTTAATTTTCCTTGTGCTATATTGTGATTAAAAAAAACATTTATTCTAGGGACAGAAAACTCTAGGTAGGGACAGTGTCAGTTTCTTTCACTCTGCAAGTCCTTGTTTCCAGGGACCTGTAAGGACAGTGAGTTAATTTTCCTTGTGCTATATTGTGATTAAAAAAAACATTTTTTCTAGGGACAGAAAACTGTAGGTAGGGAGAGTGTTTTTTTTCTTTCACTCTGCAAGTCCTTGTTTCCAGGGACCTGTAAGGACAGTGAGTTAATTTTCCTTGTGCTATATTGTGCTTAAAAAAAACATTTTTTCTAGGGACAGAAAACTGTAGGTAGGGAGAGTGTTTTTTTTCTTTCACTCTGCAAGTCCTTGTTTCCAGGGACCTGTAAGGACAGTGAGTTAATTGTCCTTGTGCTATATTGTGCTTAAAAAAAACATTTATTCTAGGGACAGAAAACTCTAGGTAGGGACAGTGTCAGTTTCTTTCACTCTGCAAGTCCTTGTTTCCAGGGACCTGTAAGGACAGTGAGTTAATTTTCCTTGTGCTATATTGTGATTAAAAAAAACATTTATTCTAGGGACAGAAAACTCTAGGTAGGGACAGTGTCAGTTTCTTTCACTCTGCAAGTCCTTGTTTCCAGGGACCTGTAAGGACAGTGAGTTAATTGTCCTTGTGCTATATTGTGATTAAAAAAAACATTTATTCTAGGGACAGAAAACTCTAGGTAGGGACAGTGTCAGTTTCTTTCACTCTGCAAGTCCTTGTTTCCAGGGACCTGTAAGGACAGTGAGTTAATTTTCCTTGTGCTATATTGTGATTAAAAAAAACATTTTTTCTAGGGACAGAAAACTGTAGGTAGGGAGAGTGTTTTTTTTCTTTCACTCTGCAAGTCCTTGTTTCCAGGGACCTGTAAGGACAGTGAGTTAATTGTCCTTGTGCTATATTGTGCTTAAAAAAAACATTTATTCTAGGGACAGAAAACTCTAGGTAGGGACAGTGTCAGTTTCTTTCACTCTGCAAGTCCTTGTTTCCAGGGACCTGTAAGGACAGTGAGTTAATTTTCCTTGTGCTATATTGTGATTAAAAAAAACATTTATTCTAGGGACAGAAAACTCTAGGTAGGGACAGTGTCAGTTTCTTTCACTCTGCAAGTCCTTGTTTCCAGGGACCTGTAAGGACAGTGAGTTAATTTTCCTTGTGCTATATTGTGATTAAAAAAAACATTTATTCTAGGGACAGAAAACTCTAGGTAGGGACAGTGTCAGTTTCTTTCACTCTGCAAGTCCTTGTTTCCAGGGACCTGTAAGGACAGTGAGTTAATTTTCCTTGTGCTATATTGTGATTAAAAAAAACATTTATTCTAGGGACAGAAAACTCTAGGTAGGGACAGTGTCAGTTTCTTTCACTCTGCAAGTCCTTGTTTCCAGGGACCTGTAAGGACAGTGAGTTAATTTTCCTTGTGCTATATTGTGATTAAAAAAAACATTTATTCTAGGGACAGAAAACTCTAGGTAGGGACAGTGTCAGTTTCTTTCACTCTGCAAGTCCTTGTTTCCAGGGACCTGTAAGGACAGTGAGTTAATTTTCCTTGTGCTATATTGTGATTAAAAAAAACATTTTTTCTAGGGACAGAAAACTGTAGGTAGGGAGAGTGTTTTTTTTCTTTCACTCTGCAAGTCCTTGTTTCCAGGGACCTGTAAGGACAGTGAGTTAATTGTCCTTGTGCTATATTGTGCTTAAAAAAAACATTTATTCTAGGGACAGAAAACTCTAGGTAGGGACAGTGTCAGTTTCTTTCACTCTGCAAGTCCTTGTTTCCAGGGACCTGTAAGGACAGTGAGTTAATTTTCCTTGTGCTATATTGTGATTAAAAAAAACATTTATTCTAGGGACAGAAAACTCTAGGTAGGGACAGTGTCAGTTTCTTTCACTCTGCAAGTCCTTGTTTCCAGGGACCTGTAAGGACAGTGAGTTAATTTTCCTTGTGCTATATTGTGATTAAAAAAAACATTTTTTCTAGGGACAGAAAACTGTAGGTAGGGAGAGTGTTTTTTTTCTTTCACTCTGCAAGTCCTTGTTTCCAGGGACCTGTAAGGACAGTGAGTTAATTTTCCTTGTGCTATATTGTGCTTAAAAAAAACATTTTTTCTAGGGACAGAAAACTGTAGGTAGGGAGAGTGTTTTTTTTCTTTCACTCTGCAAGTCCTTGTTTCCAGGGACCTGTAAGGACAGTGAGTTAATTGTCCTTGTGCTATATTGTGCTTAAAAAAAACATTTATTCTAGGGACAGAAAACTCTAGGTAGGGACAGTGTCAGTTTCTTTCACTCTGCAAGTCCTTGTTTCCAGGGACCTGTAAGGACAGTGAGTTAATTTTCCTTGTGCTATATTGTGATTAAAAAAAACATTTATTCTAGGGACAGAAAACTCTAGGTAGGGACAGTGTCAGTTTCTTTCACTCTGCAAGTCCTTGTTTCCAGGGACCTGTAAGGACAGTGAGTTAATTTTCCTTGTGCTATATTGTGATTAAAAAAAACATTTTTTCTAGGGACAGAAAACTGTAGGTAGGGAGAGTGTTTTTTTTCTTTCACTCTGCAAGTCCTTGTTTCCAGGGACCTGTAAGGACAGTGAGTTAATTTTCCTTGTGCTATATTGTGATTAAAAAAAACATTTTTTCTAGGGACAGAAAACTCTAGGTAGGGAGAGTGTTTTTTTTTTTTCACTCTGCAAGTCCTTGTTTCCAGGGACCTGTAAGGACAGTGAGTTAATTGTCCTTGTGCTATATTGTGCTTAAAAAAAAACATTTATTCTAGGGACAGAAAACTCTAGGTAGGGACAGTGTCAGTTTCTTTCACTCTGCAAGTCCTTGTTTCCAGGGACCTGTAAGGACAGTGAGTTAATTTTCCTTGTGCTATATTGTGCTTAAAAAAAACATTTATTCTAGGGACAGAAAACTCTAGGTAGGGACAGTGTCAGTTTCTTTCACTCTGCAAGTCCTTGTTTCCAGGGACCTGGAGAGACATTGAGTGAATTGTCCTTGTGCTATATTGTGATTAAAAAAAACATTTATTCTAGGGACAGAAAACTCTAGGTAGGGACAGTGTCAGTTTCTTTCACTGTGAAAGTCCTTGTTTCAAGGGACAGAGAAGGACACCTGAAGGTAGCCCTTATTGCTTTTTTCCCATCTCCCTGCAGGCCATCTATTAGAATGTCTGGAAGGCAAACAAGGAGAGGCAGACAGTCAGGAGGCAATAAAAGAGGGCAAGCAGGCTCTGTGTCTGGGGGCAACAGTGCTGGTCGTGGACGCGGTGCATTGTCATCAGCACATGGCCATGGGACACGCTTGTCCTTCTTTTCGGCAGCTGGACATGTTGAGCCACATCATGCCGAAGACTTGGTAGAGTGGATGACCAAGCCCTCCTCCTCCTCCTCATCCTCTCTCACCCAGGCTCAGGGTACTGGAAAAGCAGCTGCCAAAGCGTCGTCTTCCCTGGTATCAATGTCAGACAAATCATCAGTCACTCCTTCCCTAGACCCACCATGTCCTCCTCCTGAGGAGTCCCCCGAACTGTTTCAGCACAGTGTTGGGTACATGCTCCAGGAGGATGCCCAGCGTTTCGAAGGGTCTGATGATGAAACCCAGCTAGAGGAAGGCAGTAGCGTGAGAGCAGACAGAGGGGATGCTCAAGAAGGACACCAATCTGGCAGTCATGTTCCAGCAGCTGCAGCATACTGCCAGATTGGCTCCAGTGATGAGGAGGGAGGGGATGATGAGGTCAATGACTCCACGTGGGTGCCTAATAGGAGAGAGGAGGAGGAGGAGGATGAGGAGGAGGCACATCTCCAACGAGGCAGGATGCCCTTTGGTGGCCAGCGTAAGGGCAGTACACCGACGGAATCACACCGCAGAGCTCCGCCTGTGCAGGGCGCTGCCTCTGCCCGTCATTCAAAAAGTTCTTTGGTGTGGGCTTTTTTGAGGCTAGTGCATCAGATCGCACAGCTGCTGTTTGCAACATATGTCTCAAGCGTATATCGCGTGGCCAAAACATCAGCCGCTTGGGTACCACATGCCTGACCAGACATATGTTGACCTGCCATGCAGCTCGTTGGCAAGCCTACCTCAAAGACCCACACCAAAGAACAAAGCGGACCTCTCCTTGCACCGCATCAGCTGGGATCTCCAACCCCACTATAACTTCAGTCCTCTCTGAAACATGCACTGAGAGGAATGAAGGTGTAGAATTAGGTGTGTCACAGCCAAGTACTTGCGCCCACTCTGCTAGCAGTACACCGACGTCCGATTCTAGCAGGCAAATTTCCCTGCCCCAGCTGCTGGACCGTCGAAAGAAGTTCACTCCCAGCCATCCACATGCCCAGCGGTTGAATGCTAGCTTGGCTAAATTGCTAGCGCTTCAACTGCTGCCTTTTCAGTTGGTAGACTCGGCCCCCTTCCGTGAGTTTGTGCAATGTGCGGTTCCTCAGTGGCAGGTTCCCAAACGCCACTTTTTCTCACGGAAGGCTATTCCGGCTCTCTACCGGCATGTGGAAGGCAATGTCTTGGCCTCGCTGGACAGGGCGGTCAGCGGTAAGGTGCATATTACCGCTGACTCATGGTCCAGCAGGCATGGACAGGGACGTTACCTTTCTTTCACGGCCCATTGGGTCACTCTTTTGGCAGCTGGGAAGGATTCAGGACAAGGTGCAGTAGTGTTGGAGGTTGTCCCACCGCCACGCCTCCAAAATGCTACTACTGGTTGTGACACACCTCTCTCCTCCACCCCCTCCTCTTCTTCTTCCTCCATGGCCTCTTCCTGTGGTTTGTCCTATGAACCAGCGGTGCTCCGTAGCCGTTCACGGGGCTACGCAAGTACGCAGGCAAAAAGATGCCATGCCGTGCTTGCGCTGGTGTGTTTGGGGGACAGAAGCCACACTGGGGCAGAGGTCCTGTCTGCTCTGCAGGGCCAGGCCGAGAGGTGGTTGACGCCACGCCAGCTTAAGCCAGGAATGGTGGTTTGCGACAATGGCACCAACCTCCTCTCCGCCCTCCGACAGGGACAACTGACCCATGTGCCCTGTGTGGCTCACGTCCTTAACCTGGTGGTGCAGCGCTTCTTGGGCAGGTACCCGGGCTTACAGGATGTCCTGAGGCAGGCCAGGAAAGTCTGTGTGCATTTCCGCAGATCTTATAATGCCAGTGCTCGCCTGGCTGAGCTGCAAAAGGAGTTGAACCTGCCCAAGAACCGCCTTATATGTGACATGCCCACCAGGTGGAACTCAACGTTGGCCATGCTGCAGCGGCTGCACACGCAGCAGAGGGCCATCAATGAGTACCTGTGCGACTACGGCACCAGGACAGGGTCAGGGGAGCTTGGTTTTTTTTCTCCACGCCAGTGGGGCATGATCAGGGATGCATGCACTGTCCTGGCACCATTTGAGGAGGCCACGAGGATGGTGAGCAGTGACAGTGCATGCATCAGTGACACTGTACCTCTTGTCCACCTGTTGGAGCACACGCTGCGTGGAATAATGGACAGGGCACTTGAGGCAGAACAGAGGCAGGAAGAGGAGGACTTCCTTGCCTCTCAAGGCCCCCTTTACCCAGACAGTGTTCCTTCTGTCCCACCCATCGCACAGGAAGAGGAGGAGGAGGAGGAGGAGGAGGAGGAGGAGGAGGATTGTGTCAGCATGGAGGTGGAGGCTGGCACTCAGCATCATCAGCAGCAGTCTTTTAGGGATGATTTACAGTCCCAAGAAACCAGTGGACTTGTACGTGGCTGGGAGGAGGTGGCTGCGGATCATGTCGTCCTTAGTGACCCAGAGGACTCCGGAGCGAATGCCTCAGCAAACCTACGCTGCATGGCCTCCCTGATCCTGCAAAGTCTGCGGAAGGATCCTCGTATTCTTCGGATCAAGGAGAGGGACCATTACTGGCTGGCCACTCTCCTTGATCCACGGTACAAGGGTAAGGTTGCGGACCTTATGTTACCGTCGCAGAGGGAGCAGAGGATGAGACAACTCCGGGAGGCCTTGCAGAAAGGTCTGTGCAACGCGTTCCCAGAGACTGGGAGGTTGCAAACTCCTGGTCCTGGACAACGAGTTGCTGAGGCTTCGGCCAGTCAAAGAAGGAGCGGTGGGGAAGGTGGCCGTCTGACCGATGCGTTCAGACAATTCTTTAGTCCGCAGCCCCAAAGTATGATCGGTTCCAGCAACCATCGCCAGCGTCTGATAAACATGGTGCAGGAATATCTAGGGGCAAGGTCAGACTTGGACACCTTCCCCACCGAAAATCCTCTGGCTTACTGGGTCTTGAGGATGGATCACTGGCCAGAGCTTGCACAGTATGCAATTGAGCTACTGGCCTGTCCTGCATCCAGCGTTCTTTCGGAACGCACATTCAGTGCTGCTGGAGGATTTGTCACGGATCACAGGGTGCGCCTGTCCACCGACTCGGTTGATCGACTGACTTTCATCAAGATGAACCAGTCTTGGATCACCACCAGCTACCACACACCTGATGCTGATATAACAGACTAATTGATTTTAAAATGTCACATCCCTTCAAGACTGATGCTGATGCTGAGTGCCTGTGCTGTTATGTTGACTGGCTATCCTCCTCCTCCGAGTCCTCAATGATACGATTGATGATGATAGCTTGGAAGATCATTTTTGTTTATGGGTGCCGCCACCAGTGCCTAACGCCCAATTTTTCAGCCCCTGTTTAACAGGGGCGTGTAATTACAATTTTTGAAGCAATACTTTGCAACAGGGCTCATTGCTGTGCTCCAAGTACAGTATCTGTGAGGAGTTGCAGTGTTGTGCCACCAGTGCCTAAGGCCCAATTTTTCAGCCCCTGTTTAACAGGGGCGTGTCATTACAATTTTTGAAGCAATACTTTGCAACAGGGCTCATTGCTGTGCTCCAAGTACAGTATCTGTGAAGGGTTGCAGTGTTGTGCCACCAGTGCCTAAGGCCCAATTTTTCAGCCCCTGTTCAACAGGGGCATGTAATTACAATTCTTGATCTAATAATTCACAGCAGGGCCCATTGCTGCACCCACCAAGAGTAACTGTCAGGGCTTACAGTGTTGTGGCACCAGCACCACCATCAAAGGCCCAATTTTTACTACCACTGTTCAACAATTATATGTAATTAAAATTCCTGATATAATAGTTGACAGCAGGGCGTTCCAGCACCAACCAAGAGTAACTGTGAGTGCTTACAGTGTTGTGCCAACACCAACAACTAAGGGGCCTATTTCTGCAGAGTATATACGGCAGGTCCCTACTTTCAAACATCCAACTTACAAACGACTCCTACTTGCAAACGCAAGAAGACAACAGGAAGTGAGAGGAAATCTACCACTAGGAAGGAAAATTCTCTCCTGTAAGAATAAATATGGGAGAAAGGTGTCTCCTCTGTACTGATGCTTTATCAGCAATCCTTGTTTCAAGAAAAACACCACATTTCAAAAACAGTTGTCATTAGGACGGAAAGTGAGGTGAAATGTTCTGAACAGGGGCACAGACAGCAAAACAAATGTTACAGGGGTGATAACCCTTACCTATGTTTTCCAAAAAGTTTAAAAATAGATTTTTGGTCTGGAGCTACACTTCAACAATGTACCTGTTCAAAATTACAAACAGATTCTACATAAGAACAAACCTACAGTCCCTGTCTTGTATGCACCGCCTGTATACGGCTGTTCAGAGTATATAGGGCCTTTTTTATTTTATGTGCGGGGTTCCCCTTAATATCCATACAAGACCCAAAGGGGCTGGTAATGGGCTGGGGTAGGGGGGGGGTCATGGGGTAGCTATGCCATTTTTCTTAAAGATTTTCATCCATATTACCGGGACCAGACATTACATTAAAGCCGCAAGCAGTTTTAAATGGCTTTTTTTTCCTTTAGAAGTGTCATTTTGTGCAGGGACAGTTCTAAACACGGGAAACACGTGGCACTTCACAGGCATACTTTAGACACCCCCCAGGTACGATATTTAAAGGAATATTTGACTTTTTTTTTTTCACTTTATGCATCATTAAAATGACTGCTCCCGGAAAACGACCGTTTTTAAAACTTATTTTTGCATTGATACATGTCCCCTGGTGCAGAACCCGGGTTCCCAAACCCTTTTTAGGACAATAACATGCATAATAGTTGTTATAATTAGCACTTTAGAATTCGAACGTTCGCATCCATTGTATTTAATAGGGTTCTAATGTTCGTTCGAACTTTCGGTCCGTTCGCGGGTTCTGGTGCGAACCGAACCCGGGGGTGTTCGGCTCATCACTAGTCATGGATATATGCTGTTAGCAATTAGGGTAAACAAACGCAGGTGATGCCTTATCCTCCCCCCCCCCTTCTGGAGATGGACGCCCAGGCCGCTGGGATGCAGCCTGCATGTTGCTCCCTCGGCATCCCCGAAGACGTGATCGCCCCGGCAGTGGCCGTCACCTCCGCCGCAATCGCGTGACATCATGGCGTTGCGTGCACGCCGGGAGGATCCCGCGCATGCGCACTTCGCCAGGGTCTGTCCGGAGATGAACAAGGGACGCCGCCGGCAGGTTGAAGCTGGCGTCGGCGGACTCATCCACCAACCAAGCAATGAGAGTAGGGGATGCAGACTAGACCACATCCCCTCCCCCCCACCCTGCCGGGAAGCCAGATCGGACCAGACACCACCCCACCAGGGAGGCAGGCGCCGCGGGAGCCAACAATACCGCGCAGCGAAAGTGTGTCCAACAAACATATGCATGGCAAAGTAGCAGTGGTCATAACATAAATGTGCTATATGAATATTAAAGGTTTAACTGGTGACAGTATCCATTGTATGGTTGTAAGGTATATGTAGGAGTGGTGTAAAGTTCAATGATCCCAACTACACGCCTCCAACCATAGGTGTGCGGAGCCTGTTGCATTAGGGTGTGCACCTCAAAGCTCCAATACATATGCATTTGTGATATATTTACCGGCCTTTTCTCCGCTCTCCATCCTGAAACAATGGGGGGAGGGGGGAGTAAGGGAACAAACAGGGGGACCTGGGCAGCAGAAAGAAAAGGAACAGGAACAGGAGGGGTGGCATATATTGTTACCGATCCCTTTCATTTTCCTCCTGTGGCAGCTGAATGACGGCAAGAGGGAGAGGAGGAGAAGCCTACTTTCAGCTGTTGCAGGAGGAAAATACAGATCAGTTCCACTAAATTCCACTCCCGCTGGCACTTTTGTCCAGGTTCTGAGGGTTGGCAAGGAAGGATCACGATTGACCTGTCACCTGCCTGCGATTGACGGGTTGCCAATCCCAGAATTAGGGTGTGCCCATGCACACCCCTTGCACATGCCTATGCCTCCAACTAATCTTTTATCACTTCTATCAGCTCATTCCCCACAGTTATAACCTTTTGTTCCGCTTGCCCCTCCCTATTAGTTTGTAAGCTCTTATGAGCAGGGCCCTTTTAACCCTCTTGTATTTTATTGTATTGTAACTGTACTGTCTCCCTTTTATATTGTTAAGAGCTGTGTAAACTGTTGGTGCTATATAAATCCTGTATAATAATAACTTTGATTCCGATCAATTTAGACTGTATTTTGATCGGATTCAAAGAGTCGATCTGCCAGGGCAGAGTAACATTCATCGTTTTGCATCAATCAACAGCACTGAGATACTTGTTCATGAATACGACCACATTTCCATCGATCCAATTAGAAGATTACATGGTGGAAACAGAGATGAGATTGATAGCTAAAATACACTCATAACTTATGATCATAAATTATCAACTGAAATCCATCCACATGTAAATATGTGCGATTATTTTATTTTTTTTCGAATCTAAATTCAGCCAAAATTTTCTCATAATCACAACAGTAACGAATTTCAACAAATACAAAATAAATGATAACAGAAACAACAAATTCATTCATATTCGTTGATGATGCGATAGTTTGGGCCTTTTGTTAATGTTTAAAGCTTCCGAAATAACGTAGTGGCATTATAAATGATCCAAACTGATTCGGATTCTTTTTTTCTTTTTTTTCACAAGAAACCGGATTCTTTTTTTCTAGTAATGAACTATATATAAGTAAAATATGATGATTCCTACTTATTGTGCTTGGGTTGGATGGGGGTGAATCCACAAGAAACTCTGAATAACATAACAAATTAATCCAAAATTAATTTTGTTCCATTCGTTACTTTCGGTTGCATGCAACTCCAGTCAATATCATCCAATCAGCTCATTAAATTTTTATTTGTGGGTTGGATTAATAGGGATGAGGCTGGGTTCACACTGGTATGACACGACTGTTGTACGACTGTCATCCTACTTTGCCCTGCGACATCGGTCCTACATCAGTCCTACTTCCATCGGACTTGAATAAACAAGATAAGATTTTGCTCCGACTTTGAGATAGTATGACTATAATCGATTAGGCCCCTTTCACTCTAGTGCGACTTCAAAGTCGTCCTATTTTACCGCGATTTTGCGGCCGCGATTTCAGGGAATGCCTGTGTAAGTGGCATCAAAATCGGACCAAAGTAGTGCAGGGACTACTTTGAAGTCGGAACGACTTGAAATCGTACTAATATGAATGGTTGTCTTTGGAAATCATGGAAAATTACTTGTCATGCTACTTTGCCATCACAAATCGTGGGACAAGTCGTATAAGTGTGAAAGGGACCTTAGGCTGGGTTCACACTGATACGACACGACTTTTATACGACTATCCCACTTTGCCCTGCTACATCTGTCCTACATCGGTCCTACTTCGGTCCTACTTCCATCCGACTTAAATAAACAAGATAAGATTTTGCTCCGACTTTGATATAGTACGACTTGTTCTTTGACCAATCAAAACAATCCCAGAGGCTGGGTGCACATTGATATGACACGACTGCTGTACAATTATCATCCTACTTTGCCCTGCTACAGCTGTCCTACATTGGTCCTACTTTGGTCCTACTTCCATCAGACTTGAATGAACAAGATAAGATTTTGCTCCAACTTTGAGATAGTACGACTTGTCCTTTGACCAATCAAAATTACATAGATTGCTTTTACTGCTGCTGTAATCACCATGTCGAATGTCACATGTCGGATGGTTAGGACAAGGATCCTACTTTGATCCAACTTCGGTACAAGTAAAGGGTATAAGGTCACAGCCCCCGGGACTTTAGAGGTTTCAGGTAGGTACACAACCAGATAACACTGATTGAACAAAATAGATTTTAGAAAAAAAAAATTTAATACAGAAAATAGATTAAAAACATGAGTACATTACAAATAATTTGTCAAATGTCTCCTATTAGCAGCATTACAACAGACGATGCCAGTGTTCTCTACATGTTTAGCTCAAAGGAGCTTCTTCAGGAGACTAAACCATGGCGTCTATTGTGCTGAAGGCAAACAAAAGGAAAGAAATACATACTCATGTATAACATTAAAATACAATAATGTTAAATATTGGCATAGACATGAATGAATATGCAGTTTTTATCAAGTAAATATACAGTACAGTCAAAGGAAAAAGGACATAGGAACATAGTTTTCAAATTTGAGAGCAAATGATACATTCGGGAGCTTACTAGATACTGCATGAAATGGCTTTTGCAGAATATGAGACAATTGAGTTTTTAAAAAAACACCCTATAAAAAAATGTGCAATGTGACGCAATTCCAACCCAGGTGGTGGTGAGCCTCGATGGTGCTTGCAGACGGGGACAAAAAAGAGAACCTACAAATAAGGAAAAAGATTGATTGGCAATGATATAAAAAAGGGATAATTGTATATGAGTGGCTTGTGTAAGCCAAAGCACAATATACCTGGTCATGTAGATTGAAAGGGTAGAATCAATGCAATATGATCAGAGGAAAAGGTATTTTGATGTTTCTCCAGGGTTCAATCAAAGAACCAAAGTGGAGAAGCAAATAGTCCCATTTCCTATAAGGGCAAGTCCACAGTTGGAAACCCTGCATGGAATGAGTACAAACCATAATTATATAAGGTTCACAAGCAATAAAAATAAATAGCTTTGGTTGAATAAACATCCAAAGAAATATCAGATGTGGTTCAAAGAAATACCTTGTTAGATGGAAGTAGTGATGTAATCCCAAGGCGATCGGAGGCGGGGGCGTGTGTCCTACACCGACCTCCGTGGAAATGACAGAGGATGCCGGCGTGTAACACCGTTTAAATCACCGTCTAGCGCGGCGGCGTCTGACGCCACCACCGCGCCGTGGACGCAAATAGGGAATGGCAATGCGCATGCGTGAAACCCAACATCAGCGGCGCGCGCTGACGAGATCAAGGTGTCAGCGCTGGCAGCCATTTTGGAAATTCCCTTTGCCAGTAGCTGGAAAGAGCTCTGAAACAAAGGGAAAACAAGGTGGAAAGTGACATGACGTGTGGAAACAAATCTCGAGACGTCAGCCAAGTGAAACAAAGAAGAGGCTGGGCATGGTGGATGGGCTGGAAAAATATGGGAAAGCAGGCAAAAATCAAACCCAGATGATAGGGCAGGCATAAGGCGGGCACATTGATTGGGAACCCCCACAATGCCTGCCCTGGGCATCTGTACAAGCATACATGAGAGGCAGCAGCACCTGGGTAGGGGAAATTCACTCAATGAAAAAGAAGATTAAACCAAAAGGCATTAAATAACAAAATAGGTTATAAATTGATAAATTGGAAGCAAAAATGCTAATAGATATCAGTAAAAAACATTTGGTAGGCAGTATAAAAATTGAGGTAAGCTCGATGTTTCCATCAATATACTCCCAAATACTACAGAGAATATAGCACATCGTAAGGATATAGATGTATAGATATGTGACGTGTATAGATATGGTATCTTGGCCAAAAGGAAAAATGGCATACATAACACTTCACAATAATATTATCTATCTTAACTGATCAAGATGCAAATGACGAGAAAAACAAATAAACAAAAATGGAAATAAGGATAATACATATCCAAACACATGAATACATATCGAAAAACAAAAGAGGGGAGAAGATAAATCAATATAAAATAAATAAAATAAAATAAATAATGAGCAAAATGCAAAAAGTGGGGTCCCTATAGAAAAGGTTTGAAGCTCAAGGCTTCATTGAGCCCAGGGTATTGTAAGGCGCCCAGATTAGAAATCCACTTGGCCTCCCGCTGCAAGAGGACTTTGTCAAAGTCACCCCCCCTCTCAGTGGGAGGATTGTATCATTAAAATTGTAATGGAGACCTACATGCCGGCTGATGGGTGTCTCCATTTTTTTGCTGAGCACTAAGGATACATGGTCCCTAATTCTGTTAAAGAAAGGGCGTTTGGTTTTTCCAATATAGTAGGCTTGGCAATCGCAAATCATGATGTATACAATTCCAATTGATTGGCATGTCGCCAAAAAATTTAACTTAAACATGCGACCGTCCGGTAGAAGCAAACTGCGTGAAGCATGGACATAGCGACAGAAGCCGCATTTATGACAGGGTCTGGTCCCTTTGGCCTTAGTGGAGTCACTAGAGGTGGAAGTATAATGACTATGAACCATTGAATCCCTAAGGGATCCGGACCTTTTAAAGGTAATCTCCGGATGTTCTTTGAGGTGCTTTGAAACAATAGGATCACCCATGAGAAGGTGCCAATGTTTCTGTAGTAAGTCACACATTTGTTGATGTCACCCTGAGAAGCGGGTGATTAGTCTTACTCCCTCATTGGTTTTAAATTTCTTAGGGCCATGGATCAAAGAGGGCCGTTCTAAATTCTTGGCCTTTTTGAAGCATTTTTTACTGTAACCTCTCTGTAAAAGTCGATTTTGTAAGGCTTTTTCTTCCATTTCAAAGTGTATGTTTTCACTGCAGTTACGTCTAAGCCTTAAATATTGCCCATAGGGCACACTGGCTATTAAGGGTGCCAGGTGTGAACTGGTAGCATGTAGCAACGAGTTGCCAGCAGAGGGTTTGCGATAGAGGGTAGTGCTGATCAACCCTTGGGAATTGATATAGATCTGAATGTCCAAAAAGGTCATTTTTCCATAGTAAAACTGAGATTGAATTGGTTCGGTTTAAGACTTTAAAAAAAAAAACAGTAGGTCCTCTTGGGTACCGGTCCAAATGAAAAAAACATCATCAATGAATCGTCTCCAGATGGGAATCTGTTCAACGAAACACTGGGTGTTCTCTCGAAAAAAAGAGGTCACGCTCCCACCCCCCCAGATACAGGTTGGCGTAGCCGGGGGCACACCGGGTCCCAATAGCCACCCCCTGTACCTGGAGGTAGTGGGAGCATCCAAAAAGAAAGATGTTGTTGTTGAGTATGAATTGTAAAAGATTCAAAATAAATTCATTATAGGCAACCAGTGCCTCACTGCTGTCAGATAGGAAACCCTCTACAACCTCCACCCCCAAAGAGTGGGGGATGGAGTTGTAGAGGGTGTCAGGATCACCTGTGGCCAGGTGACAGATGCACACCGTAGGGGGACAGGAGTGCACCGCGAGGTAGTGAACCCTATGGCTGGCTTCTGCGGATAGGAAACTGGGTGGTTGTGGAAAGCGGGACCAGAGGAGCACAACCGGGATCCAAACGGAAGCTAGAGCCAAGATTCCCCAGGGCGCGGAGTCTAAGACCCAGCTGGTCTTCTCCAGGGCCTCTAGTGGTGAGGATGTTAGCTGCAGGCTGGGACCAGGTCGCGGCCCCTGGAGTTTCCTAGCTCACGCCCCGTAGGATAAGGGGAAAAGAGGGGAAGCAGCAGCACACGATAAGAGAGAACCGAATAACAAGCTGAAGGTCAGGGGCCACAAGCAGACAAGGATAACGAAGAATGAGCCGAAGGTCAAGGGTCACGAGCAGACAGGGATAGTCGGGGACAAGCCAATAACGTAACAGAGAGACAGACGTAGCACACGGCAGGCAGGAACCCAAACACACAATGCCTAACAAACACGTTGATCAGCAAAGCAGGCTTGCAGTGCACAGGTTAATATAGTGTTCTGTGATAGGGCCTGGGGTGGAGTCAGGCTGGGAGGAGATTATAAAGGAAGCCAGGTGAAGGAGGTCTGGTCTCTAGATGAACACATGAGGAGGAAGGTAAGATGGCAGACAGACATTAATGCATATCCATGACAGTACCCTCCCTCTTACGAGGCCTCCCCCTTCCCCGCCTGGGCCCAGGTTTAGAGGGAAACTTCAGATGAAAATCCTTTAACAGACGAGGTGCAAAGACCTCAGATGCAGTAATCCAAGACCTCTCCTCAGGACCAAACCCTTTCCAATGAACGAGGTACTGAAGAACGCCTTTACAGAGTCGGGAGTCCAGAATTTGACTGATCTCGTACTCCTGATTATCCTCAGAGACAGGCGCCACGGTAGGGAGAGGACGAGAGAATTTATTGAGGACTAAAGGCTTTAGAAGAGCAACATGAAAGGAGTTAGTGATTTTAAGGCTCTTAGGAATCTGGAGTTTGAAACAAACCGGATTCAGTTTAGCAGTTACCGTGTATGGACCGATGAATCGTGGAGCAAACTTCAGAGAAGGAACTCGGAGCTTGATGTTCCTGGTAGAGAGCCAGACTTTGTCCCCTGGCTGAAGAGAAGGCGGTTTACGCCTGCGGCGGTCGGCAAAGCCTTTGAATTTTTCAGCAGCTGCCCGGAGGGAATCATGAACGTGACCCCAAACGGAATTGAGAGACTCCTGAACCGAAGCCAAAGCTGGAATGTCTGGAGAACAGATCATGGGAAGAGGAAGTTGAGGGTGTTTTCCATAAACTGTGAAAAAGGGTGTCTGCGAACTGGTATTCACATGATTGTTATGGGAGAATTCTGCCCACGGGAGTAGAGAGGACCAATCGTCATGGTGAGAAGACACAAAGGTGCGAAGAAAGACCTCTAACTCCTGATTAACCCTCTCAGTCTGTCCATTGGATTGGGGATGGTAAGAAGAAGAAAAATCCAAGACAATATTGAGGGATTTGCAAAAGGCTCTCCAAAAACGAGACGTGAATTGGACTCCCCTGTCGGAAACAATATGAGAAGGGACCCCATGTAGGCGGAGAATTTCCCGAATGAAAATGGGAACCAAGGCAGGGGCAGAAGGAAGACCAGGAAGAGGAACAAAATGAGCCATCTTGGAGAATCGATCGATTACCACCCAAATGACTGTATTATTCTCAGACAGTGGGAGATCGGTGATAAAATCCATGGCAATATGGGCCCAGGGTTCCTTAGGAATGGGCAAGGGCATGAGGAGACCAGCAGGAGCTTGTGTGGAGGATTTGGACTGAGCGCAGACATGACAAGCTTTAACGTAGTCTTTGACGTCTGAGCGGAGATTAGGCCACCAGTAGTGACGACTGATGAGTAGGAAGGAACGGAGGAATCCAGAATGGCCTGCCACCTTGGAATCATGTCCCCAATGAAGGATCTTAGCTCTTAGCTCAGTGGGGACAAAGGTCTTACCAGGCGGAATTTTTGACTTCAGGGTGGTAGAGTGGGCAACAATGCATGAGGTGGGAATGATCGGCTCAGGTTCAGGGGCGGACTCCTCGTCCAAAGTGTCAAATGACCTAGAGAGCGCATCAGCCCGACCGTTGCAGGAACCAGGTTTGTAGGTAATCGTGAAATTAAAACGGGCAAAGAAGAGACTCCACCTGGCCTGTCTAGGATTCAGACGTTTAGCATTCTGTAGATACTGTAAATTCTTGTGATCGGTAAAGATCGTTATGGAGTGAGGGGAACCCTCCAAGAGATGACGCCACTCCTCTAACGCCAATTTAATTGCGAGAAGTTCCCGATCACCGATGGCATAATTCCTCTCTGCCTGAGAATTTTTTTTGGAGAAAAACGCACATGGTTGGCGTCTCTTCTCAAAGATTTGAAGAAGCACAGCTCCCACCCCCATTGAGGAAGCGTCCACTTCAATAAAAAATGCATTCCCAGGATTTGGTCTCCTCAAGAGGGGGCCAGAAACAAAGGCCTGTTTCAGGTTGTGAAATGCAGAGACAGCTTCGGGAGGCCAGTCTCTGGCATTCACACCCTTCTTGGTCAAAGCGATAATAGGCGCGGCAATGGAAGAGTAATTCCTTATGAACTGCCTATAATAATTAGTGAAGCCAAGAAAGCGCTGTGTGGCCTTGAGGCTAGCAGGAAGAGGCCAGTTGGTGATAGCCAAGACCTTCCCAGGGTCCATACGAAGACCCGAACATGAGACGAAGCACCCCAAAAACAGGACCTCAGAACATTCAAAGGAACATTTCTCCAGCTTGGCATAGAGATTGTTCTCTCTAAGACGTTGAAGTACAGTGCGGACATGGTTTCTGTGGACGAGCAGATTTTCAGAAAAGATCAGAATGTCATCCAGATAGATGACAACAAACTGGTACAGCAGATCTCTGAAGATTTCATTGACAAAGTTTTGAAACACGGCTGGAGCATTACACAGACCAAAAGGCATCACCAGATATTCGTAATGCCCGTCTCTAGTGTTGAATGCAGTCTTCCATTCGTCACCCTCCCGTATTCAAATGAGATTGTACGCGCCTCTGAGATCCAACTTGGTGAAAATGGAGGCACCCTTCAACCTATCGAATAGCTCAGATATTAAGGGTAAGGGGTATCGATTTTTAATAGTAACCGCATTTAAACCCCGATAATCGATGCAGGGTCTTAAGGTACCATCCTTTTTGGCAACTAAAAAGAACCCTGCCCCTGCAGGCGATGAGGATTTCCGGATGAAACCTCTCTCCAGATTCTCTGCGACATACTCCGACATGGCCTGGGTCTCTGGGATGGACAGAGGGTAGGTACGACCCCTGGGTAGAGTTGCTCCGGGGACAAGATCAATAGCACAGTCAAAAGACCTGTGGGGAGGAAGCACCTCAGCTGATTTCTTACAGAACACATCCCGGTAATCGCTGTATGCAGCAGGAAGATCAGAAGAAACAGAAGTGGCAGCAACCGGAAGACTCTCCTTGGGGGTCACCTTGAGAAGACACGACGAGAAACATGAGGAACCCCAGGCCAGGATCTGCCCAGAGACCCAGTCCACATGTGGAGAGTGGAGCTGTAGCCAAGGGAGGCCCAATACAACTGGGGTAGAGGCCTTGGGTAGAATAAGAAAGGATATCCACTCCTGGTGGAGAATCCCTACCGACATCCTAATGGGTAGCGTCTGGAAGCGAATAGGGCCCCCTGGGAGAACAGTGCCATCAATTGCCGAGACTACCAATGGGGTAGTGAGAGGTGAAAGGGTAAGCTTCATAGAAGAAGCAGTTCTCCAATCCATAAAATTGCCGGCAGCCCCGGAATCCAGGTATGCAAGGGTTGACTGAGGAGAAGTGCCTACATGAAGGAACACCGGCAAGAGCAGGCGAGAAGGTGATGATTCTGGGTCCAATACTCCACCTTCCAAATGTATTAGACCCGAGCGTTTCCCGGACGAAGCGAGCAGGAGTCACGAAAATGACCCTTGCCCCCACAATAGAGGCACAAGCCCAGAGTTCTGCGCCTAGCACGTTCTTCGGGGGTTAGTCTGGTCCGGCCCAGCTGCATAGGTTCTTCAGCAGGTAGAGGATGCTCCACGGAATGAAGGGAGGGGAGCTCAGACTGGCTAGGACCCAGAGAGTGCTGGCGTCTTTTTTCTAAGGACCTCTCTTGAAAACGAATGTCGATCTGGTTGCATAATGAAATTACATCGTCCAGACCGACGGGAATGGCTCTTCCCGCTAATTCGTCTTTCACTCGGTCAGAGAGGCCATGTAAAAAGGTAGCGACCAGGGCCTCATTATTCCAGCTCAATTCAGCTGTGTGGATACGGAACTGAAGAGCATATTGCCCCACTGAACTAGATTCTTGGCGAAGACGTAAGACAGCACTAGCCGCTGAAGAAGCCCGAGCCGGCTCTTCGAAGATATTACGAAAGAGCTTCAAGAAATCGGACAGACTGGAAACCACCGGATCGTTCCTCTCCCACAGGGGGGCAGCCCAGGCCAAAGCTTCACCGGAGAGGAGGGAAATGATATAGGCTACCTTAGCCCGGTCAGACAGGAAGCTTTGAGGCTGAAGCTCAAAATGAATTGTGCATTGGCTGAGAAACCCCCTGCAGGCCTTGGAGTCCCCAGAGAAACGGGACGGAGCTGGCAATCTCAGTGAGTGTGAGGCTGCGACTGGTGCGATAGGTACAGCCACTGGTTGTACTTGGGGTTGCGGATTTGGGGTTCCCAAGGAGACCTGAAGCTGCTCGAATCGAGAAGCCAGATCCTGGAGGAATCGCATCACCTGAGTCTGATTTGATTCCTGGGTCTCAAGTCTGCGAACTATGCCCTGCAATGGATCATCCGCGGGGAGCGGGATGTCAGCCGGGTTCATGGCTGATCAAACTGTCAGGATCACCTGTGGCCAGGTGACAGATGCACACCGTAGGGGGACAGGAGTGCACCGCGAGGTAGTGAACCCTATGGCTGGCTTCTGCGGATAGGAAACTGGGTGGTTGTGGAAAGCGGGACCAGAGGAGCACAACCGGGATGCAAACGGAAGCTAGAGCCAAGATTCCCCAGGGCGCGGAGTCTAAGACCCAGCTGGTCTTCTCCAGGGCCTCTAGTGGTGAGGATGTTAGCTGCAGGCTGGGACCAGGTCGCGGCCCCTGGAGTTTCCTAGCTCACGCCCCGTAGGATAAGGGGAAAAGAGGGGAAGCAGCAGCACACGATAAGAGAGAACCGAATAACAAGCTGAAGGTCAGGGGCCACAAGCAGACAAGGATAACGAAGAACGAGCCGAAGGTCAAGGGTCACGAGCAGACAGGGATAGTCGGGGACAAGCCAATAACGTAACAGAGAGACAGACGTAGCACACGGCAGGCAGGAACCCAAACACACAATGCCTAACAAACACGTTGATCAGCAAAGCAGGCTTGCAGTGCACAGGTTAATATAGTGTTCTGTGATAGGGCCTGGGGTGGAGTCAGGCTGGGAGGAGATTATAAAGGAAGCCAGGTGAAGGAGGTCTGGTCTCTAGATGAACACATGAGGAGGAAGGTAAGATGGCAGACAGACATTAATGCATATCCATGACAGAGGGCCTCTACGTCCAATGCCATCAGCCAAGCGCCTTCCGGGATGGATAAACCGTCCAGGGCCCTGAGCAAATCACTAGTGTCCTGTATATAGGAAGTAAGGCCTTTGACGTGGAGTCTTAAATAGTCGTGAACCATCTGGCTTGCCATCTCGGTGAGACAGCCGTTCCCCGAAACTACTTTGATCCAACTTCAATGATATTCAATGGGCTGAAGTAGAACCAAAGTAGTCAGGAAGCATTTAAAGTGGTTGTTAAGCCTGTAAACACCATCAGCACTGCCTCCTATTGTAGTATCCACCTCTGTGTCAGATTTATAAAAATAAATGCTGCAAATACCTAATTTCACTGCCAAGATTGCCATCACATGACTGGCCAGCTTTCTCCTTTCCTCCTCTGAGAGATGCAGCGGGCGTGGCTTAGATTTCCCTGCTGAGTCTGGAGGGGAGAAGGAGGAGAGGGGGAGAGAACTGGCTGGTCATGTGATCGCAATCTCGGCTCTTAAATTAGATATTTACAGCATTTATATTTATAAATCATTCACAGAGGGGGACACTGCAATAGGAGGCAGTGCTGATGGTGTATACAGGGTAATGTTATGAGAGCAGCAGGAGGGGGGAGGGGCGGCTCACACACAGACAGAAAGGGGAGGGGGGAGTAGGACACAGAAGCAGAGAGAAGAGCAGATAGCAGGCTGCTGATGACAGAGACACGTAAACTGACTACGGTCTCAGCAGCCATGATACACCGTAGTCAGTTTACATAGGGGTGGGGAGAAACTGGCAGGATCAGACAGGTTTTTTAAGTGTTACAGGGGGCCAAATGACATAGGACAAGCACGGTGTCATATAACATGCTTTAACCACTTCAATACCAGGCACTTACCCCCTTCCTGCCCAAGCCAATTTTCAGCTTTCAGCTCTGTCGCTGTTTAAATGACAATTGCGCAGTCATGCTACACTGTACCCAAACAGAATTTTTATCATTTTGTTCCCACAAATAGAGCTTTCTTTTGCTGGTATTTGATCACCTCTGCGGTTTTAAATTTTTTGTTAAACAAAAAAAAAGACCGAAAATTTTGAAAAAAAAAAGTTTTTCTTTTGCTTCCTTTATAAAATTTTGTAAATAAGTAGGTTTTCTCCTTCACTGATGAGCACTGATAAGGCGGCACTGACGGGCACTGATAAGGCGGCACCAATGAGGTGGCACTGACAATGGGCACTGATAGGTGGCACTGATAGGCTTAGGCATATTTTAAATATCCCTGGCTGAATATGTTACATGATACACCCTAAATTTGTTCAACAGTAGTGCAAAACAATCTGCAATAATTCAGACTCAAAATACTTTATTAATCCCCATGAGAAAATTAATAAACCAACAGCAATCAAGTAAAAATCCCCAATAGATTTATTTTTGTGCTGTGCACCCTCCCCTGTACATCCCTCCATACCCCGTTTTCACCAGTGCTCATTTTCACACCTCCATGCCCTTTTTTTCATCAATGCTCACTTCTGTACCCTCCCTGGTATCGCTTTTTCACCAATGCCTCTACACCTGGTGCCCCTTGTTCACCATTGCTCACCTCTACACCCTCCCCTGTACCCCTCTTTCACCAATGCTCACCTCTACACCCCCATGCCCCTTTTTTTCTTACCAATGTTCACCTCTACACCCCGTGCCCCTTTTTTCACCAATGCTCACCTCTGCATCCCTCTTACACCAATGCTTACCCCACTGCACCCCACCTGCTCTGCTCACTTCTTGTTGCAAGTGTTAGAGCAGGTTCCTGCCAGTGGGAATACATGCAATGGTTGTGCTGGAGTCAAGTGATGAAGCTAACATCTAAACCTTCCTAGAGGCAGATAGCTTTTAACAACCCTCAAGTTACCCTGCACCCACCCCTTAAGAGGACTGGTGAAGTGCAGGGATACACAGAATGGATCCCCTTTGAAATGCAGTGAAGATACGGCTGCAGCTCAAAGCAAGACATCACCACTGCAAACAAGTGCAGTGAGCCCCATCACCATTGGGGCCTGTGTGCACTGCACACACAGGACACATTAAGGATATGCCACTGGTGCTGCCTTCACATTTGCCAAAAGGGAGCAGAGAGATTACCTCAAGAGACTGTTGCTGCTCCTTCAGTGTCCACCAGGTGGGAGCAGCAAGGTTGCTTAACTGCAGCAGAGGAAAAGTGGCAGTGCAATCAGATCTTTCAGGACCGGAAGAGAAATGCTTTGACAGGTAAGAGAACTTATATACATTAAAGTATTTCAAGCATGCGTTTTGCCTGAAGTTCAGCCTTAAATGACTGAACCCAGGAAACCAGTGCTGCCAGGCAAGGGTGCTAAGCACATACTCATGCTGCTGTTATTCATTTATGATAGCATAAAGTATGCACTAAATCAGACACAGAATGTTTAGAGGTTTCCATTTTCCTAAAGAGGATAACATTCCATTGCCAACGATTGCTAGGAGATCCCCATTCAGAACCATGCCAATCAGCAGAGCACTCAATCAATCACTCCCCTAAAGCTTTTCAGCTGTCTTTGGTTGCAACAGTCCTCTATTCTGAAAGCCATTATTTTCCAATTTGGGCTGTGTCCTGCAGGCACATTCTTGCCTTGGACTCCAACTGAAGAGCAATTGGCTGTCAGGTTGCTATGGACAACAAAAATTTCTTCCTTCAGACATTCGTAGTTGAGGTCTAGTGTTGGTGCAAGAACCTTGAAAAATAAATCTCAGTCATTCCTGAATGTCAAGCTGAAGGAAGAAATGTTTTACGTGGCCAGGCAGATTCTTCCATGCTAACCTAGTTAGAGATACTAGAGCGGATGTGGGAAAAAAATAGCTTGTAGCCTAAAGCCTCGTACACACGATCGGACTTCAGACAAATCTGTAGATTTTTGTCCGAAGGGCGTTGGCCGTGAACTTGTTCTGCATACAGACGGCACAACCTTTTCATCCAACATTCACGAAACTACGTGGTTTTTCTGCTCTTTAGCACCACCCTTTGGGCAACTTCTGCTAATGTTGTCTGATAGTTAGCATTGGTGCGTGTTTGTATTTCAGGTTTTAACACATTTATTGTCAGACAGTTGGTGAGTAGGGATGAGCTTCGTGTTCGAGTCGAACATACGTTCGACTCGAACATCGGCTGTTCGATCGTTCGACGAAGATCGAACGATTTGGGCCGTTCGCGCCAAATTCGAGTGACGCGAACGGCCCACAATGCACTACGCCATCGCAGTGTCATCCAGGCGCTGTGATTGGCCAATCATGCACTGTGACCCCGCATGCTTGGCCAATCACAGCGCCGGCAGCGAGGAGAGCAATGATTGGCCACAGGCAGGATGCCTGTGGCCAATTATTCTTGAGGGGGTTTAGTACATGCCCCACACTATAAAAGGCCGCCAGCGCAGCGGCCTTGTGTAGTGTGTTCCGGAGCAGGGAAAGAGAAGCATAGGCAGGGACAGTGTCATTATTTTTCCTTTACTAATCCTGGATTCCTTGTGTTTAGGGACAAATAAGGATAGGTAGGGAGAGTGTCAGTGTGTTATTCTGTGCTAAACCTTGTTTGTAGGGACAGAGAGGTACAGTGAGGGAAAGTGTCAGTGTGCTATTCTGTTCTAAACCAATCTTGCTGAACCATATTTGAAATCCTTGAGTTTAGGGACAGAGAGGTACAGTGAGGGAAAGTGTCAGTGTGCTATTCTGTGCTAAATCTTGTTTGTAGGGACAGAGAGGTACAGTGAGTGAAACTGACAGTGTGCTATTCTGTTCTAAACCAATCTTGCTGAACCATATTTGAAATCCTTGAGTTTAGGGACAGAGAGGTACAGTGAGGGAAAGTGTCAGTGTGCTATTCTGTGCTAAATCTTGTTTGTAGGGACAGAGAGGTACAGTGAGTGAAACTGACAGTGTGCTATTCTGTTCTAAACCAATCTTGCTGAACCATATTTGAAATCCTTGAGTTTAGGGACAGAGAGGTACAGTGAGGGAAAGTGTCAGTGTGCTATTCTGTTCTAAACCAATCTTGCTGAACCATATTTGAAATCCTTGAGTTTAGGGACAGAGAAGGACACTTGTGGAAACTATCAGTGCGCTATTCTGTGCTAAATCTTGTTTGTAGGGACAGAGAGGTACAGTGAGTGAAACTGACAGTGTGCTATTCTGTTCTAAACCAATCTTGCTGAACCATATTTGAAATCCTTGAGTTTAGGGACAGAGAAGGACACTCGTGGAAACTATCAGTGTGCTATTCTGTGCTAAATCTTGTTTGTAGGGACAGAGTAGGACAGTGAGTGAAACTGACAGTGTGCTATTCTGTTCTAAACCAATCTTGCTGAACCATATTTGAAATCCTTGAGTTTAGGGACAGAGAAGGACACTCGTGGAAACTATCAGTGTGCTATTCTGTGCTAAATCTTGTTTGTAGGGACAGAGAAGGACAGTGAGTGAAACTGACAGTGTGCTATTCTGTTCTAAACCAATCTTGCTGAACCATATTTGAAATCCTTGAGTTTAGGGACAGAGAGGTACAGTGAGGGAAAGTGTCAGTGTGCTATTCTGTTCTAAACCAATCTTGCTGAACCATATTTGAAATCCTTGAGTTTAGGGACAGAGAAGGACACTCGTGGAAACTATCAGTGTGCTATTCTGTGCTAAATCTTGTTTGTAGGGACAGAGTAGGACAGTGAGTGAAACTGACAGTGTGCTATTCTGTTCTAAACCAATCTTGCTGAACCATATTTGAAATCCTTGAGTTTAGGGACAGAGAGGTACAGTGAGGGAAAGTGTCAGTGTGCTATTCTGTTCTAAACCAATCTTGCTGAACCATATTTGAAATCCTTGAGTTTAGGGACAGAGAGGTACAGTGAGGGAAAGTGTCAGTGTGCTATTCTGTTCTAAACCAATCTTGCTGAACCATATTTGAAATCCTTGAGTTTAGGGACAGAGAGGTACAGTGAGGGAAAGTGTCAGTGTGCTATTCTGTTCTAAACCAATCTTGCTGAACCATATTTGAAATCCTTGAGTTTAGGGACAGAGAGGTACAGTGAGGGAAAGTGTCAGTGTGCTATTCTGTTCTAAACCAATCTTGCTGAACCATATTTGAAATCCTTGAGTTTAGGGACAGAGAAGGACACTCGTGGAAACTATCAGTGTGCTATTCTGTGCTAAATCTTGTTTGTAGGGACAGAGAGGTACAGTGAGTGAAACTGACAGTGTGCTATTCTGTTCTAAACCAATCTTGCTGAACCATATTTGAAATCCTTGAGTTTAGGGACAGAGAGGTACAGTGAGGGAAAGTGTCAGTGTGCTATTCTGTTCTAAATAGGGTTGTCCCGATACCACTTTTTTAAGACCGAGTACAAGTACCGATACTTTTTTCCAAGTACTCGCCGATACCGAATACCGATACTTTTTTTTTTATCTCTTTTAAAAAAAAAGAATTTTTTTTTTTTTTACAATTTTTTTTTTTTTTTTTTTACAATTTTTTTTATTTATTTATTGATTGATTTTTTATAATGTTTTCTTTTTTTAAGGGGTGGGGGGTGGACAGTGTGTTTTTTCTTCTATTTTATTTTATTTATTTTTTACAATTCATTTCTTTATTATTTATTTTTTTATTAAATTTTTTATTTTTTTATCAGCCCTGTTGGGGGGCTTTGGTGAGATATCAGGGGTCTTAACAGACCTCTGACATCTCCCCTTTGAGACAGAGAAAGGGACTAGGGACAGATTCCCCAGTCCCTTTCTCAGCAGCCTCTGCTGCGCTGAAAATGAATGGAGAGAAGACCGCGGCTTCTCTTCATTCATAAACTAAAACATTGTAAACACAGTTTACGATGTTTCAGTTATGTGAATGGACAGAGTCAGTGATCACTGACTCTGTACATTCCGAACAGTAAGGAGCCGGATTTACCGGCTCCTACCTCCGCTCTCCATCCTGACAGATGGAGGGGGTGGAGGGGGAGAACAGAGGGGGATGGCAGCACGGAGGGGGACACGGATTGGGACGGCAGCATGGAGGGGGACACGGATTGGGACGGCGGCACGGAGGAGGACACGGATTGGGATGGCGGCACGGAGGAGGACACGGATTGGGACGGCAGCACGGAGGGACACACGGATTGGGACGGCAGCACGGAGGGACACACGGATTGGGACGGCAGCACGGAGGGACACACGGATTGGGACAGCAGCAAAACGGAGGGGGCTGGAGGAGGATACGGGGACAATCAGCGGTGATCGTGTGTGGGGGAGCTACAAGCACCGATCACCGCTGATTTTAAAGCAGCTGATACCCGCGCGAGGGGGGGAGAGAGAGAGAAGTGGACTCGGAGAAACTACTTTTAAATATATACAGCGGTGATCGGTGCTGGTAACTTCCCCCACCGCACTGATCACTGCTGATCACAAGTATCGGGTGAAGCATCGGGAGCATTTGCCCGAGTACAAGTACTCAGGCAAATGCTCGGTATCGGTGCCGATACCGATACTAGTATCGGTATCGGGACATCCCTAGTTCTAAACCAATCTTGCTGAACCATATTTGAAATCCTTGAGTTTAGGGACAGAGAGGTACAGTGAGGGAAAGTGTCAGTGTGCTATTCTGTTCTAAACCAATCTTGCTGAACCATATTTGAAATCCTTGAGTTTAGGGACAGAGAAGGACACTCGTGGAAACTATCAGTGTGCTATTCTGTGCTAAATCTTGTTTGTAGGGACAGAGTAGGACAGTGAGTGAAACTGACAGTGTGCTATTCTGTTCTAAATCAATCTTGCTGAACCATATTTGAAATCCTTGAGTTTAGGGACAGAGAGGTACAGTGAGTGAAACTGACAGTGTGCTATTCTGTTCTAAACCAATCTTGCTGAACCATATTTGAAATCCTTGAGTTTAGGGACAGAGAAGGACACTCGTGGAAACTATCAGTGTGCTATTCTGTGCTAAATCTTGTTTGTAGGGACAGAGAAGGACAGTGAGGGAAACTGTCAGTGTGCTATTCTGTGCTAAACCAATCTTTCTGAAGCATATTGCAAATCCTTGTGTTTAGGGACAGAGAAGGATAGGCAGGGGACAGTGTCAGTGTCATTGTTGCTAGGCCTCCTGCACAGTATACACCTGAAGGTAGCCCTTATTGCTGTTTTTCCCATCTCCCTGCAGGCCATCCATTAAAATGTCTGGAAGGCAAACAAGGAGAGGCAGACAGTCAGGAGGCAAAAAAAGAGGGCAAGCAGGCTCTGTGTCTGGGGGCAACAGTGCTGGTCGTGGACGCGGTGCATTGTCATCAGCACATGGCCATGGGACACGCTTGTCCTTCTTTTCGGCAGCTGGACATGTTGAGCCACATCATGCCGAAGACTTGGTAGAGTGGATGACCAAGCCCACCTCATCCTCCTCATCCTCTCTCACCCAGGCTCAGGGTACTGGCAAAGCAGCTGCCAAAGCGTCCTCTTCTCTGGTATCATTATCTTCATTAGTCAATCCTTCCCTAGACCCACCATGTCCTCCTCCTGAGGAGTCCCCCGAACTGTTTGAGCACAGTGTTGGGTACATGCTCCAGGAGGATGCCCAGCGTTTCTAAGGATCTGATGATGATACCCAGCTAGAGGAAGGCAGTAGCGTGAGAGCAGAGAGAGGGGATGCTCAAGAAGGACACCAATCTGGCAGTCATGCTCCAGCAGCTGCAGCATACTGCCAGATTGGCTCCAGTGATGAGGAGGGAGGGGATGATGAGGTCACTGACTCCACGTGGGTGCCTAATAGGAGAGAGGAGGAGGAGGAGGATGAGGAGGAGGCACATCTCCAACGAGGCAGGATGCCCTTGAGTGGCCAGCATATGGGCAGCACACCGACGGAATCACACCGCAGAGCTCCGCCTGTGCAGGGCGCTGCCTCTGCCCGTCATTCAAAAAGTTCTTTGGTGTGGGCCTCTTTTGAGGCGAGTGCATCAGATCGCACAGCTGCTGTTTGCAACATATGTCTCAAGCGTATATCGCGTGGCCAAAACATCAGCCGCTTGGGCACCACATGCTTGATCAGACATTTGTTGACCTGCCATGCAGCTCGTTGGCAAGCCTACCTTAAAGACCCACACCAAAGAACAAAGCGGACCTCTCCTTGCACCGCATCAGCTGGGATCTCAAAACCCACTATACCTTCAGTCCTCTCTGAAACCTGCACTGAGAGGAATGAAGGTGTAGAATTAGGTGTGTCACAGCCCAGTACTTGCAGCCACTCTGCTAGCAGTACACCGACGTCCGATTCTAGCAGGCAAATTTCCCTGCCCCAGCTGCTGGACCGTCGAAAGAAGTTCACTCCCAGCCATCCACATGCCCAGCGGTTGAATGCTAGCTTGGCTAAATTGCTAGCGCTTCAACTGCTGCCTTTTCAGTTGGTAGACTCGGCCCCCTTCCGTGAGTTTGTGCAATGTGCGGTTCCTCAGTGGCAGGTTCCCAAACGCCACTTTTTCTCACGGAAGGCGATTCCGGCTCTCTACAGGCATGTGGAAGGCAATGTCTTGGCCTCGCTGGACAGGGCGGTCAGCGGTAAGGTGCATATTACCGCTGACTCATGGTCCAGCAGGCATGGACAGGGACGTTACCTTTCTTTCACGGCCCATTGGGTCACTCTTTTGGCAGCTGGGAAGGATGCAGGACAAGGTGCAGTAGTGTTGGAGGTTGTTCCACCGCCACGCCTCCAAAATGCTACTACTGGTTGTGACACACCTCTCTCCTCCACCCCCTCCTCTTCTTCTTCCTCCATGGCCTCTTCCTGTGGTTTATCCTCGGAACCAGCGGTGCTCCGTAGGCGTTCAAGGGGCTACGCAAGTACGCAGGCAAAAAGATGCCATGCCGTGCTTGCGCTGGTGTGTTTGGGGGACAGGAGCCACACTGGGGCAGAGGTCCTGTCTGCTGTGCAGGGGCAGGCCGAGAGGTGGTTGACGCCACACCAGCTTAAGCCAGGAATGGTGGTTTGTGACAATGGCACCAACCTCCTCTCCGCCCTCCGACAGGGACAACTGACCCATGTGCCCTGTATGGCTCACGTCCTTAACCTGGTGGTGTAGCGGTTCTTGGGCAGGTACCCGGGCTTACAGGATGTCCTGAGGCAGGCCAGGAAAGTCTGTGTTCATTTCCGCAGATCTTATAATGCCAGTGCTCGCCTGGCTGAGCTGCAAAAGGAGTTGAACCTGCCCAAGAACCGCCTTATATGTGACATGCCCACCAGGTGGAACTCAACGTTGGCCATGCTGCAGCGGCTGCACACGCAGCAGAGGGCCATCAATGAGTACCTGTGCGACTACGGCACCAGGACAGGGTCAGGGGAGCTCGGGTTTTTTTCACCACGCCAGTGGGGCATGATCAGGGATGCATGCACTGTCCTGGCACCATTTGAGGAGGCCACGAGGATGGTGAGCAGTGACAGTGCATGCATCAGTGACACTGTACCTCTTGTCCACCTGTTGGAGCACACGCTGCGTGGAATAATGGACAGGGCACTTGAGGCAGAACAGAGGCAGGAAGAGGAGGACTTCCTTGCCTCTCAAGGCCCCCTTTACCCTGACAGTGTTCCTTCTGTCCCACCCATCGCACAGGAAGAGGAGGAGGAGGAGGATTGTGTCAGCATGGAGGTGGAGGCTGGCACTCAGCATCATCAGCAGCAGTCTTTTAGGGATGATTTACAGTCCCAAGAAACCAGTGGACTTGTACGTGGCTGGGAGGAGGTGGCTGCGGATCATGTCGTCCTTAGTGACCCAGAGGACCCCGGACTGAATGCCTCAGCTAACCTACGCTGCATGGCCTCCCTGATCCTGCAAAGTCTGCGGAAGGATCCTCGTATTCTTCGGATCAAGGAGAGGGACCATTACTGGCTGGCCACTCTCCTTGATCCACGGTACAAGGGTAAGGTTGCGAACCTTATGTTACCGTCGCAGAGGGAGCAGAGGATGAGACAACTCCGGGAGGCCTTGCAGAAAGGTCTGTGCAACGCGTTCCCAGAGACTGGGAGGTTACAAACTCCTGGTCCTGGACAACGAGTTGCTGAGGCTTCGGGCAGTCAAAGAAGGAGCGGTGGGGAAGGTGGCCGTCTGACCGATGCGTTCAGACAATTCTTTAGTCCGCAGCCCCAAAGTATGATCGTTTCCAGCAACCATCGCCAGCGTCTGATATACATGGTGCAGGAATACCTAGGGGCAAGGTCAGACTTGGACACCTTCCCCACCGAAAATCCTCTGGCTTACTGGGTCTTGAGGATGGATCACTGGCCAGAGCTTGCACAGTATGCAATTGAGCTACTGGCCTGTCCTGCATCCAGCGTTCTTTCAGAACGCACATTCAGTGCTGCTGGAGGATTTGTCACGGATCACAGGGTGCGCCTGTCCACCGACTCGGTTGATCGACTGACTTTCATCAAGATGAACCAGTCTTGGATCACCACCAGCTATCACACACCTGATGCTGATATAACAGACTAATTGATTTTAAAATGTCACATCCCTTCAAGACTGATGCTGATGCTGAGTTCCTGTGCTGTTATGTTGACTAGCTATCCTCCTCCTCCTCCTCAATGATCCGATTAATGATGATAGCTTGGAAGATCATTTTGGTTTATGGGTGCCGCCACCAGTGGCTAAGGCCCAATTTTTCAGCCCCTGTTTAACAGGGGCGTGTAATTACAATTTTTGATGCAATACTTTGCAACAGGCCTCATTGCTGTGCTCCAAGTACAGTATCTGTGAGGGGTTGCAGTGTTGTGCCACCAGTGCCTAAGGCCCAATTTTTCAGCCCCTGTTCAACAGGGGCATGCAATTATAATTATTGATCTAATAATTCACAGCAGGGCCCATTGCTGCGCCCACCAAGAGTAACTGTCAGGCCTTACAGTGTTGTGTCAACACCACCACCACCACCACCACCACCAAAGGCCCAATTTTTCAGCCCCTGTTCAACAGGGGCATGCAATTATAATTATTGATCTAATAATTCACAGCAGGGCCCATTGCTGCGCCCACCAAGAGTAACTGTCAGGCCTTACAGTGTTGTGTCAACAACACCACCACCACCACCACCACCACCACCACCAAAGGCCCAATTTTTCAGCCCCTGTTCAACAGGGGCATGCAATTATAATTATTGATCTAATAATTCACAGCAGGGCCCATTGCTGCGCCCACCAAGAGTAACTGTCAGGCCTTACAGTGTTGTGGCACCAGCACCACCATCAAAGGCTCAATTTTTACTACCACTGTTCAACAATTATATGTTATTACAATTCCTGATATAATAGTTGACAGCAGGGCGTTCCAGCACCCACCAAGAGTAACTGTGAGTGCTTACAGTGTTGTGCCAACACCAACACCTAAGGGGCCAATTTCTGCAGAGTATATACGGCAGGTCCCTACTTTTAAACATCCAACTTACAAACGACTACTACTTGCAAACGGAAGAAGACAACAGGAAGTGAGAGGAAATCTACCCCTTGGAAGGAAAATTCTCTCCTGTAAGAATTAATATGGGAGAAAGGTGTCTCCTCTCTACTGATGCTTTATCACCAATCCTTGTTTCAATAAAAACACCACATTTCAAAATCAGTTGTCATTGGGAGGCAAAGTGAGGTGAAATGTTCTGAACAGGGGAACAGACAGCAAAACAAATGTTACAGGGGTGATAACCCTTCCCTATGTTTTCCAAAAAGCTTAAAAATAGGTATTTGGGCTGGAGCTACACTTAAACAATGTAGCTGTTCAAAATTACAAACAGATTCTACATAAGAACAAACCTACAGTCCCTGTCTTGTATGCACCGCCTGTATACGGCTGTTCAGAGTATATAGGGCCTTTTTTATTTTGTGTGCGGGGTTCCCCTTAATATCCATACAAGACCCAAAGGGGCTGGTAATGGGCTGGGGTAGGGGGGGGGGTGATGGGGTAGCTATGCCATTTTTCTTAAAGATTTTCATCCATATTACCGGGACCAGACATTACATTAAAGCCGCAAGCAGTTTTAAATGGCTTTTTTTCCCTTTAGAAATGTAATTTTGTGCAGGGACAGTTCTAAACACGGGAAACACGTGGCACTTCACAGGCATACTTTAGACACCCCCCAGGTACAATATTTAAAGGAATATTTGACTTTTTTTTTTTCACTTTATGCATCATTAAAATGACTGCTCCCGGAAAACGTCCGTTTTTAAAACTTCTTTTTGGATTGATACATGTCCCCTGGTGCAGAACCCGGGTTCCCAAACTCTGTTTAGGACAATAACATGGATAATAGTCGTTATAATTAGCACTTTAGAATCCGAACATTCGCATCCATTGTATTTAATAGGGTTCTAATGTTCGTGCGAACTTTCGGTCCGTTCACGGGTTCTGGTGCGAACCGAACCCGGGGGTGTTTGGCTCATCACTATTGGTGAGCATGAACAGCCAACATTTGTTGTCGTTAATTCCGCCAACAATTGTCTGATGGAGCATACACACGGTCAGATTATTTGACACAACGCGTCCATCAGACAATTATTGTCGTAAAATCCGATCGTGCGTACGAGTATTAAGGATGCCAATCAGCATCCTTGTTTCATTTTTAAACCTTACTGGAGAAATGTTAGATGGAATTTACCTGGTTACATTATACATATATAGGTTAAGGCAATATGGTCAATCCTTTCTTGAGACACTTTTATAAATAAGGCTTTTTAGTAAGATAGTTGGAAACTCATAACAACTAGGTTATAGTTTAGCTGTAGTGAAATGAGGGAAAAGTAGACATTCAATTGATATGGAGTACAGAATTACACAATTCCTTTTGAAATAAGGTCACATCAAGTGCTTTCTGTGATAACCACATGAGGCTTGGCAATACGATTGTTTGAGCTGGTAATTAATTCTCAGATACACAGATTTAACAACATATGGAAAAGTACCAGATATTAAAGTACATTAGCGCCCTTTTTGGGTTGCAAAATATAAATAGAGGAAACAATCCTTAACCTCCTTTTTCCTGATGATGTGGTTTTTGTGGCTTCAAGAAACAAAGAATTTAATGACACAAATATTCCCTCCTACGTAGTGCCTTATTTTAAAACCAAATGTATTTTAAGCCATGACATCTGCTACAAGTCCAAAAAATTGTGAGTTTAGTAATTAAAATAATAGATGGGGCCATCATGCAACTTTTTCCTTAGTGGCCAACTGTGCATGCAGGTCTGTTGGTTCGTAGTACAGATGCAGCTGGTTAGCAATAGATGGGTACATCTTCCTGGGATTAGTAGGCAGGGACTATGGTTGCCCACCTTTGAGCCTGCTTGCACAATACACAGAAGCTCTGGAGAGACTCTGGAGTTGACTCAGTTGGTAGTAACTGCAACTCACATTAAAGTCTCCTACTGATGCTGTATATGTTGAGGCTGACAGTGGGAGCCGCTTGTAGATACCTTGTGCAATGAAAGTTGCACATTGAAAAACTAAAAGTTTAGAAGAGAGGCTGTCAGGGTCACCAGATGAAAAAACGTAATTCCTGAAAACTATCTGCAAGTGGCTTCTGCAGTCACCCTCAGCACTTGCTGAGAATCTAATAGGATAGGATAGTAAGATCTGTCCTACACTCACTGGGCACTTTATTAGGTACACCTGTTCAATTGCTTGGTAACACAAATTGCTAATCAGCCAATCACATGGCAGCAACTCATAGCATTTAGGCATCTAGACGTGGTGAAGACGTCTTGCTGAAGTTTAAACCGAGCATCAGAATGGGGAAGAAAGGGGATTTAAGTGACTTTGAAAATGGCATGGTTGTTGGTACCACATGGGCTGGTCTGAGTATTTCAAAAACTGATGATCTACTGGGATTTTCATGCACAGCCATCTCTAGGGTTTACAGAGAATAGTCCGAAAATCTGAAAATATCCAGTGAGTGGCAGTTGTGTGGACAAAAATGCCTTGGTGATGTCAGAGGTCAGAGGAGAATGGGCAGACTGGTTCAAGACGATAGAAAGGCAACAGTAACTCAAATAAGCACTCGTTACAATCTTGAACCAAGGTATGCAGAATACTATCTCTGAACGCACAGCACATTGAACCTTGAAGCAGATGGCTACAAAAGCAGAAGACCACACCGGGTGCCACTCCTGTCAGCTAAGAACAGGAAACTGAGGCTACATTTCCCACAGGCTCACCTAAATTGGACAACAGAAGATTGGAAAAACCTTGCCTGGTCTGATGAGTTTCGATTCAGCTGCGACATTCAGATGGAGGGTCAGAATTTGGCATAAACAACATGAAAGCATGGATCCATCCTGCCTTGTATCAATGGTTCAGGCTGGTGGTGGTGGTGTAATGCCACGAAGAATTAAGGCAATTCTGAAATCAAAAGGGGGTCCAACCCGGTACTAACAAGGTGTACCTAATAAAATGACCAGTGATGCTGCCCTCATTTACCATCTTTCTATACATAGTGAAAAATATATTATAGAAATATTGGACTAGATCCAAAAATTTGGTATAAAATCACACACTCCCAAAATTTCTCTGTCCCAAGTGCACAATCCTGGTTTATCCTGGGTATAAAATATATTAATCAGTTGTAGTCTGCAGGGGAACTCAAGTCATTTGAACACATCCAAGAATAATTTGGGGTTCCATCAAAATTTGTATTTACCTTATGACTATATCATGCTGCTCAAACCTACTTTAGTACACATAACGTATCCCCTTATCACATAGAACTAGAAAAACAAATCCAAAATTGGTCTCCATGCATTATGTAGTACTAAATAAAACCTCCTTTTCTAGATACCAAAATGCCAAAGATGAACTTATTCAACCCATACATGAGGACTAGCAGGAGTTTGAGGACACCTATAGTGGCTCTATATCACCTAAAGATAAAATAATTCACCTGAAATAACTAGTCATCTATACTACACAGAGGCATAACTGGAACCTTCAAGGCCGTGGTGGAAGAAACAATGAAGGCCACCCCCCCTGACCGAGGCCCTTCCCACTGATCCCAGGGCCCTTTATTATGGTCGCACAATGGGACCCTTTCACATGTTCTGCAGTGGGCCCCCTTCCTGCCGTCTTGGGGCCCCGCTACAGTGGCAGAACACCAGGGCCCTGTTGCAAGTACGACTGTTGCGACCTTGATAGTTCTGCCACTGGTGTCAGTAGGACTGTGAATGGTGCCAGTATGGCAGTGGACGTGGCCAGTAGGGCAGTGGATGGTGTTAGTATGGCAGTGGACAGGGTAGGGTCAGTAGTTTTTTTTTTTATCTTAATTTTATTTTTTTATCATTTTATAGATTTTTTTACAATTTTATTTTCTATTGTTTTTTTTATTTTTAGCAGCCCTGTTGGGGGGCTTTGGTGAAATATCAGGGGTCTAACAGACCTTTGATGTTTCACCTTTGAGACAGAGAAAAGAGATTGAGGACACAGCCCTCAATCTCCATCTCAGCAGCCTCAGTTGCACAGAATGAATGGACAGGAATAGCTCTGTACAAACATCACAAACTGAAGCATAGTAAACATTTTCTATGCTTCAGTTATGAATGGATACAGGAGCGATCGGTACCGGTCACTCACTGTGTAAATTCAGAAAAGGAAGGGTCTGGTACATGATCATATTTACAGCCCCCTTCCCCACTCTCAATCCTGAAACATCCCCGCAGCCTCGGGCAAGAGAGGGGAGGGGGAAAGCTGGCAGCACTGTGGGGAGGGTGGGGGACCAGGGGAGCACACAGGGGCACGGGGGCAGCAGGAAACAAATAACGTGTATAGGAGGGGCAGCAGAGGCACCATATAGAGGAACTGATGCCCTCCATTTTCCTCCTGCAGCCGCTGAATGCCAGTGGGAGAGAGAGGAGGAGAAGAAGCTGGCTGTAGGAGAAAAACAGAGGGCATCGGTTCTTCTATATGCCGCCTCGCCCTAACCAGGTGTAGAACCAAATATGACATAGGGGCCGCAAGTGCCCCCTAAAGCATGGGGCCAGGTCACAATTGCAACCCCTATAGTTACGCCTCTCATACTACACTAATTGGGACTGCTCTCCCCCTTTATGCTTTTGAGGTTATGGTATAACTGCCAATATTTTGTGCACTTTGTTTTTTTATTCTATATTTTATTTTATTTTAAACAACTTTCCATACAAACAAACATGATACAATTGCGTGCGTACCACGAAATATAGCTTAACACAATTCAGTTTTGTTTTTTGGTAGGCACACAAAATCTTGAAAGTCATATTTCTTATAATATGGTTCTAGTGGTAGCAGACTCTTGGACCTCTGCCGTCCTGACTGTACAATAGTCTTAAAAACAACAATACAACAACAAAATAAAAATTATTAAAAAAAAAAAAAAAAATAGGATAGTTTAGAGAGTTTCTATTCCCCCTTCACTAGCGCAAGGCCATATTCCCTAGAACAGACAAAAAGGGACCACTTACCGGTAGTCCATTTTTTATTAAATTTCTCCTCTTTACCTTGCACATTTGCGATACCTTTCTCCATGGCATGTAAGTCAGCTATTTTTGTGAGCCACAGTGAAATCAAAGGAGGCGATTCCTGCTTCCATAAGGCCAGAACGCATGCCTTAGCCGCATTCAGAAGATGGACAACCAATTAATTTTTATATTTACGCTTTGAAAAATCTGAAAGATGAAGAAGATATCTGGCCGGGTCAGATCCCAGATCATGGTCTGTGAGCGGCCTTATGATGTCTCCCACTTTAGACGAAAACTCCTACAATTTCCGGCACCACCAAAAAATGTGCAACATGGTACCCTTTTCTGCAGGGATGGAACTTTATACCAACGTGTGAGGATCTTATAACTCAGCTCTTGATATTTACTAGCCACTGAAGAATTGTGTGCACTTTGGTTATGTAAACATGTACAGGACTTCTGGGTGAAAGACTTTATCTCATCTCCATTTACAACTATCCAAGTATGCAAAAAACTCTCTTATGCATCCTACATTTCTAATCTAAGAAGGTCACACTAATGCCATACCATGGCCCTCTTTAGTTGAATGAAAATATATGTGTAGCGATACCCCCAAACTAAGAGAGCCGCTGGTTTTGTTTCAAGCCCTGTACACAGCACAGCCAACCCCCGGCAATCTACTCGACCCTCCTCTGGCACAGCTAGTCTATAGTAGATTTACTTGGATATAAAGGATTAACGATCAATACAATACAACACATACATGCAGAACCCTGCAGTAATAATAACACTAGTCAACTATAGTGCATATATATATCTATCACACACTAACATATAGCTATTTTCCCCGTGAGCAATATGGCGCTCAATAAAGTCCAAACCTCCCAGTCAGGCCTGACTCAGTTAAAGCTCAGTCTTTAAGTGAGGAATCTTTGCATGCAAGATGATCGGTGGTGCACATACAGGAACAACAATTTGTAATCCAATAATGGTGTATAGCAATAGAAGCAACTCCCCAGAGACTATATAACTCAGTTCTGCAACAAGTCTCCTGTCAGGATAGCAAATATAACACAATGGGCCAAGGCAGTCAATAGGTCTAACAAAGATACTCGGTTATAGTTGTGAGTAGGTGCTCTCTCACCCCTCCGGACTCGATCCTAGTCCGGGACTCCCACCACTGTGTCTTCACACACAGGATCCACAACAACCGGATCTCCGGTCCAACTAACGTCCGCGAAGCAGGTAGATATCAGATGCTCAGGCTCTGCAGCGAGGTGGAAGGCTCTCTGGAAGTGCGCAAGGCCCAGGCCTCGGGCCTTGCACTCGTAGCACATCCGCACAGGAAGTCCTCTTGCCAGCCGCGCGGTGTCCAAAGAGACCGGGCTTAGCCTCGCCCTCCCCTTTTATACCCCACCCAGGAGTCTCTGCGGTGGCAAATTGCACCTTGGGTGCCAAACGGGGTTCTGGGTAACGTAGTCCATGGGGCCTTAAAGGAGACCCCACTACACATGGTAAATTCCCATCCTCCATTGAATCTCAGGGTAAGCCTCAACATTTGAAAAATTCTGGGGATCCTGCACTCAGTCTTTTCCAATCCACTTATTGGACACTTGTTGTATTTCTGTTGGTTTGTATGTTGTTTGCTGTATGTATGGTGTATTTTTTTGCACCTATCGTGGCATAACAATGTTTACAAAGCAATGCAAATTTCTTCAAAAGAAAAAAGTAGGACCAGATGCTCTTAAAGGCTAAGTTCACCTTTTTTTTCTCTAAATTTCAGCTTACCTGTATTTCCGTGTCTTTCCAAGCATTTTCGAACAGCGCTGATCGGCGCCGTTCGGCTCTGCTTGGCTCCAGCGCCCTCCCATCTCAGGCCAAACGCGGTACTGCACACCGCTTTGGCCTAAAGCCTGCTCGTTTTGTGAGACAACACTTGCAAACCAAGTTAGGATTTTTTCAAATACAGTGCTCGTATTGCGAAACGCTCTTTAACCGCTTTACTCGCAATCCGAGGTTCCACTGTATATAGTTTTTGGTAAATTTACTAAAAACAATATAATAATAGGACACACCATCTATACAATCACTCTGTATCCAATCAGGCAGGCCCTTTGCATTACATATTTGAGGGCAGAACTAAAGCAGATTGTACAATCAGATTGTATAGTGTATGGCCACCTAGTTGTGTTCTTGGTGTCGTTAATTGTTAACGGCACCCCAAACATGGAAGCAAATGCACTGTCATGGATATGCAGTAGTGTTTGTCTGTCAGCTTACCTTCCTTCCCATGTGTTCATCTTAGAGGCCTGAACCCTTTCACCTGGCTTCCTTTATAATCTCCTCCCAGCCTGACTCCACCCCAGGCCCTATCACAGAACACTATATTAACCTGTGCACTGCAAGCCTGCTTTGCTGATCAACGTGTTTGTTAGGCATTGTGTGTTTGGGTTCCTGCCTGCCGTGTGCTACGTCTGTCTCTCTGTTACGTTATTGGCTTGTCCCCGACTATCCCTGTCTGCTCGTGACCCTTGACCTTCGGCTTGTCTTTCGTTATCCTTGTCTGCTTGTGGCCCTTGACTTTCAGCTTGTTATTCGTTACTCTTTTATCTTGTGCTGCTGCTTCCCCTCTTGTCCCCTTATCCTACGGGGCGTGAGCTAGGAGACTCTAGGGGCCGCGACCTGGACCCAGCCTGCAGCATAACATCCTCACCACTGGAGGCTCTGGAGAAGATCTTCTGGGACTTAGACTCCGCGCCCTGGGGAATCTTGGCTCTAGCTTCCTATAGGATCCCGGTTGTGCTCCTCTGGTCCCGCTTTCCACAACCACCCAGTTTCCTATCCGCAGCAGTCAGCCATAGGGTTCACTACCTTGCGGTGCACTCCTGTCCCCCTACGGTGTGCATCTGTCACCTGGCCGTAGGTGACCTGACATGCACATTTTGTCAAGTGCAAACACACGCAGTACAAAATGGACAAGGCTATCTCTCGATCAGGTTGAATTTGTCCCGGGCAGAGAGGCTCATAACAACACCCTTAACACCCTGAATATTCACCACTGCCTGACGACCAATAGGCAGAAGGGATTTTTCCTTTTGTTGGATGGTGATAAAGTGTCTACAGGGTGGCCTGGGACTACATTGAAATGGTCCCTTCACTTTCTGGGGCTCCAGGACAAATTCTGTTCTCGGATAATGTCCCTTTTTGCAAGCTGGCAAATGGGAAGCTGTCAGACGTCTTTAGAATAATGGTACAAGGCAGGGGTGTCCCCTCTCCCTGATTCTATTTATTCTCACCTTGGAACTTTTCCTCTGGCAACTATTTTCGAACACCCTGCTTCAAGGCATCTCACTGAACAGGAGAGAATTTAACCTGGCAGCATTTTCTAACAAAGTTTTACTGTTCCTCTTATACCCACAGTCGTCTTTTGAACAGAAAGAGAGGCCGCTCAGGTGTGGCTATCTACACGTGTGATAGTGCTCACAAACACCCCGGGTGCAGGCAATGCATATGCAAGGCAAAAGAAAAGAAATATCTTCTGGACGGTATCTTCGGTATCAAAAGAAAAGAAATATCTTCTGGACTCTGAATAAAATTGCCTTTATTTGTAAAATCACCACAGCACTACAAGTCACAGCACACCCGGTTAAGCTGACGCGTTTCACACTTTTTTTTACAAATAAAGGCAATTTTATTCGGAGTGCGGCCGTCCAGAAGATATTTATTTTCTTTTGCCTCACAGTCGTCTTTTGCCTGCCTTACTGCATGATTTGGCCAATTTTCAGCTACTGTCAAACTCTAGGCCTCATGCCCACGGACGTTTTTACCGCCGCTTTTTTGAGTGTTTTTTGCAGCTTAAAAACGCCTGTCCATGTTAGTCTATGGCTTCATGCCCACCTGGGCGTTTTTGAGCTGCAAATGGCATCGGCGTTTTTAAGCTGTAAAAAAAAAACAGGACCAGGGCGTTCCGTGGCGCGGCACTAGAGCTGTAAAAACGCAAAACGTTAAAAAACGTGCAAAAATGCCGCAGCTGCGTTTTTGCACGTATTTGAGCTCCGCCGTTTTTTAGCTGCAAAAAGTTGATTGCACAGCCGTGTGACTGTGGTTAGGACAGAGGAGAGACCAAGAAGATGGCAAGTGGTGTGTCTCCAGTGGACCTAATCAATGCTGTTCAGGCCCATCCTGAACTGTGGGATGTGACACATCCACTACACAGAGACCACATCAGGTAAGTCAAAGAGGGGGAGGATATAAGTGCTGCTATTACCCCTGGCTAGGAAGACATGAGAAATGGAGCAAGAAAGGAAATAAGTCAGTCTATTTTCCTTGAATGCATGATCTGTTTTTGTGTAATGTAAATGAAGATTGCATATAAAACCCTTGTTTTCCACGTTTTTTTAGGCAAGACTTTACAGCGCCATTGGAAATCGCTACGCGATCGTGTCAGGAGGGACCTGACGGACGAGGAGAAGGCAGCACGAAGTGGAGCACCAGCCCCTGCCAAAAGACCTCATGTCTACCACAATAATTTGATGTTCTTACGCCAAAATATGATAAACAACAGCAGACCGTAAGTTTTTTTTTTTTCCATAATATATTTGCCTATGTACATTGCTTTTCAGGCGGTATGTTCCATGACTATTGGTTAAGTTTATAAAATGTTTATTGTCTGCAGGACAACTTCTAACATTGCTAGACAAAGAGAGGTGGCTGCAGAAGAGGCACAGGTTGACAGACCCACCAGTCCCATGGTGAGCACTGGCAATCCATCCCCACATGCAATGAGTGAGGGAAGTATTCAGTGCACAGATGAGGTCTGCTTATGTCTGCCTGTCTATCTCATTGTCTGTCTGTCTATGTACATGTCAATGTAAACATTTTTGTTCTTTTGCAGGAATCCAGGGCCTTGGAATTGGCAGCGACTGGCAGTCAAGAACGTGGGGGGCGGCGCAGTCGTGGCGGTGGCCGTGGGCGTGGACGTCAGACGAGGGGCGGCTGCAATATCGAGCCAGGTGACAGGGTGCTAGCACTGCTGCAGGAAGTGCAGCAGGAGAGGCGCAGTGTGGATGCATTTTTGGATACCAGCAACCGACGCGCCTGCTTCTGAAGCAGCCTATATGACATCCTTGAGGACATTGGGGGAGACCTAGAGAAGCATTGTATGGATCGCATTTATGGTATTGCTATGCAATATAGACAAGCAAAATTAAGTGGTGGGCCACATCCATGTGATCCATATAGTGCTTCTCATGATCCCCCAATGGCCCACGGGACCTCAGCAGTGCTAGCACCCACTCTCAATATCATCCCCCTCCTCAACGCCAGCCACCACCTATCCCGTCCCAGACCTCATTGTACACCCCACACTCCTACGGTGACTTTGCACCTTCCACCTCCCATTTTCATCCCTTATATCCGGTACCCCGCTACCAGCAGGATTTTTTGCCTTAACGCCAGCCCCAAGCATTACCCATCCCAAATCCCCACATCCGCATGGTGAGCAAGCATCCACCTCCACCTATCACCAGTTGTGATCAACCAACCCTTTTATTTTTGATAAATAAATATCTTTTTTGACTGAAAATCGATTTGTTAAATTTTTGTTTTATATGATGCACAACAGCACTCCTTTGCACTCTGCCTTTGGGCAAGCGTATGCTAGCCCTTTTTTCTCATGACATGTGCCGTTGACCGCAAGTCCATAAATTGGACCCTCTAAGCAGGGCTGGCCCAAGACATTGTGCTGCCTGGGCCCAAGAATGAAATGCTGCCCCCCCCCCCAAAAAAATCCTACGCCCATCCAGCAAAGAGACATTTTCATAAAGCAAAGAGACATGCCCCTCCTGCAAAGAGACATGCCCCCTCCTGCAAAGAGACATGCCCCCTCCTGCAAAGAGACATGCCCCCTCCTGCAAAGGGAATTGTGTAGCACCACGAAAGCTCCCCCTTTCTCTCCACTGCCACCGACCAGTTACGCTCTGATCCCAGCTCAGTGATGCAACATGCTGCATGCAACAGCAGCGCTGCAGTGGCGGCTAGGGTGACCACATTCCCAAACTGTCATTCAGGGATACCCCCCTTCCTTCCCAAAAAAAGATGTATTAGCACTTAAATCATCCTAACATTATGATTGATATGGTGTCAGGATGATCAAATCACATTATTTCTATTATCATTACATTGTAATATATAATGAAATAGTTCAACTCACCATAATGCAGAATCAGTGGGAGCCCTGAGCTTGTCACTTGCCACCATTCCACCAGATGCAGCTTGTTACTTGCCACCGTTGCCTGCCACCAGATGCACTGTGCCAATTGCCTTCCAAAGCTGTGTCACTTGCCACCTATAGCCTGCCACCAGTTGCAGCTGTGCCACTTGCCACCCATAGCCTGCCACAAGATGCAGCGTGTCACTTGTCACCATTGCCTGTCACCAGATGCAGCGTGTCACTTGTCACCAATGCCTGTCACCAGATGCAGCGTGTCACTTGTCACCATTGCCTGTCACCAGATGCAGCGTGTCACTTGTCACCATTACCTGTCACCAAATGCGTGTCACCAATGCCTGTCACCAGATGCAGCGTGTCACTTGTTACCATTGCCTGTCACCAAATGCATTATGTCACTTGTCACCAATGCCTGTCACCAGATGCAGCGTGTCACTTGTCACCATTGCCTGTCACCAAATGTGTGTCACTTGTCACTAGGGATGAGCTTCGAGTTCGAGTCGAACTCATGTTCGACTTGAACATTGCCTGTTCGCCCGTTCGCCGAACAGCGAACAAATTGGGGTGTTCGTGGCAAATTCGAAAAATCTATGGGAGAAATCTAAAGTGTTAATTATAAAGGCTTACATGCAAGTTATTGTCCTAAAAAGTGTTTGGGGACCGGGGTCCTGCCCCAGGGGACATGTATCAATGCAAAAAGAAGTTTTAAAAACGGCAGTTTTTTCGGGAGCAGTGATTTTAATAATGCTTAAAATGAAAAAATAAAAGTGAAATATTCCTTTAAATTTCGTACCTGGGGGGTGTGTATGATATGCATGTGAAGTGGCGCATGTTTCCCGTGCTTAGAACTGTCCCTGCAAAAAATGTCATTTCTTTCTCGTACATCACGGGACACAGAGCGACATAGTCATTACTAATGGGTTATATAGATACCGTCAGGTGCTGGCACTGGCAACTTCCAAAACCGGAAGTACCCTCCCCTATATAAGCCCCTCCCATCCGGGAGCACCTCAGTTTTTTGCCAGTGTCTAAGGTGTTGGCCAAGAAGAAACATGTGTTTTTCACTGAGCTTGCGTACAGGTTCTTTTGGGCCTCAGTAAGCTATTCCGGATCCGACCAAAAAAGCTTCATAGCTAAACGGTCGGTACCCGGGCCTTGCAGAGAAGAGCAAGGTTTTGCCTGTAATGCTTCTCTTAGGAGAGCTGGACCCTGGGATCCAGAGCTCTGGTCATACCCACGACCAAGATGTTTTCTGTGCAGGGTGCTATACAGGTCCAGGGGAGTGGAATCCTTGGGAACCCGGTCCCTGAAGGTTTGATTACAATGCCTGCCGTGATAGGTGAAGTTTGGGCTTTTGTGGACCAAACAAAGTCCTGCGGCGGGGAACAGGTAAGTGGGGGCCCCCAGGAACTTGGTTCTATTGGGGGACCCCCAAGCCTAATTTGTCTTTCTGTCTGTTACCTAATGGTATTCCCGCAAAATTCTGTGCATGCCTGTAACTACAAAAAAAATGTAATAATTTTTAATGGTGGTCAAGAAAAATATTTTTTTATATATATTTAAGATATTAGACTGCGGTACCTGTGTTTGTCCACTAGAGGCCGCTGTGGAATGTTTTCTTGTCATGTGGACTAGTTTCTTCTCAGCAGAGCAAGTCCAGGCAGATGGTGAGTTCTCTTATGGGAAACTGCTTCCTCTGCCATGTTGCAATGCTCGTCCATCCCCCGGCCTGCGGCAAAGAGGGGCCCTGGCTCTTGTCCCTAGTCTCCATTTTTCAAAATTAGCGCCGAAGGCGCACGTGGCCACGCGCGTGCGCGTGCACGCGCCTCTATATATAGAGGTGAGCCAGGAAAGGGGGCGGAGCCTGGGGGATGACGCTCTGTGTGCGCCGCAGCGCTTCTGCGCATGTGCGGGCGTCCCAGCATGTAAAAACCACAGTTTTGTGTGGTGAGCTGGCTATGAAGTACAGAGACAGAGCTGGCAACATTTAAAAAAAGGGCATACAGCAAGCGGTTGATACAGGCATCCCCTAGAAAGGCACTTTAGTAGACACCAACTGTGATATAGCAGCAATTGTGCTAGACTATTCTCAGTAAAAGGGGTGTATTACGGCTGGAATACCTCAGCTTTAGGCTTAGGAATATGCCGTCCAGAAGCTCCGGAACTGAATCTTCCAGGAAGCGAAGGGGGTCTCATCGGGCTCGGAGGATCTTGGGCATAATTCTGCTGCACCAGTCTCCCCTGAAGTTCAGAGGTAAGTGACCGTAGAGACCCCGCAGGGGTACTTGGTACTGTGGCTGTCCTCAGTTAACCTGCTCCTGTGTATGTAACAGAGGAGGTTTTTTCCTCAGCTCTGGGAGGATTAGAGAGAGATTGTCAACATTTATCGCTGCCTCCCTGTCAGGGAAAGCACGCCCGATCTCCGTCTCCTCCTTCAGAGTGCCTGTTAGCAGAGCAACAGTCCCATACAGGGATCGACCTGCCTGAAGGGGATCAGGATGAGGTTGATTCTGTTATAGAGGAATCAACAGTGGGGGAACCTTTTCTCAGCATCTCAAGCTGAAAGATTATGGGTTCAGTCTCTGACTAACATGGTCCGATCAGCATTTAAAAATGCACCTTGCGGAACCATCAACCACTACTGTATCCTCGTTGGGGTCGCTAGAAGCCCCCAGACTGTTTGTTCTTTTCCACTTCACCCTTTACTGAAAGGGCTCATTTACCAGGATTGGGAACGTCCTGAGAAAATATTTATTCCCCCAAGAGATTTCCGGTGGTCTATCCCATGGAGGATAAGTTCATCAAAAAAAAAAAAAAAAAAAATGGAAGGTCCCTACAGTGGACGCAGCCATCTCTTGTATGTATAAATCACTGACATGTCCAGTGGATAATGTCCAAATGTTCAAGAACCCAATAGATAAAAGATTGGAGTCCTTATGAAAATCTGCTTGGTGATACAACCAGCAGTAGCAGCTATTGGGGTCTGCTAAGCAGTGAAGGATCAGTTGAAACAGGTCTTGAGGGACTTGACAGATCAGCAGGCTTTGCCCTAGCTGATCTACCTAGAGCCTTAGGCTTTGCGGTTGACGCCATAGAGGATTCAGTCCATCAGGCCTCCCGCCTTACGCTGTCTAGAGTACATATGCGTAGGCTCCTATGGCTCAAAAACTGGTCTGCTGAAGCTCCCTGTAAAGAATGGCTGGTTAGCGACCCATTTCATGGTGAACGCTTATTCAGGGAAAACCTGGACAAATATATCCAGAAAATTTCCAGCGGTAAAAATACGCTCTTGCCGGTTAAAAACAGAGTTAGAGGTCCCTCTTTAAGAGGCCTGCTTCTCCAGTCCCTGGGGCATCGGCTGTGTAACAGTTCCGACGGCCTCCTCGGTCAAATCCCGGGGGTAAAAAACAGGGACAGTAGCAGGGTAATGAGGAACCCTGGGTCAGGGGAGGTACAAAACCTCCCCCAAAGTTAAATTCATTGAAGCCCCCACTCAGTCGGGTGGGGGGAGGACTCCAGTTGTTCGCAAGAGACCTGGCGGGACACGATCAAGACAGATAGGTGCTCTCCGCAGTAGGTTTGGGATACAGTTTGGAGTTAAAAGACTCTCCTCCTTCCCATTTTTGAGGTCAAACGTGCCAAGGGATCCCCGGAAGAGAGAGTCCCTCCTGTTGGCACTAGAACAACTATTGCTCCAAGGAGTAATTATGGAGGTTCCCCTGGAAGAATGAGGGTTCGGGTTTTACTCAAACCTCTTTACAGTCCCGAAGCAAACGCGGACGGGAGGCCCATATTAATTCTAAAAGGGCTATACAAATTCCTGTATATCAGGACTTTCCGATGGAGTCGATCCGATCGGTGGCCACTGCCCTACAAGGGGAGGATTGGTTAGCCGCGATCAACATCAAAGATGCTTATTTGCACATTCCCATCTTTCCAGTCCACCAAAAATTTCTACGCTTTGCAGTAGAAGGGCGCCATTTTCAGTTCAGAGCCTTACCCTTCGGTTTGGCCACAGCACCACGAGTGTTTACAAAAATTCTGGCCCTTTATTGGCCAATCTAAGAACACAGGGTGTAATGATAATGGCATATCTGGATGACTTGTTGCTGATAGACCACTCAGTGAAAAAACTAGACGTGGTCGTTCACAAGACAATCAAGTATCTGGAATCTCACGGTTGGATTATCAACCGAGACAAGTCAGCCCTAAAAACCAGTCAAAAGTCTGGAATACTTGGGGCTAAGGTTGGATTCAGGCCAGAGAAAAATATTCTTGCCTCAAGGAAAGGTGTTGTCTTTGAAAGATTTGATCCACTTAGTGGGTACAAAAAAGACAGCCGTCCATACGCCTGTATATGAGGCTGCTGGGAAAAATGGTGGCATCATTCGAAGCAGTACCCTACGGTCAATTCCATTCAAGGAATTTGCAAGGGGCCATACTGTCAGCCTGGAACAAAAAAGTTCAGGCCCTAGACTTACAATGTCCTTGTCCCCTTCCGTTCGCAAGAGCCTCCGTTGGTGGTTGGTTCCCCAGAATCTGGAAAAAAGGAAATCCTTCAGTCCGATTTCTTGGAAGGTGGTCACTACAGATGCCAGCCTTATAGGCTGGGGAGCAGTACTGGAGCAATAGTCTCTCCAGGGCAGATGGTCGGATGCAGAAAAGGCCCTGCCCATCAATCTCTTAGAGATACGAGCAGCCCGGTATGCCCTAGTAGCATGGACATCCAAACTCCAAGGGTCCCCTGTCAGAATTCAATCAGACAATGCCACAGCAGTGGCATATATCAATCATCAGGGGGGCACCAGGAGTCGTGCAGCCCAGAGGGAAGTAAATTACATCCTGAAATGGGCAGAAAAATATGTCCCAGCCATATCTGCGGTATTCATTCCAGGAGTGGAGAATTGGAAGGCGGACTTTCTAAGTCGCCAGCAATTAGGCCCAGAGGAAGGGTCCCTTCACCCCGAGGTTTTCTGGACAATATGTCAGCGGTGGGGAACATCGGATGTAGATCTTCTAGCATCCAGATTCAACGCAAAGGGGGACAGGTTTGTCTCTCGGACAAGGGATCCCCTAGCTTGCGGCTCGGATGCCCTAGTGATCCCTTGGGATCAGTTCAAGCTGATATATGCATTCACACCGCCACAATGGTTACCTCGATTACTCCGCAGAATCAGGGTAGAAAAGAAACCAGTGATTCCGGTGGCTCCAGCGTGGCCCCGAAGAGCGTGGTACGCGGAGATTGTAAAATTTCAGTGGGGAGTCCTTGGACTCTCCCACGTCGTCCGGACCTGCTTTCGCAAGGACCGATATACCACCCTTCCTTACCAGCCCTAGGTTTGACGGCCTGGCTATTGAAGCCCACATTCTAAAAAAGAGAGGGCTCTCTAATGCTGTGGTATCTACCATGATCAATGCCAGGAAGCCGGTATCCAGGCAGATCTACTATAGAATCTGGAAGGCGTACATCGCGTGGTGTGAGGCCAAGAAATGGCATCCACATAAGTACGTAATAGGTAGGATTCTGGACTTCCTACAATGGGCTGTAGATAGGAAGCTTGCCTTGAGTACTATCAAGGGTCAGATTTCGGCCTTGTCAATATTTTTTCAAAGGCCCTTGGCTTCGCATTCACTAGTCAAAGCCTTTATACAAGGAGTGATGCGTATTAGTCCTCCGGATAATATTCCCATATGTCCATGGGATCTAAACTTGGTTCTGTCGGTTCTACAGAAACAACCATTTGAACCATTACAGCATATTTCCTTGGTGCTTCTCACCAGGAAATTGATTTTTCTAGTAGCCATTTGTTCGGCTAAAAGAGTATCGGAATTAGCAGCTATGTCCTGTAAGGAGCCATATCTGGTTATCCATAAGGACAGAGTAGTGTTACGTCCTCATCCAGCCTTTCTTCCTAGGGTGGTATCGAGGTTTCATTTGAACCAAGATGTGGTTCTTCCTTCTTTTTTCCCCAAACCTACTTCGGTAGAGGAAAAGTTATTGCATTCTTCGGATGTAGTAAGAGCAGTTAAAGCTTATCTAAAAGCCACTGCTCAGATTCGCAGAACGGATACTTTGTTTATTCTGCCGGAAGGCCCCAGAAAGGGTCAGGCAGCGTCAAAATCTACTTTAGCCAAGTGGATTCGACAGGTCATTATGCAAGCTTATGGCTTGAGAAGGAGACCGCCTCCGTTCAAAGTTAGAGCGCACTCCACGAGAGCAGTTGGAACTTCATGGGCAGTGCATCACCAGGCCTCCCTGGCTCAAATCTGTAAGGCCGCAACATGGTCTTCAGTTCACACGTTTACTAGGTTCTACCAGGTGGACGTTAGAAGTCAGGAGGATGTCGCCTTTGGGCGCAGTGTGTTGCAGGCCGCAAAAGATCCTCATGTCTGATAGCGCTCAGCTTATATATGGTGTATCCCCCCCCTCATTTGGCATTGCTTTAGGACATCCCATTAGTAATGACTATGTCGCTCTGTGTCCCGTGATGTACGAGAAAGAAAATAGGATTTTTATAACAGCTTACCTGTAAAATCCTTTTCTTGGAGTACATCACGGGACACAGAGCTCCCGCCCCTCTTTGGGGACACTTATTGCTTTGCTACAAAACTGAGGTGCTCCCGGATGGGAGGGGCTTATATAGGGGAGGGTACTTCCGGTTTTGGAAGTTGCCAGTGCCAGCACCTGACGGTATCTATATAACCCATTAGTAATGACTATGTCGCTCTGTGTCCCGTGATGTACTCCAAGAAAAGGATTTTACAGGTAAGCTGTTATAAAAATCCTATTTTTTGAAAGAAAAAAATGCATTTAAAACTGACTCGCGGCTATTAATGAATTGTCGGCTCCCGGCAATACATACAAAAGTCATTGATAAAAAAAAAAAAAAAGCGTGGCTGTTCCCCAGAATTCAATTACCAGGCCCTTCAGGTCTGGAATGGATATTAAGGGGAACCCCGCCGCAAATTTAAAAAAAAATTGACGTGGGGTTCCCCCAAATATCCATTCCAGGCCCTTCAGATCTGGCATGGATTTTAAGGGGAACTCCACCCCAAATTTAAAAAAAAAAGGCGTGGAGTCCCCCTAAAAATCCATACCAGACCCCTTATCCGAGCACGCAACCTGGCCGGCCGCAGGGGAAAAGGGGGGGACGAGAGAGCGGCCCCCCCTCCCTCCTGAACCGTACCAAGCCACATGCCCTCAACATGGGGAGGATGTCCCCATGTTGATGGGGACAAGGGCCTCATCCCCACAACCCTTGCCCGGTGGTTGTGGGGGTCTGCGGGCGGGGGGCTTATCGGAATCTGGAAGACCCCTTTAACAAAGAGGACCCCCAGATCCCGGCCCCCCCTATGTGAATTGGTAAGGGGTACATTGTACCCCTACCATTTCACGAAGAAAGCGTAAAAAAATGTTTAAAAAAACACACAAACACCTTGAAAAAGTCCTTTATTTAAAAAAAAAAAACATTCCAGCGGTGAAATCCAGTGTCCCGCGGCGATCCCGATGTCCAGCGCTGTCCTTCATTGGTTGTGCCTGAGCGGACCTGATGGGGAACTCCCTCTCAGTATTTTAAATGTATAGACCCGCCCCTTCTAAAGTTCCCCATCAGGTCCGCTCAGCGGACCAGATGCGGAACATGAGAAGGGGCGGGTCTATACATGTATTACCAAAGTGAGAGCAGTTCCCCATCAGGTCCGCCCCCTCGGTATGTCGGACCCGCCTACGTCATTGGCTTGAGCGGGGAACTTACACAGTGAAGGAAGTTCCCCGCTCAAGCCAATGACGTAGGCGGGTCCGACATACCGAGGGGGCGGACCTGATGGGGAACTGCTCTCACTTTGGTAATACATGTATAGACCCGCCCCTTCTCATGTTCTGCATCTCGTCCGCTGAGCGGACCTGATGGGGAACTTTAGAAGGGGCGGGTCTATACATTTAAAATACTGAGAGGGAGTTCCCCATCAGGTCCGCTCAGGCACAACCAATGAAGGACAGCGCTGGACATCGGGATCGCCGCGGGACACTGGATTTCACCGCTGGAATGTTTATTTATTTATTTTTTTAAATAAAGGACTTTTTCAAGGTGTTTGTGTGTTTTTTTAAACATTTTTTTACGCTTTCTTTGTGAAATGGTAGGGGTACAATGTACCCCTTACCAATTCACATAGGAGGGGGGCCGGGATCTGGGGGTCCCCTTTGTTAAAGGGGTCTTCCAGATTCCGATAAGCCCCCCGCCCGCAGACCCCCACAACCACCGGGCAAGGGTTGTGGGGGATGAGGCCCTTGTCCCCATCAACATGGGGACATTCTCCCCATGTTGAGGGCATGTGGCTTGGTACGGTTCAGGAGGGAGGGGGGGCCGCTCTCTCGTCCCCCCCTTTTCCCCTGCGGCCGGCCAGGTTGCGTGCTCGGATAAGGGGTCTGGTATGGATTTTTAGGGGGACTCCACGCCATTTTTTTTTTAAATTTGGGGTGGAGTTCCCCTTAAAATCCATGCCAGATCTGAAGGGCCTGGAATGGATATTTGGGGGAACCCCACGTCAATTTTTTTTTTAATTTGCGGCGGGGTTCCCCTTAATATCCATTCCAGACCTGAAGGGCCTGGTAATTGAATTCTGGGGAACCCCCACGCTTTTTTTTTTTTTTTATCAATGACTTTTGTATGTATTGCCGGGAGCCGACAATTCATTAATAGCCGCAAGTCAGTTTTAAATGCATTTTTTTCTTTCAAAAATGACATTTTTTGCAGGGACAGTTCTAAGCACGGGAAACATGCGCCACTTTACATGCATATCATACACACCCCCCAGGTACGAAATTTAAAGGAATATTTCACTTTTATTTTTTCATTTTAAGCATTATTAAAATCACTGCTCCCGAAAAAACGGCCGTTTTTAAAACTTCTTTTTGCATTGATACATGTCCCCTGGGGCAGGACCCGGGTCCCCAAACACTTTTTAGGACAATAACTTGCATATTAGCCTTTATAATTAACACTTTAGATTTCGAACGTTCGAGTCCATTGTATTTAATAGGGTTCTAAAGTTTACACGAACATTTTGTCTGTTCGCAGGTTCTGGTGCGAACCGAACAGGGGGGTGTTCGGCTCATCCCTGCTTGTCACCAATGCCTGTCACCAGATGCAGTGTGTCACTTGTCACCAATGCCTGTCACCAGATGCAGCGTGTCACTTGTTACCATTGCCTGTCACCAAATGCAGTGTGTCACTTGTCACCATTGCCTGTCACCAAATGCAGCATGTCGTTGTCACCAATGCCTGTCACCAGATGCAGCCTGTCACTCATAGCCTGGCTCTCTCTCCCTCCCTCCCCTTCAGCTTTGCATGCTGGGGGCTGCAGTTTCCCCCCTAGAATTGCAATGGGCCAGCCAGTTATTGGGACTACAATAATTTTTCCCTGGCCAATAGGAGGAAAAGGGGGAAGAAACATAGCAGGGAACAGCAGCATGAGGAGGAGGGGGGGAGAAGAGCCCGCAGCTGCTCTCTCCACACACACACAGTTGCTCCGATCTCATGCTGTTCTGCTGCCCGTGCCCGCTAATAGAAGGTTGAATGGGCAGGAAACAACTGACCTCTTCTGATAGCAGCGCCTGGGGGGAGGGGTTGGGGGGGAGTAGGCTGCACAGTTTCTGATCCTCGGACCGCTCGGCGCTTGCCGCTCATTAGATTTGCTGAGAGGAACACATGCAGGGAGGAGGTGGGTGGAGCTAGCGGAGGAGGAGGAAGTTAATTCCTCCTCCGCAATGAATGGTGGGCCTCTCTCTCCTTCTCTGCTGATGTCACTGGTTGCTAGACACAAAGCGGACCGCGGCTAGCAACCAGTTTTGTCAGGCAAGCAGGGGCCGCTGGTGAGACCCTTGAAGTGGGTCTTGCCACTGCGGCCAGTGACAGCGACAGTGACACACTAGATGGATCATGGAGGGAACCCCAGGTCCTCAGGCAGTGCGCCCCTGTTGCCGCCCCTTGTAAAGTGCCGCCTGGGACCATGGTCCCACCGGGTCCCATGGTAGGGCCGGCCCTGCCTCTAAGCTTGGTTACTGGGCTCCGGTTTAACATTGCTTCTGTCATTGTCCCGCAGAAAATTGTGCAGAACGCAGCATGCCAGGACTACTTTAATGGCGTTTTCAACATCAAGTTGCATACTTGTCAGCAAAACTCGCCATTTGGCCTTGCACACCCCAAATGCACATTCGACAACATGGCGTGCATGGCTGAGCCTATAATTGTAGATCTTTTGTCATTGGCTGAGACCATAGCCACTGTATGGCCTCATAAGATTTTCATGACTAATGGCAAGCTGGGTTCCTCAGTGCAGGGTAGAGGCCTTGCTTTCAGGAATATTGAGTCGTCCCTCATGTAGACGACGTCCGAAGGCCGACTCACGGAATATGCGGGCGTCACCTTGGCTTCCAAATGCTCCCACATCCACAAAAAGAAATTTCAGGTGTGCATCGGACAATGCCAGGAGGACCACCGAAAAATATTTTTTGTAGTTAAAATAGGATGATACATAGAGGGGAGGGTTCTTCACCCTGATGTGTTTCCCATCAAGGGCACCGATACAATTTGGGAACTGAGCTTTCTCCCAAAAAGTGTCGACAACTTACTCCCAGATGTCTTCTGTGGGCTCTGGCATTAAGACTTCATGCAACTCCTCCCATATTGCAACACATGTTTCCTTTGTTACTCTGGACACCGTTATGAGACCAAGGAGGAAGTAGTGATGCAACGAGACATAACTTTGCCCTGTGGCAAGGAACCTAAGAGAACATAAAAATTTAACATATTGTAAAAAAATTGCATAAAAATAAGTCCTAACCCTATCCCATAACCCTAACCCTATCCCCTAACACTAACCCCCTAACCCTATCCCCTAACCCTAACCCCTAACCCTATCCAATAAGCCTAACCCTATTCCCTAACCCTATCACCTAATCCTAACCCTATCCCTTAACCCCAACCTATCCCTAAACCCTAACCCTATCCCCTAACCCTATCACCTAACCCTAAATATATCCACTAACCCTAACCCTATCCCCTAACCCTATTCCCTAACCGAATCCCATAACACTATCCCCTAACCCTAACTGTAACCCTATCCACTAACCCTATCCCCTAACCCTATCCCATAACCCTAACCCTTTCCACTAACCCTACCCCCTAACCAAAATGCTATCTCCTAACCCTATCCCCTAACCCAATCCACTAACCCTATCCCCTAACCCTATCCCATAACCCATAACACCAACCCTATCCACTAACCCTATCTCCTAATCCTTATCCCCTTACCCTAACCCTACTTTTTACTCTATCCACTAACCCTAACCCTATTCCTAACCCTAACCCTATCCCCTAACCCTATCCTCTAACTCTAACCCTTAACCCTAACCCTACCGCCTAACCCTATCCCATAACCCTATCCACTAATGCTATCCCGTAACCCGAACCCTATCCACTAAAGCTATACCCTAACCATAACCCTAACCCTTTCCCTTAACCCTATCCACTAACCCTAACTTTATCCACTAACCCTATCCACTAACCCTATTCCTTAACTCTAACCCTATCCCCTACCCCTAACCCCTAACCCTACCCCTTAACCCCATCCCCTAACCCAATCCAATAACCCCATACCCTAACCCTATCCCATAACCCTATCCACTAACCCTATCCCCTAACCCTATCCACTAACCATATCTCCTAACCCTATCCCTTAACCCAACCCTATTCACTAACATTATCCCCTAACCCTACTTCTAACTCTATCCACTACCCCTATCCACTAACCCTATCCACTATCCCTTAACCCTAACCCTATCCCCTAACCCTATTCACTAACATTATCCCCTAACCCTACTTCTAACTCTATCCACTAACCCTATCCACTAACCCTATCCACTAACCCTATCACCTAACCCTATCCCATAAACCTAACCCTATCCACTAACCCTAACCCTATCCCCTAACCCTAAACCTATCCCTTTACCCTAACTCTATCCCCTAACCCTATCCACTAACCCTATCCCATAACCCTAACCCTATCCACTAACCCTGTCCCCTAACCCTATCGCCTAACCTTAACCCTATCGCCTAACCTTAACCCTATCCCCAAACCCTATCCCCTAACCCTATGCCCTAACCCTAACCCTATCCACTAACCCTATACCCTAACCCTATGCCCTAACCATAACCCTATCCCCTACCCCTACCCCTATCCACTAACCGTATCCCATAAACGTAACCCTATCCACTAAACCTACACCCTAACCCTATCCCCTACCCCTTATCCTAACCCTATGCCCTAACCATAACCCTATTCACAAAACCTATCCCCCTAACCCTAACTCTAACCCTATCCCCTAACCCTATCCCATAACCCTAACCCTATGCCTTAATCCTAACCATATACCCTAAACCCTATACCCTAACCCTATCCCTATCCCCTAACCCCTAACTCTAACCCTATGCAGTAACACTATGCCCCAACCCTAACCCCAACCCTATCCCTTAACCCTATCAGCTAGCCCTAACCCTATCACATAACCCTATCCCTATCACCTAACCCCATTCCATCCCCTAACCCTATCCCCTAACCCTATCCCTAACCCTTAACCCCTTACTCTAACCCTATACAGTAACCCTATCGCCTAACCCTATCCCCTAACTCTATCCACTAACCCTATCCCCTAACCCCAACCATATCCCTTAACCCTAACACCTAACCACTATACCTATCCCCTAACCCCATCCCTAACCCTATCTCCTACTCTCAACCCTAACCCTATCCCCTAACCTTATCCCCTAACCCTATCCCTATCCCCTAACCTAAACTCTAACCCTATCCCCTAACCCTAACTCTATCCACTAACCCTATCCTATAACCCTAACCCGATCCCCTAACCCTATCAACTAACCCTATCCCTTAACCTTTAACCCAATCCCTGCCCCTACCCCTTACCCTATCCACTAACCATATCCCCTAACCCTAACCCATAACCCTATTCCCTAAAGCTATACCCTAACCCTATCCGCTAACACTAACTCTATCCACTAACCCTATCCACTAACTCTAACCCCTAAGCCTATACACTAGCCCTATCCCCTAACCCTATTCACTAACCCTATCCCCTAACCTTTAACCCAAATCCTGCCCTACCCCTTACTCTATCCACTAACCCCATCCACTAACCATAGCACCTAACCCTATCCCTTTCCCCTAACCCAATCCCATAACCCTTTCCACTAACCCTATCACCTAACCAAATCCAATAACCCCATACCCTAACCCCTATCCCCTAACCCTATCCACTAACCATATCTCCTAACCCTATTCACTAACATTATTCCCTAACGCTACTTCTAACTCTATCCACTAACCCTATCCCCTACCCCTATCCACTAACCCTATCCCTATCCCTTAACCCTAACTCTATCCACTAACCCTATCCCATAACCCCAACCCTATCCATTAACCCTAACCCTAACCCAACCCCTAACCCTATCCCCTAACTCTATCCCCTAACCCTGTCCCTATCCACTAACACTATCCCCTAATTCTATCCCATAACCCTAACCCTATCCACTAACCCTAACCTTATCCCCAAACCCTTACCCTTAACCCTGCCCCGAACCCTATCCCCCTAACCCTAACCCTTTCCACTAACCCTATGCCCTAATCCTAACCCTATCCCATAGCCTTATCCCATAACCCTAACCCTATCCACTAACCCTAACCCTTAACCCTATCCCCTACCTCTAACCCGAACCCTATCACCCTAACCCTTTCCACTAACCCTATGCCCTAATCCTAACCCTATCCCATAGCCTTATCCCATAACCCTAACCCTATCCCCTAACCCTAACCCAATCCACTAACCCTATCCCCTACCCCTAACCCTATCCTCTATCCACTAACCCTATCCCCTAATCCTAACCCCTAACCCTATCCCACAACCCTAACCCTATCCACTAACCCTATACCCCTACCCCTTATCTAGACTTGTGCACAACGGAAAAATTCGTTCCGTTTCGGTTCGTTTCTTTCCGGTCCTGTTGATTCGTAATCATTCGTAATTTTGCTAGACGGGATTTTTCGTGTTCGGACTCATTCGTATTTTTGCAAGCGACATTTTTCGTTGAATTTTTTGTTGCTTTATAATTCGTACTTTCGGTAGAGTACGTTGTTTTTCGTTGATTCTGGACACAACTCCTACTTTCGTAACTTTTTTTGGGTTCGTTGATTCGTAATTTTCCGTGTCTCTCTCACAACGACGCTGCCTATTATGCCTAATGTGCTTCGAATGGATTTGTACTTTTCTAAATACATAGCGGTTATTTGTAACGATTCGAAATCTCGTATTTTACTTTCGTTTTTTACATGCGGCTATAGGCTCCGCCCCTGTACACCATTTTGAGAGGGTTCAGCACGGTGAGGGAGAAGCAGAGAGCAGAGCAGAGTGTTATTGTGCTTCGAATGGATTCGAAATCTCGTATTTTACTTTCGTTTTTTACATGCGGCTATAACCTCCGCCCCTGTACACCATTTTGAGAGGGAGTTCAGCACGGTGTGGGAGAAGCAGAGAGCAGAGCAGAGTGAGTGTTATTGTGCTTCGTATGGATTCGTACATTCGTAACTTTTTCATAACGAATTATGCCGAAGACATTCGGGCATTCGCTATTTGCGGTATAATTTATTTCGGATTCGGTCTTATTCGTAATTGCTTTGTTCGGAAATTCGAATGCTTCCGAATGTCCGAAAGTTGCTAAATTCGGACGAATTTCAATTCGTTACGAAACGAATTGCACAAGCCTACCCTTATCCTAACACTATGCCCCAACCATAACCCTATCCACTAAACTTATCCCCCTCACCCTATCCACTAACCCTATTCCCTTAATCCTAACCCTATACCCTAACCATAACCCTAACCCCTAACTCTAACCCTATGCAGTAACCCTAACCACTAACCCTATCCCCTAACTACAACCCTATCCCTTAACCCCAACTATATCCCTTAACCCTAACCCTATCAGCTAACCCTAACCCTATCCCCTAACCCTAAACCTATCCCTTTATCCTAACTCTATCCCCTAACCCTAACCCTATCCACTAACCCTATCCCATAACCCTAACCCTATCCACTAACCCTGTCCCCTAAGCCTATTGCCTAACCTTAACCCTATCCCCTATGCCCTAATCCTAACCCTATCCCATAACCCTAACCCTATCCACTAACCCTATCCCCTAACCCTATGCCTTAACAATAACCCTATCCACTAAACCTATCCCCTAACCCTATCCCATAACCCTAACCCTATCCACTAACCCTATGCCCTAATCCTAACCCTATCCCATAACCCTAACCCTATCCACTAAACCTACACCCTAACCCTAAACCCTGCTCCTTATCCTAACCCTATGCCCTAACCATAACCCTATTCACAAAACCTATCCTCCTAACCCTAACTCTAACCCTATCCCCCTAACCCTACCCCCTAACCCTATTCCCTAACCCTATGCCTTAATCCTAACCCTAACCCCAACCCTTAACCCTATCAGCTAACCCTATCCCCTAACCCTATCCCTATCACCTAACCCTATCCCCTAACCCTATCCACTAACCCTATCCCCTAACCCCTTACTCTAACCCCATACCCTAACCCTATCCCCTAACTCTATCCACTAACCCCAACCCTATCCCCTAACACCTAACCACTATACCTATCCCCTAACCCCATCCCTATCCCCTACTCTCATCCCTAACCCTATCCCCTAACCCTATCCCCTAACCTAAACTCTAACCCTAACCCTATCCCCTAACCCTATCCACTAACCCTATCCCCTAACCATAACCCCTAACCCTATCAACTAGCCCTATCCCCTAACCTTTAACCCAAACCCTGCCCCTACCCCTTACCCTATCCACTAACCATATCCCCTAACCTGTAACCCTATTCCCTAAAGCTATACCCTAACCCTATCCACTAACCCTATCCACTAACACTAACTCCATCCACTAACCCTAACCCTATTTCTTAACCCTAACCCCTACTCCTAACTAGTGATGAGCCGAACACCCCCGGGTTCGGTTCGCACCAGAACCCGCGAACGGACCGAAAGTTCGTACGAACATTAGAACCCTATTAAATACAATGGATGCGAACGTTCGAATTCTAAAGTGCTAATTATAACGACTATTATGCATGTTATTGTCCTAAAAAGGGTTTGGGAACCCGGGTTCTGCACCAGGGGACATGTATCAATGCAAAAAGAAGTTTTAAAAACGGTCGTTTTTCGGGAGCAGTCATTTTAATGATGCATAAAGTGAAAAAAAAAAAGTCAAATATTCCTTTAAATATCGTACCTGGGGGGTGTCTAAAGTATGCCTGTGAAGTGCCACGTGTTTCCTGTGTTTAGAACTGTCCCTGCACAAAATGACACTTCTAAAGGAAAAAAAAGCCATTTAAAACTGCTTGCGGCTTTAATGTAATGTCTGGTCCCGGTAATATGGATGAAAATCTTTAAGAAAAATGGCATAGCTACCCCATGACCCCCCCCCCCCCTACCCCAGCCCATTACCAGCCCCTTTGGGTCTTGTATGGATATTAAGGGGAACCCCGCACATAAAATAAAAAAGGCCCTATATACTCTGAACAGCCGTATACAGGCGGTGCATACAAGACAGGGACTGTAGGTTTGTTCTTATGTAGAATTTGTTTGTAATTTTGAACAGGTACATTGTTTAAGTGTAGCTCCAGCCCAAAAATCTATTTTTAAACTTTTTGGAAAACATAGGTAAGGGTTATCACCCCTGTAACATTTGTTTTGCTGTCTGTGCCCCTGTTCAGAACATTTCACCTCACTTTCCGTCCCAATGACAACTGTTTTTGAAATGTGGTGTTTTTCTTGAAACAAGGATTGCTGATAAAGCATCAGTACAGAGGAGACACCTTTCTCCCATATTAATTCTTACAGGAGAGAATTTTCCTTCCAAGGGGTAGATTTCCTCTCACTTCCTGTTGTCTTCTTGCGTTTGCAAGTAGGAGTCGTTTGTAAGTTGGATGTTTGAAAGTAGGGACCTGCCGTATATACTCTGCAGAAATAGGCCCCTTAGTTGTTGGTGTTGGCACAACACTGTAAGCACTCACAGTTACTCTTGGTTGGTGCTGGAACGCCCTGCTGTCAACTATTATATCAGGAATTTTAATTACATATAATTGTTGAACAGTGGTAGTAAAAATTGGGCCTTTGATGGTGGTGCTGGTGCCACAACACTGTAAGCCCTGACAGTTACTCTTGGTGGGTGCAGCAATGGGCCCTGCTGTGAATTATTAGATCAAGAATTGTAATTGCATGCCCCTGTTGAACAGGGGCTGAAAAATTGGGCCTTTCGTGGTGGTGGTGGTGGTGGTGGTGGTGGTGGTGTTGCCACAACACTGTAAGCCCTCAGAGTTACTCTTGGTGGGTGCAGGAATGGGCCCTGCTGTGAATTATTAGATCAAGAGTTGTAATTACATGCCCCTTTTGAACAGGGGCTGAAAAATTGGGCCTTTCGTGGTGGTGGTGGTGGTGGCGTTGCCACAACACTGTAAGCCCTCAGAGTTACTCTTGGTGGGTGCAGCAATGGGCCCTGCTGTGAATTATTAGATCAAGAATTGTAATTACATGCCCCTGTTGAACAGGGGCTGAAAAATTGGGCCTTAGGCACTGGTGGCACAACACTACAACCCCTCACAGATACTGTACTTGGAGCACAGCAATGAGCCCTGTTGCAAAGTATTGCTTCAAAAATTGTAATGACACGCCCCTGTTAAACAGGGGCTGAAAAATTGGGCCTTAGGCACTGGTGGCACAACACTCCAACCCCTCACAGATACTGTACTTGGAGCACAGCAATGAGCCCTATGGCAAATTATTGCTAAAAAAATTGTAATTACACGCCCCTGTTAAAACAGGGGCTGAAAAATTGGGCCTTAGCCACTGGTGGCGGCACCCATAAACAAAAATGATCTTCCAAGCTATCATCATCAATCGTATCATTGAGGACTCGGAGGAGGAGGATAGCCAGTCAACATAACAGCACAGGCACTCAGCATCAGCATCAGTCTTGAAGGGATGTGACATGTTAAAATCAATTAGTCTGTTATATCAGCATCAGGTGTGTGGTAGCTGGTGGTGATCCAAGACTGGTTCATCTTGATGAAAGTCAGTCGATCAACCGAGTCGGTGGACAGGCGCACCCTGTGATCCGTGACAAATCCTCCAGCAGCACTGAATGTGCGTTCCGAAAGAACGCTGGATGCAGGACAGGCCAGTAGCTCAATTGCATACTGTGCAAGCTCTGGCCAGTGATCCATCCTCAAGACCCAGTAAGCCAGAGGATTTTCGGTGGGGAAGGTGTCCAAGTCTGACCTTGCCCCTAGATATTCCTGCACCATGTTTATCAGACGCTGGCGATGGTTGCTGGAACCGATCATACTTTGGGGCTGCGGACTAAAGAATTGTCTGAACGCATCGGTCAGACGGCCACCTTCCCCACCGCTCCTTCTTTGACTGGCCGAAGCCTCAGCAACTCGTTGTCCAGGACCAGGAGTTTGTAACCTCCCAGTCTCTGGGAACGCGTTGCACAGACCTTTCTGCAAGGCCTCCCGGAGTTGTCTCATCCTCTGCTCCCTCTGCGACGGTAACATAAGGTCCGCAACCTTACCCTTGTACCGTGGATCAAGGAGAGTGGCCAGCCAGTAATGGTCCCTCTCCTTGATCCGAAGAATACGAGGATCCTTCCGCAGACTTTGCAGGATCAGGGAGGCCATGCAGCGTAGGTTTGCTGAGGCATTCGGTCCGGAGTCCTCTGGGTCACTAAGGACGACATGATCCGCAGCCACCTCGTCCCAGCCACGTACAAGTCCACTGGTTTCTTGGGACTGTAAATCATCCATAAAAGACTGCTGCTGATGATGCTGAGTGCCAGCCTCCACCTCCATGCTGACACAATCCTCCTCCTCCTCCTCCTCCTCTTCCTGTGCGATGGGTGGGACAGAAGGAACACTGTCTGGGTAAAGGGGGCCTTGAGAGGCAAGGAAGTCCTCCTCTTCCTGCCTCTGTTCTGCCTCAAGTGCCCTGTCCATTATTCCACGCAGCGTGTGCTCCAACAGGTGGACAAGAGGTACAGTGTCACTGATGCATGCACTGTCACTGCTCACCATCCTCGTGGCCTCCTCAAATGGTGCCAGGACAGTGCATGCATCCCTGATCATGCCCCACTGGCGTGGAGAAAAAAAAACAAGCTCCCCTGACCCTGTCCTGGTGCCGTAGTCGCACAGGTACTCATTGATGGCCCTCTGCTGCGTGTGCAGCCGCTGCAGCATGGCCAACGTTGAGTTCCACCTGGTGGGCATGTCACATATAAGGCGGTTCTTGGGCAGGTTCAACTCCTTTTGCAGCTCAGCCAGGCGAGCACTGGCATTATAAGATCTGCGGAAATGCACACAGACTTTCCTGGCCTGCCTCAGGACATCCTGTAAGCCCGGGTACCTGCCCAAGAACCGCTGCACCACCAGGTTAAGGACGTGAGCCACACAGGGCACATGGGTCAGTTGTCCCTGTCGGAGGGCGGAGAGGAGGTTGGTGCCATTGTCGCAAACCACCATTCCTGGCTTAAGCTGGCGTGGCGTCAACCACCTCTCGGCCTGGCCCTGCAGAGCAGACAGGACCTCTGCCCCAGTGTGGCTTCTGTCCCCCAAACACACCAGCGCAAGCACGGCATGGCATCTTTTTGCCTGCGTACTTGCGTAGCCCCTTGAACGGCTACGGAGCACCGCTGGTTCAGAGGACAAAGCACAGGAAGAGGCCATGGAGGAAGAAGAAGAGGAGGGGGTGGAGGAGAGAGGTGTGTCACAACCAGTAGTAGCATTTTGGAGGCGTGGCGGTGGAACAACCTCCAACACTACTGCACCTTGTCCTGCATCCTTCCCAGCTGCCAAAAGAGTGACCCAATGGGCCGTGAAAGAAAGGTAACGTCCCTGTCCATGCCTGCTGGACCATGAGTCAGCGGTAATATGCACCTTACCGCTGACCGCCCTGTCCAGCGAGGCCAAGACATTGCCTTCCACATGCCGGTAGAGAGCCGGAATAGCCTTCCGTGAGAAAAAGTGGCGTTTGGGAACCTGCCACTGAGGAACCGCACATTGCACAAACTCACGGAAGGGGGCAGAGTCTACCAACTGAAAAGGCAGCAGTTGAAGCGCTAGCAATTTAGCCAAGCTAGCATTCAACCGCTGGGCATGTGGATGGCTGGGAGTGAACTTCTTTCGACGGTCCAGCAGCTGGGGCAGGGAAATTTGCCTGCTAGAATCGGACGTCGGTGTACTGCTAGCAGAGTGGCCGCAAGTACTTGGCTGTGACACACCTAATTCTACACCTTCATTCCTCTCAGTGCATGTTTCAGAGAGGACTGAAGTTATAGTGGGGTTGGAGATCCCAGCTGATGCGGTGCAAGGAGAGGTCCGCTTTGTTCTTTGGTGTGGGTCTTTGAGGTAGGCTTGCCAACGAGCTGCATGGCAGGTCAACATATGTCTGGTCAGGCATGTGGTACCCAAGCGGCTGATGTTTTGGCCACGCGATATACGCTTGAGACATATGTTGCAAACAGCAGCTGTGCGATCTGATGCACTAGCCTCAAAAAAGGCCCACACCAAAGAACTTTTTGAATGACGGGCAGAGGCAGCGCCCTGCACAGGCGGAGCTCTGCGGTGTGATTCCGTCGGTGTACTGCCCTTACGCTGGCCACCAAAGGGCATCCTGCCTCGTTGGAGATGTGCCTCGTTGGAGATGTGCCTCCTCCTCATCCTCCTCCTCCTCCTCTCTCCTATTAGGCACCCACGTGGAGTCAGTGATCTCATCATCCCCTCCCTCCTCATCACTGGAGCCAATCTGGCAGTATGCTGCAGCTGCTGGAACATGACTGCCAGATTGGTGTCCTTCTTGAGCATCCCCTCTGTCTGCTCTCACGCTACTGCCTTCCTGTAGCTGGGTTTCATCATCAGACCCTTCGAAACGCTGGGCATCCTCCTGGAGCATGTACCCAACACTGTGCTCAAACAGTTTGGGGGACTCCTCAGGAGGAGGACATGGTGGGTCTAGGGAAGGAGTGACTGATGATGAGTCTGACATTGATACCAGGGAAGAGGACGCTTTGGCAGCTGCTTTGCCAGTACCCTGAGCCTGGGTGAGAGAGGATGAGGAGGAGGAGGAGGGCTTGGTCATCCACTCTACCAAGTCTTCGGCATGATGTGGCTCAACATGTCCAGCTGCCGAAAAGAAGGACAAGCGTGTCCCATGGCCATGTGCTGATGACAATGCACCGCGTCCACGACCAGCACTGTTGCCCCCAGACACAGAGCCTGCTTGCCCTCTTTTATTGCCTCCTGACTGTCTGCCTCTCCTTGTTTGCCTTCCAGACATTCTAATAGATGGCCTGCAGGGAGATGCGAAAAAAGCAATAAGGGCTACCTTCAGGTGTCCTTCTCTGTCCCTTTACTTAAGGATTTCTAAATATGGTTGAGGATGATTGCTTTCGCACAGAATAGCACAACGACAATTTCCCTGACTGTCCAAAAAACAAGGATTTCAAAGATGGTTGATGAGGAATGCTTTAGCACAGTATAGCACAAGGAGAATTTCCCTCACTGTCCTTCCCTGTCCCTAGAAACAAGGATTATCACAGTGAAAGAAACTGACACTCTCCCTACCTATAGTTTTCTGTCCCTAGAAAAAATGTTTTTTTAAAGATGGTTGATGATCAATGCTTTAGCACACTATAGCACAAGGAGAATTTCCCTCACTGTCCTTCCCTGTCCCTAGAAACAAGGATTATCACAGTGAAAGAAACTGACACTCTTCCTACCTATAGTTTTCTGTCCCTAGAAAAAATGTTTTTTTTAAAGATGTGTGACAGCAGGAAGGTAAAGTCACCTGGTTGCATCCAGGGGGGTAGATATATTTCGCCCAGATTCAGGCTTTACGCCGACTTATACAACTAGGTGGAGAGTTGTATAAGCCCAGCTGAGGATAGTGGGCTCATGGATGACTCATACCTCTAGGGAGAGTGTGGGGCGTCGTGCAGACAGGGAGTTGATGAGACCAGCTGAAGCTTGTCAGCTCATTTAGGCCTCTATAAGAACTCCCAGCTTCATTAGATGTTAGCTCATGCCTGGAAGCAGACCTGTGTGGACTTCCTGGAGAGAGTGAACCCTTGTGCGGTGAGACAAAGCCTGTGTGGCTATTTGCTTGGACATTTAAAACCAGGGACTTAGGGACTAGGACAGCACTAGGCTGATCCCAGTTGTTAGTTAGGAAACCTGTATGTTTAGTCAGAGGTCAAGTTGACCAGGATTTATTTTGTTTATGTTTCTTTTGGCTTTGCTGTGTTTTGTCACTGTAAATAGAAAATAAACCGCACCTTTTTTTGATTTTGAAAACCACAACCTCCGTTTGCTGGGCCTGTTTTTGTGTGGGGAGCCCATCCCGGGGGTCACACACACCCGCTGCCGAGCTAACCCCCTCACAGTTGGTGGAGAACCAGTGGCAGTTTTTTTTTAAGCCAGCATGGAGGAGATACTGAAGCAGCTGGCTCTAGCAAATGCCAATCAACAGCAGACAAATGCAGGTTTGCAAAAGAGCCTTGCAGCTCATCAACAGAGCCTTGCAGCTCAACAACAGAACTTCGCAGCCCAGCAGCAAGCTCATCAACAGAGCCTTGCAGCCCAGCAGCAAGCTCACCAACAGAGTCTGGAAGCTCAACAACAAGCCCAGCAGCAATCTGAGGCCCGCTTCATAGACCTGTTACAGAAGCAAGAGCAGAGACTACAACAAATGGAAGCAGTAATGCAGCAACGTCCGCAGACCAGTGAGGGAAGCCGTCCCACTAATACCGCGTCCTTTGGGGTGAGTCGTTTATTGACAAAAATGACTGGAGAGGATGATCCAGAGGTATTTTTGACCACATTTGAAAGGACTGCTGAAAGAGAAAAGTGGCCTGAGGAGCAGTGGGCTGGACTGGTGGCTCCTCTGTTAACTGGTGAATCGCAGAAGGCTTACTATGACCTAGAGCCTGACCAAGCAAAAGACTATGTGATGCTAAAAGCTGAAATATTGGCAAGGCTGGGTGTCACCCAGGCTGTCCGGGCTCAGCGTGTGCATAACTGGACTTTCCAGCTTGGAAAACCCCCCAGGTCTCAAATGTATGATCTCATTCACCTGAGCAGAAAGTGGCTACAGCCAGAGACTTTGTCCGCACCAAAGATTGTGGAACGTGTTGTAATGGATCGGTTTTTGAGAGCTCTTCCTACTGCCATCCAAAAGTGGGTAAGCCATGGAGACCCAGAGACGGCCGATGGTCTTGTGGATCGTGTGGAGAAATACTTGGCTACAGAGAACCTGACGGCCTCTTCCAGAGACACTCGGACTTTCCACCCTAAGACCAGACCATCCCCAGGGGCGGATAAGAGGATTCCAAGGGGTGAGGGTGGAGAGAGTGAGAGGGTGGGAGCTCTACCCCAAGTTTGGCGAGAACAGCCTGGGAAATCAGCGGCTCAAGAGGCGGCAAGAAGGATCGTTTGCTACCGCTGCCGGCAAGCGGGACATATTGCAGCCAATTGCCCGGTTGTGGAGGAACCCATGCAGTGTGACTTTCTGACGGGCAGACGTCAGTCGCTGTGTGCGACAGTCGCATGCACTGCCATTCGAGGAACTGAGAAACATTTATGCAAAATGTGTGTTAATGGTAGAAATGTTGTGGTATTGCTGGATTCAGGTAGCCTTGTGACCCTGATAAAGGCTGAGTTAGTTAAAACAGAGGTCTCTGGGAATAGCAAGGTAGCTGTTATTTGTGTGCATGGGGACACCCGAGAGTATCCAGTGACTACAGTGTGTTTCGAGACCCCCAAAGGTACCCTCTCTCATCCAGTGGGCTTAGTATCTCAGTTACCGCATGACGCCATTGTGGGAAGGGATTTTCCGAAGTTCTGGGAACTGTGGGATGATCCTGAGCCCCCCCCTGGTGCCCCTATGTACCAGGAATGTGATAGCCAGAACTCCCCTGAGAGTGGTGAGGACTCTCCGGAATTTCCCTTATCAGTATTGGCAGGGGAGACTCAAGAAACTGGAGAGGAGCCCACCTCCTCAGACGAAAACCTACCGTCTGTGGAGTTTTCTGATCTTGAGGTTCACAGGGAAAACTTTGCCACAGAACAGTTGAAAGACCCCGCCCTAATAAAGGCACGGGAAAACGTAGTGAAAATAGATGGCGAGTTAGTGAACCCAGATAATACCTGCACTTACCCATACTTCAGCGTAGAGAAGGACCTACTGTATCGGGTGGCAAAAAGGGCAGAAGAAACCGTTGAGCAGCTTGTGGTGCCCAAACCTTACAGGAAGTTGGTGTTGGAGTTGGCCCATGGGCACAATCTTGGAGGTCATCTGGGGACAGAGAAAACCCGAGAGAGGGTATTACAGAGATTCTATTGGCCGGGGGTGATGAAGGACATAGAAAATTATTGTTCCTCCTGCCCTGTGTGTCAGAGGTCGGCCCCGATGCCACATTTCCATAGCCCGCTGGTCCCTCTACCCATCATTGAGGTCCCGTTTGAGAGGATCGCCATGGATTTGGTAGGTCCTATAATCAAGTCCGCTAGGGGGCACCAGTACATATTAGTTATAATGGACTATGCCACCCGTTATCCAGAAGCGATCCCTCTCCGAAATACCTCGGCCAAAACCATAGCCAAAGAGCTATCTCTTGTGTTTAGCCGGGTGGGTATTTGTAAAGAACTGCTTACGGACCAAGGTACACCCTTTATGTCCCGGGTTATGAAGGAGCTGTGTAAATTGTTCAAAGTGACGCAATTACGTACATCTGTGTATCACCCCCAAACCGATGGGCTGGTTGAAAGATTCAACAAAACCCTAAAACAAATGTTGAAGAAAGTGGTGGATAGAGATGGAAAGGATTGGGACTGTCTACTTCCTTATCTGATGTTTGCTATTAGGGAGGTGCCCCAATCCTCTACGGGATTCTCCCCCTTTGAGTTACTGTATGGGAGACACCCAAGAGGGCTGTTGGATATTGCCAAGGAAACTTGGGAAAGTGAGAGTTCTCCCCACAGGAGTGTGATTGAGCATGTCGCCCTGATGCAAGACCGAATTGCACAGGTAATGCCCATCGTGAAGGAACATTTGGCCCAAGCGCAGTTAGCACAGCAGAGAGTGTACAACCGTGGAGCCAAGACCCGTACCTTTTCCCCGTGGGATAGGATACTGGTACTTGTCCCTACGGTTGAAAGTAAATTCCTTGCCAAATGGCAAGGCCCCTACGAGATAATGGAAAAAGTGAGCGAAGTGAATTACAAGGTCAGACAACCAGGAAGGCGAAAGCCCGAACAGATCTATCACGTTAATCTGTTGAAAGCCTGGAGGGATAGAGAGTCCCTAGTCGCAGACACTTGGTCACCAGCTCAAACTGGTTGCGTGATTCCTGAGGTTGGAATAGCAGCCACCTTGTCACAACCCCAACAACAGGAGGTTAAGGAGTTTGTGCTTCGCAACAAGGAGGTATTCTCTGAGCTGCCGGGACAAACATCTGGGGTAGAGCATGACATCATTACCCCGCCCGGTGAAAGGGTGAAGTTAAAACCCTATCGGATCCCAGAGGCCCGAAGGGAGGCAATACGGGAGGAAGTACAGAAAATGCTGAACTTAGGGGTGATAGAGGAGTCCCAAAGTGATTGGTCTAGTCCCATTGTGTTGGTGCCTAAACCGGATGGGAGCTGGCGATTTTGTAACGATTTTCGTCAGTTGAACAAAGTTACAAAATTTGACACCTACCCCATGCCACGTATAGATGAGTTGATCGACCGGCTGGGAACAGCCCGATACATGACGACTCTTGACCTCACAAAAGGGTATTGGCAAATCCCCCTGGCCAAATTGGCCAAAGAGAAAACCGCATTTGTAACCCCAGACGGGGCGTTCCAATATAAAAGAATGCCGTTCGGGTTACAGAATGCGCCGGCCACATTCCAGCGGAAAATGGACCAGATGCTGAGGCCCCATCGGAAGTATGCTGCGGCTTACCTGGATGACGTAATTGTCCATAGCACAGATTGGGCCTCACATCTGCCAAAAGTGCAAGCAGTCCTGGACTCTGTTCGGGAAGCGGGGTTTACGGCTAACCCCAAGAAGTGTACCATTGGGCAGGAGGAGGCCAAATATCTTGGGTACACCATTGGGAGGGGAGTAATAAAACCCCAACTCAACAAAGTCGAGGCCATCCAGAGTTGGCCACGTCCCAACAGCAAGAAGCAGGTACGAGCCTTTCTGGGAATCGCTGGGTATTATCGGCGATTCATTCCCCACTTTGCTTCTAAGGCTGTGCCCCTAACCAACCTAACGAAGGGGAAAGGGTCGGTCATGATTAAATGGACCCCCGAGGCTGAGGCAGCATTCCAATTCTTGAAACAAGCCTTATGTAGCCAGCCAGTGTTGTACTCACCCGACTTCTCTAAAGACTTTGTCGTACAAAGTGATGCGTCAGATGTGGGGTTAGGAGCAGTATTGTCCCAGGTCTGGAACGGGGAAGAGCACCCAGTCATTTACCTCAGCAGGAAGTTGAAGTCCCATGAGGTAAATTACGCCACCGTTGAAAAGGAGTGTTTAGCGGTGAAGTGGGCTCTAGATTCCCTTCGGTACTACCTGCTAGGTAGGCACTTTGACATGGTTACGGATCACGCTCCGTTAAAGTGGATGGCTCAAAACAAGGAAACAAATAGAAGAGTGAATAGGTGGTTCCTGGCCCTCCAGGAATTCAACTTCACAGTAAAGCATCGCCCTGGCGTTCAAATGGGGAATGTGGATGCTTTGTCTCGAGTACATGAATGCCTGATTGCTGGTGTTCCAACCCCGAGGTTAAAACAAGAGGGGGGGGGTATGTGACAGCAGGAAGGTAAAGTCACCTGGTTGCATCCAGGGGGGTAGATATATTTCGCCCAGATTCAGGCTTTACGCCGACTTATACAACTAGGTGGAGAGTTGTATAAGCCCAGCTGAGGATAGTGGGCTCATGGATGACTCATACCTCTAGGGAGAGTGTGGGGCGTCGTGCAGACAGGGAGTTGATGAGACCAGCTGAAGCTTGTCAGCTCATTTAGGCCTCTATAAGAACTCCCAGCTTCATTAGATGTTAGCTCATGCCTGGAAGCAGACCTGTGTGGACTTCCTGGAGAGAGTGAACCCTTGTGCGGTGAGACAAAGCCTGTGTGGCTATTTGCTTGGACATTTAAAACCAGGGACTTAGGGACTAGGACAGCACTAGGCTGATCCCAGTTGTTAGTTAGGAAACCTGTATGTTTAGTCAGAGGTCAAGTTGACCAGGATTTATTTTGTTTATGTTTCTTTTGGCTTTGCTGTGTTTTGTCAGTGTAAATAGAAAATAAACCGCACCTTTTTTTGATTTTGAAAACCACAACCTCCGTTTGCTGGGCCTGTTTTTGTGTGGGGAGCCCATCCCGGGGGTCACACACACCCGCTGCCGAGCTAACCCCCTCACAGATGGTTGATGATCAATGCTTTAGCACACTATAGCACAAGGAGAATTTCCCTCACTGTCCTTCCCTGTCCCTAGAAACAAGGATTATCACAGTGAAAGAAACTGACACTCTTCCTACCTATAGTTTTCTGTCCCTAGAAAAAATGTTTTTTTAAAGATGGTTGATGATCAATGCTTTAGCACACTATAGCACAAGGAGAATTTCCCTCACTGTCCTTCCCTGTCCCTAGAAACAAGGATTATCACAGTGAAAGAAACTGACACTCTCCCTACCTATAGTTTTCTGTCCCTAGAAAAAATGTTTTTTTAAAGATGGTTGATGATCAATGCTTTAGCACACTATAGCACAAGGAGAATTTCCCTCACTGTCCTTCCCTGTCCCTAGAAACAAGGATTATCACAGTGAAAGAAACTGACACTCTTCCTACCTATAGTTTTCTGTCCCTAGAAAAAATGTTTTTTTAAAGATGGTTGATGATCAATGCTTTAGCACACTATAGCACAAGGAGAATTTCCCTCACTGTCCTTCCCTGTCCCTAGAAACAAGGATTATCACAGTAAAACACACTGACACTCTCCCTACCTATAGTTTTCTGTCCCTAGAAAAAATGATTTTTTAAAGATGGTTGATGATCAATGCTTTAGCACACTATAGCACAAGGAGAATTTCCCTCACTGTCCTTCCCTGTCCCTAGAAACAAGGATTATCACAGTGAAAGAAACTGACACTCTTCCTACCTATAGTTTTCTGTCCCTAGAAAAAATGTTTTTTTAAAGATGGTTGATGATCAAAGCTTTAGCACACTATAGCACAAGGAGAATTTCCCTCACTGTCCTTCCCTGTCCCTAGAAACAAGGATTATCACAGTGAAAGAAACTGACACTCTTCCTACCTATAGTTTTCTGTCCCTAGAAATTTTTTTTTTTAAAGATGGTTGATGATCAATGCTTTAGCACACTATAGCACAAGGAGAATTTCCCTCACTGTCCTTCCCTGTCCCTAGAAACAAGGATTATCACAGTGAAAGAAACTGACACTCTTCCTACCTATAGTTTTCTGTCCCTAGAAAAAATGTTTTTTTAAAGATGGTTGATGATCAATGCTTTAGCACACTATAGCACAAGGAGAATTTCCCTCACTGTCCTTCCCTGTCCCTAGAAACAAGGATTATCACAGTAAAACACACTGACACTCTCCCTACCTATAGTTTTCTGTCCCTAGAAAAAATGATTTTTTAAAGATGGTTGATGATCAATGCTTTAGCACACTATAGCACAAGGAGAATTTCCCTCACTGTCCTTCCCTGTCCCTAGAAACAAGGATTATCACAGTGAAAGAAACTGACACTCTTCCTACCTATAGTTTTCTGTCCCTAGAAAAAATGTTTTTTTAAAGATGGTTGATGATCAAAGCTTTAGCACACTATAGCACAAGGAGAATTTCCCTCACTGTCCTTCCCTGTCCCTAGAAACAAGGATTATCACAGTGAAAGAAACTGACACTCTTCCTACCTATAGTTTTCTGTCCCTAGAAAAAATGTTTTTTTAAAGATGGTTGATGATCAATGCTTTAGCACACTATAGCACAAGGAGAATTTCCCTCACTGTCCTTCCCTGTCCCTAGAAACAAGGATTATCACAGTGAAAGAAACTGACACTCTCCCTACCTATAGTTTTCTGTCCCTAGAAAAAATGTTTTTTTAAAGATGGTTGATGATCAATGCTTTAGCACACTATAGCACAAGGAGAATTTCCCTCACTGTCCTTCCCTGTCCCTAGAAACAAGGATTATCACAGTGAAAGAAACTGACACTCTTCCTACCTATAGTTTTCTGTCCCTAGAAAAAATGTTTTTTTAAAGATGGTTGATGATCAATGCTTTAGCACACTATAGCACAAGGAGAATTTCCCTCACTGTCCTTCCCTGTCCCTAGAAACAAGGATTATCACAGTGAAAGAAACTGACACTCTTCCTACCTATAGTTTTCTGTCCCTAGAAAAAATGTTTTTTTAAAGATGGTTGATGATCAATGCTTTAGCACACTATAGCACAAGGAGAATTTCCCTCACTGTCCTTCCCTGTCCCTAGAAACAAGGATTATCACAGTAAAACACACTGACACTCTCCCTACCTATAGTTTTCTGTCCCTAGATAAAATGATTTTTTAAAGATGGTTGATGATCAATGCTTTAGCACACTATAGCACAAGGAGAATTTCCCTCACTGTCCTTCCCTGTCCCTAGAAACAAGGATTATCACAGTGAAAGAAACTGACACTCTTCCTACCTATAGTTTTCTGTCCCTAGAAAAAATGTTTTTTTAAAGATGGTTGATGATCAAAGCTTTAGCACACTATAGCACAAGGAGAATTTCCCTCACTGTCCTTCCCTGTCCCTAGAAACAAGGATTATCACAGTGAAAGAAACTGACACTCTTCCTACCTATAGTTTTCTGTCCCTAGAAAAAATGTTTTTTTAAAGATGGTTGATGATCAATGCTTTAGCACACTATAGCACAAGGAGAATTTCCCTCACTGTCCTTCCCTGTCCCTAGAAACAAGGATTATCACAGTGAAAGAAACTGACACTCTTCCTACCTATAGTTTTCTGTCCCTAGAAAAAATGTTTTTTTAAAGATGGTTGATGATCAATGCTTTAGCACACTATAGCACAAGGAGAATTTCCCTCACTGTCCTTCCCTGTCCCTAGAAACAAGGATTATCACAGTAAAACACACTGACACTCTCCCTACCTATAGTTTTCTGTCCCTAGAAAAAATGATTTTTTAAAGATGGTTGATGATCAATGCTTTAGCACACTATAGCACAAGGAGAATTTCCCTCACTGTCCTTCCCTGTCCCTAGAAACAAGGATTATCACAGTGAAAGAAACTGACACTCTTCCTACCTATAGTTTTCTGTCCCTAGAAAAAATGTTTTTTTAAAGATGGTTGATGATCAAAGCTTTAGCACACTATAGCACAAGGAGAATTTCCCTCACTGTCCTTCCCTGTCCCTAGAAACAAGGATTATCACAGTGAAAGAAACTGACACTCTTCCTACCTATAGTTTTCTGTCCCTAGAAAAAATGTTTTTTTAAAGATGGTTGATGATCAATGCTTTAGCACACTATAGCACAAGGAGAATTTCCCTCACTGTCCTTCCCTGTCCCTAGAAACAAGGATTATCACAGTGAAAGAAATTGACACTCTCCCTACCTATAGTTTTCTGTCCCTAGAAAAAATGTTTTTTTAAAGATGGTTGATGATCAATGCTTTAGCACACTATAGCACAAGGAGAATTTCCCTCACTGTCCTTCCCTGTCCCTAGAAACAAGGATTATCACAGTGAAAGAAACTGACACTCTTCCTACCTATAGTTTTCTGTCCCTAGAAAAAATGTTTTTTTAAAGATGGTTGATGATCAATGCTTTAGCACACTATAGCACAAGGAGAATTTCCCTCACTGTCCTTCCCTGTCCCTAGAAACAAGGATTATCACAGTGAAAGAAACTGACACTCTCCCTACCTATAGTTTTCTGTCCCTAGAAAAAATGTTTTTTTAAAGATGGTTGATGATCAATGCTTTAGCACACTATAGCACAAGGAGAATTACCCTCACTGTCCTTCCCTGTCCCTAGAAACAAGGATTATCACAGTGAAAGAAACTGACACTCTTCCTACCTATAGTTTTCTGTCCCTAGAAAAAATGTTTTTTTAAAGATGGTTGATGATCAATGCTTTAGCACACTATAGCACAAGGAGAATTTCCCTCACTGTCCTTCCCTGTCCCTAGAAACAAGGATTATCACAGTGAAAGAAACTGACACTCTCCCTACCTATAGTTTTCTGTCCCTAGAAATTTTTTTTTTTTAAAGATGGTTGATGATCAATGCTTTAGCACACTATAGCACAAGGAGAATTTCCCTCACTGTCCTTCCCTGTCCCTAGAAACAAGGATTATCACAGTGAAAGAAACTGACACTCTTCCTACCTATAGTTTTCTGTCCCTAGAAAAAATGTTTTTTTAAATATGGTTGATGATCAATGCTTTAGCACACTATAGCACAAGGAGAATTTCCCTCACTGTCCTTCCCTGTCCCTAGAAACAAGGATTATCACAGTGAAAGAAACTGACACTCTTCCTACCTATAGTTTTCTGTCCCTAGAAAAAATGTTTTTTTAAAGATGGTTGATGATCAATGCTTTAGCACACTATAGCACAAGGAGAATTTCCCTCACTGTCCTTCCCTGTCCCTAGAAACAAGGATTATCACAGTGAAAGAAACTGGCACTCTTCCTACCTATAGTTTTCTGTCCCTAGAAAAAATGTTTTTTTAAAGATGGTTGATGATCAATGCTTTAGCACACTATAGCACAAGGAGAATTTCCCTCACTGTCCTTCCCTGTCCCTAGAAACAAGGATTATCACAGTGAAAGAAACTGACACTCTCCCTACCTATAGTTTTCTGTCCCTAGAAAAAATGTTTTTTTAAAGATGGTTGATGATCAATGCTTTAGCACACTATAGCACAAGGAGAATTTCCCTCACTGTCCTTCCCTGTCCCTAGAAACAAGGATTATCACAGTGAAAGAAACTGACACTCTTCCTACCTATAGTTTTCTGTCCCTAGAAAAAATGTTTTTTTAAAGATGGTTGATGATCAATGCTTTAGCACACTATAGCACAAGGAGAATTTCCCTCACTGTCCTTCCCTGTCCCTAGAAACAAGGATTATCACAGTAAAACACACTGACACTCTCCCTACCTATAGTTTTCTGTCCCTAGAAAAAATGATTTTTTAAAGATGGTTGATGATCAATGCTTTAGCACACTATAGCACAAGGAGAATTTCCCTCACTGTCCTTCCCTGTCCCTAGAAACAAGGATTCGCACAGTAAAACACACTGACACTCTCCCTACCTATCCTTCTCTTTCCCTAAACTAAAGTAATCCAGGTTAAGCAAGAAAAAAAAATGTCACTGTCCCTGCCTATGCTTCTCTTTCCCTGCTCCGGAACACACTACACTAGGCCGCCGTGCTGGCGGCCTTTTATAGTGTGGGGCGTGTACTAAACACCCTCAGCAATAATTGGCCACAGGCATCCTGCCTGTGGCCAATCATTGCTCTCCTCGCTGCCGGCGCTGTGATTGGCCAAGCATGCGGGGTCACAGTGCATGCTTGGCCAATCACAGTGCCTGGATGACACTGCGATGGCGTAGTGCATTGTGGGCCGTTCACGTCACTCGAATTAGGCGCGAACGGCCCAAATCGTTCGACCTTCGTCGAACGATCGAACAGCCGATGTTCGAGTCGAACGTATGTTCGACTCGAACACCGAGCTCATCCCTACTCCTAACCCTATCCACTAGCCCTATCCCCTAACCCTATCCCCTAACCTTTAACCCAAACCATGCCCCTACCCCTTACTCTATCCACTAACCATATCCCCTAACCCTATCCCCTAACCCTTTCCACTAACCCTATCCCCTAACCAAATCCAATAACCCCATACCCTAACCCCTATCCCCTAATTCTATCCATAACCCTATCCACTAACCATATCTCCTAACCCTATAACCTAACCCTATTCACTAACATCATCCCCTAACGCTAATTCTAACTCTATCCACTAACCCTATCCCCTACCCCTATCCTCTAACCCTAACCCTATCCCTTAACCCTAACTCTATCCACTAACCCTATCCCCTAACCCTATCCACTAACACTAACCCAACCCATTACCCCTTAACCGTATCCCCTAACCAGTAACCCTATACCCTATCCCCTAACCCTATCCACTAACCCTGTCCACTAACCCTATCGCCTAACCTTAACCCTAACCCTATCCACTAACCCTATCCCCAAACCCTAACCCTATCCCCTACACCTAACCCTTATTCTAACCCTAACCCTATGCCTTAACCATAACCCTATCCACTAACCCTATCCCCTACCCCTAACCCGAACTCTATCCCCTAACCCTATCCCACAACCCTAACCCTATCCACTAACCCTATACCCCTACCCCTTATCCTAACCCTATGCCCTAACCATAACCCTATCCACTAAACTTATCCCCCTTACCCTATCCACTAACCCTATTCCCTAACCCTAGCCCCTAACCCTATTCCTTAATCCTAACCCTATACCCTAACTCTATCCCCTAACCATAACCCTATCCCCTAACCCCTAACTCTAACCCTATGCAGTAACCCTAACCACTAACCCTATCCCCCAACTACAACCCTATCCCTTAACCCCAACTACATCCCTTAACCCTAACCCTATCAGCTAAACATAACCCTATCCCCTAACCCTAAACCTATCCCTTTATCCTAACCCTATCCCATAACCCTAACCCTATCCACTAACCCTATACCCTAACCCTATCCCCTAACCCTATGCCTTAACCATAACCCTATCCACTAACCCTATCCCATAACCGTATCCACTAAACCTACACCCTAACCCTACCCCTTATCCTAACCCTAACCCTATGCCCTAACCATAACCCTATTCACAAAACCTATCCTCCTAACCCTAACTCTAACCCTAACCCCATCCCCCTAACCCTACCCCCTAACCCTATGCCTTAATCCTAACCCTATCCCCTAACCCTAACCCCTAACCCTATCCCCAACCCTATCCCTTAGCCCTATCAGCTAACCCTAACCATATCCCCTAACCCTATCACCTAACCCTATCCCCATCCCCTAATCCTATCCCCTAACCCCTTACTCTAACCCTATACAGTAACCCTATCCCCTAACCCTATCCCCTAACCCCAACCCCTAACACCTAACCACTATACCTATCCCCTAACCCTTTCCACTAACCCTATCCCCTAACCAAATCCAATAACCCTAATTCCATAACCCCTATCCATAACCCTATCCACTAACCATATCTCCTAACCCTATAACCTAACCCTATTCACTAACATTATCCCCTAACGCTACTTCTAACTCTATCCACTAACCCTATCCCCTATCCCTATCCTCTAACCCTAACCCTATCCCTTAACCCTAACTCTATCCACTAACCCTATCCCCTATCCCTATCCACTAACACTAACCCAACCCCTTAACCCTATCCCCTAACCAGTAACCCTATACCCTAACTCTATCCCCTAACCTTAACCCTATCCCCTAACCCTATCCACTAACCCTAACCCTATCCACTAACCCTATCCCCAAACCCTTATTCTAACCATAACCCTATACCTTAACCATAACCCTATCCACTAACCCTATCCCCTACCCCTATCCCACAATCCTAACCCTATCCACTAACCCTATACCCCTATCCCTTAATCCTAACCCTATCCCCTAACCCTAACTCTATCCCTTAACCCTATCCCCTAACCATAACCCTATCCCCTAACTCTAACCCTATGCAGTAACCCTATCCCCTAACTACAACACTATCCCTTAACCCCAACTCTATCCAGTAACCCTAACCACTAACCCTATCGCCTAACTACAACCCTATCCCTTAACCCCAACTCTATCCCTTAACCCCACCCCCTAACCCTACTCTCAACCCTAACCCTATCCTTATTCCCTAACCCTATCCTGTCCCTTAACCCTATCCCCTAACTCTAACCCTATCCCCTAACTCTATCCTCTAACCCTATCCCTTAACCCCTAACCCTACTCTCAACCCTAACCCTATCCTTATTCCCTAACCCTATCCACTAACTCTATCCTATAACCCTAACCCTATCCAGTAACCCTATCTCCTAACCCTATCCACTAACCCTTAACCCTAACAACTAACCCAATCCCCTAACCCAAACCCTGCCCCTACCCCTTACCCTATTCCCTAAAGCTATACCCTAACCATAACCCTATCCACTAACCCCTACCCCCTACCCCTAACCCTATCCCTTAACCCTAACTCTATCCAATAACCCTATCCCCTAACCCTATACAGTAACCCTATCCCTATCCCCTACCCACTAACCCTAACCCTTTACCCTATCCCCAAACCCCAACCATATCCCCTACCCCGAACGCTATCCACTAACCCTATCCACTAACCCCAACCCCTAATCTTAACCAGATCCACTAACCCTAACCCTATCCACTAACCCTATACCCCTACCCCTCATCCTAACCCTATGCCCTAACCATAACCCTATCCACTAAACTTATCCCCCTAACCCTAACCACTAACCCTATTCCCTAACCCCTATCCCATAACCCTAACCCTAGCCCCTAACCCTTAATCCTAACCCTATCCCCTAACCATAACCCTAACTCTAACCCTATGCAGTAACCCTAACCCCTAACTAGAACCCTATCCCTTAACCCCAACCCTATCCCTTAACCCTATCAGCTAACCATAACCCCTAACCCTGTCCCTTAACCCTATCCCCTACCCCTTACTCTAACCCTATACAGTAACCCTATCCCCCTAACCATATCCCCTAACTCTATTCTCTAGGCACTGGAGGTGTTGCTGGAGGGTCTCTCTCTTCCGAGGCTTTCCGATGAGGATCGGGAGGTCCTGGAGGCCGAAATCACTAGTAAGGAAGTGGTGAGGGCAATTTTCTCCTTTCCCCCCAATAAAGCCCCCGGGCCGGACGGTTTCCCGGCGGACTTCTATAAGTTGTTTGCAGAGCAATTAGCACCTAGACTTACTGCCCTACTAGCTTATTCTATTCAAAATCAAAGGTTGCCTCAATCAATGCTTGACGCGTATATGATCTTGCTTCCTAAGCCGGGTAAAGACCCTCTAGAGTGTGCTTCGTATAGGCCGATCGCTCTATTAAATATGGACTTGAAAATTCTTACAAAGGTTCTGGCCAAGAGACTGGCGGGCGTTATCTCCTCACTGGTGGATATTGACCAGACGGGGTTTATGCCCGGGAAGTCTACGGACACTAACCTGAGACGTTTATTTACACATTTGCAAATTCCCAACTTTGCCTCTCCCACTAGGATTGTGGTATCTATTGATATCGAGAAGGCATTTGACTCGATTGATTGGCAGTACATGTTGGTGGTCTTGGGAAAAATGGGTTTTGGCCCAACCTTTTGTAGGTGGATATCATTGCTGTACACCAACCCCAGGACGGCAATTCGTATTGGCAATCATACTTCTACATTCTTTCAAATAGGCAGAGGTATGAGACAGGGTTTCCCCCTGTCGCCTTTTTTGTTTGCCCTCATGATGGAACCGATCGCGGTTGCATTGAGAGCGGCCGGAGAGGTCAAGGCGATAAGGGTAGGGTCGATAGATGAGGGGTTGGCATTATATGCAGATGACATGTTACTGTTTCTACAGGATTCAAAAGGGTCACTGGAGGCAGCATTGCACATACTGAATGAGTTTTCGCAGTACTCTGGGCTGAAAGTCAATTGGACAAAATCATCTATCTTGCCGCTGGACGCTGGGGCCAGGGACATTGCGGACCCGGCCCTGCCGCTGCAGTGGGTCACGCAGATCACGTATTTGGGGGTCAAGATTATGGCGGATGTGGGTGACTAAATGCCCCTTAATCTAACACCGCTCCTCACTTTTTTCAAACAGAAGATACAGGCTTGGCAGAAACTCACTCTTTCACTTATTGGAAGGGTTAACTTATTGAAAATGAAAATACTCCCTGTTATACTATACTTTTTGCGAAATGCTCCCATCTGGATCCCCAAGTCTTTTTTTTAAAAACTGGATGGACTCACCAGTACATTTTTGTGGGCTCCCAAACAACCCAGGATATGATTGAAGGTCTTGCAGGAACCCTGGGGGGAGGGGGGGGGGTTGGCCTTGCCGGACTGGCGAAAATACTACTTGGCTGGGCAATTGGTATTTGTTCATAGGTGGTTGACTTCAGATGAGGGGGACTCGGCCACTGTTCTGGAAGCGGCACATCTGGGCTCTTATGAATCCTTACGATTAGCCGTTTATAGGGGGGTCAAGATGGACCTTCCTCTCACTGCTTCTATGAGGGCTGTGATCAGGGCATGGGAGGAGGCGGTCTGTATGGCATGTCCGTGTTACCATGGTTTTTCTCCGTCCACTCCATTGTGGATGAACCCTAAATTACCACATTTTTATTCCTTTGATGACCCAATGAGCTGGGTGGCAGGGGGAATCAAAACGCTCAAAGATATCACGGTAGACGGGGTGTTGCTGACCTTTGACCAGATTAAAGCTAGACATGACCTGCAGAATTCCCATTTTTTTCGCTATATTCAACTGCGACATGCGTTTCAATCACAATTTAGGACTCTGACTGTAGAATCCTTTCCTTCAGACCTGGAGAATTTGCTCATGACAGAGGATCTCCCCAAAACACTCTGTTTCTTACAAAAAATTGTTTACAACTAGTCCCAAGACGGTCCTTAAATGTAGGGAGAGGTGGGTGGCTGAGGTCCCGGACATTCACGGGGAGGATTGGGATGACATGTGGACACACCCGTTCCAGCATTTGGTGACAGCTAGGGATAGACTGATTCATTTCAAGTTCCTTCACAGGATTTACTATACACCTGCTAGGTTGGCATCTATCTACCCTTCAGTGCTGGCAGAGTGCTGGAGATGTAAGTTTGCTCCTGCGGCTGCGGAGCATATTTTTTGGAGCTGCCCTCGGATCAATCTTTTTTGGTCGGAGTTCACCTCCTGTATATCAGCGGTTCTGATGGTCCTTATCCCATTGACGGTTAGGGTGTGTCTCCTGGGGTTGGTGGAGGAAGTGGTCCCATCTAGGGCCCACAGAACCTTGCTTAACATTCTTCTATTTTATGGGAGGAAGGCCATACTGTTGCGGTGGCGGAGGCTGGAGGCGCCTACCTTGGGATTCTGGAAGGGTCTAGTCAATTCTATGATGCCATATTACAAGTCCACGTACTTATCTAGGGGCTGCGGGAGGAAATTCGACAAGGTGTGGCAGGCGTGGTATAACTCAGATCCGACTGTGGGTTGATAACTGAGCTCAGAGGCAGGCTAACGGAATATGTATATGTTCGGGTGAGGTATATTGTTTATTATATTTTTTATTATTTTTGTGGTCAAGATGGACAGTAGGGGCCACACGCTCGATCCTGTGGTGGAAGCGGGTTGTGGGGTGAGCATGTTTACTCTGAACTTCTCCTGGGGACAGGGGAGAGAGGGCTGAGCAGTGGGGGGGGGGGGGGAAGGGGGGTTCTTTTTCTTGTGGTTTTTCTTTATTTTAGTTGTTTCCTACTCTTAGTTAGGTAATGCTGTGTTAGTAGGATGCCTGTACTTGTTAAAATGGGCCATGTTGGCCTCTCACCGGCCCAGTGTTTTGCTGGGTCGGCTGCTGTTCTGTTTTCTCTGTGTCTTAAAAATCCAATAAAAAATAAATTTACAAAAAAAACTCCTAACCCTATCCACTAACTCTATCCTATAACCCTAACCCTATCCAGTAACCCTAACCCTATCCCCTAACCTTTAACCCAAACCCTGCCCCTACCCCTACCCCTTACCCTATCCCCTAAAGCTATACCCTAACCATAACCCTAACCTTATCTCCATCCACTAACCCCTACCCCTATCCACTAACCCTACCCCCTAACATTTAACCCAAACTCTGCCCCTACCCCTTACTCCATCCCCTAACCATATCTCTATCCACTAACCCTACCCCCTAACCCAATCCAATAACCCCATACCCTAACCCTATTCACTAACATTATCCCCTAACCCTACTTCTAACGCTATCCACTAACCCGATTCCCTACCTCTAACCCTTAACCCTATCCCATAACCCTAATTCTATCCACTAACTCTATCCCCTAAACCTATCCAGTAACCTTATCCCTATCCACTAACCCTTTACCCTATCCCCAAACCCTAACCACTAACCCTATCCCCTACCCCGAACACTATCCACTAACCCTAACCCCTAATCTTATCCCCTAACACCTAACCCTATCCACTAACCCTATACCTTTAACCCTATCCCATAGCCTTATCCCATAACCCTAACCCTATCCCCTAACCCTTATTCTAACCCTATGCCTTAACCATAACCCTATCCACTAACCCTAACCCAAACTCTATCCCCTAACCCTATCCCCTAATCCTAACCCCTATCCCACAACCCTAACCCTATACCCCTACCCCTTATCCTAACCCTATGCCCTAACCATAACCCTATCCACTAAACTTATCCCCCTAACCCTATCCACTAACCCCTAATCCTAACAGTATACCCCAACTCTATCCCTTAACCCAGTGGTCCCCACATCACCTGCCACGCTTACTGCCACAAGATGTGTAATGTCACTTGCCACATCACCTGCCACGCTTACTGCCACAAAATGTGTATTGTCACTTGCCACATCACCTGCCACGCTTACTGCCACAAAATGTGTATTGTCACTTGCCACATCACCTGCCACGCTTACTGCCACAAAATGTGTATTGTCACTTGCCACATCACCTGCCACGCTTACTGCCACAAGATGTGTAATGTCACTTGCCACATCACCTGCCACGCTTACTGCCACAAGATGTGTATTGTCACTTGCCACATCACCTGCCACGCTTACTGCCACAAGATGTGTAATGTCACTTGCCACATCACCTGCCACGCTTACTGCCACAAAATGTGTATTGTCACTTGCCACATCACCTGCCACGCTTACTGCCACAAGATGTGTAATGTCACTTGCCACATCACCTGCCACAAGATGTGGATTGTCACTTGCCACATCACCTGCCACGCTTACTGCCACAAGATGTGGATTGTCACTTGCCACATTACCTGCCACAAGATGTGAATTGTCACTTGCCACGTTGCATGTCACCAGATGCAGAGTGAGTGGAGCGCCCCTTGTGGTATATCAGGCAGACAGCTGAGGGGGTGAACTACAAGTTCCAGCACACCTCACCTGTACTCCCACACACAGCTTACCTGTCACTGATGACGTCACATCTCTGTGGGATCGCCCCTCTGGATATAGCAGGGTGTCTCCTTTCTCATGCTGCAGCCGGTCTCCTTCGGCTGTCACTTTCTGGCTCCACCTCTCTGCCATGCCTGATTAGCTGTCCGGGGGGGGCAGGCAATCTGCGCCGCTGAACAATTTCTTACAGCGAGGAGCCGCAGGAGAGCGGTGATGCGTGGCGGGCAGTGTGAGATGATGTCATCTCTCTGCTCCCCGCCCCATCTCAGACACTGAGACAGAGCACTGACTTTGAGGGCGGAAAAGCTGTGATGCAGGGGGCGGAGAGAGATATCATCTCTGCTTGCCTGCCCGCTCGCTTCTTCCACCCACCCAGCGCTCTCATGCCGGCAGCTCAGCACAGCGTGTCTCTTGACGGCCGCCCGCACCCGCGGCCCGGCTGCAGAAGAGCCACGGCCTGGTAGTGGGCCGGGGGTTGATGACCCCTGCCTTAACCCTAACCCTCTCCCCTAACTCTAACCCTATGCAGTAACCCTAACCATATCCCCTAACTACAACCCTATCCCTTAACCCCAACTCTATCCCTTAACCCTATCAGCTAACCCTAACCCCTTGACCTAACCCTAACCCCATCCCCTAACCCTGTCCCTTAACCCTATGCCCTAACTCTAACCCTATACAGTAACCCTATCCCCTAACCCTAACCATATCCGCTAACTCTATCCTCTAACCCTATCCCTTAACCCCTAACCCAATCCAATAACCCCATACCCTAACCCCTAACCCTATTCACTAACATTATCTCCTAACCCTATCTCCTACCCCTACCCCTTAACCCTAACTCTATCCAATAACCCTATCCCCTATCTCTATCCCCTACCCACTAACCCTAACCCTTTCCCCAAACCCTTAACCCCAACCATATCCCCTACCCTGAATGCTATCCACTAACCCTATCGACTAACCCTAACCTTAACCCTATCCACTAACCCTATACCCCTACCCCTTATCCTAACCCTATGCCCTAACCATAACCCTATCCACTAAACTTATCACCCTAACCCTATCCACTAACCCTATTCCCTAAGCCTATCCACTAACCCTATCCCTTAATCCTAACCCTATCCCTAACCATAACCCTAACCCCATCCCTTAACCCCATCAGCTAACCCTAACCCCATCCCCTAACCCTATATAGTAACCATATCCCCTAACTCTAATCTCTAACCCTATCCCTTAACCCCATCCTATAACTCTATCCCCTACTCTCAACCCTATCCCTATTCTTATCCCCTAACCTTATCACTAACCCTATCCCCTAACCTAAACTCTAACCCTAACCACTAACTCTATCCTATAACCCTAACCCTATCCCCTAACCTTTAACCCAAACCCTGCCCCTTACCCTATCCCCTAAAGCTATCCCCTAACCTTATCTCTATCCACTAACCCTACCCCCTAACATTTAACCCAAACTCTGCCCCTACCCCTTACTCTATCCCCTAACCCTATCTCTATCCACTAACCCAATCCAATAACCCCATACCCTAACATATCCCCTAACCCTACTTCTAACGCTATCCACTAACCCTATCCTCTAACTCTAACCCTATCCCATAACCCTAACTCTATCCACTAACCTTATCCAGTAACCCTTTACCCTATCCCCAAACCCTAACGCCCAACCATATCCCCTACCCCGAACGCTATCCACTAACCCTATCCCCTAACCCCAACCCCTAATCTTATCCCCCAACACCTAACCCTATCCCCTACCCCTTAACCCAAACTGAAACCTAACCCTATCCCCTAACCATAACCCCTATCCACTAACCCTATCCCTGACCCTATCCCATATGTGTATGGCACTTACCCGAGTGTCACTAGCAGCCGTTCCTCGGGTGACACAGAGCTCCGTATCACAGTGTCCATCCTCGTCAGCCTTGGCCTGAGCCTCTCCAACAGCTCATCAAAGAGCGGCACAGACATCCTTGTAAAGTTAAGGAATTTTGTCGGATATAATTCCTCATAGACAATCAGAAGGATTGCCTCATCTATCTTCTGGACGACAGGATCCATATTACTCAGAAAAATCCACAAAATGCAAAAAGACTCCAACAGACTCTGAAATGCTCTCTCCTAACAAAATGGCACGGACACATGCTCTGTAACATATTTTATTTGGTTTCTGTGGCATTGTGGGAAATTTGGGAGTGTTACATAGCCGAGAGATGTGTTTTTCTTTAAAAATGCTACATATTGCTAACGCTAAAAAACGCGCAAAAACGGTAATGCAAAATGCGTTTTTAACTCCGCTTTTCCAGGCGTCGGACCTTGCTTTACAGCTCGTTTTTAAAAACATCTGTGGGCATGAGGCCTTAGAATTACCTATGCAAAATCGAATTCCCTCTTTACCGGCTGAAGAGGTTTCGCACTGCAAAGGGCACTTTTCCTTTGCTTGGAAGGAAGATGCTATTACTTATTTGGGAATATAGCTGCCGGCTGATCTGTCCCACCTTTATAGCCGCAACAATCTTCCTTTCCTATCTCACATCACTCGCGATTTGGATTCTAGGGATAAAACCTGTTATTCCTGGTTTGGCAGGGTTTCCATTTTGAAAATGAAAATTTTTCCACGTGTGTCGTATATATACATTTTGTCATGTTACATCCAAAAACGTAAATGTATTTTATGTGATAGACCAACACAAAGTGGCACATAATTGTGAAGTGGAAGAAAAATGATAAATGTTATTTTTACAAATAAATATGTGAAAAGTGTGGGGTGCATTTGTATTCAGCCGCCCGAGTCAATACTTTGTAGAACCACCTTTCACTGCAATTACAGCTGCAAGTCTTTTTGGGGATGTCTCTACCAGCTTTGCACATCTAGAGAGTGACATTTTTGCGCATTCTTCTTTACAAAATAGCGCAAGCTCTGTCAGATTGGATGGAGAGCGTCTGTGAACAGAAATTTTCAAGTCTTGTCACAGATTCTCAATAGGATTTAGGTCTGGACTTTGGGCCATTCTAACACCTGAATATGCTTTGATCTAAACCATTCCATTGTAGCTCTAGCTGTATGTTTAGGGTCGTTGTCCTGCTGGAAGGAGAACCTCAGCTCCAGTCTCAAGTCTTTTGCAGGCTCTAACAGGTTTTCTTCTAAGATAGGGCAATCTTAGAAGAAAACCTGTTAGAACCTGCAAAAGACTTGAGACCGGGGCGGAGGTTCACCATCCAGCAGGACAACGACACTTAACATACAGCCAGAGCTACAATGGAATGGTATTTGGCTCCATCCATCTTCCTATAAACTCTGACCAGATTCCCTGTCCCTGCTGAAGAAAAGCATCCCCACAACAAGATGCTTCCACCACCATGTTTCACAGTGGGGATGGTGTCTTCAGGGTAATGTGCAGTGTTAGTTTTCCGCCACACATAGCGTTTGATTTTAGGCTAAAAAGTTCAATTTAGGTTTCATCTGACCAGAGCACCTTCTTCCACATGTTTGCTGTGTTTGCCACATAGCTTCTTGCAAACTGGACTTCTCATGGCTTTCTTTTAACAATGGCTCTTTTCTTGCCCCTCATCCATAAAGACCAGATTTGTTGAGTGCTTAAATAATAGTTGTCCTGTGGACAGATTCTCCCACCTTAGCTGAGGATCTCCAGAGCTCCTCCAGAATTACCATGGGCCTCTTGGCTGCTTCTCTAATTAATGGTCTCCTTGCCCAGCCTGTCAGTTTAGGTGGACGGCCATGTCTTGATAGGTTTGCAGTTGTGCCATACTCTTTCTATTTCCAGATGATGGATTGAACAGTGCTCTGTGAGATGTTCAAAGCTTGGGATATTTTTTCATAACCTTACCCGGTTTTACACTTCTCCACAACTTTATCCCTGACCTGTCTGGTGTGTTCCTTGGCCTTCATGATGTGGTTTGTTCACTAAGGTTATCTAACAAACCTCTGAGGGCTTCACAGAACAGCTGTATTTATACTGAGATTAAATTACACACAGGTGGAATCTATTTACTATTAGGTGACTTCTGAAGGCAATTGGTTCCACTAGATTTTAGTGATGTATCAGAGTAAAGGGGGCTGAATACAAATGCGCGACCACACCTTTCACATATTTATTTGTAAATAATGTTGAAAACCATTTATCATTTTCCTTCCACTTCACAATTATATGCCACTTTGTGTTGGTCTATCCCATAAAATACATTTACGTTTTTGATTGTAACATGACACAATGTGGGAAATTTCAAGGGGTGTGAATACTTTTTCAAGGCACTATATTAGAAACGGTCCCTATAACTGTCCCTACAGTGTTTTTTCATCCTTGAAGCATGAAATGCCTACATTTTTGTGACAGAGTAAAACCCATTGTCTCAGCTACGCTCTCCTGACCTTTTCTTAAAGTGCGGGCGGACTTGGCCTTCGATATATCAAGAAATACCACTGGGCCTGTAATTTAGCAAAAGTGATTGACTGGTTGATCCATATGCGTATAAAGCATGCCCCTACGCTTCAACTTGGACTTCCCTCTGGGTCTAGGCGGTGGATTCCTAATCCACTCATGGTCTAAATCCATGATGAGGGCTTGCCATTTCTTTGGTAGGAGACGTTTCTAGGAGCACACCACAGTGCCCACTCGATTCTTGGTTAACCTAAAGCCCCTCTGGGCCTATTTTCAGGTTCACCACTTTTTAAATGCTCCATCAGTAAGAACTCTGTTCGGTATTTCACGTGTAGCATTTGAAGCCACTTGTGTGTCCGAATCACCTCAAGCTCATACGATCTCTTCTACCTACCTGTCACTATTTTCACCCGAGTGTCTTGTGGCTCAGGGACTTGTTCAAAAGGGAAAGAGACTTGGGGATCTCCCTCTCCGAGGAAGATTGGGAGCAAATTAACTTGATGACTCACAAGGGCTCTCTGAATGTCAATGTGCAGGAATGCGGCTTTAAGCTGCAAACTCGATAGTATCGCACTCCTTTTGATGAACACAAATAATTCGCCAAAGTCTTTGATGTATGCTGGAGATGCCACAAGGAAGCTGGCTCTGATTTACATCTGGTGGCAGTGTCCAGTCGTGCAATCCTTCTGGAGCGAGATTCACCACATAACGGTGGAGGTCTTGAGTCTTTCTCTGGAGTTTACTCCTGCGCAATACTTACTGCACTACTCCAAATTACCTAAACGCCAATCGTTCATGTGTCCCTATCCAATGGCAGACAACCAAACCACCAACTATAGCGGAATAGTTCTCTTGCTTGAATAAAATTTAAACCTTGAAGGAACTTGGCAGAGTAGCATACTCTGCCAAGGCTTTGTAATGTATCCAACATGACCAGGTATTGTAAAACTGTGTGATTCTGTCCTGAGAGGTATGGAAACAATACCTGGTAATGTCATGTTGGATACATTACAAAGCCTTGGCAGAATATGCTACTCATCATGCTTGAGTGTGTATATGGGCATATGATGTAATGATCTCTAATGCAGAATCAACAGGTCCCCCTGCTCAGTCTGGGTCTCCCTCTTTTGGATACTCCATGTTTAAGGTGTACTTCCTGGCCTTCTATTGCTACTTCCACTAGGTCTAGATTAATTAGACTTCCACTAGATTAATAAAAGACCACATGGATGAGTTCTTGCTGGAAACAAAACTATTTAAGCAACAGACAGCATGGATTCATGAAAGACAGAAGTTGTCAAACAAACCTGATTTCTTTTAATGAAGAGGTAAGTAAGACCTTGGACAAAGGGGTGGCTGTGGACGTGGTATACTTGGATTTTGCAAAAGCGTTCGATACAGTTCCCCACACACGGCTCATGTGTAAGGTAAAGTCTACAGGATTGGAAATATCAGTTTGTAAATGGATAGAAAACTGGCTAAAAGACAGAATTCAGAGAGTCGTGGTTAATGATTCTTACTCTGAATGGTCCAAGGTTATCAGTGGTGTACCCCAAGGTTCAGTGCTGGCACCCTTACTTTTTAATATGTTTATAAATGATATTGGGTCTGAGATCAAAAGTAACATTTCTGTCTTTGCAGATGACACCAAGCTATGCAGTGGAATAACGTCCTTACAGGATGTCGCCAATTTACAAGCCGACCTCAATGCTCTGTCTAATTGGGCGACTATGTGGCAGATGAAGTTTAATGTTGATAAATGTAAAGTTATGCACTTGGGGGCTAAGAATATGAATGCATCATACATACTAGGGGGAGTACAACTGGGGGGATCCGTAGTGGAGAAGGATCTGGGGGTTTTGGTAGATCATAAGCTCAATAATGGCATGCAATGCCAAGCTGCGGTTTCCAAAGCGAGCAAAGTCCTTTCTTGTATTAAGAGAGGTATGGTCTCCAGAGAGAGAGATATCATTTTGCCCCTGTTCAAATCATTAGTAAGACCTCATCTGGAATATGCAGTTCAGTTTTGGGCCCCAGTTCTCAAAAAGGATATTGGGGAACTGGAGAAAGTGCAGAGAAGGGCAACCAAACTGATAAGAGGCATGGAGGAGCTCAGCTATGAGAGATTAGAGGAACTGAATTTATTCTCTCTTGAGAAGAGGAGATTAAGGGGGGATATGATCAACATGTACAAATATATAAGGGGTCCATATAGTGAACTTGGTGTTCAGTTATTCACTTTACGGTCAACACAAAGGACAAGGGGGCACTCTTTGCGTCTAGAGGAAAAGAGATTTCACCTCCAAATACGGAAAGGTTTTTTCACAGTAAGAGCTGTGAAAATGTGGAATAGACTCCCTGCAGAGGTGGTTCTGGCCAGCTCAGTAGATTGCTTTAAGAAGGGCCTGGATTCTTTCTTAAATGTACAGAATATAACTGGGTACTGACATTTATAGGTAAAGTTGATCGGGGGAATATCCGATTGCCTCTCGGGGGATCAGGAAGGAATTTTTTCCCCTGCTGTAGCAAATTGGATCATGCTCTTCTGGTTTTTTTTGCCTTCCTCTGGATCAACTGTGGGTATAGAATTGGGTATATGGGATTGTACGATATATTATTATTATTATTTTTTTTTATGGTTGAACTGGATGGACTTGTGTCTTTTTTCAACCTGACTAACTATGTAACTATGTAAGGTCTACGAGGTTTCAGTAAGACCCCAAGTGTCTGGCTCCTACTCTCTTGCCCTTGCACGTTTCCGGCAGCTTCCCTCCCCTCCTTTTTTAAAAAAGATTTCTTCTTGCTTGTTATTCCTTACATGTCTTTATATTTTCATTGTCTGGGCAGGTCCCATTTGGGCACCTATAGGCTTGGGTCTAGAAATATGCCCCTCTTCCGTTGTTAGCGGTGCTTTGGTGTCTGCATCCAATGTAGCTTTAGGCTATGCACCATACGCTGGCTCCCTGGGGTCATCCACTTAGGTGGTTCACTCCACTGATCTATCTGATGTGCTTGTATACCAATGAACACTACAGCTTTTTCTGTCCTTGTATGCTTCATAATATGGGACCTGCCTTACTCTTTCCTTATGGGGTAGTTTCTTGATCAATGTTTTGACATCTTTTTGTATGTCTCTGCACAATATTTTCTATAAAAATTTAATGGAAGAAAATTTTTTTCAAAACCGCCAAAATGCCCTACAAGCTTTGCTGCGTTTGTTGCAAATTTGGCAGCCCATTGAAATCAATGGAATGTCCTATGTGTGTCACAGGAAAAACAAACCAAAAAACGTGTGCTCCCATGGCACTGTGTAAATTAGACCTGAAAGTGAAATTTGTGCGTTTACATCATCCCTCTCCCTGAGCTGGACCTGGATTACAAGAACATTCACAGCTGAAGGTCTCCCTCCCATGTACTTGTATACGCTATGCAATCTGATTGTACAATCTCTATACAATTTCCTTCAGATTTACCAAAACTATGAATCTGAGGCCCCACCTGAACAATCCATGTATCAAATCAGGCAGGCTCTTGCATGACATGGTTGATTGTAGACCTAAAGTAGATCGTACAGTGGATCCACAGTAAAACACACTCTATTATGTGATGCAGTAAAGCAGTGCATGATGAGATGTGAAGTTTCCTGGAAGGTCACATGATGCCACAGGACATCAAGGCCCCAGAATGTATTTTTTTTGTTTTACAATTTTTGAACAGAAAAGTGAAAATTCAAAGCTACCATGAATGATGTAAGTAAGAGAAGCACATTGGGATGGCTTGGGTAAACAAATACATAAGAACATAAAAGCTTGTATTTATTGTGAAAAGTGTTGGATTCCAATCAACTTTAGAGGCTGATAAGCAATAAATAAAAAAGTGGGGATGCAAGTATGTTTTTTTTTCATTAACCACTAGCCGCCGTCATACTGCGCTAGATTGGCTCTCCTGGGCAAAAAGCCATAGCTGTATGTCGGCCCTTTACATTGACTTAGCAGGCACATGTGCCAGTCGCATGGCTTAGGAGCTAATGCACATGCCCAGCGGCTGTGATGTCCGCCGGGCATACGCGATCGCTCCCGAGAGAACGGGGATCTGTCAACGTAAACAGAGAGATCCCCCGTTCTGTCAGGGGAAGGAGAGACATCTGCTGTTTCTAGTGATTAGAAACAGCGATCTCTCTCTACTCCCAGTCACTGCCCCCACAGTTAGAAACACATCCCTAGGACACACTTAACCCTTGATCGCCCCCTAGTGTTAACCCCTTCCCTGCGAGTGACATTTATACAGTAATCAGTGGCTATTTTTATCTCTGATCACTGTATAAATATCAATGGTCCCAAAAAAAGTGTCAAAAGTGACCGCTCTGTCCACCGCAATGTCGCAGTCCTGCTAAAAAAATCGCAGCTCGCTGCCACTACTAGTAAAAAAAAAAAAAAATGTCATAAATCTATCCCCTCTTCGTGGACGCTATAACTTTTGCGCAAACCAATCAATATACGCTTATTGTCATTTTTACCAAAAATATGTAGAATACGTATTGGCCTAAACTGATGAAGAAATTTGTTTTTGAAAAAGAAATTGGGGGATATTTATTATAGCAAAAAGTAAAAATTTTTGGTTTTTTTGTTTATAACGCAAAAAATTAAAACCGCAGAGGTGATCAAATACCACCAAAAGAAAGCTCTGTTTGTGGTAAAAAAAAACTTCAATTTTGTTTGGGTACAATGTTGCATGGCTGCGCAATTGTTAGTTAAAGCGACGCAGGGCCGTATCGCAAAAAATGGCCTGGTCATTAAGGGGGTAAATCCTTCCGAGGGCTGAAGTGGTTAAAAAGAGTCACCTGGTCACAGGTTCTCTTTACCAGTTAATTAGAACATTTAGTAATGCAAATCACTATACCAGAGCTAATAAAGGGACACTTGATGAATAAGAAACAGGTTCAGTAAAAGGAAATGTCCCTCCTAATGATGAACACTTGGTTGTTATGTAGATTTTGCTACATAGGAATGAATGGGATTTCTACTTGAAAGGCATTTCCAGGCAGTAAAATGCAAGTGTTTTATTGCAGGAAAACAGACAAGAGTGTACGAGTTGTAACAGTACTGGGAAGAACAAAAAAAAAAACCCATCATATTACTAAAAGGCAAATAAACTGTATGCATCTGCAGTAAGTAAATCCTACAGCAGATGACAGACATTTGAGGTATTTGGAAGCTTTCCCAGGAACAGCTACACATGTAACAAAAGTGGAATAAACATGGAAATAATTAATCTACAGTATACATACCATACACTGCCAGTCCCGACATACTTTTCTATAGCTTTAGGGTAAAATCTTGTGGATTCCTGTAAATGTAATGACATCTAGACAGGAGGTCTCCGACCTCCAGCCATTTTTTTTTTGGGGATAAAGAAAGAAATACATTTTTTAAATTCTGTCATTGGAACCAATGGTCAGATTTGCCATTGCTTTCTGTTCTGGTGACAACACTGTACAAGAGAGAAAACAAGACAGAATAGGCACTTATATATATATATATATATATATATATATATATATAATTTCTGTATTGACAATTTATTTTTATTTTTTGAGATTATTATTATTGTACAGGATTTATTTAGCGCCAAAAGTTTGCGCAGTGCTTTACAATGTAAAGGGAGACACTACACCAACAGTACAATTCTAACCCTCTTGGTGTAGTGTCTCCCTTTACATTGTAAAGTGCTACGCAAACTGTTGGGGCTAAATAAATCCTGTATAGTAATATTAATAATCTCAAAAAAGTAAAAAAAAAAAAAAAAAAAGAATTGCGTCAATGCAAAAAAATATACAGAAATTATAAAAAACAAAACAAAAAAACAAAACAGTAACAAAATCAGAAAGTTGTTATTCTGTCTACACTTCTCATGTTCCTGGGGGTTTTTCATGATGCTGAACATACAGTGGGTACGGAAAGTATTCAGACCCCCTTAAATGTTTCACTCTTTGTTATATTGCAGCCATTTTTTCCTCATTAATGTACACACAGCACCCCATTATGACAGAAAAACACAGAATTGTTGACATTTTTGCAGATTTATTAAAAAAGAAAAACTGAAATATCACATGGTCCTAAGTATTCAGACCCTTTGCTGTGACACTCATATATTTAACTCAGGTGCTATCCATTTCTTCTGAGCATCCTTGAGATGGTTCTACACCTTCATTTGAGTCCAGCTGTGTTTGATTATACGGATTGGACTTGATTAGGAAAGCCACACACCTGTCTATATAAGACCTTACAGCTCACAGTGCATGTCAGAGCAAATGAGAATCATGAGGTCAAAGGAACTGCCTGAAGAGCTCAGAGACAGAATTGTGGCAAGGCACAGATCTGGCCATGGTTACAAAAAAATTTCTGCTGCACTTAAGGTTCCTAAGAGCACAGTGGCCTTCATAATCCTTAAATGGAAGACGTTTGGGATGACCAGAACCCTTCCTAGAGCTGGCCGTTCCGGCCAAACTGAGCTATCGGGGGGAGAAGAGCCTTGGTGAGAGAGGTAAAGAAGAACCCAAAGATCACTGTGGCTGAGCTCCAGAGATGCAGTCAGGAGATAGGAGAAAGTTGTAGAAAGTCAACCATCACTGCAGCCCTCCACCAGTCGGGGCTTTATTGCTGAGTGGCCCGACGGAAGCCTCTCCTCAGTGCAAGACACATGAAAGCCCGCATGGAGTTTGCTAAAATACACCCGAAGGACTCCAAGATGGTGAGAAATAAGATTCTCTGGTCTGATGAGACCAATATAGAACTTTTTGGCCTTAATTCTAAGCGGTATGTGTGGAGAAAACCAGGCACTGCTCATCACCGGTCCAATACAGTCCCAACAGTGAAGCATGGTGGTGGCAGCATCATGCTGTGGGAGTGTTTTTCAGCTTCACGGACAGGACGACTGGTTGCAATCGAGGGAAAGATGAATGCGGCCAAGTACAGGGATATCCTGGACGAAAACCTTCTCCAGAGTGCTCAGGACCTCAGACTGGGCCGAAGGTTTACCTTCCAACAAGACAATGACCCTAAGCACACAGCTAAAATAACGAAGGAGTGGCTTCACAACAACTCCGTGACTGTTCCTTGAATGGCCCAGCCAGAGCCCTGACTTAAACCCAATTGAGCATCTCTGGAGAGACCTAAAAATGGCTGTCCACCAATGTTTACCATCCAACCTGACAGAACTGGAGAGGATCTGCAAGGAGGAATGGCAGAGGATCCCCAAATCCAGGTGTGAAAAACTTGTTGCATCTTTCCCAAAAAGACTCATGGCTGTATTAGATCAAAAGGGTGCTTCTACTAAACACTGAGCAAAGGGTCTGAATACTTAGGACCATGTGATATTTCAGTTTTTCTTTTTTAATAAATCTGCAAAAATGTCAACAATTCTGTGTTTTGCTCTCAATATGGGAGGCTGTGTGAACATTAATGAGGAAAAAAATGAACTAAACGATTTTAGCAAATGGCTGCAATATAACAAAGAGTGAAAAATTTAAGGGGGTCTGAATACTTTCCGTAACCACTGTACATTACAATCTGGATTTATAAACCTCTAATCTTCTCTTTATTTTCACCCGGTGATCCTGCCAGTAAAACACTTTCTGTCCTAGTATGACAACCATCACCCCTTGTACTGTATCCATTGGGGAGCAGCACTGTCTCTCCCTAGGTTATTGTTAAAGCGGAGCTCCACCCTAATTTACATGTACGGCCAAAATTTGTTGCTGATGTCTTTGCCATGTTTGTTTTGATAGTAACTTTTTTTTTTTTTTTGGTAATGTAGTACCTTTTGTTTGTGAAAATCGTTCCACTTTCGCTCATCCTCACCGCGGCGAGGTACGTCATTTTCTGTTTCCCATGGCTCCTGGGATTACCACTGTAATCGATCCCAGGAGGCAATGAGCAGCCTCCGCTACTAGCATTGCTTTATTTCCAAACCGAAAATGATGCGATGCTAGGCAGCGATAAGCGCCATTTTTTGAATAGAGAAAAGATATGAAATGTTTTCTGCACAGTAACCCCTTCAGCTCTGAAAGATTTATCCCCCTTTTTGACCAGTTAATTTTTTTGCAATACGGCACTACGTTGCTTTAACTGACAATTGTGCAGTTGTGGGACACTGTACCCAAATAAAACGTATGTCCTTTTTTTTCCCCACAGAGCTTTCTTTTGGTGGAATTTGATCACCTTTTTGCACTATAAACAAAAAAAGACCGACAATTTTGGAAAAAAATTTAAATATTTTTTACTTTCTGCTATAAAACATCCCCAATAAATACAATTTTAAAAGTATTCGTCAATTTAGACCAATATGTATTCTGCTACATATTTTTGGTAAAAAAATCCCAATAAGCGTATTAATTGGTTTGCGCAAAAGTTATAGTGTCTACAAACTATGGTATATGTACTGGAATTTTTAATTTTTTTTTACTAGTAATGGCAGCGATCAGCGACTTATAGCAAGACTGCGATATTGCGGTGAATAAATCAGACACCTGATGCTTTTGACACTTTTTGGGGACCAGTGACACTAATGCCGCGTACACACGATCATTATTCACGGCGGTTAAAAAAACGCAGTGAATAATGTCATTAAAAACGCAGGGTAGTTTTTCACGTTGTTTTTTCTCTTGTCGAGAAAAACGACCGTCTGTGGGCTCCGCGGCAGTGTTTACCTATGGGAAAACTGCAGCGGAAAAAATGTCGGACAAAAACGACGAGAAAAATTACAACATGCTCTAATTTTTCTCGTAGTTTTTAATGCCGTTTTTCTCGTCGAGAAAAACTACATAAAGCCCACAGACGATCGTTTTTCTCGTCGAAAGGAAAAAATGTCGTTTTTCTCGACGAGAAAAACGGCCGTGTGTACGCGGCATTATACATTGATCAGTGCTAAAAAAAAAATATTAAAAAAAATGCACTGTCACTGCACTGACACTGGCAAGTAAGGGGTTAACATCAGGGGTGATTAAAAAGTTAAATGTGTTCCTAGGGCGTGCCTGGTTACTGTGTGGGGGGTGCATTTACTGTGGGAAGACAGAGATCCGTGTTCCTACTTATCAGAAACACAAGATCACTGCCTTCCCTTGTCACACAATGGCTGTCTGCCTTGTTTACATAGGAAGATCGCCGTTCTGCCTGTGCCTCGTCGCCGGCCGCCTTTGGAATAAAAGTAGTAAAAAAAAAAAAGAGTAAAAAAAAAAAATATCAGTAAACTGTGAAGCCTCCATCAATCTACATGTGATATCCCGCTCCTTTTGTGTTTAGCTGGTTAGTGGGCATGGAGGAGAAGAAAGGGAGTGAGCTGTCATTTACCACTGTGTATACGCCCACATGTGTGACTCTATAGTCACATGGGTTGCTCAGATGTGATAGGGAGGAAATGCCCACCATAGAAACGCCCTGAAAACTGAGCATGTGCAGAGCTGCCACTACAGCTCCAAAATCTCTAGCTGGATAGGGGGACATGAACAGAAGGCGGAGATAGAGAGCAGTAGGATTAACCAGGTTTTGTTTTGCAGAAAATTAATCTCATAGTGACTATAGAGTGAGTATGAAACGCATGTAATATACCATTTATTGTTTTTTTTTTTTCTTATATGAGGTGTGTTTAGTGACACTAACTCCCCAGCTCCCTACCTGACATTACATACTAATTTTGGAATTCTCAGAAACGTGCAAGTAAACATTTAAGCACCAACTTTTAAATATTTTTTCTTTCATTATGGACAGAGTATGGGTGGGTTATAACCCGTCAGGTTTTTTTTTTTACCATTTGTGTCCCATTGGGGAGATTTTCTGAAGAACCTTTTATTACTTTTCTGGGGACAACACAAAAGTTGGGATATTCTTTTACTTTCACTTTCAATGATAACGATAAAAACAGGACAGATGGGGGGCACAGACAGCAGAAAAAAGCTAATAGGTGTTCTAAAAAAAAGTTTTGCCTTTATTTATACTTGATTGCTATGTGAATGGAAACATATAACAAAAAAACTAAACAAAACAGAAGTTACCCCAAATTGGAAGCAAAAGTTGAAATACACTTTAGCTCTTTTAATCTCAGCCCTGGCGTACCTTTAAGCCTGGGAGGGGAGCGAGGGGAAATGGCAGATCACGTGAACACGGTGATTGGCTGTAACAGTGGTCACTTGACTGGGTATCAGTCCTGGTTGCCCACGATCATTAATAGTGACTGAGAGCTTTATTTGACAGTTTGGTCACTGTGCTGGAAGCATGCAATCAGCATGATCTCAGCACCCAAAGTTCTGCAGCCCATGGATGCATATGTGCAGTGTGTGGATGCTAAAGCCCACCATTTTTGCCACTGCCCATATGCATTACGTGTGCAGCAGGAGGCTAGGTTCATAGATCTGCATGGCTGCTGTGGCCATTATGGGCGTTTCCACTCTGCCTGTTGGATTTGATTATATTTTACATTATGGAGAATGTTACAAGAGGATTAGGAACACACAAATTGGGCAGGGAAACTCAAAACTCGTAGGTGGACAGGAAGAGGATGAAGGATGAAAGCATGGAGATCTCACTGATGGAGCATCCAGGGCATATAAGATGATGTCGGCTAACTCAGCTCCACCACGCCATAACTAGAACTAAAATATCAGTTTTGGGCAACCTGACACTTTATTGAAGTTGACTAAAGTCATATGAATGGTAGTTAGTATAACAAGACGAGGTAGATGACCACACACTATAGGTAAGAGGACTACTACACTAATGGGAAATTCAGCAACTTTATTGGAGGATTTGCCATTTAATAGTGTGTGGTCATCCCACCTCGTCTTGTCTACATTTCAAGGATGCGAACTGGACCAACACCTGTTTATGGGGCAGTGGGGCTAAAGTTTGGTGAACCAACCTGGAGCGGTGTGTCTACATCGCTCTGCTTTGGATCTATTAAAAACAATAAGTTGTCAGTGAACAACATACCAAAAAAGACAGCCACAACAAACAAGTGTTTTCCGTTTATCCAAAACAATAAAAAATCCCAGCAATCCTGGATAGATTACATACTGTACCCTTCTAAATTTTTTACAATTCCTATCAATGAACATTGGAGCACAGTTCTTACAATCAGAGGCCCGTAGCAACATTAAATAAACGTATAAAAAAATTCTGACACGTCTGGTGGCTGAGCCTGTATTAGGCAGTCCTCAGAACAGAGAAAATGTCCATTAGACAGAAGTGTCATAGAGCGGTCAGAGCTTTGGCAGCTATTCTTCTTCCAAGAGGGAGTGTCAGGTCTGTGATCGCCAACACAATTTTAGGGCTTGATAAAGTGGAGACTTTAACCAACTCTGAAACCTTTAAAGAGAGAGGATAAACCAAATGTGAAATCAAATTTTAAAAAAAGAACGTTAATTTTATGATTAACTGTGCAATTTAATAATAAATATGTTTTCTAATTTTGTATAGTGGGGGAGGGTTAGGTCGGAAGGTTGACTTTTGTACAACCTCCCTGTCCATACATGGATCGAAATTCAGCTGGTCCCTGCTGAACCAAACAAACTTTGATTCATGTTTGGCCGGTTTAATACACAAAGCCACATCATCAGATTTGCAACATGGTTCAACACAGAATTGCAGGCCAGTTAGGACAGCACATTGCACTTACAGCTTTTATCTTGTTATCAGTAAATAATTGTAGAAGGGTCCCAATCACTCACCATGCTGAAAGGCATAAACTGCAGGATCCCACCTTTCCCTCCTGGCTCAAGGCTCTCCACACACTCCTCCATAAACCACTGAACAAACTGTGTGTGGGAGCCAGCTGTCCGCGCTCCCAGAATGGACGAGATCAATAGGAAAAGGTTGGCTGCAGGCAAGAAGAAGTATTTTCAGAAAGGGGTGGTTTACCATGCAGTTATTTAGTAATGGAACAGAGAACATTTAACACATAAAACTGATGAAATATAAGCAGATACTGTTTAAACAAAAAAGCAGGATCCTGTTTTAAAAAGATAATTTTCAGATTTCTTTTTTTTTTTTTTTTTTTTTAAGACAGACTAGTTAAAAAGTAAATAGGCAGCTCTTTAATAGCCAAACTATTCACAACTTCTGTGTCTGTGCCCACCCCTTCCTCTACATAATTGCCATCACAACCCATGTGAGAGCAGGGTACAGAATATCCCCTTTGCATCCTAGGAACTGTGCTTTTTCTCCTGTTTCACGTGTGCTCAGCTATGAAATGCTAATGTGAGAACCTAAATAATAGGTAAGATTTCAATGTCTGCATATATATTAGGTTGTAGTTGTTAGAACACCATCATGCTTATAATCTGCACAAAGGGTTGTAGTTTTATGTACAAATTCCAAAATATTTTAAAAGCAACACTGGTGGGCACCGACAATCAACATCGATGGGGCTGCACTGGTGGGGCTGCACTGATAAACTAAACACTCCCAACCAGAACACGGATGATCATTCCCCTGATTGTCATTGCATATGTCCCCGCTGAAGAATGCCGCTTACCGGTTCTCCTTTCCTCATGCGCTGTCGGCGCGAGGCGAGGAATACCGATAATCGGCATTTCCCTACCCCCTATGTTCACAATGCAGCAGGGCAGCCGCTCGGCATAGGACCCGAATATTAGTGGAGATTACTGTAAGTCGAGGGTCTACTACAGTAATTTCCAGCTTGCAGGGGGCTGCCAAAGGTATAAAACAAAGGAACACAAGAGGGCATCAATGGGTTTATTACGATTAAAAAGCCAAAAGCAAACTTACAGAAATATAAAATCAAAGAGCTTATCTGCAGCCATGCCACATTGGACCAATGTAACTGTGTAAACATTTCCGTACCTAACATTTAACCCTCAGCTATAAAAAAATATGTGCCGACAGGTTCTGTATACCAAAAGCGGGCCTAGTATTAGTACTAGGTGATAGGAGCTCCTGAATAGTTTCTACAACACCATGATCTTGTCTTTTGTGTGACAGGTATACTTTAAGGACATGCTGAGTGGCCAGTAACATCTAACAAAACTACTTGAAAGCCCTTGTATAGTTAAACGTGCTTAGTAATGCATTTGTGCTGCATATGAAACGACAAGATTAGTATAAGCTTAGGGTGAATCTGTTTCACTGCCCTGCATCTTGATTTGACAGTAAATTATTAAAAGCACTGGTGCTTTGTCAACCAACTATAGCACTACAGCCATGGCCAAAAGTTTTGAGAATGACACAAATATAAATTTTCACAAAGTCTGCTGCTTCAGTGTTTTTAGATCTTTTTGTCAGATGTTACTATAGTATACTGAAGTATAATTACAAGTGTAATTTCATAAGTGTCAAAAGGCTTGTATTGACAATTACATTAGGTTCATGCAAAGAGTCAATATTTGCAGTGTTGACCCTTCTTTTTCAAGACCTCTGCAATTCTCCCTGGCATGCTGTCAATCAACTTTTAGGCCACATCCTCACTGATGGCAGCCTATTCTTGCATAATCAATTCTTGGAGTTTGCCAGAATTTGTGTGTGTGTGTGTGTGTGTGTGGGGGGGGGGGGGGAGTTGTTTACCCGCCTCTTGTTGAGGATTGACTACAAGACTGCAAGTTCTCAATGGGATTAAGGTCTGGGCAGTTTCCTGGCCATGGACCCAAAACGTCAATGTTTTGTTCCCCAAGCCACTTAGTTACCACTTTTGCCTTATGGCATTGTGCTCCATCATGCTGGAAAAAGTATTGTTCCTCACCAAACTGTTCTTGGATGGTTGGGAGGAATTGCTCTCAAAGGATGTCTTTTTGTACCATTCTTTAGATTCATGTCTGTGTTCTTAGGCAAAATTGTGAGTGAGCCCACTCCCTTGGCTGGAAAGCAACCCCACACATTAATGGTCTGCTCACTTCACTTTTGGCATCATGACAGGACTGATGCTAGTGCTCACCTTTTCTTCTCCAGACAAGACAATGCCTCAAACAATCCAAAAGCGGATTTATCAGAGAAAATGACTTTACCCCAGTCCTCAGCAGTCCAATCTCTGTAACTTTTTTGGATTATCAGTCTGTCCCTGATGTCATTCCTGGAGAGAAGTGGCTTCTTTGCTCGACACCAGGCCATCCTCCAAAAGTCTTCTCCTCACTGTGTGTGCAGATGTACTCACACCTGCCTGCTGCCATTCCTGAGAAAGCTCTGCACGGTTGGTGCCCCGATCCTGCAGCTGAATCAACTGTAGGAGATGGTCCTGGCACTTGCTGGACGTTCTTTGGCACCCTCAAGCCTTCTTCACAACAATCAAACCTCTCTTCTAGAAAGTTCTTGATGATCTGATAAATGGTTGATTTAGGTATAATCTTAGTAGCAGCAATATCCTTGCCTGTGAACCCCTTTTTGTGCAAAGCAACGATGACTGCACGTGTTTCCCTGCAGAACAATGATTTCAAGCACCACCTTCCTTTGAAAGCTTCCAGTCTGTTATTCTAACTCAATCATCACTACAGAGTGATTTCCAGCCTTGTCCTCGTCAACACTGACACCTGTGTTAACGAGAGAATCACTGACATGATGTCAGCTGGTCTTTATGTGACAGGGCTGAAATGCAGTGGAAAGGTTTGTTTTTTTGGGGATTAAATTAATTTTCATGGCAAAGAGGGACTTTGCAACTGATTGTAATTCATCTGATCACTCTTCATAACATTCTGGAGTATATGCAAATTGCCAACATAAAAACTGAGGCAGAAAACTTTGAAAATTTCTATTTGTGTCATTCTCAAAACTTTTAGCCACAGCTGTACAATGGTCTCTGGAAAGGAGATGTCCAATGTGTGATCTTACCGAGCACTCTGTTCAGTGGTTCTTTAGAACTGATGTTGTGGATCTGCGAGGCGGAGAGAGAGTTGTTCATAGGACGCTCAGCTGCGAATGGAGAATAGACATTTTATGTGACTTTACAATGAATAACACATTTAGTAAATGGAGTCGTGGGCCAATGAAACAGGTTTCGAAGCAGAATAAAGCCACAAAATTTACTAGCTATGACTACTTGCTTCTTTAGATTATATCTAGACAACTGTTAAGGATTACAATAAACAAATTGTAAGAAAAAAAGGGCATTTAGAGGGATTGCAAGATTCTCTGAAGCTCTTTCCAACACGATATTACTTTACATTTCCCTTTTTTTTAGATCAGCTGCAAATCCAGAGATATGTGTTCAGGAAAACTATAGAACAACAAACTCAAAGAGGTGTTGGGAACTTTTAGACTTGTATGTGTAGTCAAAGGAAAACTTGGCGAGGTGGCTCCCACACAGCAAAGCTTCCCTCGACATGCACCCAAAGGTAGCTCAAACCACAGAAATACAGAAAGGAATGCCAGACAAAAACCAGATAAGAGAGTCCAAAATCATTTTAATTGTTGTTAAAATTCAAGTCATATAAAAACAGCCAACACATTTCAGGGCAATAACACTCTCCCTGTTTGTGGTATATACTCATGCATATCTAAACATCAATTTTTATCATTAGGACTTTTTTTTTTTCTTATTATTCTTGTAGCCCTGATGTAGGGGGATTTGTGACTTTAAAACACTTTGGTTTTATGATTTTTTTTTTACCAACAAATTAAATTATTTTGAACTCTTATCTGGTTTTAGTCTGATGCTATTTTCTAAATTTCTACAGGAACACTACAAGTCACTTTAAATACAGTATAACAGCACAGAATAGTTTGGATGTGCAAAGCGCAGTAACCTTTAGCAGCTACCAGTAAAAAAGTCTCTTGAAGGAGAACTCCCAGACTAATAGAAATTCAGAATTTTGCCAATTTCCCCCGAATTTCAGTTTATATGAAAACATTTAATGAATCATGCTGAATGCCAACACAGCTTACACAGGTCAAACAGAAAAAGCTATGATTTTATCCTGAAACCCAAGCTTTTTTTGGTTCAAATTTGCTCAGAGCAGACATGCCAAGAAAACGTAGAATTAAAAAAACAGTAGCTGCTCAATCATTTTAAAACTAGAAAAGGAGGCACAAGATGGAAGGGGTAAATTCGTTAGCTCTATACCAGATCAATCCTTCAATACAAAATTCGTTGCCCTGCTGGTCAGCAAAAAAGGACTTGTAGACTGCTAAACTGTTTATAGCGCCAAAAATTAAAACCGCAGAGGTGATCAAATACCACCAAAAGAAAGCTCTATTTGTGGGAAAAAAAAAGGACATCAGTTTAATTTGGGTACAATGTCGCAATTGTCAGTTAAAGCGGCGCAGTGCCGTATCGTAAAAAAAGGCTCGGTTAAGAAGGGGGTAAATCCTTCCGGGGCTGAAGTGGTTAAAGGGCCCATTTATAATGGACAGTGCACATCTATTTTCAATTATACGCTGCAATATTGCTCCATAATATGGCTTGCATTTTACAGCCCATTTATAAAATGCAGTCCATGGCGTGGTGCCTGTGATATCTTAGAGTTCTCTCTGCCTAATAAATAGACTAGAGGAGAGCTGTCCTTTACTCCTCCATCACTGACCCCCATTGCCTCCTCTTCTCCTACACCGACATCCACTGCCTCCTCCCCATTCTTACTGAGCTATCATTGATTCCCACTGCCCCCTCTCCACTCTGACTCCTCCATCACTGACCCCCATTACTTTCTATCCCTTACCTCTGATCTATCACTGCATCCACTCCCTTTCCAACAATCTGTCACTGATTCCCACTGCTACCTCTACTCTTACTCCTCCATCACTGACCCACATTACCTTCTCTCCCTTACCACTGATCTATCACTGACCCACCCCCCGCCAACTTTCCACCCTTACTTCTTCTTCACTGACCTCCATTATCTCGTCTCCTCCTCCACTGACATCCACAGCATCCCCAACCTGCCTACAGATCTATCACTGATTCCCACTGCCGCCTTTCCAGTCTCACTCATCAGTCACTGCCAGGGTTGTCAACTTTCAATACATTTCCGAATAGTTTGTAAAAATAGTCTGTCCATGAATAGAAACCGGCCGACATGTATGGCAGCTGGTCTGACAAACGGCCGGCTTCTGTTGAAGGCTCATGACCGAAAAAGGTCAGCCGACTGGCTCCCACTCAGCCGGATTGTTCTGGCGGAGGCCGTCCCCTTGTCAGAACACAATAGCTCAGCAGGCGAGATCGCTCAGCAGGGGAGTACAGCAGCTTCGATCGGTTTCTGTGATGTAAAAAAATTAGGCAAAGATAAATCATTTCAGAACTTTCTCCACTTATAAACTGTACAACTCAGTTGAACAACAAACTGAAATCTTTTAGGTGAAGGGAAGTAAAAATAAAAAAATATGGTTGCATAAGTGTGCACACCCTTAAACTAATACTTTGTTGAAGCACCTTTTGATTTTATTACAGCACTCAGTCTTTTTGGATATGAGTCTATCAGCATGGCACACCATGATTTGGCAATATTTGCCCACTCTTCTTTGCAAAAACACTCCAAATCTGTCAGATTGCGAGGGCATCTACTGTGTACAGCCCTCTTCAGATCACCCCACAAATTTTCAATCGAGTTCAGGTCTTGGCTCTGGCTGGGCCATTCCAAAGCTTTCATCTTCTTCCTTTGTTGATTTGGATGTATGCTTTGGGTCGTCATGCTGAAAGATGAAGTTCCTCTTCATGTTCAGCTCTCTAGCAGAAGCCTGAAGGTTTTGTGCCAATATTGACTGGTATTTGGAACTGTTCGTAAGTCCCTCTACCCTAAGGCCCCTGTTCCAGCTGAAGAAAAACAGTCCCAAAGCATGATGCTACCACCTTAATGCTTTACTGTGAGTATGGTGGTATTGGTGATGTGCAGTGTTGTTTATGCACCAAACATATCTTTTGGAATTGTAGCCTAAAGGTTCATTTCATTGTGCTTCATTTAAAGTCCCAAAACTCCCCTCCCCCTCTTTTTCAGTAGTAGGTTCAACCTTGGTTTCATCAGACCACAACACATTTTCCCACATGCTTTTGGGAAACTTCAGATGTGTTTTGCTAAATTTACTTGGATGTTTTTCTTCGTAAGAAAAGGCTTCCGCCTTGCCACTCTACCCCATAGCCCAGACATATGAAGTATACAGGAAATTGTTGTCACATGTACCACACAGCTATTACTTAACAGATATTCCTGCAGCTCCTTTAATGTTGCTGTAGCCCTCTTGGGAGCCTCCCTGACCAGTTTTCTTCTCGTCTTTTCATCAATTTTGGAGGAAAGTCCAATTCTTTGTAATGTCACTGTAGTACCATATTTTCTCCACTTGATGACTGTCTTCACTGTGTTCCATGGTATATCTAATGCCTTGGAAATTCTTTTGTACCCTTCTCCTGACTGATGCCTATTAACAATGAGATCCCTCTGATGCTTTGGAAGCTCTCTGCAGACCATGGTTTTTGCTGTAGGATTCGACTAAGAAAATGTCAGGAAAGACCTACTAGAACAGCTGAACTTTATTTGGGGTTAATCAGAGGCACTTTAAACGATGGCAGGTGTGTACTGACTCCTATTTAACATGAGTTTGAATGTGATTTGCTCAATTCTGAACACCGCTACATCCCCAGTTATAAGAGGGTGTGCACACTTCTACAACCACATTACTTTATTTTTACTCCCCCCCCCCCAAAAGATTTCAGTTTGTTGTTGATGCCTCTGATGATATCCATTCGGATGAAACATGTCAGGCTGGCCAATGCAAGCACGCTGATAGCCGCGGATTTGTCTATGTCATGATGATCATTATTTACCTGTAAGTAGAATACAATAAAATCTTATATTTTGACCTTACGGGCTTCACTATGCTGGCTTTCTTCTTTACATTGGGTAACACTTCCTGTTGAGGACTGCATAGCATTTCCACCTATTGTTTGAGTCCTGGAGGTCACTCTGATGCTGGATATTCCTGATATTGACCCATCAAGTTTGGAGTGCGGTATCCACCATTGACCCTCTGCCTCTCATTATTACATAGCTTGTGTATTTTTACTTTCTGGTAAGCAGATTGTGAGCACGTTGGTGTGGTGTGCCTTTTTGTCTTTGCACATTGAAGCCTGGTGGTGGTTTCTCATCAGTTCCACATTTACCTCATCATATATTGATTTCTTCCACTTGGACTGTCACTTACACATTATTTCACTGAAGCGCTGCATTTTTGGACTATTGTTTTTACGTTTGCTATATCAACAGACTGTGCTAGCTGCTATATTCACTTTATTATTCAAATTTTCACTGTTAGCGCAGATATTGGTTTACCCTGTTTACTGTTGTTCAACTGACTTGTACAGTTTATAGGTCATATAGAAAGGTGAAAAAAGTTCTGAATCGATTTATCTTTGTCTAATTTTTTTACATTACAGAAACCTGACATTTTAACAGGGGTGTTTAGACTTTTTATATCCACTGTATGTATCATACCTTTGCCCAAACAGCAAATGAAATTGTGGCGCAAACAAATGCTAATGCATCATCCACATAAACTAGCCTCTACCCACCTAGAGAAATGTAAAGATACACTTGTGTAGCATAGGTAGTTCATAAAATGTTCAAAGGGAGTTTAAAAAAATCCCATAGGAAGGGTTTTGTACTTCAGTAGGCAGCTCCACCTGACCTCCACTGACTCCTCTCCCTTCCCACTGATCCATCACTCACCCCCCACTGCCAACTCTCCACTCATACTCCTCCATCGGTGACCCCCATTACCTACTCTCCCTTCCCAATGATCCATCACTGACCCCCACACCTTTACTGCTCCAACACTGACCTCCATTGCCTCACACCTCACCCCTCCACTGACTCAGTGTCGTCGTCCTCTTTTACACATCCACCTACCGTCTCCCAATGCAGTTTAATAGATTCCCACTTTGTCAACCCTTGAACTGCTTGACATGCACACTTCTGCTATTATTAAAATCAGCAAATAGTCACTGTGTATTAAAACTTATCTTTGTTTAAATGGGTTTCCCGAAAAAGCTGTGTACACTTTTCACTCTCTCAAAAAGAAATATGGTATTTGATCAGAAATGTTCAAATGTTTGCATAAGACTGCCGTTTCAAAAGAATGCATCTGTGATCTTGAGTTTTTTAAATTAGAAACAGATTTTTTTTTTCTTCTACTTGGTAATGTTCAGTGCAAGGGAATTCTGTCATTTAAAGTGATGACTCACCGAACATGTCTCAGGTTTTGTTTTTTGGTTTTACACGTGTCTGGGTAATTGCTGTACTTTACAGAGTGTGCCTTTTACACAACAAAGGGGCAGGATGGTTCTTATAGATCACATCCTGGCATACTATGATACCTTAACACGAAGACCCCAAGCCACACAGGAAATTTGCATCACTATGAATTTCCAGGATTGCAGTGCTATTCACCGACAGCTACAATGAATAGTAGTGCTGAAATCATGATGAGTTTTATTGCCCATGAACTAGCTAGCTGTATTTAAGGTAGCAACAGAATGACGTATAAATGTAACCCATCTGAACAATGTCAGATTATGAAACAAATGGTCACAGAAAAAGGAGAACTGGAACATTATAGTCTCCTTCTAAGAAAGACTGGTCAAAAGGAAGTTGACAAATAGTTTTTAGAACTCTATTAGCAGTTTTCCTTTTTTTAAAGGCATGTTAGTTCCTTAAGCCTTAGGTATAGATGAGCAAGCATTTTCAGCAAGATTACAAAATGACCCAGCGTAAATCATTCCATTCACTGTTAAAAGGAAATTAAATTTAGAAGTACTTTCAAACTACATTTGGCAAGTCTCTGGTGGCACTATCGAAACTACTAAGATTTTTCACACAACACCAGTGAGCCTTCGACACAGTTGACCACCTGCTCCTCTTCAACAAACTCCACTCCCCTGGCCTCCATGATTCTGCTCTTTCATGGTTCTCCTCCTACCTATCTCACTGCACTTTCAGTGTCACATACAGCATCTCCTCCACTCCGCTTCCTCTTTCTGTTGGGGTACCCCAAGGCTCTGTCCTTGGGCCACTCCTATTTTCTCTCTACGCCTCTTCCCTGGGCCAGTCGATAACCTCCCATGGCTTCCAATACCACCTCTACGCTGACGATACTGTCTCAACTTATCACCTCACGTATCACAAACTTACCGAGCGACATATCAGTATGGATGTCACACCACTTCCTCAAACTCAATCTTTCTAAAACTGAGCTTGTAATATTTCCTTCTCCCCGAACCCCTCCCCATTACTTTACCATTATGATCAACAGCACAACCATTGGCCCCTCCACACACGCCAGGGTGCTGTGTGTAATTCTAGACTCGGACCTCTCCTTCAGCCCCCACATCCAATCACTGGCTACATCTTGCCACCTTAACCTCAGCAACATTTCCAGAATTCGCCCATTCCTGATCAACGACACCACAGAACTACTTATTCACTTCTTGGTTATTTTCCGCCTCGACTACTGCAACTCTCTTTTTACTGGCCTACCCTTACACAGGCTACCCCCCCCCCCCTTCAGTCTATTATGAATGTTGCTGCTAGATTTATACACTTTACTAACCAATGCGTGACTGCTGCTCCTCTCTGGCAATCCCTTCACTGGCTTACATCCCAATACCTCAGACTGTCTACTTTCCAAAAAGGGTTCATTTGGGGGATATTTGTACTGTCCTGATATTTTTTGGGCCTCAAGAAATGAGATAGGCCGTCAGTACATCAGTATTGATAAATATTCAAATATATACCATAGTTAGTGGACTGTATACCTCTCCTACAGTCTAAATAATATACACTGATTTGGGGTATTTTCCCCAAAGAAATGTAGCAGAATATATTTTGAAGCAAAGCTATTTGTTTGAAAAATTTTATAGCAGAAACTAAGAAAACCAAACTTTTCGGTCTTTTTTTTTTCTTGCTAAATAAATTCAAAGAGTGGTGATTAAATACAACCAAAAGAAAGCTCTAGTTGTGTGAACAAAATTATAAAAATTTTGTTTGGGTTCAGTGTTGCATGACCGCGCAATTGCGGAAAGCGGAAAATTGCCGTGGGCAGGAAGGGGGTGAAAGTGCCCTCTATAGAAGTGGTTAAAAGGAAAACTTTTTATTTATTGATTTTAGATAAAACATTGAATTATAATCCGTCAGGTTTTCAACGATTAGGATATTTTCCCTCACTTCTTGTCTCAAAGACCATATTGAACCACACAATTATAATAACTTCAGCTTTCACAATGGTTTACCCTGTACAATTTTTTACATTTTACCAATGGACCTAAAGATTCAGGAATAATTTTATCTTTACCTATCGTAGCCAAGTGATACAAAAATTACTTCCTTTTGGTGGTATTGTCTTCTAAAACTCATTTTAATTTCTATGTATTTTAATGGCAAAAAAATAAAAAAGACCAGCGATCGTTTTAAAAAACTAGCATTAGTCATAATTATTTTATTAGCATCTTTTTCTATTATATTATGTTAAATGAAATTAAGGTATTTTTAAAAACTGCTTTTTTAACCACTAAACCTACTTAAAGCGGAGTTTCACCTTTTCTAACACCCACGGCCCAACTGGTAGCTGATACCTGTGCCTGTAATCTTTGGTTATTGTTTAGTTACTTTTTTTTTTTTTATTCCCTCCACTTCCTGCCCTAGTTGCTGTGGCGATGTAGATCATATATCTGGACTCCCATTGACTCCTGGGATATCTGTGTCATAAATCCCATGAGTCAACAGGCATCCTCTGCTTCTGCCATTGCGTTACTTCTGCAACCAACACAGTGTGCCCTGCTGTGTCTTGACTGCGCAGGCGTGAGATCGGGAGGTGCATGCTGGGTAGCCAGCTGCACCAAATCCAGGAAACAAGTGCGAGCGGGCTTCAGATGCCCACGGTAGCAATGGCCGCTGTCTTTATACCGGGGACACTTGAAGATTTATAAGCCACATCAATGATCACACTGATAACAGTTTACACTTTCGATTGAACTAGCAAAGAAAATCACGGGGGTGCTTTTTTTTTCTTTGTTTTAAGAAATTGACAAGGAGACTGGAACTCCGCTTTTAAAAAAATAAGGAAGCAAACTAAAAAAAATAAAAAATAAAAAAAATTGTATGCATGTTAAAAAAAATAAAATAAATATGGTCAAGCAGAAAAAGTGGCAATTAGTGCTAGTGAGGTTATTAAGGGTTTGATCGAGAGTTATATAGGAAAGACCTTCAGTTAAAAAAGAAAAAAAAGGGCCTTTCAGGTTTGCTGACGCAAATTACAATGTAAAACTTTTTTTAAAACTATTAGTGATTACAGTGATATTACTTAACAGTGATCATTGGAGTAGTTAGTGGCTGGGATCTCAGCTAACAGTGGGACCTGGCAGGTACACCCAGTGGCACAAAAACTGGAACACTAGGTAGCCCCCCCCCCCCCCATAGATAAGGATAAGTTCACTTTTGGAACATCTTACATGGTCCACCTGTTTTTAGGGTGGAAAATGTTCAAGTATTACCAGCTCCCCCCCCCTCCCCCCGTGACAGTGGTCTGGGGATCTTCTCCTCGCATCCACTGTCACTATTTGAAAACAGTTTCCTGTGAATGAACGCCTACAAGTACCATCCGCCATTGTGGCTGATGGCTTGTAGTTTGTCAATGAGCTGCGAGGGTGCTGCTAAGCTGCTTCGTTCATCAATTTTTCCTGGTCTCAGGTAACTGTCTGCCCCATACGAGGTACGGGCAAAACAGCTATGTTGAGAGTCTACAGGAGCTTATTAACATTGTACCCTCGATCTGTTGATCACGGGTGTAATGCTCTGCAGGCTCCTTTAAAAAATAATAATAAAATAATCTTTTTTTTACCTGCAAAATAAATGTGCATTTATTTTTATTTTTTTTACAGGTGAACCTGTCCTTTAAAGTGGTAGAAAAGTCACTATGTTTATTTTTACCTATAGGTAAGCCTATAAATAAGGCGTACCTAAATATCTCCTAAAGGTGCACCGCTCAGATGTTTACTTTCGCAGCAGCCGGTGACGTCACCAGCGCATGCGCTCTGAAGGAATGGCATACTGTGGCTGAAGCCCACCAACCTAGAAGGAAAACCAGCTGAAGATGGAAGTGCAGTGACCCGCTTTGTTTCCAGGTAAGTCTGTCAGAAATATGACTAAAACCACCCAGGGGGCCCGTGTTTTTTTCTTTTTTGTTGTGGTTTACTACCACTTTAACTGAAGTCCAGCAGATCTCATTTAGCGTGCCCAGAGCTTCAAGTGTTTAACCGCTTGCCTACCGCCAGCCGTCATATGACGGCTGGACAATGCAGCTCTCGTTCTGGGCGGGCGTCATAGGATATTGTGTTTTTTTCAAACTTGTCACTCTTCCTTTGTTTATAGCTCAAGAAATAAAAACCGCAGAGATGATCAAATACCACCAAAAGAAAGCTCTACTTGTGGGGAAAAAAACTAAAATTTTATTTGGGTACAGTGTTGCATGACCGCGCAATTGTCATTCAAAGTGTGACAGCGCTAAAGGCTGAAAAATGGCCTGGGCAGGAAGGGGGTGAAAGTGCCAGGTATTGAGGTGGTTAAACATGAAATTTCACATTCTTGCATAAGTCTATTTGTCATCAGTTCTTTCTAACTGTACAGATAGGATGATCACACATGAATTAAACCCAAGCGTTTTTCCCTTTCTTCACAAGGACGTAAAGAGGAAAATGAGTAAGCAGGAGTCAGAAGTTCTAAACTCTATACAAACTACTGTGCCTGGATAAAGAGCAGAATCACGATTTGATGTTTCATGCTTGGCGGCCCTTCCTGGTTAGGATGCCAAAGAAAGTAAGAAGAGCATTTCCCAAGGGGAATTCTCCGCATGCTGGAGCTGGGTGTGCCAAGCTCTATCAACAGGATATTGTGTAAAATTTCACTAAATCACAGGTAAAAGGATTAAAATAAAACATACCACTCCCTATGCCAGCAGAACAGATTGTGAACTTTGTTTACATAATTCCTTAATAATAATAATGAAGACAGTCTTACTGAAACTAGATCTACAGCCAAAAACGTTTATGGATAGAATGAGCAAGTGTTGGAAGCCATGCCAGGATTTTATTGCTGTCTGTATCCTGCTGTGCAGATTATATATATATATATATATATATATTAGTGTAGGTGAGGTTGTTTGTTTTCAAATCTTTTTATTCAAAATTTTTTCTGTACATACATTCACATATCTTCCATATCATTACCAATTGACACATTACATTACAAAAAAATGTAAACAATACATACACTTACAACAATATATACACAATATGGGTCAATCCTGTAGCCTCATTTATTCTTCTCCTCTCTCTTTATTTCCCTTGTTTAACTTACATGGCCTCTATGTTATCTTTTTCCCTTTTCCTTCCCTTTATCTTTCCCCATCCCAGGTTTTATATGCCTAGTGCCTTAACCCATTCTACCATTCCCCCCCCCCCCTTAAATTAGTATTTGTGTCCTCTGTGTTATCTTTGGTTTATGAGGAGACATGAGTACCTCTCTCTGTCTCCAAAAAAATAAAAAATTGTAGGTTAAGTTAATTTGTATTTAACCACTTCGCGCCCGGCCGATCTGCAAAAGACGTCCGCAAAGCGGTCGCCAATTGCTGATAGGACGTCTATGGACGTCCTCCCATTCACTTCCGCGATGCGCGCCGCCGCGGGCGCGCATCGGGGAAAAGCTGTGCCCGCCGTGTCAGGCGGGTGCCGATGCGCGTGCCTGGCGGCCGCGATGTCCGCCAGGTACCCGCGATTGGCTGTCACAGAGCCAGGGACGTGGATCTCTGTGTGTAAACACAGAGATCCACGTCCTGTCAGGGAGAGGTGACGGATGGTGTGTCCCTTGTACATAGGGACAACCATCAGTCACCTCCCCCAGTCAGTCCCCTCCCCCCACAGTTACAATCACTCCCAGGGAACACATTTAACCCCTCGATCGCCCCCTAGTGGTTAACCCCTTCACTGCCAGTCACATTTATACAGTAATCAGTGCATATTTATAGCACTATTCGCTGTATAAATGTGAATGGTCCCAAAAATGTGTCAAAAGTGTCCGATGTGTCCGCCATAATGTCACAGTCACAAAAAAAAAAATCGCAGACCGACGCCATTACTAGTAAAAAAATAAAAAAATAAATTAAAAAAAAATCATAATTCTATTCCCTATTTTGTAGGCCCTATAACTTTTGCGCAAACCAATCACTATACGCTTATTGCGTTTTTTTTTTTTTTACCTAAAATATGTAGAATACGTATCAGCCTAAACTGAGGAAAAAGTAGGATTTTTAAAACAGCTTACCTGTAAAATCCTTTTCTTGGAGTACATCACGGGACACAGAGCAGCATAGTCATTACTATGTGGTTATATAGAATTACCTTCAGGTGCTGGCACTGGCAACTTCCAAAACAGGAAGTACCCTCCCCTATATAAGCCCCTCCCATCCGGGAGTACCTCAGTTTTGTAGCAAAGCAATACGTGTCCCCAAAAGAGGGGTGGGAGCTCTGTGTCCCGTGATGTACTCCAAGAAAAGGATTTTACAGGTAAGCTGTTTTAAAAATCCTACTTTCTTGTTCATACATCACGGGACACAGAGCAGCATAGTCATTACTATGTGGGACGTCCCAAAGCAATGCCAAATGAGGGGGGGGGGTACACCATACATAAGCTGGGCGCCATCAGGCATGAGGATCTTTTGCGGCCTGCAACACACTGCGCCCAAAGGCGACATCCTCCTGACTTCTAACGTCCACCTGGTAGAACCTAGTAAATGTGTGTACTGAAGACCATGTTGCGGCCTTACAAATTTGAGCCAGGGAGGCCTGGTGATGCACTGCCCATGAAGTTCCAACTGCTCTCGTGGAGTGCGCCCTAACTTTGAACGGAGGCGGTCTACTTCTCAAGCCATAGGCTTGTATTATGACCTGTCGAATCCACTTGGCTAAAGTAGATTTTGATGCTGCCTGACCCCTTCTGGGGCCTTCCGGCAGAACAAACAAAGAATCCGTTCTACGAATCTGAACAGTGGCTTTTAGATAAGCTTTAACTGCTCTTACTACATCCAAAGAATGCAATAACTTTTCCTCTACCGAGCTTGGTTTGGGGAAAAAAGAAGGAAGAACCACATTCTGGTTCAAGTGAAACCTCGATACCACCTTAGGAAGAAAGGCTGGGTGAGGGCGTAATACTACTCTGTCCTTATGAATAACCAGATATGGCTCCTTACAGGACATGGCGGCTAATTCTGACACTCTTCTAGGCGAGCATATGGCTACTAAAAATATCAATTTTCTGGTGAGTAGAACCAAGGAAATGTGCCGCAAAGGTTCAAACGGCTGCTTCTGCAGAACCGACAGAACCAAATTTAGATCCCATGGGCATATGGGAGCTTTAATCGGTGGAATAATACGAGTCACCCCTTGCATAAAGGATTTGACAAGTGAATGCATAGCCAGGGGCCTTTGAAATAGTATTGATAAGGCCGAAACCTGGCCCTTGATAGTACTTAAGGCAAACTTCCTGTCTACAGCCCACTGCAGGAAGTCCAGAATTCTGCCTATAACGTACTTACGTGGTTGCCATTTTCTGGCCCCGCACCAAGTGATGTACGCCTTCCAAACTCTATAGTAGATCTGCCTGGATACAGGCTTCCTGGCATTGATTATAGTTGATACCACAGAGTTAGAGAGACCTCTCTTCTTTAGGATGTGGGATTCAATAGCCAGGCCGTTAAACTTAGAGTTAGTAAGGAAGGGTGGTATATCGGTCCTTGCGAAAGCAGGTCCGGACGACGTGGAAGGGTCCAAGGACTCCCCACAGACATTTTGATGATCTCCACGTACCAGGCCCTTCGGGGCCACGCTGGAGCCACCAGGATCACCGGCTTCTTCTCCAACCTGACTCTGCGAAGGAGTCGAGGCAACAATTGTAGCGGAGGGAATGCATATATCAGTCTGAACTGATCCCAAGGGAACACCAGAGCATCCGAGCCGCAAGCGAGGGGATCCCTTGTCCGGGAGACAAATCTGTCCACCTTTGCGTTGAATCTGGATGCTAGCAGATCTACATCCGGTGTTCCCCACCGCTGACATATTGCTCGGAAGACCTCGGGATGAAGGGACCATTCCCCTGGGCATAACTGTTGGCGACTCAGAAAGTCCGCCTTCCAATTCTCCACCCCTGGAATGAAGACAGCTGATATACATGGGACATGCTTTTCTGCCCATTCCAGGATGTGACTTACTTCCCTCTGGGCTGCACGACTCCTGGTGCCTCCCTGATGATTGATATATGCCACTGCTGTGGCATTGTCTGATTGAATTCTGACAGGGGACCCTTGGAGTCTGGATGTCCAGGCTACTAGGGCATACCGGGCTGCTCGTATCTCTAAGAGATTGATGGGCAGGGTTTTTACTACATTTGACCATCTGCCCTGGAGAGACCATTGCTCCAGTACTGCCCCCCAGCCTATAAGGCTGGCATCTGTAGTGACCACCTTCCAAGATATCGGACTGAAGGGTTTTCCCTTCTGGAGATTCTGGGGGATCAACCACCAGCAGAGACTCTTCCGAACGGAAGGGGACAAAGCCATCGGGAAGTCTAGAGCCTGAATTTTTCCGTTCCAGGCTGACAATATGGCCCTCTGTAAATTCCTTGAGTGGAATTGGGCATATGGCACAGCTTCGAATGATGCTACCATCTTTCCTAGCAGCCTCATGCACAGGCGTATGGACGGCTGTCTTTTTGCACAAAGCAGACGGACCAAGCCCCTCAAAGAGGATACCTTGTCTAGAGGTAAGAAAATCTTCCTCTGGTCTGAATCCAGCCGTAGCCCTAGATATACCAGGTTTTTCACTGGCTGTAGGGCTGACTTGTCCAGGTTGATGACCCAACCGTGAGATTCTAGATACTTGATTGTATCGACAATTACCACTTCTAGCTTGGCAACTGAGTGGTCCATCAACAACAGGTCGTCTAGGTATGCCATTATCGTTACACCTCGTGTTCTTAGATCGGCCAACAGTGGGGCCAGAATTTTTGTGAACACTCGTGGTGCTGTGGCCAGACCGAATGGTAAGGCTCTGAACTGAAAATGGCGCCCTTCTACTGCAAAGCGTAGAAACTTTTGATGACCTGGAAAGATGGGAACATGCAAGTAAGCATCTTTGATGTCGATCGAGGCTAACCATTCCTCCCCCTGTAGGGCAGCGGTGACCGATCGGATCGACTCCATCCGTAAAGACCGGACGTTTAGAAATTTGTTTAGACTCTTTAGGTCCAATATGGGTCTTATGTCCCCGTTTGGCTTCGGGACTGTGAAAAGGTTTGAGTAGAAACCCAACCCCCACTCTTCCATAGGAACCTCCATAATTACTCCTTGGAGCAATAGTTGTTCGAACGCCAATAGGAGAGACCCTCTTTTCAGAGGGTCTCTTGGCATGCCTGACCACATAAAATGGGAAGGAGGAGACTCTTTTAACTCCAACTTGTATCCCAGAGTTACTGCGGAGAGCACCCATCTGTCTTTGATCGTCTCCCGCCAGGTCTCTGCGAACAACTGAAGTCTTCCCCCCACCCGTTTGAGTGGGGGCAGCCCTTCATAGGCTTGACTTGGAGGCTGGTTTAGTACCCCTTCGGATCCAGGGTTTCTTATTACCCTGTGACTGTCCCTGATTTTTACCCCCTGAGTTTGACCGAGGAGGCCGTCGGAACTGCTTAGTAGCAGACGTCGCAGGGATAGGAGAGGTAGTCCTCTTAAAAGATGGACCCCTAGACCTCTTCTTACTCGGTAAGAGAGTACTTTTACCACTGGAAATCTTCTGGATATACTTATCCAGGTCCTCGCCAAAAAGGCGTTCCCCATGAAATGGGAAGCTAACTAAGAGCTTCTTACAGGGAAGTTCAGCAGACCAGTTTTTGAGCCACAGAAGCCTACGCATATGTACCAAAGACAGCGTGAGGCGGGAGGCCTGATGGATAGAATCCTTGATGGCGTCAACCGCAAAGCATAATGCTCTAGGCAGATCAGCCAGAGCCTGGGCCTGCTGGTCTGGCAAATCCCTCAGGACCATTTTCATTTGATCCTTTAAAGCTTGGCAGACCCCAATAGCTGCCACTGCTGGCTGTGTAACAGCCCCTGCTGTGGAAAAAGCAGATTTTAATAAAGATTCCAATTTTTTATCTACTGGATCTTTGAACATTTGAACATTATCAACTGGACATGTCAGTGATTTGTTCACAGAAGAGATGGCTGCATCCACCGTAGGAATATTCCATCTCTGGGTGAACTTTTCCTCCATGGGATAGATCACCGGAAATTTCTTAGGCGGAACAAATAGTTTATCAGGATGTTCCCAGTCCTGGTATATAAGTCCTTCCAATAATGGATGTATTGGAAAGGAGCAATTAACCTGGGGAGCTTTTAGCGACCCCAATGAGGAGAGAGCAGTAGTTGATGGTTCAACAAGAGGCATTTTAAATGCAGATCGAACCATGTGAGTTAGGGTCTGGACCCACAATCTTTCAGTCTGTGATGCTGAAAATGGTTCATCTACTGTCGATTCCTCAAAAACAGAGTTAACCTCCTCCTGATCCCCTTCAGGTAGGTCGGTCCCTTCCTGGGACTGTTGCTCTGCCAACAGGCACTCTAATGGAGGTGATGGAGATCTGGCGCGCTTTCTTTCCTGTAGAGAAGAAGCGATCAATGCTGCCAATCTCTGCTCCAATCCCTCCAGAGTTGAGGAAAAAACCTCCTCTGTTATATATGCAGGAGCAGGTGGACTGAGGACAGCCGCAGTACCTGGCACTACCGGGGGTTCCTTATGGGTATTAACCTCTGATTTCTCAGGGGAGGAGGGTGCAGATGACTGCTCCAGATCCTCAGAGCCCGAAGGAGACCCCCTACACTTCCTGAGAGGTATATCTCGGAGTTTTTTAGGCAGCATATTCCTTAGTTCAAAGCTGAGGTATTCCAGCCGCAATACACCCCTTACTGAAATAGTCTAATGCAATTTGCTGCTATGTACATCAGTGGGTGTCTACTAATGCGTCTTTCTGGGGATGCCTGTATCAACCGCCCGCTGTAAGCCCCTATACCATGCTACCAGCTCCTTTTCATGCTCTGTGTCCATAGCAAGCAGCGTGGACTGAGTCCTTTTATCTTGCTGGGACGCCCGCACATGCGCAGAAGCGCTGGGCGCACAGAGCGCGTCATCCGCCAGGCTCCGCCCACTTTTTGAAGCTAAATCTATAAAAAGAAAGCGTGTGTGCGCTCTTGGCGCCCTGTAGGGAGAGGAGCCAGGGTCCCTGTTTCACCAGGACTCGGGGATGGAAGGAAACTACTTGGCAGCATGACAGAGGAATGCAGCTTCCCTGATAGAGAGCTCACTCATCTGCCTGGACTTTCACCATGGAAGGAATAGTCCCAAGAAAAAAAGACGTTCCACAGCGGCCTATAGTGGACAAACACAGGTACCGCACTTTTGTCTTTTTTTTTTTTTTTTAAAAACCTCCTTTATGAAAAACATTTCCAGGTTTACAGTTTTTAAAACTTCCCTTATGAAAAGACATTTCTAGGATTTCTTAGGCATATACAGCTATTAGCGGGAATACCTTTTAGGTAACAGGCAGAAAGACATATTAGGCTTGGGGGTCCCCTCAATAGAACCAAGTTCCTGAGGGGCCCCCACTTACCTTTTCCCCGCCGCAGGACTTTGTTTGGTCCACAGAAGCCCAAACTTCACCTCTCACGGCAGGCATTGTACTAGACCTTCAGGGACCGGGTTCCCAAGGATTCCACTCCCCTGGACCTGTATAGCACCCTGCACAGATAGCCTCTTGGTTTTGGGTATGACCAGAGCTCTGGATCCCAGGGTCCAGCCCTCCTAAGAGAGGCATTACAGGCAAAACCCTGCTCTTCTCTGCAAGGCCCGGGTACCGACCGTTTAGCTATGAAGCTTTTTTGGTCGGATCCGGAATAGCTTGCTAAGGCCCAGAGAACCTGTACACAAGCCCAGATGAATACATGTTAACCTTGGCCAACACCTTAGACACTGGCAAAAAACTGAGGTACTCCCGGATGGGAGGGGCTTATATAGGGGAGGGTACTTCCTGTTTTGGAAGTTGCCAGTGCCAGCACCTGAAGGTAATTCTATATAACCACATAGTAATGACTATGCTGCTCTGTGTCCCGTGATGTATGAACAAGAAAAATAGTTTTTTTTAAAAAAAATTGGGATATTAATTATAGCAAAAATATTGTGTTTTTTTCAAAATTGACGCTTTTTTTTTGTTTATAGCGCAAAAAATAAAAACCACAGAAATGATCAAATACCACCAAAAGAAAGCTCTATTTGTGGGAAAAAAAGGACGTCAATTTTGTTTGGGAGCCACGTCACACGACCGCGCAATTGTCATTCAAAGCGTGACAGCGCTGAAACCTGAAATTTCGCCTGGGCAGGAAGGGGGTTATGTGCCCAGTTGTCAAGTGGTTAAGAAACCCATATAAAACCCTCCTCCCCTATTTAATGTTACCGTGACGTTAGTGTTTTTATTTATTAATACAAAAGTATAATTATCATTTGCATCAATTCAACTACCCCAAAATGGGTGAAAACAAAATGTAGGTAAAGTTAAATTGCATTTGTGAAACCCGTATATAACCCTCCGCACCCCCCCCCCCTATTTAATGTTACCGTGACGTTGGTGTTTTTATTTGTTTATTTATAAAAAAGTATAATTATCATTTGCATCAATTCAACTACCCCAAAATGGGTGAGAAAAAGAAAAACAAAAAAACACACGTACCCCTCCTACTCACATTTCAAACTTTAAGGTGTTGCGTGCACCCTTACCCTCTCTATTTTCCCCTCCCTCCCTCTCTCTCTCTCTCTTTCCCTTCCCCCTCCATTTATGTATCTTCCGTGATATTTGTATTTTTATTAATTAATGGGGGGAGGCTTGAAAAAAAAAAAAAAGGGTGGGGGATCTGACCCAAATTCCCTAGGAGAATGTATATTTAAACTAAAGGTGGACTTTAAACGGCACACAGATAGATATTGTAAAAATTCTAAGGGTTTTATTGTTGGTAGAAAAATATAATTGAATTTAGGTAAAAAGTACATTAATACAAGACACTGACATTATGTGACAGTTATCAATAGTTGATATAGGGTCCCATTTACAAGACTCGACACATCTCCCAGGAATTACATTGACATGTAAAATACACAAAGTAGAATGGAATAATGTATAGCCAACAAACACAAATGAGGAGTTGGACGGTATGCACGAGAGAAAAAAAAAAAAAAGGGTGGGGGATCTGACCCAAATTCCCTAGGAACTGCCCTCTCTTCTCATGTAACCTTCATATACCATCAAGTGTCTAAATTCCTCCCAGCCCCTCCAAATCCTGATAAATTCAGTTTTAGTATCCTTATGCAGGTGTGTTACCTCTTCCATACATCTTGTTTTATCTACTTCCCTCAGCCATTCCTGTATCGTTGGGGCTTGTTTTACTATCCATTGTCTTGGAATCAATAACTTTGCTGAGTTCAATAAGATTGGAATAATTGCTTCTCTGTATTTTTTCCTAGGGATGTCTGTTGCATGGAACAAACATTGCCATGGGTTCATTCTGATTTCAATACCACTAATCGTCTTAATTAGGTCTATTATTTCCTCCCAATATGGTTGAATCTTGGGGCATTTCCACCATATGTGAGCATGGGTTCCCTCCTCCCCGTATTCCCTCCAGCATAGGGGTGAAGCCTGGGGGTTTATTTTATGTAATTTCACCGGGACATAGTACCATTTGGCTAATAATTTATAGTTCATTTCTTTTATCCGCGCGTCCACAGGGGTGGAGTGAACATAATCTAAAACTCTGCCCCTCATTCTCTCTGGCAAGAAGAGATTTAGTTCCAGCTCCCAAATTCTCTGTTGGGCACACGGATCCTCCATCTGGGTGTGTTATCAACTCTTTATATAGGCTAGAAATTCCATATCTATCTGTCCCTCCTTGATCTGCCATTTTTCCCATATATTCAAGTTATCCTTCCCCCGAAGGGGTTTTGGGAGGGACTCTACAAAGTGTTGAAGTTGTTTGTATCTCCAGACATCCCATGGGGTTGTCCCATACCTCTCACGTAGTTCCAAAAGGGAACAAAGAGCATTTCCTTTCATAACATCTTTTAATCGCAAAGAGGTTGATGTGGTCCATTTTAAATATAATTTATTATCTTTCCCCGGTGGAAAGTAATTATTACCTGTTATGACCATTAAAGGGCTGTTATATTGTCCCTGTGTGTTTTTAATTAGTTTATCCCACTTTCTCAATGCTTCTAACGTAATTGGTGCCGCATCTACTAGGAAACCTCTATACTGCCTTGGAATCCAAATTATATGTCCTAGCATCTGTTTACTTATATTTTCCTCCAATTCCACCCATTTTTTTTTGCCGTGGAGCGTGGACCCAGTCCATGACCCTCCGCAGAACTGCTGCCTCATGATATTTTTCGAAATCGGGGAGAAATATACCTCCCTTCTCTTTTGGTCTAGTCAATGTCTTGTAGGCAATGCGATTATTTCTATTATTCCACACAAATCTCTGTATTATTGATCTCAGGGTTTTAAAGTACGCCACCGGAACATAAATTGGGAGACTTTGAAAAATGTACAAGGCTTTTGGCAGAGTCATCATTTTAATCATACTTATTCTGCCAAACCATGACTATGGTGCGGGATATCCTTTCAATTCGCTTTTAATTTTATTCAGGAGGGGTAAGTAATTATCTTGATAAAGGTCTAGTGTTGATTTCGACAGAAATACTCCCAAATATTTCAGACCCCTTTGTTTCCACGTAAAGGGGTACATTTTTCTAAGATCTCTACTTTCACTCAAGGGGACTGAAATATTTAATATCTCCGTTTTTTCCATGTTTATCTTTAAATTTGACACCCTCCCATAATTATCCAGTTCTTCCATAATCTTTGGGAGTGTCTGTCTAGGGTTTGTTATATAGACCATAATATCGTCCGCAAAAGCAAACTTATGCTCTTGATCCCTGACCTCTAATACCTTTGATCTCCAGATTTGCTCTTATATATGCTAAAAAAGGTTCTAATGAAAATACAAAAAACAAGGGAGACAGTGGGCACCCCTGACGTGTGCCATTGAAAAGTTGAAAAGTTTCCGAGAGGGTTCCATTTACTTGAATTTGCGCAGTAGGGTTTAAGTACAATGCCTCTATCCATTTAAGCATACGGGGTCCTATGCCAAATTTATATAGTGTCTGCAGCATAAAGTCCCAATCCAGCCTATCAAAGGCCTTCTCGGCATCTATTTATAGAAACAAGGCTGGCTTCTTCCCCTTCTTAGCCTCATGAATTAAGAGGGTTGTTTTTAGTATATTATCCCTGGTCTCCCTCCCAGGGACAAAACCTGCTTGATCTTTCCCTATATATTCTGGCATGTAGGGCTTTAATCTTTCGGCCAGGATCCGCGCATAGATTTTTACATCTTCATTTGTCAGGGATATCGGCCTAAAGCTTGAGCACATTGTGGGATCTTTTCTTTCTTTTACTAAAAGTGAGATATAGGCGCCCAAAGCTTCCCCTCATATCTTAAGGCCCCCCCCCCTTATTGAATTCATATATGAATGATAGTGGGGAGTCAGGATTCCAATACATTTTTAAAAGTATAGGGATGTATAGTCATCTGGCCCGGGGCTTTTTCCTCCTTTACTGTTTTTAATTGCCTGCTCTATTTCCTCTTTAGAGATATCACTGTCCAGTATCATTGAGTCCTCTTCTAGTATTACAGGCATTTTAATCCCCCTTAAATACTGTTCCATTTTATTTTTTTTATTTTGCACATCCCCGGGATCTTGTGGATCATTCACCTTGTACAATGATTGATAGTACTCCATAAATATTTTACTGATGTCCCTAGTGGAGTACTTCATCTCCCCTTTTTTATTTTTCATTTTTACTATGAAATTCGGGTTCCTCCTAGATTTAATTTGTCCCGCCAGCAATTTCCCTGATTTGTTCCCAAATTTATATTGTTTATTTGCAGTTCTAATAAAAGCTTGTTTGGTCTCCTGCTCCATCTAATCCCTCAGGGCTTCGCGTTTTGCTAATAATTCCACCATTACCTCACTATCATTTTCTCTCTTATGTTTCTGTTCCAACTCCTGGATTTCCTGTAAAAGGGACTGTTTCTTGGCCGTCCAAATTTTTTTTCTCTTAGCCCCTTCCGCTATTAATCTCCCTCTCATACAAACTTTATGAGCTTCCCACAGAGTTGCTGGTGCAATATTTTCTATGTTATTCTCTGTAAAGAAAAAAAATAATTTCCTTTTCCAAGTCTCCTAGGATATCTTAATCATATAGAAGTGATTCGTCCAACCTCCAAGATCTTTGCCTCTCCGGTACATCCTTTAACTCCAAGCTTACTATAACCGGGGCATGATCAGAGAGGGTGATCGATTTCACTTCCGCTTTTAATAAACCTTCAAGGAGCTGATGGTCTAAGAAAATGTAATCAATTCTTGAGTAAGAGGAGTGTACCTGGGAGTAATATGTGAAGTCCCTCCCCCTTGGATGTAATATTCTCCAAGCCTCTACTAATTGCTGCTGATAAAGTTTTTGTTTAACTGCTTTTAAGTGTTTTCCTTCTGAACGAATAGAGAGAGGTTGGGTATCCAAGGTTGGGTCAAAAACAAAGTTTAAATCGCCTGCCATTATCACTTTTCCCTCTCTAAAATTTTCCAATTTATTCAATACCTTTTTTAAAAATAAACTGGAGTGGACATTGGGGCAGTAGATATTTACTAATGTGTACTCTTTATTGAACAGAAACCCCTTCACAAATAAATATCTTCCTTCACCATCTGAATCCATTGCTTTTAAGACAAATGGTGTGTTCCTATCAAAACCTATTGCTATCCCCTTGGATCTCTTATTGGGGGAATATCCATAAAACCATATTGGGAAATTTTTAGTGTTCAGTCCCACCCTAGTAGACCATTTAAGGTGGGTTTCTTGCAGGAATGCTATATTTATTGCCCAGCCTTTCAATTCCTGCTGTATTTGATGCCGTTTGCTAGGACTGTTTAGACCTCTGACGTTGCAGGAAATTATCTTTAAGGGCGCCATCTCTTTAAGGGAGAATGCCCACATGACCAAGTACCTTTGCCATATGAGGGGGGACCAGTTTCTCTATTTTTCCAGGGTTGACCCATACAACTGACAATATAAAAAACATCATGACACTACCACATAACACTTCCCACATACAAAATCCCCCACCCTCTTCCCCTCCCCAACTACATTGAATATCAATGTTATGGCCCACCCAGCTGTCGCCCAATGTATACTCTAGGGGTATTTGCATGGCCATCCGGTCCTCCGAGCCTCATCCCTAATGCAGAGATGGTCTCGGACACACAGATGGGCATTGCCAAACCCTGGTTCACCTCCCAGAGCAGATTCCTTTTTCCTGCCGAGCTCCCCTCCCCCACCTCCACCGACTAAACAGTTTTTTCTCCTTTTTCCCCCTTTCCTTTCAGTATATTTATTTTCATTACCTTTCCTTTTCTCTCTCCCCTTCTCATCCCACCCCTCTACATTTTTTTCCATGACTGATCTTTAAGCTTCTTCCATTCTGGGTTTTTCTTTTTCCCAGTTTTCTAATGGGGGCATTGGTATATCAAGTTTACAGCAGAATTCTTTCAAGTCCTCTGGGAATCTCAGTGTGGCTGAGATCCCGTGATTTTTTGCTATTAGGCAGGCTGGGAAGCCCCATCTATATGCAATATTTTTATCTTGTAATTGTTTTGTCAAGGGTTTCAACGCCCTCCTGCGGGCCAGGGTTTCTTGTGATAAATCTGTAAAGATAAGAATCTCAGTTCCCATATATTCGATTGGTGTGGCGCTTCTCATACCCTGTGAAACTTGTTGTTTTATTTCATAACTTAAGACCCTCACTATCACATCTCTCGCTATATCTGTTGATGGGGTAGATATTCTTTGTACTCTGTGCACTCTTTCAAAAGACATGGGAGCTGTTACTTCTTTCTTCAGTATCTTGTTGAACATCTCGCGGACCGTAGTTTCCAAGTCATTATTTTTGACGGACACCGGTAGTCCCCTAATCCTCAGATTGTTTCGTCTATTGCGATTCTCTTGATCTTCAAGCCTATACCGGATATTCCTCATTTCTACCCATTCTAATTCAGCCCTCTCTCGCAACTCTAAAATTGCATGTTTATGTTCCTCCACTTGAGCTTCTGATTCTTCAACTCTTTGTAACACATTTTGTATATCAGTTCCGGTAGCACTCAATTCTCTTTTAATCAAGCCTTCTAAGTGGGCCATCCTCTCTACCATGTCTTGTTTTGTAGGGAGTGCCTGAAGATTATCCAATTCTTTCTCCATTTCCTTTTGTTGTTGGTCTTGTTGTAAAATCCCTTCTTCATCTAAATCTCGAGTTTTATTCTGCCTTTCAGTGGGGGAGATTATTCATTCTGTATTTTCTACTGCTTGCTCTTCCTTTTGATCTACTTTATCTTGCACCATGTAGGGTTTTATGGAGTTACTACTTCCACTGTCCACTTGGTTTATTTTTGCTCCCCTTCTCCTCATTTTCCCTCCTACCTAGGAGTTTCTTTTCCGTTCACTTTGAGCACTGCCTATCAATTATTTTCCCACAGTCTATACAATCAATCAGTATATTTATATGGGACTTTCTTAGATATATTGAGTCCCTTACACCAGTATATAGACCCTATGTATAATACACCACAAAAAATAAATAAAAAAAACACCCAATAAAACCAAAAAAAAAATAAAAAATCAACACCCAGATGGAGATACAGCAAGCAAACAATACAAAAAAAGTGAGGGGGTAAAACTACCACCGCCTATATTAAATATAAATCAAAATAAGTTTCAATTATGTGCAAATATATAATACCTATATAGTCCTTTTTATAGTGAATAAATTTATGTCCTTCCCTTTTTCTCCCTCTTCCTCCTTCCCTCTCCCTCTCCTTAACAAGTTTTTCCTATAGAGACATATCTTTACCAGGCTCAGAGGTAGGACTAAGTCAAAAAAATAAAAAATAAAAAGGAAGGAAAAAAAAAAGAACCCCAATATCAAGTGTAAGGCCAAAAAATAAAAAAGGAGTTATCAGACAACAGACCTCTAAATACGTATATTCTGCTCCTCAGGACTCAGGGGGTAATAAAAGATCTCGGTTGTAGCAAAAAGCAGAAGGCGAAAAATAGGATTTTTATAACAGCTTACCTGTAAAATCCTTTTCTTGGAGTACATCACGGGACACAGAGCGGCATAGTCATTACTATGTGGGTTATATAGTTTACCTTCAGGTGCTGGCACTGGCAACTTCCAAACCGGAAGTACCCTCCCCTATATAAGCCCCTCCCATCCGGGAGCACCTCAGTTTTGTAGCAAAGCAATAAGTGTCCCCAAAAAGAGGGGTGGGAGCTCTGTGTCCCGTGATGTACTCCAAGAAAAGGATTTTACAGGTAAGCTGTTATAAAAATCCTATTTTCTTTCTCGTACATCATGGGACACAGAGCGGCATAGTCATTACTATGTGGGATGTCCTAAAGCAATGCCCAATGAGGGGGGGGTACACCATACATAAGCTGAGCGCTATCAGACATGAGGATCTTTTGCGGCCTGCAACACACTGCGCCCAAAGGCGACATCCTCCTGACTTCTAACGTCCACCTGGTAGAACCTAGTAAACGTGTGTACTGAAGACCATGTTGCGGCCTTACAGATTTGAGCCAGGGAGGCCTGGTGATGCACTGCCCATGAAGTTCCAACTGCTCTCGTGGAGTGCGCCCTAACTTTGAACGGAGGCGGTCTCCTTCTCAAGCCATAGGCTTGCATAATGACCTGTCGAATCCACTTGGCTAAAGTAGATTTTGACGCTGCCTGACCCTTTCTGGGGCCTTCCGGCAGAATAAACAAAGTATCCGTTCTGCGAATCTGAGCAGTGGCTTTTAGATAAGCTTTAACTGCTCTTACTACATCCAAAGAATGTAATAACTTTTCCTCTACCGAACTAGGCTTGGGGAAAAAAGAAGGAAGAACCACATCTTGGTTCAAATGAAACCTCGATACCACCTTAGGAAGAAAGGCTGGATGAGGACGTAACACTACTCTGTCCTTATGGATAACCAGATATGGCTCCCTACAGGACATAGCGGCTAATTCCGACACTCTTTTAGCCGAACAAATGGCTACTAGAAAAATCAATTTCCTGGTGAGAAGAACCAGGGAAATATGCTGTAATGGTTCAAATGGTTGTTTCTGTAGAACCGACAGAACCAGGTTTAAGTCCCATGGACATATGGGAATATTAACCGGAGGGCTAATACGCATCACTCCTTGTATAAAGGCTTTGACTAGTGAATGCGAAGCCAAGGGCCTCTGAAAAAATATTGACAAGGCCGAAATCTGACCCTTGATAGTACTCAAGGCAAGCTTCCTATCTACAGCCCACTGTAGGAAGTCCAGAATCCTACCTATTACGTACTTACGTGGATGCCATTTCTTGGCTTCACACCAGGCGATGTACGCCTTCCAGATTCTATAGTAGATCTGCCTGGATACCGGCTTCCTGGCATTGATCATGGTAGATACCACAGGATTAGAGAGACCTCTCTTTTTTAGAATGTGGCTTCAATAGCCAGGCCGTCAAACCTAGGGCTGGTAAGGAAGGGTGGTATATCGGTCCTTGCGAAAGCAGGTCCGGACGATGTGGGAGGGTCCAAGGACTCCCCACAGACATCTTTACAATCTCATGCTCTTCGGGGCCACGCTGGAGCTACCAGAATCACTGGTTTCTTTTCTACCCTGATTCTGCGGAGTAATCGAGGTAACAATTGTGGCGGTGGGAATGCATAGATCAGCTTGAACTGATCCCAAGGGAACACTAGGGCATCCGAGCCGCAAGCTAGGGGATCCCTTGTCCAAGAGACAAACCTGTCCACTTTTGCGTTGAATCTGGATGCTAGCAGATCTACATCCGGTGTTCCCCACCGCTGACATATTGTCCGGAAAACCTCGGGATGAAGGGACCATTCCCCTGGGCATAATTGTTGGCGACTTAGAAAGTCCGCCTTCCAATTCTCCACTCCTGGAATGAATACCGCAGATATGGCTGGAACATATCTTTCTGCCCATTTCAGGATGCAATTTACTTCCCTCTGGGCTGCACGACTCCTGGTGCCACCCTGATGATTGATATATGCCACTGCCGTGGCATTGTCCGATTGAATTCTGACAGGGAACCCTTGGAGTTTGGATGTCCATGCTACTAGGGCATACCGGGCTGCTCGTATCTCTAAGAGATTGATGGGCAGGGCCTTTTCTGCATCCGACCATCTGCCCTGGAGAGACCATTGCTCCAGTACTGCTCCCCAGCCTATAAGGCTGGCATCTGTAGTGACCACCTTCCAAGAAATCGGACTGAAGGATTTTCCTTTTTCCAGATTCTGGGGAACCAACCACCAACGGAGGCTTTTGCGAACGGAAGGGGACAAGGACATTGGTAAGTCTAGGGCCTGAACTTTTTTGTTCCAGGCTGACAGTATGGCCCTTTGCAAATTCCTTGAATGGAATTGACCGTAGGGTACTGCTTCGAATGATGCCATCATTTTTCCCAGCAGCCTCATGCACAGGCGTATGGATGGCTGTCTTTTTGTACCCACTAGGTGGATCAAATCTCTCAAAGACGACACCTTTTCTTGAGGCAAGAAAATTTTTCTCTGGTCTGAATCCAGCCTTAGCCCCAAGTATTCCAGACTTTTGACTGGTTTTAGGGCTGACTTGTCTCGGTTGATAATCCAACCGTGATATTCCAGATACTTGATTGTCTCGTGAACAACCACTTCTAGTTTTTCCACTGAGTGGTCTATCAGCAACAAGTCGTCTAGATATGCCATTATCGTTACACCTCGTGTTCTTAGATTGGCCAATAATGGGGCCAGAATTTTTGTGAACACTCGTGGTGCTGTGGCCAGACCGAAGGGTAAGGCTCTGAACTGAAAATGGCGCCCTTCTACCGCAAAGCGTAGAAATTTTTGGTGGGCTGGAAAGATGGGAATGTGCAATTAAGCATCTTTGATGTCGATCGAGGCTAACCATTCCTCTCCTTGTAGGGCAGTGGCCACCGATCGGATCGACTCCATCCGGAAAGTCCTGATATGTAGGAATTTGTTTAGCCCTTTTAGATTTAATATGGGCCTCACGTCCCCGTTTGGCTTCGGGACTGTAAAGAGGTTTGAGTAAAACCCGAACCCCCATTCTTCCAGGGGAACCTCTATAATTACTGCTTGGAGCAATAATTGTTCTAGTGCCAACAGGAGGGATCCTCTCTTCTGGGGATCCCTTGGCACGTTTGACCTTATAAAATGGGAAGGAGGGGAGTCTTTTAACTCCAATTTGTATCCCAGACTTACTGCGGAGAGCACCCATCTGTCTCTGATCGTGTCCCGCCAGGTCTCTGCGAACAACTGAAGTCTTCTCCCCCCACCCGATTGAGTGGGGGCAACCCTTCATGCATTTGACTTTGGGGGAGGTTTTGTACCTCTCCTGACCCAGGGTTTCTTGTTACCCTGCGATTGTCCCTGATTTTTACCCCCGGGATTTGACCGAGGAGGCCGTCGGAACTGTTTCACAGCCGATGTCCTAGGGACTGGAGAAGCAGGCCTCTTAAAAGAGGGACCTCTAACTCTGTTTTTAACTGGCAAAAGTGTACTTTTACCACTGGAAATTTTCTGGATATATTTGTCCAGGTCTTCCCTGAATAAGCGTTCACCATGAAATGGGAAGCTGACCAGCAATTTTTTACAGGGAGCTTCAGCAGACCAGTTTTTGAGCCACAGAAGCCTGCGCATATGTACTACAGACAGCGTAAGGCGGGAGGCCTGATGGATTGAATCCTTTATAGCGTCCACCGCAAAGCATAAGGCTCTAGGTAGATCAGCTAGGGCAAGAGCCTGCTGATCTGGCAAGTCCCTTAAGACCTGTTTCAACTGATCCTTCACTGCTTGGCAGACCCCAATAGCTGCCACTGCTGGTTGTGTCACCAAGCCTGCTGTAGCAAGAGCAGATTTTAATAAGGACTCTAATTTTTTATCTATTGGGTCCTTGAACATTTGGACATTATCCACTGGACATGTCAGTGATTTATTCACACAAGAGATGGCTGCGTCCACTGTAGGGACCCTCCATTTTTTGATGAACTTATCCTCCATGGGATAGACCACCTGAAATCTCTTGGGAGGAGTAAATATTTTATCAGGATGCTCCCAATCCTGGTAAATGAGCCCTTCCAGTAAAGGATGGATCGGAAAGGAACAAACAGTCTGGGGAGCTTTTAGCGACCCCAACGAGGAGACAGAAGTGGATGATGGCTCCGCAAGGGGCATTTTAAATGCTGATCGGACCATGTTAGTCAGGGACTGAACCCATAATTTTTCAGCATGTGATGCTGAGAATGGCTCTTCCACTTTTGATTCCTCTACAACAGAATCGACCTCATCCTGATCCCCTTCAGGTAGGTCGATCCCTGTATGGGACTGTTGCTCTGCTAACAGGTACTCTGAGGGAGGAGACGGAGATCGAGCGCTTTTTCCCTGTGACAGGGAAGCAGCGATCAATGTTGACAATCTCTCTTCCAGCCCTCCCAGAGCTGAGGAAAAAACCTCCTCTGTTACATACACAGGAGCAGGTGAACTGAGGACAGCCACAGTACCAGGTGCTCCTGAGGGTGCTCTACGGTCACTAAACTCTGATTCTTCAGGGGAGATTGGTGCAGCCGAAGCATGCCCAAGATCCTCAGAGCCCGATGGAGACCCCCTATGCTTCCTGGGATTTTTAGTCCCGGAGTTTTTAGACGGCATATTCCTAAGCCCAAAGCTGAGGTATTCCAGCCGAAATACACCACTTACTGACAATAGTCTAGCACAATTGCTGCTATAAAAACAGTTGGTGTCTGCTAATGTGCCTTTCTATGGGGATGCCTGCATCAACCGCTTGCTGTATGCCTTTAAATGTTGCCAGCTCTGTCTCTGCACTCCATAGCCAGCTCACAACACATAATTGTGCTTTTTAACATGCTGGGACGCCCGCACATGCGCAGAAGCGCCGCGCACAGAGCGTCATCCCCCAAGCTCCGCCCCCTTTCCCAGCTCACCTCTATATATAGAGGCGCGTGCACGCGCGCAGGCACGTGCGCCTTCGGCGCTCTTTTTTGAAAAAGGAAACTAGGGACAAGAGACAGGGCCCTTTTGCCGCAGGCCGGGGGATGGACGAGCATTGCAACATGGCAGAGGAAGCAGTTTCCCACAAGAGAACTCACCATCTGCCTGGACTTGCTCTGATGAAAAGAACTAGTCCACATGACAAGAAACGTTCCACAGCGGCCTCTAGTGGATTAACACAGGTACCGCCGTCTATATATATATTTTTTTTTTTCTTGACCACTATTAAAAATATTACATTTTTTAGTAGTTACAGGCATGCATAAATATTTAGCGGGAATACCGTTAGGTAACAGGCAGAAAGACATATTAGGCTTGGGGGTCCCCTCAATAGAACCAAGTTCCTGAGGGGCCCCCACTTACCTTTTCCCCGCCGCAGGACTCTGTTTGGTCCACAGAAGCCCAAACTTCACCTATCACGGCAGGCATTGTAATTAAACCTTCAGGGACCGGGTTCCCAAGGATTCCACTCCCCTGGACCTGTATAGCACCCTGCACAGAAAACATCTTGGTCGTGGGTATGACCAGAGCTCTGGATCCCAGGGTCCAGCTCTCCTAAGAGAAGCATTACAGGCAAAACCTTGCTCTTCTCTGCAAGGCCCGGGTACCGACCGTTTAGCTATGAAGCTTTTTTGGTCGGATCCGGAATAGCTTACTGAGGCCCAAAAGAACCTGTACGCAAGCTCAGTGAAAAACACATGTTACTTCTTGGCCAACACCTTAGACACTGGCAAAAAACTGAGGTGCTCCCGGATGGGAGGGGCTTATATAGGGGAGGGTGCTTCCGGTTTGGAAGTTGCCAGTGCCAGCACCTGAAGGTAAACTATATAACCCACATAGTAATGACTATGCCGCTCTGTGTCCCGTGATGTACGAGAAAGAAAGCAAAGCCAAAAATCAATCCCACCCCTCAGTCCCTCAGTGTAGGCCGTGTATGCAGGCCGGCTGTAGAAAGGTATACCAGGTTCAAAATGTAGAGCAAAAAAAAAAGGGAGAGGAAGGGGGGAAGATAAAAAAAAAATAAAAAAAATTCAAAGTCTCTCCGGCACTCAAATATCCCAACTAAGATTGCTGCCCCCTCCCAAAAAAAAATATTCATTTTTTTCCCTTTCCCTCCTTTCTGTCCTTGGAGGGAGGGCAGTCTTTGTGGTCAGAAGCAGGGCTATGCAAGGCAAATGAAAACAAGGCAAAGCAATGCAGGGCAGCGTCTATGGAACATGCAAAGTGCGTGTAGGATATGTAGCGTACGGATATGACTTAACAAAAGTAGGAATTTCGTTGTTCTCCTTATCTATTACAACTGAAAAGTTTCTGCAATTAAGTGCATGTGGGTAACTGAGGCTAGGCACCCAATACATACAGCAGTGTCTTTGAGTAGACAAACATTCCAGTACCAAATTACCTATCGCTCTTCAGTTCTGTTAGGTTGGTAACTTTCCAAGTTTCAATATAGTTTCAATATATACTGCATCAAACAAACAGTCAGCAGGCAGAGCGAAGGCGCAGTATTATAAAGCAGAGCGGGGTTTAGCAGGATATTTATTTGCAATGTACTCAGGCGGCAATCCTCTTCTAACTCAGCCTCCACTGCCTTGCTTCCTGAGGTATATTCAGGAGAGACTTTACTTTTATCTTTATTGTGCGGCAAGGAAAAAAGGAAAAACTCCTACCAGATCTTCAATCTGCTTCTTCAATCTGCTGATTTAATCAATCCGGCGCTCCTATACCGCCTCAGGACCTCCATACACCTTTGCTCCTCCTGCTGTAGCTTTGCTGCCGCTTTAGGGGGGTCCCTTGAACAGCCTTGTGCACCCCACCGGTCAGTCAGCCCCAGGTTCGTATGCCGGACCCCGTCCAGATCCGAGTCCCGTCGCCACTCTCACCACCGCCAAGCTCCGCTTTTTTACTTTCCAGCCCGCAGCTCCTCGAGCTAAGGCTAGGGCCTGGAGAGGCGTATCGGAGCTTCCTCTGTCTCCGCTCCCACTCTCGCTTCCCCCTCACACACGCTGTGGGATAATCAACTCGAGACTGGGGTGGGGGTAGGTGCAGGGATAGATGACCAGCTAGTCGGATCGGAAGGCCAAAGCAGGGGTCATACAGCAAACGCCGGCTATCACAGGCACGCTTACGGCGGCTTACGTCGGTGTATGTAGCACAGCAGCACCTCCAGGTTAGTTGCTATCCACTTCAGCTTCGGCGGAGATATGGTGGGGATACAGGTCGGTCAGTGCATTCCATCAGGCAGACACAGCATGCTTAGAGCCCGCTCGGGGAGAGCGCTCCAGAGCTCGCAGCTACAGGCTAGCTTGGCGCCATGTTGTAGCTCCGCCCCCCGATTTTATTGCTGTCTGTATCCTGCTGTGCAGATTATATATATATATTAGTGTAGGTGAGGTTGAAAAAAGACACAAGTCCAACCAATGACTACTGTCACTGGGGCAGAAAGTAATATCCAATTAAAAATTTGACAGCTGTCACCAGAACAGGAGGTGAGGATAAACCTTCTAATGGGGACACCGGTTCCAGTGACTCCTGTTTAAGGCTTCATGTACACATAGCCTACTATAACCGTGGGCTGCAGGAAAAGGCAAACTGTGGCTAAACCACGCCGCAATTTTACAGCGCTTTGCGCCCTGCGGTCAAAACGTTCCTATCCTAAACGCGATTGCTCCGCGTTCAGGAGAGGGGATGTTGAGGGAGTTTGAACCTCCCCTAACTGCAGCAGCTCCTAAATGCCTATGTGTACATTGACAGATAGGCTTTTATGGAGTTGAGTTTAGGAGCCGATAACTGTTTACTAAGTTCCACTGTTTTGCAAGTTTATTAAAAGTCAGCAGCTACAAAAAGTGTAACTGCTGACTTTTAATAAACAGACACTCGCTCACCTGTCCCACAGTCCAGCAATGTGGCCACCCGAAGCCTCGCTTCTCTCCCCCTCCTCTCCATGGCGCTGTCATTACTACTGTGGGCCCCCAGCTGTGATAGCTTGTGGCTTCATAGTTGGGCGTGCACTGCACATGTGCGAGTCGTGCTACGCTCTCCTAGCAGCCAGGCATTCTTCTGGGACCGGTTACGTGTCCCAAAAGATTGCAGGGAGAGAGGGCCCGCCTAGGGAAAGATCTAGGCAGCCAAGTGATAGAAGGAGGAAATGGAAATGTCAAAACCAGGTACCCCCCCCACCCCCCAAAAAAATGACATGCCAAAACGTGGCATGTAAGGGGGCGAGGAGTGCTTAAAGCGGAAGTTGCACTTTTGGGTGGAACTCTGCTTTAATGTGACACTTCATTTCTGTGCACCATTGCATAGAAATGCATAACTAAATGGTGCTGAGGTGCAGAATGGAAAAAATAGGATTTTTATAACAGCTTACCTGTAAAATCCTTTTCTTGGAGTACATCACGGGACACAGAGCGACATAGTCATTACTAATGGGTTATATAGATACCTTCAGGTGCTGGCACTGGCAACTTCCAAAACCGGAAGTACCCTCCCCTATATAAGCCCCTCCCATCCGGGAGCACCTCAGTTTTGTAGCAAAGCAATAAGTGTCCCTAAAGAGGGGTGGGAGCTCTGTGTCCCGTGATGTACTCCAAGAAAAGGATTTTACAGGTAAGCTGTTATAAAAATCCTATTTTCTTTCTCGTACATCACGGGACACAGAGCGACATAGTCATTACTAATGGGATGTCCTAAAGCAATGCCCAATGAGGGGGGGATACACCATACATAAGCTGAGCGCTATCAGACATGAGGATCTTTTGCGGCCTGCAACACACTGCGCCCAAAGGCGACATCCTCCTGACTTCTAACGTCCACCTGGTAGAACCTAGTAAACGTGTGTACTGAAGACCATGTTGCGGCCTTACAGATTTGAGCCAGGGAGGCCTGGTGATGCACTGCCCATGAAGTTCCAACTGCTCTCGTGGAGTGCGCCCTAACTTTGAACGGAGGCGGTCTCCTTCTCAAGCCATAGGCTTGCATAATGACCTGTCGAATCCACTTGGCTAAAGTAGATTTTGACGCTGCCTGACCCTTTCTGGGGCCTTCCGGCAGAATAAACAAAGTATCCGTTCTGCGAATCTGAGCAGTGGCTTTTAGATAAGCTTTAACTGCTCTTACTACATCCAAAGAATGTAATAACTTTTCCTCTACCGAACTAGGCTTGGGGAAAAAAGAAGGAAGAACCACATCTTGGTTCAAATGAAACCTCGATACCACCTTAGGAAGAAAGGCTGGATGAGGACGTAACACTACTCTGTCCTTATGGATAACCAGATATGGCTCCCTACAGGACATAGCGGCTAATTCCGACACTCTTTTAGCCGAACAAATGGCTACTAGAAAAATCAATTTCCTGGTGAGAAGAACCAGGGAAATATGCTGTAATGGTTCAAATGGTTGTTTCTGTAGAACCGACAGAACCAGGTTTAAGTCCCATGGACATATGGGAATATTAACCGGAGGGCTAATACGCATCACTCCTATCTAAAGGCTTTGACTAGTGAATGCGAAGCCAAGGGCCTTTGAAAAAATATTGACAAGGCCGAAAACTGACCTTTGATAGTACTCAAGGCAAGCTTCCTATCTACAGCCCACTGTAGGAAGTCCAGACTCCTACCTATTACGTACTTATGTGGATGCCATTTCTTGGCCTCACACCACGCGATGTACGCCTTCCAGATTCTATAGTAGATCTGCCTGGATACCGGCTTCCTGGCATTGATCATGGTAGATACCACAGGATTAGAGAGCCCTCTCTTTTTTAGAATGTGGGCTTCAATAGCCAGGCCGTCAAACCTAGGGCTAGTAAGGAAGGGTGGTATATCGGTCCTTGCGAAAGCAGGTCCGGACGACGTGGGAGAGTCCAAGGACTCCCCACTGACATTTTACAATCTCCGCGTACCATGCTCTTCGGGGCCACGCTGGAGCCACCAGAATCACTGGTTTCTTTTCTACCCTGATTCTGCGGAGTAATCGAGGTAACAATTGTGGCGGTGGGAATGCATATATCAGCTTGAACTGATCCCAAGGGAACACTAGGGCATCCGAGCCGCAAGCTAGGGGATCCCTTGTCGGAGAGACAAACCTGTCCACCTTTGCGTTGAATCTGGATGCTAGAAGATCTACATCCGGTGTTCCCCACCGCTGACATATTGTCCAGAAAACCTCGGGGTGAAGGGACCATTCCTCTGGGCATAATTGCTGGCGACTTAGAAAGTCCGCCTTCCAATTCTCCACTCCTGGAATGAATACCGCAGATATGGCTGGGACATATCTTTCTGCCCATTTCAGGATGTAATTTACTTCCCTCTGGGCTGCACGACTCCTGGTGCCCCCCTGATGATTGATATATGCCACTGCTGTGGCATTGTCTGATTGAATTCTGACAGGGGACCCTTGGAGTTTGGATGTCCATGCTACTAGGGCATACCGGGCTGCTCGTATCTCTAAGAGATTGATGGGCAGGGCCTTTTCTGCATCCGACCATCTGCCCTGGAGAGACCATTGCTCCAGTACTGCTCCCCAGCCTATAAGGCTGGCATCTGTAGTGACCACCTTCCAAGAAATCGGACTGAAGGATTTCCCTTTTTCCAGATTCTGGGGAACCAACCACCAACGGAGGCTCTTGCGAACGGAAGGGGACAAGGACATTGTAAGTCTAGGACCTGAACTTTTTTGTTCCAGGCTGACAGTATGGCCCCTTGCAAATTCCTTGAATGGAATTGACCGTAGGGTACTGCTTCGAATGATGCCACCATTTTTCCCAGCAGCCTCATGCACAGGCGTATGGACGGCTGTCTTTTTTGTACCCACTAAGTGGATCAAATCTTTCAAAGACAACACCTTTCCTCGAGGCAAGAATATTTTTCTCTGGCCTGAATCCAACCTTAGCCCCAAGTATTCCAGACTTTTGACTGTTTTTTAGGGCTGACTTGTCTCGGTTGATAATCCAACCGTGAGATTCCAGATACTTGATTGTCTTGTGAACGACCACGTCTAGTTTTTTCACTGAGTGGTCTATCAGCAACAAGTCATCTAGATATGCCATTATCATTACACCTTGTGTTCTTAGATTGGCGAATAAAGGGCCAGAATTTTTGTAAACACTCGTGGTGCTGTGGCCAGACTGAAGGGTAAGGCTCTGAACTGAAAATGGCGCCCTTCTACTGCAAAGCGTAGAAATTTTTGGTGGACTGGAAAGATGGGAATGTGCAAATAAGCATCTTTGATGTCGATCGCGGCTAACCAATCCTCCCCTTGTAGGGCAGTGGCCACCGATCGGATCGACTCCATCAGAAAGTCCTGATATACAGGAATTTGTTTAGCCCTTTTAGAATTAATATGGGCCTCCCGTCCCCGTTTGCTTCGGGACTGTAAAGAGGTTTGAGTAAAACCCGAACCCTCATTCTTCCAGGGGGACCGCCATAATTACTCCTTGGAGCAATAGTTGTTCTAGTGCCAACAGGAGGGACTCGCTCTTCCGGGGATCCCTTGGCACGTTTGACCTCAAAAATGGGAAGGAGGAGAGTCTTTTAACTCCAAACTGTATCCCAAACATACTGCGGAGAGCACCTATCTGTTTTGATCGTGTCCCGCCAGGTCTCTTGCGAACAACTGGAGTCCTCCCCCCCACCCGACTGAGTGGGGGCAACCCTTCAATGAATTTAACTTTGGGGGAGGTTTTGTACCTCCCCTGACCCAGGGTTTCTCATTACCCTGCGAATGTCCCTGTTTTTTACCCCCGGGAATTGACCGAGGAGGCCGTCGGAACTGTTACACAGCCGATGCCCCAGGGACTGGAGAAGCAGGCCTCTTAAAGAGGGACCTCTAACTCTGTTTTTAACCGGCAAGAGCGTATTTTTACCGCTGGAAATTTTCTGGATATATTTGTCCAGGTTTTCCCTGAATAAGCGTTCACCATGAAATGGGACGCTAACCAGCCATTCTTTACAGGGAGCTTCAGCAGACCAGTTTTTGAGCCATAGAAGCCTATGCATATGTACTATAGACAGCGTAAGGCGGGAGGCCTGATGGACTGAATCCTTTATGGCGTCAACCGCAAAGCCTAAGGCTCTAGGTAGATCAGCTAGGGCAAGGGCCTGCTGATCTGTCAAGTCCCTCAAGACCTGTTTCAACTGATCCTTCACTGCTTAGCAGACCCCACTGCTGGTTGTGTCACCAAGCTTGCTGTAGAAAGAAGCAGACTTTCATAAGGACTCCAATCTTTTATCTATTGGGTTCTTGAACATTTGGACATTATCCACTGGACATGTCAGTGATTTATACACACAAGAGATGGCTGCGTCCACTGTAGGGACCTTCCATTTTTTGATGAACTTATCCTCCATGGGATAGACCACCGGAAATCTCTTGGGGGAATAAATATTTTCTCATGATGTTCCCAATCCTGGTAAATGAGCCCTTTCAGTAAAGGGTGAAGTGGAAAAGAACCGACAGTCTGGGGGCTTCTAGCGACCCCAACGAGGATACAGTAGTGGTTGATGGTTCCGCAAGGTGCATTTTTAAATTCTGATCGGACCATGTTAGTCAGAGACTGAACCCATAATCTTTCAGCTTGAGATGCTGAGAAAAGGTTCCCCCACTGTTGGTTCCTCTATAACAGAATCAACCTCATCCTGATCCCCTTCAGGCAGGTCGATCCCTGTATGGGACTGTTGCTCTGCTAACAGGCACTCTGAAGGAGGAGACGGAGATCGGGCGTGCTTTCCCTGACAGGGAGGCAGCGATCAATGTTGACAATCTCTCTCTAATCCTCCCAGAGCTGAGGAAAAAACCTCCTCTGTTACATACACAGGAGCAGGTGAACTGAGGACAGCCACAGTACCAGGTACTCCTGCGGGGTCTCTACGGTCACTTACCTCTGAACTTCAGGGGAGACTGGTGCAGCAGAAGCATGCCCAAGATCCTCAGAGCCCGATGAGACCCCCTTCGCTTCCTGGAAGATTCAGTTCCGGAGCTTCTGGACGGCATATTCCTAAGCCTAAAGCTGAGGTATTCCAGCCGTAATACACCACTTTTACTGAGAATAGTCTAGCACAATTGCTGCTATATAACAGTTGGTGTCTACTAAAGTGCCTTTCTAGGGGATGCCTGCATCAACTGCCTCTGTGTGCCTTTATACTGTTGCTAGCTCTGTCTGTGCACTTCAATAGCCAGCTATGATTGTGCTTTAAAACACGCTGGACGCCCGCACATGCGCAGTAGCGCCGCGGCGCACACCGAGCGTCATCCACCCGCTCCGCCCCTTTTTCCAGATCGCCTCTATATATAGAGGCGCGTGCACGTGCGCGGGCACGTGCGCCTTCGGCGCCTTTTTTGAAAAAAATAAGGAGCTAGATGGGAGCCAGGGTCCCTGCCGCAGGGCCCGGGGATGGATGAGCGCAGCAACAGGGCAGAGGAGACAGCTTCCCAGCAGAGAACTTACCAACTGCCTGGATTTGATTTTGGAAGAAAAAAATCCACATTACAAGAAAAAGAACCATAGCGGCCTCTAGTGTCTAACACAGGTACCGCGGTCTTACTTTTTTTTTTTCTTGCCTACTATTAAAATTTTTACATTTTCTCAGTAGTAACAGGCATACACAGAATATTAGCGGGAATACCTTAGGTAACAGGCAGAAAGACAAAATAGGCTTGGGGGTCCCTCAATAGAACCAAGTTCCCGAGGGCCCCCACTTACCTTTTCCTCACCGCAGGACTCTGTTTGGTCCACAGAAGCCCAAACTTCACCTATCACGGCAGGCATTGTAATCAAACCTTCAGGGACCGGGTTCCCAAGGATTCCACTCCCCTGGACCTGTATAGCACCCTGCACAGAAAACATCTTGGTCGTGGGTATGACCAGAGCTCTGGATCCCAGGGTCCAGCCCTCCTAAGAGAGGCATTACAGGCAAAACCTTGCTCTTCTCTTGCAAGGCCCGGGTACCGACCGTTTAGCTATGAAGCTTTTTTGGTCGGATCCGGAATAGCTTACTGAGGCCCAAAAGAACCTGTACGCAAGCTCAGTGAAAAACACATGTTACTTCTTGGCCAACACCTTAGACACTGGCAAAAAAACTGAGGTGCTCCCGGATGGGAGGGGCATATATAGGGGAGGGTACTTCCGGTTTTGGAAGTTGCCAGTGCCAAACCTGAAGGTATCTATATAACCCATTAGTAATGACTATGTCGCTCTGTGTCCCGTGATGTACGAGAAAGAAAAGCAGATGTTGCAGATCTCTGGACTGCACTGCAGCTCACTCGAAGGCTGCTTTTGATGCCTCATTCCTACAGGCGTATTATTCTATGGCTGGTCTGCAAAAAACAACATGACAGCAGTTGAAATGTAACTTATGTCAAGCTCAATCACAAACCTAGGCATAGCCAAGACAATCATATTTCAGCTGGCTTTTTTCCTAGCACAGGCCACAAAATCATATTATATTGTTATTATATTATACATTTACACAATCATATTTTTTCAAGTTTCAGTATACAGTGCCTTGAAAAAGTATTCATACCCCTTGAAATTTTCCACATTTTGTCATGTTACAACTAAAATTGTAAATGTATTTTATTGGGATTTTATGTGATAGACCAACACAAAGTGGCACATAATTGTGAAGTGGAAAGAAAATGATAAATGGTTTTCAAACCTTTTTACAAATAAATATCTGCAAAAGTGTGGCGTGCATTTGTATTCAGCCCCCTTTACTCCGATACCCTTAACTAAAATCTAGTGGAACAAATTTCCTTCAGAAGTCACCTAATTAGTAAATAGAGTCCACCTGTGTTTAATTCAATCAGTATAATTACAGCTGTTCTGTGAAGCCCTCAGAGGTTTGTTAGAGAAACTCAGTGAACAAACAGCTTATGAAAGCCAAGGAACACACCAGACAGGTCAGGGATAAAGTTGTGGAGAAGTTTAAAGCAGGTTTAGGTTATAAAAAAATTCCCAAGCTTTGAAAATCTCACGGAGCACTGTTCAATCCATCATCTGAAAACGGAAAGAGTATGGAACAACTGCAAACCTACCAAGACATGGCTGTCCACCTAAACTGACAGGCCAGGCAAGGAAAGCATTAATCAAAGAAGCAGCCAAGAGACCCATGGTAACTCTTGAGGCACTGTAAATGAAACCCCAAGCATTTACATTGTACTTACCTGGGTTGGCTTGTACCACTGGTTCCTCATCAGTGGAGCTCAGTAGTCGCATCAGTTTGGATTGCTGGGTGTCATCCAGAGGAAACAGACTACTGTAGTCCTACAAACAAATAAATGCATATAAGAGAAGCACAGCACCTTAGGGGCAGGCCTTACAGCTCAGGGGTACAGCATTTTGATTACCTTGAAGGATACTAGATTTGGGTGTATTCTCTAATCTCCTCCCACAAATCCAAACACCCCTATAAGCTTACTTGCTTTCACTGCAAACAGGCCTGTTTTGTGTGTTGGTGGAGGAGCCTGGAATTCCACAAGTGTTAAAAACATATGTAAACCTTAAAACTATTGTTCATGTGGTTTGGCATCACACTCTTGCAATGCAGTTTTCTGAGGCAAATTAAATTTCGTGAATCTCTAGCCTAGTTTCTAACCTGGAGATTCTGCCGGTAACAGCAGTTCCTGTTGCAGGTGGATAACACTAAGTTACCACCTTACAATTACAGTAGTGGCAATGTTGTCAGCCTGTCTTGTGTGCTTGCAGTTGGCAAACGGAGCTGCTCATCCGATAAACCTCATAGGTAGACTCAAAGTCAAGTCAATTGAAGTAGCACACATGGAAGGCTGACAACGCTGTTGCTATTTTCAAGACAGGGACTTAAAGGAGTTGTAAAGGCAGAAGGTTTTTTATCTTAATGCATTCTATACATTAAGATAAAAGCCTTCTGAGTGTAGCACCCCCTAATTACTTACCCGAGCCCCTTCTCTCTCCAGCGATGTCCACGAATGTCTAAGCCGCCTGGGACACTCCTCCTGATTGTCTGAGACACAGAGCGGTGGCATTGGCTCCCGTGGCTGTCAATCAGCCAATCAGGGGAGCTAGGGGGCGGGGCTATGTGTCTGAATGGACACACAAAGCTGTGACTCTGCTGCCCCGATAGGAAGTTGCTGACTGTGGGGGCACTGAACAAAAGGGAGGGGTCAGGAGCACCGAATAGGGACCTGAGAAGAGGAGGATGCGGCTGCTCTGTGCAAAACCAACTGCACAGAGGATGTAAGTATAACATGTTTGTTATTTTATTTTTTTAAACAAGCCTTTACAATCACTTTAAGCCAGCAATAGATGGATCTAAATTTGGCCGGTCCAGCAGGAACTGGCCAAATTTCGATCGATCTATGGGCAGGCTGGTTCTACTGAAGTTCATCCATCGATAGACTTCAGTACAACCAGCCTATCAGGTTTTTTTTTCACCCAATCACTCTTGGCAGCTATAGTCATTGTATTCTGCTGGTGGGGAAAGTTCACTGCGCTCTCCACTGGCAAAACACAATAGCGCTGCAGGAGGGATTCCCCCATCAACGCTGACAAGGAAAATTGCATAATGCATGGCCTGCCTCAGCTTGCAGCAGGAAGTGTTGTTACTAGTAGAATCTTCAGGTAAGAAATGTTACAAATAATTGTCAAAAAAAAATTATCTGCCAAAGAAAACTGTATACAGCAAGGCATGATGCTAAAAATACTTAAAAAACAAACAAATTCACAGATACACACATTTTATATTATATATATATATATATATATATATATATATATATATATATATATATACACACACACACATATTCATACACACATATAAATCCCCCCTAAAAGATTTCAGTTTGTTTTCAAATTGAGTTGTATAGTTTATAGGTCACATTAAAGGTGGAAAAAGTTCTGAAATTATTTATCTTTGTCTCATTTTTTACATCACAAAAACCTGACATTTTACCAGGGGTGTGTAGACTTTTTATATCCACTGTAATATAGATATAGATATATATAAATTATGGGAAATTGATCCAAACTGGAGCAGCTGTACGAAGCAAGTAAGCTTCCATCTTGTGGGTCAGAATAGCTTGCCAAGCACTTTGCTTAAAGCTGAACTTCGATCCGCCTCTCTGGTGGCTTCACCCCCTTTCTGGCGCCACCATTCTGGCACATGCATAGATGTGCCAATGGCCTCTGCCCGTTTCAAGAAACGTTGGCAACAAGGTGAAGGTAAAAACATCTTCTTTATTAATAACAAGGAGTAAAATGTTCCATGGCACGGCCCTCGCTAATGTGTTTCAGTCCAGAAAAATACCTTATTCTTAGCCTGAGGTTATGAAGAAGGTCTCTTTTTCTGGACTGAAATGCGTTGGCGTGGGTCGTGCTATGGAACATTTTACTCCTTGTTATTAATAAAGATTTTTTTACCTTCACCTTGTTGCCGACGTTTCGTGAAATGGGTGTCTACTTGGAAACAGATGGAGACTGCTAGTCTGGCACTGTTATACACCAAGTTTTAGCCTGATGGTGGTATAATCGGGTTGCAGCACCTTATCTTTGTGAAACTGTGATGGGCTCTGCCTGGCCTTTGGGTCCTGGCAGAACCTGTCAGCACAGGTGGAGGCGATTGTCTGTGCATGGGTAAGGACTGAGAGGTTTGGGACTTCCCTGAAAGCCGTCTTTGCACATGCGTGAGAAACCCAGTGCGTGTGCAGATGGTCAGGAAAACCAGTGCATGCTCAGATTTGTCACAAGGCTCCCAGGACCCAAAGCCCTGCGGCACATCTGTATGCACTCGGGGGGCGGGGAGTAACGGACATAAATATCACCTGGGCAAGAAATGGACAAATAAATTAATCAGTTAAAATAAAGAATGTTCACTTGTAAAAAAGAGGGAGTGGGGAGGAGGAAGCATAATATATTCTTTAGGGTGAAGGTCCGTTTGAAAAAACGCTTCTGAATGCAGCCTTGGTTCACCTAAGCATATTCCAGTTTTAGTAAGAACTGGTCTTATATCCTTTTTTATCCCTAAGGCCCCTTTCACACTGGGGCGGGGAGGTGCGCTGGCGGTATAGCAGCGCTATTTTTAGTGCCGCTATACCGTTGGATTTGCGGCAATATTTGGCCGCTAGCGGTGCAGTTTTAACCCCCGATAGCGGCCGAGAAAGGGTTAAAACCGCCCGCAAACCACTGCTACGGCAGCGGTTTGCGGGCGGTATAGCCGCGGTGTCCCATTGATTTCAATGGGAAGGAGCGGTATACACAACGCTCCTTCACCGCTCCAAAGATGCTGCTTGCAGGAGATTTTTTTTTTCTCCCGCCAGCGCATCGCCTCAATGTGAAAGCCCTCGGGCTTTCACATTGAGAATGCTGGGGCAGGATTATTTCAGGTGTTATTTATGCGCTATTTTTAGCGCTAAAACGCCTGAAATACACCTCGGTGTGAAAGGGGCCTAAGGGAGATCTATAACTCTGCTCTACCCACTGCAACTATTACAAATCCAACAGGTGTGCATTTTACTTGTTCTGCTTTTGGATATTTATTAGCAATGAGACTACAGGTATTACACAGGAAGAATATAAATGAACTAAAAAATGGACTTTAGGCGGCACATGGATAGATACTGTAAAAAACTAGGGGTTTTTATTTTAGGCAAAGTAATAAGAAAATACATATAAACATTCAAAAAATGACAGTCTATTTGTTCTTGGATACAAGGCTCGGGCTAAAGCTCTAACAATGCTTCAAAATTAATACAACATAGATGTATTCCACCCTTGATGAAGTACATAACCAGCAACCAAAGGCTAATGAGACAGTAAACGTATGAAGCAGGTGGCGTTAGCCATGGGTCCAATGTATCAGATGAGCAATTCAAGACTAAATCTGATACATTGGACCCATGGCCAACGCCACCTGCTTCATACGTTTACTGTCTCACTAGCCTTTGGTTGCTGGTTATGTACTTCATCAAGGGTGGAATACATCTATGTTGTATAATTTTGAAGCATTGTTAGAGCTTTAGCCCGAACCTTGTATCTTATTACTTTGCCTAAAATAAAAACCCCTAGTTTTTTACAGTATCTATCCATGTGCCGCGTAAAGTCCATTTTTTAGTTCATTTATATTCTTCCTGCTATATCGGGACGTTGTTACATTTATACTTGTGCATCGACAGTCACCCTGTGAGGATGCACGTTTAAGCAATTCCTTCAAAAATACAGGTATTACACGGCTAGAATCCTGAATATTAGGTATAAGCTAAGTGATTTATCTCACAGAGATCCTCCAAATAAAAAAAAAAATAGGATTTTTTGTACTCACCGTAAAATAGGATTTTTATAACAGCTTACCTGTAAAATCCTTTTCTTGGAGTACATCACGGGACACAGAGCGACATAGTCATTACTAATGGGTTATATAGATACCGTCAGGTGCTGGCACTGGCAACTTCCAAAACCGGAAGTACCCTCCCCTATATAAGCCCCTCCCATCCGGGAGCACCTCAGTTTTGTAGCAAAGCAATAAGTGTCCCCAAAGAGGGGCGGGAGCTCTGTGTCCCGTGATATACTCCAAGAAAAGGATTTTACAGGTAAGCTGTTATAAAAATCCTATTTTCTTTCTCGTACATCACGGGACACAGAGCGACATAGTCATTACTAATGGGATGTCCTAAAGCAATGCCAAATGAGGGGGGGGATACACCATATATAAGCTGAGCGCTATCAGACATGAGGATCTTTTGCGGCCTGCAACACACTGCGCCCAAAGGCGACATCCTCCTGACTTCTAACGTCCACCTGGTAGAACCTAGTAAACGTGTGAACTGAAGACCATGTTGCGGCCTTACAGATTTGAGCCCGGGAGGCCTGGTGATGCACTGCCCATGAAGTTCCAACTGCTCTCGTGGAGTGCGCTCTAACTTTGAACGGAGGCGGTCTCCTTCTCAAGCCATAAGCTTGCATAATGACCTGTCGAATCCACTTGGCTAAAGTAGATTTTGACGCTGTCTGACCCTTTCTGGGGCCTTCCGGCAGAATAAACAAAGTATCCGTTCTGCGAATCTGAGCAGTGGCTTTTAGATAAGCTTTAACTGCTCTTACTACATCCAAAGAATGCAATAAACTTTTCCTCTACCGAAGTAGGTTTGGGGAAAAAAGAAGGAAGAACCACATCTTGGTTCAAATGAAACCTCGATACCACCTTAGGAAGAAAGGCTGGATGAGGACGTAACACTACTCTGTCCTTATGGATAACCAGATATGGCTCCTTACAGGACATAGCTGCTAATTCCGATACTCTTTTAGCCGAACAAATGGCTACTAGAAAAATCAATTTCCTGGTGAGAAGCACCAAGGAAATATGCTGTAATGGTTCAAATGGTTGTTTCTGTAGAACCGACAGAACCAAGTTTAGATCCCATGGACATATGGGAATATTAACCGGAGGACTAATACGCATCACTCCTTGTATAAAGGCTTTGACTAGTGAATGCGAAGCCAAGGGCCTTTGAAAAAATATTGACAAGGCCGAAATCTGACCCTTGATAGTACTCAAGGCAAGCTTCCTATCTACAGCCCATTGTAGGAAGTCCAGAATCCTACCTATTACGTATTTACGTGGATGCCATTTCTTGGCCTCACACCAGGCGATGTACGCCTTCCAGATTCTATAGTAGATCTGCCTGGATACCGGCTTCCTGGCATTGATCATGGTAGATACCACAGCATTAGAGAGCCCTCTCTTTTTTAGAATGTGGGCTTCAATAGCCAGGCCGTCAAACCTAGGGCTGGTAAGGAAGGGTGGTATATCGGTCCTTGCGAAAGCAGGTCCGGACGATGTGGGAGGGTCCAAGGACTCCCCACAGACATTTTTACAATCTCCGCGTACCATGCTCTTCGGGGCCACGCTGGAGCCACCAGAATCACTGGTTTCTTTTCTACCCTGATTCTGCGGAGTAATCGAGGTAACAATTGTGGCGGTGGGAATGCATATATCAGCTTGAACTGATCCCAAGTGAACACTAGGGCATCCGAGCCGCACGCTAGGGGATCCCTTGTCCAAGAGACAAACCTGTCCACTTTTGTGTTGAATCTGGATGCTAGCAGATCTACATCCGGTGTTCCCCACCGCTGACATATTGTCCGGAAAACCTCGGGATGAAGGGACCATTCCCCTGGGCATAATTGTTGGTGACTTAGAAAGTCCGCCTTCCAATTCTCCACTCCTGGAATGAATACCGCAGATATGGCTGGGACATATCTTTCTGCCCATCTCAGGATGTAATTTACTTCCCTTTGGGCTGCACGACTCCTGGTGCCCCCCTGACGATTGATATATGCCACTGCTGTGGCATTGTCTGATTGAACTCTGACAGGGGACCCTTGGAGTTTGGATGTCCATGCTACTAGGGCATACCGGGCTGCTCGTATCTCTAAGAGATTGATGGGCAGGGCCTTTTCTGCTTCTGACCACTTGCCCTGGAGAGACCATTGCTCCAGTACTGCTCCCCAGCCTATAAGGCTGGCATCTGTAGTGACCACCTTCCAGGAAATCGGACTGAAGGATTTCCCTCTTTCCAGATTCTGGGGAACCAACCACCAGCGGAGGCTCTTGCGAACGGAAGGGGACAAGGACATTGGTAAGTCCAGAGCCTGAACTTTTTTGTTCCAGGCTGACAGTATGGCCCTTTGCAACTTCCTTGAATGGAATTGACCATAGGGTACTGCTTCGAATGATGCCACCATTTTTCCCAGCAGCCTCATACACAGGCGTATGGATGGCTGTCTTTTTGAACCCACTAAGTGGATCAAATCTCTCAAAGACGACCCCTTTTCTTGAGGCAAGAAAAATTTTCTCTGGTCTGAATCCAGCCTTAGCCCTAAGTATTCCAGACTTTTGACTGGTTTTAGGGCTGACTTGTCTCGGTTGATAATCCAACCGTGATATTCCAGAAACTTGATTGTCTCGTGAACAACCACTTCTAGTTTTTCCACTGAGTGGTCTATCAGCAACAAGTCGTCTAGATATGCCATTATCGTTACACCTCGTGTTCTTAGATTGGCCAATAATGGGGCCAGAATTTTTGTGAACACTCTTGGTGCTGTGGCCAGACCGAAGGGTAAGGCTCTGAACTGAAAATGGTGCCCTTCTACCGCAAAGCGTAGAAATTTTTGGTGGGCTGGAAAGATGGGAATGTGCAAATAAGCATCTTTGATGTCGATCGAGGCTAACCATTCCTCCCCTTGTAGGGCAGTGGCTACCGATCGGATCGACTCCATCCGGAAAGTCCTGATATGTAGGAATTTGTTTAGCCCTTTTAGATTTAATATGGGCCTCACGTCCCCGTTTGGCTTCGGAACTGTAAAGAGGTTTGAGTAAAACCCGAACCCCCATTCTTCCAGGGGAACCTCTATAATTACTGCTTGGAGCAATAATTGTTCCAGTGCCAACAGGAGGGATCCTCTCTTCTGGGGATCCCTTGGCACGTTTGACCTTATAAAGCGGGAAGGAGGGGAGTTTTTTAACTCCAATTTGTATCCCAGATTTACTGCGGAGAGCACCCATCTGTCTCGGATCGTGTCCCGCCAGGTTTCTGTGAACAACTGAAGTCTTCCCCCCACCCGATTGGGTGGGGGCAACCCTTCATGCATTAGACTTTGGGGGAGGTTTTGTACCTCTCCTGCTCCAGGGCTTCTTGTTACCCTGCAACTGTCCCTGATTTTTACCTCCGGGATTTGACCGAGGAGGCCGTCGGAACTGTTTCACAGCCGATGTCCTAGGGACTGGAGAAGCCGGCTTCTTAAAAGAGGGACCTCTAACTCTATTTTTAACCGGCAAAAGTGTACTTTTACCGCTGGAAATTCTCTGGATATACTTGTCCAGGTCTTCCCCGAATAAGCGCTCACCATGAAATGGGAAGCTGACCAGCAATTTTTTACAGGGAGCTTCAGCAGACCAGTTTTTGAGCCATAGAAGCCTGCGCATATGTACTACAGACAGCGTAAGGCGGGAGGCCTGATGGATTGAATCCTTTATGGCGTCCACCGCAAAGCATAAGGCTCTAGGTAGATCAGCTAGGGCAAGAGCCTGCTGATCTGGCAAGTCCCTTAAGACCTGTTTCAACTGATCCTTCACTGCTTGGCAGACCCCAATAGCTGCCACTGCTGGTTGTGTCACCAATCCTGCTGTAGAAAAAGCAGATTTTAATAAGGACTCCAATTTTTTATCTATTGGGTCCTTAAAAATTTGGACATTATCCACCGGACATGTCAGTGATTTATTCACACAAGAGATGGCTGCGTCCACTGTAGGGACCCTCCATTTTCTGATGAACTTATCCTCCATGGGATAGACCACCGGAAATCTCTTAGGGGGAGTAAATATTTTGTCAGGATGCTCCCAATCCTGGTAAATGAGCCCTTCCAGTAAAGGATGGATCGGAAAGGAACAAACAGTCTGGGGAGCTTTTAGCGACCCCAACGAGGAGACAGAAGTGGATAATGGCTCCGCAAGTGGCATTTTAAATGCTGATCGGACCATATTAGTCAGGGACTGAACCCATAACCTTTCAGCATGTGATGCTGAGAACGGCTCTTCCACTGTTGATTCCTCTACAACCGAATCGACCTCATCCTGATCCCCTTCAGGTAGGTCGATCCCTGTATGGGACTGTTGCTCTGTTAACAGGCACTCTGAGGGAGGAGACGGAGATCGGGCGCTTTTCTCCTGTGACAGGGAAGCCGCGATCAATGCTGACAATCTCTCTTCCAGCCCTCCCAGAGCTGAGGAAAAAACCTCCTCTGTTACATACACAGGAGCAGGTGAACTGAGGACAGCCACAGTACCAGGTACTCCTGAGGGTGCTCTACGGTCACTAACCTCTGATTCTTCAGGGGAGACTGGTGCAGCCAAAGCATGCCCAAGATCCTCGGAGCCCGATGGAGACCCCCTATTCCTCCTGGAATTTCTAGTCCCGGAGTTTTTAGACGGCATATTCCTAAGCCACAAAGCTGAGGTATTCCAGCCGAAATACACCAGTTACTGACAATAGTCTAGCATAAATGCTGCTATAAGAAACAGTTGGTGTCTACTAATGTGCCTTTCTAGGGGATGCCTGTATCAACCGCTTGCTGTATGCCCTTTTTTAAATGTTGCCAGCTCTGTCTCTGTACTTCATAGCCAGCTCACCACACAAAACTGTGGTTTTTAACATGCTGGGACGCCCGCACATGCGCAGAAGCGCTGCGGCGCACACAGAGCGTCATCCCCCAGGCTCCGCCCCTTCCTGGCTCACCTCTATATATAGAGGCGCGTGCACGCGCGCCTTCGGCGCTAATTTTGAAAACTGGAGACTAGGGACAAGAGCCAGGGCCCCTCTTTGCCGCAGGCCGGGGGATGGACGAGCATTGCAACATGGCAGAGGAAGCAGTTTCCCATAAGAGAACTCACCATCTGCCTGGACTTGCTCTGCTGAGAAGAAACTAGTCCACATGACAAGAAAACATTCCACAGCGGCCTCTAGTGGACAAACACAGGTACCGCAGTCTAATATCTTAAATATATATAAAAAAAAATATATATATTTTTTTTCTTGACCACCATTAAAAATTATTACATTTTTTTAGTAGTTACAGGCATGCACAGAATTTTGCGGGAATACCATTAGGTAACAGACAGAAAGACAAATTAGGCTTGGGGGTCCCCCAATAGAACCAAGTTCCTGGGGGCCCCCACTTACCTGTTCCCCGCCGCAGGACTTTGTTTGGTCCACAAAAGCCCAAACTTCACCTATCACGGCAGGCATTGTAATCAAACCTTCAGGGACCGGGTTCCCAAGGATTCCACTCCCCTGGACCTGTATAGCACCCTGCACAGAAAACATCTTGGTCGTGGGTATGACCAGAGCTCTGGATCCCAGGGTCCAGCTCTCCTAAGAGAAGCATTACAGGCAAAACCTTGCTCTTCTCTGCAAGGCCCGGGTACCGACCGTTTAGCTATGAAGCTTTTTTGGTCGGATCCGGAATAGCTTACTGAGGCCCAAAAGAACCTGTACGCAAGCTCAGTGAAAAACACATGTTTCTTCTTGGCCAACACCTTAGACACTGGCAAAAAACTGAGGTGCTCCCGGATGGGAGGGGCTTATATAGGGGAGGGTACTTCCGGTTTTGGAAGTTGCCAGTGCCAGCACCTGACGGTATCTATATAACCCATTAGTAATGACTATGTCGCTCTGTGTCCCGTGATGTACGAGAAAGAAAATCCTTTTCTCTGACATCCATGGACTGACACGGTGTCTCTTTACACTTTACACATGGGTTATGTCCCTGCTTGCAGGAGAAGACCTAGGCAGAATGTGAGATGTTATACATACATTCTAAAAGCCAGAGCTGAACAGCCCCACCCAGGGGGCGGTCCCTCCGGACATAACCCTCCCACTACAGTCAGCAGACTTCAGTTCGTAACAAAGCAGTACAAACTTAAAAAGGAAGGGTGGGTGCCGTGTCAGTCCATGGATGTCAGAGAAAAGGATTTTACGGTGAGTACAAAAAATCCTATTTTCTCTTATCATCCATGGACTGACACGGTGTCTCTTTACACTTTACACATGGGATGTCCCAAAGCAGTGTCAAGAGGGATGGGAGCAGTATAAATGGAAAAACCAAAAACTTCACTCCAATAAGGCAGAGCTCCTCAACGGAGGAGTCGCAACTTTAAACAGCGGCCTGCAGCACCCTGCGGCCGAAGGAAGCATCCAAAGATGCAGCCACATTAACCTTATAAAACTTAAAAGGCATGAACAGACGACCAGGTCGCCGCCTTGCACACTTGTGCAACCGACGCTTGATGTCGGGAAACCCAGGAAGCACCAATTGCCCTGGTGGAATGCGCCGTAACCGGAAAGGGAGGCGCCCGCCCTTTGAGAGCATAGGCTTGAATGACGGTTTGTCTGATTCCCCTAGAAATGATGGCAGACGAAACCGCTTGGCCCTGTTATGGACCAGAGACAGTCACAAACAGTGAGTCGGACTTTCGAATAGAAGCAGTAGCAGACAGGTACACCCGTAATGGCTTGTACCACATCCAATATGTGCAGCGCAAACTCTCTGGGATGCGATGGGTGAGGACACAAGGACGGGAGGACAATGTCCTCATGTAGGTGAAAGGTCGACAGCACCTTTGGTAAAAAGGAAGGTCATGGATGCAACACCGCCTTATCCTTACGGATGACTAAATATGGCGACTTGCAGGACAAAGCCGCCAACTCAGACACCTGTCAAACAGAAGTGATTGCCACTAAAAGGCCACCTTCTGAGACAAGACAAGAGGGGAATATCCCGGATATTCCCAAAAGGAGGTTCCTGGAGGACCGAGAGCACCAAATTCAGATCCCACGGTGGGAGAGGAGGCTTGACAGGAGGGAGCACATGGCGAACCCCCAACACAAGGTGCTAACCAAGAAATGACCCGCTAGAGGTCGCTGAAAGAAGACGGCCAAGGCCGAAATCTGATCCTTGATGGTACTCAAAGCAAGCTTTTGGGTCACTCCACACTGCAGAGGACGCAGGATTCTGGGGACGGAATACGTCCGAGGACGCCAGTCCAGCGCTTCGCATATGGCGATATAAGCTTTCCAGGCACGGTGATAGATCTGCTTGGAGGAAGACTTCCGTGTCCTTAACATGGTCAAAATGACCGAGTCCGAGAGACCTTCGGACAATCAACACCTTGCTTTCAACAGCCCTGCCGTTAAAGCCAGAGACTGTAAGCCGGATGAAACATAGGACCTTGAGACTGAAGGTCCTCCCTCATCGGCAACCGCCAGGGAACGTCCGCGACGAGACGTACCAGATCAGCGTACCAGTGATGCTGAAGCCAATCAGGAACAATTAGGATCACCAGAGTTTATATCAGGCGATAAGGACCCTATGGGGCCACCAACGCATCCGAGGCATCGCCCAAGGATCCCTGGATCTGGCCACAACCTCGACCCTTGCGATTGAGTCGAGAGGCCATCAGGTCCACATCCGGCGTGCCCCACCGTCGGCAAAGGAGTTGAAATATGCAAGGGCCACTCTTCTTGGTCCGGCGATTGGCGACTCAGATAGTCCGCCTGCCCATTGTCTATGCCCAGAATGTAAATGGCCTACAGAGCCGGCACGTTTCTTCCGGCCCACTTCAGGATACGGACTACCTCGGAAGCCGCAGCTGAGCTCCGAGTCCCCCCTTGATGGTTTACATACGCCACCGCCGTGGCGTTGTCCGACTGGCTCCTGATGGAGCGACCCCGTACTCTCTCCGACCTGAGGAGAGACACAGTCCGATGGCCCGTATTTCCAGAACAGTGATTGGTAAACAGGCTCGTCCGGAGTCCAAGGCCTTGAGCCGACAGGACTCCCCAGACTCCACCCCAGCCCGTCAGGCTGGTGTCCGTCGTGAGTACCGTCCATTGGATGGGAGGGGAACGACTTTCCGGACCGAAGAGCCGAGGATCTCAACCACCATGTCAGGGGCGCCCTGACCAGGTGAATCACCTGGATCTGAAGATCCAAGGACAACGGGGGTTTGTCCCAGGTGGACAAGATCTCCTTCTGCAATGCCCTGGTGTGCGATTGGGCATACGGAACGGCCACGAAGGAGGCCACCACGAGTCCCGGGACTCTCATGCAAAAAAACGGATTGACAACCATTTTCGGGATGTCAGCACCCGCACCGCAGACTGAAGTGTCAGCAACTTCTCCAGAGGTAGGATACCTTTGCCTCCAAGGAGTCTAGAATCAGAACTAGATACTCCAGACACTGAGTCGGGACCAGGACTGACTCCTGAATGTTCAGGAACCACCCGAAGTCCCTGAGGGTCTAATTGACGATAGTCACCTTTCCTCTAAGTCTGAGCCACTTTCTGCTCTTAGCAGAAGATCGTCCAGATAGCCCACGACAGCAATACCTCACTGTAACAGAAGGCTAGAACCGGAGCAAGCACCTTGGTGAACACCCTTGGTGCCAAGGCTAGGCCGAAAGGAAGAGCCACAATCGATAGTGGACTTCGCTGATCGCAAGCGCAGAAACTTCTGATGACTTGCGCAGATCGGAACATGCAAGTAGGCGTCCTTGAAGTCCAAGGACGCCAGAAGAAAATCCCTTTGGTGGAGTGTAGCGATCACCGTGCGAATGGATTCCATGCGGAATTTCTGCACCTTCTCGAAGGCATTCAGGGCCTTGAGGTCCAGGATAGGTCGAACCACATCCTATTTTTGGGACGACAAACAGATTCGAGTAGAATCCCTGAAAACTCTCCTGTGACGGAACCGGCACAATCACTTCGGACCTGATCAAATCCTGTACAGCCCCCAAGAGGGCTGCCCGACAGGTAGGAAGGAGAGGAAGATTCGAGGGAAAGAATCTGTCTGGGGGCCAGGATCGGAATACTATCCTGTATCCTGAGGTGACCACCTCGCACACCCACCAGTCGGAGATTCGGGAGGACCACCGATTCGTGACCTGCAAAGTCGTCCCCCCACCCCAGAGTCGGGCGGAGGCAAGACTTCACGCGGAGGCGGGCTTGGGAGCCGCTTGTTCGGCTTACGCACCCAGGGGCACTTGTGCCCACCAGCCGCACTGCCGTCAGTCTGAGAGGACCTACCCGTGGACTCTGACTGACGAAAAAAAAACCATTTTGCTGGAAAGGAAGGCCCCTGTTTTCGGCGGGCCTCCTCACTCTTGCTAGTCTAAGGAAGAAGAGTGCTTTTACCTCCCATGACATCCATGACGATGTCATCCAGAGCAGCACCGAAAGGTCTACCACCTTTAAATGGTAGATCTGTCAGGAGCTTCCTAAGGCTAGGTCAGCAGACCAGCACTTCAACCAGATAATACGACGCAATACCACCGCCGAGACAGAGGCCCTGGATATTAAAGGGTCCGCGTCCAACGTGGCGTCGCACACATAAACCAGGCCCTGAACCAGTTGGTGGGCCAGAGCAACTGTGTCTGGAGGAAGATTATGCTCCTGTACAGCTAGGTGCAACATTTTTGCCCAACCTGTAAGTGTTTAAGACACAAGGGTCGCCGCTACCACAGGCCGTAGGGCAGATCCCAACAAGGCAAACATGGCTCTGCTCACCACTTCTGACCTCCTGTCAGTGGGGTCCTCAAATGCAGGAGTCCCCTCCATCGGGAGAGTGATGGCCTTGTTCAACCGGGCGACTGGAGGGTCGACCCTGGGGGAGAAGCCCACTTTTTAAGTAGGGCATCTTCAAGGGGTATCTGATAGACAAACGCCGCGGGACCATAAAAAAATTCTTCTGCGGCTTTTCCCAGACCTTATCAATGAGCTGGTCAAAGAAAGTACATATGGAAAAACCTCTTCAGAAGGCCTGGCCTTAAAAGAACCAAAGGAGACTGTATCCGCCTGAGGTTCTGCATCCGCAGCATTTTAGCTTGAGAGTGTCCCTCACCGCAGTCATGAGTACACTAACAAGCGCCCTGTCATTTACTGACTCAGAACTGGAGTTTTCCTCATAAGGAATGTCCTGTTCAAAACCATCCAATACATTCAGAACTAGGGTCCTGAGCGGTAGTGGCTAGGCCCATATCTGAATCAGCGCACTTCCCTCATGAAGTAAAGTGGGGGGAGGGCGCTTTTTTGCTCCCTTGCGCTTGCACACAGCTCCCATCCTGGTCAGAAATGATTCCAGGACTGCCCACAACTGGTCCCTAGGGACTGCAGGTGCTGAAGCACTGCCTGTTGTCCACTGACATTTAGGGGAAGTTGGTGACAGAGACTCCATATTGCCCCCCTCTGAGACTCCTCAGATAAAAAGTCCACCCACAGGCTGTGCTGACTGAGGAGGGGGCGCCCAGGGGACTCACCAAACCGGACCAGGGACCGCTCAGTTCCGCTGTCTGTACCGCGCTGTGTCAGCGCTGGTGAGCTGTGAGGAGATTGTGAGGAGATTCGCGCTGTTACAGCAGCGCCAGAGGCCAAAACTAGTGCTGAAGAGCGTGCGGGCTACAAGAAAATGGCCGCCGCACTTCACTGAGGCGATCCACGGCAAGATGGCCGCCATGACTCAGCAAAAGTGAAAAAAAAACAGCACACACACAGCGCCACTCGGCGCTCAGGCCCCAAAACACACAAAAAAAGGCCCCAAGCATATCTGCAGACCAGCATTAGCCCCTCCAAGAACAGTGTGACCCCCAGGCACCCCACACAGCACAGCGCCAGCAATGGTGACAGAGAGTGACAATGAAATACAGGGGGAGACAGGGAAAATCCCCCACAGAGAAACACACAGCTTTTTGTACTCACCTGCAGGCAGGAGAGACTACTTACCCGTCCCTTGAGGGACCCACTGGTGTGTTTCTGACAGGACTATCACAGTGCAGTACTGAGTAGCTGTCGGCCCGGTCCACCGCGAAAGATACAGTCAGTCAGGAACTGTTCAGTCTTGAGAGGACCGTGGGAGCATGAAAGCAAACCCGGCCACCCCTGGAGTCATGGGGCCTGTCGTGAACTGAGTCTCACGCACACAAGGCGAGGATCAGCACGCTCGATGGTCGGACAAGGAAGACTACGAGGATATCTTGTACCCAACCTGTTGCCCAGCCGACAGTTGATAGAAGATTCTCAAAAATAAAATAAAAAAGAATTCCAGAAAAGGAATAAAAATAGGTCAGGAGACTGGCTCCTGAGAGAGCCACGTCTTCTCCTTCTGCTAGGCAGAAAAAAACTGAAGTCTGCTGACTGTAGTGGGAGGGTTATGTCCGGAGGGACCGCCCCCTGGGTGGGGCTGTTCAGCTCTGGCTTTTAGAATGTATGTATAACATCTCACATTCTGCCTAGGTCTTCTCCTGCAAGCAGGGACATAACCCATGTGTAAAGTGTAAAGAGACACCGTGTCAGTCCATGGATGATAAGAGAAATAAGATTTTTGTATAGACTTAGACTTTAATAAACTAATTTTCTACAGGTTACACCACTTGTATATAAAATATAATTTTCTAAACTAACTATTGAACTGAACACACCTCAATGTCTTCTCGATGTCTTTTCCTTTGCCGCGGGGAGGGCTGTCCTTTGTTTTGGGTGGAGTAAGAAGTCATGGCGCACCAAACAGATAACCTGGAAGAAAGTCCATATATTATGTAGTACTTATGGCCATCATCCAAATTTTTTTACATTGGAAAAAAGAAAAGAAAAAAAAAAAAAAAGAAAAGAAAGGGTTCGGACTATACAGGCCATAAAGAAAGGAGGATGGCCATACAAAAGAACAAGCATAAAAACAACATGGAATGTGAATGGACAGACACCTCAATCAAATATCTGGGCATTACCTTAACAGCCCGCATTGAGACCCTTTTTTTACATAATTATCCACCTTTATTCAAAAAATTAGAGAATGATCTAAGCATCTTGGTCCAAAAACGAATTATCTTGGTTAGGTAGAATTAATTCTATAAAAATGACTCTGCTCCCTAGAATACTTTATTTCTTTAGATCTCTTCCTATTCCCATTACTAAGAATCACTTGAAAAAGCTCCAAAGTAAAATCATCAAATTTATCTGGGGTGCTTCAGGTTACCGCATCCCCCAAAACACATTACTTCGTCACAGAAAACAGGGAGGTTTAGGTCTACCTGACCTACATAAATACTACTTAGCAGCTAGACTAGCCCAGACTTCTTTGATTTATTCTGCAACAGAAAAACCAGACTGGATCAATATTGAAAAAATAGGATTTTTATAACAGCTTACCTGTAAAATCCTTTTCTTGGAGTACATCACGGGACACAGAGCGACATAGTCATTACTAATGGGTTATATAGTTACCGTCAGGTGCTGGCACTGGCAACTTCCAAAACCGGAAGTACCCTCCCCTATATAAGCCCCTCCCATCCGGGAGCACCTCAGTTTTGTAGCAAAGCAATAAGTGTCCCCAAAGAGGGGCGGGAGCTCTGTGTCCCGTGATGTACTCCAAGAAAAGGATTTTACAGGTAAGCTGTTATAAAAATCCTATTTTCTTTTTCGTACATCACGGGACACAGAGCGACATAGTCATTACTAATGGGATGTCCTAAAGCAATGCCAAATGAGGGGGGGGATACACCATATATAAGCTGAGCGCTATCAGACATGAGGATCTTTTGCGGCCTGCAACACACTGCGCCCAAAGGCGACATCCTCCTGACTTCTAACGTCCACCTGGTAGAACCTAGTAAACGTGTGTACTGAAGACCATGTTGCGGCCTTACAGATTTGAGCCAGGGAGGCCTGGTGATGCACTGCCCATGAAGTTCCAACTGCTCTCGTGGAGTGCGCTCTAACTTTGAACGGAGGCGGTCTCCTTCTCAAGCCATAAGCTTGCATAATGACCTGTCGAATCCACTTGGCTAAAGTAGATTTTGACGCTGCCTGACCCTTTCTGGGGCCTTCCGGCAGTATAAACAAAGTATCCGTTCTGCGAATCTGAGCAGTGGCTTTTAGATAAGCTTTAACTGCTCTTACTACATCCAAAGAATGCAATAACTTTTCCTCTACCGAAGTAGGTTTGGGGAAAAAAGAAGGAAGAACCACATCTTGGTTCAAATGAAACCTCGATACCACCTTAGGAAGAAAGGCTGGATGAGGACGTAACACTACTCTGTCCTTATGGATAACCAGATATGGCTCCTTACAGGACATAGCTGCTAATTCCGATACTCTTTTAGCCGAACAAATGGCTACTAGAAAAATCAATTTCCTGGTGAGAAGCACCAAGGAAATATGCTGTAATGGTTCAAATGGTTGTTTCTGTAGAACCGACAGAACCAAGTTTAGATCCCATGGACATATGGGAATACTAACCGGAGGACTAATACGCATCACTCCTTGTATAAAGGCTTTGACTAGTGAATGCGAAGCCAAGGGCCTTTGAAAAAATATTGACAAGGCCGAAATCTGACCTTTGATAGTACTCAAGGCAAGCTTCCTATCTACAGCCCATTGTAGGAAGTCCAGAATTCTACCTATTACGTATTTACGTGGATGCCATTTCTTGGCTTCACACCAGGCGATGTACGCCTTCCAGATTCTATAGTAGATCTGCCTGGATACCGGTTTCCTGGCATTGATCATGGTAGACACCACAGCATTAGAGAGCCCTCTCTTTTTTAGAATGTGGGCTTCAATAGCCAGGCCGTCAAACCTAGGGCTGGTAAGGAAGGGTGGTATATCGGTCCCTGCGAAAGCAGGTCCGGACGATGTGGGAGGGTCCAAGGACTCCCCACAGACATTTTTACGATCTCCGCGTACCATGCTCTTCGGGGCCACGCTGGAGCCACCAGAATCACTGGTTTCTTTTCTACCCTGATTCTGCGGAGTAATCGAGGTAACAATTGTGGCGGTGGGAATGCATATATCAGCTTGAACTGATCCCAAGGGAACACTAGGGCATCCGAGCCGCACGCTAGGGGATCCCTTGTCCAAGAGACAAACCTGTCCACTTTCGTGTTGAACCTGGATGCTAGCAGATCTACATCCGGTGTTCCCCACCGCTGACATATTGTCCGGAAAACCTCGGGATGAAGGGACCATTCCCCTGGGCATAATTGTTGGCGACTTAGAAAGTCCGCCTTCCAATTCTCCACCCCTGGAATGAATACCGCAGATATGGCTGGGACATATCTTTCTGCCCATCTCAGGATGTAATTTACTTCCCTTTGGGCTGCACGACTCCTGGTGCCCCCCTGACGATTGATATATGCCACTGCTGTGGCATTGTCTGATTGAATTCTGACAGGGGACCCTTGGAGTTTGGATGTCCATGCTACTAGGGCATACCGGGCTGCTCGTATCTCTAAGAGATTGATGGGCAGGGCCTTTTCCGCATCCGACCATCTGCCCTGGAGAGACCATTGCTCCAGTACTGCTCCCCAGCCTAAAAGGCTGGCATCTGTAGTGACCACCTTCCAGGAAATCGGACTGAAGGATTTCCCTCTTTCCAGATTCCGGGGAACCAACCACCAACGGAGGCTTCTGCGAACGGAAGGGGACAAGGACATTGGTACGTCCAGAGCCTGAACTTTTTTGTTCCAGGCTGACAGTATGGCCCTTTGCAACTTCCTTGAATGGAATTGACCGTAGGGTACTGCTTCGAATGATGCCACCATTTTTCCCAGCAGCCTCATGCACAGGCGTATGGATGGCTGTCTTTTTGAACCCACTAAGTGGATCAAATCTCTCAAAGACGACCCCTTTTCTCGAGGCAAGAAAATTTTTCTCTGGTCTGAATCCAGCCTTAGCCCCAAGTATTCCAGACTTTTGACTGGTTCTAGGGCTGACTTGTCTCGGTTGATAATCCAACCGTGATATTCCAGATACTTGATTGTCTCGTGAACAACCACTTCTAGTTTTTCCACTGAGTGGTCTATCAGCAACAAGTCGTCTAGATATGCCATTATCGTTACACCTCGTGTTCTTAGATTGGCCAATAATGGGGCCAGAATTTTTGTGAACACTCTTGGTGCTGTGGCCAGACCGAAGGGTAAGGCTCTGAACTGAAAATGGCGCCCTTCTATCGCAAAGCGTAGAAATTTTTGGTGGGCTGGAAAGATGGGGATGTGCAAATACGCATCTTTGATGTCGATCGAGGCTAACCATTCCTCCCCTTGTAGGGCAGTGGCTACCGATCGGATCGACTCCATCCGGAAAGTCCTGATATGCAGGAATTTGTTTAGCCCTTTTAGATTTAATATGGGCCTCACGTCCCCGTTTGGCTTCGGAACTGTAAAGAGGTTTGAGTAAAACCCGAACCCCCATTCTTCCAGGGGGACCTCTATAATTACTGCTTGAAGCAATAATTGTTCCAGTGCCAACAGGAGGGATCCTCTCTTCTGGGGATCCCTTGGCACGTTCGACCTTATAAAGCGGGAAGGAGGGGAGTTTTTTAACTCCAATTTGTATCCCAGATTTACTGCGGAGAGCACCCATCTGTCTCGGATCGTGTCCCGCCAGGTTTCTGTGAACAACTGAAGTCTTCCCCCCACCCGATTGGGTGGGGGCAACCCTTCATGCATTTGACTTTGGGGGAGGTTTTGTACCTCTCCTGCTCCAGGGCTTCTTGTTACCCTGCAACTGTCCCTGATTTTTACCTCCGGGATTTGACCGGGGAGGCCGTCGGAACTGTTTCACAGCCGATGTCCTAGGGACTGGAGAAGCCGGCCTCTTAAAAGAGGGACCTCTAACTCTATTTTTGACCGGCAAGAGTGTACTTTTACCGCTGGAAATTCTCTGGATATACTTGTCCAGGTCTTCCCCGAATAAACGCTCCCCATGAAATGGGAAGCTGACCAGCAATTTTTTACAGGGAGCTTCAGCAGACCAGTTTTTGAGCCATAGAAGCCTGCGCATATGTACTACAGACAGCGTAAGGCGGGAGGCCTGATGGATTGAATCCTTTATAGCGTCCACCGCAAAGCATAAGGCTCTAGGTAGATCAGCTAGAGCAAGCGCCTGCTGATCTGGCACGTCCCTTAAGACCTGTTTCAACTGATCCTTCACTGCTTGGCAGACCCCTATAGCTGCCACTGCTGGTTGTGTCACCAATCCTGCTGTAGAAAAGCAGATTTCAATAAGGACTCCAATTTTTTATCTATTGGGTCCTTGAACATTTGGACATTTTCCACCGGACATGTCAGTGATTTATTCACACAAGAGATGGCTGCGTCCACTGTAGGGACCTTCCATTTTCTGACGAACTTATCCTCCATAGGATAGACCACCGGAAATCTCTTGGGGGGAGTAAATATTTTGTCAGGATGCTCCCAATCCTGGTAAATGAGCCCCTCCAATAAAGGATGGATCGGGAAAGAACAAACAGTCTGGGGAGCTTTTAGCGACCCCAACGAGGAGACAGAAGAGGAGGATGGCTCCGCAAGTGGCATTTTAAATGCTGATCGGACCATATTAGTCAGGGACTGAACCCATAACCTCTCAGCATGTGATGCTGAGAACGGCTCCTCCACTGTTGATTCCTCTACAACTGAATCAACCTCATCCTGATCCCCCTCAGGTAGGTCGACCTCTGTATGGGACTGTTGCTCTGTTAACAGGCACTCTGAGGGAGGAGACGGAGATCGAGCACTTTTCTCCTGTGACAGGGAAGCAGCAATTAGTGCTGACAATCTCTCTTCCAACCCTCCCAGAGCTGAGGAAAAAACCTCCTCTGTTACATACACAGGAGCAGGTGAACTGGGGACAGCCACAGTACCAGGTACTCCTGGGGGTGCCCTACGGTCACTAACCTCTGATTCTTCAGGGGAGACTGGTGCAGCCAAAGCATGCCCAAGATCCTCAGAGCCCGATGGAGACCCCCTATTCCTCCTGGAATTTCTAGTCCCGGAGTTTTTAGACGGCATATTCCTAAGCCACAAAGCTGAGGTATTCCAGCCGAAAATACACCAGTTACTGATAATAGTCTAGCATAAATGCTGCTATAATAAACAGTTGGTGTCTACTAATGTGCCTTTCTAGGGGATGCCTGTATCAACCGCTTGCTGTATGCCTTTAAATGTTGTCAGCTCTGTCTCTGTACTTCATAGCCAGCTTACTGCAATAATGTGGCTTTTTAAAACCTGCTGGGACGCCCGCACATGCGCAGAAGCGCTGCGGCGCGCACAGAGCGTCATCCCCCAGGCCCCGCCCCTTTTTCCGGCCACCTCTATATAGAGGCGCGTGCACGCGCACGCGCGCGGCCACGTGCGCCTCGGCGCTAATTTTCAAACATGGAAACCAGGGACAGGAGCCAGGGCCCCTTTTGCCGCAGGCCGGGGGATAGACGAACACTGCAACATGGCAGAGGAAACAGTTTCCTGTAGGAGAACTCACCAGCTGCCTGGACTTTGCTCTCTGAGAAGAAACTAGTCCATATGACAAGAAAAACATTCCACAGCGGCCTCTAGTGGACAAACACAGGTACCGCAGTTTAATATACTAAACATATATAAAAAAACATTCTTTTTTTTTTTTTTTTTTGACCACTATTAAAAATTATTACATTTTTTTAGTAGTTACAGGCATGCACAGATATTAGCGGGAATACCATTAGGTAACAGACAGAAAGACAAATTAGGCTTGGGGGTCCCCCAATAGAACCAAGTTCCTGGGGGCCCCCACTTACCTGTTCCCCGCCGCAGGACTTTGTTTGGTCCACAAAAGCCCAAACTTCACCTATCACGGCAGGCATTGTAATCAAACCTTCAGGGACCGGGTTCCCAAGGATTCCACTCCCCTGGACCTGTATAGCACCCTGCACAGAAAACATCTTGGTCGTGGGTATGACCAGAGCTCTGGATCCCAGGGTCCAGCTCTCCTAAGAGAAGCATTACAGGCAGAACCTTGCTCTTCTCTGCAAGGCCCGGGTACCGACCGTTTAGCTATGAAGCTTTTTTGGTCGGATCCGGAATAGCTTACTGAGGCCCAAAAGAACCTGTACGCAAGCTCAGTGAAAAACACATGTTTCTTCTTGGCCAACACCTTAGACACTGGCAAAAAAACTGAGGTGCTCCCGGATGGGAGGGGCTTATATAGGGGAGGGTACTTCCGGTTTTGGAAGTTGCCAGTGCCAGCACCTGACGGTAACTATATAACCCATTAGTAATGACTATGTCGCTCTGTGTCCCGTGATGTACGAAAAAGAAAGAGGCTACACCAACACTATCCTTAGAATACCTTTTATGGTCCTCCTCCCAAAAAAAAGACCCCCCATAATGTCCCCGACTCTATCTCAATCGTTTGCACTATGGGATTCCCTAAGAAACCTCCCAAACCTTATATCCTCTGAAAGACCTCTTTCTCATTTATTCAATAACCCTGACTTCCCCCCTGGTCTAAATGTGGAGGCATTTAAATGGTGGATTGATAAAAGGATTGCATCGTATAGGACAATTTTTTAATCCTGGAGGGCCTATATCCCTTAGTTACTGCATCAAACATCTGAAACTTCCAGATTCTGAAAAAACGCGGTTTAACCAAATTTTCACATTTTTAAACCAAATCTGGAAGGAAAAACTCCTTCCTCCCCAATTTACGAAGTACGAGTTATGGTGCAGCCAGGCCGGTTCACAAAGGGGAGGCATATCTATGGTATATTCATGCCTCACTCACCCTACATCAAAATCTTCCTATATGGAGGCTTGGGAAAAAGACGCCCAGTTTTGTTGGAATTTGGATACCTGGCACTTAGCCTTCTCTAAATCTTTCAAAGGGATTCTTAATGTCTCTTTAATGGAGGCAAATATTAAAGTTATAACCAGATGGTATCGAACTCCTTCCAGACTGGCATCTATATATCCAGCATCAGATCCAACGTGTTTCAGAGGATGCCAACTTTACGGCTCTATGCCTCATATTTGGTGGGAGTGCCCCAGAGTTCGCCCTTTCTGAAGAAAAATATTTTTAGAAATTTTTACGGTAACAGGTTTTCAGGTCCCTAGGTCCCTACCAGTAGCCATTTTGAACGCTCATATTCCTCACATACCAAAGGTTTCACAAAAATTGATACACTTTATCTTTACAGGCGCCAAAATCACAATTGCCAAATCATGGAAAAATAGGATTTTTATAACAGCTTACCTGTAAAATCCTTTTCTTGGAGTACATCACGGGACACAGAGCGACATAGTCATTACTAATGGGTTATATAGATACCTTCAGGTGCTGGCACTGGCAACTTCCAAAACCGGAAGTACCCTCCCCTATATAAGCCCCTCCCATCCGGGAGCACCTCAGTTTTGTAGCAAAGCAATAAGTGTCCCCAAAGAGGGGTGGGAGCTCTGTGTCCCGTGATGTACTCCAAGAAAAGGATTTTACAGGTAAGCTGTTATAAAAATCCTTTTTCTTTCTTTTTCTCCCTCTTCCTCCTTCCCTCTCCCTCTCCTTAACAAGTTTTTCCTATAGAGACATATCTTTACCAGGCTCAGAGGTAGGACTAAGTCAAAAAAAAAAAAAGAACCCCAATATCAAGTGTAAGGCCAAAAAATAAAAAAGGAGTTATCAGACAACAGACCTCTAAATACGTATATTCTGCTCCTCAGGACTCAGGGGGTAATAAAAGATCTCGGTTGTAGCAAAAAGCAGAAGGCGAAAAATAGGATTTTTATAACAGCTTACCTGTAAAATCCTTTTCTTGGAGTACATCACGGGACACAGAGCGGCATAGTCATTACTATGTGGGTTATATAGTTTACCTTCAGGTGCTGGCACTGGCAACTTCCAAACCGGAAGTACCCTCCCCTATATAAGCCCCTCCCATCCGGGAGCACCTCAGTTTTGTAGCAAAGCAATAAGTGTCCCCAAAAAGAGGGGTGGGAGCTCTGTGTCCCGTGATGTACTCCAAGAAAATAGGATTTTTATAACAGCTTACCTGTAAAATCCTTTTCTTGGAGTACATCACGGGACACAGAGCGACATAGTCATTACTAATGGGTTATATAGATACCTTCAGGTGCTGGCACTGGCAACTTCCAAAACCGGAAGTACCCTCCCCTATATAAGCCCCTCCCATCCGGGAGCACCTCAGTTTTGTAGCAAAGCAATAAGTGTCCCCAAAAGAGGGGTGGGAGCTCTGTGTCCCGTGATGTACTCCAAGAAAAGGATTTTACAGGTAAGCTGTTATAAAAATCCTATTTTCTTTCTCGTACATCACGGGACACAGAGCGACATAGTCATTACTAATGGGATGTCCTAAAGCAATGCCCAACGAGGGGGGGGGGATACACCATATATAAGCTGAGCGCTATCAGACATGAGGATCTTTTGCGGCCTGCAACACACTGCGCCCAAAGGCGACATCCTCCTGACTTCTAACGTCCACCTGGTAGAACCTAGTAAACGTGTGTACTGAAGACCATGTTGCGGCCTTACAGATTTGAGCCAGGGAGGCCTGGTGATGCACTGCCCATGAAGTTCCAACTGCTCTCGTGGAGTGCGCCCTAACTTTGAACGGAGGCGGTCTCCTTCTCAAGCCATAGACTTGCATTATGACCTGTCGAATCCACTTGGCTAAAGTAGATTTTGACGCTGCCTGACCCCTTCTGGGGCCTTCCGGCAGAATAAACAAAGTATCCGTTCTGCGAATCTGAGCAGTGGCTTTTAGATAAGCTTTAACTGCTCTTACTACATCCAAAGAATGCAATAACTTTTCCTCTACCGAAGTAGGTTTGGGGAAAAAAGAAGGAAGAACCACATCTTGGTTCAAATGAAACCTCGATACCACCTTAGGAAGAAAGGCTGGATGAGGACGTAACACTACTCTGTCCTTATGGATAACCAGATATGGCTCCCTACAGGACATAGCTGCTAATTCCGACACTCTTTTAGCCGAACAAATGGCTACTAAGAAAATCAACTTCCTGGTGAGAAGGACCAAGGAAATGTGCTGTAATGGTTCAAATGGTTGTTTCTGTAGAACCGACAGAACCAAGTTTAGATCCCATGGACATATGGGAATATTAACCGGAGGACTAATACGCATCACTCCTTGTATAAAGGCTTTGACTAGTGAATGCGAAGCCAAGGGCCTTTGAAAAAATATTGACAAGGCCGAAATCTGACCCTTGATAGTACTCAAGGCAAGCTTCCTATCTACAGCCCATTGTAGGAAGTCCAGAATCCTACCTATTACGTATTTACGTGGATGCCATTTCTTGGCCTCACACCAGGCGATGTACGCCTTCCAGATTCTATAGTAGATCTGCCTGGATACCGGCTTCCTGGCATTGATCATGGTAGATACCACAGCATTAGAGAGCCCTCTCTTTTTTAGAATGTGGGCTTCAATAGCCAGGACGTCAAACCTAGGGCTGGTAAGGAAGGGTGGTATATCCGTCCTTGCGAAAGCAGGTCCGGACGATGTGGGAGGGTCCAAGGACTCCCCACAGACATCTTTACAATCTCCGCGTACCATGCTCTTCGGGGCCACGCTGGAGCCACCAGAATCACTGGTTTCTTTTCTACCCTGATTCTGCGGAGTAATCGAGGTAACAATTGTGGCGGTGGGAATGCATATATCAGCTTGAACTGATCCCAAGGGAACACTAGGGCATCCGAGCCGCAAGCTAGGGGATCCCTTGTCCAAGAGACAAACCTGTCCACTTTTGCGTTGAATCTGGATGCTAGCAGATCTACATCCGGTGTTCCCCAGCGCTGACACATTGTCCGGAAAACCTTGGGATGAAGGGACCATTCCCCTGGGCATAATTGTTGGCGACTTAGAAAGTCCGCCTTCCAATTCTCCACTCCTGGAATGAATACCGCAGATATGGCTGGGACATATCTTTCTGCCCATCTCAGGATGTAATTTACTTCCCTCTGGGCTGCACGACTCCTGGTGCCCCCCTGATGATTGATATATGCCACTGCTGTGGCATTGTCTGATTGAATTCTGACAGGGGACCCTTGAAGTTTGGATGTCCATGCTACTAGGGCATACCGGGCTGCTCGTATCTCTAAGAGATTGATGGGCAGGGCCTTTTCCGCATCCGACCATCTGCCCTGGAGAGACCATTTCTCCAGTACTGCTCCCCAGCCTATAAGGCTGGCATCTGTAGTGACCACCTTCCAAGAAATCGGACTGAAGGATTTCCCTCTTTCCAGATTCTGGGGAACCAACCACCAGCGGAGGCTCTTGCGAACGGAAGGGGACAAGGACATTGGTAAGTCCAGAGCCTAAACTTTTTTGTTCCAGGCTGACAGTATGGCCCTTTGCAAATTCCTTGAATGGAATTGACCGTAGGGTACGGCTTCGAATGATGCCACCATTTTTCCCAGCAGCCTCATGCACAGGCGTATGGATGGCTGTCTTTTTGAACCCACTAAGTGGATCAAATCTCTCAAAGACGACCCCTTTTCTTGAGGCAAGAAAAATTTTCTCTGGTCTGAATCCAGCCTTAGCCCCAAGTATTCCAGACTTTTGACTGGTTTTAGGGCTGACTTGTCTCGGTTGATAATCCAACCGTGATATTCCAGATACTTGATTGTCTCGTGAACAACCACTTCTAGTTTTTCCACTGAGTGGTCTATCAGCAACAAGTCGTCTAGATATGCCATTATCGTTACACCTCGTGTTCTTAGATTGGCCAATAATGGGGTCAGAATTTTTGTGAACACTCGTGGTGCTGTGGCCAGACCGAAGGGTAAGGCTCTGAACTGAAAATGGCGCCCTTCTACCGCAAAGCGTAGAAATTTTTGGTGGGCTGGAAAGATGGGAATGTGCAAATAAGCATCTTTGATGTCGATCGAGGCTAACCATTCCTCCCCTTGTAGGGCAGTGGCCACCGACCGGATCGACTCCATCCGGAAAGTCCTGATATGTAGGAATTTGTTTAGCCCTTTTAGATTTAATATGGGCCTCACGTCCCCGTTTGGCTTCGGGACTGTAAAGAGGTTTGAGTAAAACCCGAACCCCCATTCTTCCAGGGGAACCTCTATAATTACTGCTTGGAGCAATAATTGTTCTAGTGCCAACAGGAGGGATCCTCTCTTCTGGGGATCCCTTGGCACGTTTGACCTTATGAAGTGGGAAGGAGGGGAGTCTTTTAACTCCAATTTGTATCCCAGATTTACTGCGGAGAGCACCCATCTGTCTCTGATCGTGTCCCGCCAGGTCTCTGCGAACAACTGAAGTCTTCCCCCCACCCGATTGAGTGGGGGCAACCCTTCATGCATTTGACTTTGGGGGAGGTTTTGTACCTCTCCTGCTCCAGGGCTTCTTGTTACCCTGCAATTGTCCCTGATTTTTACCTCCGGGATTTGACCGAGGAGGCCGTCGGAACTGTTTCACAGCCGATGTCCTAGGGACTGGAGAAGCAGGCCTCTTAAAAGAGGGACCTCTAACTCTGTTTTTAACCGGCAAAAGTGTACTTTTACCGCTGGAAATTCTCTGGATATATTTGTCCAGGTCTTCCCCGAATAAGCGTTCACCATGAAATGGGAAGCTGACCAGCAATTTTTTACAGGGAGCTTCAGCAGACCAGTTTTTGAGCCATAAATGCCTGTGCATATGTACTACAGACAGCGTAAGGCGGGAGGCCTGATGGATTGAATCCTTTATAGCGTCCACCGCAAAGCATAAGGCTCTAGGTAGATCAGCTAGGGCAAGAGCCTGCTGATCTGGCAAGTCCCTTAAGACCTGTTTCAACTGATCCTTCACTGCTTGGCAGACCCCAATAGCTGCCACTGCTGGTTGTGTCACCAATCCTGCTGTAGAAAAAGCAGATTTTAATAAGGACTCCAATTTTTTATCTATTGGGTCCTTGAACATTTGGACATTATCCACTGGACATGTCAGTGATTTATTCACACAAGAGATGGCTGCGTCCACTGTAGGGACCCTCCATTTTTTGATGAACTTATCCTCCATGGGATAGACCACTTGAAATCTCTTGGGAGGAGTAAATATTTTATCAGGATGCTCCCAATCCTGGTAAATGAGCCCTTCCAGTAAAGGATGGATCGGAAAGGAACAAACAGTCTGGGGAGCTTTTAGCGACCCCAACGAAGAGACAGAAGTGGATGATGGCTCCGCAAGGGGCATTTTAAATGCTGATCGGACCATATTAGTCAGGGACTGAACCCATAACCTTTCAGCATGTGATGCTGAGAATGGCTCTTCCACTGTTGATTCCTCTACAACAGAATCAACCTCATCCTGATCCCCTTCAGGCAGGTCGATCCCTGTATGGGACTGTTGCTCTGCTAACAGGCACTCTGAGGGAGGAGACTGAGATCGAGCGCTTTTTTCCTGTGACAGGGAAGCAGCGATCAATGCTGACAATCTCTCTTCCAGCCCTCCCAGAGCTGAGGAAAAAACCTCCTCTGTTACATACACAGGAGCAGGTGAACTGAGGACAGCCACAGTACCAGGTACTCCTGAGGGTGCTCTATGGTCACTAACCTCTGATTCTTCAGGGGAGACTGGTGCAGCCGAAGCATGCCCAAGATCCTCAGAGCCCGATGGAGACCCCCTATGCTTCCTGGAATTTTTAGTCCCGGAGTTTTTTGACGGCATTATTCCTAAGCCCAAAGCTGAGGTATTCCAGCCGAAATACACCACTTACTGACAATAGTCTAGCACAAATGCTGCTATAAAACCAGTTGGTGTCTACTAATGTGCCTTTCTATGGGGATGCCTGCATCAACCGCTTGCTGTATGCCTTTTTTTTAAATGTTGCCAGCTCTGTCTCTGCACTCCATAGCCAGCTCACAACACATAATTGTGGTTTTTTAACATGCTGGGACGCCCGCACATGCGCAGAAGCGCTGCGGCGCGCACAGAGCGTCATCCCCCAAGCTCCGCCCCCTTTTCCGGCTCACCTCTATATATAGAGGCGCGTGCACGCACACGCGCGCGGCCACGTGCGCCTTCGGCGCTAATTTTGAAAAGGAAACCAGGGACAAGAGCCAGGGCCCCTTTTGACGCAGGCCGGGGGGTGGACGAGCATTGCAACATGGCAGAGGAAGCAGTTTCCCACGAGAGAACTCACCATCTGCCTGGACTTGCTCTGATAAAAAGAAACTAGTCCACATGACAAGAAACGTTCCACAGCGGCCTCTAGTGGATTAACACAGGTACCGCAGTCTAATATATTAAATATATATATATATATATATATATATATATATATTTTTATTTTTTTTTCTTGACCACTATTAAAATTATTACATTTTTTAGTAGTTACAGGCATGCACAGATATTAGCGGGAATACCGTTAGGTAACAGACAGAAAGACAAATTAGGCTTGGGGGTCCCCCAATAGAACCAAGTTCCTGGGGGCCCCCACTTACCTGTTTCCCGCCGCAGGACTCTGTTTGGTCCACAGAAGCCCAAACTTCACCTATCACGGCAGGCATTGTATTTAAACCTTCAGGGACCGGGTTCCCAAGGATTCCACTCCCCTGGACCTGTATAGCACCCTGCACAGAAAACATCTTCGTCATGGGTATGACCAGAGCTCTGGATCCCAGGGTCCAGCTCTCCTAAGAGAAGCATTACAGGCAAAACCTTGCTCTTCTCTGCAAGGCCCGGGTACCGACCGTTTAGCTATGAAGCTTTTTTGGTCGGATCCGGAACAGCTTACTGAGGCCCAAAAGAACCTGTACGCAAGCTCAGTGAAAAACACATGTTTCTTCTTGGCCAACACCTTAGACACTGGCAAAAAACTGAGGTGCTCCCGGATGGGAGGGGCTTATATAGGGGAGGGTACTTCCGGTTTTGGAAGTTGCCAGTGCCAGCACCTGAAGGTATCTATATAACCCATTAGTAATGACTATGTCGCTCTGTGTCCCATGATGTACGAGAAAGAAAAACCAAAACCTTTCCTGTCAGATGCCAAAACCAAAATATCTTGGATACTAACTCAGGAAAAATTAGCTAGCATCTTATCCAATACCATTCCCAAATTCGAAAAAAATATGGGAACCTTGGGCCAAATATATGGGGATTTCGATTGGTGAAGATGCTGTTTTACCTTCTATTCAACATTAAGTTGGACACATACCCATCCCTTTCCCTCCGTCCTCTTTTTTACCCGCTGTCTTTATTTTCCTCTTCTTTTCTTTCTTCTAAAAATGATTTATGGAAACTCTTTTTCTGGGAATTCTAGTTTCCCATTACATGTTATGTCTCTTTTATTTAGATTTAATGGGATACTATCAAATGTTTTGTTTGGCCTTGTTTAGTCCATCCCGATCTGTTGGCCCTGATAATCTTCTCGGGGCCTAAGAGTCAGAAGGAGGTCTCTATGCCTGGAGCAGTTAGTTCCCGATAAGGGGCTCCAGGTTACCAAGGAGAGAGGGTTTCCCTTCTCCCTTCCATTATATTATAAGGATGAAGAGATCTCCCCCTGACAAACTTTTGATTGCTTACATGAATCTATTCTTTTTTCTAGGATGTTTTTATTATTTTATCCATTAATTGACTGCTTGTTTATTCCTAAACATAATCTTTTTTCTTTATTTTTATATAACACGATGTAATGTTCTGTATTATTTATCTTATGAAAATAAAATATTTTGAAAGTAAAAACAACATGGAGCCTGTGAATTAAAATGTCAAGTTTGCTAAATGCATACTCACTTAGCCAAAGCCCGGCCTGGCGGATCCATTAACGTGTGCCATTTGGCAGAGTCGGTGAGAAGGGAGGGCAGCACATGTCCTAGGAGGGTGAGCGTTAGCTGATGCATGTCCAGAGAGAAGATAGCATAGAGTAGTTCTACAGCTCGAAGCGCAAATTCAAGGCGGGTTTCTTTCAGAAGTTCCTAGACAGAAGAATATCAATAAAACAACCCACTATACTTTAGATTTTTATATTACAAATAAAGCCACAGATGATTTACAATGTGAAGACTTCATTATTATAGTCAAAGCAACTAAATAAAGATTTAACACTTTTTTCTTTTGTCAGGTAAAACTGAATGTTTTAATTTATTATGCTGCCAGCAGGTAAAGCTCAAGGCTCCTTTTTGGGTTTTACCATCTCTCTTTATCTGTTGTAAAAATCTTGTTTACGCAGCTCAATAGCACAAAATCAAAGTTGCAGACACAAGAGTGAATGATTTAGAGCAATGGTTCACCCACCTCGCTCTCCCAGTGTCTGTTCTACGCTCACCGTCCACTTTATTAGGTACACCTGTTCATTTGCTTGGTAACACAAATTTCTAATCAACCAATCACTTGTCAGCAACTCAATGTATTTAGGCATGGCGAAGACGACTTGCTGAAGTTCAAACGGAGCATCAGAATGGGGAAAAAAGGGAAATTAAGTGACTTTGAATGTGGCATGGTTGTTGGTGCCAGACGGGCTGGTCTGAGTGTTTCAAAAACTGCTGATCTACTGGAATTTTCACGCACAACCATCTCTAGGTTTTACAGAAAATGGCCTATAAAAGAGAAAATATCCAGCGAGTGGCAGTTGTGTGGACAAAAATGCCTTGTTGATGTGAGAGGAGAATGGGCAGACGGTTCCAGATGATAAACAGGCAACAGTAACCACTTGTTACAACCAAAGTATGCAGACTACCATCTGAACGCACAACAGATCCAACCCTGAAGCAGATGGGCTACCGCAGCAGAAGACCACACCAGGTGCCACTCCTATCAGCTAAGAACAGGAAACTGAGGCTACAATTCGTACAGGCTTGCCAAAATTAGGCAAGATTGGAAAAACTATGCCTGGTCTGATGAGTCAATTTCAGCTGAGACATTCAAATGGTAGGGTCAGAATTTGTCATTAACAACATTAAAGCATGGATACACAAAATTGGAAAGAGTTAACTTTCCCATATAGAACCAGGACTTTCTAGGATGTGATGCTGTCACTGAGGTGTATGTTTAAAATATCATATTTATTGTACATGTTTTAAAAATTAAACCATGGATCCATCTTGCCTTGCATCAATGGTTTAGGCTGCTGGTGGTGGTGTAATGGTGTGGGGGATATTTTCTAGGAACACTTTGGGCCCTTTAGTACCAGTTGAGCATCGTTTAAACACCACAGCCTACCTGAGTATTGTTGCTGACCATGTCCATCCCTTTATGACTACAGTGTACACATCTTCTGATGGTTCCTTCCAGCAGGATAATGTACCATGTCACAAAGCTCAAATCATCTCACCACTGCTTACTTAAACATGACACTGTGGTTACTGTACTCCAATGACCTCCACAGTCACCAGATCTCAATCAAATAGAGCACCTTTGTGATGTGGAATGGGAGATTTGCATCATGGATGCGCAGCTGACAAATCTGCAGCAACTGCATGATGTCATCATGCCAATATGGACCACAATCTCTGAGGAATGTTTCCAACACTTTGTTGAATCAATGCCACAAAAAATTAAAGCAGTTCTCGAGGCAAAAGGGGGTTCAACCCGATACTAGCAAGGTGTACCTAATAAAGCGGCCAATAAGTGTAGATTTTAGTAAAAGAAAGGTTCCTGTATTACCACAACTTCTGATGTTCTCTCCCTTTAAAAAAAAAAAAAAAAACCCAGTCCTCTGGGAATCCTTTGTCATGTCAACACAGGAAGTCTTTCACTGCCATAGTTTGTGGTAAATCTGGAAACTGGGAGATCCACATCCTGCAACACAGGTCTTGGAACACCTTCAGGTGTAGGGACCACTCCCCCAGGTCCAGTAACTGACGGCTGAAGAAGTCTGCCTGCCAAATGCCAAAGACAGAAACGTGAAGTTCTACTCAGGACAGGATCTGATATACAAGAACAGCTGCAGGGTTGTCCGACTGAATCCAAATTAAATGACCCTTCAAGCAGGATGAGCCAGCTTTTTAGTGACAGACAAAACATCCAGGGTTCCTCCTGAAAGGCTAGCATCTATCATGAGGATCTTCCAAAAGATGCTAAGAAAGGACATCCTTGATCTCAGAGTCAGATTCCGGAGCCACCAGCACAGGGACAACCTGGTCCTTGGTGCGAAACAAACTGGTCTGTCCACTGTCCAGAGACTTGATATGTCCCATGGTGACATAATGTTGCGTTGCAAAGGTCTGGACTGAAACTTAGCAAAAGGTACTGCCTCGAAGGAGGAATATTGGAAGAGATGCCCCTGGGATAGTGCGGACTTAGACAGAAAGTAGATCAGGATATACCAAAGAAAAATCGTATTGTAAGAACCCTTTCACGCTCAGGCGCCTATAGCGTCGGCGGTAAAACTCCGCTATTTTTACCTATGGGCGGATTTGCGGCACATTTCGACCGCTAGCGGCTGCGAAAGGGTTAAAACCGCCCGCAATATGCTGCTGAAGCAGCGCATTGCGGGCGGTATAGGTATAGCTATAGCTGCGGCGGTATAGCCGCGCTGTCCCATTGATTTCAATGGGCCGCAGCGGAGGAGGAGCGTTAAACACACCGCTCCTTCTCCGCTCCAAAGATGCGGCTAGCAGGACTTTTCTTTACCGTCCTGCTAGCGCACCGCTCCAGTGTGAAAGCCCCTCGGGCTTTTGCAACATTTGCAAATTTTACAAAGAATGGTTTGGCTTGACATCCAAATGGCAAGTATAGTGCAATATGCAAAAATAGATAAATAAACAAAGTCTGATACTCACAGCTCAAAGTTGTTTGTTCTAAAAAAAATATGTGCATGCCGAATAGATATGATGCCCGGTCCTAGGGTCCACTAGGCTGCCATTTCACACCAAAGAAAGATGGTATATTCGATTGGAGATCAATAGAATGCCATTGATCAATTAGCATGCAGGAAAAATTTCCGCCGCCAAAGTAGCACAGTAAGAGGAAATGCAGATATGGGTTGCCCAGGGTCGAGCGACACCCCAATGCTCGCAAGGATCACAGAGTGGTGGAGGCACAGATATCTGGTATAAGATAAAATATAATAGAAAGGAGATGTAGGGATATAGAGACACTGAGGTCAGAAATTATAAGGGGGAGATGTATGTAAATCTCCACCGTAAATTAAAAAAACAATTACCTGCACTCCTCAGGTCTACATGCGCCTCTGAGTCCTGGATGTATCCTGGCAATGCAGCAATGTTATGCTTGCATGTCAGGGTATAAATGGGTCAGATTATTGGAAAAATACCAATCAGAGCTGACCACGATTTGGTGCCAAGAGGATAACAACAGGTGATTGAAGAGGCAAAGGCATCCAATTAATTAGCATCATCTAAATTTTAGGTGCTTCCAGATAGTGCCTTCCAATAGTGAACCCCCGGACAGTGCGCATATGCAGGAAACAACTGTCTCCAACAAATGCACCCCATTAAGGGGAGGCTGCCCCGGAATGATCTAAGCCATTGTGGGGCTCCTGTGTGCTGGGGTTACGTTCCGGACCCACCCGCGAAAAGTGAAAATCCGCTTAATAGAAAGACCCTATTTAAATACACCCTAGGCATGTTTTGTTAACTTTTTAATAGCATTTAAAGGTCTTTAAACACCCTTTTAAGCAACAGAAACACATAAAAGATAAAGAGAGAGCAAGAGCATTGTAAAACACAAAAATATTGTGCCAACAGTAGTGGTGCAACGGATCGGTGTTGATCCGTGATCCGAACGGGTCACCCCGTTCGGATCGGCACACACCGCGATCCGCGGCCTCGGCCTTAGGAAAGGCCGCGGCTTCGGCCTAGCTCCGGAGCCGTGGCCATCTTGGTACACCCGGCGGCGGCGGCCGCCTTGTGCGTGCTGACGTCATCACCCCTCACCCTCGCTGCTCGTGGATCTGAACTGGCCGGCGGGAGAGTAAGGTAAGTGGGGGAGATGCCTATTACAGGGGGAGAAGATTGTGGATATTACAGGGGGGGGGGAAGATTGTGGATATTACAGGGGGGGGGGAAGATTGTGGATATTACAGGGGGGGGAAGATTGTGGATATTACAGGGGGGGGGAAGATTGTGGATATTACAGGGGGGGAAGATTGTGGATATTAGAGGGGGGGAAGATTGTGGATATTAGAGGGGGGGAAGATTGTGGATATTACAGGGGGGGAAGATTGTGGATATTACAGGGGGGGGAAGATTGTGGATATTACAGGGGGGGGGGAAGATTGTGGATATTACAGGGGGGGAAGATTATGGATATTACAGTGAGGGGGAAATTACATGGATATTAGTAATTTTTTTTTGCCGATCCGAAAATGATCCGATCTGTGACCCCTGATCCGAGGATCGATCCGATCCGTGAGTTTTTTGATCCGTTGCACCCCTAGCCAACAGTATACTGTACAGTACGGATTCACCGCTACAAAACCGCAAAATGGCGAAATATTACTGCAATATCAGAATTAATAGGTCCTAATTAAAATAGCGCGATATACCGGGACAGCAAAAACCGAACCACGATAGAGCGGGGGTTTACTGTAAACTGCTGTTAAAAAGCATGTTTGAAAAAACAAAGCCTGACGCTGAGGGTTGTCGTACGTTCAGTGAAAGACAAGCTTTAGACAACTTAAACTCATTGCTTGAGGAAAGTGAGCCTAAGGACCTCTTTGACACCGTTGACCTGGAATCCGTTCTTAAAGAGGTTGACTCTCCTACAGCAATTGGTACTGTCATCCCCAAATCGTCCCTCAAAAAGACCTCATCACTCTATCCTGTGCCCAGTTCTTACTTATGGTGTAGCCAATTTTTTGAAAATTACCTGCCAAGAAATAAAAACTCTAGAACCTACACCTTCAAGTCAAGAAAACCTCACCAGAGGTGAAAAGCAAGCTCTAAAAAATCTCTCTAAGAATTATAATATCACTATAAAGGCTTCTGATAAAGGAGGTCCTTATAGACAATGACCAATATAGCCAAATGTGCATTAATATCTTAAGCAATCGCGACTGGTATCGCCCAGTTGGCTCTGATATCATTGAAGCCTTTAATAAAAAATTCTATGCCTTAGTAGATGATGCATTTCAAAATAGAGCCATTTCAAAACAAACACTTGACTTTATCCGTGTCCCTTTCCCTAGAGTGGCCACCTTTTACTACCTTCCCAAAATTCACAAGAATGCCAAGGATCCCCCGGGCTGTCCCAGAATATCTGGGAATGGAGAGATTACAGAAAATGTATCACGTCTTGTAGATGAACACATCAAACCTTTTGTTCTCTGTACGCCTTCCTAAGTCCGCGACACTATTTATCTGTTGCGGATTATCGAGGGCATACAAGTCCCCAAGGAACACATGCTTGTAAGTATTGATGTAGAAGCTTAATATAGCTCCATTCCCCATTCCAAGGGTCTTGCATGCATCCAAAAGGTGCTCTCCCAAAATTAGTCACCACGAGAGATCATTTAATGATTTCATACTGCTCTCTTTAGATCACATACTTAGACGTAATGTCTTCTCATTTGGTGACCGATTATTCATCCAGGTACAGGGCGTAGCCAGGGGCACTTGTTGTGCCCCTGGCTACGCCAATCTGTTCCTAGGGGAATGGGAACGTACCATTTTTTCAGACGAGGATCTCTCTATATACCTGTGCCACGTCACCATGTGGCACAGGTACATAGATGACATCTTCGTCGTATGGGATGGATCTCAACAACTGCTCGACGAGTGCTTGATAGCTCTCAACAGAAATGAATTTAATCTTAAATTCACCATGGTTTCTGATACATCCAAAGTCACATTTCTGGATGTGGAGATGTTCAAGAACCATGATAACATGCTCTCATGCAAGTTATTTCGCAAACCCACTGCGGGTAATACTATCCTGCACTCGTCGAGCTTTCACCCCAGACCACTTGTTGAGTCCATCCCATATGGACAATATTTGAGAATTAAGCGTAATTGCTCCAACCCCAAAGACTTCAAACTTGAAGCAAATAATCTAAAACGATGGCTGTTAGAAAGGGGCTATAGCCATAAATGCCTAAAGAAAGCGTTTAATAGCACTGAAACTGGAAACAGACATGACTTACTAATACCCAGCCAATCCAAGCCCTTGGAGGGTGGCCACCGTATTGTTACCACCTACTCCAACGACCATGCTCAGGTAGTACAAATATGTAAAAAGTACTGGCATCTGTTAACCTCTGACCCCACCATAGGCCCATTTGTGCCCCCAGCCCCTGCAATGACCTATAGACGGGCAACGTCTGCAGGTGACCTCCTTGTAAAAAGTGAATTTCAAGACTCTAAAAGAGGAGACCCATGTAAAATACTGGGCACTTATCCATGTGGTTCTTGCACATATTGCAAACACATGGATACCAGAAAGGACATTTTTTTACCCAATGCAATACGATTTATTCCCAGACACTTCTCCAATTGTCAAACCACTGGGGTGGTCTACCTCATATTATGCAGTTGCAACTGCTTTTATGTGGGAAAGACCATCCAGAAACTATGGCAAAGATTGTATCGCCATCTCAAAGCCATGAGAACCAGTGATCTGGATTTACCTCTGGGCAGACATGTTTTGCAAACCCACAACGGCATATGTCCCAAAATTACTGTATTGGTCTTGAATCGGATACACCGCAGCTCCCGGGACAAGTTCCTCCTCCAGCGAGAGCTGAGGTGGATATCGAATCTGAACGCCACAGTGCCACCTGGCCTCAACGAGGCCTTTAATCTTAAACCGTTTCTACCAGGCTTCTCCTCTGGAAACTTTGATAGAGATTTACAAAAATAAAGAGAGGATCTTCTATTATTATTCTTATTAATTTTTAGTTACAAATATGTGGTTTCTGGCCAATTTGATCAATCAGGGTTAACCCTGAGATGAGCCATAATGCATATACCTGCCATGCGCACTGATCTGTCCAAAACTGTCTCTCCCTTTATACTGGCTCTCTCTGTATTCCTGATTCTTACCTTCCCATGTGTTTTTCATTATCCATTTTTTATTTTAGTTTCATTATTCTCTATTTTTATATTTATTTTCATTTTTATTTTTACATATATCTTCGTTTAAGTGGCACCTAATTGTAATATGTAGACATATGATGTATATATAGCATGATGCTCCAATATCTAAATATTGTAAACCTTATAGTCTTTGTTGAACAATGTTGTTGTATGTATCATATAAACGGTAATATCAGTTCTGTGTTTCAGATATAGTTCTACTGGGATTTTTCAACATGCCACAATGTACAGATGATGCCCTGGATTCCTGTGAGGCACACTACGCTGCATTTCCAAAACACTAAATATATTAATATCTGCAGATTTATTTAATGGCCGGTCTGTGTGACGCCTCGACGCTCCCCAGCACACAGGAGCCCTGCAATGGCTTAGATCATTCCGGGGCAGCCTCCCCTCAATGGGGTGCTATTGCGTTTGTTGGAGACAGTTGTTTCCTGCATATGCGCACTGGGCACATCCATCTTGCCCAGAGCTCCCGCCCACTGTATGTGCTTTCGGCCATGTCGACGTCTGACGTCATCGCGCACGATGCAGTGACGCCGCACTAGCCGGGCGTTCACTATTGGAAGGCACTATCTGGAAGCACCTGAAATTTAGATGCAAATTAATCGGATGCCTTTGCCTCTTCAATCACCTGTTATCCTCTTGGTGCCAAACCGTGGTCAGCTCTAATTGGTCTTTTTCCCCGATCATCTGACCCATTTATACCCTAACATGCAAGCAGAACATTGTTACATTGCCAGGATACATCCAGGACTCAGAGGCGCATGTAGACCTGAGGAGCACAGGTAATTGGTTTTTTAATTTACGGTGGAGATTTACATACATCTCCACTTATAATTTCTGACCTCAGTGTCTCTATATCCCTACATCTCCTTTCTATTATATTTTATCTTATACCAGATATCTGTGCCTCCACCACTCTGTGATCCTTGCGGGCATTGGGGTGTCACTCGACCCTGGGCAACCCATATCTGCATTTCCTCTTACTGTGTTAATTTGGCGGCGGAAATTTTTCCTGCATGCTAATTGATCAATGCCATTCTATTGATCTCCAATCGAATATACCATCTTTCTTTGGTGTGAAATGGCAGCCTAGTGGACCCTAGGACCGGGCATCATATCTATTCGGCATGCACATATATTTTTTAGAACAAACAACTTTGAGCTGTGAGTATCAGACTTTGTTTATTTATCTATTTTTGCATATTGCACTATACTTGTCAAGCCAAACTATTCTTTGTAAAATTTGCAAATGTTTCAAAATAATTCTTGCAACTTTATTTAAACAATGATACAATGTTGATGTAATATTCTTTCTCTCTGATAGAAACATAACAGTGTGCCCATATACAACCCTTGAAGAAGGAAGTTGACTTGTTTGTCCAATAAACACATTTTCTCCCTAAAACATGTTGGGTATTTTGGTATAACACACCCCCCGACTCCACATTGTGTCTGGTAATCGAGTGTGTCCCAACAATATTGGCAGATGTTAAACTGTAAGGCTCGGTTCACACAGGGGCGACTCCGGACGCGACTTCAGGTCGCCCCGAGTTGCCCCAAGTCGCGCTATTTTTAAAACTAATTGAAGTCAATGGAGATGTTTTAATGTACACGACTGCGGTCGCTCCGACTTCAAAAAAGGTCCCTGTACTACTTCAATCCGACTCCTAGGCGACTGCTAGGCGACCTGTACCCATTGATTTCAATGGAAGTCGCTCAGAAGTCGTATTCCCTGTCTTAACAGGAGCAACTCTCCAGGAAGAGAACACATTTTTCAGGCAAACCTCTCCCTCCCCCCTCCCTCCCACAGAGCCGATTCTTGCTTTATTGGCCACTGGAATGTCTCCTGTCCTGGAAGCGACTTCAAGTCGTGTTGTAAATCACCACAAGTCGCGCTGAGGTCGCCCTGCGATTCATGCTCAAGTTGTGTCTGAGTTGCCTCTCAAAGTCGCGCTGGAAGTCGTGTTGCCCCTGTGTGAACCGAGCCTTAGAATGCTCACTTCATTCATGTTTTTATGAGTATTTTTTGTATGTTATTCTTGTGACTTCCCACTTAATAAATATTTATACTTTTACAATACGCTTTTTCTTTGGCATATCCTGATCTACTTTCTGTCTAAGTCTGCACTATCCCAGGGGCAGCTCTTCTAATATTTCTATATAATTTGGGATGTGACATAGACTTTCAGGACTATCTCACTATCTGGTTATTTTTTCTCCTCCTATCTCTTTTTTTGCCTCGAAGGAGGCTACCATCAGGCCCAAGCCTCTTAAGCAAAAGTGAAGAGTTGGACAAATTCTGGACTACAGCGCTTAAATCCGAGCTTGAAGTTTCTCCTGTAGAAGAACACTCTTGTCTGAGCTGTGTCCAGGACAGGACCTTTATACTCCAAGTGACTAGTCAGGAAAAATGGGAACATGTAGGTGTATGCCCAAATGTCTACAGAAGTCAGAAGGTCTGTTGAAGGGAGGCGAGGAGACACCTGGTAGATTCCACATAGAATTTCACAGCTCAATTGAAAACAAATGCCCCCCTGCCCCAATTCTAGCAAGTGGGGATGGACCAAAATGCAGAGCACGGCTTGACCGAAAATTTGGCATACTTTTAGATCCATATCTTGCAGGATGATTGGGAGCCAAGCTTGGGTAGTGTTGAGATGGCAGAAGCTGAAGAGAAGAAACGAAAGGGACATTTCCTAACATATGAAAAAGGGAGAAAAATTTGTGATGAGGATTCTTCCACTGAGAAAGATGAGTGCTCTTGCCACTAGTAGTGTCCTTCAGAATGGTATCAAGGGCAGATCGGATACATCTTAGACATGAGAACCACAATTAAGCACGCAAGAGATAAGAAGTTTAAAGCCACAGCCATTTGCTTCATGTATCCTATAAGCAAGGGTTCAACCACAGCAGTGGTAGGATCTAATTTAGAGAAATTTGCCTTTTCAACCATGGTTTGGCACTGCCAGGATGGGATGAAGAGCAGGGCCAACAAGTAAGAACATACAGTGCCTTGCGAAAGTATTCGGCCCCCTTGAACTTTTCATCCTTTTGCCACATTTCAGGCTTCAAACATAAAGATATAAAATTTTAATTTTTTGTGAAGAATCACCAACAAGTGGGACACAATTGTGAAGTGGAACGAAATCTATTGGATATTTTAAACTTTTTTAGCAAATAAAAAACTGAAAAGTGGTGCGTGCAAAATTATTCGGCCCCTTTACTTTCAGTGCAGCAAACTCACTCCAGAAGTTCAGCGAGGATCTCTTAATGATCCAATGTTGTCCTAAATGACTGATGGTGATAAATAGAATCCACCTGTGTGTAATCAAGTCTCTGTATAAATGCACTGCTCTGTGATAGTCTCAGGGTTCTGTTGAAAGCGCAGAGAGCATCATGAAGACCAAGGAACACACCAGGCAGGTCCGTAATACTGTTGTGGAGAAGTTTAAAGCCGGATTTGGATACAAAAAGATTTCCCAAGCTTTAAACATCCCAAGGAGCACTGTGCAAGCGATCATTTTGAAATGGAAGGAGTATCATTTCACTGCAAATCTACCAAGACCTGGCTGTCCCTCTAAACTTTCAGCTCAGACAAGGAGAAGACTGATCAGAGATGCAGCCAAGAGGCCCATGATCACTCTGGATGAACTGCAGAGAACTACAGCGGAGGTGGGAGAGTCTGTCCACAGGACAACAATCAGTCGTACACTGCACAAATCTGGCCTTTATGGAAGAGTGGCAAGAAGAAAGCCATTTCTCAAAGATATCCATAAAAAGTCTCGTCTAAAGTTTGCCACATGCCACCTGGGAGACACACCAAACATGTGGAAGAAGGTGCTCTGGTCCGATGAAACCAAAATCGAACTTTTTGGCCACAATGCAAAACTATATGTTTGGCGTAAAAGCAACACAGCTCATCACCCTCAACACACCATCCCCACTGTCAAACATGGTGGTGGCAGCATCATGGTTTGGGCCTGCTTTTCTTCAGCAGGGACAGGGAAGATGGTAAAATTGAGGGGAAGATGGATGCAGCCAAATACAGGACCATTCTGGATGAAAACCTGTTGGAGTCTGCAAAAGACCTGAGACTGGGACGGAGATTTATCTTCCAACAAGACAATGATCCCAAACATACAGCAAAATCTACAAAGGAATGGTTCACAAATAAACGTATCCAGGTGTTAGAATGGCAAAGTCAAAGTCCAGACCTGAATCCAATCGAGAATCTGTGGAAAGAGCTGAAAACTGCTGTTCACAAACGCTCTCCATCCAACCTCACTGAGCTTGAGCTGTTTTGCAAGGAAGAATGGGCAAGAATTTCAGTCTCTCGATGTGCAAAACTGATAGAGACATACCCCAAGCGACTTGCAGCTGTTATCGCAGCAAAAGGTGGCTCTACAAAGTATTAACGCAAGGGGGCCGAATAATTTTGCACGCCCCACTTTTCATTTTTTTCTTAGTTAAAAAAGTTTCAAAAATCCAATAGATTTCGTTCCACTTCACAATTGTGTCCCACTTGTTGGTGATTCTTCACAAAAAATTAAAATTTTATATCTTTATGTTTGAAGCCTGAAATGTGGCAAAAGGATGAAAAGTTCAAGGGGGCCGAATACTTTCGCAAGGCACTGTAGCTCTAGTCAGTAAATAACTGGGTTATTTGGGCCATAAAGTCTTGCCTGACCGTAGTGAAAATCCAACTCGAAAAAGGAGAGGAAAAAGGGATTTTTATAACAGCTTACCTGTAAAATCCTTTTCTTGGAGTACATCACGGGACACAGAGTGACTTAGTCATTACTAATGGGTTATATAGATTACCTTCAGGTGTTGGCACTGGCCAATTCCAAACCGGAAGTACCCTCCCCTATATAAGCCCCTCCCATCCGGGAGCACCTCAGTTTTGTAGCCAAGCAATAAGTGTCCCAAAAAGAGGGGTGGGAGCTCTGTGTCCCGTGATGTACTCCAAGAAAAGGATTTTACAGGTAAGCTGTTATAAAAATCCTATTTTCTTTCTCGTACATCACGGGACACAGAGCGACATAGTCATTACTAATGGGATGTCCTAAAGCAATGCCCAACGAGGGGGGGGGGATACACCATATATAAGCTGAGCGCTATCAGACATGAGGATCTTTTGCGGCCTGCAACACACTGCGCCCAAAGGCGACATCCTCCTGACTTCTAACGTCTACCTGGTAGAATCTAGTAAACGTGTGTACTAAGGACCATGTTGTGGCCTTACAGACTTGAGCCAGGGAGGCTTGGTGATGCACTGCCCATGAAGTTCCAACTGCTCTTGTGGAGTGCGCCCTAACTTTGAACGGAGGCGGTCTCCTTTTCAAGCCATAGGCTTGTATTATGACCTGTCGAATCCACTTGGCTAAAGTAGATTTTTGATGCTGCCTGACCCTTTCTGGGGCCTTCCGGCAGAACAAACAAAGTATCCGTTCTACGAATCTGAGCAATGGCTTTAAGATAAGCTTTAACTGCTCTTACTACATCCAAAGAATGCAATAACTTTTCCTCTACCGAGCTAGGTTTGGGGAAAAAGGAAGGAAGAACCACATCTTGGTTCAAATGGAACCTCGATACCACCTTAGGAAGAAAGGCTGGATGAGGACATAATACTACTCTGTCCTTATGGACAACCAGATATGGCTCCTTACAGGACAAGGCGGCTAATTCCGATACTCTTTTAGCCGAACAAATGGCTACTAAGAAAATCAATTTCCTGGTGAGAAGAACCAAGGAAATGTGCCGCAATGGTTCAAATGTTTTTTTCTGTAGAACCGACAGAACCAGGTTTAAGTCCCATGGACATATGGGAATACTAACCGGAGGGCTAATACGCATCACTCCTTGTATGAAAGCTTTGACTAATGAATGCAAAGCCAAGGGCCTTTGAAAAAATATTGACAAGGCCGTCTGACCCTTGATAGTACTCAAGGCAAGCTTCCTATGTACAGCCCACTGTAGGAAGTCCAGAATCCTACCTATTACGTACTTACGTGGATGCCATTTCTTGGCCTCACACCACGTAATGTATGCTTTCCAGATCCTATAATAGATCTGCCTGGATACCGGCTTCCTGGCATTGATCATGGTATATATCACAGGATTAGAGAGCCCTCTCTATTTTAGAATGTGGGCTTCAATAGCCAGGCCGTCAAACCTAGGGCTGGTAAGGAAGGGTAGTATATCGGTCCTTGCGAAAGCAGGTCCGGACGATGTGGGAGGGTCCAAGGACTTCCCACTGACATTTTTACAATCTCCGCGTACCATGCCCTTCGTGGCCACCCTGGAGCCACCAGAATCACTGGTTTCTTTTCTACCCTGATTCTGCGCATTAATCGCGGTGGGAATGCATATATCAGCTTGAACTGATCCCAAGGGAACACTAGGGCATCCGAACCGCAAGCTAGGGGATCCCTTGTGCGAGACACAAATCTGTCCACCTTTGCGTTGAATCTGGATGCTAGCAGATCTACATCCGGTGTTCCCCACCGCTGGCATATTGCCTGGAAAACCTCGGGGTGAAGAGACCATTCCCCCGGGCATAATTGTTGGCGACTTAAAAAGTCCGCTCTCCAATTTTCCACTCCTGGGATGAAAACCGCGGATATGGCTGGGACATATCTTTCTGCCCACTCCAGGATGCAATTTGCTTCCCTCTGGGCTGCACGACTCCTGGTGCCACCCTGGTGATTGATATATGCCACTGCTGTGGCATTGTCTGATTGAATTCTGACAGGGGACCCTTGGAGTTTGGATGTCCATGCTACTAGGGCATACCGGGCTGCTCGTATCTCTAAGAGATTGATGGGCAGGGCCTTTTCTGCTTCTGACCACTTGCCCTGGAGAGACCATTGCTCCAGTACTGCCCCCCAGCCTATGAGGCTGGCATCTGTAGTGACTACCTTCCAAGAAACCGGACTGAAGGGTTTCCCTTTTTCCAGATTCTGGGGCACCAACCACCAATGGAGGCTCTTGCGAACGGAAGGGGACAGGGACATTGGTAAGTCTAAAGCCTGAACTTTTTTGTTCCAGGCTGACAGTATGGCCCTTTGCAAATTCCTTGAATGGAATTGACCGTAGGGTACCGCTTCGAATGAAGCCACCATTTTTCCCAGCAGCCTCATGCAGAGGCGTATGGATGGTTTTCTTTTTGTACCCACTAAGTGGGTCAAATCTTTTAAAGACGACACCTTCTCTGGAGGTAAGAAAATCTTTCTCTGATTTGAATCCAGCCTTAGCCCTAAGTATTCCAGACTTTTGACTGGTCTTAGAGCTGACTTGTCCCGGTTGATAATCCAACCGTGATATTCCAGATACTTGATTGTCTTGAGAATAGCTACTTCCAGCTTTTCCACTGAGTGGTCTATTAGTAGCAGGTCGTCTAGATATGCCATTATCGTTACACCCTGTGTTCTTAGATTGGCCAATAATGGGGCCAGAATTTTTGTGAACACTCGTGGTGCTGTGGCCAGACCGAAAGGTAAGGCTCTGAACTGAAAATGGCGCCCTTCTACTGCAAAGCGTAGAAATCTCTGGTGGGCCGGAAAGATGGGAATATGCAGATAAGCATCCTTTATGTCGATCGAGGCTAACCATTCCTGCCCTTGTAGGGCGGTGGCCACCGATCGGATCGACTCCATCCGAAAAGTCCTGATATTTAGGAACTTGTTTAGCCCTTTTAGATTTAATATGGGCCTCACGTCCCCATTTGGTTTGGGGACTGTGAAAAGGTTCGAGTAAAACCCGAATCCGCTTTCTTCCAGGGGAACCTTCATGATTACACCTTGGAGCAATAGTTGTTCTAGTGCCAGAAGGAGGGATCCTCTCTTTTGGGGATCTCTTGGCACGTTTGACCTCATAAATTGGGCAGGAGGAGTGCCTTTTAACTCCAGCTTGTATCCCAGACTTACTGCGGAGAGCACCCATCTGTCTCTGATGGTGTCCCGCCAGGTCTCTGTGAACAACTGAAGTCTTCCCCCCACCCGATTGAGTGGGGGCAACGCTTCATGCCTTGGGGGGAGGTTTTGTACCTCTCTTGATCCAGGGCTTCTTGTTACCCTGTGATTGTCCCTGATTTCTGCCCCCTGAATTTGACCGCGGAGGCCGTCGGAACTGCTTCACAGCCGATGTGCCCGGGACTGGAGAAGTAGGCCTCTTAAAAGAAGGACTTCTACCCTTGTTCTTAACCGGTAAGAGTGAACTTTTACCGGCAGAAATTTTCTGGATATATTTGTCCAGATCTTCTCCAAATAAGCGTTCTCCATGAAATGGGAAGCTAACCAGCAGTTTTTTACAGGGAGCTTCAGCAGACCAGTTTTTGAGCCACAGAAGCCTACGCATATGTACTATAGACAGCGTAAAGCGGGAGGCCTGTTGGATTGTATCCTTTATGGCGTCTACCGCAAAACACAAGGCTCTAGGCAGGTCAGCTAGGGCAAGAGCCTGCTGATCTGGTAAGTCCCTTAAGACCTGTTTCAACTGATCTTTCACTGCTTGGCAGACTCCAATCGCTGCTACCGCAGGTTGTGTCACCATGCTTGCTGTAGAGAAAGCAGATTTTAGTAAAGACTCCAATTTTTTATCTATTGGGTCTTTGAACATTGGAACATTATCTACTGGACATGCCAGTGATTTGTTAACAGAAGAGATGGCTGCGTCCACTGTAGGGACCCTCCATTTTTTTATGAACTTATCCTCCATGGGATAGATCACCGGAAATCTCTTGGGGGGAGCAAATATTTTATCAGGATGCTCCCAATCCTGGTAAATAAGCCCTTCTAATAAAGGGTGGATTGGGAAGGAACAGACAGCCTGGGGAGCTTTTAGCGACCCCAGCGAGGAAACCGTAGTGGATGGTGGTTCCGCCAGAGGCATTTTAAATGCTGATCGGACCATATTAGTCAGAGACTGAACCCATAATCTTTCAGCCTGAGATGCTGAGAAAGGTTCTTCCACTGTTGATTCCTCCATAACTGAATCAACCTCATCCTGATCCCCTTCAGGTAGGTCGATCTCTGTGTGGGGCTGTTCCTCCACTAACAGGCACTCTGAAGGAGGAGACGGAGATCGGACGCGCTTTTCCTGTGACAGGGAAGCAGCGATCAATGCTGTTAATCTCTCTTCCAATCCTCCCAGAGTTGAGGATAAAACCTCCTCTGTTATATATACAGGAGCAGGTGGACTGGGGACAGCCGCAGCACCAGGCATTCCTGCGGGGTTTCTACGGCTACTGACCTCTGAATTCTCAGGGGAGATTGGTGCAGTACAAGCATGCCCAATATCCTCAGAGCCCGATGGAGACCCCTTTGGCTTCCTGGAAGATCTATTTCCGGAGCGTCTGGACGACATATCCTTTAAGCACAAAGCTGAGGTATTCCCGTCGTCATACACCAATTTTGCTGGTAATAGTCTAACAAAGTTGCTGCTATATACCAGCTGGTGTCCACTAAAGTGCCTTTCTATGGGGATGCCTGCATCAACCGCCTCTGTGTGCCACTGTTTGTTGCTAGCTCTGTTTGCATCCAGCTGACACTTGTACTGTGTCTTTTAACCATGCTGGGGCGCCCGCACATGCGCAGAAGCGCCGCGGCGCGCATCGAGCGTCATCCACCCGCCCCGCCCCTTTTTTTCATAGGAGGCGCGTGCACGCGCCCGCGCGCGCGCCCGTGCGCCATTGGCGCCCTTTTCGAAATCAAACAGGGGACTAGGAGCCAGGGCCCTTTTTGCCGGAGGGCCTGTGCGGTGGATGAGCGCAGCAACAAGGCAGAGGAAGTGGATTCCCACAGAGAAACTTACCAGCTGCCTGGATCTTTTGACTTGAGAAAACCAAAGATCCACATGACAAGAAAAATGGACTACAGCGGCCTCTAGTGGTTTAACACAGGTACCGCGGTCCCTTTTTTTTTTTTTTTCTTGACTACTATTAAAATTTTACATTTTCAGTAGATACAGGCAAACACAGATATTTAGCGGGAATACCGTTAGGTAACAGACAGAAAGACAAATTAGGCTTGGGGGTCCCCCAATAGAACCAAGTTCCTGGGGGCCCCCACTTACCTGATCCCCGCCGCAGGACTTTGTTTGGTCCACAGAAGTCCAAACTTCACCTATCACGGCAGGCATTGTAATTAAACCTTCAGGGACCGGGTTCCCAAGGATTCCACTCCCCTGGACCTGTATAGCACCCTGCACAGACAACATCTTGGTCGTGGGTATGACCAGAGCTCTGGATCCCAGGGTCCAGCCCTCCTAAGAGAAGCATTACAGGCAAAACCTTGCTCTTCTGCTGCAAGGCCCGGGTACCGACCGTTTAGCTATGAAGCTTTTTTGGTGGGATCCGGAACAGCTTACTAAGGCCCAAAAGAACCTGTACGCAAGCCCAGTGAAAACACATGTTACTCTTTGGCCAACACCTTAGACACTGGCAAAAAACTGAGGTGCTCCTGGATGGGAGGGGCTTATATAGGGGAGGGTACTTCCGGTTTGGAATTGGCCAGTGCCAACACCTGAAGGTAATCTATATAACCCATTAGTAATGACTAAGTCGCTCTGTGTCCCGTGATGTACGAAAAAGAAATAGCCACACCTGACGTAGGCAAAGAGGACTCTGATGTTATGAAGTTGTTGTAATAACCCAAGCGCTAACTTAGTACTTGTGGCTGTGGCTCTGAGGTATTAGGCAACAGGTGAGAAAGCAAACGAGAAAGCAAATGATCTGCTTCCGTTGTCAGCAGAAGATGGTGAACAGAAGAGCGTAGTTCGGAGTCTTATGAGAACTACATCTCTGGTCAGAGAAGAACCTCCTGAATTGAGGTGGAAGAGGCTGCCAAATTTAAATAGGTAAAGGCTATAATAACATGACCTATAAGGCTGAATAAAGAGACAATAATGGCTAGGTAAAAAAACACTCAAAGTGTAGATTACCCCATCAGTGTGCCTTCAAAATCGCTGCGGTGTATGATGTAGGATAAAATGATACAATGTAGTGTGTAATACAGATCCAAGAAGACATGCATAGCTAGAAGCTGGTATGTAAAGGTACAGGGAAACTCTGTTTTACCCTGCCCTTGTTGGTGGTCACATTGGGGATTCAGGCTTCACCCATCAGTGTGGGAATACCATACGTCCAAAAGGGGTCTTCATGGTCTGGATACCATAGGAATAGACAACTGCCATGGATCTGTATAGCATCCTGTGGCTAACTCACTGGTTGCACCACATGCCAAGGTGAGTGCCGAACGCAGGATCCAGTGCCTGCAGCAAACATTACAATCTGGGTACAGTTCTCACAGTATACACCAAAGGTAGTCAATCTGGAAACTGCTAGTGAGCCATAAGGCAATAAGCAGTCCGATATTGATAGAAGTGTCAGTCGAAGAAGAGAAATAAAACTGGTAAAAAAATAGAGAAAAAAACGACTTTAACAAGAGAAGGGGGTCCATCAGGAGAAGGCGGTCCCAGCAAAGCTTTTGCCAGTGTCCAATCACCTGGAGGTAGCGGCATATAACCCATGGTCTAAGAATCAATTCCTTTGTCCTGTACAAGATATATACTAACCATTATACTTTCCGATCACCAATCCAGAGTTCTCTGAAAGACTTTTCAGATTAGTGACTCAGGAAGTTCTAAGATGGGAGACAACTAGGGAACTTGTTTTTTTTTAGAAAGAAGCTAAAAGCAGCAACCTCATATTTGAGCAGAGGTTCTGGTTTAAGCTCACATGAGAAATTTTGGGGAATATCCATAAGATTTAAGTGACTTCAGCATCCAATGCACAGGCTAATTATTATTAAATTAGATCTGGACCTAACCTTTCAGCCTTTTGAAATGTACTGTGCAGAACTTTTTAGGGTGCAAAGGGAAAGCACCAAAAGGACACAATAAGTTGTGTTGCAGTGCTGGCAAAGGGGCATGCTAATAAAAGGAGAGAAGAGTGACAGTGAGAGGACCTCATCAGCCTGCTGCTTCTCATTTCACTGTCCAACCACAAGCTGGGGGACAGACAAGACCTGTAAATGGTACCTAACTGCAGCAGAGAAGAATCAGGTCTTCTGCACTGTGCAGAGGTGTGTAAATGGCAGGGCTGGATGGGCAGAAGTACAAATCCTTTGACAAATAGCTCCCTGACAGTATATGCATTTTATGGAGTTCAGCTTTTTTTTTTTTTAACACTTCTATATACACATACGCCTCCAAATATAGTCAACTAATATAAGTCTCTTATAATTCTGATCATATTACCTCCTACAGATAAATCACTCATTCACCTGCAGTTATCATTCTTCATCTAAACTGCTCTGACCTTCTTAGATATTATAAAAGCAGGTGCTTACAATAAGTATACTGCTGGTACCACAATGCAATCCTCCACACAAAAAGAATCAAGGACAGGTATTAAAAGGCTGTTTCAGTAAATGCAAACTTTTCTGCTATAAAAAAAAAAAGAAAAAAGAACACAGTAATAAGTACATACTTACATTTATTCCTACACATCATCATTTGTGCTGTGTTTGTGGTGCACCTTAGTATTTGTCATCGCCATTCTATCGTAGTTTTATCAGACCTTGAAAGGTTCACGGTATTGTGCTTGAATAAATCAAAGCTTAGCAGAAAGAAGTCCTCTTAAAGAGAACATAATTGTCCTTAACATAAAACACCCAAGATACAGTGGGAGCACCGCGATTCAACATTAGGACTGTATTCTTCAACAGTAGTTCTCCAAGGCCACAAATATATCCATGCAAGTAAATAATGTTCTCCTTATCATATGGCCGAAATCACCAAGTGTAACACGGCAAACAAGGCTATAAAAAAATAAACTAACGGGGGAAAAAAAAAACAACAAAAAAACCTCCTACAACATAAGAGGGATAGAGAGGATAAATGGTCATCCAATCTGCAGGCCTTTCATTACAGTATCCTTAGAGGAAAACATTTCCAAAAAGGATGGTTCGGTACACTGGTAGATTGCCGTTCTGTCAGTAAATAAAAAAAGCATGGATCCTGTGTTCCTGCAAAGCAGAGACATGGATTAACGCCTTCCCATAGTAAAAGCACCTCCAACACTACACTAAAACACTAGCTAGGCACGCAGTTAACTCTTTCCCTGCCAGTGTCATTAGTACAGTGCTTTTTTTTTTTTTAGCACTGATCACTGTATTACTGTCGCTGGTCCCAAGAAAAGCACCAAAAGTCCCCCCCCCCCCACCCCAATGTTTATTACTATGTACTTATCAATTTACTACCTGCTGTATTGTTTCTACTACAGATGGTAGTAATAAATTCCTCCTGAAAAAGCGGTCGTTACCACGAAACATGTAGAGGATTTTCTGTACATCAAGAATTACATCCTGTGTTCTTAGGATCCACCTGAGGATACCTTATTACCAGCAATACCAACGCAACAAAATTGTTTTTGCAGGCATTGACTGTTTTATGTGTTTGGACATGTGTACCTTTTTAATACATTTTTGTATAAATAAAATGTAAAAACTTTTTTATTACATATTTTGTGCTACTTTTTTGGGTACCGAGATAGTCCATCTTCCCCATACCGGGGGTTTAGTGGGGGTCCCTGGCTATACCAATATTGCTATTAAAAGGATGATGGTACCTCTGTATCTTGTAGTCTTAATCAAATTGAGGCATACACTTAGGGCTAGTTTACACTTGCGTCAAAACAAGATTTAAGACATGCTTTGTTAAAGCTCTCTGAACGCCAGTCAAAGCTCCTGTTACTAAATAAAATGGTTAGCTTACAGTCCTGTTTACACATGCTTTTGCTTGGGGCTTTGATGGGGCTTCAAGCGAGCTTTGCCATAGACTTCTATGGAGGCTTTAAAGACACTTTGAAGCACCACTAAAGCTACTGTACATGGGGTATCATTTTTGAAGCGAAGCCCAAGCAAAGCAAAGCAAAAGCAGTTGTAAACAGGACTGTAAGCTAACCATTTTATTTAGTGACAGGAGCTTTGACCAGTGTTCAGAGATCTTTAACAAAGCCTGCCTGAAGCCTTGTTGAAGCCGAAGTAAGTGTAAATGAGCCCTATTTATTCAAAGGAATCTGTGAACGAATGAACTACAAGTACCATCAGCCACCGCGGCAGAAGGCTTGTAGTTCTCAAAGAACTGCAAGGGTTCTGGTGAACGCTCTTAGTTCATTGACACTTCCTACAGCTTTCAAACAGAAAGCCCATACAGAGGTACGTAGCAAATGTCTGTATGAGCCTGACATTGCACTCATGGATCCACTGATTGTGAGTTCAATGCTCTGCAGCCTCCTGAGAAAAAAAAAAGTAATAAATGCACATTTTCTTACCTGCGAAAATACCGTATATACTCGAGTATAAGCCGACCCGAATATAAGCTGAGGCACCTAATTGCAGCTTCACTGTGCCCATCGCAAGCCTCATTGCATACCTGATCAGCCCATGTCATGCATGCAGTCAGACGGTGGCCATCCATCCAGTGTACAAAAGCCACGCCTCCTCCTTGCCCGTGATAGGCGGAACACTCAGTTTCCCAGCAGTGAGTTAGTGCCCAGTGTTCCGCCTATCACGGACATCCTCTCGTCCGTGGGACGAGGATGTCCGTGATAGGCGGAACACTGACTCACTGCTGGGAAACTGAGTGTTCCCCTATCACGGATGAGGAGGAGGCGCGGCTTTTGTACACTGGATGCCCACTGTCTGAAGGCAATGCATGACACGGCTCTCATCAGGTATGCAGACACAGACTCGAGTATAAGCCGAGAGGGGCCTTTTCAGCACAAAAAAATGTGCTGAAAAACTGGGCTTATACTCGAGTATATACGGAATCTGCATTTATTTAGTTATTTTTTGTAAAAGTTGAACTTAGCCTTTATGGACAATCTATACTTTTCCCATGCAAAGCCAAGTAAGAAGGTTAATTAATTTGAACTGTAACAACCGATTTGATTAAAAAAAAACAAAAAACACAGAAACGTACAAATTTTTCTGGTCCTCCCCGTCGACTCCTTATTCCCCACACACAGTGTTAATAAGCTGGCACGTTATATGCCGATGTCCACTTCCTAGATCGGAGGCCTACCACTGCTAACATCATGCTTGTGAAATAGCTTTCCACAGTGACTGACTGCCTACATCACCATGGCATCAGAACTCCCCATTTTAGCATCATGCTGATGCCAAGAATGGAAATGTCAGGATGCATTTACAACACACTAGCTGCATTACAAAATACAAAATGCAGCCCTCTTTGGCCCTTTTTAAAGAAGAACCAAAGCGAAATCTTTACGTGAAATTATGAAACATAGAGCTTAGGGGAAAGGTTCCATTTAATAGCCATGCCAGCTTATACCTTAGGCACAACTAAATTCAGTGATAGCGATACAAAACCTTGGGACACACTCCAGAGTGCGGACCAGGGTTTTGTATTACTGTGAATGAATAGAAAAGGACCTGCACCTTGAGAGAGCAGATAAGATCATATACAGGAGGCTTTGAGTGGCCCCATATCTGTCATGTATGGTAAATTTTAGCAATACTTACCTTTGCTTTAATGGTCCCATGCTGATATCTTCTCCCTGGCTTCTTCCAGGGACTGGTTTTCAGCCATCTTGATTGGCGGGCGCAGGATGACTGCACTCTTGAACATGAGCAGGCATGCAGTCATCCTGGCACACGGGCAATGTGCCAGTGCCAGAAGGTAGACTGAGCTCAATGCAAAATCTACAAATGACTGTGAGCAGGTAGGTATATTTTGTTGCAGAACAGACAGTGCATTTCTCTTCTGCAATAAAGAGCCTGTCTGCTCATATTTTGTTTAATATTAGACTTGCAGTTGCACAAGGTTTTTTTTATATTGTTGTGAGTAAATGTTTAAGAAAATACGGTTGATCCAGTTTCTGCCGTCTCTGAGCCCTTCCTTGATAGAGTGATCCTCAGTCAATTCTGGCGCTAATGGTCACCCTGCTGGGTGAACTACAGGCAGCTGTGATTTCATCCAGCACCTTGCTGTCAATGCTCCCTTGCTGGTTGATTCACAACCGCTCTGACCATTTAGAAGCTGGGACTGAGACTTCCTATAACTGTAACGAACACTTGTCCTGGACAGCTTGGCTTGCCACAAGAAATAGAAAAATAACAGATTCACAGACAGAATTAACAGGTAATAAAACCATTTTACAGGGGGTATTATCAAAAGAGGAAAAGGCGGCACTCACCATCCCAGTGCATTAGTAAGTAGATAAACGTGGCCTCAGCCAGCGCTGCTCCAGCCACATCCCCCTGACATGTTTCACCCCGCTCACCGGTTTTGTGAGTGTGCGTGTATCAGGGGTTGTTAGGTAGGTAGTTATTGTATGGATAGTAGATCTGTCCGTGTGTATGGTCTTGCTGTGGTATGGAGAGGTATATAGAATGTGTATGTGTTAAGGGAGCAGTATATGGGGAGTTGGAGGTTGGGGCTAGAGTGGAGTAGATTGTGGGAGTGTAAGACCTTATGGGATGCCAGTGTGTGCACATTGATGTTTAAGGCTTGGTTACTCATTCTTTAGGTTGGACAAGTGTCATATGGTGAATACACCTTTCTAGCGGAGGCAGGTTGGCGGGTTACGGTTTCTGTCTGCTCCCTTTGTCGCCCAGTGCCTCCTACGCCGTCTGCTGCCCGTTATATATGGATAGGGGTTTGGCCTGTGCATCGATTCGGGTGGCGACTTATTGGATAATGTGGGGTTCATGCATGCCCAGCACAATAAACAGTTGTGGTAACCTGTACATGTGATTTAATGTACTTTATTGAGCCTATATGTACTATGTGCTGTTACCATATATATATATATATATATATATATATATATATATATATATATATATATATAATATTGGTCTTTTATTTTTGTAGATGCTTCCGTGCAGTCCCTGAGGAAGCAGTTTTTTACTGCAAAACATGTTGGACTACATCTACAGGAGTACACAAGCATCCAGTGTTACACTTCTGCATAATCCTTTATGTTTTTTATAGTGTTTGTTTGCATTTTGATGATGGGTATGGTCATGTAGACCAATTTACTTTTTATCCATGGTCATTATAATAAAAATATAGATTTTACGAATATAGATTGTGTGTCTGCCTTTAGTACGAAGCCTTCAAAGTAGGGATGCACCAATATCGATACCAAACTTTTGCGCGAGTAAAGGTACTTGCCCAAAATGCTCTCGATACCGAAATTTTGCGGTGGGATTTGCATCAATACAAAATGAATGGACGCAAATCACACTGCAAAGAATCGCATACGATTTGAACAGGAATGCAGTGAATCCTGACTGAATTGCATGCGATTTCCCCCAGTGTGTGTGTCTCAAAGGAAGCGCCATTTAGTGGACAGTTTAAAAAAAATGTTAGCACACACATTACATATCTGAAAATAATTTTTTAAAGGAGACTGGTTGATGGCTGATCCTGGTGGTTCCTGCCACATCCCAAATATATATTGGAAAGGAAAAGAAGCCCCAAGGGATAGTGCGGGCAGGGAACCAAAACAGGATGGATAATGAGGAATACAAGAGTAGTATCTAAAAATACAAATTTATTGGTACAAAATTACAGAAATGGTAAAAAGGAACAATCGTAGAGACAATTCATGACAACACAATTGCTTAATGCTGTAACTACACAATGTAACAAACACCAATGAATGGCTGCACATGGTAATAACAATCCTACATGTTTCGGAGACCATAAGGGGTTTGATTCCTGCTTATGGTGTATATTTCCTTCTTCAGGGATTGGAAAAAGGTAAGCATAATATTACTAGAAACACATATGCTTACCTTTTTCCAACCCTGAAGAAGGAAATATACACCATAAGCAGGAATCAAACCCATTATGGTCTCCGAAACATGTAGGATTGTTATTACCATGTGCAGCCATTCATTGGTGTTTGTTACATTGTGTAGTACAGCATTAAGCAATTGTGTGGTCATGAATTGTCTCTACGATTGTTCCTTTTTACCATTTCTGTAATTTTGTACCAATATTTTTTTATTTTTATATACTAACCTGTATTCCCCATTATCCATCCTGTTTTGGTTCCCTGTCCTCACTATCCCTTGGGGCTTCTTTTCCTTTCCAACACAGTACATATCTGGCCACATGCAAAATAATGTACATAGGTGTCCTGCTCTGCCGATGATAGCAAATTAGGGCTGCTGAAGGTGCTCACAGGGCTGGAGAATATGTAGAGGCAGTCCACCATCAAGCTGACATCTCTTCAGCCCTATACCCTTGGGGTCCCAGGTCTTCTCCATCGGCCCTGATTTGCGGTCATCAGCAGACCGGGATTGCCTATGTAGATTATTTTGCATGTGGCCAGTTTAAACGGTCCACTAGATGGCGCTTTTTCATTTCCATATACACGCGCACAGGAGCAGTGGGGAAAATTGCATGAGATTTAGACAGGAATCGCACCGCATTCCTGTTCAAATCGCATTCAATACTTTGCAGTGCGATTTGCGCCAATCCTTTTTGTATTGACGCAAATTGCACGGCAAAGTATCGTTACTTGGTATAGTCGAGTAAGTACTCGACGATACCAAGTAATAATACTTTGCGGTGCATCGGTACTCATTCGCCGATAAAAAAACGATATCGATGCAAACCTACTATAAAATCTTGATATATATACATAGAAGATTTGATTCCAATTTAGTTTTGGTTGCATTATGGATGCATTTTTTTTTATTTTGCCCACTTTAGGAATTAGAAGTTATCACTTTGTAACACCAAACAGTTACTCAAACTCAAAAAGAGTAAAACTAAATGAGGTGGCACATTTACATTTTTAAAGTAAGCCCACATGGTTACATTTATTGTAGAATATTCAGATTCTTGCATACGCACTATGTTTTGCATTAATAAAGACACCAACATATAAAAAAAAAATGAGTGTCTATCAACCAACAAACTCTCCATACCTTAACTAAGTTGTTGCAGAACCAGTAGACGCCTCCCATCTGAAGCAATGTGTCAAAGATGTGCAACGATCGGATGTCCACCCAGCCCTTTTCTAAAGTGGTGTTGAAGGCTCCATGTAAAACTTCTTTAATTGGCTTCTTTGGGGGCAGCCGGTGAACATATGGCACAGGCTCACTACCTGTTACTGCAAACTTGATCTGTGTGGCTGTCTGCTGTAGGACTTCGGAGCACATGTTCTCCAAGATGGAACTCATTATGATCACTCTAAGCAACAGAGAAGATTATCAGTACATTGCAAAGATGCTGAAAAGAATAAAGCAAACTGTATAATAAAATAACATACCTCTCGTTGTAAAACTGTAGAATGTTGTCTCCATACATGGGTGTTCCCAGCTGCCGGATCATCTGCAAAGATTTGTCCCGCTCATCTAGGCCCAACATCCGGACGTGAGCCACCAGCCAGGCTACAGCACACACTGCCAGGCTGCATACCTTCCCTTTAATATTATCTGTGATTTTCTGCCATAAACATACAGAAACCGAAAAGAGATATTAAGAGGAGGATAACGTTATGTGTTCCAATAATCTCTGCCTACTAGGAGGAGGTAAGAAGTATGTGTCCTTATAGTTGGAGGAAGTGAGTGGCATATATTCTGATCTCTGGGTATTATTAGAATGTGAGAGGCAAGTGTCCTAATACCCATGTTGTAGGAGTGAGAAAAATGTGTCCTGGGATCTTTTTATTACCAGGCAGGAGATCTGTGTATCAGCAGACGCTAGAAGTATGTATTCTGAGATTTTGTATTAGTAGAGAGAGGTTCATTTCCTGAAATCACAATATTAGCTGGAGGGTAGAGGTGCATGGTATGAGGTTTTTGTATTAGCAAGAGGGGAAAAATGCATATCCTAAGATTGTTGTATTTGCAGGAAGGGAGAGCTCTGTGTCCTAAGCTCTTTGTATTGGCAGGAGGGTAGAAATATATATCCTGAAATCTTGGTATTAGCAGGAGTAAAGAGGTACATGTTTGGAGATCTGTGTATTAGCAGGGAGGGAGAAGTACGTGCTTTGAGATCTTTGTATTAGTAGGAGGGGAGAAGTATATGCACTGAGATCTTTGTATTAACACAAGGTGAAAGATACGTGTCCGAAGATCTGTGTATTGGCAGGAGGGGAGAAGTATGTGTTCTTAGATCTGTGTATTAGTAGGAGGTGAGAGGTAAAAGTCCTGAGATGTTAGTATTAAGAGGAGGGGACAGGTCATCAGATCTTTGTATTAGCAGGAGGGCAGAGGTACAAGTCCTGAGATCTTGGTATTAGGAGGAGGGGACAGGTCATCAGATCTGTGTATTAGCAGGAGGGGAGAGGTAAAGTCCTGAGATCTTGGTATTAGGAGGAGGGGACAGGTCATCAGATCTTTGTATTAGTAGGAGGGCAGAGGTACAAGTCCTGAGATCTTGGTATTAGGAGGAGGGGACAGGTCATCAGATCTTTGTATTAGCAGGAGGGGAGAGGTAAAGTCCTGAGATCTTGGTATTAGGAGGAGGGGACAGGTCATCAGATCTTTGTATTAGTAGGAGGGCAGAGGTACAAGTCCTGAGATCTTGGTATTAGGAGGAGGGGACAGGTCATCAGATCTTTGTATTAGCAGGAGGGGAGAGGTACAAGTCCTGAGACCTTAGTATTAGGAGGAGGGGACAGGTCATCAGATCTTTGTATTAGCAGGAGGGGAGAGGTACAAGTCCTGAGACCTTGGTATTAGGAGGAGGGGACAGGTCATCAGAACTTTGTAAAAGCAGGAGGGGAGAGGTACAATTCCTGAGACCTTGGTATTAGGAGGAGGGGACAGGTCATCAGAACTTTGTAAAAGCAGGAGGGGAGAGGTACAATTCCTGAGACCTTAGTATTAGGAGGAGGGGACAGGTCATCAGATCTTTGTATTAGCAGGAGGAGAGAGGTAAAAGTCCTGAGATCTTGGTATTAGGAGGAGGGGACAGGTCATCAGATCTTTGTATTAGCAGGAGGGAGCAGATACATGGCCAGAAATCTTTGAAGTCACAAGAGGAGACAGATACATGTCCATGGATCTTTGTATTTGCAAGAGGGGAGATCTACAAGTCCATGGTTCTATGTATTGTCAAGAAGGGAGGGGTACAGGTCCAGAAATCGTTCTATTAGTGGGGGAAGAGATTCAAGCCCAGAGATCTGTATTAACAGGAGGGGAAGGTACATGTCTTATTAGAAGGAGGGCAGTGGTGCAAGTCTTGTGGTCAGGGCATTCTGAAAGGTACTTTAAGAGGGCATTATGGAGGACACTTTAAGAGGACCTTAAGACAGAGAATAAATTAGGCAGTTTTCTTTCTTTCAACCACAAGTCAGTGTTGATGGAGGAATCCCTCCTGCCATGCTATTGTGTTCTGCCAGCGGGTAGCGCAGGAAGCCTTCTGTACCTGCAGAATACAATGAGCACTGCAGGCAAGCGAAAAAAAAAAATACGTTGGCTGTATTGAATTCAATCGATAGATCAACTTCAGTACAACCAACCTGCCCCACAGATGAAGTGCAATTCGTCTGGATCCTGCTTGACCAGCTGAATTTCCACCAGTCTGTGTCCAGCTTAAAGCGGAGCTCCACCCTAAAGTGGAACTTCCGCTCATCGGATTCCTATCCCCCTCCGGTGCCACAATTGGCACCTTTTTGGGGGGGGGGGGGGGGGGACAGGATACCTGTCTTTGACAGGTATCTTTTCCCACTTCCGGGAGTCCGGCCGCGGCGTCACCGTGGGGCTTCCTCCTCTTCCTTCCCCGGCCCCTGGGCTAATAGAAGAGAGGAGCAGGGCCTCGCGCATGCGCAGTAGGGTTCCTGGCGTGAAGCCGAAAGGCTACACTGCCGGGTTCCCATACCCGCAATGGTGGCGGCAGCACCCGACATCTGATAGAAACCTCAGATGCGGTGCCGACATTGAGGGACTGCAGGACAGGTAAGTCTCCATTTATTAAAAGCCAGCAGCTGCAGTATGTGTAGCTGCTGGCTTTTAATTATTTTTTTTTTCCCGGAACAACACTTTAAAGTGGTAGCAAACCTTATTTTAATACTTATACCTACAGGTAAGCCTAAAAGGCTTACCTGTGGGTACTGTGAAGAGCTCCTAAACCTGCGCTGTTCAGGAGATATTCAGCCAGGGACGTCACCCGGGCATGCGCTCTGACGGTCTGGCATACAGTGTAGGACCTTCAGAGCCCGCACTGTAAACGGCGGCTCCCATGCGGGAGCGATGTCATCGCGCCCCCGGCCACTCATGAAGCCAGAGACCGCGAACCCAGGAAAGAAGACCGGAGGAAGATGGAAGCACTCTCAGTGGTGACAACGCGACACTGGAGGAATTCGTTTTAAGGTAAGTCTCTCATAATGTGCTAGTATGCGATTCATACTAGCACATTGACATTGCCTTGCAGGGGAATTGTTTTTTCAACTGTGGTTTACTGCCACTTTAAGTCTCTTATCCAAACCTTTTTCTACATGTGGTACCCCCTGCTGCTCCAACCTGACATACTTATATCAAATACTCGCCAACTACAATTTAGGAGGCAAGGGTAGCTGGGAATATGTTAAAATTGTGTGGTTAAAGACTTTTGGTCTATGTTATAGGTGTGCACAAGATCAAGGAAATTCTAAAAGACACATTGATACCTGAATGGCTTCAAATGACAGGACACCATTCTCCCAGGCATTATGCACCTCCAGGATTGCAGCAGGAATGCTGAGACAAACCTCGTGCCACTTTGTCTGACTGTGAACAGTAATAAACAGAAAAAGACTAAGCAAAAGCTCACCGTCTACCTTGATTGCAAAACACTTATATACAACACAGCTTAAAGCAAAGACTAATTAACAACTGTGAAGGACATGAAAAACTCTGCTGCAGTTTAAAAATGTATTCAATAAACCCAACATGTGTCAAGTCATACAATCAATATATACTTACATTAGCTTCATCTCTGTGGATGTGTTAAGAAGTGCCACTAAGGCCTCTACTTTGGGGATATCAGGATGGCGGAAGCAGGGGTGCTCTGGATTCAAGACTTTGCTCTCACCCGGCATACAAGTCTGCATCCAACTTTCAAAGAAAGGGGTTTCTGAACCAGTACTTCCATCCGACAGGATCATCTAACATATAAAAATACATCTGTCAACACATGCTGGATGTTTAAATATCTGTGGGTTGCTTAAAAATGTCACTAGGTTGCCCTTGGCTTTAAAAAAAAAAAAACCTGGCATTTTACTCATGCGACTTCAAATTTAAAATCACAGGCCCTATAAGTGCTTAAGGCTAGGAATTCATATAGAGACATATACACTGGAAAATACAATAGGACAGTCAAAAAAATATATATTTGGCTTGTGGGATTTTTTTATGCCTCTATATGAATTTCTGTATTTAAATAATTTTGATGGATTTATGTTTTTGTTTGGTGTGGGACGTCACCGCACATCCGTAAGTCCATTGATCACTTACTCTAGCCCCGTAACTGAATGTCTGTTTCTCTGTGTAAATAAATAAAAACCTTTTCTTCTGAAATTAGTGTGAAAAAATGCGCTCAGAGCTGCACCCACCAAACATCCGAATACTTTTTAAAAATTGGCGGCATTGGCAGCCGAGTAAACTGAAAGTGACGTCGCTTCTAGGTTTTTACGTCGGAGACCTGATCAAAGCCAATTACGGCTTCATTCGGGACTCCACACAGCCGGCTAACGTGGCGGATGGTCACTCCGGTCTCCTGGTGGGAGGGCAGACCCGGCAGAGCAGTGGAAGGGGAGGGGGGGTGTCCCCCCCATTACTTATGTTAACGGCTGAGCGGCTCTATAGCTGCATCGAATGTTATCATGAGAGAGCCGACCACTAGCTCTAAAAAACGCTACTGGGGTGATGCCTGACCCCACATCACCCCGGTACAACCACTTCAACCTAATGACGTACAGGTACGGGATTTGGCGTGAAGTGGTTAAAGTGGTTCTAAAAGCTGAAGGTTTTTACCTTCATGCATTCTTTGCATGAAAGTAAAAAACCTTCTGTGTGCAGCAGCTCCCCCCAGCCACTGATCACTGTATTAGTGTCACTGGTCCCCCAAAAAAAGTGTCAAAAGTTAGGCGTCGGATTTGTCCGGCGCAATGTCGCAGTCCCGCTAAAAATCGCTGATATTACTAGTTAAAAAAGTATATCCAGAAAGTAAAAAATAAATATTGTTATTTGTCATCACATATGCATGCTGTACACCTGATTGGCACCCTGTACTGTCAATCCCTCCCCAGTCTGTGTGCTGCAGTTAAGGGGATTACAAAAGGCTGATACTTATGCCTGCAACACACAGTTTTTTTTTCGTTAAACCCAACGGGCTAAACGAAAAAAAAACGAGGTGATTGGGAGGAGCCTCTATAAAAACTATCTGATGTTAGTATAGCAATCTCCTCCTCGCTGAGCTAACGGGATGGTAATGGCGCAAACTGTGATCAAAGATGCCAGAAACCACGAGTCTTAGATAAGGATGGTATGGAAAAAGGACAAGGGAGGGGTAAAGTCATAAACTAAGTAGAGTGGATGGTGATATCCATGAGGAATGGTAGACAGTCCACAGCTCAGGGCAGGCCTCTTGAGAGAAGTGGAAGGACACTCCAAACATGTAGGAAAAAGCAGAGAAAGAGGCGCCTTCTGAGTGCAGACATTGTAGTATTTAATTAGACAAAAGGTATAAAAACACTCACATGGAGGTAAGCATGTGTCCGCATGTAGGGATAGTCCTGCAGCGGTGTGTCTCTGTGCACGCTGGTCCGGTTGGCTGTGCTGCTCCTTTCCCTGTAGGAGCCACCCACGAGCTTGAGAAAGGAGCGCGCCTGTCCTCTCCATCAACAGTGGGCACGCTTGGAAACAGGGTTGCATTGCTTCCGGTGATGTCACACGCCGCTGTGGTCTATGTGCGTTCCAACCCCCCTCCCTGGGACTTATCACATGTTAAGCCTGTAGACGGCTCCTACAGGGAAACGAGCGGCACAGCCAACCAGACCAGTGTGCACAGAGACACGCCGCTGCAGGACTATCCCTACATGCTGACAAATGCTTACCTCCATGTGAGTGTCTTTATACCTTTGTCTAATTAAATACTACACTGTTTGCACACAGAAGGCGCCTTTCTCTGCTTTTTCCCCACTGAGCTATCATGTTCTGACAAGGGGCGGCCCCCGCCAGCCAGGACGCACTGATCAGCGCTCGCAGCCTGTCGGCTGCTGTTTTTCCAAAATGCCGGTTCAATAGAAGCCAGATGTTAGGCTGGCTTCTGTTGGACAGGCTGCTGTTCAGACTAGCCGAACGTCGGCCGGTTTCTATTCAACCGACCAATACCGACATGTATTCGGCCAGTGTGTAAAAAGCCTTAAGTCAAACTCAGACACTTATATTAGTGCCATTCAAAATCATTTTTATATGCCTTAAAATAGTCTTTACTATATGCCTGGAGTTCCGCTTTAAGCTAAATTGCCATGGCACATCCTCAATCTTCTACATTTTCCTATTAACAATATACTTAAGGCAGCTTTCATAAAGCACAAATAAAGTAATTTCTTTTAAAGAAAATACAGAGAATTCATTATGATCAATGAGACTTCAAAAGAACAAACAACAAACCCATATGATGATAATATCAAGTCTTTCAGGATCCCTGGACAATGAAACACATTCTAATATATTTTTATAATTAAAGAACAATTTTAACTAAATGAATCAGCCACAGTGTGCATTAGTGTACGCTCTAGAAAGGATCATTAATCATTCATTTAACTTTACCCAAACAAAGACCATTTAAATTTAATACCACTCACAAGTAAAGAGCTCCCTCTTGTGTATATGAATGACCTTTACTACAGTAATCATGCCTTAAAGTGGTTACAAAGGCAAAATCTTTTTTAGAATAACAAACATGTTATATTTATCTGCTGTGTTCAACGATAATGCACAAAATGGCCGAACCCCCTATTCTGGGGTCCCCCGTTGGCGCTCTTGGCTCCTCCTCTTCTGTGTGCACCATCAAGCCGCTTGTGGGCTCGCTCCAGAGTCGGGCTGTGTGCGTCCATAGAAGCACAGAGAACGGCTCAGCTCTGCCCCCCACTCACTCCTGACAGGATTTCATTAGCAGCAGCGGGGAGGCAATGGCTCCCGCTGCTGCCTCTGTGTCCTAGAAAGGAGAGCAACATAGATGAGCGCTGTTGCAGATGCACACAGCGCTGAATCAAGATAGGACTCAGATAAGTATATAGGGGAACGAGAGGGCAATAGCACTACTGTGACATTTTTTTACATTAATGGAGGGAATGCATGTCTTGCCTTTACAACCACTTTAAAGCAAACCTATGCTTTGATCATGCAGAAATTTCTGAGTATGGCGTAGTGTATGACCATGGGTAAATTCTAATGAAAAACTCTGAGCTTACAGGTCCTTTCCTAACTCCCAGTAGCTGAACAGCTGAACAGAGTGATCAGGAAGCAAAGGAAAGGGGAATATGGGCCACTGGGGACGGAGGCTTTATAGCAGAACTCCAGGCAAACATCTAAATACAAAAACGCAGTGCATATAAGAGGTGGCTAGAGCTGACAATTTGTATTTCTATCAAATCAGTTCTGAGATGTACCGAGCTCTGTCACTTAGCACAGCAAGAATGACACCACTTTCTATATTTTAGTAATGAATACACTGTTAGCACCATCCTGCCGACTGGAGAAGGAAGAGAGAAGCAGATGACTGAATAAGTCATCCACCTGCTCACTTTGCTCTCCTCTCATCTTGCATTTTTTAGCATATTTTCATAAGCAGCTCACCTGACTGGTGCCTAATGATACCCCTCCCTCTCCCAGACTTGAATAAAAATATGACCATGAATAAAAGATCTACCTCTGAGCCATAGGTCTGTGCTACATGACACAGCATCAAGAAAGAGATGTCAAATAACAGGGCGCGGGTGGATGCAGCTTTTGCTGTAGAAAAAAAATTGAATATTAGTTTCAAGAGTAAAAAATAAAGTATGCCCTCTATGGGGTCATCCGATTTTCAATTAAATCTACTAAGCTTGGTTACCAATTGCATGAAATATTGAATAGTACTGTGAATATGATCCACCGAAAAACACATTATAAGACAGGCCTGTAGGACACAACTTGCTTCTTACATGTAGATTATAGTAAAGTGGAAATAATGTATGACACATTTAAATATCCAAAAATAAATGGAACTTACAGCTTTCGGTACCGATGTGTCGCGTAAACTCATTTAGTCTAAAGAAAAATATAATTTTATTAAATGCAATATGCGCCATTACATCTATCTTATGAAATATTTCATATAATTACTTTTCCCTTTAACATTTTCCAAGCGGATCTAAGCTGGTTTGCATAAAAATATACAGTTAGGTCCATATATATTTGGACACATGCACAATTTTAGATTTTTCCAGGTATTTACCAAAACATATGCAAGCTATAGTTATAAAATGGATATGGGCTGAAACACTGCACACTCAGGTTTATTTGAGAGTATGTACATCCAAATCGGAGGAAGGGTTTAGGAATTACTGCTCTTAAAGGGGTTGTAAAGGTTCGTTTTTTATTTTCTAAATAGGTTCCTTCAAGCTAGTGCATTGTTGGTTCACTTACCTTTTCCTTCGATTTCCCTTCTAAATGTTTTTTTTTCTTTGTCTGAATTTCTCACTTCCTGTTTCTCCTCAGTAAACTTCACACCATCATCCGAGCGGTGTTTATCAGCCTGAACAGCTTACTGAGGAGGAACAGGAAGTGAGAAATTCAGACAAAGAAAAAAAAACATTTAGACATTTAGAAGGGAAATCGACGGAAAAGGTAAGTGAACCAACAATGCACTAGCTTAAAAGGAACCCATTTAGAAAATAAAAAACAAACCTTTAAGAATAGCCAACCACCCTTTTTTCAAGGGACCAAAAGTAATTGAACAATTAAATCAAAAGCTGTTTTATGGCCAGGTGTGGGCTACTCCATTATTTAGTCATCAATTAGGCAGGTAAAAGGTCTGGAGTGTGGTATTTGCATTTGGAATCTATTGCTGTGAACCTCCATCATGTGTTCAAAGGAGCTGTCCATGCAAGTGAAACAGGCCATTGTAAGACTTCAAAAACAAAACAAAATCAATCAGAGAGATAGCAGCAACATTAGAAGTGGCCAAATCAACAGTCTGGTACATTCTGAGAAAAGAAGAACGCACTGGTGAGCTCAGCAACATAAAAAAGTCTTGGACATCCACAGAAGACAACAGTGGTGGATGATCGCAGGATCCTCTCTATGGTAAAGAAAAACCCATTCACAACATCCAGACAAGTGAAAGACACTCTCCAGGAGGTGGGCGTATTATTGTCAAAGTCTACAGTCAAGAGAAGACTTCACGAGAGCAAATACAGTTCACCACAAGGTGCAAACCATTCATAAGCCTGAAGAATAGAAAAGCCATATTAAACTTTACCAAAAAACATCTAAAAAAAACAGACCAGTTCTGGAAAAGCATTCTTCGGACGGATGAAACTAAGATTAATCTGTACCAGAATGACGGGAAGAAAAAAGTGTGGAGAATGCTTCGAACAGCTCATGATACAAAGCACACAACGTCATCTGTAAAACATGGTGGAGCTTGCAGTGTGATGGCATGGACATGCATGGCTTCCAGTGGCACTGGGTCATTGGTGTTTATTGATGATGTGACAGAAGCAGCCAGATGAATTCTGCAGTGTTTAGAGATATACTGTCAGCCCAGATTCAGCCAAATGCAGCAAAATTGTTTGGATGGCTCTTCACAGTACAGTACAGATGGACAATGATCCAAAGCACACTGCAAAAGCAACCCAGGAGCTTTTGAAGAAAAAGAAGTGGAATATTCTGCAATGGCCAGGTCAAATCACCTGATTTCAACCTAATTGTGCTTGCATTTCACTTGCTGAAGGCAAAACTAAAGTCAGAAAGACCCACAAACAAAGAACAACTGAAGACAGTTGCAGTTAGAGACTGGAAAAGCATCAGAAAGGAGAAAACCCAGTCTTTGGTAATGTCCATGGGTTCCAGACTTCAGGCAGTCATTGTCAGTAAAGGATTATCAACAAAATATTAAAAATGAACATTTTATTATATTCATTTGTCCAATTACATTTGAGTCCATAAAAATGGATAGACTGTATAAAAAATGGTTGCAGTTCCTAAAAATGTTTACTTGATATTTATGTTCAACCCCTTGAATTAAAGCTGAAAGTCTGCACTTCACATTCATTTGGATTGTTTTGTTTTAATTTTATTCTGGTGGCATACAGAGCCAAAAGTATGAAAAATAGGATTTTTATAACAGCTTACCTGTAAAATCCTTTTCTTAGGAGTACATCACGGGACACAGAGCGACATAGTCATTACTAATGGGTTATATAGATACCGTCAGGTGCTGGCACTGGCAACTTCCAAAACCGGAAGTACCCTCCCCTATATAAGCCCCTCCCATCCAGGAGCACCTCAGTTTTGTAGCAAAGCAATAAGTGTCCCCAAAGAGGGGCGGGAGCTCTGTGTCCCGTGATGTACTCCTAAGAAAAGGATTTTACAGGTAAGCTGTTATAAAAATCCTATTTTCTTTCTCGTACATCACGGGACACAGAGCGACATAGTCATTACTAATGGGATGTCCTAAAGCAATGCCCAATGAGGGGGGGGATACACCATAAATAAGCTGAGCGCTATCAGACATGAGGATCTTTTGCGGCCTGCAACACACTGCGCCCAAAGGCGACATCCTCCTGACTTCTAACGTCCACCTGGTAGAACCTAGTAAACGTGTGAACTGAAGACCATGTTGCGGCCTTACAGATTTGAGCCAGGGAGGCCTGGTGATGCACTGCCCATGAAGTTCCAACTGCTCTCGTGGAGTGCGCTCTAACTTTGAACGGAGGCGGTCTCCTTCTCAAGCCATAGGCTTGTATTATGACCTGTCGAATCCACTTGGCTAAAGTAGATTTTGACGCTGCCTGACCCTTTCTGGGGCCTTCCGGCAGAATAAACAAAGTATCCGTTCTGCGAATCTGAGCAGTGGCTTTTAGATAAGCTTTAACTGCTCTTACTACATCCAAAGAATGCAATAACTTTCCCTCTACCGAACTAGGTTTGGGGAAAAAAGAAGGAAGAACCACATCTTGGTTCAAATGAAACCTCGATACCACCTTAGGAAGAAAGGCTGGATGAGGGCGTAACACTACTCTATCCTTATGGATAACCAGATATGGCTCCTTACAGGACATAGCTGCTAATTCCGACACTCTTTTAGCCGAACAAATGGCTACTAGAAAAATCAATTTCCTGGTGAGAAGAACCAGGGAAATATGCTGTAATGGTTCAAATGGTTGTTTCTGTAGAACCGACAGAACCAAGTTTAGATCCCATGGACATATGGGAATATTAACCGGAGGACTAATACGCATCACTCCTTGTATAAAAGCTTTGACTAGTGAATGCGAAGCCAAGGGCCTTTGAAAAAATATTGACAAGGCCGAAATCTGACCCCTGATAGTACTCAAGGCAAGCTTCCTATCTACAGCCCATTGTAGGAAGTCCAGAATCCTACCTATTACGTATTTACGTGGATGCCATTTCTTGGCCTCACACCAGGCGATGTACGCCTTCCAGATTCTATATTAGATCTGCCTGGATACCGGCTTCCTGGCATTGATCATTGTAGATACCACAGGATTAGAGAGCCCTCTCTTTTTTAGAATGTGGGCTTCCATAGCCAGGCCGTCAAACCTAGGGCTGGTAAGGAAGGGTGGTATATCGGTCCTTGCGAAAGCAGGTCCGGACGACGTGGGAGAGTCCAAGGACTCCCCACTGAAATTTTACAATCTCCGCGTACCACGCTCTTCGGGGCCACGCTGGAGCCACCGGAATCACTGGTTTCTTTTCTACCCTGATTCTGCGGAGTAATCGAGGTAACCATTGTGGCGGTGTGAATGCATATATCAGCTTGAACTGATCCCAAGGGAACACTAGGGCATCCGAGCTGCAAGCTAGGGGATCCCTTGTCCGAGAGACAAACCTGTCCCCCTTTGCGTTGAATCTGGATGCTAGAAGATCTACATCCGATGTTCCCCACCGCTGACATATTGTCCAGAAAACCTCGGGGTGAAGGGACCCTTCCTCTGGGCCTAATTGCTGGCGACTTAGAAAGTCCGCCTTCCAATTCTCCACTCCTGGAATGAATACCGCAGATATGGCTGGGACATATTTTTCTGCCCATTTCAGGATGTAATTTACTTCCCTCTGGGCTGCACGACTCCTGGTGCCCCCCTGATGATTGATATATGCCACTGCTGTGGCATTGTCTGATTGAATTCTGACAGGGGACCCTTGGAGTTTGGATGTCCATGCTACTAGGGCATACCGGGCTGCTCGTATCTCTAAGAGATTGATGGGCAGGGCCTTTTCTGCATCCGACCATCTGCCCTGGAGAGACTATTGCTCCAGTACAGCTCCCCAGCCTATAAGGCTGGCATCTGTAGTGACCACCTTCCAAGAAATCGGACTGAAGGATTTCCCTTTTTCCAGATTCTGGGGAACCAACCACCAACGGAGGCTCTTGCGAACGGAAGGGGACAAGGACATTGTAAGTCTAGGGCCTGAACTATTTTGTTCCAGGCTGACAGTATGGCCCCTTGCAAATTCCTTGAATGGAATTGACCGTAGGGTACTGCTTCGAATGATGCCACCATTTTTCCCAGCAGCCTCATGCACAGGCGTATGGACGGCTGTCTTTTTTGTACCCACTAAGTGGATCAAATCTTTCAAAGACAACACCTTTCCTCGAGGCAAGAATATTTTTCTCTGGCCTGAATCCAACCTTAGCCCCAAGTATTCCAGACTTTTGACTGGTTTTTAGGGCTAACTTGTCTCGGTTGATAATCCAACCGTGAGATTCCAGATACTTGATTGTCTTGTGAACGACCACGTCTAGTTTTTTCACTGAGTGGTCTATCAGCAACAAGTCATCTAGATATGCCATTATCATTACACCTTGTGTTCTTAGATTGGCCAATAAAGGGCCAGAATTTTTGTAAACACTCGTGGTGCTGTGGCCAAACCGAAGGGTAAGGCTCTGAACTGAAAATGGCGCCCTTCTACTGCAAAGCGTAGAAATTTTTGGTGGACTGGAAAGATGGGAATGTGCAAATAAGCATCTTTGATGTCGATCGCGGCTAACCAATCCTCCCCTTGTAGGGCAGTGGCCACCGATCGGATCGACTCCATCGGAAAGTCCTGATATACAGGAATTTGTATAGCCCTTTTTAGAATTAATATGGGCCTCCCGTCCGCGTTTGCTTCGGGACTGTAAAGAGGTTTGAGTAAAACCCGAACCCTCATTCTTCCAGGGGAACCTCCATAATTACTCCTTGGAGCAATAGTTGTTCTAGTGCCAACAGGAGGGACTCTATCTTCCGGGGATCCCTTGGCATGTTTGACCTCAAAAATGGGAAGGAGGAGAGTCTTTTAACTCCAAACTGTATCCCAAACATACTGCGGAGAGCACCTATCTGTCTTGATCGTGTCCCGCCAGGTCACTTGCGAACAACTGGAGTCCTCCCCCCACCCGACTGAGTGGGGGCAACCCTTCAATGAATTTAACTTTGGGGGAGGTTTTGTACCTCCCCTGACCCAGGGTTTCTCATTACCTTGCTATTGTCCCTGTTTTTTACCCCCGGGAATTGACCGAGGAGGCCGTCGGAACTGTTACACAGCCGATGCCCCAGGGACTGGAGAAGCAGGCCTCTTAAAGAGGGACCTCTAACTCTGTTTTTAACCGGCAAGAGCGTATTTTTACCGCTGGAAATTTTCTGGATATATTTGTCCAGGTTTTCCCTGAATAAGCGTTCACCATGAAATGGGACGCTAACCAGCCATTCTTTACAGGGAGCTTCAGCAGACCAGTTTTTGAGCCATAGAAGCCTACGCATATGTACTATAGACAGCGTAAGGCGGGAGGCCTGATGGACTGAATCCTTTATGGCGTCAACCGCAAAGCCTAAGGCTCTAGGTAGATCAGCTAGGGCAAAGCCTGCTGATCTGTCAAGTCCCTCAAGACCTGTTTCAACTGATCCTTCACTGCTTAGCAGACCCCAATAGCTGCTACTGCTGGTTGTGTCATCAAGCTTGCTGTAGAAAGAAGCAGACTTTCATAAGGACTCCAATCTTTTATCTATTGGGTTCTTGAACATTTGGACATTATCCACTGGACATGTCAGTGATTTATACATACAAGAGATGGCTGCGTCCACTGTAGGGACCTTCCATTTTTTTTGATGAACTTATCCTCCATGGGATAGACCACCGGAAATCTCTTGGGGGAATAAATATTTTCTCAGGACGTTCCCAATCCTGGTAAATAAGCCCTTTCAGTAAAGGGTGAAGTGGAAAAGAACAGACAGTCTGGGGGCTTCTAGCGACCCCAACGAGGATACAGTAGTGGTTGATGGTTCCGCAAGGTGCATTTTTAAATGCTGATCGGACCATGTTAGTCAGAGACTGAACCCATAATCTTTCAGCTTGAGATGCTGAGAAAAGGTTCCTCCACTGTTGACTCCTCTATAACAGAATCAACCTTATCCTGATCGCCTTCAGGCAGGTCGATCCCTGTATGGGACTGTTGCTCTGCTAACAGGCACTTTGAAGGAGGAGATGGAGATCGGGCGTGCTTTCCCTGACAGGGAGGCAGCGATCAATGTTGACAATCTCTCTCTAATCCTCCCAGAGCTGAGGAAAAAACCTCCTCTGTTACATACACAGGAGCAGGTGAACTGAGGACAGCCACAGTACCAAGTACCCCTGCGGGGTCTCTACGGTCACTTACCTCTGAACTTCAGGGGAGACTGGTGCAGCAGAAGTATGCCCAAGATCCTCAGAGCCCGATGAGACCCCCTTCGCTTCCTGGAAGATTCAGTTCCGGAGCTTCTGGACGGCATATTCCTAAGCCTAAAGCTGAGGTATTCCAGCCGTAATACACCACTTTTACTGAGAATAGTCTAGCACAATTGCTGCTATATCACAGTTGGTGTCTACTAAAGTGCCTTTCTAGGGGATGCCTGCATCAACCGCCTCTATGTGCCTTTATATTGTTGCTAGCTCTGTCTGTGCACTTCAACAGCCAGCTATAATGTGCTTCAAAACACGCTGGACGCCCGCACATGCGCAGTAGCGCCGCGGCGCACACCTGAGCGTCATCCACCCGCTCCGCCCCTTTTTCCAGATCGCCTCTATGAATAGAGGCGCGTGCACGCGCGCGGGCACGTGCGCCTTCGGCGCCTTTTTTGAAAACAACAAGGAGCTAGATGGGAGCCAGTGTCCCTTTGCCGCAGGGCCCGGGGATGGATGAGCGCAGCAACAGGGCAGAGGAGACAGCTTCCCAGCAGAGAACATACCAACTGCCTGGATTTGATTCTGGAAGAAAAAAATCCACATTACAAGAAAAAGAACCATAGCGGCCTCTAGTGTCTAACACAGGTACCGCGGTCTTACATTTTTTTTTTTTTTTTTTCCTTGCCTACTATTAAAATTTTTACATTTTCTCAGTAGTAACAGGCATACACAGAATATTAGCGGGAATACCGTTAGGTAACAGACAGAAAGACAAATTAGGCTTGGGGGTCCCCCAATAGAACCAAGTTCCTGGGGGCCCCCACTTACCTGTTCCCCGCCGCAGGACTTTGTTTGGTCCACAAAAGCCCAAACTTCACCTATCACGGCAGGCATTGTAATCAAACCTTCAGGGACCGGGTTCCCAAGGATTCCACTCCCCTGGACCTGTATAGCACCCTGCACAGAAAACATCTTGGTCGCGAGTATGACCAGAGCTCTGGATCCCAGGGTCCAGCTCTCCTAAGAGAAGCATTACAGGCAAAACCTTGCTCTTCTCTGCAAGGCCCGGGTACCGACCGTTTAGCTATGAAGCTTTTTTGGTCGGATCCGGAATAGCTTACTGAGGCCCAAAAGAACCTGTACGCAAGCTCAGTGAAAAACACGTTTCTTCTTGGCCAACACCTTAGACACTGGCAAAAAACTGAGGTGCTCCCGGATGGGAGGGGCTTATATAGGGGAGGGTACTTCCGGTTTTGGAAGTTGCCAGTGCCAGCACCTGACGGTATCTATATAACCCATTAGTAATGACTATGTCGCTCTGTGTCCCGTGATGTACGAGAAAGAAATTGTGCCTGTGTACAAATATATATGGACCTAACTGCATTTGGCTGAATCTGGCTCAAGTAATTATATGTACTAAATATTAGTAGACCGCAAAATTAGAAAATTAAAGAAAACAATTTAATGATAATATTATTGAAAAAAACACCACATCAAAACCACCTAATATAAAATAAGACTAGTCAAAATATGAACATTAAACAGGGGTGGCCACCCAATCGACCATACACACCATACACATTCAACCGCTGCTGATCTTATGTAATATACCGATGTTTGCAATAATCAATAGTGCTTATGAATCTCAGGCCTCGTACACACGGCCGAGATTCTCGTTGAAAAAAACATGTCGTTTTTTTCGACGAGATTCTTGGACAAGAAACTTGTCCCGGCCGAGTGTACACACGCTCGTTTCAAAGAACCCGCGGTTCTTTGAATGGAGCGTATGCGGTGACGTCATCGACTACGACGAGCATGCGCTCGTCACATTCGATGCCGTCGCCTCCATCTTGGTATACCCTACGTATGCCTAGGAAGCTACCGCGCATGCGTTAAATTCATTTCGAACATGCGCGGGCTTCCGGGAGGACAGGTAAGTGTACACACACTCACTTTTCTCGTCGAGAAACATGCCGAGGAGAATCTCGACGAGAAAATAGAGAGCAGGTTCTCTATTTTCTCGTCAAGGTTTCTTGTCGGTTTTCTCGACGAGAAACCCGATAGCCGCGTACACACGACCGATTTACTCGGCAAGACCTCTCTGCCAGCAAGTTTCTTGCTGGTTCTTGCCGAGAAAATCGGTCGTGTGTACGAGGCCTGAGTATCTAATTGTGTAGTTGATAATGAACAGAGTTCCTTCTGTGCCGTTAGTTATTCTGATGGAAAATGTTGATGGGTGAATTTGCCGAATGACCATGCTCCGATGAAACCTTACTGAAGGTGAAACATGTAAGCAGTTAGGCAATCTTGCAGCTACACACATTGTAGCGTTTAAACAGGGGGACCTGGCCCACCAGACTAACCGCCCTAAATCATCCGTTATGATCACTGAATATGCCGCCTTGACTTGGGACTAGCTTTGCGGCGTGCATATACCAAAGTCTCACTACTATGGACAGACCTTTAGTTCAAGTGCATCTGTTCGAATGATTTCTTCCGGATCCAATGAGTGGAAATTAACAGATCACTGGTGATATCAGCTGAAGCACTGAACATTTGTTGCTGACTGAACACACAACGAAGTGGTGAGTGAATGGTTTCTTCACACAGATCTGTCTACTGATCAGCTGGCTGTCTATACTGGATGGTGGAAACTCTACAGAGACATTCTGTTTGAGGCATCACTGTTGATTATACCATTAATCACTGTCCACAATATTGTTCTATGTGTAAAAGAAGTTTACACCCAGCCTGTTGACACCCTCACCACGTTAATTAGTGTATAAGACTGTCGGCTTGTTCATGGTCATACAGCAAATTCACCCATCAACATTTTCCATCAGAATAACTAACGGCACAGAAGGAACTCTGTTCATTATCAACTACACAATTAGATACTGAGATTCATAAGCACTATTGATTATTGCAAACATCGGTATATTACATAAGATCAGCAGCGGTTGAATGTGTATGGTCGATTGGGTGGCCACCCCTGTTTAATGTTCATATTTTGACTAGTCTTATTTTATATTAGGTGGTTTTGATGTGGTGTTTTTTTCAATAATATTATCATTAAATTGTTTTCTTTAATTTTCTAATTTTGCGGTCTACTAATATTTAGTACATATAATTACTTGAGCCTCATTGAAGAATACTGTCAGTGGGGGACCTTGATTCCCCACATCCCTTCTCCTTTTTTCTACATATGCTTTCATTATTCAGAGGCTCTATAAGTGCGCTAAGCCTTTATAGTTGGGTGGTCTAATCAATATCTGATTATTGACCAATTATATACATTTATATTTTTATACTCTATTAGGCACCACTTTAAATTATATTTTGGATGAGCTTTCTATATACCCATTTTTGTGTTTTTTGATTTGGCTGAATCTGGGCTGACCGTATATCTATTTCATCCGGCTGCTTCTGTCTTCTGTCACATCATCAATAAATACCAAATAACCAGTGCCACTGGAGCCATGCCTGCCCATGCCATCATACTGCCTCCATCATGTTTTACAGATGACGTGTGCTTTGGAGCAGGAGCTGTTCCAAGCCTTCTCCACACTTTTTTCTTCCCGTCATTCGGGTACAGATTAATTATGGTGCCACACCACTGCTAAGAGGTCCAGATACAGCTTTATTTCATTAGCAGTCAGGGGTGCAATCCAAAAAAAAATAGCCAATGTGTTTCGAGGGTCCAAGCACCCCCTTCATCAGAGCTCGATTGGCAACAATGTGAACAAGCCAGAAGTGAACTGGACCTACAATGGCATTTTTTCCAGTGTGAAATACAAGCACAGGCCTCATCAGCAACTTGTTTGGCAGCTCAAATCTAAAACCAGGACACCATCTACACAGATTTTGCATGTTCTCCCTGTGATTGTATGGGTTTTCTCCGGGTTTACCGATTTTCTTCTACACTCCAAAGTCAAGGAGGTAAATTGGCTCCTGTCTACATTAACCCTAATATGTGTACACATAAGATAGGGACCTTGGACTGTAAGCTCCTTGTGAATGTGCACTATTTAAAGCGTTGTATAAAATTGTTGGCACTATGTAAATACCTGTATTAAATAAGATTTAGAGGAGTGACTCGTCCCTACTCCCTGCCTGTTAAGACAGTCCTATACAGACTTTCAACTTGAAAGGAAATAATCAGCTTTTGTTGTGCTCTCTAGTTTTAGAAATCCCATAATGGTCTGTTACATCATTGTCATGGGTCCACCTTGTATGAAAATTTTTATTAGTACAATTGTGATTTTATATACTTTATTAAAAAAATATAAAACATTAAATGAGGATAAATATTTTTAGAATACAATTGAACAAAAATCATTACAGCATTCCCTTTAAAGTAGAGAAGTATGTTCTTTCTCTGATCACTTACTGAATGAATTTACAAGCAAAAGACTTCAATTTTCCAGTAGCAGCTGCAGCGGCTAGCAGGAGATCCAGACTCTTTCCAGTTAACATATGGCCTAGAACCCCCAGAAGACCCTCCGGAGACTTGGAATGATCTGCATCCATTGTCTGCAAGAAATGGAAAGCTTATTGCCGCACTTAAAACATTTATAAATTATAAATAATTGCTACACACCCAATCTGCCTTACTTTAGGGTCAATAAAAAAAAATAAACACACAATTCTAGTTCAAGCAATAGTCAACTATGATTTACTAAAACCAGAAAGAAATGTAAACATAGCTCTTTTCTATAGAGGTATGGAGATACCAGAACCATTCTGATTGGTCAGCGCCATCACCTTAATGAAGCTAACCATTTAGAATGATCTGGTCTGTGCTGAAAATGCTAACACATTTTTCATAAAGGGGACACCATGCAGCAAAAGGAGAAGCATTGTGTATCATAGTAGTTTTTTTTTTTTTATAAAGAAGAGATCTGTGCATACAGGTCTGAAACAGACACCAACAAAAGCCAGAGTGAAAGGGACCAGTGACCATAGATATTCAAGTACTACTAGCAAGCAGTAAATTTATTAAAGCTTTCACTGCCCTCTGTAGCAACAGGCACTGTAAAGCAATTCATATTGTAAGCTTTTGTGGCAGAAGTGCTGAAGTCATTCAAGTCATTTTTCCAGTGGTTTAGCTTCACTCATTTTCCCAGTGGTTTAGTTCTCAACTAAACAGTGACCCGGCAGCCTTCTAATATCCAATGTAAGCACAATGTAGGACCTCTGGGAGGGAGCACTGAGCTGCTTAGAGATCACAACTTGAATGACTTAAAAGATTCTGCAGTGAACTTTGAGGATAAATTGCTCCAAAGTACTTGCAGATAAAAAGGTTAGGTAAAGCTTGTTTAGAAATTTACTGCTAAAGAATATGTAAAATGTTTAATGTCCATAGCCTGTTCACAGGTTCACTTTATAGCGGAGCTCCACCCAAAAGGGGAAGTTCCGCTTTAAAGTGGTTTAAACCCAAAAAAAAAAAAAAAAAAATGCCCCTGTCCCTTTAAGGCACAAAATATTGTGCAGTTCTTTTGCCATGCCAATTGTCCCATTCTATGTTCTACAATACCTGGTTGATCCCGCCTGTTCCTGTGTTCCCCTGTGTGTACTGACCAGGAGTATCATGGCTGCTGATAGTGTGGTCAGATTACATGCCTCCGTCATCCTGCTCTCTCCTTGGTATCTCCCCCCTCCCTCTCTCCCTGTCATTCTTACATCCAAAAAAAGTAACAATACATGCAGCCTTGATAGATACAGGTAAAAGACAAGTCCTCGAGGTAAAAAGAGAAGTAGAAGGGCTTTTGCTCCAAACATGTCAGGTTTTTAGCTTGCCGTTACCCTTGCCATCACGCTTTTACACATTTTTTTACCTCGAGGACTTGTCTTTTACCTGTATCTATCAAGGCTGCATGTATTGTTACTTTTTTTGGATGTAATGCCAATAAAGGCTGTTCATTTTTTACTATAACTTGGACCTACTTTCACTATGTGGAGCCATTTTGTTTTCTTTTTATGACATCTGGCCAAAGGGGATATCTATTACGGACGGTATACTGAGGCGTAGGCCTTTTGTATAAACATCACGAGAGAGGTCCGTCCACACCACATTTCCTTTACTATCTGGAAGCTGGATTGGAGACATCCCCATTGGAGTACCTGGTCCTGGGATTTCGTCTATGCCAATTCACATCTGACTCACGGTAAGAGTATCTATTTACCACCAGTCTGTCGTTGATGTTGGATGATACTTCAAGTACGCTCGAGGTGTCTAGATGCAATACATCTGCCACGTGAATAATCCACACTGTACATCAGATTCTACACATCCATTACGGATCAACTAAGACTTTGTTTTTTTTTACTTATTTGGGTGTTATCAATTTTTCCCCATATATGGTTTAGGCACAGTAATGTTGGCCTATTTCTTCACTTCATACTTCACTGTTGAGTGGAGTTATGTCTGGATGGTATTTTTTGTATTTAGAGTTTCACCTGGCATTTCTCTGATCTTTAGCGCTGCATTTTTTCTGTTCTTCTATTTCTATAGCAATACCATCTGTAACGGGAGGGCCCGTGGAACCCAGAAGTTCTTAAAAAGTATGAGGCAGAAAATAATGCACATTGAGAATATGTCTTGGATTGCTTTGAAATGGGTCTGTAATATTAATCCACGGTATTTCCCAGGATATCAGTAAAGGACTATTTACTGGTTGTTTGATTCTGAACTCAACAGGTTAATTGAGAGATGCTGATGTGTTCAACTTCAACCCCCTGGCTGCCTGTGTAATGTAGATTAAATCCAGACTAGCTTCCAAAGACCTTTTCATTGTTGTTTGTGATGATGTGGATTGGAGCTGGTAGACCGTCTGGCTGCCTATTATGGGATGTTTAAGTGTCTTGCTGTGAGGAAAGGGGGGGGGGGGGCAGGGAATCACTCCAGCAACCCCTCCTGCTAAGACTGTTTTCTGAAGGAGAAGTTTTAACACACCTGACCTGTATCACCATTGTCATTGGACAGTTTAACCCGCCCTGTTCCCCAAGGATGGGAGGGAAGTGTTTTGAAGGGAAGTGTGTTACCATGTGCTTGTAATAAAGATTCATTCCCTGTTTTTGGAATTTCAACACAGAGCGTTGTCTCGTTTGTGCGGGGAGAAATATTTGTATGGGGTCTTAATCGGCTGGTTGGAGTGTCTGGTAGCTGGCGTGTGTTCGAGAATGGAATATCCTAAACGACGTTAACCCCTGTCATTACACCATCTTATTGTTTATGCCAGCTGCTTCACCTTCTGCACATTTGCTTTTATTGGTAGCGCAATTTTTTTCCCTTGTTTTAGTGGATCCTAGGTCAGGTGGGTGTCTGTTTATTAAAAGTCAGCAGCTACAGTTTTTGTAGCTGCTGACTTTTAATAAACTCAAAAATTACTAGAGCTCTAAGGACCGTATGTTTGCCTATCCTCTTCTGCATTTTCCCAGGAGACCCATTCATGCATAGAGTGCTTCTGTTTCTCTGTGCCTGTCCTACTCTACAGGGTGCCTTTCACCCATACAAATCATAGTCGTTAAAAAGGAGGGTTCCTTTCAGGTTCTTCCATCAGTTGTATACTATATATCTCATAGCCTATGTTGATGCTCGCTCACTCACTCACCTTTAGGATGTTAGTGACAGTGGGCTCTGCTCTGAGGATTAATCCGGGATTGGGCTGGATGGTATTGCTCTCTGTAGGGCGTGGGGCATGCTCTCGGTCTGCCGATCTAACAATAGTGACAGAAGGAATGAGATCATCAAATATCTTTGCTGAATTTTTCAAACATGTTTTGTAAAGTCCTTATTACCTAACAATGTAAAAGCTAGGATCCCACAAAACCAGTAGAGACCTTTATAAAACGTGGTATTTTATTTCTCTGTGTTACGTATAATGGGGAATGTACTGATTTCTTGTGTTTTTTTCTGAAAGCTGCAGTGCTGGACTCAACCTCTAATTTCAAGAGTGGCTTTGTGCTTGAATGATCAGACTGTTCGTTTAGGACAATGTTTCTCAACTCCAGTCCTCAAGTACCACCAACAGGTCATGTTTTCAGGCTTTCCATTATTTTGCACAGGTGATTTGATCAGTTTCACTGCTTTAGTAATTACCACAGCCGTTTCATCTGAGGGAAATCCTGAAAACATGACCTGTTGGGGGTACTTGAGGACTAGAGTTGAGAAACATTGGTCTAAGTTACTGATTTGATCTTTAAAGAGGAAGTAAACCCTCTTAAAAAAATCCTAAAAAAACAAACCCCTGCAAGACAAATGCATAATGAGCTAATATGCATAGCATACTAGCTCATTATGAATTACTTACCTCTGATCAAAGCCCCCGCAGCAGTCCTGGTCTTCCCCTCCGGCCGTCGACATGTCGTCCCGGAAATACTTCTGGGTATCGCGGCTCCGGCGCTGCGATTGGCCGGAGCCGCGATGACGTCACTCCCGCGCAATGCGCGCGGGAGCCACCGGTAACGGCGCGGAGACTAGCAATGGCACATAGGTGCCAATGCTTCAGTTTGCCCCAGTGCGCATGTGCCGATGACTTAGGCACATGAAGACACAGGGGGATATCCGTAGCTACAGGTAAGCCTTAATAAAGGGCTTACCTATAGCATAAAGTTCTAAAAAAGAGTTTACAACTACTTTAAGTGCATTGCATAAAAAAATAGGATAGGATAGGGCAGTGGTTCTCAACTCTTGTCCTCAGGACCCACTAACAGGCCAGGTTTGCAAGATAACTGAAATACATCACAAGTGATATCATTTGCTGCTCAGGGATTGCAGTATTCTAGTCTGCATCTCCCCAAGGTAATACATAAAACCTGTCCTGTTAGTGGGTCCTGAGGACAGGCGTTGAGAACCACTGCGATAGGGGTAGGAAAGAAAACTTATAAATATTACCTTTTAGTGAGAAGGTTATCCAAATGATGATTAGACAGTAAAGTCAGCTTGTGACATTCTTGAAGCAGCAGGCTAACACAATCACAGCTGAGGAACAAAATAAAACAGTTATTTGCATTAGAGCAGGAAAGTAATACTACAGGCTCTTTTTTTGCTTTATGTCATACGTACCTGCTCTGTGCATTGGCTTTTACACAGAGCAGCCCCAATCCTCCTTTTCTCAAGTCCCCCACTAGTGCTTCTGGCTCCACCATCCGCTGCGTTCCCCCATAGCAAGCCGCTTGTTATGGGGGCACTTGTGTGTGCTCGCTCCCGAGCCCTGCTCTGTGTGTCTCCATAAGAATCTCCCCTTTCACTGGCTTCGATTGTCTGATTGACAGCAGCGGGAGTATCTGAGCCAATGAGGAGCGAGAGACCCAATAGAGCCTAGGCTCTTGTGCACATCGCTGGATGGATGGATAACAGGCTCAGGCATGTTTTTTGGGGGGGGGGGTGCACACAGAATGCAGTAAGGTACAAAAAAAAAACATTCTGCCTTTAGAACCACTTTAATATTTAATGCTTCAGTATGAATCATATTTTTTTTAGGCTGGATGATATAAAACATAGTTGATACTAGGGCTGGGAAAAAAAATCGATTTTAATCTTGAATCGAGTTTTGAGTTCAAATCGATTCAGATTTGAAGAAAATCGTTTTTTTTTTCCTTCAAAGTTTCCGTAGCAAGGCTGCAGAGGGCGTATCCGGAATGGCACTGGGCGGCGTTACCCCAATTACATCTACTCGCCGTAGTAATGTAACACTAACTAACCGCAAGCCGCCGTCTGCCTACCTGATCAGCGTGTCATGCAGACAGACGGCGGCCATTGCAGTGTTCAAAAGCTGCGCCTCCCGAGTCCTCGTCGTCTGTGATAGGCCGAACACTCAATTTCACAGCAGGCAGTGTTCAGCCTATCACAGACATCCTCTCATTCTCGTCTGTGTTATGAGGATGAGCGGATGTCCATGATAGGCGGAACACTGAATGCTGGGAAATTGAGTGTTCCGCCTATCACAGACGAGGAGGAGGCGTGGCTTTTAAATACTGGAATGGCCGCTGGTGTAGCAGTAAAATCCGTATCCCATGAAAATCTGCATCAGGTACGGGCACAGTGATTGAAGCATGGGCACAGTGAAGCACGGGCACAGTGAGGCATTGGGCACAGTGAGGCACGGGCACAGTGAGGCATTGGGCACAGTGAGGCACGGGCACAGTAAGGCACGGGCACAGTGAGGCACGGGCACAGTGAGGCACGGGCACAGTGAGGCACGGGCACAGTGAGGCACGGGCACAGTGAGGCACGGGCACAGTGAGGCACGGGCACAGTTCAATTCAACTAAGAGTAACCTCAAGATTTTTGGTTGTTTTATTAGCTAAATCCAAATAGAGTATTAATAATTTGGATGTTTAACAATCTTTGTTGCACACTGACTTTGCAGTTAGAGAAAGGGTTTGCCTTTGAAATTTTGTTTGTTGATGCACTTCAATTAATATAATAAAAAAAAAAAATCGAATCGAATTGTAAATCGAGTTTTTTATAAAAAAATCGCAGATTTTATTTTGGGGGGAAAATCGCCCAGCCCTAGTTGATACAGGAAAAATGTGGGGGAAGTAAAAGACACTAGCTTCTCTAGTTTAGCACAGATAACCATTCTAATGTCCAATAAAGCTGACAAACAAAACCAAAGAAAATTCCCAGCTCAACTCACCAGCCAGCCTGCTGCCAACTGAATTCTCCTAACAGTTTGCGTTAAAAACAGGGGTTTAGTTTGCACACTTTTGCAAATACATGCGTAAGCTGCAGAGCCACTTCACGGCACCCCATTAATATATGCAGTCCTAATTCTACAAATGTACGAGAGCCTCTATAGTAGAAGCACATGCATAATAATGGATAGATAGAGGGCAGGTGAGCCTGGAGGGAGACAACTCCTCTTCTCCTCTTTAAAGGCACAGGGACACCGAGCACATAGCACAATGGCAGCAAAGGTGCCCAGTGTGTTCCCCCACCAATATTACATCCGTAAAAACAACTGCCCACACCTGTAACTGGCCTTTGCAGCCAGTTACAGTTTAGACTAGCACACTAAAGCTGGCCATAGACTAAATAATATTCTCAGGATAATGTATATATCTGTTGTGATACTCTTATTCTGCACTACCCTATGCACCAGATGTAACCGTTTATGTGTCTCCTTGATAAGTGTATTTGCATAAAACAAATAAACAAAGTTAAAAAAAAAAAAAAAGCTGGCCATAGACAAAGCGTTTTTCTTCCCTGCAACCACAAGTTGCAGGAAAGAAAAATCGCTCAATTTCCCCATCAACACAGTCAGTGTTGATGAGGGAATCCCTCCCGCAGAGATATTGGGTTCCCACAGTGATTATAGATACAATAGCCCCTAGTAGTAATTGCATGTAAAATTCGACATGCTGGTTGTACCCAAGTTGATCAAATCGGTCAACTTGTGTACATTCAGCCTGCCCATACATGGTTCGAATCTCGACCGGTCCCCGCTGAACTGGATGAGCTTAGAACCGCCTATGGCCAGCAAAAAGCGGAGTTCCACCCAAAAATTGAACTTCCGCTTTTCGGAACCCTCCCCCCCTCCGGTGTCACATTTGGAATCTTTCAGGGGGGAGGGGGGTGCAGATACCTGTATAATACAGGTATTTGCACCCACTCCTGGGGAGAGACTCGGCTTCGGCTGCCGACATCGCGGGCACCCTGGGCAGGTAAGTGTCCATTTATTAAAAGTCAGCAGCTGCAGTATTTGTAGCTGCTGGCTTTTAATAAAAAAAAATCCACGGGACCTCCGCTTTAAGTCTAGCAAATGCTTTCATTGGTAGCCACAGGCCATTGCAGCAGAGGACTTACTTGCATCTCTGATCAGCTTTATCCAAGAGTGGGGTCAGCTTGAGTAAATACTCAAATGCCGTGTTCAAATCCTCATTGAAGTCCTACAAGACACAAAAGAGTGACAGTGGTGTGACAAGGATAACAACCTCAAATTCTTTGCAATGTTTGTAATACGTAGTACATGATGTGATAACGTACCTGATCTACCAGCCAGAATTTCTTCAGCTTAGACAACACTTGTGGGATCTGAAGATTTTAAAAAAGGTAATAAAAAAAAAAAAAAATAACATTATCCTAACAAAAAAAAAAACACAACTGTGAATTTGTACCACCTGCTGTCAAAATAAAGTACTGCATGCTAGCTAGAAAATACTTGTTTCCAGCGAGAATCATTGTATCAGACTGGCCAGATTTTAGTGTGTGTGGCACCATATAGACCTTTGGTATGCAGTTTCCACTGTTTATGAGGCTATGGGGCAGTGGGAACTAAGTGCAGGAACAAGGATTCTTTTTTGGCATGAATTTTGGCAAAGCACAGTTCTGTACACAGTCTTCGGCGAATTGAGCTAGGCAAGTACACTTGTGCGACTTGTGATGCAACTTTAGACATCAATGTCGCATGACAAGCCATTCCCTGTGTTTTATAGTGATAACCATTCATATATGTGCGACTCAAAGTTGCAACAACTTCAAAGTTGTTCATGCACTACTTTGGCCACCTTTCAAGCAACTTGAGGGCCACAGACTTCAATGTTAACTCTCAAATGTTGCATGAAAGTCGTACCTGAATGTTATACAGTTGTCCATTATCACCGGTCAAAGCCAAACTCGTATCCAAGTCGCACCCATCCAAAGTTGCGTCAACAGTTGTACCAAAGTTGCACTCTAAAATCGGCGCAACTTTGGAGTCCTACTAGTGTGAATGGAGCCTCAAAGCGGATCTTCACTGCATCTGAGCACCACAAACCAAAAACACTATTTAATTCATTTTTAATATTCAAAGCAAACTTCCCCATCCCTCCATGTTTCTATGCTTAATTTTGATAAGAAATCACTTTGAAAAACACTCCCTAGCATTTCTGGCTGTGGCCATCTTGGGTAAGGGCATATGATTCATGTAGTATTTGCTTCATGGAATCCACCTGCCCTGAGCTCAGGCATGCAGGAAGGAAATGTGCTTAGCTGAGAAAGCCCCTCCCCTCCTGGGATGTATGACACCATTTGCCTAGGCAAGAAACCAGGAAGGAACTGAATAAATGTAAAAAAGAAAAAAACACACACATGTAAATATGATCTAGTTTCCTATCTATTTACTAATGCTAGCAGCATGAGGATTAAAAATAATGTTCACTGGAAGAGAAAAGTTCCACTTTAAGTGGTTAGAACTAGCTTTAGGGGTTTGGCTATCTCTTTCAGTGGAGAAAAACATTTTTATGTCTGGTAACCCAGATTTCCAAGTCTTTATGTTTAATAATTCTTGTTCTAGCCAGGAGGTTCTCTTACCAAGAAATACTGACTCTAACTGATAGTTCCAAAACTAGCATGCCACTAAATACAGCACTGTAGGGACAGCTTTTAAGGCTCATTCACACCAGGAGGTGCTTCCAAGCACTCAGCGCTTTTTGCCTGTTTCTGCGCATCATATTTGAAAGCAGCCTATTCAATATCAGATTGGAGCGGCACAATGAATAATTAAAATAAACCCCAAAAAACTGCCACAAATTTACCATCATATACAGTGGAACCTCGGATTACGAGCATAATCCGTTCCAGGGTGCTCGTAATCCAAAGTACTCACATATCAAAGCGAGTTTCCCCATTGAAGTCAATGAAAACAAAAATAATTTGTTCCGCATTGACTTCAATGGCATGCAATACCGCATGCAGCCAGAGGCGGGGGGTGGCGCCGGAGAGCCTCGGAAACGGCCAGGAAAGGCCCGAGGACACCTTGGAAAGACTAAGGAACGTAGTATTTCCGAGTCATTTCCGAATGGCACCGGCGCCCCCCCACCCCCCCCCTGGCCAAACGTGGTACTGCACACCGCTTTGGCCTGAATCCTGCTCTTTTTGCGAGACAACACTCGCAAACCAAGTTATGATTTTTTTAAATACAGTGCTCGTATTGCGAAACGCTCGTTAACCGCGTTACTCGCAATCCAAGGTTCCACTGTACTGTAAATATCATCATATGTCAATATAAAGTGCTATACAAACATTATCCAACAGTGCTATATGTGCAAATGTGCAATATGAATGTCCAAATATAAGAAACAATTCCACTGGAGCTTAAATAAAAGTGACATGCTCAGAACTTCACATTCTTCTATAATCAGTTTGTGCAATTCACTCGGTGCTCCCTCCTTTTCCACCACACTCACCAGAAGTATAGCGACCACAGGAGCAGGCCGCTCCTGATGACGTTAGTGTGACGAAACGTGTTGGGCGGGGCTTGTTGCGTCACTTCCGCTTTTGTATTTCCAGTTGGTGGAGCGCAGGTGGTTAAAGGAAGTAGCACATGCGATGCTGCTTGTACTCATTTAAAGTTTTTAACATTGTAAGTGTATTTTAATTGGTTTCATATTCTTAATAAAATAGAAAGACACTGTTGGAGGCTGCCTCTGGGCTCTTTTCTTCCTTAAATGCATGCAGGCATTATTGAGAGAAACAGTGAGACATCCTTCCTATAGAGTGGGGACAAAGGATCCAGTGGAAAGGAGAAAGTACCCATTAAAAAGCACTATACTTCTGGGGAGTGTGGTGCAAAAGGAGGGGAGCATGTAGTGAATTGCCCAAATTAGCAAACAAATTGCAGCAAATATACAATTAGGTAATTTAAACCTGAAAGCTTGTTGAGAGGATACAACGAGCCACTGGGGAAATACATGAAAATGGCATGTGATTTATGAGCAACTGGATGCTCTAGAATGTGGCACATGAAACAGGTTCCATCATCCGGTGGCAAACATCCTTTTAGCAGGGTCCAATTAAATCTCCTAAGCAAAACACTACACAAACTAAAGGATTATGGCCCTAAGGGGTTATGGGATTTTTTCTGTTGTAAATGGCTTGTCTTCCAGAGGTGGTGCCTGCGTGCTTAGGTCTTTGAAATCTCTTCCATGCCGAAAAGAAAACAACACTTTCCAATGTTTCCCCAGGACATACTTTAAGAAAAGTAAATGCAGTCCATTTCAGCTCATCAGTTCCTGCAGGCGATTCTATTAACCCTACAATGCACGCCTTCCAGACCTCCAGGAGGAAGAGATGAGATGGAATTTGCTGTGGGAACAGGAATATGGACATCATTAGGCACATTAATACAAAAGCAGCAATTAAAAAAAAAGTTAAATTGATTAGTTACCAGCCAAGCACAATATAGCCGAGGTTTGCGTTTCACAGGATAGAACAGGATTACAAATGCAAATTATGTTTTTTCAGCTGCGCCGATTTTACATTCGATCATGTGTAAATTGTTGCAATTTACCAGGCAGTTTCAACCACTTTCCACCATCACCACCCTCCGCTACTGACCTATCCTCCACCATCACCACCCTCCGCTACTGACCTATCCTCCACCATAAACACCCTCCGCTACTGACCTATCCTCCACCATCACCACCCTCCGCTAATGACCTATCCTCCACCATCACCACCCTCCGCTACTGACCTATCCTCCACCATCACCACCCTCCGCTAATGACCTATCCTCCACCATCACCACCCTACGCTACTGACCTATCCTCCACCATCACCACCTCCGCTACTGACCTATCCTCCACCATCACCACCCTCCGCTACTGACCTATCCTCCACCATAAACACCCTCCGCTACTGACCTATCCTCCACCATAAACACCCTCCGCTACTGACCTATCCTCCACCATCACCACCCTCCGCTAATGACCTATCCTCCACCATCACCACCCTCCGCTACTGACCTATCCTCCACCATCACCACCCTCCGCTACTGACCTATCCTCCACCATCACCACCCTCCGCTAATGACCTATCCTCCACCATCACCACCCTACGCTACTGACCTATCCTCCACCATCACCACCCTCCGCTACTGACCTATCCTCCACCATAAACACCCTCCGCTACTGACCTATCCTCCACCATCACCACCCTCCGCTAATGACCTATCCTCCACCATCACCACCCTCCGCTACTGACCTATCCTCCACCATCACCACCCTCCGCTAATGACCTATCCTCCACCATCACCACCCTACGCTACTGACCTATCCTCCACCATCACCACCTCCGCTACTGACCTATCCTCCACCATCACCACCCTCCGCTAATGACCTATCCTCCACCATCACCACCCTACGCTACTGACCTATCCCCCACCATCACCACCCTCCGCTACTGACCTATCCTCCACCATCACCACCCTCCGCTACTGACCTATCCTCCACCATCACCACCCTACGCTACTGACCTATCCCCCACCATCACCACCCTCCGCTACTGACCTATCCTCCACCATCACCACCCTCCACTAATGACCTATCCTCCACCATAACCACCCTCTGCTACTGACCTATCCTCCACCATCACCACCCTCCGCTAATGACCTATCCTCCACCATCACCACCCTCCGCTACTGACCTATCCTCCACCATCACCACCCTACGCTACTGACCTATCCTCCACCATCACCAGCCTCCGCTACTGACCTATCCCCCCCCCACCATCACCAGCCTCCGCTACTGACCTATCCTCCACCATCACCACCCTCCGCTACTGACCTATCCCCCACCATCACCACCCTACGCTACTGACCTATCCTCCACCATCACCAGCCTCCGCTACTGACCTATCCTCCACCATCACCACCCTCCGCTACTGACCTATCCCCCACCATCACCACCCTCCGCTACTGACCTATCCTCCACCATCACCACCCTCCGCTACTGACCTATCCTCCACCATAAACACCCTCCGCTACTGACCTATCCTCCACCATCACCACCCTCCGCTAATGACCTATCCTCCACCATCACCACCCTCCGCTACTGACCTATCCTCCACCATCACCACCCTCCGCTAATGACCTATCCTCCACCATCACCACCCTACGCTACTGACCTATCCTCCACCATCACCACCTCCGCTACTGACCTATCCTCCACCATCACCACCCTCCGCTACTGACCTATCCTCCACCATAAACACCCTCCGCTACTGACCTATCCTCCACCATAAACACCCTCCGCTACTGACCTATCCTCCACCATCACCACCCTCCGCTAATGACCTATCCTCCACCATCACCACCCTCCGCTACTGACCTATCCTCCACCATCACCACCCTCCGCTACTGACCTATCCTCCACCATCACCACCCTCCGCTAATGACCTATCCTCCACCATCACCACCCTACGCTACTGACCTATCCTCCACCATCACCACCCTCCGCTACTGACCTATCCTCCACCATAAACACCCTCCGCTACTGACCTATCCTCCACCATCACCACCCTCCGCTAATGACCTATCCTCCACCATCACCACCCTCCGCTACTGACCTATCCTCCACCATCACCACCCTCCGCTAATGACCTATCCTCCACCATCACCACCCTACGCTACTGACCTATCCTCCACCATCACCACCTCCGCTACTGACCTATCCTCCACCATCACCACCCTCCGCTAATGACCTATCCTCCACCATCACCACCCTACGCTACTGACCTATCCCCCACCATCACCACCCTCCGCTACTGACCTATCCTCCACCATCACCACCCTCCGCTACTGACCTATCCTCCACCATCACCACCCTACGCTACTGACCTATCCCCCACCATCACCACCCTCCGCTACTGACCTATCCTCCACCATCACCACCCTCCACTAATGACCTATCCTCCACCATAACCACCCTCTGCTACTGACCTATCCTCCACCATCACCACCCTCCGCTAATGACCTATCCTCCACCATCACCACCCTCCGCTACTGACCTATCCTCCACCATCACCACCCTACGCTACTGACCTATCCTCCACCATCACCAGCCTCCGCTACTGACCTATCCCCCCCCCACCATCACCAGCCTCCGCTACTGACCTATCCTCCACCATCACCACCCTCCGCTACTGACCTATCCCCCACCATCACCACCCTACGCTACTGACCTATCCTCCACCATCACCAGCCTCCGCTACTGACCTATCCTCCACCATCACCACCCTCCGCTACTGACCTATCCCCCACCATCACCACCCTCCGCTACTGACCTATCCTCCACCATCACCAGCCTCCGCTACTGACCTATCCTCCACCATAACCACCCTCCGCTACTGACCTATCCTCCACCATCACCACCCTCCGCTAATGACCTATCCTCCACCATCACCACCCTCCGCTACTGACCTATCCTCCACCATCACCACCCTCCGCTAATGACCTATCCTCCACCATCACCACCCTACGCTACTGACCTATCCTCCACCATCACCACCCTCCGCTACTGACCTATCCTCCACCATCACCACCCTCCGCTAATGACCTATCCTCCACCATCACCACCCTCCGCTACTGACCTATCCTCCACCATCACCACCCTCCGCTACTGACCTATCCTCCCCCCACCATCACCACCCTCCGCTACTGACCTATCCTCCACCATCACCACCCTACGCTACTGACCTATCCTCCACCATCACCACCCTCCGCTACTGACCTATCCCCCCCACCATCACCAGCCTCCGCTACTGACCTATCCCCCACCATCACCACCCTCCGCTACTGACCTATCCCCCCCCACCATCACCACCCTCCGCTACTGACCTATCCCCCCCAACCATCACCACCCTCCGCTACTGACCTATCCCCTACCATCACCACCCTCCGCTACTGACCTATCCCCCACCATCACCACCCTCCGCTACTGACCTATCCCCCACCATCACCACCCTCCGCTACTGACCTATCCCCCACCATCACCACCCTCCGCTACTGACCTATCCTCCACCACCACCACCCTCCGCTACTGACCTATCCTTCACCATCACCACCCTCCGCTACTGACCTATCCTCCACCATCACCACCCTCCGCTACTGACCTATCCTCCACCTTCACCACCCTCCGCTACTGACCTATCCCCCCCACCATCCGCTACTGACCTATCCTCCACCATCACCACCCTCCGCTACTGACCTATCCCCCCCCCCACCATCACCAGCCTCCGCTACTGACCTATCCTCCACCACCACCACCCTCCGCTACTGACCTATCCTCCACTATCACCACCCTCCGCTACTGACCTATCCTCCACCATCACCACCCTCCACTACTGACCTATCCTCCACCATCACCACCCTCCACTACTGACCTATCCTCCACCATCACCACCCTCCGCTACTGACCTATCCTCCACCATCACCACCCTCCACTACTGACCTATCCTCCACCATCACCACCCTCCGCTACTGACCTATCCCCCACCATCACCACCCTACGCTACTGACCTATCCTCCACCATCACCAGCCTCCGCTACTGACCTATCCTCCACCATCACCACCCTCCGCTACTGACCTATCCCCCACCATCACCACCCTCCGCTACTGACCTATCCCCCCTCACCATCACCACCCTCCGCTACTGACCTATCCCCCCCCACCATCACCACCCTCCGCTACTGACCTATCCCCCACCATCACCACCCTCCGCTATTGACCTATCCTCCACCTTCACCACCCTTCGCTACTGACCTATCCTCCACCACCCTCCGCTACTGACCTATCCTCCACCATCACCACCCTCCGCTACTGACTATCCTCCACCATCACCACCCTCCGCTACTGACCTATCCTCCACCATCACCACCCTCCGCTACTGACCTATCCTCCACCATCACCACCCTCCGCTACTGACCTATCTTCCACCATCACCACCCTCCGCTACTGACCTATCCTCCACCTTCACCACCCTCCGCTACTGACCTATCCTCCACCTTCACCACCCTCCGCTACTGACCTATCCTCCACCATCACCACCCTACGCTACTGACCTATCCCCCCCCCCACCATCACCAGCCTCCGCTACTGACCTATCCTCCACCATCACCACCCTCCGCTACTGACCTATCCCCCACCATCACCACCCTCCGCTACTGACCTATCCCCCCCCACCATCACCACCCTCCGCTACTGACCTATCCCCCCCAACCATCACCACCCTCCGCTACTGACCTATCCCCTACCATCACCACCCTCCGCTACTGACCTATCCCCCACCATCACCACCCTCCGCTACTGACCTATCCCCCACCATCACCACCCTCCGCTACTGACCTATCCCCCACCATCACCACCCTCCGCTACTGACCTATCCTCCACCACCACCACCCTCCGCTACTGACCTATCCTTCACCATCACCACCCTCCGCTACTGACCTATCCTCCACCATCACCACCCTCCGCTACTGACCTATCCTCCACCTTCACCACCCTCCGCTACTGACCTATCCCCCCCACCATCCGCTACTGACCTATCCTCCACCATCACCACCCTCCGCTACTGACCTATCCCCCCCCCCACCATCACCAGCCTCCGCTACTGACCTATCCTCCACCACCACCACCCTCCGCTACTGACCTATCCTCCACTATCACCACCCTCCGCTACTGACCTATCCTCCACCATCACCACCCTCCACTACTGACCTATCCTCCACCATCACCACCCTCCACTACTGACCTATCCTCCACCATCACCACCCTCCGCTACTGACCTATCCTCCACCATCACCACCCTCCGCTACTGACCTATCCTCCACCATCACCACCCTCCGCTACTGACCTATCCTTCACCTTCACCACCCTCCGCTACTGACCTATCCTCCACCTTCACCACCCTACGCTACTGACCTATCCTCCACCATCACCACCCTCCGCTACTGACCTATCCCCCCCCCCACCTTCACCACCCTCCGCTACTGACCTGAAAATGTTAGGTAGCAGACTATCATGCCGACTCGCTTGCTTCAGTACTTTTACTTTCTATATCCACATACCTGTTCCAGGTCAGTATCAGAGAAAGCATTTGTCAGCGGATAACCCTAACAGCCAGATAAACTAGCATTTTCTGAGGTTAGCAATGCCAGCCCCCATATTTCTATTCCTGACAGGTTTACTTTAACCACTTTAAAGCGGTTGTAAACCCTGCTTTGTGATTTTTACCTACAGGTAAGCCTATAATATTGCTTACCTGTAGGTAAAATGAATATCTCCTAAAACGTACACCGTTTAGAAGATATTCACCCTTCATGCAGCTGCTGACATCAGCGGCGCATGCACTCTAAAGGTGCGGCGTATCGTGAAGAAACTTCAGAGCTTCTTGCGGAAACCGAGGGAGTGATGTCATCGCGGCTCAAGCCACTCATAGAGAACCCAGGAAAAAACACTGGGGGAACATGTCAGCCCCCTAAGCGGTGACCGGGCGCTACTGCAGGGGCTTCGTTCTAAGGTAAGTATTTCATATTGTGCTAGTATGCAATGCATACTAGCACATTATGCCATTGTCTTACAGTTTTTTTTTCCCCCCAGCGGTTTACTACCGCTTTAAGAACAGGTCTTTTCTGGCACTTTTTGTTTACATGCAACCATCAGTATTTTTTACTAGAAAATTATTTAGAACCCACAAACATTATATATTTTTTTTAAACCAGAGGCCCTAGAGAATAAACTGGTGGGTTTTGCTATTTTTTATGTCACAGCGTTTTTTCAAATGCTATTTTCTTGGGGGGGGGGGAAAAAAACACTTTTTTGAATTCTGATGCAAAAAAATACAATACATACCGTATATACTCGAGTATAAGCCGACCCGAATATAAGCCGAGGCACCTAATTTTACCACAAAAAAATGGGAAAACTTATTGACTCGAGTATAAGCCTAGGGTGTCCATCTGCATGCCTTACTGCGTCCATGCCTCACTGTGCCCATGCCTAGACTGACGTTTAACATGGGAGTCTATGGAAGGGGTGCCCGGCTTTGAAAAATCGCTGCTCCCTGGCCGTACGTCCCCCAGACAACAAACTTTGCACGCTTGTAGAGGAGAAATGGGGCTACATGTGTGCCAAGGCCGGTAATGGGTCCCTAAAGTCACTGGAGAAATTACCGTTTAACATGGGAGTCTATGGAAGGAGTTCCCGGCTTTGAAAACTCAGTGCTCCACGGCCGTAGGTTTCCCGGACAACAAACTTTGCACACTTGTAGAGTAAGAGTGTGCCAAGTTTGGGGGAACCGGGTCCCCAAATCCAGGAGATCAGGCGCAAAAAGGTGACTCGAGTATAAGCCGAGGGGGACATTTTCAGCACAAAAAAATGTGCTAAAAAACTCGGCTTATACACGAGTATATACAGTAACACAATTTTTTGGTATAATATGAAAGATGATGTTACGCCAAGTAAATAGATACCAACGCTTACCATATACATTATCCTTCCATTACACTGTTTTGATCTCCTTGTCGTATATGACCCTCTGACTGTATGACATAATATGGAAGTCTTTTACATCTATGCACTTATGTATGTACAAATACCCTGACATATGTCTGAAAAAAAAGTTTTTGGACTCAAACGTGCCAAGCTTTGAAAATGTGTACGCCCGTAAAACAGTGACAAACGACATAAATTTTACTATCCATAGGCGACGCTTCTAAAAGCCTTTAAAGGGTTACCATTCTAGATTTATACAGAAGGTCCGGTGTTAGAATTTTATTGATAATTCAATAAAGATTTAACGAGTAATGACTGGTGTTAGAATTAGTGCCCATGATCTGACGTTCACGGTGATACCTCACATGTGTGGGACGATCGCGGTTTGCGCGCGAGCACGGGGGGTACTTTGTTTTTTTATTTTCTAAACTGTCGCTTTAAATGTTTTTTATCACTTTTATTGCTGTCACAAGGAATGTAAACACCCCTTGTTACAGCAATGGGCTTGTGACAGGTACTCTTTATGGAGAGATCTGGCGTCTATATACACACACACAAAGATCGGTGTGATCAAATGGGCCACTTACATCCGGGGATACCGGAAGCGAGGTAAGGTTATCGCTTCCAGTTCCCTATATCATAGAGACAAACAGAGCACTTCCTGATCCTTGTTTATCTCTATGATCAGCCGCTGGAAGCGTCAGCTGGTTGATCAGGTGTCCTGGCTGGACTGTACAGCCTGATGGGCTGGACTGTACAGCCTGATGAGCTTCCCCTCCCGCTGCTTGTAAAAGCAATTCATCGGCTATTTAGTTGCTAGGATTGCTTTTGCAAGAGAGCTAACCGTGGGCTCTAAAAAAATAAAATGGTACCAGGTTGATGCCTGCAGCATCACCACTGGTCATCAAGTGGTTAAAGAGGAGCTCCACCCATAAGGTGAAGCTTTGCTTGTTCGCACCCATCTCTGCCACATTTGGCACTTTTTGTGGGGGGGGGGGGACAGGTACCCACTCTCACTTCCGGGTAAAATAGCCACGGCGATCTCTGAGCATTTCCCGATGTCACAGACCTTGAGTGGTGACATCTGAATGATGCCTGCAGTTACAGGCATCATTCAGATATTTTCTTTTACAGCCCGTGATTCCCTGAACCGTAAGAACAATCATAGCGGCTTGATCGTTCTTACAGGCGATGGAAGGAGACACCCCCCCCCTCCGGCGCTTCTACCGATCGGCGAGCCAAGGGACCGGCGCCGGAAGTTGACGATAGAGAATCCGACAGGCCCGATGGTCCTCTGCATTTGAAAAAATGCAGCCGGCTCGGCTGGGAAGCAGAGATCGTTTTTTGTTTTGTTTTTTGGATTCAGGCTTCCCAGCCTAGAGGGGAGATGTGGGGACTTATAGACCCCCAGAACTCACTGTAAAGTGGACCTGTCATGCCATATTCCTATTACAAGGGATGTTTACATTAACATAATAGGAATAAAAGTGATAAAAAAAAAAAATATTAAAAAAAAAGCATCAAATTGGAAAAATAAACAAAAAAAAATAAAAAATTAAAGCACCCCCATCCCCGCGTACTCACTCGCAGAAGCAAACGCATACGTAGGTCGCGCCCACATATGTAAACGGTGGTCAAACCACACGTGAGGTATCGCCGTTAGAGCAAGAGCAATAATTCTAATGCTAGACCTCCTCTGTAACTCTAAATAATTAACCAGTAAAAAAAAATAAAGCGTCGCCTATGGTGATTTTTAAGCACAGAAGTTTGGTGCCATTCCACGAGTGGGCGCAATTTTAAAGCGTGCCATCATCATCTTTCATATTATGCAAACAATTATAAAAAATATAAAAAAACTTTACTGTTTTTTTTGCATTTTTTTAAAAACGCGTTTGAAAAATTGCTGCGCAAATACTGTGCGAGATAAAAAGTTGCAACAACAACCATTTTATTTCCTAGGGTCTCTGCTAAAAAAAAAAAAACATATATAATGACTGGGTGTTCTGAGTAATTTTCTAGGAAAAAAAATGATGATTTTTACATGTAGGAGCGAAGTGTCAGAATTGGCCTGGTAGGCAAGTAGTTAAGGAAGGATTATCCCCACTACACACCAGATTCTCCCTGGGAAGGTTAGCAATAGTCGATCCTCTCCTCACTAGGTAAAGGTATGGTCTCACCTGCATTCTCTTCACCGTGTTCAGTTGTTCCACAAATGGCCGTGCCTCCCCTGTAAGGTTCATTGTGCCTTCTAACATCACAACAGCATGAACGGTGGGGAAACCTGTGCAGTGTAGCTGCTCAGAGTGTGAAGAGAGCATGGATGGAATGCTATTGATTTAGGAGAAAAAACAGATTGTCATTTCTAGTAGCCATACCATCATTTTTTTTCTTTTACTGCGCAATATAAAAAAAGGTGTTTTAAACAAAACAGTAAAGCCATAAAAACACATGTAGACATGTTACAGGTATTTTAGAAATCAATATATTCAATATGAAAGTGGTATACCATAGAGCAATGTTTTAACAGGATTTTTGTACCCATCGTAAAATACTTTTCTGAGTCTATTGAGGGACCAGGGAAAGCATTAACTGTCATGTTATTTTGCCACCTACAGGAGGATTGGACACTGGACGACAGACCAGCCATTCCCTGCAGCACAAGCCGATCAGCGGGTCCCAACTACTGATCGGCTCAGCCTATAGTAAACAAACACAGGGCTCTCTTCATACAGCAGCGATGTGTCGGTTTTTTCTCCATGCAAAGGGAGTAAAAATCAGCACATTGCTTAGTAAAACACCACACCAATGTTTAACACTGAACATTGTTAGGCACACGTTTAACCCCTTTGATCGCCCTAGATGTTAACCCTTTCAAAGCCAGTGTTATTAGTACAGTGACAGCGCATATATTTATCACTGATCACTGTATTAGTGTCACTGGAGATGTCAGTGGCAGTTAGCCAATTCCCCTCCAGCATCAGATTGCCTGCCGTACTATCACAGTTCCACTATAAGTCACTGATCGCCATCATTACTAGTAAAAAATAATTAAAAGTTCCAGGATATATACCATAGTTTCTAGATGCTATAACTTTCAAGCAAACCAATCAATATAACCACTTGAAGACCAAGCCTTTTCTGGAACTTTTTGTTTACAATTATTAAATTAGTATTTTTTGTTAGAAAATTACTTGGAACCCCAAAACACACATATACATATATATATATATATATATATATATATATATATATATATATATATTTAGCAGAGACCATAGAGCAGCCTTTCTCAACCTTTTCAACACAGAGGAACCCTTGAAATAGTTCTCCAGTCTCGGGGAACCCCTGCTAAAAATCAGAAATCTAAAACTCATGATACATTAGTGTGATGGTCAGTGGGAAGAATGGTCCTTACACTTGTGGTCATTGGGAAGAATTGCCTCCTTACAGATAGCTAAAAAGATCAATGGTGTCAGTGGGAACTTATCTCAGGCCAAAATTGCCCAATGCTAAAGGAACCCCTAGCAACCTCTGGAGGAACCCTAGGCTTCCACGGAACCCTGGTTGAGAATCACTGCCATAGAGCATAAAACGGCGTTCGTTGCAATATTTTATGTCACACTGTATTTGCGCAGCAAGTCTTTCAAACTGAAATTGCGCACGCTCGTGGAATGGCGACAAACTATGGTACTTAATCTCCATAGGTTGACAGTTTAAAAAAATTCACAGGCTACCTGTGTAGCATTACAGAGGAGGCACTAGAATAATTCCTCTCGCTCAAATGATCGCGGCGATACCTCACATGTGTGGTTTTAACATCGTTTACATATGCGGGCGCGAGGGACGGGGCGCTTAAAAAAAAAAGGAAATCTTAATTTATTTTACTTTTTTTTTTTTTATTACAAAGGAATGTAAACATTCCGGGCGAATGCAACTGCAAGACCACTTTAATCCAACGAAGATTTGTCAATAGTAAACAATGATACAGGGTTACGGCAGCTAGCTGCTGCTTAAGGATGAGCCGAACACCCCCCGGTTCGGTTCGTACCAGAACTTGCGAACAGGCAAAAAATTTGTTCGAACACGCGAACACCGTTAAGTCTATAGGACACGAACATGAAAATCAAAAGTGCTAATTTTAAAGGCTTATATGCAAGTTATTGTCATAAAAAGTGTTTGGGGACCCGGGTCCTGCCCCAGGGGACATGTATCAATGCAAAAAAAAAAGTTTTAAAAACTGCAGTTTTTTCGGGAGCAGTGATTTTAATAATGCTTAAAGTGAAACAATAAAAGTGAAATATTCCTTTAAATATCGTACCTGGGGGGTGTCCAAAGTATGCCTGTAAATTTTCCCCACGTTTAGAACAGTCCCTGCGCAAAATGACATTTCTAAAGGAAAAAAGGTACTCACGGCTACAATGAATTGTCGGGTCCGTCAATACAAATAAAAGTCATAAAAAAACCGCCAAACCAAAATAATAAAAAAAAAAATTGCGTAGGGGTCCCCCTCAAAATCCATACCAGACCCTTCTGGTCTGGTATGGATTTTAAGGGGAACCCCGCGGCAAAGTAAAAAAAAAATGGCGTAGGGTTCCCCCCAAAAATCCATACCAGACCCTTACCCGAGCACTCAGCCTGGCAGGCCGCAGGAAAAGAGGGGGGACAAGAGAGCGCCCCCCCTCCTGAACCGTGCCCTCAACATGGGGAGGATGCTTTGCAAAGCACCATGTCCCCATGTTGATGGGGACAAGGGCCTCATCCCCACAACCCTTGCCCGGTGGTTGTGGTGGTCTGCGGGCAGGGGGGGTTATCGGAATCTGGAAGCCCCCTTTAACAAGGGGAACCCCAGTTCCCGCCCCCCCCTATGTGAATTGGTAACGGGATACATTGTACCTCTACCATTTCACAAAAAAGTGTGTCAAGAATCACGAGACAGCTTGGGACAAGTCCTTTATTAAAAAAGAAAAAAAAATTCCAGCGATGTAAATCCATTCTCGACGCGACGATACTGGAAAAAAAACAGCCGCTACTGATGCCTCATAGGTGGTTCCCGACGAAAGACGCTACACCCGCCGTAACAGCTCTTAAATAGCTGAGGGGAGGGCCACCCGTGACATACCCGGGTGACCCCGCCCCCCTCTGACGCCACGGGGGTTTCCTGTGCTGTCAGATGGGGGCGGAGTCACCCGTCACGGGTAATAGATGGTGGTGTACAGTAGTCTGGAGATAATGGGGGTAATAAATGGTGGTGGGACAGTAGTCGGGAGATGATGAGGTTAAGAAATGGTGGTGGACAGTAGTTGGGGGATGATGAGGGCAATAGATGGAGATGATGAGGTTAATAGATGGTGGTGGTGTACAGTAGTCTGCAGATGATGGGGGTAATAGATGGTGGTGTATAGTAGTCGGGAGACGATGAGGGTAATAGATGGAAATGATGAGGTTAATAGATGGTGGTGGGACAGTAGTCGGGAGATGATGTGGTCGATAGATGGAGATGATGGGGGTAATAGATGTTGGTGTACAGTAGTCTGGAGACGATAAGGGTAATAGATGGTGGTGGACAGTAGTCTGCAGATGATGGGGGTAATAGATGGTGGTGTACAGTAGTCGGGAGATGATGAGGGTAATGGATGGAGATGATGAGGTTAATAGATGGTGGTGGGACAGTAGTCGGGAGATGATGGGGTAATAGATGGAGATGATGACTGTCGGGAGATGATGGGGGTAATAGATGGTGGTGTACAGTAGTCGGGAGATGATGAGGGTAATAGGTGGAGATGATGAGGTTAATAGATGGTGGTGGGACAGTAGTCGGGAGATGACAAGGGTAAAAGATGGAGATGAGGGTAATAGAAAGGGGTGGCCCCACCCCCATCTGACGCCACGGGGAAACCGCAGGAAACCCTGTGACATCAGAGGGGGGCGGGGTCACCCGCGTACATCACGGGTGGCCCCGCCCTCAGCTATTTAAGAGCTGTCATGGCGGGTGTAGCGTCATTCAACGGGAACCACCTATGAGGCATCAGTAGCAGCTTTCTTCTTTTTTTCCGGTATCGTCGGGTTGAGAATGGATGTACATTGCTGAAATTTTTTTTTTCTTTTTTAATAAATGACTTGTCCCAAGCTATCTCTTGTGTTTTTTAACATTTTTGACACTGTTTTTGTGAAATGGTAGGGGGACAATGTACCCCGTTACCAATTCACATGGGGGGGGGGCGGGATCTGGGATTCCCTTTGTTAAACGGGGCTTCCAGATTCCGATAAGCCCCCCGCCCGCAAACCCCCACAACCACCGGGCAAGGGTTGCGGGGATGAGGCCCTGTCCCCATCAACATGGGGACATGGTGCTTTGGACCCCAAAGCATCCTTCCCATGTTGAGGGCATGTGGCCTGGTACCGTTCATGAGGGGGTTAGCGCTCTCGTCCCCCCCTCTTTTCCTGCGGCCTGCCAGGTTGCGTGCTCGGATAAGGGTCTGGTATGGATTTTTGGGGGGAACCCTATGCCTTTTGTTTATTTTGGCGTGGGGTTCCCCTTAAAATCCATACCAGACCTGAAGGGCCTGGTTTGGAATTTAGGGGGACCCCCACAAAATTTTCTCTTTTAATTTTGGTTTGGGATTCCCCTTAATATTCATACCAGACCCAAAGGGCCTGGTAATGGACTGGGGGGGGGGGGGGGACCCATGCCGTTTTTTTCAATGACTTATCTGTATTGCGGGACCCGACAATTCATTATAGCCGCGAGTAGTTTTAAATGACTTTTTTTCCTTTAGAAATGTCATTTTGCGCAAGGACTGTTCTAAACACGGGAAAAATGTGCCACTTTACAGGCATACTATAGACACCCCCCAGGTACGAAATTTAAAGGAATAATTCACTTTTATTGTTTCACTTTAAGCATTATTAAAATCACTGCTCCCGAAAAAACTGCAGTTTTTAAAACTTGCATTGATACATGTCCTCTGGGGCAGGACCCGGGTCCCCAAACACTTTTTATGACAATACCATGCATATAAGCCTTTAAAATTAGCACTTTTGATTTTCATGTTCGTGTCCTATAGACTTAACGGTGTTCGCGTGTTCGAACAAATTTTTTGCCTGTTCGCAAGTTCTGGTACGAACCGAACCGGGGGGTGTTCGGCTCATCCTTAAGCAGCAGCTAGCTGCCGTAACCCTGTATCATTGTTTACTATTGACAAATCTTCGTTGGATTAAAGTGGTCTTGCAGTTGCATTCGCCCGGAATGTTTACATTCCTTTGTAATAAAAAAAAAAAGTAAAATAAATTAAGATTTCCTTTTTTTTTTAAAGCGCCCCGTCCCTCGCGCCCGCATATGTAAACGATGTTAAAACCACACATGTGAGGTATCGCCGCGATCATTTGAGCGAGAGGAATTATTCTAGTGCCTCCTCTGTAATGCTACACAGGTAACCTGTGAATTTTTTTAAACTGTCAACCTATGGAGATTAAGTAACATAGTTTGTCGCCATTCCACGAGCGTGCGCAATTTCAGTTTGAAAGACTTGCTGCGCAAATACAGTGTGACATAAAATATTGCAACGAACGCCGTTTTATGCTCTATGGTCTCTGCTAAATATATACCGGTATATATATATATATATATATATATATATATGTGTATGTATATGTGTGTTTTGAGGTTCCAAGTAATTTTCTAACAAAAAATACTAATTTAATAATTGTAAACAAAAAGTTTTTAAAGGGCGTTCCGCGGCTTTCGAATTTGCCCTTGACTCGAATATCGGGCTCATCCTTACTGCTGCTATAACACTGGAATTTAACGTCAAAGCAATGAGGTACTTTTTACTATGGGCCAGTCGGCAAGTGGTTACATTTTTATTTATTTTTTACCAAAGACATGTAGCAGAATACATTTTGTCCCAAATTTATGAAGAAATTTGATCTTTTTTAAAAAAAATGTATTGAATAGGTTTTATAACAGAAAATAGAAAATATTGGGGGTTCCCCCCCCCCCAAAATTTGGGTCTTTTTTTGTTTATATCACAAAAAAAACAAAAAAAAAAAACGCAGTGGTGATTAAATACCACCAAAAGAAAGCTCTGTGTGTGAAAAAATTATTTCATTTGCGCACAGCATTGCATGACAGCACAATCACCAGTTAAAGTAGCGCAGTGCTGAACTGCAAAAAATGTCCTGGTCACGAAGGAGTGGAATCTTACGGTGCTCAAGTGGTTATTGGAGCAGAGACAGGAACTTGATTGGGTTGCTCAGCATGCACTGAGCACCCAAATGCTTCTGTGTGTGAGGGTAACCTGAAGAAATACATTTTATTTCTCACATTGGGGCCGGCGCCTCATTTAATCGCTCAGCAGGTGTGCTTCTGCTCAGCAATAAGAAAGCCCGACACTCCGCTTTCTTGACAAGCGGCCAATCGGTGCTCATCACACTGCAAGGTCTCTCCCCTCCCTGCTAGTCCCCGAGTGCGGTGCTGGAGACAGGCAGGGAGGCGAGTAGGAGATGAACAGAGCAATGTTAAAAAAAATTAAAAAGTTTAAGTTGCCATGAAGCCCCTTTCATTTTTAAAGGCCCCAGACATTACTTAACCACTTGCCGACCGCTTAACTGGGAATGTACGTCACGATTTTGTCATTAAATACAATTTTTTTGGCAGCAACTTGCTGCCATAGCCTCGGTATTGTTTTTTTCCCTTAGGCAGCCGGCTTTCAGATAAAAGTGGTCCTAGTGACAGATTCGCCGCAAGATCACTTTTATAGGCTGCGGGAGAGGTCAATTGCAAACTTACCGGAGCGGTCGGTAAGCACGGAACCGTTCCGATGCGGTCGATCGCTAGGAATGAAGCAGAGTGAGGGCGGGACAACCCCCACTCACTCTTTGCCCTTGGGGGGACTGGAGCGACCTCCGACGCCACTTTCGGTCCTCGGGCCGATAGACGTTCATTTTTTATTTTTTTGGCTCTTAAAAAGGTAAATGAGATCGGGGGGACCTTTTGACCCCAGATATCTCAATTGAGACGATTCTTATTTCAGTTACAAGGGATGTTTACATTCATTGTAATAGGAATAAAAGTGATAAAAATAAATTAAAGGGACAGTGTAAAAATAAAACATTAAATAAGGAAAAAACCACACATGTGAGGTATCGATGAAAAAATTAAGAAGTCTGGATAGCCGCACTCCAATCCAACATGGCTTTTATTGGAAAAATAAAATAAAATAAAACAGGCACTACATGTCACAGCAACAGGGTAACAGGGACAGCTGACGCGTTTCACACTTAGGAGTGCTTACTCATAGCTGTGAGGTGTCGCCGCAATCGTTCGGAACGATAGCAATAATTCCCGTGCAAGACCTCCTCTAAATCTAAACAGGTAACCTGTAAACAATTTTTAAAGCGTCGCCCATGGAGATCTTTGTCGCCATTCCAAGAGCGCAATTTTAAAGCATGACATGTTGGGTATCTATTTACTCGGCGTAACATCATCTTTCACATTATACAAACAAATTGGGCTAACTTTACTTTTTTGTTATTTTTTTAATTTGTTAAAGTGTATTTTTTCCCCCAAAAATGGCGTTTAAATAAACACTACGCCAATACAGTGTGACATCAATAATTGCAACGACCGTCATTTTATTCTCTAAGGTTTCTGCTAAATCAAAATAAATACAGTATAATGTTTGGGGGTTCCGAGTAATTTTCTAGCAAAAAAAACAGATTTTTACTTGTAAACAAATGTCAGCAAAAGGCCTGGTCCTATATCCATTAAAAATCCCTAGTGATTAAACTGTCTCATTCAGTAGTACAGTTGTCTTATTTTTATTAATTTATTTTTTTTGGTTAAATTTTTTTTTTTTATCAGGACACCTTCTTAGCAGTCTGGACACAGAGTTATGGACCGATCCTCTGTGCGGCTCAGGACTGTGCACTGACAGCGGCGCATGATTCATCCAATATCGCTTCCAATGCTCCTTATTTTTGGAAGTAGGATCTTTTTATTTTGTTCAAATAAAAGGCTTACATTGGATTATTACACTAGAGCAGTGGTGCTGTCTTTCCCTTCCCCTCTTGTCTTCACACAGGTGGACCCCCGTCTTTTGTTTGACAGCTGCAAGCCTTATACCCGGTTCACACCAGGGCGGCGCCACGCGGCACGACTTGTGGGGGCGACCTCGGTGGCGCGATCTCAAGACGACTTGAGATACCCGCCGAGGCGATTTGCATAAGACTTCTGTATAAAAGTCAATGCAGGTCGCCTTGGGTCGCCCCCAAAAGTAGTACAGGAACCTTTTTCTAAGTCGGAGCGACCTGAGTCGCTCTTACTTAGAACGGTTCCATTGAAAAGCGTGGGACGCGACTTGTCAGGCGACCGAGTCGCCTGACGAGTCGCCCTGGTGTGAACCGGCTCTTAGTGTTAGTTTTTCTATGTCTAGCTCAGGGTTATCCGCTCTATTATTATTTCTTGACATTTACTTTGTATCTTATTGCCTCCGATTTCATGAAGATTTTGTATTTCTATGATGTTTGTGCAACACATACTTATCACTTTTATGTGTTGGTTACATTGCCCCCAGAGGAAGCATTTGAGAGAGTTGAGCGCTGTGTTCTGAGCGTTAAATTTGAAAATATAGCTGGAAATAATGAACCTTATGGGAAATAAAATATGTATAACACCTTAGTAAATAGAGACTCTTCTCATTTGATCTAATCAGCTACCCAGAACCTAGTTAAAGCCCACTGCGCTACTTTAACGGACCCAAACAAAATGTATGTCCTTTTTTTGCCATAAATAGAGCTTTCTTTTGTTGGTATTTGATCACCACTGCGTTTTTTTTATTTTTTGCGCTATAAATAGAAAAAGACCGCCAATTTTGAAAAAAAAAAATAATAATTTTTTACTTTCTGCTATAAAACACATCCAATAAAAAAAGAATTACAAAATAAACTAATTTCGTCATCAATTTAGGCCAATATGTATTCTGCTACATATTTTGGGTAAAAAAAATAAAACAAGCGTATATTCATTGGTTTGCACCAAAAGTTAAAGCGTCTACAAACTATGTTTTTTTTTATTACTAGTAATGGCAGTGATTAGCGACTTATAGCAGGACTGCGATATTGTGGCGAACAGTCGGGACACTAACTGCCACTTGACACTTTTTGGGGACCACTAACACAGTGCTCAGTGCTAAAAAATTTGCACGGTCACTGTACTGACTGGGAAGGGGTTAAACATTAGGTGCTATCAAATGGTTAACTGTGTGCCCAGCCAGTGTTTTCTTAGTGTGGGAGGTTCTTTTACTAGGGGAAGGCATTGATCTATGTTCCTGCTTTGCAGGAACACAGGATTGATGCCTTCCCTACTGACAGAATGGTGATCTGCCTTGATACATAGCCAGATTGCCATTCTGCCTGTGTCCCAAACGATCTGCGAGTGCCGGCAGACAACCGGTCCGCAGCTCCCGCTGTGTAGAATCACAGCAGGAGCAAGCCGCCGGCCAGGCGCACCTGCTCCCTGTACCCGGATCACATATATATATATATATTTCCCAGAAGGCAGTGGTGACATAGCCCTGGTCACAAAGATGCCCCCTGAAAAGACACTGCTACCAGTGCCCCAGGGTAATCTTGCTCTAAACTTCAAGATCTGGTAGTGTTGTCCTACTGCACATGCACTAGATCAGGGGTCTTCAAACTTTCTAAAGAAAGGGCCAGTTTACGGTCCTTCAAACTTTAGGGGGGCCCTAAAGTGGGAGAAAACAGCATCCCCTCTTTGGTATTAGGAGGAATAGTGCCCCCGTCATTGGCGTCGGTGGGAGCAATAGTGCCCCCGTCATTGGCGTCGGTGGGAGCAATAGTGCCCCCGTCGTTGGCGTCGGTGGGAGCAATAGTGCCCCCGTCGTTGGCGTCGGTGGGAGCAATAGTGCCCCCGTCGTTGGCGTCGGTGGGAGCAATAGTGCCCCCGTCGTCGGTGGGAGCAATAGTGCCCCCGTCGTCGGTGGGAGCAATAGTGCCCCCGTCGTCGGTGGGAGCAATAGTGCCCCCGTCGTCGGTGGGAGCAATAGTGCCCCCGTCGTCGGTGGGAGCAATAGTGCCCCCGTCGTCGGTGGGAGCAATAGTGCCCCCGTCGTCGGTGGGAGCAATAGTGCCCCCGTCGTCGGTGGGAGCAATAGTGACCCCCGTCGTCGGTGGGAGCAATAGTGACCCCCGTCGTCGGTGGGAGCAATAGTGACCCCCGTCGTCGGTGGGAGCAATAGTGACCCCCGTCGTCGGTGGGAGCAATAGTGACCCCCGTCGTCGGTGGGAGCAATAGTGACCCCCGTCGTCGGTGGGAGCAATAGTGACCCCCGTCGTCGGCGTCGGTGGGAGCAATAGTGACCCCCGTCGTCGGCGGGAGCAATAGTGACCCCCGTCGTCGGCGTCGGTGGGAGCAATAGTGACCCCCGTCGTCGGCGGGAGCAATAGTGACCCCCGTCGTCGGCGTCGGTGGGAGCAATAGTGACCCCCGGCGTCGGCGGGAGCAATAGTGACCCCCGTCGTCGGCGGGAGCAATAGTGACCCCCGTCGTCGGCGGGAGCAATAGTGACCCCCGTCGTCGGCGGGAGCAATAGTGACCCCTGTCGTCGGCGGGAGCAATAGTGACCCCCGTCGTCGGTGGGAGGAATAGTGACCCCCGTCGTCGGTGGGAGGAATAGAGCCCCGTCGTCGGTGGGAGGAATAGAGCCCCGTCGTCGGTGGGAGGAATAGAGCCCCGTCGTCGGTGGGAGGAATAGAGCCCCGTCGTCGGTGGGAGGAATAGAGCCCCGTCGTCGGTGGGAGGAATAGAGCCCCGTCGTCGGTGGGAGGAATAATAGGATTTTTATAACAGCTTACCTGTAAAATCCTTTTCTTGGAGTACATCACGGGACACAGAGCGACATAGTCATTACTAATGGGTTATATAGATACCGTCAGGTGCTGGCACTGGCAACTTCCAAAACCGGAAGTACCCTCCCCTATATAAGCCCCTCCCATCCGGGAGCACCTCAGTTTTGTAGCAAAGCAATAAGTGTCCCCAAAGAGGGGCGGGAGCTCTGTGTCCCGTGATGTACTCCAAGAAAAGGATTTTACAGGTAAGCTGTTATAAAAATCCTATTTTCTTTCTCGTACATCACGGGACACAGAGCGACATAGTCATTACTAATGGGATGTCCTAAAGCAATGCCAAATGAGGGGGGGGATACACCATATATAAGCTGAGCGCTATCAGACATGAGGATCTTTTGCGGCCTGCAACACACTGCGCCCAAAGGCGACATCCTCCTGACTTCTAACGTCCACCTGGTAGAACCTAGTAAACGTGTGTACTGAAGACCATGTTGCGGCCTTACAGATTTGAGCCAGGGAGGCCTGGTGATGCACTGCCCATGAAGTTCCAACTGCTCTCGTGGAGTGCGCCCTAACTTTGAACGGAGGCGGTCTCCTTCTCAAGCCATAGAATTGTATTTTGACCTGTCGAATCCACCTGGCTAAAGTAGATTTTGACGCTGCCTGACCCTTTCTGGGGCCTTCCGGCAGAATAAACAAAGTATCCGTTCTGCGAATCTGAGCAGTGGCTTTTAGATAAGCTTTAACTGCTCTTACTACATCCAAAGAATGCAATAACTTTTCCTCTACCGAAGTAGGTTTGGGGAAAAAAGAAGGAAGAACCACATCTTGGTTCAAATGAAACCTCGATACCACCTTAGGAAGAAAGGCTGGATGAGGACGTAACACTACTCTGTCCTTATGGATAACCAGATATGGCTCCTTACAGGACATAGCTGCAAATGGCTACTAGAAAAATCAATTTCCTGGTGAGAAGCACCAAGGAAATATGCTGTAATGGTTCAAATGGTTGTTTTTGTAGAACCGACAGAACCAAGTTTAGATCCCATGGACATATGGGAATATTAACCGGAGGACTAATACGCATCACTCCTTGTATAAAGGCTTTGACTAGTGAATGCGAAGCCAAGGGCCTTTGAAAAAATATTGACAAGGCCGAAATCTGACCCTTGATAGTACTCAGGGCAAGCTTCCTATCTACAGCCCATTGTAGGAAGTCCAGAATCCTACCTATTACGTATTTACATGGATGCCATTTCTTGGCCTCACACCAGGCGATGTACGCCTTCCAGATTCTATAGTAGATCTGCCTGGATACCGGCTTCCTGGCATTGATCATGGTAGATACCACAGCATTAGAGAGCCCTCTCTTTTTTAGAATGTGGGCTTCAATAGCCAGGCCGTCAAACCTAGGGCTGGTAAGGAAGGGTGGTATATCGGTCCTTGCGAAAGCAGGTCCGGACGATGTGGGAGGGTCCAAGGACTCCCCACAGACATTTTTACAATCTCCGCGTACCATGCTCTTCGGGGCCACGCTGGAGCCACCAGAATCACTGGTTTCTTTTCTACCCTGATTCTGCGGAGTAATCGAGGTAACAATTGTGGCGGTGGGAATGCATATATCAGCTTGAACTGATCCCAAGGGAACACTAGGGCATCCGAGCCGCACGCTAGGGGATCCCTTGTCCAAGAGACAAACCTGTCCACTTTTGTGTTGAATCTGGATGCTAGCAGATCTACATCCGGTGTTCCCCACCGCTGACATATTGTCCGGAAAACCTCGGGATGAAGGGACCATTCCCCTGGGCATAATTGTTGGCGACTTAGAAAGTCCGCCTTCCAATTCTCCACTCCTGGAATGAATACCGCAGATATGGCTGGGACATATCTTTCTGCCCATCTCAGGATGTAATTTACTTCCCTTTGGGCTGCACGACTCCTGGTGCCCCCCTGACGATTGATATATGCCACTGCTGTGGCATTGTCTGATTGAATTCTGACAGGGGACCCTTGGAGTTTGGATGTCCATGCTACTAGGGCATACCGGGCTGCTCGTATCTCTAAGAGATTGATGGGCAGGGCCTTTTCCGCATCCGACCATCTGCCCTGGAGAGACCATTGCTCCAGTACTGCTCCCCAGCCTATAAGGCTGGCATCTGTAGTGACCACCTTCCAGGAAATCGGACTGAAGGATTTCCCTCTTTCCAGATTCTGGGGAACCAACCACCAGCGGAGGCTCTTGCGAACGGAAGGGGACAAGGACATTGGTAAGTCCAGAGCCTGAACTTTTTTGTTCCAGGCTGACAGTATGGCCCTTTGCAACTTCCTTGAATGGAATTGACCGTAGGGTACTGCTTCGAATGATGCCACCATTTTTCCCAGCAGCCTCATGCACAGGCGTATGGATGGCTGTCTTTTTGAACCCACTAAGTGGATCAAATCTCTCAAAGACGACCCCTTTTCTTGAGGCAAGAAAATTTTTCTCTGGTCTGAATCCAGCCTTAGCCCCAAGTATTCCAGACTTTTGACTGGTTTTAGGGCTGACTTGTCTCGGTTGATAATCCAACCGTGATATTCCAGATACTTGATTGTCTCGTGAACAACCACTTCTAGTTTTTCCACTGAGTGGTCTATCAGCAACAAGTCGTCTAGATATGCCATTATCGTTACACCTTGCATTCTTAGATTGGCCAATAATGGGGCCAGAATTTTTGTGAACACTCTTGGTGCTGTGGCCAGACCGAAGGGTAAGGCTCTGAACTGAAAATGGCGCCCTTCTACCGCAAAGCGTAGAAATTTTTGGTGGGCTGGAAAGATGGGAATGTGCAAATAAGCATCTTTGATGTCGATCGAGGCTAACCATTCCTCCCCTTGTAGGGCAGTGGCTACCGATCGGATCGACTCCACCCGGAAAGTCCTGATATGTAGGAATTTGTTTAGCCCTTTTAGATTTAATATGGGCCTCACGTCCCCGTTTGGCTTCGGAACTGTAAAGAGGTTTGAGTAAAACCCGAACCCCCATTCTTCCAGGGGAACCTCTATAATTACTGCTTGGAGCAATAATTGTTCCAGTGCCAACAGGAGGGATCCTCTCTTCTGGGGATCCCTTGGCACGTTTGACCTTATAAAGCGGGAAGGACGGGAGTTTTTTAACTCCAATTTGTATCCCAGATTTACTGCGGAGAGCACCCATCTGTCTTGGATCGTGTCCCGCCAGGTCTCTGTGAACAACTGAAGTCTTCCCCCCACCCGATTGAGTGGGGGCAACCCTTCATGCATTTGACTTTGGGGGAGGTTTTGTACCTCTCCTGCTCCAGGGCTTCTTGTTACCCTGCAACTGTCCCTGATTTTTACCTCCGGGATTTGACCGAGGAGGCCGTCGGAACTGTTTCACAGCCGATGCCCTAGGGACTGGAGAAGCCGGCCTCTTAAAAGAGGGACCTCTAACTCTATTTTTAACCGGCAAAAGTGTACTTTTACCGCTGGAAATTCTCTGGATATACTTGTCCAGGTCTTCCCCAAATAAGCGCTCACCATGAAATGGGAAGCTGACCAGCAATTTTTTACAGGGAGCTTCAGCAGACCAGTTTTTGAGCCATAGAAGCCTGCGCATATGTACTACAGACAGCGTAAGGTGGGAGGCCTGATGGATTGAATCCTTTATGGCGTCCACCGCAAAGCATAAGGCTCTAGGTAGATCAGCTAGGGCAAGAGCCTGCTGATCTGGCAAGTCCCTTAAGACCTGTTTCAACTGATCCTTCACTGCTTGGCAGACCCCAATAGCTGCCACTGCTGGTTGTGTTACCAATCCTGCTGTAGAAAAAGCAGATTTTAATAAGGACTCCAATTTTTTATCTATTGGGTCCTTGAATATTTGGACATTATCCACCGGACATGTCAGTGATTTATTCACACAAGAGATGGCTGCGTCCACTATAGGGACCTTCCATTTTCTGATGAACTTATCCTCCATGGGATAGACCACCGGAAATCTCTTAGGGGGAGTAAATATTTTGTCAGGATGCTCCCAATCCTGGTAAATGAGCCCTTCCAGTAAAGGATGGATCGGAAAGGAACAAACAGTCTGGGGAGCTTTTAGCGACCCCAACGAGGAGACAGAAGTGGATGATGGCTCCGCAGGTGGCATTTTAAATGCTGATCGGACCATATTAGTCAGGGACTGAACCCATAACCTTTCAGCATGTGATGCTGAGAATGGCTCTTCCACTGTTGATTCCTCTACAACCGAATCGACCTCATCCAGATCCCCTTCAGGTAGGTCGATCCCTGTATGGGACTGTTGCTCTGTTAACAGGCACTCTGAGGGAGGAGACGGAGATCGGGCGCTTTTCTCCTGTGACAGGGAAGCCGCGATCAATGCTGACAATCTCTCTTCCAGCCCTCCCAGAGCTGAGGAAAAAACCTCCTCTGTTACATACACAGGAGCAGGTGAACTGAGGACAGCCACAGTACCAGGTACTCCTGAGGGTGCTCTACGGTCACTAACCTCTGATTCTTCAGGGGAGACTGGTGCAGCCAAAGCATGCCCAAGATCCTCAGAGCCCGATGGAGACCCCCTATTCCTCCTGGAATTTCTAGTCCCGGAGTTTTTAGACGGCATATTCCTAAGCCACAAAGCTGAGGTATTCCAGCCGAAATACACCAGTTACTGACAATAGTCTAGCATAAATGCTGCTATAAGAAACAGTTGGTGTCTACTAATGTGCCTTTCTAGGGGATGCCTGTATCAACCGCTTGCTGTATGCCCTTTTTTTAAATGTTGCCAGCTCTGTCTCTGCACTTCATAGCCAGCTCACCACACAATATTGTGATTTTTATCATGCTGGGACGCCCGCACATGCGCAGAAGCGCTGCGGCGCGCACAGAGCGTCATCCCCCAGGCTCCGCCCCCTTTCCCGGCTCACCTCTATATATAGAGGCGCACGCGCGCGGCCACGTGCGCCTTTGGCGCTAATTTCGAAAAAATGGAAACTAGGGACAAGAGCCAGGGCCCCTCTTTGCCGCAGGCCGGGGGATGGACGAGCATTGCAACATGGCAGAGGAAGCAGTTTCCCATGAGAGAACTCACCATCTGCCTGGACTTGCTCTGCTGAGAAGAAACTAGTCCACATGACAAGAAAACATTCCACAGCGGCCTCTAGTGGACAAACACAGGTACCGCAGTCTAATATATTAAATATATATATAAAAATTTTTTTTTTTTCTTGACCACCATTAAAAATTATTAAATTTTTTTAGTAGTTACAGGCATGCACAGAATTTTGCGGGAATACCATTAGGTAACAGACAGAAAAACAAATTAGGCTTGGGGGGCCCCCACTTACCTGTTCCCCGCCGCAGGACTTTGTTTGGTCCACAAAAGCCCAAACTTCACCTATCACGGCAGGCATTGTAATCAAACCTTCAGGGACCGGGTTCCCAAGGATTCCACTCCCCTGGACCTGTATAGCACCCTGCACAGAAAACATCTTGGTCGTGGGTATGACCAGAGCTCTGGATCCCAGGGTCCAGCTCTCCTAAGAGAAGCATTACAGGCAAAACCTTGCTCTTCTCTGCAAGGCCCGGGTACCGACCGTTTAGCTATGAAGCTTTTTTGGTCGGATCCGGAATAGCTTACTGAGGCCCAAAAGAACCTGTACGCAAGCTCAGTGAAAAACACATGTTTCTTCTTGGCCAACACCTTAGACACTGGCAAAAAAAAAACTGAGGTGCTCCCGGATGGGAGGGGCTTATATAGGGGAGGGTACTTCCGGTTTTGGAAGTTGCCAGTGCCAGCACCTGACGGTATCTATATAACCCATTAGTAATGACTATGTCGCTCTGTGTCCCGTGATGTACGAGAAAGAAAGAGCCCCGTCGTCGGCGGGAGGAATAGAGCCCCGTCGTCGGCGGGAGGAATAGAGCCCCGTCGTCGGCGGGAGGAATAGAGCCCCGTCGTCGGCGGGAGGAATAGAGCCCCGGTCGTCGGCGGGAGGAATAGAGCCCCGTCGTCGGCGGGAGGAATAGAGCCCCGGTCGTCGGCGGGAGGAATAGAGCCCCGGTCGTCGGCGGGAGGAATAGAGCCCCGGTCGTCGGCGGGAGGAATAGAGCCCCGTCGTCGGCGGGAGGAATAGAGCCCCGTCGTCGGCGGGAGGAATAGAGCCCCGTCGTCGGCGGGAGGAATAGAGCCCCGTCGTCGGCGGGAGGAATAGAGCCCCGTCGTCGGCGGGAGGAATAGAGCCCCGTCGTCGGCGGGAGGAATAGAGCCAAGTCGTCGGCGGGAGGAATAGAGCCCCGTCGTCGGCGGGAGGAATAGAGCCCCGTCGTCGGCGGGAGGAATAGAGCCCCGTCGTCGGCGGGAGGAATAGAGCCCCGTTGTCGGTGTCGGCGGGAGGAATAGAGCCCCGTTGTCGGTGTCGGCGGGAGGAATAGAGCCCCGGTGTCAGCGGGAGGAATAGAGCCCCGTCGTCGGCGGGAGGAATAGAGCCCCGTCGTCGGCGGGAGGAATAGAGCCCCGTCGTCGGCGGGAGGAATAGAGCCCCGTCGTCGGCGGGAGGAATAGAGCCCCGTCGTCGGCGGGAGGAATAGAGCCCCGTCGTCGGCGGGAGGAATAGAGCCCCGTCGTCGGCGGGAGGAATAGAGCCCCGTCGTCGGCGGGAGGAATAGAGCCCCGTCGTCGGCGGGAGGAATAGAGCCCCGTCGTCGGCGGGAGGAATAGAGCCCCGGTGTCGGTGTCGGCGGGAGGAATAGTGCCCCGGTGTCAGCGGGAGGAATAGAGCCCCGGTGTCAGCGGGAGGAATAGAGCCCCGGTGTCAGCGGGAGGAATAGAGCCCCGGTGTCAGCGGGAGGAATAGAGCCCCGGTGTCAGCGGGAGGAATAGAGCCCCGGTGTCAGCGGGAGGAATAGAGCCCCGGTGTCAGCGGGAGGAATAGAGCCCCGGTGTCAGCGGGAGGAATAGAGCCCCGGTGTCAGCGGGAGGAATAGAGCCCCGGTGTCAGCGGGAGGAATAGAGCCCCGGTGTCAGCGGGAGGAATAGAGCCCCGGTGTCAGCGGGAGGAATAGAGCCCCGGTGTCAGCGGGAGGAATAGAGCCCCGGTGTCAGCGGGAGGAATAGAGCCCCGGTGTCAGCGGGAGGAATAGAGCCCCGGTGTCAGCGGGAGGAATAGAGCCCCGGTGTCAGCGGGAGGAATAGAGCCCCGGTGTCAGCGGGAGGAATAGAGCCCCGGTGTCAGCGGGAGGAATAGAGCCCCGGTGTCAGCGGGAGGAATAGAGCCCCGGTGTCAGCGGGAGGAATAGAGCCCCGGTGTCAGCGGGAGGAATAGAGCCCCGGTGTCAGCGGGAGGAATAGAGCCCCGGTGTCAGCGGGAGGAATAGAGCCCCGGTGTCAGCGGGAGGAATAGAGCCCCGGTGTCAGCGGGAGGAATAGAGCCCCGGTGTCAGCGGGAGGAATAGAGCCCCGGTGTCAGCGGGAGGAATAGAGCCCCGGTGTCAGCGGGAGGAATAGAGCCCCGGTGTCAGCGGGAGGAATAGAGCCCCGGTGTCAGCGGGAGGAATAGAGCCCCGGTGTCAGCGGGAGGAATAGAGCCCCGGTGTCAGCGGGAGGAATAGAGCCCCGGTGTCAGCGGGAGGAATAGAGCCCCGGTGTCAGCGGGAGGAATAGAGCCCCGGTGTCAGCGGGAGGAATAGAGCCCCGGTGTCAGCGGGAGGAATAGAGCCCCGGTGTCAGCGGGAGGAATAGAGCCCCGGTGTCAGCGGGAGGAATAGAGCCCCGGTGTCAGCGGGAGGAATAGAGCCCCGGTGTCAGCGGGAGGAATAGAGCCCCGGTGTCAGCGGGAGGAATAGAGCCCCGGTGTCAGCGGGAGGAATAGAGCCCCGGTGTCAGCGGGAGGAATAGAGCCCCGGTGTCAGCGGGAGGAATAGAGCCCCGGTGTCAGCGGGAGGAATAGAGCCCCGGTGTCAGCGGGAGGAATAGAGCCCCGGTGTCAGCGGGAGGAATAGAGCCCCGGTGTCAGCGGGAGGAATAGAGCCCCGGTGTCAGCGGGAGGAATAGAGCCCCGGTGTCAGCGGGAGGAATAGAGCCCCGGTGTCAGCGGGAGGAATAGAGCCCCGGTGTCAGCGGGAGGAATAGAGCCCCGGTGTCAGCGGGAGGAATAGAGCCCCGGTGTCAGCGGGAGGAATAGAGCCCCGGTGTCAGCGGGAGGAATAGAGCCCCGGTGTCAGCGGGAGGAATAGAGCCCCGGTGTCAGCGGGAGGAATAGAGCCCCGGTGTCAGCGGGAGGAATAGAGCCCCGGTGTCAGCGGGAGGAATAGAGCCCCGGTGTCAGCGGGAGGAATAGAGCCCCGGTGTCAGCGGGAGGAATAGAGCCCCGGTGTCAGCGGGAGGAATAGAGCCCCGGTGTCAGCGGGAGGAATAGAGCCCCGGTGTCAGCGGGAGGAATAGAGCCCCGGTGTCAGCGGGAGGAATAGAGCCCCGGTGTCAGCGGGAGGAATAGAGCCCCGGTGTCAGCGGGAGGAATAGAGCCCCGGTGTCAGCGGGAGGAATAGAGCCCCGGTGTCAGCGGGAGGAATAGAGCCCCGGTGTCAGCGGGAGGAATAGAGCCCCGGTGTCAGCGGGAGGAATAGAGCCCCGGTGTCAGCGGGAGGAATAGAGCCCCGGTGTCAGCGGGAGGAATAGAGCCCCGGTGTCAGCGGGAGGAATAGAGCCCCGGTGTCAGCGGGAGGAATAGAGCCCCGGTGTCAGCGGGAGGAATAGAGCCCCGGTGTCAGCGGGAGGAATAGAGCCCCGGTGTCAGCGGGAGGAATAGAGCCCCGGTGTCAGCGGGAGGAATAGAGCCCCGGTGTCAGCGGGAGGAATAGAGCCCCGGTGTCAGCGGGAGGAATAGAGCCCCGGTGTCAGCGGGAGGAATAGAGCCCCGGTGTCAGCGGGAGGAATAGAGCCCCGGTGTCAGCGGGAGGAATAGAGCCCCGGTGTCAGCGGGAGGAATAGAGCCCCGGTGTCAGCGGGAGGAATAGAGCCCCGGTGTCAGCGGGAGGAATAGAGCCCCGGTGTCAGCGGGAGGAATAGAGCCCCGGTGTCAGCGGGAGGAATAGAGCCCCGGTGTCAGCGGGAGGAATAGAGCCCCGGTGTCAGCGGGAGGAATAGAGCCCCGGTGTCAGCGGGAGGAATAGAGCCCCGGTGTCAGCGGGAGGAATAGAGCCCCGGTGTCAGCGGGAGGAATAGAGCCCCGGTGTCAGCGGGAGGAATAGAGCCCCGGTGTCAGCGGGAGGAATAGAGCCCCGGTGTCAGTGGGAGGAATAGAGCCCCGGTGTCAGTGGGAGGAAGCCCCGGTGTCAGTGGGAGGAATAGAGCCCCGGTGTCAGGGGGAGGAATAGAGCCCCGGTGTCAGGGGGAGGAATAGAGCCCCGGTGTCAGCGGGAGGAATAGAGCCCCGGTGTCAGTGGGAGGAATAAAGCCCCGTCGTCGGTGTCAGTGGGAGGAATAGAGCCCCGTCGTCGGTGTCAGTGGGAGGAATAGAGCCCCGTTGTCAGTGTCAGTGGGAGGAATAGAGCCCCGTCGTCGGTGTCAGTGGGAGGAATAGAGCCCCGTTGTCGGTGTCAGTGGGAGGAATAGAGCCCCGTTGTTGGTGTCAGTGGGAGGAATAGAGCCCCGTTGTCGGTGTCAGTGGGAGGAATAGTGCCCCTTCATTGGTGTCAGTGGGAGGAATAGTGCCCCATCATTGGTGTCAGTGGGAGGAATAGTGCCCCATCATTGGTGTCAGTGGGAGGAATAGTGCCCCATCATTGGTGTCAGTGGGAGGAATAGTGCCCCATCATTGGTGTCAGTGGGAGGAATAGTGCCCATACATCATTTGTCAGTTTTCGAACAGATTAATGTAATGTCATAGGATGCATGTGCAGCATTTTTCTTACTTCATCTAGCTTATATGCAGCAGACCTGAGGCAAAAAAGTCATTGTTGGGCTGGCATAGGGATGAAGAAAGGACACAAGGTTCCCAACATTTCACTGTGAAAGCAAGGCTGTTATCATTACAATAAACTGTATGTATGAGCTTGTTTGCCCAATTTATTACAAATCTGGAAAAAAAAATCAATAGGTATATACGGTATACAGAGGCTTCTCACTGTCTTTTTTTTATTTTTAGGATAACTGGATTTTTGGTTTCTGCCCAAAAGGTTGAAAATTTGGAAACATTGAAAAGGCACTTTACAGGCCTTTAAATTTGGCGCCGTTTCTGTGCCTGCGCGCGCCACGTGCCCGCGCACGCCTCGGCCCCCCCCCTCCGATAAAGCGCGCTCCCGCGCGCGCGGCCTTTAGCGCTATGGTGGTGGCCATAGTGAGAGAGGACTCTCATCAGCCCCTGTCCCCACTTACCTGCATCTGCAGGTGTCTGTATCGGCCACCGGAAGGAGGAGCGGGGTGCCCCAGCAAGCTCAGCAGCGGAGGTGACGAGCAGTGTACTTCGCCGAAGCCGACACTGAACAGAGTGAGGTGAGTATATTCAGCTCTTTACTCCCCCCCAGTGGTGGAAAAAAAGAAGACATCCACCTTTTGAAAAAGGTCCCAACCTAGTTATGGACCTTCTAATCTCACCTTATCCACGCCGCAGGTTTTTCTGCTGAAAGTTTTCAGACAGATACCAAACTTCACCCTTCACGGTGGGCTATGTGTGCCAACCTTCAGGGATATGGGTTCCTATTTAAAGGATACCTCTCCCCTGGGCCTTGTACAAGACTCTTACCAGGACTTTATAGCGAAATAGCGAAAGTGCTGGATCTTAGAGCCCAGTCCTCCGAAGAGAGACATTACAGGCGACGCCTCATGGATGAGGCCCGGATCCCATCCAGATTCAGCTCATTTGTAGGCGTCTTGGATGGATCCGAAAGCATAGCTCTTTTACCCCCAGAGGGTCTCTTTGGTAGAGCTTTCCTTTAGCACCTCCTAACGCGTCCAACACCTTTCGACACTGGCGAAAAAACTGAGGTACTTCCCTGATGGGAGGGGTTATATGGAGGGGAACTGTCTTCCATTGGTTGTGCCAGTGTCCAATCACCGCTGGTGACCCTTAACCCATTATGTAATGACTAGCTCTGTGTCCCGTGGTGTACGATAAAGAAAGATAGTTTATGTAAATGCGCTTTAACCTCTACGCTAAATGAGTCAAAGCGATGGGTCTGCTTTTATTAGGTTTGTGTCCAAGTTAAACAGACTCCAGCTATAAAAAGATGAAACGCTTTTGGACTAACAGTCACAACAATGTATAGAAAGACCCTCAAATAAAACCATACGTGCTGTGTGTAAGTAAAGCAGACAGGACCGTACCTCCTGATTAACGACACACAATCTTCTGCCTGGCTTTGTAGCTGAATGCTGGGAAGGAGACTTATACAATCGGCCAGTTGCAGCAATGACTGCTCCACGGATGCCCAGGAGGCTACAAGCAGAAAAGACAAAAATAACAAGGTCTGACATAACTGCCAGCTAGAGAGTATCACCCAATACAAGTGCCACAATCAGGACGACATGGCTGATCCGATACAGAGACAAGGGATCCATTAGGCCTGATTCTTACAGGCTACTTAACTTGAGAAGGAGAAGCCATCATAGAAATTAATGCTGCAGACCTCATATATCCACAGAGGACCTGGAGGAAGCCAAGCTGAAAATACCTTTAACTGTGAGTAGGCTCTTATTCTATAGACTGGGCCTGCACAGTTAGAAAAAAAAAAAAGCCCATTTACAAACCTATCAATTCTAAATGCCTAAAGGCTGCATGTACACTGGCCACCCCTAAATGCAACTCTCCTGGAAGCAGAAAAACACGACATCGCGGCAAAAACGCAGTACAGCTTTTTTGCCTAAATGCGCTGCTCCTTAACGTGAGTCTTCTGCATTCAGGAGAGGGACTTTTAACTGACGCTAAACTCTGATAAAAGCCTACGTGTGCATGGACACAGGCTTTAATTGAGATAAGGTAAAAAAAAAAAAAAAAACGCACGTTTAGGAGCAGCAGTGTACATGAGGCCCAAGGAAAGAAAAAAAATGGAGGTATGCCAATTGCAAATAATTTGACTGCAGCTGTTTTTTCTAGTTCAGGTAAGCAAGGGAACATAACTTAGATTACAAGACGGTTTTAGGGTAGGCTGTGGTCTGCAGCAGTGCTTAAACTGAAAGCATATCTATTGCAAATTTTAGTTTTTTTAAACAAGGTAGGGAAGAGTTAAAACACATTTTTTATTTTTTTTGCTGGCTCTTTCCGAAACTTCCTGTCTGGTAGACACACAGGAAACGAGAGGAAATCTTCCCAAAGTACGGGAAATCCTCTTTTAGACAGCTGTCATTGTAACAAGTGTCCACATTGGAAAACAAAGGAGATTCATCCTATTCTATTTGTCCTAGTAACAATTGTCACTGAGATTGAAGTGAAGAAAGTGAAGAAAGATCCATAATTCGGAGTTGTCATCAGAGCAGAGCCTGTTTCACGCGCCCTTCAGCATGTATAAGGGCAGTGTGATCAGCAAGCTTTGACAAAGCATTTGCAGAGCTTTCAGTAAGCTTTGTTGAAGCTTTTGAAGTACCATTAACCCCCAGTTTGTAAATGTTGAACACAGATCCTAATAGGAGTGCTGATTGCCACTTTAAACAAGCTGCTAGCAGGCTTCAGCACTTCTTCAAACTTGTTAACAGTACTATAAAAACCTGCTAGCAGCTTGCTTAACCACTTCAACACCATGCACTTATACACCTTCCTGCCCAAGCCAATTTTGCAATTTGAATGACAATTGCGCGGTCATGCAACACTGTACCCAAACAATTTTTTTATCATTTTGTTCCCACAAATAGAGCTCTCTTTCGGTGGTATTTGATCGCCTCTGCGATTTAAATTTTTTGCACAACAAATAAAAAAGAGCGGAAATTTTGAAAAAAACTAAGTTTTTCTTTGTTTGTTAATTTTTTTTCGTAAATAAGTACCTTTTCTACTTCAATGACGGGCACTGATAAGGCGGCACTAACGGGCACTGATAAGGCGACACTGATGGGCACCGATGAGGTGGCACCAATGAGGTGGCACCGATAGGCGGCACTGATGGGCACTCATAGGCGGCACAGACGGGCACTGATAGGTGGGCACTTATGGGCAGAGATGGGCACTGATAGGTGGCACTGATACACTGGTAGGTGGCACTGATGACACTGGTGGCTGGCATTGCTGGGCATCACATGCCATGATGGTGCCAGTCAGTGCTCATTTGTGGGCACTGATTGGCATATGTTTTGTTTGTATTTGTGCATGTGGATGGCCATGGGGGACTTACCTGGCCATCCACATGCTTGGGGCTTCCCTGGTGGTCCTGGGGGGCTTCCCTGGTGGTCCAGTGTGGGTATCTGAGGGGGGCTGCGCTGATAAACAACCCCCCGTCAGGAGAGCCCCTGATCGGCTCTCCTCTACTCGCGTCTGTCAGACGCGAGTGAGGAAGAGCCGATCAACGGCTCTTTCTGTTTACATCGTGATCAGCCGTGATTGGACACGGCTGATCACGTGGTAAAAAGCCTCCGCCGGAGGCTCTTTACCGAGATCAGTGTAGCGGTGTGTCAGACTGACACACCGCTCCACCGATCGCCGCGTTGCGCGCCCCCCCGGGCGCGCGGCGGCTGTTATCCTGCAGGACGTCATATGACGTCCAGTGTGGATAACTGAACCACTTCCCGGATGTCAATTGTCTATTGACTGGGCGGGAAGTGGTTAAAGTGATTGTAAAGTCTCGTTTTTTTTTTAGTTACAAATAACAAACATGTTAGAGATCCTCCTCTTCTCGTGTCCCTCTTTGGTGCTTCTGGCCCGTCCCTCCTGTTGAGTGCCCCCACAGCAAGGAGCTTGCTTTGGGGGCACCCGAGCTGAGCCACAGTTCCTTGTGTCCATTCAGACATGGTACCACACCCCGACCCTGCCCCGCCCCTTTCTCTCCTCAGTGGCTAACTGACATTGATTGACAGCAGCGGGAGCCAGTGGCACCATGCTGCTGTCTCAGCCAATGAGGAGGAAAGTCCCGGCCAGCCGAGTGTCTTGAGCAACATCGCTGGATCTAGAGGGACCTCAGGTATTAGAGGGACTGAGGGGGGCTGCTGCACAGAGAAGGTTTTTTATCTTAATGCATAGAATGAAATAAGATGAAAAAAACTTCTGCCTTTACAATCACTTTAAAATGACAATCAACACTCCCATTAGGATCTGTGTTAATTATTTAAAAACTGGGTGGTACTTTAAAAGCCTCAACAAAGCTTGCTGAAAGCTCTGCAAATGCTCTGTCAAAGCTTGCTGTTCATACTGCTCTTATACAAGCTGAAGCCCCTGTGAAACAGGCCTAACTGTCTATACCTGCTCAGATGACAACTCAAAACTAAGGATCTTCCTTCACTTCAATCTCAGTGACAGTTACTAGGACAAATAGAATAGAATGAATCCCCCAAGCAGGAAAACGGACAGCAATGAAAATTGCCAACCAGTTCCCACTCTATTTAAGACTAAAAAAAAAAAGTTGGCTTGAAATACACTTGAAGGCTCCACACAACTGTCTTCTGTCTGGTCACACAAATTTTAACCGTGGTTGTGTTAGTTAAGATCCAGTTTTGGATTCAACAAGGATGGTGGTATATGGGTACCAAGTTACAGTCCTAGACTGCTGAACTAACGATGAAGCCAATGGTAAAGGGTTTAAAAAGCTGGACAAGGAACATGGCACGTCTCGCAGATACCAGTACCAAAAGGCACAATAATTAAACAAAGTCATATCTCCTAAAGACCTAGTCTCTCAAAACCTGCTGGCTAGCCTCAATGTCAATCATGTGTTTGCCCCTCGCTATTTAGAACACCTGATTGGCTATCGGTTTCTTCAAAAATAGCAGATTTAGAATATCAGTGCTGTTCAAAAATAGTAGTTTTGTACTTACCGTAAAATACAATGTTTGAAGACCATTGAGAAACAAAGAAATTCAGATACAGTTGAGTTATACTGCCTTCTACAGGAGGACTGGATACTGGCAAACAAATCATAAACCAGCCTCTTCTGTAACCCCCTCTACTCAACATGACTCAGTTTTCTAGTAGTAACCGTACTAAGGGCATGAAGAAAAACACAGAGGAGTGGGACCCTTTGTCCCTCAATGGACTCCAAGAAATGTATATTACTGTAGGTACAAAAATGCCATTTCTTTTTCACCTATTGAAAGACGCAGGCGTTCAGATACAGCCCTGACGTACAAAGCAGTCCAACCAAATCTCTAACAAGCCGCTCTAGGAATTCTGGGTACCATCTGCAGCTCAGGACTTACCTAAAGGGCTAGTGCCTGAACCGGAATAAATGAGGTGAATCCCCCACTAGATAAGGGAACCTACCATCATGACCAAAAAAGGGAGAGCACAGAGGATCAACCTGATGTTTCAGACTAAGATGGAGAAGGTCTCTACCAGAGAGGAATGACTTGACAATGAAGTGAAACCGAACCTGAGTCAGCAAGAAGCTGATCAAAGAACTTCAACCAGGTCCTCTGAACATACTCTGTTCCTAGCAGTGTGCCTGCACCAGGAAACTAGGGTGTTCCATCTGCTGACAATCCCAGGAGACACATGTCCGTCATGCGTAGGATCCAAGGCACCCCTAGGTGCACAAACCTCTCTTCCTGGTGCAAATAATGCTGGTTAAGGAGAAGGCAATGTCCTTCAGAAGCACTCTTCAAATAAGGCCAAAACCCCAAGTACCATCCAGCACAGGGGTCAAGTAACTCTGGTTTACAGGGAGAACTCCCACTCCTTTTTGGGAGGCAAAGGCACTGCAACATTTAGATGCTGTCCAACAGAGTCTGAAGTAGGAAACATCCAACACAACCCCCTGTAATTTTGTTGGGACTCTAAATGTGTGCCAGAGATGGTCACATGGACCAGTGGCCCTGCCTGATTTAGGAGCCTAGGAGGGTCCTTGATAGACTGTACAGGGGATAATATTGAGAGTCTCTGCAATCAAGGTGCTCAAAGAGCTGAGCTGTGCAAACAGTTGAGCACATGTTGATGAAAAGTTCAGAGTGGACACAGAGGTCCCTGGGTGGGCACACTCATACAAGCAGGAGTGTCCATGTACAGAAATGTTGTACTGCTCAGCAGTGATGCAACTAGACCCAAATTCTCTCAGTTTCTCACATACCCAGTCAGCTGGTGCTGATGAGAGTTGGGAGGCTGGAAGCAACCAGGTCACTGTAGGCAAGCAATGGTAACAGGCCACAGAGACTCAAGTTCCACTAGATTCTTGCAAGCAGAAGTAGCAGTGGGATTGTGCTTCCTCTATGCTAAATGGCAGTAAATAGTACAGAGAACACAGCAGTTTCCCTCGCTGATATGGTGGCAAATATGAATGGCCCTACCCACAAAGTGAGATTTCACAGCCATAGTCACACTTGGGACTGTGCCACGGTTTTGGATCTGGAAAGCACTCCTTGGCTAAATTTCGCAGTACACCAAGGTCTGGAAAGTGATTCAATACAAAGAACAGTGTGGCTGAAGGTCACCTTCCATGCTAATACGACGTGTGCAGCGGTTATGTAGATTAGCTCAAGCAGCAGTGTAGTAAGGAATTATGACTGAAGTCAACGAAAGAGGAAAATCTTTGGACTTTTTTTGGCAGAGCTGAGGAAAAGATGTCAACCATCCAAAGATACTAGCAAAAAACCTGAGTAGATGGGGAGCTTCACTAGGGGCTGGCTTAGGATTTCTTTGTTTGCAAGTGTCCAAACCTCTTGTAGGCGCTAGTATAAGCAGACTATATCTGAATTCCTGTATCCCTCAATGGACGAGAATGAAATGCAGAATCCAGCTAAAAACTTGGTTGCTAAAGTAAACACCTTAACTATGCCCTTCCTCAATGCGAAAGGAGAAAAAGCCACATGTACAAGACTGCAAAAGGTCAGTGTAGTGAAGAACAGCTTGACAGTTACGAGAACGGTCCTCTCAAGCATACCTGGTTCCTCCAGTTTGGCGATATGAATGAGTGCACGGTTCTTAGTGCTGCCAAGGATGGACTCCAGTCTTTTCAGGCACATGGACAGCTGACATTCCCCTGTCATTGGATCTAGGATTTCCTTCAATTTTTCCACGTAGTATAAAGAACATCTTAGTAGCCAGTTCAAAGCGTTCATCAGGGCCCGACACAGGCTGATGCACTCTTCTGCTTTACCATGGCAGCTAAAAGCAAAAGGTAAATAAGCAAAACTAATGCTGAGTTCTCATCAATTTAAGCAATTGGAAAACATCTATAAAACTAATGCACAGCCATAACCATTAGCAATTATATGATATTTCTTTTCCTGTGTGGAAACAAAATGAAGTCACTTAAGGTCCCATCACAGTTCTTTGCTTTTCTTGTGTTTACTTTAAAAATAATATTAACAGCAGTCTAGGACTGGACCAATCTTGGGAGACCACCAGTATGAGTAAAGGGCTGCTGTGATTGGCCCTTTACCCCGATCCATCCAAATGACGTCTATATAGACGTCCTCCCGGCAAAGTAAGCCCACGCTGTAGCCGTCATTTGGCTATAGCATGGGCAGGAAGGGGTTAAATGTGCTGGCTTCATTCATTTTCTTTTTTTTTTGGATAGAGAGGAGATGGATTAGAAAACCTATGCTTTTTTATTGCGGTCTGTGTCTGCTGTTTGCGTCCCGTAGGGAGATTCACCCTCTCAATTTGTCCTGTTTGAAAGCGAAAGTAAAATAAAACCCTAATTTTGGGTTGTCCCCAGAAAAGTGATAGAGGGGAAATCTTCCAATAGGGACACTAGTTCTGGTGACCTGGGAGTTCTCAAAAGGTATTCCTATAATTAGCAGGGATTTCCTCTCATTCCAGTTTTGGCTATGGGGCAGGAAGTGAAGGAAAAGCTCCCCAAAGGGACACAGATGTCAACGAATAAATCTAAAGCCTCGTACACACGACCGAGTTTCTCGTCGTAAAAAACCCGTCGATTTTCTCGACGAGATTCTCGTCAAGCTTGACGAGCTTCTTGTCAAGCTTTCCTTGCATACACACTGTCAATTCCAAATCTCGTCGTTCTGCGCAGTCACGTACAGCACGTACGATGGCAGTATAAAGGGGGAGTTCGATTCCAATGGCGCCACCCCTTGGGCTGCTTTCGCTGATCTTGTGTTATCGCGTGCTAGTAAAAAATTTGGTGAGACGATTCGCGCTTTTCAGCCTCGTGCTTTTCAGTTCAGCATGACGAATGTGCTATCTCCATTACGAACGCTAGTTTTATCAGAAGGAGCGCTCCCGTCTCATACTTGATTCTGAGCATGCGCGATTTTTTAAGACTCGGAAAAGCATACACGCGACCGGTTTTCTCGTCGCAAAACAGGCCGACGAGAAACCCGACGAGAAAAACGAGAATCCTGACAAGAAAATAGAGAGCAGGTTCTCTATTTTTCTCGTCAAGATTCCCGGCAGTTTTCTCGACGAGAAACCATACACACGAACGGTTTTCTCGGCAAGAAAGCTCTCAGCAGTTTTCTTGTCTTTTTTTGACGAGAAACTTGGTCGTGTGTATGAGGCTTCACAGAGGTTGTAACTCTCCCTTACTCTATCCAAAATGTTTTGCCTATAATTCTACTTTAATTTTCATAACTACTACAAAATATGACAACAGAAATATTACCTTAGATTGTCACAGAACATGTCCATGATTTCCAGTAAGGCCTGGACGCAAAGGTCTCTGGAGAAGTCATCAAACTGGAGAGAAAACAGAGCTGTCAGCATACAAACACACATCTAACTCTGGTATTGGTATTTTGTACTGCAAAAGTGTCATTGCTGTCCAAAGCAACTGAGAACACTTCTAAATGACAAGTTTTTTTAGGTAAGAAAGTGTTAAAGGTGGCCACACACTATACAATTTGAGTACAATCGCCTTTAGATTGAAGATCAACTACGCAGTGCAGAGGTCTGCCTAATCGGATACAAACTCAATGGATTGTTCACACATTGCAATCTAAAAAGGAGATTGTACGGGGGGGGGTTGCACTTACAAACAGGATTTCTAGGATGGCCCTCTAAATTTCCACTCGCCTGCTCACATTTAGCGAGTGGAAATTAGCCTAGGGCGAGTACGGAGCCGCATCGGAGAGGGAGGGCGCCACTGGCAGGCGGGATGAAAGGGAGCCGATTCTCCTCCCAGCGAAGCCAAGAAACTGTGGGGAAGGAAGAGGAGAGCCAGCCGGATCACACAGAGAGGGGAACTCCTTCTCTAGCTAAGCCTCATCCTAAATGCCAGCCCGCTGGCAAACAAAGTCCTGCCTCCTGGACCAGCTCCTATAATAGACAGCACACTGGTCCAATGCTGGGAAATTGAAGTAGTGTGACGTCTATTATAGGAGGCGGGACCTTGTTTGACAGCGGCCGGCATTTCAGATACAAGCTGTGTCACAGTGTGAGATCCTCTCTCTGATCCGGCCAGCTCTCCCCCCTGTGATTCCCATGCAGAGATAGGCTGCGTTAATGGGCACCGGTGAGGCTGCGTTAATGGGCACCGGTGAGGCTGCGTTAATGGGCACCGGTGAGGCTGCGTGGTGAGTAACTCTTAAGGCCTGGCTAGTTGTTCAGGACTTGAAATTTTGAGCCCTGCTCTAGGATAAATCAGAGAGATCTTGGGTTTCCCCAGGAGGCATTGCAGGGGCTAGAAGGCACTTCTGGGGGGCACTACAGCAGGCTGGGGGACACTGTGGGAGGCTGGGGTTGGGGGCAGTGTAAGGGTTAAGGACTCTCAGGGGGCCTAAGAGCAGTGTGGAGGGTTGTGAGACACTGCCGGTAATTATGTTAGACAATGTGGTAGGTTAGATCTGCACCTGGCTGGATGCCCAGGAGGAAGGGAGCCCATGGCCCAGCAGCAGACCATGGCCTGAACTACTGTTCTATAGAGAAAGCACAAAGTCACCTCGTTAAAATGCTCCCGATATCAAAACAGTGTATAGAAAGGGAAACGCTCCATCTAGTGGGCAATTTATTAAAAATTTTAGAACTCGCATTAAAGCAGGGTTCCACTTTTTTGTAAGTTTATTAAAAGTCAGCAGCTACAAAAAGTATAGTTGCTGACTTTTAATAAACAGACACTCACCTGTCTCACGGTCCAGCGATGCGGCCGCCCGAAGCCTCGCTCCTCTCTGCGGCGCTGTCATTGCTACTGTGGGCACCCAGCTGTGATAGCTTGCGGCTTCACAGCGAGTCGCGCACTGCGCATGCGTGAGTCACGCTGTGCTCTGCTAATGGCCAGGCAATCTTCTGGAACCTGTGATGTCCCAGAAGATTGCAGAGAGGGAGGGGTCGCCTAGGTGGCCAAGCAACGGAAGGAAGTGGGACAGCAAGTACATGTCAAAACCAGGTACCCCCCACCCCCAAAAAAAATTACATCCAAATGTTGCACCCAAATGCGGCATGTAAGGAAATAAGCGCTTAAAGCGGAAGTTGCACTTTTGGACGGAACTCTGCTTTAAGAACATATCTGTCCTTGTTCCGCTGATGATTAAAAATCATGGTCGATGGAGGTGCTCAAAGGGCTGGAGCACCCATAAGCTGACATCACTTCCGCCCTATACCCACAGGGGTCCCATAAACTCTCCTCCAGCCTTGTGAGCACCTCCAGTGGCCATGATTTTCAATCATCCGTTGGACCGGGACACTATCCAGATTTTGCATTTAACATTTTTAATAAACTGCCCACTAGATGGCGATTTCCACTTTCTACACACACAGGAGCAGTGGGGAAAATCACATGCAAATCCGACAGGAATTGCGCCGCATTCCAGTTCAAATCGCATGCGATTCTTTGCAGCTCGATTTACGATCATTTATTTTGTATTGGCGCAGCCAAGTATCGGTACTCCGTATCGACGAGTACTTGACAAAAAGTATCAGTACTCGCTGATAAAAAAAACGATATTGGTGCAACCCTAAAAAAAATTCTTACAAACCACTATTCTTTTACTGAAAACTTATTCAAACATATCCTACAGCAAAACTGTGGTCTCAGAGCACCAGGTGACCAGAAACAATGTAACTTTTAGATACGACACTACCTGCCTGGAGTTTGCATGTACTCCCCTGTGCCTGCTTGGGTTTTCTTTGGGTACTCTAGTTTCCTCCCACATTCCAAAGGCATGCTGGTAGGATAATTGGGTCCTAAATTGGCCCTACTATGTGTTTGTATGAATGTGAGTCAAGCCGGGTACACACACTTCGTTTTTCGGGGGCTGAACGGAAAAAAAACTGTCAGCTCCGGTTGGAGCCGCTGTACCAACCATGCAAGGTTAGGTCAGCGATCTCCCCTGCTGAGCTGTTGTGTTCTGGCAGGTGCACGCCCCCCCCGCCAGCACACTCCATGTCATCAGTGCTTTCTGCCATTGGCCGAGAGAGCTTATCAGGAGTCAGGCTGAATGTCAGCCATTTTTTTTTTTTTGAACCGACAAATGTCTACCAACATTCTGCCTGTGTGTAAAGGGCTTTAGGGACCTTAGATCGTAAGCACCTTGAGGGCAGAAACTGATGCGAATGTACAATATACACGATATTATCAAAATTACTAGGACACCTGCTTTTTCATGCACATGAACTTTAATGGCATCCCAGTCTTAGTCTGTAGGGTTCAATATTGAGTTGGCCCACCCTTTGCAGCTATAACAGCTTCAACTCTTCTGGGAAAGCCGTCCACAAGGTTTAGGAGTGTGTCTATGGGAATGTTTGACCATTCTTCCAGAAGAGTATTTGTGAGGTCAGGCACTGATGTGGACGAGAAGGCTTGGCTTGCAGTCTCCGCTCTAATTCATTCCAAGGGTGTTCTATCAGTTTGAGGTCAGACCTCTGTGCAGGCCAGTGAAGATCCTCCACCCCAAACTCGCTCATCCAGGTCTTTATGTACCTTGTTTGTGCACTGGTGTTGGAACAGGAAGGGGCCATCCCCAAACTGTTCTCACAAAGTTGGGAGCATGAAATTGTCCAACATGTCTTGGTATATTGACGCTTAAGATTTCCCTTCACTGGAACGAAGGGGCCAAGCCCAACCCCTAAAAAACAACCCAACACCATAATCCCCCCTCCACCAAATGATTTGGACCGGTGCACAAAGCAAGGTCCATAAAGACATGGATGAGTCAGTTTGGGGTGGAGAAACATGACTGGCCTGCACAGAGTCCTGACCTCAACCCAAAAGAACACCTTTGGGATGAATTAGAGCGGAGACTGCCAGGCCTTTTCGTCCACATCAGTGCCTGACCTCACAAATGCACTTCTGGAAGAATGGTCAAACATTCCCATAGACACACTCCTAAACCTTGTGGACAACTTTCCCAGAAGAGTTGAAGCTGTTATAGCTGCAAAGGGTGGGCCAACTCAATATTGAACCCTACGGACCAAGACAGGGATGCCATTAAAGTTCATGTGCGTGTAAAGGCAGGTGTCCCAATACTTTTGGTAATATAGTGTATATGTAAAGAGCTGTGTAATATGACAGCACTATGCAAGTACCTGTAATAAATAAAAAATAAATATGGGGTGGCCCGATGCACTACAGCCACGCAGCAGGTGGGCAGCTTTACATGTATTGTGTTTTACATACATTTTCAGTTTTGCATGGAAAAGATCTGTGTTCATCTTAACATGTGCTATTCCTCAAAATGCCTTTATAACAATGCCTGACCCATGTCCCTTGTACACATCACAATAAACAATCTGCTTCTGCAAATAGCTTGTCTCTCCGCCAAACCCCACATAACCTTCCCATGATGCAACGAGCTAAATTCCACTTCCATACATCTCCTTCTTCTTTCTAACCAGAATTCTCTCCCTAATGTAAATATTTGCACTTCTCAACTAGGATCATGACTTTTTTTTTCCGCTCCGGGGGCGATGTGACCAGAACGCGATATTATGTACACATGAATGTATACATAAAAATGTAAACACACAGTCCTCATATGCCTCCGAAAATCCAATGTGTCTTTATGAAAGGCAAAAACAGGCCGGCTCTGTAATTCCTGCTAAATGACATCTATACTTAATTTCATCTCCAATCTCGTCTGGTTTACATGAAATGGAAAAACATTGAGTCCAAACAGAAACCAGTTATGATATTTATTCCACTGAAACAGTCCCGAGACTATTTTTAGTTAACACCGAGCACAGCATACTGTACAGAGGTTACACAGATCCTTAGGCGTCTTATGGAGAAGGGCCAGCCGTCTATGCCTTTATCCTCACGTTGCTTCGGTCATTTGGATTGTATGGCCTTCTCCTTGTTTACTGACTTCCATGTATTCACTATTGCAAAAAGAAAGCATGCAAACACTCAGGACTAAAGCCAGCCATAGACCGTTCAAATCTCGGGCAGTTCAGCAAGAACCAACCAAGGTTCGAACCAAGTATGGGCAAGCCTGAATGTACCCAATTTGATTGATCGATCAACTTGGGTAAAACCAACCTGTCTTATTTTACAGACGATTATTGCTAGCGTGGGGGAAGTCGTCCCTGCCGGGAGAACACATTGGCTCCATGGGAGGGATTCCCCCCATCAACACTGACTGTGTTAATGGGGGATTCAAGCGATTTTCTTTCCTGAAACCAGCGGTCGCAGGAAAGAAATTCACTCGGCCTATGGTCGGCCTAATGCCTAGTACACACGATCAGTAAATCGGCTGAAAAATATCGCTTTTAAAGCGATCGTACAATACTCTGATCCAAAATTATCTGAAGGAACAAGCACAAAAAATTCTCGTACAATTTTCATTTAACCACTTCAGCCCCGGAGGGATTTACCCCCTTCCCGACCAGGCCATTTTTTGCGATACGGCACTGCGTCGCTTTAACTGACAATTGTACGGCCGTGCAATGTTGTACCCAAACACAATTGATGTCCTTTTTTTCCCACAAATAGAGCTTTCTTTTTTTTTGATGGTATTTGATCACCTCTGCGGTATTTATTTTTTGCTCTATAAACAAAAAACCGGCGACAATTTTGAAAAAAAATAAAACTACACTTTACTTTCTGCTATTAAACATTTCCCCCCAAAAAATGTATTCATCAGTTTAGGCAGATATTAATTTTGCTACATATTTTTGGTAAAAAATAAATAAAAAAAAAACAAACAAAAAAAAAAACAAACAAAAAAAAAAACAACCCCACAATAAACGTATATTGATTGGTTTGCGCAAAAGTTCTTGCGTCTACAAAATAGGGGATAGATTTATGCAATTTTTATTTATTTATTTCGTTTTTAATAATAATGGCGGCGATCAGTGATTTTTAGCGGGACTGCGACACTGCGGCAGACAGATCGGACACTTAACTGACATTTTTGACACTTTTCTTTGGGAACCAGGGACATTATTACAGTAATCAGTGCTAAATATATGCACAGTTATTGTATTAATGACACTGGCAGGGAAGGGGTTATCAAGGGCGATCCAATGGGTTAAATGTGTTCCCTGCAGGTGTTTTCTAACTGTATGGGGGATGGGCTGCCTGGGGAAACGCACAGATTCATCTTCCTGCTTAGCAGAAAGAAAGGATTCTGTGTGATCTCCCCTGTCAGAATGGAGATTTGCCTTGTTTACACAGGCAGATCCCCGTTCAGTCACTGTGGGGAACGATCGCGGGTGGCCGGCGGACTGACCTGTTAATTGGCTACCCCGCTGGCCAATGGGAGTGCGTGCCCCGGGTGGTGCGAGCCCACAATAGAGAGTTCCCGAGCTGACGTACAGGTACGGCGATTCACGGGATCATGCCACCTTGTCGCAGCACGATGGTGGCTGGTCAGTAAGCTGTTAATCAGTACAGTATTTATTTTAAAAAAATAAAAATAAAAATCGTAAGACCAAGACACACATGCTCGGAAACGAAAGAATACATTACAACACATCACTTCCGAAGTTGTATTCTGTCGTAGGAGAATCTTTGTAACTTTATTAATCTCTTAATTCATGAGACTAGCATGCAAAAAAAAAAAAAGTAAGATCATTTGTCCGATATTCTCATCGTTTGTACAAGGCTTAAAAGAGAAGTATGGGAATGTTTTTTTTTTCCAGAATCATACTTACCTAGGTGGATACAGCATTTGTCCCACTGCCAGCTTTAACACTGAGAATCGAGCGATCAGACACTCCCGATCGCTCGGTTCTCAGAGGTCCCTCCCTGCGGCACTGTGCTGTAGAGGGGGTGGAAGCAGCTGGCTCAGTCTCACAGCGGGTCACTGAAAATCTGAGCTGGGTGCCGAACCAGGGATGTTGGCAGATCTTGACCATATGGTCGCAATCTTTCCTGACCTTGGACCAGCTCTTTGAATTCAGCCCGCTGTCTGCTGAAAACGGGTCACAGGAGTGCAGAACGAACTGTACTCCTGTGATCCACAAGAGAAGCACAGCCAAATGAGCTTTGGTTGTACTTCTCCTTTAAGCGTAGAGGGTTAGCAACACAATGCACTTTCAAATAAGAATGGAGATAATGCTCCCAAGAACATAAACAGGGAGGCTTTCAGGATTGGAGTTTCTTAGGCTGGCCATACACTAGTAGAATTTCTAACGACCATTTGCACAAACATTCGCACAAAAAATTCCCAGTCCATTTAATGACGTGACGAATGTTGTTTGAAAAAACTTTTGATATTAACATTGCTATGCGCCCCTTAATATTTCTTATGAACGGTATATTTCCATAGGTGTAGACATAGTAGGAGACAGTCACCCAAATATCAGATTCATTACACAGAAATTCATCTTTGAATTAAAAATAACAAATTTTCAAGAGTTGACGTGAAAACATTATAAACACCATATAACAAATGAGAATCTTACCTTGCTGATGGCAGTCAGGACAGTAGCATAAGATACCATCTGCAAAAGAAATAGCTCATCTTAGTCTCTACAGATTAACAAGAATCAAAAAGACATAGGAGTACTCAAAGTGAATCTGTAACCAGGCCATCCTGTAACCAGGAAGATATTCATTCTCCAAGTTCACAACAAAAGAGCTGAAGTCATCCAAGTCTCAGCAGCTCAGCACACTCTGCTCCCCCCTCTCAGCAGTGATTCGGTAGCCTTCCATTCCAGCTTTCTACACTATAATTTCCTAGTGCCCAACCCACAAACCTTCAGTATATGATGTGCCATACTCAGACCTCAGCAGTCTGTGGCGAGAACACTGATTAGGGCAGGGGTAGGCATCTTTAGAGAGATGGAGATCTACTTGAACAACACTGATGAAGTCAAAGATCACTGGGCACAGCGTCCTGTTGGTGCCGGTTCACACCAGAATATGATGCCAGAAAGGCATGTTCCATGTGTGTTTCCTGCATAGTGTTCAAAACGCATATTGCCTTTGTGATCTACTGTGGGCGATGATATATTGTTATGCCCAAAATAGAGCCTAAATGCAGTGGATACAAAAAAAGTATTATACGAGAGAGCAGTGTCCAGGCGCGCGTCGCGCTCAGGATGCCGGGACCAGGCGCGCGTCGCGCTCAGGATGCCGGGACCAGGCGCGCGTCGCGCTCAGAATGCAGGGACCAGGCGCGCGTCGCGCTCAGAATGCAGGGACCAGGCGCGCGTCGCGCTCAGAATGCAGGGACCAGGAGTGCGTCGCGCTCAGAAAGCAGGGATCAGTAGTGTGCTATGCTCAGAAAGAAGGAATCAGGGGTGAGCTATGCTCAGAATGCAGGGATCAGGGGTGAGCTATGCTCAGAATGCAGGGATCAGGGGTGAGCTATGCTCAGAATGCAGGGATCAGGGGTGAGCTATGCTCAGAATGCAGGGATCAGGGGTGAGCTATGCTCAGAATGCAGGGATCAGGGGTGAGCTATGCTCAGAATGCAGGGATCAGGGGTGAGCTATGCTCAGAATGCAGGGATCAGGGGTGAGCTATGCTCAGAATGCAGGGATCAGGGGTGAGCTATGCTCAGAATGCAGGGATCAGGGGTGAGCTATGCTCAGAATGCAGGGATCAGGGGTGAGCTATGCTCAGAATGCAGGGATCAGGGGTGAGCTATGCTCAGAATGCAGGGATCAGGGGTGAGCTATGCTCAGAATGCAGGGATCAGGGGTGAGCTATGCTCAGAATGCAGGGATCAGGGGTGAGCTATGCTCAGAATGCAGGGATCAGGGGTGAGCTATGCTCGGAATTCAGGGATCAGGGGTGAGCTATGCTCAGAATGCAGGGATCAGGGGTGAGCTATGCTCAGAATGCAGGGATCAGGGGTGAGCTATGCTCAGAATGCAGGGATCAGGGGTGAGCTATGCTCAGAATGCAGGGATCAGGGATGAGCTATGCTCAGAATGCAGGGATCAGGGGGGAGCTATGCTCAGAATGCAGGGATCAGGAGTGCGTTATGCTCAAATTGCAGGGATCTGCAGGGTGGCAGAGGACACTGCTATAGGGGAGACCCTGCCAATAGCAATGTCCACTGACCCCTTTACATCACCCCCCCCATACACACACAATAGTATCCTCTCCCCCCCCCCCTCCCTTCCCTCCCATAAGCATCCTACCTGTGCACACAGGAGACCGAGAAGCAGCACAGTTCTGTACAGGGGGCGGGGAGCAGGAGCTGGCAGAGTGACTATAAATATTAACAAGCTGGTGATTGGTTGCTTAGGACCTAGCAACCAATCACTTGTGGGTTAACTTAAAAAGTTAACTTGGCCAGCTCCTCCCCTGCCCTCCGTAATTTTCTAGCAAAAAAAATATGATTTTTGCATGTAGGAGAGGAGTGCCATAACAGGCCAGGTAAGGAAGTGGTTAAGGACTTTAGATGTCCATAGCCACAGGTAATTTTGATGTATAGGAAAATAATCAGCTTTATTTAAAATATATTACATACACTGAATCATTTTCATACATAAATACATTGTGTTCGTTAGCACCTGGTGATCCTGAGCAGTTTTGTCACCCTAGGACAGCAAATATATTAGGACTACAGACTACACTGCACTCCTCCCCATTGACTCATCTCCATAACACAAGATGGATGTGTTCTGTTTACAGAGTTGAACTGGGCAAACACCACTACATAGGGTATTGGACCTTGCAAGCACTCTGGATTTCTGGCAGAACCAGGTACTTTTTTGCACTTATAGAACATATGTAACAAAATGTTAATTTCAAAGTGGTATATTTAAAGTAACCCTGTCAGGAGAAAGGTACAGGATCTGCCACGGTTGACCTTCTCCTAAAAATGCTTGCTGCCTGGTTGTGTCTGGCATCAATACCTGTTGTGCCACTGATTTGGAACATACATACATGTAAGTGACTATCACAATTCCTCATCTTAATACAAGAACACAAGAAGAAAAATTGAACCCAATGCATTATAGGAGATCTATTGTCACAGCATACACTTTCATTTCATAACATCAGGACTGTGATACCAATACAATTATTACTGACAATCCAGTATAACCCTTTCATTCCTAAGCCCATTTCTGACATTTGTTGCTTACAAGTTAAAATCCATATTTTTTTACTAGAAAATTACTTAGAACCCCCAAACATTAAATCTATATATTTTTTAGCAGAGACCCTAGAAAAAAAATGGCAATCGTTGCAATATTTTATGTCATATGGTATTTGCGCAGCTGTCTTTCAAACGCAATTTTTTTACTAAACAGTAAAGTTAGCCCAATTTTCGGTATAATGTGAAAATGTATGTTACGCCGATTAAATAGATACCAACATGTCATGCTTTGAAACTGCGCACACTTGTGGAATGGTGACAAACTACGGTACCTAAAAATCTTTATAGGTGACGCTTTAAAAAATATTAATGGTTACCAGGTTAGAGTTACGGAGGAGGTCTTTGCTGCGTGGGCACGCTTAAAATTTTTTTGTTTTACATGGTCCCTTCTAAAAAAAAAAAAAAAAAAAATTTGATCACTTTTATTGCTGTCACAAGGAATGTAAACATCCCTTGTAACAGTAATAGGCAGTGACAGGTACTCTTTATGGAGGGATTTTTTTAAAATGGCGCCATTGGCAGCCGAGTAAACCAGAAGTAACGTCGCTTCTGGGATTTTACATCGGAGACCCAATCAAATCCGAATCCGGCTGGTGGCTCGGGTATCCTGGTGGGACGGGAGGCCCAAAAAGTGTGGCGGAAAGGAGGCGGGGGGATGTCCCCTCTTGCTCCTTTAGGATAAAAGCCAAGCGGCTTTTGCTGCATCGGTTTACACTAAAAAGCCAACCGCTGGCTCTAAAAAACGGTATCGGTGTGATGCCTGCGGCTGCGCGCATCGCCCTGGTTTAACCCCTTTAAGCCATGAACGCAAATTTGCGTATGGTCGGCGCAAAGAGGTTAAGTTTACGTGAAAAGTTGTCCTCTATGTCAGTGTTTCTCAACTCCAGTCCTCAAGGCGCCCCAACAGGTCATGTTTTCAGGATTTTCCTCAGATGAAACAGCTGTGGGAATTACTAAAGCAGTTAAACTGATCAAATCACCTGTGCAAAACAATGGAGAGCCTGAAAACATGACCTGTTGGGGCGCCTTGAGGACTGGAGTTGAGAAACATTGCTCTATGTTGTGAGTTCTGCCTCTCTGCTGGCCATCTCTTTCCACAACTTCATGGATTCCCTGCTTGCTTTTCAGCTTCTCCTCTGCGGTTTACTTTGAATTTCTAAGGACTACATATCCTATGGTACCATGTATCTGCATATCCAGTGATTAGGGGTGGATGATTGGTCCTGGAAGCAATCTGCCTTTGTCCAGGACCAATCATCTGTTCTTAGCCGCAGGTAACCAATGGATGTACAGATATACAGTGCGAACAGCCAGGGCTCCAATAAGCCTGTCATTGCTTTGTACTGGTTTCCTGACCACAGCAGGTCACAACCAACTGTGAGTCGAGCTGCAGGAATCTGCTAATGGCCCTAACAGCAAGCATAAATGAGGTCTATGACTTATCGCCAAGGTAACAGCATTCAGATGTGCTGAATATATTCCGCTGATTGTTACTGTTTCCACTCAAGTGGATTTCCTTGCTATCTCTCCACTGACAAACCTTCCCACTTGGAGCTCCAATGTATTGTTAGCATCTGTCTGATGGCTGGATCACACCCAAACGGTCGTCTACCCTCCAGTGTGTAATTACCACCTTTAAGACCTGTGCTGAAACACATATATGATAGTGTCAGATGTTTACATTACCATACAAATCTATTGGAAAGCAAAACCTGCTTGAAGCAGGTCAAATGCTGGGCAGAAAGAAAATCACCTGCAGGTCAATGAATTCTGAAAGATCTTAGAAGTGTCTCAAACAAAATGTCTAAGGCCCCTTTCACACACAGTGGAATCCGTCCAAGTGGATCCGCCTGCTCAGCGGGGGATCTCTCTGCAAATCCCCGCTGAGCAGGCGGATGACCGGTCCGTGTCCGCTATGCAGAGTGCACACAGAACGCTGTTTTCTTTGGGGCAGTCGGATGGAAATGCACAGCATGTCTGTTTCAATCCGATTGTCATCTGATCCGATCTGCCCAACGTAAGGCGAATCCTCATATGTCCGTTTTTATCGGACCGGATTGGATGATGGCAGGTGACAATGGGTGGTCTGTCTGAAAATCGGCCAGATGGACCTGATCGGTCCACTGAGTTGAAAGGGGCCTAAGTGATGCCATAGACCAATAACATGAGCCTGTAAAAACAATCAACAGAACGAATCGAATGCGTTTTAGAAGAAAAACTTGGTTACATGTAAAACTACTGTTCAATGCAATGATAAGACTATATTACATCACATACCTGAGAGTTGATAGCGTACTTGAGGTAAGACAATATCAGAGGGTTGGGTGCTGGTCCAATCATGGCCTGGTCCAAAAGTGCTTCTGTGGAAGAATAACATTTAAATAAGAATTACAGAACCTTGAAAATGTTCTACCACTTAGCAGGAATGTCCAACAGTTCATAAAATGTAATAAAAAATAAATAAAAAGGAGAAGATTTTTTATTTTTTATATATGAATCATACTTACATCGGTCCGATGCTGCATCTGTCCCCCGGCGCCTCTACACTGAGAACCGAGCGATCGAACACCACCAATCGCTCGGTTTTCAGAGCTCACCAAGCAGAGAGCTGTAGACTGTCATTGGAGCGCTGGGCTGAGGAGGGGGGGTGGGGACAGCTCAGGCTCTCAGCGGCTCACTGAGAGGCTGAGACGGGTGTCAATCCAGGAACCGGACAGATGCAGACTTTACTGTCGTGATGAGGCGGTGCCTGGACTGACTTCTGTGACGTCAGCAGAAAGCGGACAGTGGCTAAATGGTTAGCACTTCTGCCTAGCAGCACTAGGGTCATCAGTTCGAATCCCAACCACGGCACTACCAGCATGGAGTTTGCCTTATTCTCCCTGTGGCCATGTGGGTTTCCTCCGGGTACTCTGATTTTCACCCACACTCCAAAGGCATGCTGGTAGGCTAATTGGCTCTTGTCTATATTGGCCCTAGTATATATGAATGTGGGATAGGCACCTTAGATTGTAAGCTCCTTGAGGGCAGTGACTAATGTGGATGTATACTATACTGTAGTAAATTGACGGTGTAATAAAGAAATAAATAATGCTAAGGCAATTTTCTCATATTGTTTACTGAGGAGTACAGTTGACCTCTGAGATAGGACATCTTTGCTATAAGAAGATGGCCATTATAAAGCTCCTTTACCTATGTGATATGCCTCCCTATTAGGGACTTAATAATCTGTTTTTAGGATCTAACACAGTGGTCTCCAAACTGCAGCCCATTGCTCGATTTTATCTGGCCCTTGGGGCACTATTTCATTCACTGACACCAATGATGGGGCATTATTCCTATCAATGATATCAACAATGGGGCCCAATAACACCAATGATGGGGCACAATTCCTCTCGAAAATGGGGCATTGTTGCTTTGATGCTGGGATATTTTCTACACCTGATGGGCACAGTCCGGCCCCCCTAAAGTCTGAAGGACAGTAAACTGGCTCCTTGTGTAGACAGTTTGGAGACTCCTGCTCTAGCAGAAGCTCAAGACCTGTCATTGGGCTATAAATCACCACTGTATTATAAATGCAGCTTACACAGATCAGAGCTCAAAGTTGAGTCCTAAAACGATCCACCTAGTCAGCAAGCACAAGCTAGAACAGCGATGGTCAACTTAAATATAATAGAGGGCCTCATGTGTGGCCCCCGAAACATCCAGAGGGCCACACAATAACAGTGGTTCTTGTGCTTCGAAATGCATTACTTTGAGTTAGGTGATAATGCACCACAATGTGTGAAAATTTTACGTTTTTTTTTCAATCCACACTGAAGACAAAGTTGGAGCGACCATTGGTGTCAGTGATCACAATAATTACCCCTCGTGCACTGGTACTGAAATCCCCCCTACTGGTGGTCAATGCAGTCGCAGTGAAATACAGTTTATTTCAGTGCTGGGTGCTGAAATGCAGAGAGTGTTTTAGCACCCGGCTGCCACTCTTTAAAAGGGGTTCTTAACAAGTGGCGCCACAGGTCATGGCTGGCCGCACACAAAGGCTGATGGGTTGCCCGCTGGGCGCCACTAAACTAGAACTTCAATTGTGTAGACATTTGTTTCGCACTCAAAGCCTTATTGAAGTTCATGTCAGATGCCAATAACCAAGGGTACGTGCATTAACTGCATGCATCCTCCCCTTCCCATGTAAACACTGCTGGGCAAACCAGGGGAGCAAGATTCTCTGACTTGTCTACATTTGAGATGTGTAATTTATTGCTTAAAGCTCAACTTCTGTCAGATATAAAAGGCAAATGTAGCGGTCCGGGACGGTAGCGCAGAGGACCTTCTCCTGTCCACGGATGCGGAGAAGGCCTTCGATCGTGTTGCCTGGGACTACATGCTGGCTGTATGTTCTAGAATCGGATTGGGTCCGCACATGATGGCCAGGATCTCGGCGTTGTACCAGTGCCCTTCGGCAAAGCTTAAAATTAATGGTGCTTTATCAGACAAGGTCCAGATACTAAATGGCACAAGACAGGGCTGCCCGCTGTCTCCTCTGTTGTTCATACTATCCCTGGAACCGTTCATTAGATTAATTAGAGCCAATACAGACATCCGGGGCTTCAGGGTCTTGGATAGGGAATACAAGGTCGCCGCTTATGCAGATGACCTGCTCTTCTTTCTAACAAGCCCTGTCACATCCCTACCCGTTCTCCTCAGGGAGTTTGCGGTATACGGATGCGTTTCTAATCTCAAAATCAACTATGCTAAATCTGAGGCCCTGAATGTATCCTTGCCAGACACCCTGCTAGGTCGAGTTAAGTCGACATCTTCCTTTAGATGGGAACCTGAGAAACTTAAGTACCTTGGAGTGTGGCTTATGCCCAGATTGGCCGACACTTATGGACAGAACTTTCCGAGGTTTCTCAAGACGGTTAAGGAGGACTTGGACAGATGGCAGTCAGGCTATTTTTCTTGGTTTGGTCGTGCGGCCATAATAAAGATGATGATCCTACCCAGGTTGCTTTATCTGCTCCATGCCCTACCCCTCAAGATCCCTACAGCCTTCTTCTCCTCGCTGAAAACCATATTGTTGAGATTTCTCTGGAATGCTCAGCGACCGAGGATCAGGTATTCCCTCTTGATGAAACCAAAGGCTTTTGGTGGCATGGGTATACCTGACTTTGGGTCCTACTACCAGGCCGCGCACCTGACCAGGATAGTGGACTGGCACTGTCATGGAAATACTAAAGATTGGGTGACCCTGGAAAATGACTTATGTCCACTCCCGTTGAAATTCTCTCCGTGGATAACATGGGATAACTGTCCGAATAACCTCAAAAAGCACCCAGTCACCGGCTGTACCTTGGAGATTTTCCACAGACTGACCAAAACCTTGAACATATCCTCACAACCCAGCCCCTTGACCCCCCTAAAAAGACAACCCAGACTTTGAGCCTGGTCTGTTTAACCCGCACTTCCAACCCTTGGACGCATCTAAACCGTGCCTACTAGGAGACTGCTTTGAAGGGGGGGTTATCAGGGAGTGGACAACGCTTAATTGAAATTGAATACCCCACGTTTGCCCTTTTGGACGTACCTGCAACTCCGCAGCTACTTGGGAAGGCTTCCAGATAAAACTAAGATACATAGGCCCCCCACGGCCCTGGAGGAGATCTGCCTCGCTGGTGTCGGGTGCCCAAAAGCCACCTCCATGGCCTACGCGTTGTTACGAGATTTGAAATATGGGCCGGAGGAGGCGCTCAGAGTGAGATGGGCCACGGATCTACAGACGGAAATAACCACTAAAGACTGGAGGTATGCGTGTATTTTGACTCACAAGTGCTCAATAAGCTCAAAAATGCAAGAGACAGCCTACAAAATCCTCACTCACTGGTACAACACTCCAGCCAAGATACATGGATGGAACCCACAATTTCCAGACACATGCTGGAGGTGTAAAACTGAAAAGGGCACACTGCTACACATTTGGTGGCAGTGTCCGCTAATCGCGCACTTTTGGGAGGAAGTTAACCTTCTAATCAAGAAAATAACTGAGACCAAGATTAACCTAAATGCTGCAGCATGCCTGCTCCATATCACAAATGTCTCGTTGAGGAGATACAAAAAATCCTTGACGAGACATCTCCTAAATGCGGCAAAATCTCTGATTCCGCTGCACTGGAGGTCTCAAAGGGTTCCCTCCATTGTAGAATGGCTTAACAGGGTCTCTGACATCTACAAGATGGAAGAGACGCTGACACAGACCACTGATGAGGTGGAAAAATTTCATGAGACATGGCAGCCCTGGCTGCTCTTTAAATTCTCAGCTGAATACACTGATATTATACCGCCCCCTCCAGACTGAGACTGTTTGCATAGGGTACACAGACCAAATTTGTCCTTCCACTTCTGCTTTACACACTTTTCCTCTTGATTTCCTCTTTCTTTTCTCTTTCTCTTTGCTACTGACTGTTTATAATTTTTTTTCTTTTTTGGGCACTAGTTGGCAATAGTGAGTACCGACTTGAAACGTGCTTGCATAAAGCCCCAGTGATGTACAAGTTTGTATTAACATATTATGTTCTAATAGGTCTTATTACCTAAAATAATTGGAATGTTGCAATAAGAGTAGTTGCGCCTACTCCTGTTTCTCTCTGTAACACTTGTTATTTGCTCAATAAACTTGTAATGTTTAAAAAAAAAAAAAAAGGCAAATGTAATTCAGATTTGTAGTAGTCTTAGTAAGACCCCATTCACACTGAGGCAGTTTTCAGGCATTTTAGTGCTAGAAATAGCCCCTGTAAAGTGCTTTCACACTGGGGCGGTGCGCTTGCGGGAAGTTAGGAAAAATCCTGCAAGCAGCTTCTTTGGGGTGGTTTGGGAGCGCTCCAAAAACACCCCTGCCCATTGTAATGAATGGGCGGCGCTTTGGAAGCGCCGCAACACAGGCGGTTTTAACCCCTTCTTCGGCCGCTAGCTGGGGTTAAAAGCGCCCCTCTTAGCAGCCGAAAATCGTCGCTTTAGCACTAAAGCACAGGCGGCCTAAGTGTGAAGGGGGTCTTAATCTGTTTTTCAAAAGAACAAAATCTCCTTCAAATGTAGCAGATTAGAGGGTTGAGACAAACAATTTACCACTGACAGGTGCTTATAATGATCTGCTTTTATATATTCATGTAAAACCTTTATTCCAAAAAAACAACAAAAAAAACTGTTGCTGTAACTGCAGTGCGAGTTAAAAGTTTGGCTTTAATTTGTAGTTGTATCTAAATCTAACACTCCCCTTCCCCCAGATTAACAATGTTACTGTTCAAATGTGCACCCTGTGCTCATTCATCCAGAGTGGGGGCACTCAAATACAGGAGGTGTGTCACTGGCCAGATCACCAGGTGACAAAAGAGAAGAAAAAAAAGTTTAAAAAAACGAATGCAGCCACCACAGCTAATAATTGGTAAGCTGCAATATATTACATTTTTGATTTTGTGTTTAATACCACTTTAACCACTTCCCGACCGCCGCACGCACTTTTACGTCGACAGAATAGCACGGCTGTGCAAATGGGTGTATATATACGCCCCCTTTAATTTTCGAGCTCCGTGACCCTGCCTGCGGCACCCGCGGACTCGATGTCCGCCGGTGTCTCGCGATCGAGTCACAGAGCTGAAGAACGGGGAGATGTCAGTGTAAACACAACATCGCCCCGTCCTTCCCCTGACACTGATCATCTGTTCCTTGTCATCGGGAACAGCGATCAGTGACATGTCACGGCAAGCCACCCCCCCTAACAGTTAGAATCACTCCCTAGGTCACATTTAACCCCTTGTGTCATTTTTACAGTAATCAGTGCATTTTTATAGCACTGGTCGCTGTAAAAATGATAATAGTCCCAAAATGGTGTCAAAAGTGTCCGATGTGTCCGCCATAATGTCGCAGTCACGATAAAAAACATCCCTGATCGCCGCCATTACTAGTAAAAAAAAAATAATAATTATTAATAAAAATGCCATAAAACTATCCCCTATTTTGTAGACGCTATAACTTTTGTGCAAACCGATCAATAAACGATTTTGCGAATTGCGATTTTTTTTATCAAAAATATGTAGAAGAATACGTATCGGCCTGAAATGAGGAAAAACATTTTTTTTGGGGATATTTATTATAGCAAAAAGTTTAAAATATTGAATTTTTTTTTAAATTGTCGCTCTGTTTTTGTTTATAGCGCAAAAAATAAAAAGATCAAATACCACCAAAAGAAAGCTCTATTTGTAAAAAAAGGACGTCAATTTTGTTTGGGGGCCACGTCGCACGACCGCGCAATTGTCAGTTAAAGCGACGCAGTGCCGAAACGCAAAAAGTGGGGCTGAAGTGGTTAATAATAGGATTTTTATAACAGCTTACCTGTAAAATCCTTTTCTTGGAGTACACCACGGGACACAGAGCTAGTCATTACATAATGGTTAAGGGTCACCAGCGGTGATTGGACACTGGCACAACCAATGGAAGACAGTTCCCCTCCATATAACCCCTCCCATCAGGGAAGTACCTCAGTTTTGTAGCAAAGCAGTAAGGTTCCCATAAGAAGGGGGGGACCTCTGTGTCCCGTGGTGTACTCCAAGAAAAGGATTTTACAGGTAAGCTGTTATAAAAATCCTATTTTCTTTATCGTACACCACGGGACACAGAGCCAGTCATTACATAATGGGACGTCCCAGAGCAATGCTCATATGAAGGGGGGGAGACACAGATCAAAACAGGCCGCTTGCGGACCAGAAGCCCTATACTGCTGCCTGCAGCACACTTCGCCCAAAGGCGGAATCCTCATGTCCTTTCACATCTATTTGACAGAATTTGGAAAATGTATGGACTGAAGACCAAGTTGCAGCTTTACAGATCTGAGCCATCGAAGCCTGGTGGTGCACTGCCCATGAAGCACCTATCGCCCTGGTAGAGTGCGCCTTAACAGGAAAAGGAGGAGTCCTGTTCTTTAAACCATAAGCTTGAATAATTACTTGTCTAATCCCCCTGGAAATGGTGGATTTTGATACCGCTTGGCCCTTCTTGGGCCCATCTGGTAAAATAAACAAAACATCTGTTTTACGTATCTGAGCGGTTGCTTGCAGATACACCTTTACCGCTCTCACTAGATCTAGAGAGTGTAATAATTTTTCCCCCGCCGTCCACGGGTTTGGAAAAAAGGAAGGCAGAACAATGTCTTGATTCAAGTGAAAAGCCGACACCACCTTAGGTAGAAAAGCTGGATGGGGTCGTAGTACGATTTTGTCCTTGTGACAAATTAGATAAGGCTCTTTACAAGAAAGAGCTGCTAGCTCTGATACTCTCCTAGCAGAAGCTATAGCAATCAGAAAGGCCAACTTCCTACTTAATATAATTAAAGGAATATGGCGAATAGGTTCAAAAGGTTGCTTTTGCAACACTGACAATACCAAATTCAAATCCCATGGACACAAGGGAGTCCTAACTGGAGGATTTATCCTCAGTACCCCCTTAATGAATGTCCGAACTAGGGAGTGAGATGCCAATGGTCTCTGAAAGAAGACTGATAGAGCCGATATTTGCCCTTTGATGGTGCTAAGGGCTAAATTCATATCCACTCCTAACTGGCAAAAAGCAAGAATCCTACTTATTTCATACTTCTGAGGATTCCAACATCTGGATTCACACCAGGAAACGTATGCTCTCCAGACTCTCTGATAGATGAGTCTGGAGGCTGGCTTTCTAGCATTAATGAGCGTAGAAAGAGCCGGACCAGAGACCCCTCTCTTTTTAAAAATGTGGGTCTCAGCAGCCAGGCCGTCAACTTTAGCCTTTGTAAGGAAGGGTGGAATACTGGACCCTGTGACAGCAGGTCGTGTCGGAGTGGAAACTTTCAGGGCCTTCCTATCGCCGTTTTTACAATCTCGGCGTACCAAGGCCTCCTGGGCCAGTTTGGGGCCACTAGGATTACTGGTATTCCCTCCTCCTTGATCCTGCGAAGCAGTCTTTGTAGAAGAGGGATCGGAGGGAATGCCTAGATCAGTGAGAACTGATTCCATGGAGTTATTAGAGCGTCTGTATTATTAGAGCGTCTGTCCCGTAGGCTAGAGGATCTCTCGTTCTGGACACAAAGTTGTCCAATTTCTTGTTGAACCTGGCAGCTAGCAGGTCTACATCTGGGTTTCCTCATCTCAGACATATGGCCTGAAAGATCTCGGGGTGAAGAGACCACTCCCTGGTAGCAGCTGCTGACGACTCAGGTAGTCTGCTTGCCAATTTTCCATCCCTGGAATGAAGATTGCAGAAAGGCAAGGTACATGCTCTTCTGCCCATGCCAGGATCCGGTTCACCTCTCTTTGGGCTGCCCGACTGCGGGTGCCTCCTTGGTGATTGATGTAAGCTACTGCAGTAGCATTGTCGGATTGAACCCGAACTGGGTAGCCCTGTAACCTGTATGTCCAGGTTTTGAGGGCTAGATATACCGCCCGGATCTCTAGCACATTGATGGGCAGGATCCCCTGAGTCTTGGCCCAGGTTCCCTAGGTAGAAGCCTCCTCGAATACTGCACCCCAGCCCGATAGGCTGGCATCCCTAGATACCACCTTCCAGGCCACTGGGAGGAAGGACTTTCCCTTCCGTAAATTCCTGGCTTCTAGCCACCAATCGAAGCTGTGGCGTACTTGTGAGGACAGGCGCATGGGTATATCCAGAGCTTGGCTCTTCCTGTTCCAGGAAGCTAAAATATTGCCTTGAAGTAGTCTCGAATGAAACTGGGCGTAAGGGACCGCCTCGAAGGAGGCTACCATCTTTCCCAATAGTCTCATGCAAAGGCGAATAGACGGCCTCTTGTTTGCTTTGACCTTGTGGATCAGGTCTTTCAGAGACTGTATCTTCGGTTCTGGCAGGTATACCCCGTTTTGGGCTGTATCTATGATCATGCCCAGGTACCCTATCCTTCTTTGGGCCTGGAGAGAGGATTTTTGTAAATTTATAATCCATCCTAAATGCTCCAGGTATCCTACTGTAGTGTGTACAGCGTGACCCAATCCGTCCTTTGACTGATCTATTACTAGTAGATCGTCCAGATAGGCTGTTACCGCAATGCCCCGTGTTCTTAGGTTTGCTAACAGAGGAGCTAGCACCTTTGTGAATACTATGGGTGCGGTGGCTACACCAAACGGCAGAGCCACAAATTGAAAGTGGCGATCTTCTACCGCAAACCTTAGGAATCTTTGGTGAGCGGGGAGGATGGGTATGTGTAAATGTGCGTCCTTGATATCTATGGGCGCCATGAATTTTCCGCCCTTTAAAGTGGCGGCCACGGATCGGATCGTTTCCATTCGAAAATGGCGATCGTTCAGGAACCGATTTAGGGATTTTAGATCCAGGATGGGTCTGACATCTCCATTTGGCTTTGGAATCACAAAGAGGTTTGAGTAAAAACCTGAACCTCGCTCTTTTTGGGGTACGTCTGTAACTACCCCTTGAGCCATTAAGTGATTCAAACCTTTGAAGAAGGATTCTCTTTTTTGTGGATCCTTGGAGAGTCTTGAACCTCGGAATTGAGAAGATGGGATCTCTCGAAATTCCAGTTTGTACCCTGAGGATATTGTGGATACTACCCAATTGTCCTGGATTTCTGACCACCAAGTCGCTCAGAACTGACAAAGCCTTCCTCCCACTCGGCCGAGCGGGGGCGCCCCTTCACTGAGAGGCTTTGGGGGCTTGCTTATTAGCTCTTGCACCCCACGGCTTCTTGTTCTTCTGAGCTTGCCCCTTGGCTTTTGTGGGCGGCTAAAACAGGCCGCCGCCACTGGTTGGAGTCAGATTTCCCGGGAGCTGGGGAGAGAGCGTTTAAAACAAGATCTCTTGTTTTTCTCTCAGGTAAAAGTCGTTTTACCACTTGATCTTCTGTATATATTTTTCTAAATCTTCCCCAAATAGGCGTTCGCCATGGAACGGGAACTTGCCAACAGCTTTTTGCATGGGGTCTCCGCTGACCAATGCTTAAGCCAAAGTACTCTGCGCATCTGTACCAGCTGGAGTGTAAGGCGTGATGCCTGTATGATAGAATCTCTCATGGCATCCACTGTGAAGCATAAGGCTTTAGGCAAATTTTCCCAATTTCTAGCCTGCTCTGAAGGCAGTTCCTTCAGCCCCTGCTTTACCTGTTGGCTGATGACCTGACCCATACCGACTGCTGCTACTGCAGGTTGGGTAATTGAGCCGGCCAAAAGGAAGGAGGATTTCAACTTCCTCTCAGAAGGATCTTTTAAACCCTTGTACATTATCCACCGGACATGTCAGGTTTTTATTTACACAAGAAATAGCCGCAACTACCGCAGGCAGGCTCCATTTCTTTAAAAAAAAAATTTCCCCCATAGGATAAAGAATGTTAAACCTTTTTGGAGGTGAGAAACGCTTATCTGGATGTTGCCAGTTTGCGTATATTAGATCCTCTAGTAACGGATGAACCGGGAAGGAGCATGCACCTTGCAGGGATCTTAATGACCCTAGGGAGGAGACAGGTAATTCCGTTACCTCCGCAGAGGTTAACTTAAATGCACTGCTATAGCATTGTACCTGTGACCTTAAAATCTGGCTCCTCATCCTCTGCTGATGTAGCCTCCTCCTCCTCATCCTCCTCCCTCAGGTACTTCTGAAGGGAGGTCCAATACTGGAAGAGACCTGCTTCGCTTATTGTCCCTTTTTAGAGGACTTAGCGATTAAGGTAGCAATTTTTTCCTCCAGATTATTTAGGGCAGCTGATAAAGTGTCCTCAGTGACATATACAGGCCCAGGCTTCACTGGGGAAGCCGCCATACCTGACAGAGGTAATGGCTCATCCTGAACAGGTGCATTTAGCAACACAGGAGAGAAAGGTACCGAGTCAGCACAGTTAGAGCCTCTTCTCAGGCGGCGGTGCTTTCTCATCTCTTTTTGTCCGTATTACTTCCCCTGGAAGGCTTACTGTTTAGACAAAATACAAGGTACCTAAATGCATATACTACCGTGTTCAGTTTAGCAAATACATTAAGTATGCAACTTTTAACACATAACTATGCATAACATGGATGTCTTCTAGGAAGTACCCAATCCAACCACATGGAGTCTTACGTCCCTGTATAGCTGCTGTGTTTCTCTGCCAGGAATAAGAGAACTAACGAGCTTGCTTGCTGCTGCAGTGCTTCTCACACTGACAGTCTTTTAAATTTGGCGCCGTTTCTGTGCCTGCGCGCGCCACGTGCCCGCCTTCGCCCCCCCCCCTCCGATAAAGCGCGCGCGGCCCTTAGCGCTATGGCGGTGGCCATAGTGAGAGAGGACTCTCATCAGCCCTTGTTCCCACTTACCCACTTACCTGTGTCTGGTCGGCCACCGAAAGGAGGATCGGGGTGCCCCAGCAAGCTCAGCAGCGGAGGTGACGAGCAGTGTACTTCGCCGAAGCCGACACTGAACAGAGTGAGGTGAGTATATTCAGCTCTTTACTCCCCCCAGTGGTGGAAAAAAAGAAGACATCCACTTTTTGAAAAAGGTCCCAACCTAGTTATGGACCTTCTAATCTCACCTTATCCACGCCGCAGGTTTTTCTGCTGAAAGATTTCAGACAGATACCAAACTTCACCCTTCACGGTGGGCTATGTGTGCCAACCTTCAGGGATATGGGTTCCTATTTAAAGGATACCTCTCCCATGGGCCTTGTACAAGACTCTTACCAGGACTTTATAGCGAAATAGCGAAAGTGCTGGATCTTAGAGCCCAGTCCTCCGAAGAGAGACATTACAGGCGACGCCTCATGGATGAGGCCCGGATCCCATCCAGATTCAGCTCATTTGTAGGCGTCTTGGATGGATCCGAAAGCATAGCTCTTTTACCCCCAGAGGGTCTCTTTGGTAGAGCTTTCCTTTAGCACCTCCTAACACGTCCAACACCTTTCGACACTGGCGAAAAAACTGAGGTACTTCCCTGATGGGAGGGGTTATATGGAGGGGAACTGTCTTCCATTGGTTGTGCCAGTGTCCAATCACCGCTGGTGACCCTTAACCATTATGTAATGACTAGCTCTGTGTCCCGTGGTGTACGATAAAGAAAATCACTCAGGGTCTTGGAAGCTCCTGTGGCTATCTGAGATATTTATGTCACTCTAAAGTGGAACATCTTTCCCGACCCCTACAGATAAACTTCAGCCACTGGCCATTTTGTTCATTTTTTAATACAACAGGGAAGTGTAAAATCTTTATTGCTATGTAGGAATCCATTAGTAGAGGTATCCCCTCATCTCCTGTGACACCAGGACTAGAAATGAGGGAACATAAAATCACCAGGACATGAAGATACCAACAATAAAAATCCAACAGAATTTCTCAATTTAACCCACTCTTCTTAAAGCTGAACTCTGAGCAGGTATAAAAGACACACATTAAAGTGGTTCTAAAGATCCAAGGTTTTTTACCTTCATGCATTCGATGCATAAAAGTAAAAAACCTTCTGTGTGCCTCCCCCCCAATACTTACCTGAGCCCAATCTCGATCCAGCAATGTGCATACGAGCTGTGGCTCTCCCGGATCTCTTCCTCCTCATTGGCTGAGATAGCAGCTGGAGCATTGACTCCCGCCACTATCAATCACAGCCTGTGAGCCAATGAGGAGAGTGCAGGTGCAGGGCCAAGCTGTGCTCCGTGTGTTAATGGACACAGCGGCCAGTACAGCCGGGCTGGAGTGTAAGAGTGAGAAGAAGCACAAGGAAGCCTATAAACTCATGTGCTGGCAAGAAGAATGCTGACAGGAGGAGTAGGCAGAGAGATGAGCTTCCCACTGTGCTGCTTCTCCTTTCGCTGTCCCATCACAGGCTGCGGCGGGTCCAGGAAAACCTGGGCTCAGAGGAAACCGGATGAAAAATGCTGGCCGTCAGACTGAGGACATCTAGTGGCAGAAAAAAAAAGTGCTTCAGGGGAAATTTCTGGATTGAAGGTGAATATTGCAGCAAAACCTGGTTTTCTTATTTTGTCTTTCAAATTTTTTATTTATTTTTTAACAAATTTTGGCTGGAGTTCTGCTTTAAATGTTTTTGTTGATGTGGAAGAGATTTCCCATACAGCTTATCCCTCTCCTGCCCCCATGAGGATACAGACCGCAATACAAATTTATTACCTTAAAAAAAGTTTTAAGTTAGTTTTAAGCAGAAACCTGACATGACATTTTATATGTATATTTGCCAGTTAAATATAACCACAATCCTTTTCCCACATTCCCTGGCTGCCACAGGCTGACTACTACTGCCAAGCATGCAATTAGTTTTGTGATTTATTCATTTATTTTAAATCGGCACCAGGGACAGTACTTATATTAAAGCAAAGTTTACCTTTAGTAACATGTTACATCCGTATTCAGGGTTTTATGGCTGTCCATACATTATACAATCTTCCTTTAGATTTGCCAAAACCATAAAATATAAAAAGGTCAAACCTAAAGCACTTTCAATTTGTATGCAATCAGGCAGGCCCTTGCACTACATAGTTGAAGGTAAATCTAAAGGAAATTGAATAAGAACATTGTATAATGCAGGGATCGACAAATTTCAGGTGCCAGGTCGCCATGGGGACAAGAAATTGCATCCTGGCGCCTGCTTACACACCCCCACCTCCCGCTATGTATCCCAGGCTGCGTTTGCCCATCCGCGGGCCTGGGACCGGCATAGTGGATGCCGCCAGGAAGAAGAGAGGGAGGAGAGCGGACACATCTGCTTTCCTCCTCTTCTTGTTGCTGACCGGAAAGTGACGTCACTTCCGCGTCCCCATTGATAGTTTCCCCACCCGTCAAACCCAGGAAAGAAATTTGTGCGATGTGCATTGCATTACATTCAAGGGAGACATACAGGGTCTTTTGGACCATGGATGTCTTATTAACCACTTGCCTACCAGGACTTTAACCCCCTTCCTGCCCAGGGCAATTTTCATCTATCAGTGCTCTCACACTTTGAATGACAGTTACCCAATTATGCAACACTGTACCCATATGAAATATTTAGCATTTTTTTCACACAAACAGAGCTTTCTTTTGGTGGTATTTAATCACTAGGTTTTTTATTTTTTTGCTAAACAAACAAAAAAAAGACCAAAAACTTTTGAAAAAAAAAAAAAAACATTTTTCATAGTTTGTTATAAAATGTTGCAAACAGGTCTTTTTTCTCCTGGCAGCACTGGTGGGCACTGTACCGATTATTATTTTACACGATTTATATAGCGCCAACAGTTTACAATGTAGAGGGGAGACAGCACAATTACAGTACAGTTCAATACAGAAGGTACAGGAGGGCCCTGCTTGAAGAGCTTACATTCTAAAGGGGGCGGGGGGTGGTACAAAAGGTAATATCTGCAGAGAATGATTTGATAGGGGTGGCTCTGGGACAGTTGTTAGGTGGGTGTGGGATAGGCTTCCCTGAATAATAGGATTTTTATAACAGCTTACCTGTAAAATCCTTTTCTTGGAGTACACCACGGGACACAGAGCCAGTCATTACATAATGGGTTAAGGGTCACCAGCGGTGATTGGACACTGGCACAACCAATGGAAGACAGTTCCCCTCCATATAACCCCTCCCATCAGGGAAGTACCTCAGTTTTGTAGCAAAGCAGTAAGGTTCCCATAAGAAGGGTGGGACCTCTGTGTCCCGTGGTGTACTCCAAGAAAAGGATTTTACAGGTAAGCTGTTATAAAAATCCTATTTTCTTTATCGTACACCACGGGACACAGAGCCAGTCATTACATAATGGGACGTCCCAGAGCAATGCTCATATGAAGGGGGGGAGACACAGATCAAACCGACCGCTTGCGGACCAGAAGCCCTATACTGCTGCCTGCAGCACACTTCGCCCGAAGGCGGAATCCTCATGTCCTTTCACATCTATTTGATAGAATTTGGAAAATGTATGGACTGAGGACCAAGTTGCAGCCTTACAGATCTGAGCCATCGAAGCCTGGTGGTGCACTGCCCATGAAGCACTTATCGCCCTGGTAGAGTGCGCCTTAACAGGAAAAGGAGGAGTCCTGTTCTTTAAACCATAAGCTTGAACAATTACTTGTCTAATCCACCTGGAAATGGTGGATTTTGATACCGCTTGGCCCTTCTTGGGACCATCTGGTAAAATAAACAAAACATCTGTTTTACGTATCTGAGCGGTTGCTTGCAGATACACCCTTACCGCTCTCACTAGATCTAGAGAGTGTAATAATTTTTCCCCCGCCGTCCGCGGGTTTGGAAAAAAGGAAGGCAGAACAATGTCTTGATTCAAGTGAAAAGCCGACACCACCTTAGGCAGAAAAGCCGGATGGGGTCGTAGTACGATCTTGTCCTTGTGACAAATTAGATAAGGCTCTTTACAAGAAAGAGCTGCTAGCTCTGATACTCTCCTAGCAGAAGCTATAGCAATCAGAAAGGCCAATTTCCTACTTAATATAATTAAAGGAATATGGCGAATAGGTTCAAAAGGTTGCTTTTGCAACACTGACAATACCAAATTCAAATCCCATGGACACAAGGGAGACCTGACTGGAGGATTTATCCTCAGTACCCCCTGAATGAATGTCCGAACTAGGGAGTGAGATGCCAATGGTCTCTGAAAGAAGACTGATAGAGCCGATATTTGCCCTTTGATGGTGCTAAGGGCTAATTTCATATCCACTCCTAACTGGCAAAAAGCAAGAATCCTACTTATTTCATATTTCAGAGGATTCCAACTTCTGGATTCACACCAGGAAACGTATGCTTTCCAGACTCTATGATAGATGAGTCTGGAGGCTGGCTTTCTAGCATTAATGAGCGTAGAAAGAACCAGGCCAGAGACCCCTCTCTTTTTCAAAATGTGGGTCTCAGCAGCCAGGCCGTCAAATTTAGCCTTTGTAAGGAAGGGTGGAATACTGGACCCTGTGACAACAGGTCGTGTCGAAGTGGAAGCTTCCAGGGCCTTCCTATCGCCATTTTTACGATCTCGGCATACCAAGGCCTCCTGGGCCAGTTTGGGGCCACTAGGATTACTGGTATTCCCTCCTCCTTGATCCTGCGAAGCAGTCTTTGTAGAAGAGGGATCGGAGGGAATGCATAGATCAGTGAGAACTGATTCCATGGAGTTATTAGAGCGTCTGTCCCGTAGGCTAGAGGATCTCTCGTTCTGGACACAAAGTTGTCCAATTTCTTGTTGAACCTGGAAGCTAGCAGGTCTACATCTGGGTTTCCCCATCTCAGACATATGGCCTGAAAGATCTCTGGGTGAAGAGACCACTCTCCTGGTAGCAGCTGCTGACGACTCAGGTAGTCTGCCTGCCAGTTTTCTATCCCTGGAATGAAGATTGCAGAGATGCAAGGTACATGCTCTTCTGCCCATGCCAAGATCCGGTTCACCTCTCTTTTGGGCTGCCCGACTGTGGGTGCCTCCTTGGTGATTGATGTAAGCTACTGCCGTAGCATTGTCGGATTGAACCCGAACTGGGTAGCCCTGTAACCTGTATGTCCAGGTTTTGAGGGCTAGATATACCGCCCGGATCTCTAGCACATTGATGGGCAGGATCCCCTGAGTCTTGGCCCAGGTTCCCTGGGTAGAAGCCTCCTCGAATACTGCACCCCAGCCCGATAGGCTGGCATCCGTAGATACCACCTTCCAGGCCACTGGGAGGAAGGACTTTCCCTTCCGTAAATTCCTGGCTTCTAGCCACCAATTGAAGCTGTGGCGTACTTGTGAGGACAGGCGCATGGGTATATCCAGAGCTTGGCTCTTCCTGTTCCAGGAGGCTAAAATATTGCCTTGAAGTAGTCTCGAATGAAACTGGGCGTAAGGGACCGCCTCGAAGGAGGCTACCATCTTTCCCAATAGTCTCATGCAAAGGCGAATAGACGGCCTCTTGTTTGCTTTGACCTTGTGGTTCAGGTCTTTCAGAGACTGTATCTTTGGCTCTGGCAGGTATACCCTGTTTTGGGCTGTATCTATGATCATGCCCAGGTACACTATCCTTCTTTGGGCCTGGAGAGAGGATTTTTGTAAGTTTATAATCCATCCTAAATGCTCCAGGTATCCTACTGTAGTGTCTACAGCGTGATCCAATCCCTCCTTTGACTGATCTATTAATAGTAGATCGTCTAGATAGGCTGTTACCGCAATGCCCCGTGTTCTTAGGTTTGCTAACAGAGGAGCTAGCACCTTTGTGAATACTCTGGGCGCGGTGGCTACACCAAATGGCAGGGCCACAAATTGAAAGTGGCGATCTTCTACCGCAAACCTTAGGAATCTTTGGTGAGCGGGGAGGATTGGTATGTGTAGATATGCGTCTTTGATATCTATGGACGCAATGAATTCTCCGCCTTTTAAAGTAGCGACCACGGATCGAATCGTTTCCATTCGAAAATGGCGAACGTTCAGAAACTGGTTTAGATTTTTTAGATCCAGGATGGGTCTGACTTCTCCGTTCGGTTTTGGAATCACAAAGAGGTTTGAGTAAAAACCTGAACCTTGCTCCTTTTGGGGTACCTCTGTAACCACACCTTGAGCTATTAAGTGATTCAAACCTTTGAAGAAGGATCCTCTTTTTTGTGGATCCTTGGAGAGTCTTGAACTTCGGAATTGAGAAGATGGGATCTCTCGAAATTCCAGTCTGTACCCTGAGGATATTGTGGATACCACCCATTTGTCCTGGGTTTCTGTCCGCCAAGTCGCTGAGAACTGACGAAGCCTTCCCCCCACTCGGCCGAGCGGGGGCGCCCCTTCAATGAGAGGTTTTGGGGGCTTGCTTATTAGCTCTTGAACCCCACGGCTTCTTGTTCTTCTGAGCCTGTTCTTTGGCTTTTTCGGGCGGCTGAAAAGGCCGTCGCCACTGGCTGGAGTCAGATTTCCCGGGAGCTGGGGAGAGAGTGTGTTTAAAACAAGGTCTCTTGTTTTTCTTTCTCTCAGGTAAAAGTGTCGTTTTACCACTTGATATCTTTTGGATATATCTTTCTAAATCTTCCCCAAAAAGGCGTTCGCCATGGAACGGGAAACTTGCCAACAACTTTTTGCATGGGGCTTCCGCTGACCAATGCTTAAGCCAAAGTACTCTGCGCATCTGTACCAGCTGGAGTGTAAGGCGTGATGCCTGTATGATAGAATCTCTCATGGCATCCACTGTGAAGCATAAGGCTTTAGGCAAATTCTCCCAATTTTTAGCCTGCTCTGAAGGCAGCTCCTTCAGCCCCTGCTTTACCTGTTGGCTGACGACCTGACACATACCGACTGCTGCTACTGCAGGTTGGGTAATTGAGCCGGCCAAAAGGAAGGAGGATTTCAGTAAGGATTCCAACTTCTTCTCAGAAGGATCTTTAAACACTTGTACATTATCCACTGGACATGTCAGGTTTTTATTTACACAAGAAATAGCCGCATCTACCGTAGGCAGGCTCCATTTCTTTAAAAATGTTTCCTCCATAGGATAAAGAATGTTAAACTTTTTTGGAGGTGAAAAACGCTTATCTGGATGTTGCCAGTCTGCGTACAATAGATCCTCTAGTAACGGATGAACCGGGAAGGAGCATGCACCTTGCAGGGATCTTAATGATCCTAGGGAGGAGACAGGTGATTCTGTTACCTCCAAAGAGGGTAACCTAAATGCAGCTCGCACGGCTCCTGCATAGCATTGCACCTGTGACTTTAAAATCTGGGATACCGAAAAAGGCTCATCCGATATCCCTGATCCGTCTGATTCCTCATCCTCTGCTGATGTAGCCTCCTCCTCATCCTCCTCCTCCTCAGGTACTTCTGAAGGGAGGTCCAATACTGGAGGAGATCTGCTTCGCTTATTGTCCTTTTTAGAGGATTTAGCGATTAAAGTAGCAATTTTCTCCTCCAGATTATTTAGGGCAGCTGATAAAGTGTCCTCAGTGACATATGCAGGCCCAGGCTTCACTGGGGAAGCCGCCATACCTGACAGAGGTAATGGCTCATCCTGTACAGGTGCTTTTGGCAACACAGGAGAGGAAGGTACCGAGTCAGCACAGCTAGAGCCCCCTGTCTCAGGCGGCGGTGCTCTTTTATCTCTTTTTGTCCGCATTACTTCCCCTGGAAGACTTACTGTTTAGACAAAATACAAGGTACCTAAATGCATATACTACCGTGTTCAGTTTAGCAAATACATTAAGTATGCAACTTTTAACACATAACTATGCATAACATGGATGTCTTCTAGGAAGTACCCAATCCAACCACATGGAGTCTTACGTCCCTGTATAGCTGCTGTGTTTCTCTGCCAGGAACAATTGAACTAACGAGCTTGCTTGTTGCTGCAGTGCTTTTTACACTGACAGTCTTTTAAATTTGGCGCCGTTTCTGTGCCTGCGCGCGCCACGTGCCCGCGCACGCCTTCGGCCCCCCCCCCCTCCGATAAAGCGCGCTCGCGCGCGCGCGGCCTTTAGCGCTATGGTGGTGGCCATAGTGAGAGAGGACTCTCATCAGCCCCTGTCCCCACTTACCTGCATCTGCAGGTGTCTGTATCGGCCACCGGAAGGAGGAGCGGGGAGCTCAAGCAAGCTCAGCAGCGGAGGTGACGAGCAGTGTACTTCGCCGAAGCCGACACTGAACAGAGTGAGGTGAGTATATTCAGCTCTTTACTCCCCCCAGTGGTGGAAAAAAAAGAAGACATCCACTTTTTTGAAAAAGGTCCCAACCTAGTTATGGACCTTCTAATCTCACCTTATCCACGCCGCAGGTTTTTCTGCTGAAAGTTTTCAGACAGATACCAAACTTCACCCTTCACGGTGGGCTATGTGTGCCAACCTTCAGGGATATGGGTTCCTATTTAAAGGATACCTCTCCCCTGGGCCTTGTACAAGACTCTTACCAGGACTTTATAGCGAAATAGCGAAAGTGCTGGATCTTAGAGCCCAGTCCTCCGAAGAGAGACATTACAGGCGACGCCTCATGGATGAGGCCCGGATCCCATCCAGATTCAGCTCCTTTGTAGGCGTCTTGGATGGATCCGAAAGCATAGCTCTTTTACCCCCAGAGGGTCTCTTTGGTAGAGCTTTCCTTTAGCACCTCCTAACGCGTCCAACACCTTTCGACACTGGCGAAAAAACTGAGGTACTTCCCTGATGGGAGGGGTTATATGGAGGGGAACTGTCTTCCATTGGTTGTGCCAGTGTCCAATCACCGCTGGTGACCCTTAACCCATTATGTAATGACTGGCTCTGTGTCCCGTGGTGTACGATAAAGAAAAATTAGTTTTCAGGGATCTCCCAAAGGTAGAGAGGTTAGGGGCTGATCGGACAATATACATGGTCGATGTCCCTTTAACAAAAGCAAGGTATTATAACCAACTTGTGTTGACATACGTGATTAGATATCATTGGACACAGCTGATCAGGCGGTAAAGGGCCGATGTGCCTGGCACTTTACCCTGATCAGCTCAGTCCGAAGGACTCGGCGATCACAGAGCGGGGCACGTGAGAAGCGCGATCGTGGGAGGACGTCAATAGACGCCCTCCCAGCAAAGTAAGGAATGAGAGCAATAATTCTAGCACCAGACTCCTTTCGTAATGCTAAACCGATGACCTATAAGGACTTTCAAAGCGTCGCCTATAGAAAATAAAGGGTACTGAAGTTTGTCGCCATTTCACGGGCGCACGCAAATTTAAGGTTTAACATGTTGGGTATCCATTTACAACCTTGGCTTTTATATTTTACCAACCGTTTTTGTGCACCCTAGAATTAGCTTTAACCACTTCAGCCCCGCACCATTTTGCAACTAAAGGACCAGGCCCCTTTCTGCGATTCGGCACTGCGTCGCTATAACTGACAATTGCGCGGCCGTGCAACGTGGCTCACAAACAAAATTGGCATCCTTTTTTCCCCACAAATAGAGCTTTCTTTTGGTGGTATTTGATCACCTCTGCGGTTTTTATCTTTTGCGCTATAAACAAAAATAGAGCAACAATTGTGAAAAAAATTCAATATGTTTTACTTTTTGCTATAATAAATATCCCCCAAAAATATATAAAAAAAATTTTTTTTCTCAGTTTAGGCCGATACGTATTCTTCTACATATTTTTGGTAAAAAAAAACAAAAATCGCAATACGCGTTTATTGATTGGTTTGCGCAAAAGTTATAGCGTCTACAAAATAGGGGATAGTGTTATGCCATTTTCATGAATAATTTTTTTTTTTTTATTAGTAATGGCGGCGATCAGCGATTTTTATCGTGACTGCGACATTATGGCGGACACATCGGACACTTTTGGCACCATTGTCATTTTTACAGCGATCAGTGCTATAAAAATGCACTGATTACTGTGAAAATGACACTGGCAGTGAAGGGGTTAACCACTAGGTGGCGCTGTAGGGGTTAAGTGTTCCCTATTGAGTGTTTCTTACTGTAGGGGGGGTGGGCTGTGTGTCACATGAAACTGATCTTCGCTCCGAGTACACGGAGCAGAGATCCGTGTCATTGTCACGAGGCAGAGCGGGGAGATGCTTGTTTATACAAGCATCTCCCCGCTCTATACCTCCGTGAGACGATCGCGGGGATCCCCGCAGCGATCGAGTCCGCGGGACCCACGGTCCGACTCACGGGGAAGGCGGCAGGGTCGCGAGCGTGCCGCCGGCAGCGCACGACCACACGGCAGTTATTTAAGGGTGACGTACAGGTACGTGATTATTCCTGTCCGTGCCATTCTGCCGACGTAAATCTACATGGGTCGGTCCTTAAGTGGTTAATGTGTTTTTTACTGAAATTTCCTAGACCCCTGCGGCAATATTGTGCGACATAAAAAAATTGTAACTACCACTATTTTATTCTCTAGGGCAGTGGTTCTCAACTCCAGTCCTCAGGGCCCACCAACAGGCCAGGTTTGCAAGATAACTGAAATGCATCACAGGTGATATAATTTGCTGCTCAGGGATTGCAGTATTCTAGTCTGCATCTCACCAAGGTAATACTTAAAATCTGGCCTGTTAGTGGGTCCTGAGGACAGGAGTTGAGAACCACTGCTCTAGGGTGTCTGCTTTACTGGCATTATATAATATTTTGGGGGTTTTATGCAATCTCCAGAACTAAAAGTATTTTTTAAAACGGGCGTGCACAAAAAAAACCCACAAGAAACGACTGACAGCGAAAGGATGCTTAAAAGGATAAGTTCACCTTCGGGAACATGTTCTACCCCTAAGTTTTGTTGCTAAAAAAAAAACAACTGTCTCTTAACTTTTTTTTATCTCCCAGATGCAAAGCAAATTTGTCAAGCCCTGGTACAGTGCCTTGGAAAAGCATTTCATAGGTTGGTCTTTTTTTAACCTCACCTACTATTTGTAACTATGTAACCCTTGAAATTTTCCCCATTTTGTCATGTTACAACCAAAAACTTAAACATATTTTATTGGGATTTTATGTGATAGACCAACACAAAATGGCACATAATTGTGAAATGAAAGGAAAATGATTTTCAAAATACAGTTGCAAAAAAAAGTATGTGAACCCTTTTGGAATGATATGGATTTCTGCACAAATTGGTCATAAAATGTGATCTGATCTTCATCTAAGTCACAATAGACAATCACAGTCTGCTTAAACTAATAACACACAAATAATTAAATGTTTCCATGTTTTTATTAAATACACCATGTAAACATTCCATTCACAGTGCAGGTGGAAAAAGTATGTGAACCCCTAGACTAATGAGATCTCCAAGGCGCTAATTGGAGTGAGGTGTCAGCCAAATGGAGTCCAATCAGTGAGATGAGATTGGAGGTGTTGGTTACAGCTGCCCTGCCCTATAAAAAACACACACCAGTTCTGGGTTTGCTTTTCACAAGAAGCATTGCCTGATGTGAATGATGCCTCGCACAAAAGAGCTCTCAGAAGACCTACGATTAAGAATTGTTGACTTGCATAAAGCTGGAAAGGGTTATAAAAGTATCTCCAAAAGCCTTGCTGTTCATCAGTCCACGGTAAGACAAATTGTCTATAAATAGAGAAAGTTCAGCACTGCTGCTATTCTCCCTAGGAGTGGGCGTCCTGTAAAGATAACTGCAAGAGCACAGCGCAGACTGCTCAATGAGGTGAAGAAGAATCCTACAGTGTCAGCTAAAGACTTACAAAACTCTCTGGCATATGCTAACATCCCTGTTAGCGAATCTACGATACGTAAAACACTAAACAAGAATGGATTTCATGGGAGGATACCACAGAGGAAGCCACTGCTGTCCAAAAAAAACATTGCTGCATATTTACAGTTTGCACAAGAGCACCTGGATGTTCCACAGCAGTACTGGCAAAATATTCTGTGGACAGATGAAACCAAAGTTGAGTTGTTTGGAAGAAACACACAACACTATGTGTGGAGAAAAAGAGGCACAACACACCAACATCAAAACCTCATCCCAACTGTGAAGTACGGTGGTGGGGGCATCATGGTTTGGGGCTGCTTTGCTGCGTCAGGGCCTGGACGGATTGCTATCATCAAAGGAAAAATGTATTCCCAAGTTTATCAAGACATTTTGCAGGAGAACTTAAGGCCATCTCTCCACCAGCTGAAGCTCAACAGAAGATGGGTGTTGCAACAGGACAACGACCCAAAGCATAGAAGTAAATCAACAACAGAATGGCTTAAACAGAAGAAAATACGCCTTCTGGAATGGCCCAGTTAGAGTCCTGACCTCAACCCAATTGAGATGCTGTGGCATGACTTCAAGAAAGCGGTTCACACCAGACATCCCAAGAATATTGCTGAACTGAAACAGTTCTGTAAAGAAGAATGGTCAAGAATTACTCCTGACCGTTGTGCACGTCTGAACTGCAACTACAGGAAACGTTTGGTTATTACTGCCAAAGGAGGTTAAACCAGTTATTAAATCCAAGGGTTCACATACTTTTTCCACCTGCACTGTGAATTTTTACATGGTGTGTTAAATAAAAACATGGTAACATTTAATTCTGTGTGTGTTATTAGTTTAAGCAGACTGTGATTGTCTATTGTTGTGACTTAGATGAAGATCAGATCACATTTTATGACCAATTTGTGCAGAAATCCATATCATTTCAAAAGGGTTCACATATTTATTTGTGAAATACAGTTGCAAAAAAAAGTATGTGAAAAGTGTGGTGTGTATTTGTATTCAGCCCCCTTTAGTCCAATACCCCTAACTAAAATCTTGTGGAACCAATTGCCGTCAGAAGTCGCCTCATTAGTAAATAGAGTCCACCTGTGTGTAGTTTAATCTCAGTATAAATACAGTTGTTCTGTGAAGCCCTCAGAGGTTTGTTAGAGAACCTTAGTGAACAAACAGCATCATGAAAGCCAAGGAACACACCAGACAGGTCAGGGATAAAGTTGTGGAGAAGTTTAAAGCAGGGTTAGGTTATGAAAAAATATCCCAAGCTTTGAACATCAAACGCAGCACTGTTCAATCCATCATGCAGAAATGGAAAGAGTATGGCACAACTGCAAACCTACCAGAACATGGCTGTCTACCTAAACTGACAGGCCGGGCAAGAAGAGCATTAATAAGAGAAGCAGCCAAGAGGCCCATGGTAACTCTGGAGGAGCTGCAGAGATCCACAGCTCAGGTGGGAGAATCTGTCCACAGGACAACTAATAGTCGTGCCTCCACAAATCTGGCCTTTATGGAAGAGTGACAAGAAGAAAGTCATTGTTGAAAGAAAGCCATAAGAACTTCCGTTTGCAGTTTGCGAGAAGCCGTGTGGGGGACACAGCAAACATGTAGAAGAAGGTGCTCTGGTCAGATGAGACCAAAATGTAACTTTTTGGCCTAAAAGCAAAATGCTATGTGTGGCTAAAAACTAACACTGCACATCACCCTGAACACACCATACCCACAGAGAAACATGGTGGTGGCAGCATCATGTTGTGGGGATGCTTTTCTTCAGCAGGGACCGGAAAGCTGGTCAGAGTTGATGGGAAGATGGGAGGAGCCAAATACAGGGCAATCTTAGAGGAAAGCCTGTTAGAGTCTGCAAAAGACCTGAGACTGGGGTGGAGGTTCACCTTCCAGCAGGACAATAACCCTAAACATACAGCCAGAGCTACAATGGAATGGTTTAGATCAAAGCAAATTCATGTGTTAAAATGGCCCAGCCAAAGTCCAGACCTAAATCCAATTGAGAATCTGTGGCAAGACTTGAAAATTGCTGTTCACAGACGCTCTCCATCCAATCTGACAGAGCTTGAGCTATTTTGCAAAGAATGGGCATGTCACTCTCTAGATGTGCAAAGCTGGTAGAGACATCCCCAAAAAGACTTGCAGCTGTAATTGCAGTGAAAGGAGGTACTACAAAGTATTGACTCAGGGGGGGCTGAATATAAATGCATGCCACGCTTTTCACATATTTGTAAAAAAAATTGAAAACCATTTATAATTTTCCTTCCACTTCACAATTATGTGTCACTTTGGTCTATCACATAAAATCCCCAAAAATATGTTTAGGTTTTTGGTTGTAACATGACAACATGTAAAAAATTTCAAGGGGTGTGAATACTTTTTCAAGGCACTGTACCTGTAGCAATATCCAAGTCCCCACCATTACACTCAAATACTAATCTGCTCCGATGGGCAAAGCCCCACAACTTCCTGCTAGCGTTGGAGGTGTTCTCACGACCTCCAAAACATTCCTATTGGTCCATCATTATGATGGGATGCTTCAAAAGACTGTGGCTTCATGCACATGGCCGTACAGGGGTCGTACAGCGTGCAGAGCCTGCATACTGATATTCCCAGGACCTGCTGCCACCGAGTACAGCCACCTGTATGTGGTTGTGAGGAGTGGGCAGGCAACCATACCACATAAAAGGAACATTTTGTACGTCACAATTGCCCAGCATTCAGGTATAAGGGCAGAACCCAGAGGCTTCTGCAGCTATATGCACTTCAAAGCACCTGTTGCTGTCCTAATAGAGGTCAGTGAGTGGCACCTTGTAAAACAGCAAGCTAAGTACTTATTTGTCCAGTGGATGACAATGGAAATCTTCATTCATTATAGAGCTCTGAGACGTGTTAACATGTCCACACGCTCTTAAACAGAGGCAAAAGTTTATTTGCTGCCTGCCGCACAGGTAAGTTATTTACCTATTCTTTTACAGGGTAGTATTTACAGAGTTCCGTTAGGATGGTGAGAGGCTTTTAACTCTTCTGGACTGACCAAAAGGTGAATTATCAGTTCTGGATAGATTCAACTGAAGTGCAATATTGAACCTGAGCGCTTGGCTGACTTTTAGTTTAACTGACCTGCTAGGTTCAAGATGTCCCATGTTACTCCTTTGGGAAAGAATCTCTTCATATTGATAGCCCATTGGTAGTCGCTCCATCTCTCCTTCCAGGCCTGCAGGATGGCCTGCTTCAGATTCATTAACTTCATGGTTCAGACCTGTTTAAGGAAAAAAATCATATCTAATGTTACATCCATACATAAGTTTAGACAATCTTAAGTCATGATTTAACCTGTTTTTTCTATTTTTTAAAGTGGTTGTAAACCCGAAAAAAAAAACCCTGCAAGACAAAGCCATAATGAGCTAGTATGACTAGCATACTAGCTCATTATGCATTACTTACCTTAGATCGAAGCCCCCAAAGCTGTCCTCGTCGCCTCCTCAGGCCGCAGACATCTCTTCAGATACCCGGAAGGTTACTTCCGGGTATCGCAGCTCCGATTGGCCGGAGCGGCAATGACGTCACCGCGCGCGGGAGCTGTAAAAACCGGCATTGCCGGTTTTAGCAATGGGATGCTCACTGTGCCTTTTGCCGTTGTCTACGGCGCATTCTTTTTTGGCAAATATCTCCTAAACCGTGTAGGTTTAGGAGATATTGCAAACACCTACAGGTAAGCTTTAATCTAGGCTTACCTGTAAGTGTAACTTCCGGGGGAGGGTTTACAACCACTTTAAACCCGAGGTGGTGTGTAAAAAGTAAACACCTAACCACCTCACAATCAGCCAAAGCCGACCACCGAGTACTAGGTGAGGGGCTCTTCCAAAGAGAAGGGAACCTAATGACCACACATCCTCCCCTTAGACTTCAGGGTAGTCCCAACGATCCACACCTTCCATGCTAGTGAGAAAGAAACAGACAAAATTGCAAGTGATAAAACCATGAAAAAAAAAAAAAAAAAAAATCGCGTAGGTGCACTAGCTAGGCCTTGCAGCCTGGTAGCAAAAGATGCCCTGGACTTAGCCAAAAGGCCTACCGCATGGAGGCCCAGTGCAGAAAAACTCATAGTGATGCGACCTTTTTCCCGTTCACACAGTGGATTTTCCAAGGCCCAAATGTTACTAAGAGCACCCCTGGGGCGACTAACTCCCAGGGAGCACAGACACCATGGGCTCTCTGCCTTTCCAGCCAATGGCCAGACCAGGTAGACTCCTTTAAAATCTGGTGGCACTGGGCCCCCCCCTCCTCCTCCCCCCACGGGGGGCCAGAAGAAGAGCGTGGAGGTGCCTCGCGCATGCACAGTAAGGACCCGGCGTGAAGACGTAATGCTACACTGCCGGGTTCCCTTACCCACAATGGTGGCAGCAGCACCTGGCAGCTGATGGAAACATCAGCTGCGGTGCCGACATCGCTGGACTCCAGGACAGGTAAGGCTGGATTCATACCTATGCGGTTTTAGAGCTTTTTGCATTTTGCAAGTTTGCACTAAAGTCCATTTACCATGGTTTCCTATGGAACACCTTCTGCAGTGCAAATCTTAAAATGCAAAAAGCACTAAAAATGCATAGGTGTAAATCCAGCCTAAGTGTCCGATTATTAAAAGTCAGCAGCTGCAGTAGGTGTAGCTGCTGGCTTTTAATTTTTGCAGGGGTGGGAGGACCTCCGTTTTAAGTTGAGAGCACAAGCAACTGTCACGGTTAGTTTTCATGGCATGCCTTGAATGTTACTTTTTTTCTGAAACAGTTAAATCAATGGGTTTAGTTCTGCTTTAAATGCTAGGAGTCCAACTGCCACCTTGGTCTGTTAAAGGAAGTTGAAAATTTTGATTTATGGGCGGGATCTCCAGGTGAATATAAAGAAAATTAAAAAAACAATGCAGCCACCACATCTAGCATTGGTAAGCTGCAATATAGTAAGTTCATTACCACTTTAATAATAATGATAGGATGAACGCATCAGAGGAGATGAAAAGGGTCTGGCAGAAGGCATTCAGGGAATTTACCACCACTGGAGCGGGCAGAATCTGGAGCAGCTGTGCATGGCAACCAATCAGCTTCTGTTTTTCATTTTCAAAGTCTAAAGCAGAACTAAACCCTCCTATCCTTTACAGACAAGGAAGTTGCCATCTTAGCCTCTGTTTGATTTGCAGCTGCCACGACGCTCCACATTTTATGACACCAGCCATTTGATGAAATGACAGCTCAGTTGAGAGCGCAAGCAACTGTGACAGCCATCATTCACAGCATGCCGTGAATGTAAGCGGTTTGGAAAACAGTTAAATATTTACTTCTGTTTTAACAAGCTGGAGACAGAAGCTGACTGATTACGATGCATAGTGGCTCCAGTTTTCTTAATATTTCCCCGATTGTGTTAGTCATGTCTTCATCTATGGCTGAATAAAGTTCAATGGAAGAAAAAAAAAAAAAAAAGGATTGAAGGATAACATGACCCGTACTCTTTCCTGATCTGAATCTCTCTTCTGGGTCAGTGCCTGGGAATGTAATGAAGCCAAGTAGAGATGGGCTCAGGCTCAGGCGTGTTCGCAAGTCCACGTGCCTGTACCTGCCAGGAAGCTGACACTGCGCAGCGCCAATCAGAGGCAGTGAGACATTTCCCAATCCGCGGCTGCACAGTTCGGGAAATGTCCCACTACCTGTGATTAGCACTGCGGAGTGTCAGCTTCTTGGCGGGCACGTGGACTTGCGAACACGCCTGAGTTCATCCTTAGTCCCAACCCACCTGCCCAATCCCGCCAGGAAGCCGACACTGCACACCGCTAATCACAGACAGGGAGACAATACCCAGTCTGTGCAGCTGCATGCCGGGAAAAGTCTCACTGCCTGTGATTAGTGGTGTGCAGTGTTAGACTCCTGGCGGGATCAGGCAGGTGGGTTGGGACCAAGATCCGAACACGCCCGAGACCATCTCTACAGCCAAGCAGCTGGTTAAAGTGTAAGTACAGAAAAAACCCTTCAAAGCTGTCAGTGTCCGAGCTGGGAAAAACCACAAGACAGAAAGGGATAGAAAATCAATGATTTTTGCATTGTCACCAGGGTGGACTTGATTTAAATCACTAGTAAAAAGGCTTGATTTAAATCCTAATTTTTAAAGAGCAACTGTCATCTCTGTCCCCCAGCAGCTCCTCCTCTGACCCGCTGTTGACTCACCGACAGTCCCATTCACGTTAATGAAACGGCTGGTGATGCGGCAGTGACACAACAAGGTGAGAGACGTGGCGGCAGCAGGTGAATGGATGTCCGCTAATGGGCGTTGCCACGATGGATCTGAAATGACAGGTACTCTTTAAATGTAAGGACTTATTCTTGCTGGTAGCTAGAATCTTTAATATTTGCAAACAAAATGAAGGTTTCTATTTAGAATAATTACCGTATATACTCGAGTATAAGCGGACTCGAATATAAGCCAAGGCACCCAATTTTACCACAAAAAAATGGGAAAACTTATTGACTCGAGTATAAGCCTAGGGTGTCCATCTGCATGCCTCACTGTGTCCATGCCTCACTGTCACTGTGGGGACCTTGGGTCGGCCAACACCGGGTCCCAAAAATCACCGGAGAAATTACAGTTTAACATTGGAGTCTATGGAAGGGGTGCCTGGCTTTGAAAAAATAAATTAAATTTTTTTTTAAAAAAAACGGTGCTCCCCGGCCGTAGGTTTCCTGGACAACAAGCTTTGCACACTTGTAGAGGAAAAGTGGGGCTACATGTGTGCCATGTTTGGGGTCCAGGGGACCTAGGGCCAGCCAGTGCCAGGTCCCCAAAATCACCGGAGAAATTACCGTTTAACATGGGAGTCTATGGAAGGAGTGCCCGGCTTGGAAAAATCGGTGCTCCTCGGCTGTAGGTCCCCCGGACAACAAACTTTGGACACTTGTAGAGAAAAACTGGGGCTACATGTGTGCCAAGTTTGGGGTCCAGGGGACCTACGGCTGGCCGGGATCACACACACAAAATTAAGATGGACACAGACTTTAGTATAAGCAGAGGGGGGCATTTTCAGCACAAAAAAATGTGCTGAAAAACTCGGCTTATACTCGAGTATATACGGTAAGCTGTCAGGTTAGTAAAACAGGGATATCAGAACTGAATCAATCATACAGTTTGTAGTGTACATAGATTTGCAAAACAATGGGATAAAGGAATATTCCTGAACTTTGTTTTATCTCATGGTTACTGTGAAGTTGTGTGAATGCATCAATGCAGTGCATGTTATCTCAGCTTGCAGAGCTTGAATTCATTGAATGAGTTTACCAAAGATGTAAATATTGCAGAATATACAGCCTCATGCTACATAACTAAGCTCCATTTCATGCTGAATAAACTAAATGATTAATGTATCCTAAATAGAAAGCTATATTTGTATAGAATTTTACAAAAGCATTTTATTAAAATAAACTGATTTAAAAAAAAAATTATAATAATTCATTCATTTTTTATCCACCGATTGTCACCAGAACAGGTATAGAGTTGGAATCCTCCAATGAAATTGGGGGAAGGGGGTGCGGGGGTCTGTCTGAATTCCCCTCACTAGATATCTTCTTACTTCCTGTTACATCTCTAGGACAAGAAGTAAAAAGAAATGCCCCCATGGGGACACAGCAATAGGAAAGAGCTCAGGAGTGTTCAGATTCAAGTTCAAGCCTGCCTGTCACCTGTACTGGGCCAGTGATGAGTGGCGGAGCTGCATGTACACGTGGGGCCACAGGGAGGGGGATGCTTCAGCCACTTATGATTGGCCCAGTACAGGTGACAGCCGATTGGAAGCCTTGCTTTAGAATCTGAACACATACACAAGCTCATTCCTACACAGCAAGCACAAAATGAACTGACAGGTTTAACCCTTCACTACTCCATCCAAAACTAAAATAAAAAAAAAGTTTTGGCATTACAATCATTTTAAAGCGCATCTTCACTGCATCGGAGCACCACAAACACTATTTAACCACTTCAGCCCCGGAAGAATTTACCCCCTTCCTTACCAGAGCACTTTTTGCGATTCGGCACTGCGTCGCTTTAACTGACAATTGCGCGGTCGTGCGACGTGGCTCCCAAACAAAATTGACGTCCTTTTTTTCCCCACAAATAGAGCTTTCTTTTGGTGGTATTTGATCACCTCTGCCGTTTTTATTTTTTGCGCTATAAACAAAAAAAGGAGCGATAATTTTGAAAAAAATGCAATATTTTTTACTTTTTGCTATAATAAATATCCCCCAAAAAAAAAAAAATCGATAAAAAAACAAAATTTTTCCAGTTTAGGCCGATACGTATTCTGCTACATATTTTTGGTAAAAAAACAAAAACGCAATAAGCGTATATTGATTGGTTTGCGCAAAAGTTATAGCGTCTACAAAATAGGTAATAGATTTATTGGATTTTTTTTTTTTTTTACTAGTAATGGCGGCGATCTGCGATTTTTTTTGGGATCGTGACATTGCAGCGGACATATCGGACACTTTTGACACGTTTTTGGGACCATTCACATTTATACAGCGATTAGTGCTATAAAACTGCACTGATTACTGTGTAAATGTGACTGGCAGGGAAGGGGTTCACACCAGGGGTTAAATATGTTCCCTAGGGAGTGATTCTAACTGTAGGGGGGAGGGGACTCACGAGGGGAGGAGACCGCTCAGTGTTCCTCTGTACTGGGAACACACATCGGTCTCCTCACCTCTGACAGGACATGGATCTGTGTGTTTACACACACAGATCCACGGTCCTGCCGTGATTGCGGGCAATCGCGGGTTCCCAGCGGACATCGCGGCCGCCGGGCACACGCACCAGGTCCCGAGTGATGCCGGTGGCGTGCGCATGCCCCCTAGACGGCCGGGAAGCCCAGGATATCATATGACGTCTATCCAGGATGGGAGATTCCATCTGTGGACGTCATTTGACTATGGGCGGGATCTGAAGTGGTTATAGAGGAACTGCAGTCTCCTCGCATAATTTGAAAAAAAAAAATGTTTTGCCATTCTGAAGCTTCTCTTCAACCACTTTGCATATTATTTTATATATACTGTGATTCTGCAGAAATCTCCCTCCACTCCAGCCATTTTAACTGTGGGCAGCTGAAGCTGCTGCCTGTTCACTTCCTGGACTTACACAGACACATAGTCACACCTCCAGCTCTCATTGGCCCTCTTATGACTCATCTCCCCTCCCTTCCTGGCAAACTCTCACGAGAGAGAGAGAGCTGTGCATGATGTCATAAGCCTAGGCTAATGACCAGACAAGAAACAGGAAGTGGGCTGTATAAGGTATTTACCGGCAGAAAAAAAAATGTTTTACTATCCAAAGGTTAAAACAAGGGCAGAAGATTTAATAGATGGAAAGTTGAAAAAAAATGACCGAAGGTCCGCTTGGACCACTTGCGCACTTTTACCCCCTTCCTGCCCAGGCCAATTTTCAGCGCTATCACACTTTGAATGACAATTGCACAGTTATGTAACACTGTACATATGTGAATTTTGTATTCTTTTTTTTTCACGCAAATAGAGCTTTCTTTTGGTGATATTTAATCACCACTGGGTTTTTTATTTTTTGATAGCCAGAAAATTTTGAAACAAAAAAACTTTTTTCATAGTTTGTTATAAAATTTTGGAAACAGGTTATTTTTGCTCCTTTACTGATGTGTGCTGATGAGGCAGCACTGATAGGTGACACTGCTGGGCACACATTGGCAGCACTGATAATCAGGACACCGATTATCAGTGCCTATGTCCCTTTTAGAGAAGCCGGTTATCGGAGTGCTGATAATCAGCTTCTATTTACATCCGTGATTGGACACTGTGATCACAGGGCGTGCCGCCCGCAATCACGGGAGGCTGTCATATGGTGGCCTCCCAGAACTAGCCATCCGCACTATAGCCGTCTTTCGACTATAGCACGGTCGGTAAGTGGTTAATTCATTTTTAATATCCAAAGCAAAACTCCACCATCCATCCATCTCTCCATGCTTTAATTTTGTTGAGAGATCACTATGAAAAACACCCCCCCCCCCTAGCATTTCTGGTCGTGGCCATCTTGAGTAAGGGCAAATGATTCATGTAGCATTTACTTCCTGGAATCCATCTGCCCTTAGCTCAAGTGTGCATGCAGGAGAGAGTGCTTAGCTAAGAAAGTCCCTCCTCCTGAAAAGTCTTGAGATGTATGATGACATTTGCCTAGGCAAGAACCAGGAAGTAACTGAAGAAATGTAAAAAAAAAAGTTTAAAACAAGTAAATAGGATATATTTTCCTAGATATTTACTAAAGCTAGCAGCATGAGAACACATCAGTTTTTATTGAAGTCTGTGTCCCCTATTTATCCTCAACCCTATTTACTGTTATCATTGAAAGTAAACGAAAATCCCAAATTTTGGGTTGTCCCCAGAAAAGTAATAGAGGGGAAATCTTCCAATGGAGGACACTAATTCTGCTGACCTGAGAGGCCCCAGAAGATTCCCTTCATTTACAGGGATTTCCTCTCACTTCCTGTTGTACATATGGGACAGGAAGTGAAGGCAAATCTCCGCAATGGGACACACAGATGGCAAAATTACTGACAGGGGTTATAATTCTCCCTTCCAAAATGACAAAAAAAAAAAGTTTTGCCTTTAGTTCTATTATTACTTCTGTCCCATAGCTAAAACAGGAAGTCAATGAATCCCTGGTGTCACCAGAACTAGTGTCCCCATTGGAAGATTCCCTCTCTATTCCTGTCCTGGTGACAACCCAAGATTTGGATTCCCCCCCCCCCTATGTTCACTCAATGAGAGCAGTAACCGGGACAAATAGAGAGGGTGAATCTTCCTCACGGGCACAGACAGCAATAATAACCTGACAGGTGTAATATTCCATCTTCACTTTCAAACGAAAACACAAAGTTTTGCCTTTAGACACCTTATACACTGAGGCGCCCATAGCGTCGGCGGTAAAACGTCGCCATTTTCACCGCCGATGCTATGGGCGGATTTGTGACGCATTTCGCCCGCTAGCGGGGCAGTTTTACCCCCTCTAGCGGCCGAGAAAGGGTTAAAACCGCCTGCAATGCGCTGCTGAAGCAGCGCATTGCAGGCGGTATAGCTGAGCTGTCCCATTGATTTCAATGGGCAGCAGCGGTGGAGGAGCGGTAAACACACCGCTCCTTCAGCGCTCCAAAGATGCGGCTAGCAGGACTTTTTTTTACCGTCCTAGCGCACCGCTCCAGTGTGAAAGCCCTCAGGCTTTCACACTGGAATGAATGGTGCAGCAGTTTAAGGGCGGATTGCAGGCGCTCTTTTTAACGCTATAGCGCCTGCAATACGCTTCAGTGTGAAAGGGGTCTTAGTTGTACACACTACAACCCAATGCATGAGAATACAGCCCCCCCAATGTATGGGGATACAGCCCAGCCCCCCCCCCCCAATGTATGAATGTATGGGAATACAGCCCCCCCCAATGTATGGGAATACAGCCCCCCCCCCAATGTATGGGAATACAGCCCCCCCCCAATGTATGGGAATACAGCCCCCCCCCAATGTATGGGAATACAGCCCCCCCCCCAATGCAATGCATGGGAATACAGCACCCCCCATAATGTATGGGAATACAGCCCCCCCCCCAATGTATGGGAATACAGCCCCCCCAAGGTATGGGAATACAGCCCCCCCCAAGGCATGGGAATACAGCCCCCCCCCAAGGCATGGGAATACAGCCCCCCCCAAAGCATGGGAATACAGCCCCCCCCAAAGCATGGGAATACAGCCCCCCCCAAAGCATGGGAATACAGCCCCCCAATGTATGGGAATACAGCCCCCCCAATGTATGGGAATACAGCCCCCCCAAAGCATGGGAATACAGCCCCCCCCAATGTATGGGAATACAGCCCCCCCATGTATGGGCATACAGCCCCCCCCCCAATGCAATGCATGGGAATACAGCACCCCCCCTAATGTATGGGAATACACCCCACCCCCCAATGTATGGGAATACAGCCCCCCCAATGCATGAGAATACAGCCGCCCCCCCAAGGCATGGGAATACAGCACCCCCAATGCATGAGAAGACAGCCCCCCCAATGCATGGGAATATACAGCCCCCCCAAATGAATGAGAATACAGTTTCCCCAATGTATGAGAATACAACCCCCCCCATATATAGATAGGAGCAGTAAGCACACACTTGTTATAGGTGAGTATTACATGTACAGGATGTATACACAGCACATCCAACACAGAGCCTGCTGCCTAGGAAGGAGACCTTCCAGCGAGCTCCATACAGGCACCATTCATCGTTCTGCTGATCTGCAGGGAGACTGAGTGACTGAGCCATTACATTACATCCCCCATCCTCCCCTCTCACCTCCGATCACTCCACTCTCACTCCTCTGAATAGGGAACCGCCATGACAGCTCCGCCCACCAGCTCATCCTGTGTCGCCTGCCGATGACGTCCTGCGGGGCCCGCGACGGCTCATGGGAGTTGTAGTTCAGATCAGTGGATTGGGCTCCGCTCTGTTCTGGGTCACATAAGCCACAAGAGGCGCCGGAGAGAGAGAGAAGAGTTCTCCTCACCTCAGAGGGAGCCGTGCCAGTACGTTGTGAAACACCACAGAACATACACTGGCCTTATTATATTTTATATCATATAATATTGTGTGAGAAATTCAAGGTTTATTTTGAGTGTGTCGTTTTTTTTTTTACAGCAGCTTGTACTGGAAATTCCCATAGCTCCCAACTGTCCCTGATTTCGAGGGACTGTCCCTCTTTCCCCCTCATTTGTCCCCCATTTTCCTCTGATCTATATAGTTGTATATAAAATGCACTTTTTATGTTTCCCAGGGCTAAACCTTTTATCCAAATTCTAAATTGCTGCATTTGTAGATTTCAAAATCCAATATAAAGGAATAATAGTGCTAAAAAAAATCCCTTGTGGATTTAATGAACCTTTTTTTTTTTGGTTAATTCTCCTTTAAGGGGTGTGACAGGGGGCGTGTCCTATGCCTGCATGCGTTTGCTAGTAGGTGTCCCTCATTCCCATCTTAAAATGTTGGGAGGTATGGAAATCCTGTTGTAAAGAATATTTGTTTTAAAATTAAAAAGTGTAAATATGTTTAAAATAAGATGGAAGACGCATGAGTAGAAGGTCCTCCTGAGGTCAGGACAGCAACTAATCACACCAGGCAGGATCCTTGGGGGTGGGGTCTATACAGAGCACCAATCTAAGGGGTCCTTCCTCTGTAAACAAGAACCATGTACACTCCGGGTGCCGCTCCAACCAATCAACCCGCTGACTCACAGTGAAGGTGTTGGTATCGATAGAGTCTGTGGCGACTCCGTATAAACACATAGAGGAAGGAAGGGGGGAGGGGGCACTGCAGGGTCCATATACACACATAGAGGAAGGAGGGGGGGGCGGCACAGGGTCCATATACACACATGGAGGAAGGAGGGGGGGCGGTGCAGGGTCCATATACACACATGGAGGAAGGAGGGGGGGCGGCGCAGGGTCCATATACACACATAGAGGAAGGAGGGGGGGCGGCGCAGGGTCCATATGCACACATAGAGGAAGGAGGGGGGCGGCGCAGGGTCCATATACACACATAGAGGAAGGAGGGGGCGGTGCAGGGTCCATATACACACATGGAGGAAGGAGGGGGGGCTGCGCAGGGTCCATATACACACATGGAGGAAGGAGGGGGGGGCGGCACAGGGTCCATATACACACATGGAGGAAGGAGGGGGGGCGGTGCAGGGTCCATATACACACATGGAGGAAGGAGGGGGGCGGCGCAGGGTCCATATACACACATAGAGGAAGGAGGGGGGGGCGGCGCAGGGTCCATATGCACACATAGAGGAAGGAGGGGGGGCGGCGCAGGGTCCATATACACACATAGAGGAAGGAGGGGGGGCGGTGCAGGGTCCATATACACACATGGAGGAAGGAGGGGGGGCTGCGCAGGGTCCATATACACACATGGAGGAAGGAGGGGGGAGCGGCGCAGGGTCCATATACACACATAGAGGAAGGAGGGGGGGCGGCGCAGGGTCCATATGCACACATAGAGGAAGGAGGGGGGGCGGCGCAGGGTCCATATACACACATAGAGGAAGGAGGGGGGGCGGCGCAGGGTCCATATACACACATGGAGGAAGGAGGGGGGAGCGGCGCAGGGTCCATATACACACATGGAGGAAGGAGGGGGGAGCGGCGCAGGGTCCATATACACACATAGAGGAAGGAGGGGGGGCGGTGCAGGGTCCATATGCACACATGGAGGAAGGAGGGGGGAGCGGCGCAGGGTCCATATACACACATAGAGGAAGGAGGGGGGGCGGCGCAGGGTCCATATACACACATAGAGGAAGGAGGGGGGGCGGCGCAGGGTCCATATACACACATAGAGGAAGGAGGGGGGGCGGCGCAGGGTCCATATACACACATGGAGGAAGGAGGGGGGAGCGGCGCAGGGTCCATATACACACATGGAGGAAGGAGGGGGGAGCGGCGCAGGGTCCATATACACACATAGAGGAAGGAGGGGGGGCGGTGCAGGGTCCATATGCACACATGGAGGAAGGAGGGGGGAGCGGCGCAGGGTCCATATACACACATGGAGGAAGGAGGGGGGGCGGCGCAGGGAGGAACCCGTATCCCACTAACCACCAAAATAAGGAGTGGGGTGTCTATACAGACCACCAATCTAAGGAGACCCTTCTCCCACTATCCATCATTCTAAAGGGGCCCGTCTCCCACTGACCAGTATAAGGTGGCCCTTATCCCACTAACTGTGTTTCTAAAGGGGCCCTTTTCCCACTGACCACCACAATAAGATAGGAGAGGGGTCTATACAGAACAGTAAAAGGTAGCCCTTCTCCCACTAACTATCAATCTGGAGGAACCCTTATCAGACTGACCACCAAAATAAGGGGGGGGGGTCTATACAGACCGCCAATCTAAGGTGGTCCTTCTCCCACTAACCATCAATCTGAAGGAACTGGTATCCCACTAACCACCAATATAAAGGGAAGGGGGGGTCTATACAGACCACCAATCTAAGGTGACCCTTCTCCCACTAACCATCATACTAAAGGGGCCCTTCTCCCACTGACCATCAGTATAAGGTGGCCCTTCTCCCACTAACCATCATTCTAAAGGGGCCCTTCTCCCACTGACCACCAGTATAAGGTGGCCCTCCTCCCACTGATTGTCAATTTAAAGTGGCCATTTCCCCACTGACCACCACAATAAGATAGGAGGGGGTCCATACAGATCACCAATCTAAGGTGACCCTTCTCTCACTAGCCATCATTCCAAAAGGGCACTTCTCCCACTGACCACCAGTGTAAGGTGGCCCTCCTCCCATTAACTGTAATCTAAAGGGGCCCGACCACCACAATAAGATGGGAGGGGGGTCTATACAGACCCCCAATCTAGGGTGGCCTTTCTCTCACTGATCATGAATCCAAGGATGGGGGGTAGGGGGCTCTAAATTGACCGCCAATCTAAGGTGGCCCTTCTCCAACTAGCCATTAATCCAAAGAAGCCTTTCTTCCACTGACCACCAGTAAAATGTGGCCCTTCTCCCATTAACTATCAATCTAAAGGAACCCTTATTAGACTGACCACCAAAATAAGGGATGGGGGGGGGGTCTATACAGACCATGAATCTAAGGTGGCCCTTCTCCCACTGACTTCCAATCCAAGGGTGGGTAGGCTCTATACCGACTACCAATCTAAGGTGGCCCTTCTCCTACTAACCATCATTTTAAGGGGGCACTTCTCCCACTGAGCAGCAGTATAAGGTAGCCCCTCTCCCACTAACTATCAATCTAGGGGGGCGGGCTTTCTCACAATGACCACCAATTTGGGGGGGGGGGGGGTAATGCAGATCAGAAATATTAAGCTTTTGAGAAATGGGGAAAAGGGAAAAAAAACTCTAAAAGATCATTTGTTTTGTGAAAACTAAATAATAAGCAGTGTAAATAAGTTAGCTGATCTGCATAATTGATTGGTGAGTTCCTGTGCCCAAACAGGGGGTCTGGAGGTAGGGAGTCTTCCTTACCAGTGGGTACAGAATTCATATAATTTTTGTACCAGGATAGCTAGGCACTTTGGTGCTAGCAATTTAGGCTGAGGTCTTCAATGATCCCAAGGTACAATATAGCAGACCTGTGCTCAAAGAAAGGGGTCAGAATGTTCAGAGTTTGCTCTAGTGATAGGAGGCAGGAGCTCCCAAAAAGGAGACCAGAAGGAGTTTAGAACTTCTAGGACATATAGTTCTGCACAGGTGTATGCTATGAGTGGGACTACTGGGACATGGAATTCCCCATTGCCTGTAAGCTGCTATTCAGAGACTGAAACGTAACAGCTGTGTCCATCTGCTGACTTGCTGTGTGTGTGGATGTCAAGCTGCAACCGGGTGCACTGGTCCACTCTGCCTGCGTCAGATCCAGAAGTCTCCTGTGTCTCTCAGACCCTCCACCTTTGATTGGACCCTGAAGATTGCCAGGAGCCACAAGTGTGTATAGTCCACCTCTCTGCACAGTAGGTGCTGCCATGTGATCTGTTACCCTGTGAACTACCGTCCTTCATTGTGCCTGGATTGTTGCCCTGTGACACTGAAATAAGTTCCTGCTGTACCAGATTGTGCCTGTCCCCCACTGTGCCTGGATTGTTGCCATGTGTCACTGGACTTATCTTTTGTTGTGCCCTATTGCCACCCTGTTATATTGCTGACTGTCACTGACTGTGTTTGGATTATTGCTCTGTGGCCTTCCCCTTATCTGACTCCCTGCTTGTTGAGCCTTGGTTAGGTGCCTTAAAACCATTTAAGGGGAAATGGGCCTTTTCCAACTGGCCACCAGTATAAGAGGGCTCTTCTCCCACTAACCACCAATCTAAGGGGGGATTTCTATACTGATCACTAATCTAATGGTGGATTTCTATACTGACCACCAATCTAAGGAGGGGATTTATATACTGACCACTAGTGATGAGCCGAACACCCCCGGGTTCGGTTCGCACCAGAACCCGCGAACGGACCGAAAGTTCGAACGAACATTAGAACCCTATTAAATACAATGGATGCGAACGTTCGAATTCTAAAGTGCTAATTATAACAACTATTATGCATGTTATTGTCATAAATAGGGTTTGGGAACCCGGGTTGTGCACCAGGGGACATGTATCAATGCAAAAAGAAGTTTTAAAAACGGTCGTTTTTCGGGAGCAGTCATTTTAATGATGCATAAAGTGAAAAAAAAAAAGTCAAATATTCCTTTAAATATCGTACCTGGGGGGTGTCTAAAGTATGCCTGTGAAGTGCCACGTGTTTCCCGTGTTTAGAACTGTCCCTGCACAAAATGACACTTCTAAAGGAAAAAAAAGCCATTTAAAACTGCTTGCGGCTTTAATGTAATGTCTGGTCCCGGTAATATGGATGAAATTCTTTAAGAAAAATGGCATAGCTACCCCATGACCCCCCCCCCTACCCCAGCCCATTACCAGCCCCTTTGGGTCTTGTATGGATATTAAGGGGAACCCCGCACATAAAATAAAAAAGGCCCTATATACTCTGAACAGCCGTATACAGGCGGTGCATACAAGACAGGGACTGTAGGTTTGTTCTTATGTAGAATGTGTTTGTAATTTTGAACAGGTACATTGTTGAAGTGTAGCTCCAGCCCAAAAATCTATTTTTAAACTTTTTGGGAAACATAGGTAAGGGTTATCACCCCTGTAACATTTGTTTTGCTGTCTGTGCCCCTGTTCAGAACATTTCACCTCACTTTCCGTCCCAATGACAACTGTTTTTGAAATGTGGTGTTTTTCTTGAAACAAGGATTGCTGATAAAGCATCAGTACAGATGAGACCCCTTTCTCCCATATTTATTCTTACAGGAGAGAATTTTCCTTTCTAGGGGTAGATTTCCTCTCACTTCCTGTTGTCTTCTTTCGTTTGCAAGTAGGAGTCGTTTGTAAGTTGGATGTTTGAAAGTAGGGACCTGCCGTATATACTCTGCAGAAATAGGCCCCTTAGTTGTTGGTGTTGGCACAACACTGTAAGCACTCAGTTACTCTTGGTTGGTGCTGGAACGCCCTGCTGTCAACTATTATATCAGGAATTTTAATTACATATAATTGTTGAACAGTGGTAGTAAAAATTGGGGCTTTGATGGTGGTGCTGGTGCCACAACACTGTAAGCCCTGACAGTTACTCTTGGTGGGTGCAGCAATGGGCCCTGCTGTGAATTATTAGATCAAGAATTGTAATTACATGCCCCTTTTGAACAGGGGCTGAAAAATTGGGCCTTTCGTGGTGGTGGTGGTGGTGGCGTTGCCACAAGACTGTAAGCCCTCAGAGTTACTCTTGGTGGGTGCAGCAATGGACCCTGCTGTGAATTATTAGATCAAGAATTGTAATTGCATGCCCCTGTTGAACAGGGGCTGAAAAATTGGGCCTTAGGCACTGGTGCCACAACACTCCAACCCCTCACAGATACTGTACTTGGAGCACAGCAATGAGCCCTATGGCAAATTATTGCTAAAAAAATTGTAATTACACGCCCCTGTAAAACAGGGGCTGAAAAATTGGGCCTTAGCCACTGGTGGCGGCACCCATAAACAAAAATGATCTTCCAAGCTATCATCATCAATCGTATCATTGAGGACTCGGAGGAGGAGGATAGCCAGTCAACATAACAGCACAGGCACTCAGCATCAGCATCAGTCTTGAAGGGATGTGACATGTTAAAATCAATTAGTCTGTTATATCAGCATCAGGTGTGTGGTAGCTGGTGGTGATCCAAGACTGGTTCATCTTGATGAAAGTCAGTCGATCAACCGAGTCGGTGGACAGGCGCACCCTGTGATCCGTGACAAATCCTCCAGCAGCACTGAATGTGCGTTCCGAAAGAACGCTGGATGCAGGACAGGCCAGTAGCTCAATTGCATACTGTGCAAGCTCTGGCCAGTGATCCATCCTCAAGACCCAGTAAGCCAGAGGATTTTCGGTGGGAAAGGTGTCCAAGTCTGACCTTGCCCCTAGATATTCCTGCACCATGTTTATCAGACGCTGGCGATGGTTGCTGGAACCGATCATACTTTGGGGCTGCGGACTAAAGAATTGTCTGAACGCATCGGTCAGACGGCCACCTTCCCCACCGCTCCTTCTTTGACTGGCCGAAGCCTCAGCAACTCGTTGTCCAGGACCAGGAGTTTGTAACCTCCCAGTCTCTGGGAACGCGTTGCACAGACCTTTCTGCAAGGCCTCCCGGAGTTGTCTCATCCTCTGCTCCCTCTGCGACGGTAACATAAGGTCCGCAACCTTACCCTTGTACCGTGGATCAAGGAGAGTGGCCAGCCAGTAATGGTCCCTCTCCTTGATCCGAAGAATACGAGGATCCTTCCGCAGACTTTGCAGGATCAGGGAGGCCATGCAGCGTAGGTTTGCTGAGGCATTCGCTCCGGAGTCCTCTGGGTCACTAAGGACGACATGATCCGCAGCCACCTCCTCCCAGCCACGTACAAGTCCACTGGTTTCTTGGGACTGTAAATCATCCCTAAAAGACTGCTGCTGATGATGCTGAGTGCCAGCCTCCACCTCCATGCTGACACAATCCTCCTCCTCCTCCTCCTCCTCCTCCTCCTCCTCTTCCTGTGCGATGGGTGGGACAGAAGGAACACTGTCTGGGTAAAGGGGGCCTTGAGAGGCAAGGAAGTCCTCCTCTTCCTGCCTCTGTTCTGCCTCAAGTGCCCTGTCCATTATTCCACGCAGCGTGTGCTCCAACAGGTGGACAAGAGGTACAGTGTCACTGATGCATGCACTGTCACTGCTCACCATCCTCGTGGCCTCCTCAAATGGTGCCAGGACAGTGCATGCATCCCTGATCATGCCCCACTGGCGTGGAGAAAAAAAAACAAGCTCCCCTGACCCTGTCCTGGTGCCGTAGTCGCACAGGTACTCATTGATGGCCCTCTGCTGCGTGTGCAGCCGCTGCAGCATGGCCAACGTTGAGTTCCACCTGGTGGGCATGTCACATATAAGGCGGTTCTTGGGCAGGTTCAACTCCTTTTGCAGCTCAGCCAGGCGAGCACTGGCATTATAAGATCTGCGGAAATGCACACAGACTTTCCTGGCCTGCCTCAGGACATCCTGTAAGCCCGGGTACCTGCCCAAGAACCGCTGCACCACCAGGTTAAGGACGTGAGCCACACAGGGCACATGGGTCAGTTGTCCCTGTCGGAGGGCGGAGAGGAGGTTGGTGCCATTGTCGCAAACCACCATTCCTGGCTTAAGCTGGCGTGGCGTCAACCACCTCTCGGCCTGGCCCTGCAGAGCAGACAGGACCTCTGCCCCAGTGTGGCTTCTGTCCCCCAAACACACCAGCGCAAGCACGGCATGGCATCTTTTTGCCTGCGTACTTGCGTAGCCCCGTGAACGGCTACGGAGCACCGCTGGTTCATAGGACAAACCACAGGAAGAGGCCATGGAGGAAGAAGAAGAGGAGGGGGTGGAGGAGAGAGGTGTGTCACAACCAGTAGTAGCATTTTGGAGGCGTGGCGGTGGGACAACCTCCAACACTACTGCACCTTGTCCTGCATCCTTCCCAGCTGCCAAAAGAGTGACCCAATGGGCCGTGAAAGAAAGGTAACGTCCCTGTCCATGCCTGCTGGACCATGAGTCAGCGGTAATATGCACCTTACCGCTGACCGCCCTGTCCAGCGAGGCCAAGACATTGCCTTCCACATGCCGGTAGAGAGCCGGAATAGCCTTCCGTGAGAAAAAGTGGCGTTTGGGAACCTGCCACTGAGGAACCGCACATTGCACAAACTCACGGAAGGGGGCCGAGTCTACCAACTGAAAAGGCAGCAGTTGAAGCGCTAGCAATTTAGCCAAGCTAGCATTCAACCGCTGGGCATGTGGATGGCTGGGAGTGAACTTCTTTCGACGGTCCAGCAGCTGGGGCAGGGAAATTTGCCTGCTAGAATCGGACGTCGGTGTACTGCTAGCAGAGTGGCCGCAAGTACTTGGCTGTGACACACCTAATTCTACACCTTCATTCCTCTCAGTGCATGTTTCAGAGAGGACTGAAGTTATAGTGGGGTTGGAGATCCCAGCTGATGCGGTGCAAGGAGAGGTCCGCTTTGTTCTTTGGTGTGGGTCTTTGAGGTAGGCTTGCCAACGAGCTGCATGGCAGGTCAACATATGTCTGGTCAGGCATGTGGTACCCAAGCGGCTGATGTTTTGGCCACGCGATATACGCTTGAGACATATGTTGCAAACAGCAGCTGTGCGATCTGATGCACTAGCCTCAAAAAAGGCCCACACCAAAGAACTTTTTGAATGACGGGCAGAGGCAGCGCCCTGCACAGGCGGAGCTCTGCGGTGTGATTCCGTCGGTGTACTGCCCTTACGCTGGCCACCAAAGGGCATCCTGCCTCGTTGGAGATGTGCCTCCTCCTCATCCTCCTCCTCCTCCTCCTCTCTCCTATTAGGCACCCACGTGGAGTCAGTGACCTCATCATCCCCTCCCTCCTCATCACTGGAGCCAATCTGGCAGTATGCTGCAGCTGCTGGAACATGACTGCCAGATTGGTGTCCTTCTTGAGCATCCCCTCTGTCTGCTCTCACGCTACTGCCTTCCTCTAGCTGGGTTTCATCATCAGACCCTTCGAAACGCTGGGCATCCTCCTGGAGCATGTACCCAACACTGTGCTGAAACAGTTCGGGGGACTCCTCAGGAGGAGGACATGGTGGGTCTAGGGAAGGAGTGACTGATGATTTGTCTGACATTGATACCAGGGAAGACGACGCTTTGGCAGCTGCTTTTCCAGTACCCTGAGCCTGGGTGAGAGAGGATGAGGAGGAGGAGGAGGGCTTGGTCATCCACTCTACCAAGTCTTCGGCATGATGTGGCTCAACATGTCCAGCTGCCGAAAAGAAGGACAAGCGTGTCCCATGGCCATGTGCTGATGACAATGCACCGCGTCCACGACCAGCACTGTTGCCCCCAGACACAGAGCCTGCTTGCCCTCTTTTATTGCCTCCTGACTGTCTGCCTCTCCTTGTTTGCCTTCCAGACATTCTAATAGATGGCCTGCAGGGAGATGGGAAAAAAGCAATAAGGGCTACCTTCAGGTGTCCTTCTCTGTCCCTTGAAACAAGGACTTTCACAGTGAAAGAAACTGACACTCTCCCTACCTACAGTTTTCTGTCCCTAGAATAAATGTTTTTTTTAAGCACAATATAGCACAAGGACAATTCACTCACTGTCCTTCCAGGTCCCTGGAAACAAGGACTTGCAGAGTGAAAGAAAAAAAACACTCTCCCTACCTACAGTTTTCTGTCCCTAGAAAAAATGTTTTTTTTAAGCACAATATAGCACAAGGACAATTCACTCACTGTCCTTCCAGGTCCCTGGAAACAAGGACTTGCAGAGTGAAAGAAAAAAAACACTCTCCCTACCTACAGTTTTCTGTCCCTAGAAAAAATGTTTTTTTTAATCACAATATAGCACAAGAACAATTCACTCACTGTCCTTACAGGTCCCTGGAAACAAGGACTTGCAGAGTGAAATAAACTGACACTCTCCCTACCTACAGTTTTCTGTCCCTAGAATAAATGTTTTTTTTAAGCACAATATAGCACAAGGACAATTCACTCACTGTCCTTACAGGTCCCTGGAAACAAGGACTTGCAGAGTGAAAGAAAAAAAACACTCTCCCTACCTACAGTTTTCTGTCCCTAGAAAAAATGTTTTTTTTAATCACAATATAGCACAAGGACAATTCACTCACTGTCCTTACAGGTCCCTGGAAACAAGGACTTGCAGAGTGAAATAAACTGACACTCTCCCTACCTACAGTTTTCTGTCCCTAGAATAAATGTTTTTTTTAAGCACAATATAGCACAAGGACAATTCACTCACTGTCCTTACAGGTCCCTGGAAACAAGGACTTGCAGAGTGAAAGAAAAAAAACACTCTCCCTACCTACAGTTTTCTGTCCCTAGAAAAAATGTTTTTTTTAATCACAATATAGCACAAGAACAATTCACTCACTGTCCTTACAGGTCCCTGGAAACAAGGACTTGCAGAGTGAAATAAACTGACACTCTCCCTACCTACAGTTTTCTGTCCCTAGAAAAAATGTTTTTTTTAATCACAATATAGCACAAGAACAATTCACTCACTGTCCTTACAGGTCCCTGGAAACAAGGACTTGCAGAGTGAAATAAACTGACACTCTCCCTACCTACAGTTTTCTGTCCCTAGAAAAAATGTTTTTTTTAATCACAATATAGCACAAGAACAATTCACTCACTGTCCTTACAGGTCCCTGGAAACAAGGACTTGCAGAGTGAAATAAACTGACACTCTCCCTACCTACAGTTTTCTGTCCCTAGAATAAATGTTTTTTTTAAGCACAATATAGCACAAGGACAATTCACTCACTGTCCTTACAGGTCCCTGGAAACAAGGACTTGCAGAGTGAAAGAAAAAAAACACTCTCCCTACCTACAGTTTTCTGTCCCTAGAAAAAATGTTTTTTTTAATCACAATATAGCACAAGGACAATTCACTCACTGTCCTTACAGGTCCCTGGAAACAAGGACTTGCAGAGTGAAATAAACTGACACTCTCCCTACCTACAGTTTTCTGTCCCTAGAATAAATGTTTTTTTTAATCACAATATAGCACAAGGACAATTCACTCACTGTCCTTACAGGTCCCTGGAAACAAGGACTTGCAGAGTGAAAGAAAATAAACACTCTCCCTACCTACAGTTTTCTGTCCCTAGAATAAATGTTTTTTTTAAGCACAATATAGCACAAGGACAATTCACTCACTGTCCTTACAGGTCCCTGGAAACAAGGACTTGCAGAGTGAAAAAAACTGACACTCTCCCTACCTACAGTTTTCTGTCCCTAGAATTAATGTTTTTTTTAAGCACAATATAGCACAAGGAGAATTCACTCACTGTCCTTCCAGGTCCCTGGAAACAAGGACTTGCAGAGTGAAAGAAAAAAAACACTCTCCCTACCTACAGTTTTCTGTCCCTAGAAAAAATGTTTTTTTTAATCACAATATAGCACAAGGACAATTCACTCACTGTCCTTACAGGTCCCTGGAAACAAGGACTTGCAGAGTGAAATAAACTGACACTCTCCCTACCTACAATTTTCTGTCCCTAGAATAAATGTTTTTTTTAAGCACAATATAGCACAAGGACAATTCACTCACTGTCCTTCCAGGTCCCTGGAAACAAGGACTTGCAGAGTGAAAGAAAAAAAACACTCTCCCTACCTACAGTTTTCTGTCCCTAGAAAAAATGTTTTTTTTAATCACAATATAGCACAAGGACAATTCACTCACTGTCCTTACAGGTCCCTGGAAACAAGGACTTGCAGAGTGAAAGAAAAAAAACACTCTCCCTACCTACAGTTTTCTGTCCCTAGAAAAAATGTTTTTTTTAATCACAATATAGCACAAGGACAATTCACTCACTGTCCTTACAGGTCCCTGGAAACAAGGACTTGCAGAGTGAAATAAACTGACACTCTCCCTACCTACAATTTTCTGTCCCTAGAATAAATGTTTTTTTTAAGCACAATATAGCACAAGGACAATTCACTCACTGTCCTTCCAGGTCCCTGGAAACAAGGACTTGCAGAGTGAAAGAAAAAAAACACTCTCCCTACCTACAGTTTTCTGTCCCTAGAAAAAATGTTTTTTTTAATCACAATATAGCACAAGGACAATTCACTCACTGTCCTTACAGGTCCCTGGAAACAAGGACTTGCAGAGTGAAAGAAACTGACACTCTCCCTACCTACAGTTTTCTGTCCCTAGAATAAATGTTTTTTTAAGCACAATATAGCACAAGGACAATTCACTCACTGTCCTTCCAGGTCCCTGGAAACAAGGACTTGCAGAGTGAAAGAAACTGACACTGTCCCTACCTACAGTTTTCTGTCCCTAGAATAAATGTTTTTTTTAAGCACACTATAGCACAAGCACAAAACACACTGGCACTCTCCCTACCTATCCTTCTCTTTCCCTAAACTAAAGGAATCCAGGTTAAGCAAGAAAGAAATAACAGTCACTGTCCCTGCCTATGCTGCTCTATCCCTGCTCCGGAACACACTACACTAGGCCGCCGTGCTGGCGGCCTTTTATAGTGTGGGGCGTGTACTAAACACCCTCAGCAATAATTGGCCACAGGCATCCTGCCTGTGGCCAATCATTGCTCTCCTCGCTGCCGGCGCTGTGATTGGCCAAGCATGCGGGGTCACAGTGCATGCTTGGCCAATCACAGCGCCTGGATGACACTGCGATGGCGTAGTGCATTGTGGGCCGTTCGCGTCACTCGAATTTGGCGCGAACGGCCCAAATCGTTCGATCTTCGTCGAACGATCGAACAGCCGATGTTCGAGTCGAACGTATGTTCGACTCGAACACGAAGCTCATCCCTACTGACCACCAATCTAAGGTGGCTCTTGACCCATTGACCACCAGTATAAGGTGTTTTTTTTTTCTCTTACTGATCACCACTCTAAAGGGAAATGGGCCTTCTCCAACTGACCACCGGTATAAGAGGGCTTTTCTCCCACTAACCACCATTCTAAGGCCGCGTACACACGACCGGTTTTCTCTGCAAAAAAACACAAGAAAACTGCCGGGAGAGCTTTCTTGCCGAGAAAACCGGCTGTGTGTATGTGGGTTTCAGTTTTCTCGTCAAGAAAACTGGCCAGATTCCCCGACGAGAAAAAAGACGACCTGCGGTCTTTTTTCTCGTTGAGAATCTCGTCGGCCTGTTTCTCGACGAGAAACCCGAGCGTGTGTACACTTACCTGTCGGCGTGGAAACCCGCGCATGCTCGAAATGACTTCGACGCATGCGCAGTAGCTTCCTAGGCATAGGGTGTAGCAAGATGGAGGCGACGGCATCGAATGTGACAAGCGCACGCTCGTCGTAGTCGATGACGTCACCGTGTTCGTGCCATTCAAAAGAACGGCGGTTCTTTTGAATCGTACGTGTGTACACTCGGCCGGGACAAGTTTCTTGTCAAGATTCTCGTTAGGAAAAACAACGTTTTTTTCCTGACGAGAATCTCTGCCGTGTGTACGCGGCCTAAGGGGAGATTTTGTATACTGACCACCGCACTAAGAGGAGATTTCTATACTGACCACCAATTTAAGGGGGCTCTTCTCCCACTGACCACCAGTATAAGGTGTTTTTTTCTCTTACTAACCCCCAATCTAAGGGGAAATGGGCCTTCTCCCATCCCACCGGTATAACTTACTTGCTACACGAGCCATATTGTAAATGAATCTTGTTAAAAATGACCTTTCCCTTTCTAATTTTCTGTAAAATTCAATGCAATATGACAAACTGGAAGCGTTCCATCCACCATTGGTGTATGGAACACCCCCCCAGAAATGTAATTTTCTACTTTTGTGATTGGCTCACTGATTTTCCCAGAACTCTGCACTAACATAAATGTCAGATTTTAGGCATCCTCTGCAACAAAACTAAAATTTTTACTGAGATACTCCCAAACAGTTAATCACTTCTAAAGAGATGCAGACGCTGCATTTTCTTCATTAGAACAGTGCAAGCGCATCAGCTGATTAACTCTTTCACGCCAACCGCCTCCCGGCGTTATAATAGGCGGGAGGCGGGCATTGGCTGTCACAGCAATCACATGATCAGAAAGCTCCCTATCGCAATTATGCATCAGAAGCTTACCGATTCCTGACAGCTACTGTGCTGGAAGCGTGTAGGGAGCGCCCTCTCAGTGCAATAAGTTGTTTGAATAGGGCTGCATATATTAGCCCCACCACTACAACACCAAAAAAAATTACCTATAACAGCGTATAGTAATGGATCCCAATTCTTCCCGGCAGATTTTAACCGCCTGCCGACCGGCCGCCGTCATTATACTGTGGCAGCTCGGCTCGTTCCCGCGGACCGTCGTAGCTGTACATCGGTCCCTTTAAGCGGGATAGCGGGCGTGCGCCCGCTGCACAGCGCGGGGTGCCGATGCTCGTGACCGGCGGTCGCGATGACCACAGGCAACGAGCGATCGCGGACACGAGAGGAAGAACAGGGACGTGTGTGTGTAAACACACACATCCCTGTTCTGAGAGGAGAGGACATGCAGATCGTGAGTTCCTACAAGCTAGGAACCACGATCTGTCATCTCCTATAGTGAGTCCCCTCCCCCTACAGTTAGAACACACCGAGGGAACACAGAATTAACCCCTTGATCGCCCCCTAGTGTTAACCCCTTCCTTGCCAGTAAAATTTACACAGTAATCAGTGCATTTTTATAGCACTAATCGTTGTATAAATGCCAATGGTCCCAAAAATGTGTCAAAAGTATCCGATCTGTCCGCCATAATGTCATAGTCCCGATAAAAATTGCAGATCGCCGCCATTACTAGTAAAAAAAATAATAATAATAAAAATGCCATAAATCTATTCCCTATTTTGTAGACGCTATAACTTTTGCGCAAACCAATCAATATACACTTATTGCAATTTTTATTACCAAAAATATGTAGAAGAATACATATCGGCCTAAACTGAGGAAAAAATTTGCTTTTAAAAAAAAAAATTGGGGATATTTATTATAGCAAAAAGTACAAAACATTGTAAAAACTGCAGAGGTGATCAAATACCACCAAAATAAATCTCTATTTGTGGGGAAAAAGAGGACATCTATTTTGTTTGGGTACAGCGCTGTACGACCGCGTAATTTTCAGTTAAAGCGACGTAGTGCCGAATCGCAAAAAATGCTCTGGTCTTTGAGCAGCCAATTCTTCCTGGGCTGAAGTGGTTAAAGGGGTTCTAAACCTTTGTGTTTTTTCACCTTAATGCATCCTATGCATGTGTGCTAGCAAGTACCGTATTGGCTTAGCGCCACCACTACAACGCCAAAAAAATGACCTATAATATAATGACATATTAACCTTATTTTCAATCATTTAAAACACTATTCCTTCTCCATTACATCCATCTTGTTGCACAATTTTTAAGAACAATTTTTTTGCCATCTCGGTGAACTACATTAGCATCACAAGGAAGATCAATTAAGGTGGATGTTGGTATTTTTAGAAGTTCGTGCATTTTAAATTGCCCCAAAAAATTGAATAAGCTCATTTCAATCACTGCGGACCTGTCCTTGTGTCAAAAAGTCTCCTCATTAGCAGAACACAAGATATTAGATAATTTAACAAATATATTATGTATTCTAACAATCGTCCCTTTTTTTTGTCTCTATATTGTAAGGATCGACTGTTTTTTGCCATCGTATTATGATTGCTAGGCTTGTGCAATTCGTTTCGTAACGAATTGAAATTCGTCCGAATTTAGCAACTTTCGGACATTCGGAAGCATTCGAATTTCCGAACAAAGCAATTACGAATAAGACCGAATCCGAAATAAATTATACCGCAAATAGCGAATGCCCGAATGTCTTCGCCATAATTCGTTATGAAAAAGTTACGAATGTACGAATCCATACGAAGCACAATAACACTCACTCTGCTCTGCTCTCTGCTTCTCCCACACCGTGCTGAACTCCCTCTCAAAATGGTGTACAGGGGCGGAGGTTATAGCCGCATGTAAAAAACGAAAGTAAAATACGAGATTTCGAATCCATTCGAAGCACAATAACACTCACTCTGCTCTGCTTTCTGCTTCTCCCTCACCGTGCTGAACCCTCTGAAAATGGTGTACAGGGGCGGAGCCTATAGCCGCATGTTAAAAACGAAAGTAAAATACGAGATTTCGAATCGTTACAAATAACCGCAATGTATTTAGAAAAGTACAAATCCATTCGAAGCACATTAGGCATAATAGGCAGCGTCGTTGTGAGAGAGACACGGAAAATTACGAATCAACGAACCCAAAAAAAGTTACGAAAGTAGGAGTTGTGTCCAGAATCAACGAAAAACAACGTACTCTACCGAAAGTACGAATTATAAAGCAACAAAAAATTCAACGAAAAATGTCGCTTGCAAAAATACGAATGAGTCCGAACACGAAAAATCCCGTCTAGCAAAATTACGAATGATTACGAATCAACAGGACCGGAAAGAAACGAACCGAAACGGAACGAATTTTTCCGTTGTGCACAAGTCTAATGATTGCCCATGGTTGTCACTATTGCCAGTTCTTGCTCATGCATTGTGACAATTGCCCATTTGTTGCCCAAATATTTAAATGATTGTTCATTTGTTTTCTTTGTATTGAAAAAATGCCTGCTTGTTGCCTTTGTATTGTTATGATTGCCAGCACTATATCACCATTGCCTGTTTGCTGCCTATGTGTTGTCAATACTACTCATTTGTAGCCTGCATATTTTAACGACTGGCCGTTTGTTTCCCCATGTATGTATTGTAAGGGTTTCTGTTTTTTTTTCCCCTACATACTTTTAAGTCAGCGCTATCTGTTTAACCACTTAAAGCGGAACTCCACTCTAAAGTGGAACTTCCGCTCATCGGAACCCTCCCCCCCTCCGGTGTCACAATTTACACCTTTCGGGGGGTGCAGATACCTGTCTAAGACAGGTAGTTGCACCCACTTCCGGGAGTCCTCTCTACGGGAAATCTGCGGGAAGTACGTCACTTCCTGCAGAATACCCGTTGTGTTCTGGGAGATACTCGGCTCCCAGAACACACGGGGACCAGTCAGAACGGCGCAGCACGACTCGCGCATGCGCCGTAGGGAACCGGGCAGTGAAGCCGCAAGGCTTCACTTCCTGGTTCCCTCCCCGAGGATGGTGGTGGGGGCAGCAGAGTGACAAGCGATTGCTCGTCCTCTGCTGCGGACGTCGCTGGACTCCAGGACAGGTAAGTGTCCTAATATTAAAAGTCAGCAACTGGCAGTGAAGGGGTTAACATGTAGGGGGTGCTGAAGGGGTTAAGTGTTTTCTAGGGAGTGATTACTACTGTTAGGGGGTCTGGCTTGCCGTGTGACGTCACTGATCGTCGTTCCCTATGACAGGGAACAGACGATCAGTGGCAGTCACACTAGGAAGAACGGGGAAAGGTTTGTTTACACTTACCTCTCCCCGTTCTTCAGCTCTGTGACCCGATCGTGGGACACCAGCGGCGATCGGGTTCCGCAGGCGCAGTCACTGAGCACAGGACCAGGTCATGAGCGCCGCCGGCGGCGCACTCGCGACCCGCGGCTGGGCTCTTAAAGGAGACCTACAGGTACGTGCTTGTGCCCAGCCGTGCCATTCTGCCGACGTATATCGGCGTGGAGGGGTCCTTAAGCAGTTAAATTAATATGTTACTATAAATGAATCCCCTGCAAGCCTGTCACAATCAAACCATGGTATTATGCCTATGACTACAGTGCTGAAGTATAGACACCCTGGGGGAGATTTACTAAAACTGGAGCACTCAGAATCTGGTGCAGCTGTGCATGGTATCCAATCAGCTTCTAACTTCAGCTTGTACAATTAAGTTTGACAATAAGGCCTGGTTCACACTGGTCCGACAAACGCTCCGACATTGGGAGCTCATGTCGCATGACGTGTGAAAATCAATGTTTCCCTATGGGAGCCGTCTTAACTGGTCCGACACATGTCGGTCCGACTTTGAGAATGCTCCCTGTACTACTTTGGTCTGACTTTGATCCTACTTCAGCCCATTGACTATCATTGAAGTCGGATCAAAGTCGGACCGCAGTCTTGCATGATCCGACTTTGGCATGCGACTTGTGCTCTGCTGCTCTTGAGGGGGAACTCCACAGCAATTTTTTTTTAAAAACCGGCATGGGTTCCCCTCCAAGAGCATACCAGGCCCTTGGGTCTGGTCTGGATTTGAAGGGGAACCCCCTACGCCAAAAAAACGGCGTGGGGGTCCCCCCCAAAATCCAAACCAGACCCTTATCCGAGCACGCAACCTGGCAGGCCGCAGGGGAAGATGGGGGGATGAGAGAGCGGCCCCCCCTCCCTCCTGAACCGTACCAGGCCGCATGCCCTCAACATGGGGGGTTTGGTGCTCTGGGGCAGGGGGGCGACCTGCGGCCCCCCCACCCCAGAGCACCCTGCCCCCATGTTGATGAGGACAGGGCCTCTTCCCGACAACCCTGGCCGTTGGTTGTCGGGGTCTGCAGGTGGGGGGCTTATCGGCCCCCCCACCCTATGTGAATGAGTATGGGGTATCGTACCCCTACCCATTCACCTTGTGGGAAAAAAATGTCAAGAAAAAACACAACACAGGTTTTTAAATTAATTTATTGCACAGCTCCGGGGTCTTCTTCCGACTCCGGGGGTCTCCGCGCTCTCCGGTTCTTCCTTCTGCCGGGCCTCTGCTAACTTCTTTTAGCTCTTTTGCTAGCGGAGGCCCGGTCTTCTCCGTCGCCTTTTTCTTCTCCCGCTCTCCGGTTCTTTCTTCCGCCAAGCCTCCGCTAACTTTTTTTAGCTCTTTTGCTAGCGGAGGCCCGGTCTTCCCGTCGTCTCGTCGGGCTCTCCATTGTCCTTCTGCCGGCCCCTCCACTAACTTCTTCCAGCTCTTTTGCTAGTGGAGGGGCCGGTCTTCCCGTCGCCGTCTTCTTCTCTCTTCTCCTCCTCGATGTTGACCCGTCGCTTCCTCCCGCTGTAATACTGGCTGTTCGCTCCGCTCCGCATTAATATAGGCTTCTCATGACGTCACAGTCACATGCTCTGGTGGCCCCGGAGCATGTGACTGTGACGTCATGGGAGCATGTGACTGTGACGTCATGAGAAGCCTATATTAATGCGGAGCGGAGCGAACAGCCAGTATTACAGCGGGAGGAAGCGACGCGTCAACATCGAGGAGGAGAAGAGAGAAGAAGACGGCGACGGCGACGGGAAGACCGGCCCCTCCACTAGCAAAAGAGCTACAAGAATTTAGTGGAGGGGCCGGCAGAAGGACAACGGAGAGCCAGACGAGACGATGGGAAGACCGGGCCTCCGCTAGCAAAAGAGCTAAAAGAAGTTAGCGGAGGCCCGGCGGAAGAAAGAACCGGAGAGCGGGAGAAGAACCGGAGATCGGGAGAAGAAGAAGGCGACGGAGAAGACCGGGCCTCCGCTAGCAAAAGAGCTGGAAGAAGATAGCGGAGGCCCGGCAGAAGGAAGAACCGGAGAGCGCGGAGACCCCCGAAGTCGGAAGAAGACCCCGGAGCTGTGCAATAAATTTATTTAAAAAGCTGTGTTGTGTTTTTTCTTGACATTTTTTTTTCACCAGGTGAATGGGTAGGGGTACGATGTACCCCATACTCATTCACATAGGGTGGGGGGGCCAGGATCTGGGGGCCCCCTTATCAAGGGGGGGCTCCCGGATTCCGATAAGCCCCCCACCTGCAGACCCCGACAACCAACGGCCAGGGTTGCGGGAAGAGGCCCTGTCCTCATCAACATGGGGGCAGGGTGCTCTGGGGTGGGGGGGCCGCAGGTCGCCCCCCTGCCCCAGAGCACCAAACCCCCCATGTTGAGGGCATGCGGCCTGGTATGGTTCAGGAGGGAGGGGGGGCCGCTCTCTCGTCCCCCCTCCCCTGCGGCCTGCCAGGTTGCGTGCTTGGATAAGGGTCTGGTTTGGATTTTGGGGGGGACCCCTTCGCCGTTTTTTCGGTGTAGGGGTTCCCCTTCAAATCCAGACCAGACCCAAGGGCCTGGTATGCCTCTGGAGGGGGAACCCATGCCGGTTTTTTATTTAAAATTTGGCCTGGAGTTCCCCCTCAAGATTCATACCAAACACAGTACCTGCTATTGGCGGGGATCCAAGTCGGATCCCCGTTCATTGAAAGTCGGACATATGTCGGCTTCATGTCGCAGGGCAAAGTCGGATCCAAAGTAGGACAGATGTCATGTCGCACTAGTGTGAACCCAGCCTAAGCCCTGGTTCCCATTGGTAAGATTTGACAAATCACATGTCAAATTGGTGGCATTTGCCGACAATGGCACCTTCTAATCGGTGCAACGCTGCATCTGCAGCGCCGCACCGATTTTAAAAAGTAGTTTCTGTACTACTTTTTGCGATTTCGGACTCGGATTTACATTGACATCTGTGCAGAAACCTGCACAGATGTCTCTGAAATCGCAGCCGAAATCTGGACTGACAAGCGGGAGTGAAATCGTGCGAGTTCAGCTGAACTTGCACGATTTCACTCCCGCTTCGTTCCCGCAGCCCAGTGTGAACCTGGGCTAAGTCCCCGTTCACATCGGTGCAATTTAACATGCCAAATCGCAGCCTAATGCCAGCCACAGCACTGTCCTAAACTTTGCGGTGCTGCACCGATTTCCAAAAGTAGTTTCTTCACTACTTTTGGCGACTTTGGGGCGACTTTAGTAGACATCTGTGCATGAACCCACATGAACATTGCAAATTGCCCCAGAACTAGAGTGACCACGTGTCCCGGATTGCCCGGGACAGCCCCTCATTTTGTAGGTCTGTCTCGGGCACCTTCATTCCAGGACAATACAGTGTCCCGGAATGAAACTGACACAGCCACCCCCCAGGACAGTCTGATGCCCCCAAAAAAGGCCGCCACATCACCGCTTTACTCACTGACAGTACTTGTCCTGGCCGGGAATGCCTGGAGGAGCACAATCCCCACCCCCTGCTTGTGATTGGAGAAATCATAAATCCCGCCTCTTGTTTCCAATCACTGTGCTGTGATTCGTTACAGCACAAGCTGATTTTTGGGAAGGGGGGGTTGTTCCTGAATGGTAGTTTAAAAATGTGGTCACCCTACCCAGAACTCGCTCTGAAATGCGGGTTTGAAAACGTGCAAGTTCAGCTGAACTCACGCAATTTCAAACCCACAATGTGTAAACAAGGGCTAAAACCTGGAAGCTGATTGTTTTCTGTGCAGAGCTGCACCAGATTTTGTACTCTGCAGTTTTAGTAAATCTCCCTCCTTGTGTCTGCAAGTACCTGCCCCTCCCCTCTTATCCCAACACCATGTAATGCAGGTACCTGCCCCTCCCCTCTTATCCCAACACCATGTAATGCATGTACCTGCCCCTCCCCTCTTATTCCAACACCATGTAATGCAGGTACCTGCCCCTCCCCTCTTATCCCAACACCATGTAATGCAGGTACCTGCCCCTCCCCTCTTATCCCAACACCATGTAATGCAAGTACCTGCCCTCCCCTCTTATCCCAATGCCATGTAATGCATGTACCTGCCCCTCCCCTCTTATCCCAACACCATGTAATGCAGGTACCTGCCCCTCCCCTCTTATACCAACACCATGTAATGCATGTACCTGCCCCTCCCCTCTTATACCAACACCATGTAATGCATGTACCTGCCCCTCCCCTCTTATACCAACACCATGTAATGCAGGTACCTGCCCCTCCCCTCTTATACCAACACCATGTAATGCAGGTACCTGCCCCTCCCCTCTTATACCAACACCATGTAATGCATGTACCTGCCTCTCCTCTCCTGTCTACAAATTCAGTGCACAGCTGAATCCTCAGTCTCTGCACATTGAGGAAAGGCTTGTGGGCCATAGTTAGAAGACTCCTGGTCTATAATATTCCCCTTCTCTCCTTTTCCAGCTGCTACATAAAACGTTTTGTAGAGAAGTGAAGGCGGGGCAGAGGAGCTGGGCCAGCACAAAGAGTAAGCAGACACTTCCAGAAGAGAAGAGGGTTACGACATGCAATAAAAAAAAGGCACTTTGTAGGTGAATAAACATTTGTTTATGGAAAGGAAACCACAAGCATTTAAAATACTTAATGTTTCTGTACTTTTATGTGTAATTTTGTACAGTTGGTGACAGAGCGACGCTCTCCCTGTTTTGAATTTTATTGAAGAAGTTTTTAAGGAACGTGGAATATGTATTTATGGCACGGCCACCGTGTATTATTTTAACAGCATTTTCCCAAACCATCATATTCTCCTTTATCATTGTTCATTGGATGGGGATGTAGCCGGGTGTTCTCATAGTCTAACCATCCATCATTAGCAATGTATGCAGTTGAAAGTACATCGCTCTAAGTAATGACTCCTTCTACCTCCCCAACATTATCTCTTAATACCCCTATCACATTCTTTACCAATTACACACAGCGCAGCCCAACAGCTTCACTATTAATGTGTATGTCACGCTTCATTCCCCCCCGCCTTCATTCATTTACAATAACTCCTTGCTGTTGGCATCTGGGGATTACTAATGCAAGGTTTCAGGGTACAGCACAGCTGGCTTAATTATTTGATCAGAATTTTAAAAAATGTCTTATACATTTCTCATTAATCTTCACTTTTCTTTTATCCTGTAAGAACTAGAAAAAGTTACCAGGCACCAGCTATTGCAGGTGGTACATTGTAGAACATTGTTTTATCTCTTCCAGCAGGGGGAGCTGCAGAATTGGGCCATGGCCGACCATCTCCAGCCATCCCAAAAGTGGAGGTGGGGTCCCAAGCTTCATAAAATATATATAATCTATATTTGACTGTGGAAATTTCCACTGGATCGCAATAGCTATATGTTTATAAAACACTTTTGCATAGATAACTGACACTTACTTGTCAGATCTTTTCCCTTTGCAAAGTCTTTACATCTAATACAGTGTGTAGTGCACTTATATAAAGTAGACAGAGATTGAACAGCATTACAAAGAATCTGAAAACAAGCCTGGTGTTATGAAAGAAAGGGGACATAAGGGTACAGTTCAGTATGAAAACATCACATAGTCTAGGTTACCAGATGTAAAGCTTCACTTACAGATTCATGGGATTTGTCCAATCCTGCTTATAATACTATACTTAGGAATTAACTCTTGGTGTTTCACTCTCCCGCTTGGAATCACGGTGATTCATGATTCTACTTAAAGGCAATCTATCCATAGGAAAAGAACACTTGGACATGCATTGGTATACTAGCAAAATGGTCAGTCCACCCACAAGTGACATTTTAATTAAAGCTGGAGCCTGGTGGGCTGATTTGGTCCCTTGCAAACAGCAGGACATTAACATTGTTCATCAACAACAGAGCACATTATACAGATAAAAACAACTTAAAGGTCCTATTCTCTTTTCAAACCCCACACTGTGGTTTTCTCACACCCTCCACCTCACCATTGGGCAAACAAAGGTTGGCGTTGTGTGACTCCAGTTCCAGAACACTGCTTGAGGCATTGCCTGCATTCTCAATATGGTGGCGGGATCATCAGACTAGCATACTACACCCTCACCACCTGCATCTATTAGAGACCGTCACCCTAATCTCTCCTCAGGCAACAAGAGGAGCTGTGCTTCTCCACCCACCCTCACCAGAAGATGCAGAACTCTTGGACAAATTTAAATCTACACTGCAGAAAGAATTAGAAGCAGCCATCTATACACTCACTATTCATCTACCAAGGGAATAACACGGACACCTTAGAAGGCAAGATGAACGAATTCATCACAGTCATCGTCAGAGACAAGGAGGTCCTAAAAACCTAACTTAACTTGACCAAGCTCTCCTGCAGTTTGAAGATTACAAAAAAAACATTCACAAAGAGGCAGTCTCATACTACACAGCCTTCCAGAGACCAGTATACATTTGAATCCACCGCCACTGCCTTGTTACAGCAAGTAGCTCCATTCATCGCCACAGAGCAGCTGGAACTCTAACAGATCCACAGGCCTTGGACCCAAGAAAGCCACAGGGCCCTTCATGCAATATTGTCATTAAATTTGCATTGTTTTTTTTTACGAAAGAAGCATTATTTCAAGCTTCCTGTGACAAACCAGATCTCCAATTTCACAATCATAGTCAAATGTTTGTGAATATGGCATTAACCACAATCCAGAAATGCAGACAGATGAAACCCTTCACCATCGTACACTTCTTTAACGAGATAACCAGAGTAGTGTTGTAGCCCCCTCTCCCAATGACTTAGAACACTACCCTTCCTTTCAACCAACACCATCAACTGTAAAGAGGAGTTTCACATAGTTTTAACATCTCACTCTCCCCACTATTTCTGAGGAGACCTCTAACTCTCAACACTGACATCTATCAGGCCAAGGTACTCACAGGCATCAAATCTCTCAAGGTGTCTAAAGCACTACAATTTACTACAAGAAATATTCATATCTTCTATTCCCAACTTTACGCAACATTTCACAAATTGGGAACTCAATTGAACCAGACTTTTGTCAAGCACACATTATGAAGATTCACAAAAGGACCAAGGAAACCCTTTAACCACAAAACATTAACACCTATGCGAATTGGTTGCGGCTAAAGCCCCGTACACACGGTCGGACTTTTGCCCAACAAACTTAGTTTTAAGCAAGTTGGACCAACAATCCGACCGTGTGTACGCTCCATCGGACAAACTTTTTTCGTTTGGTTTTGGATTTCATCGGACAAAAGTTGGGTCTGCAAACGGACAAACTTTTGCCCAACAAAAGTCCGATGGAGCAAAGTCCGACCGTGTGTACAGATAACCATCGGACTTTAGTCCGATGGACAAAACAACTAATGTTAAAATCAACCAACAATAGCAGAAGTTGACCAAAGGGTGGCAGTAAAGATCAGAAAAGAGCAGAAAAAACACGTGATGTTGTAAGAAGTTTTAAGAAAGTTTGCAGAAAAGTCAGAGCGTGTGTATGCTATGGGTGTTCCCAACCAACTCCGTTCGGACAAAAATCCATGGAAGAGTCCGATGGACGTCCGACCGTGTGTACGAGGCTTTACACTGCATCCAATTCGCATAACATTATAAAATACATTAATTTTAATGAGGCTGGTTCACATATGTGCGATGCATTCGCACTGCGCATTGCCCAAAAAACGTGTGCGTTTTCTAGGCATTGCGGTGCGGCTCAGGTGCGAATTCATGCCCATTATCTTCTATGGGTACGCATCTGATTCGCAGATGTGTTCAGTTCTCATCAGGATTTCTCTCCTTCTTCTCACTACACTTCCCCCCTCCCCCTCCTCTCTCCCAGGTCACCAAATTCGCAGCTAAAACGGAGATGATTGCAGAGATAAGAGAGCTGGAATTCGCACCGCACAAGTGTGAACAAGTGTGAACCCAGCCTAACTGTTTACTCTAGCTAGTAACAGCACCAGGAAAGGTATACATCTAATTCTTCTACACATGTCAAAACGCTCCAGTTTGAACCAGGGCTCAAACAAGGATTCCCACTTTCGATGATTTTATTCAAACCCTGGTAAGCAAGTTGGACCAACAATCCGACCGTGTGTACGCTCCATCGGACAAACTTTTTTTCGTTTGGTTTTGTTTTCATCGGACAAAAGTTGGGTCTGCAAACGGACAAACTTTTGCCCAACAAAAGTCCGATGGAGCAAAGTCCTACCGTGTGTACAGAAAATCATAGGACTTTTGTCCGATGGACAAAACAACTAATGTTAAAATCAACCAACAATAGCAGAAGTTGACCAAAGGGTGGCGGTAAAGAGCAGAAAAACCATGTGATGTTGCAAAAAGTTTTAGGAAAGTTTGCAGAAAAGTCAGAGCGTGTGTATGCTATGGGTGTGCCCGGCCAACTCCGTTCGGACAAAAATCCACGGAAAAGTCAGATGGAAGTCCGACCGTGTGTACGAGGCTTTAGAATACCATACTCTGCACATTGGAGTCCATAGTTCCCCTAATATAGAAATTTACTGCTGGGTCCCAGCACAAATTGCAAAAGCCATTCATCATACAATGATAGATGTTTAAAAGGTTGTGGTCATAAACATGATAACTTCATATGTGGTGGTCTTATTTAAAACTGATTCCATTGTGGCTCAGAATCTTCGACATAATACAAATGTTTTTCCACATCATTATCCCTAAAAATCCCTGGCTATCTCTTTTCCACCACATGATCCCAGGTCTGACCTCAACCCAGGCTTGCATACAAAAAATGAATGGAGCTGTGGCCGCTGCTGTCCAAAACTCAGACCAATGAGATGAAAATAAACAATCAGGGGAAAGGACAGTGCTGTCCTTTCCAGTGATTGTGTACATAAACACACGCATGTGTGTTTGAGCTTTGGGGTGCACACCCTACTGCAGTGTTTCTCAAATCCAGTTCTCAAGGCGCCCCAACAGATCATGTTTTCAGGATTTCCCTCAGGTGAAACGGCTGTGGTAATTACTAAGCCAGTAAAACTGATCAAATCACCTGTGCAAAAATAATGGAAAGCCTGAAAACATGACCTGTTGGGGCGCCTTGAGGACTGGAGTTGAGAAACACTGTCCTACTGCAATAGGCTGCGCACAATAAAAAACTAACCAGCATTATAAATTATTCCCAGCCCAAAATCTCTAAACCTTGACTTCATTATGTCCTTCTGACTTAAAGTGGCTTAAAGTGGCTGTAAACCCTTACATACCACTTTTTGCTACAGGTAAGCCTATAATAAGGCTTACCTGTAGCTATCCTGGATATCTCCTAAACCTGCACGGTTTAGGAGATATTTCCCCCTGTATCTGCATGTGCCGAAGACATTGGCACATGGGCACTGAAGCAATGGCACGTCATGCCGTGGCTTCAGTTGAAATGTGCCGTTTCCGACAGCTCCCGCGCGCAGACCAGAATTCCGCGGCCCCGGAAGGAAGAGGGGCGAAAGGATGGATGCAGCGTACACAGGGGACAGCGCTGGATTCGTTTGCAGGTAAGTTTTACATAATGGGCTAGTATGCGATGCATACTAGCCCATTATGCTTTTAATTAGCAGGCTTTGCAGGGAGCAGAAGAGGAAGTAAAACCCATCAGGGTTTACTTCCTCTTTAAAGGGGTTGTAAAAGCAGAAGGTTTTTTATCTTAACCTCCCTGGCGGTATTCCCAAGTCTGGCTCGGGGTAAGATTTCAGTACCATTAGCGGTAACCCCGAGCCAGACTCGGGCTGCATCGCAGTATCCAGGCAAAGTTACCTACCTTGTCCCCTGGATCCTGCGATGTCTCCCTGCTGTGTGTGCGAGCTGTCTCCTCGCTCGATTCACACAGTGCCCGAGTGTCGCCGAGCTCCGTTCCCTGCGACGTTGCGGCGCACAGGGGCGGAGATCGTCGCCAAATTCAAAAAAGTAAAAACACAGTACACATACAGTACACTGTAATCTTACAGATTACAGTACTGTATAAAAAAATTACACATCCCCTTTGTCCCTAGTGGTCTGTCCAGTGCCCTGAATGCACTTTTATATTATAAATACAGTTTTTTCTCCCTGGAATTTGGAGATTGTCCATAGCAACCAAAAAGTGTCCCTTTATGTCAAAAGTGGTTTTAGACCAGCTAGAAAATAGGGATAATAAATTAGAATCACTCGCAGAATTGAGCGATAGCGATTTGTGGGGAAATTCGTCATCAAACACTAAATCTAATGACAGCGACAATTCTGCAACTGAGCAAATTTCAGTGTTTTTGATTTGATTACATTATTGAATATTTTTTATTATTATTATATTATTATTTGTTATAATTATTTATAGTTATTTATTATATTATAATTTATGATTTTGTGTTTCAAACTTTATCATACTGGGGTGTCTACTAGACTCTGGTTTGGACAGATTTAAGTGAGTTATTCCTAAGAATTACAGACCTACAATATAAAACGCCAAATTTCCATGCAGAATAATTGTACCGCTTTCAGCACCTAAAATCTGACAGAATCATACCGCCAGGGAGTTTAATGCATTATATGTATTCGGTGTTCAGCAGCCCCCCTAACACTTACCTTGGGTCCCTCTCTATCCAGCGATGTCCACGAGTGTCTCAGCCGTCCAAGATTCTTCCTCCCTGATTGGCTAAGACACAGCAGCTGCGCCATTGGTTGCCGCTGTTGTCAATCAAAGTTAGCTAGCCAATCAGGAGAGAGAGGGGCCAGAGCTGGGTCGGTGCTCCGTGTCTAAATGGACACAAGGAGCTGTGACTCGGCTCGGGTGCCCCCATAGCAAGCTGCTTGCTGTGGAGGCACTGAACAGGAGGGAGGGGCCAGGAGCACCGAAGAGGGACCCAAGAAGAGGAGGATACGGGTGGATCTGTGCAAATCCACTGCACAGAGCAGGTAAATATAACATGTTTGTTATTTTTATAGGAAAAAAAGCGGGACTTTACAATCACTTTAACCATCTGTAAAAAAAAAACACTCATTCCGCTCCTTGAGCCCTTGGGGGTAACCGCTCTTCAACAACATACTTCCATCTCACCCTTTTCTGGAACCCATCCCTCCTCTCACCCACCATCTTTCATCTATATTTTTCACTTCACATTTACTTTTCAACAGAAGTGGAAGACCACTGATGGCCATGAAAATGTGCAACATCTTTTACCATGTTGAAACTTAAAATGTTACTGTCTGTTACTTTTCCAGTCTTTCATGAACTATACTGTAAGCTTTCTGCTGACACGTGGCTCTTGTGTGGGCATTACCTGGAAAAAATGTATTGAAACAGAAAACCCTTTAGAGATGATCTTTCCATTCTGTACCATTATTCATTGTGTAGTGCACCTATTATACCCCAAGGTCATCTTTTGTAATGGTTTGTCCTGCATATACTCTCAGATATTCACTCGATGGCACTAAAATTGTTAACAATGCACCAACATGACTCACAGAAAATGTGTACAATGCAGGCATTGTTGGCACTGTGTGAAAATAGATTCATTACAACAGGGGTGGACAACTCCCAAGCATCAGTTAGTTATCTAAGTGCATCTAAAAAAGAAAAAATGACAACTTTTTCTCTTTTTTTGACTTATTTTCTGATAGAAATGTTTCCTTGGTCCTCCACTGGACCTACTTACTGGTTTATAAATATTACCAGAATTCATCCACTAGTGCCTTCTAACAGCATATTTGTTATTTATTCACTTTGAAGCAAGCTTAGTGCCTTCTGTCAAGGGGAGACATATAGGCAGAGCAAGCAAATCAGTGAGTTCAGGGACCTCTAAATCCTAAACCGTTCAAACATTAATTGATCCAAGTTCCTTGGCCCTGAGCCTGGCCCTGCTGCTTCCTGCTTCTTAAAGCGGAGTTCGCTGAATTTTTTTTAATTAAAAGTCATCAGCTGACTTTTAATATATGGACACTTACCTGTCCTGGGCACCCGGGATGTCGGCACCTGAAGCCGATCTGTCCCTCGGCTTTCGGGTGTAGGCGCCGCCATCTTCGGTAAGGGAATCAGGATGTGAAGCCTTGCGGCTTCACTTCCTGGTTCCCTACTGCGCATGCGCGGGTTGCGCTGCGAGATCCCACTGGTCCCTGTTGTCTTCTGGGACCTGTGTGTCTCCCAGAAGACAGCGGGGGGGGACAGAGTAGGCGCCGGACGTGGCGTAGGTCACCGCAGTGATCTATGCCCGGAAGTGGGAGCAAATACCTGGATTACACAGGTATCTGCTCCGTCCTCCCCCCAAAGGTGCCAAATGTGACACCAGAGGGGGGGAGGATTCCAAAAAGCGGAAGTTACATTTTTGGGTGGAACTCCACTTTAAGCCTTACCATGTAATGGCAACCTTACTGACTGTCAGAGAACAGCGAGTGGAAGAACTGGCACATTTGCTAATGCCCAGCAGAATCGTAGATTAGCACATAGAAATTCGACATTGACGCATAAAAATTTGCCAATGCTAATGCGCATGCGCACACAGACACGAAAGGTCACGAAGATTCCCAGTGGCCTATTTAAAGGGTAAGTTCACCTTTGTACACTTTTTTTTCTAAACTCCTGCTCCCCTATGCACCAATATAGCATTCATGTACTTTTTTTGCAAAAATATCAAAGCTTTCCATTAAATCTACAGTCACTTACTTTTCTTGTGCCCATCCATGTATCCAGATGTTTGCATTAATAATGTCTTCTTCCTGATCAGACTAGAGATCATGACACATGAGCTGACCTCATTCGCACACACCCTGCATCATCCACCCTCCCACTGCCAGGTGCACGTTTTTTAAATGAAATGCAATCAATCAGTGATCACCCTTCTCACTAAATACACAATATACAATCAGATTGCATAGTGTATGGCCATCTTAACCACTTAAGCCCCGGACCAATATGCAGGTTAAGGACCAGAGGTGTTTTCAGAATTTGGCACTGCGCTGCTTTAACTGGAAATTGTGCGGACATGCAATGTTGTACCCAAACGAAATTTGCGTCCTTTTCTTCCCACAAATAGAGCTTTCTTTTAATGGTATTTGATTGCCTCTGCGTTTTTTTCTTTTTGCGATATAAACGGAAAAAGACTGAAAATTTTGAAAAAAAATGATATTTTCTAATTTTTGTTATAAGAAAAATCAAATAAACTCAATTTTAGTCATACATTTATGCCAAAATGTATTCAGCCACATGTCTTTAGTAAAAAAAATGGCAATAAGCGTATATTTATTGGTTTGCGCAAAAGTTATAGCGTCTACAAACTAGGGTACATTTTCTGAAATTTACACAGCTTTTAATTTATGACTGCCTATCTCAATTCTTGAGGTGCTAAAATGGCAGGGCAGTACAAAACCCCCCCAAATGACCCCATTTTTGAAAGAAGACCCCCAAGGAAATTGCTGAGAGGCATGTTGAGCCCATTGAATATTTTTTTTTTGTCTCAAGTGACTGAATAATGACTAAAACAAAAAAAATAATTACAAAAAGTTGTCACTAAATGATATATTGCTCACACATGCCATGGTTATATGTGGAATTGCACCCCAAAATAAATGTTGCTGCTTCTCCTGAGTATGGGGATACCACATGTGTGGGACTTTTTAGGTGCCTAGCCATGTACGGGACCCCGAAAACCAAGCACCGCCTTCAGGATTTCTAAGGGCGCAAATTTTTGATTTCACTCCTCACTACCTATCACAGTTTCGAAGGCCATAAAATGCCAAAATAGCACAAAACCCCCCCAAATGACCCCATTTTGGAAAGTAGACACCCCAAGCTATTTGCTGAGAGGCATGGTGAGTATTTTACAGCTCTCATTTGTTTTTGAAAATGAAGAAAGAAAATATTTTTTTTTTTTTTTTTTTTTCAATTTTCAAAACTTTGTGACAAAAAGCGAGATCTGCAAAATACTCACCATACCTCTCAGCAAATAGCTTGGGGTGTCTACTTTCCAAAATGGGGTCATTTGGGGGGGGTTTTGTGCCACCCGGGCATTCCATGGCCTCCGAAACTGTGATAAGCAGTGAGGAGTGAAATCAAAAATGTACACCCTTAGAAAGCCTGAAGGCGGTGCCTGGTTTTTGGGGTCCCGTACGCAGCTAGGCTCCCAAAAAGTCTCACACATGTGGTATCCCCATACTCAGGAGAAGCAACAGAATGTATTTTGGGGTGTAATTCCACATATGCCCATGGCATGTTTGAGCAATATATCATTTAGTGACAACTTTGTGCAAAACAAAAAAAAAATTGTCTTTTTTCCGCAACTTGTGTCAACATATAAAATATTCCATGGACTCGACATGCCTCTCAGTATATAGCTTGGGGTGTCTACTTTCCAAAATGGGGTCATTTGGGGGGGTTTTGAACTGTCCTGGCATTTTATACACAACATTAGGAAGCTTACATCCACTCTTCTAACCACTTGAAGACAATGCCCTTTCTGACACTTTTTGTTTACATGAAAACATATTTTTCCTGACAGACTCCATGGCAGACTACGTGTGGGTTAACCCCGCCTCCTCTCCACAGCTATAGGACCCCTTACCCATAAATTTGAGCTCACCTCTACAGACAGGTGTTCCTTTTTTGTCCTCCTCACATGGACCCTTCATTATGCAATTCAGGTGCAGTCCAGGATGTCTGTCGGATCAGGTACGAGTTGTGCGGTGCACCCAGGGCCCAGCTATGAGCGGGTGAGTGGTTTTGGGCTGATGGATACCCCTATGGTGGAAGGGATGTGGCCCCAGCGTACCATGACGGACGGTGGATCTCAGCTGGCAAGGTCTGAAGACTTTTTCTATTTCCATGGCAGATAGTTTTTGTTTGTTTGTTTGTTTGTATGTCTTTCTCTGCTGTTTTTTCTCTGTCATACAGCGCCGCTAAGCTTAGTATATGTGTGGAACGCTTTTGCGTTCCAGGATGCCATTCCCTTCCTGATCCCAGCCTGTTGATCGTCTGTGCATGCGCAGAGCCACGGTGAAACCGAGGCTTGATTTTTGCGCATGCGCAGTATGGCGGAGGGGTCAGGGGCCGCGCAGGCGCAGTAGGTTCGGTCCCTCCGATGCATGCGCACAGCGGGACCGGCCATGACGTCATTCCGGTGGGTGATTTAAACCGCTGAGGAGCCCTATACAGGTGGGATAACCTGTGGGCATATAGCAGCAGCCTCCCGGAGTCTCAATACTACCAGGACGGGGTAAGCACTTCTTGGCAATGTAATGCATGTAATGCTTGTAATGCTTAGTATCTCTTAAAGGGACAGTTTAAAAAAAAAAAAAAAAAACTTTTTTTTTCTGCGCTGTTCTTGCATTGATTTGCTTATCCTTAGTCTAGGTAGTGGAGTTACGCATCATTGTGTGTCTTCCTCGTCATGGACTCATCTGCACCGCCGTGTGGCCAGCCCTCCCGCACAAGGTCTGTGCGGAGTGGGTAGGGGGTTGGTGTCTTTGGTGTCATTTTTTTCTGGTGGTTGCTAACGGTTACAACCTGCCCACCTTCCTCCCCCTCCCTTTGTCTGTATTATCTCTTACAGCCCGGCTACATCAGTTCATCGGTCACAGGATAGGGACCTTGCCAGGCTGCACCATCATCATCACCATCATCATCACCATCACCAATCATCCTCCAGGTCCAGACGTGACACTCCGTCTGGGACCCACTATTCCCCTCTAAATATAGGAGATGTTCCCATTCCTCCTCAAGTCACCGCTACCACCACCGCGATGATCGCTCTGATCACAGTGCCTGTTGGGGATGTAAAACTAGAATCCCAGAGGGCAAATCGCTGTGTGACCCATGCTATGCCCGAGCGGTCGGTGAGAAAGAGACCGAAAAATCAAAATCTTGAGTCTCTTATTAAACGTGTGGTACAGCAGTCTATGATGGAAATAGATGCCCCCCACACGAGGAGCCAGTCCCCACCACCTTGTCTGGCTCCTTGGCTGACGAGGCCCAGGAGGATTCCGGCCAATTCCAGCCCCATGATTCCTCCCATTATTCCTCGCAAGACGAGATGGAGGGAGATGATTCTGTGATTCCTCCCATGATTCCTCGCAAGACGAGATGGAGGGAGATGATTCTGTGATTCCTCCCATGATTCCTCGCAAGACGAGATGGAGGGAGATGATTCTGTAGTGGGATTCGACTACGCTTTAGTCTCTCCACTGATCAAGGCAGTGATGGAAACCTTAAAGTTGGAAGATACCACTGCCCCCCCCCCCCCAGAGAAACAAAGGAACTGTTTAAGAAACTGGGGAAAGAATGTTCCAATTTCACACCGAGCTGAAAGGAGTGTTTAAGGAAGAATGGAGCAAGGGGGATAAGGAGGTTTGGAAAATGCTCCCCTCGTGGATGCAGCAGTAATGCGCCTAGCGAAGCATGTCACCCTCCTGCTAGATGACACTGTATCTTTTAAAGATGGTCTGGATTGAAAGATTGACCAAGACATTAAGAGAATATATAACTTGAACGGTATGGCTTGCAAACCAGCCCTAGCCCTTGCAGTCACCTCCAAAGCAATGGAGGCCTGGGTGGAAAATGTTGACTCCGTTCTGAAAGGTGTCTTGGAGGAATTGGCACAAAGTTCAGCAGTGCAAGAACTTAAACTGGCTATCGCCTTTTTGGGAGAAGCTTCAATTGATCTCATCCGCTTGATGGCTAGATCCTTGCTATCTTCGGTCACAGCCAAACGAGCACTATGGTTGTGCCCCTGGCTTGTTGATCCTGCCTCAAAGCAGGCATGGTGCAAAATTCCTTCTGAAGGAACTTCCTTGTTTGGAAACAAACTGTATAATGCCATTTCAAAGGCTACAGGCAGAAAGTCGGGATTCCTCCCTCAGGACAAACGTCTGTTTAACCAAAGAAAACCTCAGCAGAGACGCAGTACAGAGCGTTCAAGAGAGGCATGCTCCTATAGGCCCGGACGGGATTTTAGGAGAAGCTGGAACTGGAATAGGCAGATATCTTTCCAAAAAATCTGGCAAGAAACAGACGCCCGGTGGGCGCGAGCCAACCAAGTCCTTTTGAGATTGGGCCTGCCCAAGCGGTCGGGTAGGGGCTCGCCTACGTCTCTGCCGGCACGTCTGGGTGACCTTGATCTCAGATTATTGGACCATCAAAACGGTCTCAACAGGTCACGCATGGTCCTTCACCAAAGTCCCTCCATGCAGACCAATGCAATCTTCACTGCCTCAATCAGAAGAAAAACAACAAGTTCTTCTTTCATATGTGAATGCCCTGAAAGACCAAGGAGCAGTGGTGCCCGTCCCAAAGGACGAGGAATTCCAGGGGGTATACTTCCCCCTCTTCCTAGTACAAAAGAAGAACGGCTCTTGGCGTCCAGTTATAGATCTCACTTTCCTGAACAGGTACATAAAGCACGAGAAATTCAAGATGGAATCACTCTCATCCATCCAAAAAGTCGTTCAACCAGGCGACTGGTTGATCTCAATAGATGTTAAGGACGCGTATTTTCATGTTCCCGTGGCAGAAGAATTCCACAAATACCTTCGATTTCAGGTCGAACGAGAGCACTTACAATTTATTTGTCTTCCATTCGGACTAACAACCTCTCCAAGGGTCTTTTCCAAGGTACTGTTGGTAATTGTGTCTCTTATCAGAATACAGGGTGTGCGTCTGTATCATTACCTGAACGATCTGCTACTACTGTCCCAAGACAAGCAGCAGCTGCTGATCCACAAAGATCAAGTGATCTCTACATTGATAGAGTTCGGATGGCTCTTAAACCGACAGAAAAGTCAGCCAGAACCGACCCAACGCCTAACCTACCTAGGAGCTCAATTCGACACAGTAGAGAATACCATCTCTCTTCCGGAAGAAAAAATCCCGGTCATTCGGGTAAGAATATCTTTAGCCCTAGACTACTCTAACCTAAGGGCGTCACAATGCCTGAAGATAATCGGCACGATGGTGGCCACGTTCCCCATGGTCAAATGGGCAATGTGGAGGCTTCGGCCTTTTCAATCAGGATTCCTTCAGCAATGGAAGACAGACGATCGCAATCAGCTGATCAGGACTACTCAGTCAATGAGGAACAGTCTTCTCTGGTGGCTTCAACACAAAAACTTGTTAACATGCCACTCCCTTGCTCCCATCCAATGGATGACTGTTTCATCCGATGCCAGCAATGCGGGCTGGGGAGCACATTGTGGGGCAGAACTGGCTCAGGGCAAATGGGATGCCCATCTCCACATTCCAGGGTCAAACGTTCTGGAATTGCATGCGGCATGGTGCGCCCTTCAAGCCTTCTCCCACCTTCTGAAAGGGAAGTCGGTCCTACTCAAAATGGACAATACCACCGCCGTGGCATATGTGAAGAGACAAGGGGGCACTCGGAGCCCCACCCTTCTCCAAGAGGTCGAACCTATCATGACCTGGGCTCAGAGGAATCTACAAACTTAACAGCAGTCTTCATTCCAGGGGAACAGAACATTCAAGCGGACTTTCTGTCACGCAGCAACCTAAACAACAACGAATGGTCACTGCATACACAGACATTCAAGTGGATCCTATCGTTGGGAATCGATCCAGAAGTGGATCTGTTTGCATCCCCCTGCAATCACAAAGTAGACAGATACTACACTCGAGGTCGGTGCAGTCAAGCCTTCGGAGTAGATGCATTAACAAGCCAATGGAAATTCAACAAGGCATATGCCTTCCCTCCACCTCCGATCATGCAAAAATTCCTGCAGCGGCTCCAGTTGGAGAAAGGCGAAGTGATAACAATAGCACCATACTGGCTGAACAGGCCATGGTTTCCTCTCCTGAATCTGATGAGCTTCAGGGATCCGCTAGAGTCTCTTGGGTGTGCTTTAGGGGTAATCTCTACCCTTATGAGCTCCAGAAAGCCTAACATGAACAAAACCTACAACAGAATCTGGACCAGGTTTGTCAGCTTCATGACTTCTGCTGGAAAATCTTTCAGAAATCCTGGAGTTCAAGACGTTTTGAGTTTTCTACAATCAGGCTTGGATCTTCCTTTGTACTCTGAGGGAACTGATTGACAAGTTTCAGCCTTATCGGCATTTTCAGGAACATCATGGGCAACTCATCCCCTGGTTCAACAATCCTTTCAGGGGGCTTCGAGAATCAGGCCTCAGAGGAAACCTAGATTCCCCAAATGGGATCTTCTGCTCGTCCTTGATGCTCTTTCAGCACTCAACAACAAGGATCTTTCTATTAAGGACTTATCAATCAAACTGGCCTTTCTAGCGGCCATTACTTCAGCCAAAAGGGTTTCAGAAATAAGCTTCCTGGGTTGTCAAGAACCCTTTTTGACTTTCTTCCCGGACCGAGTGGTCCTTATTCCCATGCTTGGGTCTAAACCAAAAGTCAAGTCAGTTTTTCACGAGAATCAGGAAATAGTCCTTCCTACTTTCAATTCTCCAGAATCAGCAGATGTTCATCCCTTGGATGTAGGTGAGACTCTGAAAGAATATTTGCGAGTCACTTCATCTTTAAGAAGCTTGAACTACCTGTTCTTGTTACACACTGGTAGCAACAAAGGAAAGAGGGCTTCCTCCAGAACAATAGCAGCCTGGATCATCCAATCTATTCAACAGGCTTACAGGGCAAAGGGCTTAGCTCCTCCAGAGGCGTGACGGCTCATTCCACCAGAGGCATGGCAGCCTCATGGGCAGCAGCTCGACACGTGGCTCCTGAAGTGATATGCAGGGCAGCCTCGTGGTCTTCTATTCATACATTTATGTCTCATTATTGTATTGAGCCTGCTTCCCTTTCCTCTGTTAATTTTGGTCGAAAAATCCTGTCAGTTGACGGGAAAGATTAAAATATTTTTTTTGAGCAAGCATACCCTCCCGTGTGGATTGGCTAGTTATTTCCCACACGTAGTCTGCCATGGAGTCTGTCAGGAAAACGGAAAATTTATTACCAAATACTTACCGTAATTTTCCTTTCCTGATAGACTCCATGGCAGACGGAGTTCCCACCCATGAATTAAAAATATGAGAGTTGAAATTTGAGTCGGCTAGTTACGGAACAACTGTCTGTGGAGGTGAGCTCAAATTTATGGGTAAGGGGTCCTATAGCTGTGGAGAGGAGGCGGGGTTAACCCACACGTAGTCTGCCATGGAGTCTATCAGGAAAGGAAAATTACGGTAAGTATTTGGTAATAAATTTTCCGTTTTTTTGCAAGAAAATTATGTTGAACCCCCAAACATTATATATTTTTTTTAAAGCAAAGGCCCTACAGATTAAAATGGTGGGTGTTGCATTTTTTTTTCCACACAGTATTTGCGCAGCGATTTTTCAAACGCATTTTTTGGGGAAAAAATACACTTTTTTAATTTTAATGCACTAAACTAAAACACACTATATTGCCCAAATGTTTGAAAAAAGATGATCTTAGGCCGAGTACATAGATACCAAACACGACATGCTTTAAAATTTCGCACAAACGCGCAGTGGCGTCAAACTACATACATTTTAAAAAGCCTTTAAAAGCCTTTACAGGTTACCACGTTAGATTTACAGAGGAGGTCTACTGCTAAAATGACTGCCCTCGATCTGACCTTTGCGGTGATACCTCACATGCATGATGCAATTGCTGTTTACATATGACGCCAGACCGACGCTTGCGTTCGCCATTGCGCAAGAGCAGAGCGGGACAGGGGTGCTTTTTTTTTATTTATTTTTTTATTAATTTTGCTTTTTTATTTTATTTTTAAACTGTTCCTTCCATATTTTTTATTTTTTTATCATTTTTATTGTTATCTCAGGGAATGTAAATATCCCCTATGATAGCAATAGGTAGTGACAGGTACTATTTTTTTGAAAAAACTGGGGTCTAGACCCTAGATCTTTCCTCTGCCCTCAAAGCATCTGACCACACCAAGATCGGTGTGATAAAATGCTTTCCCAATTTCCCAATGGCGCTTTTTATATCCGGGGGGACATTCCCTTCCACTGCTTGTAAAAGCAGTCCAGAGGCTAATTAGCCGCTAGGATTGCTTTTACATGAAAGTCGGCCGCTGGCTGAAAAGAATGATACCAAGATGATACCTAAACCCACAGGCATCAATCTGGTATAACCATTCAAATTCCAGCAACATACCAGTACGTTGCTGGTCCTTGTTGGACATGTATTGTAATCTTTTTTTTTTCATGCAGCCTGTTGGCTGAATGAAAAAAAGAGATTGATCGGTGGGTATGCCCACCATTAGAATACCGCCCTTCATCCACCCACTTCTAATGATGGGCATACATGCACCATTTATATATGCTGAAGCATGGGGGCATCCTCCCGCAAAAGTTATGCCGCACACACATGGTCGGACTTTTCCACGGGCATGCCTCCGTCTGAATTTTGACTGTATGTATGCGGCATTAGGAGCAAAATCACTCCTCCGCCCCTGCTGCCCCAATGCTTCGGCATATATGCTCTTTTTTTTTAACTGTGGTGGTGAAATCACCTCCTACAGCACTGGAGTCACAGGGATCAGGCCTGTCTCTGCGAACGCTGCAGTTATGTGTGATGTGTTTTGTAGGTGACAGTGATCGATCGATACTGCACTTGGGTGGCCTGGGCTGGACGGAGGGGCAAAACGCAGGTGCTAGCAGGTATCTGGGCTGATCCCGCTAACACTGCGTTTTTGGGAACCCTAAACTGCTGGGGACGCTAGTATAGATCTGATCAGATCAGATAATGATCTGTTCAGATACTATACCACTAAGGGAGGTGTATGCTTCACGCGTGGGTGTTAGCGTTACTGGCACTAACCTGACGCTGCCTGGGGCGACGCAGACCCTCTCTGACGCTAAAACCAGGGGCGGATCCAGGGGGGGGGCAACAGGGCAATTGCCCCCCCCCCCCCGAGACCATCTGTCACACTCACTCGCTTGCTCTGGGTTTTTTTTTGCGCCTGATCTCCCGGACTTTGGGGACCCGGTACCGGCCGGCCATAGGTCCCCCTTGGCACACATGTAGCCCCATGTCTCCTCTGTAAGTGTTTAAAGTTTGGTGTCTAGGAGACCTACGGCTGGGGAGAACCCATTTTATAAAGCCGGGTACTCCTTCCATAGACTCCAATGTTAAACGGTAATTTCTCCGGTGACTTTGCCGATCCGATACCGGCCGGTCGTAGGTTCCCTGGACCCCAAACTTGGCACACTTGTAGCCACATGTCTCCTCTACGAGTGTGCAAAGATTGGTGTCTGGGAGACCTAGGCCGGGGAGAACCGATTTTTCAAAGCCGGGAACTCCTTCCATAGACTCCCATGTTAAACATCAGTCTAGTCATGGGCACAATGAAGCATTGGCACAGTGAGGCATGGGCACAGTGAGGCACAGTGAGGCATGCAGATGGACACCCTAGGCTTATACTCGAGTCAATAAGTTTTCCCAGTTTTTTGGGGTAAAATTAGGTGCCTCGGCTTATATTCTGGTCGGCTTATACTCAAGTATATACAGTACTTGTTCTGTGGCTGCGGCTGCATCTCTGAGTCTCTCTCTCAGTTTCTCACATCAGCCGATCAGCGGCGTCGAGAGAGAGACTCGTCTAATGTAGTTACGCGGCGCACTGACACGATACCAGGAGCGGAGGAGGAGGTGGGTGGGGCCTCTTCCCTGCACTCGTTGTTAACGCCTGGGCCGCTTGGCGTCTAGCAACGAGTGACGTCAGTGAGTCACGTCGGGCCGCTCTGCAGGCAGGTGCAATAGCGTGCGGCTCCACAGACGGGTAAGAAAGCGGGAACGCTTGCGGAACGGTTTGTGGGCGGGCGGCGCGGTTCGTGGGCAGACCGTGCTCCTCAGTGTGTTGGCAGCGCAGGTGAGAGTGAGAGAGCAGGCTCAGTGTGGCAGCTGGCCAATCAGCTAGCCGGGAGTGGGGGAGCAGAGAGACCGCCCATGCCTGCCCTGCATTCCTGCAGTGACTTCCGCCCTCACTGTGCAGGCAGCAGAGAGATTACATTATCTCTCTGCTGCCTGACTCTGGGAGTCTGGGAAACAGCAAGAAACAACCAAAACCTCACCTTAGCAGGCAAGTTAGTGACAATCCGCAAATTGTGTCAGGTGACATGGCAAATGACAATCTGCATCTGGTGGCAGGCAAGTGACAATCAGCAAGGTGTGGCAGGTAAGTGGCAAGTGACAATCCGCAAGGTGTGGCTAGTGACAATCCGCAAGGTGTGGCAGGTGATGTGGCAAGTGACAATCCACAAGGTGTGGCAGGTGACGTGGCAAGTGACAATCCACATCGTGTGACAAGTGACACGCTCAGGGCTCCCACTAATTGCAGGCAATGGTGGCAAGTGAAACACTCGGGGCTCCCACTGATTCTGCATTGAACTATTTAATTTTATATTACAATGTAATAATAGAAATAATGCGCTTCAATCATCCTGACACCATAACAACCATGGTGCCGGGATGATTGAAGTGCCGACACCAGCCATTTCCCCGATAAATTTCCCACAAAAAAAAACATATTTTTTGGCAGTGCCCCTCCCGAGAAAAGACTCTGGATCCGCCCATGGCTAAAACCTAATTGATATCACCCGCCGGGCGATCAGGGGGTTAAACCTTTATTGGGTTATATACGGCGGGTGCCCTGACACTATAAAAAGCAAACTAACTAACCAGCGTCACCCGTAACACTTATATGGTGATCACTGGTGAAAGGGTTAACTAGGGGCAATCAGGGGGTTAAACCTTTATTAGGTAATATATGGGGGTACTTGACGCTATATAAAAACCTGACCGGGAACCTAAATAACAAAATAACTAACTGGCTAGCCAGTATCACCAGTAACACTTATACGGTGATCACTGGTGAAAGGGTTAACTAGGGGCAATTAGGGGGTTAAAACCTTTATTAGATAATATATGGGGGTACCTGACGCTATAAAAACCTGCGGCGAACCTAAAAAAAATAACTGGCTACCTATCGGCACCAGCATAACTAATACAGCGATCAGAAAAACGATCGCTTAGTGACACTGGCAAAAGGGGGTGAAAGGGTTAGCTGGGGGCTGGCTACCTATCGGCACCAGCATAACTAATACAGCGATCAGAAAAACGATCGCTTAGTGACACTGGCAAAAGGGGGTGAAAGGGTTACCTGGGGGGCCATCAAGGGGTCAAACCTTTATTAGGTAATATATGGGGGTACCTGACGCTATAAAAACCTGCGGCGAACCTAAAAAAAATAACTGGCTACCTATCGGTATCACCGACACTAAGACAGCGATCAGAAAAACTATCACTTAGTGACACTGGCAAAAGGGGGTGAAAGGGTTACCTGGGGGGCGATCAAGGAGTTAAACCTTTATTAGGTAATATATGGGGGTACCTGACGCTATAAAAACCTGCGGCGAACCTAAAAAAAATAACTGGCTACCTATCGGCATCACCGTCACTAATACAGCGATCAGAAAAACAATCGCTTAGTGACAGCGGTGCTAGGGGGTTGAAAGGGTTACCTGGGGGGCGATCAAGGGGTTAAACCTTTATTAGGGGGGGTTAGGGGGCTACACTGGACCTAAAACACTCTGCCCTGACACTTTTACAGTCACAAATGTCACTGATTGCAGTGATCAGTAAATAAATGGTCACTGCAATCAGTGACACTGTGACTGGGGGGTGATCTGGGGGTGTCTGGGGGGGCCTGGGGGGACGATCGTGTGCCTATGTGTCCTGGTGTCAGTGTGCTGTTTAGTGCACTAACCTGACGTCTTCTCTCATGCGGCGCTCGGTATATGTGAGCGCCGCATGAGAGATGACATCACTTCCTCCTGCCTGTGTAAACATTACACAGGCAGAGGAAGCTTTTCATTCGCCGGGAGCGATCGCGAGGGGGTGGCCGGAAACGAATGGCCGTCCCCTCATCACGGATCGCTCCCGGAATGATAACCACCACTCACTGTATAGAAGGGGGGTCCAATGGGACCCCCCAACTATACGAAGGCAGGCACGTACAGGTACGTGATTGTGCCTGTCCGTGCCATTCTGCCAACGTATATATACAGTGAGCGGTCGTTAAGTGGTTAATACAAGTACATAGGAGGGAGTGGACAGAAACACTCAGCTGTCATGCCCCGTTCACAACTATGCATAGCAGGAACTCCCATTCCCACATGCGTCTTTTTTTTTTTAGCAAGGGGGGGAGGGGTTTGAGCATTTTCACTCATCACACATAAGGCAGCCCATCCACCTGAATGGGATGACCTACACACAGCAATCGCTCCAAAGAAGCTTCAGGACTTTTTTTAAAGTAGAGCTTAGTGCGTTTTTTACTGCGATTTTTGGTGCAGCGCATTTCTGAAATGCAAGGAACCGCACAGATGTGAATGGAGCCTTATTGATCTTGTGTTATCGCACCAATTTCACTTTCAGGCCCCATTCACATCTAGCACAGTGGGAGCGCACATTTTGTGGCTCATTTTTCCCGTGACACGCATAGGGCAGCCCGTTGATTTCAATTGACTGCACTACATGTGGTTAATGGGACATTTTGGCGTTTTGTGGGTTGTGTGTTTTTACTGTGCGTTTTGCAGCATTTGCCCCTCATTTTTTCACATGGCAAAATGTGTGTTTGCTTCTGTGTTTGGTGTGCTGTTAACAATTAACCGCTTACAGCCCGGAAGATTTGGCTGCTCAATGACTAGGCCATTTTTTGCGATACAGAACTGCTTCACTTTACCTGACAATTGCATGGTCGTGCGACACTGTACCCAAACAAAACTGACGTCCTTTTTTCCTACAAATAGAGCTTTCTTTTGGTGGTATATGATCACCTCTGCAGTTTTTATTTTTTGCGCTATAAACAAAAAAAGAGCGACAATTTTGAAAAAAAAAACAATATTTTTTACTTTTTGCTATAATAAATATCCCCAAAAATGTTTTTCAAAAACAAATTTCTTCATCAGTTTAGGCCAATATGTATTCTTCTACATATTTTTGGTAAAAAAAAATCGCAATAAGCGTATATTGATTGGTTTGCACAAAAGTTATAGCGTCTACAAACTATGGGAAAGATTTATAGCATTTTTATATATATATATATTTTTTAACTAGTAATGGCAGGGATCTGCAATTTTTAGCGGTACTGCGACATTGCGGCGGACAGATCGGACACTTTTGACATTATTTTGGGACCCTTGGCATGTATACAGCGATCAGAGCTAAAAAAAATGCACTGATTAATGTGTAAATGTCCCTGGCAGGGAAGGGGTTAACACTAGGGGGCAATCCAGGGGTTAAATGTGTTCTCTAGTTAGTGTTTCTAACTTTATGACAGCATTCCATGTTGCAGGAGAGATTCCTTACCCACAGGACTGGCAGAGTTGGGACAGCTAAGCAAGTCTGGAGGATTGGAAGAGTTGAGGTGATTAGACAAGTCCAGGGGACTGAGGAAATCTGTAGGTCTGGGTGGAGTGAGAGAGCCTGGGGTGCCAGGAGATCCCCTATCGAGAGGTCATGAGGTGGGCCTGTGCAGCAAAGTGCTGCCACTGCAAAAGCTGAGAGTCAGAAGAGCTGGGAAAGCTAGAAGCCTCGTACACACGACCGAGTTTCTCGTCCAAAAACGACAAGAAAACTGCCAAGAGAGCTTTCTTGTCGAGAAAACCGTTCGTGTGTATGGTTTTTCGTCGAGAAAACTGCCGTGAATCTCGACAAGAAAAATAGAGAACCTGCTCTCTTTTTTCTCGTCTGGATTCTCGATTTTCTCGTCGTGTTTCTCGTCGGCCTGTTTTGCGATGAGAAAAACGTTCGTGTGTATGCTTTTACGAGTCTTCAAAAAGCGTGCATGCTCAGAATCAAGTATGAGACGGGAGCGCTTCTTCTGGTAAAACAAGCCTTCGTAATGGAGATAGCACATTCGTCCCGCTGTAAATTATTGCATTGTTTAAATGTTGCGCATTTAAATCTTCTTTGGAATGTTACAATAATGAAAACTAAAGAACTTGTTTTGCTGCTGATATTCACACAGAGTTCTGGCTAACTATTTTAAACCCTTTTCATGCTGATCTCATGAATATTTAGCTGTATTATATCGAGCAAGATCTCCTTAATAATTATATTATTTTAATTTTGAATTCAGATCTTCATTTTAAATGCTTCTTTATTTTATAATGATCTCCATGATTTTATTTATTGATTTTGTTGTGTCAAGTTTACCCCTTATTTATTTTGTTTTTATTTTTTAGACCTTCAAGGAGATTTTTTTGTGTTATCTGTCCCTTTTATTTTATTTGTTAAAATGTATCTGCCTACTCCAAAGCTAAATTTATAATTATTATAAAAACACATAGTCAAGTATTAACTGTAAAAATGAAAACCATTTGTTCATGTATCTAACAAAATAAATAGAAGGCAGCGCTGGAGAACTTGCTGCCATTTGTGCATCCATGGGACCCCAGAGCACACATCAACCCTGTGTGGCCAATAAAATTGGGAGCTTGAGAAGCACAACAGTTGTGAGCATAATCTGATCCTGGACTCCCAGAGGTCAGGAACAGCAGCAGGTGATATACATGTCCAAGTCTGTGGTACTACAACAGGCTGCCTTCTGTCAGACCACAATGAAGCAAGGCCATCACTTCCTGGTCTTCCCTGCAGCCTTCCCTGCAGCCTTCCTTCTGCGTGTGGCTGGAGGCTGTGCCACTGGAGGGGTACTCGTGTCAGAAGGAGGTGGAGGAGAAGAAGAAGGTGGAGAAGGAGGAGGAGGTTGAGGTTGGGAAAGCTGGGCGACCTCACATATGGCCGTATTGGGGGTAAATCTCTCCATCGCCCCCTTGTTCAGCAAGATGATGAGCAGGGGCTCGCATAGGAGGCGTTGCTCCATGCTCATCACCTTGAACTTGGCCTCAACTAGGCCGGCAATGGCCTCTTCAGGGGATGTGGGCTCCTGGAGGGTGGCATGTGCCTCTCTAATAAGGGCCATTGCTGCCTCGCTTGTGCTCCTGTGCTCCTGTCCCTCCTGGATCTTTTAGGAAGGCGGATGGGAGGCACCTGGTCCTGCTACTTGGCCCAGCCACCTCCTGTGTGCCACTGGGCCCTGCCACCTCCTGTGTGCCACTGGGCCCTGCCACCTCCTGGCTCACAGTGGGCCCTGCCTCCTCCTGGCTCACAGTGGGCCCTGCCTCCTCCTGCCTGACACTTTCCAGACCCTCCTCCTGGCTGATGTCATCCTGTGTATGAAAAGGGGACATAGTTTTAGTTTGTGGTTCATCACTTTCACACAAATTATAGCTCATGACTGTTGCAAATTGAATGTAAATCAATAGAAAAGACTAATATTATGACCCCATCAGATTTCATTCTTCTCCCCCAATTTTGGGCCCACTACTGTCTATTGATATTGAGATCACTTTTTGCTCCCAATTTTTGGGGGGATTTACATATTATCTTATTTTTCATGCATTCATTTTCTCACAATACATTTTGAGAAAATACTATACCTGGCTCCAGATGTCCAAATCAGGTTCTTCCAGGATGGCTGCCTCCTCTTGCTCCAGAGAAGTCTCATGTTGGCTGCAGGGAAGACTGGTGGGAAGACTGGACAGTGATGGCCTTGCCTCAAGGTGGTCCTTCAGAAAGGACATCCTGCTATAGTACCACAAATTCGGGACATATACATCAGCTGCTGCTCCTGACCTCTGAGAAGCCAGGACCCTAAAGCGCTCAGTCCTGTATGTGCCTCTCAAGCTCCCAATTTTACTGTCCACCTGTTTTGTGGTTGCTGTGGGTACCTTGGTCTGCACAAATTGGAGCAGGGTCTCCAGCGCTGCTTTCCTTACACCTTTCTTCCTGTGAATGGGGTTTTTGGTCTCCCACAGAGCGGGCAGCTCCCTTACCCGGTCTATAAATTCAGCCAGGAATTCCCGGTCGCTGATAAAAGCATTCATTTTGTTTCTGCAAGCCAAAAAACAAGACAAAAAAAGGAATGTCAGTCACACAATCTAACCTCCTGTAAATCTGATTCCCCATATATATCCTCCAACAATCTCTAGGCATTATAGGCCACCGATTTCCCAAAGTATAAAAATCACATACCTTCGTTCTCACGTCTGTCACTTTTCCTCCTCTCTCCGCACACCGAACGTAGTATCGTCACATGTGTGTTCACTTTATATGCACCACGCATGCGTGAAACTCCGCACACGTCGCTCCACACACGTCGCCCGCCCATGACGTTCAAAGTATCAACTTTTCCCCGCCCCTTCTCTTTCGGCGCGCAGACAGATATGGCGGAGTCACAGCAGGTGTCTGCTAATTCATCAAATAACGAGGAGGAGACCAGCCCAGACCGTGAAACGTCATGATCAAGGAGGAGATTCAAGGCATCTAATATGTCTTACGCAGAGATAGCGGAGATGGTGGACATATTGCTAAAGTCGGATTATGATGCAAAGCATGGCCCGTATACCCACCCTAATCTAAGGAAGTCCAAAATAATGAAGAAAGTAGTGAAAAGTCTGAAGAAGAATTTCGGGGTGAAACGATCAAATGAGCAGCTCAGAAAGAGGTGGTCTGACCTCAAACTGAGGGAGCCGGAGCAGTTAAGGAGCATTAAGAGAATGCTTGAAAAAAGTAAGTACTTTTTTTTTTGTGTTCCTATTATTGTATTTCAGAACTTGCATGTTGCTCCATGTTGTTGCATTTGACAATTGTACCTTACAAAATGTAATCGTTAGGACTTGGTTTGGCCCAGTAATCAGTCGTTACAGACACATCGTTCGCCCACTATATACAATGTTTTGTGATTTTACAGGGTTCCAATAATTTACAGAGATGCCTGTTTTTATTCCATAAATGTTAGTACATTGTTGGCAAGATGATGTGTTTGGAAAGAGAATGAAATGCAAACTTTAATCAGTGTAAAGGAGAGGACACTCAGCAGCTGTTTCCACGTCTGGACTCTTGAGCACTATAGTGTGGGCCACCAGAACCACCTTTTTAGGGTGCCCCACACAGGTGCATCAGTGAATTTTTGGGGTGCCTCCATGTGTAAAAATTGTCAGCCAAAGGTGAATAGTCAAGAATCTTTTTTTTTTTAAATAATGTCTTCATCTTGAAATTCCTCCCAAACAGACACTTGTACCCCACTTCCAAGCAATGTATCATGTTCATTTATTTTTTCCCAAATATCTGTGTGCTAAGTATACATTTTGTTTGATTCTCATAGGGGAGAGAAGACTGGGAGGACACCACTCCAGGGAGCACAGTAACCCCACACCTTCTAAAGAACCCCAACCTCACCAAGAACCCCAACCTGAGGATGTTGAGGAAGTTGAAGAGGTGGAGGAAGGAGAAGTGGAGGAAGGAGAAGTGGATGACGTGGTGGAACTGGTCACCACAACAGGTCAGTATCTGTCACCACAGCTTCAGGTAAGAGATGTAGGCCTGCAGAGTTAAAATACCTTTTGTATTTTTTTTTATACGGGATGAAAATGTTGGGGTGAAAGAAAGTACGGGTTTCTCTGCTGACAGTGCCCTGCGAATCATCCAGCAAGTGATGGAATCTAGTACAGAACTGGACAGAATTAAGCAAAGAATTAATTTGATGGATCAAACCTTTAAGGACATACTAGATGTTTTGGGGCGAATTGAATAAGGCACCAAACACCCTATTTTTGTTTTCTGATTGTTCTTCCCCCTTTTTTTTGCTTTTCGAAAATCAATCAAGCTAAAATTTGAAGATGCACACAGTGTGTCAACATGTGCCATTTGCCATCAGGGGATATCCATGTACGGGTGTTGGGGGTGCAACCCCTTCCTCGCATCTGAAGTAGGTGAAATGAAGAAGGGGTTGCATCTCCAAAACATGTCCATTGATTACCCCTGATGGCAGATAGCACATGTTGACAATAGGGATCAGGAGTCAAAAATCCCATTTTAAAATGACTCTAAATTGTGTGCATCTTCAAATTTTGGCTTGGTCAGGGGTGCCAATACCCCATATTATGACGGTCAGATAGAGACATTTTTTGTGAAATTGAATGTCTCATATTGCCGAGAGGTATACAATGTTGTAGTTTGTTGGATGCTACTGATGGTTTTGTATTTTCTTACCAAAAAAAAAGCCTGTTTCTGGGCAGCCAAAAAAAAAAAAATAGTGTTCTATTTACCATGTGTGTGAATGTGCACAGAGTAAAATGTTTGAACAAACACAAAGTGTAGCTTCTTTTTCAAATACACTATAACCTTATTTGTGTATATTTTTGGTGTTACTAGTGAAATGGTTGTTATTTACTAAAGGAAAATACACTTGGCACTACAAATGCACTAAGACAAACTAGGAGACAGCAAAAAAAAAAAACAGAATACAGATTAAACCAGATTTTTATTTTGTTCTTTCTCAAGAAAAATTCAGACATGGCCTGGCATAGGAATTGCCCCCCTACCCGTGAAATATTCAAGATATTTCTGGCGATCCTCACGAGCATTTTGGGGGGGCAAGCCAGGATGGCCAGATTCTAGGCCCGGCAGGGTATTGCCAGTTTGAAGCCCTGCCTCAGTCACTATTGAGGCAATATAATTTGGGGATTTCCTGATCAGAAAATTATGTAGCACACAGCAACAGAAAACAATGTAGTTCATTTTGTTCTCCGCCAAGTGAATTGGAGTCATGAAAAGGCGGAACCGGCTGGCCATTATCCCGAAGGCATTCTCCACGACTCTTCGGGCCCTGGCCAGCCGGTAGTTGAACACCTTCTTCTCCGGGGTGAGGGTCATTAGGGGAAATGGCCTCATGAGATGCGGTCCCAGTCCGAAGGCTTCATCAGCCAAAAACACAAAGGGGAGTCCTTCAACATTCCCTACATCCGGTGGCAATGCAAGGTCGTCACTCTGGAGACGGAGGGCAAATGCCGTCTGGCTGAAGGATCCCCCATCGGACATCCGGCCATTCTTCCCCACATCCACATAGAGGAATTCATACCGTGCTGACACTGCCGCCATCAGCACAATGCTATAAAACCCCTTGTAGTTGAAGAAGTAGGACCCAGAACGGGGTGGCGGCACGATGCGGACGTGCTTCCCGTCAATGGCTCCACCGCAGCTGGGGAAGTCCCACCGCGTGGCAAACTCCGATGCCACAGTCTGCCATTCCTGTGGCGTGGAAGGAAGCTGTGGAGTCAAACAAGAAAAAAAAATATTAGTACTTTTGCACATAACATTGCAAGCAGATTATACTAAAATACATTCTAGCCCAACGTCATTCTAAGTTTCCGTTTAATGTGTTTTAAAAAACTCAAAGCGAAGGCTCAAGTATCATATTCATCACCCCCTCTGATGGTCCATTCTAAAAATATTTGGGGGGGGCTAGATGAGTTGGGGAATGCTCAAAAATAGGGAGAAATAACATTTATAGAGAAATTGTAGGGGGTGATTAGGGGGGGGAGGGTAAAGCACTACAATGGAGCTGCAGAAATACATTGGGAAGTGACTCGGCTAGGTGTGTTTGGGCACAGGATAGCATTGCAGTGGCGGTGCGTCCATAGTGGGCGCAGGAGCGCTGCCCCCTCTCTCTCCTGCGCCCGTCACTCAGAACAATACATAGGTTAATGCCTTGCATGAACCTATGTATTGTCGATGCCGCCCACTATTCAGGTGGATGGCCCCCTGTTGAGCGGCGGCCATCTAAAATAACAGCGTCTGTGTTTTTTTTGGAAGTGCCTATCAGAGCCAGTGGCTTTGATAGGCTTGCCGATTACAGCCTGAGGGCTGTAATTGGCTTCCAAAAAGTTAACCAGGGGACGCAGGGGGGGTGCGTTTCTTGGTTAAACACTGACAGGCTCCTCTGCCATTCATGTTCACCGAGTCTGTTTACTGGTAATCTGATTGGCTGATGCAACATCGAGGGCGGGAGAAGACATCGAGGAGAGAAGAAGGACGGCGCAGACCAGAGGAAGGGAAGTGCAGGGCTGGGGGGGGAACTGGCTGCATTGGAGGGGACAAACTGGCTGCATTGGAGGGGACAAACTGGCTGCATTTGAGGGGACAACTGGTGGCGTTTAATAGGCACAGTCGCGGAAATGGATGTTTTTTCCTTTTAACATTTTGGGGGGGCCCCCCAAACATTTTGAGCACCAGCCGCCACTGCTGGAGAGGTTAGTGAAGGGAAATATGCATGGAGGAGAAAAAAGGGGCATTTAAAAGCTTACAGCATGCATGAGGACAAAGGGGACATTCTCAGCATATTACAATCATGGTAATTAGGGAAGGATGAAAGAAATACAATACATTAGCATACATGAAATACATAGAATGTGATGTTAAAGGAGAAAACTTACCCTAATATAGTCCTCCTGCAGGACTTGGATAATGGCAGAACAGGTGTCTGGGATTATGAGGCCCAGTGCCTGAGGGGAGATGCCTGTCGTGAACTTCAAGTCCTGCAGACTTCTCCCTGTCGCCAGGTAACGTAACGTGGCGATGAGCCTCTGCTCAGCACTGATGGCTTCCCGCATAACGGTGTCCTGCCTGGTAATATAGGGGGACACCAAAGCCAACAGATGCTGAAAAATGGGGTCAGACATCCACAGAAAATTCCTGTAGTCCTCAGGATTATTCTCCACGATCTCCCGCAGCAGAGGCATATGGCAGAATTGGTCCCGCTGGAGCAACCAATTCTTGGTCCATGAACTCCTCCTCACCCCGTTCATGGACTCGTCTTGGTCCAAGACAAGCATATCAACACCAAGCGCCCGCACAGCACGAACTCGACGACGAGAACGTACCCGCTACATGGCTAGGAGACGGTCGTCTGATCAGAACGTACTGAACAGAACGCACTTAAGAACAGCAAAGCCTATGAAGAACGAACTGAAATTCAGAAACAAACGGGCAAGAACGCACTGTAAAACAGATACGACCTGCCTACACGCCCTGAAAGACAAGATACGAACCCACAAGCACAAACTGAACCGCAGAAAACGAACTGAAAGCACGAAGACTGAAAAGCGCGAATCGTCTCTTCCCAAACTTTTACTTCACACGCGGTAACACGAGATCAGCAAAAGCAGCCCAAGGGGTGGCGCCATTGAAATCAATCTTCCCCTTTATACTGCCGTCGTACGTGCTAGACGTGACCGCGCAGAACAACGACGAGATTTGGAATTGACAGTGTGTATGCAAGGAAAGCTTGACAAGAATCTCGTCAAGCTTGACAAGAATCTCGTAGAGAAAAACAACGTGTTTTTAACGACAAAAACTCGGTCATGTGTATGAGGCCTTAGATCTAAGCAGCGACACTGCTCAAGAGCCAGGTGACTCGCTTTTTTTTGTTGCGTGTTTTGACTGTGAAAATCCCCTGCATGGGCAACTGTTTTTTTTTTTTTTATTCCTTTAACCGCTTCAGCACCGGAAGAATTTACCCCCTTCCTGACCAGAGCTCTTTTTGCGATTCGGCACTGCGTTGCTTTAACTGACAATTGCACGGTCGTGCGACGTTGTAATAAAAAAAAAATTACGTCCTGTTTTTCCCACAAATAGAGCTTTCTTTTAGTAGTATTTGTTCACCTCTGCGGTTTAGATTTTTTGCGCTATAAACAAGAGCAACAATTTTGAAAAAAAAAGCAATATTTTTGACTTTTTGCTATAATAAATATCCCCAAAAAATATATAAAAAAACTATTTTATTAAAGCAGACATCCTAGAGAATAAAATAATGGTAGTTCCAATTTTTTAAATGTCACAATTTTATTGCAATGGTTTATGAAGCACAAAATTTTAAAAATACACTAACATTAATTGGCATATAAACACACTATATTACAAATTTTTGGGTAAAAAATAAATAAAAGACAAGATTGTGTTGAGTAAAGAGATACCCATATGTCAAGCCTTAAAATTATGTGCACCCATCAAACAGTGACAAACTTCTGTAGGCAACGTTTTAAAAGCCCCTAAAGAACATAAGTTTAGAGTTAAATGTGAATAATGGGAGTAGAATTATTGCTCTTACCCCAGTGTGCGTGACGATATGCAGCGAAATCAATCTTTTCATGCGTGTACACCTTCCGATTCATGTTTTTTTTTTAACACTTTTTTTTTTACTAAACATTTCTTCATCACTTATCTCAGTTGTGTGATAGCGGTACCTTCCAATACTTAGCAGGTTTTGAAAACATGTATGGATTTCCCTGTACTGCATATTTGCAGATCAGGCATGCAATGCAGCTGCAGCACAATTGGGTCTGGTCAACGTATCCTTCTCTTTCCTGCCAGACTCCATGTGGGTTAACCCCGCCTCCTCTCCAATGCTATAGGACCCCATACCCAGAAAAGTAAGCTCACCTCTCACTACTGCGTTCCTTTTTTGTCCTCCTCCAATGGACCTACGCTGTTCACATTAGGATCATCCAGGATGGATGGCACACTTCTATGCGGTGCAGCTCGGAGCCCAGCAACGGACGGGTGTGGAGCTTGTGGCAACTATGTGGATGGGAAGTTGCTGCTGTGTGCCCAGTGAATAAGAAGCATCCTTGGCTGGCAAGGTCTGCGACTATCTTTGGTTTTCCCATGGCAGTCGCCTCTGTATTTGTATGTTCACTGTTTGTTTTCCTTTGTGTGCCCCCTGCTGCTCCCTAATGGCGGCTGGAACGCTTCTGCATCCCAGCTCGCCGCGGTGTTCCGGGTTGCGGGTTCCGGGTTGCAGACACTGCCGCCGTTCGCGCATGCCCGGGGTCCTCTTCCAGTTCGAGGCTTGGTTCGCGCATGCGGATCACTTGGTGGCTTCCCCACGGCGCAGGCGCGAGGTGGGGGAGGCGGTGACATCACAGGCGGGGGATTCAAAAGCTGCTGATCTATCCTGTGTCATTTGGGATTTCCCCTGACATCGAGCAGAGGCAGTTTTTTCCTTTCACCAGCCTGCAGGTATGCCTTTTTCTAGTTTCATGGCCCCATATAAAGTTTTAAAAATAAGAAAAGAAAGAGGGAAATGCTTTCTGTATATGAGTATACCAATCTCTGTGTTATAGCAAAAAACATTTTTTATTTATGTTCTTGGCATTCTTAGGGCTTTCCTTGGCAGACCATCCCTTGTCATGTAGTTCTCGTCCAGGGGTCATGGACAAGTCACCGCCTTCATGTGGCCAGCCCTCACGCACAAGGTATGTGCAGGAGAGGGAAGGGCTTGGGGTGCAGGCGCAAGTATTTCATCGCTCAATGTCTTATCTCCCCCCCCCCATCTTTTTCTTCCAGCCCTTCCGGTTCAGATCCTCAGATCATGGTCCAGAATGCCACAGACCTTGCCAGGCCGCAACAGCAACAGCAATCATCATCATCAAAATCCAGACGTGATTCTCCGTCTGCATCTCACCACCAGAGGAGACGCTCCCATTCCTCCTCTAGACACCACTCCCACCGCCATGACAGCCGCTCTGATCGCAGAGTTTGCTGGGGATGTGGCACACGAGTCCCAGAGGGCAAGTCACTGTGTGACCATTGTTATGCCCGTGCGGTTGGGGAAAAAGAGACAGAGGATCAATGCATCGAGTCTCTAGTGAAACGGGTGGTGCAACGCTCTTTGAAGGAAATGGATACTTCCCATGCACAAAGCCAGTCCAGTACCATTCGGTCTGGCTCCCCGGCTGATGAGGCGCGTGAAGTTCCAGGTCTTTCCCAGCCCTACGCTTCCTCGCCCGTTTCCTCGGAGGGAGATTTAGGAAGTGATGAGGAGAGTGTGGAATTTGACTTCTCCCTAGTGACTCCGCTTATTAAAGCAGTCAAGGAGGCCCTTATGTGGGAAGACCCATCTACTCCCCCAGCTAAGCAGAAAACATTTTTCAAACGCCTGGGGAAAGAGCGCCCAACCTTTCCGCTCTTGCCCGATTTAAAGGGCATTTACGATGAGGAATGGAGTAAAGTAGACAGGAAGTCCTCCTTGACAAATTAAATTCCAGGATGTATCCCTTCAAAGCAGATGAAGTAAAGTACCTGGAGAACATTCCTCTTGTAGACGCGGCTGTAATGCGTCTGGCCAAACATGTTACACTCCCTTTGGATGATGCGGTTTCCTTCAAGGATGGCCTCGATAGAAGGATAGATCAGGACCTCAAGAGGATCTACGGGCTTGCTGGTACGGCTTGTAAACCCGCCCTGGCAGCTATGTCTAAGGCCATGGAAGCATGGATGGAGAATGTAGATTCCTTCCTTAAGGGTGTTTCAGAAGAGCCGGCCAGGAATTCGGCAGCAGCAGAGCTAAAACTAGCGGTGGCCTTCCTGGGGGAGGCATCTGTCGATTTGATCCGCCTGCTGGCTAGAATTATGCTGTCCTCAGTTACGGCTAAGCGGGCCCTATGGCTGTGCCCCTGGCTCGCCGACCTGTCATCCAAACAAACCTGGTGCAAGATTCCTTTCGAAGGGTCGTCACTGTTTGGCAACAAATTGGACGACGCCATAGCTAAAGCCACGGGTGGAAAATCGGGCTTCCTTCCCCAGGACAGACGTCTGCTTGGTAGGAAGAAGCCCCAGTAGAGAAGACGCAGCCCGGAGCGTTCGAGAGAAGCACGCTCCTATAAACCTGGCCGGGATTTTAGAAGAAACTGGAGTAGAGGTCAGGCATCCTTTCACAAGCAAGCAAAAAGCCAGGCGTCCAGTGGCCGTGAACAGGCTAATTCTTTTTGAGATCACGCCCGCCCAGGCGGCTTGGGTGGGAGCCCGTTTGCTCTTCTTCCGGCACGTCTGGGTGGCCTCGATCTCAGACTTCTGGGTCGTCAGGACAGTCTCGTCAGGTCACGCATGGTCCTTCTCCAGCCTGCCTCCCCCCAGATTTGTCTCTACTCTACTACCGCATGCGGAAGAACAAAGGCAGGCTCTACTGTCCTACATGGACTTGTTGAAATCCCAGGGAGCAGTGGTTTGTGTCCCAAAGGACGAACAGTTCCAAGGGGTATACTCCCCCCTTTTCTTAATTCAAAAGAAAAGCGGTGCCTGGCGCCCGGTAATAGACCTGACTTATCTGAATAAATTTATAAGGCACGGAAAGTTCAAAATGGTGACTCTATCGACTATTTAACAAGCCATACAACCAGGCGACTGGATGATTTTGATCGACTTAAAGGACGCCTATTTCCACGTGCCAGTGGCAAAGAAGTTTCTCAAGTACCTCCAGTTCCACGACGGGCAGGAGCATCTATAATTCATCTGCCTGCCCTTCGGGTTGACGACTTCTCCTCGAGTCCTTTTGGCTGTAGTGGCCCTTATCAGGCTGAAAGGGGTACGTCTTTATCATTATTTAGACAGTCTTCTAGTTCTTTCTCAGGACAGGGAACAACTGCTGGTGCACAGAGAACAGGTGATCTCGACCCTATCCAGTTTCGAATGGCTCCTAAACTTGGAAAAAAGACACCTGGATCCAGCCCAACGTTTAATATACCTAGGGGCTCAGTTCAATACAGTGGAGAACACCATCTCCCTTCCGGTAGAGAAAATTCCGGTGATTCGGGAGAGGATTTCTCGGGCTCTGGATGCCCCACGTCTGAAAGCATCACAATGCCTGAGGATTATTGGCACGATGGTCCCCACGACCCCCATGGTCAAGTGGGCTCTGTGGAGGTTACGCCCTTTTCAGTCAGGATTCCTCCGGCAGTGGAAGTCAGGGGACAAGAGTCAACTTATCCACATATCAGCAATGATGAGGAACAGCCTCTTCTGGTGGCTCCAGCACAAGAACCTGCAAAACTGCTACTCCATTGCTCCCATCTCTTGGGTCATAGTCACGACCGACACCACTGGTTCCGGCTGGGGGGCCCTGTGCGGTCCAAACCTGGCCCAGGGCAAGTGGGACTCTTGCCTCCGCAACCCAGGCTCGAATGTCCTGGAGCTTCGGGCAGCTTGGTGTGCCCTCCAATCCTTCTTTTAGCTCCTGAAAGGGGAATCAGTGTTGTTAAGGATGGACAACACTACAGCAGTCTCCTATGTGAAGAGGCAAGGGGGGACACAGAGTTCCACACTTCTTCGAGAAGTCGAACCTATCATGACGTGGGCCCAGAAAAACCTGACCAGTATATCGGCAGTTTTCATTCCCGGAGTCCAGAACTCCCAAGCAGATTTTCTCTCATGCAATCTATTAGACAACAATGAGTGGTCCCTCCGTGTGCAGTCATTCAAATGGATTCTATCACTGGTAGTCAATCCCGAAGTGGATCTATTTGCTTCCCCCTGCACTTCAAAGTAGAGAAGTTCTACATGCGGGGCCGTTGCAGCCAGGCATTCGGAACGGATGCCCTGACGGATCAATGGAGGTTCAAGAGGGCATATGCCAGGGGTGTCCAAACTTTTTTCAAAGAGGGCCAGATTTGATGAAGTGAACATACTCGAGGGCCGACCATTTTGCCTGACATTCTTTGAACCATTAAAAGTGTGTTCGTCCGAGCACTAATACACTACCCAACAAGAATTATCTTGCCTTTGTGGCTGTGTGTGGTAAAGAGGTGAGCTCTGTGTGTTTCACTTTAAAGAGGAAAGTTTCAGGAAAAAATGTAGTTTTTTTTTTTTTAAGTAAAGGTCTGTGAAGCAGATCCCCAGACCATCCCCAGTCCATCACGGACTGGGGATCTGTGAGGGGCTGGTGATCTGTGAGGGGCTGGGGATCTGTGAGGGACTGGGGATCTGTGAGGGACTGGGGATCTGTGAGGGACTGGGGATCTGTGAGGGACTGGGTATCTGTGAGGGGCTGGGGATCTGTGATGGGCTGGGGATCTGTGATGGGCTGGGGATCTGTGATGGGCTGGGGATCTGTGATGGGCTGGGGATCTGTGAGGGATTGGGGATCTGTGAGGGACTGGGGATCTTTGAGGGGCTGGGGATCTGTGAGGGGCTGGGGATCTGTGAGGGGCTGGGGATCTGTGAGGGGCTGGGGATCTGTGAGGGGCTGGGGATCTGTGATGGACTGGGGATCTGTGAGGGACTGGGGATCTGTGAGGGGCTGGGGATCTGTGATGGGCTGGGGATCTGTGATGGACTGGGGATCTGTGATGGACTGGGGATCTGTGAGGGGCTGGGGATCTGTGAGGGGCTGGGGATCTGTGAGGGATTGGGGATCTGTGATGGACTGGGGATCTGTGAGGGACTGGGGATCTGTGAGGGACTGGGGATCTGTGAGGGACTGGGGAATGCCCCAGTCCATCACTGATCCCCCCCATCGCAGAGCCTACTTCATAGACCCCACTCCATCTTAGACCCCCCCCATTACAGACTCCCTCCATATTAGAGTCAGACTGTCACTTTTATCAATGCAGCATTCCCCCTCCCCACACTGCCCTACCTTAATCACACAAACCAGGAAGCACACATGGCATGCCAGGTCCAGACAAAGGGCGGGACTTTTCAAGTTAAAGGCAGGTGATTGGTTGCTGGGACCGCCCCACTGTCTAGCAACCAATCACCTGCTTTGTAACTTGAAAGATCCCGCCCTTTGTCCGGACCTGCAGCACTTCCAGGCTTGTGTGGGGAGGGGGAGGAAGGGGGAGTGATGCGAGAGTCGGCAGAGGGGAGAGAACACTGACAATTTAGCAAAGCTGCAGGCCACTACTGGGTCCGGATTCGGCCCGAGATCCACTATTTAGTGATGCCACATATATATCTTTTGTGGTCCCGGTGCTGGGAGATCGTTGGGGGCCACAAAAGATATATATGCCCAGATAACCAAGCGGGCCGTTCAAAACCGGCCCGCGGGCCGCAATTGGCCCGCGGGCCGGACTTTGGACCTGCCTGGCATATGCCTTTCCCCCGCTCCCAATTATCCTCAAGTTTCTGCTGAGACTCCAAGCAGAGACAGTCGAAGTAGCGGTGGTAGCTCCCTACTGGCCGAACAGACCTTGTTTTCCCCTCTTGATCCAGCTGAGCTACCGGGATCCAGTACCGCTTCCTCTCAGGCTGGACCTTTTCTCTCAAGGGTCACTCCTACACCCTTGTCCGGCACTGATGAGACTGACGGTCTGGTTTTTGAGAAGGAGAGGCTGGAATCCCTCGGTTGCGCCTCAAGAGTGATCTCCACTTTGATGAGCTCAAGAAGGTCAAGTACAAATAAAGTTTATGTGAGAATCTGGGCCAAATTCAGAAATCCAGGAGTTCAAGATGTTCTCAGTTTCCTTCAAACCGGACTAGACCTACCCTTATCTGTCAGCTCTCTTAGAGTTCAAGTTTCGGCCTTGTCAGCTTTCTCCGGGACCTCATGGGCAGTCCATCCCTTAGTCCGGCAATTTTTTCAGGGGGGCATCAAGAATTAAGCCCCAAAGGAAACCAAGGTTTCCCAAGTGGGATCTTCCCCTTGTTCTTGACTCGCTGACTGGACTCAGTACCACGGGGCCCTCCCCGTCTTCCATTAAAGGCTTTTCAGCAAAAGTAGCCTTCTTAGTTGCCATCACCTCGGCTAAGAGGGTTTCTGAGATTGGGTCACTGGGTCATGAAAAACCTTTCCTGATGTTTTTCCCGGATCGGGTAGTCCTTATACCCATGCTGGGTTCAAACCCGAAAGTGACTTCAGTATTCCACGAGAATCAGGAAATCTTCCTACCTACCTTCAGGTCCAATGAAACTCATCCCTTGGATATAGGCAAAATTCTGAAAGAATATCTACAGATTACGTCTCCCTTCAGACGTTCTGATCATCTGTTCATACTGCATTCAGGCAGCAATAAAGGGAAAAAGGCTTCAACCAGGACAATTGCATCCTGGATTGTCCAGACCATCCAACAAGCATATAGGGCTAAGGGCTTGGCTCCTCCACAGGCGATGACTAGGGATGAGCCGAACACCCCTGGGTTCGGTTCGCACCAGAACCCGCGAACGGACCGAAAGTTTGCACGAACGTTAGAACCCTATTAAATACAATGGATGCGAACGTTCAAAATCTAAAGTGCTAATTATAACGACTAATATGCATGTTATTGTCCTAAAAAGGGTTTGGGAACCCGGGTTCTGCACCAGGGGACATGTATCAATGCAAAAAGAAGTTTTAAAAACGGACGTTTTTCGGGAGCAGTCATTTTAATGATGCATAAAGTGAAAAATATTCCTTTAAATATCATACCTGGGGGGTGTCTAAAGTATGCCTGTGAAGTGCCACGTGTTTCCCGTGTTTAGAACTGTCCCTGCACAAAATGACATTTCTAAAGGAAAAAAAAGCCATTTAAAACTGCTTGCGGCTTTAATGTAATGTCTGGTCCCGGTAATATGGATGAAAATCTTTGAGAAAAATGGCATAGCTACCCCATCACCCCCTCCCTCCCTACCCCAGCCCATTACCAGCCCCTTTGGGTCTTGTATGGATATTAAGGGGAACCCTGCACACAAAATAAAAAAGGCCCTATATACTCTGAACAGCCGTATACAGGCGGTGCATACAAGACAGGGACTGTAGGTTTGTTCTTATGTAGAATCTGTTTGTAATTTTGAACAGGTACATTGTTTAAGTGTAGCTCCAGCCAAAAAATCTATTTTTAAGCTTTTTTGGAAAACATAGGGAAGGGTTATCACCCCTGTAATATTTGTTTTGCTGTCTGTGCCCCTGTTCAGAACATTTCACCTCACTTTCCGTCCCAATGACAAATGTTTTTGAAAAGTGGGGTTTTTATTGAAACAAGGATTGGTGATAAAGCTTACAGGAGAGAATTTCCCTTCCTAGGGGTAGATTTCCTCTCACTTCCTGTTGTCTCCTTTCGTTTGCAAGTAGGAGTCGTTTGTAAGTTGGATGTTTGAAAGTAGGGGCCTGCCGTATATACTCTGCTGAAATTTGCCCCTTACATGTTGGTGTTGCCACAACACTGTAAGCCCTCACAGTTACTCTTGGTGGGCGGAGGAATGGGCCCTGCTGTGAATTTATTAGATCAAGAATTGTAATGTTAAACAGGGGCAGAAAAATTGGGCCTTAGGCACTGGTGCCACAACACTGCAACCCCTCACAGATACTGTACTTGGAGCACAGCAATGAGCCCTGTTGCAAAGTATTGCATCAAAATTGTAATTACACGCCCCTGTTAAACAGGGGCTGAAAAATTGGGCCTTAGGCACTGGTGCTGGTGCCACGACACTGCAACCTCTCCCAGATACTCTAGTTGGAGTGCAGGAATGAGCCCTGCTGCAAAGCATTGCATAAAATTTTTTAATTACATGCCCCTGTTAAACAGGGGCTGAAAAATTGGGCCTTAGGCACTGGTGCTGGTGCCACGACACTGCAACCTCTCCCAGATACTCTAGTTGGAGTGCAGGAATGAGCCCTGCTGCAAAGCATTGCTTAAAAAATTGTAATTACATGCCCCTGTTAAACAGGGGCTGAAAAATTGGGCCTTAGGCACTGGTGCTGGTGCCACGACACTGCAACCTCTCCCAGATACTCTAGTTGGAGTGCAGGAATGAGCCCTGCTGCAAAGCATTGCATAAAAAATTGTAATTACATGCCCCTGTTAAACAGGGGCTGAAAAATTCGGCCTTAGGCACTGGTGCTGGTGCCACGACACTGCAACCTCTCCCAGATACTCTAGTTGGAGTGCAGGAATGAGCCCTGCTGCAAAGCATTGCATAAAAAATTGTAATTACATTCCCCTGTTAAACAGGGGCTGAAAAATTGGGCTTTAGCCACTGGTTGCGGCACCCAGAAACAAAAATGTTCTTCCAAGCTATCATCATCAATCGGATCATTGTGGAGGAGGAGGATAGTCAGTCAACATAACAGGACAGTCACTCAGCATCAGCATCAGTCTTGAAGGGATGTGACATTTGAAAATAAATTAGTCTGTTATATCAGCTTCAGGTGTTTGGTAGCTGGTGGTGATCCAAGACTGGTTCATCTTTATGAAGGTCAGTCGATCAACCGAGTCGGTGGACAGGCGCACCCTGTGATCCGTGACAAATCCTCCAGCAGCACTGAATGTGCGTTCCGAAAGAACGCTGGATGCAGGACAGGCCAGTAGCTCAATTGCATACTGTGCAAGCTCTGGCCAGTGATCCATCCTCAAGACCCAGTAAGTCAGAGGATTTTCGGTGGGGAAGGTGTCCAAGTCTGACCTTGCCCCTAGGTATTCCTGCACCATGTATATCAGACGCTGGCGATGGTTGGTGGAACCGATCATACCTTGGGGCTGCGGACTAAAGAATTGTCTGAACGCATCGGTCAGACGGCCACCTTCCCCACCGCTCCTTCTTTGACTGACCGAAGCCTCAGCATCTCGTTGTCCAGGACCAGGCGTTTGTAACCTCCCAGTCTCTGGGAACGCGTTGCACAGACCTTTCTGCAAGGCCTCCCGGAGTTGTCTCATCCTCTGCTCCCTCTGCGACGGTAAGATAAGGTCCGCAACCTTACCCTTGTACCGTGGATCAAGGAGAGTGGCCAGCCAGTAATGGTCCCTCTCCTTGATCCGAAGAATACGAGGATCCTTCCGCAGACTTTGCAGGATCAGGGAGGCCATGCAGCGTAGGTTAGCTGAGGCATTCGGTCCGGAGTCCTCTGGGTCACTAAGGACGACATGATCCGCAGCCACCTCCTCCCAGCCACGTACAAGTCCACGGGTTTCTTGGGACTGTAAATCATCCCTAAAAGACTGCTGCTGATGATGCTGAGTGCCAGGCTCCACCTCCATGCTGACACAATCCTCCTCCTCCTCCTCCTCTTCCTGTGCGATGGGTGGGACAGAAGGAACACTGTCTGGGTAAAGGGGGCCTTGAGAGGCAAGGAAGTCCTCCTCTTCCTGCCTCTGTTCAGCCTCAAGTGCCCTGTCCATTATTCCACGCAGCGTATGTTCCAACAGGTGGACAAGAGGTACAGTGTTACTGATGCATGCACTGTCACTGCTCACCATCCTCGTGGCCTCCTCAAATGGTGCCAGGACAGTGCATGCATCCCTGATCATGCCCCACTGGCGTGGTGAAAAAACCCGAGCTCCCCTGACCCTGTCCTGGTGCCGTAGTCGCACAGGTACTCATTGATGGCCCTCTGCTGCATGTGCAGCCGCTGCAGCATGGCCAACGTTGAGTTCCACCTGGTGGGCATGTCACATATAAGGCGGTTCTTGGGCAGGTTCAACTCCTTTTGCAGCTCAGCCAGGCGAGCACTGGCATTATAAGATCTGTGGAAATGCACACAGACTTTCCTGGCCTGCCTCAGGACATCCTGTAAGCCCGGGTACCTGCCCAAGAACCGCTGCACCACCAGGTTAAGGACGTGAGCCACACAGGGCACATGGGTCAGTTGTCCCTGTCGGAGGGCGGAGAGGAGGTTGGTGCCATTGTCGCAAACCACCATTCCTGGCTTAAGCTGGCGTGGCGTCAACCACCTCTCAGCCTGCCCCTGCAGAGCAGACAGAACCTCTGCCCCAGTGTGGCTCCTGTCCCCCAAACACACCAGCGCAAGCACGGCATGGCATCTTTTTGCCTGCGTACTTGCGTAGCCCCTTGAACGCCTACGGAGCACCGCTGGTTCTGAGGACAAAGCACAGGAAGAGGCCATGTTGGAAGAAGAAGAGGAGGGGGTGGAGGAGAGAGGTGTGTCACAACCAGTAGTAGCATTTTGGAGGCGTGGCGGCGGAACAACCTCCAACACTACTGCACCTTGTCCTGCATCCTTCCCAGCTGCCAAAAGAGTGACCCAATGGGCCATGAAAGAAAGGTAACGTCCCTGTCCATGTCTGCTGGACCATGAGTCAGCGGTAATATGCACCTTACCGCTGACCGCCCTGTCCAGCGAGGCCAAGACATTGCCTTCCACTTGCCGGTAGAGAGCCGGAATCACCTTCTGTGAGAAAAAGTGGCATTTGGGAACCTGCCACTGAGGAACCGCACATTGCACAAACTCACGGAAGGGGGCCGAGTCTACCAACTGAAAAGGCAGCAGCTAGCAATTTAGCCAAGCTAGCATTCAACCGCTGGGCATGTGGATGGCTGGGAGTGAACTTCTTCCGACGGTCCAGCAGCTGGGGCAGGGAAATTTGCCTGCTAGAATCGGACGTTGGTGTACTGCTAGCAGAGTGTCCGCAAGTACTTGGCTGTGACACACCTAATTCTACACCTTCATTCCTCTCAGTGCAGGTTTCAGAGAGGACTGAAGGTATATTGGGGTTGGAGATCCCAGCTGATGCGGTGCAAGGAGAGGTCTGCTTTGTTCTTTGGTGTGGGTCTTTAAGGTAGGCTTGCCAACGAGCTGCATGGCAGGTCAACATATGTCTGGTCATGTGGTGCCCAAGCGGCTGATGTTTTTGCCACGCGATATACGCTTGAGACATATGTTGCAAACAGCAGCTGTGCGATCTGATGCACTCGACTCAAAAAAGGCCCACACCAAATAACTTTTTGAATAACGGGCAGAGGCAGCGCCCTGCACAGGCGGAGCTCTGCGGTGGGATTCAGTCAGTGTGCTGCCCTTACGCTGGCCCCCCGAGGGAATCCTGCCTCGTTGGAGATGTGCCTCCTCCTCATCCTCCTCCTCTCTCCTATTAGGCACCCACGTGGAGTCAGTGACTTCATCATCCCCTCCCTCCTCATCACTGGAGCCAATCTGGCAGTATGCTGCAGCTGCTGGAACATGACTGCCAGATTGTTGTCCTTCTTGAACATCCCCTCTCTCTGCTCTCACGCTACTGCCTTCCTCTAGCTGGGTATCATCATCAGACCCTTCGAAACGCTGGGCATCCTCCTGGAGCATGTACCCAACACTGTGCTCAAACAGTTCGGGGGACTCCTCAGGAGGACATGGTGGGTCTAGGGAAGGAGTGACTGATGATGACATTGATACCAGGGAAGAGGACGCTTAGGCAGCTGCTTTGCCAGTACCCTGAGCCTGGGTGAGAGAGGATGAGGAGGGCTTGGTCATCCACTCTACCAAGTCTTCGGCATGATGCGGCTCAACGCGTCCAGCTGCCGAAAATAAGGACAAGCGTGTCCCATGGCCACGTGCTGATGACGATGCACCGCGTCCACGACCAGCACTGTTGTCTCTAGACACAGAGCCTGCTTGCCCTCTTTTATTGGCTCCTGACTGTCTGCCTCTCCTTGTTTGCCTTCCAGACATTCTAATGGCCTGCAGGGAGATAGAAAAACCAGCAATAAGGAGTAGCTTCAGGTGTATATTTTGCAGGAAGCACACTACGCCCGCTGTAAGTGCTGCAGATGACTGCCTGTGTTACACAACAGGAAAAAACAGCAATAAGGGCTAGCTTCAGGTGTTTATTTTGCAGGAAACACACTCCGACCGCTGTAAGTGCTGCAAATGCCTGTTAGTGTAACACAAAAGAAAAAAAGCTCCAGTAATAAGGGCTAGCTTCAGGTGTATAATGTGCAGGAGGCACACTCCGCCCGCTGTAAGTGCTGCAAATGCCTGTTAGTGTAACACACCAGGAAAACACAGCAATACGGGCTAGCTTCAGGTGTATATTTAGCAGGAAGCACACTCCGCCCGCTGTAAGTGCTGCAAATGCCTGTTAGTGTAACACACCAGGAAAACACAGCAATACGGGCTAGCTTCAGGTGTATATTTAGCAGGAAGCACACTCCGCCCGCTGTAAGTGCTGCAAATGCCTGTTGGTGTAACACACTAGGAAAACACAGCAATAAGGCCTAGCTTCAGGTGTATATTTAGCAGGAAGCACACTCCGTCCGCTGTAAGTGCTGCAAATGCCTGTTAGTGTAACACACCAGGAAAACACAGCAATACGGGCTAGCTTCAGGTGTATAATGTGCAGGGGGCACACTCCGCCCGCTGTAAGTGCTGCAAATGACTGTTAGTGTAACACACCAGGAAAACACAGCAATACGGGCTAGCTTCAGGTGTATATTTAGCAGGAAGCACACTCCGCCCGCTGTAAGTGCTGCAAATGCCTGTTAGTGTAACACACCAGGAAAACACAGCAATACGGACTAGCTTCAGGTGTATATTTAGCAGGAAGCACACTCCGCCCGCTGTAAGTGCTGCAAATGCCTGTTAGTGTAATACACCAGGAAAACACAGCAATACGGGCTAGCTTCAGGTGTATACTGTGCAGGAGGCTTAGCAACAATGACACTGTCCCCTGCCTATCCTTCTCTCTCCCTGCACACAAGGTTTATCAAAGAATATGACACTGACACTCTCCCTGCCTATCCTTCTCTCTCCTTGCACACAAGGTTTAGCAAAGAATATGACACTGACACTGTCCCCTGCCTATCCTTCTCTCTCCCTGCACACAAGGTTTAGCAAAGAATATGACACTGACACTCTCCCTGCCTATCCTTCTCTCTCCCAACACACAAGAATAGCACAGCTTCTCTTTCCCTGCGCCGGAACACACTACACAAGGCCGCCGCGCTGGCGGCCTTTTATAGTGTGGGGCGTGTGCTAAACCCCCTGAGCTATACTTGGCCACAGGCAACCTGCCTGTGGCCAATTATGGCTCTCCTAGCTGCCGGCGCTGTGATTGGCCAAGCATGCGGGGTCACAGTGCATGCTTGGCCAATCACAGCACCGGGATTGCACTGCGATGGCGTAGTGTATTGTGGGCCATTCGCGTCACTCGAATTTGGCGCGAACGGCCCAAATAGTTCGATCTTCGTCGAACGATCGAACAGCCGATGTTCGAGTCGAACGTATGTTCGACTAGAACACCGAGCTCATCCCTAGCGATGACGGCACACTCCACCAGAGGAATGGCAGGGTCCTGGGCGGTGGCCCAACATGTAGCTTCAGATGTCATTTGTAAAGCAGCCTCCTGGGCCTCTATCAATACATCGATGTCCCATTACTGCATAGAGCCTGCATCACTGTCTTCTGTAAATTTTGGTTTGAGAATCCTCTCGGATGACGGGACAAATTAAAACTATTTTCTGTTCAGCATACCCTCCCGTGTGGTCTGGCTAGTTATTTCCCACTTGTAGGCTGCCATGGAGTCTGTCAGAAAAACTGAAAATGTATTATCAAATACTTACCATAATTTTCCTTTCCTGATGGACTCCATGGCAGACGGAGTTCCCACCCTAAAAGAAAATAATAACAAAAGAGAGAAAGTACCGTGTATATACTCGAGTATAAGCCAACCCGAATATAAGCTGAGGCACCCAATTTTACCACAAAAAAATGGGAAAACGTATTGACTCGAGTATAAGCCTAGGGTGTCCATCTGCGTGCCTCACTTTGCCTTACTGTGTCCATGCCTCACTGTGCCTTACTGTGCCCATGCCTCACTGTGTCTCACTGTGCCCATGCCTCACTGTGCCCATGCCTCACTGTGCCCATGCCTCACTGTCACTGTGCTCATGCCTCACTGTGCCCATGCCTCACTGTCACTGTGCCCATGCCTCACTGTGCCCAATCTCCCTACCTGATCTCCGGCGCTGTGTGACTAGACTGACGTTTAACATGGGAGTCTATGGAAGGGGTGCCAGGGTTTGAAAAATCGGTGCTCCCCGGCCGTAGGTCCCCCGGACAACAAACATTGTACACTTGTAGAGGAAGAGTGGGGATACATGTTTGCCAAGTTTGGGGTCCAGGGGACCTACGGCTGGCTGGAAATAGGCGCATGAAGATGGACACAGACTCGAGTATAAGTCGAGGGGGGCATTTTCAGCACAAAAAAATGTGCTGAAAAACTCGGCTTATACTCGAGTATATACGGTAAGTGTCCAGGAGTCGGCTAGTTACGGAACGCAGTGCTGAGAGGTGAGCTTACTTTTATGGGTAAGGGGTCCTATAGCATTGGAGAGGAGGCGGGGTTAACCCACATGTAGGCTGCCATGGAGTCCATCAGGAAAGGAAAATTACTGTAAGTATTTGATAATAAATTTTCTGTTTTCTCCAAATCAAAACTTTTGCTAAACCAACCACAGTACACCAACTTTATTTCCCTATACTATTCCACTTTTATACATATTAAGGCAAAAAGACATGTTGATTAAACAGCAATGGCAGGAGGATATATCTGATCTTCCTGAAGATGCATGGGGGAATTTTTATACCAATATATTTCAACAGTCATCTGCTTCAGAGACAAATTGATTCAACTAAAATATTTACACCATATCTATTATACACCATATAGATTGTTTAGAATGGGGAAAATTCCTACACCTACTTGTCACAGATGTGGCTCTGATGATATAAAACTTTTTTCCATATGGTATGGCAATGTCCCATAATACAAATAATTTTGGTCAGAAATAACAGATTTTACTGCCGCTCTTCTTACAATACCTAATATAGGTAACCCAGCTAGATTTTTCCTTGGATATCTGGACAATTCTCATAAGACTGCCTGTACCAAACGAATCCTTTGCCTATTATTTCTTGTGAAGAAGGTTTTACAACAACTGGAAATTCTATAATCATTCCTCTATCAGCTGTTGGCTGAGGCTCATTACTCAGGCTCTGCTGATGTATAACATGACCTATGAGGCCTATGGTTTTTGCAAAAAAAAATATGGACCCCCTGGATGGAGACGCAACATACCTTGACACAAAAATAATATGTCGTAAAATTTTGTTTAACAACTTGCCGACCAGCCACCGCCATTATACTGTGCAGGTCGGCACGTTCCTGCAAATCGCCGTAGCTGTACATTGGCCCTTTAAACAGCTGTAGCAGGCGTGCACCCGCTGCACTGCAGGGGACACGATGCACGTGGTCATGGCTGCGATGTCCAGCGGCCACGCCTGAACGCGGGCACGAGAGCAAGAACGGGGATGTTTGTGTGTAAACACACAAATCCCCATTCTGTCAGAAGAGGAGAGACAGATTGTCTGTTCCTACTAAGTAGGAACAGCGATATGTCTCCTCCACTAGTCAGTCCCATCCCCATACAGTTAGAAACACACAGCAGGGAACACATTTAACCCCTTGATCGCCCCCTAATGTTAACCCCTTCCCTGCCAATTACATTTACACAGTAATCAGTGCATTTTTATAGCACTGATCGCTGAATAAAAGTCAATGGTCCCAAATGTGTCAAGAGTGTTAAATCTGTCCGCCGCAATGTCGCAGTCCCCCTAAAAATAACAGATCGCCGCCATTACTAGTAAAAATAAAATAAGTAATAAAAATGCCATAAATCTATCCCCTATTTCGTAGACGCTATAACTTTTGCCCAAACCAATCAATATAAGCTTATTGCGATTTTTTTTTTTCATACCAAAAATATGTAGAAGAATATATATCAGTCTAAACTGATGAAGGGGCAGCAATCTGGGATGCGGTAAAAATTAGCTTCTGGAAAGCCTAACAGCTCCCTCTCTGTGCACCTGAAATCTGCAGCCAATCGTGGTGCCATGCTCTCCCTCCCAGCCTAAAGCAGTCTCAGAGGGATTTAACTCCTGGCAAGCTGACGTTGCTGTGTTCTGGGAGTCTCCTTTATAAAGGCATACTATCGCACAGCGAGCCACGCGCTGTGATCCAGGGACTCGGCTATCGCAGGACAACTGACAAAAAAGTGTGACTGTCCCTACAAATTCAGGATGGTTGATAAGTATGAACTGCCTGCCATCATACCCTTTTCAATACTCTCCAGCACAAACTGCATACACTCTGCACTCCTCTCTTGCACATAATGCCCACCATTGTACCTTCTGCCCTCCTGTACTGCACACACTGCCCACCATCCTATCTGCTGCCCTCCTGTGCTGCACACACTGCCCACTGTCCTACCCTCTGCGCTCCTCTCCACTTATCTCCTGCACATACTATCGAATAGAACACTTTTTTAGCATTATTTGTAATCCCCAACCTTACTCGTTCTTGAAGGGTAAACTTTTGCTGGTTTAGAAAAAGCTATAACGAGAGAACTGGGAGCACATCCTTTCTGAAAAAAACATTATTGTCATAAAGTAGTCCTGAACCCCATAAGCCTCCTTATTGGTGCAATTTCTCCCCTGTCTGTAATTGGACAAAATATAATGTATCTGCCTTGGATTAAAATTACTTTTATCATAAAAGGTAGAAACTTCCTGCTGTGGGTAAAAAATTATTTAAGTAATTACTTTAAAATTATTTTTAGATGTAATGCTGTGAATGTGATAAAGCAGAAGTCTGCTTAGGAAAATAAAAAACACAGCAAATTCTTTGAGCCAGTCCTGTGTACCTACAGTATGTAAAGGTATAAAGGAGTGGTAAATCATTAACGTATCTCAGAGGGAAAGGATTGTTCAAAAGGGATAAAATTAGCTGAAAAAAACTATTCAATATGACCCTTAGAGATTGTCATAGTTCACAGTAAACCCCACCCTTGACATATTTCAGCTGGAACTGAATGCAATTTCAGCTTACTGAAAACTCAATAACGTTTAGAGCAGATTTGGACTGGGTGGGACCAGTATAACCATTTCTTAATAAAAATATTGGATGTTCTGAAAACCTTACCAATATATTATACTATCCAACCTTCTGTACAGCCGTGGCCAAACGTTTTCAGAATGATACAAATTTTTTTTTTTCACAAAGTCCCTCTTTGCCATGAAAATGGACCTAATCCCATATAAAACATTTCCACTGCATTTGTGAAGGCTTCAGGGTGCCCAAGAAAGTCCAGCAAGTGCCAGGACCGTCTCCTACAGTTGATTCAGCTGCAGGATCGGGGCACCATCAGTGCAGAACTTGCTCAGGAATAGCAGCAGGCAGGTGTGAGTGCATCAGCACGCACAGTAAGGCGAAGACTTTTGGAAGATGGCCTGGTGTCAAGAAGGGCAGCAAAGAAGCCACTTCTCTCCAGGAAAAACATCAGGGACAGACTGATATTCTGCAAAAGGTACAGGGATTGGATTGCTGAGGACTGGAGTAAAGTCATATTCTCTAAAGAATCTCTTTTCTGATTGTTTTGGGGCATCTGGAAAAACCTTGTTCGGAGAAGAAAAGGTGAGCACTATAATCAATTCCTGTGTCATGCCAACAGTAAAGCATCCTAAGACCATTCATGTGTGGGGTTGCTTCTGATCCAAGGGAGTGGGCTCACTCACAATTTTGACTAAGAACACAGCCATGAATAAAGAATGGTCCAAAAACATCCTCCAAGAGCAACTTCTCCCAACCATCCAAGAACAGTTTGGTGATGAACAATGCCTTTTCCAGCAAATTGGAGCGCCTTGCCATAAGTAAGTAATAACTAAGTGGCTTGGGGAACAAAACATCAAAATTTTGGATCCATGGCCAGGAAACGCCCCAGACCTTAATTCCATTGAGAACTTGTGGTCAATCCTCAAGAGGCGGGTGAACAAAAACCCCCACAAATTCTGACAAACTCCAAGCATTGATTATCTAAGAATGGGCTGTCATCAGTCAGGTTGTGGCCCAGAAGTTGATTGACAGCATGCCAGGGAGAATTGCAGAGGTCTTGAAAAAAAGGGGTCAACACTGCAAATATTGACTCTTTGCATAAACTTAAAGGGGTTGTAAAGAGAATTTTTTTTTTTAAAATAACAAACATGTTATACTTACCTCCACTGTGCAGCTCGAGTGGCCCCGAACCTGGTCTTCTGGGGTCCCTTGGTGGCTGTCTCGGCCCCCCCCCCCCCCCGCAAGAACTGAATACCTTCATGCGAGCAAGCTTGCATGGTGGTAAGTTCTTGCGGGCGTGCTCCCCTGATACAGCCGGCGGCTATAGCTGCTCACTGTATCACTCGGCCCTGCCCCCCGGCGCACGGCGTCATTGGATGTGATTGACTGCAGCGTGAGCCAATGGCTGCGCTGCTTTCATTCCATCCACTCTAGCCAATCAATGACCAGGCTGAGCGGCGAAGAGGACGTCGGGGACGAGGGCAACAGGTGAACAGGCTTAGGTAAGTAAAACGGGGGGGCTGGGGGGGCCGGTATTGACGAATGTTTTTTCACCTTAATGCATAGGATGCATTAAGGTGAAAAAACGTGAACCTTTAGTGCCCCTTTAATGTAATTGTCAGTAAAAGCCTTTGACACTTATGACATGCTTGTATTTATACTTCAGTATACCCCAGTAACATCTGACAAAATGATCTAAAAGCACAGAGGCAGCAGACTTGTGTGAAAATGAATATTTGTATCATTCTCAAATTTTTTGGCCACGGCTGTATATTGAGACAGTCAATATGTGGAGGGAGACCCTGATACCAGACAATCATTGCTCTAAATGCCCCGTACACACGATCGTTTTTAATGTCATTTTTTAAACCGACGTTTTTCTCCTCGTTTTTTTTCATGTTTCCTCTCAAGCCTGCCTTGCGTTCACACCATCATTAAAAAAAACGATCAAGCAAAGCGCAGTGACGTTCAACACGTACGACGGCACTATAAAGGGGAAGTTCCGTTCGAATGGTGCCACCCTTCATGTTAGTAAAGTTTGTTGAGAGACGATTCGCTCTTTTCAGTCTTGTGCTTTTCAGTCTGTTACAGCGTGACGAATGTGCTATCTCCATTACGAACGCTAGTTTTACCAGAACGAGCGCTCCCGTCTCATACTTGATTCTGAGCATGCGCGTTTTTTTTCACGTCGTGAAAGCATACACACTATCGTTTTTCACGTCGTTAAAAAAAACGACATGAAAAACGACGTGAAAAAAGAGAGCATGTCCGGAATTTTTAATGGCCGTTTTTCACGTCGTTAAAAATGCTCTGGAGCATACACACGATCATTTTTAATGGCCATTTTTAAAAATGGCATTTTTAACGGCATGAAAAACGATCGTGTGTACGGGGCATAAGGCTTGTAAAATCACTGTAACCCAAGATGTTTTTAGTCACATTGTCAGTCCTCCCTAAGTTGCATCTACATAGAGAACTCTTTTTGTGGTAGAAGTGAAGGAGCTGTGGAAATGCTGAAAAAAAAAAAGCTTTTCACCCTTGCTTATTACTCTTTTATTTTTAGTTAACACTACTAATAAATAACACTATCTGAAATATACTGGTAGAACCATTGGCTAAAGCCACATAAGAGGTTTTATTGGATAACAGCCCATAGTTTTCAGAAAAGTAGTCTTTCACATTTAGTCATGCAATTCTATCTCCCTTCTCATAAGTTTTATTAAGATGTTGCCATTTTTTAAAGGATTTTAAGATCACCCATTCATCCCTCAATAAACCTTTCCTGATTTTTTGTCATCCTTGCAAAGTTTACAAAATCCCATTGGCTGATGAGGTGTGCAAACTGTATTGTGGAATGCCCAAGAGACATACAAGAGCTCTGACTTAAAGCTCACATTGAAGTTTGCATACAGTCCAGATTTATCCAATGAGTCCAAATTTAGGAGTGCCACAGGAGCACAAAAGATATTTTGCACATAATTAAAAATAATGCCGCGTACACACGATCGATTTTCTCGACGGTGAAAACACCGTCGAGAAAATCGACGGGAAAAACGAGGAACGGCTTGCTCCCCTACACACGGCCGGTTTTCCCGAATTTTTTTCTCTTGGTCGAGAAAAACGACCGTGTGTAGGCTCCCCGGCAGTGTTTCCCTATGGGAAAACTGCCGCGGAAAAAAATGCCGTGAATCACGACGAGAAAAATTAGAGCATGTTCTAATTTTTCTCGTCATAATTAATGCAGTTTTTCTCGTCGGGAAAAATGATCAAAAGCCCACACACGGTCGTTTTTCTCGTCAAAGAGAAAAAATGACATTTTTCCAGACGAGAAAAATGGTCGTGTGTACGCGGCATAACACTAACACCTTGACGTAATAACTATATGGCCTCATGCACACTGGACATTATAATAATGTTATAAAAATGGCAGTAGCTGTGCAGTGAGTTTTTCAGCATTTTTGCAACATTGTTTTTTTGTGTTTTTTAGCGTTAGCTTTTTTAAGAATTTATTTTTAATGGGATCAAAAACTTTCATAAAACGCTGGTGAGATGCGTTTTTACAGCTGAAAAACTCCCCTCAGAACACACTAGTTCTGGGGGGTTTTTCCAGCCAAAAAACGCCCCACCCAAAAACAGTTGATAACAGCCTATAGCCCTGTACACACGATCGGATATCCTATGGATTTTCGTCCGATGGATTCTTTTCATCAGACAAACCGATCGTGTATGGGACCCATCGGTCTTTTTTCCATCGGTTTTTAAAAATAGAACATGTTTTAAATGTTTCCGATGGATAAAAAACCGATCGAAAACTCAGATCATCTATGGGCAAGTCCATCGGATCAAAAACCCACGCATGCTCAGAATCAAGTCGACGCATGCTCAGGAGCATTAAACTTAATTTTTCTCGGCTCATCGGAGTGTTTTACGTCACCGCGTTTGGAACGGTCGGTTTTTTGACTGATGGTGTGTGGGTAAGACTGATGGAAAACTGTTTCATCGGATATCCGATGGACAAATCCATCGGACGAAAATCCATAGGTTATCCGATCATGTGTACAGGGCTTATGTGTTAATGGACACATAGGATAACATGTTGGAGAGTTTATTGACTGTAGAAAAAATCATCTGAAGCCAAAAACAGCAGCCGTAAAAACGTCCAGTGTGCATGAGGTCTAAATGTTTAACAATTTTAGTTTAGGGCAAGTTCACGTCAACATAAATTGCACATAAATTGGAGTTTAACCACTTCAATACCAGGGCACTTTCCCCCCTTCCTGCCCAGTCCAATTTTCAGCTTTCAGCGCTATTACATTTTGAATAAAAATTGCGTGGTCGTGCGATGCTGTACTCAAATGACATTTTTATCACTTTTTTCCCGCAAATATAGCTTTCTTTTGGTGGTATTTGATCACCACTGGTGTTTTTATTTTTTGTGCTACAAATAAAAAAGACAGAAAATTTGGGGCAAAAAAAAAGGTTTTCTTCGTTTCTGTTACAAAACGTTGTAAATAAGTAATTTTTCTCCTTCACTGATGAGCACTGATGAGGCTGCGCTGACAGGCACTGATGAGGCAGTACTGATTGGCACTGATGAGGTGGCAAAGATGATGAGGCACCTATATGCAGCACTGATAGGTGGCACTGATAGGCGGCACTGATGGGCACTCATAGGCGGCACTGATGGGCACTCATAGGCGGCACTGATAGGCAGCACTGATCAGGAGGCACTGGCAGGCATCACTGATGGGCACCGAGTGCCATCCCTAATGGGCACTGATTGGTATCCCTGGTGGGCTCATCTGGTGGTCAGGGGTGGGCATACCTGGTGGCCATGGGTGGGAATCCTCAATGGGTCTGCACTGATAATCAATGTGCTGATTATCAGTGCAGACCCCCCCCTGTCAGGAGAGCAGCCGATCGGCTCTCCTCTACTCGCGCCCCTGCCTTTTCTGTTTACATTGTGATCAGCTGTGATTGGACACAGCTGATCACGTGGTAAAGAGCCTATGTCAAAGACTCTTTACCTAGATCGGAGATGCAGTGTGTCAGACTGACACACCACACCACCGATCACCACAGGCACGCGATCGCGGCTTATCCTGCTGGACATCATATGACGTCCAGTCAGGATAACTGAACCACTTTCCAGCCGTCATTTTTCTATATGGCAGGCGGGAAGTGGTTAATATTGCCAGGCTCTGGTATCACAAAAGTGTTGCATCAACAGACCATGTTATCGAGTGGTCATTAAACTTAAGGCCTCATGCACACTGGACGTTATAAAAACGCCAGTATCGTTAGCTGTAGAAAGCTGTAACTGTAGAATGAATTTTGCAGTAGTGTTTTTCAGTTTTTAGTTTTTTTTAGCTGTAGCGTTTTTTAGCAAAACTATACTCCTACAAAAGCTTATGGCTCAAAAACGTTGATAAACGCAAAATAGCCGTGTTTTTCAGCTTTTATCAGTTAGAGCGTTTTTACAGCTGAAAAACTCCTCTCAAAACCCACTAGTTCTGGGGGGTTTTTCCAGACAGAAAGCGCCCCTGCCAAAAAATGCTTATAGGAGCCTATGTCTGCATGGGCACATAGGATAACATGCTGGGGAGTTTACTGGCTGCAGAAAAAAACGTCTAAAGACAAAAACAGCAGCTGTAAAAATGTCCAGTGTGCATGAGGCCTAAAATGGAACTAAACTCAAGTCTACAAAATATTGCTATCAGGCATGTTTTTATTGCAGAAGATACTCTCTATGTCTCTTCATCAAAAAGTCTTACCTGCTTGCCAGTAATGCTTTTTAAGAATGTACACTGAGCCGCACATGCGCAGCTCCGTGTACAATCCTGGCACCTACGGGGTGCTGGAATGATTTGACTCCCATGCGCATTTGCGGGAACTACACTTCCATCATGATTACCAATGATGGCAAATTCAGAAGACAGGACGAAGATGGCAGCAGCGGAGCAAAAAGGTTCAGTGCGGACATCACGGCACTGAAGTGAGGCAAGGCACTTTGGTAGGTAAGGCAGGCCATAGATAGTAAAAAAAACGAAAATGGCGCATATGATTGTGCCATCAGTTCTTTTGTTTTTCTAAACAAAATCCAGCATGTTGGATCTGGCACTTTTAATTGTGTCACGATGTGAAAAACTAACGACCAAGAATGTTTGTTTGGGTTTCGACTAGTCTATGGCCTGCTTAACTCTGCCATAATGTGCAAACATGCTGTGCATACTTGCACATTATGACAAAAATCCTGGGCACAAACAACAGAGTTTAGCTCCACCCAAAAATGCATCTAAAGCCAAAATGTTTTTTAAATTTTGAATTGGTGGTAGGAGGTTAGATTGTTTTTTTTACTGCTGCCTCTTTCCCCACTGGGGAGATCCAACCTTTGTCTTATGACCACTTTCATCAGAACTGAAAGATGGGGGAAACCCAAATAAATGTTGTCACCAGCACAGTGAGGAATGTAGATATGTATTGATCTAATTCTTGACTCCCATATAGTTATGATAGTGTCGTTTTGCAGGTCAGGGATAGCTGTGTTTGCTATTATTGCAGGCTGACTTGATTGCTGTTTGAGCTCAGGGATCATAACTAATACACAGTCCAGCCTGCTGGAGAAGGATAAAACTGTGAAAGAACAAAGCCTTTACTTTTTATTTTCAGTAATTAATTGTTATTCATGGGATGCATATCAGACTATAGCTTTAGTACGACAATATTTGCTTTTAGAAACAAAATTTGCTTTTGTAAACATTCTACACACACAGCTAAAATGTGCATGTGAATTGTCTTTTGGCCACACAGATTTGCAGTTCTGTACAGCTAGTCTTATGCAGTGCCGGTGCTACCACTAGGCCCGGCCACTGGTGTTCCTACTTTCTTTTCTCTGCAGCAAGCAACTACTGTATTTATCGGCGTATAACACGCGCCGGCGTATAACACGCACCCCAAGTTTAGGAGGGAATTTTAAGGAAAAAAACTTTTAGGAGTTAAGTTCAAGGACAAAAACTTACATTTAAATGCAGCCTTGTCCATCATTGCAGCCTTGCCCAGTGTCCATCTGCAGCCTTGCCCAGTGTCCATCTGCAGCCTTGCCCAGTGTCCATCATTGCAGCCTTGCCCAGTGTCCATCATTGCAGCCTTGCCCAGTGTCCATCTGCAGCCTTGCCCAGTGCCTTTGCAGCCTTGCCCAGTGTCCATCTGCAGCCTTGTCCAGTGCCTTTGCAGCCATGCCCAGTGCCTTTACAGCCTTGCCTTGCCCAGTGCCTTTGCAGCCTTGCCTTGCCCAGTGCCTTTGCAGCCTTGCCAGTCTCTGCAATATTAAAATTTTCCGCTGTGGAGAGGAGCGAGCGGAGCCGAGTGTACTTCGGCTAGACTTGGCTCCTCTCGCAGTCCCGCCCATCTCCACTGATTGTGCCGCTGACATACAGAAAGCCGAGTGTACTTCGGCTAGACTCGGCTCTGCTCACAGTCAGGAGCGGGACTGCGAGAGGATCCGAGACTAGCCGAAGTACACTCGGTTTTCTCTATGTCAGCGGCGCAATCAGTGGAGGTGGGCGGGACTGCGAGAGGAGCCGAGTAAAGCCGAGTGTACTTCGGCTTTGTGTATCTCGGCTCCTCTCGCTCGTTTCAGCGGGGGATTGGCGTATAACATGCACCCACGATTTCCCCCTGATTTTAAGGGGAAAAAAGTGCGTGTTATATGCCGATAAATACGGTAAGTCTCAGCACATAGTGTCAGAGGCGCAGTGGAGGACTGTCTGTGTCCCGACTCCCGAATGAATGGAAGCAAGCAAACATTCATTGATGGGCGCTGGTGAGGCTGCATTGATGGGTGCTGGTAGGCTGCATTTGATGAGCGCTGGTGAGGCTGCATTTGATGGGCACTGGTGAGGCTGCATTTGATGGGCGCTGGTGAGGCTGCATTTGATGGGCGCTGGTGAGGCTGCATTTGATGGGTGCTGGTAGGCTGCATTTGATGGGCGCTGGTGAGGCTGCATTTGATGGGCGCTGGTGAGGCTGCATTTGATGGGCGCTGGTGAGGCTGCATTTGATGGGTGCTGGTAGGCTGCATTTGATGGGCAATGGTGAGGCTGCATTTGATGAGCACTGGTGAGGCTGCATTTGATGGGCACTGGTGAGGCTGCGCGCTGGTGAGGCTGCATTTGATGGGCGATTGTGAGACTGCATTTGATGGGCACTGGTGGGGCAGCATTTGATGGGCACTGGTGAGGCTGCATTTGATGGGCGCTGGTGAAGCTACATTTGATGGGCGCTGATGGGCTGCATTTGATGGGTGCTGATGGGCTGCATTTGATTGGAACTTCATTAAAAATGTGGGGTATAGATGGGCAGGGCCAATGGGGTGGAACAAGGGAGCGGGGCGGCAAAATTAGATTTTGCCTAGGGTGTCAAAAATCCTTGCACCAGCCCTGTGTCTTATGATTCATGTATTCCTTACAGAAAGGACCAATAAGTTCATGAACTGCAGTAAAGTAAAGCATGCAGCAAAGCAGAATAGCTTGGCCAAGTACCCACCATTCCAGGTTTTTGATTAGATAGACACTGAAGGTGCAGCATTAATAAGGTCAACCCTGTTTTGAAATGTTAAAGCTTATGTGGATTTAGTGTTTGGTATTACATATACTTGAATGACTGCAAGACTGGATTAAAATGTTCTTTGTTTTATATCTGCATAAGCTCAGCTTAAAGGAAGGAATAAGATAGCTGCCCAAAAGCAGAACTTTAGTTTGACAAGCCTGAGTTAGTAAAAGAAATGATTAATGTTTCAGCTTTTCTGCTTTTATCAATGGTTAACATGGTCAATCCTTCACTGCTTTGAAGGCCACTGTAATTTAGACGTTAATTTAGGGACTGAATATAATGTATTTACCTTACAGAGCTGCATATAATATTTTGTTTTTCGGTTTCTATGGACAACCGTCTGTGACTCATGTCCCTCCGTTGCGTCTTCCCCTGTTCAGCATTCATGGCCCCTCACCAGAGCTGGGCACCAGGGAAGTGAGAGCCAGGGATAGAGAACGCGCAGCCCCTCCTCCTGTCATTTAAAGTTATGAGACTGGATCCAAGATGATATTAAATGTACACATAGGAATCTTATTTAGGAATATGGACGGAAAAAAAATGTCTGCAATTTCTAGAATTAGCCATTTAAAGAGACCGTAAATGATACGACTTAGGTGTACAATATCAGTTACATACAGCTTTGTGCAGTGGATAAAGGAAATCTAAACTAAATAGGGACCACAAATATTTTTACACAGTGCAGCCTATAAATAATGATAGCATGTGTTTGGTGAATGTACAGTACATGTCCTCATATTTCATTAAATCAACTTCTGTCAAATGGGAATGTTAGAAAACATTTGCTGATCAGCAGTTGAAGCCAATTGGCCACAACTGCTAATCACAATGGATAGTCCCAATGTCAGAATACAGTGGGGTTGATTTACTAAATGCAAATAGACTGCACTTTGCAAAGTGCAGTTGCTCCAGTGCTTAGTAAATGAGCAGAAGCTCTGCTGACTTCGCTCAAGCAAATCATGTGCAAACAAAGATGCTGTTTTTTTTTTCCTTGCATGTGATTGGGTATTTTTTGCAAAGCTTTACCATTTACTAAGCTCTGGAGCAACTGCACTTGCAGAGTGCAAATGCACTTTGCAAAGTGCACAGCCTATTTGGCTTTAGTAAATCAACACCAATGTCTCAGCGGGAGAGATTCCTTCATCCAGCTCGTTTGTGTGGATGGAGGAATCTTTTTTTTTTTTTTCGTTCAGCCCGCTGGCTGAATGAAGAAAAAAAAATGACCCGTCTATGCCCAGTATTAGTATCACCTAACAACATTATGGGTGCTAGCCACACAAGGAATACCTAGGCTGTGGGGAGTGGAGAGAAGGCTTGCATACTCTGCATCAGTACACCTAGACTAAATCGGCCATGGATGGGTTAATTTTTTTGTCCAACCAGCAGGTTGATCATAAAAAAAGATGACCCAGCTGAGCTCCCCCATCCACACTTTCAACGTGGGATGGGGTAATCAAACCCACTGAGCTATTATATTCTGACAACGGGGAGACTTCCCTGCCTTCAGAATACACTGATCAGCGCTGCCGGCTACTGCTAGCTATAGCCCGCAGCACTGATCGAGAAGCATTTATCCAGCCGAATTTTGATCTATGTATGGCCAGCTTAAGACCGAAGTTAGGCCCTTCTGTTTTGTCTAGGGGGAGCCTGTGTGTGTCCTCTATCATGGACTCTGAGTGGCATCTTGGAAGAGCCTGTGTCAGATTGGAAACAAAGTTCTCTCAAGATTTGGGCGGCCTTCTTTGAGACACAGGGGTTATATAGAGCATCTGCTGTGTTTTTGGGGTGTCTGCAGTATGGAAGATTTTGTTAGAGACCGGCCTCCTTCTGTGAGGAAAAGATAGGATTAGCATTCAGACTCAGTACAGGTTCCTGACAAGTAGGAATAGTTTATGATCCTCATGGACATCCTTGGGGACGTCCTTGCATCCAAGGGAAGTAAGCAAATCAGTGTTCTAGCTAATTGGTCTGGAGCACTACTCTGCTAGGACAACATCCCTTTGGAAAAGTCAACTCCGTAAAGCCTCACAGGTACATGTTTAGGGAAGCATGTCTTGAGCAACCTCCTGTATGCAAGCCCTTCATTACTGTTCTGCCTTTAGAGTGTTATACAGTACATGACTGCCTTGGTGTATAGAACTGAACTTTGGAGGAAGAATACTGCATTGTTGTAATTACTGCATAAATATGCTTAAAGGAGAAGCAGTGTTGCCTATTTTCTTTAAAGCTCTGCCTCATGGATAGCCCCACTTACATGCTTAATCTGGACAAAGACCGGGCCAAGACATAAGTGGTGGCAAGTGGGCTTGCAGACATCAAATTGTTTGAGTGGAGGCAAGTACTGTGGACTTTAGTTCTGCTTTAAAGACAAATTGTGTTTTGCTCATTCAACACAAAGTAACATGTTTGGTGGATAGCCTACCCGCTTCACTAGTGATGCATACCTGTATTATTTATAAACACCATTAAATAGGACACATTTCTACTTTCAGCATAGCTTTCTGTATTTTGTATAAAATTAGACTCACTGTCATGCTCTATAATATGATGCCGCGTACACACAACCGTTTTTAATGTCATTGAAAAAAACTGCGTTTTTCTCTACGTGATTCTTCTCAAGCCTGCCTTGCCTACACACTATCGTGGAAAAAAATGCTTGAGTTAAGTGCGGTGACGTACAACACGTACAACGGCACTATAAAGGGGAAGTTCCATTCTGATGGCGCCACCCTTTTGGCTGCTTTTGCTGATTTTGTGTTACCGCGTGTTAGTAAAAGTTTGGGAAGAGACGATTCGCGCTTTTCAGTCTTCGTGCTTTAAAGATCGTTTTCTGTTGTTCAGTTTGTGCTTGTGGGTTCATATCTGTCTTTCAGTGCTTGTAGTCAGTTCGTATCTGTTTTTGCAGTGCGTTCTTGTCCGCTCGTTACTGTTTTTCAGGTCGTTCTTCAGAGGCCTTGCAGTTCTTCAGTGCGTTCTTTTAGTTCGTTCTGATTAGACGACCGTTTTGTAGCCATGTTGCGGGTACGTTTTTGTCGCCGAGATCGTGCTGTGTTTGGTGCTGGGCTTGTTGCTTTATCCCAGCTCAGGTCCATGAACAGGGTGAGGAGGAGTTCATGGACCAAGAACTGGTTGCTCCAGCGGGACCAATTCTGTCATGTGCCTCTGCTGTGGGAGATCCAGGAGAATAACCCTGATGACTACAGGAATTTTCTTAGGATGTCTGACCCCGTTTTTCAGCAGCTCTTGGCTTTGGTGTCCCCCTATATCACCAGGCAGTACACCGTTATGCGGGAAACCATCACTGCTGAGCAGAGGCTAGTTGCTACGTTGCGCTACCTGGCAACAGGGAGGAGCTTGCAGGACCTCAAGTTCTCGACAGGCATCTCCCCCCAGGCTCTGGGTGTCATTATCCCAGAAACCTGTTCTGCCATAATCCAAGTCCTGCAGGAGGACTATATTAAGGTAAGTTTTGTCCTTTAACCTCACATTCTATGTATTTAATGCTTGCTAATGTATAGTATTTTTTTAAACAGTCCCTAATTACTATGATTGTAATATGCTGTAAATGTCCCCTTTGTCCCCATGCATGTTGTAAGCTTTTAATGCTCCTTTTTTTTTGGCCTACATGCGTATTTACAAAAACCAACCTCTCCAGCATTCTATCCTGGGCCCAAACACACCTAGCCTAGTCACTTCCCAATGTTTTTTGTCAGCTCCATTGTAGTGCTTGCCCAGGCACACCCTAATCACACTGTGCAGCACAGATTCCCGCTACTGCCCTGGCTCCCCCCCTCCTTCCCCTCGCAGCCCTTCCAGCTTCCCTACTCTCCTCTCCCACCGACTGTTGCTGCTGGGGATGTTTTAGGATGAGTGGGGGAAGGGGCAGGTAAATATGTAACTTACCGGCCCCTTCCCTTTCATCGTGAGTGATCGGTAGTATGTGTTGAGCTTTGGGGTGCACACCCTAATGCAATAGGCTGTGCACGCCTATGTGCTTGACCCCCCCCCCCAAAATGTTTTTATTTTATATTTTTTTATAATTCTGACAGAGTGCTAGAGCCTTTATTTCTGATGTCCTCAACTCATCTCAAACACCCCCCCACCATAAAATAATTTAATTGGTCCATAAGAGGGGGCGAGGAATCTGATTCTTGCTCATTTTTAGCTCTTATTAAAATACTCCTTCAAAATTAATGTTCTACTGATGTTTTGCCAAGAATGTTTTGTGATAATCTGCTTGCAATGTTTAGGTAACAAAGTATTAATTTTTTGTTTTTGTTTGACTCCACAGTTCCCTTCTACGCCACAGGAATGGCAGAATGTGGCATCGGAGTTTTCCCAACGTTGGAACTTTCCCAACTGTGGAGAAGCATTGATGGCAAGCACGTCCGCATCGTGCCACCACCCCATTCGGGATCCTATTATTATAATTACAAAGGGTTCCACGGTATCGTGCTGATGGCGGTGGTGTCTGCCAATTATGAGTTTATTTTTGTTGATGTTGGGAAAAATGGGCGGATGTCTGACGGTGGAGTTTTTGCCCAGACAGATTTCGCCCACCGGCTACTATCAGAAGACCTGGCATTGCCACCTGCGGCAGAGAATGAAGATGGACTACCCTTTGTTTTCCTCGCAGATGAGGCGTTTGCGCTAAGTCCACATCTGATGAGGCGTTTATCCCAAAGGACCCTCACCCTTGAGAGGAGGGTCTTTAATTATAGGCTGGCCAGAGCCAGAAGGGTGTTAGAAAATGCCTTTGGCATCATGGCCAGCCGTTTCCACCTCTTTCAGACCTCTCTAAATATGGCGGAGTACAAGTGGAATCACATTGTAATGTGCTGTTGCATCCTACACAATATAAAAAAAAACACTCAACAAATTATATTTCTTCAGTTGGCCTTCAGGCCACACACTATTCTGATGTAGCATTGCCAGCCCAGGAAGCTGGCCCTACAGGCTTGGCCCCCCAAAGCGGGTGTGATGTGCGCCAACGTTATGTTGATTATTTTATGGGTAGGGGGCCATTGCAATGCCTGATGACCTTTGAATCTTTGTGTAGCGGGTATTTAAATTGGGGGGGAGCATCTGCGTTATTTAACCCAGATGTACTAATTGTTAGGGAATCTGAGAATCCCTTTTTGTGGTTCTTGGAGGACTCTGGTGGTGCAGGGTTCCCTGTGGCCTGCTGGTGGCGTTGTCGCCCTGGGCTGGAGTTGAACCTGCACCACAAGACTGTTCCTTTTTTGTCCTTTCCTGGCTCTGGTACAGCGGGGCGGGGAACCCCCTGTGACGCAGGGGGAGAGGAGATAAAAGGGGCGGACGCCCTGACCTTGAGTTCAGAGTTGGAGGACGCGGCCGCACCCAGGCACCTTCAGCCTGGGTGCTGGCGTTCCGGAGTTCCAGGCCCAGGTGCCCTTGACCTGGCCAGAGCGAGAGATGGGGTCCATCCCAGGCACCTTAAGCCTGGGGTGAGGTACTACTGCCAGAGCATGGGGCCCAGTAACTTCGACTGGGTTCCGCGAGGGTGGAGGAGTCCGAGGGGCCCTAAGGTGTTGGGACCTGTATCTGAGGCGAGGAGGCCGGGGAGTGTAACCCTTCCGGATAGTCCGGTACAGCATTAACCCGGTGACGGCGGGGCCTCTGGTAACTCCCTTGGAGGGATGTCTTCCCCCTGACAGGGGCTGCAACGTAGCGAAGGTAACTCCAGTTCCTGTTCACTAGAGTCGCTGGAAGAGACTCTGAAGCTAAAAATTCCATTCAACAGCCACTGTGCTTAGCAACCGTTGGTGAAACCTCAACGGTTTAGTTTTCTTTGAGGATTGTGCCTTGACCTACTCTCCACCAATACTGAACTGTTCTATGGGTCTCAAACTGTCTGCTCGCAAAGGACTATTTGTTTGCCGTTATGGAATAAATAAGTTTTGGACCTTTTCAGTGTGTGGTACTCCAATTACTGGGAGCAGGGGGGGTTATCAGCAGAACAGACTTGGCTCTAAGCGTATACACAGGCCCGAATACAACTAGATACTGGCCTTCACCTCTTCATGCTGTAATCTAGAGGACATGGGCCGTGGCGCACCTCGCTCTCCCCTCCAAGGTACCCCTAGACCAGAGCCAGAGTGGCCGATAAAGAAGGGGGTGAGGGTGAAGGCCGCTACATTTGTTTTTAATAAAAATATTCTTTATAATGAAAACATCTTGTTTTTTTTTTATTTGGGTTGATTTGATGTTTCTCCTAGGTCAGTGATGGTGAACCTTGGCACTCCAGATGTTTTGGAACTACATTTCCCATGATGCTCAACTACTCTGCAGAGTGCCTGAGCAACATGGGAAATGTAGTTCCAAAACATCTGGGGTGCCAAGGTTCACCATCACTGTCCTAGGTTATCCTAGTGCACTTGTAGTGCCATGTGTAATTTTAATAAGTAAATAACCATCATTGTCAGTGTAAACACCCCCAATTTATTTTTATTTTTTTGCCAACATTGATATAAGGAGCCACACAATGTTGAGTATAAAATATTTTTAATTGTTGGACATTTTAACTATTTTTTTTAAAATTAAAATAGAAAATTGTATTTTTTATTTTTTTGGGGGTATTTATCTTGCTAAAACGCATGAACCATATGTAACTTGTAAAGTTCAACATGTACAATAGTACTAAAAACAATTAAAACATTACAAAACAAAATATCAAAACAACAAACACAAATAAAAGTAACATTTTTTGCCATATAAAAGATTTAAACCCTCCCAAGCACATCTCTGATCTTTTTTATTCTTTGCTCCAGCTGCTTGGTCTTTTGCCTGATCTGGAGCAAGTTTTGGTTGATATGATCCAGGTCACGAGAGCAGACCATGAGTTCTTGGATCACCATCTAGGCACTGTGACTGGTGAATCTTTCTTGGGCCACAGGCAGAAAAGCACCTAAAAGTTTTAAACACACCATGGGGGTGATTTACTAATAACAGTGCGCAGGGCCGGCCCTACCATGGGACCCGGTGGGACCATGGTCCCAGGCGGCACTTTAAGAGGGGCGGCAACAGGGGCGCACTGCCTGAGGACCTGGGTTTCCCTCCATCTAGTGTGCAGTGTCATACTTGTACTGCATCGCCGGCGCCGCTGTCACTGGCCGCAGTGGCAAGACCCACGTCAAGGGTCTCACCAGCGGCCCCTGCTTCCCTGCCCAAACTGGTTGCTAGCTGCGGACCGCTTTGTGTCTAGCAACCAGTGACGTCAGGAGAGAAGGAGAGAGAGGCCCACCATTCATTGCGGAGGAGGATTTAACTTCCTCCTCCTCCGCTAGCTCCACCCACCTCCTCCCTGTATGTTCCCCTCAGAAAGTTAGGAGCGGCGTGCGGTGCAAGGATCAGTGCTGCCTGCCTCCTCTTCCCTCGAGTTGCCACTATCTCTGTTGTTTCCTGCCCATTCCCTCTTCTGTTAGCGGGCAGCAGAACAGCATGAGATCAGAGTGGCTGTGTGTGTGGAGAGAGAGCAGCTGCGGGCTCTTCTCCCCCCCCCCCCCCTTCTCCTCCTCATGCTGCTGTTCCCAGGACAGCCACCGCTATGTTTCTTCCCCCTTTTTCTCCCATTGGCCAGGGAAAAAAACAAAAAGGAGAAAAGAGGATTATGGGATATATAGTGCAAATAACTGGCTGGCCCATTGCAATTCTAGGGGGCAAACTGCAGCCCCCAGCATGCCAAGCTGAAGGGGAGGGAGAGAGAGAGAGCCAGGCTGAGTGACAGGCTGCATCTGGTGACAGTCAATGGTGACAAGTGACAGGCTGCATCTGGTGACAGGCATTGGTGACAAGTGACAGGCTGCATCTGGTGACAGGCATTGGTGACAAGTGACAGGCTGCGTCTGGTGACAGGCATCGGTGATAAGTGACAGGCTGCATCTGGTGACAGGCATAAGTGACAAGTGACAGGCTGCATCTGGTGACAGGCATAAGTGACAAGTGACAGGCTGCGTCTGGTGACAGGCATCGGTGACAAGTGACAGGCTGCATCTAGTGACAGGCATCGGTGACAAGTGACAGGCTGCATCTGGTGACAGGCATCGGTGACAAGTGACAGGCTGCATCTGGTGACAGGCAATGGCGACAAGTGACAGGCTGCATCTGGTGACAGGCATTGGTGACAAGTGACAGGCTGCATCTGGTGACAGGCATTGGTGACAAGTGACAGGCTGCATCTGGTGACAGTCAATGGTGACAAGTGACAGGCTGCATCTAGTGACAGGCTGCATCTGGTGACAGTCAATGGTGACAAGTGACAGGCTGCATCTGGTGACAGTCAATGGTGACAAGTGACAGGCTGCATCTGGTGACAGGCAATGATGACTGGTGACAGGCAATGTTGACAAGTGACACGCTGCATGTTGTGGCAGGCAATGGTGGCAAGCAACAAGCTACATCTGGTGGCAAGCAACGGTGGCAAATGACAAGCTCAGGGCTTCCACTGATTCGGCATTATGGTGAGTTAAACTATTTCATTATATATTACAATGTAGTAATATAAATGTGATTTGATCATCCTGACACCATATCGATCATAATGTTAGGATGATTTATGTGCTAACACCAGCTATTTGCCCGACAAATCACCCGCTGCCAAATTCCCTGTCAGCGAGACTACACCCCCCCCCCTCATCTTCTTTTGGGAAGGAAGGGGGGTATCTCTGAATGGCAGTTTGGAAATGTGGTCACCCTAGCCGCCACTGCAGCGCTGTTGTTGCAGCATGTTGCATCACTGAGCTGGGATCAGAGCGTAGCTGGTCGGTGGCAGTGGAGAGAAAGGGGGGAGCTTTTGTGGTGCTACACAATACTCTTTGCAGGAAGGGGCTAGGGTGACCACATTTCCAAACTACCATTCAGGGACACCCTCCCTTCCCAAAAATGAGCTTGTGCTGTAACGAATCACAGCACAGTGATTGGACACAAGAGGCGGGATTTATGATTTCTCCAATCACAAGCAGGGGGCGGGGATTGTGCTCCTCCAGGCATTCCCGGCCAGGACAAGTACTGTTGGTGAGTAAAGCGGTCACGTGGCGGCCTTTTTTGGGGGCATCAGATTGGCCTGGGACACTGTATTGTTCTGGAATGAAGGTGCCCGGGACCGATCTGCAAAATGCGGGACTGTCCCGGGCAATCCGGGACACGTGGTCACCCTAGAAGGGGCATGTCTCTTTGCTGAATATATGGGATGTCTCTTGCTGAATATATTGGGCTGTCTCTTTGCTTTATGGAAACGTCTCTTTTGCTGGATGGGCATAGGATTTTTTTTTGGGGGGGCAGCATTTCATTCTTGGGCCCAGGCAGCACAATGTCTTGGGCCAGCCCTGACAGTGCGCTGCGCTGGTTGATACCTTAATTGCTGCGCCGGATAAATCCTTCACTGGGCGCAGGAACCAGCGGCGCACTGTTATAGTTACTAAAAATGTCAGCGGCGCTCTATTGAAAATGAATGGTTCCCTATGGGAGCCCATTGATTTGAATAGAGGTCGCCCGGGAAGTCGGATGAAGCCGATCCGACTCGCGGGACGACTCGTGTGCTGACACAGGGACAGCGCGACTTTGCGAGGCAACTTGGACACGACCTGAGCGTGAAGCAGCCGCTCAAGTCGTGTCCTAGAGGCGACTACCTGGCCGAGAATGTCTCCAGCGCGATGGCATCGCGCTGGTTCTCGGCAGCCTCGCGCTCGCTGTCCCGTGTTTGGTATGAATCATGAAGGGGAACTCCACGCCAAATTTTAATAAAAAAACTGGCATGGGTTCCCCTCCAGGAGCATACCAGGCCCTTAGGCCTGGTATGGATTTTAAGGGGAACCCCCTAAGCCGAAAAAACTGCATGGGGGTCCCCCCAAAATCCAAACCAGACCCTTATCCGAGCACGCAACCTGGCAGGCTGCAGGAAAAGAGGGGGGGACGAGAGCGCCCCCCCTCCTGAACCGTACCAGGCCGCATGCCCTCAACATGGGGGGTTTGGTTCTTTGGGGCAGGGGGCGACCTGCGGCCCCCCCACCCCAAAGCACCCTGCCCCCATGTTGATGGGGACAAGGGCCTCATCCCGACAACCCTGGCCGTTGGTTGTCGGGGTCTGCGGGCGGGGGGCTTATCGAAATTCACCTGGTGGCAAAAAAGTCAATAAAAAACACAACACAGGTTTTTAAAGTAATTTATTAGGCAGCTCCGGGGTCTTTCTGCCGGGCGCCCCGCTATCTTCTTCCAGCTCTTTTGCTAGCGTGGTCCTGGTCTTCCTCGTCGTCCTCGGAGTGCCCGGCAGAAGGCAGAAAGAACCGGAGATCGTGGAGAAGGCACCGGAGAGCGGGAGAAGAACCAGAGAGCGCGGAGACGACACCGGAGAACAGAACAAGAGACCCCCCGAAGTCGGAAGAAGATGACGATGAAGACCGGGACCCTGCTAGCAAAAGAGCTGAAAGAAGATAGCGGGGCGCCCGGCAGAAAGACCCCCGAAGTCGGAAGAAGACGACGAGGAAGACCGGGACCCCGCTAGCAAAAGAGCTGGAAGAAGATAGCGGGGCGCCCGGCAGAAAGACCCCCGAAGACGGAAGAAGACGACGAGGAAGACCGGGACCCCGCTAGCAAAAGAGCTGGAAGAAGATAGCGGGGCGCCCGGCAGAAAGACCCAGAAGTTGGAAGAAGACCCCCGGAGCTGCCTAATAAATTACTTTAAAAACCTGTGTTGTGTTTTTTATTAACTTTTTTTGCCACCAGGTGAATGGGTAGGGGTACGATGTTCCCCCATACTCATTCACATAGGGTGGGGGGCCGGTATCTAGGGTCCCCCTTATTAAAGGGGGCTCCCGGATTCCAATAAGCTTCCCCGCCCGCAGACCCCGACAACCATCGGCCAGGGTTGTCGGGAAGAGGCCCTTGTCCCCATCAACATGGGGACATCCTCCCCATGTTGAGGGCATGTGGCCTGGTACGGTTCAGGAGGGAGGGGGGGCCGCTCTCTCGTCCCCCCTCTTTTCTTGCGGCCAGCACGGGGTTCCCCCTAAAAATCAATACCAGACTTGAAGGGCCTGGTATGGATTCCTAGCGGGACCCCCACGCTTTTTTTTTAAGTTTGGCGCGGGGTTCCCCTTAAAATCCATACCAGACCCCCACGCCATTTTTTTTCATTTTGTTGGGGGGGGGGGGGGGGGGGATCCAAGACCCAAGGGCCTGGTATGGACCTGGGGGGGGACCCCACACTGTTTTTTTTCAAGATTTGTTTTTTTTGAGCCGGCAATGTTTATTTTTTTTACATTTTACATTTCCTTTAACAACCAGCTATAAACAGGTTAAAAAAAAAAATTGCTGCAAAATCGCGGTACTTGCGTTTTGGATCCGGGTCCATTGAATTCTATTACATCCAAAACACTGTTTTTGGCCTGAAAAAAAAAATCTGCAGTTGCGTTTAACATCGTTTTTCTCAAAGCCTAAAAATGCCTTCAGACGCCAAAGATTTCCACGTTTTAGACGCGGTACCGGCGTTTAGCCGCATTTTAGTTTAGAAGCGTTTTTACAGGTGACCTATTTTTTTACATTGATAAACTCAAAAATTATGGCAAATGAGGAAAAAACATTAAATATATATATATATATATATCAAAAAAATTATGAAATTGCTTCCATTGCATTGTGGAAAATCCACAACTTGGGGCAGGTGACGTGGCAAGTGGACAATCCAGAACTTGGGGCAGGTGACGTCGCAAGTGGACAATCCACAACTTGGGGCAGCTGACGTGGCAAGTGGACAATCCACATCTTGTGGCAAGTGATGTGACAAGTGACACGCTAAATACAACTACACTGCTGCTCTCTCAGCTGCTGATACTCACTCTGGTCTCACAAAATAGCTGAAATGGTTAACCCTTTCCATACAGGGCTTTTTATACCACTTCCATACCGGGCCTATTCTGGCACTTCTCTCCTACATGTACAAATCATCATTCTTTTGCTAGAAAATTACTCAGAACCCCCAAACATTATATATGTTTTTTTTTTAGCAGACACCCTAGGGAATAAAATGACAGTTGTTGCAACTTTTTATCTTGCACGGTATTTGCGCAATAATTTTTCAAACGCCTTTTTTTGGGGAAAAAATGGTTTCATGAATTAAAAAATAACAAAACAGTAAAGTTAGCCCAATGTTTTTGTAAAATATGAAAGCTTATGTTACACCGAGTAAAAAGATACCTAACATGTCACGCTTTAAAATTGCGCACACTCATGGAATGGTGCCAAACTTCGGTACTTAAAAATCTCCATAGGCGACGCTTTGAAAATTTTTACATGTTAGAGTTACAGAGGAGGTCTAGTGCTAGAATTGTTGCACGCGCTCTAACGCATGCAGCGATACCTCACATATGTGGTTTGAACGGCGTTTACATATGCGGGTGGGACTTACGTGTGTGTTCGCTTCTAAGCGCAAGCTATTGGGGAGGGGCTTCTAAAAAATATATACATATTTTACTTATTTTTTTTTATTTTTACTTTTTTTTTTTTTTTTTTTACACTTTTTTTTTTTGTTGATCACTTTTATTCCTATTACAAGGAATGTAAACATCCCTTGTAATAGGAATGGTGTGTGACAGGTCCTCTTTATGGAGAGATGCGGGGTCAATAAGACCCCACATCTCTCCTCCAGGCTGGAAAGCATGAGATTATGAAAAAAAATTCACTAATCTTATACTTACAGCCGCAATGGCGGCTTTGTTTACATTTGAGGACCCGGGCTTGACGTCATCACATCGCGCCCGGGCCTCCGACGGTCATAGAGATGACTGGTGATCATCTGGTCACCAGTCATCTCTATGCTCGTCATGTGACCCACCACCGGCGCCGGACGATTCTCTCCGGGTCCCCGATGGCACGGGAGAGCCCGGAGAAGCACCGGATGGCGGCGGGAGGGGGGGATGTCCCCTCCCGCCACCTATAAGAACGATCAAGCGGCTATAATCGTTCTTATGGTGCGCAGGATCGCCGGCTGAAAAAAAGGATATCTGAATGATGCCTCTAGCTGCAGGCATCATTCAGATATCCCCCCTCAAACCCCCTCATATGACGTCCACCCGGAGGGAGAGAGGGTTCCTGCCGGCGTCATTTTACAATGGCCCGGAATGGAAGTGGTTAATAATACTGTTTTTGGAGCTTCGGGCGCCTCCTTATGATGTTTCCTAACTAATCGCATATAGACGTAAATGTGGTAAAATGCGGCATGCAAACGCCACAAAGCGCGCCTTTCTAAACGCCGCTTTCAACCTTAGTTCTGAACACTTTGCACCAGCATCTCGTGTACATGGGGCATAAAAACGCCTATGCCATTTACAGCTCAAAAACGCCATGGTGGCCATGAGGCCATAGGCTAACATGGAGAGACGTTTTTAGGCTGCAAAAAACGCTCAAACACGCGGCTGGAAAATGTCCGTGTGCATGTAGCCTTATATTAACCACTTGCGCACTGGCCACTTAAACCCCCTTCCTGCCCAGACCAATTTTCAAATTTCAGCGCTGATGCACTTTGAATGACAATTGCGCGCTCATACAACACTGTAACCCAATGAAAATGTATTGTGAGGGGGTTAGCTCGGCAGCGGGTGTGTGTGACCCCCGGGATGGGCTCCCCACACAAAACAGGCCCAGCAAACGGAGGTTGTGGTTTTCAAAATCAAAAAGGTGCGGTTTATTTTCTATTTACAGTGACAAAACACAGCAAAGCAAAAGAAACATAAACAAAATAAATCCTGGTCAAGTTGACCTCTGACTAAACATACAGGTTTCCTAACTAACAACTGGGATCAGCCTAGTGCTGTCCTAGTCCCTAAGTCCCTGGTTTTAAATGTCCAAGCAAATAGCCACACAGGCTTTGTCTCACCGCACAGGGGTTCACTCTCCCTAGACAGTCAACACAGGTCTGGTTCCAGGCATGAGCTCACATCTAATGAAGCTGGGAGTTCTTATAGAGGCCTAAATGAGCTGACAAGCTTCAGCTGGTCTCATCAACTCCCTGTCTGTACGACGCCCCACACTCTCCCTAGAGGTATGAGTCATCCATGAGCCCACTAGCCTTATACAACTCTCCACCTAGTTGTATAAGTCGGCGTAAAGCCTGAATCTGGGCGAAATATATCTACCCCCCTGGATGCAACCAGGTGACTTTACCTTCCTGCTGTCACATACCCCCCCCCTCTTGTTTTAACCTCGGGGTTGGAACACCAGCAATCAGGCATTCATGTACTCGAGACAAAGCATCCACATTCCCCATTTGAACGCCAGGGCGATGCTTTACTGTGAAGTTGAATTCCTGGAGGGCCAGGAACCACCTATTCACTCTTCTATTTGTTTCCTTGTTTTGAGCCATCCACTTTAACGGAGCGTGATCCGTAACCATGTCAAAGTGCCTACCTAGCAGGTAGTACCGAAGGGAATCTAGAGCCCACTTCACCGCTAAACACTCCTTTTCAACGGTGGCGTAATTTACCTCATGGGACTTCAACTTCCTGCTGAGGTAAATGACTGGGTGCTCTTCCCCGTTCCAGACCTGGGACAATACTGCTCCTAACCCCACATCTGACGCATCACTTTGTACGACAAAGTCTTTAGAGAAGTCGGGTGAGTACAACACTGGCTGGCTACATAAGGCTTGTTTCAAGAATTGGAATGCTGCCTCAGCCTCGGGGGTCCATTTAATCATGACCGACCCTTTCCCCTTCGTCAGGTTGGTTAGGGGCACAGCCTTAGAAGCAAAGTGGGGAATGAATCGCCGATAATACCCAGCGATTCCCAGAAAGGCTCGTACCTGCTTCTTGCTGTTGGGACGTGGCCAACTCTGGATGGCCTCGACTTTGTTGAGTTGGGGTTTTATTACTCCCCTCCCAATGGTGTACCCAAGATATTTGGCCTCCTCCTGCCCAATGGTACACTTCTTGGGGTTAGCCGTAAACCCCGCTTCCCGAACAGAGTCCAGGACTGCTTGCACTTTTGGCAGATGTGAGGCCCAATCTGTGCTATGGACAATTACGTCATCCAGGTAAGCCGCAGCATACTTCCGATGGGGCCTCAGCATCTGGTCCATTTTCCGCTGGAATGTGGCCGGCGCATTCTGTAACCCGAACGGCATTCTCTTATATTGGAACGCCCCGTCTGGGGTTACAAATGCGGTTTTCTCTTTGGCCGACTTGGCCAGGGGGATTTGCCAATACCCTTTTGTGAGGTCAAGAGTCGTCATGTATCGGGCTGTTCCCAGCCGGTCGATCAACTCATCTATACGTGGCATGGGGTAGGTGTCAAATTTTGTAACTTTGTTCAACTGACGAAAATCGTTACAAAATCGCCAGCTCCCATCCGGTTTAGGCACCAACACGATGGGACTAGACCAATCACTTTGGGACTCCTCTATCACCCCTAAGTTCAGCATTTTCTGTACTTCCTCCCGTATTGCCTCCCGTCGGGCCTCTGGGATCCGATAGGGTTTTAACTTCACCCTTTCACCGGGCGGGGTAATGATGTCATGCTCTACCCCAGATGTTTGTCCCGGCAGCTCAGAGAATACCTCCTTGTTGCGAAGCACAAACTCCTTAACCTCCTGTTGTTGGGGTTGTGACAAGGTGGCTGCTATTCCAACCTCAGGAATCACGCAACCAGTTTGAGCTGGTGACCAAGTGTCTGCGACTAGGGACTCTCTATCCCTCCAGGCTTTCAACAGATTAACGTGATAGATCTGTTCGGGCTTTCGCCTTCCTGGTTGTCTGACCTTGTAATTCACTTCGCTCACTTTTTCCATTATCTCGTAGGGGCCTTGCCATTTGGCAAGGAATTTACTTTCAACCGTAGGGACAAGTACCAGTATCCTATCCCCCGGGGAAAAGGTACGGGTCTTGGCTCCACGGTTGTACACTCTCTGCTGTGCTAACTGCGCTTGGGCCAAATGTTCCTTCACGATGGGCATTACCTGTGCAATTCGGTCTTGCATCAGGGCGACATGCTCAATCACACTCCTGTGGGGAGAACTCTCACTTTCCCAAGTTTCCTTGGCAATATCCAACAGCCCTCTTGGGTGTCTCCCATACAGTAACTCAAAGGGGGAGAATCCCGTAGAGGATTGGGGCACCTCCCTAATAGCAAACATCAGATAAGGAAGTAGACAGTCCCAATCCTTTCCATCTCTATCCACCACTTTCTTCAACATTTGTTTTAGGGTTTTGTTGAATCTTTCAACCAGCCCATCGGTTTGGGGGTGATACACAGATGTACGTAATTGCGTCACTTTGAATAATTTACACAGCTCCTTCATAACCCGGGACATAAAGGGTGTACCTTGGTCCGTAAGCAGTTCTTTACAAATACCCACCCGGCTAAACACAAGAGATAGCTCTTTGGCTATGGTTTTGGCCGAGGTATTTCGGAGAGGGATCGCTTCTGGATAACGGGTGGCATAGTCCATTATAACTAATATGTACTGGTGCCCCCTAGCGGACTTGATTATAGGACCTACCAAATCCATGGCGATCCTCTCAAACGGGACCTCAATGATGGGTAGAGGGACCAGCGGGCTACGGAAATGTGGCATCGGGGCCGACCTCTGACACACAGGGCAGGAGGAACAATAATTTTCTACGTCCTTCATCACCCCCGGCCAATAGAATCTCTGTAATACCCTCTCTCGGGTTTTCTCTGTCCCCAGATGACCTCTGTTTTAACTAACTCAGCCTTTATCAGGGTCACAAGGCTACCTGAATCCAGCAATACCACAACATTTCTACCATTAACACACATTTTGCATAAATGTTTCTCAGTTCCTCGAATGGCAGTGCATGCGACTGTCGCACACAGCGACTGACGTCTGCCCGTCAGAAAGTCACACTGCATGGGTTCCTCCACAACCGGGCAATTGGCTGCAATATGTCCCGCTTGCCGGCAGCGGTAGCAAACGATCCTTCTTGCCGCCTCTTGAGCCGCTGATTTCCCAGGCTGTTCTCGCCAAACTTGGGGTAGAGCTCCCACCCTCTCACTCTCTCCACCCTTACCCCTTGGAATCCTCTTATCCGCCCCTGGGGATGGTCTGGTCTTAGGGTGGAAAGTCCGAGTGTCTCTGGAAGAGGCCGTCAGGTTCTCTGTAGCCAAGTATTTCTCCACACGATCCACAAGACCATCGGCCGTCTCTGGGTCTCCATGGCTTACCCACTTTTGGATGGCAGTAGGAAGAGCTCTCAAAAACCGATCCATTACAACACGTTCCACAATCTTTGGTGCGGACAAAGTCTCTGGCTGTAGCCACTTTCTGCTCAGGTGAATGAGATCATACATTTGAGACCTGGGGGGTTTTCCAAGCTGGAAAGTCCAGTTATGCACACGCTGAGCCCGGACAGCCTGGGTGACACCCAGCCTTGCCAATATTTCAGCTTTTAGCATCACATAGTCTTTTGCTTGGTTAGGCTCTAGGTCATAGTAAGCTTTCTGCGATTCACCAGTTAACAGAGGAGCCACCAGTCCAGCCCACTGCTCCTCAGGCCACTTTTCTCTTTCAGCGGTCCTTTCAAATGTGGTCAAAAATACCTCTGGATCATCCTCTCCAGTCATTTTTGTCAATAAACGACTCACCCCAAAGGACGCGGTATTAGTGGGACGGCTTTCCTCACTGGTCTGCGGACGTTGCTGCATTACTGCTTCCATCTGTTGTTGTAGTCTCTGCTCTTGCTTCTGCAACAGGTCTATGAAGCGGGCCTCAGATTGCTGCTGGGCTTGTTGCTGAGCCTCCAGACTCTGTTGCAAAGTTGCGTTTGTCTGCTGCTGGGCTGCAAGGCTCTGTTGATGAGCTTGCTGCTGGGCTGCAAAGTTCTGTTGTTGAGCTGCAAGGCTCTGTTGATGAGCTGCAAGGCTCTTTTGCAAACCTGCATTTGTCTGCTGTTGATTGGCATTTGCTAGAGCCAGCTGCTTCAGTATCTCCTCCATGCTGGCTTAAAAAAAACTGCCCGCATTCTCCACCAACTGTGAGGGGGTTAGCTCGGCAGCGGGTGTGTGTGACCCCCGGGATGGGCTCCCCACACAAAACAGGCCCAGCAAACGGAGGTTGTGGTTTTCAAAATCAAAAAGGTGCGGTTTATTTTCTATTTACAGTGACAAAACACAGCAAAGCAAAAGAAACATAAACAAAATAAATCCTGGTCAAGTTGACCTCTGACTAAACATACAGGTTTCCTAACTAACAACTGGGATCAGCCTAGTGCTGTCCTAGTCCCTAAGTCCCTGGTTTTAAATGTCCAAGCAAATAGCCACACAGGCTTTGTCTCACCGCACAGGGGTTCACTCTCCCTAGACAGTCCACACAGGTCTGGTTCCAGGCATGAGCTCACATCTAATGAAGCTGGGAGTTCTTATAGAGGCCTAAATGAGCTGACAAGCTTCAGCTGGTCTCATCAACTCCCTGTCTGTACGACGCCCCACACTCTCCCTAGAGGTATGAGTCATCCATGAGCCCACTAGCCTTATACAACTCTCCACCTAGTTGTATAAGTCGGCGTAAAGCCTGAATCTGGGCGAAATATATCTACCCCCCTGGATGCAACCAGGTGACTTTACCTTCCTGCTGTCACAGTATTATTATTTGGCACACAAATAGAGCTTTCTTTTGGTGCTATTTGATCACCTCTACATTTTTTTTTTCTATAAATACAAAAGACCGACTAAAAAAAATAAATAGGATATTTTAACCACTTCAGCACTGGGCCTATTCTGGCACTTCTCTCCTTCATGTAAAAATCATAAATTTATGGCTATAAAATTACTTCAAAACCCCAAACATTATATATATATGTTTTTTTAGCAGACACCCTAGGGAATAAGATGGTGGTCATTGCAAATTTTTATCTTGCTCGGTATTTGCGCAATACATTTTCAAACGCCTTTTTAAAAAAAAAATGGTTTCATGAATTAAAAAAAATTACAAAACAGTAAAGTTAGCCCAATTTTTTGGGATAATGTGAAAGATGTTGTTATGCTGAGTAAATAGATACCTAACATGTCACGCTTTAAAATTGTGCTCACTCATGGAATGACACCAAACTTCAGTACTTAAAGTGGAGCTCCACCCTAAATAGCAACTTTTGCTATTTGGATTCCTCCCCCCCTCCGGTGTCACAATTGACACCTTTCAGGGGGGAGGGGGGTGAAGATACCTGTCTAAGACAGGTATTTTCACCCACATCCGGGAGTCCTCTCTCCGGGAATCTGCGGGAGTTACGTCACTTCCCGCAGACTTCCCTTGGTGTTCTGGGAGACACTCATCTCCCAGAACACAGGAGCACCAATCAGAACGGCGCAGCGCGACTCGCGCATGCGCCGTAGGGAACCGGGCATGAAGCCGCAGGGCTTCACTTCCTGGTTCCCTCAGCGAGGATGGCGGAGGGAGCAGCAGAGCGACGAGCGGTCGCTCGTCCTCTGCTGCGGATGTCGCTGGACTCCAGGACAGGTAAGTGTCCAAATATTAAAAGCCAGCAGCTGCTGTAGCTGTAGCTGCTGGCTTTTAATATTTTTTTTTCCGGCGGAGCTCCGCTTTAAAAATCTCCCTAGGCGATGCTTTAATTTTTTTTACACGTTACCATTTTCGCATTACAGAGGAGGTCTAGTGCTAGAATTGTTGCACTCGTTCTAACGCACGCAGCAATACCTAACATGTGTGGTTTGAACGGCGTTTACATATGTGGGCGGGACTTACGTGTGTGTTCGCTTCTGAGCGCGAGCAACCGGGGACATGGGCGTTTTTTGACATTTTTTTTTTTTGATCACTTTTATTCCTATTACAAGGAATGTAAACATCCCTTGTAATAGGAATCTATTGTGACAGGTCCTCTTTATGGAGAGATGCAGGGTCAATAAGACCCCACATCTCTCCTCCAGGCTGGAAAGCATGAGATCGGTCAAAAAAATTCACCGATCCCATGCTGACAGCCGAGATCACGGCTTTGTTTACATACGGGAACCCGGCGTGATGTCATAACGTCGCGCCCGGGCCTCCGACAGTCATAGAGATGACTGGTGACCATCTGGTCACCAGTCATCTCTATGCTTCCCATCCGGCGCCGGCCAATTCATTCTCCGAGCCCCAGATGGCACGGGAGAGCCCAGAGAAGCACCGGATGGCGTCGGGAGGGGGGGTCATCCCCTCCCGCCGCCTATAAGAACGATCAAGCGGTGGAAATGCCGCTATGATCGTTTTTATCGTGCACAGAATCGACGGCTGAAAAGAATGATATCTGAATGATGCCTGAAACTGCAGGCATCATTCAGATGTCACCGCACAAAGCCAAGGACGTCATTTGACGGTGGGTGGTAGGAAAGTGGTTAATATTTCGAAAATTTTGAAAAAAAGGTAATTTTTATCCTTCATTGATGTACACTGATGAGACTGCACTGATGGGCTGCACTGATGGGCACCGATAAGGTGGCAAGGGTGGGCACTGAGAGGTGGCATTGCTAGTTGGCACTGGTGGGCATTGAGAAGTGGCACTGCTAGGTGGCAACGATAGTTGGCAGTGATGGGCACTGATAGGCAGCACTGATAGGTGCCACTGATTGGCACCAGTAGTGGGCATTGATAGGTGGCACTGGCAGGGGCTACTGATTGTCACAGAATTGCCTCTTCCTCTTCGGGCCCGATGTCCCTTGCACATAAGCCGGTGATTGCCTTTTTTATGCTCACGCTGTCAGCACAAGGAGAAAACAAAAACCATTACCCAGCTTTTGTTTACATCACGTGATCAGCTGTCATTGGCTGACAGCTGATCACATGGTAAAGGGCAGGGATCGGCCCCTTACTCGGATCTGCCATCACCCGAGTCTCAGTGACTCGGTGACCACAGCGCGCACGCGAAGGGGAGGACGTCTATTGACGGACTCCCGGCAATTGAGGACCATGCTGTGGCCGTCGATCAGTTATAGCGCTGATCTCAAGTGATTAACCACCTCCCTACTGTGCACGAAAACCCCCTTCCTGCCCAAGCCATTTTTCAGCTTTCAGCGCTGTCACACTTTGAATGACAATTGCGCGGTCGTGCGACGTGACTCCCAAACAAAATTTGTGTCCTTTTTTTCTCACAAATAGAGCTTTCTTTTGGTGGTATTTGATCACCTCTGCGGTTTTTATTTTTTGCGCTATAAACAAAAGAAGAGCGTCCAGTTTGGAAAAAAAACACTATTTTTTTACTTTTTGCTATAATAAATACCCATTTTTTTTTTAAAATAAAATCTTCCTCAGTTTAGGCCGATACGTATTCTTCTACATATTTTTGGTAAAAAAAAAATCGCAATAAGCGCGTATTGATTGGTTTGCGCAAAAGTTATAGCGTGTACAAAATAGGGGATAGATTTATAGCATTTTAATTTTTTTATTTTTTTATTAGTAATGGCGGCGATCTGTGATTTTTTATTGTGACTGCGATATTGCGGCGGACACATCGGACACTTTTGACACATTTTTGGGACCATTCACGTTTATACAGCGATCCCTGCTATAAAAATGCATTGATTACTGTATAAATGTGATTGGCAGGGAAGGGGTTAACCACTAGGGGGCGGGAAGGGGTTAAATATGTTCCCTCAATGTGTTCTTACTGTGGGGGGAGGGGACTGACTGGGGGAGGTGACCGATGGTTGTCCCTATGTACAAGGGACACAGCATCGGTCCCCTCTCCCTCACAGGACGTGGATCTCTGTGTTTACACACAGAGACCCACTTTCCTGCTCGTTTCCCAGGCAATCGCGGGTGCCCGGCGGCAATCGCGGCCGCCGGGCACGCGCACCGGGGCCTTGTGAACGCGGCGCGCCTTCTAGCTCATTTTAAAGGGAGGACGTCATATGACGTCCTCCCAGAACGAGAGTATCCTCCGCCCGCCGTCAATTGACAGTGGGCGGTGGACAAGTGGTTAAAGAGGGTCTAAATGGGCCATTGACATGCATCACAATTCAACTTAGGAATGTGTCTTTACAAAGTTAAACTAAATTAAATCCTTTCTTATTTTTGCTTGGGGATAGAGTGCAGAGGGATTACAAGTCTAGACAGTTTTTGGGGATGTCTGCACCCCTGATAGGGTGAATACAACGCCCAAATTTGGCCACTTTATCCTTCCAAATAATTCACTTCCTGTCACATAGCCACACAGGAAGTGAGGGTAAATCCCTACCAATGTCTTTCCTTGGGGACACACAGGTCAATCTAAATACTTTCCCCATTATGTACATTGCACTCCAGCATTTTGCGGAGTACACCCCAAATTATTAGGTATTTTGGACTTTGGGGTTTATTTACTAAAGGCAAATCTACTTTGCACTACAAGTGCACTTGCTAGACATCCGAGGGGGACATGCAAGCAAACAAAAAAAACACCATCTTTGCTTTTACATGATTGGATGTTACAATCACCGATGCTTCCCCTCAGATTTCCAGCAGCTACACTTTTACTGCAGAGTGGATTTGTCTTTACTAAACCCCAAACTACCCAATGATTTGGGGTGTACACAACAAAGTGCTAGAGTGCAATTTGCTTAATGGGGACACTAGTTAGATTGATCTGTGTGTCCCCAAGAAAAGACATTGGTAGGGTTTTACCTTCACTTCCTGTTTAGCTGTGTGACAGGAAGTGAAGCCAATTTTACTAAAAGGGGACACAAAGCCCAACCTAAAAAAACAAAAAAAAAAAACAAGCAGGGGTTCTAACACTTACGTTGTTTCCCTCAAAATGCCCACAATTAGAATCGGATTGCCTTGAGCTATTTTTAAGTGCAGTGCTCTAAATCAGTGCTTCTCAAGTACCCCCAACAGTCCATGTTTGCAGGTTTTCCTTCATCTTGCATATGTGCTTTAAATCACAGTCAATGGTTTTTAATTTTGGACAGCAATTCTTGATAAGATAAATTCACAAAACATGTCCTGTTGGGGGTACTTGAGGACAGAGGCTGAGAACCACTGCAGTAAAAAGGAAAATTGAATACTTACCGCTCTGTATTTTTCATTTCCTGGTGATTATCCATGGCAGCACACAATACATGCATATGCTAGCATGAAGGCACCAGGGTAGACAAATCACACCTGTTTTGTTTTGACATGCCAATCAGCTGTCACATTTGTTGCAAAGAAAACGCAAAACAAACCTCAAAACTTTGCATCAAATTTTATTGGTCAACAAAACAAAGGGAAGCCAAAATAAAAAACAGGGTCAATTTGAAACAGTTACAGACTCACAACATCTTGAGAAAGATTTGGCAAAATAATGCAGCACAGACAATTAAATCAAAGTGAACAAACGACACACATTAACAACATCAAAATTATTTATGGGGAACATTTCCCCCACACAAAAAAATACAATCCACAAAATTAAAACAAACACCTGTTTTGCAAAGACATAACAAATAAAATACATGTGTTACAATCTCGATAAGGACACCAAAATGTACTTTTTGCCCCCCCCCCCCCCCCACACACACTTACTTGCCTCTTTTCAGGGCAAGGGAGAGAATGCTATCTGCGAGCTTTATATAACATAGGTTTTTGTGCTAATGAGGCAATTGAAAACACATGCACAGTCCATGAAACACCCAAAATGCAAGTTCACCCAATGTAGAGACTGAACTTCAAAGTGGGTACACCTGTTAAGGATGTCCTTCAATTACTAACCCATAAAAACACTCTCTGAGCATGCCCAGAAATATCCAGGTGCTGTCCACACACAAAAAGCACCAAAAAAAAAATCTAACTGTCTGGGCATGTTTAGAACAACACAAATGCAGCTAGCAGAAAATCCCCCCCCCCCCCCCCGTCCAAAATTAAGCACATCATCCAGCATGCTACAAAATTAGAGATGGGACAATAACCCCCCCCCCCCCCCCCCACCAACAAATACCATTGCAGACTATGGGAACTGACTTGTTAATTTTGCTAGTCCCCACTGCTAGTCCCCACTTCTAGTTATTGGCCTTAAAATGGGGGCCCAGGTCCCACCCTCAGGGACATATATCAATGTCACCAATTCGGACAACACCAAAAACAAAACAAGGAGAAGTGCCTTTAAATATGCCAAATTGCTTAAGGGCCATTTCACACCACATGCAGTCCATTGCATTTTTTATGCATCAAAAGTGCATGGAAAGTTGGTTATATGGTTCTAAATGGCAGTGTTTGTTCCAGTGCATTCCAGTTCCACCAAAAAAGTAGAACATGCTGCATTTTACCTGCACTGGACTGTACTGGAACGCAGCAAAACGCATCAAAAACGCACTGGAACGCACAGGAACACACCTAAATGCACCAAAAATGCACTGGAACACACTTGTCCTTATCTATGGTAATAAAAAAAGAGGGGTGAAAAAAAAGCTTCTGGACTGCATCAAAAACGTACCAAAAATGCACTGGAACGCATCAAAAACGTGCATGCAAAAAAGCACCTCGAACGCATCCGGATTGCGTTTCTATGGTGTGAACTGGCCCTAGTTCACACCATAGAAACGCAGTCTGAATGCGTTCCAGGTGCTTTTCTGCATGTGCGTTTTTGACACGTTCCAGTGCATTTTTGATGCGTTTTTGATGCAGTCCAGTGTTTTTTCCCCCCTCTTTTCACTTAGGACAAGTGTGTTGCAGTGGGAGAAAAAGAAACCCTGGACTGCCGCACTCTGTATAGACAGTTATTTATTCCAAAATTTCAGGTAAAAAATCCAAATTCAAAATAAATCCATAAATCCAAAACAACAAATGCAGATGGTGTGCATGCAGGGAAGGGTGGCTAACGCGTTTCACGTCACGAATTGACGCTTACTCATAGCTGTGTTGCAGTGCGTCTTTGGTGCATTTAGGTGCGTTCCGGTGCATTCCAGTGCGTTTTTGGTACGTTCTGTTGCATTTTTGATGTGTTTTACTGCGGTCCAGTACAGTTTTGTACCTAAAAAATGCAGCATGAACAATTATTTTTTCCTTTCTTAAACACACTGGAATAGACTGCAGTGGTGTGAACTATGCCATTGGCATTAATGTGATCAACTTTCTTTGCGTTTTTCATGCATCAAAAAAACGCACTGCACTGCATCCGGTGTGAACTGGCCCTAAATATCATACCTGGGGGGTGTCTATAGTATGCCTGGAAAGTAGCGCATGTTTTCCATGTTTATAACAGTTCAAGAGCAAAATGACATTTCTAATGTAAAATAATAGTCATTTAAATGTACTCGCGGCTGTAATGAATTGCTGGTTCCCGTCAATACAGAAAAAAGTAATTGAAAGTGTTTTAAAAAAAAAAAATGCGTGGGGGTCCCCCAAATTCCATTACCAGGCCCTTCAGGTCTGGTATGGATATTAAGGGGAACTCCGTGCCAAATTTATAAAAAAAAATGGCGTGGGGGTTCCCCACAAAATCCGTACCAGGCCCTTCGGGTCTGGTATGGATTTTAAGGGGACCCCCACACCAAACTTAAAAAAAATAGCGTGGGGGTCCCCCTAAAAATCCACACCAGACCCTTATCCGAGCACGCAACCTTGCCCGGTGGTTGTGGGGACCCCCAGATCCCCCCCCTGTGTGAAATGGTAATGGAGTACAAATGTACCCCTACCATTTCACAAAGAAAGTGTCAAAAATGTAAAAAATTACAATAGCCGGTTTTTGACAATTCCTTTATTAATGTCTTCTCCTTTCTTCCATCTTCTTCCATCTTCTTCTTCCATCTTCTTCTTCCAGCTTCTTCTTCCAGCTTCTTCTTTTCTCCATTCGGGTTTCTTCCTCCATCTTGTTCTTCATCTTCCTCTTCATCTTCATCTTCCTTCTTCCTTCAGTGTTCTCGTCCGCATCTTGCTCCGGCTTCTTGTCCCTTCTTCTTTCTTCGGCCACTCCATTTGAATTGGAGGTTCCCGCTGTGTGACGCTTCAGTTCTTCAGTTCTCCTCTGGGTCCGCTGCCACCCCGTGACCCCACCCCCCTCTGACGCACATGGATTTCACGGGGACTTTCCCTGTGGTGTCAGAGGGGGGCGGGGTCACCGGGTGGCAGCGGACCAAGAGGAGAACTGAAGCGTCACACAGCGGGAACCTCAAATTCAAACAGAGCAGCCGGAGAAAGAAGAAGGGAAGAAGAAGCCGGAGCAAGATGCGGACGAGAACACCGAAGGAAGAAGGAAGATGAAGATGAAGAGGAAGATGAAGAACAAGATGGAGGAAGAAACCAGAATGGAGAACAGAAGAAGAAGGAAGAAGAAGATGGAAGAAAGGAGAAGACATTAATAAAGGAATTGTCAAAAACCGGCTATTGTCATTTTTTAAAATTTTGACACTTTCTTTGTGAAATAGTAGGCGTACATTTGTACCCCATTACCATTTCACACGGGGGGAGGGCCGGGATCTGGGGGTCCCCTTTGTTAAAGGGGTCTTCCAGATTCCGATAAGCCCCCTGCCCGCAGACATCCACAACCACCGGGCAAGGGTTGTGGGGATGAGGCCCTTGTCCCCATCAACATGGGGACATCCTCCCCATGTTGAGGGCATGTGGCCTGGTACGGTTCAGGAGGGGGGGCGCTCTCTCGTCCCCCCCTCTTTTCCTGCGGCCTGCCAGGTTGCGTGCTCGGATAAGGGACTGGTATGGATTTTTGGGGGAACTCCACGCCATTTTTTTAAAAATTTGGGGTGGAGTTCCCCTTAAAATCCATGCCAGACCTGAAGGGCCTGGTATGGATATTTGGGGGAACCGCACGCATTTTTTTTTTGCGGCAGGGTTCCCCTTAATACCCATTTCAGACCTGAAGGGCCTGGTCATTGAATTTGAGGGAACCACCACGCATTTTTTTTTGTTTTTATCAATGACTTTCAATGACTTTTCTCTATATTGCCGGGAGCCGACAATTCATTATAGCCGCGGGTGCTTTTAAATGCCTTTTTTTTCCTTTAGAAATGTAATTTAGCTGGCGTACTGGCAAGTTCAGAGCTGCGCCTTTTCAACTTATGCAAATTGAGTTATGTGACTTGACATTTACTAAGATTTTGCCGCCGCAGTGTCTTGGCACGTTTGAACGAGTAAAATTCCCGCGCTGAGCTCTAAAAAACCTCTCGCAGTTCTAAAAGTACTTGCCGGCGCAGCGGGCTGGTTCTGAAAAAGTTTCTTTATCACTCTATTTTGGGCATGTTTATTTGGGCAGGTGTCACTACACTTCCTCACATCACCCCACATCACCCCCATTATATTCGCACTTCCAGCTTCTTTATATTTAGATTTTAAGATGCCGTGCGCCAGGTCCATAGTGGCGCACTGAGCGCCTCCTCCTGTCCGCCGAGAACACTATAGTAAATGGGAAATAGGGCTGCGCTACCGGCGCTAATGTTTTGTAAATACCAAAACAGCCATTGTGCGCGCAGATGCGCCGATACTCATGGCGCAAACGTTTTGTAAATCAGCCCCCATGTCTTATAAATATGCAGGCCTACATCTATTACCTGAAGCTGTGGTGTTCTACACTGACCTGTTGTGTTGCCATTTTCCATTTCTTCCTCCACATCCCGTGGTTGTGGGTCTTGGTTTGGAGGTGTGGGGTTCCTAGGCTTCTGTCTCGAAGCTCTTTGAAGCCCTATAAGATTGAACCAAAGGGTATAGTTGAGTAAGTAAAAATTTGTAGGCCTGAAAAAGGAATATTAATCATTCTTTGGAAGTGTGGTACAATTGTCGGTTTTGTCAAAAGTTCAAAACTGAACACATGATTGTATCCATTACCAAAGCTGGTAGATTGATATATTTTGGTCAAGTTTCACACATGGAAACACACCAAGTATCCACTGGATCACCTGTGTGTGACACCATAAAAAGGTTGTTCTTGTGGCCCACACTTGTGCTAATGAGTCCAGATGTGTAACCAGCTGCTGAGCATACTCTCCTTACCGTACACTGAATCCAGTTAGATTAGTAAAATATAGTTACCAACACATCTACACAACCATGTTTCAAAAATATTCTCACATAAACAGTTCAAGATGTCAAGTTTCATGTTCTTGGGCACAAAAATCAGTCGTAGGAATCATCGTTCAATCGTTCACTAATTAAATTACAGTAGGTGCCGCCGATATTGTGTTTCTATCGCACTCCCATCGCCGAGATTCTGGGCGACAGGAGTGCCGAGATGTCGGCAGCAGGGTGGCGACACGTGTCGCGCTCGCTGCAATAGCGAGGAGACGCGACACTGTATTGAGCGGGGATCCGACGTGGATTCCCGCCAATACCAGGCACTGCGTTTGGTATGAATCCTGAGCGGGAACTCCACGCCAATTTTTAAAGAAAAAACGGCGTGGGTTCCCCCTCCAGGGGCATACCAGGCCCTTGGGTCTGGTCTGGATCTGAAGGGGAACCCTACGCCGAAAAATCGGCGTGGGGGTCCCCCTCAAGATCCAAACCAAACCCTTATCCGAGCACGCAACCTGGCAGGCCGCAGGGGAAGAGGGGGGGACGATAGCGGCCCCCCCTCCCTCCTGAACCGTACCAGGCCACATGCCCTCAACATGGAGGGTTTGGTGCTCTGGGGCGACCTGCGGCCCCCCCACCCCAGAGCACCCTGCCCCCATGTTGATGAGGACAGGGCCTCTTCCCGACAACCCTGGCCGTTGGTTGTCGGGGTCTGCGGGCGGGGGGCTTATCGGAATCCGGGAGCCCCCTTTAATAAGGGGGCCCCCGGATACCGGCCCCCCCACCCTATGTGAATGAGTATGGGGTACATCGTACCCCTACCCATTCACCTGGTGGAAAATAAATGGAAATAAAAACACAACACAGTTTTTAAAAGTATTTTATTGCACCGCTCCGGAGGTCTTCTTCCGACTTCGGGGGTCTCCGGTGTCGTCGCCGTGCTCTCCGGTTCTTTCTTCTGCCAGGCCTCCGCTAACTTCTTTTTAGCTCTTTTGCTAACGGAGGCCCGGTCTTCTCCCGCTCTCCGGTTCTTCTCCCGCTCTCTGGTGTCGTCGCCGCGTTCTCCGGTTCTTTCTTCGCCGTCAGCGTCTTCTTCCCTCTTCTCCTCCTCGATGTTGACTCGTTGCTTCCTCTCGCAGTAATGGTAAATCTTCGGTCCGCAGAGATTAATATAGGCTTCACATGACGTCACAGTCACATGCTCCGGGGCACATGTGCACATGACGTCACAGTCACATGCTCCAGGGCACATGTGCACATGACGTCACAGTCACATGCTCCAGGGCACATGTGCCCCGGAGCATGTGACTGTGATGTCATGTGAAGCCTATATTAATCTCTGCGGACCGAAGATTTAGCATTTCTGCAAGAGGACGCGATGAGTCAACATCGAGAAGGAGAAGAGGGAAGAAGACGCCGACGGCCACGGCGGGAAGACCGGCTCCTCCGCTAGCAAGAGAGCTAATGAAGTTAGCGGAGGCCCGGCGGAAGAAAGAACGAACCGGAGAGGAGAAGAGGGGAGAAGGCGACGGAGAAGACTGGGCCTGGCGACGGAGAAGACCAGGCCTCCACTAGCAAGAGAGCTAAAGAAGTTAGCGGAGGCCTGGCAGAAGAAAGAAAGAACCGGAGAGCGCGGCGGAAGAAGACCCCCGGAGCTGTGCAATAAAATACTTTAAAAAGCTGTGTTGTTTTTTTTAATTGCAATTTTTTTCCACCAGGTGAATGGGTAGGGGTACGATGTACCCCATACTCATTCACATAGGGTGGGGGGGCCGGGATCCTGGGGCCCCTTTATTAAAGGGGGCTCCCGGATTCCGATAAGCCCCCCGCCCGCAGACCCCGACAACCAACGGCCAGGGTTGTCGGGAAGAGGCCCTGTCCTCATCAACATGGGGGCAGGGTGCTCTGGGGTGGGGGGGCCGCAGGTCGCCCCCCTGCCCCAGAGCACCAAACCCTCCATGTTGAGGGCATGTGGCCTGGTACGGTTCAGGAGGGAGGGGGGGCCGCTATCGGATGGGAAGTTCGTGACGTCACCCGCAGTTCATTCACAGTCTCACCAGACGCGCTGTTGTACCTCGGCACTGGTTTAGTGCCTTCTAAATGTAAGTGCACTACTTTTGTTTTTCATTAAATTGTTTTCTATTACGGAGAAACACTATGGTCTGCTTCTATATTTTCCACATGTAAACACTGCCTTATGAACTTAATTACCTGGAAGTTTTTGAATGATCCTGATGTTATATGGAATTGATGACCCTAATCTCTTTGGGGAAGTTTACATCTTCATCTGCTTTGGAATAATCCGTAAGGGAAAGTTTTTCAGTGACCCTCTATAATTAAAGGGTCCATGTTGGAAGGTGAGCGGCCAATTTATCTGTTGGTGGAGGTCTCTCACTGTGTGTGTGTCTGTTACCACCTGCATGCAATCAAGAGTCCATGTGTCATCTATGAAGATCACGGGGATTATATACTGATTTACTGTGCTGTTTTTCTATCTTTGATATATGGACTTTTAAAGCGCTGCACTATTTATTTTTATGTTCTACTCAGGGATTTTGATTATTTGACCCTTAGTGTTCAGCTGCTTAGTAGTACATTATAGTTTATTGCGCGGATTTGTTTCTTTTTACATTGTCGGGAAGAGGCCCTGTCCTCATCAACATGGGGGCAGGGTGCTCTGGGGTGGGGGGGCCGCAGGTCGCCCCCCTGCCCCAGAGCACCAAACACCCCATGTTGAGGGCATGTGGCCTGGTACAGTTCAGGAGGGAGGGGGGGCCGCTCTCGTCCCCCCCTCTTCCCCTGCGGCCTGCCAGGTTGCGTGCTCGGATAAGGGTTTAGTTTGGACCTTGAGGGGGACCCCCACGCCGTTTTTTCGGCGTAGGGCTCCCCCTCAAATCCAGACCAGACCCGAGGGCCTGGTATGCTCCAGGAGGGGGAACCCATGCCGGTTTTTTTCTTTAAAAACCGGCGCGGAGTTCCCGCTCAGGATTCATACCAAACGCAGTGCCTGGTTTTGGCGGGAATCCACATCGGATCTCCGTCTACCGGCAATGCGTGTCGCGCATTGTGAAAGGAACATTTTTCCTTTCCCGATGACGAGACAGCTCGGCGCTGGCTCTCGCGACGGAGCTCATAGGGTGTCAATATCGCCGCTAGAAGTGGCGAGATTGACACAATATCGGCGGCACCTACTGTACGATGTTTTTGTCTGATACAGTGTTAACTAAATTTGAGCATTCCTAAATAATAGGCATGTTCAAATTTAGTTAACACTGTATCCGAAAAAAACATTGTATTATTGCGAATGAACGATGATTTCTACGATCGATTCTTGTGCTCAAGAACATGAGAAATGACATCTTGAACTGTACTACATTAAAGAAAAAGCACATGTAGCACCATGCTAGTAATAATATTCTGAGTAACTGTAAATCTACTTACTTTTTAGAATAACTTTTTTTATTTTGCTGTATTGCTCCGGCTCAACTTGATGTCAGACCATCTTTTGCGGAGCTGTTCTTTTGATCTGCGAACCCCAAATTTTCTTTGCAGAGTTTTCACCACTTTGTCCATTATTTTTGCCTTGACCTGATTAGGCTTTTTGTATGGGCCATGTTTTGCATCATAATCCTCCCTCCTCAATATTGCCACCATTTCAACCATCTCCTCGAACGCCATGTTTTTGGCCTTGTATCTCCGGGATCTGGTCTGTGGTTCTTCCTGACTTTCCTCCTCAATTCGCAGAGTCTCCGCCATGTTGTGTAAGCATTAGGACGAGCGAGAAGGGGCGGGAAAAGTAGTATAACGAATGTCAGGGGCGGGGAAAGCGTGCGGAGCTTCACGCATGCGCAGTGTATATAACGGAAATACGCATGGATGAAAACGACGTTCAGTGTGTGGAAGAAGGTCGGAAGCAATGAACGTGTAGATGGAGGGTACGTAACATTTTTTATGCTTGATGACTTATCAATTGATAAGTTTGTGGCCTATATATGGTGAGAAAGATTAGTAGTAGTCTTGACTGACATTAGGATTTTTGTCTGGCTTTTGACTTGCAGCAATCATGCAGGTATTTAAAGATCCTGATTTTATGGCAGAGTTCCTGCAAAGGTGGAAGAATCTTCCTGTTTGATGGCAGACAAAAAATAAAACAAATAAAAATAAAGAAGCCAGGAAGATAGCACTGGAGCGCATGCTTGCATTTGTGAAAACACAGATCCCCACAGCAACAATCGAGGATGTCAAGAAGAAAATTGGGACCATTAGAGGCACATATCAGACTGAACGCAACAGAGTCCTAACATCTATGAGGTCAGGAGCAGCTGCAGATAAAATATACAAGCCGAATCTGTGGTACTACAGTCAGCTGAACTTCCTGGATGACCATATTGAATCAAGGGAATCCCTTTCAAGCCTTCCCCCCAGAAGTAGCTCCAGCCTTCCCTGCAGCCAACCCTCCAGCCTTCCCTGCAGCCAACCCTCCAGCCTTCCCTGTAGCCAAGTTCAACCTTCTTTGGAGGAACAAGCTGGAGGAGCCTGATTTTACCATTTGGAGCCAGGTATAGTATTTAGCTAAAGATTTCTTGTAATAAAAGTATAATGATGTCAAAGAGATGTTAAACTTGTGTGAAAAATTTTACCATTTACCAAAAAGTGTTTGACATATCAATAGACAGTGGTGGCCAAAAATGATGGTGACAGAATGATTGTCTTTAATATTTATTAGCATTCAATTTGCAACTGTCATGAGGTGACAAATGTGTGTGATAGATGAAGCCAACATTTTAAATATGTACCTTTTTTATACACAAACAGAACAAAGCCAGGATGAGAAGGGAGAAAATTTGAGCCAGGAGGAGGCAGGCCCTAGTGGGACCCAGGAGGAGGCAGGCCCCAGTGGGACATGGCGTAACACCAGGTCCCAGATACCTCCTCTCCGGATTCCACAAAAAAGGGCCAGGAGGCTTATCCAGATGGAGGAGGAGACACAGGCCCTAATTAGGGAGGCTACTGCGGCCCTCAGAGAGCCCCCCACCGCTGCAGAGGGATTTGCTTCCCTTATTGGGCACAAACTGACACAAATAGACATGGGCCAGCATCTCCAATGTGAGACCATCATATTGAAGGCGGTCAACATGGGCATGATGGGTAAGCTGAACGATTTCACTGACCTTGTGGATATTAGGTATGTTCATGCTCCTACTCCTGCTCCAGTCCCTGCTCCTGCTCCTGTTCCTGCTCCAGTCCCTGCGCCTGCTCCAGTCTCTGCTCCTGCTCTAGTTCCTGCTCCAGTCCCTGCTCCTGCCCCTGTTCCTGCTCCTGACACAATATCTCCTCCAGGGACACAGCCTCCAAATACACAGTTAGCAAAGGCTGCAGGGAAGGTTGCAGAGAAGGCTACAGGGAAGGCTACAAAGAAGAGCAAAAAATAATTACATGATATGTCCTTCTGATGGTCCCAATTTTGTTCTTGACATCCTTTGTTGTTTGCTGTGGTGATCTGTGTCTGCACTAATTCAAGCAGGGTCTCCAGTGCTGTCTTCCGGGCTTCTTTGTTTTTCGTTTACCTGTGGTTTTGGTTTGCCTTCACCTTTATTTTGTTTTTATGCCAAAATAAATAGATTTTTTGTTTCCAGCCAAAAATTGAACATGTGTTTTTATTCAAAATAGAGAGTTTGCTAGTGAGTAGGCAGGGACATTTCAAAAAAACATTTTGAAATTACCAAGGGACACTAACCTCCTTGAGGGTAAATTATAATAAATAATAATGTTGTTGTGGTAACTTAACACACTCAAAAATAAGAAAAAATAATGGAAAGCAGTATAAAATATTATCCAAATAATAACCAAAAATAACATCTTCAATAAAAGATGGTAAAAAATAAAATTTTGTTTTTTAGGGAGATCTGGCTTACAAAAAAAATAGATTAATCATGAGATCACAATAAATAATAAAAAAAAAAGTTTGTCATAACTTTGTGAGAATATCATCAGCAAAAAAAATGGATTATTGCAGCATTATAACGAAGAAAAGAATGCGCTGCATTAAACGATGCAATAATTTACAGCGTGACGAATGTGCTATCTCCATTACGAACGCTAGTTTTACCAGAACGAGCGCTCCCGTCTTATACTTGATTTCACGTCGCTAAAGCCTACACACGGCCGTTTTTCATGACGAGAAAAATGACGACGTGAAAAACGACGAGAAAAATTAGAGCATGTTCCAATTTTTTCATGGCCATTTTTCACATCGTGAAAAATGCTCTGAAGCCCACACACAATCATTTTTAATGACCATTTTAAAAAATTGCATTTTTCTCATCAATAAAAACGGTCGTGTGTACGCGGCATTGCAGGCAAGCATGTAATAAAGTAGTATGGATTACTACATCGTTTTTTGGGGAAACACAACATGTATCAGCCTAATAACATACAAAACACAAATATAACACATTAGACTCAAGAAACGTTCTCACACACCCCCATGTGTGCCTGCAGGGATTAAATGACAAGGTCATTATGTGGCAGCCTCTCTGAGCCTTCTCCCTTTTGGCACTATTAATGTCCAAGAGGTGATATCATTAACATAGTATAAATGTGCAGTGACCCATAACAATAGCCAATTAGCTTTCATGAATCCTTTGTGATTTTTTTTAGCTGTGATTGTCACTTGTTCCTAGCAGTTCCAGAGTGGACTAATGCATGGTAAAGCGGAGGTTTCGCAGCAAATCTTTTTATTTTTTTCAGTTGCATTCAAAGTATTTTTAGATCACCAATTAGTACTCACGTGTTTGGTGACTTCAAACCTCCCTTGTCTTTTTTCAGGCAAAAGATGCACTTTTAAAATCAGCCGTAGGAATTTTCCATTTTGCTTGTGGGCATTGTGAAGCCCACAAGCACTGACTTCCTGGTAGCGGTGGACGGTGTTCTGCTGAAGAAGGTACCCCCGGCGGATAAGGTCCCCCCTGTATTTCTCAGGTGCGGCACGAACCTCAACGGAGTTTCTGAAAGTAGCCGAACATGTAGAGCTGCAAGTTAGCTCTACACGGCGCCTGCGCAATGACTAGGAGCCGTGTGGAGCTGACTGCGCAGGGGGGACCTTATCAGCCGGGGGAACTTTTTCTGCAGGACATGTCACATCTGGGCGAACTCCCAGATTACATTGCGCCAGAATAGAAACGCCTACTCCCGTGGGAGAGAGTACCCGGAAGCCGAAATTGACATAGCCATAATACGGCATGTACAACAAAAAAAAAAAAGATGTGGCTACTGGACATGTTAGTAGTGTAAGGAGTGTGCTCGTATATAGATGGTACATTTACACCTAAACAAAAGACATTCATAGATAATATAACAACTCTCCAAAATGCTATCAATTGATATTTGCAAAGATTCTTAAGATTATACTGGCATTGCCAACTGTATGCACTCTGCATAGCAGATTGTATAGAAATAGTCACCGCTCTGCAATTTCTGATTGTTAACAATAGTCTGCATAGAAATAATTTTTATCATGTTGGAAAATATGTTTGTTCAATATTTGCCAGATTATCAGTTGTTTGCCATTCACTTTGTATATGAGGGAACCTTGGTTGGATCAGGCAAAACACATTTCAATCTAAATTCAGCTTAAAGACACTTAACTACCACTTAACTACCATGCATAGTCCAATCAAAAGTGTACTTTACCTTCAGCCCAAACTTTTTTTTTGGGTACCATGGGGAAAAGTCAAGTAAGCTATGCTTATATCGAAATTCATCCAGTTCTGCAGAAACTGGGCAAAATTTGATGTGTGTGTGCAGGGCCGCTGTTAGAAATCATGGGGCCCCGTACAGCCTACCTGATGGGGCCCCCCAACCCCGCCCTTGATGCCGCCTCAAAAAAGTCATATTTATCTCTGTCCAGGCTAATCCCATGCCTGCTAATGAATGAGAGAGTGCTGCAGCTGACTTTAAGGATTCAAATTTCCTTAAGCCAGCACATCTATTATGCCTTTAAATCAGCTGGAGGCATGCACTCCATAATTATTTAAAATCTGTATGAGCCAATTCACACTAGCATTGCTCTCTGAAGAGTGATCTGCATGCGGATTGCTCTTCTGACAGAATTTGGCTGGTGGTGAACAGGCATTGTATGACCTCCTCGCCACCTGTTTTAACCACTTAAAAGGGGAGTTCCAGCCTTTTTTATGTTTATTAAATGTCAGGAGCTACAAAAAGTGTAGCTGCTGGCTTTTAATAAACAGACACTTACCTGTTCCACTGTCCAGCGTCGCAGCCGAATGGAGTTTCGCTCCTCTCCCCCTCCTCTCCGCTGGCGCCTGCATTCCAACTGTGGGCACCCGGCCGTGACAGCTTTCGGCTTCACGACCGGGCACTCACTGCACATGCGCAAATGGCGCTGCGTCTCCTGAGTGGACAGGCGATCGCCTGGGATCTGTCATGTGTCCCAGGTGATCGCCTACAGGGAGGGGCTGCATTAGGCGATATGGCGAGTCACCTAAGCAGTCCCTGGGCGGAAGGAGGAAGTGGGACAGGAAGTCCCACTCCTAACAAAGCCCCCGCCCCCCCCCTCCAAAAAAATGACATTCCAAATGTGGCATGTAAGGGGGTGAGGAGTGGTTTAAGCGGAAGTTCCACTTTTGGGAGGAACTCCGCTTTAAAAACCCCAACAGTAGTTTAAAAAGTATAATGTTCAGCAGGAAACATGGCGGGTGGTCTCAGCATATGTACAGTGGATTCTCTGCAGAATTGGAGCTAAAAGGGACAGACATCAGTGTTCTGATTTCCAGGTCTGTTTAGTTTGCATCTGCAACACACAGCAGACAGAAGAGGACTTGTGATGACTCTATAGGTGGCCACATGGAAATTTGGACTTGTGTCCACTCACAATAGGCAATGTGGAAAGAAGGTTGACTGCACTCCCAGCATCAGAAAAAAATGAGCTTTAAATGTATAAAATCCACAAAGAAAAGCATCACAAACCCACAACACAGAGGCCTCGTACACACGACCGATTTTCTCGGCAAGAACCAGCAAGAAACTTGCTGGCAGAGAGGTCTTGCCGAGTAAATCGGTCGTGTGTACGCGGCTATCGGGTTTCTCGTCGAGAAAAACCGACAAGTAACCTCGACGAGAAAATAGAGAACCTGCTCTCTATTTTCTCGTCGAGATTCTCGTCGGCATGTTTCTCGACGAGAAAAGTGAGTGTGTATATACTTACCTGTCCTCCCGGAAGCCCGCGCATGTTCGAAATGAATTCGACGCATGCGCGGTAGCTTCCTAGGCATACGTAGGGTATACCAAGATGGCGGCGACTGCATCGAATGTGACGAGCGCATGCTCGTCGTAGTCGATGACGTCACCGCGGGTTCTTTGAAACGAGCGTGTGTACACTCGGCCGGGACAAGTTTCTTGTCCAAGAATCTCGTTGAAAAAAACGACATGTTTTTTTCAACGAGAATCTCGGCCGTGTGTACGAGGCCAGAGAGATAGCAGCATTTATTTTTTTGACCTGAATGGACCCAGAGATAGGCAGGTGTAAACAAATTCACATATATGTACATCTGGATTCCATTCTACATAGAGCTTTCATACAGATCAACATAAAAAAAAAACAGGCAGACCTAATTGTAACGTTTGGTGAAAGCTTCTTTAAGGAGCTGCATCTTTTTACTGCCCCCATTCCACCCAAACAAGTAGCAAGTGTAAAGTAGCATCTCATGCTTATGATTATCGTCATTATGATGATCACAGCACTTTAGATCCTCTATTGCTCTTCCAGTGTCACATGGCTATTGGATGCTGACTTTGTTATGGTTCTACTGTGTGACAGTCTGTACACACTCAGACCCAATAGCCATGTGACACTGTGGAAGAGCAATAGAGGATCTAAAGTGCTGTGATCATCATAATGACAATAATCACAAACACAGTGGGGAGTCAGGGGGCTGTACCTTCTTTTCATGGTAGTTGATGTTACTGTGTGCTGTTCCTTGCCTGTAGCTGTGCACTGCTGCTGGATTCGGTTTCCTGTATCCTCTCAGCCACATGCCTCTCTCACTCCCACAGACAGCACTTACTGAGGGAGCATTGTACACATGAATCACTCCGCCAGGGATGGTACAAGCAGCCACAGCCGGAACTAGAACATGTGCAGCGCATTATGCGGCCAGGCTTAATCTACCTGCGCCCCCCGAAAATGGAAATAAAGTCCCTTAATTGATTTCACTTCCTGGGCCCCTCTGTTGCCCTAATGGGGTACAGGAATATGTAAGTACACCCTGAAAAGCAAATAGGAGCAGGGGTGGTTTAGAAAAACATTTTATTTATTCTGTCAGAAATTAACTTTATAGCTTCCCGGGCCCCCTTGCTAAACTGATGCGGCCGGGCTCCGTAAAACAGGGCTGGTTGTACTGCCCTATCAGCGGCCCTGTGTGTGTGTGTACAGCCGTGGCCAAAATTTTTGAGAATGACACAAATATTAATCTTTGTAAAGTCTGCTGCCTCAGTTTTTATGATGCCAATTTGCATATTCTCCAGAAGGTTGTGAAGAGAGATGAATAGCAATTCATTGAAAGGTTCCTCTTTGCCATGAAAATGAACTTAATCCCATAAAAAAAAATTCCACTGCATTTGTGAAGAAGGCTTCAGGGCGCCCAAGAAAGCCCAGCAAGCGAGAGGACCGTCTCCTACAGTTGATTCAGCTGTGGGATCGGGGCACCACCAGGGCAGAGCTTGCTCAGGAATTGCAGCAGGCAGGTGTGAGTGCATCAGCATGCACAGTGAGGAGAAGACTTTTGGAGGATGGCCTGGTGTCAAGAAGGGCAGCAAAGAAAACCACTTCTCTCCAGGAAAATCATCAGGGACAGACTGATATTCTGCAAAGGGTAGAGGGATTGGACTGCTGAGGACTGGGGAAAAGTAATTTTTTCTGATGAATCCCCTTTCCAATTGTTTGGGGCATCCGGAAAAACATTTTGGGTCCATGGCCAGTTAACTCCCCAGTCCTTAATCCCATTGAGAACTTCTGGTCAATCCTCAAGATGCGGGTGAACAAAAAACCCACAAATTCTGACAAACTCCAAGCATTGATTATGCAAGAATGGGCGGCCATCAGTCAGAATGTGGCCCAGAAGTTGATTGACAGCATGCCAGGGAGAATTGCAGAGGTCTCCAAAAAGAAGGGTCAACACTGCAAATATTAACTCATTGCATAAACTTCATGAATTGTCAATAAAAGCCTTTGACACTTATGAAATGCTTGTAATTATACTTCCATATACCATAGTAACATCTGCCAAAAAAGATCTAAAAACACTGAAGCAGATGACTTTGAGAAAAGTAATATTTGTGTCATTCTCAAAACTTTTGGCCATGGCTGTATATTAATTTCTGTTCAATAGAGGCCTGTCATTAGACTGTCGACGACCCTGCTAGAAAAATAGCATTCAATTAGTGCATGCAGTCAATGGCTGCAGCACTTATCTGTGTATTCTGACAGAGGGGAGTCCCCTCTGTCAGAATACAATAGCACAGTAGGGGAGATTCCGTAGCAGAGGGAAGGCGATGCCTATTGTGAATTGGAGTGCTGCAAACCCCTGTTAGAATTAGAGAAAAACCCCTAGGGGTTACCCCTAGGGGTTTTGAGTTGCAGCGATAAGTAAGAAATTAGATTTGTTTAAAAAAGTATAAATGTTTATTTGAAAAATTGACATAATTATTGGGAGTCAGGACATGAGCTCCAACTTGCATATTGACAATAAGTTACACATTTATCTAAAACATTCAATTAAAGTGTGATGGAAAATATTGGTATGAAGAGCGCAAAAACTCCAACGCGTTTCGTCCTTGACAATAGTGGCGGTCTTCTTCAGGGGGAATACGCTTTGTGCACTTAGTTTCTATAACAAAACATATATAGGTCAATAAAATGCAATACAAAAGACCATCAGTATAACCAAAAACACCTCGCAAATGACACCAATTAGGTGTGCTGCTGGTGCGTATGTGATACTAGGTATATACGTTCCAAGTATTCATAATATTGAAGGTCATGCAGTACATACCCAGGTAAGCGTCAACAGTCTGGACTGGTGATCACCAGGTGACTCCACCATCAAAAACCATCAGCGGGGACTCTCCTGACCCAGCAAGGAGAGGGGATCAGATGAAATACCTAGGAAGGTGCAAGAGCGGCAGCCCAAATTTGCAAAACCATTATATCTCCTAATTTTTTTATTACAAAAGAAAAACTGGCACAAATTAGTAAAATATTTTTTTTAATTTAGCTGTACATTTCTTGCTATAACCATAACCTATCAAGAAAGAACAACCCAAAATCAAATATGTTGTTCCTGACAATTGCAGGCATACCACATACAGTATGTGCAGGTTATTTGTGGTTTGTACCCATAGTAGGGCCCAGAAATAGTGCACATTTGCCTTATTTTTATCTTACCTAAAACACACTAGGGTTGATTTATTAAATGAAGATACAAAATAGTGGCGCACACTGAAATATAGTATAGGACACTTGTCCGAAGAAGTCCTTTGAGCTGTTGCTCTATGGTGAGATAACAGTCTTATGTACTCCGGGCTGCCTTGCAAGGGGAGCTGAAGCTGAACTCCAGAGCATGTGAAGAGAAAAAAAAACACAAAGGTAGGCGCCGCTAGAGTAAAACTGTGTAATTTTAATAGTACAGTAGCATTAAAACGCTCACTCTGAAGTATCTTTAAAACGGCATGTGGGAGTCCAGTGAGATGTACATCTCCGCTCGTGCCAGCAGTGTCCAGGCGCAGTCTTTGTGTGCAGGGGAGCCGGTCTTCTATCCTATGGATGGTTTCCGGGTCTCGGGCGGTGGCCAGAACGAGGCCTGGAGCGCAAGCTGCTTGTCTGTGCTGGATGCTGATACACGGCGTGGGGCGGGATGACGTCACGGACCAAGATGCATCGTGTTTCGGTGCGTGCACAGTAAGGAGATGAGAGACACCGCATGCACCTTTTTCAAGCTGACTTGTGTTGGCTGTACACAGCCTTTATATATGCTATAGTGGTGTCGCCACCTAGTGGGGCTAGATGTAAGCACACTCCATGTAATAGAGGAGACTTACACTAGTGTTGGCAAAGTAAGTATGGGGCAAGTAAAATACACTTTCTAAAATATGTAATATGGCTAAAAAGGGAACATATAAATAATACAAAATAATAATACCCGTAAAAGACATTATATGGTAATAAAGAAGTTAGAAACAGTTGGAGATAACTTTAAAGCCGTGTACACACGATCGGTTTTACCAATGAAAACAGAACCGATCGTGTATGGGCCCCATCGGTCTTTTTTCCATTGGTGTGGAAAAAATAGAACATGTTTTAAATTTATCCGATGGGAAAAAAAACGATAGCAAAATCCGATCGTCTGTGTGGAAATCCATTGGATAAAAAACCCACACATGCTCAGAATCAAGTTGACGCATGCTCAGAAGCATTGAACTTAATTTTTCTCGGCTCATCGGAGTGTTTTACGTCACGTGTTTGAAACGGTCCGTTTTTTGACTGATGGTGTGTGGGCAAGACTGATGGAAGACAGTTTCATCGGATTTCCGATGGAAAAAACCATTAGAATCCATAGGATATCCGATCGTGTGTACAGGGCTTAAGAGATCATTCTTATCAATAGGCACTTAAAATCAATAATCACGTGGGATCCACTGAAAGACTGTATGTGCATATGTTTGTGTGAGATGAATATAAGATTTTTAAAAATGTATTTAAAAATGTATATATGAGATGGGATGTTAAGATATATATATATATATATATATATATATATATATATATATATATATAAGAATTAAAAATATGCTGTTATGGCCAAATTCAATAATATTTTCTTATAGATATAAAATGATCTAAAAGTGTGTATATGTACAAGGATCTAAAATGGTGTCTAAAAACAGGTGATGTCCATCATATGTGCATGAGGGGCATTTTATGCAATATTAGCACCATTTTGAATAAGGGGAAGGATGAGTATGCACATAGTGTGCAAGCACATGAGGGCATCTATAGATACATGGCCTAATGAAGGCAAAATGGCGGGGGGGGGGGGGGGGGAGAAGGAGGGGTTTAATACAAAAAAATATGGAAGGGAGGAAGGATATTTTTTTTGTATTCACTTCAGAGTGAGTGTTTTAATGCTACTGTACTATTAAAATTACAGTTTTACTCTAGCGGCGCCTGCCTTTGTCTTTTTCTCTTCACTTGATTTATTAAATGCAAATAGGCTATGCACTTTGCAAGTGTAGTTGCACTCTGCAAGGGAATTTGCTCCAGAGCTTAGTAAATGTGGGGAAGCTCTGCTGACTTCCTTCATTCCAATCATGTTCTTAAACCTAAGCAGCAGCACATTTAACACTAAACGTTTGCAATACACACTGACACAATTTTGGTTACTCAGGAGCAATTTTATTTTTATGCTTTATTTTTTATTTTTCTTGCATGTGATTCGGTATTGGTTGCAAAGTTAAGGTGCACTTCATTTACTAAGCTCTAGTCTAGAGCAAATGCCCTTGCAGAGCAAATGCACTTTCAAAGTGCACAGGGGTTGATTTACTAAAACTGGAGAGTGCAAAATTTGGTGCACCTGTGCATGGTAGCCAATCAGCTTCTAACTTCAGCTAGTTCAGTTAAGCTTTGACAATTAAACCTGGAAGCTGATTGGTTTCTATGCAGAGCTGCACCAGATTTTGCACTCTCCTGTCACTGACAGCTCGGTCTCTGTGCTGAGTGCAGCCCAAACACCATGGTGCATATACTGTATGTGGCCCCATAGATTAAAGACCCACTTCCATAAAGCTGCATATATGTGCATGCTCATCAGTAAGGGGTTAATAAAGCTTACAGACACATTGAAATCAAAGGGATTAAATGTCAGAAAATATCATAAATGTCCATAGCCAAACAGATTTCAGGTACAAAAATATATTTTTATTGATAGATAATAAAAAAAAGTAAACGCCATATTGTATACAATGGAGAGCAGTAGCTTTTTGCTGCAGGAGCTTTGGCTGTACTTCTCCTTTAGCAATTTTTAATACGTATACTACTGGGCTTAATAAATACATAGGAAGAAATATTTTATTTACTCGTTTAAACTTTTTTTTTTACATTTCTTTTGTTGCTTTCTGGTTTCTGGCCTAGGCCAGAATGATGTCATACATCCCAAGAAACGTAACTTTGTTCTTTCATATGGAGGAGGGGCTTTCTCGGTTAAGCACACCCTCCTGCCTGCACACCTGACCTTGCAAAAGTACAGTAAAACCTTGGATTGCAAGCATAATTTGTTCCAGAAACATGCTTGTAATCCAAAGCACTTGTATATCAAAGCAAATTTCCCCATAAGAAATCATTGAAACTCAAATGATTCGTTCCACAATCATTTATTCATAGGTCCTTCAGTTTATAGTCCATATAAAAAGGATTATAGCAATGTGATAGGTTGTGTAACCATAAAATGTCTATCCACAAATGGAATCCTCCACACGGGGATTAGAAGCAAAATCCAGCAGGAGCTACAGAGTATAAAAGAGAAGAAAGGTGCCTCTAAGTGTAGCAATATGTTGCTAAATGTTGTACCTTCATTAAATGTAACCATATTGCTACACTTAGAGGTGCCTCTCTTCTCTTTTATACTCAGTTGTGACATGACGCTACTTGTATATCAAGACATCGCTTGTATATCAAGTCAAAATTTATTAAAAAATGTTGCTTGTGTTATGGATTTATTCCTGGTCCAATTCCAGAATGTATCTTCTATTCTGCCTCTGATCCCAATTCAATATGATGTGAGTGCATGCATGCAAAATAATTAACACTGCTCAGTATAAAAACTCCTCATCAACTCTGCCCTTTATTAAGATTACAGCTCCTTTATAGTCAAAGTGACATAAGCAAACGTCATCACATATGTGTGTGTGTATGATTGGTTCATCTGTATATCATCCTCTTCCTGTCCAACATCTGTCCCCAGGGACTGAGTGCATTCCAGGATATAGGGGCCATCTTGCATTGCACGGTGGGAGGGGGGAGAAGAAGGAGTTAGAAGAACATCTGTTTGTCCTTTTGAGTAAGGAAATCAGCTGGCTTGTTACGTACATATACATACACACGTACATACATATATATATATATATATATATATATATATAGCACACGGATCCGTGGTCTTACCTCCTCAAGGCGGGACACACCGTACCACAATGCCCAGGTTCCTTCTTGAATAAGAGGGTGAGCAGTGTTCAGAAATTGTTGGGTCCCGCAGCAAGTTACCTTCCCTCCGTTGGTTCTCACTCCTAGAGTGTAGGGAAGAGTCTGTTGTAGGTGCACCAATAAGGCCAATGTCCAGACAAGGTTAAACCTTAATGAAGGAAGGTTTATTTTCTTTATGCTGAAAACTGGATAGGAAAGTTGGAGTTGAAGAATAAAGGAATAGGAAGGCAGATTCAGGCACTTAATATCACCACTCAATCCCAAGTGGACTCTGCTCACCCGGATAGTCCCCTCTCACGGTCCTTGCAGCCGGAGTGATGCACAAACTTTACTTCACTTAAGTTTTCCTTGAAAATACGATCGGGAGATTCTCTGCCACAGAATCTCTGAGCCCCGAACTTCTGAGCGCTTGTAATTCAAGAACAGGTGCAAGTTGCTGCACATTACAAGGCCTTAGATGTATAGTGGAATCCCTCCAGAAGTTTACCGGGCCTCTCTCTCCGTGAACTCTCACCGGTCCATTAGAAAGGTCCTACCCTGGCCTCCTTATCTTAGCACCCATCCCAGGGTACCCCTCTCAGGGGCACCCTGGGATTCCTCCTTTTAGAGATGAGCCCCAGCTAAATGAGCTGGGCACAATGGCAAAGCTGCAGCCCCAGGCTAAAGGTGCCTGGAACCGATGCACACGCGCACCCCTGGCCTGGAGGGCCAGGTCACGCGACCCGAACTCTGGAACCCCGGAACTCTCGGAACTCTCCTTCCAGGCGGCGTCTGCCCCTTATGTATCCTCTCCCGGCATGCACAGCAGGTTGACCACGCCCACTGTACTACTGCCGAGAGAGGACACCCTAAGGCACAGCACTGTCACCAGTGGTTCAACCCTGACCTGTCATGGCAGCGCCACCCACAGGCCACAGGGAACTGCACACCAGTACAACACCTGCAGGAACAAAGTAACAGAACCTATCAATAAAAGCGGTCTGAGCCTGGCTACTAGCTCAAACCAACCCCTAAATTTAGGCACATAGAACCCCTCAAAGTAGAGGGGTGCTACATATATATATCACAAAAAGAGGGAAAAAAGAATAAAGATATGAAAGAAAATAATAATATTAGAAGAGAGGGAGACATAATATAGTTATTTTATCAGATCCACTACACTTGTCTTGCAAAACGCTCTCAAACCAAGTTACTCTCAAACCAAGGTTTTACTGTATATCAGCAATCCGTGTGCATTGTACTGCAGATTCGTGATATTCTCTAGAGCAGGAATGGCGAACCTTGGCACCCCAGATGTTTTGGAACTACATTTCCCATGATGCTCATGCACTCTGCAGTGTAGTTGAGAATGATGGGAAATGTAGTTCCAAAACATCTGGGGTGCCAAGGTTCGCCACCACTGCTCTAGAGCATCATCACAGTAAGGGCAAATAAATTCCAGAAAGTACATTTTGGCTGGAGTTACACCTTAATAAAATTGCTACTGCTATGTTATGCTTTCAATAGTGTGTATGCAGCCAAAGGTACTTGGTTGCAGTAAATTAAACAACCTACTAAAATTTTCAGTGAGGGGGCTAATCTTTTTCTTTTCTGTCTAGTATGAAGGACCCTCCTAATTAATTATGTGTGCTTTTCTGTCTGCGGTGAGCAAGGATCATGAGGGGGCTCAACTCCCCATCATGATAATTGGTAGATATCTCCCTACCTATTTATCTTTGGAAAAATGCTTCCGTGGTCAAGGACTCCATTAGACATTATTTGCATCCTGATTTTTTTAACAATACTGCGTTCTTTTATCAGGCTGGAGTTTTCCTTTTATAATTCCAGCGCTGCACATAGTGCTGGCTCTGACCTTCCAGTGTTCCGTGTAACATTTCTACATCTCATAATGCTCCATGAATCTTCTCCTTCTGCTGCATATGGGCATCTCCCTAAAAATAATATCGCAGCATCCTTTCTGGGTTACAGATTCCTTCAGGGTGGGTATGAGACAATCCTAGACATGTGAAGGAAATGGAGCATAATAAGAGAGGCGGGCAGGCTGGCACACTCTGGGTATCATATCTCTCTCTAGGTCTGATATCGCTTTGCTTCATAATGTGGAGGGAAAATACCCAGAAGGCTCAACAAGAGCACACATTTTTTTTTAATGTAGCTCAGTGAAGCTGTTTGTCATGCAATGTTTGTTAATTTCACTAAATGATGTGGAGACAAACTGGTGAGATTTTTATGAATGAAAATCAGCCAGTTTAAAATGTCTTTATCAAATAAACAGATTATCCAACATCCAGCTGTATAGGGATCCCCCTTCCCCCCCAAAGCTATTTTGTATATAATCCAGGGGATTGAAGTGCAATTGATTAATTACATTCTGTAGGTAAACATAACTTTTTTCAGCTATGGGTGAAGTTTTAAGCGTCGTACACACGATTGGATTTCGGCGGACAAAGCATAGGACTTTTATCCGAAGGGCGTTGGCCGTGAACTTGGATTGCATACAAACGGCAAAAAATTGTCATCCAACAAGCACGAAACGACGTGGTTTTTCAGCTCTTTAGCGCTACCCTTTGGGCAACTTCTGCTAATGTTGTCTTATGGTTAGCATTGATTCCGAGCATTCGTGTTTGTACTTTGGATTTTCTTCCGACGGACTTGTGTACACGATTGGATAATCCGACATCACACATTTGTTGTCGGAAAATTTGAAAAGCATGCTATCCAACATTTGGATTCAGATTTTCCGACAAAAGCCTGCCATCACACAATTCCCGTCGGAAAATCTGATCGTGTGTCTCTAGAGGTACTAAACACTGTTGTGAAATAGGGAATTATATTGCATGTTTACAAACCCCTCTGCTTGCCATGTCAAGGTTTTGAGAGGTCACAGGAGTGCAGAAGAACTGTCATTTGAAGTGTAATTTCTTCAGTTGTCACATGAAAAGATATATTAAAATATTTACAAAAATGTGAGGGGTGTACTCACTTTTGTGAGATACTGTGTATGTGTGTATATATATATATATATATATATATATATATATATATATATATACATATGTAGCGCTACCCCCAGTTAAGAGAGCCGCTGGTATTGATTTGGGCCCTGTAGTGCACCGCTGTCAACCCCTGGCAATCGGCTCTAACCTCCCGTGGCACAGCTAGTAAGGGTAGATAGGACCGCGTGACCGCAACTCTAGGTGACGCAGTCCTATGGCAAACACACACAGTGATATACTTTAAAACTTCTATTAAAGTAAGTGAAACTGACACCAATGTACTTGACCCAGATATTTTCCTGAGGCTAATGGGCAAGTAATAAACAACAGTATAACAAGTTGCAGATCCCTACAATAAACAGTAATAAAGATAAACAGAGTAATCAGAATAATAAAGTATTGCTATGTAACTCTAGCGCTGCCCTTTTACAGCTACTTCCCCTCATGGGTAGACTAACCCCCAGCAATCTCTACCTATGCAGTCAGGCCTGACTGATCTAAATGGAAGTTCAGTGAAACAATATTCGCTAGCAATCTTTCGGTGGTGCACTTGAAGAACAACTTTGTAATCCCAACGAATAGTAAAGATAAAGGATCTGTCTTTAAACAGCTCTCACCACCCGGGCAAGTCCAAGTCCGTTTCCTCCATCGATTCGTCTAGGAACAGGAATCCACCGACATCCGAGTCTTCAATCCTTCTGGTGTATTGCAGCAAGGATGAGAAGATGTCTCTAAGGCTCTGCTAGGCTGGCAGAGGGGCTCTTTGGAAAGGAGCACAAGGCCCAGGCTTCAGGCCTTGTGCATACAGCAGTTCAGCACAGAGATCCTCTTGCTAGGAGAGGGGGTGTCCAAAGAGACCGAACAAACTCCACCTCCCCTTTATAAAGTCTGCCCCAGCAGTCTCTGTTCCGGAGCAATGTACCCTGGGTGCTGCAAGATGTACTGGGAGATGTAGTCTCTCTCTCCTCTGCTTTCACTTCCATAATGTCTCTTTACTTCCTCCCGACTCACCTCTCACCTGGAACTTCTTGTCTCTCTGCATTAAAGGGGAACACCCCGCTACACACTCCCCCCACTTTGAATCTTTGGTCCCCAAAGACAGCATCAACAATATGTACATAAAAGATAGTTCACAGTTGCAAGGGAACCTGGCAGGGGAATCTCCCACCTAGCATGGTGAAGAAGATTGTCCTGCCCACAGGCCATATTATTGGAAGTGGCCTGCCTAACTGTGCCAGGGAGTGAGTTGGGGTTGCCCTCCACCAAATGTACAGTGGAGGGACCAGATGTGGGCATGGTCCTTCTTGAGGTTAGGACCGTGTCTTCGGAACTTTCTCCCATCTGATCATGAGTTAGTTTCCGGGGAGGATGAATGACTCTCTTCCTTCTCTTCTCCCTGGGAGTCACAGTCTCAGCTACTCTTGGTTCTTCCTCTGGTACTGAAGCAGGAACCTCTTCCGGTAGTGAGGGTATGGGATCACATCTGGGGACAGCAGGGGCTAAAAGCCGTTTCACCAGATCGGTATTGGTCCCAATGATGAGAGAGCTTCTTGAGGGCCCTGGCAGCCAGGGACAGACAATGGCCAGTGTCTCAAAGTTCTGGGGCTCCCCAGCCCTCAATGGATCACACGACAACTTGATCCGCACACATCCATCACAAGAGTTCTCTTCTGCTAGGATACCCTGAATCTTGGTGTCTCCCATCTCTTCCAGGGGCAGGTATGACAGGTACTTCTTGTAAAAGTCTCTGGTCATTAGGGTAACCTGAGCACCTGTATCAAGGATGGCTCTGGTGTAGATCCCTTCGATCAGAACAGGCACTACAGGCAGAGGACCTACCAATTGGGTAGCAGTCCTTTTGGAAACACCTGTAACAGCAGGCTGGCATACTTGGACTTGTGCTCTCTTCAGCTTCCGGCGCTGGGAATGCCGTTTCTGGCGTTGTTTGGAAGGCTGATAGGCGTTGTTCACTGAGACGGCATAGACTGCAGGTGTCCTCCACCGCTCCCTCGCAGATTCAGGGAAAGTTATTTTTGAAGGCCCGGATCTTCTCTCCATTCTTGGGTCACTTCTCTGAGGCCTCCGCCAGCCTTCTGTCTCCATTCGTGGACTTGGACATACTCGCTGGTTGTGGCCTACACCTCCACAGTTGAAACAGACAATCTCTCTTCTCTTCTGTGGGGAGGTTGGTGTTGAACTGCTCTGGCGTGGTTCATTCTTAATTTCCTCGGGTTCCTTCATTCCTGAGTTTTCAGACAGGAGTGTGGTCAAAAGATCCAGCACCTGGGTCATTTGGGACTTCAGGATCTCCACTTCTGAGTCCCGTTCAGTAGCCATAGCTGATCTGACTCCCACCGCAGGGAGGGTAGTTGGTTCGGTATGTTGACTCCTCCTTTTCTCTTCCAACACAGCCTCCTCCTCCCTGACTATCCGGATCAAGTTGGGGTATTCCAGGCTCTTCCCATCCTGTCGGGTGCGTAGCGCCAATGCAATAGGATCCAGGGGCTGAGCTCCCCTCAATACCTGTTGAGCACGGGCCTCGTCTACTTTCCCTGGGTCGATCCCCTTCTTCAAAATGATCCTATGCAGGATCTTGTCTAGACGTCCCATATATTCTGATAGTTTCTCGCCTGTCTTCTGGTAGCAGTGCTCCAGCTGATAGGTAAGCTCAGTGATTTTTTCTGTCCCACCGAACACATTCTGCAGGATGTCTAAGTAATCCTGTGCAGTACAGTCTTTCCTGCTTATCTTCAGGTTACGCATGGCATCCAGAGCAGGCCCCTTTAAACTTTCAACAATCCTCTGCTTCTTTTGTCGCTCCGGGACCTCCCATTCTTCTAGGGCCTGAGTGGCGCCGTCTAGCCACTCTTCAAATCCCTCTTCTTCCGAAGGTACAGGTTTCTTTCCAGAAAATATCCAGAGTTTCCTGTATCCTGACATCGGGTAGTCTGTGGGATCCTTCTTACACTGGGCTACAATCTCCCCCAGGACCGCGCATAATTCTGCGCTGAGGGTGGCAGGCGGTGGAAATATCTGTGGAGATGATGGTTTTGGTGTCTGGAACCATTCTTCCTTCACTGGCTGCGTATGTATCAAGTGATAGATCTGATTATCTATGGCTTGTATACTTGGACTTTTAAATTGCTCTGGGATTTTGTCTTTCCATTCTACCAGTGCGTACGTAAACGAGGCATTTGACCTTGTATCCATCACCCATGCTTTCTGGCTCGGTGATAGTGACATTATTAGCTGCTTTATCGCTTCTTCTTGCCAGATCCCCCCCGGGAGTACAATGACTACCGCCGCGGTTGGTTCGGCGCCAATCGCGGCGCACCACTGTGACATTGCTAGCGGGTCCATGCTGGTACTTCTGACCGGCTTGATTGCAGCGTGCAACGTACAAGGATCCCGGCTCGAGCCCCCACGTGTAGCGCTACCCCCAGTTAAGAGAGCCGCTGGTATTGATTTGGGCCCTGTAGTGCACCGCTGTCAACCCCTGGCAATCGGCTCTAACCTCCCGTGGCACAGCTAGTAAGGGGAGTTAGGACCGCGTGACCACAACGCTAGGTGACGCAGTCCTATGGCAAACACACACAGTGATATACTTTAAAACTTCTATTAAAGTAAGTGAAACTGACACCAATGTACTTGACCCAGATATTTTACTGAGGCTAATGGGCAAGTAATAAACAACAGTATAACAAGTTGCAGATCCCTACAATAAACAGTAATAAAGATAAACAGAGTAATCAGAATAATAAAGTATTGCTATGCAACTCTAGCGCTGCCCTTTTACAGCTACTTCCCCTCATGGGTAGACTAACACCCAGCAATGTCTACCTATGCAGTCAGGCCTGACTGATCTAAATGGAAGTTCAGTGAAACAATATTCGCTAGCAATCTTTCGGTGGTGCACTTGAAGAACAACTTTGTAATCCCAACGAATAGTAAAGATAAAGGATCTGTCTTTAAACAGCTCTCACCACCCGGGCAAGTCCAAGTCCGTTTCCTCCATCGATTCGTCTAGGAACAGGAATCCACCGACATCCAAGTCTTCAATCCTTCTGGTGTACTGCAGCAAGGATGAGAAGATGTCTCTAAGGCTCTGCTAGGCTGGCAGAGGGCTCTTTGGAAAGGAGCACACGGCCCAGGCTTCAGGCCTTGTGCACACAGCAGTTCAGCACAGAGATCCTCTTGCTAGGAGAGGGGGTGTCCAAAGAGACCGAACAAACTCCACCTCCCCTTTATAAAGTCTGCCCCAGCAGTCTCTGTTCCGGAGCAATGTACCCTGGGCAGGGCAGTTGGAACAGGACAGGCAAACCAAGCAACTGCTTGGGGCCCCCACCCGCGATTTGGCGGCCCCCTCCTCCCGCGATTTGGCGGCCCCCCCCTCCCGAGATTGGCGGCCCCCCCTCCCGCGATTGGCGGCCCCCTCCTCCCGCGATTGGCGGCTCCTCCCGCGATTGGCGGCCCCCTCCTCCCGCGATTGGCGGCCCCCCCACCCGCGATTGGTGGCCCCCTCCTCCCGCGATTTGGCGGCCCCCCTCCCGCGATTGGCGCCCCCCCTCCCGCGATTGGCGGCCCCCACCTCCCGCGATTGGCGGCCCCCCACCTGTGATCGGCGGCCCCCCTCCCGCGACTGGCGGCCCCCCCCGCGATTGGCGGCCCCCTCCCGCGATTGGCGGCCCCCCTCTCGCGTTAGCACCCCCCCTTCTGAATTTAAAAAAAAGTTAAAAAATTGTGTAGAACCCGCCCCCCCCGGGGGCCCCAAATTCTCAATCTGCTTGGGGCCCCCAAATTCCTTCAAACGGCCCTGACCCTGGGTGCTGCAAGATGTACTGGGAGATGTAGTCTCTCTCTCCTCTGCTTTCACTTCCATAATGTCTCTTTACTTCCTCCCGACTCACCTCTCACCTGGAACTTCTTGTCTCTCTGCATTAAAGGGGAACACCCCGCTACACATATATTTATACTGTATATACAGGCAGTCCGGGGGGGTTACAAACAAGAGATTCTCTAGGTTTGTTCTTAAAGGAGAAGTCCAGCCTGAGCTTGTTTAGCTGGGCTTCTCCTATGGGTCACAGGAGTGCAATTTGTTTCGCACTCCTGTGACCCGTTTTCAGTAGAGAGGGGGCTGAAGTCCCCTCTCTGCTGACGTCACAGGAATCAATCCAGGCATCGCGTCATCCTGACAATAAAATCTGGATCTGCCAGGTGCCTGGACTGACACCTGTCTTAGCCTCTCAGCGAGCCACTGAGAGCCTAAAATGGTTGCTGCCCGCCCCTCCACAGCTCAGCGCTCCAGTGAGCGCAGGGGGCAGAGCGGAGAATTGCTGACTGACAGGTAGCAGCTCTCTGCTCTGGGAGCTGTGAGAACCGAGCCAGCGGCGGTGCTCGATTGCTCAGTTCTCAGTGCAGGGGCGCCGGGGGACAGATGCAGCATCGGTCCCATACTGCATCAACTAGGTAAGTATAATGGGAAAAAAAAAAAACATACTTTTCTTTTAAGTTGAATTTGTATGTATGTTGGAACAGATACATTTTTTACGTGTAACTCCAGACAAAAACATGATTAAAGCGGAGCTCCCCCCGCGATTTTTTTTTTTAAAAGTCAGCAGCTACAAACACTGTAGCTGCTGACTTTTAATAAGGACACTTACCTGTCCTACTCGCCCGCGATGATGGCCCCCCCGATGCCGATCCCTTGATCATTGCAGGTCCCGCGCCGCCATCCTCACTAAGGGGGGGCTTCACTTACGGCTTCACTGCCCGTTTCCTACTGCGCATGCGCGAGTCTCGCGCCGATTTGTGAATGGGCGGCTGCTCTCTGTGATTACTCACAGTTCCCAGAAGGCAGCGCGCCCATTCACTAGAAGACACCGCGAGTAGGAGGGATGAAGAAGATCCACCTCGGATAAGGAAGAGGCAGATTAGGGACTTCCGCATAGCAACCGGTATTTCGGGTGAGGAAATTTTTATTTATTTTTTCAATTTTTTATTTTCAATTTTTTTGCTGCATTTTCATGTATTTTTTTTTTTCAGGGTGGAACTCCACTTTAAATAGCTTTTTGGACAGCATAGGGAAGGTTAAACAACCTGCTAATGTTTGTTTTTCTGTCTGTGTTCCTGGTCTGGTTTGGATTTTGGGGATACCCCCACGCCGTTTTTTCGGCGTAGGGGTTCCCCTTAAAATCCATACCAGACCCAAGGGCCTGGTATGCTCCTGGAGGGGGAACCCATGCCGTTTTTTTTAATTTAAAAATTTGGCGTGGAGTTCCCCCTCAGGATTCATACCAAACACAGTGCCTGGTATTGGCGGGGATCCAAGTCGGATCCCCGTTCATTGAAAGTCGGACATATGTCGGCTTCATGTCGCAGGGCAAAGTCGGATCCAAAGTAGGACGGCTGTTGTGTCGCACAAGTGTGAACCCAGCCTCAAGGATGATCAGAAGAAATGGACAGCACCTGAGTTAAATATATGAGTGTCACAGCAAAGGGTCTGAATACTAATGCCGCGTACACACGACCATTTTTCTCGTCGGGAAAAATGTCATTTTTTCTCTTTGACGAGAAAAACGACCGTGTGTGGGCTTTCCATCATTTTTCCCGACGAGAAAAATGGCAAGAATCACGACGAGAAAAATTAGAACATGCTCTAATTTTTCTCGTCGTGATTCACGGCATTTTTTTCCGCTGCAGTTTTTTCATAGGGAAACACTGCCAGGGAGCCTACACACGGTCATTTTTCCTGACCAAGAGAAAAAATGTCAGGAAAACCGGCCGTGTGTAGGGGACCAAGCCGTTCCTCGTTTTTCCCGTCAATTTTCTCGACGGTGTTTTCACAGTCGAGAAAATCGATCGTGTGTACACGGCATTAGGACCATGTGATATTTCAGTTTTTCTTTTTTAATAAATCTGCAAAAATTACAACAAATCTGTGTTTTTCTGTCAATATGGGGTGCTGTGTGTACATTAATGAGGAAAAAAAATAAACTTAAATGATTTTAGCAAATGGTGGCAATATAACAAAGAGTAAAACATTTAAGGGGGTCTGAATACTTTCTGTACTCACTGTGTATATATTGTGACAGCAGGAAGGTAAAGTCACCTGGTTGCATCCAGGGGGGTAGATATATTTCGCCCAGATTCAGGCTTTACGCTGACTTATACAACTAGGTGGAGAGTTGTATAAGCCCAGCTAAGGCTAGTGGGCTCATGGATGACTCATATGTCTAGGGAGAGTGTGGGGCGCCGTGCAGACAGGGAGTTGATGAGACCAGCTGAAGCTTGTCAGCTCATTTAGGCCTCTATAAGAACTCCCAGCTTCATTAGATGTTAGCTCATGCCTGGACCCAGACCTGTGTGGACTGTCTAGGGAGAGTGAACCCCTGTGCGGTGAGACAAAGCCTGTGTGGCTATTTGCTTGGACATTTAAAACCAGGGACTTAGGGACTAGGACAGCACTAGGCTGATCCCAGTTGTTAGTTAGGAAACCTGTATGTTTAGTCAGAGGTCAAGTTGACCAGGATTTATTTTGTTTATGTTTCTTTTGCTTTGCTGTGTTTTGTCACTGTAAATAGAAAATAAACCGCACCTTTTTGATTTTGAAAACCACAACCTCGGTTTGCTGGGCCTGTTTTTGTGTGGGGAGCCCATCTCGGGGGTCACACACACCCGCTGCCGAGCTAACCCCCTCACAGTTGGTGGAGAATGCGGGCAGTTTTTTTTTAAGCCAGCATGGAGGAGATACTGAAGCAGCTGGCTCTAGCAAATGCCAATCAACAGCAGTCAAATGCAGGTTTGCAAAAGAGCCTTGCAGCTCAACAACAGAACTTCGCAGCCCAGCAGCAAGCTCATCAACAGAGCCTTGCAGCCCAGCAGCAGACAAACGCAACTTTGCAACAGAGTCTGGAGGCTCAGCAACAAGCCCAGCAGCAATCTGAGGCCCGCTTCATAGACCTGTTGCAGAAGCAAGAGCAGAGACTACAACAACAGATGGAAGCAGCAATGCAGCAACGTCCGCAGACCAGTGAGGAAAGCCGTCCCACTAATACCGCGTCCTTTGGGGTGAGTCGTTTATTGACAAAAATGACTGGAGAGGATGATCCAGAGGTATTTTTGACCACATTTGAAAGGACCGCTGAAAGAGAAAAGTGGCCTGAGGAGCAGTGGGCTGGACTGGTGGCTCCTCTGTTAACTGGTGAATCGCAGAAAGCTTACTATGACCTAGAGCCTAACCAAGCAAAAGACTATGTGATGCTAAAAGCTGAAATATTGGCAAGGCTGGGTGTCACCCAGGCTGTCCGGGCTCAGCGTGTGCATAACTGGACTTTCCAGCTTGGAAAACCCCCCAGGTCTCAAATGTATGATCTCATTCACCTGAGCAGAAAGTGGCTACAGCCAGAGACTTTGTCCGCACCAAAGATTGTGGAACGTGTTGTAATGGATCGGTTTTTGAGAGCTCTTCCTACTGCCATCCAAAAGTGGGTAAGCCATGGAGACCCAGAGACGGCCGATGTTCTTGTGGATCGTGTGGAGAAATACTTGGCTACAGAGAACCTGACGGCCTCTTCCAGAGACAATCGGACTTTCCACCCTAAGACCAGACCATCCCCAGGGGCGGATAAGAGGATTCCAAGGGGTGAGGGTGGAGAGAGTGAGAGGGTGGGAGCTCTACCCCAAGTTTGGCGAGAACAGCCTGGGAAATCAGCGGCTCAAGAGGCCGCAAGAAGGATCGTTTGCTACCGCTGCCGGCAAGCGGGACATATTGCAGCCAATTGCCCGGTTGTGGAGGAACCCATGCAGTGTGACTTTCTGACGGGCAGACGTCAGTCGCTGTGTGTGACAGTCGCATGCACTGCCATTCGAGGAACTGAGAAACATTTATGCAAAATGTGTGTTAATGGTAGAAATGTTGTGGTATTGCTGGATTCAGGTAGCCTTGTGACCCTGATAAAGGCTGAGTTAGTTAAAACAGAGGTCTCTGGGAATAGCAAGGTAGCTGTTATTTGTGTGCATGGGGACACCCGAGAGTATCCAGTGACTACAGTGTGTTTCGAGACCCCCAAAGGTACCCTCTCTCATCCAGTGGGCTTAGTATCTCAGTTACCGCATGACGCCATTGTGGGAAGGGATTTTCCGAAGTTCTGGGAACTGTGGGATGATCCTGAGCCCCCCACTGGTGCCCCTATGTACCAGGAATGTGATAGCCAGAACTCCCCTGAGAGTGGTGAGGACTCTCCGGAATTTCCCTTATCAGTATTGGCAGGGGAGACTCAAGAAACTGGAGAGGAGCCCACCTCCTCAGACGAAAACCTACCGTCTGTGGAGTTTTCTGATCTGGAGGTTCACAAGGAAAATTTTGCCACAGAACAGTTGAAAGACCCCGCCCTAATAAAGGCACGGGAAAACGTAGTGGAAATAGATGGCGAGTTAGTGAACCCAGATAATACCTGCACTTACCCATACTTCAGCGTAGAGAAGGACCTACTGTATCGGGTGGCAAAAAGGGCAGAAGAAACCGTTGAGCAGCTTGTGGTGCCCAAACCTTACAGGAAGTTGGTGTTGGAGTTGGCCCATGGGCACATTCTTGGAGGTCATCTGGGGACAGAGAAAACCCGAGAGAGGGTATTACAGAGATTCTATTGGCCGGGGGTGATGAAGGACATAGAAAATTATTGTTCCTCCTGCCCTGTGTGTCAGAGGTCGGCCCCGATGCCACATTTCCGTAGCCCGCTGGTCCCTCTACCCATCATTGAGGTCCCGTTTGAGAGGATCGCCATGGATTTGGTAGGTCCTATAATCAAGTCCGCTAGGGGGCACCAGTACATATTAGTTATAATGGACTATGCCACCCGTTATCCAGAAGCGATCCCTCTCCGAAATACCTCGGCCAAAACCATAGCCAAAGAGCTATCTCTTGTGTTTAGCCGGGTGGGTATTTGTAAAGAACTGCTTACGGACCAAGGTACACCCTTTATGTCCCGGGTTATGAAGGAGCTGTGTAAATTGTTCAAAGTGACGCAATTACGTACATCTGTGTATCACCCCCAAACCGATGGGCTGGTTGAAAGGTTCAACAAAACCCTAAAACAAATGTTGAAGAAAGTGGTGGATAGAGATGGAAAGGATTGGGACTGTCTACTTCCTTATCTGATGTTTGCTATTAGGGAGGTGCCCCAATCCTCTACGGGATTCTCCCCCTTTGAGTTACTGTATGGGAGACACCCAAGAGGGCTGTTGGATATTGCCAAGGAAACTTGGGAAAGTGAGCGTTCTCCCCACAGGAGTGTGATTGAGCATGTCGCCCTGATGCAAGACCGAATTGCACAGGTAATGCCCATCGTGAAGGAACATTTGGCCCAAGCGCAGTTAGCACAGCAGAGAGTGTACAACCGTGGAGCCAAGACCCGTACCTTTTCCCCGGGGGATAGGATACTGGTACTTGTCCCTACGGTTGAAAGTAAATTCCTTGCCAAATGGCAAGGCCCCTACGAGATAATGGAAAAAGTGAGCGAAGTGAATTACAAGGTCAGACAACCAGGAAGGCGAAAGCCCGAACAGATCTATCACGTTAATCTGTTGAAAGCCTGGAGGGATAGAGAGTCCCTAGTCGCAGACACTTGGTCACCAGCTCAAACTGGTTGCGTGATTCCTGAGGTTGGAATAGCAGCCACCTTGTCACAACCCCAACAACAGGAGGTTAAGGAGTTTGTGCTTCGCAACAAGGAGGTATTCTCTGAGCTGCCGGGACAAACATCTGGGGTAGAGCATGACATCATTACCCCGCCCGGTGAAAGGGTGAAGTTAAAACCCTATCGGATCCCAGAGGCCCGACGGGAGGCAATACGGGAGGAAGTACAGAAAATGCTGAACTTAGGGGTGATAGAGGAGTCCCAAAGTGATTGGTCTAGTCCCATTGTGTTGGTGCCTAAACCGGATGGGAGCTGGCGATTTTGTAACGATTTTCGTCAGTTGAACAAAGTTACAAAATTTGACACCTACCCCATGCCACGTATAGATGAGTTGATCGACCGGCTGGGAACAGCCCGATACATGACGACTCTTGACCTCACAAAAGGGTATTGGCAAATCCCCCTGGCCAAGTCGGCCAAAGAGAAAACCGCATTTGTAACCCCAGACGGGGCGTTCCAATACAAAAGAATGCCGTTCGGGTTACAGAATGCGCCGGCCACATTCCAGCGGAAAATGGACCAGATGCTGAGGCCCCATCGGAAGTATGCTGCGGCTTACCTGGATGACATAATTGTCCATAGCACAGATTGGGCCTCACATCTGCCAAAAGTGCAAGCAGTCCTGGACTCTGTTCGGGAAGCGGGGTTTACGGCTAACCCCAAGAAGTGTACCATTGGGCAGGAGGAGGCCAAATATCTTGGGTACACCATTGGGAGGGGAGTAATAAAACCCCAACTCAACAAAGTCGAGGCCATCCAGAGTTGGCCACGTCCCAACAGCAAGAAGCAGGTACGAGCCTTTCTGGGAATCGCTGGGTATTATCGGCGATTCATTCCCCACTTTGCTTCTAAGGCTGTGCCCCTAACCAACCTGACGAAGGGGAAAGGGTCGGTCATGATTAAATGGACCCCCGAGGCTGAGGCAGCATTCCAATTCTTGAAACAAGCCTTATGTAGCCAGCCAGTGTTGTACTCACCCGACTTCTCTAAAGACTTTGTCGTACAAAGTGATGCGTCAGATGTGGGGTTAGGAGCAGTATTGTCCCAGGTCTGGAACGGGGAAGAGCACCCAGTCATTTACCTCAGCAGGAAGTTGAAGTCCCATGAGGTAAATTACGCCACCGTTGAAAAGGAGTGTTTAGCGGTGAAGTGGGCTCTAGATTCCCTTCGGTACTACCTGCTAGGTAGGCACTTTGACATGGTTACGGATCACGCTCCGTTAAAGTGGATGGCTCAAAACAAGGAAACAAATAGAAGAGTGAATAGGTGGTTCCTGGCCCTCCAGGAATTCAACTTCACAGTAAAGCATCGCCCTGGCGTTCAAATGGGGAATGTGGATGCTTTGTCTCGAGTACATGAATGCCTGATTGCTGGTGTTCCAACCCCGAGGTTAAAACAAGAGGGGGGGTATGTGACAGCAGGAAGGTAAAGTCACCTGGTTGCATCCAGGGGAGTAGATATATTTCGCCCAGATTCAGGCTTTACGCCGACTTATACAACTAGGTGGAGAGTTGTATAAGCCCAGCTAAGGCTAGTGGGCTCATGGATGACTCATATGTCTAGGGAGAGTGTGGGGCGTCGTGCAGACAGGGAGTTGATGAGACCAGCTGAAGCTTGTCAGCTCATTTAGGCCTCTATAAGAACTCCCAGCTTCATTAGATGTTAGCTCATGCCTGGACCCAGACCTGTGTGGACTGTCTAGGGAGAGTGAACCCCTGTGCGGTGAGACAAAGCCTGTGTGGCTATTTGCTTGGACATTTAAAACCAGGGACTTAGGGACTAGGACAGCACTAGGCTGATCCCAGTTGTTAGTTAGGAAACCTGTATGTTTAGTCAGAGGTCAAGTTGACCAGGATTTATTTTGTTTATGTTTCTTTTGCTTTGCTGTGTTTTGTCACTGTAAATAGAAAATAAACCGCACCTTTTTGATTTTGAAAACCACAACCTCCGTTTGCTGGGCCTGTTTTTGTGTGGGGAGCCCATCTCGGGGGTCACACACACCCGCTGCCGAGCTAACCCCCTCACAATATATATATATATATATATATATATATATAGTGGACCTCCCAAATTTGGGGTCGCTATGCTTTAAAAATTAAGGGTAGCCTGAGCAATAGTTTGGCTCAGGTTCTCTAATTCTGTTAGTTTGGACTCTGCTCTGCTGTGGTGTTGCCTGGAGTGTAGTTCCCCTAGGTCTCGGGTTGAACCACAGGTGGCGTTGCAGGATTGGGTGACCTCTCTCGGCTGCTGTGCGGTGGGCGGGTTCTGCCTGCTATGCATGCCGGGAGAGGGTACATTAAGGGCAGACGCCATGATCTGGGGTGGTGTGCAGGGGGGGATTCCAAGGAGGACCCCTGGTGGCGAATTCGCGCCCTTTGGCCTTGCTGGCCGGGGGGGGGTGCATGAACTGGTCGAGGAGTCTCGGGCACCTTTAGCCCGAGGCTATAGAGTTTCAGGTAGGCCCAGTACCTTCAACTGGTTCTACAACCAACCACTGGAGTCCCAGGGAGCCCATGTGAGGGTGGCCCACTCTGAAATAGAGGAAACCAGGGGAGGACCTGTCCGGAGGACCGGTGAAGGAAGTCACTGTCTCAGGATCAGAGGGAAGGATTCATGAGTTGCAAGATAGCTCCTGTAGTGTGCCCCATTGGCACCTATGGTCTCTAATAATCTACAGGGGTTTCAAAGTTCTACTTCAGGAATTCAAGGATTCTGTGGCAGAGGATCTCCTGAACTTGTCCGTGAAGGGGACGAAATCAAAGTAACCATTTGTACTTCATTCCGGCTGCTAGAACCGTGGGAGGGGACTATCCGGGTGAGCAAAGCCCACTCAGGCTTGAGTGGCAAAGTGTATTGATAGATGTTGTGTGCCTGAATCTACCTCCCTATCCAACTTCTTTCTCTCTTCAACCTCCCCCTGTTGTTATCAAGCAAAGGAAAAATAAACTCTTTGTTGGAGTTGACACTGTCTGGACATTGGCCTTCTTAAGCAGGAAAGATAGACTCTTCCCTACACTCTAGGGACGAGAACCAGTGGAAGGGGGTAACTCACTGCAGGACCCAAAAATTGCAAGAACACCGCTCAACCTCTTATACCAGGAGGATACGGGCATGTGGCATGGTGTGCCTTAAACCTGCGAGTGAAGGTAAGCAGGAAAAAAGGGTCTGTGTGCTACATTTCAACGCATCGTTGTTTGCCACGTACCTCGTATCGCCGAAACCCCGCTACGGAACTTACGAATCATTTGTTAAGTCTCCGTATGCAGCCTTCTTAGCTTCGTGCAAAGCCACAAACTCGTGGCTCAGTTTGTGAGCACAAACACCGGGCGGTGTTTCAGCGTTTTCATTCGTACATTCTCGCACTTTGTTGTTTCACGCCACATAGTTGGCCCATTTCACTTAAAGAACACTGTCTATCAGGTCTGTTATTATAGTCCGCATTACACTCTAGGCTGTATCCAGTCGCATAAAGCGACTCACCGATTTGTCCCGGCTAGTTTTGTCATGTCATTTCATGCCATGCTCCGCAATCCGGTTCGCTGTCAGTCGCAATCGCGGCACATCGATTCGGGTCTCTGTCATGGCATCCATTGTCATTTGACATACCCTTCACTCCGATTCGAATCCAGTCGCATCTGCAATGCACCGATTCATGACGGCTCCTTCTAGTCGTTCCATCTCATTCCATTCCATGCTCCACAGTCTGGTTCATTGTCACAATTGCGGAACACCGATTTGTGTCTCTGTCATGGCAATCATTACATTTGTCTCATATACCTGTGTAGCGGGGTCCCCAAATTTAATTTAATTTAACCCCGCTATACCTAAATTTAGGGGTGACCAGAGCAATAGTTGGCTCGGGTCTCTTAATTATTTGGACTCTGCCTTACTGCTGTGTCACCTGGCGTGCAGTTCCCCTTTGGGCGTATAGGTGGTGCTGTCACCTATACCCGGGGTTGAACCACAGGTGATGGAGTAGGTATTGGATGTCCTCTCTCGGCTGCTGTTGGTGGGCGGTTCTGGCCTGCTGTGCATGCCGGGAAAGGATATATAAGGGGCAGACGCCATTACACGGGAAGCTAATTCCCGGGGCCCATGCCCGGAAGCCAATTCCCAGGGCTCATGCCCAGAAGCCAATTCCTGGGGCCCACTGCCCGAAGGGAGCTACCCCTCAGAGGGGGGTGCGCCCCATCTTGATCGAGGAGTCTCGGGCACCTTCAGCCTGAGGCTACAGAGTTCCAGGTAGGCCCAGTACCTTTAGCTGGGTCTACAACCAAAGAGGAGTCCCAGGGAACCCGCGTGAGGGTAACCGCTCTGACACAGAGGAAACCAGGGGAGGATCGATCGCATATACAAGAGGCCGAGTGATAAAGTATTGCTGACTTGGGAAAAGCCTGGTGACCTGTCGGAGGGAAGGATTCCTCACTTCGCAGACTGCCTCTGCGGAGTGTTGAAAGTTCAGGAGGGATCTCCCTGACTTGGTCCTTGAAGGGGACTGAGTCATTGTTCCAGCATCACACCGGCTGCTAGTGCTATTGAGTGACTATCCGGGTGAGTTGTACCCACTCGGGACCGAGTGGCGACGAAGCCAAGAGTGTGCCTGAATCCACTTCTATCTGCTAACCTTTTCTCACTTCAACTATCTGGTTCCTGAAAGCAAGATAAAAATAAACTCATGTTGGTGTTGATATGTTGTGTGGACATTGACCTCATATGGGAAAGATAAAGACTCGCCTTTATAAACAGAGGGGAGAACCAGAAGAAGGAAGCAACTTGCTGCGGGACCCAAGTATGTAACACCGTCTGACCTTTATAATCTAGAGGACACGGCATGTGGCATGGTGTGTCTTCTCCCCCTGCTTAAGAAGGTAAGAGGGGGAAAAGGATCCGCGTGCTACACCTTTCATTCCGATTCGAATCCAGTCGCATCAACGACACACTGATTCATGTCGACTCATTCTAGACATCCTGTCTCGTGCATTCCATGCTCCACAGTCCGGTTCATCATTAGTCGCAAATTTCGGGACACACAAATTCATAGCTCTGTCATGGCAAAACATTAAATTTATTAAATTTCACATACCTTTCACCCCGATTCGAATCCAGTCGCATCTGCGATGACCGGATTCGTGTTGGTTCGTTCTAGTCATTTCCATCTCATACAGTTCCATGCTTCACAGTCCGGTTCGTTGTCAGTCGCATTTGCGGCACAGGGATTCGTGTTTCTGTCATGGCAATCATTCCATTCTTCTCATATACCCTTCACTCCGATTCGAATCCAGTCGCATCTGCAACACTGATTCGTGTCAACTCGTTCTAGTCATTCCATCTCATCCATTCCATGCTCCACAGTCCGGTTCTTTATCAGTTGCAAAATTGCGGCACACTGATTTGTGCCTCTGTCATGGCAAAATCATTTCCTTTGTTACATTTCACATACCTTTCACTCCGATTAGAACCCAGTCACCTCCGGCGACACACCGATTGTTGACGACTCATTCTAGTCATTCCATCTCATGTATTCCATGCTCCACAGTCCGGTTTGTTATCAGTCGCAAATTGCGGCACACCGATTCGTGCCACTGTCATGGCAAACATTTAATCCATTACATTTCACATACCTTTCACTCCAAATTGAATCCAGTCGCATGTGCGATGCACCGATTCGTACCGGCTCGTTCTAGTCCTTTCATCTAATTTGGTGTTTCAAATGCCTCTGAACATCCATCTGAACTCATTTTTTTGCATTCCAAAAAATGCTTTTAAACTCAACTGCCTAGAAAGGACTATAAACGACCCTGTGTACATGTACTGATAAGATAACATAGAGGAGAGTTCAGGAGCAGCTGAAAAAAATACCCAACTGCTCCTAAACTTCCATTTACCATAAGCAGTGTACATGAGGCCTTAATCTGTGTCTGTAGTGCATGTTCAAACCTTAATACCATAATTAATAACATGTTATTAGACTCCAGCAGTATATAATGAGTTTGGCAATTCTAAAAAAAATGCTTTAAATAATGCATTAAAATGTAACTAAACCCATTCTATTTTAGTCGACTAAAATGTACTGGCAATTTTAGTCGACTAAAATACGACCAAAACTAAAACAATTCAGATGACTAAAATACGACTAAAACTAAAATGGCATTTTAGTCAAAAGACTATGACTAAAACTAAATCGAAATTTGATGTCAAAATGAACACTGGTATATACACTATATTGTCAAAATTATTGGGACACCTTGCCTTTACACGCACATGAAATTTAATGTCGTCCCACCTGTAAGGTTCAATATTGAGTTGGCCCATCCTTTGCAGCTATAACAGCTTCAACTTTTCTGGGAAGGCTGTCCTCAAGGTTTAGGAGTGTCTATGCAGGCCCGTCGCGACAAGGCAAGCAAACCAAGCAATTGCTTGGGGCCTCGAGCTGGCCTGGGGCCCCAAGCAGGGCCCTTGCCGTGCTTCCTTTAAATGCTGCAGCTGCCTGAGCGCTCTATAGCGAGCCTCAGGTGGCTGCAGCACTGCTGCCTCTCTCATCACTTCCCCTTCCCTGTAGCGTGGCCAAGCTCCTCTTCCTTCCTCCTGTCAGTCCGGCCGGGTACCGCGCGGTACAGGAGATTCAGTTTCCTGTTCCCGGCCGGACTGACAGGAAGTGCACACTGAGTGCTCACTTCCTTTCTGTCCGGCCGGGAACAGGAAACTGAATCTCCTGCCGTGCGGTATGGTAGGGAGGGGAGGGGAGTAAAAAGAACATAGGGAGGGGGGGGGGAGTAAAAAGAGCATGGGGGGAGTAAAAAAAACATAGGGAGGGGGAGGGGGGAGTAAAAAAAATTGAGCGTGATGTTCGCCAGACTTTTGACATGGAGGACATTGTGATTGCCTTTGCAGAAAACAAGGCTCGCGAACAGCAGTTTTAGATAATTTGCACATGTTTGTGAGAACTGATTTTTTTTTAATGTGAGTGTGTATGTATGTGTGTGCGTGTGTGTTTTAAGTATGTTGGATTTAGTTATTGTGCACTTTTTTTAATGTATATTTGATTTTATGGTACAGTGGTGTTTTTTGCAAATGTTCAATTGTTGAAAATGTTAAAATTGTATGCACATTATATGCAACAGCGGTATTTGCACTGTAAACATATTTTATTTATGCACAGTATATGCAACAGCGGTATTTGCACTGTAAACATATTTTATTTATGCACATTATATGCAACAGCGGTATTTGCACTGTAAACCTTTTTTATTTATATAATGTGAGGGTGAACTTAAACTGTATCGCTATGCTGTGTTCCTGTAGGCTTGCATGCGTGCGTGCGTGCGTGCGTGCGTGTGTGTGTGTGTGGGGGGGGCCTCCATGTCCATTTTGCTTGGGGCCCCCAAATTCCTTCAAACGGCCCTGTGTCTATGGGAATGTTTGACCATTTTTTCAGTAGTGCATTTGTGAGGTCAGGCACTGATGTTGGACGAGAATTCATAACAAAGCTGTTCTATCGGGTTGAGGTCAGGACCAGGTGAGGTGCAGGCCAGTCAAGTTCCTCCAGACCAAACTCCCTCATCCATGTCATTATGGACCTTGCTTTGTGCACTGGTCCAAATCATTTTGTGGGGGGGGGGGGGGGGATACGCTGTGGGGTTGTTTTTCAGGGGTTGGGTCCCTTAGTTCCAGTGAAGGGAACTCTAAGACGTCAGCATACCAAGACATTTTGGACAATTTGATGCTCCCAACTTTGTGGGAACAGTTTGGGGATGGCCTCTTCCTGTTCCAACAGGACTGCACACCAGTGCACAAAGCAAGGTCCATAAAGACATGGATGAGTCAGTTTGGGGTGGAGGAACTTGACTGGCCTGCACAGAGTCCTGACCTCAACCTGATAAAAGATCTTTGGCATGAATTAGAGTGGAGACTGCAAGCCAGGCCTTCTTGTCAACATCAGGACCTGACCTCACAAATGTGCTTCTGGAAGAATGGTCAAACATTCCCATAGACATACTCTTAAACCTTGTGGACCGCCTACTCAGAAGAGATTACGCTGTTATAGCTGCAAAGGGCCAACTTTGGAAGTGTAGGTCTGACAATAATGATATATGAAGTTCTACAGGTTTTGCGGTCTATGGGCCTCAGAGAAACTCTAATATAGGCTCACTCCCAGGCTCTATGGCAGGAGAGGAAAATAAACCCAGACAAAGGCAATTTAGTTGTACTAATAGGGCTTGTCAGTGAAAATGATTCCCCTCATATGTCCTCTAATCTATTATGACAGGAAGAGAAGCTCTACTGTATATTCAACTTTTGTTTAAAATATTCCACAGAAAAATGTAATCACTGGCACATATGTAATGGTTCTGTCATAGCGCTTTTGTGTGCAGACTGACCCTTTAAGTGCAGGAAACACACATATGGACCTCTGCAGTACAACCAGCAAATGTTTCAATATAAAGCTGGCTGTGCTGAGATAGATCTGTTTAGGACATACGGTACATATGACCTGAGCTAGACAATTCACAAATACCAGACAACCAACATGAATAAATGATAACAGCTGACACCTAACTTTTGTGAGCAAGTTCTTTTCCCATGTTTTCCAATGTTGCTATGTTCCTATGGTTCATGGACTGTATTAGAAGGTCCATTTTCTCTCCCCAGCACGCCCCCCCTTTTTTTTTTACATATGTAGCTGGGGTCCTCAATTGAGGTTATGTTATGCTAAATTTAGGGGTGACTTGAGTGATAGTTGGTTCAAGTCTTTCAATTACTGGACTCTGCCTTGCTGCTGCTTCACCTGGCTTGCAGTTCCCCTGGGTAGTATGGGTGGCGCTGTCACTTGTACTCGGGGTTGAACCACAGGTGTTGGAGTGGCGATTTGGTGTCCTCTCTCAGCAGCCGTGCGGTGGGCGGGGTTGGCCTGCTGTGCATGCTGGGAGAGGATACAAAAGGGGCGGATGCCATTGTTGAGGGAGAGAGTGATCCGGCTACCTGTACCCGAGGGAACCTGCGGGTTCGGGAGTCGAGTGCGTGGCCTTTCAGGCCATGGGGCCACGTACGCCTCAGTCCCAGGCACCTTTAGTCCTGGGACTGCAACTTCAGCCCTGGGCCCAGCACCTTTAGCTGGAGCCCGCTTCGGAAGGAAGAATCTCAGGGTGCTGCCTTGCGAGGAGACCCGTTTCTGGATGAGGAGGCTGGGGGAGGACCGTTCTGAAGGACTGGTGAGCCATCACAGTGAAGGAAGGGGCCCAGTAACTCTCCAGGGGGATGTCATCCATCCGGAACCCAGGGGCCTAACATGAATCTGGACCATCAGGAGGTTTGGGACACTATAGATCCTGTGGTAGAGGATCTCCTAGACGCATCTATTAGGGATCTAGATTGACTGTTCGAGCTGCACGCCGGCTGCTAGCACCATTGGTGGCTATCCGGGTGACCTATACCCACTCGGGACCGAGTGGCGACGAAGCCAGAAGTGCCTGAATGCTGTCTATCCTTCTCTCTTCGTGCAAAGAAAATAAAGCTCTACGTTGGAGTGATATACTGGTGTGGACCTTGGAGTTACTTGGGATATGGAGACTCTGTCCTTGCACACTGAGGACAGAAACCATCTTTGAGGAGAACTTCGCTGCAAGACCCGTAGGTGAAACACGTGTGCTTAACCTCTGCAAACCAGAGGGTACGGGCATGGTGGCACCTTGCGCTTTTTCCTCTCATGAGTGAGCCAAAGAGACGGGAGGAAAAGGGTGAGGTCGCTACACAAAGAATACTCCTTGCAATAAAAGGCACTGAATAATTACCTCTCCAGCTGGTATTGTGTCCAAGTTTTTTTTTTTTTTGTTTAATATAGTGTGTGCAGGGTTTGGGAGTCTCTGTCAGGTTTTTATTCTTGTGTCCCTACAAGGATGTATTAGGCTGGCCACGCACGGTTCGAATGTACCATGTTGAACCAGCCCGCCGGATTCTCTTGCGAGTATAAGGATCACGTCTTCTCCCGACAATGTAGTGGACAAGTAGGTTAGTGTAGGGATTAGGTAGGTCAGTGTAGGGATCAGGTAGGTCAGTGTAGGGATCCAGTAGGTTAGTGTGGTGGTCAGGTAGTTCAGTCTAGTATTCAGTGCAGTGGACTGGTAGGTTAGTGTAGTGGTCAGTGTAGGGATCAGGTAGGTTAGTGTAGTGATGAGGTAGGTCAGTGTAGGAATCAGGTAGGTTAGTGTAGGGGCAGGTAGGTCAGGGATCAAGTAGGTTAGTGTAGTGGTCATGTAGGTCAGTGTAGGGATCAGGTAGGTTAGTGTAGTGGTCAGGTAAGTTAGTGTAGTGGTCAGTATAGGAATCAGGTTGGTCAGTGTAGGAATCAGGTAGGTTAGTGTAGTGGACAGGTAGTGTAGTGGTCAGTATAGTAATCAAGTTGGTTGGTGTGGTGGTCAGTGTAGGAATCAGGTAGGTCGGTGTAGTGGTCAGTGTAGAAATCAGGTAGTTCAGTGTAGGAATCAGGTCAGTCAGTGTTTTGGTCAGGTAGATCAGTGTAGTGGTCAGGTAGGTCAGTGTAATGATCAGGTAGGTCAGTGTAGTGGTCAGGTAGGTCAGTGTAATGATCAGGTAGGTCAGTGTAATGATCAGGTAGGTCAGTGTAATGATCAGGTAGGTCAGTGTAGTGGTCAGGTAGGTCAGTGTAGTGGCCAGTATAGAAATCAGGTCGGTCAGTGTATTGGTGAAGTAGATCAGTGTAGTGATCAGGTAGGTCAGTGTAGTGGTCGTTGTAGGAATCTAATTGGTCAGGTAGGTCAGTACTATTGTACTAGTGGAAGGAACTCAGAAAGTGCTTAAAGTACACGGGTGAGGGGGTGCAAATTACTTGCATTGCCCCAGGCGCTGACAACACACGCTATGCCACTGCATTAAGTAAAGCAAGAGTCATGAATGTATTTTGCCCTAAGTTTTAACAAATATAAGAGGACTAATAATGAGTAATGTATATTCCAACTATGCCCTTCAAAAACACTGTATATTCTCTACATATATAAAAGGAATAAAACTGCGCTAGCACAAAAAATAATACAAAACCTAAAATAGGCAGCAGCAATAGTGTGACAGCACCAAAAGCAAATTAAAAAGAACAAAGCTGTGCCAACCCTCTTAAACTTAGCCCAAACCCATTCCAACACCATTAAAGATATTGACTGGTAAAAATTGGAATAAAGAGTCCAACAGATATTGCACCAATTAAAGTCCAACAAATATTGCACAATATATGGTCTGTAAATGTCCAGAAAGCTTATGTCAACAAAAAACAGCACCACAGTGACTTCTCAAATCTTTGTGAAGTATCCACCACCAAATAGAGAAGCAGCTTACCAGAAGGCAAGCGGTTTGGGACATTCGACTGTAACCCAGCCGCGGCCTTTAGTACTGGAGTAGTGGTCCTTCCTTACTGAACAGGCGTTCTCAGTTCGTGTTATCCCCTCAAACATCCAGATCGTAAGCCCCCAGACATAGAATAGATAAAAGGGCAGACCAATAGCGTAACTCAGTTTCCACAGTATTTATTTAAAAACTTAAGTTATACTTACAAAGGTAAGAGATAAAAACAGCATAGAACAAAGGTTGCCGGCCGGCATAACAGGAGCCTCACTCCTACAGCGTGGTGACGTCACTGAGCGTCCTCCTAGGAGTGGACGTGAGCCGGCAACCTTTGTTTTATGCTGTTTTTATCGCTTACCTTTGTAAGTATAACTTACGTTTTTAAATAAATACTGTGGAAACGGAGTTACGCTATTGGTCTGCCCTTTTATCTATTCTATGTCTGGGGGCTTACGATCTGGATGTTTGAGCGGATAACCCGAACTGAGAACGCCTGTTCAGTAAGGAAGGACCACTACTCCAGTACTAAAGGCCGCGGCTGGGTTACAGTCGAATGTCCCAAACCGCTTGCCTTCTGGTAAGCTGCTTCTCTATTTGGTGGTAGATACTTCACAAAGATTTGAGAAGTCACTGTGGTGCTGTTTTTCGTTGACATAAGCTTTCTGGACATTTACAGACCATATATTGTGCAATATTTGTTGGACTTTAATTGGTGCAATATCTGTTGGACTCTTTATTCCAATTTTTACCAGTCAATATCTTTAATGGTGTTGGAATGGGTTTGGGCTAAGTTTAAGAGGGTTGGCGCAGCTTTGTTCTTTTTAATTTTTATTCTCTACATATGTTACATAGTATATCCAGTCTGCAAATCAACCAACATATTCAGTTCTATATTTTTATTTTAAAACATATAAAACATTTTCGGGGGACCCAGGCATGAATGTCCCCTGCCCTTGCTTGTGCCAACTGCTTTTTTAACTACACAAGACAGATAGGGCCCTATGCTTTATCTCTGCCTTTGGCCCTGTTTGGTGTTAATCCAGCTCTAAGAATAACTATAGATTTATGTAAACATAAGAGCATTTGTAACTTTTTGCTTATATACAGTCACTTGCAGTACAGTGAACTAATCTGACTACAAAACCAACACTATATATAGACATCATCAAAAGAGAGAACATAATGATCACTGTCATTCAATGAAGTTAAGATTAATATCATTATAAGAACAGTTGAATGTAAGTTAAATGTTTGTCTTTCCATCAAGCCAAACACGAACACTTTAGCGGCATACTGCAATTCTTTTTTTTTTCTTTGCAGTATACACTATAGGATTATAAAAGATTTGGCACACCTTTGGGTGCCCAAGAAGAGCAGTAATGCGTTGCCGTGATGAACAGTGGGGGTGGCCAAAAGATCAGTCTGTCCCCCCTGTACATGTGCAATCCCCCTAGGTTGGTCTGTCCACCGATATAACCCCCCCCCCCCCAGGTCAGTCTGTTGCCCAGTATATCCCCTCAAGTCAGTCTATTTCCCAGTATTATCCCCCTAGGACAATCTGTACCCCCATACATTCCCCCCAGGTCAGTCTGTCCCTTAGTATAATCCCCCAGGTCAGTCTGTCTCTCAGTATAATCTTTCCCAGGCCAGTCTGTCCCTCAGTATAATCTTTCCCAGGTCAGTCTGTCCCCAAACATCCCCCCAGGTCAGCTAATGCTAACAGAGGTTGGTGTGAAAGGGGCAGGGAGGACCCTGTACAACAGCCCAGGAGCACTAATCAGAGAGCTCAGTATTTTAGAGGCACCCATAATGGAGTAATCAGGGACCCCCATCCAGAAGTGCAAGTGTAATATGAAAACCCCAACTGGAGTCAGGAACCCCCCCCCATACACACACAGACATGTCCAGGTGTACTGACCCCTCTCCAGGAGACCCCTTAACAGGAGGAGGAGTGCATGGGGGTGATTAGAAGGGACTCCCTTCCAACCATCCAGGAATACAGACAAATTCAGGGAAAGGCCCATCAAGGAATACAGAAACCCCTTCTAGTTAAAGGAGACCCCTGACCAGGAGGACCTCAGGGTGGCAATGACATGGGTCCCCCATCCAGGTATACAGGAACCCCCCTTTCCGCCAGTTATAGGAGATCCCTGGATAATATGACTGCAGGGGGTGATCAGAATGGAACACCCACCCAGGAATAAAGGAACTCCCATCCCTCCCCCCTCTAGATAAGAAAGACTTTCAGCTAGGAGGTTTACAGGGGGGTGATTAAATGGGAATACAGGAATTCCCCTCCCTCCCCCTCCAGATAAAGAAGACCCCCAGCTAGGAGGACTGCAGGGGGTGATAAGTGGAGACCTTCATCCAGGAATACAGGAACTCCCTTACCCCTACCTCATGTTAAAGAAGACCCCCAGGTGGGAGCACTGCGGGGAGGTGACAAGAGGAGACCCCCATCCAGGAATACAGGAAAATCCCTCCCTCCCCCCTACAGTTAAAGAAGACCTCCAGCTAGACAGCTGCCCCCTCCTCCCTCTTAATGAGGTGAATGGTGTGTAGTGAGTGAAGACATCCAGAGAGCTGTACACACATAGCAGCCCCTGTCACAGTGCAGAGGGGGCGACTTACAGTAGCAGAGAAGGAGAAAGAAATCCCGCACAGTTCAGATGGCTGTGATGGAGCTCTGGGCCGTCTGTCACTGCTGCTTCTACTCCTCGCTCTGTCATCCACGCTACTGAAACTCTCGCTCGTAGTGGTGATGGCGGGGGTGGGGTCACGGACAAGCATTAGTCCTCCTCTGCCCTAAAATCATCAAATAGTCGTTGCAGCGGAGTGTTCCTTGTGCTGCGGCTCCTCCAATTAAACTAAAGTTCCGCCCCCTATTCTATACCACTTCACTGGGGCTTTGAAATTTCCAGGAGCCGCAGCACAAGGATTACTCCTCTTTTGCCCGAAAAACCATCAAATAATCCCAGCGGAGCAATCTTTGTGCTGCGGCTCCCGGCAATTTTAAAGCCCCAGGGTAGTGGTATAAAAGAGGGAGCCGGAACTTTAGTTTAATTGGCAGAGCCGCAGTACAAGGAAAACTCTGCCGGGACTATTTGATGATTTTCGGGCAGAAGAGGATTGATGCTTCTCCTGCGGCTCCCCGGAATTACATACCCAGGCAGATTTTTGTAGAATAGAAATCTGTTGGAACTGCTCCAGACCACTGGTACCCTAGTTCTGTTCCTTCCCCCGCCCCCAGAGCCGAGCAGAGGGAGCCCAGAGCCACAATCTGGGGTAAATAATGTGTCCGGGTGTCAGTGGACTGAGACACTGACACATGATTCAAAACCTAGACTGTTAATTCCTAGCTGTTCTGCAGCTCCGTGACACAATCGCGGGACACAATCGCGGGACACCGGCAGACATCGAGTTCACGGATCCCGTGGGCACGGCCACGGAGCTTGCGGCGCGCGTGCCCACACGGCGGGAATTTCAAAACAACGTACCTGTATGTTGCTTTGCCCACAGGAGCCATTCTGCCGACGTATGTCTATAATAAAAATTCCAGTATACAGTATATCCCATAGTTTTTAAACGCAATAATTTTTGTGTAAACCAATCAATATATGCTTATTGGGATTTTTTTTTACCAAAAATATGTAGCAGGATACATATTGGCCTAAATTCATGAAGAAATATGATTTTTCTAATTTTCTTATGAGATATGTTTTATAGCAGGGAGTAAAAAATATATGTAGCGGCCTCACCCCTCTCTCCCTTTCTCATACTCGGCTTATCTTTCTTCGTCTAGGGGTCTCAGTGCTGGGGAGAGGGATGAGATACACCACGGCCCATGTCCTCCATAGCTAAGAGGTGAAGGCCAGAAGATTGGGTTTTGTGTAGGTGTCCTAGAGTCAAGTCCAGTACTTCGTTCCTGACTCCTTTGCTCCTAGTAACCAGAGTTCCACACTGTGAATAGGTCCAACTCAGTTTTATTCTTCTTGGCAAACAACAAACAGTTTCTTCTACTGAGTAATAATGGGGAATAGATCGAGGCACAATCCTTTCCCTTCTGTTGCTAACCACTGTGGTATCACCAGTGGTAAATAGTCACTGCCACTGACTATGTGAGGTAGAACGGGAATTACCTTCGCTAGCACAGCCCCTGTCAGGGGAAGGAAATCAGTCCAAGGGAGAAACAGGAGGCCTCTCTGTCACCAGCGATGCTGCGCCGGACTCTCCAGAGAAGTTCCGCACACCAGTCCTCACAAACTCAGACACGGGCACCCAAGGAGTTAGGGCCCCCTCGGATTCCTCCACCCTCGCGAAACTCAGTCGAAGGTACTGAGCCCCAGGCGTCCGCCATAGTACCTCACCCCCGGCTAAAGGTGTCTGAGATGGACTCCATCTTCGCTCAGGCCAGGCCAAGGGCGCCTAGGCCTAGAGCACTGGAACGCCAGCACCCAAGCTGAAGGTGCCTGGGTGCGGCCACATCCTCCAGACTCTGAACTCTGAACCCCGTGGTAAGGGCGTCCGCCCCTTTTATCCCCTCTCCCTTTGCGTCACAGCGGGTTCCCCGCCCCGCTGTACCAGCTCCAGGGGAGGACAAAAAGGTACAGTCTTGTGGTGTGAGTTCAGCTCTGGCCCAGGGCAACAGCGCCACCCGTGGACCGCAAGGAACCTCACACCACCAGAGTCCTCCAAGAACCAGAAAAAGGTCTCCGATCCCCTAGCAATTTGTGCATCTGGGTTACACTACCACCCAGATGCCTCCCTTAAATTCAAACACCCGCTACACTTATATATATTTTTTTTTAAATTATCGTTTTTTTTGTTTATAGCAAAAAAATACAAAATCCAGTGCTGATCAAATACCACCAAAAGAAAGCTCTATTTGTGGGAGAAATTACATACATTTAATTTGGGTACAGCGTTGCAGAACTGCGCAATTGCCAGTTAAAGTTAGGCAGTGCCGTATTGTAAAAAATGTCCTGGTCATGAAGGAGGATAAATCTGTGGTTTACAGTGGTTATGAGCAGTCCGATGTTAACGGACCTGCTGACCATTTGCATTTGACTACTCCCAATTCAGTCAGACAGAGGGGAATGGCTCCCTTTCTGTTTGTTCTTGTCGCATCGGATTGGAGGTAGGGGGGTGTAAACAGACACAAGGCCATTTACATCCGCCACTCTATAAAAGAGAATGAAGGGTCCGATCGGGTCCACCTAAAGTACAGACAGCTTACAAGTAATGAAAAATATATACTGTATTTATTGGCGTATAACACTCACTTTTTTACTCTGAAAATAGAGGGTAAACTGTGCCTGCATGTTATACGCAGGGGGCTGTGGAAAGTTTTTTTCCTGAAACTTCCCTCTTAAAGTTAGGGTGCGTGTTGTATGCCTTATTTCCAATGGGTAAAATTGCATCAATAAAAGCAGCAATAACAAAAAGAAAAGGGGATGGGAAGGGGAACATATGGAAAAGGAGGAAAAACAACAAGAGCTCTGGTGTACACAAAAACAAACATATGAGATGTCTATGTAACATTTAACAAAAAGAGATCCACAAATGGTATATCTGTGGATAATACTGTTTAACCACTTAAGCCCCGGACCATTTGGTAGCTAAAGGACCAGAGGTGAATTCAGAATTTTGCACTGCGCTGCTTTAACTGTAAATTGTGCGGACATGCAATGTTGTACCCAAACGAAATTTGCGTCCTTTTCTTCCCACAAATAGAGCTTTCTTTTAATGGTATTTGATTGCCTCTGCGATTTTTATTTTTTGCAATATAAACGGAAAAAGACCGAAAATTTTGAAAAAAAATGATATTTTCTACTTTTTGTTATAAGAAAAATCGAATAAACTCAATTTTAGTCATACATTTAGGCCAAAATGTATTCAGCCACATGTCTTTAGTAAAAAAAAATGTCAATAAGCGTATATTTATTGGTTTGCGCAAAAGTTATAGCGTTTACAAACTAGGGTACATTTTCTGGAATTTACACAGCTTTAAATTTATGACTGCCTATCTCATTTCTTGAGGTGCTAAAATGGCAGGGCAGTACAAAACCCCCCTAAATGACCCCATTTTGGAAAGTAGACACCCCAAGGAAATTAATGAGAGGCATGTTGAGCCCATTGAATATTTTTTTTTTTTGTCCCAAGTGATTGAATAATGACAAAAAAAAAAAATTACAAAAAGTTGTCACTAAATGATATATTGCTCACACATGCCATGGTTATATGTGGAATTGCACCCCAAAATACATTCTGCTGCTTCTCCTGAGTACGGGGATACCACATGTGTGGGACTTTTTAGGAGCCTAGCCACGTACGGGACCCCGGAAACCAAGCACCGCCTTCAGGATTTCTAAGGGCGCAAATTTTTGATTTCACTCCTCACTACCTATCACAGTTTTGAAGGCCATAAAATGCCAAAATAGCACAAAACCCCCCCAAATGACCCAATTTTAGAAAGTAGACACCCCAAGGAAATTGCTGAGAGGCCTGTTGAGCCCATTGAATATTTTTTTTTTTGTCCCAAGTGATTGAATAATGACAAAAAAAAAAAAATTACAAAAAGTTGTCACTAAATGATATATTGCTCACACATGCCATGGTTATATGTGGAATTGCACCCCAAAATACATTTTGCTGCTTCTCCTGAGTACGGGGATACCACATGTGTGGGACTTTTTAGGAGCCTAGCCGCGTACGGGACCCCGAAAACCAATCACCGCCTTCAGGATTTCTAGGCACAAATTTTTGATTTGACTCCTCACTACCTATCACAGTTTCGAAGGCCATAAAATGCCAAAATAGCACAAAACCCCCCCAAATGACCCCATTTTGGAAAGTAGACACCCCAAGCTGTTTGCTGAGAGGCATGGTGAGTATTTTACAGCTCTCATTTGTTTTTGAAAATGAAGAAAGAAAAAAAAAATTTTTCTTTTTTTTTTTTCAATTTTCAAAACTTTGTGACAAAAAGCGAGATCTGCAAAATACTCACAATACCTCTCAGCAAATAGCTTGGGGTGTCTACTTTCCAAAATGGGGTCATTTGGGGGGGTTTTGTGCCATCTGGGCATTCCATGGCCTCCGAAACTGTGATAGGCAGTGAGAAGTGAAATCAAAAATTGACACCCTTAGAAAGCCTGAAGGCGGTGCTTGGTTTTTGGGGTCCCGTACGTGGCTAGGCTCCCAAAAAGTCTCACACATGCGGTATCCCCGTACTCAGGAGAAGCAACAGAATGTATTTTGGGGTGTAATTCCACATATGCCCATGGCATGTTTGAGCAATATATCATTTAGTGACAACTTTGTGCAAAAAAAAAAAAAAAAAAAATTGTCTTTTTTCCGCAACTTGTGTCAACATATAAAATATTCCATGGACTCGACATGCCTCTCAGTATATAGCTTGGGGTGTCTACTTTCCAAAATGGGGTCATTTGGGGGGGTTTTGAACTGTTCTGGCATTTTATACACAACATTAGGAAGCTTACATCCACTCTTCTAACCACTTGAAGACAAAGCCCTTTTTGACATTTTTTGTTTACATGAAAACATATTTTTTTTTGCAGGAAAATTATGTTGAACCCCCAAACATTATATATATTTTTAAAGCAAAGGCCCTACATAATAAAATGGTGGGTGTTGCATTTTTTTTTCTACACAGTATTTGCGCAGCGATTTTTCAAACGCATTTTTTGGGGAAAAAATACACTTTTTTTAATTTTAATGCACTAAAACACACTATATTGCCCAAATGTTTGATGAAATAAAAAAGATGATCTTAGGCCGAGTACATAGATACCAAACACGACATGCTTTAAAATTTCGCACAAACGCGCATTGGCGACAAACTACATACATTTTTAAAAGCCTTTAAAAGCCTTTACAGGTTACCCGTTAGATTTACAGAGGAGGTCTACTGCTAAAATGACTGCCCTCGATCTGACCTTCGCGGTGATACCTCACATGCATGGTGCAATTGCTGTTTACATATGACGCCAGACCGATGCTTGCGTTCGCCATTGGGCAAGAGCAGGGCAGGACAGGGGTGCTTTTTTTTTTTTTTTTATTATTAATTTTGCTTTTTTATTTTATTTTTAAATTGTTCCTTCCATATTTTTTTTTTTTATCATTTTTATTGTTATCTCAGGGAATGTAAATATCCCCTATGATAGCAATAGGTAGTGACAGGTACTTTTTTAAAAAAAAAACTGGGGCCTAGACCCTAGATCTTTCCTCTGCCCTCAAAGCATCTGACCACACCAAGATCGGTGTGATAAAATGCTTTCCCAATTTCCTAATGGCGCTTTTTATATCCGGGGGGGGACATTCCCTCCCACTGCTTGTAAAAGCAGTCCAGAGGCTAATTAGCCACTAGGATTGCTTTTACATGAAAGCCGGCCGCTGGCTGAAAAGAATGATACCAAGATGATACCTAAACCCGCAGGCATCAATCTGGTATAACCATTCAAAGTCCAGCAACATACCAGTACGTTGCTGGTCCTTGTTGGACATGTATTGTAATCTTTTTTTTTCATGCAGCCAGGTGGCTGAACGAAAAAAGAGATTGATCGGTGGGTATGCCCACCATTAGAATACCGCCCTTCATCCACCCACTTCTAATGATGGGCATACATGCACCATTTATATATGCCGAAGCGTGGGGGCATCCTCCCGCAAAAAAGTTATGCCGCACACACATGGTCGGACTTTTCAACGGGCAAGCCTCCGTCGGAATTTCGACCGTATGTACGCGGCATTAGGAGCAAAATCACTCCTCCGCCCCTGCTGCCCCAATGCTTCGGCATATTTGCTTTTTTTTTTTAACTGTGGTGGTGAAATCACCTCCTACAGCACTGGAGTCGCAGGGATCAGGCCTGTCTCTGCGAACGCTGCAGTTATGTGTGTTGTGTTTTGTAAGTGACAGTGATCGATCGATACTGCACTTGGGTGGCCTGGGCTGGACGGAGGGGCAAAACGCAGGTGCTAGCAGGTATCTGGGCTGATCCCGCTAACACTGCGTTTTTGGGAACCCTAAACTGCTGGGGACGCTAGTATAGATCTGATCAGATATTGATCTGTTCAGATACTATACCACTAAGGGAGGTGTATGCTTCACGCGTGGGTGTTAGCGTTACTGGCACTAACCTGACGCTGCCTGGGGTGTGACGCAGACCCTCTCTGACGCTAAAACCTAATTGATATCACCCGCCGGGCGATCAGGGGGTTAAACCTTTATTGGGTTATATACGGCGGGTGCCCTGACACTATAAAAAGCAAACTAACTAACCAGCGTCACCCGTAACACTTATATGATGATCACTGGTGAAAGGGTTAACTAGGGGCAATTAGGGGGTTAAAACCTTTATTAGGTAATATATGGGGGTACCTGACGCTATAAAAACCTGCGGCGAACCTAAAAAAAATTACTGGCTACCGATCTGCATCACCGACGCTAAGACAGCAATCAGAAAAATGATCGCTTAGCGACAGTGGTGATAGGGGGTGAAAGGGTTACCTGGGGGGCGATCAAGGGGGTTAAACCTTTATTAGATAATTTATGGGGGTACCTGAAGCTATAAAAACCTGCGGCAAACCTAAAAAAAATTACTGGCTACCGATCTGCATCACCGACGCTAAGACAGCGATCAGAAAAATTATCGCTTAGCGACAGTGGTGATAGGGGGTGAAAGGGTTACCTGGGGGGCGATCAAGGGGGTTAAACCTTTATTAGATAATTTATGGGGGTACCTGACGCTATAAAAACCTGCAGCGAACCTAAAAAAAAAATACTGGCTACTGATCTGCATCACCGATGCTAAGACAGCGATCAGAAAAATTATCGCTTAGCGACAGTGGTGATAGGGGGTGAAAGGGTTACCTGGGGGGCGATCAAGGGGGTTAAACCTTTATTAGATAATTTATGGGGGTACCCGACGCTATAAAAACCTGCGGCGAACCTAAAAAAAAATACTGGCTACCGATCTGCATCACCGATGCTAAGACATCGATCAGAAAAATGATCGCTTAGCGACAGTGGTGATAGGGGGTGAAAGGGTTACCTGGGGGGCGATTAAGGGGGTTAAACCTTTATTAGATAATTTATGGGGGTACCCGACGCTATAAAAACCTGCGGCGAACCTAAAAAAAATTACTGGGTACCGATCTGCATCACCGACGCTAAGACAGCGATCAGAAAAATGATCGCTTAGCGACGGCGGTGCTAGGGGGTGAAAGGGTTATCTGGGGGGTGATCAAGGGGTTAAACCTTTATTAGGGGGGGTTAGGGGGCTACACTGGACCTAAAACTAAATGTAGTGACACTTTTACAGTCACAAATGTCACTGATTGCAGTGATCAGTAAATAAATGGTCACTGCAATCAGTGACACTGTGACTGGGGGCTGGGGGGTGATCTGGGGGTGTCTGGGGGGTGATCTGGGGGGGGGCGATTTATGTGCCTATGTGTGCTGGTGTTAGTGTAGTGTTTGTGCACTAACCTTGATGTCTTCTCTTGTACGGCGCTCGGTATATGTGAGCGCCGCACAAGAGATGACATCACTTCCTCCTGCTTCCTCTGTCTGTGTGTACATTCCACAGACAGAGGGGGCATTTCCATTCGCCGGGAGCGATCGCGGGGGGGTGGCCGGAATCGAACGGCCGTCCCCTCATGTCGGATCGCTCCCCAACAAATTCCGACCGCTCACTGTACAGAAGGGGGGTCCGATTGGACCCTCCAACTGTACAAAGGCAATCACGTACACTCTACGTGATTGTGCCTGTCGGTGCCATTGTGCCGACGTATATATACAGTGAGCGGTCGTTAAGGGGTTAAAATAACCCCAACGCGTTTCAATCATAATTTTGTATGCAATCTTCTTCAGGGGGATACAGACTTCTATAACATATCAATACAAAATATCAGCAATATTTACATCAATAACATCATCATCATTGAGAATGAAGAGCCTGTTTATGCAGGAATTCAAAATGAACGAAGAGCAGAGGAGGAGTAATGCTTGTGTGAAACCACAAATGGTAATGTAATGCTTCTCCTGCGGTTCCCGGGTATTACATGCCCCGGCAGATTGCTGTAGAAGAGGTATCTGTTGTAACTGCTCCAGACTGCTGGTATCCTTGTCCTGTTCCTTCCCCCACCCTCAGAGCTGAGCAGATGGAGCCCAGAGCCACAATCTGGTGTAAATAATGTGTCCGGGTGTCAGGCGGACTGAGACCCGGGCACATGATTCAAAACCTGGACTGTTAATTCCTAGCTGATATGTTATAGAAAATTATGATTATACAAAATTATGATTGAAACATATAATATTTTTATAAATTAAATATTTTCCATTACTTGTAAGCTGCGTATAAGCCATTGGGAGTATCTTGCTTTTTGTTACATTCAATTAACTTTAACTACTTGCCTACCGCTCTTGTACTGTGGCAGGTCAGGTCTATTGCGCGAAACTATGTTCCTGCATGTCATTTCGTGCAATAGACACTGGGGGGCGCGCGCGCACCACCGGAGGCGCAATCATGTGCTAATTGGACACAGGGGAGGCCAATCAGCGGGTCCGGCGGGCCTGATGTCTGCCGGCCACCCGCGATCATTCCCTGGAGAGGCAGAACGATGATCTGCCTATGTAAACAAGGCAGATCACCGTTCTGACAGGGGAGAAGATAGAGATCTTGTGTTCCTGCTAAGCAGGAACACAGATCTCTGTCTTCACCCATTCAGAGCAACCCCCACATAGTTAGCAAGTACCAGCTAGGCACACAGTTAACCCTTTGATCACCCCTGATGTTAATCCCTTCCTAGACAGTGTCATTAGTACAGTAACCGTGCATATTTTTAGCACTGATCACAGTAATAATGTCACTAATTCCCCAAAAAAGTGTCAGTAAGGCTGCTTTCACACTGAGCAGCGCCAGGCGTTGGCGGTAAAGCACCGCTATTTTAAGCGGCACTTTACCCGTCTTTTTTGCAGTGCTTTAGGGCTACTAGCGGGGCGCTTTTTTCCCCCCCAGCTAACGTCCGAAAAAGAGTTAAAATCACCCACAAAGCGCCACTGCAGCAGCACTTTGCCGGCGGTTTGGGGGCGCTGCCCATTGATTTCAATGGGCAGGGGTGCTTTAGGGGCAGTGTATACACCGCTCCTACAGCGCTGCAAAGATGCGGCTTGCAGGACTTTTTTTAGCGTCCTGCCAGCGCACCGCTCCAGTGTGAAAGCCCTCAGGTGCTATTTTTAGTGCTATAGCGCCTGTAAAGCGCCTTAGTGTGAAAGCAGCCTTAGGTGTCCGATTTGTCTGCCGCAATATCACAGTCCTGCTAAAAATCGCTGATCGCTGCCATTACTAGCAAAAAAAAAAAAAAAAATGCCATAAAAATATCCCATAGTTTGTAGACGCGATAAATTTTGCGCAAACCAATCAATATACGCTTATTGGGATTTGTTTAACCAAAAATATGTAGCAGAATACATGGCTAATGTCGCGTACACATGATCAGAATTTCCGACAACAAATGTTCGAAGTGAGCTTTTGGTCGGATATTCTGACCATGTGTAGGCTCCATCGGACATTTGCTGTCGGAATTTCCGACAACAAATGATTGAGAGCAGGTTCTCTGTTTTTCCGACGGCAAAAGTTCTTGTTGGAAATTCCGATCGTGTGTAGCCATTTCCGACGCACAAAAGTGCTGCGCATACTCAGAACTGATTTGACGCATTCTCAGAATCATTGTACTTAATTTTTCTCGGCTCGTCGTAGTGTTGTACGTCTCCGCGTTCTTAACCATCGGAATTTCCGAGCAACATTTGTGCGACCGTGTGTATCCAAGACAAGTTTGAGCCAACATCCAACTGAAAAAATTCCGATCGTATGTAGGCGGCATAAAACTGATGAAGAAATTTGATTTTTTCCATTTTTTTATTGAATATGTTTTATAGCAGAAAGTAAAAAATAATGTTTTTTTTTTAAAATTGTCGCTCTTTTTTTGTTTATAGCGCAAAAACTAAAAGCCGCAGAAGTGATCAAATATACCACCAAAAGACAGCTCTATTTGTGGGGGGAAAAAAGAACATACATTTTATTTGGGTACAATGTCGCATGACCACGCAAATGTCAGTTAAACTAACGCAGTGCCGTATCGCAAAAAATGGCCTGGTCATTAAGGGGGTAAAACCTTCTAGGGCTGAAGTGGTTAAAGAAATATACAGTCCGGTCCATAAATATTGGGACATCGACACAATTCTAATCTTTTTGGCTCTATACACCACCACAATGGATTTGAAATGAAACAAACAAGATGTCCTTTAACTTTCAGCTTTAATTTGAGGGTATTTACATCCAAACCAGGTGAACGGTGTTGGAATTACAACAGTTTGTATATGTGCCTCCCACTTTTTAAGGGACCAAAAGTAATGGGACAATTGGCTGCTCAGCTGTTCCATGGCCAGGTGTGTGTTATTCTCTCATTATCCCATTTACAAGGAGCAGATAAAAGGTCCAGAGTTTATTTCAAGTGTGCTTTTTGCGTTTGGAATCTGTTGCTGTCAACTCTCAATATGAGATCCAAAGAGCTGTCACTATCAGTGAAGCAAGCCATCATTAGGCTGAAAAAACAAAACAAACCCATCAGAGAGATAGCAAAAACATTAGGTGTGGCCAAATCAACTGTTTGGAACATCTTTAAAAAGAAAGAACGCACCGGTGAGCTCAGCAACACCAAAAGACCCAATATTTATGGACCTGACTGTATATGTCCAGATCTTGTAATATTGCAATTATCCTTTTCTTCACTATTGTCAACACTGTGAAACAATCTTTAAATGTATCTAGGGGCCTTTGAATCTAGCAATGGTGTTCATGACATCTAAGACACCTTTGCAGAAGGCAACAATTGTATATGTCCAAAATAAGTGTGTTATATCTGGAGGAGGGGTAATACATAATGGGAGTTTCAGGAGATACTTTGGAAGTACTGTAAAGGGGGAAGTCCAGAGAACCATGAAAAACTCAGAAAGATCTATGGATGATCTTACCTTCATCTTTTTTTTTTTTCCACAGCCACCCAGTTTAGATGCTATTAATCATATTATCGGGGTAAGATCGTATGAGAAAAAAACATTATCTAGTGGCATTTGTTCCCACAAGACAAGGACAGTAGATGTTTGAAAAGATGGATCTTTTCTCCTTGACTGAAGAAAGGATGTGTGAAAGATGCTGCTGAAGTCTAAAATTAGACACCGAGCGTTCGGTAGAAAAGACAAAATGTTTACATGCTCAAAGTGTAACATTTTTATTTATATGTAGGGTCTTCCGGGCGCAGAGCTGGAGAAAATATTAGATTGCCAGATTTGTCAATTAAGTTTTGCAGTGTTACAATTCCTCTTGAAGCCCAGAATTTATTGAGAATTTCCCTTGGGGGGGGGGAAGCAGTGGAAGAAATCAGCCGTAAGAGCCCATTCACACAGGGACGGCACGACTTGTGCCGCGACTGTGCTGGGCGATCTCAAGACGACTTCAAAGCAGACTTCCAAAATGACTTCTGTATAGAAGTCAATGGAAGTCGCCTTGAAGTCGTCTTGAAGTAGTACAGGAACCTTTTTCTAAGTCGGAGCGACTTCAGTCGCTCCGCTTAGAACGGTTCCATTGTACAGAATGGGACGTGACTCGTCAGGCGGCTGAGACGCCTGACGAGTCGCCCCTGTGTGAATGGGGTCTAAAGGTAGGAAATTCTAAAGGGTCAATCTATCTAAAACTGTCATTTCAATTTATGGAGAGTTAAACCACCTCACATTTTTGGTGCTTAAAGTGTTAGTTAACCCAGTAATATGAAAATAGTTCATCTGCCCCCCCCCCCCCCCAAACAGTGCCCACAGCTTATAAATCTTCTTTTTACATTAAAATATTACCACTACAGGCGGTCCCCTAGTTACAAACACCCGACTTACAAACGACTCCTACTTACAAACGTAGGGAGACAACAGGAAGTGAGAGGAAATCTACCCCTAGGAAGGGAAATTTTCTCCTGTAAGAGTTAATATGGGAAAAAGGTGTCTCCTCTCCACTGATGCTTTATCACCAATTCTTGTTTCCACAACAACCGAAAATTTTCAAAATCCAGTTGCCATTGGGACAGAAAGTGAGGTGAAATGTTCTGAACAGGGGCACAGACAGCAAAACAAATGTTACAGGGGTGATAACCCTTACCTATGTTTTCCAAAAAGCTTAAAAATAGATTTTTTGGCTGGAGCTACACTTCAACAATGTACGTGTTCCAAATTACAAACAGATTCAACTTAAGAACAAACCTACAGACCCTGTCTTGTTTGTAACCCGGGGACTGCCTGTATATACCTTTTTGGATGATCTGTATACCACGGTTACATGATAAACTATGAGTAAACACTGGAAAAGTGTGAAACGCGTCAGCTGTCCTGGTTTATGCTGGTTTTTGTAGTACCTGTCTTTTTTCAATAAATATACGTTGGATTGGAGTGCGGCTGTCCTCACCATTTTTGTTTTCATTTACATGATAAACTGCACAGTTTCTCCAGTGCTGAGAGTTCAGGTAGGAGGAGATTTCCACTTCAGCCTGTATACATGCCATCATGTGTGATGCCAATATCATGTGACTTGGCTATCTCTGAGAACAAGTCAATGTTCTCTCCAGCATAAAAGACACAACTGAGCATGTGCAGGTCGGCTACTTTGCCCGTGTTAGCTGGCTTTCCCCATATAGACAGTACAGGAGGGGGAGGATCTGTGCATTCAGGATAAAACAGCCTTTGTACACAATGCAGAGGATTAACCCCTTAAGTTCCACATTGAGTATAATGTCGCGTACACACGACCGTTATTCATGTCATAGAAAAAAACGACGTTTTTCTCGACGCGATTTTTCGTGTTTCCTCTCAAGCCTGCCTTGCATACACACGTTCGTGAAAAAAAACGCTCGAGCAAAGCGCGGTGACGTACAACACGTACGACGGCACTATAAAGGGGAAGTTCCATTCGAATGGCGCCACCCTTTGGGACGCTTTTGCTGATCCTCGTGTTAGTAAAGTTTGGTGAGAGACGATTTGCGCTTTTCAGTTTTCGTGCTTTTCAGTCCATTACAGCGTGACGAATGTGCTATCTCCATTACGAACGCTAGTTTTACCAGAACGAGCGCTCCCGTCTCATACTTGATTCTGAACATTTTTTTCCCCTCGTAAAAGCATACACACGACCGTTTTTCACAACGTTAAAAAGAACGACGTGAAAAACGCAGAGAAAAAATAGAGCAGGTTCTAATTTTTTTTTGCCCATTTTTCTCGTCGAGAAAAATGCTCTGGAGCCCACACACTACCGTTTTTCACGACTATTTTTAAAAATGGCATTTTTCTCGTCATGAAAAACGGTTGTGTGTACACGGCATTACAAGAATGCTATGCTGCATATACAGACTGATTTTACTGTTGTGGGTTTAGTAACACTTTACGTTCCCAAAACTGTCCTTGCTGGATATTAAATCTTTTATTTTATAAAGAATGCCCTGAGGGTGCCAGAACACCTAAAGGCGAGCTGAGAAAAGGGATGGGCAAATCTGCCTGGGTTCAGTTTGCATGAGATTCGTTATATCATGTTTGAAATGCCCAAAACCCAAACATAGCAGTGAATTCGATTGAAGTCTATCTAGAGTGACTCTTGATGATAAATTCTGGCCAATTTTAAGGCTAACAAGCCTGCTATTGTCAAAAAAGTGCAATGGGAGCTAGGCAGTGTCATGAGGCACTTAACAAAACAGATTTTTTTTTTTTAAATATGTACAGTGAAGCCCCGTACACACGATCGGTTAACCTATGGATTTTCATCCGATGGATTTGTCCATCGGATATCCGATGAAACTGTTTTCCATCAGTCTTGCCCACACACCAACAGTCAAAAAACCGACCGTTCCAAACGCGGTGACGTAAAACACTCCGATGAGCCGAGGAAAATGAAGTTCAATGCTTCTGAGCATGCGTCGACTTGATTCTGAGCATGCGTGTTTTTTTTTTCCGATGGACTTGCCCATAGACGATCGGAGTTTTCGATCGGTTTTTTATCCATCGGAAAATTTTAAAACAAGTTCTATTTTTTAAAACCGATGGGTACCATACACGATCGGTTGGTCTGATGAAAACCATCCATCGGACGGTTTTCATCAGTCAAACCGATCGTGTGTACGGGGCTTGAGAGTGGGTCCTTTTTAATGCGACTTCAAGCATGACATGATTCCTCTTCTGTTAGTAAAAATCTTTCTCTGTCCTGTCCCTGAATGAAAAGAGGATCTATGAATGGAGGACGTGTGGATGATTCATAGCTTGCCCCCTCCATTCACAGATGGTTTTTCATTCATAGAAACTGTTGTATGGCTCCTTTGAATGCAGATGCTGGACAGAAGGGGTGGACACAGTCCAGCTCTCTTGATGAAAGCCTATGACAGCCTGTTAGGTATATTTAACCACCACTGCACTGGAAGATTACGGCTGTGGGTTTGGGGGGTGAGGGGAAGCAAAATAGAGGAGGATTTTCACTAACAGAAGAGGAATCAGCACACGGGACACATCCTGCTGACTGTACATTACGTCCCTTGTGATGATTTTTCTGTTTGTGATTTTGGCTGCTCCTAGCCTTTAAATATATGCTTCGACTACACTGTATGTGGTGTTATGGAATAGTACAATTTAACAGATAGCACCACCATATTTTGGCATCACAGCCATACAGTATTTTGGAAGCGTAATTGATTTTTAAGTTTTACAATTAGCTTGGCTTTAAAGTGGAGTTCCACCCTAAAAATAAAAAATAAACAAAAGTCCTGCAAAAAAATAGAGAAAAAGAAAAAAAATTTACTCACCAGAAAAGGCGGTTGCTATGCGGATGTTCCTAATCTGCCTCTTCCTAGTCCTCGGCAGGTCTTCTTCCTCATCCTACTCGCGGTGTCTTCTGGGAAATGTGTGTATCCCAGAGAGCAGCCGCCCATTCAGAAAACACTGCAAGACTCGTGCATGCGCAGTAGGAAACGGGCAGTGAAGCCGCAAGGCTTCACTGCCTGTTTCCCTTAGTGAGGATGGCGGCGCCGGGAGCTGCCAGGATCGAGGGATCGGCCTCGGGGGGGGGGGCGACATCGCGGGCGAGTAGGACAGGTAAGTGTCCTTATTAAAAGTCAGCAGCTACAGTGTTTGTAGCTGCTGACTTTAAAAAAAAAAAAAATCGCGGGTGGAATCCCGCTTTAATACAATGGTAGCTCCCCAATCTGAATAATTTCAACTTAAAAAAATTAATAATTCTTTTTAGGTAGTTTTGGCTGTGACACCTATTATTATTATTATTATTATTATTATTATTATTATTATTATTTTTGTAATCAAATTATTTCACTGTTGGAAGAAGCAGTCACAACACATCTAAAAGTTTACTTAAATATAAAGTGTAAGTCCTCAACTTCATACAAATTGGCCAGTGGCAAAACCAAAAATATAGTTTGTAAGCTTTACATAGTTTAGTTTATTTTACATAGTTTAGTCAGGTTGAAAAAAGACACAAGTCCATCCAGTTCAACCATAAAAAAAATAATTAAATAAATTAAAAAATATCGTACAATCCCATATACCTAATTCTATACCCACAGTTGATCCAGAGGAAGGCAAAAAACCCCAGCAGAGCATGATCCAATTTGCTACAGCAGGGGAAAAATTCCTTCCTGATCCACAAGAAGCAATCGGATATTCCCTGGATCAACTTTACCTGTAAATATTAGTACTCAGTTATATTATGTACATTTAGGAAAGTATCCAGGCTTTTCTTAAAGCAATCTACTGAGCTGGCCAAATCCACCTCTGGAGGGAGTCTATTCCACATTTTCACAGCTCTTAAGCCTCGTACAGACGGCCGAGAATCTCGTCAGGAAAAAACCCGTTGTTTTTCCTGACGAGATTCTTGGACAAGAATCTTATCCCGGCCGAGTGTACACACGATCCATTCAAAGAACCGCCGTTCTTTTGAATGGAACGAACGCAATGATGTCATCGACTACGATGAGCGTGCGCTCGTCACATTCAATGCCGTCGCCGCCATCTTGCTACACCCTACCTATGCCTAGGAAGCTACCGCGCATGCGTTAAAGTCATTTCGAGCATGCACTGGTTTCCACGGCGACAGGTAAGTGTACACACACTCGGGTTTCTCGTTGAGAAACAGGCCGACGAGAATCCTGACGAGAAAATAGAGAGCAGGTTTCTCTATTTTTCTCGCCGAGATTCTTGCCTGTGTTCTTGACGAGAAACCTGAAAGCCGCGTACACACGACTGATTTACTCGGCAAGAAAGCTCTGCCAGCAAGTTTCTTGCTGGTTCTTGCCGAGAAAATCGGTCGTGTGTACGAGGCTTCACTGTGAGGAAACCTTTCCGTATTTGGAGATGAAATCTCTTCCTCTAGACGTAAAGAGTGCCCCCTTGTCCTCTGTGTTGACCGTAAAGTGAATAACTCAACATCAAGTTCACTATATTTGTACATGTTGATCATATCCCCCCTTATTCTCCTCTTCTCAAGAGTGAAAAAATTAAATTCCTCTAATCTTTCCTCATAGCTGGTTGCCCTTCTCTGCACTTTCTCCAGTTCCCCGATATTCTTTTTGAGAACTGGTGCCCAAAACTGAACTGCATATTCCAGATGAGGTCTTACTAATGATTTGAACAGGGGCAAAATGATATCTCTCTCTCTGGAGTCCATACCTCTCTTAATACAAGAAAGGACTTTGCTCGCTTTGGAAACCGCAGCTTGGCATTGCATGATATTATTGAGCTTATGATCTACCGAAACCCCCAGATCCTTCTCCACTATGGATTCCCCCAGTTGTACTCCCCCTAGTATGTATGATGCATTCATATTCTTAGCCCCCAAGTGCATAACTTTACATTTATCAACATTAAACCTCATCTGCCACATAATCGCCCAATTAGACAGAGCATTGAGGTCGGCTTGTAAATTGGAGACATCCTGTAAGGACGTTATTCCACTGCTTTGTTTTTTTGTTTTTTGTTTTGCAGTACCACACTGTATTATCTTAAAAGTTAAATAAAATGTCAAAATTGAGCTAACATAAACATTTCAAAACTACAGCCCCCAATATTCCCTGAACCACCTCCCATCCGCTGTGGCATGCTTTGTGATCACTATATCCTTCGGACACAGCTGATCACAGTTCGGGGTAAATGGAAAATCACAGCAGCCCTTTACTATCTGATCAACTGTGTCCAATCACAATGTGAACACACTAGGCGGTTATTGGCATTCCTTTCCTCACGCTGTGAGAGCGTGAGGAGAGTTGGCAACCGGCTTGTGTGAAAGGTGATATCTACACTGATAATTAAGGCACTGATTATCAGTGCAGCCCCAACAGTGCCCATCAGTACTGCCTATCAGTGCTGCCAATCAGTGCTCATCCCTGCTGCCTATCAGTGCCCATCAGTCCTGCCAATCAGAAACATGTGGCAGAGGGAAAGTAAGCTCTAATCACAACCAGGAAATGTTGAAATGTGCATGTTACTGTGCTCCCGGATTTGGGGTACCAAAATAAATGGAAAGGATAGCTGTCATCTGCTGAGGTTTGTTGTAGTGCTGTGGTCTAATCAGGACAATCAGTACCTAGCTTCAATAAAGCAGTGACTGTTTTTTTAACACTCTTTTCGGTGTGTAGACCAGGTACCAACATTAACTGGGGCATCCTTGGACATAAGAGGCTTATATTGGCGTATCAGTCTGGCAATACAAGATTTATGGTCTAATAATATATTGTCTTTAACCACTCTTCGACCGCACTATAGCCGAATGACGGCCACAGCGCGGTCGTCCAGTTCTGAGAGGGCGTGTATTGCCATCCTCCCAGAACCATGCGCCCACTGTGACACGCTTTGTGATCGCTGTGTCCTTTGGACACAGCTGATCACAGATTGGGGTAAATGGAAAATCACAGCAGCCCTTTACCACATGATCAGCTATGTCCAATCACAGCTGATCACAATGTAAACACACTTGCCATTTATCGGGATTCCTTTCCTCATGCTGTCACAGCTGGTGTGAAGGGGTCATCTACACTGATAATTAGGGCACTGATTATCAGTGCAGCCCCAACAGTGCCCATCAGTGCTGCCTATCAGTGCCCATCAGTGCTGCCAATCAGTGCTCATCAGTGCCGCCTATCAATACCCATTAGTCCTGCCAATCAGTGCCTCCTCATCAGTGCCGCCTATCAGTACCCTTCAGTGCCTTTCAGTGCCCATCAGTGCCGCATATCAGTGCAGCCTCATCAATGCCGCCTCATCAGTGTCCATCAGTGCCACCTTATCAGCGCCCATCAGTGCAGCCTTATCAGCGCACATCAGTGAAGGAGAAATATTATCTGTTTGCAAAAATGTTGGACTTTTTTTTGTTTAGCAAATACCACCTAAAGAAAGCTCTGTGTGAAAAAATTATACAATTTTTTATATGAGTACAATGATGCATGCCCGCGCAATTGCCATTAAGTAGAGTTGAGCGGACACCTGGATGTTTGGGTTCGACGGGTTCGGCCGAACTTCGGTAAAAAGTTCGAGTTCGGGACCGAACTTGACCCGAACTTGACCCCGAACCGAACCCCATTGAAGTCAATGGGGACCCGAACTTCTGAGGACTATTCGCGCTTGTTTCCCGTGCTTAGAACTGTCCCTGCACAAAGTGTCATTTCTGAAGGAAAAAAAGTCATTTAAAACTCACTCGCGGCTATTAATGAATTGTCGGCTCCCGGCAATACATAGAAAAGTCATTGATAAAAAAAATTAAAAATAAAAGTGTGGGGGTTCCCCCAAATTCAATTACCAGGCCCTTCAGGTCTGGTATGGATTTTAAGGGGAACTCCACCCCAAATTAAAAAAAAAATGGCGTGGAGTACCCCCAAAAATCCAGACCAGACTCTTTATCCGAGCACGCAACCTGGCAGGCCGCAGGAAAAGAGGGGGGGACGAGAGAGCGCCCCCCCCCCTCCTGAACCGTACCAGGCCACATGCCCTCAACATGGGGAGGATGTCCCCATGTTGATGGGGACAAGGGCCTCATCCCCACAACCCTTGCCCGGTGGTTGTGGGGGTCTGCGGGCAGGGGGTTATCGGAATCTGGAAGACCCCTTTAACCCCTATGTGAATTGGTAATGGGGTACATTGTACCCCTACCATTTCACAAAGAAAGTGTAAAAAATTGTAACAAAGGGGACCCCCAGATCCCGCCCCCCCTATGTGAATTGGTAATGGGGTACATTGTACCCCTACCATTTCACAAAGAAAGTGTAAAAAAAAATAAAAAAAAATACACAGACACCATTGGGAAAGTCGGGAGCCGACAATTCATTAATAGCCGCGAGTACTTTTAAATGACTTTTTTTCCTTCAGAAATGACACTTTGTGCAGGGACAGTTCTAAGCACGGGAAACAAGCGCGACTTTACATGCATATTGCCGAACACCGGACCCGAACCCGAACATACAGTCAATTGTTCGGGTTCGGGACCCCAAAACCCAAAAGTTTGGTACGGACCCGAACTTTACAGTTCGGGTCCGCTCAACCCTACCATTAAGCCTAAGTTCACACTGACAGCGGGATTGAAATCGTGTTTCAGCTGAACTCGCGCGATTTCTTAACCGCATGTCAGTCCAACTTCAGCGCCGATTTCAGAGATATCTGTGAGGGTTCCTGCACAGATGTCTATACAAATCACACCCCGAAGTCGCCAAAAGTAGTACAGAAAATACTTTTGGGAATCGGACGTTGCCATTTCCAGCAATACCTGCCGATTTGGCATGCAATTTGACATGTCAAATCGCATGCCAAATCGCTTCAATGTGAACCTAGGCTCAAAGTGTGACAGTGCTGAAAGCTGAAAATTGGCCTGAGCAGGAAGGGGGTAAAAGTACCCAGTAGGCAAGTGGTTAAGTATGGCAGATTTGAGCTCACCCTGCACCCCAAATACGAACCCTTGGAAAAGGCTAAAGGAAAAAACAAACAATTGATCAAATAAGAGTAAGAAATGGGGCATGGTGCCTTTTTGCAGAAACAGAGCGACCCAGAAAAGGATTTCTCTGTGATTTACAAACATCATTGTCTGCTTTCTGTCCAACTGAGGTCTGCTCTTTTTCAGTCATTGTTTCCCTTTCCTCTCTTGCTTTCTGGATCTTTTCTCTCTTTTCTTGTTCATTCAGCACTTGTGGGTCACTCCTCACTCATGTTTCTGGTTTCTATTCTCTCTGCCATCTGCCTTGATCTTTCAGCACAGGGGGAATTATTATTTTCACCCCCCTTTTGATTACCTTCTGTATGTATTTTTACTTTTTTCCTTCTCGCTCACTTTCTATCTTTGTTTCCTCCCTCTCGCTCACTTTCTAGCTGTTTTCTTGCCCCTCTCTCTCACTTTCTAGCTGTCTGATTTTCTTGCTGTTTTGCACATGTCAGTTCTCATCCTAACTCTCCGCATCATCAATAATCTCCACTCTCAAGTCCATATGTCCTTTCACAGATTAATGGACCAAGTGCTCTGACATTAATTTAACCTGTTTGTTGCTGAGATGGCAAGTATAGTTTTTGTCTGGTAGTTATTTTTTTTATTCTTCCAAAAAAGTAAAATCTATACATTTTTTTTTATGGTGCACAGTCAACCGCTTCAGCCCCAGACCATTTTGGTGGTCAAAGACCAGACCACTTTTTGCGATTTGGCACTGCGTCGCTTTAACTGACAATTGCGCCGTTGTGCGACGTGGCTCCCAAACAAAATTGACGTCCTTTTTTCTCTTTTCGTCCATGGACGGACACAGCTCCAGAAATCTTGACAGTTGGGTATGTTCCATCTATTAGGAGAGGACTAGGCAGAAACATGTTAAATATGCATACATGTTATTTTAAACAGAGTTGAAACAGCCCCGCCCAGGGGGCGGTCCCTCTGAACATAACCCTCCTCCCTGAAGCCAGCAGCCTCCGTTTTTTTCTGCCTAGCAGAGGAGAAGGATGTGGCTCCCTTTGGGCCCAGAGTCCTGAAGAGATTTTTACTTTTATTATTTTTAGAATCTTCTATCAACTGCCGGCTGGGAATGACAGGCAGGATATTATAGATCCTTGTAGTCCCCCCAGTCCGGCCAGCGAGCGTGTTACAGTCCCTTGCAAATAGGCGTCGGGTCTGTCACGACATACCCCATGGCTCCAGGGGTGGCCGGTGAGTTATGCTCCAGGGTTCACATATGACCGTGCGGCTTGCTGTCTCAGTCACAGTGGACCGGGCCGACAGCTACACCATACTGCTCGGTTGTAGGTCTGTCAGGAACGCACCAGCAGGTCCTCGCAGGATGGGTAAGTACGGTTCATTCTGCTTCAGTGGGATGGAATAGCTGGGCATTCCTATGGGGGTCGCTAGGGCTCTATGGCCCTCACCCCTCTCCCTCTGTCACCCCCTTTTTCCTCCTCCCCATTGCAGGGCTCGCTGCGACCAGGGAATACCTTGGCGGGGCTCCGGGTCCCGGCGGGGGGCTGTGGGGGTGTCCAGGTCCGCTCTCTGTGTGGGAGGGTGTAATTTGTGTGAAGCCTCTCGTCCACCTCGCTTGCTGGGCGCCATTTTTTGTAGCACTGGCGCCATTTGTTTGGGGCCTGTGCATTGCATTGTTTTTCCCATTGGCGTCCATTTTGCCGTGGCCGCCCCAGGTTGATCGCGGGCGGCCATTTTCTTGTGGTTCGCGCGTTTTCTTTGAACACTCGGCGGCCATTTTGGAGTGGGTTTTGGCCTCTAGTGGCGGCTGGCTTCCTGAACAGCACGGACGGCGCGGTTCACCTCACACAGCTCCTCAGGCACACGCGGTGTGCGGATGCAGAGCGGGCAGCAGCGCTGAAGCGGTCTCTGGCTAGGAGGTGAGTCCCCTGGGTATTCCCCCCCCACCCCCTCGGTCAGTGCAGCAAGGAGGGTGGACTTTAATTGTGTCAGTATCTTGACTGGGTCCCTAAGGGCGGTCAGTGGGCAGTTATGGAGTCAGAAGCTGGTGTTTCCCCAGACATTCCAGAGGCAGCAACCGGTGCCACTGCACCTGCTATTCCCCTGGACGCTTTGTTGCCAGGGTGGAATCGGCGTGCAGGCGTAAAAGGGGTACTAAGCACTCCCCCCCCCTATCCGCCATCGCCGGGGGAATGTTCTGACTCAGACTCGGGCCTGGCTGCGGCTCAGGACCCCTGTTCTGGTGGGTCAGATGATGCGGACCAGGATCTTCCCTGTGAGGAAGACCCCTCGTCCGGGTCAGCTCAAGATAGGGCACTTGTAATTGCACTTATTAATGCTGTGAGGGACACTCTCAAACTGGGAGATACAGCTGGGACTTCCACAGCAGAGTCTGTCCCGCTCGGCTAAGGTTTTTCCTTATGTTGAATTTTTTGACAAGTTCATAGATAAGGAATGGGAACAGCCGCACAGGACCTTTGCGGTCCCTCAGCGTTTGGCGGTCCGTTGTCCGTTTGAGGAAAGCCTTTTGAAAAAATGGGTTGTTGATCCCCCGGTCTCTCGGTTGAATAAAGTGACCATTATTCCGGTGGAAGGGACCCCTGCCTTTAAGGACCCTGCTGATAGGGGGTCCGAAGCGGTGACCCGCTCTATGTTTGCCATGCTGGGGTCAGCATTGCGGCCTATTTTGGCGGCTACCTTAGTGTCCTAGACACTTACGGAATGGGCAAAGATTTTGCACCAGACTGTTGAGGCGAATCAGCTCCCGCCAGAATGCGTGTTACTGGCCGAACAGTTGGTACAAGGGCTTGTGTACGTCTGTGATGCAACCCTGGACGCCGCCCCTTTGATCTTCAGGGCCTCAGCGTCTGCGGTGGTTTTGCACCGCCTACTATGGCTGAAATTCTGGTCCGCTGACCAAGCTTCTAAGAAAACCCTGGTAAACTTGCCTTTCAAGGGTGGGAGGCTTTTTGGTGCCTCACTGGACGACATCATTAAGGATGTCACTGGAGGTAAGAGCACACTTCTCCCTCAGTCCACTAAAGGGAAGGAGCCGTGCCGTAAGCCGGGGCCCTCCTTTCCTACGCAGAAGCGGTATTTTCATCAATCAGCACCTGCCGGCAGACCCTCCCATGCGGACAAAGGTCCGGCTGGGGGACAGAAGCGTCCCTGGGTGCGTAAGCCCGCCAAGACAGCAAGCAATACTGCTACCGCATAAAGTTTTGCCCCAGCCCGACACAAAGGTGGGGGGTGGCTTCGCGGGTTTGCAGCTTTGTGGACCTCCCTGCTCTCCGACCAGTGGGTCTGCGAGGTGTTCACCTCGGGGTACAAGATAGAGTTCCTTTCTTGTCCACCAAACAGATTTTTTCCCTCAAATCTGCCCCTTCTTCCGGCTCGCCGAGCTGCCCTCCAGGGGGCGGTGCGAGACTTGTTGGGGTGCGGGGTGATCATACCCGTACCACCACAGGACAGGTTTCAGGGTTTTTACTCGAATCTGTTTGTGGCCCCAAAGAAGGACGGAGTTCGTCCTGTACTGGACCTAAAGGCCCTCAATGCATTTGTAAAGGTCCAAAAGTTCCGGATGGAATCGATTAGTTTGGTTGTGGCTGCGCTCTATCTGGGGGATTTTCTGGCATCCTTGGATATCAAGGACGCATACTTGCATGTCCCAATCTGCGTCAGGCATCAGAGGTACCTGCGCTTTGCGATCGGCGAAGACCACTATCAATTTGTGGCTCTTCCCTTTGGCCTAGCATCGGCACCAAGAGTTTTCACTAAGGTGCTCGCCCCGATTCTAGCTTTGCTGAGACAGCACGGCATTGCTATCGTAGGCTACCTGGACGACCTTCTTCTGAGAGTTGCTTCAAGCTCAGAAGGACGTGTCTATAGTCAGTCAGACCCTCCGGGAGTTCGGGTGGATACTGAACCTTCAGAAGTCGTGTTAGTACCGTCCCAGCGTCTGGAGTACCTGGGGCTGATTCTGGACTCCTCGGAGGCCAGAGTCTTTCTTCCCTCAGAGAAATTGCAGACACTCCAGGCGGCAGTCAGGTTGTTGACATCCCGCAAATGGTCGTCTCTCCGTTTCTGCATGCAAGTTCTGGGTCTCATGGTAGCCTCCAATTCCACACTCGGGCCTTGCAGAAGGAGATTCTCTCCAAATGGAACAAATCTCCGTTGTCTCTGGATCATCAGATTCAGTTAAGTCACCTTGTCAGGTAATTTCTGAGTTGGTGGCTGAGATCCCCGGCTCTTCGGTCCGGGAAGTTCTTCCTCCCTTTTCTTTGGACGGTGATCACGACGGACGCCAGCCTGACCGGTTGGGGGGGATTCGGGGGGGGTTCAGGCGGCCCAGGGCCACTGGTCCCTGACCGAATCCCAACTGTCGATCAATGTTCTGGAACTCTGGGCGATCAGGCTGTGCCTCTACAAGTGGTCTCAGAGGCTGCAAGAGCCTCCGGTTAGGATCCAGTCAGACAACGCCACGGCGGTGGCATACGTCAACCATCAAGGAGGAACAAGAAGTGCAGCTGCAGCGTCGGAATTCGCTCACATCCTATGGTGGGCGGAAAGGAGCGTGCCAGCCCTATCGGCTGTTTACATTCCAGACGTGGAAAACTGGCAGGTGGACTATCTGAGTCGCCAGATGCTGGACCAGGGGGAATGGTCGTTACATCCGGAGGTTTTTCAACTCCTTTGCCGGAGATGGGGCACGCCCAACGTGGATCTCCTGGCCTCTCGACTCAATCGCAAGGTGTCGAGGTTCAGAGATCCCTGGACAGACGTGTCAGACGCGTTGGTAGCTCCGTGGGGTCGGTATCGGCTGATTTATGCCTTTCCCCCACTGAAGTTGCTCCCCCGTCTACTTCGCAGGGTAGAGTTCGAAGGAATTCCAGTGATTCTAATCGCCCCAGATTGGACCAGGCGTCCTTGGTACGCCGACCTCGTGCGACTGGTGGCGGATGTGCCCTGGCGGCTACCACTGAGGGAGGACCTTCTTTCGCAGGGTCCCATTCTTCATCCTGCTTTACAGTCGCTGGCTTTAACGGCGTGGCTATTGAAAGCCAGGTGCTGAGGGACCGAGGCCTATCGGATTCGGTCGTTTCAACTATGTTGAGGGCACGGAAATCTTCTTCTAGGAAGATCAATCATCGCACATGGAGAGCCTACATCTCTATGTGTGAGGAGATGGAATGGCGTCCACGGTCTTATTCGGTTTCCAGGATCCTGCTGTTTTTTTTCTGTGGATCAGAAACTGGCCTTAAGCACCATTAAGGGACAGATTTCAGCCTTGGCTGTTTTCTTTCAGCGACCCCTGGCATCTCATTCGCTAGTAAGTACCTTTGTGCATGTGGCTCCTCCGGTGCGACCTCCACTACCTCCGTGGATTTGAATTTGGTGCTCTCAGCGCTTCAGAAACCTCCCTTTGAGGACATTAGGGAGATTCCTCTTTTGACACACTCCCAGAAGGTGGCCTTCCTGGTTGCCATCACATCTGTCAGGAGGGTTTCTGAATTGGCGGCCTTGTCTTGCAAGTCCCCATATTTGGTCCTACATAAGGATAAAGCGGTGCTACGCCCGCGGCCTTCTTTTCTTCCGAAGGTGGTTTCAGCCTTTCACCTGAATGAGGACATTGTGCTTCCATCCTTGTGTTCTCAGCCATCGCATGCCAAGGAGGTTGCGCTCCATTCCTTGGACGTGGTACATGTCCTGCGAGTGTATCTGTCTGTCACGGCTTCGTTTCGGAGGTCTGACTCACTGTTTGTGTCGGTGTCTTTTCCGCAGAAGGGCCTGACGGTCTCGTCGGCCACCATTTCTCGGTGGATCAGGAAGATTGTCATTCAGGCCTATGCCCTTCAAGGACGGGCGCCTCCTTTTACCCGTTATGGCGCATTCGACCAGGGCTGTTGGTGCCTCTTGGGCTTTCCGACATCAAGCGCCTGTCTCACAAGTGTGTAAGGCGGCGACCTGGTCGTCCGTTCACACTTTTTCAAAGTTTTACAAGGTTGATGTGACTGCATCTTCGGATGCTAGCTTCGGCCACAAAGTCTTGCAGGCGGCTTTTTGAGGTTGCAACTCCTCCGTTGAGGAGCTCTGCTTGTTTGGGGTGAAACCGGTTTTTCTTTGATTGCTGTGCCCACCCCTCATTTTTTGACACTGCTTTGGGACGTCCCAACAGTCAAGATTTCTGGAGCTGTGTCTGTCCATGGACGAAAAGAGAAAATAGGATTTTTTGTACTAACCTCTTTTGTTTTTTAGTTTGTACTGCTTGTTACGAACTGAGGCTGCTGGCTGCAGGGAGGAGGGTTATGTTCAGAAGGATCGCCCCCTGGGCGGGGCTGTTTCAACTCTGTTTAAAATAACATGTATGCATATTTAACATGTTTCTGCCTAGTCCTCTCCTAATAGACGGAACATACCCAACAGTCAAGATTTCTGGAGCTGTGTCCGTCCATGGACGACAGAGAAAGGGATTTTACGGTGAGTACAAAAAATCCTTTTTTTCCCACAAATAGAGCTTTCTTTTGGTGGTATTTGATTACCTCTGCGGTTTTTAATTTTTGCGCTATAAACAAAAAAAGAGCGACAATTTTGAAAAAAATGCAATATTTTTTACTTTTTGCTATAATAAATATCCCCAAAAAAGATATAAAAAAACATATTTTTTCCACAGTTTAGTCCGATACGTATTCTTCTACATATTTTTGGTAAAAAAAAAAATCGCAATAAGCGTTTATTAATTGGTTTGCGCAAAAGTTATAGCTTCTACAAAATAGGGGACTATTTTATGGCATTTTTAATAATAATTTTTTTTTACTAGTTATGGCGGCGATCAGCAATTTTTATCATGACTGCGACATTATGGCGGACACATCGGACACTTTTGACACCATTTTGGGACCATTGTAATTTTTACAGTGAACAGTGCTATAAAAATGCACGGATTACTGCAAAAATTACACTGGCAGTGAAGGGGTTAACCACTAGGTGGCGCTGCAGGGGTTAAGTCAGTACTAGGGAGTGATTCTTACTGTTAGGGGGCGTGGCTACACGTGACACGTCACTGATGATCGTTCCCGATCACGGGGAACGGTCATCAGTGATAGTGTCACTAGGCAGAATAGGGGAATGCCTTGTTTACAAAGGCATTTCCCTGTTCTGCCCGCTATCACGGGCTGCCCGGGAAGATCGAGTTCCCGAGACCCGCGGCCGCACTTACGAGGCATGCGGTGGGTGTGCGTGCGCGCCCGCTGGGCGTCAAATTTAAAGGGACGAACAGGTACGCCCATTTGCCTGCCCATGCCATTCTGTCGACGTACATCTGCGTGCGGCGGTCGGCAAGTGGTTAACTCCTTGAGGCCCGCGCTATAGCCAAATGACGACTTCAGCGCGGACCTGAAAATCCGGGAGGCCATCAATAGACGTCCTCCCCTTTGCTCGTTCCCCGCGCGTGCTCCCGAGCGCGCAGCAGGGAAACTCTATGCTGCCTGTGTCCCTTGGACACAACGAATCACAGATCGCTGTGAATGGCCAATCAGAGTGGCCATTTACTATGCGATCTGTGCGGCCAATGAGAGATGATCTCAAATGTAAACATATGAGATCATCTCTCATTGCCGGCTCTCCCTCCTCACACAGAGATCGCGTGTGAGGAGGGAGAGCGAATCTGCAACATTGTATCAGAACAGTGAGTGATTTTAGAGTGCCATACAGTGCCCACAAGTGCCCATACAGTGACTACAAGTGCCCATAAAGTGCCCACAAGTGCCCATACAGTGCCCACAAGTGCCCATACAGTGCCCACAAGTGCCCATACAGTGCCCACCTGTGCCAGTCTGTGACCGAAGAAAGGGAAAGAGAACAGCGCCCCCTAAGTGCAGTACTGACGTGTTTAATTTGCAACAAAGTAAATGATTACACTCACAGGATGGTAATGCAAGCAGGCAAAGTATGGATCATCCACTCCTGACTTCCGGGTGGGATGGGGTCCAGCGTCACTGTAGTGGACGGGTGTCCGCGGTGAAGTCTGTCCTCCGGGAACAAGACTGGAGACGATGCTTCCGGATGGAAGGAACTAGGATGGTAATGCAAGCAGGCAAAGTATGGATCATCCGCTCCTGACTTCCGGGTGGGATGGGGTCCAGCGTCACTGTAGTGGACGGGTGTCCGCGGTGAAGTCTGTCCTCCGGGAACAAGACTGGAGACGATGCTTCCGGATGGAAGGAACTAGGATGGTAATGCAAGCAGGCAAAGTATGGATCATCCGCTCCTGACTTCCGGGTGGGATGGGGTCCAGCGTCACTGTAGTGGACGGGTGTCCGCGGTGAAGTCTGTCCTCCGGGAACAAGGCTGGAGACGATGCTTCCGGATGGAAGGAACTCTGTCAGCGGTGCACAATGGACTGTGTCACTTCCGGGTCAGGTCGGCGGGGCGGTGCTAGCGTTCTGAGTATTCTTACTCCTTCATCAGGCATTGGATGGTGGCCATGTTAGGGGAGGGGGTTTAAATAGACTCACAGGCCAAGTCTGCATTTGTGGTTACCATGGTAATGATACAACAATAGAGTTCAACAGGTCAAATGAAAAAAAGCATTGAAAGACATATAAACGCAGTTAAAATCAGCAAGTTAAAACCCAATAGGATCTTTTTCTTTTAACTTCAACTTTTTTTGAACTGGCAGCCTTCTTTGAACAGTATCCATTTATTGTTACCTTACATGGACTTATACCCTCCTAAATATACTGCCACTACCACCCCGGTTCCCCTCCTTCCTTCCATTTAATTTTACTATTATAATGAGCCATAACCAGAGTGCGCCATATCACCCATCTGTTTGCCAGTCTGTGACCACCTGTGCCAGCCTGTGACCATCTGTGCCAGCCTGTGACCACCTGTGACATCAGTGATCTGTGCAATCAGTGCCCACCTGTGCCACCTCATCAGTGCCTACCTGTGCCACCTCAGTGCCCACCTGTGCCAATCAGTGCCTACCTGTGCCAATCAGTGCCCATCTGTGCAATCAGTGCACATCTGTGCAATCAGTCAGTGCACATCTGTGCCACCTCATCAGTGCCCATCTGTGCCGCCAATCAGTGCCCATCTGTGGCGCCAATCAGTGCCCATCTGTGCCGCCAATCAGTCCCCATCTGCTCCGCCTCATCAGTGCCCATCTGCTCCGCCTCAACAGTCCCCATCTGTTCCGCCTCATCAGTGCCCATCTGTTCCGCCTCATCAGTGCCCATCTGTTCCGCCTCATTAGTGCCCATCTGTTCCGCCTCCTCAGTGCCCATCTGTGCCGCCTCATCAGTGCCCATCAGTGAAGGCTTAGCACACTGTGTAGTCGCACCACCACCAACAATCATGTCAAAAAGAGTATTTTCCGCCGAGGAGGCATACCAAATCCTTTCCACGCCCGACGAGAGCAACGTGGAGCTCTCTCTTTCAGATTCCCTATCCAATTCCGATTCTGAGTCGGACGTCAATTATGTGCCAGTCCTCAGTAGTGCAACACTGAGTGACTCAGAGGAGGAAGCTAGTCGGCCCGCCAAACGAAGGCGTTCTGGTGAGGAGGCAGTGCCATCCACCAGCACCGCAGTGCCATCCACCAGCACCGCAGTGCCATCCACCAGCACCCCAGTGAAATCCACCAGCACCCCAGTGCCATCCACCAGCACCGCAGTGCCTCGGCAAGAAAGGCCAAGGACCCATGCCAGCCTTCCCTATGCCCTTCAGAACCCCTTGTGGCTTCCTCCTAATTCAGGAGAAGCAAACATTCCCCCTTTCACTGCCCAGCCAGGAGTCCAGGTGGACACGGAGAATTTTACCCCAATCAATTTTTTTGATCTTATCTTTATCGAGGACATGCTATCCAACATTGTTACCCAGTGCAATCTATATGCCCAACAATTTATTTTGAACAATCCTACAGCATATTATGCCCGTCCCTACGAGTGGAGAGACCTAACGGTGGAGGAGTTGAAGATTTTTTTAGGCCTCACGTTTTGTATGGGACTAAACCCAAAAAACACTTTGCGTTCCTTTTGGTCAAAACTCCCCATCTATCACATGCCAATATTCTCCAAGGTAATGCCCAGAACCAGATACTTCATGATAATGAGATTCCTACATTTTAACGATAACACCCAGTGCCTTCCCCGAAATCACCCAAATTTTGACAGGCTTTTCAAAATTCGGCCCTTACTGAATTATTTTTCCGAGAAATTCCCCCAGTTGTATACCCCGGACCAGCACATATGTGTGGATGAGTCCCTTATTAAATTTAGCGTCAGGCTTCAAATAAAGCAATTCATTCCCAGCAAAAGGGCCCGCTATGGTGTGAAGGTTTAAAAGCTATGTGACCGAGTCACAGGGTACACGTATGCCTTCTTAGTGTACGAGGGGAAGGACAGCCAGCTGAATCTCCCTAATTGCCCAGACTACTTGGGATCAAGTGGGAAAATAGTTTGGGACCTCATATACCCCCTGCTGAAAAAAGGCTACCATCTGTACGTTGACAACTTTTATACATCTCTTCCCCTGTTCCATAACCTTCACCGGATGCAGACGCCAGCATGTGGCACCATCAGAAAGAATCGGAAGGGCTTTCCTCAGAGTCTTGTAAATAAGAAGCTGAGAAGAGGAGAATCAGCAAGTCTGAGAAACAAGGAGGTTCTGGCAGTGAAGTGGAAGGACAGAAGAGATGTGTACATGTTTTCTTCCATCCACAACGACACCTTCGTGGAAATCCCCAGAAGGAATGGCCCCATCCGAAAGCCCACTTGCATCCAGGACTACAATTTGTTTATGGGGGGAGTCGACTTGAATGATCAGATGCTCGAACCCTACCTTGCCACAAGACGGACATACCATTGGTACAAAAAAGTTGCAATTTATTTTTTTCAATTGGCCATATACAATTCGTACATCATATACCACAACTCCACCCAAAACCCCAAACGCTTCCTTGGCTACCAGGAGGACCTTATCACTGCCCTTATATTTCCGAACGGCCCACCCCAAAACATCCGATCTGATGTTATGAGTCGACTCTCCGAACGTCACTTTCCAGATAAAGTCCCTCCCACAGCAACAGGCCGACGACGTCAAAAAAAATGTAAGGTGTGTACCAGTGGAGAAGTCAGACTAATTATTAGTGAAGTATGGTAAACGTAATCCTCAGTTTCTGCCTTTACACACCTTCACACCCCTTATGCCACTGCCTGCTCTGTAAGTGACCCTGGCTTGTTATTCGACCACGCTTCTGCCTAACGATTCTGTACTACCTCTGCCTGATCTGGAACTGACCCTGGACTGTTTTTCGACCATGCTTCTGCCTAACGATTCTGTACATACCTCTGCCTGATCTGGAACTGACCTTGGACTGTTTGACCATGCTTTTTGCCTGCCTCTTGGATTGATCTTGTACCCTGCTACTGGACTAGTGGGATTCAACACAGGGGTCTCACATATGTGAGGGGCTCCAGAAAAGTTTTTCTGGATGAAGAAAACAATTTTTTTTGTTTTCTCATCCTAGATTAGGGTCTGGAGACTCGGAGGCTTCAAAGAGATTTGGGTGGGAGAAGCCTCTACCCCTGTCCCCATTCTGTCCTGAACAAGGCCCTACTTCTGCCTGCTGCCTGTAGGACCTATGCCATCATGCCTCTGCCTGTCGCATGAACTGACCACACCACATGGACCTGCCTACTACCAGGACCAATATTTTTGGCACTGTTGACAATATCTCTGCCTGCACTGACCCTGGACTGTATATGGACAGTATCCCTGCCTGCTGCCTGGACAATTGTGTATGCCGTTGCTGACCAAGTCCCTGCCTGCTGCCTGGACCAGTGCTATCCTGCTGTGTAGAACTGCGCTACTAAAACCACAGGTAATCTTTTGTTTACGCTTTGCTCAGCATAATGTATTTTGGGGTGTAATTCTTGGTATGTGCATTATATGTGTCCTTAGAACATCTGATGGTGTTCCTTGCATGTTGGGCCTCTGTATGTGGACAGGCTGTGTAAAAGTCCCACACATTTGGTATCGCCATACTCAGGAGGAGTAGCAGAATGTATTTTGGGGTGTCATTTTTGCTATGTACATGCTAAGTGTTAGAAATATCTTATAAATGGACAACTTTGCGTAAAAAAAAATGCGTTTTCATTTATTTTCCACATTTTCCAAAAACTTCTGGAAAAAAATGAACCGTTCAAAAGACTCATTATGCCTCATAGATTATACGTTAGGGTGTTAGCTTTCCAAAATGGGGTCATTTTGTAGGTGTTTTCATTGTCCTGGTGCTCCAGGGCCTTCAAAAGTGTAATAGGTAGTCAACTAGTTAGATGTGTAATTTATGCTCCTAGAACACCTAATGGTGCTCCCTGCATGTTGGGCCTCTGTATGTGGCCAGGCAGTAAAAAGGTCCCACACATGTGGTATCGTAATACTCAGGAGGAGTAGCAGAATATATTTTGGGGTGTCATTTGTGGTATGCACATGCCATGTGAGAGAAATAAGCTATTACAATGACAATTTTGAGAAAAAAAAAATCCAAATTTTGCAAAGAATCGTGGGAAAAAATTACAACTTCAAATAACTCACCATGCCTCTTACTAAATACCTTGGAATGTCTACTTTCCAAAAAGGGGTTATTTGGGGGGCATTTGTACTTTCCTGGCTTGTTAGGGTCTCAAGAAATGATATAGGCCGCCAGTACATCAGATGTGATACATTTTTTATGATTTGCACTATAGATTGTAGACTCTAAAATTTTCACACAGACCAAATAATTTCCCAAAATTTGGGGTTATTTTTATCAAAGATATGTAGCAGTCAAATTGTGGCCAAAATGTATGAAGAAAAATTAATAATTTGCAAAATTTTATCACAGAAACTAAGAAAAATTTGTTTTTTTTCAACATTTTCGGTCTTTTTTCATTTATAGCGCAAAAAATAAAAAACCCAGAGGTGATCACATACCACCAAAAGAAAGCTCTATTTGTTTGATAAAAAGGACAAAAAAATAATTTGGGTACAGTGTTGCATGACTGAGTAATTGTCATTCAAAATGTGAGAGCACTGAAAGCTGAAAATTGGTCTGGGCAGGAGGGGTGTTTAAGTGCCCAGTAAGCAAGTGGTTAAAGGATAATTTCACCTTTGGGAATATGTTGCATGTTTCACCTGTTCCCCTTCCTTCTGTGACAACAGTACGAACGAGGAGAAGTTCCTTGTACCAGCTGTCACTTTTTAAAAAGAATGCAGCCGTGCGGGGCTCCAACCACATGGCCACATCATTCATTCACAAAGTTTGGTGAATAAATGAGCTGCAACTACCGATATCCTTTGCCAATATCGGCTTGTAGTTCTCAACGAACTACCACGGTGCTGTTTAGTGCTGTAGTATTTCATTGATTCTTCTTGTCAGTGTGAAACTGCCTGCCCATACCATTTACGGGCAGACAGCTTACACTCACAGACTCACAGGCCTCGTACACACGACCGAGTTTCTCGTCGTAAAAAACACGTCGTTTTTTTCGATGAGATTCTTGTTAAGCTTGTCGATTTTCTCGTCAAGCTTTCTATGCGTACACACTGTCATTTCCCAATTTCCTCGTTGTTCTCCGCGCTCACGTCCAGCACGTACGACGGCACTATAAAGGGGAAGATCTTTTTTCTTGGTGCCACCCCTTGGGCTGCTTTTGCTGATCTCGTGTTACCGCGTGTGAAGTAAAAGTTTGGGAAGAGACGATTCGCGCTTTTCAGTCTTCGTACTTTTCAGATCGTTTTCTGCCGTTCAGTTTGTGCTTGTGGGTTCGTATCTTGACTTTCAGGGCGTCTAGGCAGGTCGTATCTGTTTTACAGTGCGTTCTTGCCTGTTCGTTTCTGATTTTCAGTTCGTTATTCATAGGCCTTGCTGTTCTAAAGTGCGTTCTGTTCTGTACGTTCTGATTAGACGACCGTTTCCTAGCCATGTCGCCTGGACGTTCTCGTCGTCGAGTTCGTGCTGTGCGTGCGCTTGGTGTTGGTCTGCTTGTTTTGGACCAAGACCAGTCCATGAATGGTGTGAGGAGGAGTTCATGGACCAAGAATTGGTTGCTCCAGCGGGACCAATTCTGCCACATGCCTCTGCTGCGGGAGATCGTCGAGAATAATCCTGAGGACTACAGGAATTTTCTGAGGATGTCTGACCCCGTTTTTCAGGAACTGTTGGCTTTGGTGTCCCCCTATATTACCAGGAAGGACACCGTTATGCGGGAAGCCATCAGTGCTGAGCAGAAGTCTCCCCCCAGGCTCTGGGCCTCATAATCCCAGACACCTGTTCAGCTATCATCCAAGTCCTGCAGGAGGACTATATTAGGGTAAGTTTGCTCCCTTAACATCACATTTTAGGTATTACATGTATGCTAATGTATTGTATTTCTTTCATCCTTCCCTAATTACCATGATTGTAATATGCTGAGAATGTCCCCTTTGTCCCCATGCATGTTGGAAGCTTTAGATTGCCCCTTTTTTCTCCTCCCTAAATATTTCCCTTCACTTACTTTTCCAGCAGGGGCGCCTGTTGCTCCAAATGTTGGGGGGTTCAAACCCCAATTTAGGAAATAAACTTCCTCCTTTTTTGCTCTGTTGCCTATTAAACGCCCCCAGTTGTCCCCTCCAATGCAGCCATTTTGTTCCCTCCAATGCAGCCATTTAGTCCCCTCTAATGCAGCCAGTTTCCCCCCAGCCCTGCACTTACCTTCTTGTGGTCAGCGCCATCCTTCTTCTGTCCTTGATGTCTTCTCCTTCCCTTCATGTTGCATCAGCCAATCATGTTACCATTAAACAGACTTGGTGAACATGATTGGCAGAGCAGCCTGTCAGTGTTTACCCAAGGAATGCCCCCCCCCCCTGCGTCCCCGAATTTTCTTTTAGGAAGCCAATTACATCCCTCAGGTTGTAATTTGCAAGACTATTTTACTACCTGTTTCTGCTCTGCAATTTTAACCCCCTAAATGCCGCAATGATTCATATGTCGGTCGCTTTACAAGAGGCCATCCACCTGAATAGTGTGCGGCATAGACAATACATAGGTTCATGCAACGCATGAACCTATGTATTGTTCTGAGTGATGGGCACAGGAGAGAGGGGGCAGTGCTCCAGCGCCCACTCTGGATGCACCGCCACTGCAATGCTATCCTGTGGCCAAACACATCTCCCCCCCCCAAAAATAATTTAGTAATGGCCCATCAGAGGGGGTGATGAATATGATAAATGAGCCTTCCATTATCCTTTTTTTACACACCTTAATAAACGTATAATTAGATTGATGTTGGCCTCTAATTTTTTGGGATAGAATTTCCTTGTAATGTATGACTTTGTTTTTCTAATATTATTTCATCTTGTTTCACTCCACAGCTTCCTTCCACGCCACAGGAATGGCAGACTGTGGCATCGGAGTTTGCCACGCGGTGGGACTTCCCCAACTGCGGTGGTGCCATAGACAGGAAGCACGTCCGCATCGTGCCGCCACCCCGTTCTGGGTCCTACTACTACAACTACAAGGGGTTTCATAGCATTGTGCTGATGGCGGTGGTGTCAGCACGGTATGAATTCCTCTATGTTGATGTAGGGAAGAATGGCCGGATGTCCGATGGGGGATCCTTCATCCAGACGGAGTTTGCCCTCCATCTCCAGAGTGACGACCTTGCATTGCCACCGGATGCAGGGAATATTGAAGGACTCCCCTTTGTTTTCTTGGCTGATGAAGCCTTCGGACTCGGACGGCATCTTATGAGGCCATTTCCACAGAGGACCCTGACCCCAGAGAAAAGTGTGTTCAATTACCGGCTGGCCAGGGGCCGAAGAGTCGTTGAAAATGCCTTCGGCATAATGGCCAGCCGGTTCCGCCTTTTTATGACTTCCATCCACTTGGCGGACTACAAAATAAACTATGTAGTGTTATGCTGCTGTGTGCTACACAATTTTCTTTGCCGCAAATCGAATTCATATATGGCCTCAGTTTTGCCAGAGGCTGGACTTTCCCCTGCAAATCCCCTTCCGGGCCTGGAATCTGCCCGTCTTGGCTTGCCCCCCCAAAATGCCCGTGTGGTTCGGGACAAATACATGGAGTATTTCACGGGTAGGGGGGCAATTCCTATGCCAGCCTATGTCTAAGTTTCCCAATAAAAATCTTGTTTAAACCTTTAATTATTTGTTCTTTCCTGTCTCCTAGTTTGTCTTTGTGCATTTGTAGTGGCAAGTGTATTTTACTTTAGTAAATAACAACCATTTCACTATGTTACCTTACAAAAGAACCAAATAAGCTTAGAGGGTATTATAAAAAGAAGCTACACGTTGTTTGTGGTCAAATATTTTACTCTGTGCACATTCTCTTCATTTTTTATTTATTTTTTTTACTTTGGGGTTGGCCTGGCCACAACCCGGCAATTTTTGGCTTATGAAAATACAAAAATATCAGTTGCATTTCAAAAATTACAACATTGGATACCTCTGAGCAATCGGAGACATTCACTTACACAAACTATGTCTCTATGTGCCCGTCCTAATATGGGGTCCTGCCACCCCTTGCCCAGCCAAAAATTGAATATGCACACATTTTTTATTTTTTTCATATAGGAAGTTTACAATCCTGATCCCTATTGTCAACATGTGCTATCTGCCATCAGGGGTGATCAATGGACGGACGTGTTTTGGGGGTGCATCCCCTTCCTCAGTTCACCGACTTTTGATAAGAGGAAGGGGTTGCACCCACAAAAGACGTACATGGATATCCCCTGATGGCAGATAGCACATGTTCACACACTGTGTGCATATTCAATTTTTGGCTGGTTTGTTACTCAAAAAATTAGAAAAAATTATAAAAACAAACATGTAAAAACAAATGTGTTTGGATGGCTTATTGAATTCTCCCCAAAACATCGAGAATGTCTTTAAATGTTTGTTCCATCACATGGATTCTTTGTTTAATTAGGTCCAGTTCCGTGCTACATTCCATCACTTGCTGGATGAGGCGGAGGGCACTGTCAGCAGAGAACCGTGTGCTATCCTTCACAACATTTACATCCCCTAAAAACCAAAAAAAAAAATTAATAAAACTCTGCAGGCCTACCTCGCTTACCTTAAGCTGTGGTGTCAGATACTGACCTGTTGTGGTGACCAGATCCACAACGTAATCCACCTCTCCTTCCTGCACTTCTCCTATCTCCACCTCAACTTCCTGCACATCTTTCGGTTGTGGGTCTTTGGGAGTTTGGTGTTGTTTGGAAGTTGTGGGATGCATGTGCTCCCTGGAGTGTCCTCCTCCCAGTCTTCTCTCCCCTATGAGAATAAAACCAAAGGTCTATTTATCACACTGTAAATCTCCTTGTTAAACTAAAAACAGGCTAAATTGTTTGGAAGTGGGGTACAAGTGTGTGTTTGTGCGGAATTTAAAGAAGAATGCATTATTTATGACCCCAAATATGTTTAGTATTCACATTTGGATGTAATTTTTTGGACATGTAGGCACCACAAAAATTCTCTGATGCACCTGTGTGGGACACCCAAAAAAGGCGGGTCTGTTGGCCCACACTATAGTGCTCCAAAGTACAGATGTGGAAGCAGCTGCTGAGTGTCCTCTCCTTTACACTGATTAAAGTTTGCATTTCATTCTCTTTACAAACACATCATCTAGACTTAAAAATTATCCACAATACTTGATCAAAAATGCCAGATGTCTAATTACTTTTGTGGCTCTTAAATAAGCCAAAACCGCGGATAGTGGCCGAACGAAGTGTCGGTAACGTAACGAACGATTACTGTGCCCAACCTAGTTCAAAATATTACATTTTGGAAGGGAGTCCAATATGATAAAAAAAAAAAACATGTCAGTTTATAAAAATATTAATAGCAGAAACGTCGTCATTTTACTTACTTTTAGCGAGCATCCTCTTTATGATCCTCAACTGGTCTGGCTCCCTCAGTTTGAGGTCTGACCACCTCTTTCTGAGCTGCTCATTTGAGCGTTTCACCCCGAACTTCGCCCTCAGACTCTTCACAACTTTAGTGAGGATTTTGGCCTTCCTTCTATTTGGTTTGCTATACGGCCCATGCTTGGCATCATAATCAGCCTTGACCAAGATGTCCACCATCTCCGCCATCTCCGCCAAAGACATATTCGATGCCTTGAATCTCCTCCTTGATCGTGACGTGCCCTCGGTCTCCGGGCTTGTCTCCTCGCTAGTTGCGGAATTATCAGACACCTGCTGTAACTCCGCCATATCTGTCTGCGCGCCGAAAGAGAAGGGGCGGGGAAAAGATGTAAGTTAGAACGTCATGGGCGGGCGACGTGTTCGAATTTTGACGCATGCGTGGTGTGTATATAGCAAGCACACATGTGACTATAGTACGTTCGGTGTGCGGAGAGAGGAGTTCAAGTGACGGACGTGCGAACGAAGGTATGTGATTTTGTGACTTGTAAAAATTGTTGGCCTATACTGTCTTGAGATTGTTGGAGGATATATATGGTGACTAGGATGTTAAGGAGGTTAGACTGTTTGCCTCACATTATTTAAATATAATTTATTTTACTTGCAGATACAATATGAATGTCTTTATTAGCGACAAAGAGTTCCTGGCGGAATTTATTGACCGGGTAAGGGAGCTGCCGGCTCTGTGGGAGACGAAAAACCCCATCCATAAAAAAAAGGGGTGAGAAAAGCAGCGCTGGAGAAGCTGCTCCCATTTGTGCATACCAAGGTGCCCACAGCCACAGCAAAACAAGTGGACACTAAAATTGGGAGCTTGAGAGGTACCTACAGGACTGAACGCTCTAAGGTGCTGGCTTCTCAGAGGTCAGGAGCAGCAGCAGATGATGTTTATGTCCCGATTTTGTGGTACTACAACAGGATGTCCTTCCTGGATGACCACATTGAGACAAGGCCATCACTCTCCACTCTTCCCCCCAGACTTCCCTGCAGCCAACCTGAGCCTTCTCTGGAGCAAGAGGAGGCAGCCATCCTGGATGATCCTGATTTGGCCATCTGGAGCCAGGTATAGTATTAACTGAAAATGTATTGGGATAAAATTAATGTTTGACAAATATGTCAGGATGAGAAACATACATTATTTTGTATTCCACAAGTGAAATCAAGATCTGTAGACATTATTCTGCACTTAATTGGGTGGTAAATAGTCAAGCTGATGTAGTGGTAAATTTAAAGCAAGGCTTTATGCATTTACATTCTAATTGCTTCAATCAGGATTACAAAGTTTGATGCAAAGATTAAACCAACATATTAAACTATGTTCCTTTTTCATACACAGGATGAAATCAGCCAGGAGGAGGGTCTGGAAACTGTCAGGCAGGAGGAGGAAGGGCCCAGTGGCAGCCAGGAGGTGGCAGGGCCCAGTGGCAGCCAGGAGGTGGCAGGGCCCAGTGGCAGCCAGGAGGTGGCAGGGCCCAGTGGCAGACAGGAGGTGGCAGGGCCCAGTGGCAGACAGGAGGTGGCAGGGCAAAGGAGAAGCACCAGATCCCAGGTGCCTCCCATCCGGCTTCACAAAAGAGGCAGGAGGGACAGGACCACCAGTGAGGCAGCAATGGCCCTTATTAAAGAGGCCCATGCCACCCTCAAGGAGCCCACATCCCCTGAAGAGGCCATTGTCGGCCTAGTGGAGGCTAAGTTCAAGGTGATGAGCAATGAGCAATGCCTCCTATGCGAGCCCCTGCTCATCACCTTGCTCAACAAGGGGGTGATGGAGAAAATTACACCCAATACCGCCATATGTGAGGTGGCCCAACTGACCCAACCTCAACCTCCACCTCCACCTTCCTCTTCTGCCCCACCCCCTTCTGCTACACCTCCACCTTCTGCCCCACCCCCTTCTGCTACACCTCCACCTTCTGCCCCACCCCCTTCTGCTACACCTCCACCTTCTGCCCCACCCCCTTCTGCTACACCTCCACCTTCTGCCCCACCCCCTTCTGCTACACCTCCACCTTCTGCCCCACCCCCTTCTGCTACACCTCCACCTTCTTCTTCTGCCCCACCCCCTTCTGCTACACCTCCACCTTCTTCTTCTGCCCCACCCCCTTCTGCTACACCTCCACCTCCTCCTCCTGACAGGAGTACCCCTCCAGTGGGCCAGCCTCCAGCCAAACGAAGAAGGAAGGCTGCAGGAAAGGCTGCAGGAAAGGCTTCAGGAAAGGCTTCAGGAAAGGCTGCAGGGAAGGTTGCCAGGAAGAAGAGGAAGTGATGGCCTTGCTTCATTGTGGTCGGACAGAAGGCAGCCTGTTGTAGTACCACACACTTGGGACATATATCTCACCTGCTGCTGTTCCTGACCTCTGGGAGGCCAGCATCAGATTGTGTTCAGAAATGTGGGCCTTCTCAAGCTCCCAATTTTAGTGTCCACACAGGGTTGCTGTGTGCTCTGGGGTCCCTGGGATGCACAAATGGCAGCAGCTTCTCCAGCGCTGCCTTCTCTTTATTTAATTTATAAACATGAATAAATGTGTTTTTTGTTTAAGTTCATACTTGACTATGTGTATTTTTAAATAAACAAAATCAAGCTTTGGAGTAAGCAGATACATTTGACTGACAATAAAAGGCACAGATATCACCCCCCCAAAAGAATAACTAAATCTGATTAGCACAAAAACATGGTGTGAAATTTAAATAATATAGATTCCAAAATTAAATGGGAGATCGCTATCAAAACATTGAGAAATTAGAATTAACATCATTTTGAAAAATCTAACCATTTAAATTATTCCTAAAAACTTGCACGATATAATACACATAAATCTTATAAAGAGCAGCATGAAAAAGGTTAAAAATAAGGCATAACTCTGTGTGAATATCAGCAGCAAAAGAAGGTCACTCGTTTTGATTAATGTAACATTCTAACGAAGATTTCAATGCAGAACATTTAAACGATGAAATATTTTTGAGCGTGATGAATATGCTCTCTCCATTACGAAGGCTTGTTTTACCAGAAGATGCGCTCCCGTCTCATAGTTGCTTGTGAGCATGCGCGCTTTTGGAAGAGTCGTAAAAGCATACACACGAACCATTTTCTCGTCACAAAACAGGCCGACGAGAAACACGACGAGGAAATCTGGAATCCTGACGAGAAAATAGAGAGCAGGTTCTCTATTTTCTCGTCGAGATTCTCGGCAATTTTCTCGTCGTAAAACCATACACACGAACGTTTTTCTAGACAAAAAAACTCTCGCGGCACTTTTCTTGACTGTTTTGGACGAGAAAAACGGTCGTGTGTACGAGGCCACAGTCTGTAGGAGTCCTGCATGGCACCAGCAATCTCCTGATCACTGGTGAAATGCTTTCCAGGCTCCTAAAAAATGTTTTATATATATATTATATGCACATTTTATTACCAAAAAGTGATTTTTTTTTATTTAAAAGGTGAACTTATCCTTTACGGCATGTCCAATTGAACTGCAAACAAGGTACCCAAGTAAGTGTTATTTTTATTAATTTATTTTTTAAACAGATTTTATTTTAGATTTTTTTTTTATAAGCACATAAACATACACACAAAAGACAGAGACAGATTTTTGAGTATGTTGTGATTGTAAAGGCTCGCTTTAAAAAATAAAATAAAAATAACAAACATGTTATACTTACCTCATCTGTGCAGTTGGTTTTGCACAGAGCAGCCTAGATCCTCCTCTTCCCGTGTCCCTCTTTGCTGCTCCTAGCCCCTCCCCCCTTTGAGTGCCCCTCAGCCAGCAGTTTGTTACAGGTTGTCACTCAAGCTGAGTCAGAGCTCTGTGTATCCATTCAGACACGGAGCACCGACCTGGCCCCACCCCCTCTCTTCCCTCATTGGCTGACTGACTTTGATTGACAGCTGCGGGAGCCAATAGCGCCGCTGCTCTGTCTCAGCCAATCAGGAGGAGTGTACTGGATGGTTTCTCTCCAGTGTACTGATTGGCTGAGGGGATCCTGGACATTGCTAGAGCAAGAAGGAGCTCAGGTAGGTGATTGGGGGTGCTGGGGGGGGGCTGCTACACACAGAAGGTTTTTTATCTTAATGCATAGAATGCATTAAGATAAAAAAACCTTCTGCCTTTACAACTCCTTTAGGTATAGCCTCCTTCTTCTTCTTGATGATATCTCTGCTATGGGTGGATGTTGGTGATACCTGATGTAGCTCCCTTGTGTTTAGGCAGGGTTGCTAATAAATTTAGTTTGCCAGGCAGTAGTTTCCCTGGTTAATTGTTAGTAGATCCACTGATTCCTCTCTAGTTCTGGACTTGCTGCACCTTCTCTCTTCTGTCGCTATTTGGCGTTATGCTGGTGACATTATATAGACAAGGGCTTAGCAAGGTCAGGTTATGAATGGATGTGGTGTCTCAGCCAATGGGCAGGGGTTTCTTTAAGCCCCTTGGCCTGCTGGGAGAGCCTATTTATTTGGGTGGAGTCAGGTGACCGGGGTTCTGTGCCACCTGGATGGCTGTCTGGGTGAACGTGTGTAATGCTGACCCGGGCTGTTAGGCCGGAATCCCGAGGCCTATCCCGCGGACATCTGGCTGCTAGGCTGTCTGAGGGCCTATCCAGAAGCAAGAGAAGCAGCGCAGGGTTGAGACTGCAGGATTGGAGTCCAACCGAGAGTAATGGTTCAGCAGGATGGGGAACCAGTCATGGTCGGAGGTAATGGGGAAGCTGTCGCCACTAAGGGACCATCCACCTTGTTGCCGGAGACCACTGTGAGTGAGCTGAGGCCAGTACCAGAGCAGTCTTCTCACCAACCAGGGACGATGAAGAAGTGGGAAAGCTTCAGCAAGTGCCAAGTCGGGGACCGATCGAGACAGCAGAGGTGACGCTTGAGGAGCATCAGTGAGTGCTAAGCCAGGGACCTAGCGGGTCAGCAGGGGTAACGCTTGAAGGGTACTGTGAGTGCCAAGCCAGGGACCCAGCAGGGAAGCGGGGGTGACGCTTGAGGAAGATACTGAGTTATGGAAGTTTAAGAGCTCAAGGGATCCAGTGGCGATTAGGTCTGAGAGTCTAATGAGAGACTGGGAGTGAAGATCTACAGTGAGAGACTGTAGAGTGTGAAGAGAACTATTCTGTGTTACCAATAGTTAAGTACATACCGTTAGTGACTGTTACAAGATTTTTGTCATAGGAGACAGCGGTTCTACCTATATTGAAGTGGTGTCTGGCTGAAGGCCTTCCACTGTATAGCTGTCTACCTACAGAAGTCTGATAATTATCATTGCATCTACTTAAGGGTGTCCTGGCCCTAACCCGCTCTCCCACAGTTCTGTTAAGAGACAATAAATCTCTTTTGCATTCAAAAAGTGTCTGGCGCCCATCACTTCATCTTGCATTTCACCCACCATGCCTTGTAACCCACTCTACAAAGACAGATGTAAGCTATCCCTGACTCTGGAGGTCACTATTAGGCTTTTGGACCTTGCTACACTTCCAACAAGAGCTTTCTGCTTTACCTCTTCTGTGATTGAAATCTTCATGCTACATTCTCTATATTTATAGATTATATGTGTAGCGGGTACTTGAATTTAAGGGAGGCATCTGGGTGGTAGTGTAACCCAGATGCACGAATTGCTAGGGTATCCGAGACCCTTTTCTGGTTCTTGGAGGACTCTGGTGGTGTGAGGTTCCTTGCGGCCCACAGGTGGCACTGTTGCCCTGGGCCGGGGCTGAACTCACACCGCAAGACTGTACCTTTTTTTCCTCCCCTGGAGCTGGTACAGCGGGGCGGGGAACCCGCTGTGACGCAAAGGGAGAGGGGATAAAAGGAGCAGACGCCCTTACCACGGGGCTCAGAGTTCAGAGTTGGAGGACTGGGTGCTGGCGTTCCAGTGTTCCGGGCCTAGGTGCCCTTGACCTGGCCGGAGCGAGGATGGAGTCCATCCCAGGCACCTTTAGCCTGGGGTGAGGTGCAATGGTGGAGGCCTGGGGCTCAGTACCTTCGACTGAGTTCCGCAAGGGTGGAGGAACCTGAGGGGGGCCCTAATTCCTTGGGTGCCCGTGTCTGAGTTTGTGAGGACTGGTGTGCGGAACTTCTCTAGAGAGTCCGGCGCAGCATCGCTGGTGACAGAGAGGCCTCCTGTTTCTCCCTTGGACGGATCTCCTTCCTCTGACAGGGGCCGTGCTAGCGAATGTAATTCACATTCTACCTCACATGGTCAGTGGCAGTGACTATCCGCCACTGGTGATATCACAGTGGTTAGCATCAGAAGGGAAAGGATTGTGCCTCGATCTGTTCCCCATTATTACTCAGTAGAAGAAACTGTTTATTGTTTGGCAAGAAGAATAAAACTGAGTTGGACCTATTCACTGTGTCTAACTCTGATTACTAGGAGCAAAGGAGTCAGGAACGAAGTACTGGACTTGACTCTAGGACACCTGCACAGGGCCCAATCTTCTGGCCTTCACCTCTTAGTTATGGAGGACATGGGCCGTGGTGTATATCATCTCTCCCTCCCAGGGACCCCTAGACAACAGCCACATAACCGATAAAGCAAGAAAGAGAGAGAGGTCGCTACACGTGGGGTCATCGTATCCAGGATGTGTATGGTGTCTGAATTTGAACTTTGCTGCCCGGAGGAGTTCCGAGTAGGTCGGCCATATTGGCCAACGCACCACGAGGCAACCCATAGCTGCGTAGTTCGTGGGCGGGGAAAGAGAAAAGCCTGCGAACAAGTGCAGAAGGTGGGAGGAGTCTGGCCATGTGGACGTACGCATGTGGAGATTCCGGCGCGAGTGGGTCAGTGCGCAATAGAGCAGCGAAGAGAGAAGATGACTTCAACCACTCCATGGATTTCAGCTTCTTCTTGCATGGACATGACTTCTCTGGCTGCTCCGCTTATGGATACGGGGATAAGACTAAGGCCCCGGGAGCGATTGGCTCTGTATACCTGCAGAGACATGGAGGCCCTCGGTGTGATCTGTCCTGGCTGTTCGGGACTGGTGGTCCAGCTGAAGCCATTCGGGTGATGTGAGGTCTGCAAGGAGTTTCTCTTCGAGGTGGAACCATCCACAGAAAAGCCCCGGGCTTTCCACCTCAACTACCTCACAGGGACAACCGAAGAGGAAAGTCGGCATAGTGATGGCCTCGTGTGGTCGTGGAAGAGCTTCGCCCCGCCGCTTGCCTGGCCTGGATGGATCCGGTAGGAAGAGTCCTGGACATCCCTGTTCTTCCGAAGGCCCAGGTGAGCCAGGGGTTGGGACTGTCTGTGTGGTTACAAGTGGCGGAAGCCCACAGTCGGCAGAGGCCGTCAAGGGGGATAGTTCCGTGACTGGGAACTATCTGCCCGCTGAATGCTACGACACCTCTGACCTGGATTCATTGTCTGACAATGGCGATGATGGGGAGATAGACGAAATCTTCCACCAGAAGGGATGGGACAAGATGAAGCTACCCTCGTCCTGTGTCATCAGGGACCTGCCCATGTCTACTGGAGATAGTACACCTCGGGTGGAGGCCTCGGCACCTAGGGAAGAATCTGGTCCCCTGTCCGAAGTTCCTCTTCTGGACTCAACATCCATTTCACCTGTTCCTGTTGCGGGAGTGCAACACCAGTCATTGCGGGCTCCTAGGCCCAGATCTACTGAGGTGGAAGTTTTTCGCCAAAGATGGTATGATACCTTTGTGTGGGACAAACTTAAAGTACAGCAAGCACGGCGGTACCTTTCTTGTTCACAAACGGTCACCAAGAAGTTCCAGGACTGTAAAGCTAAGTGGATGCTGGGAGGGCGTGTCCATGCGGGCAGAGTGGTGATTTGCCGCAGGGAAGGAGGAAATGCTGAGTACCATGTGGAGGTTTTGGACAGACATTTGAAGCCTGTATTCCTACCGCATCCAAGGTTTTACCTTTAGGAGAAAAAGAAAGACTCCTGTGTGTACTGTTTGCTGTTCATTGCTGAACTTTCCGGAGTGATTTCACCGGGACACAGGGACTGTGCCCTAGTTTTTTTGCATTTGGGCAGTTCTACTCTTCGGAGAAGTGGGAGCTGTTTTTTGTTTTCTTCTCCCTCCTTCTCCTTGCACTTCAGAGAAAGCAGTGACTTTGGGTTTTAGTTAGTGTAGAATCACAGAGAAATGATGAAGAGAAAAGTTCATCTGGAAGTGATGAGTGTCTTGACCGCGGCATTGTCACCAGGTGGCAGTGTTGCGCAACGATTGTTTGTTTTTTTGACATTATGCAGCACTTATTGGAGTGAATGGGTTTCTTCTCGGATAGACTCATTCATTCCAAGCAAACACACATATGTTGGTAGAATGTATGTTTCTTTTTTTTCCCTCTGCAGGAGACTCGTCTATCAAGGCTGCTGAGAATGGGTGGTCCTTAGATAGCCAGGGGGAGGGAAGAATGTAAATGTGTGAGATATTTACAGTGTTTTATTGAAAATGTTTTATAGTTATATTGTTTTAAGTTTCCCTTTCCCATTCAGGTCTTGGCACAATTCAGGGCTAAATTGTGTAGTTTGGTTTCTGGGCTGAACTTATGTCACCACCCTTGTGGGATGTGAGTTTGTACCAGACACTGGGGACCAGTGTCAAATCACCAGGGGGAGAGTGTAGCGGGTACTTGAATTTAAGGGAGGCATCTGGGTGGTAGTGTAACCCAGATGCACGGATTGCTAGGGTATCCGAGACCCTTTTCTGGTTCTTGGAGGACTCTGGTGGTGTGAGGTTCCTTGCGGCCCACAGGTGGCACTGTTGCCCTGGGCCGGGGCTGAACTCACACCGCAAGACTGTACCTTTTTGTCCTCCCCTGGAGCTGGTACAGCGGGCGGGGAACCCGCTGCGACGCAAAGGGAGAGGGGATAAAAGGGGCGGACGCCCTTACCACGGGGTTCAGAGTTCAGAGTTGGAGGACGCGGCCGCACCCAGGCACCTTCGGCCTGGGTGCTGGCATTCCAGTGTTCCGGGCCTAGGTGCCCTTGACCTGGCCGGAGCGAGGATGGAGTCCATCCCAGGCACCTTTAGCCTGGGGTGAGGTACTATGGCGGAGGCCTGGGGCTCAGTACCTTCGACTGAGTTCCGCGAGGGTGGAGGAATCCGAGGGGGGCCCTATATCCTTGGGTGCCCGTGTCTGAGTTCGTGAGGACTGGTGTGCGGAACTTCTCTGGAGAGTCTGGCGCAGCATTGCTGGTGACAGAGAGGCCACCTGTTTCTCCCTTGGACGGATCTCCTTCCCCTGACAGGGGCCGTGCTAGCGAAGGTAATTCACGTTCTACCTGTCGTAGAAATATTGGTTCTATGCAGAGCACACAGCCCATATTTCTGGTGCTCTATGAGCACACACTTTAGATTTCATCTTCTTGCAATAATGCTATCTTTAAGTGGCAGTGACTATCCGCCACTGGTGATATCACAGTGGTTAGCATCAGAAGGGAAAGGATTGTGCCTCAATCTGTTCCCCATTATTACTCAGTAGAAGAAACTGTTTATTGTTTGGCAAGAAGAATAAAACTGAGTTGGACCTATTCACTGTGTGGAACTCTGATTACTAGGAGCAAATGAGTCAGGAACAAAGTACTGATCTTGACTCTAGGACACCTGCACAGGGCCCAATCTTCTGGCCTTCACCTCTTAGTTATGGAGGACATGGGCCGTGGTGTATCTCATCTCTCCCTCCCAGGGACCCCTAGACAACAGCCACATAACCAATAAAGCAAGAGAGAGAGAGAGAGATCGCTACATATGTTATTAATATGATATGTGGGAATAGATTAAGAGATACGTATGAACATAATTAGTCAATTGTGTATGTATGTTCTCGCGCTAAAAGCAAACATACATATTAATCAGTGAGAGAACGGTCTCCTGATATAGGATAAAATGATCAGAAATCAATCCGTGTGTAAGGTGAACACTTTCAGTTTTTGCAGCTTCTAGCACACTGTCACTCCATTCACTTTTCACCTAATCTTTAGTAGCGCGAAAGACCCACATCGTTTAACCACTTCAATACCATGCACTTATACAGCTTCCTGCCCAAGCCGATTTTGAGCTTTCAGCACTGTCGCAATTTGAATGACAATTGCGCGGTCATACTACTGTAACGCCGAGCGCTCCGGGTGTCCCATCTTTCCCGGAGCGCTCACGGCGTCGGTCCCCCTGCAGCGCCCCGGTCAGCCCTCCTGGCCGTGGGCGCTGCTCTGTCACCGGCGGGGATGCGATCCACACGGCGGCACATCTCCGTCCGCGGATCGCATCCCATCCTTCTCACCTTCCCCCTCCTGCTCCTTCCCGGTGCGCGCGGCCCCGCTGCGCTCTAGGGCGCGCACGCGCCGGCCTTCTAAGATTTAAAGGGCCAGCGCACCATTGATTGGTGCCTGGTCCAATTACTGTGTGAACACCCAAAACATATATAAACCCACTTCCCCTTCCTGTCCTTGCCGGATCTTGTTGTCTTAGTACCCTGTGGAAGCGTTTTGTGAGTTGCCTTGCCTGTGTATCTGACCTGCTGCCATTGTCTCTGACTACGAACCATTGCCGCCTGCCCTGACCCTCTGCTACGTCTGACCTTGCCTCTGCCTAGTCCTTTTGTACCGCGCCTATCTCAACCGCCAGAGAGGTGGAGTCGCTACTGGAGGACACGACCTGGTTGCTACCGCCGCAGCAAGTCCATCCCGCTTTGCGGCGGGCTCTGGTGAAAACCGGTAGCTGCTTATAACCGGTCCCTCAGTATGACCCGTGCCATCCCCTCTCTGGTACAGAGGATCCACCTCCTGTATTCCCACTAGCCGTCAGTCCGGCTCGTGACAACTAGACTGTACCCAAACAATTTTTTTTATCATTTTGTTCCCACAAATAGAGCTTTCTTTCGGTGGTATTTGATCGCCTCTGCGATTTTTATTTTTTGCACAACAAATAAAAAAAGAGCGATTTTTTTTTAAAAAACTAAGTTTTTCTTTGTTTCTGTTAATTTTTTTGTAAATAAGTACCTTTTCTACTTCAATGACGGGCACTGATAAGGCGGCACTGAAGGGCACTGATAAGGCGACACTGATGGGCACCGATGAGGTGGCACCAATGAGGTGGCACTGATGGGCACTGATGATGGGCACTGATAGGCGGCACTGATATGTGGCACTGGTATGCGGCACTGATGGGCACTCATAGGTGGCACTGATTGGCACTCATGGGCGGCACTGATTGACACTCATGGGCACTTATGGGTGGCACTGATAGGTGGCATGGACAGGCACTGATAGGTGGGCACAGATTGGCACGGATGGGCACTGATAGGTGGCACTGATGGACACTAGTAGGTGGCATTGGTGGCACTGGTGCCCAGCAATGCCAGCCACCACACATTGTGAAAGTGCCAGTCAGTGCCCATTTGTGGGCACTGATTGGCATTTTTTTTATGTTTTTATTTTATTTTTATTTTTTTACTACATGTGGATGGCCATGGGGGCCATCCACATGATTGGGGCTTCCCTGGTGGTCCTGGGGGGCTTCCCTGGTGGTCTGGTGTGGGTATCCGAGGGGGGGCTGCGCTGATAAACAATCAGCGCGAACCCCCCCTGTCAGGAGAGCCGCCGATCGTCTCTCCTCTACTCGCGTCTGTCAGACGCGAGTGAGGAAGAGCCGATCAACGGCTCTTCCTCTTTACATTGTGATCAGCCGTGATTGGACACGGCTGATCACGTGGTAAAAAGCCTCCGACGGATGCTTTTTACCGAGATCAGTGTAGCGGTGGGTCAGACTGACCCACCGCTCCACCGATCGCCGCGATGCGCGCCCCCCGGGCGCGCGGCGGCTGTTATCCCGCAGGACATCATATGACGTCCAGTGTGGATAACTGAACCACTTCCCGGACGTCAATCTGCTATTGACTGGGCGGGAAGTGGTTAATTGTGTATGTATGCTACCCTAGGTGAGAACTGGTCTATTAGTTATAGGATCAACAACTTTCTCTCAAGAAAGACAAAGGTTATCCTGTTGGTGCCTTTGTTAGTTGTTGCTAAAGCCAAGTGTTGCATGTTAGGATTGCCCGTTTGTTTATAGGGGCAAGTGAATAGGCAGAGGCCAGTTATTAGAAATCTCCTGGCATCGGATATGTCTGATCTGCTTTTGACTAGTTACTGTATCTATCCAGTTTATGATGGTTTAAATGTTATGCCTTTTGTTCTTAGGTATGTCATCCACAATGTAGGGACTTTGTAACTTAATAGTTTGAGTGTTGCTGTACTAATTGTATTCTGTATTCATATGGGACATGACATATAAATTAAGATTAGTTCTGTCATATTTGTGTAATCTTTTCTTGTCAGTAACTAGACTGTTCATATGTAATTCTTCGTACAATATACTATTTTTCTTTACCTACAGTTTGTAATGTGTGTTTCATTGCTGACCTACCCCTATCGAATGGTGAGAAGTGGGTGTACATTAACCACTTAACGACTTCCTCCAGTAGATATACGTCGGCAGAATGGCACGGACAGGCATATCAACGTACCTGTACGTCCCCTTTAACTGCCCGACATGGGGGCGGCGCGCTCGTGACCCCGCTACCTTCCCCGGGAGTCAGACCGCGGGTCCCGCGGACTCGATCGCCGCGGGGATCCCCGCGATTGTCTCACAGTGTGTAATCAGAGCGGAGATCGGTGACGTGTCGCACGTAGCCACGCCTCCTAACAGTAGTAATCACTCCCTTAGGCACACTTAACCCCTTCAGCGCCCCTAGTGGTTAACCCCTTCACTGCCAGTGTCATTTTTACAGTAACCAGTGCATTTTTATAGCACTGATCGCTGTAAAAATGACAATGGTCCCAAAAATGTGTCAAAAGTGTCCGATGTGTCCGCCATAATGTCTCAGTCACGGAAAAAATCGCTGATCGCCGCCATTACTAGTAAAAAATAAAAGATTAATAAAAATGCCATAAAACTACCCCCTATTTTGTAAATGCTATAACTTTTGCGCAAACCAATCAATAAACGCTGATTGCATATTTTTTTACCAAAAATATGTAGAAGAATACGTATCGGCCTTTATATATTTTTTGTGGATATTTACTATAGCAAAAAGTAAAAAATATAATTTTTTTTTCAAAATTGTCGCTCTATTTTTGTTTATAGCACAAAAAATAAAAACCGCAGAGGTGATCAAATACCACCAAAAGAAAGCTCTATTTGTGGGAAAAAAAGGACGTAAATTTTGTTTGGGAGCCACGTCGCACGACCGCGCAATTGTCAGTTAAAGCGACGCAGTGCCGAATTGCAAAAAGGGGCCTGGTCTTTATGCTGCATATTGGTCCGGGGCTTAAGTGGTTAATAATTGATATTATTTTATTAATGCCCATAATAATATTTAATTACCCTACATGTCAGTCATACAACTTGGATTTCCAGAAGCAGGTCAGCAGTAGCAGCCCACTTTATAATTTAAAAGTCAGCAGCCCAAAGAAAGAATGAGGTCATTAAATGTTGCTGTATGAGCTGTTAGGCAGCCCGTTAAGATTTTAAACCAGACGCTTGTTGTCATTGCTGGCATCTGCTGACATTTTTGGGTGAATATTCGCCTTTTAAAGTGAGCTTGTGATTTGCCAGTGTAGTGGGTATTTGAATTTGTAAGGACTCTGGTGGTGTGAAGTTCCTTGGGGTCCCTGGGTGGCGCTGTTGCCTTGGGCCCGAGCTGAACATACACCGCAAACTGTGCCTTTTTGTCCTCCCCTGGAGCTGGTACAGCGGGGCAGGGAACCCGCTGTGATGCAAAGGGAGAGGTCATAAAAGGAGGCCCTGATTTTAGGGAGAGAGTCGGAGGACGTGGCCGCGCCCAGGCACCTTCAGCTTGGGTGCTGGCGTTCCGGTGTTCTAGGCCTAGGCGCCCTTGGCCTAGCTGGAGCGGAGATGGAGTCCATCTCAGGCACCTTTAGCCTGGGGTGAGGTACTATGGCGGATGCCTGGGGCTCAGTACCTTCGACTGAGTTCCGCGAGGGTGGAGGAATCCGAGGGGGCCCTAATGCCTTGGGTGCCCGTCTCTGAGTTTGTGAGGATTGGTGCGCAGTAACTGAAGAGTCCGGCGCAGCATCGCTGGTGACGGAGAGGCCTCCACTTCTCCCTTGGACGGATTTCTTCCTCTGACAGGGGCAAAGTGAGCGAAGGTAAATTCACGTTCTAAATTACCTAGTCAGTGGCAGTGACTATTCACCACTGGTGACAACACAGTGGGCAGCAGCAAGAAGGGAAAGGATTGTGCCTCGATCTGTCCCCCATTATTCAAAAGGAGAAAGATTGTTTTATTGCTTGGCAAGAAGAATAAAACTGAGTTGTACCTACTCACTGTGTGGAACTTGGGTTACTAAAGCAAAGGAGTCAGGGATGAAGGACTGGACTTGGCTCTAGGACACCTACACAAAAGTCCAATCTCTGGCCTTCATCTCCTAGTAAAAGGAGGACACGGGCCATGGTGTGTATCATCTCTCTCTCCCAGGTACCCCTAGACAACAGCCATATAACCGATAAAGCAAGGGAGAGGGGTGAGGCCGCTACACCAACATAAGGCAAAGTGACTGGTTTACCTTATTCCATACCTTTCTTTTGTTTCCACTCCGCTCTGTTCAGTCACCCCCAGAAAACAGACATGGGAGTAAGTCACACATGTGCAAGTCACAAGCAAGTCTCAAGTCTTAACCTTCAAGTCTCAAGCAAGTCCCAAGGTTACTGTGACGAAAGGCAAGCAAGTCAAGTCGAGTCCCTGCTAGAAGTCAAGCAAGTCAAGTCAAGTTATTTATTTTGGTCAAGTCACAAATCAAGTCAAAATACTGATCTACCCCATACTGTATAAAAATAATAGGAGGGATAACAATAAATAATATTGGTTATGTGCCCGTGCCTCACTGTGCCCGTGCCTCACTGTGCCCGTCAGCCGTGTACCTGATCGGCGGCATCCCGGCGGCCATTCCAGTATTCAAAAGCCGCGCCTCCTCCTCGTCTGTGATAGGCGGAACACTCAATTTCCCAGCATTCAGTGTTCCGCCTATCACGGACATCCGCTCATCCTCATAACACAGACGAGGATAAGAGGATGTCCGTGATAGGCTGAACACTGCCTGCTGTGAAATTGAGTGTTCCGCCTATAACAGACGAGGAGGCGTGGCTTTTGAACACTGCAATGGCCGCCGTCTGTCTGCATGACACGCTGATCAGGTAGGCAGACGGCGGCTTGCGGTTAGTGTTAGTGGTGCCAAGTCATTGCAAGTCATATAGCCCAAGTCAAAGTCAAGTCGCAAGTCATTAGTGACAAGTCAAAGTCAAGTCGAGTCATTTATTGAATTCTGTCAAGCAAGTCGCAAGTCCTCAAACAGGTGACTCAAGTCTGACTTAAGTCAAGTCATGTGACTCAAGTCCCCCACCTCTGCCAGAAAAAGGAAATTCCTATGTAAGCTATAAGTTGCTAAATCATAAGTTACATACAGTTATGGATGCTTGGGCCAATCAGCAGTGTCACCTGGAATAGGTCACCTGCTCTGCCATACTTGGAAGTACCACACCTGCTAAGGAAAGGCAGTAGGAAAGAATTGGGCTGGAGGCAGGGGAGCATTTGCCCCAGAGCCAGTACTAAATAGGACATTTTGGGATGGTAGCCCTGAATGGAGATACTTCACATGCAGACAGTGGTCAGAGTGAAACCAGAAGTCCTTTGTGACACTAAGATGACATGACTAAATGCTGAGAGCTGCAAAGTAAGCTGATTCTGGTAGATGTGAAAATGTGTGTTGCAATAGGCCATGACCTTTAGGAATAGGAACACCCACCTTTCACCATGCTCACACATCAATGAGGCACCACAGCACACGCTGTATAATACACTTTTATTGGACTGTCGAAATCTGTCCTTAACTTGAGGGGTTGTAGTGTGCTGTTGTTCCCCAGTCGAAAAGTTCTAGATCCCTAACTTTTTAAAAACCTGTGCTGGGGATTTCCCAAAAGTTTGCATGTGACCAAAACATAGTAAAAAGAGAATACATAAACAGGGCTGTAAATGGATTTTACCATTACTTATAAGATTAGTGAATTGGGAACACAGACATAAGCACAGTATACCCAATTGAGTCAACCATCCCTACACTCCACTTCCTTATGTTCTTCCTATTAAGTTGCAGTTTAATGTCAGGTAACTGATAATTAGGAATAGAATTGTGCGACCCTCATATTATTTGGTGTTCCCCTGACACAAACATCCACAACTTACTGAAGATAAAGCAATCTCCCATTACCGCCTTAGGGGCTGCACCATATGGCAGCAGGTTATCATGTTTCACTTTATTATATCAGCAAAGGTGACTAATACATGTAAGAATTTCATCAGCACTGATTATTTGCACAAATGTATGTGTGCCAAAATTATTTGTATTTTACAACAGTATTATAACATACTGTATGAAACCAAGATGCAAGGTACAGTTTTTTTCGTTAAAGGAATAACCTGTGCTGAGAAAAAGGTGTAGGCTTCTATTGCTGAACTCTATGTGAAACATTTAATTACCTGACTGTCTCTGACTTAAAGCAGAGGTCCGCCTAAAAAATAATATCAAAAGCTAGCAGCGACAAATACTGCAGCTGCTGGCTTTTAATAAATGGACACACACCTGTCCGGGGTGCCCGCAATGTTGGCAGCCGAAGCCGATTAATCGCTCGTCTCTCGGCTGACCCCGCCGCCATCCTCGGTGAGGGAATTAGGAAGTGGAGCGTTGCGGCTTCAATTCCCGGTTCCCTACTGTGCATACGCGAGTTGCGCTGCACATCCTCACTGGTCCCCGCTATCTTCTGGGACCTGTATGTTTCCCAGAAGACAGCGGGGGGAGGGGCGTAGCAGGTATCTGCACCCCCCTCCCCCTGAAAGGTGCCAAATGTGACACCGGAGGGGGGGAGGGTTCTGAAAAGCGGAGGTTCCATTTTTGTGTGGACCTCCGCTTTAAAGGGTTTGTATAGGTTCAGCTTTTTTTTTCCTTCTTTGTCATACTTACCTGCGCTGTACAATAGTTGCAGCCCTGATCCTCCTCTTCTCGGGTCCCCCGCCGGCCCTCCTGGCCCCTCCCCCCTGCTGAGTGCCCACATAGCAAACTGCTTGCTCTTGGAGCACTCGTGTGAGTCCAATCCCAAGCCCCTGTGTGTCTATGGAGGCACACAGAGTGCTGATTGGCCCCTCCCCCTGTTCCCTCTTCACTAGCTGTGATTGACAACAGCAACTTAACTGCACTGTGTAATGGTTTTGCACAGATCAGCCCTGTTCTTCCTCTTCTCAAGTCCTCGTCGACGCAATGTGCTCCTCTCCCCTGCTGAGTGCCCCTATAGCAAGCCACTTGTTTTGGGGGCACTCATGTGTGCTCACTCCCAAACAGTGGCGGCCCATCCATACAGGGCGCAGGGGCGCTGCCCCACTAATCCATGCTCCCGGCCCCTAATCTACATATGTAAGGCGCCGGTCGCATGGATTTCAATGGGGTTTTTTTTTTTAAGCACATGGTTAGAGCCAGAGGCTCTAATTGGCTTCAAAAAAGGGTGGGCTCAGGCGCAGAGCACTGCCCACTGAGCCCACCCAGTTGTGTGACAATAGCGAATTAATATTCGCTATTGTCTTCCTGATTCTCCTCCCGTTCAATCAGGAAGCGGGTCCTAAGCACGATTGGCCGAGAGGAGAAGCGATCGTATTGGGCGCCGCAGAGGAGGAGAAGCAGGGAACGCCGCAGAGGAGGAGACGCAGGCCCCCAACCTAGATGGTGTAAGTGTGTTTTTTTGCCGCCCCCCCCCCCAAAATGGAGCACCAGCTGCCACTGCTCCCGAGCACCTCTTTGTGTGTCCACCGGGAGCAGTGGCCCCACCCACATTCCCTTCTCACTGGCTGTAATTGAGCCATTGGCTCCAGCTGTTGTGTCTCAGCCAATGAGGAGGCAGAGACCCGGGAGAACTTCTGCGCTCATGCACATTGCTGTATCGGTCTCAGGTAAGTAAACTGCACACTGAAGGTTTTCTACCGTCATGAAAAGTATACATAAACCAGTGGCGGTGCGTCCATAGAGGGCGCCGGAGCGCCGCCCCCTCTCGCTCCCGCACCACCACTGAAAGACAATACATAGATTCATGCATTGCATGAATCTATGTATTGTCACTGCTGCCGCGCTGCCCACTATTCATATGGCCGGCCTCCTGGTGAGCGCCGGCCATATGAATTAGAGCGGTGGCCGGCGGTGGGTGTGGCTTGGAAGTGTCTATCAGAGCCAACGGGTCTGATAGGCTTTCCGAATACAGCTCTCACGCTGTATTCGGCTTCCAAAAACTCCTCCCAGGTACGCACGGGGGTGCGTTCCTGGGAGAAGACTGTGGAGGTTTCAGCCAATCAGGTTCACCGGATCTGGCTACCGGTGACCTGATTGGCTGAAGCGACATCGAGGGTGGAAGAACATACCGCGGACGGCGCGGACCGAGGAAGGTAAGTGCAGGGCTGGGGGGGGAACAGGCTGCATTTGGGGGGGAACTGACTGTATATGGGGGACAAACTGGCTGCATTTGGGGGGGAACTGACTGTATATGGGGACAAACTGGCTGCATTTGGGGGGAACTGGCTGTATATGGGGGACATGCTGGCTGCATATGGGGGCACACTGGCTGTATTATGGGGGGGAACTGGCTGCATTTGGGGGAACTGGCTGTATATGTGGGCACACTGGCTGCATTTGGGGGGACCTGGCTGTATATGGGGGCACACTGGCTGCATTTGCGGGGAACTGGCTGTATATGGGGGCACACTGGCTGCATTTGGGGGAACTGGCTGTATATGGGGGCACACTGGCTGAATATGGGGGGAACTGGCTGTATATGGGGGACAAACTGGCTGTATATGGGGGCACACTGGCTGAATATGGGGGCACACTGGCTGAATATGGGGGCACACTGGCTGAATATGGGGGCACACTGGCTGTATATGGGGGCACACTGGCTGCATTTGGGGGGAACTGGCTGTATATGGGGGACAAACTGGCTGCATTTGGGGGGAACTGGCTGCATATGGGGGGAACTGGCTGTATATGGGGGCACACTGGCTGCATTTGGGGGGAACTGGCTGTATATGGGGGCACACTGGCTGCATTTGGGGGGAACTGGCTGTATATGGGGGCACACTAGCTGCATATGGGGGGAACTGGCTGTATATGGGGGACAAACTGGCTGTATATGGGGGCACACTGGCTGTATATGGGGGCACACTGGCTGTATATGGGGGCACACTGGCTGTATATGGGGGCACACTGGCTGTACATGGGGGCACACTGGCTGTATATGGGGGGCACACTGGCTGTATATGGGGACAAACTGGCTGTATATGGGGACAAACTGGTTGTATATGGGGACACACTGGCTATATATGGGGACACACTGGCTATATATGGGGACAAACTGGCTATATATGGGGACAAACTGGCTATATATGGGGACAAACTGGTTGTATATGGGGGCACACTGGCTGTATATGGGGGGCACACTGGCTGTATATGGGGGGCACACTGGCTGTATATGGGGGGCACACTGGCTGTATATGGGGGGCACACTGGCTGTATATATGGGGGCACACTGGTTATATATATTTGGGGACAAACTGGCTGTATATGGAAACAAACTGGCTGTATTTGAGGGGGCAAACTGGTGGCGTTTGGGCACAGTGGCTGCGTTTAATGGGCACAGTGGCGGCAATTGATTATTTTTTTTTTCAGTTTGTTTGCGCCCCCCCAAAAATTTTGAGCACCAGCCGCCACTGACATAAACGGTAAAAAAAAAAAAAACTTTAACCTTTAGAACCAATATACCGTACATACTCGAGTATAAGCCAAGTTTTTCAGCACATTTTTTGCGCTGAAAATGCCCCCCTCGGCTTATACTCGAGTCTGTGTCCATCTTCAAATTTGTGCGCCAGATCCCGGCCAGCCGTAGGTTCCCTGGACCCCAAACTTGGCACACATGTAGCCCCACTCTTGCTCTACAAGTGTGCAAAGCTTGTTGTCCTGGGGACCTACGGCCGGGGAGCACCGTTTTTTCAGACCCGGGCACCCCATCCATAGACTCCCATGTTAAACGGTAATTTCTCTGGTGATTTCGGGGACCCGCTCCTGGCCGGCCATAGACTCCCATGTTAAACGTCAGTCTAGTCACACAGCGCCGGAGATCAGGTAGGGAGATTGGGCATAGTGAGGCATGGGCACAGTGAGGCATGGGCACAGTGAGGCATGCAGATGGACACAGTGCGGCATGCAGATGGACACCCTAGGCTTATACTCGAGTCAATAAGTTTTCCCATTTTTTTGTGGTAAAATTAGGTGCCTCGGCTTGTATTTGGGTCGGCTTATACTCGAGTATATACAGTACTTATGAGATCAATGACCTACAACAATTTCAAGCAAGTCTAGCAATTGCTTAGCAAGTAATTTTCAAACATGCAGCACAATTGCTTGCTATCTGGGCACACACCTTTCCCACTCACCCAGTCCCTGTTGTACCTCCCTCCGGGGTTGCCAAGGTGCGTAGGAGTATGGAAAACCACTACAAATAGGAGCAGCACTGGATCAAGTGAGGACTTGGGTAAGTATAAAGGATGGGGGGGAGGGGGTGATACTAATACCTGAACATTTTTTACCCTAATGCAGGGAATGCATTAAGATATTGTGACAACAAATAAATAAAATAATCAAGTTCATCAAAAAATGTGTCCATAAGTATCCAAACAAGTGTAGCGGGACCCCCAAAAATTTAGGGGCAGTCTGAGCAATAGTATGGCTCAGATTCTATAATTCTGTTTAATATGGACTCTGCTCTGCCATGTTGTTGCCTGGTGTATAGTTCCCCTGGGCCTGTGGTGGCGCTGTTGCCCAGGTCTCGGGTTGAACCACTGGTGACATTGTGGTGTGATTGGGTGTCTTCTCTCGGCTACCGTGCGGTGGGCGGAGTTCAGCCTGCTGTGCATGCTGGGAGAGGGTACAAAAAGGGCAGACGCCATAGGAGTGGGGGAGTAGAGAAGGAGAGTGGAGAGTGGAGGAGGAGTGTGCCCCATCGGGGTGGTGTGCCAGGGGGATTCCCAGGAGGACCCCTGGTGGCAAAGTCGCGCCCATTGGCCCTGCTGGCCTGGGGTGCGTGAACTGGCTGAGGAGTCTCGGGCACCTTTAGCCCGAGGCTGCAGAGTTCCAGGTAGGCCCAGTACCTTCAATTGGCTCTACAAGCAACACACTGGAGTCCCAGGGAACCCGTTTGAGGGTGGCCCGCTCTGAAGGAGAGGAAACTGGAGGAGGACCTGTCCGATGGATCGGTGGAGAAATTCACGGTGAAGGAGAGGCTTGGTTACCTATCAGAGGGAAGGATTCGTGAGTTGCAGTATAGCCCCTGTAGTGTGTCCCATTGGCACCTATGGTCTCTATTAATCTATGGGAGTTTTCAAAGTTCTAATTCAGTAACTAAAGAATTCTGTGGCAGAGGATCTCTTATGCCGCTTACACACGATCATTTTTCCCGTCGGGAAAAATTAAATTTTTTCTTTTGGACGAGAAAAACGACCGTCTGTGGGCTTTTTGTCATTTTTCTCGATGGGAAAAACGGCATTAATCACGACGAGAAAAATTAGAACATGCTCTAATTTTTCTCGTCGTGATTCCCGTAATTTTTTTCCGCGGCAGTTTTCCCATAGGGGAACAAGCTGTTCCTCGTTTTTCACGTCGATTTTCTCGATGGTGTTTTCACCGTCGAAAAAATCGATCGTGTGTACACGGCATTAGACTTATCCGTGAAGGGGACTAACTTAAAGAATCTGTTCGTGCTTCACTCCGGCTGCTAGAACTGTGAGAGGGATCTATCCGGGTGAGCAATTCACACTCAGGCTTGAGTGAAGAATACGGTAACTGGGTGCCGCGTGCCTGAACCTGTCTCCCTATCTGCTTTGTCTCTATCTTCAACCTATTCCCAAATCTGTTTCAAGCAAGATAAAATAAACTCGTCTGTTTGGAGTTTAAACATTGTCTGGACATTGGCTTTCTTTCGGGGAGAAGAACAGACTTGTCCCTATATTCTGGGGACAAGAACCAATGGACGGGAGGTAACTCGCTGCAGGACCCAAAATTGTAAGAACACCGCTCAACCTCTTATACCAGGAGGATACGGGCATGTGGCATGGTGTGCCTTTATCTCTGCAAAGTGAAGGTAGGCAGGAGAAAAGGGTCCGTGTGCTACACAAGAAAAAAAGAAGAAAAAAGAAAAAAAGAGTACTGTCCACGAGTAGTATGCATGGGAGAACCAGCTTCCCCAAATCCTCTGTAAAACCACCACCAATTAGAAGATAGCAGCTTACCAGAATGTAATGGCTTCCAAACTAATATGCCGCGTACACATGATCGATTTTTTCGACGGTGAAAACACCGTCGAGAAAATCGACGTTAAAAACGAGGAACAGCTTGTTCCCCCCACACACGGCCGTTTTAAATGTCATTTTTTTTTGGTCGAAAAAAACGACCGTGTGTGGGCTCCGCGGCAGGAAACACTGCCGCGGAAAACATGTCGAAAAAAACGACGAGAAAAATTAGAACATGTTCTAATTTTTCTCATCGTTTTTAATGCCGTTTTTCTCGTCGAAAAAAAAGAAAGCCCACAGACGATCGTTTTTCTCGTCGAATGGGAAAAATGTCGTTTTTCGCAACGAGAAAAACGGCCGTGTGTACGCGGCATTAGGAAAGCCAAAAGCGCTATAGGGAAATACTTTCCCAGATGTATACATAGAGGTGCTGGTGGTCCTGGTGTGTTTCAAATTACGGTCTCATACATGATACATATGTATTCAAAATATAAAGGATCATAGCGTGATACTGCTCAATAACTCATAAAAAGTTTGGTCTGGTAGCAGGAAGATGAACTTATTAAGGACTGGATTTCTTTAGAACAACAAAAGCATTAAACTGGGAGGCCAATAAGCTGGTACCAGAGAAGCAAAAGGGCTGGAGACTGCCTTTGACACCTAGTAAGATCAATGCAGAGGACTTCACCCTTGAGGAACTAGAAGCAGTATTTAGGAAGAAGATCTCCGCTCTGTGTAATCAGAGCGGAGATCAGTGATGTGTCACTCGTAGCCACGCCCCCTAACAGTGAGAATCACTCCCTTAGGCACACTTAACCCCTTCAGCGCACCTAGAGGTTAACCCCTTCACTGCCAGTGTCATTTTTACAGTAACCAGTGCATTTTTATAGCACTGATCGCTGTAAAAATGACAATGGTCCCAAAAATGTGTCAAAAGTGTCCGAAGTGTCCCCCATAATGTCGCAGTCATGAAAAAAATCGCTGATCGCCGCCATTACTAGTAAAAAAAAAAAATTTAATAAAAATGCCATAAAACTATCCCCTAATTTGTAAAGCTATAACTTGTGCGCAAACCAATCAATAAACGCTGATTGCGATTTTTTTTTACCAAAAATATGTAGAAGAATACGTATCGGCCTAAACTGAGGGAAAAAAATGTTTTTTTATATATATTTTGGGGATATTTATTATAGCAAAAAGTAAAAAATATTGCATTTTTTTCAAAATTGTTGTCCTATTTTTGTTTATAGCGCAAAAAATAAAAACCGCAGAGGTGATCAAATACCACCAAAAGAAAGCTCTATTTGTGGGGAAAAAAAGGACGTCAATTTTGTTTGGGAGCCACGTCGCACGACCGCGCAATTGTCAGTTAAAGCGATGCAGTGCCGAATCGCAAAAAGGGGCCTGGTCTTTATGCTGCATATTGGTCCGGGGCTTAAGTGGTTAATGATGCTTAAAGTGAAAAAAAAAAAGTGAAATATTCCTTTAAATATCGTACCTGAGGGGTGTCTAAAGTATGCCTGTGAAGTGGCACGTGTTTCCCGTGTTTAGAACTGTCCCTGCACAAAATGACATTTCTAAAGGAAAAATAGTCATTTAAAACTGCTTGCGGCTTTAATATCATGTCTGGTCCCGGTAATATGGATGAAAATCATTGAGAAAAATGGCATGGGTACCCCCCCCCCCAGCCCACTACCAGCCCCTTTGGGTCTTGTATGGATATTAAGGGGAACCCCGCAACCGAATTAAAAAAAGGCCCCATATACTAGGGTTGCCACCTGTCCAGGATTCACCCGGACAGTTCGGGTTTGGAATCATGCGTCCGGGTTTCAGACTGCCTGAAACCCAGACACATTTAGACTGGACTATGCCTCCCCAGCAGGGTTGCTGGCTGCAGTTGTCTAAACTAAGAGTGTCTGCTGCTCTTTCACAGTGCCTAAAGCCAACATTAACAACCCTCCCCCCCAAACACACACACACACACACACACACAGGAGAGGAGAGAGGGCTCAATCTGCACCTCTTCCCCCCCACCCCTTCTCCCTCCTGCCTCTGAGTAAGTACAATAAGGTAAATCAGGGTTCTCAGAGCACCCCTTACATCAGAGTTCCCCTTTACACCAGAGGCCACAGTGTTCTACCTTACATCAGAGTCCTCTTTGTACATCAGAGTTCTCAGTTTTCCCCCTTAAATCAGGGTTCCCAGAGCATCCCTTATGTTAGAGGCCCCAGAGTCTGCAGAGTCCCCTACAGTGAAAGGGAACTCTGCGAGTTCAGATGTAAAGGGGGAACTCTGTGGACTCTGATGTAAAGGGGGGACTCTTGGTATTAACTTCATATGATTAGAAATTGTATTTAATAGCAAAATATATGTACAGTTTATACTATAACAAAATATTGCTGTGTGCCGCTAAAGTGTTCGGGTTTGACTTGAAGAAAAGGTGGCAACCCTACTATATACTCTGAACAGCAGTATACAGGCAAACAAGACAGGGACTGTAGGTTTGTTGTTAAGTAGAATCTGTTTCTAATTTTGAACAGGTACATTTTTTAAGTGTAGCTCCGGCCAAAAAATCTATTTTTAAGCTTTTTGGAGAACATAGGGAAGGGTTATCACCCCTGTAACATTTGTTTTGCTGTCTGTGCCCCTGTTCAGACCTGTTCAGCTCTCTGCCTGTGGTTTTATTATGAGAACACCACAAATTGTATTCAGGTAAGCTTTAGGTGAACGCTATGCAAAGCACACAGTACACTAAGTGAAACACTGCTGCAGCTAGCACAATCACCTGCCTGCCTGTCACAGTATAGAGAATAACAGGAACGGATCTAGCTAAACTGAATACAGTGTATAAATATATATACAACACCTAGGATGCATATATATCCTCTACACACTGTAACTGCAGCTAACTGACTCGCCTGCCTGCTCTATCTAACTCAAATCAAATTACACTGTCTCTCTCTCTGTCTCTTTACTTTAAACAACTCCAACACACTACACAAGGCCGCCAAGCCAGCGGCCTTATATAGTGTGGGGCGTGTACTAAACCCCCTGAGCCAATTACGGCTCTCTGTTCAAACGGCGCTGTGATTGGCCAAGCATGTGGGTCATAGTGCATGCTTGGCCAATCATCAGCCAGCAATGCACTGCGATCCCGCTGTGAATTATGGGCCGTGACGTGCCACTTGAATTTGGTGCGAACGGCCCATAATGTTCGATCTTCGTCAAACGATCGAACAGCCGATGTTCGAGTCGAACACGAAGCTCATCCCTATCTGAGACACTGGAATTTTATTTCACATTCAATGGCTTTTCTTTTTTCTTCTTTTTTTTCTAGTTTGGATACTTATGGACACATTTTTTGATAAACTTGATTATTTTATTTATTTGTTGTCACAATTTATTAATTTTTGAGATCATGTTCTATGTATAATTTTTTTTTTATAGCGCTGCACTATATAACATATTGATTGGTATTGGGTGTTTTTATCTATTGACCCGTGCTAGCAGCTGTTTTTATCATTTATAAAACTTTTTTTGCTTTTTCACATACATCTAGTGCAGATATTCCTCTTTGTTTTTTTTAAAGCGGAGGTTCAGGCAAAATAACATCCATATACAAGCACACTCCTTAAAGAACGAACATGTACAGTAGCCACTTTTTTTTTATTTTTTTTATGTAGTACATACCGTACTAATGTCATTTCAATTTAGTCTTCCGGGTACTCACTCCCGCGGGAGTAGGCGTTTTTATTCACCCGCAATGTAATCTGGGAGTTCGCCCAGATGTGACATGTCCTGCAGAAAAAGTTCCCCGGCAGATAAGGTTCCCCCCCCTGTACTGCGCATGCGCGGCACGAACCTCAACGGAGTTTCCGAAAGTAGCCGAACATGAAGAGCTGCGAGTCGGCTCTACACGGCGCCTGCGCAGTCAGCTCTACATGACTCCTAGTCATTGCGCAGGCGCCGTGTAGAGCTAACTCGCAGCTCTACATGTTCGGCTACTTTCGGAAACTCCGTTGAGGTTCGTGCCGCGCATGCGCAGTACAGGGGGGGGGGGGGAACCTTATCCGCCAGGGAACTTTTTCTGCATTACACCGTCCACCACCAGGAAGTCAGTGCTTGTGGGCTTCAAAATGCCCACAAGCAAAATGGAAAATTCAGACGGCTGATTTTAAAAGTGCATCTTTTGCCAGAAAAAAGACAGGGGAGGTTTAAAGTCACCAAACACGTGAGTACAAATTGGTGATCTAAAAATACTTTGCATGCAAGCGGAAAAAAAAAAAAAAAAAATGCCGCGGAACCTCCGCTTTAATGCATTAAGGGAAAAATTGTTTAGGCTTTAGAACCACCCACCCGTGTGTACGAGGCTTTAAAGTTTAGTTTGACATTGGCAAACAAAGCTGCAGAGCAAGAGGCTCTGCTGTGCTGTCACTCTAGACAACCTAAGTGCTTTGGTGACTCTCTGTCATATATTAAATGGTTACTTCAAAAAGAATAAATAGATATAAAATAAGCTTGAACAAAAAAAAAAATGAAATATAAAATTGACCGAAAATTATTACCATTTTCCGTTAAAGCAACCAATACTTTTCTTTTTCTTGCCTTCATTTAAAAAATGACATCTCTTTGGTTGCTGTGAGCAAATCAGACTCTTCTTGGCCATCTGCTATGTATTCTGAAATGGAACATATTGAGTTAACAGATCAGCATTTTTTTCAAGGAGCTGTATGCGCCTTGCTGAACAATTTTTTCTTTAATTGCGCAGAGAATAAAACCATTGAGTCAGGCATGCAGTGATTATAGCCACATCCTCTGTCCTCGAACCCGCTGAAAACTTCAAGATGAAGACTCTGGTAATTAATGTGTATTAACAGGGGCACCTCTGAGACTGGAGTGGAACACACAGCTCTGCACTCTCTTCCTTAAGAAACAAGCAGTAAACACACAAGAGATGGATGATCACAGTGTAGCTCATCATTGATTATCAGTAGATATCTTATTACACAGGCACTCTGGGCTAAAAAAGTAAAGGAGGCTATTCATAAGAAAAAAAAATGAGAAAACTGGAATAAAAGTTGCTGCCTATAGTGCCAATTAGATTTCTTATTTCATTTCACCGGAGAATAAAATGTAAGAACAGATCAGTCACTGCGGGCAGCATCTCCGCTCTTCTTCTCATTTTCATGTTGATCCATTGGCTTTGGTAATTTCTCAGTTGCATTTTCTTTTCTTTTCTCACTCTGAACATGTTACAGTGCCTTGAAAAAGTATTCATACCCCTTCGAATTTTCCACATTTTGTCATGTTACAACCAAAAACATTATTTTATTGGGATTTTATGTGATAGACCAACACAAAGTGGCACATATTTGTGAAGTGGCAGGAAAATTATAAATGATAACATTTTTTACAAATAAATATGTGAAAAGTGTGGCGTGCATGTGTATTCACTCCCCCAGAGTCATTACTTTGTAGAACTGCCTTTCACTGCAATTACAGCTGCAAGTCTTTTTGGGGATGTCTTTACCAGCTTTGCACATCTAGAGAGTGACATTTTTGGCCATTTTCCTTTGCAAAATAGCTCAAGCTCTGTCAGATTGGATGGAGAGCAATTTTTAAGTCTTGCCATCGTATCTCAATTGGACTTAGGTCTGGACTTTGACTGGGCCATTCTAACACATTAATATGCTTTGCTCTAAACCAGGGGTGTCCAAACTTTTTTCAAAGAGGGCCAGATTTGATGAAGTGAACATGCGTGAGGGCCGACCATTTTGCCTGACATTCTTTGAACCATTAAAATTCGGTCTAAGTGTGTCCGTTCGACCACTAATACACTGCCCAACAAGAATTCTCTTGCTTTTGTGGTTGTCTGTGAGTAAAGAGATGAGCTCAGGTGTATTATTTAGATATACCGTATTTATTGGCGTATAACACGCACCTTAACCTTAAGAGGGAAGTTTCAGGAAAAATTCTTACATTTTAAATATAGAACTGTGAAGCAAAATAAGGATCAGTGTCCATCTGCAGACCCCCAATTGCCAGGAATGCAGCACCCCCAATTGGCAGAAATACAGCACCCACCATTGTTAGGAATGCAGCACCCACCATTGCCAGGAATGCAGCACCCACCATTGCTAGGAATGCAGCACCCACCATTGCTAGGAATACAGCACCCACCATTGACAGGAATGCAGCACCCACCATTGACAGGAATGCAGCACCCACCATTGTCAGGAATGCAGCACCCACCATTGTCAGGAATGCAGCACCCACCATTGTCAGGAATGCAGCACCCACCATTGCCAGGAATGCACCCACCATTTCCAGGAATGCAGCACCCACCATTGCCAGGAATGCACTCACCATTGCCATCCATGCAGTCTGATTGATGCCCATCCATCTGCAGCCTTGGAGGGGACAGGGAGGGGGCAGGACGAGCGCCAAAAATGACCTAAGGAGAATCTCCTGTTTACATGGCGGCCTCTTTAATAGAAAGTCCTGCCTCCTTTGATGGACAGAACAGTTACCATGGGCCTCTTGGCTGCTTCTCTGATTAAGGCCCCTTTCACACATGCGGATCCCGTTTTTGGACATCCGCTTGCTCATCGGGGATCGCTTCTCTGATCCCCGCTGAGCCGGCAGATGACAGGTCTGTCTCCGCACACTGTGCAGGGACCGACCTGTCAGAGCGCCGCTCTCCTCTATGGGTAATCGAATGAAGACGGACCGTAGAGTCTGTTTTCACCCGATCCGATCCGCCAGACGGATGCAAAATAGGGTTTGCATCCATCACACTTTAGCGGAGAGGATCGGACCGGGGCTGATCGGATGTCAGCAAACATGTCACCGCTGACATTCGAAGCTCCATAGAGGTACATGGAGTGCCTGTTCAGGTCCGCCTGAAAAAACTGACAGGCGGATCTGAATGGTCCGCACGTGTGAAAGGGGCCTAGTTCTCTCCTTGACTGACCTGTCAGTTTAGGTGGACGCCCATGTCTTGGTAGGTTTGCAGTTGTGCCATACTCTCTCCATTTTCGGATGATGGATTGAACAGTGCTCTGTGAGATGTTCAAAGCTTGTGATATTTTTTTACAACCTAACCCTGCTTTAAACTTCTCCACAACTTTATCCCTGACCTGTCTGGTGTGTTCCTTGGCCTTCATGATGCTGTTTGTTCACCAAGGTTCTCTAACAAACCTCTGAGGGCTTCACAGAACAGCTGTATTTTATACTGAGATTAAATTACACACAGGTGGACTCTTTTTACTGATTAGGTGACTTCTAAAGGCAATTGGTTTCACTAGATTTTAGTTAGGGGTATCAGAGTAAAGGGGGCTGAATACAAATGCATGCCACACTTTTCACATATTTATTTGTAAAGAATTCTGAAAACTATTTATAATTTTCCTTCCACTTCACAATTATGTGCCCCTTTGTGTTGTCTAAAATCCCAATAAATTACATTTACGTTTTTGATTGTAACATGATAAAATGTGGGAAATGTCAAGGGGTACGAATACTTTTTCAAGGCACTGTATATGCATATCTGGGGGACACAATTATTTCTAAAATTGTTTTTTTTCTGAATTTTATATTATTTTAACCTATAAGAAGTAAACATTCGTCTTAACAGCAGTTGCCACAGCATGCTCCATCCCCTGTCCAGTAAGAGGGCTTTTACTGGCCAATGCAGCTTTTTCGTTGGACAGTGGAATGACAGTTGATAGCAATGTGAAACTTAAATCATATAGGGGCACAGATGATTTTCTGGGTAATAGTTTAGCAGAAGTCAAAACCTTTACTTCAGGATGGTAAAATGGACCATTGGTTCTCTTTAGGCTACAAATAGGTGTACAAGGAGGTGAGAGGAGTATAAAGTTTTCGTTCCTCCCCATTTTTGTTAAGATTTTTTTTATAGGGTTGGCCAACAGTGCTATCTATGAGCCAAGGGCATGTATACTGGGGTGCATTTTTCTATGAGGCCTTGAGTTTAGTGGGTCCAGTAATGCCTTTTCTCTAGGGCTGTTACTGATTAAAATTTTCGTGTTCGATTAATCAATTTTTTTTTTTTTTAAATCGATTATTCGACTAATTTTGATTAATTATAATGCACATACAGATCCAACTACTTTTAGCTGATCTCCTTGCAGGCCGATTCCCAGTGCAGCTACCAACCACTGGAAAAATGGATAGCAGGATACAAAAAACACACAAAGGCAGCGCTCGATGGGAATAGCATTAAAACTTTTATAGTCTTCAAGTAGGTAACAAAATAAACATTGTACTGGAGATAAAATCGATGTAGCTACATAAACTGTAAAAATGGTGCGAGTAATACCAAACGGTAGCAAAAGCAGTCATAAAAACATGTAGCTAAGTATGATACTGGTATAAAAATGTGTACGACGATACCACTGCTGAATCCAGATGGGGAGGGGCTAACATCAGTCCGTCGGCATGTAGATGTCCCATGAAGGGAACTATCACAACTCCCAGTGGATGGCTGTAGAATCCCAGGTTGATAGAGGGAAGTGATAGAGGGAAGTGTAACAGCCCTTGCGTGTGGCAGATAGTAAGGTCCCACCGGCATACAGATATGAAGGCACAGCAAAGGAGCCCTTCAGATGGACACGACAAGCCCCGCCGGTGTACGTGACGTCACAGGACCTCCGACGGAACTCCCTGAAGAACTGGAAGCCGGCGGAGAGGTGAGTACTGATCAAAAGAATTTTGATCGATTAATTTTTTGGATCGATTAATCAAGGAATTAATAGTTAATTTCCACAGCCCTACTTTTCTCCCATTTATATACCATGCTTACTTTACACTCACTTTTTCTCACTTCTTTTCGATTCATTTATCTACCTTATTTAAGTTTTTTTCGGACTTTGTACAGACCCCCTTCCCAGCCCCTTCTTGGTAGTCCCCTCTCAGTTCTGAACCCCCTTCAGTACAGACCCCCAAACCACGCTCCAGTACAGACCCTGTGAAAATCCTCACTAAGGATCAAAAGTTTAATTTTATGTAACCACCGAGAGGAGGGTTCAGCAGGGAGGTGAGTGGAGCTGAGCACATAAAGGCTCTGTCAAGAAATTTAAACAAAAAGTCGGAGTTGGGGAGAAAAGCTAGCCATCACACAGGATGTCTTGGGATCTAACCACCTGAAAGTTGAAGGAAGCATTGCATCACAATGGGGGGTGAGATCCAACAAGCATAGGTGAGCAGCTCCTTGAATGAACAAATACAGTATAGTCTATCTATAATGTCTCAACGCAGCTCTTTTATTCCTAAAACATAAATAAAGAGCCAGCTCTCATGATAATGTCTTTCACTCACATACAATGCACCAGTAAAAAGGACAAAAAATGTGCAGCGCTCTTATAAAGTAAACCAAAAAAATGTGTACCATCAAACAAAATATGTTCCACTCATAAAGAGAAGTGATTAACCCAAAAAAAAGACTTCAACACAAGAAAGTGTCCGTATAGAAAATCACAAAATTCTTCCAAATCTACACACAAAATCTTTAGTGCACACAACGTGATATTTAAATCACAATCCACACTCATCTGAATCAGGATTCCTTGAATATAGGGAGTTGGCATGAGCTCATTTCAACCACACAGCATACATTGGCCGATTAATACCTTCCACTCCTTTTGCCATTTCCCGACCTGCTCCCAATAGATAAACACTATTCTCTCAATATATTAGAGCAACAGACCCATCGAAATGTTCTACGGATGACTTTATTCTAATGAAGTAACAGAAAACATACAAAGATAGTATGTGTACTAGCTACACTAAGAGAGTACCGCTATAAAAGGTTTGACCTGCATGATGACATCACTGCAGGGGCGGAGCCATATCTGACACATTGCATCACTGGGTGGGACTTCTTCAGAGATCTCCTTGAACAAAATGCTTAAAGGGGTTGTAAAGGTTCGTTTTTTTTATTTTCTAAATAGGTTCCTTAAGAGCCCATTCACACAGGGGCGTCTTTGGATCCGACTCCAAATCTCCCCAGGTCGCCCCTAGTCGCCCCTAGTCGCGCTGGCTGAAGAAATCAATGTAAGTTAATGGAGCCGTCCTTATGCACACTACTGCAGTCGCTCCGACTTCAAAAAAGGTCCCTGTACTACTTCAATCCGACTCCTAGGTGACCTGTAACCATTCATTTCAATGGGAGTCGCCTCTCACTGTCTTAATAGGAGCGACTCTCCAGGAAGAAAACATACATTTATCAGGCAAAACTCTCCCTCCCCCCTCCCTCCCACAGAGCTGATTCTTGTTTGATTGGCCACTGGAATGTCTCCTGTCCTGCAGGCAACTTGGAGTTGCCTTGTAAATAGCTCCAGGTCGCGCTGTGATTCATACTCAGGTCTTGTCTGAGTTGCCTCATAAAATCGCGCTGGAAGTCGTGTTGCCCCTGTGTGAATGGGCTCTTAAGCTAGTGCATTGTTGGTTCACTTACCTTTTCCTTTGATTTACCTTCTAAATGTTTTTTTTCTTTGTCTGAATTTCTCACTTCCTGTTTCTCCTCACTAAACTTCACACCATCATCCGAGTGGTATGGAGTCAGCCAGAACAGCTTACTGAACAGCTTACTGAGGAGGAACAGGAAGTGAGAAATTCAGACAAAGAAAACAAAGAAAAAAATATTTAGAAGGGAAATGGAAGGAAAAGGTAAGTGAACCAACAATGCACTAGCTTAAGGGAACCTATTTAGAAAATAAAAAACAAACCTTTACAACCCCTTTAAATGCCAAGACCTACCATATGAATCGCTTACTAGTGACACCCACCCAAGCACAGTGCTTTTCATCTACCCTCCTTTACCAGATAAGAAGGAAGAAGGCAGCAACAGACAGGAAAGTTTCTTTGTGTGCTATAAATGCCTCCAACCATTGCAGGCATTCATTTTAACCCCCCCAAATCCCAAGGCAAGTCACAGATGACATATTTTAAAGGGATATACACTCACCAGCCACTTTACTAGGTACACCTTGCTAGTCGTCAAAATAAAAGGGGAGTGGGAATAGGACCCAAGGTGTCCTTGCCTTCAACGAAGGAAAAGGAATAAACTGCGGTTTAACCTGATATAATTTTATTAGAACAATTAGTAGAAAAAAGTATTTTTCATTGAAAGGAAAGCATAAACAATAGGAAATTGCACATGGTAAAAACTGACAACGTTGTCACTTAAAAACACATGCTCAGCCATATCCAAGTCATCCTCCTCACATGTCAATCACCTCAAGTTATTTAGTGTGACTTCACATATAATGCTTACATACGTTAGGCGAGGTGAGTTCTGAGAAACCTTCGTAGCACAGACCGGTATTCGTATTGTGCTTAACCATGGACCTCCAGACTCCCTATATGCCTATAAAGCTGCTGCATTAGGTATTTACAATATTGAAAAAGGCATTAATTATCACAGACAAATAAATGTAATTTTGGCTGGAAGGTATCCCTGCCAGTTAGTGAACAGGGCAGGTTTAGTTTCTTGGTGTAGCACTATTAGTCATAGAGATGGTAGAATAGTAGAATGTAGCACGCAGTGATGTAGACATGCGACTTGAGTCAAGGAGAAACAATAGATCCACAGTGAGCCTGTTAATCATTCAGCACCATGTTTCCATGAAACATTAAAGTGGTTGTAAACCCTCTCTGAGAACTTTCACCTACAGGTAAGCCTAGATTAAGGCTTACCTGTAGGTGCTTGCAATATCTCCTACACCTACACGGTTTAGGAGATATTTGCAATAAATAATGCCCCGATGTCTACGGCACATTCGCGCCACAGACAACGGCGCAGGCGCACTGAGCGTGCCGTTTTCTGAATGGCATGATGCCGTGTCGGCTCCCGCGCGCATGCGCGACAGTGACGTCACGCGCCATCACACGACCCTGGCCAGTCAGAGCCGGAGTTTGCGGACCCCAGAAGAAGAGGGGTGAAGAATGGCCGCTCGCTACTAGCGAGGAAGACCAGGACATTGCGGGCTTCTCCTGCAGGTAAGTGACACATAATGGGCTACTATGTGATGCATAGTAGCCCATTAAGCTTTACCTTTGCAGGGAAATAAGGGCTTACTTCCTCTTTAATCACTTCAGCCCCTGACCATTTTGTTGCTAAAGGACCAGGCCACTTTTTGCGTTTCGGCACTGCGTCGCTTTAACAGACAATTGCGCGGTCGTGCGACGTGGTTTCCAAACAAAATTGACGTCCTTTTTTTCCCCACAAATAGAGCTTTCTTTTGGTGGTATTTGATCACCTCTCCGGTTTTTATTTTTTGCGCTATAAACAAAAATAGAGCGACAATTTTGAAAAAAATTCTATATTTTTAAATTTTTGCTATAATAAATATCCCCAAAAATATATAAAAAAAACATATTTTTTCCTCAGTTTAGGTCGATACTTATTCTTCTTCTACATATTTTTGGTAAAAAAATTGCAATAAGCGTTTGATTGGTTTGTGCAAAAGTTATAGTGTCTACAAAATAGGGGGTAGTTTTATGGCATTTTTATATATATATATATATATATTTTTACTACTAATGGCGGCGACCAGCGATTTTTATCATGACTGCGACATTATGGCGGACACATCGGACACTTTTTTGACACCATTTTGGGACCAGTCATTTTTACAGCATTCAGTGCTATAAAAATGCACTGATTACTGTGAAAATTACACTGGCAGTGAAGGAGTTAACCTCTAGGTGGCACTGTAGGGGTTAAGTGTGCCCGAGTGATTCTTACTGTAGGGGGGCGTGGCTTGGCGTGACACGTCACTGATCACTGTTCCCGATGACAGGGAACAGACGATCACTGACATGCCACTAGGAAGAACGGGGAAAGGTTTGTTTCCACTTACCTCTCCCTGTTCTTCAGCTCTGTGACCCGATCACGGGACACCGGCGGCGATCAGGTCCGCGGGTCCCGCAGAGCTTCGGACCGGGTCGCTCGTGACCGACGGCTGGGATCTTAAAGGGGACGTGCAGTACCTGTACGCCTTTATGCCCAGCCGTGCCATTCTGTCAACGTATATCGTCGTGCGGCGGTCCTTAAGTGGTTAAAGACAGCACCGCATATAAGTTGGATAGGAAGATAAAGTCAGCTGAGTCAAATCACAGAGCCTCAAAAAGTGTTCAGGCTGTGATCGCTTGCTGGATATACCAGCTTAAAAAAGACTCACTGTTTAGACAATATTAAATTGGTCCTCAATTGCAGCGACAATGTGCTGAATCCAGAGTACTTTGCAGGGGTCCACAGGTATGCAGAATGCAAATCTCTTTATTCCTAGTCCTGGTGACACGCACAGGGTGTCATCCACTCAAAACCAGCATGGGGCCGCCTGGCCGTCTACTTCCAGTTTTCGGTTGTTCGTGGATTTCCAGTTTGCGGAGATAGGATGAGATCTAAAGAGTGATGAAATGCCCAGGTTGGTTATCGGCAGAGGGCATGTGTAGGTGCACACACCAACATGTTTCACCCACTTGTGACGTGGGTTTCTTCAGGGTGAAGAAACGTCACAAGTGGGTTTTCTGCTGCTGTAGCCCATCTGCTTCAAGGTTCAATGTGTTGTGCGTTCCATCATTAAAGATCAATAAATGGATAGAAAACTGGCTAAAAACAAATTCAGAAAGTAGTGGTTAATAATTCTCACTCTGAATGGTCTAAGGTTATTAGTGGTGCACCCCAAGGTTCAGTGTTGGGACCCTTTTTAATATCTTTATAAATGATCGAGGGTCTGGGATTAAAAGTACCATTTCTGTCTTTGCAGATGACACTAAGCTATGCAGTGGAATAATGTCCTTACAGAAAGTCTCCAATTTACAAGCCGACCTCGATGCACTGTCTAATTGGGCGACTATGTTGCAGATGAGGTTTAATGTTGATAAATGTAAAGTTATGCACTTGGGTGCTAAGAATATGAATGCATCATACATACTAGGGGGAGTACAACTGGGGGGGATCCATAGTGGCGAAGGATCTGGGGGTTTTGGTAGATAACATGCAGTTCAGTTTTGGGCCCCAGTTCTCAAAAAGGATATCAGGGAACTGGAGAAAGTGCAGAGAAGGGCAACCAAACTGATAAGAGGCATGGAGGAGCTCAGCTATGAGGAAAGATTAGAGAAACTGAATTTATTCTCTCTTGAGAAGAGGAGATTAAGGGGGGATATGATCAACATGTAGAAATATATAAGGGGTCCATATAGTGAACTTGGTGTTGAGTTATTCACTTTAAGGTCATCACAAAGGACAAGGGGGCACTCTTTACGTCTGGGGGAAAAGAGATTTCATCTCCAAATACAAAAAGGTTTCTTCACAGTAAGAGCTGTGAAAATGTGGAACAGACTCCCTCCAGAGGTGTGTAGCGGCCTCACCCCATCTCCTTTTTTCTAGGGGTATGTCACATGACAGGGTGAGATGTGCTACGGCCCATGTCCTCCCCATGGCTATGGGTGAGGTGAAGGCCAGTATCAGTACATTCCTCGGGCCAATGTGTGTTAGTTATGAAGCTCAGTCCTGCTATGCTGAAACCTCCCTTGCTCCCATTAACCAGAGTCTATACACCGATGCAGGGTCCAACACTTGTTTACTATACTTCCACAACAAACAGTTCTTTCACAGCCGATTAGTTGTGACCCATAACATAATGCAAACGGTGGGATGAGCAGGCCGAGGCACTATCCTGATTTCAATCTAAACCCCTGTGGTTTTACCAGGGGTTATAGCAGCTTTGCTTAGCATAGAACATAGAACTTGTGAGTCTCTACCAGCAACTCCATAGAACACAGATGGGAGTACCTTCGCTGCGTTGCGGCCCCTATCAGGGGAAGATGTCCCTCTAAGGGAGTTACCAGAGGCCCATCCGTCACCGGGTTGATGCTGCTCCGGAATCTCCGGACGGGTGACCTCCCCGGCCTCCTCACCTCAGATGCGGGTCCCCTCGCAAGGCGGCACCCTCGGATCACTTCGCCCTCGCGGGACCCAGTCGAAGTTACTGGGCCCCAGGTCTACGATATAGTACCTCACCCCAGGCTGAAGGTGCCTGGGATGGACCCCAATTTCATTCCGGTCAGGCCTAGGGCGCCTGGGCCGGAACCTTTAACCGCCCGCACCCAGGCCTAAGTGCCTGGGTGCGTGAAGAGAAAATCCTCGAAGCCCTCGTGGCGAGGGCGTCTCCCCCTTTTATATCCTCCCTTCAACACCACGGCGGGTTCCCCGCCCCAGCCGTACCATCTCCAGAAAGGGACAAAAAGGGTAGCACTGCAGCAGTGATTCTACCTTGAGCCTGTAGGTACCCCGCCACCCACAGGCCAAGGAGAATAATACACCACCCAATCCTCCACGAATTACAAAAAGGGGTCCAGAACCTTCACAATTGCACACCTGGGTCAGACTACCCACAGGTGTACCCCAACTAAATTTAAAGACCCCGCTACATACTCCCCCCTGTGATTTGACGCTGGTCCCCAGCGTCTGGTGCAACCCCATGTCTCCCAAGGAGTGATGACATGGAGCGAGCCTCAGAGGCTATCCCTAAAAATTTTGAATCCCGTGTGTGCCAAGACCTGCTCAAGGGGAAAGGGAACCATAAAATAATAAAACTTTTGTATAAAACATCTATTATGTACACATATACAATCCCTCCCGTCACTGTCTAAGAACCACCCCATACTCAGTAGTCTTGACCGACGAATCTCCTGCAGAAGGGAAACAAAAAACAGACAACATCCTAACATGTGAAAATTTGGAATGAATAGGTCCATCAGCCGAGGGACCCATTTGCTCCAACGAGTGTGGTGTAAAAGTGTGCAGAAAAACAAACGTTGCACAACACTGCCACCTGGTGACAGCGCTGCGGTAGTGACACTTGGTGCTCCTTCATTCTTCATGCGTCCCTACACTAATTCTACCCCAAAGTCTGTCCTTGATTCAAAGGAAAAGAGAGTGGGAAGAAAAAAAAAAACCCAAATAAAAAAAACAGGGTATTGTTCAGACGTTCTAGCAAAAGGCTCTTCCAGGAAAATTTGTAGCTGAAAACATACTCATGAGTCTCTCCTCACAAGTAAAACCTCGGATCAGGTAAGAACAACGGCTTCAGATGCTTATCAAACACTTCGACTGAATATTCAACATCCTCTCCCTCCTTTCTGCAGATAAGCACTTTATCAGCATGAATATGGCGCCCCAACTTCCAGTCCGCTCTGCAGTCCTTGAATTTCTTGGACACAGGCGGCGAACAGGACAAGTATCGCCGGGCCTGAGGCACTTTGAGCTTCTCCCAGACAAATTCGTCGTACCATCTCTGTCGCAGGACCTCAACTTCATTGAGTAAGTCCCGAGGCAAGTAGGGATACTCCCATCCGTACTCACGGGCGACTCTCTGGGAGAAAAGTCGTTGCAATTTGGCCAAAGGAGGCATGACATCCCGCTCACCTTCTCCCGGCTGCACGATGGCCTCCGGGTGCCGAGGTACCTTTACTACCTCGGGTGGCTTTGCCTTTGGCGCACGCAATGATGCGCGCTGTATCCCCACAACCAAAGCAGGTGATGTTGTGGAATGTGGAAAGTCAGTCGGAGGACTAGACTCCCTCCTGAGCTCCGGGGCCTGCGCCCGGGGCGTACTGTCTTCTATAGACATAGGGGAATCCTGCGGTTTGCATAGCACAGGTAGCGGGCGTTTGTCCCAGCCCTTCCGGTGAAACAGTTCATCTATTTCCCCGTCATCCCCACAGTCCGACAGCGATTCCAGGTCGGAGGTGTCATACATCTTGGCGGGAAGGTAGTCTTTAGTAGACGGAGAACTACCCTCCCTTGTGGGCTCCACCTCCAGCGGACCCCCGACACCTCCAACCACCACCACAGTCCCAGCCCCTGGCTCACCTGGACCTTTTTCAGCACTGGGATGTCCAGGACTCTTCCAACCGGATCCATCCAGGTCCAGCAAGCGGCGGGGTGAAGCTCGACCACGACCATAGGAGGCCTGCACCAGGCCTATCTTCCTCTTCGGAGGTGGCAGCAGGGAATCTGTGGTGACCGAAGCAGCATCCTCGGATTTTTCTCTCTCAGTCTCTGGTTGGACAGTCCCGTCACCCTGGTCAGCACGTACGGGGACCTCCACAAAGGCCTGGATCTCCCCTTCCGGAGTGGCGGTTCCTGTGATGCAATTGAGGCGAAGGGCCCGGGGCCTTACTGTGGATGATTGAACCTTAAACAGAAATTCTTTACACGCTTCACAACGCCCAAATGGCTTTAGTTGAACCACCAGTCCCGAGCATCCGGGACAGATCACACCGAGGGCCTCCGTGTCTCTGCACGAGTACAAAGCCAACTGTCCTCGGGGCCTGAGTCTTATCCCCGTGTCTGTAAGGGGAGCAGCAAAAGCAGTCATCTTCACGGGGTATGATACCGGCATCCACGGGGAGCTTGAGGCCATCCCGACCACCTGCTGCTCCATCACGCGCTGACCACGCGCCGGAGTCTCCACGTGCATCTCCACACATGGCCAGACTCCTCCCACGACTTGCACGTTTTCGCGGGCTTCCCACAGTCCCCACCCATGAATTGCGCAGTCATGGGGTGCCTCATGGCGCAGTTCAGCAAACACCCCCACATGTAGTACGTCACACGGCTGGGCTTTTCCCCTCTTCCCGCTCTTTCTGCATGGGCCTTTCCCATCTTGGGGTCATTTCCACGACTTCGAGCACAGGGACACACTTTGGCCAATCACATGGCTGACCTGCTCGGACCTCCTCCGGGCAGCAAAGTCCAGACACAGCCATTTCAAATTTCAAAGTCAACACACATTTTATCCCGGACGAGCCCCCACGTGTAGCGGCCTCACCCCATCTCCTTTTTTTCTAGGGGTATGTCACATGACAGGGTGAGATGCGCTACGGCCCATGTCCTCCCCATGGCTATGGGTGAGGTGAAGGCCAGTATCAGTACATTCCTCGGGCCAATGTGTGTTAGTTATGAAGCTCAGTCCTGCTATGCTGAAACCTCCCTTGCTCCCATTAACCAGAGTCTATACACCGATGCAGGGTCCAACACTTGTTTATTATACTTCCACAACAAACAGTTCTTTCACAGCCGATTAGTTGCGACCCATAACATAATGCAAACGGTGGGATGAGCAGGCCGAGGCACTATCCTGATTTCAATCTAAACCCCTGTGGTTTGACCAGGGGTTATAGCAGCTTTGCTTAGCACAGAACATGGAACTTGTGAGTCTCTACCAGCAACTCCATAGAACACAGATGGGAGTAGGGATGAGCTTCGAGTTCGAGTCGAACTCATGTTCGACTCGAACATTGCCTGTTCGCCCGTTCGCCGAACAGCGAACAAATTGGGGTGTTCGCGGCAAATTCGAAAAATCTATGGGAGAAATCTAAAGTGCTAATTATAAAGGCTTATATGCAAGTTATTGTCCTAAAAAGTGTTTGGGGACCCGGGTCCTGCCCCAGGGGACATGTATCAATGCAAAAAGAAGTTTTAAAAACGGCCGTTTTTTCGGGAGCAGTGATTTTAATAATGCTTAAAATGAAAAAATAAAAGTGAAATATTCCTTTAAATTTCGTACCTGGGGGGTGTGTATGATATGCATGTGAAGTGGCGCATGTTTCCCATGCTTAGAACTGTCCCTGCAAAAAATGTCATTTTTGAAAGAAAAAAATGCATTTAAAACTGACTCGCGGCTATTAATGAATTGTCGGCTCCCGGCAATACATACAAAAGTCATTGATAAAAAAAAAAAAAAAAAGCGTGGGGGTTCCCCAGAATTCAATTACCAGGCCCTTCAGGTCTGGAATGGATATTAAGGGGAACCCCGCCGCAAATAAAAAAAAAATTGACGTGGGGTTCCCCCAAATATCCATTCCAGGCCCTTCAGATCTGGCATGGATTTTAAGGGGAACTCCACCCCAAATTAAAAAAAAATGGCGTGGAGTCCCCCTAAAAATCCATACCAGACCCCTTATCCGAGCATGCAACCTGGCCGGCCGCAGGGGAAAAGGGGGGGACGAGAGAGCGGCCCCCCTCCCTCCTGAACCGTACCAAGCCACATGCCCTCAACATGGGGAGGATATCCCCATGTTGATGGGGACAAGGGCCTCATCCCCACAACCCTTGCCCGGTGGTTGTGGGGGTCTGCGGGCGGGGGGCTTATCGGAATCTGGAAGACCCCTTTAACAAAGAGGACCCCCAGATCCCGGCCCCCCCCCTATGTGAATTGGTAAGGGGTACATTGTACCCCTACCATTTCACGAAGAAAGCGTAAAAAAATGTTTAAAAAAACACACAAACACCTTGAAAAAGTCCTTTATTTAAAAAAAAAAAAAAAAAAACATTCCAGCGGTGAAATCCAGTGTCCCGCGGCGATCCCGATGTCCAGCGCTGTCCGTCATTGGTTGTGCCTGAGCGGACCTGATGGGGAACTCCCTCTCAGTATTTTAAATGTATAGACCCGCCCCTTCTAAAGTTCCCCATCAGGTCCGCTCAGCGGACCAGATGCGGAACATGAGAAGGGGCGGGTCTATACATGTATTACCAAAGTGAGAGCAGTTCCCCATCAGGTCCGCCTCCTCGGTATGTCAGACCCGCCTACGTCATTGGCTTGAGCGGGGAACTTCCTTCACTATGTAAATTTAAATTTACATAGTGAAGGAAGTTCCCCGCTCAAGCCAATGACGTAGGCGGGTCTGACATACCGAGGGGGCGGACCTGATGGGGAACTGCTCTCACTTTGGTAATACATGTATAGACCCGCCCCTTCTCATGTTCCGCATCTCGTCCGCTGAGCGGACCTGATGGGGAACTTTAGAAGGGGCGGGTCTATACATTTAAAATACTGAGAGGGAGTTCCCCATCAGGTCCGCTCAGGCACAACCAATGAAGGACAGCGCTGGACATCGGGATCGCCGCGGGACACTGGATTTCACCGCTGGAATGTTTTTTTTTTTTTTTTTTTAAATAAAGGACTTTTTCAAGGTGTTTGTGTGTTTTTTTAAACATTTTTTTTACGCTTTCTTCGTGAAATGGTAGGGGTACAATGTACCCGTTACCAATTCACATAGGGGGGGGGCGGGATCTGGGGGTCCCCTTTGTTAAAGGGGTCTTCCAGATTCCGATAAGCCCCCCGCCCGCAGACCCCCACAACCACCGGGCAAGGGTTGTGGGGATGAGGCCCTTGTCCCCATCAACATGGGGACATCCTCCCCATGTTGAGGGCATGTGGCTTGGTACGGTTCAGGAGGGAGGGGGGGCCGCTCTCTCGTCCCCCCCTTTTCCCCTGCGGCCGGCCAGGTTGCGTGCTCGGATAAGGGGTCTGGTATGGATTTTTAGGGGGACTCCACGCCATTTTTTTTTTAAACTTGGGGTGGAGTTCCCCTTAAAATCCATGCCAGATCTGAAGGGCCTGGTAATTGAATTCTGGGGAACCCCCACGCTTTTTTTTTTTTTTTTTCTCAATGACTTTTGTATGTATTGCCGGGAGCCGACAATTCATTAATAGCCGCGAGTCAGTTTTAAATGCATTTTTTTTCTTTCAAAAATGACATTTTTTGCAGGGACAGTTCTAAGCACGGGAAACATGCGCCACTTCACATGCACATCATACACACCCCCCAGGTACGAAATTTAAAGGAATATTTCACTTTTATTTTTTCATTTTAAGCATTATTAAAATCACTGCTCCCGAAAAAACGGCCGTTTTTAAAACTTCTTTTTGCATTGATACATGTCCCCTGGGGCAGGACCCAGGTCCCCAAACACTTTTTAGGACAATAACTTGCATATTAGCCTTTATAATTAACACTTTAGATTTCGAACGTTCGAGTCCATTGTATTTAATAGGGTTCTAAAGTTTACACGAACATTTTGTCTGTTCGCAGGTTCTGGTGCGAACCGAACAGGGGGGTGTTCGGCTCATCCCTGGATGGGAGTACCTTCGCTGCGTTGCGGCCCCTATCAGGGGAAGATGTCCCTCTAAGGGAGTTACCAGAGGCCCATCCGTTACCGGGTTGATGCTGCTCCGGAATCTCCGGACGGGTGACCACCCCGGCCTCCTCACCTCAGATGCGGGTCCCCTCGCAAGGCGGCACCCTCGGATCACTTCGCCCTCGCCGGACCCAGTCGAAGTTACTGGGCCCCAGGCCTACGATATAGTACCTCACCCCAGGCTGAAGGTGCCTGGGATGGACCCCAACATCATTCCGGTCAGGCCTAGGGCGCCTGGGCCGGAACCTTTAACCGCCCGCGCCCAGGCCTAAGGTGCCTGGATGCGTGAAGAGAAAATCCTCGAAGCCCTCGTGGCGGGGGCGTCTCCCCCTTTTATATCCTCCCTTCAACACCACGGCGGGTTCCCCGCCCCAGCCGTACCATCTCCGGAAAGGGACAAAAAGGGTAGCACTGCGGCAGTGATTCTACCTTGAACCTGTAGGTACCCCGCCACCTACAGGCCAAGGAGAATAATACACCACCCAATCCTCCACGAATTACAAAAAGGGGTCCAGAACCTTCACAATTACACACCTGGGTCACACTACCCCCAGGTGTACCCCAACTAAATTTAAAGACCCCGCTACAGGTGGTTCTGGCCAGTTCAGTAGATTGCTAAAAAAGGCCTGGATACTTTCCTAAATGTTCATAATATAACTGGGTACTGACATTTATAGGTAAAGTTGATCCAGGGAAAATCCGATGCCTCTCGGGGAATCAGGAAGGAATTTTTTTCTCCTGCTGTAGCAAATTGGATCATGCTCTGCTGGGGTTTTTCGCCTTCCTCTGGATCAACTGTGGGTGAAGGATTGTGTCATGCATGGCATTGTATATATATTTTTTTGGTTGAACTAGATGGTCTTTTTTCAACCTGATTAACTATGTAACTATGTTTCTATGATCTTCTTCAAGACTATATATGGTTATCAAATTACATTGGTCTATATTAGGTGGGAATCTATGCATGGGCTGTCTCCATTGTGATGTATACTTACTGAAGTTAGTAACCACTCAAACACTATGTGTCTGTGGCGCTTCCCTTTGTGGTTGCCACCCCTCTGCCTTTTATCCCCCAAGTGTTACCATCTACATATGGGGAAGTAGGGTCTCCGGTGGTAAGTGGTAAGTCCCCCTGCTTCTTGGTGGATTCATCAACAAGGGTATTCTTGTTATATTTATTTATACACTGTTTGATTTATATTTATTTTTTCTTTTATGTCTGTATAGTTGTTCTTTCTATCTATGGTTGACGCATACATCCCCTGATGAAGCCTAGAGGCGAAACATGTCAGGATAACGTATGATCACTCAACCTCTAGTGTAACCACTATTTGGGATTCATTCCACACTGAACGACCTTCTGTGATTTGCTACTCATTTTTAATTTTTTGTATAATTAAAAATAAACAATATATATCTTTTACCTACTGCTTTTGGGTTTCCATTATTATGATATGTGATTAAGCACCGCCACAGTCCCATCTTTTTCCTTCTCCTACAAATTAAATTCCTGGGATGAGGTGCGTCTATATTGGTGTCTACCCTTAGTCAGACAAACATAAAAAAAATTCTAAAAACTATGTGATATCTATATATTGTCTAGATACATTTTTTTGTTACCTAATGACATCTCTCTCTTCTTGTGGGCCAATGTAATTTGATAACCATATATACCCCGGAAGAACGTATAAACAAACTTTTCGAAACGCGTTGGGTATTTTCTGACACTATGATCCATCAGCTGACAATACTTTATGGTTTTCTTGTATAAATCACAGATAATATGTCATATGACTGCATAACATTTTGTGTTTTTAAAACTATATGCTTATTTTAATCAAAAGAAATAAAGTTTAGATTGATTTTTACATAGATACATTTTTTTTTTGCCTGTTAAAATCCCATTACAGCGGATTTGGTTTTGGTGTGTAGCATTCAGGGATGTGGGCATAAATTCATAATCCCTATTAGGGATGAGCTTCGTGTTCGCATCAAACACACGTTCAACTTGAATATCGGCCGTTCGATCGTTCGACGAAGAACGAACTTTATGGTCCATTCGTGTTGCGCGACGTGGCCCATAATTCACTGCGGCATCGCAGTGCATTGCTGGCTGATGATTGGCCAAGCATGCACTATGACCCGCGGAAAAAATGGAGAGCCGTAATTGGCCAAAGCCAGGGTGGCTTTGGCCAATTATGGCTCAGGGGGTTTAGTACACGCCCCACCCTTTATAAGGCCGCCTGGAAGTCGGCCTTGTGTAGTGTGTTGGCGTTTGTGAAAGAGGCAGTTTCTGAGAGATAGACAGTGTCATTTATATTGAGTTAGATAGAGCAGGCAGGCGAGTCAGTTAGCTGCTGTTACAGTTTGTAGAGGATATATATGCATCCTAGGAATTGTATATATATTTATACACTGTATTGAGTTTAGATAGATCCGTTCCTGTTAGTCTCTATACTGTGACAGGCAGGCAGGTGATTGTGCTAGCTGCAGACAGTCAGGCCCCTTTCACACTGGGGCGGTTTGCAGACGCTATTGTGCTAAAAATAGCGCCTGCAAACCGAGCCTAAACAGCGGCTGCTGTCTCTCCAATGTGAAAGCCCGAGGGCTTTCACACTGGAGAGGTGCGCTAACAGGACGTGAAAAAAAGTCCTGCTAGCCGCATCTTTGGAGTGGTGAGAGGAGCGATGTGTTTACCGCTCCTACACCGCTCCTTCCCATTGAAAGCAATGGGAAACCGCGGTAATACCGCCGGCAATGCGCCTCTACAGAGGCGCATTGCCGGCGGTATTAAGCCTTTTTCGGGCGCTAGCGGGCGAATACCTCCGCAATTCCGACGGTATAGTGCTGCTAAAAATAGCGGCGCTATACCGCCACCGCACCCACCGCCCCAGTGTGAAACCAGCCTCAGTGTTTCACTTAGGCTGGTTTCACACTGGGGCGGTGGGTGCGGTGGCGGTATAGCGCCGCTATTTTTAGCGGTGCTCTACCGTTGGAATTGTGGAGGTATTCGGCCGCTAGCGGTGCGGTTTTAACCCCCGCTAGCGTCCGAAAAAGGGTTAATACAGAGGCGCATTGCCGGCGGTATTACCGCGGTTTCCCATTGCTTTCAATGGGAAGGAGCGGTGTAGGAGCGGTAAACACACCGCTCCTCTCACCGCTCCAAAGATGCGGCTAGCAGGACTTTTTTTCACGTCCTGTTAGCGCACCGCTCCAGTGTGAAAGCCCTCGGGCTTTCACATTGGAGAGACAGCAGCCGCTGTTTAGGCTCGGTTTGCAGGCGCTATTTTTAGCACAATAGCGCCTGCAAACCGCCCCAGTGTGAAAGGGGCCTTAGTGTACTACTGTGTCCTTTGCATAGCGATCACCTAAAGCTCACCTGGATACAGTTATTCTCTATACTGTGAAAGGGAAAGGCCGGTGATTGTGCTAGCTGCAGACAGTCAGTGTTTCACTTAGTGTACTACTGTGTGCTTTGCATAGCATTCACCTAAAGCCTAAATTTTTGATGCAATACTTTGCAACAGGGCTCATTGCTGCACTCTAAGTACACTATCTGTGAGTGGTTGCAGTGTTGTGGCACCAGCACCAGTGCCTAAGGCCCAATTTTTCTCACCCCTGTTCAACAGGGGCATGTAATTACAATTCTTGATCTAATAATTCACAGCAGGGCCCATTCATGCGCCCACCAAGAGTAACTGTGAGGGCTGACAGTGTTGTAGCACCAGCACCACCACCAAAGGCCCAATTTTTCCTACCACTGTTCAACAGTGGCATGTAAATACAATTCCTGATATATTCCCTATGTTCTCCAAAAAGCTTAAAAATAGATTTTTTGGCTGGAGCTACACTTAAAAAATGTACCTGTTCCAAATTACAAACAGATTCTACATAAGAACAAACCTACAGTCCCTGTCTTGTATGCACCGCCTGTATACGGCTGTTCAGAGTATATAGGGCCTTTTTTTATTTTGGGTGCGGGGTTCCCGTTAATATCCATACAAGACCCAAAGGGGCTGGTAATGGGCTGGGGTAGGGGGGGGGGGGGGCTGTGATGGGGTAGCTATGCCATTTTTCTCAACGATTTTCATCCATATTGCCGGGACCAGACATTACATTAAAGCCGCAAGCAGTTTTAAATGGCTTTTTTTCCCTTTAGAAATGTAATTTTGTGCAGGGACAGTTCTAAACACGGGAAACACGTGGCACTTCACAGGCATACTTTAGACACCCCCCAGGTACGATATTTAAAGGAATATTTCACTTTTTTTTTCTCACTTTATGCATCATTAAAATCACTGCTCCCGAAAAAACTACTGTTTTACAAGATTATTTTTGCATTGATACATGTCCCCTCGGGTCTTGTATGGATACAAACCCTTCCACAAACCCTTTTTAGGACAATAACATGCATATTAGGCGTTATAATTAGCACTTTAGATTTCAAACGTTCGTGTCCATTGTATGTAATAGGGTTCTAACGTTAATGCGAACGTTCGGTCCGTTCGAAGGTTCTGGTGCGAACCGAACGGGGGGGGGGGGGGGTGTTCGGTTAATCCCTAATCCCTATCAACAGTCTTCCTATGTTCACTGACCTCTGACATCAACAAGGCATTTTCATCCACACAACTGCCGCTCACTGGATATTTTATTATTTTCAGACCATTCTTTGTAAACCCTTGAGATGGTTGTGCAGTAAAATCCTCAGCAGTTTTCGAAACACTAATGCCGCGTACACACGACCGTTTTTCATGATGAGAAAAATGCAATTTTTTAAATTGGTCATTAAAAACGGCCGTGTGTACGCTTTAATGACGGTAAAAAAATGCACATGCTCAGAAGCAAGTTATGAGACGGGAGCGCTCGTTCTGGTAAAACTAGCGTTCGTAATAGAGATAGCACATTCGTCACGCTGTAACGGACTGAAAAGCACAGAGACTGAAAAGTGCAAATCGGCTAACATCAACTTTTACTAACACGCGGTAACACGAAATCAGGAAAAGCTGCCCAAAGGGTGGCGCCATCCGAATGGAACTTCCCCTTGATAGTGCCGTCGTACGTGTTGTACGTCACCGCGCTTTGCTCGAGCATTTTTTTTTCACGATAGTGTGTATGCAAGGCAGACTTGAGAAGAATCATGTCGAGAAAAATTTCGTTTTTTTCCATGACATTAAAAACGGTCGTGTGTACGCGGCATAAGGCGAGCCCGTCTGGCATCAACAATCATGCCACGTTCAAAGTCACTTAAATCCCCTTTCTTCCGCATTCTGATGCTCAGTTTGAACTTCAGCATATCGTCTTCACCACATCTAGATCTACATTGAGTTGTTGCCATGTGATTGGCTGATTAGCAATTTGTGTTACCAAGCAATTAAACATGTGTACCTAATAAAGTGGCCAGTAAGTGTACTTTAACTGGGAGCATAACTTGTAATAATTGGGCTGTCTATGGCCACTCCAATTTCAATAGGAGTTAAAAAAAAGTAATTCCCATAAAACCCCACACCTCTTCCACACCTCCCATAATCTAGTACTCACTTCCTACTTGTACTTGTTGTAAGAGCCTGATTCAAAGTATTTATTTGCAGGTAACTAAGTAGATTTCCAGCATGTAATAGGCCACTTCTATAGCTATCAATCATTTCTACTTTCATTCCTTATCAGTCTCCCTCACTTTATTAATTTGTTCTTACCCTGACCACGGCCCGATTTGGAATTTCAGCTGGTATGCAAGGATTAACTGTACTTTAAATTAGAAAAAAAAAAGTTTACAAGTAATAACTCAAAGCACAGTTTATAAAAATAGGTTTAGTAATCATTTAATAAATATGCATATGGACCAAATTGAATTTTTATGTTAGCCTAGAGTACTTCTGCACTGTTGCTATCAAGGAAATTAAACCCTACAGCTCTTAATATTCATAAGTCTTTCACTTGCATACCATTAACCTGTTCTTGATACTAGCACCATGCTTAACCATGAGAAAGCACGTGGGTGAAGCACAGACGGGGCAGATCACGTACTTTATTCCCCACATCATACCTATGGGGTCAGCAGTTTGTTTGTCTGCTTTGAGCTACTGACGGCAGCATTCGCATCCACCCACGCAGCATCCTTAGCGGGAAGAGTTACCGTGACAACAGACAGCAAGGACCATGCGAATAAGGAAACATCTCTCATGTTGCTGCGGGGAGACAGGGAAAAGGCATACTATATAGGAAGAATGACCATGTGCTCATTTATCTGATTAGAGCTGTCTTACCATAGAACTTACATTCTAAACATAGATTTTAAGAATGTGACAGATAATTCAGGCTTGGCCCACAAGGCCTGCTCATTTACTGCCAGCTGTGAAAACACATAATCTGTTTGATCCCAGAATTTTGAAGTTGGGATTTAGCCATACACCCAGCCCTGAGCAACGTTATGTCAACTGAAGAGCCTGTTGATCATAGTTTTGCACGAAGAACAGTGACAAAAGACTAAACAAATACAAATAGTCTTGTACAGTAACATTCCTTTCCTTCTCGTTTCTGTCCCTCTACTTCTCTTTCCTCCCCTCTCCCTCCTCTTTCTTTATGTTTCTCTCCCCCTCCTTTGTTCTTCTCTATCTTTTGCGCTCTCTCCCTCTCCCTCTCCCTCTCCCTCCTTAAAATTGTTTTGCCCCAACTTCTGTCTGTTCCCCCTGTTTTTTTCACTTTCTTCTTTAAAACTCCCCCCCTATTATTTTGGATAGAGTAGGGCAGCAGTGATGGCCCGTCTATAAGGGGCGCAGGGGATGCGCCCCCCCCCAATTCATGTGTTCGGCCCCTAATCTACATGCAGGGCGCCGGATGCATGGATTTCAATGTTTTTTTTATTTTTTTTAAGCACATGATTGGAACCTGAGGCTCTAATAGGGTTCAAAAAAGGGTGGGATTGGGGCACAGTGAACCCACCCAGTTGTGTGACATTAGCAAATTAATATTCACTAATGTATTCCTGCTTCTCCTCCCAGCCATTCAGGTAATGGGTCCTGAGACCCGATTGGCCATGGAGTCTTAGGACTCCCGGCCAATCGGGTCTCAGGACCCAATTCTTGTTTGGCTGGGAGGAGAAGCAACGCCTGTTCGGCTATGAGGAGAAGCAACAGCCCAGCTCTTCCCTCAGCAAGCTGGAGCGAGGAGCAGGTGGGGGGGGGGGTCAGGAGCCTTACCCCGGGGTCCAGCACCGCCTCGTCATCGGCCTCCTAAGGTTAGGCCACTGATCGTTGCCTTCCCGACCGTCTCCCCCAGGTTTGTTTGCCGCCCCCCAAAAAGTTTGAGCACCAGCCCCCACTGTAGGCCAGCCTTTCTCAGCCGTTTTACTCCAGAGAAACCCTTAAAGTCATTTTCAGGTCCTGGGGAACCGCTAAAATTAGTTATTCAGGAGCCAGTGGGAAGAATTCCCCTTATATTGGTGATCAGTGGAAGAGAATGCCTTCTTTGAAGACAGCTAAAAAGATCATTGGTGTCATCTTGCGGGCTCTGCCAAGTGGCAATGGACCTAGAACTATTCAGGCACAATCAGATGGGAGGTGAATTGGCCACAGCGCAAGGAACCCAAAGCAACCTCTGGAGAAATCTTCGGGTTCCATAGAACCCAGGTTGAGAATGGCTGGAGAAGGGAATCGTTTTTTTTTTTGCCATTTATATGCCATTGTGGAGATTTTCCTTTGCTTCCCTTAATTTTGCCAGCAGAAAAAGAAAGTGAATCTTCAAAGCAGAAGCAAAAGCAGCAATAAAAATGTGACAGGGGTTCTAACACCTTATCATTCTATCAAAAACTAGTAAAAAAACAGACTATAGATCGAGCCTTGATAAATCTCAGCCAGAACTAGTAGCCAGCTTTAAAACCTATAAAAATTAAAAGAACAAATGTATATCTTTAAAATATTGCTCAATTATATATCTTTTAGCTTCCTATATAATCTAATATACTGTAGGTTGTATAGTACTGCCTTATCAGCAGCCTTGGTTATTGGTAAACTAGTTGTTTAAAAAGTCTATTAAAAATTAAAAGAACAAATGTATATCTTTAAAATATTGCTCAATTATATATCTTTTAGCTTCCTATATAATCTAATATACTGTAGGTTGCATAGTACTGCTGCTTTTGCTTCTGCTTTGAAGATTCACTTTCTTTTTCTGCTGGCAAAATTAAGGGAAGCAAAGGAAAATCTCCACAATGGCATATAAATGGCAAAAAAAAAAACGATTCCCTTCTCCAGCCATTCTCAACCTGGGTTCTATGGAACCCGAAGATTTCTCCAGAGGTTGCTTTGGGTTCCTTGCGCTGTGGCCAATTCACCTCCCATCTGATTGTGCCTGAATAGTTCTAGGTCCATTGCTATAAGAGAGGGGGGGGAATGCTATAATACTATATGGTTAAAATTAATGAATACAGTAATACCTTAAACTTTCCTATGTTTCCTTATATTGATTTCTTATGTCTTAGAAAAGATTGACACACGTTTGATTCTCTTGAACAGAGTACTGTTTGCATAGGAAATGGCTGTGGTCAAGTAGTATGAACATGTCAGCAGCTTAGGAAACAGCTGTGGTTGAGAATGATCAGAATTTAACCTAAAGCTGCAGTTATGTCAACATATATCTTGTGCTAAAACCACAAGATAAGTCAGGTAAACGGCCGGACATCTGTTGAAATGTTGAAATATTGTATTATGATATAGATCATGAGGCTGTTATCTTTGTCAGCATTATGTATAATTATGCTATGTTGTACAATAAAGGGACCGCCTCTGATGGGCTGAACCACAGGGGGTGCCCTCTCTGTATATGTATAAAACAGCGATGCACTGAGCAATAAAATGTAATCATTATTCACGTACTACTGTGTATGTGTCTTGATTATCTCACCGGTGAAGAAGGTTACATCCACACATCCAGGAGTCCTAGCCTAGGCGAAGGGTCAAGAAGTACATACCTTACAGAGCTGGTGTCAGAAGTGGGGTCGCTGACCGGCAGGTAGGTGCCCATGTTTTAACTTTTGTTGAAATATTGTACATCTACTCTGTCGCAGCGATCCATAAACACATAAAAGTTTTTGTATTGCTGCTGTACCTCCGCGGCGTAGCTAGGCTGGCTCCCGGGAGGAAGGTTGTACTATCTTCAAGGTGTTAGGGTAAGTCCGGCTGGTGTTGGCCTGACTATAAACTATACGAAATAAAATTGACTGAGAAGCAGAAGATTGCACTCAGGAAAAAGGACGGATGTGTGGAGCCTTCATCTAATCTAAGGGTATTGTGTGTAGTGCACGACCACAATACTAACTAGAAACATAGAAATGTAATTTTAAAGTATAAGTTTTTTCATTACCAGGTATAAGTATTAAAATAATGATAGTATTAAAGTTATAAGTATTATAAAGTATAAGTATATTGTCATATGTGTTTTAAGAAATGCAAATGCCAAGAAGTGTAGAAAATTCTGCCACCAATTGTTCTCATTGTACTGTGGGTCTCTTATTTGTAGTACACGGGCCAGGAATAGAAACCCTGCTGGCCACCCGACCAGGTGGATATTCTTCCCGATTAGGAAAACGTCCTAACTATCCCCAAGACGACGGAGCTCCTTATTTTGTAACCCTTAAAATTAACCTACACGGCTCCGTATTAGAAGAGAATTTTGAATTCGAATCTACCTTAGAAGAAGTTATACTTGGATCAATACAGATAACCGGGTGTTTCCACTGTTGTCCCTTTAGCCGCCCCTTTTTGCCCCCCGGACCAAAATATGGGGAACAGTGTAGACAAACACGGGCAACCCGTGCACCAACTGACCCCATACGAATATGTCCGGACTCAGGTCCCTGCCAGTGTCATAGAACCATTTTGGGGAGCAATACAAATCCGAGCCCATCAACTGAGCATATCGGGGTTGGACCAGAGAGGCCCGTGTAGTGAGGACCAATGGACTGAAGTCCAAAAACTCTGCAGGATACATAAGTTTTCCTACCCCCCTGGGGAGTGGGACCCTAAATATATGAAGGATTGTTGTAAATTATGGGGAAACTGTTTGAAAGCCTACAAAAAGAAATATGGTATAACAAGTAGAAAATGCCCCACAGCCCCCGAACCGCCCCCACCATATGTAATGATTAAAAATGATACTGAGGAACCACCCCAAGCTCTAGGAATATATCCTAACTTAGATGATCTGACCACCCTAGACCCTGCAATTCTAGCCACTGTAATCTATAGTGCTGGGTCAGATGAACAAAAACAAAGGTGGGCCAGGCAGACAGAAAATGCCAGACAAGAAAAAAGGGTAAAAGAAGACTTAGAAAACTTAAGCATAGAAATAGAAGAAGAAGCAAAAAAGAGGGAAAAGGAAAGTGAGGAAGAAAGGGAACAAAGGAAGGAAAAGGAATTAATGGAAAGAAGGGAACAGAGGGAATTAGTAAAGTTCATCGAACAAGAGAGAGAACAAAGACAGAAAGAAGTTGAAGAAATCCAAGAGTTTCACAGACAATTAAGGGAACAACAAAAAGAAATAGACCTCAGGAAAAGCCGGATAGAGGAAGAGGAGAGGTCTTTAGAGAAAAATAGGAAAGACATAGAAGAACTCAGGAAAGGCCCCATTGACCCCAGGATCAGACGAAAATTACACGAACTATCATCTAGAACCAATCTTACCCGAAATGAGCAAAAATTTCTATCTGAAATAGAAAAAGCTCTAGCCTTTACCGAAAACCAGGAAAAGGATAGTGAGAGCGAAGATGAACCAGAAGATAGTTCACCTTCACATACCTATCCTATGTTAACCATAGGAGAAACTGAAGTCCATGTTCCCCTTCCATTAGGAACACTCATGAAGCTCAAGGAATTATGCCCAAATCCAAAAAAAAACCCTAGGGAAGCAGCTACGTTCCTTAGGAAACATTGCATAGGGGCAGGTATGGACACGGAAGATTTTAACTGTCTTTTCAATATAATAGATCCAGACCCTACTGTCCCTATAGATGTACCAGCCCTCCATAAGCTTCACTTAAATGATACAAACAAAAAGGACTGGGATGGGTTTTGGAACGCAATAGGTGCACATTGGACATCACATTATAAAGGACAATCAGCCATACAGTCTTTAGTTTCAGCAAAACAAGACCCAAAGGAAGACTTTTATCAATATTGCAAAAGAGCATACGAACTATATAAAGCTACATTACAGGACAATGATGTCTTATTTACATCAACCGTAATGTCCAACGGGGACCCTAAAACCACCCAATTGATTAAGTTTGTGGACCCTACGTGGATGTCCAAAACAGCTCAGGCTTTTATGGAAGCGAACAAACTTAGGCAAGCAGCAGGGGTATTTAACACAAAAGGAGGGCTATTTACCCTTGTGTCCCCCTCGGATCACCCCCCACTAATGGCTGCCCAAATACCAAGACAAAATCAGCCCCCAGACCAATCCTGTTTTAACTGTGGTAGGTACGGACATTGGAAATCCCAGTGTCCCGAAAGGAGAGAGGGACAGACATATAGGGGCAGATTTAGAGGCAGAGGGCAGAACCAAAATTATTCACAAAGAAATTTTCAGGGTAACCCCAACAACAGGGATTATCAGCAACCACAGGAACAGCCATGGCAAGAACCACCTAGACCCAACCATCCACCCCCACCAACACCCCAGAGAAACAGGCCAGCAATACCTATGCAATGGCCGGCACCCCAACACGAGCCATAGGGATGCCTTGAGCAAGTTCCTGCCCTTGTCCTGGTGTGTCACAGTAAAACTTGGAAATCATTACCAAGGGTTACTCTTATGGTAGATGGAGTACCTACCCATTTTTTGATAGACACAGGAGCCACTACTAGTTGCCTTGTGGATTCTAGTATTGACACAGCACAATGCGATGAGGGTAGCTCGATAGGTATCAGTGGAACTGAAATTACTCACCCAATTACCCCACCACTTCCAGTATCTACTCCTCAAGGACAACTGCTTACCCATTCTAAATTTGCCATATTACCAGAATGCCCCATACCACTTATGGGAAGAGATTTAATGTCTAAACTGGGTATTCGCATAACATTTACTCCGCAGGGAGGGGTGATAGCGACCTCGAGAATATGTGATCTAGAAAGCCCTAAAAGGGAAGATTGCAAAGGTTATTTTATGTTGCTCCCGGCACACTTGGAAATCCACGCAATTTGGGCAGAGAATGAACTCTCCACTGGATTCCTAGATTGCACGCCCTATAGGCCCCAACTATGTCCAAACACACACCCCATTTACCAGAAACAATACCCAATAACATAAGAAAAAATAAAAGGGATAGAGCCACTAATTAAGAGTTACCTAGAAAAGGGTATCCTAAGGGAGGTCATCTCCCCCTGGAATACCCCCATACATCCTGTCCGGAAAGCAAACGGTAAATGGAGAATGGTACAAGACCTAAGAGCACTTAACAAATCTATAGTCCCACTACCACCTCTGGTATCAGACATAACTGCTATATTCAATAGCCTCCCTTCCGAGGCAGGGTTTTACACAGTTATTGACCTGTCCAACGCATTTTTTAGCGTCCCAATTGACCATGAGTCTCAACTCCTGTTTACCTTTTCTTGGGGCCAAATTCAGCTAACCTGGACTTGGTTACCACAAGGTTTTGTGGACAGTCCAGCTGCTTTCTCCATGGTACTAAATGCGTCACTAAAAGACTGGACCCCCAAATGTGGCTCTATCCTCATCCAATGTGTGGATGACCTCTTGTTATGCAATAGTGACCAATCAGCTTGTGCACAAGATTCCTCAGATCTGCTCACGCATCTAGCTGATAAGGGTCACCTGGCGTCTAGGAAAAAGATCCAGTGGGCCCAGCAGCGGGTTGAGTACCTGGGATGCATCTTGGAGGCAGGTCAAAGACTAGTCTCCCCAGCACGAGTGAAAGCGCTCACTACTCTGCAACCACCGCAAACCAAGGCGGCATTACTTTCTTTCCTTGGATCCATTGTATACTGTAGACAATGGATCCCAGATTGCTCACATTATGACTCCATCCTAAGGAAAGCCACATTACAGTCTGCCCCTAAAATAGTACAATGGACAAATGAAATGCATGTTGCACTCTTTTGACTTCCCTAGCAAATGCACCGGCCTTGGGGCTCATGGACTATAAAAAACTAACACATCTATATTGTGTAGTGTCAGCAAACACTTTTGCGGCGGTCTTGGCACAGGAACATGGCACTAGCATAAGACCCGTTGCCTACCTGTCTAAAACCCTGCCATTACAAGTAAAAGGTATGCCAACTTGTCTACAACACTTGGCAGCTACAGCCTTAGCAGTACAAGAGGCAAACAAAATAGTACTAGGTCATGAACTCTTACTACATACCAGTCATACTGTAACACACTTGCTACAAAACATGAACACACAACATATGACAGCCCAGAGATCAAGTGGATATGAGATTATCCTGTTGAACACTGTTAACTTGACTATTAAGTATGTAGCAGAAACCACCCCCATGGTTAGATTACTTCATTCTCTGATCAAATTAAAAGGGGACCCAGAAACACCACACGAATGCATAACAGAATTAAATCGTATCACAACTCCCAGAGCGGATCTACTTGATATCCCCAGACCAGAATCAGAGGATGTATTTGTAGACGGGAGTTGTTCCCGACCAAGCGATACAACCTTCAAAACAGGGTATGCAGTTGTACAGTTACCTAACGTGATTCTGGAAGCTAACCCTTTACCTGAAGGGTCAGCACAAGTTGCTGAACTAGTAGCACTCACACAAGCCTGTAAGCTTTTTGAGAACAAGGAAGTTAATATTTACACCGACAGTCGCTATGCACATGGCGTGGTCCACGACTTCGGAGTAATATGGAAAAATCGAGGATTCATTACCGCCGATAATAAACCAATTGCTCATAAAACTTATGTTTTGGATTTACTCGATGCCATTCAGCTGCCCAAGAAAATTGCTATAATTAAAATAAAAGCACACACAGCAGACAAGGGCAGACTAGCGAAAGGAAATGCATTGGCAGACAGGGTAGCCAAAGAAGCGGCTGCTAAATCCCCAACCAAGCAGTCTGCAACACAATTTTTTCAACAAGATTTTACTTCACCTGACTTCCCCATAGTGGTGGCCCAACTGCAAAGTTCCGCCACTGAGGAAGATGTTCTTTATTGGCATGAAGAGGGCTTATCCAGAAACCAGGATGGTTTATGGATAAAAGGGAGGATAATGGGCATCCCAAAATCCAGTTGCGCATTAATTCTGTCATATTTGCATGGACCAGCACACATAGGTGCAAAGCCCCTAATAAAAATATACAATTCTCTTTTTTGTACATGGGACATACAAAAACAGACAGATATACTAGTACATAGTTGTCTAACATGCGCACAGAACAATACACAAGGGAAGAAACATGGCCTACACGGATCATTACCCCCTCCATTAGGCCCACTGCAAGATTTGCAAATAGACTTTACACACATGCCCAAACAAAAAGGAAATATCAAGTACATGTTAGTCATAGTAGACAAATTTTCAGGATGGGTTGAAGCAAAACCCACAACAGGGGAGACAGCAAAAATAGCAGCCAGAGCATTATTAAACCACTGGGTATGTAGATTCGGCATACCTCAGGCAGTATGGTCTGATAGAGGCCCATCTTTTTCCTCCGGCCTCACACAAGAACTAGCCACGTTACTAGGAATCCAATGGAAACTACACATTCCCTATCACCCCCAAAGTGCAGGCATGGTAGAAAGAATGAACAGAAACATTAAAGACAAACTTAAAAAAGCTACAAAAGGAACAATGAAGGGATGGATAGATTATTTACCAGCTATACTTTTTCAGATCCGAAACACCCCACAGACAAGGACTAAGCTATCCCCTTTTGAAATATTAATGGGAAAACCAGCCCAAACTAAAATACCAATACCCCCCCAAGGAGAAGAAACTAATCTTTATTCTTTACAGGAAGAATATGTCCGGCAATTGGTAAGTGGTTTAAATGAAATACAGGAACAAGTTGCTGTCACCTTTTCTCCTCTCTCCACAGAACCAACTCACCCGTTCATCCCTGGAGATAAAGTTCTTATTAAACAGCTCGCCTTCAGGAAACACGTAGGACCCGTCTACCAAGGACCCTATAAGGTAGAGAAAGTCTCAAGAACAGCAGTCCTAACTGAACAAGGACCACAATGGATCCATGCCAGCAGACTCAAAAAGAGCCCCACACCCCTCCCAACACCGGGACTCCCCGCAAAGAGAACGACACCAACTCTGGACCTCCATCGCCACAACACCCCCAGATTGCCGAGGATTCCAGAAGAACCAGAGAAAGACTCGAGCCTAGATCAGGAAATGGGGCGCCTATCCCCAGACACAAACTAACCTTAGAAATACAAAAAACCCCATCAAGGGATCCATACTCTCCCGGCAAATTATTGCTATGGTCTTTAATAATAACCGTAATATTGTTCATAATAGCATCGACAGGATGTTATATGCATAGAAATTGTAGACCTGAGTTCATAAGAAATGAGGATATATGTAAGGAGAAAACAGAGCAGGGTTATGCTACCAAGCCTGGAAGGAAAAAAAGGGGTGTAAAAGGAGGCTTTGCAGATAAAATGCTATTATTAAAATTTAAATATGCATATGCTCAAAAGTCAGGATATGACAAATGTTGGATATGTAGTAAACTTCACCCTGGTACAACTAGAATTCCCCTAATGGAAGTACCCTTGAATTTCATCGCTCTCTTAAAAGGGACGCCACCGGTACATCTTACAAATGTCACTAGGAAATTCCCAAACACCACTCTGGTCTTACAAACCATGGGTAGGAGTTGTACCCCGGATTGGTGTTTCAAATTGGGAAATTCCACGAAGGGTGCTCAGGCCTGTCAACATACTATAATTAATTTTACAGCCACATCTCCCAACTTCACAGACCAAAACATTTCCTTTTATCATACATCAGATCCTCTGATCAATCACACCTTAACTACATTCATGTCTAGCAACTCCACTACTAGCCTAGGTAAACTGCTATCAGTTATACAGTTTTCCAGCATGTCTCATGACATGAGGAAAATTCTTCAGAAACTTCCTCTAGCTCTGGGTAACAACACGTATGTATGTTGCAAGATGGGTTGTTACCCTTGGGTACCGTTGGAATCCAAGGGGTGGTGTTACCTAGCAGCCCTAGTCCCAGTGATGGGAGTACTGGGAGACAAGGAGAAAGGACATATACTAGAAGCTAGTCCCCATCCCAGATATCCCCTTAGGCACCGTAGTAAAAGAGAGTTATTCCTGGAAAAGGACATGGCATGGGCCTGGTTCCCTTCCTGGACAGGGTGGGGAATAGACTTGATGAAGAGACTCAACAACTACACGGGTATCATAGATGAGGTATTAGAGAAGAATTCCGATGATATCACCAGTTTGAATATTGAGACTAGGGCAATCAGAAAACAATTAGAACTTCATGAGCTGGCCATTGAGAGCATGAGTGCTGCACTCACTGGCCTGTGTGAAGTGACCGAAAAATTATGAGTGTTGTACGTGGATTCACAACACATCTATAGAAATTCCTGATTATTATGATTTGATTTCACAACACAGGAGCGAGGTAGAGAAATTACAACAAGAGGCAAGAAACATTGCAAAAACATGGAGCCCCTTTGGAGAGGGAGGATTCTGGGGTCCAGGCATTTACTCTTTTCTAAAACAAGCGGGTATGACAGTGATAATGGGTTTGACCCTTATTTTCCTGTTATATTTAATGTTTAAGTTGCTTGTTTTCTTAATCAGGAAAATCACTAGCAACAAAAATCCGAGGTCTAAAGAGACGACTTTAATGATGGCCACCATATCTACTGAACATAAGTGGTACAGTGAATAAAAACTGTACCTAAACTTGATCCTAATTAAATCGTGTGGTAATCAAGTTTGTACTCAGAATAATTTTTCTGCAGACAAAAAGTGTGATCAATGACATCCCTGGAAGGGATGACATGATCAAAGGGAGGTTTATAAGAGAGGGGGGGGAATGCTATAATACTATATGGTTAAAATTAATGAATACAGTAATACCTTAAACTTTCCTATGTTTCCTTATATTGATTTCTTATGTCTTAGAAAAGATTGACACACGTTTGATTCTCTTGAACAGAGTACTGTTTGCATAGGAAATGGCTGTGGTCAAGTAGTATGAACATGTCAGCAGCTTAGGAAACAGCTGTGGTTGAGAATGATCAGAATTTAACCTAAAGCTGCAGTTATGTCAACATATATCTTGTGCTAAAACCACAAGATAAGTCAGGTAAACGGCCGGACATCTGTTGAAATGTTGAAATATTGTATTATGATATAGATCATGAGGCTGTTATCTTTGTCAGCATTATGTATAATTATGCTATGTTGTACAATAAAGGGACCGCCTCTGATGGGCTGAACCACAGGGGGTGCCCTCTCTGTATATGTATAAAACAGCGATGCACTGAGCAATAAAATGTAATCATTATTCACGTACTACTGTGTATGTGTCTTGATTATCTCACCGGTGAAGAAGGTTACATCCACACATCCAGGAGTCCTAGCCTAGGCGAAGGGTCAAGAAGTACATACCTTACAATTGCCACTTGGCAGAGCCCGCAAGATGACACCAATGATCTTTTTAGCTGTCTTCAAAGAAGGCATTCTCTTCCACTGATCACCAATATAAGGGGAACCTACAGTATATTAGATTATATAGGAAGCTAAAAGATATATAATTGAGCAATATTTTAAAGATATACATTTGTTCTTTTAATTTTTAATAGACTTTTTAAACAACTAGTTTACCAATAACCAGGGCTGCTGATAAGGCAGTACGGCCAGTCCTTTTAATATGGGCCCAGCCCTATCAGCCCAACAGGGGAGCCCAGGCACCTTTACAATTCATTTCTGCAAAATAAAAAACAGCGCTTTCCAAAGCCCTGTAGGAGCAGCAATCTCAGTTTGATCAGATGCTTTGAAGGCTGGAGGAAAGATCTAGGGTCCTATCATGGCTCGTGCTATTACATGTTCAAAGCTGGGACAGGGGAGGGGCCAGTGGTGGGGTCAAGGGCGGGTCAAAGGGGACACCGAAAGGTAGGCTGTACGGGCCCCATGATTTCTAACAGCGGCCCTGACAATAACAATACAGACTATTTGTTTATCAGTACCATAAAAACAACAAAAACAGAAAGTGTCAAATGCTCCCATAACTTGCCTGCATTGTGCTGGCTGCGCATGTCTCTCACAATGCAAACAAGTCATGTTCCTGGAAATTAATACTATTTTAGTCAACTAAAATACAACTAAAACTAAAACAATTCAAATGACTGAAATGCAACTAAAACTGAAAAGACATTTTAGTCAAAAGACTAAAATAAGACTAAAATGAAAATGGCATTTTGGTCAAAAGACTAACTAAAACTAAATTGAATTTATATCACAATTGCTAAATCTGATTCCGTAGTGCATGTTCAAACTCCAGGAGTATATAATGTTTGGCAGTTCTAAAGAAATAATGCATTAAAATTTAACTAAACCTGTTTGATTTTAGTTGACTAAATGTACTGGAGATTTTAGTCGACTAAAATACGACTAAAACGGAAACAACTCAGATGACTAAAATACGACTAAAACTAAAATGGCATGGTAGTCAAAAGACTAAAATACGACTAAAATTAAAATGGCATTTTAGTCAAAAGACTATAACTAAATCGAAATTTGATGTCAAAATTAACACTGGAGGTCAGGCTCCGAAATAGGGCCATCATTACCTAAGTAAAGCTGGCACTGTGTGGGAACGTAGTAGTTAATGTGACTGTATTGAACTATTCAAAAAAACATGAAGGTAAATTCATATAAGTCAATATGAGAGATCTATGTTCATAGCGTAGAATCCCCACAACAGTTTCTGTAAGATAGATGCGCATGCACCATCGACTCCACTGTGAAGGTGCAAGCCTGCTTACCAAAGAAAGTAGACCCTCAAGTTATAGAGAGGTCTAAATGAGCATGGTAATAAACGATAACCAGATGAACCTTCAGGCTTCCACTGTTTCCCAGATACTATCCATCTATACAAAGGCTCTTAGGTGTGGGAAACTCATAAGCAACTCCAGCAATGGCAACAGAACCCCCAGACTTTTCTCCTACAATGCCATTGTAACCATGTTTTCCAGGATCCTTCTGCATTCCAGTCTTTTCATTGTCCCCTGGTTCTTCTTTTTGTCCAAAGTAGCCCTTTTGGCCTAGAAATCCAATTGGACCACCTTCTATTCCGGGATCACCTTGTAATCCAGGTGGTCCTTGCTCACTGTCCTCATAGCTGATTAAAACGCTTCTCCATTACTTCTGCATTACTTCCTGGACAGACTATAAGTCATGACACCACATGGTGACCACATCATGACCACAGTGTACCTGCTATTACCTTTATTAGCCAGAAAGGCTGTCTACTGTATGTACAGTACAGCCCTCTGGAACTTTTTTAACATAATTTTTTAATGTTTGACTTCTATGAGATCGGGGCTAGTACCAGCAAACTGCTATCCTTGCTGTGAAATAAGAGTGCCTTAGTGGTCAGTAAGGACAACATTAATTGAACAAGCTAGGCATACCGCTGAAATCAGGGAATTCAAGCCCTTAATGCCTAGTACACACGACCGGGATTCCCGACATGAAAAGTTCAGTCGGAAATCCCGAGGGGAAAACCGAGAGCCTGCTTTCTACTTTTCCCCCATACAGATGCTCGGTTTTTTCGTTGGGAAAACTCAGATGAGAGCTTTTCCTCGGGAATCCCGACCGTATTTTATGCTCCATCTGAGTTTTTCCCCACAGGAAAACTGACAAAAATGTCCGGTTTCTGCTACACACGGCCGGGTTTTCTGACGGATAAAAGTCCGTTGGGAAACCCGCCGGGAAAAAAGAGAGCAGGTTCTCTTTTTTTTAGCTGGCCAATTTTGGCAGCTTTCCCGTCGGAAAAACTGTGAGGGAGCATACACACGGCCGGGATTCCCGGCCAAAAGCTCTCCTCGCAGTTTTCCCATGGGGAAACCCAGCCGTGTGTACGAGGCTTTAGTGATAGTGTGAAACTAGTTTAAAAAGAGAGTTTTGTTGCAGAGAGAGGTAATAAAAGTCATATTTTGGTACATACCTTTAAAAAGGACTTTTACCTTCAAAAGTTTTAACATCATGTTTCACATTCAATAGAAGCTGATTAACTTTTTTTTTTTTCTATTTCACAGAGATTACATTACTCATAATGCAAAACAGGAATACCGAGTAAGGCAAAGTGCAGTAACCCATAGCAACTAATCAGAATTCTTTGCTAATCTGATTTCAGTAGAATGAATTCTGAAGGTAAAAGTTGCTGCACTTTGCATGTCATCATTATTTATTGTACCGCTTTACTGAATGAACCAGAAAGTTTCCTCCCTTTGGTGCTTATTATAGTCAGCTGTGTTTACTTTCACTGACAGTGGTACATTCCATCATAAAGCATTCAAAGTACGCCACTGACCCAACTGACCTAACTATTTTTCAGGTATGTTTTATATTTATATATACGTGACATCACATGCATATTAGACAACCATACCACTAAACATCTAAACATTAAACAGGGATATACATTATATGCCATAATTACTAGGCACGTGCTAGAAACTGGAGAAAATAATAAATAGTGTTTTTTAGCCTTTCCATTAGCAACTTCTTATAAGTGTCTGTTGAAACAACTTATATTGAATGGCTCATACATTTTGCATTTATTTGTCTACCTTATCCAAAATAAAGCTACCAGAACAATATTTCTCAGTATAGCTAACCACTTGCCGCCCGACGACAGTACATTTACTGCAGGAGTGTGGCAGCTTCAGGCTAAGCGATGTACTGATACGTCGTTCAGCATTTGCACACTGGTGTAGCGCACACACCCCTCTCTTTACCTGCATTAACTTTGGCTCCTCGCAGGAAGGGGGAGGCACACCACACCGCACCACAAGCCCGTACCCTCCTGAGTAAAGAGGTTGAGCGGTGTTAGTTTTGGGCCTTGTCTGCAGCCAGAGTCAAAGTCCTCCCAGAATGATCTCACCTCTACCTTGGATAGATGCAAGTCCTCGTTTTCCCCAAGAATGTGAATGTCCACACTAGCTGAAAGTCCAACTCAATATTTATTTCTCACAGGATAATAAACAGACTCTTTGATAGCAGACAGGTTGGAGCGAAGATACAGGACAGCTTAGATGTGGAGGAGGTCCAGGCACAAACGTAGCTTAACTCTTTAGACTGTTTAGGTTTCTCAAACAGTTTTGGCGCACGATCTCTGCCACAGACCGTGAGGTTGGTCTCTGCCACAGACCGGGTGAATAAAGTCACTGCCACTGACTTGGAGAACAGGGTCACTGCCACTGACCTGGTGAATAGGGCATTGCCCCATTAGGCCACTGCCACTGACCTTGAACGTGAACTTCCTTCTTAGAGTATCTGGCCCACGTCAAGGAGAAAACATCCCTCCCGAGAGTTACCAGAAGTCCTCACCGTCACCACGACTCTGCGCTGGGTCTTTGGAAAGGGTTACCTCCCTGGCCTCCTCGTCCCAGATACGGGTCCCCTCGCAAGGCGGCACCCTGGGAGTCCTCGATCCAGTCCTCGATCCCTAGTGGACCCCAGCCGAAGGTTTCTGTTCCCCGGGCCTTCAAAATAGTACCTCACCCCAGACTGAAGGTGTCTGGGATGGAACAGGAACTCCACCTCCAGGCCTAGGTCACCCGGAGACGACCCTCACTCACCCCCAGGCCGAAGGTGCCTGGGCGTGGACCTCGAACGGAAGAAGTCCGCCCCTTTTATACCCTCTCCCAACAGGCACAGCAGGTTCCCCGCCCCGCCGTACTACTGCCGAGAGGGTACACAAAAGGCACAGCCCTCTATCGGTGGTTCAACCCTGGCCCACGGTGACAGCGCCACCTGTAGGCCACAGGGAACTGTACACCAATACTATCCCCCCCGTGAACAGAAATGGTCCATAAACCCTAAATCAATGTGTCTGCGCCTAATTACCACTCAGACACTCCCCTTAAATTGAACACCCCGCTACACTGGTGTGCCTCCTGGCGATGCCACGCTCCGTACCCGGCCACTGTGAGCGGCTGGGTATCATGATCAGTATGACCAATTATAGCAATCACATGATTATATAAAATCAGCTCTAGCAGGAAGTAAAATCAGTCAGTGATCTGAGTTAGCTGTTAACTCAAGAACACAGCCTTTTTGCCGACTGGCCCTAATCATCATTCTCCACCAATTGCTGATAGTGGTCATTAGCCTCATCCTCTGAATATTCCTGAAACTGAACGCATGAAAATGTAGCCCAGTATGCTTACTAATTCTGCGCACTACTCCCTGAAATTCGCAGAGAGGGAGGTAGCACAACACTGGATTGTTCAACATAAGACTGTAACTCCACCCACAGGCATTATAAAAACTGTCCTGCATCTGGTTGCCATGGATGATATAAAATTCTAATTAAAGTTGAACTCAAGTAAATGTATTTTTACCCGAATGCCGCGTACACACGATCGGAATTTCTGTCGGAAAACCTTGGATGGTTTTTCTGACGGAATTCCACTCAAGCTTGGCTTGCATACACACGGTTACACAAAAGTTTTCTGAACGTTCGACCGTCAAGAACGTGGTGACGTACAACACTACGACGAGCCGAGAAAATGAAGTTCAATGCCTACGAGCATGCTTCAAATTGTTTCCGAGCATGCGTCGGAATTTAGCGTGTCGGAATTGCTACAGACGATTGGAATTTCCAATCGGAATTTCTTCCGTCGGAAAATTGAGAACCAGCTCTCAATCTTTTGCTGGCAGAAATTCCAACAGCAAAAGTCTGATGGGGCATACACACGGTCGGAATTTCCGATGAAAAGCTCACATCGGACTTTTGCTGTCGAAATTTCCGATCGTGTGTACCCGGCATTAGTCTGTCGTTTTTCAATGGAACAAGCTCTCCTGCAAATGTACCAGTTACAGTGATGAGATAAACCATTTACCACTGACAGGGGTACTTAGAGTGATCAGCTTGTATTAATTTATGTAAAACGTTTATCCCAAAAGAAAAAAACTGTTGCTGTAACTGCTTGTGTGACTGCAGTATGAGCTATAGTTTGTCTTCAATTTGTTAGTGTTTCTAAATCTGCTCATACATTCAACACTACCCTCCTTCCAGACTGGCAATACTGCTGTCCAAAGGTACCCCATGTGCTCCTTCATCCAGTGTGTAGGCATTCTAAAACAGGAGCTGTGTTACTGGCCAGATCACCAGGTGAACACACAGGGAAAGCATTAAAAGCAACGGCGGTGTGTCCATAGTGGGCGCAGGAGCGCGGCCCCCTCTCTCCCCTGCGCCGTCACTCAAGTGTACAATACATAGAGATTCATGCATTGCATGAATCTCCATGTATTGTTGCCGCTGACGCCCAGTATTCAGATGGCCGGCCCCTTGGTGAGCGCTGGCCATCTGAATAACAGCAGTTTGTTGGTGTTTGGAAGTGCCTATCAGAGCCAGCGGGCTCTAATCGGCTTCCAAATAGTTAACCAGGGGACACAGGGGGTGTGCGTTCCCTGGTTAACACTGACACTCGTCTCAGGCAATCAGGTTCACCGGGTCTGGTTACCGGTAACCTGATTGGCTGAAGCGACATAAAGGGCTGGACTTTGGAGAAGACATTGAGGGAGGAAGCAATCTCGTGGTTTTTGAGGGGGCAAACTGGTGGGGCAAACTGGCGGCAATTGATGGGCACAGTGGTGACAATTGATGGCACAGTGGCTGCGTTTGATGGAATGGCACAGTGGCTGCGTTTGATGGCATGGCACAGTGGAGACAATTGATGGCACAGTGTCGACAATTGATGGGCACAGTGTCGACAATTGATGGGCACAGTGGCGACAATTGATGGGCACAGTGGCGACAATTGATGGGCACAGTGGCGACAATTGATGGGCACAGTGGTGACAATTGATGGGCACAGTGGTGACAATTGATGGCATGGCACAGTGGCTGCGTTTGATGGCATGGCACAGTGGCTGCGTTTGATGGCATGGCACAGTGGCTGCGTTTGATGGCATGGCACAGTGGCTGCGTTTGATGGCACAGTGGCGACAATTGATGGGCACAGTGGCGACAATTGATGGGCACAGTGGTGACAATCGATGGCACAGTGGTGACAATTGATGGCATGGCACAGTGGCTGCGTTTGATGGCATGGCACAGTGGCTGCGTTTGATGGCACAGTGGTGACAATTGATGGCACAGTGGCGACAATTGATGGCACAGTGGCGAAAATTTATGGCACAGTGGCGAAAATTTATGGCATGGCACAGTGGCCACAATTGATGGCACAGTGGTGACAATTGATGGGCACAGTGGTGACAATTGATGGCACAGTGGCTGAGTTTCATGGCATGGCACAGTGGCTGTGTTTGATGGCATGGCACAGTGGCTGCGTTTGATGGCACAGTGGCGACAATTGATGGCACAGTGGCGACAATTGATGGGCACAGTGGTTGCGTTTGATGGCATGGCACAGTGGCTGAGTTTGATGGCATGGCACAGTGGCTGCGTTTGATGGCATGGCACAGTGGCTGCATTTGATGGCACAGTGGCTGCATTTGATGGCACAGTGGCTGCATTTGATGGCACAGTGGTGACAATTGATGGCACAGTGGCGACAATTGATGGCACAGTGGCGACAATTGATGGCATGGCACAGTGGCTGCGTTTGATGGCACAGTGGCTGCGTTTGATGGCACAGTGGCTGCGTTTGATGGCACAGTGGCGACAATTGATGTGCACAGTGGCGACAACTGATGGGCACAGTGGCTGCGTTTGGGCACAGTGAGGCTGCAATTGGTGTGTTTTATTTATTTGTTTGCGCCCCCCCAAAAATTTTGAGCACCAGCCGCCACTGATTAAAAGAAGAAAACATGCAACAGCACATCTAATGCCTCATACACACAATCAGTTTTCCCGACAAGAAAAGTGTGATGTGAGATTTTTGTCAGGAATTCCGACTGTGTATATGCTCCATCACACTTTTTCTGTCAGAATTCCTGCCAAGAAAAGATTGAGAGCAGGTTCTCTATTTTCGTGACAGGAAAAATTCCTATCGGGAATCGCGCTCGTCTGTATGCAATTACGACGCAAAAAAAAACACGCATGCTCAGAATCAAGCAGAAGAGCCGAACTGCCTATTGAACTTCATTTTTCTCGGCTCGTCGTACGTGTTGTACGTCTCCGCGTTCTTGACGTTCGGAATTTCAGACAAGATTTGTGTGACCGTGTGTATGCAACACAAGTTTGAGCAGTTTTCCTGCTGAAAAAAAAAAACACGGTTTTCCTGTCGGAAAAACTGATCGTGTGTACAGGGCATAAGGCTTGGTAAGCTGCACAATATAACATTTTTGGGTTAATAACGCTTTAATTCAGATAATGCATGTTTTGATATCTTGGAACGGACAGCACAAAGATAACACAGGCACTTTCCTCCTTTCCAAAAAGAGTTCTCTGGCGTTTCTGGACCCCCAAACAATAGCACAGCTGCAGTGTTTCCTAGACAGTATTATCAGTTCACTCAATGACCTTATACTGCTTGGAAATGCTCTTTAATGTGAGAAATCCTTGAAAACAAGAAGGCCTTGATACAAACCAACATAATGTTTACATTTTTCTGAAAAGCACATTCAGTTCTTTCCAGCCAAGTCATTTATGTACAGTATCCACCAAGCAGTACTATAATGTTACATAATTGGTCATGTAATAAAATGTTGCAGTTGACAAAATGTTTGAAGTGTTATATTCCTTAAGCCTCGTACACGGGAGCAGGTTCTCTATTTTTCTCGTCGAGATTCCTGGCAGTTTTCTCGACAAGAAACCATACACACGAACGGTTTTCTCGGCAAGAAAGCTCTCCCGGCAGTTTTCTTGTCGTTTCTTGCCGAGAAAACCGTTCGTGTGTATGGTTTCTTGTCGAGAAAACTGCCGGGAATCTCGACGTGAAAAAAAGAGAACCTGCTCTCTATTTTCTCGTCAGGATTCTTGTTTTTCTCGTCAGGATTCTCATCGGCCTGTTTCCCGACGAGAAAACCGGTCATGTGTATGCTTTTCCGAGTCTTAAAAAAACGCGCATGCTCAGAATCAAATATGAGATGGGAGCGCTCCTTCTGGTAAAACTAGCGTTCGTAATGGAGATAGCACATTTGTCACGCTGTAACAAACTGAAAGCACGAAAACTGAAAAGCGCAAATCGTCTCTTCTCAAACTTTTACTAACACGCGGTAACACGAGATCAGCAAAAGCAGCCCAAGGGGTGGCGCCATTGGAAACGAACTTCCCCTTTATACTGCCATCGTACGTGTTGTACATCACCGCACTTTACAACAACGAGATTTTTTTTTTTTTTTTTAAACTGACAGTTTTATTGATTTTTTCATATTTACCAACAGAAAAAGACAGACAACACAAATAAAAGGCACGCTATGCGATACATGTCAAACCTCAGGCGCACTGTCCACACACATTGTCACCCATAAAGAGACAAAGTTGAGGCATATAAAACAAATAAACACTAAGCCGTGTGTGTCCATATCCAAACAATAAAGTTAGCTTTAAGGCATCTGTAGTACCATTAAAGTCGGACTCATTCAGATAAAAATCAGGAACAAAAAAAGTAAGAGAAAGGATAAAGAAAAGGTAGATAGAGTCAAGGAGACTAGAGTGGACAAGGATAGGGAGAGGAGGAAAGGGTGGAAGGGGGCAAAGGGTAGGAAGAGGACAACAACCCGACCTCAGGCCCCCTCACCGCCCGGGGACATCAACCACGTGTTAGCCGATATTAGGAGCTTCTAGTTTGTCCCACAATTCCCATATTTGGTTGTGTGTATTGAGGGTATTGTTTAGGGATGCAGTCAGGTATTCCATCCGCTTAACATCTCTAATCCTGGAGTGCAATTCAAACAAAGAGGGGGGTTCCTTCCTTTTCCATTTCAGGGCTACCAAGCATCTCCCTGCTGTTAGCACCTGGGCTAGGAGTTTTTTTCGAAGTTTTGGAAAAGGAAGGGGGTAGAAGACCCAAGAGGAACAATTTAGGGTCGAATGGCACCCAAGTATCAAAGATGGAGTGGAGAAGAGAATGCACTGTCTGCCAGTAGGGGACAATCAGTGGGCATGTCCAATAGGTATGATACAGCATCCCCACCTCTTTACTATAGCGCCAACAACGGCGATCAGCTGAGGGGTATATAGAGTGAAGCAGATCAGGAGTTTGGTACCAGCGAAGTAAAATTTTGTATTGATTTTCTTTGTACAGTGTACAGACAGAACTCCTAGGGGCCTGTGACCATATAATTTGCCAAGTCTTCAAGGGTAAATCCTCACCCAAGGCCTGCTCCCACTTATGCATATAGGCATGCCGAGGACCAGATGGTGACATATCCGTGACCAGGAGTTGATAGGTGCGCGATATCATACCTTTAGGGGACGAACCCTCCAAGCAGATTTTCTCAAACTTGGTTAAGGGGGAGAATTGCAGATTTGATACCAGAGACTGTGCAAAATGGCAGATTTGTAGGTAACTAAAGAAGGCCTGTCTGGGTAAATCAAAGGCATCTTTCAGGTCTTGGAAGGACCTCAGGATTCTGGTTCTGGTATCCACCAATTGACCATACCGAAATAAGGCCCTATCCATCCAAAAGTGGGACATCTGCGAGGTCAAGCTGTCCGGGACATTGGAAGTAAATAAAAAGGAGGTGACCAGGGAAGCAGCGGAGGTGAGCGGGTACGTCGGTTTAGCACATCGCCATTGTGTCCGTAAGAGCACCATTGGGCCTAGCAGTTGGGACCCACCGAGAGGTATCTCTGTGCTCCATAACATGGAGTTAGGATGGGTAGGGGCCAGCCACAACTTCTCAATTTGTGTCCATCTAATGTATGTGTGGAGGGTACACCAAGAAGCCACCGGGCGCAACTGAGCAGCCAAGTAGTACTTGGCCATGTTGGGAAAGGTGAGACCGCCTTGGCCGCGGGGGGCATATAATATTGATCTAGCAATCCTGTGTCTCTTGTAATTCCAAAAAAACTTGAGCAAGTCGCCCTGAAGCGTTCTGAAGTGTGCGGCTGGGATAGGGATAGGAAGTGTCTCAAAGATGTAAAGGAGTCTGGGTAAGATCGCCATCTTAATGGTCGCCAGACGACCAAAGAAAGATAGCTTTAAGGTTTTCCATTTAGCCAGAGAGGCCCTAATAGATTTATATAGTGGAGGAAAGTTGGCCTTGTATAAAGTTTCATAGGAAGGTGTGAGGTGGACACCTAGGTACTTCAAGGTGTATGTCTTCCACGTATAGTTGAATGATTGGGAGAGGGCAGACAGTGTCCGAGGGGTCATTTTGAGGGGGAGGGCCTGTGTCTTAGAGTTGGTAATCTTATAGCCCGAGAGAGTGCTGTAACAATCTAATTCTTCATGTAGATTCGGAAGAGATATATGGGGCTGGGTAAGTGTGAGCAGGACATCGTCTGCAAATAAAGAAATCTTAAAGTCCCTAATGTGCCGTGAATGTTTGGGTTTTGTCTAACATGAGCTGCTAGGGGCTCAATACAGAGGGCATATAGGAGGGGGGAGAGCGGGCAGCCCTGTCGTGTGCCATTGGAGATAGGTAAGGTGGGCGAGGAGGCAAACTGAGTTCTGACTAAGGTCGAGGGGGGCGAGTACAAATGAGTAATGGCTCGTAGGATGGGGCCCTTTATACCGGCTCGATGGAGGGTAGCAAAGAGGAAGGAAGCCTAGCCTATCGAAAGCCACAATGAGATTTTTAATTGACAGTGTGTATGTAAGGAAAGCTTGACAAGAATCTCGTCAAGCTTGACAATCTTTTTACGACGGGATTCTCGGCCGTCTGTACGAGGCTTTAGTGCTTGTAAAAGATAATTGAATCTTTCTGTATTTCTTTTGTGTTTACATTTTAATACATCACTATACTATATATTAAAATATTTCTGAGAGAAAACACATGGTATCTTTTTACATGTGGTACCATTCATCATCATTGTCATCTGTAAAAATATATGTAAACTGCAGAAAGCAGGATATTCGTGTTAAATGTAGCCAATGAAAACACATATGCAGATAGTGAGGCTCCGAAGCAAGTCAAAGGTATATTGCTTTTTGCACATTAAGCCCTGGTTCACACTGGTGCGTTTTTACATGCGATTTGACATGTCAAATCGCATGTCAAATCGGCAGCATTTGCAGACAATGGCACCATTCTAATCGGTGCGACGCAGCATCTACTGTTTGCGATTTCGGGCCGCGATTTACATTGACATCTGTGCAGAAACCTGTGTAGCGGGGTCCCTAACTTTAACCCCGCTATTCCCAAATTTAGGGGAAGGTTTGAGCTGTAGTTGGGCTCAGACCACCTTAATTGTTAGGACATTCTATTTTACACTGCAGGTAGTATACTGGTGTATAGTTCCCTGTGGCCTGTAGGTGGCGCTGCCATAATGGGCCAGGGTTGAACCGCTGGTATAGTGCTGTGCCTTGGATGTCCTCTCTCAGCGGTTGTGCGGTGGGCTTCCGGTTCGAGCCCAGGGGGCCATCGTGGAGCGTGATACCTGGCCCAGGGCTCACGTACGCATCAGTCCCAGGCACCTTTAGCCCTGGGGCTGCAGCAACAGCCTTGGGCCCAGCACCTTTAGCTGGGGCCTGTGTCCTGGAAGGAGAAATCCCAGGGTGCCTCTGGCATGGGGACCCGTTCTGAGATGGGAAGGCCGGGGGAGGACCCTTCTGAAGGACCGGTGAAAAGTTCACGGAGAAAGAAGGGCCCGGTAACTCTCTGGAGAGATTAGATCCATCCAACACCAGAGGATTGGGATTAACGGTTCTGTGGCAGAGAATCTCCTAGTCGCATCTAAAAGGGGAAAACTAAAGAAACGTCCGAGCATCACTTGGGCTGCTAGGATCCACTTTCATAGGGAACTATCCGGGTGAGCTAAGCCTACTTGAGGAACGAGTAGTGAATTCATAATTTGTCTTGTGCCTGGACTCATATCCAAACTCTTAAGCCCCGTACACACGATCAGTTTAACTGATGAAAACAGTCCGATGGATGGTTTTCATCAGACAAACCGATCGTGTATGGTACCCATCGGTCTTTTTTCCATCGGATGGAAAAAATAGAACTTGTTTTAAATTTTTCCGATGGATAAAAAACCGATGGGAATTTCCAATCATCTATGGGCAAGTCCATCGGTTAAAAAACCCACGCAAGCTCAGAGTCAAGTCGACGCATGCTCAGAAGCATCAAACTTAATTTTTCTCGGCTCATCGGAGTGTTTTACGTCACCACGTTTGGAACGGTCGGTTTTTTGACTGATGGTGTGTGGCCAAGACTGATGAAAAACAGTTTCATCGGATTTCCGATGGTGAAATCCATCGGACGAAAATCCATAGGTTATCCGATCGTGTGTACAGGGCTTGACTGTCCTGTCTTCTATCCACCCTTTTCTATCCATTGACTTTGCATATAAATAAATAAACTCAACGTTGGAGTTTACTACTGGTGTGAACCTTGGAGTTACTTGGGGATATAAAGACTTGTCCTTACATTCTAAGAGATGGGAACCAACTAAAGGGAGAACCTTGCTGCAGGACCCTAGTTAATGACACCGCTCAACCTCTTCACACAAGAGGGTACGGGCACATAGCACGGTGTGCCTTTCCTGCAAGTGAGCCAAAGGCAGGTAAAGGATCCGTGTGCTACACCTGCATCTGCGGCCGAAATCGGGACTGACAAGCGGGAGTGAAATCGTGCCAGTTCAGCTGAACTCGCACGGCTTCATTCCCGCAGCCCAGTGTGAACCTGGGCTAAAAGTATAACTAAAGGCAAAATTTTTTTTTTTTTTCTCAAAAGAGTGAAGATAAATTAGAACACCTGTTTTCTTTTAGTTTTTGGGGGTTTTTTTTTGCGGTCTGTGCCTCCTGTTAGGAAGATTCACCCTATTTGTCCTATTTTACCATTATTACTGAAAGTGAATGTAAAATAAAAACCTAAATTTTGGGTTGACACCAGAAAAGTATGAAGGGAAATCTTCCAATGCTGCTGGGGGGTGGGGGGGGGGGGGCTGCTACTGGGGGGGGGGGGCTAAATTTCTCCAATGGGACACAGATGGTGGCAAATAAAACCTCACAGGGGTTATAGCCCTCCCCTTCTCTATCCAATATATAAAAAAAGTTTTGCCTATGGTTCTACTTTAAAGCAATTTGTTCCATTCCTCTTGCTACCCTATCCAGTGGTACCTGTGCATACAGTTGTTGTAAGCTCCTTGATGCGCGCCCTCTTTTACGTCATAACACTCTTTTGGTTCAATCTTGTTTGATTGATTTTTTTTGTAATATGACATACAGATACAGCGAATAAAAAGAAAGTACAGAGGTAGTATGGTTGAGATAACCATAGAAAGTACAAATCAAAAAAAATGTATGGATACTTTGATTCTGATGATGAGAGACCAAAGGCACTAGTAATTGAACACTACCATCCTGGGTTATCTAGGAAATAACCGAGGAGAAAACAACCCAACCCGGTTGGTCAGATGCCACTACCTTCGGGAGACACAGTAACAGGTATTACAATTCCACAGCTCTCTTTTAATACAAAAACTCTGTGTAAAAATTGATTGCATCGTTAACCGCTTCACCACCACGCTATAGCTGAATGACAGCTACAGCGCAGTCACACATTTCTGGGAGGGCACTTCTCGCATGTCCCGTGCGGCGCGCATTGGCAGGGATCTATGATCACAAGGGCACGTCCCAGGCCCCCATACCCTTTTTATGGCCAATAACTTGCATATAAGCCTTCAAAAGGGGGACTTTTGATTTTTCATGTTCAGGTCCCATAGACTTCAATAGAGTTTGTGGTTCGGGGCCAAACTTTTTCCCTATTCCGGAGTCCTGGTGCGAACTGCCTGCTTCCAGGCAACCAATACGGCTAAAAGGGTACATACAGTATATGTATGCATGCAGGCAAGATCCTGTATAAAATCTTATGGCTGCGTGCCATGAGAGTCATGAAAGCAGCCAGAGAGGTCAGGGTTGTCTTGTTAACTTGCTGCTTGTTAAGAATATGTAAATAGTTTATTTTCCATATTCTGGGCACGGGTACACATTATTGAGGTTATTTAAACACTTACAGACCGGAAGATTTTCCCCATCAATGACCAGGCAATTTTTTGTGATACGGCACTCTGTCGCTTTAACTGACAATTAAGCGGTCGTGTGACGCTGTTCCAAAACAAAATTGACGTCCTTTTTTTTCCACAAATAGAGCTTTCTTTTGGTGGTATTTGATCACCTCTGTGGTTTTTATTTTTTCGCTATAATCGACAATTTTGAAAAAAAAACAATATTTTTTACTTTTTGCTATAATGAATATCCAAAAAATAAATAAAAAAAAAACAAATTTCTTTGCCAGATTAGGCCAATATGTATTCTTCTAAATATTTTTAGTAAAATAAAATCGCAATAAGCGTATATTGATTGGTTCGCGCAAAAGTTATAACGTCTACAAAATAGGGGATAGATTTATGCCATTTTTATTATTATTATTTTTTACTAGTAATGGCGGCGATCTGCGATTTTTAGCGTGACTGCGACATTGCGGCGGACAGATCGGACACTTTTGACACTTTTTTGGGACCAGTGCCATTTATACAGCGATCATTGCTATAAAAAAGTACTGATTACTGTGTAAAATTCACTGGTAGGGAAGGGGTTAAAGGAACACTAAAAGTTCCCTTTTTTTTTTAAATAACAAACAGTTTATACTTACCTCCACTGTGCAGCTCATTTTGCACACAGTGGCCCCGATCCTGGTCTTCTGGGGTCCCTCGGCGGCTGTCTCGGCTCCTTCCCGCAAGGACTCCACACCATAATGCGAGCGAGGTATTGTCGAATGTTTTTTCACCTTAATGCATAGGATGCATTAAGGTGAAAAAACATGTACCTTTACAACCCCTTTAACACTAGGGGCAATCAAATTGGTTAAATGTGTTCCCTCCTGTGTGTTCTAACTGTGGGGTGATGGGATTGACTGGAGGAGAAGAGATCGCTGTTCCTAATCACTATTAGAAAGGGGATCTGTCTGTTTACATTGACAGATCCCCGTTCTGGCTCTGTTTCCCATGATTGCGGGTGACTGACGCACATTCGCGGCCGCCGGCCATGCGCATAAGGTCCCCCGCCGCGCAGCACGCACCTGCTATGGCTCTTAAAGGGGCCGATGTACAGCTACGGCGATTCGCAGGAGGGAACCGACCTGCCGTAGTATAAACATGGCGGCTGGTCGGCAAGTGGTTAATAGATCTGTGCAAAGAGCAGGGATAATATACAATGCTCAGCAGGCATTAGTACATTTTAACCTGCTCAAAAAACGAGGGCAGATTATGAACTATTACGTAAAATAAGAAAGACTCAAACAGCCATGTGCTTTAAAAGGTAGTTATAGTTTATTGTCAGTAAATACATATTTTGAGTTATTATTGCAGTTTTCACATTGAAGTCATTTCTTAGGTGACATTTAATTTAGCTTTGCATTCATTATTGTTTTAAACAACTGAACAGAGGAGTTGCCTACTCTAGGCGGGGTCATCTCTGCCCTGCACATAGGGGTACCTTTCACGCAGAACGTGCTAATTATTGCCAGGGACCAGGTGGAGACTGCAGTCACGTGAAAAAAAATCTAATACTTATGCCGCGTACACACGATCATTTTTCCCGTCGAGAAAAATTACATTTTTTCCTTTGGACGAGAAAAACGATCGTCTGTGGGCTTTTTGTCGTTTTTCTCGACGGGAAAAACTGCTTTAATCACGACGAGAAAAATTAGAACATGCTCTAATTTTTCTCGTCGTGATTCCCGTTGTTTTTTTCCGCGGCAGTTTTCCCATAGGCAGTTCCCTGACTGAGGGATGATCCTTCGCTCTGTGTGCAGTAAAAAAATAGAGTTCCTCTGAAAATGTGGTGTCCCGTGTCACTACACACTGTAGCTTGTAGATTGTATTAGAAGCAACGTGCTAAACCTGCACCCACTCCACCAGTCCAGTGTGCCTCTGTTACCTCATTTCTAGTAACAGGATTGAGTCCTGCCGAGCACCTAGTGTGGACCTCATGCATGGACTTGTTAACTTTCTTCCTGTACCCATGCGACCAGGTCGTGGATCTCTGAATTCAATTCCTCTTCCCTGGGTTACCATTGTAAATGTGTCTTTTGAACTCATGTGAATTTACTTGTGATGTGATTTATCATACCTTGACTATGCCTTTTGTATTTTTAGATTGTCCTATGGACCTCTTATGATAAATAAAGAATTTTGCGAAATTGGCTACACAAATGTATAATAAGACACCAATCAATTAACCGCTTCCCATCGGCAGAACGGTATGGGTGCAAAAGGGCATACCCGTACGCCCCTTCGTAATCTCGGGCTAGTGGGCCCGTGCACGCCGCCGGCGGTGTGCGCGCTCCGCAAGAGCGTGCCCGTGGGTCCCGTGGACTCGATGTCCACAGGTGGCCCGCGATCATGACGAGGAGAGGCAGAACAGGGAAACAAGGCATTTCTGTGTTCTGCCTAGTGACATGACAGGGATCTACTGCTCCCTGTCATCGGGAGCAGTGATCTCTGTCATGCCCTCGGTAGCCCACCCCCCCCCCCTACAGTTAGAGCATGCTGAGGAAACACATTTAACCCCTTGATCGGCCCTAGTGTTTAACCCCCTTCCCTGCCAGTGACATTTACACAGTAATCAGTGGCTATTTTTAGCTCTGATCGCTGTATAAGCCCTGGTTCACACTGGTGCGAAATCGGCGAAATTTGCCGCAAATTGCGGGCAATGACCATCCTAATCGGTGCGACGCCGTTTCTGTACTACTTTTTGCGATTTCAGTCGCGATTTACATTGACATCTGTGTCAGATGTCTCTGTAATCGAGCTGAAATCGGGACTGACAGGCAGGAGTGAAATCGTGCGAGTTCAGCTGAACTCGCACGGCTTCACTCCCGCAGCCCCAGTGTGAACCTGGGCTAAATTTCAATGGTCCCAAAATAGTGTCAAAAATAGTGTCAAAAGTGTCCGATGTGTCCGCCGCAATGTCGCAGTCCCAAAAAAAAAAAAAACGCAGTTCACCCCCATTACTATAAAAAAAAATTATAATAATAAAAATGCCATAAATCTATCCCCTATTTTGTAGACACTATAACTTTTGTGCAAACCAATCAATATACACTTATTGCCATTTTTTTGACCAAAAATATGTAGAAGAATACATATCGGCCTAAACTTTTTGCGCATATTTATTATAGCAAAAAGCCTTGCGGTTTCACTGCCCGGTTCCCCACTGCGCATGAGCGAAAAGCACGGCGCGCCGTCACTGGTCCCCCCTCTCTCCTGGGAACAGTGTGTTTCCCAGAAGACAGCGGGGGGTGCAAGTAGGGGCGTGTCTGCCGCAGGAGTGTATTCCCAGAAGTGGGTGCAAATACCTGTCTTAGACAGGTATCTGCACCCCCCTCCCCCCTGAAAGGTGCCAAATGTGACACCGGAGGGGGGGAGGGTTTCCGAAAAGCGGAAGTTCCATTTTTGGGTGGAACTCCGCTTTAAGGTTTCGAGGCTGATGTTTGGTAACTCGAACCTTCAGCTCCCTCCAAATATTTTCTATGAGACTAAGGTCTGGAGACAGGCTAGGCCACTCCAGGACCTTAACCACTTGCCGACCGGCTCACGCCGATATAAGTCGGCAGAATGGCACAGCTGCGCAAAGCAACGTACCTGTACGTTGCTTTGAATTTGCCCGCGATCGTCTCATGCAGAGGCAGAACGGGGAGATGTAAACAAGGCATTTTCCTGTTCTGCCTAGCAACATGACAGAGATCTACTGCTCCCTGTCATCGGGAACAGTGATCTCTGTCATGTTCTAGGTAGCCCATCCCCCCCACAGTTAGAATCACTTCCTAGGACACACTTAACCCCTTGATCGCCCCCTAGTGTTGATCCTCTTCCCTGACAGTGTCATTTACACAGTAATCAGTGCATTTTTATAGATCTGATAGCTCTATAAATGACAATGGTCCCAAAATAGTGTCAAAAGTGTCCAATGTGTCTGCCATAATGTCGCAGTCACAATAAAAATCGCTGATCGCTGCCATTGCTAATAAAAAATAAAAAAGAAAAAAAATGCCATAAAACTATCTCCTATTTTGTAGACGCTATAACTTTTGCGCAAACCAATCAATATACACTTATTGCAATTTTTTACCAAAAAAATGTAGAAGAATACATATCGGCCTAAACCGAGAAAGAAATTTGTTTTTTTATATATTTTTTGGGGATATTTATTATAGCAAAAAGTAAAAAATATTGCTTTTTTTTTTTAATTGTCGGTCTTTTTTTGTTTACAGAGCAAATAATAAAAACCGCAGAGGTAATCAAATACCACCAAAAGAAATCTCTATTTGTGGGGAAAAAAGGACGTCAATTTTGTTTGGGTACAACGTCGCACGACCGCGCAATTGTCAGTTAAAGCGACGCAGTGCCGAATCGCAAAAAGTGCTCTTGTCAGGAAGGGGGTAAATTCTTCCGAGGCTGAAGTGGTTAATGTGCTTCTTCTTGAGCCACTGGGTGAAAGGAACCACGCATTCATCCAAAGCTTGCCATTTCCTAAATGTATTGCAGGACAATTTCATGGGTCAGATGGTAAATGCACCAACAAGAAACAAAGCGTTATTAGACCTACTGATAACCAACAATACAGACTTGATCACGGATGTGGAAATACGGGGCAATTTAGGAAACAGCGATCACAGTTAGTTTCAGTATAAATCACACAAATAAAAAACATAAGGGAAATACAAAGACACTGAATTTCAAAAGAGCCAACTTCCCCCTAAACTACGATCCTTGCTAGAAGATACTAAATGGGATAAAATCTTAGGAACAATGAACACGGAGTAAAAATGGGTATGCTTTAATAGCATATTAAATAAGGATATTAGCCAGTGCATCCCAATGGGAAATAAATGTAAAAAGAGCTAATAAAAGTAAAAATGCATATAAAAAGCAAAGGAGAAGACTTTCAAAAAATACAAGGCTGAGGGTTCATCATCCGCATTCCAACTTTACAAAGAATACAACAAGAAATGTAAGGGTGCAATCAGGGCGGCTAATATAGAACACGAAAGGCATATAGCAGAGGAGAGTAAAAAAAAATCCCATTCTTTAAGTATATAAATAATAAGAAAGGGAGGTCAGATCATATTGGCCCCATAAAGAATGATGAAGGGAATCTGGTTACTAAGGATGGAGAGATGGCAAAGGAATTTAATTTATTCTTCTCTTCAGTCTTCACGAGGGACACGGGTGGCTTCAGTAACCAAAACTGCAATGTTTATCCTCATGACACGTCACAGGAAGCACCGTCGTGGCTAACAGAGGGTATCATTAGAAATAGACTTGAAAAACTTAACAATAATAAGTCACCGGTACCAGATGGCTTGCACCCGAGGGTCCTTAAGGAACTCAGTCAAGTAATTGCCAGACCATTGTTCCTAATTTTTACAGTCTACTGACTGGAATGGTACCAGCAGATTGGAGAAAAGCCAATGTAGCACCAATATTTAAAAAGGGACAAGATACATCCCTGGGAATTACAGACCAGTTAGCCTAACATCAATAGTATGCAAGCTCTTGGAGAGGATGATAAGGGACTATATACAAGATTTTAGTAATGAAAACGGTAACATTAGTAGTAATCAGCATGAAGAATTGTTCTTGCCAAACCAACCTATTACCTTCTATGAGCAGGTGAGCTGCCATCTAGATAAAGGAAGGCCCATAGATGTGGTGTATCTGGATTTTGCAAAGGCATTTGATACAGTTCCCCATAAACGTTTACTGTACAAACTAAGGTCTGTCGGCATGGACCAAAGGGAAAGTACATGGATTGAAAACTGGCTTCCGGGGTAAGTTCAGAGGGTAGTGATAAATGGGGAGTAATCAGGAATGGTCCGGTGTGGAAAGCGGGGTCCCCCAGGGTTCTGTCCTGGGACCAATCGTATTTAATTTATTCATAAATGATCTGGAGGATGGGATAAACAGCTCAATCTCAGTATTTGCGGATGATACTAAGCTAAGCAGGGCAAAAGATTCTCCGCAGGATGTGGAAACCTTGAAAAAAAATCTGAACAAATTAATGTGGTGGGCAACTACATGGCAAATGAGGTTTAATGTAGAAAATTTTTAAATAATGCATTTGGGTTGCAAAAATATGAATGCAATCTATACACTTGGGGGGGGGGAACCTCTGGGGGAATCTGGGATGGAAAAGGACCTGGGGGTCCTAGTAGATGACAGGCTCAGCAATGGCATGCAACGCCAAGCTGCTGCAAACAAAGCCAACAGAATATTGGCATGCATTAAAAAGGAGATTAACTCCAGAGATAAAACCTGGAGTATAAAACAGTGATGGTGTTAAGCGCTGTGTTTAAACAGACAAAGAAAGGAGGGAGAAGTGAGAGTAGTGTGACTGATAACACACTCAATCAAAACATATATATAATGTGACCTTGTTCCAAATAGGTTGGCTAGGTAGGTAAAGGAACTCTAATCCTCTGCTATTCGCATCCGTCCATCCTAGCCAATTGTGAATAATCCAAAAGAAAAAAAGGTATATTAAGGGTGAATTATCTAAAAAAGTGTACTAATCCATAAAACAATCCACAAAAAAGATACAATGCAATTGACAAAAAAATATGTGTGTATAAAAATCCAAAAAAAGTCCAATTTACACCATGCAATTTCAAAGTGAATATACAGTGGTTCCCATCACCAAAGTGAACCAGTACATAAAAAGAAAAAGTGGTATAACATCAGTATGATATTCCAAATACTGGTCTCTCTTCAGTGCTCCACCTCTGTGCCTGCAAGCAGCTTACCTTATTGCTAATAAAGCTTAGCATGGGCAGGTCACAGGGTGTTGAGGCGTTGAGGGCTGGTGAGCAGAGGTTATAGCAGTGCTAGTCTCCTTCCTATAGTTGTAATCCTCTCATACGTCACACATAGATGCAGAAAATAAAAAAAACAATGTAGTGTAGTTCCGCTACTGTCTCGAGGCACAGACAGACATCAGATAAACACTCACATTGAGAGAAAGACAGTAAGGGCCCGTCTCCACGAGCACGGAACTCGTTGTCCCTCGAAGTGTCAGTGGCTCTGTGTGGCTCTCCAAACAGCAGGGGATCTCAGTAAATCGTAGTAGTCAATGTAATAAAGAAGGTATGGCAGACATCGCATAATCCCGTATAAAATATATGATTTATTGAAAACACACAGTATAAAACACACATGATCCCCTGATGAAGTCACGTGACACGTGACGATACGCGTAGGGAGAGGAGATTCGCTGACACACCAGGATTAGATCAGGCAGACGAGTGAGGTACTCGTAGGATACTCTGCCTTTTTTTCAACATATCATGTGAGTGTTTTATACTGTGTGTTTTCAATAAATCATATATTTTATACGGGATTATGCGATGTCTGCCATACCTTCTTTATTACATTGACTACTACGATCTACTGAGATCCCCTGCTGTTTGGAGAGCCACACAGAGCCACTGACACTTTGAGGGACGACGAGTTCCGTGCTCGTGGAGACGGGCCCTTACTGTCTTTCTCTCAATGTGAGTGTTTATCTGATGTCTGTCTGTGCCTCGAGACAGTAGCGGAACTACACTACATTGTTTTTTTTATTTTCTGCATCTATGTGTGACGTATGAGAGGATTAGAACTATAGGAAGGAGACTAGCACTGCTATAACCTCTGCTCACCAGCCCTCAACGCCTCAACACCCTGTGACCTGCCCATGCTAAGCTTTATTAGCAATAAGGTAAGCTGCTTGCAGGCACAGAGGTGGAGCACTGAAGAGAGACCAGTATTTGGAATATCATACTGATGTTATACCACTTTTTCTTTTTATGTACTGGTTCACTTTGGTGATGGGAACCACTGTATATTCACTTTGAAATTGCATGGTGTAAATTGGACTTTTTTTGGATTTTTATACACACATATTTTTTTGTCAATTGCATTGTATCTTTTTTGTGGATTGTTTTATGGATTAGAACACTTTTTTAGATAATTCACCCTTAATATACCTTTTTTTTCTTTTGGATTATTCACAATTGGCTAGGATGGACGGATGCGAATAGCAGAGGATTAGAGTTCCTTTACCTACCTAGCCAACCTATTTGGAACAAGGTCACATTATATATATGTTTTGATTGAGTGTGTTATCAGTCACACTACTCTCACTTCTCCCATCTTTCTTTGTCTGTTTAAACACAGCGCTTAACACCATCACTGTTTTATATTGCTTTTAGTTTCCCTGAATCGGATTCATAGGTGTTCAGCAGCAGTGCCCCCTTCCCCCTCCCCCCCCCTTTTCCCCTAGCGACGTATTTATTTCACGTTAGGGCAGCGTGGGAGTTCCCCCCACTTTTTTCAAAACCTGGAGTATGCCGTCCAGTTCTGGGCACCAGTCTTCAGGAAAGATGTGCTGGAACTGAAGAGAGTCCAGAGAAGGGCAACAAAGCTAGTAAAGGGACTAGGGGACCTTAGTTATGAGGAAAGGTTACGGGCACTGAACTTATTCTCTCTGGAAAAGAGACGATTGAGAGGGGATATGATTTTTTAATGTAAAAATACAATACTGATGACCCCACAATAGGGATAAAACTTTTCTGCGAAATGGAATTTAAAAAAAAACGTGACCATTCACTAAAATTAGAAGAGAAGCGGTTTAAACTTAAACTGTGTAGAGGGTTCAATACTGTAAGAGCGGTAAGGATGTGGAATTCTCTTCCACGGGTAGTGGTTTCAGCGGGGAGCATCGATAATTTCAAAAAACTATTAGATAGTCACCTGAATGACCACAACATACAGCAATATACAATGTAATACTGTCATAAAAGCATGCATACAGGTTGGACTTGATGGACTTGTGTCTTTTTTCAACCTCCAACTATGTAACTCCTTTGTTGTCTTGGCCGTGTGTTTTGGGTCATTGTCAAGCTGGAATACCTATCCACTACACATTTTCAATGCCCTGGCTGACGGAAAGGAGATTCTCACCCAGGATTTGATGGTACATGTCCTGTCCCCTTAGCAGAAAACACCCCAAAGCATAATGTTTACACCTCCATGTTTGATGGTGGGGATTGTGTTCTTGGGGTCATAGGCAGCATTCCACTTCCTCCTCACACAGCGAGTTGAGTTGATGCCAATGAGCTAGATTTTTGGTCTCATCTGACAATAACACTTTCACCCAGTTCTCCTCTGAATCAATCAGATGTTCATTAGTGAACTTCAGACAGGCCTGTACATGTGCTTTCTTGAGCAAGGGAACCTTGCAGGCACTGCAGGATTTCAGTTATTCACGGCGTACTGTGTTATCAATTGTTTTCTTGGTGACTATGGTCCAAGCTGCCTTGAGATCATTGACAGGATTCTCCCTAGTAGTTCTGGGCTGATTCCTCACTGTTCTTATGATCATTGAGGTGAGATCTTGCATGGAGCCCCAGACAGAGGGAGATTGACGGTTATTTTCTGTTTCTTCCGTTTGCGAATAATCACACAACTGTTGTCACCCTCTCACCAAGCTGCTTGGCGATGGTCCCATTGCAGCCTTGTGTAGGTCTACAATCTTGTCCCTGACATCCTTGGACAGCTCTTTGGTCTTGGCCATGGTGATGAAATTGGAATCTGATTGATTGATTTCTTCTGTGGACAGGTGTCCTTTTTATAGGTAACAAGCTGAGATTAGGAGCACTCCCTTTAACCACTTAAGCCCCGGACCATTTTGTAGCTAAAGGACCAGGCCACTTTTTGCGATTCGGCACTGCGTCGCTGACAATTGCGCGGTCGTGCGACGTGGCTCCCAAACAAAATTGGCGTCCTTTTTTTCCCACAAATAGAGCTTTCTTTTGGTGGTATTTGATCACCTGTGCGGTTTTTTTTTGCGCTATAAACAAAAATAGAGTGACAATTTGGAAAACAATTCAATATTTTTAACTTTTTGTTATAAAAAATATCACCAAAAAATATATAAAAAACATTTTTTTTTTCCTCAGTTTAGGCTGATACGTATTCTTCTACATATTTTTGGTAAAAAATTGCAATAAGCGTTTGATTGGTTTGCGCAAAAGTTATAGCGTCTACAAAATAGGGGAATAATTTTTTTTTATGCGCGCGCCGCCTGTACATATACGTCAGCAGAATGGCACGGCTGGGCACAAGCACGTACAGGTACGTCCTCTTTAAGATACCCAGCCGTGCCATTCTTCTGACGGATATGTACAGGCGGCGGTCCTTAAGTGGTTAAGAGATTGCTCTTAATCTCAGCTTGTTACCTGGATAGAAGACACCTGGGAGCCAGAAATATTGCTGATTGATAGGCGATCGAATACTTTTTTCACTCATTAAAATGCAAATCAATTTATAACTTTTTTTAAATGTGTTTTTCTGCATATTTATGTTATTCTGTCTCTCACTGTTAAAATAAACGTACCATTAACACTATAGACTGATCATTTCTTTTTCAGTGGGGAAAAGTACAAAATCAGCAGTGGTCAAATACTTTTTCCCCTCACTGTATATACTGTATATTGTGGCAGGTCGAGCCCGTACCACTCTATAAAATGGCGGTGTGGGTCAGGTTTTCTGAGAAGCAAGCACACTAATGATGCAGGTGTGTGCTGGGTTTATGTTAGAGACAAAGTTAGGCTCCATTCACACTAATGCGTTTTTTGATGCTTTTTGCATTTTGCAGAATTGCAGGGAATTTTTTTAACATGGAACATGTTCACATCAATGCGTTTTTGTGCCTCTGCATTTTTGGAAAGGGTCTGGGACTATTTTTCCCACAAAATGCAGCGTTTTGCATGTAATAGACTTCAATGGACCCGCATCCAAAACGCAAGTACTTCGATTTTACCGCAATTTGTGTCTTTTTTTTTTTTTACATTCACTGTATATAGCTGGTTGCCAAGGAGCTGGTCGCAACAGATGAGTCATCAGTGGGCTTCCCCGCTTACAGCTGCATGTAAAAAAAAAATTGCTGGCTAAAAAAAAATTCACGAAAAAAAAACGGCGTGGGGTTCCCCCCAAAATCTATACCAGACCCTTATCCGAGCATGCAGCCCAGAAGGTCAGGATAGGGAGAGGACGAGCACCCCCCCCCCAACATGGGGTGGGTGCATGTTGATGGGAACAAGAGCCTCTTCTCGACAACCCTGGCTGGTGGCTGACGGGGTCTGCGGGTGGGGGGCTTATCACAATCTGGAAGGACTCATCATCCATCCATTGTTAAGGACACGGTGGCTGGCTTCCCGACCCTCTCCTTAGCAATCGGGAAAAAGAAGGAGAAGGGTCTGGTGTCCCCAGTGACACACTTCCATCCCTGTAACATGTAATAAAACAAAGAATTCGCCCTTTGGGACTTTAAATGAAGTGTGTGACGTTTCCGCCAGTAAATATAAACAGTAGTAAATACAGTATATAGTTTATTCAAGTAAAATTGTTTACATGCATGGATAACACCAACAGTTGCCAATTAAAATAAACAAGGAATATTGGTACATAAATGTAGTAACAGTCAGAGTACACGGGCATCATACTACCCGACTAGTTTCGCGAGATCCAGCTCGCTCTTCAGGGGTGGATGTGTGTAACAATGTACCTAAGATGAAAAAATATATATGTTTGACAATATGGCACAGTATTGGTTATAAAGGCACAGGGTGGGAGGGGGTGTGTAGATCCCCATACTCACCACTGAGCTTGACCATGGCTACAGATGTGCGGCCCCAAGACCGCGGCAGCAGGTGCCTCACCGGGGAGCTGAGGGGGCGGAGTACAGATGGGACCCCACCAGGAGCCAAACGGAGAGCAGGCATGGCATGGATGTAGTGATGTATCCATAAAGACCTCGTTAGTCCATAAAAAGTATAGGCTGTGAACATAAGTATGTTTGTCAGGCATCTAAAGTAGAGTAAATAAGTATTGGCATAAGAATATATATGCATGAATGAAAGGCCTGGGCCAAAGGTGGTAGGGACATGGAGGTAGTTAGAAACTTAGTATGGCAGAGGGATACTGATAGTGGCGAGATAGAAAAAAGAGGAAAGAGAAGTGAACTGCAATTCTGTGAATGTGTGTGTAGTGATGTATCCCTAGAAACATTGTTAGTCCATAAAGAGTATAAACTATAAACATGAATATGTTTGTCAGGCATCTGAAGTAGTAAAGTAAAGTCAATGAGTATTGACATATGGGTGTATATATATATATACAGATATATACAGGGCCGGCGCTACCACTAGGCGAAGTAGGCAGCCGCCTAGGGGCGCACTACCACCTAGGGCGCAACCTCAGCCTCTGTCCTCTGTGACAGTGTGAGCTAGGCTCTCCTCACTCCTGATCGCTGGCCTGGCCCCATTCAGTGTGCCGCCACGGCGCCAACAAATTCCCCCCATGTGTAGCGCAGAGCGCCCCGCTGCGCTGTCACACCTCAGTCCTCAGACAGGTATAATCACACAGCGCCGCTCCGGGACTCCTTTGCTCCAGCCTGTCCCTCTGGTGCGGCGCTGTGTGTCTTGTGTGTGCAGCGGAGGGGCGGGGCTGAGGAGTAGCTGACTGACCTCCTGCCCAGTGAGGACTCCATGGAGCGGGTGGATGGCATTGGCGGCGGCGCGGCGCTGGCCTGGCCCTGGCGGGGACTCCGTGGAGAGGATGGATGACACTGGCCTGGTCCCTGAGCAGAGCCCTGATGATGGCTGACGAAGCACCAAAGCAAAGAGCAGAGATAAGGAGAAGGACGGATCGATCTACATGCTGTATGAGGGGGAGGGGGGGAGTGTGTTTGAGTAGTGCAGGAAGTAGGAGTCAGGGGGGTCAGTGTATGTGTCCTGTAAGGGGGGGTCAGTGTATGTGTCCTGTAAGGGGGGGTCAGTGTATGTGTCCTGTAAGGGGGGGTCAGTGTATGTGTCCTGTAAGGGGGGGTCAGTGTATGTGTCCTGTAAGGCGGGGTCAGTGTATGTGTCATGTAAGGGGGGGGTCAGTGTATGTGTCCTGTAAGGGGGGGTCAGTGTATGTGTCCTGTAAGGGGGGGTCAGTGTATGTGTCATGTAAGGGGAGTCAGTGTATGTGTACTGTAAGGGGGGGGGTCAGTGTATGTGTCATGTAAGGGGGGTCAGTGTATGTGTCCTGTAAGGGGGGGTCAGTGTATGTGTCCTGTAAGGGGGGGTCAGTGTATGTGTCCTGTAAGGGGGGGTCAGTGTATGTGTCATGTAAGGGGGGATCAGTGTATGTGTCATGTAAGGGGGGGGTCAGTGTATTTTTCAGGTAAGGGGGGGGTCAGTGTAATTGTCAGGTGGGTTAGTGTAGGGGACAGGGGGTTAGTGTAGGGGTCAGATAGGTCACATGTGTTGCAAGGGCAGGTTAAAGTGGAGTCAGGGGCGCAGCCAGGGGGGGGGGCGGAAAAATTAGGTTTCGCCTAGGGTGTCAAAGATCCTTGCACCAGCCCTGGATATATATATATATATATATATATATTGTGACAGCAGGAAGGTAAAGTCACCTGGTTGCATCCAGGGGGGTAGATATATTTCTCCCAGATTCAGGCTTTATGCCGACTTATACAACTAGGTGGAGAGTTGTATAAGGCTAGTGGGCTCATGGATGACTCATACCTCTAGGGAGAGTGTGGGGCGTCGTGCAGACAGAGATGAGGAGACCAGCTGAACCTTGTCAGCTCATTTAGGCCTCTATAAGAACTCCCAGATTCATTAGGTGTTAGCTCATGCCTGGAAGCAGACCTGTGTGGACTTCCTGGAGAGAGTGAACCCTTGTCCGGTGAGACAAAGCCTGTGTGGCTATTTGTTTGGACTTTTACTAAACCAGGGACTTAGGGACTAGGACAGCACCAGGCTGATCCCAGTTGTTAGTTTAGGAAACCTGCATGTTTAGTCAGAGGTCAAACTGACCAGGATTTATTTTGTTTATGTTTCTTTTTGGCTTTGCTGTGTTTTTGTCACTGTACATAGAGAAATAAACCGCACCTTTTGATTTTGAAAACCACAACCTCCGTCTGCTGGCCCTGTTTTTGTGTGGGGAGCCCATCCCGGGGGTCACACACACCCGCTACCGAGTTAACCCCCTCACAGTTGGTGGAGAATGCGGGCAGTTTTTTTTAAGCCAGCATGGAGGAGATACTGAAACAGCTGGCTCTAGCAAATGCCAATCAACAGCAGACAAATGCAGGTTTGCAAAGGAGCCTTGCAGCCCAGCAGCAAGCTCATCAACAAGCCCAGCAGCAATCTGAGGCCCGCTTCATAGACCTGTTACAGAAGCAAGAGCAGAGACTACAACAAATGGAAGCAGTAATGCAGCAACGTCCGCAGACCAGTGAGGAAAGCCGTCCCACTAATACCGCGTCCTTTGGGGTGAGTCGTTTATTGACAAAAATGACTGGAGAGGATGATCCAGAGGTATTTTTGACCACATTTGAAAGGACTGCTGAAAGAGAAAAGTGGCCTGAGGAGCAGTGGGCTGGACTGGTGGCTCCTCTGTTAACTGGTGAATCGCAGAAGGCTTACTATGACCTAGAGCCTGACCAAGCAAAAGACTATGTGATGCTAAAAGCTGAAATATTGGCAAGGCTGGGTGTCACCCTGGCTGTCCGGGCTCAGCGTGTGCATAACTGGACTTTCCAGCTTGGAAAACCCCCCAGGTCTCAAATGTATGATCTCATTCACCTGAGCAGGAAGTGGCTACAGCCAGAGACTTTGTCCGCACCAGAGATTGTGGAACGTGTTGTAATGGATCGGTTTTTGAGAGCTCTTCCTACTGCCATCCAAAAGTGGGTAAGCCATGGAGACCCAGAGACGGCCGGTGGTCTTGTGGATCGTGTAGAGAAATACTTGGCTACAGAGAACCTGACGGCCTCTTCCAGAGACACTCGGACTTTCCACCCTAAGACCAGACCACCCCCAGGGGCGGATAAGAGGATTCCAAGGGGTAAGGGTGGAGAGAGTGAGAGGGTGGGAGCTCTACCCCAAGTTTGGCGAGAACAGCCTGGGAAATCAGCGGCTCAAGAGGCGGCAAGAAGGATCGTTTGCTACCGCTGCCGGCAAGCGGGACATATTGCAGCCAATTGCCCGGTTGTGGAGGAACCCATGCAGTGTGACTTTCTGACGGGCAGACGTCAGTCGCTGTGTGCGACAGTCGCATGCACTGCCATTCGAGGAACTGAGAAACATTTATGCAAAATGTGTGTTAATGGTAGAAATGTTGTGGTATTGCTGGATTCAGGTAGCCTTGTGACCCTGATAAAGGCTGAGTTAGTTAAAACAGAGGTCTCTGGGAATAGCAAGGTAGCTGTTATTTGTGTGCATGGGGACACCCGAGAGTATCCAGTGACTACAGTGTGTTTCGAGACCCCCAAAGGTACCCTCTCTCATCCAGTGGGCTTAGTATCTCAGTTACCGTATGACGCCATTGTGGGAAGGGATTTTCCGAAGTTCTGGGAACTGTGGGATGATCCTGAGCCCCCCACTGGTGCCCCTATGTACCAGGAATGTGATAGCCAGAACTCCTCTGAGAGTGGTGAGGACTCTCCAGAATTTCCCTTGTCAGTATTGGCAGGGGAGACTCAAGAAACTGGAGAGGAGCCCACCTCCTCAGACGAAAACCTACCGTCTGTGGAGTTTTCTGATCTGGAGGTTCACAGGGAAAATTTTGCCACAGAACAGTTAAAAGACCCCGCCCTAATAAAGGCACGGGAAAACGTAGTGGAAATAGATGGCGAGTTAGTGAACCCAGATAATACCTGCACTTACCCATACTTCAGCGTAGAGAAGGACCTACTGTATCGGGTGGCAAAAAGGGCAGAAGAAACCGTTGAGCAGCTTGTGGTGCCCAAACCTTACAGGAAGTTGGTGTTGGAGTTGGCCCATGGGCACATTCTTGGAGGTCATCTGGGGACAGAGAAAACCCGAGAGAGGGTATTACAGAGATTCTATTGGCCTGGAGTGATGAAGGACATAGAAAATTATTGTTCCTCCTGCCCTGTGTGTCAGAGGTCGGCCCCGATGCCACATTTCCGTAGCCCGCTGGTCCCTCTACCCATCATTGAGGTCCCGTTTGAGAGAATCGCAATGGATTTGGTAGGTCCTATAATCAAGTCCGCTAGGGGGCACCAGTACATATTGGTTATAATGGACTATGCCACCCGTTATCCAGAAGCGATCCCTCTCAGAAATACCTCGGCCAAAACCATAGCCAAAGAGCTATCTCTTGTTTTTAGCCGGGTGGGTATTTGTAAAGAACTGCTTACGGACCAAGGTACACCCTTTATGTCCCGGGTTATGAAAGAGCTGTGTAAATTGCTCAAAGTGACGCAATTGCGTACATCTGTGTATCACCCCCAAACCGATGGGCTGGTTGAAAGATTCAACAAAACCCTAAAACAAATGTTGAAGAAAGTGGTGGATAGAGATGGAAAGGATTGGGACTGTCTACTTCCTTATTTGATGTTTGCTATTAGGGAGGTGCCCCAATCCTCTACGGGATTCTCCCCCTTTGAGTTACTGTATGGGAGACACCCAAGAGGGCTGTTGGATATTGCCAAGGAAACTTGGGAAAGTGAGAGTTCTCCCCACAGGAGTGTGATTGAGCATGTCGCCCTGATGCAAGATCGAATTGCACAGGTAATGCCCATCGTGAAGGAACATTTGGCCCAAGCGCAGTTGGCACAGCAGAGAGTGTACAACCGTGGAGCAAAGACCCGTACCTTTTCCCCGGGGGATAGGATATTGGTACTTGTCCCTACGGTTGAAAGTAAATTCCTTGCCAAATGACAAGGCCCCTACGAGATAATGGAAAAAGTGAGCGAAGTGAATTACAAGGTCAGACAACCAGGAAGGCGAAAGCCCGAACAGATATATCACGTTAATCTGTTGAAAGCCTGGAGGGATAGAGAGTCCCTAGTCGCAGAAACTTGGTCACCAGCTCAAACTGGTTGCGTGATTCCGGAGGTTGGAATAGCAGCCACCTTGTCACAACCCCAACAACAGGAGGTTAAGGAGTTTGTGCTTCGCAACAAGGAGGTGTTCTCTGAGCTGCCGGGACAAACATCTGGGGTAGAGCATGATATTATTACCCCGCCCGGTGAAAGGGTGAAGTTAAAACCCTATCGGATCCCAGAGGCCCGACGGGAGGCAATACGGGAGGAAGTACAGAAAATGCTGAACTTAGGGGTGATAGAGGAGTCCCAAAGTGATTGGTCTAGTCCCATTGTGTTGGTGCCTAAACCGGATGGGAACTGGCGATTTTGTAACGATTTTCGTCAGTTGAACAAAGTTACAAAATTTGACACCTACCCCATGCCACGTATAGATGAGTTGATCGACCGGCTGGGAACAGCCCGATACATGACGACTCTTGACCTCACAAAAGGGTATTGGCAAATTCCCCTGGCCAAGTCGGCCAAAGAGAAAACCGCATTTGTAACCCCAGACGGGGCGTTCCAATATAAGAGAATGCCGTTCGGGTTACAGAATGCGCCGGCCACATTCCAGCGGAAAATGGACCAGATACTGAGGCCCCATCGGAAGTATGCTGCGGCTTACCTGGATGACGTAATTGTCCATAGCACAGATTGGGCCTCACATCTGCCAAAAGTGCAAGCAGTCCTAGACTCTATCCGGGAAGCGGGGTTTACGGCTAACCCCAAGAAGTGTACCATTGGGCAGGAGGAGGCCAAATATCTTGGGTACACCATTGGCAGGGGAGTGATAAAACCCCAACTCAACAAAGTCGAGGCCATCCAGAGTTGGCCACGTCCCAACAGCAAGAAGCAGGTACGGGCCTTTCTGGGAATCGCGGGTTATTATCGGCGCTTCATTCCCCACTTTGCTTCTAAGGCTGTGCCCCTAACCAACCTGACGAAAGGGAAAGGGTCGGTCATGATTAAATGGACCCCCGAGGCTGAGGCAGCATTCCAATTCTTGAAACAAGCCTTATGTAGCCAGCCAGTGTTGTACTCACCCGACTTCTCTAAAGACTTTGTCGTACAAAGTGATGCGTCAGATGTGGGGTTAGGAGCAGTATTGTCCCAGGTCTGGAACGGGGAAGAGCACCCAGTCATTTACCTCAGCAGGAAGTTGAAGTCCCATGAGGTAAATTACGCCACGGTTGAAAAGGAGTGTTTAGCGGTGAAGTGGGCTCTAGATTCCCTTCGGTACTATCTGCTAGGTAGGCACTTTGACATGGTTACGGATCACGCTCCGTTAAAGTGGATGGCTCAAAACAAGGAGACAAATAGAAGAGTGAATAGGTGGTTCCTGGCCCTACAGGAATTCAACTTCACAGTAAAGCATCGCCCTGGCGTTCAAATGGGGAATGTGGATGCTTTGTCTCGAGTACATGAATGCCTGATTGCTGGTGTTCCAACCCCAAGGTTAAAACAAGAGGGGGGGGTATGTGACAGCAGGAAGGTAAAGTCACCTGGTTGCATCCAGGGGGGTAGATATATTTCTCCCAGATTCAGGCTTTATGCCGACTTATACAACTAGGTGGAGAGTTGTATAAGGCTAGTGGGCTCATGGATGACTCATACCTCTAGGGAGAGTGTGGGGCGTCGTGCAGACAGAGATGAGGAGACCACCTTGTCAGCTCATTTAGGCCTCTATAAGAACTCCCAGATTCATTAGGTGTTAGCTCATGCCTGGAAGCAGACCTGTGTGGACTTCCTGGAGAGAGTGAACCCTTGTCCGGTGAGACAAAGCCTGTGTGGCTATTTGTTTGGACTTTTACTAAACCAGGGACTTAGGGACTAGGACAGCACCAGGCTGATCCCAGTTGTTAGTTTAGGAAACCTGCATGTTTAGTCAGAGGTCAAACTGACCAGGATTTATTTTGTTTATGTTTCTTTTTGGCTTTGCTGTGTTTTTGTCACTGTACATAGAGAAATAAACCGCACCTTTTGATTTTGAAAACCACAACCTCCGTCTGCTGGCCCTGTTTTTGTGTGGGGAGCCCATCCCGGGGGTCACACACACCCGCTACCGAGTTAACCCCCTCACAATATATATATATATATCTATATATACACACCCATATGTCAATACTCATTGACTTTACTTTACTACTTCAGACGCCTGACAAACATATTCATGTTTATAGTTTATACTCTTTATGGACTAACGATGTTTCTAGGGATACATCACTACACACACATTCACAGAATTGCAGTTCACTTCTCTTTCCTCTCTTTCCTCTTTTTTCTATCTCGCCACTATCAGTATCCCTCTGCCATACTAAGTTTCTAACTACCTCCATGTCCCTACCACCTTTGGCCCAGGCCTTTCATTCATGCATATATATTCTTATGCCAATACTTATTTACTCTACTTTAGATGCCTGACAAACATACTTATGTTCACAGCCTATACTTTTTATGGACTAACGAGGTCTTTATGGATACATCACTCACTACATCCATGCCATGCCTGCTCTCCGTTTGGCTCCTGGTGGGGTCCCATCTGTACTCCGCTCCCTCAGCTCCCCGGTGAGGCACCTGCTGCCGCGGTCTTGGGGCCGCACATCTGTAGCCATGGTCAAGCTCAGTGGTGAGTATGGGGATCTACACACCCCCTCCCACCCTGTGCCTTTATAACCAATACTGTGCCATATTGTCAAACATATATATTTTTTCATCTTAGGTACATTGTTACACACATCCACCCCTGAAGAGCGAGCTGGATCTCGCGAACCTAGTCGGGTAGTATGATGCCCGTGTACTCTGACTGTTACTACATTTATGTACCAATATTCCTTGTTTATTTTAATTGGCAACTGTTGGTGTTATCCATGCATGTAAACAATTTTACTTGAATAAACTATATTCTGTATTTACTACTGTTTATATTTCCTGCGGAAACGTCACACACTTCATTTAACCACTTCGCGCCCGGGCTATAAGCAAAAGACGTCCGCAAAGCGGTCGTCAATTGCTGATAGGACGTCTATGGACGTCCTCTTATTTACTTCCGCGATGCGCGCCACTGCGGGCGCGCGTGGGGGAAAAACTGTGCCCGCCGTGTCAGGCGAGTGCCGATGCGCGTGCCTGGCGGCCGCGATGTCCGCCAGGTACGAGCGATCGGCTGTCACAGAGCCAGGGACGTGGATCTCTGTGTGTAAACACAGAGATCCACGTCCTGTCAGGGAGAGGAGACGGATGGTGTGTCCCTTGTACATAGGGACAACCATCAGTCACCTCCCCCAGTCAGTCCCCCCCCCCCCCACAGTAAGAACATCTAGCAGGGAACATATTAACCCCTTGATCGCCCCCTAGTGTTTAACCCCTTCCCTGCCAGTCACATTTATACAGTAATCAGTGCATATTTTTAGCACTGTTCGCTGTATAAATGTGAATGGTCCCAAAAATGTGTCAAAAGTGTCCGATGTGTCCGCCGTAATGTCACAGTCACAAAAAAAAAAAATCGCAGATCGACGCCATTACTAGTAAAAAAATAAATAAAAAAATTATATAAAAAAAATCATAATTCTATTCCCTATTTTGTAGGCGCTATAACTTTTGCGCAAACCAATCACTATACGCTTATTGCGATTTTTTTTTTACCTAAAATATGTAGAATACGTATCGGCCTAAACTGAGGAAAAAAATAGTTTTTTAAAAAAAAAAAATGGGATATTAATTATAGCAAAAATTAAAAAATATTGTGTTTTTTTCAAAATTGTCGCTCTATTTTTGTTTATAGCGCAAAAAATAAAAAACGCAGAAATGATCAAAGACCACCAAAAGAAAGCTCTATTTGTGGGAAAAAAAGGATGTCAATTTTGTTTGGGAGCCACGTTGTACGACCGCGCAATTGTCATTCAAAGCGTGACGGCGCTGAAACCTGAAATTTCGCCTGGGCAGGAAGGGGGTTATGTGCCCAGTTGTCAAGTGGTTAAAGTCCCAAAGGGCGAATTCTTTGTTTTATTACTCTCCTTAGCAATCAGCCATATTCAGTGAACGTAAAAGAAAAAAGACCCAAATCAAAAAACGCTACAAAATCGTTCTGAAGCAACATAACAGATGTAAATCGAGCTTTAGCGGTCTGTGGCCCCTCCCTCCCGAAGGAGTCAGTGTATGAAGGGAGCTGTGAGGTGCACATTGCACTGTACTGTCCAGGTCAGGACAGACAAAGGCCCGAGCCTGTGAGGATGTAGCAGCTGGGAGCTGCAGGAGAAACAATCAAGCTGACAGAGGTACAGCATTTTGTGCACAAGCACTGGGACGGTCTGAAGGACCAAGGCATGATGCCTGAGCAGTGAAGCTGCAAAGAGAGCCACAAGTCTGAATTCTATGTTTTGTTGCATTGATGGTGAGAACCCCCTGCGTGGGAAACTATTCAAGTGTGAACTTTTGCTTTGTTCTAAATACAAGTGGGCAGAAAAAGCCCTGAAACATACTTTTGGCTTGGAGTAAACTTGTCACAATATATATATATATTGTAAAGTTGGGGGGTTGTTTAGCTCAAGTGTAGCACCCGCTAGCGAGAACAGTCCCACACGAATGTTTCCTTTTGAGGGCTTGTTGGACAACTTTTATTAAAAAGAATCAAACAAAGTTCCAGAAATGAAAACAAATGTGGTTTCCCTCGCAGGGGGTTTTCACCATCAACATTAAACAGTTGTATGTTCAGTCTCCTGGCTCACACATGCAAAAGTGCAAATGAAAATACCGAGCCGCCTGGCTCTCTTCAGCAGCAACACCACTGCTCAGGCTCCCGCATGGAGTCCTCCTGACTCCTGTCAGCAACCTCAGACTCAGGTCTCTGGCTTTCACAGTGCAGCCTGCACTCTCTAGCTACTCCAGCTTCTCTAGCTACTCCAGTGCACACCTGCACACTCTGGGTTCTCCCTTGCAAGCCTGGTCTCCTCGGGAGGGTGGAGCCCAGAACCATGGTCAGGTGTCTACAAATAGGCCAGCACACACCTGACCAGTCAGTGTGCTGGTGAATCTCAAAATCTGGACCCAGGACTGGGGATTTCATCCCACCCGGATCTCTAAGAAATCCCCGGGCTCCAGGTCCCAAAATGGACTTTATTAAAGAATGAGGAAACTGAACAGTTTCCTCTGTACATTATAAACTCCCTGGAGCCCCTCAACCCGCCCAGTTGAGAATTCTGGGTCACTACACTGGTGGGGTACCACACTACCACAATATATATAATATATACCACAATATATATATATATATATATATATATATATATATATATATATATATATATATATATATATACAGTGGGGAGAACAAGTATTTGATACACTGCTGATTTTGCAGGTTTTCCTACTTACAAAGCATGTGTAAATCTGTAATTTTTATCATAGGTACTCTTCAACTGTGAGAGACGGAATCTAAAACAAAAATCCATAAAATCACATTGTATGATTTTTAAATAATTAATTTGCATTTTATTGCATGACATAAGTATTTGATCACCTACCAACCAGTAAGAATTCCAGCTCTTACGGACCTGCTATTTTTTCTTTAAGAAGCCCTCCTGTTCTCCACTCATTACCTGTATTAACTACACCTGTTTGAACTCGTTACCTGTGTAAAAGACACCTGTCCACACACTCAAACAGACTCCAACCTCCCCACAATGGCCAAGACCAGAGAGCTGTGTAAGGACATCAGGGATACAATTGTAGACCTGCACAAGGCTGGGATGGGCTACAGGACAATAGGCAAGCAGATTGGTGAGACGGCAACAACTGTTGGCGCAATAATTAGAAAATGGAAGAAGTTCAAGATGACGATCAATCTCCCTCGGTCTGGGGCTCCATGCAAGATCTCACCTCGTGGGGCATCAATGATCATGAGGAAGGAGAGGGATCAGCCCAGAACTACACGGCAGGACCTGGTCAATGACCTGAAGAGAGCTGGGACCACAGTCTCAAAGAAAACCATTAGTAACACGCTACGCCATCATGGATTAAAATCCTGCAGCACACGCAAGGTTACCCTGCTCAAGCCAGCGCATGTCCAGGCCCGTCTGAAGCTTGCCAATGACCATCTGGATGATCCAGAGGAGGAATGGGAGAAGGTCATGTGGTCTGATGAGACAAAAATAGAGCTTTTTGGTCTAAACTCCACTCGTCGTGTTTGGAGGAAGAAGAAGGATGAGTACAACGGCAAGAACACCATCCCAACCATGAAGCATGGAGGTGGAAACATCATTCTTTGGGGATGCTTTTCTGCAAAGGGGACAGGATGACTGCACCATATTGAGGGGAGGATGTATGAGGCCATGTATCGCAAGATCTTGGCCAACAACCTCCTTCCCTCAGGAAGAGCATTGAAGATGGGTCGTGTCTGGGTCTTCCGGCATGACAAAGACCCAAAACACACAGCCAGGGCAACTAATGAGTGGCTCCGTAAGAAGCATCTCAAAGTCCTGGAGTGGCCTAGCCTGTCTCCAGACCTGAACCCAATAGAAAATCTTTGGAGGGAGCTGAAAGTCCGTATTACTCAGCGACAGCCTCGAAACCTGAAGGATCTGGAGAAGCTCTGTATGGAGGAGTGGGCCAAAATCCCTGTTGCAGTGTGTGCAAACCTGGTCAAGAAATACAGGAAATGTATGATCTCTGTAATTCCAAACAAAGGTTTCCGTACCAAATATTAAGTTCTGCTTTTCTGATGTATCAAATACTTATGTCATGCAATAAAATGCAAATTAATTACTTAAAAATCATACAATGTGATTTTCTGGATTTTAGATTCCGTCTCTCACAGTTGAAGAGTTAGGCCCCTTTCACACGGGCGGACCGTATGTCCGTTTTTCACCCATTAGTTTTCGGATGAAAAACGGACATACATCCCTATAAGATAGCGGATGTCAGCGGATGAACATCCGCTGACACCCGATCTCAACCGTGTCCGCTATGCTCCGTTTTTCAGGATAGAAAAATTTATATTTTTCTATCCGTCTGCGGAGCGGATCGGATGAACACGGACAGACGGTCCGTGTTCATCTGATCCGCCCATAGGAGAGAGCGGAGATCTGACAGGGCGGTCCCCGCACAGTGTGCGGGGACCGCCCAGTCATCCGCCGGCTCAGCGGGGATCAACGGAGCGATCCCCGCTGAGCAAGCGGAGATTCACGGGGCGGATCATGACTGATCCGTCCCGTGTGAAAGGGGCCTAACTATGATAACAACTACAGACCTCTACATGCTTTGTAAATAGGAAAACCGGCAAAATCGGCAGTGTATCAAATACTTGTTCTCCCCACTGTATATATATATATATATACACACACACACTATATTACCAAAAGTATTGGGACACCTGCCTTTACACGCACATGAACTTTAATGGCATCCCGGTCTCAGTCCGTAGGATTCAATATTGAGTTGGCCCACCCTTTGCAGCTACAACACACTGTCAGTGTTGATGGGGGGAATCCAGCAGTTTTCTTTGTTACAGAAAAGAAATCACACCATCTGCGTATGGCCAGCTTAGGAGTCATTTAGGAGTGCCAGTGACTTTACCATATCAGACTGCAAGTGATCCAAAGTCCACACTGAACCAAAGATCTTTTCTGTAAATATTTCTTGAACCATGTTTTTTCTTTTTTAGTAAAACGTTATTTCAAAAAATGTCAAACAAAATCTCTGCATGCTCTAGCTATAAATAAGGAACTTTGCCTCTTTGAAGAAGCTACCATAGTGTAAACTCTATTAAATTCCTGTCTGGGACAGGACATGTAAAGGCCAGAATGTAAAGTCCAGAATTGCAAAAGCAGGTTCTCTGAATGGTGCATGTTTCTGTTAAACCACGAGGTAGGGACTATTATGTGTATGTGCAAAGGGTTAACGGCTCTGTAAATCTTCTGTAGTGACGCTCACTCTCTGGTGCTTAGGCTGTTGTCCCATGAGCTGAAAAATCTCTGTGCAGAGTGACACTGAGAGTGTAATTGCCACAGTGATTACAATAGTTGAATTTAAAAAGACATTTGATGATTTATTCATAAATACAGAGCTGCAATAATGTGTGTCTATTATATCTACCTGGAATTCAGCTATAACTGGTTGGCCCAAAAAGGATTTCACTTAAAGAACACCCAGGTCCAAACTAAACACATTGAATTATTTACATATTTCGAACAAGCTGTAAACAATTTTAAAACAAGCTTGCACTGACCTCTGTAGCTGGAGACACTATGGAGAAATGTATCTTCAATGTTCACAATAGAGCAGTGATTCTCAACCGGGGTTCCGCGGAACCCTAGGGTTCCGCAGGAAGTCCCCAGGGGTTCCGCGGGAAATCTACATAATGGCGGCGGATGTATACCACTGAATTTCATTTTAATGTTATCCTTCATGCGCGCTGCTGCTGTCACACGGCGCGCATGAATACCCGATGATTCTTCTATAGTTCCGGCTCCTATAAGGTCAGGGGGCGGAGCAGAGGAGAAGTGCAGAGCGCGGGAATGGGAGTCGAAGGAGGAGGTGTTACATGACAACGCTGACTGGGAGGATACACATGGCTCAATCGGAAGGTGAGCTCTTACAGTGGCTCTCTGTCTGCCTCCCTCCTGCACTGTGCTCCGATGGCTCTCTGTTTCCCCTGCACTCTGTATTACCACAGCTATAGCTGCAGCAATGCAGAGTGCAGGAGGGACAGAGAGCCATCGGAGCACATGGCTGGAGGTTAGTGATGGGGGGGGACGACAGAGCTGGCAGGGGCATGTGGCTGACTCCAGTGTTTCTGAGCAGGGGCTGAGTTTGAGATGGGGGTGGGGTGGTGAGGTAGACGGAGCTGGCAGGGGCACATGGCTGCATTGGGACACGGGAGCTGCAGGAGGCACAGAGCCAGCAGGGACAGAGCATGTGGCTGGATCGGGAGGTGAGAGCTGCCAGAGTGTGTATGTGTGTGTGTGTGTCAGAGAGCACATGACTGGATCGGGAGGTGAGAGCTGCCAGAGCAGTGTCTGTCTGTCTGTCTGAGCGAGCACATGGCTGGATTGGGAGGGGAATGCCTTACTAAAGCCAGGGTGCAGGATCTATCTCTGCTTGAGACCTCCTTTATCCCCAGCCCTCTGCCACACTGCTGAAATCAAAAGGTAGGGCTTTGTGAAAAGGGATCTGTGTGATTGGAGGGCTCTGAGAGAGGGGGGGTATGTATGACTGGGGGGTTTAGGATTGGGCTCTATGTGATGGGGGGCCTCTGATGCAATGGAGAGGCTTCAATGTAATGGGGGGACTTGTGTAAAAGGGGCCTCCTAAGTATAGGGGTGACTTTGATGTGATTGAAAGTTCTTGTGTATAGGGGGACTTTGATGTAATGGGGGACCTCTGCTGTGATGGGGAGACTCATGTATAGGGGGGACTTTGATGTAATGGGGGGCCTCTGATGTGAATGAGGGACTGTAATGTGATGTGGAAATCTGACACTAAGGGGCCTCTGATGTAATGGGGAGACCTCTGACATGGGGGACCTCTGCTGTGATGAGGAGACTCATGTAAAGGGGGCCTCTTATGTATAGGGGTGACTCTGACGTGCCCCTGCTCTTTGATCCCCCTTTCTGCATTCAGCACTGACAGGATGTCATCTCCTGATCCAGCCACGTGCTCCCGCTCTCTTCGCTCCTCTGTGGGATCAAGGAGATATAAGGCATATTACAGCAGCTTTCCTGCGCTGCTCTGCATGTGGATGAAAGCAACTCCTTGTACTGTGCCCTGGTGACCCCCACGTTGTAAAAGCAAGCCCAAGTTTCACATTAAGGTGGTAAGTGTTTTTACAATATCTATTCTATTATTTGATACTGTTTCTTTATTGCGGTTATATCTACAGCTCGCTGATCAGATCCAATGATCTGTGAGCTTTAGATCTGAATTTTTTTTTCAGGGGTTCCCCGAGATCTCAAACTTTTGCCAAAGGTTCCCCGAAGGCAAAAAGGTTGAGAAACACTGCAATAGAGGCACTAAAATCACAGCTCATCGCCTCTAAATATTTATGACAGCAGAAACTTGGTAGCCTACCAGCCTTTTAATGAAAACAAGCAGCAGCTGCTGTAAACTAACAGGAATCTGCTTCAAGATTGTGGTTGATATATTTAGGACTAATGCCCGGTAAACACGATCCGATTATCGGACAAATGATCGTCCGTTTATTTTTGCATGCTAATCTCATGTTGAATCTGATGAGTTTACTAAAGTCACGAAAATTCTCGTACGTCAGAATAAAAATTCGGAAGTGATGTCATGTGTTGTAATTAGGGATGAGCTTCGAGTTCGAGTCGAACTCATGTTCGACTCGAACATTGCCTGTTCGCCTGTTCGCCGAACAGCGAACAAATTGGGGTGTTCGCGGCAAATTTGAAAAATCTATGGGAGAAATCTAAAGTGCTAATTATAAAGGCTTATATGCAAGTTATTGTCCTAAAAAGTGTTTGGGGACCGGGGTCCTGCCCCAGGGGACATGTATTAATGCAAAAATAAGTTTTAAAAACGGCCGTTTTTTCGGGAGCAGTGATTTTAATAATGCTTAAAATGAAAAAATAAAAGTGAAATATTCCTTTAAATTTCGTACCTGGGGGGTGTGTATGATATGCATGTGAAGTGGCGCATGTTTCCCGTGCTTAGAACTGTCCCTGCAAAAAATGACATTTTTGAAAGAAAAAAAGTCTTTTAAAACTGACTCGCGGCTATTAATGAATTGTCGGCTCCCGGCAATACATACAAAAGTCATTGATAAAAAAAAAAAAAAAAAAGCGTGGGGGTTCCCCAGAATTCAATTACCAGGCCCTTCAGGTCTGGAATGGATATTAAGGGGAACCCCGCCGCAAATTAAAAAAAAAATTGACGTGGGGTTCCCCAAATATCCATTCCAGGCCCTTCAGATCTGGCATGGATTTTAAGGGGAACTCCACCCAAAAATTTGACGTGGGGTTCCCCCAAATATCCATTCCAGGCCCTTCAGATCTGGCATGGATTTTAAGGGGAACTTTAGAAGGGGCGGGTCTATACATTTAAAATACTGAGAGGGAGTTCCCCATCAGGTCCGCTCAGGCACAACCAATAAAGGACAACGCTGGACATCGGGATCGCCGCGGGACACTGGATTTCACCGCTGGAATGTTTTTTTGTTTTTTTTTAAATAAAGGACTTTTTCAAGGTGTTTGTGTGTTTTTTTTAAACATTTTTTTACGCTTTCTTCGTGAAATGGTAGGGGTACAATGTACCCCTTACCAATTCACATAGGGGGGGCCGGGATCTGGGGGTCCCCTTTGTTAAAGGGGTCTTCCAGATTCCGATAAGCCCCCCGCCCGCAGACCCCCACAACCACCGGGCAAGGGTTGTGGGGATGAGGCCCTTGTCCCCATCAACATGGGGACATCCTCCCCATGTTGAGGGCATGTGGCCTGGTACGGTTCAGGAGGGAGGGGGGGCCGCTCTCTCGTCCCCCCCTTTTCCCCTGCGGCCGGCCAGGTTGCGTGCTCGGATAAGGGGTCTGGTATGGATTTTTAGGGGGACTCCACGCCATTTTTTTAAAATTTGGGGTGGAGTTCCCCTTAAAATCCATGCCAGATCTGAAGGGCCTGGAATGGATATTTGGGGGAACCCCACGTCAAATTTTTTTTTAATTTGCGGCGGGGTTCCCCTTAATATCCATTCCAGACCTGAAGGGCCTGGTAATTGAATTCTGGGGAACCCCCACGCTTTTTTTTTTTTTTTATCAATGACTTTTGTATGTATTGCCGGGAGCCGACAATTCATTAATAGCCGCGAGTCAGTTTTAAAAGACTTTTTTTCTTTCAAAAATGACATTTTTTGCAGGGACAGTTCTAAGCATGGGAAACATGCGCCACTTTACATGCATATCATACACACCCCCCAGGTACGAAATTTAAAGGAATATTTCACTTTTATTTTTTCATTTTAAGCATTATTAAAATCACTGCTCCCGAAAAAACGTCCGTTTTTAAAACTTTTTTTTGCATTGATACATGTCCCCTGGGGCAGGACCCAGGTCCCCAAACACTTTTTAGGACAATAACTTGCATATCAGCCTTTATAATTAACACTTTAGATTTTGAACGTTCGAGTCCATTGTATTTAATAGGGTTCTAAAGTTTACACGAACATTTTGTCTGTTCGCAGGTTCTGGTGCGAACCGAACAGGGGGGTGTTTGGCTCATCCCTGGTTGTAATGCATTTGTATTGCATTTTCGAACGACAGCTGTACTGATTAAATGAAAATCGTACGATCTGGCATCGTATGAAAAAAAAATTGTCCGATAGAATAATATCGGATGAACTGTCCTGATCGGCTCTCGAAAGCTCTGTACTAACAATCCGATTATCATACGATCGCTTCGAATGCGGCATTTTTCGTACGACTTTCGGATCGTGTGTACGGGGCTTTAGTACAAGCAGCTAGAAAGGTCAGTGAGGGCTTGTTTTAAACCTTGTATACTGTTTGTCAAGAATATTTTAAAACTTTGATGTCCATGGTCTGGGCACATGCCCAATTAATGCCAAAACTTTCCACATTTATTGGGGGCTAACATGGACAGGTCTATAAGCATACTGTACATATTTATCTAAAATGATGGAAAAGACTATAGTCTCCCTTTATGCCAAAGCATCCCTTTATATTTCAGATTTTTCAATCTACAGAAGTCTAGGAATTAGAAAAACATCTGATGATGTGGATGCTTGCTCTAGCCTACTGCAGTTTATTTTTGTTTTGTTGCCTTAGTTAAGCACTTACTGGCCTGATGCTCTGACCTACAGGTAGGTACTGTCTGTCAAATTTTACAGATCAAGAAATCTTTGCCCACTTCATCTGGAAAACCACAGCTCTGGTTCGGGCTTCTCTGAATCTAAATGTGTAATAAATATATAATATGTATTTTTCATTCAGCACATTCACCTCCTCCCTCAACCCCTCACGTCACTCTTCATTCCCCATGAGCCCTGATTAGCATGTTGGAACTCAGAGCAACTGGCGTCTGATTCTCCTCTCCCAGCCAAAAATTGATTAGACGCTTTCTGGAAATATGTGTAGCTAAACCGCTATGCTAATTGAGGGAAATGGAGTTGTGTTTTTGCATGCTTCTGCAGTGATATCACTCCTCCTGCACTGCTTTATGTTACAGCCTGTAACTGCTTCAGTGCCAAGCCATTAGGGTTAGACATTCTAAGGAACAAAGGGTTAATCAAAGGTAAGAAAGTGTGGTCAAATGTCACAACTTAACCCAGCACTGAACCTGTGATGGCAATCTGCAATTAGGAAACCACCAACTTTGTACTGAAATCTGTATATGATTAGCTGCAGCTAAAACCAGCGTTCACCATAGAAGCTTAGTACTGTGCTATCCCGTTCTGTGTGATTCCCAGCTTTGTGTGATCCTGTCCTATAATATACATTCAGGAGATCACTGTACATTAAAAAGACACCCAGACTCGTGTGATCCTGTCCTATATTCTGCAGTCAGGATTCGGGCGTGGCCGGCTGCACACATAAATGTTGGGTAACGCTTTGCCCGAAGGCATGCTCACCAATGGAGGCTGCGGTCATGTGATAAATCCACCATTAAGGCAGTCTCAGACTCAGAGATGAGCCACTTGTGTGCCATAAATGTGTGGAGTTTCTCCTTAAAGTGGTTGTAAACTCACTTTGTAAACAAACACCTACAGGTAAGCCTAGATTAAGGCTTACCTGTAGGTGCAAGAAATATCTCCTTAACCTACACGGTTAAGGAGATATTTGCATTTAAAACCAGCGCCGCTGACGTCACACGCATACGCACTAGCGGGCCAGCTTAGTAGCCGGATTTCTGAATGGAGTTAGCCAGCCCGAGCGCACATGCGTGTGACGTCATCGCCGCTCCGGGGCCAATTACAGCGCCGGAGCGGCGATACACGGAACGCAGAGGGGAGCGAGATGGCAGCGGTGACGGAGGTGTCCGACCACCGCTTCGAGAGCTTCGATCTCAGGTAAGTGATTCATAATGAGTTAGTATGCTAGGCATACTAGCTCATTATGTCTTTATTTTGCAGGTTGTATAAAATAAAAAAAAAGGCCAGGGGGGGTTTACAACCACTTTAAGATGTTCTTTCCCATGTCGCTACACACTTGTACTGATGTATGTGTTGCATTCAGAGGGAAATGCGGAGCCATTGCCCACTCCACCAGTACTTCTGTTACCTCACTCACAGTAACAGAATGTAGTCCTGCCAAGCACATCACGGGCCCCATGCATGCTCAACTCCTTCCTTCCTGTTGCTAGTGATCGGGTCTTGAACTTCTGTAACCCTGGTCTGCTCCTGGTGACTGGAGGAGTCTGACAGCTGGGAAGGGAGTCTGTGGACTGACCCCCTTGCTACCAAAGGGCCTGTCACCTAACCAGGTACCATGCCAAACGAGTGGCTGCTGTAGCTGTTCTTCTTTGTGGTTACTCATGGCAACTACCTCCTCTTCCTTGCCGAGGTAACCTTTTGTGGTGGTGTAACACATGCCCCACATTGTTTATACGGACCCTTGTTCTTTAGGAATATGCCAAGACCCAAACTGCACCCCTCTGAATAACTTCAGAGCAGGTTATTGCAGTTGGAACAACTTTACTGAATGTTCAGTAGAACAGGGATATGCAATTAGCGGACCTCCAGCTGTTGCAGAACTACAAGTCCCATGAGGCATAGCAGGACTCTGACAGCCCCAAGCATGACACCCAGAGGCAGAGGCATGATGGGACTTGTAGTTTTGCAACAGCGAGGTCTGCTAATTGCATATCCCTGATATACAATAACATCCTTAAAGAGGAGCTCCAGCCCCCCTACCAAAAAATGTAAAAAGTCAGCAGCTACATATACTGTAGCTGCTTATTTTTAATATTAGGACACTTACCTGTCCAGGGATCCCACGATGTCAGCACCCCAGCCAATTTATCAATCGGCTCTCGGGTGCTGCCTCGCCATTCCTTGTGAAGGGAAACAGGCTCTGAAGCCTTGCGGCTTCAAAGCCTTTTCCCTACTGCGCATGTCCGTAGCACGCTGCGCATTGTGAATGGCCCAGCGGCAGGGGAAGGAGGAGGCTGGCTGAACTTCCAGGGGACCTCGCTTTTGCAGGGTCTCCCGGAAGTGGGGAAGGGTACCCGCTCCCCCCTGAAAGGTGCCAAATGTGGCAGCGAAGGGTGGGAGGAAGCAAACAATTGGGGTTTTCCTTGTTTAGGTGGAGCTCCACTTTAACCTAACTACACCTAACTGAGGCTGTCCCAGGTTAAGTAATATCGGGAATAGTCCATTCTTGGAAAGGCTTGTACGGAGAAGTCCATGTCCTTGCGATGTTCCGGGGAGTCGAGGTCCAGTGCTGAACCACAGGTCACTGAAAACTCATGTCATTATATAGACACCAGCACTGTGTGATCCTGGTCTATAATCTACAATCAGGAGATCATTGTACTGTACACATCTCTCACTCACTCTCTTTTGGAGGGATCAAATCCTTCAGTAACTCTTTCCTTTTCAGTTGTCTTTCATTTTAGACAGATATTAAGGCCTCTATAAATGCAATACTTAAAGGAAATTTATGGCCACAGCATACACTTTCATTTTATAACATCAGCATTGTAATTACAAACAATAGTTATTTTTGACAATCCAATATAAGCTTAATTGAAAAACCTTCTTTCATGTTGGGAGTGCTGCCTGTCTGTTGGCCATCTCTTTTCACAACTTCCTGGATTCCCTGCATGCTTTGCAGCTTCTCCCCTGCTGTTTACTTTCAATTTACATGTGCGACTACATATCCCATTGTACCTTGCTACCTGCAAGCTGTGATTCCAGTACTGTCTCCACCTCCTGAAACTCCTCTGAGTAGCTCAGAAAGCAGGCTCTGTGAAATGTGGGAGACAGCAGTGCCTACTCACAGGCAGGGGAGGGCTGGCAGCCTTAGGTCTGGGGGGCAAGTCTAGTCAAGTGGCCCATTGAACCACTGAATCAGCTCACCATCCATCTGCTCCACATTGCCCGTACAGGGAGACTGCTCCACATTGCCCTCAGAGAGAGAGAGAGAGAGAGATTGTTCCACATTTCCTGCACACGGAGAGAGAGAGAGAGAGTTCGCTTCACATTTCTGGCACGGAGAGAGAAATCACTCCACATTGCTGGAACAGAGAGAAATCGCTCGACATTTCCGGCAGAGAGAGAGAAATCGCTCCACATTCCCGGCACAGAGAGAGAGAAAATGCTCCACATTGCAGTTTCTCTCTGGAAGCAATGTTGCGCAGTCTCTCTCTCTGTGCGGGCAATGTGAAGTGGTCACTCTCTCTGTGTGGGCAGTGCTGTGCATGTGCAGGCACAGGCCTGTGCACTGGCCCCCAGGACCAGATTAAGGGCATTGTGGGCCTGGTGCGGCAGTGGAGCAGGTTTAGGAGCGGCAGGGATCTGATGCAAGTAATGTTCCTGCCCAGCTTTCCGCTTACTGGCCACTTTCCTGTGTTTCCAGGATCCTGTGCTGGCTTTTTCCCAGTCTTGGTTGCAGACACACAGGTGCAATGCTAGGGAAGCCTGGCATTTGATTTACCAAGCTTCCGTAAGAGCCGTGTGTCGGTGTGTGCTCTGAGGTGAACGTTTCCCAGCCATCAGAATACAGTGATCACTGCCGGCAGCTATAGCAGCCAGCAGTGATCGACAAAAAGAAAAAAAAAGAAAAAAGGACACGCTGGTTTTACTGAAGTCAGTTGATAGATCGGATTCTGTAAAACCAGTCTGCACATTGATAGATTGAAATTCTGCCAGTTCAGCAGAAATTTCAGTCTGTCGATGGTGGCCTAAGTCCAGTCTCTGAGTTTAATAATATCCTCAAATCTTCTGAAAGGGGTGCTCCACTTAGGTGTAGAAATTCACTTTGAACTCCACCTTATTTCCAGAACTCTCATTATGTATTAGATGTGCAAAGAATAAGGTGAGAGAACATCTAATACCTACAGAGAGTAATGAAAATAATCTGGAGTACAAAGTGAATTACCTGGAGGGACTGGCGGAGGTTAAAACAGGCAGGGAGGAAATTAGATATCACCTCCTCACTGCCTGCCTCTGAAAAGTGACCTGAGCATTGATCACTTTTCAGTGGAGTGGCAGAGCCTGCTAAGAGTGCAAGCCTTTTGGCTCACACTGGTGCTCAACATTTTTTTTGGGGGGGCAAAGCAAACTGAACAAAAACATCAAATGCAGCCACTGTGACACCCCCTCCGCCCACTCGCTGTCTGACCGACACTTACCCCATCTTGGTGGCGGGTCAGACAGTGGGTGACGGCGGCGTGCTGTGGGACATGCAGTGGGTCAGGCGACGGCTCCTGTCCTGTGTCCACCATGGTTCTCGTGCGTCTTTTTTTCCGGTCTGCTAGGTGTCCAATAGGAATGCCTGTGCCTTCAGCCAATCAGGTGACGGGTATTAGACCCGCGCTTCCTGATTGACGGAAAGGTGGTTCAGTGTTAGAAAACAAATTAATATTCTCTTTTCTAACACACCTGGGTGGGCTCATGGTGCAATGCTCTGCACTCGGAGTCCACCTTTTTTGAAGCCTATTAGAGCCTATGGCACTAATCAGGTGCTTAAAAAAAAAAAAAACACCCCGCTGCTGTAATTTAGGCGCCCGGCGTTTGAAAAGGGGCCAGACGCCTGAACAGGGGGTAGCCACAGTGGCCATGGATAGATTCATGCAATGCATGAATCTATCCATTTTACATATAGGGTATGGCATAATGGAGGGGGCAGTGCCCGTGCATCCTTAATGGACAGGCCGCCACTGTGCTGGTGGTTTTCCATAGCCGCAGTCCCTCAGACTTCTAATTAGGTTGTGCGTTTTTGCTGCATTTTTTGGAATTGCACCAAAGATGCAGCATGCAGGACATTTTGTGCACTTTCAGGACATGCAGCAAAAATGTACAACCTAATAGAAGTCTATGGGACTGGGGGGGTAACATGCAGGAAGACAGCATAACATGCCAGTACACCAGCACTGCAGCCAAACTGCAGCATGCCAGTGTGAACCCACATCATAACATCTAGGAGGGCAAGCAAATGTCACAGGCTGTTGTAATATAACACTTAATATGCAGAGAGGGGAAGAGCGAGCAGGAAGGGAGGGAGGAGAAGCTCACTTGTCACTTACTTGGATGGGACACAATGCACAGTCCCAGGAGGCTCACTTTTTTTTTAAGGCTTGTGTGGATGCTGAGCTGACTGCTCTTTTAACTTTCCCGCCCACACATCTTCTTCACAAATAACACACAGCTGCCCGGAGTGTGGGCGGGGAAAGAAAGAGCAGATCCACCCAGCCTCTGATAGAGCTTCGTGTGGAGGAGGTGAAGAAGGAGGGGGGGCGGGCTAAACTAACACAGACTGTCAGCACTGACAGAATCATCGCTGCATTACCGAATCTGGCCGTGCCTGTCACCTGAGCTGCCGCACTCGGCCAGCTCAGCGGCCTTTGTGCAGGACCTTAGAGCAGCCCAGGGGGCAAATGCATTCTTTCCACCCAGCCCAGTCCGCCCCTGCTCACAGGGCATAGTGAATGTGTGTCTCAAAAGTAAATGTGTGGGGATCTTCACAAAGTAACTTTACAAACTTCAAGATCATTCAGATTAATAGGAGTAGGCTAGAAATAATTTAAATACAATGTGGAAATTAAGATATGATTTTACATTTTGACCATAGATACACTACTTACTAAACCTTTCAGAAAAATATTTTTATTACCACATTATTGTTTAACTAGTTCAGCTCTTTGGATGTACTATGTACATCCAAAGAGTTAATCACAAGCTGATGGCTGCTACTGCAGTCTTAGTTTGGCTGACTTGGTATGTTTGGTATCTATTTACTCGACACAACCTTATCTTTTATAGTTTACCAAAAATAGGTATTATATTGTGTGTGCTTGCACTAAAATACATTTTATTATATTTTTTGCGCAAATATCATATGATATAAAAATGTGCAACTCATCTTTTTATTCTACAGGGCCTTTACTTTCAAAAAATATATAATGTTCTGGCAGGTTTAATTAATTTTATTGCCAAAAATTACAACTTTTACATGTGTGCAAAAATGAAAAACTTTTCTCTAGAGTCGAACTGGTTAACCACTTGGCACCTGCGCAATAGCCGAAAAAACGTCTACAGCATGGGCCTAAAATGCTGGGAGGGAGCCCATGGATGTCCTCCCCTGCTTGCGCTGCCCACAGGCGCTGTGATCGCAGAGTCTTCGTGATCTTTACCACGTGATCAGCTGTCAGCTGATCACGGAAGTAAACAGAAGACGGTTATCGGCTTTTTTTCCCTCACAACAACGTTAACTGGCTTCTGTTACAGGGACATCAACCCCCTCAGTGCCCATCAGTACTGCTAATCAGTGCCAACCAGTGCCCAACCAGTGCCCATCAGTACTGCTAACCAGTGCCACCTATCAGTGCTCTTCAGTGCTGCCAATCAGTGCCTCATCATCAGTGTTACGTATCAGTGCTACCTATCTGTGCCATCTATCAGTGCCACCCACCAGTGCCGCCTGATCAGTGCCCATCAGTGCCACCTATCAGTGCCCTTTAGTGCCGTCTATCAGTGCCCACCAGTGCTGCCTGATTAGTGCCACCTATCAGTGCTGCCTCATCAGTGCCTATCTGTGCAGCCTATTAGCGCCCATCAGTGAAAGAGAAAAATGACCTGTTTGCAAAATTTTATAACAAACTTTAAAAAACATTTAGTTTTTTTTTAACCACTTTAGTCCCGGAAGAATTGGCTGCTCAATGACCATTTTTTGCGATTCGGCACTGCGTCGCTTTAACTGACAATTGCGTGGTCCTGCAACGCTGTACATAAACAAAATTGAAGTCCTTTTTTCCCCACAAATAGAGCTTTCTTTTGGTGGTATTTGATCATCTCTGCAATTAAATTTTTTTGCGCTATAAACAAAAAAAGAGCAAAAAAAAAGCACAATATTTTGTACTTTTTGGTATAATAAATATCCACAATTTTTTAAAAAAAAAGCAATTTTTTTCTCAGTTTAGGCCGATACGTATTCTTCTACATATTTTTGGTAATAAAAATTGCAATAAGCGTATATTGATTGGTTTGCGCAAAAGTTATAGCGTCTACAAAATAGGGGATAGATTTATAGAATTTTTATTATTATTTTTTTTTTTTACTAGTAATGGCAGCGATCTGAGATTTTTTTATTGGGACTGCGACATTATGGCGGACACATCGGACACTTTTAACACATTTTTGGAACCATTTAATTTCATGTTATTTATACAGCATTTATACATTTATAAAAATGCACTGATTACTGTAAAAATTTCACTGGCAGGAAATTGGGGGAGATCAAGTGGTTAATTGTGTTCCTTAGTGTGCTTCTAACTGTAGGGGGAGGGGACTGACCTAGAGGAAATGACAGATCGTGATTCCTAGCTATTAGTAACTCACGATCTGCATCTCCTCACAGAACAGAACAGGGATTTGTGTGTTTACACACACACGTCCCTGTTCTGCCTCTCGTGCCCGCGATCGCTCGGTCCGCCCATACTGTAGCTGCTGACTTTAAAAAAAAATATATTTTGCGGCTGGAACACCGCTTTAAGGCCCCTTTCACACTGGGGCGTTTTTCATGCGGTTTAGCGCTAATATTAGCGCTATTATACCGCATGAAAAAATCATGCCCTTCAGCCTTCAATGTGAAAGCCCGAAGGCTTTCACACTGAAGCGGTGCGCTAGCAGGACCGCTCCAAAAGTCCTGCTAGCCGCTTCTTTACAGCGGTAAAGGAGCGGTGTGTTCACCGCTCCTTTACCGCGGTCTCCCATTGAAATCAATGGGACAGCGTGGTAATACCGCCCGCAAACCGCGGCAATAGCCGCGGTTTGCGGGCGGTATTAACCCTTTTTCGGCCGCTAGCGGGGGTTAAATTACCCCCCTAGCGACCGTATACCGCGGTAAGAACGACGGTATAGCAGCGCTGAAAATTGCGCTGCTATACCGCCACCGCTCCTGCCCGCCCCAGTGTGAAAGGGGCCTTACAATACCCATGTCATATAATCTGCCCAGCTTTACAATGAAAAATTCAACACAGCATGACAAGATGTGAGCTGGACTAGAATTATGAAAGACCTGGGGAACCTTAGAACAGAGTAGAAAAACAAGGTCTGTGGCACGTAGTGCGCCTTGGCACATGGTGGTCATGGTCAGGCTGTGCCCAACAGTAGAAGTGGCTTGATTAAACAGAAACTAAACCTAGTCATTGTATGCAACTGCATGTCCTTGTACCCACAAAATACTCCTAATTACTGTGCCACACCTGGCAGTCTCACAGACACTCAGGAAAAAAGGATCATATTTTTTAAAATTACATTTTCAATTAAATCTACTTTCTTGCAGACAAAAAAACATCACTTTGACTGAGCCTACCTTTAAGCCCAACACTGGAAAATTAGAAAAATTTCACTTCGGGTCTGGTATGGATTGGCAGGGGAACCCTACGCCTTTTTTTTTTTAAATGGCGTGGGCCTCCCCCCCAAAATCCATACCATATGCAGCTTGGCAGGACAGGAAAGGGGGGGAACCATACCAGGCCACGTGCCCTCAACATGGGGGGATGCTTTGGGGGGCAGGGGGGCTTCTGCCCCCCTCTCTAAAAGCACCTTGCCTGACCACGCCCCGGTCTATTTGACCCTAGCGCGCCCCCCGGCGTCCCATACTGGCACGCACTGGAGGCTCAATGACAATCTGCTGCGGGACTCCGTCTGTGTAGCGGACATCTCCAAAACCATTTGGAACTTTATATCTGAACACTCCTCCGACACTACCTCCCCTCTCATCCAATGGGAAGCCCTGAAATGTGTGATTCGGGGCGTGCTCATACAGCACGACTCCCACCTCAAACGGATAAGAGCGGATGATATCCGCCGTCTCCTCTCCACCATAGCTGAACTCGAACCTCTCCATAAAAGGGACCTAGACCCTGCCGTATTTGTCCAATTATCGAATGCCCGTAGAGATCTGCTACAGCTATTGGACTCGCATTCCTTGATAGCTCGAGACACGGCGCGCAATCACCATTACTCCTTAGCCAACAAATGTGGCAAACACCTGGCACGGGTTGTCCATCCTAGACCACCCCGATACTCCATCCCCTTTATTACCCATCCCAAACAAAACAAGACGTTCAACACGAAAGGCATCTCCTCCGCCTTTAGATAATTACTACTTCCAACTCTACAATCTTTCCCTGGCAGCCCCAAACACCCGAACCACCTCTTCTGGTGACAAACTGGGAGACTACATTACGGAAACGGCGTTGCCCACTGTCGACACACTAGACTCTCTGAAACTAGACAAACCTGTGGTCGCTCCCGAATTTTTAGGCGTCATCAAAGCCCTGAAGACAGGCAAATGCCCAGGCCCAGACGGATACACCCCTCGTTTCTACAAAAATTTTGCTCCTTAAATAGCACCACTTTTAACTAAGACTTTCAACGCCATAGACGATTCCCACCCGCCCGCTAAAGGTCTATTATCCGCTAATATCGCCATAATTCCCAAGCCGGGCAAGGATCCATCCCAATGTAGCAGTTATCGGCCAATATCTTTGTTCAACATAGACCTTAAGCTGTTCGCAAAGGTATTGGCCAACCGCTAATCTCCCCTCCTCCCAGGAGTGATTCATAATGATCAAGTGGGATTTGCCGTGGGCCGTGAGGCAAGGGACAATACCACCAAAATGATTCATCTCATCTCCTTTATCCAACGTAAAGACTTGAAAGCCTGCCTCCTCTCATTCGATGGTGAAAAGGCGTTCGATAGAGTCAATTGGAGATTCCGACTCTCACTAGAACAATTGGGCTTGGGTACTGCTTTTATTTCTAAGGTGATGTCCTTATACTCCCAACCATCTGCCTCAGTTTTGGTGAATGGCACTGCCTCTGAGCCATTTGACATTACCAATGGCACCCGGCAAGGCTGCCCCCTTTCCCCCCCATTTATTTGTCATCATTATAGAACACCTAGCGTGTGCCATCCGGCAGAACGCCTCCATCCAAGGTATCCAAACACCCTCCTCCCATCATAAGCTGTCCCTTTATGCGATGACCTCCTGGTTTATATACAATACCCCCATACCTCCCTGCCGTCCCTCTTCCATGAATTCTGTCGGTTTGGCTCCTTTAGTAATTTCAAACTCAACATATCCAAGACTGTAGCCCTCAAAATTTCCCTCCCCACCTCCACGAGGTCCTCACTACGATCAAACTTTTCTTTTCAATGGCAGGCGAAGGGAATATCCTACCTAGGGGTCCTCATTCCCTCCAACCTATTTTCCTTGAATTATGTTCCCCTGCTTTCCCGCATATGGAAGGACCTAGAGAAGTGGTGTGGTTCCCCCTTGCCATGGTTTGGGAGGATCAATACCCTTAAGATGGACACACTGCCCAAGCTTTTATACCTCTTCCAGACGATCCCCATTATGGTTCCTAAATCCTTCTTTACATCCCTATGCTCACTCGCTATCAGATTTCTGTGGAACAGGGGGTTGCCTAGGGTGAAATACAAATTACTTACCCTTCCGAAGCTGCAGGGTTGGGTGGGCCTACCTGATTACGAGACCTATCACAAAGCCACCCATGTGGCACGCATCTTGGAATGGTTTCCCCCGTCCCTTCCTGAAGGCTTCTGTCACCATTGAAAAGTATACCGATCTTCTTATACAGACTAGGGTTAGTCAAAATAAATGTTAATAGACAGGAAGGGGACAGTTTTAAGAGTAGTTAGCATTCTAGTTTAAATAAATCTTTATGCCCAGGTGGCAGGATAGGCTTCACGATCATGTGACCACTCTCATTCGCTGTCACAAGGGTAACATCGCCAGGAGTTGGCTTCCCACTAGCTCCTGATTATGATTATAGACTGTGACAGGAGTCACTTTGGGCATAGGGTGACTGTAGATCAGGCACAATATCACAGTTTAAAATTGGAATGCGTCAAGTTGACCAGTGAGAAATCGGAGATGCAACGACACTACACCATGTATTATGAGATGTCCCATGGCTTGAACATTGAAATGCACAAACAGGCTGAAATTGCCAAAAGGTTAAATGGGATTTGCACCCAGGTTCTGCCTTACCTCTCCCAAGAGCATCAGCAACAAGTCCTGGGAGCCATTGAGAGAGCAAAGCAAGTGACTGTTCCAGAACTGAATTCCATTATTCGCCCTGCAACCTTACAACTTCACCATCAGCTACTGACCCGGTAAGCAAAATGGCAATGCTGATGGGTTGTCCCGGCATTGGGGGACTGGAACTATGGACTAACTTCGGAGTCAACCCGTCTGGGGTCTCCTCCTGTGTTAGTCTCCTGCCAAAAGGGGAGATGTGTGACAGGAGTCACTTTGGGCATAGGGTGACTGAGGAAATATACCTTGGACTACCTAAAATGGGATAGTAATATTTATCCACAATATCTCCCAGGATATAAGTAAAATAACTATTTACTGGTTGTTGATTCTGAACTCAACAGGTTAACTGAAAAAGTGACTCATTCATAATGTTGGGACACATACTGTTTGTGACAGAACCCACTGTCACTGTGTGCTTTGGAAGGGACTGAGGGCGGGCCTCCTACCCACAGACTATGGCCCATAAGAGACTGAGACTCGGGGAGAAGCTGGCATTGAGATAATGTAATGTAATGCTACATCCCTTCTTCCCCACCCCCCCCCCTTGTTGCTGTGCCTAATTGTGTTGGTTGATGGCACATAGACAATGGTCTGGACTGCAGACATCTCTCCGCAGGGGATGTGTATTGAAGGGCTGCCTGCTTACCATAATCCCTTTATGTTTATCTGTAGTCTCTGTTTCAATGTACAAGTGTTCAGTTCCCATTGGTTCTTCCTTGACTCAAGTCTGGCGGATGTGCCCACCTGGGGTATCTGAGATCCATTACAGTGTTGGCAGCGGTGGGATGTCTCCTGCAGTCCGGGCCATCCAAACCACCACGAGGATTCAAGATCTGGGCAGCCGTCGAGGAGTAATACGGGGACCAGCCAGCATGAGAGCGGAGTTTGGGAGGAGGCTGCAAGGCATGCGGAAACAACATCGGGGACCAGCGACAGAGCGCACCATGCTCGGCTGGGGGGATGTGATCCGCTGGCAACTCTGGCATGAAACGCTAAGCCACGAGCGGCGCCATCAGGGGAAGATCCTTCCCTCCTCCACAGAGATGTACTGGACGCAGTACCATGCGCGAGAGGTGTTCCTGAGGGAACGACCGCGAGATGAGTGGAAGACGGAGCTCGGAAGATTGGTCCAGGAGGAGTTGAGGCTGGACGCCAGCTACAGAGCCCTCCGGTGGTTCGCGGCTCAACTGTGGCCAAGTACAGCAGACGGCAGCCCGACAGAAGGCGTTGGCTACGGCGGCGTGGGGCTGCTCCATCAAAAAATGTACGGAGACCCAGACTTTGGGAGCAATGAGGAGTGGCGGCTGGAAAACATCCTGGACTTCCGAGATGAGGTGCTGGACCTCCCCGAAGAGGCGTGTGACCTGGAGGAATTGGAGTTCCTGGTTGAGCAGGAATGGGAGCTCGAGATTGCCTACAAGCGGCTGTTTGACGGTGATCAGCAGCCTGGCATGGCTCCCGTTGCCTGGGACTGTCCTGGAGAAATAGCAGACAGTCACGAAGATGCGGAGCAAATGGGGCTAGGGGTGCCCCTAGGTTTTCCCGTCCTAACCGCAATGGAAGAAGCGGCGATGATACAGAGGGCACTGCGAGTGCTAGAATGCCGGAACGCACCGGAGGTTCCCCAAGCAGAGAGACAAGATAATAGCATAAAGGTCTCAGAAGGGGAAGTTGAGATGGGCGCTGGAAGGCTGGTAAATGGTGATTAGCAGCAAGTCGAGAGTATCGCATCCGGTGCCCCAGCAGAAGCGCTGGCTACAGGGCAGAGTGCCACTAGCCTCTGCCCAGCATCAGAAAAAGAGTTGGATCCGGAGAGTCTGAGAGATGATTTTCGTGAGCCATTTCCCCAACAGCAGATATTCCCAACGGGAGTGGAGGAAGCAATTCTCCCTCCCCAGCAATTGGACAGTACCCCAATGTTCACCCCCCCAGCAGAAGCTCTGGCTGCAGGGCAGAGTGCCGCTGGCCTCTGCCCACCCTCAGAGTTGGATCCAGGGAGTCCGAGGGATTACCTCAGTGAGCTGTTTCCCCAGCACTTGGACACTACCCCAGTGTTCATCCCCCCAGCAGAAGCGCTGGCTACGGGGCAGAGTGCCGCTGGCCTCTGCCCACCCTCAGAGTTGGATCCAGGGAGTCTGAGGGATGACCTCAGTGAGCTGGTTGCCCAGCACTTGGACACTACCCCAGTGTTTATCCCCCCAGCTGAAGCGCTGGCTGCATGGCAGAGTGCCACGGGCTCCTGCCCAGCCCTCAGTATGTCTTTGGAGGGTTTGGGAGACAGCCCCTGTCAGAAGTCGCCTCAGCAGCTGGTCACAGAACCAGGAGGGGTGAAAACCCTTCCCCCTCTCCAGCGGCTGAACTCTACCATTGTATATGTCCCCCTAGCAGAATCGCTGGCTACGGAGCAGAGCGCTGTTGGCCTCTGCCCAGCATTAGAAAAAGAGATGGAGAGTCTGGGAGATAGTCCCTGCAAGATACCTCCTCAGCGGCTGGTAATTACTCCAGGAGAAAAGCAAGAACCTTTTCCTCCCCAACTGCATAGCACTGCCAGCCTATGTTCCCTACAAGCTGAAGCGCTGGCATCGGGGCAGAGGATTATTCAGCTCCCCTCAATATCCGCAACCCAGCCCCGGAGCACGGGAGTGCGGACAGCTGTTCCCACTCTGCAGCGGCTGTTTTTATTCACGGGAGACCGTATGTGCCATTTTGCTCCCCAGCGCCAGAGACATACTTTTCCTTTTCCTGGTTGCCTGGGGTGGAAGTTTGTGACTAACGCAGGTCCAGACCAGTTGGGGGTCAGGAACCTGGTTAGTCTGTTTTTAAAAGGGGAGAAATGTGACAGAACCCACTGTCACTGTGTGCTTTGGAAGGGACTGAGGGCGGGCCTCCTACCCACAGACTATGGCCCATAAGAGACTGAGACTCGGGGAGAAGCTGGCATTGAGATAATGTAATGTAATGCTACATCCCTTCTTCCCCACCCCCCCCCTTGTTGCTGTGCTTAATTGTGTTGGTTGATGGCACATAGACAATGGTCTGGACTAGTGATGAGCCGAACACCCCCGGGTTCGGTTCGCACCAGAACCCGCGAACGGACCGAAAGTTCGAACGAACATTAGAACCCTATTAAATACAATGGATGCGAACGTTCGAATTCTAAAGTGCTAATTATAAAAACTATTATGCATGTTATTGTCCTAAAAAGGGTTTGGGAACCCGGGTTCTGCACCAGGGGACATGTATCAATGCAAAAATAAGTTTTAAAAACGGTCGTTTTCCGGGAGCAGTCATTTTAATAATGCATAAAGTGAAAAAAAAAAAGTCAAATATTCCTTTAAATATCGTACCTGGGGGGTGTCTAAAGTATGCCTGTGAAGTGCCACGTGTTTCCCGTGTTTAGAACTGTCCCTGCACAAAATGACACTTCTAAAGGAAAAAAAAGCCATTTAAAACTGCTTGCGGCTTTAATGTAATGTCTGGTCCCGGTAATATGGATGAAAATCTTTAATAAAAATGGCATAGCTACCCCATGACCCCCCCCCTACCCCAGCCCATTACCAGCCCCTTTGGGTCTTGTATGGATATTAAGGGGAACCCCGCACATAAAATAAAAAAGGCCCTATATACTCAGAACAGCCGTATACAGGCGGTGCATACAAGACAGGGACTGTAGGTTTGTTCTTATGTAGAATCTGTTTGTAATTTTGAACAGGTACATTGTTGAAGTGTAGCTCCAGACCAAAAATCTATTTTTAAACTTTTTGGAAAACATAGGTAAGGGTTATCACCCCTGTAACATTTGTTTTGCTGTCTGTGCCCCTGTTCAGAACATTTCACCTCACTTTCCGTCCTAATGACAACTGTTTTTGAAATGTGGTGTTTTTCTTGAAACAAGGATTGCTGATAAAGCATCAGTACAGAGGAGACACCTTTCTCCCATATTTATTCTTACAGGAGAGAATTTTCCTTCCTAGTGGTAGATTTCCTCTCACTTCCTGTTGTCTTCTTGCGTTTGCAAGTAGGAGTCGTTTGTAAGTTGGATGTTTGAAAGTAGGGACCTGCCGTATATACTCTGCAGAAATAGGCCCCTTAGTTGTTGGTGTTGGCACAACACTGTAAGCACTCACAGTTACTCTTGGTTGGTGCTGGAACGCCCTGCTGTCAACTATTATATCAGGAATTTTAATTACATATAATTGTTGAACAGTGGTAGTAAAAATTGGGCCTTTGATGGTGGTGCTGGTGCCACAACACTGTAAGCCCTGACAGTTACTCTTGGTGGGTGCAGCAATGGGCCCTGCTGTGAATTATTAGATCAAGAATTGTAATTACATGCCCCTGTTGAACAGGGGCTGAAAAATTGGGCCTTAGGCACTGGTGGCACAACACTGCAACCCTTCACAGATACTGTACTTGGAGCACAGCAATGAGCCCTGTTGCAAAGTATTGCTTCAAAAATTGTAATGACACGCCCCTGTTAAACAGGGGCTGAAAAATTGGGCCTTAGGCACTGGTGGCACAACACTGCAACTCCTCACAGATACTGTACTTGGAGCACAGCAATGAGCCCTGTTGCAAAGTATTGCTTCAAAAATTGTAATTACACGCCCCTGTTAAACAGGGGCTGAAAAATTGGGCGTTAGGCACTGGTGGCGGCACCCATAAACAAAAATGATCTTCCAAGCTATCATCATCAATCGTATCATTGAGGACTCGGAGGAGGAGGATAGCCAGTCAACATAACAGCACAGGCACTCAGCATCAGCATCAGTCTTGAAGGGATGTGACATTTTAAAATCAATTAGTCTGTTATATCAGCATCAGGTGTGTGGTAGCTGGTGGTGATCCAAGACTGGTTCATCTTGATGAAAGTCAGTCGATCAACCGAGTCGGTGGACAGGCGCACCCTGTGATCCGTGACAAATCCTCCAGCAGCACTGAATGTGCGTTCCGAAAGAACGCTGGATGCAGGACAGGCCAGTAGCTCAATTGCATACTGTGCAAGCTCTGGCCAGTGATCCATCCTCAAGACCCAGTAAGCCAGAGGATTTTCGGTGGGGAAGGTGTCCAAGTCTGACCTTGCCCCTAGATATTCCTGCACCATGTTTATCAGACGCTGGCGATGGTTGCTGGAACCGATCATACTTTGGGGCTGCGGACTAAAGAATTGTCTGAACGCATCGGTCAGACGGCCACCTTCCCCACCGCTCCTTCTTTGACTGGCCGAAGCCTCAGCAACTCGTTGTCCAGGACCAGGAGTTTGCAACCTCCCAGTCTCTGGGAACGCGTTGCACAGACCTTTCTGCAAGGCCTCCCGGAGTTGTCTCATCCTCTGCTCCCTCTGCGACGGTAACATAAGGTCCGCAACCTTACCCTTGTACCGTGGATCAAGGAGAGTGGCCAGCCAGTAATGGTCCCTCTCCTTGATCCGAAGAATACGAGGATCCTTCCGCAGACTTTGCAGGATCAGGGAGGCCATGCAGCGTAGGTTTGCTGAGGCATTCGCTCCGGAGTCCTCTGGGTCACTAAGGACGACATGATCCGCAGCCACCTCCTCCCAGCCACGTACAAGTCCACTGGTTTCTTGGGACTGTAAATCATCCCTAAAAGACTGCTGCTGATGATGCTGAGTGCCAGCCTCCACCTCCATGCTGACACAATCCTCCTCCTCCTCCTCCTCCTCCTCCTCCTCCTCTTCCTGTGCGATGGGTGGGACAGAAGGAACACTGTCTGGGTAAAGGGGGCCTTGAGAGGCAAGGAAGTCCTCCTCTTCCTGCCTCTGTTCTGCCTCAAGTGCCCTGTCCATTATTCCACGCAGCGTGTGCTCCAACAGGTGGACAAGAGGTACAGTGTCACTGATGCATGCACTGTCACTGCTCACCATCCTCGTGGCCTCCTCAAATGGTGCCAGGACAGTGCATGCATCCCTGATCATGCCCCACTGGCGTGGAGAAAAAAAACCAAGCTCCCCTGACCCTGTCCTGGTGCCGTAGTCGCACAGGTACTCATTGATGGCCCTCTGCTGCGTGTGCAGCCGCTGCAGCATGGCCAACGTTGAGTTCCACCTGGTGGGCATGTCACATATAAGGCGGTTCTTGGGCAGGTTCAACTCCTTTTGCAGCTCAGCCAGGCGAGCACTGGCATTATAAGATCTGCGGAAATGCACACAGACTTTCCTGGCCTGCCTCAGGACATCCTGTAAGCCCGGGTACCTGCCCAAGAAGCGCTGCACCACCAGGTTAAGGACGTGAGCCACACAGGGCACATGGGTCAGTTGTCCCTGTCGGAGGGCGGAGAGGAGGTTGGTGCCATTGTCGCAAACCACCATTCCTGGCTTAAGCTGGCGTGGCGTCAACCACCTCTCGGCCTGGCCCTGCAGAGCAGACAGGACCTCTGCCCCAGTGTGGCTTCTGTCCCCCAAACACACCAGCGCAAGCACGGCATGGCATCTTTTTGCCTGCGTACTTGCGTAGCCCCGTGAACGGCTACGGAGCACCGCTGGTTCATAGGACAAACCACAGGAAGAGGCCATGGAGGAAGAAGAAGAGGAGGGGGTGGAGGAGAGAGGTGTGTCACAACCAGTAGTAGCATTTTGGAGGCGTGGCGGTGGGACAACCTCCAACACTACTGCACCTTGTCCTGAATCCTTCCCAGCTGCCAAAAGAGTGACCCAATGGGCCGTGAAAGAAAGGTAACGTCCCTGTCCATGCCTGCTGGACCATGAGTCAGCGGTAATATGCACCTTACCGCTGACCGCCCTGTCCAGCGAGGCCAAGACATTGCCTTCCACATGCCGGTAGAGAGCCGGAATAGCCTTCCGTGAGAAAAAGTGGCGTTTGGGAACCTGCCACTGAGGAACCGCACATTGCACAAACTCACGGAAGGGGGCCGAGTCTACCAACTGAAAAGGCAGCAGTTGAAGCGCTAGCAATTTAGCCAAGCTAGCATTCAACCGCTGGGCATGTGGATGGCTGGGAGTGAACTTCTTTCGACGGTCCAGCAGCTGGGGCAGGGAAATTTGCCTGCTAGAATCGGACGTCGGTGTACTGCTAGCAGAGTGGGCGCAAGTACTTGGCTGTGACACACCTAATTCTACACCTTCATTCCTCTCAGTGCATGTTTCAGAGAGGACTGAAGTTATAGTGGGGTTGGAGATCCCAGCTGATGCGGTGCAAGGAGAGGTCCGCTTGGTTCTTTGGTGTGGGTCTTTGAGGTAGGCTTGCCAACGAGCTGCATGGCAGGTCAACATATGTCTGGTCAGGCATGTGGTACCCAAGCGGCTGATGTTTTGGCCACGCGATATACGCTTGAGACATATGTTGCAAACAGCAGCTGTGCGATCTGATGCACTAGCCTCAAAAAAGGCCCACACCAAAGAACTTTTTGAATGACGGGCAGAGGCAGCGCCCTGCACAGGCGGAGCTCTGCGGTGTGATTCCGTCGGTGTACTGCCCTTACGCTGGCCACCAAAGGGCATCCTGCCTCGTTGGAGATGTGCCTCCTCCTCATCCTCCTCCTCCTCCTCTCTCCTATTAGGCACCCACGTGGAGTCATTGACCTCATCATCCCCTCCCTCCTCATCACTGGAGCCAATCTGGCAGTATGCTGCAGCTGCTGGAACATGACTGCCAGATTGGTGTCCTTCTTGAGCATCCCCTCTGTCTGCTCTCACGCTACTGCCTTCCTCTAGCTGGGTTTCATCATCAGACCCTTCGAAACGCTGGGCATCCTCCTGGAGCATGTACCCAACACTGTGCTGAAACAGTTCGGGGGACTCCTCAGGAGGAGGACATGGTGGGTCTAGGGAAGGAGTGACTGATGATTTGTCTGACATTGATACCAGGGAAGACGACGCTTTGGCAGCTGCTTTTCCAGTACCCTGAGCCTGGGTGAGAGAGGATGAGGAGGAGGAGGAGGGCTTGGTCATCCACTCTACCAAGTCTTCGGCATGATGTGGCTCAACATGTCCAGCTGCCGAAAAGAAGGACAAGCGTGTCCCATGGCCATGTGCTGATGACAATGCACCGCGTCCACGACCAGCACTGTTGCCCCCAGACACAGAGCCTGCTTGCCCTCTTTTATTGCCTCCTGACTGTCTGCCTCTCCTTGTTTGCCTTCCAGACATTCTAATAGATGGCCTGCAGGGAGATGGGAAAAAAGCAATAAGGGCTACCTTCAGGTGTCCTTCTCTGTCCCTTGAAACAAGGACTTTCACAGTGAAAGAAACTGACACTGTCCCTACCTAGAGTTTTCTGTCCCTAGAATAAATGTTTTTTTTAATCACAATATAGCACAAGGACAATTCACTCAATGTCTCTCCAGGTCCCTGGAAACAAGGACTTGCAGAGTGAAAGAAACTGACACTGTCCCTACCTAGAGTTTTCTGTCCCTAGAATAAATGTTTTTTTTAAGCACAATATAGCACAAGGACAATTAACTCACTGTCCTTACAGGTCCCTGGAAACAAGGACTTGCAGAGTGAAAAAAAAAAAACACTCTCCCTACCTACAGTTTTCTGTCCCTAGAAAAAATGTTTTTTTTAAGCACAATATAGCACAAGGACAATTAACTCACTGTCCTTACAGGTCCCTGGAAACAAGGACTTGCAGAGTGAAAGAAAAAAAACACTCTCCCTACCTACAGTTTTCTGTCCCTAGAAAAAATGTTTTTTTTAATCACAATATAGCACAAGGAAAATTAACTCACTGTCCTTACAGGTCCCTGGAAACAAGGACTTGCAGAGTGAAAGAAAAAAAACACTCTCCCTACCTACAGTTTTCTGTCCCTAGAAAAAATGTTTTTTTTAATCACAATATAGCACAAGGAAAATTAACTCACTGTCCTTACAGGTCCCTGGAAACAAGGACTTGCAGAGTGAAAGAAACTGACACTGTCCCTACCTAGAGTTTTCTGTCCCTAGAATAAATGTTTTTTTTAAGCACAATATAGCACAAGGACAATTAACTCACTGTCCTTACAGGTCCCTGGAAACAAGGACTTGCAGAGTGAAAGAAAAAAAACACTCTCCCTACCTACAGTTTTCTGTCCCTAGAAAAAATGTTTTTTTTAATCACAATATAGCACAAGGAAAATTAACTCACTGTCCTTACAGGTCCCTGGAAACAAGGACTTGCAGAGTGAAAGAAACTGACACTGTCCCTACCTAGAGTTTTCTGTCCCTAGAATAAATGTTTTTTTTAAGCACAATATAGCACAAGGACAATTAACTCACTGTCCTTACAGGTCCCTGGAAACAAGGACTTGCAGAGTGAAAAAAAAAAAACACTCTCCCTACCTAGAGTTTTCTGTCCCTAGAAAAAATGTTTTTTTTAAGCACAATATAGCACAAGGACAATTAACTCACTGTCCTTACAGGTCCCTGGAAACAAGGACTTGCAGAGTGAAAGAAACTGACACTGTCCCTACCTAGAGTTTTCTGTCCCTAGAATAAATGTTTTTTTTAATCACAATATAGCACAAGGAAAATTAACTCACTGTCCTTACAGGTCCCTGGAAACAAGGACTTGCAGAGTGAAAGAAACTGACACTGTCCCTACCTAGAGTTTTCTGTCCCTAGAATAAATGTTTTTTTTAATCACAATATAGCACAAGGAAAATTAACTCACTGTCCTTACAGGTCCCTGGAAACAAGGACTTGCAGAGTGAAAGAAACTGACACTGTCCCTACCTAGAGTTTTCTGTCCCTAGAATAAATGTTTTTTTTAATCACAATATAGCACAAGGAAAATTAACTCACTGTCCTTACAGGTCCCTGGAAACAAGGACTTGCAGAGTGAAAGAAACTGACACTGTCCCTACCTAGAGTTTTCTGTCCCTAGAATAAATGTTTTTTTTAAGCACAATATAGCACAAGGACAATTAACTCACTGTCCTTACAGGTCCCTGGAAACAAGGACTTGCAGAGTGAAAGAAACTGACACTGTCCCTACCTAGAGTTTTCTGTCCCTAGAATAAATGTTTTTTTTAATCACAATATAGCACAAGGAAAATTAACTCACTGTCCTTACAGGTCCCTGGAAACAAGGACTTGCAGAGTGAAAGAAACTGACACTGTCCCTACCTAGAGTTTTCTGTCCCTAGAATAAATGTTTTTTTTAATCACAATATAGCACAAGGAAAATTAACTCACTGTCCTTACAGGTCCCTGGAAACAAGGACTTGCAGAGTGAAAGAAACTGACACTGTCCCTACCTAGAGTTTTCTGTCCCTAGAATAAATGTTTTTTTTAAGCACAATATAGCACAAGGACAATTAACTCACTGTCCTTACAGGTCCCTGGAAACAAGGACTTGCAGAGTGAAAGAAACTGACACTGTCCCTACCTAGAGTTTTCTGTCCCTAGAATAAATGTTTTTTTTAATCACAATATAGCACAAGGAAAATTAACTCACTGTCCTTACAGGTCCCTGGAAACAAGGACTTGCAGAGTGAAAGAAACTGACACTGTCCCTACCTAGAGTTTTCTGTCCCTAGAATAAATGTTTTTTTTAATCACAATATAGCACAAGGAAAATTAACTCACTGTCCTTACAGGTCCCTGGAAACAAGGACTTGCAGAGTGAAAGAAACTGACACTGTCCCTACCTAGAGTTTTCTGTCCCTAGAATAAATGTTTTTTTTAAGCACAATATAGCACAAGGACAATTAACTCACTGTCCTTACAGGTCCCTGGAAACAAGGACTTGCAGAGTGAAAGAAAAAAAACACTCTCCCTACCTACAGTTTTCTGTCCCTAGAAAAAATGTTTTTTTTAATCACAATATAGCACAAGGAAAATTAACTCACTGTCCTTACAGGTCCCTGGAAACAAGGACTTGCAGAGTGAAAGAAACTGACACTGTCCCTACCTAGAGTTTTCTGTCCCTAGAATAAATGTTTTTTTTAATCACAATATAGCACAAGGACAATTAACTCACTGTCCTTACAGGTCCCTGGAAACAAGGACTTGCAGAGTGAAAGAAACTGACACTGTCCCTACCTAGAGTTTTCTGTCCCTAGAATAAATGTTTTTTTTAAGCACAATATAGCACAAGGACAATTAACTCACTGTCCTTACAGGTCCCTGGAAACAAGGACTTGCAGAGTGAAAGAAAAAAAACACTCTCCCTACCTACAGTTTTCTGTCCCTAGAAAAAATGTTTTTTTTAATCACAATATAGCACAAGGAAAATTAACTCACTGTCCTTACAGGTCCCTGGAAACAAGGACTTGCAGAGTGAAAGAAAAAAAACACTCTCCCTACCTACAGTTTTCTGTCCCTAGAAAAAATGTTTTTTTTAATCACAATATAGCACAAGGAAAATTAACTCACTGTCCTTACAGGTCCCTGGAAACAAGGACTTGCAGAGTGAAAGAAACTGACACTGTCCCTACCTAGAGTTTTCTGTCCCTAGAATAAATGTTTTTTTTAATCACAATATAGCACAAGGACAATTAACTCACTGTCCTTACAGGTCCCTGGAAACAAGGACTTGCAGAGTGAAAGAAACTGACACTGTCCCTACCTAGAGTTTTCTGTCCCTAGAATAAATGTTTTTTTTAAGCACAATATAGCACAAGGACAATTAACTCACTGTCCTTACAGGTCCCTGGAAACAAGGACTTGCAGAGTGAAAGAAAAAAAACACTCTCCCTACCTACAGTTTTCTGTCCCTAGAAAAAATGTTTTTTTTAATCACAATATAGCACAAGGAAAATTAACTCACTGTCCTTACAGGTCCCTGGAAACAAGGACTTGCAGAGTGAAAGAAACTGACACTGTCCCTACCTAGAGTTTTCTGTCCCTAGAATAAATGTTTTTTTTAATCACAATATAGCACAAGGACAATTAACTCACTGTCCTTACAGGTCCCTGGAAACAAGGACTTGCAGAGTGAAAGAAACTGACACTGTCCCTACCTAGAGTTTTCTGTCCCTAGAATAAATGTTTTTTTTAAGCACAATATAGCACAAGGACAATTAACTCACTGTCCTTACAGGTCCCTGGAAACAAGGACTTGCAGAGTGAAAGAAAAAAAACACTCTCCCTACCTACAGTTTTCTGTCCCTAGAAAAAATGTTTTTTTTAATCACAATATAGCACAAGGAAAATTAACTCACTGTCCTTACAGGTCCCTGGAAACAAGGACTTGCAGAGTGAAAGAAAAAAAACACTCTCCCTACCTACAGTTTTCTGTCCCTAGAAAAAATGTTTTTTTTAATCACAATATAGCACAAGGAAAATTAACTCACTGTCCTTACAGGTCCCTGGAAACAAGGACTTGCAGAGTGAAAGAAACTGACACTGTCCCTACCTAGAGTTTTCTGTCCCTAGAATAAATGTTTTTTTTAATCACAATATAGCACAAGGACAATTAACTCACTGTCCTTACAGGTCCCTGGAAACAAGGACTTGCAGAGTGAAAGAAACTGACACTGTCCCTACCTAGAGTTTTCTGTCCCTAGAATAAATGTTTTTTTTAAGCACAATATAGCACAAGGACAATTAACTCACTGTCCTTACAGGTCCCTGGAAACAAGGACTTGCAGAGTGAAAGAAAAAAAACACTCTCCCTACCTACAGTTTTCTGTCCCTAGAAAAAATGTTTTTTTTAATCACAATATAGCACAAGGAAAATTAACTCACTGTCCTTACAGGTCCCTGGAAACAAGGACTTGCAGAGTGAAAGAAACTGACACTGTCCCTACCTAGAGTTTTCTGTCCCTAGAATAAATGTTTTTTTTAATCACAATATAGCACAAGGACAATTAACTCACTGTCCTTACAGGTCCCTGGAAACAAGGACTTGCAGAGTGAAAGAAACTGACACTGTCCCTACCTAGAGTTTTCTGTCCCTAGAATAAATGTTTTTTTTAAGCACAATATAGCACAAGGACAATTAACTCACTGTCCTTACAGGTCCCTGGAAACAAGGACTTGCAGAGTGAAAGAAACTGACACTGTCCCTACCTAGAGTTTTCTGTCCCTAGAATAAATGTTTTTTTTAAGCACACTATAGCAGAAGCACAAAACACACTGACACTCTCCCTACCTATCCTTCTCTTTCCCTAAACTAAAGGAATCCAGGTTAAGCAAGAAAGAAATAACAGTCACTGTCCCTGCCTATGCTACTCTATCCCTGCTCCGGAACACACTACACTAGGCCGCCGTGCTGGCGGCCTTTTATAGTGTGGGGCGTGTACTAAACACCCTCAGCAATAATTGGCCACAGGCATCCTGCCTGTGGCCAATCATTGCTCTCCTCGCTGCCGGCGCTGTGATTGGCCAAGCATGCGGGGTCACAGTGCATGCTTGGCCAATCACAGCGCCTGGATGACACTGCGATGGCGTAGTGCATTGTGGGCCGTTCGCGTCACTCGAATTTGGCGCGAACGGCCCAAATCGTTCGATCTTCGTCGAACGATCGAACAGCCAATGTTCGAGTCGAACGTATGTTCGACTCGAACACGAAGCTCATCCCTAGTCTGGACTGCAGACATCTCTCCGCAGGGGATGTGTATTGAAGGGCTGCCTGCTTACCATAATCCCTTTATGTTTATCTGTAGTCTCTGTTTCAATGTACAAGTGTTCAGTTCCCATTGGTTCTTCCTTGTCCCCTACCCCCTCTCTATGACAAGGCTAAGGGGAGTGTCCCTAACTGTGTGTAAAAGTGTATGTTTTGGATTTAATAAACTGTTGATGCTCTGCATGTTTAACCCTCAACACCTGTGTGGATTGTCTCGTGATTGAGGGGTTAAGGGCTGGTTATGGCGTATCTGCAGGCTGCAGGTGCGTTTGGAGGACAGGAGACTCAAGTCTGGCGGATGTGCCCACCTGGGGTATCTGAGATCCGTTACACTGTTAGATGCTAATGTCACCAACTCCAGCACACCTGTCTGCCTGTTGTGATGTAAATTAATCTAGGATGGCTTCTGAGGATCTTTCATTGTGCTAATTGACCCTGTATTGTGTGAAAGAGTCCTGTGATAATGTGTACTGTAGTTTAGGAGACAGCAAGGCTAGCCTAAAGGTCATGTGTCTAAGTCATCAGCTGTAGTTAGTTAGCTCATGTAAATAAGGTCTGGTCAAAGGTGTATTTTTCAGAGGAAAATGAGGAGAATGTAAGAACCTCCTCTTTTGGTGTATAAATCTTGTAGTTTTTCAATAAAGATTGTCATTCCCTGTTTGGAACCTCAACACAGAGCGTTGTCTCGTTTGTGGAGGGAGAATTATTTGTATGGGATCTTATTCGGCTGGTTGGAGTGTCTGGGAGCTGCCGTGTGTTCGGGAATGGAATATCTTAAACAACGTTAACCCCTGTCGTTACATAGACTAATGCCTCGAACACACGACCGGTTTTCCCATCGGATACACCTTGCATACACAAGGTCACACAAAAGTCCGGTGAACTTTTGACTGCCAAGAACGCGGTGAAGTAAAAAACTACGTCGAGCCAATGAAAGATGGCTCTTGCATGGTTCTATTTTATCAGTTCATTGTTCTTCTCTGTTTGAAACATTTGAGATGTCTTGAATTGCAATTCCAGGGTGCATAATTCAGGAGGGGGAGGGGTATTTCTACACGAGCACAGTATAGCGCCTTTTTAGGGTGCTCGGGTGGTTATATTGCCCTTCTACCTCCACTATATCCCACATGGTCGGCTGACCACCAATGGATTGCAACATCTGCGGAAATATTCTCTGCTAAACTGTTTATTAGTACTTATGCAATTGTCGTACAGCCTCTACTACATTCTTCGACAGAAATGTACCTTTTTATGAATAACATTGTATATGTTTTATTTGAATTTGTAATGCTTAAAACTTTTCAATAAAAAAAAAGACTACGGCGAGCTGACAAAATTAAGCTCTATGCTTCCGAGCATGCGTCAAATTGTTTCTGAGCATGCACGGGTAAAAAAGGGATCCTGCTCTCTTTTTTTGTCCGGCAGTTTTCCTGTCGGAAAAACTGCGATGGAGCATACACACAGCCTGGATTCCCGGCCAAGAGCTCTCATCGCAGTTTTTCCGACGGGAAAACCGGTCGTGTGTACGAGGCATGAGAGCTATGTCAACCCTGATCACTGTGCTTGGAGCGCACAGCCAACATAAAAACCTTGGCTGTCCATGGACGCATATGTTTGGGCATTAAGGCCCACCTTCTTTGCCACCACACATACAGCTGTAAGAGGTACACATTTTACAGAATAACCTCCGTGTTTTCAAAGTTAAAAGGAATCTACACTTGATTTTTAACTTTTTTTGGCAGATTGGAAAATCATACCTAGGTACAGATTGAAACAGGCTATTTTATTTGCATTACATTACAACATGGCTTGGTGTAGCAATCCTATTCTATGCCTTTTTTTTTTTTCTTTTACAGAAGTGTAGTTTTATTTTATGTTGCTTTAATAAATGAGGCCCAGTTAGAAACTTCATTGACTGCAAGGATGCCTGTATAATTGGTGTAACGTAAAGGAAGATCATCCTGTTTCTTTTTGTAAATCGGGATAATTCTAAACCATGGTTGCTACAGAAACATTCTGGGAGTCGTGCCAAGTTGAATGTAGATATTTTTGCATCTTTGTTACATTACTTGAGACAAATCAATGTGCTTTTGGCCAGCTATATATACACAAAGATAAACACAGGTCCTTGCAAGTTCCTACTAGAAAACCATAACCGTTTTCAATGTTCAAATAGGCTTAAAGGTACTTTGCAGTCTGTCTTCATGCTCGTATCCTGGGGGATCTGACTCAATTCAATATTTTCAAATCGTCTGACTCAGTCCATGGAGATGCAGATTTATGAGGACAGGATTTCAGGAGCTGAGACTCCTTTGACCCAGAAGGGGCCCATGTAGGTCTGAGTGGTAGCATTAGAGAGGGGCTCCCTGCTTAGGGTTGTGGGGGAGGTAAGATATGTTATGAATGAAGAGTTATAGATGTTTGCTTAGCCCCTGAGCTGACTATTTTATTGTGAGTCTGAGTACCATGCAGTCGTATAGCAGCATCACTTCACATCCAGTATTGTCTTACATGGTTATGGATGTTGTAAAAAGATACAAGTCTCATTTTCAACCTGCTGGGGTGATGACCCCCATGGAAACAAAAGCAAAACCCCAGTGACTCCTGACTAACATAACAGTAGGATATAATTGAAACTTTTGAAATTACCAAAAATAATGAATTCACTTTTCCTATCATCCCTCCAGCAACCAAACACGCTATAGCATTGTACCTACACCCTTCAATCAGTCCAACTGAAGCCTCGTACACACGGCCGAGAATCTCGTCAGGAAAAAACTCGTAGTTTTTCTTGACGAGATTCTTGGACAAGAAACTTGTCCCGGCCGAGTGTACACACGCTCGATTCAAAGAACCCGCGGTTCTTTGAATGGAGCAAACGCGGTGAAGTAATCGACTATGACGAGCATGCGCTCGTCACATTCCATGCCGTCGCCGCCATTTTGCTACACCCTACCTATACCTAGGAAGCTACCGCGCATGCGTCAAAGTCATTTCGAGCATGCGCGGGTTTCCACAGCGACAGGTAAGTGCACACACTTTTCTCCTCGAGAAACATGCTGACGAGAATCTCGACGAGAAAATAGAGAGCAGGTTCTCTATTTTTCTCGTCGAGATTCTTGTCGGTTTTCTTGACGAGAAGCCTGATAGCCGCGTACACACGACCGATTTACTCGGCAAGAAAGCTCTGCCAGCAAGTTTCTTGCTGGTTCTTGCCGAGAAACTCGGTCGTGTGTACGAGGCTTGACTGTCTGCACAACCCATGTAATTACATGACACAGATATAAAATGAGGTGACTGACCTGGAAATTTTTGGCTAGATAGATCATAATTTCAAGAGGTACCCGCAGCCCCCGATTATCCCCAGAGAAATTCAAAACGTGGTATGTTAAAAAAAAAAAAACGTTATTTCCCTTGAGAAAAGCCAAGACTATGGGGTGTCTGCCTGTAGATCTCCCTGTCACCTAGCATAGGCTAAAATAGCTTAAAAGCTAAATTGTTTGACACCAAAGAATCTGTATTTCTGTCTATCCAGCCCTGAGATTTACTGTCTAGAAGGGGAGGGGACCTAAACTTTCTCTGTTGCAGTTTCACGTTCACTTAAGCCCCATACACATGGTAGGTCTGTTTGACAACAAACTTCAAAATAAGCAGGTTTTCAAAAAAAATCCTACCGTGTGTACGCTCTATCGGACAAACTTTTTTAGTTTTCAACGGACAAATGTTCGCTCTGCAAATGGACAAACTTTTTGGCAACAAAAGTCCTACGGTGCAAAGTCCTATCGTATGTACAGAAATCCATCGGACTTACGTCCAAAGTACAAACACGCATGCCCAGAACAAATGTTAAAATCAACCAACAATAGCTGAAGTTGACCAAAGGGTGGTGGTAAAAAACAGAAAAGAGCAGAAAAATCACATGATTTTGGGAAAGTTTGCAGAAAATGTCCTGCCTTGTGTATGCTATGGGTGTTCCCGGCCAACGCCCTTCAAACAAAAATCCACAGAAAAGTTTGTTTGAAGTCCTACCGTGTGTATGAGGCTTTACAGGCAGGGCTTTTTTTCTCAAACAATAGATGCTGTAACTTAACCATGACCCCACAAAACCCCTCCTCCTACACACACCCTCCAAATCACATCAAATAGCGGGTGTGGTCAGTCAAAGAACAGTAGGAGGGTTCTAAAGGGGCATTAAATACCAGGATTGCATTACATACAGAGTGCAGAGCTGTCACTTGTAGACACAGAAACCAGACTTCTGTGTTTACAAGTGATTGTGGTGAGCAGGCACCAAAGGGTCTGAGCTAGAGGTGGTGGAACTGAGTTCCACCAAGTTCCCCCTGAAAAAAAAGCCCTGCTTACAGGTCTTCTTTCCACCCTGTGACTGGACAGTGAAAGGGGAAGCAGCAGACTGATTAGCTTATCTCTCTGTCACTCTGCTTTCTTCTCCTATAATCCTGCTACTCATGCTACTTGCACTCTTTTCTTTGCCCTGTTGTCTCTCTGTCTGGCTGTCAGGAGCAGGAAAAGCTCTCCTTTGTTAGTTTTGACTTGCTGAAGTGGTAGCCTATACAGTAAGGTGACCAGATTTTTAAAATGAAATCCGGGGACATATTTTTTTTTTACTAGTAATGGCGGCAATCAGCGACTCTCTGCCCATCGCCGCAGCCCACCTCACAGCCTGTCAAGTCTTACTCTCTGGGCCCCGGCTACTACTGGGTGGGGAGTGGAGGAAGATCACTCCACCAGGGAAGGCAAGGAGATAAGCAGGCGGCTGACTGGGACTTGAGCCAAGGCAGAAGAACATGCGAGCGGAGCTGAATGGGCATGCACCCGAAACTGAAGAAATATTACCTTCGCTCCGACCAGCACATGATCATCAGAAAGGGGCACAGAAAATGGAAAAATACACCCCCCTGCACTGACTGTCTGTGAAATTGCCCCATGGCCCCTGTTCAAATCCAATCCGGGGACAAAACTGGGGACAGACTTGGTCCGGGGACAGTGTCCTCAATCCGGGGACTGTCCCCTGAAACCGGGGATGTCTGGTCACCCTACTATACAGGCCTATGCACTATCCTCATGCAACAGCTGTTTAATCGCTTCAATACATGGCACTTTCACTCCCTTCCTGCCCAGGCCAATTTTCAGCTTTCAGCGCTGTCACACTTTGAATGACAGTTGCACGGTCATGCAATGCTGTACCCAAATTAATCATTTTTTGCACACAAATAGAGCTTTCTTTTGTTGGTATTTATTCACCGCTGGGTCAAAAAAGTTTCTGTCAGTAAATTTTGTAAATAAGTAATTTTCCTCCTTCACTGATGTGCGCTGATGAGGCGGCACTGATAGGCTGCACTGAAGGTCACTGATTAGGGGGCATTGATGAGGAGACACTAATATGCCGCATTGATAGCCACTGATATGCGGCAATGATAGGCAGCACTGATGGGCACTTATATATGGCACTGATGGGCACTGAATGGTGGCACTTATGGGCAATGATAGGCAGCACAGATAGAGAAAGGGATATCACCACTCCAGGAAGTTCAAGCAAAAGTAAAAGCCTCTCCTCCAGATTAGAAGCCCCAGGTGCTGGCAATGCGTGCAACAATGCAAAAATGGGAAGAAATTCTGGACAGCCACACTTCAAAAAAGTTTTTGCCTTTTATTCAAAAATGGACATCAAAAATACATGTAACAGCATAACAGAATGGACAGAAGAGCTGACGCGTTTCACACTAACAAACAGTGCTTAGTCATAGCTTAGGTGGCAGCATGGATAGGTGGCACTGATGGGCAGCACTGAAAGGCAGCACTGACTGGCATCACTGATGGGCACTGATTGGTGTCACTGATGGGCACTGACTGACGTCGTCCCAGAACGAGAGAGGATCCCGCGCGCCGTCATTTTACTATACGGTGGGTGAGAGGTGGTTAAACATGTTAAAGAAGAACCTCATCCAAAAGGGGAAGTTCCGCTCTTCCTCTTCTTCCACCTCTCCTGTGCCATATTTGGATTATACTTTTTTGAGGTGGAGCAGATACCTAGATTTGACAGGTACTCGCTCCCACTTCTGTCTAGATATCTTAGGCCAGTGGTTCTCGACCCTGTCCTCAAATTCCCCCAAGAGGCCATGTTTTGGGAATTTCTCTTAGATAAAATAGCTGTCCAACATACCAAGCCATTGACGCTGATTTAAAGCACCTGTGCAAGATAAAGGAAAACCTGCAAACATGGCCTGTTGTGGGTACTTGAGGACAGGGTTGAGAACCACTGTCATAGGCGATACAAGCGAGAGTCCTCCCTCCCCCTTCCTGGCTGAAACCTTCTGGAACATGTCACAGGTCCCAGAAGGCTGTGGGACTATTCACAAAGCACAGCTCGGTTCATATATGTGCAGTGGGCAGCTGGCTGTGAAGCCGCAAGGAGTTACAGCTTACAATTAACATGCCAGTGTCAGGAACCCAAAGACCGGTAAGGAATCGTGTAAGCGGGGTGCAGCGTGGTGTCATAGTGGCTGAGGTCAATGAGAACAGTATATTAAGAAAGTCCCAATAATGAACAATAGACCCAGTGGGTGGCCACTGCAAATCGGAGCCACTAATGAAACTGTAATAAAGGAGCGTTATCCTGAAATGATGCCAACAGCTTCTGCAACGAGGAGCGGGAATGTCCACACCCAATTGGGAGTTTTCCTAGTGCAGATAGCATAGTCCCGACACTTTTCCTACTCTTTGGGAACCGCTCCTGACACTATGCACTGCCCCTGATAGATAGAGAATCTGTCCCTACACTAGCCACTCGCAAAAAGCGCGCCAAACCCAGGAGTCAGGGTCTTAAATAGACACTGTCATGACCCAAGGTGACTGTCAAGTTCATGTGAGGCACCACTGTCTAATCGGACAGCTGTCTCCCTGGTGACCGATGGAAATTACAGAGGAACTAAGTCCCCCACAACTTCCTCCCTCTTCCTTCTACATTGCCACTTTGGTCAAGCTCCACCTACAGTGGCGAGTACAGACTGCACCTGGCTACAACTGGTCCAGGTGAGGACGGTGCTGGATCCTTGGACAGGTGAATGTCTGTTTATTAAAAGTTAGCAGGTACAGTTTTTGTAGCTGCTGACTTTTAATCTTTGCATATCTGACTGAAACTTCTCTTCAAGCATGTAAAGTATAAGGGTGATCATAATAAACCTCATGTAGCAACAGAGCTGAATTAACACTAAACAGTCCTAGGCAGAGTTATAAAGAATCTGTCACTTTACCAATGTAGAGCGAAGTAAAAGGTTATCTTACCCCCACCTATACTAACCTTTCCCACACTCTCCTGACACTCTGTTGCTTTGTCAATAGCCTTTATGAATACCCGCTCCTTTCAGGTAAGGAGGAGCATGTGAACTTCTCCTATTGCTTAGACATGAGCAGACAATTTCTTGTCCCAAATGCAATCACATGAGGAGGAGGAAGAAGTTAACCCTGTGTAAGCTCCGACACTCTCTGACATGGAGCTCACACAAGGTTTGGACTCTTGCACTTTTTCAAAGAAATGGAGCTGTCACATACCTGATAGGAAACTGAAATGATTAGGTATCTCCAGCCCGGGCCCCACTGAGGGGGAAACAGAGGGGCAGGAGGAACACAAGTGCTTTCAGATGTTAATGGGAGAACTTGCAGCAGATGTGGTCCCAAGGAGACTGGCAAACCAATGGATCAGGAACAGTAGTAATGTTCAGAAGTCTAGCCCATGTTAAAGGGGCACTCTGCTTACGCTGTAGGTTCAGAATGTTCAGAATGTGTGGCTTGTCAGAGATCTCAACAGGCTTGAGGCAGGAATACTCAGCGGTGCACAGAGCTGGTACAGCAGACAGCCAAACGGGCACTTGAACAGGAAGCCAGGATCAGAGACAGAAGCGTGGTCACAGGAATAGCCAGGGTCATCAACAGGAGGGTAGCAAGGTACCAAATTATGAGCAAAGCCGAAGTCAGGAAAGATGCTGGGTCAGGAATAAACGACAGGTTAGAAGCAGAATCCAAGATCAGGTCTGGAAAAAGCCGGGTCAGCAACAAGGGAATCATACAGGATAAACACAGGACACAGGGAACAGCTGAAGATCAGTTAGCACAGAACATGGGCATGAGCTGTTGTGCACACGCATTCACAAATTCTTGCGTGCTCCTGGTAACCATTCTGTGGGAAATACCATGTGCATATCTGCACACCAGAGGTCTCACAGGGATTCCCTGACAGGAGCGAAGAGGATGCATGGGGAAAGTTATCCGTACTAGGCAAAATATACAGATGGCACAGGCACGGTTAGGGACATTTAGGATATCTCCAAAAACATAAAAAAAAAAATTGAATTGCGGATCTGGGTTGATTTGCAAACTGGGTGTATGTATGTATGTAACATAGATATATGCAATAATATTTGAAGTTTCAGTGTTAGGACCATTTATCTTTAAACTATTTATAATAATAGCACAATTTATGTGCCAAACTACTGTACTTTATGTAGATTTCTGTCACCTGTAGCAAAACACTTTTGGGCTTCTTTTTTGGTGGATTGGAGGCAGATTGGGCCCCACAGACTTCAATGGGAATACCTGAAAATGTGCGACTGTTTTATGAGGGTTTTGTCTTATGCTTTCCACCCCTAATCTCCTCCACCTTTCCATCCCCTAGTGCTTGCTTTCTATTGGCTAAATAAAATCACCTGAAGCTGTAAAACACTTGTAATACACTTCTAAAGATGCTCAAAAAACTCTCAAATCGCCTGAAAATTGCTCCGCTCAGGTGTGAAGGCAGTCTAATGCCCTGTACACACGATCGGATTTCCGATGGAATAAAATCCGATGGATTTTTCTGTTGGAATTCTGATGAAGCTGACTTTCATCAGCCTTGCCTACACACCATCAGACAAAATTCTGACGGCCCAAAACGCTGTGACGTAAAACACTCAGACGAGCCGAGAAAAATTAAGTTCAATGCTTCTGAGCATGCATCGACTTGATTCTGAGCATGCGTGGATTTTTCTCCGATGGAGTTCCCCACAGACAATCGGAATTTGCTATAGTTTTTTTTTTCCGGTAAAATTTAAAACATGTTCTATTGTTTTACACCGATGGAAAAAAGACCGATGGGGCCTACACACAATCGTTTTTTCCGATGAAAAAAGTCCATCGGTCTTTTTTCATTGGAAAAAACGATCGTGTGTACGCAGCATTAAGGTCTTTTTACACAGGCGGTCCGCCCGATGGACTCCGCTTTGCTCAGCGGGGGATCGATCCGCTGATGCCCGTTGAGCAGATGGATGACAGGTTTATTTCCGCTCACTGTGCAGAGACGGAACTGTCAGAGCCCAGCTCTTCTCTATGGGGAGATCGGATGAAAATGGACCGCCTGTCCGTTTTCATCCCATCCCATAGGGTCACCATTCATCTGGATTTCCCAGACAGGATCGGATCGGATAGCAGTGGACATGCCACCGGAGTGAATGGAGTGAAAAACTGACAGGCGGACCTGATCGGAAAGCCCATGTGAAAGGGGCTTTAATGTAATGCTATGCACTTGGGCAGTGGTGTACCTAGTAATTTGACATCTGAGGTGTATTTTTTTTAAAACCTCCCCAATCATGCTCTTCTATATGTCAAAATCATTTTTAGTAGTAATCATGAGATTTATGAATACTAATATTGGGCAGAGAAAACATACACACACACACACATATATATATTTTTCAGGCTCGGTCCACACTATCGCCGCATCCGTCACACAGCAGGGGTCCGGTGCATGCTGGTTCACCGTTTAGGTCCGATTTCAGCCCGAATTATGGGCTGAATTCGGACCTGAAACGCAGCAAAAAAGGCACATGTTTTTCCATCAATTCAAACCGGACCTGCTGTGGGGATATGTGAACCGGCTTCATAGAGAGCCAGTCACATTCTCCTGCTATGCGAATTGGATCCAACTCACATAGGTGTGAACCCAGCCTCAAGGTTTTAATAGTGTGCTGTGGTGAAAAACATTGGGATAATACCAGGTTTTAACAGTGTGCTATAGTGAAACATTGGGATAATACCGGTGTACTTTAATATTGATAGGCCTACAGGGGACTAAACTATAGTAATATGATCCACTAAACAGTGGTGATTTGACAATATGTAGGGAAAAATTTGCACTTCTGATATATGAATATATGGTCTCCAAATAGGCAATCAAATACACAGGCAACAGATACTTACATGTTACAATATGCAGGCAGCAAATGGGCAAAATGAACAATACACAGAACAAAAAACAGCTAATTGTAACAATATGGGGCAACAAATGGACAATTCTGATGCCGTGTACACACGATCGATTTTCTCGACGGTGAAAACACCGCCGAGAAATTCAACATGAAAAACGAGGACCGGCTTGGTCCCCTACACACGGCTGGTTTTCATGACATTTTTTCTCTTGGTCGAGAAAACCGACCGTGTGTAGGCTCCCTGGCAGTGTTTCCCTATGGGAAAACCGCCGCGGAAAAAAATGCCGTGAATCACGACTAGAAAAATTAGAGCATGTTCTGATTTTTATCGTCGTGATTCTTGAGGTTTTTTTTGTCGGGAAAAATGCTGGAAAGCCCACACATGGGCGTTTTTCTCGTCAAAGAGAAAAAATGTCAATTTTCCAGACGAGAAAAATGGTTGTGTGTACGTGGCATGAGAGTATGCAGGCGATTTTTACATCATACTGACAACAAAAGGGCGATGGTTGCAATATGCAGACAACAAACAGGCAATTGCACCAATATGCGTGCAACAACAGGCAGTTGCGACAATTTATGGGCAATCGTAATAATATGTGTGCAACAACAGCAGGCAGTTGTAAAAATATGTGGACAACAAACAGGCAATTGTGACAATAGGCTGACAATAAAGATTTGTGATAATATGTGACTAAAAATACTTCCTCCCTCAAAGCAAAAATCACCCTTCCAACCCCCTACCTAGGAAAAATTCTCTCTTCCCTGAAAAAATTCCCTCTCTTCGGCAAAATCCTGTATTAAACCCAACCCCCCCCCCTCTCCTTGCCCAGTACAACTTCCTACCAGCAAAAATCAACTAGCCCCCCCCCCAAAAAAAACCCCTCACTAGTAGAAATCACCTTCCACAGTAAAACTTCTACAGCAAATGTCATCCCCTTCCTTAATAACAGAACTCAGATAGCGCTGCTCCTGGTTGTGCTGTTTGCACACGTTCCACCTATCCACCGGTGTTAATTTTGGCAGCAAATTTCGATTTAGTTTTAGTCTTAGTCTTGGGACTAAAATGGCATTTTAGTTTTAGTCCCATTTTAGTCTTCTGCAATTGTTTTAGTTTTAGTCGTATTTAGTCGACTAAATCTCCAGTGCATTTTAGTCGACTAAAATGTCCTACGTTTTAGTCAACTAAAATCTCCAGTGCATTTTAGTTGACTAAAACTAATTTTAGTCGTCTAAAATCTAATGAGTGTAATTAAATTGTAATGCATTAGTTAACATTTCTCTACAATTTCCAAACTCATTATATACTGCTGGAATGAAAATCTAATATCTTATTATTTATCTTATTGAGGTATGAACATGCACTATAGACCAGTGTTCATTTTGAAGTCAAATTCCAATTTAGTTTTAGTCTTAGTCTTAGGACTAAAATGGCATTTTAGTTTTAGTCCCATTTTAGTCTTTTGACTAAAATTCCATTTTAGTTTTAGTCATATTTTAGTCATCTCAATTGTTTTAGTTTTAGTCGTATTTTAGTCGACTAAAATAGTATTCATTTAGTCGACTAAAATGTTTTAGTCATTTTAGTCAACTAAATTAACACTGCTATCCACCTTACTTTAACTGATAAAGGCATTTATGAAAAATATTTATCTACTAAAGATGAGTCAACTGGATTCCTTCCTTTCATTAGCACAGTTGCAGTATTTCTATTAGCAGTTCACCATTTGTCTCATTGTTTAGAGTTTCACTTTAATTATCTTCCAATATTCTTCTATACCTTAGGCCAGACATGCAGACTTATAGTTGTATAATGTTTTGCTTGTGACATTTGCTCTTTATGTTTTCTGACCCAGCGCTGACACCTACGCAGTCATCTATCAATTCTAATCTCTCCCGTTCTGCAGCCTTCTCAGTAGCCGTCTTCTATCCACATGTCTTTTATCAGACACATACAGGCCTGTCATGTCTACATTGGTACCTCTCCACTTTATTATTTAGGCACAGTTAAGCAGTTTCGAAGGTTAATATTCATCTAGCTCACAGCCTTACAAATAATCGCTGTGGGGGTCTCTGTGCCAGCACTCCCTTACACAAAGTATCTTATGTAACAGTCCCCCCCCCCCCTCCCCAGTGCATACCAGCAGAGGTTGTGGACAGAGGTTATGTGAAATAAAGTGAACATTTATAGGGATGATATATGGAGAAACATGAGGGTTTAGTTAGAAGGGATTGTGCCAAACAACTATTGAATTTACAGTAAATGATCTCCTGGAGCCATGGTTGAATTTATGGGTAGAACATAAAAACAAGTATAGGTATAGATGAAGCCTCCTACAATGCATAAGAAGTTCTTGTTTTTAGGTTACTGTAGATATCGGTAGTGGGCAACCAGTTGTGCTAGCCATAGTCAAAAGATAATGCAACTTAAATTGGAAGTAAACCCTTTTCTTGATCTTGTACCTACAGGTAAGCCTATAATACAACTCTACTTCCCCCCTTCCTACTTTTCTTACCGTTGGGGTCCCACAAGGTTCTGTCCTTGGACCTCTCCTGTCAGCTGATAGCCTCTCATGGCTTCCACTACTATTTCTATGCTGATGACACCCAAATCTATCTCTCTACCCCTCAGCTCACCCCATCAGTCTCCTCACACATCACTAATTTACTAACAGACATATACGTCTGGATGTCACACCACTTCCTCAAACTCAATCTATCTAAAACTGAGCTCATCATATTTCCTCCCCATGTGCCCCTTCCCCTGACTTCTCTGTCAAGATCAATGGCACAACTATCAGTCCATCTCCACATGCCAGGGTGCCAGGGGTAACCCTGGACTCTGAACTGTCCTTTCAGGCCCACATCCGAACCCTGTCCAAATCAAATCATGCCGCCTTGGCCTCCGCAACATTTCCAGAATACGCCCCTTTTTAAACAATGACACCTAGGGATGAGCTTCGAGTTCGAGTCGAACTCATGTTCGACTCGAACATTGCCTGTTCGCCCGTTCGCCGAACAGCGAACAAATTGGGGTGTTCGCGGCAAATTCGAAAAATCTATGGGAGAAATCTAAAGTGCTAATTATAAAGGCTTATATGCAAGTTATTGTCCTAAAAAGTGTTTGGGGACCGGGGTCCTGCCCCAGGGGACATGTATCAATGCAAAAAGAAGTTTTAAAAACGGCCGTTTTTTCGGGAGCAGTGATTTTAATAATGCTTAAAATGAAAAAATAAAAGTGAAATATTCCTTTAAATTTCATACCTGGGGGGTGTGTATGATATGCATGTAAAGTGGCGCATGTTTCCCGTGCTTAGAACTGTCCCTGCACAAAATGTCATTTTTGAAAGAAAAAAATGCATTTAAAACTGACTCGCGGCTATTAATGAATTGTCGGCTCCCGGCAATACATACAAAAGTCATTGATAAAAAAAAAAAAAAAAGCGTGGGGGTTCCCCAGAATTCAATTACCAGGCCCTTCAGGTCTGGAATGGATATTAAGGGGAACCCCGCCGCAAATTAAAAAAAAAATTGACGTGGGGTTCCCCCAAATATCCATTCCAGGCCCTTCAGATCTGGCATGGATTTTAAGGGGAACTCCACCCCAAATTAAAAAAAAAATGGCGTGGAGTCCCCCTAAAAATCCATACCAGACCCCTTATCCGAGCACGCAACCTGGCCGGCCGCAGGGGAAAAGGGGGGGACGAGAGAGCGCCCCCCCCTCCTGGAACCGTACCAGGCCACATGCCCTCAACATGGGGAGGATGTCCCCATGTTGATGGGGACAAGGGCCTCATCCCCACAACCCTTGCCCGGTGGTTGTGGGGGTCTGCGGGCGGGGGGCTTATCGGAATCTGGAAGACCCCTTTAACAAAGAGGACCCCCAGATCCCGGCCCCCCCTATGTGAATTGGTAAGGGGTACATTGTACCCCTACCATTTCACGAAGAAAGCGTAAAAAAATGTTTAAAAAAACACACAGACACCTTGAAAAAGTCCTTTATTTAAAAAAAAAAAAAAAAAACATTCCAGCGGTGAAATCCAGTGTCCCGCGGCGATCCCGATGTCCAGCGCTGTCCTTCATTGGTTGTGCCTGAGCGGACCTGATGGGGAACTCCCTCTCAGTATTTTAAATGTATAGACCCGCCCCTTCTAAAGTTCCCCCACTTCCTTCACTGTGTAATTTAAATTTACATAGTGAAGGAAGTTCCCCGCTCAAGCCAATGACGTAGGCGGGTCCGACATACCGAGGGGGCGGACCTGATGGGGAACTGCTCTCACTTTGGTAATACATGTATAGACCCGCCCCTTCTCATGTTCTGCATCTCGTCCGCTGAGCGGACCTGATGGGGAGCTTTAGAAGGGGCGGGTCTATACATTTAAAATACTGAGAGGGAGTTCCCCATCAGGTCCGCTCAGGCACAACCAATGAAGGACAGCGCTGGACATCGGGATCGCCGCGGGACACTGGATTTCACCGCTGGAATGTTTATTTATTTATTTATTTAAATAAAGGACTTTTTCAAGGTGTTTGTGTGTTTTTTTAAACATTTTTTTACGCTTTCTTCGTGAAATGGTAGGGGTACAATGTACCCCTTACCAATTCACATAGGGGGGGCCGGGATCTGGGGGTCCCCTTTGTTAAAGGGGTCTTCCAGATTCCGATAAGCCCCCCGCCCGCAGACCCCCACAACCACCGGGCAAGGGTTGTGGGGATGAGGCCCTTGTCCCCATCAACATGGGGACATCCTCCCCATGTTGAGGGCATGTGGCTTGGTACGGTTCAGGAGGGAGGGGGGGCCGCTCTCTCGTCCCCCCCCTTTTCCCCTGCGGCCGGCCAGGTTGTGTGCTCGGATAAGGGGTCTGGTATGGATTTTTAGGGGGACTCCACGCCATTTTTTTTTTAAACTTGGGGTGGAGTTCCCCTTAAAATCCATGCCAGATCTGAAGGGCCTGGAATGGATATTTGGGGGAACCCCACGTCATTTTTTTTTTCAATTTGCGGCGGGGTTCCCCTTAATATCCATTCCAGACCTGAAGGGCCTGGTAATTGAATTCTGGGGAACCCCCACGCTTTTTTTTTTTTTTTATCAATGACTTTTGTATGTATTGCCGGGAGCCGACAATTCATTAATAGCCGCGAGTCAGTTTTAAATGCATTTTTTTCTTTCAAAAATGAAATTTTTTGCAGGGACAGTTCTAAGCACAGGAAACATGCGCCACTTTACATGCATATCATACACACCCCCCAGGTACGAAATTTAAAGGAATATTTCACTTTTATTTTTATCATTTTAAGCACAATCACTGCTCCCGAAAAAACGGCCGTTTTTAAAACTTTTTTTTGCATCCCCAAATACTTTTTAGGACAATAACTTGCATATTAGCCTTTATAATTAGCACTTTAGATTTCGAACGTTCGAATCCATTGTATTTAATAGGGTTCTAAAGTTTACACGAACATTTTGTCTGTTCGCAGGTTCTGGTGCGAACCGAACAGGGGGGTGTTCGGCTCATCCCTGATGACACCACTGAGCTTCTAATTCACCCCTTGGTTATCTCTCACCTCGACTACTGCAACTCCCTCTTCATTAGATTATCTTTACATAGGCTATCCCCACTTCAGTCCATCATGAATGCTGCTGCAAGACTCATCCACCTTACCAACCATTCAGTGTTCTCCGCCCCTCTCTGCCCATCCCTCTACTGGCTTCTACTCACCCAACAAATACAATTAAAAGTACAAACGATAACCTACAAAGCCATCCACAACTCTGCCCCCAGCTATATCACTAGCCTAGTCTCAAAATATCAACCAAGCCTCTCTCTTTGGTCCTACCAAGACCTCCTGCTTACTAGCTCCCTCAAGAGCTTCTTCCATCCTTTGGAACTCCCTACCCCAATCTGTCCAACTGTCTCCTAATCTATAGACGATCCCTGAAAAACCTTCTCTTTAAAGCGGAGTTCCACCCAAAAATGGAACTTCTGTTTTAAGGGAAGGTGACCCCCTGACATGCCACATTTGGCATTTTTTTGGGGGGGGGGGAGTGGAAACTAGGCTTGTGCAATTCGTTTCATAACGAATCGAAATTCGTCCGAATTTAGCAACTTTCGGACATTCGGAAGCATTCGAATTTCCGAACAAAGCAATTACGAATAAAACCGAATCCGAAATAAATTATACCGCAAAATAGCGAATGCCCGAATGTCTTCGGCATAATTCGTTATGAAAAAAGTTACGAATGTACGAATCCATTCGAAGCACAATAACACTCACTCTGCTCTGCTTCTCCCTCACCGTGCTAAACTCCCTCTCAAAATGGTGTACAGGGGCGGAGGCTATAGCCGCATGAAAAAACGAAAGTAAAATACGAGATTTCGAATCCATTCGAAGCACAATAACACTCTGCTCTCTGCTTCTCCCTCACCGTGCTGAACCCTCTCAAAATGGTGTACAGGGGCGGAGGCTATAGCCGCATGTAAAAAACGAAAGTAAAATACGAGATTTCGAATCGTTACAAATAACCGCTATGTATTTAGAAAAGTACAAATCCATTCGAAGCACATTAGGCATAATAGGCAGCGTCGTTGTGAGAGAGACACGGAAAATTCCGAATCAACGAACCCAAAAAAAGTTACGAAAGTAGGAGTGTTGTCCAGAATCAAAGAAAAACAACGTACCCTACCGAAAGTACGAATTATAAATCAACTAAAAATTCAACGAAAAATGACGCTTGCGAAAATACGAATTAGTCCGAACACGAAAAATACCGTCTAGCAAAATTACGAATGATTACGAATCAACAGGACCGAAAAGAAACGAACCGAAACTAAACAAATTTTTCCGTTGTGCACAAGTCTAGTGGAAACCCTCTTGATTTTCAGTTCAATTTATTTATTTATTTTCTTATCCCCATCTCTCTGTATTTTATTTCAGCTTGTCAGTATCTCCTTGATAACTGCCGTCATTGGTTCTGTTGCCACCAGCAACGTATTTTCAAGATACTCAACTTCTTTTGCCAACGATTTTGATCCTCGGTGCTCTGAATCTAGTGGCTATTTATCATTTGGCATATTTTGTATGTTCTTGTGACTTATTAGTCAGGTATGATTTAAAACTGGGCTATCCCCCTTTTTTATGCCTTACATCTATGATTATGGGACCCTCATTTGGGTTCAAATTACTTTCTTTATTAAAAAAATGTCCTATATTAGTTTGTAGGTTAAGATCTATATTGCTTTTTGCCTTCTATGGCTCCAATTGTTGGGCTGACCACTGTCTTGGAGAACTGGGTGAATCACACACTTTGGGACCGCCTGTATTTAATTTGATTCTTTTTTGACCTCCTGTCATTGATGGGCTGAAACTGATAGCTAGGATGAGTTTCTTCTTTTTTCTAGTTCAAATCGTGACTATTATCCAATAATAATTGCTATGATATATTCATCTGATATGTTTGTATTTTTTCCCAGGTGTTCTATTCCCTGAACACCTTCTATTGAGCTATATTTGTTTAGATTGTGTTTTTATCTAAATCAAACTAACTTGCTATCCATCCATTCTGTTTGCTTATTGCATTCTTGTATTTTCTCAGTGTGATATGCTTTAACGTCAATTAAACTCCTGAAGAAGCTCATCCGAGCGAAACTAGTCGAGTGACTTTACGGCAGCTTTTCATACGTATGGCTTTCCAGTCATATATATAGTATGGATGGTCATTTTATTTTAATGCTTGTGTGTTTTTTACTGTTTCCAATAAACATTTAAATAATTTTAACACTTTGTGTATCTCTATTGAACACCGCCTTAAAAGTCCCAGGGTACACTTTGTACTCTTTGTCCATTTTTCTTTGTTTTCACTAAACGGGATGAGGTGTTCTTGATTTGATCGAGTCTGCCCTTTTTCATATTTTGGCGTCACCTATTGGTTCTTCACAATCCAGGAGTGATGTCATTCCTCGCCTCCTTGTGTGTTCCAGATCCAGGAAGTGTCGGCCACCACCGGCGCAGCCGCTCTGAGTCACCAGCAAGCAGCTCCACTATTGTACTCCCTTCACGGACGCTCGGCAATTTGTGCCTAATGCCTGTCACTCCTTACTCTTGTGAGTACTTATACCCGTTTGTTAATTAAATTTACTTTTATACTGCACTTAGAGTGGCGCCTGTGTTTTATCCTCAGCTGTTCCAGAAGTCGCTTCTTATCTTCCACTGGGCTGCCTTCAAGGTGCTATTACACAGACTTTATGGACTTTTTATCAGTCATTTTTAAAATTTTCCCTGATCATCCCCATCCCCCATGTGTTAAAAAGGCTGGTATGCTAACACTGAGCCTGGTGCAAGCACCGACTTATTTCTATGTGTGTAACTGTAATACCTGCCTTCATTTTGTAAAGTGCTGCGCAAACTGTTGGCGCTATATAAATCCTGTATAATAATAATAAGGCTTACCTGTAGGTACAGTGAATATCTCTGTGCGGTTTCAGAGATATTCACACTGCATGCAGCCAGTGATGTTACAGGCGCATGTGCTTTGAAGTGACGGCATACCTTCAGAGCTTCATGCTGCAGCCCATGACTCCTGCGCGCATGCCAATGCCATTGCGGCGCAGCCAATCAGACGGCTGGAGGACGCAAACCCAGAAGGAAGTCCAGGTGAAGATGGAAGCGACTTCAGCAGTGAAGGGCTCTGTTCTAAGGTAAGTATTTTATAATGTGCTACCACATTATTCCATTGTCTTACAGGGTTAAAAAAAAAATGTGCTCTACTACCGCTTTCAGGCTTTAAAGTGCTTGTAAAGGCAAAAGGTTTTTTACCATAATGCATTCTTTGCATTAAGGTAAAAAATGTTTAGGTAGCCGTATACCCTCTCACCCCCCTTATACTTACCTGAGACTTTATTCGATCCACCTCTGTGTCTGTCTACAGTTCTTTCCATCGCTTCTCCCTGCTCTCACAGGCTTGGCTGAGATCAGTGGGAGCCATTGGCTCCTGCTGCTGTGAGTCAAATTCTGTGATGGGGGAGCTTGGACAAGCCACGCTATCTGGGTTTATGGACGCAGGCAGCAGACCATGGGATTGAGCCCACAGGTGTGCCACCATAGGAAAAGATTTCCTATGGTGGCACACCAAAAGTGGAGGAGCAGCTAAGTATAAACTTGTTTTTTATAAAAAAAAACAAAAAAAACAAGAGAGTCTACAGTTACTTTAGAGTGAAACTTCTCCCAAAAAGGGACGTTCTGCTCTTCCTAGGGAGAGGGTACCTAGTTTTGACAGGTACCTGCTCCCACTTCTGCTCAGATTGCGTAGTTCTTCTCCCACCCTCCCTGCCCGCAACCTTCTTATGCGGAGGTGCAGCAGGGTGCGGCGGCAGTAAACACGCAGATTCCAGATGCAGTAACAGATCTGTATTGTAGTTAAACTCTATACAAACACAACTACCTGGTGGGAAGACAACCCAAACTGGTGCACTCACAGGTCTCGGATGCTCCGACAGCATCTGTCTTGAGGAATTGAATCCAGCCTGGCTAGTCTGTGCCAAAACAGGGAGGCTTCCAGGAAGTATAGTGTGTCACAGCTCTTTCCCTACTTGTTTGGAACCTCTCCCTGCTGCTAATACTGTCCTTGTCAGACGGGTGACCTGTCCCTACACTACCCACAGGCAAAATGCACGCCAAGTCTGGGAGCCAGGGCCTTAGGCTCTGCCTGAACCAAGATGCCCACCAGAGTCAAATGGGTTTGCAGCATCCAATCCGTTAGCTCCCCCAGTGACCCTGGAAACCATAGAGGAACCATGTTCCTCTTGATTTCCTCTCCAACTGAAATGCCGCTGTGGTCGAGCATGCCTGAGCTCATTCCTACTGCTGGGAGTTAGAAAATATGCAGTACATCCAGGTATGGAGTAGCATGTGACTCGTTGTATTTGTCAGAATGTTCACTTAAAAAATGCACAATTTCAAATTGAACTCGTTGGGCATTTTTTAGCAAACTTACTTTTCTTTTCTGTTTTACTTCTTCAGTGGACTAGGTGGGAGCTCATCAGTGCCGCGGTGGCAGGCAGGATTTGTAGTTTATTAATTCAAAGATCCCTATGAATGAATGATGCAGATGGATCCCAGCTGAGACAATTTTAAATGTAATCGTGGTTGCAGGGGAGTAGAACCCCCGTCCGCTGTCATATAGGGGGTTAGGAAGGGAGGTGCTGGAGCATGTTGCATGTTACACCCTAAATACAGATGTAGCATGTATCATGCTCCAAAAGTGTACTTAAATTTAAATGCAATGATCATACGCATGCCCATTTCCTGTACCTGTAGGCACCATTTAAAATTTTCTGGCATGTGTTGTTTTACATGTTTGACTTTCTTGATAGAACAAACCACTCTTAATTGGGGCACAATAATTTGTAGAGAATAACAGTTGTCCAAAGGTCTTAGCCACAAGTCTGTTCCCTGAAGTTTGCGTTAGCCTTTTATCTTGGAGGCCCCAAAAATGTGTTTGTTATACTTTTGCTGTTAAAGTAAAAGAAAGTAGCTTACATTATCTTTTTGCTAGCTTTCTGTATTTCGCCTGCATGGCAGGACTGGGATAGAGAGGAGCAGTACTAGCTGACTGTACTGTATTGCTTTGAAAAGTGCAGTATCCTTGGCCAAAAGCCAGATTTCTCTTTATTGAAGTTATCAGAGAAATATGCATGACCAATGTAGTAAAGATATCCCCCATTTTACCCATACCACCTTAATTTACCCACAATACTCCCCCACATCCCATTTTTCTTACCCCACCTAAATGAAAACGACCACACAAGAGTTTGGAGTTATAAATGGCCAGAGCAGCCTTTTTATTAACCAATTAATTAAATAATTAAGTTCCAAATAACTTTTGTAACGACAACTGTTTTAAACACACACACAGCCTGTTGGTCTTTGACGGCACCCCAAACTTAACCTTTTCCACTACTACACTGCGGGACAACCTTTTTACCATACCAGGCCTCCAGCCGTATCACCAGCTCGGAGACAATCCCCTTTTCCTGCAGTGCAACCATAACCGTATTCCAGCAGACACCGTTCCACTGGAATACCCCAGAGGGGCCCATACCACATATGAGCCCCCCACCACTTCCATCACATATGTCATCTGCCACCATCAAAGACCAAGGACACCGCTGTTACACCGCTGCTATGACGACCCAAATCCACGAACCTGAAAGAAGAAAAAAAACAAACAACACGCCATATGCAAAACACAGGGAGGGTGTGTGGGAAAAACTGCCTCCTTCTGGCTCACTCCACATGAACTGTTCCCTGCAGTCCCCTCATCCTCCTTATATATCGCTCCTCCCTTTCCACCAACTTTCTCATCCTGTCACCTCCCCTTCACATCTCCTCTATCTTACCCCTTTAATGGCTCACTTTACACACGATCCGAATATCGTACGAAAAATGTCATCCGAGGAAGAATCGTACGATAATCGGATCGTTAGTACAGAGCTTCGAGAGCCGATCATGACAGTTCATCCGATATTATTTTATCGGACATGCACGAAAAATGTTCTCGTACGATACCAGATTGTACAATTTTCATTTAGTCAGTACAGTTGTCGTCCAAAAATACAATACAAATACATTACAACACATGACATCACTTCCGATTTTTTTTTCTGTCGTACGAGAATTTTCGTGACTTTAATAACCTATTTAATTTTTTAAAAAAGTCGCACTATCTGTCGTACGATATTCGGATCGTGTGTACGGGGCATTAGTCATGCCCAGGCCCTTCCGTTATCTTTCTCTTTGTTTTTCTCCACTCCGGGCCTCCCTTTCTGATTGATTACTGCAACCTGCTATAGAACTTTACTGGTCTATCAACAAGTACTGCTGCTGCTGACTTTTAAAAACATATACCTACCTGACCATGAAATCCAGTGCTGTCTTCCTCACATCTAAAGTTTTTATTTTGCCATCTTGAATTCAAAATATGATATATTCCATGAGTCTTCATGTGCATTTTGTGCCCCACATGTATTCTGGGCTCCATTGTCCATCTGCGTGCCCCGAGACCGGCATATTGGGTGGCGACAGGTGGAGGGGAAGGAGGAGAACAGACACACCCCCACTCACCCCCCCCTTCTTGTTGGTAACCCAGAAAGTGATGTGTATGACGTCACTTCCGGGTTTTTCTGTAATTTCCCCAGCTAGCATAGCCGGGAAGGAACATATTTCAATGCGATTTGCATTGGAATACATTCAGTGGAGCCCAGAGGAGACATTCAGGATCTCATTAAAGAGAACCTGTCAACAAAAAATCATCACATGACTCTTTGATGAAAAAAAATAAAAAATAAAAAATTAAGCAAAAAAATGTATTTTTTAATTTAAAAAAATAAAGTTACACCAAGCATATAAAATGCCCCCCCCCCAAAAAAAAAAATGTTGGGACCCCCCCACAAATACCAACATAGGAATGTAAACGCATGCATCGGGGAGTTGACTACACATGAAAATGTAGATTGCAACACACATGTCACATATCGCTGCACACGCTTAGAGGTTGAGAGCAATCATTCAAGCACAGGACCTCCTCCATAACGCTAAACTGTAGACCTATAGGGAGCCTTTGAAGTGTCGCCTATAGCAGTGGTTCTCAACCCATGTCCTCAAGTACCCCCAACAGGCCATGATTGCAGGTTTTCCTTTATCTTACACAGATGCTTTAAATCAGAGTCAATGGTTTGGTATTTTGGACAGCTATTTTATGTAAGAGAAATTCCCAAAACATGGCCTGTTGGGGGTACTTGAATACAGGGTTGAGAATCACTGGCCTATAGAATATATAGGGTACTGAAGTTTGTCGCATTTTCACAGGCCCACACAAATTTAAGATTTGGCATGTTGGATATCTATTTACTTAGTGCAACCTTGTCTTTTATATTTTACAAACAATTTGGGTATTTTATTGTGTTTATTTGCCGTAAAATTAATTTTAGTGTGTAATTTACCTACATTTTGCATTTCCTAGACCCTTGGCTGAGTTGGGTTTATTTCCCGCGGTTATCAGCAGGTGTCGCTGCCACCTCTGGTTCGTGTTGGAAGGTACAACAAGCCAAGGCGTATTGGGTGCTTTTTCCCAGAGGCAACCTAGCGGGAGATTGATACCGCTGGGCATGCTTGGAGAGGGTACTTAAGGGGCGGACGCCATTTTTGGAGAGGCTTTCTTACCTCGTGGCCACCCTGGCCGGAGGTATGTGACAATTCCTCTTCTGCCTCGGGCCTGCTGGCCCGAGGTTTCGATACTGGAGGTAGGCCCAGAAGCTATCTGGGGCCTACTGGTTCGAGGGTGATCCTGTGCTGTCTGTCCGGTGGGAAGAAGCCGAGCAGTTGAAGGAACCAGGGGAGGACTCGTCTTGGAGAATACGCAGCGGAAGGCTGGTATCTCGAGAGGAGCCTGGGGCCTCAATTGGAGGATGCATCCAAACCAATCTGCCTCACAGTATTGCCGGGTCGGCTTAAAGGACTTTCTCATACTGTGCAATCGTGCTTGAACTTTGAAATTCTGATTACCAAGTCTGTGGCAGAGACTTTTCATTTTTGTCCGTGCATCATCCTGGCTGCTAGGCCGGGGAGAGGGGCCTATCCGGGTGAGCAAGATCCAGTGGCAGCTAGTATACCTGTCTCCATGATCGTAAGTGCATCAGTGATCTGCATCAGGTACCTGAACTTCCCCTAATCCTCCATCCCTCATTCTGCCAACGTTGTGGTAAATAAAAAGCATTGGAAAAGACTCAGTGACTGGCAACCGTGTTTTATGCAACTTTAACCCTAGACTTTGAGCCAACACGGAGAACAGTGGGGAAATGGCAGACCAAAGCTAACCAGCAGCTCCTGCAGGGGTAGTGCTACAATCATGAGACATAAATTTTTTTAACTACCTCTATTTCATTCTCTAGGGCAGGGATATGCAATTAGCGGACCTCCCGCTGTTGCAAAGTCCCATAATGCCTCTGCCTCTGGGTGTCATGCTTGTGACTGTCAGAGTCTTGCTATGCCTCATGGGACTTGTAGTTCTGCAACAGCTGGAGGTCCGCTAATTGCATATCCCTGCTCTAGGATATCTGCTTTCAGAAAATAATTCAAGTTTGGGGGTTTCTCCAGGCCTAAAATTATTTTTTAAACACGTGTGCAAAAAAAAAGGAAAATCGTCTCTGGCAGGCAGTGGCGTATCTAAGGTATGGCAGCCATGGCAAGTGCCATGGGCCCCACGGGGGGGCGACAAAAAAACCGCCCCTGCACAAAAAAAAACCCACCTGTCCTCCCGCGGCCGCATCCCGGAATAATATAGCCCCCGGCGCAACAGTCAGTGTTCTGTCAGATAGCTGCTACCCGGCCCGGGCTGTTGGGCTCGGCTTAGGCTGAGGAAGGCTCTGTCAGCAGGAAGGGGCGGGGCCGAGAGCTCCACTGACACTCTGACCGCGCCCCGCCCCATGTAGTCAATGCCTGGGAGCTCTGAGATCGCCTCTCCTGGACTTCTGAGACCCCCGCCCTGGACGGTGAAAATCCCTGCCCCTACTGCCAAAAGCCCCACCCTCTACCGCTGAAAGCTCCGCCCCCGGAACTCTGAGAGTGGGAGGTGAGCCTGGCTGGCCAGGTAGGTCTTTCTGCAAATATACACTGCCTGTAGACTCACTGTTACGCTAAACCCTTCCTGACAGTGTTGTTTACCCCCTGTATAGATGTGCAATGCTAAAAGTTAGATATTTAAAAATAGCTGTAGTCACATTCGCAATCTGGTCATCTCCTGTAGTCGCATCCGTAGTCTCTGGTCATCTCCTGTAGTCACATCCGCAGTCTCTGGTCATCTCCTGTAGTCGCATCCACAGTCTGTGGTCATCTCCTGTAGTCGCATTCGCAGTCTCTGGTTATTTCTTGTAGTTGCATCCACAGTCTCTGGTCATCTTCTGTAGTCTCAATCGCAGTCTTTGGTTATTTTCTGTAATTGCATCCACAGTCTGGTCGTCTCCTTTAGTTGCATTCGCAGTCTGGTCATCTCCTGTAGTCGCATCTTCAGTCTGGTCATCTACTGTAGTCGCATTCGCAGTCTCTGGTTATTTCCTGTAGTCGCAGCCGCAGTCTACCTAAAAGTAGTACCTGCTGTTGCACTGCACAAATCACTTTATTACACTTTATTGATGATATCTATGGATATGCATATTTATTGAATCCATATTGAGCACTATATTTGATTGGCTGCTTGCTTCTGCTTGGGCCTGGCACACATGCACAATCGCACATGATGATGACTTAAAAGTTTTAAGTCATCATCATGTGCGATTGTGCGTGTGTGCCAAGCAGAGGCAGCCAATTAAATATAGTGTTCAATATGGATTAAATAAATAGATATCATAAATAAACTGTACTAAAGTAATTTGTGCAACAAGCTCATTAAACAGTCCACATTTAGTAAAAGTTCATGTACTGCAAACAATGCAGTACATCAACTTTCACTGAATGTAGAATGTTTAATGAGCAGGGGCGGAATGACCCATCAGCAACTTGGGCACTTTATGTAGTGCCAATCCATAATTTGTTAATTGAAAGATTAAAGAGCTTGACTTGTAGTTTTGTTAGCTGTTTTTTTTTTTTTTTTGACAGGGGCGCAGTTTCAGTGCTTGCCATAGGCGCCATTTTCACTTGATACGCCTCTGCTGGCAGGGAAAGGTAAATATGAAAAATTAATTAAATAGTGTTTTCAGTTTGTCGTGCTCAGATGTTTATTTCTGCTTTAAAGTTATTTACCAGCCTTGTGGTATACATATGGATTAGGGAGATTATTATTCCAATTCATAGTGAACATAGCTGCAATTTATTGAACGAAAATGTTCAACTCCTTAATTTTCTTCTCAATGGTTAAACGGGTACTAACTATTTAAATCATTTGACTCATTATACTGCAATTAATGTTAGTTAGTGTAGCACTACCCCCGTAGGTGCTGCTGGTTTAAAGTTTTGGGCCTACCGTTACCTTTTCTGTTCACCGCACTCGTGTCAGGGATCCTTCTTGAAGAGCTTTTATAAATGTTCACAACAACACTTGGATACGTTTTCTTCAAGGCTTTATTTTACCAGTTCCAACAGAGGGATAGAGGGAGAAAGGAGGTTCAGGTACTTTACTTTGTGGATCACGGGCACAATCTCAGATCTAGAGGACAAACAGTTCCACGCTGGATTCAGCAACCACCGGATAGGCCTACTCTCACTGGCCTAGCAACCGGTACGAAGCTCGCTCAAAGTCTTTGCTACAGACTTGATGAGTGCCGTCGCGTCGTTCCACAACTTTCCGCCACAAGATCGTGTAACCACACTGACACTTTGCAAAAAAAGTTCCTTCAGAAGTACATAGCTCAAACTGACCAGGATGCGTCCCTCAATTGAGTCCCCAATTGTTCCGCTTCTTCCCGCAGGCAAGACCGCGCAGGACCATCCCTGGACTAGTAGGCCCCAGCAACTCCTTGGCCTACTTCTCAGTTGCAGAGCCTCGGGCCAGCAGGCTCTGAGGCCGAAAATAGCTCGCACATCCCTGAGGCCAGGAGGGCACTCAGGTCAGGATCAGGCAACGACCCCCGGCAACGAACCCCGATAGAGCGGTCCCTGTCTCTTAAGTACCGCCTCCCAGAATGCACAGCAGGTTCATCACGCCCCCTGAGCCACTTCTGGGAAAGGAATACCCAATACAACTAGCCCGCTGCATTTCCAACCCTGACCCGTGGTGACAGTGACACCTACTGTCAGGTGGAAAACGCTCAGCCCAGCTAGACTGAAACAGAGCCAGTAATTTACATAATTCTTTCTGAGCTGAACTACTGCTCAGACATAGGCGTGCCCATGGGGTGTGCCGGGTGTGCCCAGGCACACCCTAATCACCACGCATGCATATCGCTCTGTGTGGTGGCATCGGGTTTTTTTTTCAGCCGGAACTAACTCAGGTACTGCCCTGCGCTTGCCGCATTCTCCTGTCACCTGTAAACACAGAGGCGCTCCTCTCCCTGCGGCTGCCTGCACTGAACCCTCCACGTTCCCTGTCCCATGCCAGTGATAGCAGAGGATTGGACTGGGGTTGTAAACGCACAGCCACGCTAGTGAAGTCTGTGTCCTCCCTGCAGCCTGAACTCTCCTATGGAACATGGCCGGATCTAGGGGGTGCTGGGGTGGGCTAGGCACTCCCAGATTTCAGTTGCGCCCCCCAGGCATATCCCCTCTCTTGTGGAAGCTGTGCCCAGGCAGGGTTGCACATCGTCAATATCAGCCAGAACACTCCCCCTGCCGCCACCTCTCCACTCCATGAACGGAAGAGAAGAGAGGGTTCAGTCTGCTCCACCTCCTCCTGCTCCTATCTCTTTGTCTGTCCCGCCCACATCGCAATCTCCGTGTGTGCAGCCAGTGATGTGTGCCTGAGAAAGGGCCGTGTGGGCGGGAGATTGGAACTACAGCAGCTTCAGCTAGATCGTGGCTGCATGCCATAAATGATGCCTGAGCCTGCAGAGACCAGCCTATGATGAGTGAGTATTTCACTGAACTCTCCACATCGCCCCCCTTCTCCACATCTGTCTCCCCCTCCCCCATCTGTCCCCCCTTCTCCACATCTGTCTCCCCCACTAATCCCCATCTGTTCCCCCTCTCCTCCCCTTCTCCCCCATCTGTCTCCCCCTCTTACCCTATCTGTCCCCCCCTTCTCCCCCATCTGTCTCCCCCTTCTCCACATCTATCTCCCCCACCTTCTCTATCTGTCCCCCCCTCCTCACCTTCGCCCCCATCTGTCTCCCCCTTCTCCACATCTGTCCCCCCCCTCCTCCCCTTCTGCCTCCCCCTCTCCACATCTGTCTCCCCCACCTGTTCCCCCTCTACTCCCCTATCTGTCCCCCCTTCTCCACATATGTCTCCCCCACTAATCCCCCATCTGTCTCCCCCTTCTCCCCCTCCTCCCCTATCTGTCCCCCCCCCTTCTCTACATCTGTCTCCCCCACTTATCTCCCATCTGTTCCCCCTCTCCTCCCCTTCTCCCCTATCTGTCTCCCCCGCCTCCCCTTCTCCCCCTCCTCCCCTATCTGTCCCTCCCCTTCTCAAAATCTGTCTTCCCCACCAATCCCCCATATGGTCCCCCTCACCTCTCCTTCTCCCCCCTCCTCCCCTTCTCCCCATCTGTCTCCCCCTTCTCCCCATCTGTCTCCCCCTCCTCCCCCATCTGTCTCCCCCATTGCCCCCCTTTCCCCCATCTGTCTGCCCCCTCCTTCTCCCCATCTGTCTCTCCCCTTTTCTCCCCCATCTTCCCCTTTTCCCCCCATCTGTTGCCCCCCTCCTTCCCCTTTTACCTGAACTCTGCATTCTATAGGCAGCGCACACCTGAACTCTGCACTCTATAGGAACTTTGCTCTCTATGCACAGCGCACACCTGCTCTCTGCACTCTCGCAGCACACATCTAAACTCTGTACTTTATATGCAGCGTACACCAGAACGCGGCACTCTATACGCAGCGTACATCTGAACACTGCACTCACACGTGTGTTTAAGCGTTGGGGTGCACACCCTAATGCAACAGGCTGCGCACACCTATGTGCTCAGATAACTAAATTTAACATATAGCGTCTACCCAACAGGAGTAGGACGCTACATTAGTAAAAGATTAATTCAGTTTGGTCCATGTGGGTTTTTGCAAAGTGCATGTTTCACTTTTTCCTAATTTAATAAAAAATCTATTTTAAGTATATAAAGTAGGGAAGTCTTTCATTCCAAACCCCGCAGAACAACACACAGACATAGACTTCAGATTTATGTACAATTCTGTCTAAATATATCAGTCTCTAGAGATTGATTGGTATCCAGGTTTAAGCATTCGGTGCTATCCTGAGACCATCATCCAACAGTAGCATTGCCATGGCAACCATGGAGCAGTCAGTGAATATCCCAGTAACTACTGTAGATCATATTTGGTTTGTTATACTTTTAGACCTATTCAGTAGTGCAAAAGCCAACATGGATGTGCAGCGTACAATCACTTAACCAGCCAAATTGAATCTGAACTCGGCCATGAGGTCATTTCTAGTTGCTACGGTTTACTGGACCTTGAACATTATCACCCGTGTAGTATACTACATTAGTTTAGTATGTGGGCAGGAATATATACAAGATACAATGAGGGGAATTTATTAAAACTGGAACAGCCAAAATTGGAGCAGCTGTGAATGGCAACCAATCAGCTTCTATCTTTCAATTGTTTCTCCAGATTTTGGCTGCTTTAATTCTGACAAACCTGTCTATATGAAGTTGATTTACTAAAGCTGAAGAGTGCAAAATATGGCGCAGCTCTGCATAGAAACCAATCAGCTTCCAGGTTTTTTTTTTGTGAAAGCTTTAGGCTAGGTGCACATCTATGCGGCTTTGCTTGATGCACTTTTAATGCAGATTTTTATGCGTTTTTGCATGCAGTTTTCATGCATTTATTTTGTATGCAGCTTTCATGCATTATTTTGTGTTTTACGTTTTTTTTTTCCCTCTTTAAACACACTGTATATAGCTGGTTGCTAAGGAGGGGCCGGGAAAGCCGGCCGCCACATTCTTAACAACCGATGAGTCATAAGCTGTCAGCGGAGTTCCCTGCTGACAGCTGAATGTAAGAACAAAATTGCCGGCAATAAAAAAATTGTGAAAAAACTACGTGGGGTCCCCCCCAAAATCCATACCAGACCCTTATCTGAGCATGCAGACCAGCAGGGCAGGAAAGGGAGGGGACTGCATGCCCTCAACATGGGGGGATGGGTGCTTTGGGGGAACTCTGCCCCCCCAAAGCACCTTGTCCTCATGTTGATGGGGACAAGGGCCTCTTCCCGGCAACCCGGGGCTGTGGTTGTCGGGGTCTGCGGGCTTATCGGAATATGGAAGCACCCTTTAGCAAGAGGGCCCCCAGATGCTGCCCCCTCTCCTATGTGAATGGGTAGGGGTACATCGTACTCCTACCCATTCACCCCAAAAAGCAGTAAATTGTTAAAAGAAACAAGAGCCGGTTTCCTTTATTAAAAAAGAAGCCCTGAGCTGTCTTCTCCCCGAGCTGTCTTCTCCCGGGGCTGTTTTCTCCCCAAGCTGTCTTTGGGGCAGGGGCTAAGCACCCATCCCCCATGTTGTGGGCCTGGTATGGTTCGGGGGGGCGTGCGTTCATCCCCTCCCTTTCCTGACCTGCCAGGCTGTATGCTCAGATAAGGGTCTGGTATAGATTTTTTTCACATTTTGACATAGGGGGGTCCCCTCCAAATCCATACTAGACCCAAAGGGCCTGGTATGGACCTGGGGTGGGGACCCCACACCATTTCTTTTGTGATTTTTTTTTTTTTACATTCAGCTGTCAGCGGGGAACTCATTGGTTGTTAAGGACCCGGTGGCCGGCTTCCCGGCCCCCTCCTTAGCAACCAGCTATATACAGTGTTTAAACATAAAAACCGCAACACGCAAAATACATTAAGAAACGCATCACAAACACAACGCTTGCATTTCTGGTGCAATTACATTGATGTCTTTCCAAAAACACACCGGCCGCAAAACGCATAGATGTGAACGTGTACCATAGGAAACCATCTTAAATGGACTGTAGTGCATTACTGCAAACTGAAAAATGCACTAAAAAACGCATAGGTGTGAACCTAGGGTTATTGAACAAGGTGAAGTTAGAAGCTTACTGGCTACCATGCACAGTGGCACCATATTTTGCACTCTTCAGTTTTAGTAAATCAACCCCTATGTGTCCATGAGCTGGTTATGAACTGGACACAGGGGACACATTCCCAGGCAGGATGTGGTCTTGAATGCGAAAATGCACAAAAGAAAATAGTGTTGTTTTGGGGTTTTTTCTGCTACATTTTTACCATTAAGCACATAGTGTAATAATGCCATTTATTCACCATGCTCAGATGCAAGCCCCTTTAACTGCATTTCCTACAACTCCCTGGGTTCCTGGACAAACCAAACAAGTAGAAACTTCTCAACCTCCCTCCCTCGTGAGCTTAGTGAGACCACACCTGATAATGCAGAGGTAGCTAAGAAAGAGATCTGCAGCCAGGCGAGTGGTATTCAGATCAGAACCAGCATGCAGGCAGCTGGACTCTGCAGAATGGTATACAGAATAATTCCGCGCTGCCCTTGGGATAAGCTGCTAACACAAGTAGACAAATAGCAAGGATGTGGAAACAAAAAGTGTAGCGCTAATCAAAATATATAAATTAATAAAAAGATACATGTAAACTTGAATAGTTGAAGTGTTCAAATAATGATTGTGAACAATGTGAGTGAGAATCTCCCCATAAGCACACAATAAAATGTCTGTATGCAGGAAAATTAAAGCAGGTGCAAAGTTGCAAGACTGTCTGTCCTTAGGGTGACCAAACTTCAATGTTGGCAAAGTTCAAAACTTGGTGATGGCTTCAAACAAAGCAAAGTGATACAAATGAAAAAGTGATGAAGTGAAGAGAACCACCACCGATAGGTAAGAGGCTTACCAAAACGTTTGAACCCTAGAGAACCTATGTTCAATGGGTCAAACAGGCTTTGTGTGGTGGAACCACGATGGGACCTGGACAATCCTAAATAGTTCAAGTTGCTGTACCAGGGATGACCAAACGCCAGCGGGATGGAATGAACCACAGAAGAAGGTGACTTCTTAACAGATTATCTCATAAGAAATGGTGGTCCGGGAGATCCCCAATCTATATGGAAGGGTATGTATCATATAATGGAAGAAAGAAACGGCCACATAGCGTAACTCTGTATTACATATTAAAATGTTTATATGAAGCAAGAACACTTACATTTGTGATGATATTAAAGCGCTTTGTAAAATGATGTGGCAACAGTGGAGTCTCCCGACGCGTTTCGTCCGCTAGGACATCATCTGGGGTGTCTCTCCACTGCTGCCCCCCTAGTATTTATAAAAATTAAGACCCCAATTATGAGAGACCAGCCCAGGAGCGTTGCCAGTATGAAATAACATTACTTGTATTGCACCCAAAATGTCCGACCGGCGTACGTTCCACGCCTCCCTCTGGGTGCCTGTGAGTGTACCAAGCCTAGTTTTAATCCTGGGCGTCACGTGACACGCTATTTGCATGTCAAGAATCCGTCTGAGTGCTTGTAATGTTTCCAAGCCTCGTCTTGACCGCAAACAGACACATGACACGCTAATGCGTTCTAAGCCTCGCTCCCGGGGCACAGAGTGCGTTCCAAAACATAGCGGTGACATATACCACAGTAATAACCCCCCCATATCTGCCTTAAAGGACGCGCCACTTACATAAGTGGTGACCCACCAATCATGAAGACAGGGGGGTAAAGGATGGATCATAAATGGGTTTATTTAAGTAAATACATTGCCGCTGTTAAAATGGACAATGTAGGAACGTGAACCCCCATATATCTAAAAGGCAAAGATAGCCAACCAGGCAGATATGTATAAAAACATAAACGGTCGGATGGAAATATGGGTTAAAAAATGTATTAATTAATTAAAATATCACACAGATATTATGAATATGTAAAATATTATAAAATGTTATAAAAATTAGACTATGTATTAGTAACTATGGCAAGCAAATTCAACCACAATTATAGGTAGGAAACCTCACAAATGTGGATGTAAACACATGGAAATACCCGTAGGGCGGAATCACATAAGTGGATCATTTACAATGATGTTTACATACATGCATAAATAACTAATCATATGTATAAAAATGACATCTATACGTATAATAGAAATATATGTAATAAAAATATGAAAAATATGAAAAATAGGAATTGTGCGCCGTAGACATCGGTGCAGGCGCACTGTAAATGCCGATTTTATGAATCGATAATGCCGGCTTTTACGGCACCCACGCGCAAGCGCGAAGTGACGTTTTTCGCCGCTCCGGCCAATCACAGCCCCGGAATGGCGATACCCGGAAGTAACCTTCCGGAGCAATGTCTGCAGCCGGAGGGGGAGATGAGGACGGCTTTGGGGGCTTCGATCTAATGTAAGTTATGCATAATGAGCTAGTATGCTAGTCATACTAGCTCATTATGGCTTTGTCTTGCAGGTTTTAAAAAAATAAATTATTCTGGGTTTACAACCACTTTAAGATTTGTTAATGAATGAGTTGATGTCCCACTCCACGTTCAAACCTGACGGTGTGTGGGACTGCAACTCGTATATCCAAAAGGTTTCGAGTTGGGAAACCCCTCTGGTCATGGCTCCACCCCTCCATGGTGGGATGAACCGATCAATGATCAAAAACTGAGTGCCTTTTGGATTGCGATCATGATGAAATATGTAGTGCCTAGGCACCGTGTGTTTCGTGTCCCCACTCTTAAGGCTGTTACACAGACAAGGGTAGACCTCCACTGAAGTCTTCCAGCTGTCTACATTCTCAGTACCAACTGAACTACCTGCTTTACTAGCTGCTTTTCCGGATACTCAACTGGTCTTGGGGAGACCGTTATTTCCCTGTGCTGGGTGGGACTGTTATGTCACGGCCTTTTGGTAAGCAAGCTACCTTACACTTTGGGTGTTGACCTGAACGCACGTTTGTTTTTGGGAAGATTGGTGTCACAACTATCATTACCTGCAATTAATTGGAGTTCAACCTTTTCACAGACTGCCATGTTATGATTAGATGCTTCTGGGTCAATAGATCAAGTGTCTTTTCAATAACAGCTTGTAACAACCTGGTGTTCCAGCAATTTTTTACGAGGAAGAAGATGTGCCTAGAAAAGATATGGATATAGGTGACTGCCACCAATGTACTCCCTATAGAAGTAGTAGAAGAAGGATTACTAGCCAGAAGGACATAGTGATCACACATGCCTTTGGGTGGAGGCAGCCACAGGTCATACTGGGTATAAATGTAATTTGGAGTCTGAGGGCTGAGATGCTGCACACTCTAAGCACTGGAGGGCCTTCTGTGGACATCTGGGAATAAGCTGGTATTGTTAGGGTTTGCATTGCTATTGAGGCTGTGGTACCACATAATCAAGGACTGATACTCCACATGAATGTTGGTTCTCATGGATACCTTGTCCTAGAAGTGGCTCAATTTGTGCCATAGCCTTCACAGTTGTCTGGCAAGGTACAGTATTAGTTTGAATCCATAACACCAAGGCTCTTTCACTTTGCTTGCTCCCTGAGACAACATTGGTAGAATGGCCCCTAATCGTAGATGTGCCCCCAAGGAGGGGCACATAGAGATCAGATAGTTTCATAGTCATCACTTTATGGCAAGCGTGAATTCTGTCTGATAGAAATTAACCAAGAGTGGGCAGGAGAGCCACTACTCCTACCCCTACAACTGACTCAGAGGTGTTTTCACAGAAGGACCATGACCTGCTCTGTAACAATGGGATTAAACATGAGATACCCACAGTCCTTTTATCCAGAAGCATACCTCTACCAAAAGGTCAAGCACATGCTAGAACAGATGATGAAGTAAGATGCAATGGGTGGCTTCAATCAATTTGGTAGGGAAGAAAAATGGCCCTGTTTACTTTTGTGGAAAATAAAGGCATCAGGGACATCTATCCTTTGCCATAGATTGAGAAATCCCTAGAACCATGCTGAATTTAGACCTTGTAAATACATGCAAGCAAAATGCTACATAGATTTTTAGGTGAGGCAAATTTCCAAAGAGCCTAGCGATACAGTTATCTAGGTTCCATAGATAACAATAGCTGACTCAAAAATGTGCGTAACAACACTAGTCACCTACACCAATCAAAGCCAACATGTAACTAAAGGAAACGGCACACTACAGCTCCTTCAAACTGGAGTTGTTGGCCTTGGTATGGAAAGTCAGCAAACACTTTGCGAAGTACCTAAGGGTCTGGATGTATAGCAAATCATTGATGTATCTCCACATAGCTAAACTTGGAGCTCCACAGTAATATTGGGTAGCTCATCCAGCAAAGTTTGAATTCTCCTTACGTTATCATCCTAGAAGTAGCAACAAGGCAGCAAATGCCCTATCATGGTACCCACTAGCCAGGCTTCACTAGGATGTGGAGGAAAAATTGAAGAGATAGAAATCTTTAACTTGACTAGAGGAAGGTCTAAGAGTAGGCCTCAAGTAAACCTCATCCATGTACTGGAAGAGTAATACTAAGAAGAGACACAGAGAGAGGATCCAGTGGTTGTCTCCCTAATATAGGTGATACAGTTACAGCAGAGGCCCAGTTTCAGTTCCAGAGGAAGCTCAAAGCTAGTACCAGAAACCAACAAATTGTGATTTGTCCAGTCATGTCCTGACGGATGATATAACATACCACAGAATAATATTCCCCTTTGATTCATTAGTGACCTTGCAGGTCATACTGTCAAGAACCTTGGCCTTCTCTGTGTCATAAAGAAGCCACATGGAAGCGAGACACTAAGGTACCCCAAAAACGTTCACTTGGCTCACAGACAACCCATGTGTGTGGGACTGTAATGGTTGGTTGGACAATTCTGTGAACACTGTGTCAATTATTCAGTGTCCAATGGGGGTGAAGCCCAGATTCCACTTCTGCAAATCTTTGCAAATGTCCATCCTACTTGAAGTACTGACTATCGACTTTCTTAAACTTGACATTTCAGATGATGTATGCCATCTTCCATTTATGGTGGACCACTTTAACAAGTTTGTGGTGGCAGTACTGACATATGGCCAGACCTCCAAAACTGCCACCCAGATGGTGTGTAAGCACTACTGCCTTCCCTTTCGCTGTCAGAAGATATATTCAGACCAGGGACCCTGTTTCAAAAGTGAGTTTAGAAAATGGTGCCACTCACTAGTCGCACCCTATCGTGTACCACCCACAAGGCAATGGGGCATGTAAGAGTTTCAACTGCCCCCTCATAAAACTGCTGCTAGGGTTAGCTCTACAGCCAGTAGAATAAAGCACTGGTTCTTCAGATCAAAATAAACTATATTACCCCTTTCAAAATTGGTGCTCAATTCATCACATCCCTGAAAAAGTCAAGAATCCAACGCAGAAGGCCAGACTGGGGGTCCACAATAGCCTCCAGGGAGAAAAGGGGTGCTACAACCCCTACAGCCATTGTCATTGACAAGGACATCAGGGACTAAAAGTTAGTGGATCAGGTTTGCTAAAAGCATAGAAAGTACATTAAGGGTCCAGTAGAGGATTATAAAAGTGTGGATGACAATGTATAGCTTGTAGCCAGGGTTAGAAGATCCCACAGTGGGGAACAGTATAGTTGGCAACTCACAACTTGTAGTGCAGTGCTGTGGGACAAAGGAGCCATAGTGGAGGAGTGGAACAGTGGAGATGACAGCACACAGAATTCAGAACAGAAGCAAGGGGTAGAAGGAGTCATGGTAAAGTAAGAGAAGCTCGAAGTAAAAATAAAAATAACAACTAGAACGGAGGGCTTACATGACAGGGGAAACAGTGGACAGAGGTAGGGTTTGTAAGAGCTCACCTTATTGGGGGGCAGCTGGAGGAGGAGGGGTCATTAGGCAGTAAGTAAGGAGATGGTCCCTCCCCAGTATCAGTGTCAGCGTGAGAAGCGAGCTTCCCACCCACCCTCTCTGTTATCATTGGTATTGTGGTTGTCTCTCTTAATTTTTTTTCCACAGAGCTGTTGGGTCCATGGATGTCATGGCAGTTGGCGGGTGTTGGTCTTTGGGAGTGAAGGAAGAAACCTTGGATAAGGAGGAGTTCGGGACCCATCGGTGGTATGGGTCCCGCTGGTGGTATTCCAGCTAACGGTGGTGTAGCTGGAATTTTGTTAACGGGTGCACTGCGGTCAGTGGTTTGTTTGTGTCTGAGCTAGTATGTCAGCTGGAGGCCTATTTAGGGCCTATTTTGGTTAAAAGGTACCGCAGTGCATTATTATATTTGTATGGTTACCGTATATACTCGAGTGTAAGCCGACTCGAGTATAAGCCGAGGTACCTAATGTTGCCCAAAAAACTGGGAAACCTTACTGACTCGAGTATAAGCCGATGCCCCACTGTTCCCTAGCTCGCTGTTCCCTGTAAATAGAAATTTTTACATTGTAAATATTACCTGTAAAGAAGTTGCGGCTGCGGCGTCCATCGTTCGAATTCCGCGGCGTCCATCGTTCAAAATTCCGCGGTCTCTTCCTGTTCCTTACTTGATAGGCGAGTCTCAGCAGACACTCTCCGCCTATCACGATCATTCTCTCATCCTTAGTTTTCCCAGCAGACACTGTGTTGGGTGTTCCGCCAATCACAGACGTCTGCTGGAAAACTGAGGATGAGAGAACGTTCGTGATAGGCGGAGAGTGTCTGCTGAGACTCGCCTATCAAGTAAGGAACAGGAAGAGACCGCGGAATTTTGAACGATGGACGCCGCGGAATTCGAACGATGGACGCCGCAGCCGCAACTTCTTTACAGGTAATATTTACAATGTAAAAATTTCGCTGACTCAAGTATAAGCCGAGGGGGGGACTTTCAGCCCCAAAAAAAGGGCTGAAAATCTCGGCTTATACTCGAGTATATACAGTATTTTGGGGTTTCCTGCGAAGACCAACGCGAGTATTGACTAATGGGTGGTGGTTTAACAGATGTTTTATACAGTTATGTTAATTTAAATTGAATTGTTAATAAAGAGGCTTCTACGGCCAATATTAACTCCAGCTTGGTGTGGTCTCCATTAATGGGGTAATGGTAAGGGGAATTGGCGTTTGGGTTGGTCTGGCAGGTATATGGGAAGTATGGTCATGGTAATAGTGCCGATGGCAGCTCACAGCCTGAAGTACAGTGTTGGAGAAGAAGGAGCCATAGTGGAGCAGTGGAAGAGTACACATGACAGCACACAACCCTCAGTACAAAGCCAGGGGTAGATAGAACCAGAGCGGAGAGGAGAACAGTGTAGAGGACAGTACACAACCTCTGCAGTACAGTCCTGGGTGAAGAAGGAGCCATAGTGGAGGAGTAGAACAGTGAGGATAAAAGCAGATAGCCTGCCGCATAACGTTGGGGTAGAAAACGCCACAGTAGAGGGAAATCTCAAGATGAGACCAGGGACTATCCCAGGCAATCCGGGACACTTGGTCACCCTAGGGTGGTAATTGGTCTTTGAGGTTGCAAAGCTGAATGGCTGCAAGAGCTTTCCATTTCTGCTAACAGGAAGCAAGAAATACACTTCTGTCATTGTAGTATATAGGATGTCTATACTTTTTTCTTTTGTAATTTCATTGCGTTTATGTTATTTGGCTAATCTGACAGTTCTTTGTCAGGTAGAAAACACTGCGGTACTGATAGCAATGGGGAATTGAGAAGACAAAAGAAACTTACGTCATTTAAATATGCTCAACTCATACTGCTGCCAATAAACAGTATCAGCCGTGTTGCATCTGCCTGTCAGAAAGAACTGGGTCAGTGCCAGGATTCAATCCAGTAACATGAATACAGGAAATGCAACTTTCAAGGCTGATCAATAAATGTTACTAGACATCTTTAAGCGTGTATTAAGTGGGTTTGGGAAAGATCTGGAATCCCACAAACAAGCATTTAAAGTATAGGTACACCCATTGAGTAAAAACTTGTGCAAGCGTTAACATTTTAATGTCATTTTAAATGTCATTACAAAAATGTTAAATCTTTATGACAACCCTCTGCATCTTCTTTCCAATTGAGCTACTGTGTTGTCACCCTATCACAAGACTCTGATAAGAGTCAAAATTTTGTTATTTCAAAACACATTGAGGGGCATTTATCAAATCAGGAGCAGCTGTGCATGGCAACCAATCAGCTCCTATCTTCAGCTTGTTCCGTTAAAGTGGAGTTCCACCCAAAAAAACAACTATATCCCGACACATGCAGAACAACAAGTTAAATAGCCACATCAAATTTTTTTTTATAGTGTATGTAGCACTACCCCTGAAGGAGCTGCTGGTTTTGTTTGGGTCTGTACTCTGGTTCTCAACCCCTTAACTGACTCGGACCCTCCCTTGACACAACTGGTATAGATAGGAATGGTGAGACCCACTGACTACTGGGAAACACAATTCTGCATATATCACCACAGTAAATTGCACATATATTGTCACCTTTCTTTGTCTTGAAGACCTTTAGGCTAACAAAGATACTTCACAAGGTTTTGCACTTAACCAAGGATAAACTTTACTTGGTATGAGATAAGAGACAAAGGCAAGACATTTATATATACAGTTGACTCTGCAGGGCCCTACAAAGTCAATAATATGGCTAAGAACAACAATAATATAAAGTCTATGTATTTAACTTTTATGCGGATAAAAACTGATGCTCGCGAGCTCCCCCTGATATCACCCCCTAGTCCCGTCACTAGCTGTTCTAGTCAAGCCTGACTAAGATCAGTGTACAGCTTCCTCAGGAGAAGGAGTCTTTGCTAGCAATCGTTGGTGCATGTTATATTTGTAATCCAAAAGATGGTCACAGAACTAACTGAACTCCCGCAATGCTTTTGGGAGTGTGATTCTCCGTCAGTGCAACTACCACATGTTGCGCTATATCCTGGTGCGTGTGGCGCACTACTCTGATGGTGGTGGGCCTTCAAGAGTCATGGCCTAATAAACAGTTATGAATTCTGGGCAGGTGCCCTCTCACCAAACAGGCCTCAGCTCTTTGGATGCTCCGCTGACAATGTCCCGATCCCGATTCTCTCTCTGCTCCTCGCAGTCTCCGGTTCCTCTTACCACCGCACTGGGTGTCGGTTCACCGATGGTTCCAGTCTCTGGAGGCGAGAACTGATCACGCTGAAAGAGATCGGTCTTTTTAACAGAGTGATCCCCCGCACTAGGTGTAGGCCCAGGCTTTGGCCTCACTCAGACTTCCTGCTTGATTGAGGGCGAAGTCCAAAGAGGCCGAACGTAGCCCCTCCCTTCCTTTAAGTAACCTCCCCCAGAAAGCTGTGTGAGAATGCAATGCACTTTGGGAGTACACCTGCACCGTGGGTACCATAGTCTATTAGATACCCATGGCAATGGAGTCCCTTTCTCCCCGTACCATAAGTTCCACAATGCATCACTCCATGTTATTAAAGCTTAATCACTCTAATATTATAAGAGGATCCCAGAGGGAGCTGGGGTTATTCTAAAGATAATAATCGTCTTTATAACACACGACAAATCGGCACTCCGCTACATGTAAATACCGTAGATTTGCTTTTTTAGCTGCTACTTCCGGGCTTTCCATCCCGCGGGAGTAGGCATTCCTACTCCTTTCCCCGGCGCCGCAATGTCATCTGGGAGATTGCCGCAATGTCTCCTGGGAGCACAGTGTCATGTTTCCCAGGAGACAATGCGGAACGCCATCCTGCGAAATATCTAGAGATTTCATCACAATGGGGCGTGAACTTTCAATGACGCCGCCCGTTGTGATGGCAACCAGTAAGTTTATGGCGCTACTCGCTGTATACACTGCGCAGGCGCGAGATACAGCGGTGAATGCTGGGAGATGAGCATTCACCGCTTCCAGGAAATGATTGCTTGTGGGCTTCACAATGCCCACAAGCAAAATGGAAACTGCCAGGAACGGATTTTAAAAGTTCTTCTTTGCCACGAAAATGGACAGGGGATATTTGAAGACACCAAACAAGTGAGTTTAACTTTGTATTGTGAAACCCCATTGAATGCACCAAAAAAAAAAAAAACGATTGGCCGCGGAACCTCCGCTTTAAGCTTTGAAAATGAAATATAAATGCTGATTGTTTGCTATGCACAGCTGCTCATCATCAGGAAGCCTGTGTTTAGTCAGATTCAGTAACCCGTCAGAATTAGTAAGGAAGTGACGTTCCGTCACCCCCATCTTGAAACACCCCGCACTCCTCCATAGTAAGGATACACTGAGAAGGGGGAAAGCGGACATCTTGTTACACCCACTGGACTTTTGCATTCTACACTTATTTTTAACAGGAAAGTGAGTTTATATAGTGATATACAGTACTTTGAACTCCATGTGACAGATTAGCAAACCTGTGAGATGAGCAGGCTTGCCGCTGCTTTTAAAATTCAACACCATAGTACTTAGAACTCCGTCTGACTATTAAGTAGTGGATTTAAGTATATAAACTCATGTAGCGGGTATGTACTTTCCCGGGTGTAAATTTGAATTTGGCAGAGACATTAGTGATGTGTAATTCCCCGCAGCCCAGTGGGTGGCGCTGTCGCCCTGGGTTGGGGTTGAATCATTGCTGTGTGCCGTACCTCCTTTTTGTCCTCCCTCGGCAGCGGTATGGTGGGGCGGGGAACCCGCCGTGCTTGCCGGGAGAGGTTATAAAGGGGCCGGCCATCTTTGTCACGGGGTCGGAGTCCCAGGCACCTTCAGCTTGTGGACGGTGGTTCGTGCCGGTCCTCTGGGTGGCCTAGGCCTAGAGGACCGCCGGAGATCGTGTTCCATCCCAGGCACCTTTAGCCTGGGGTGAGGTACTCGGATGGAGGTCCGGAGCTCAGTGCCCAACACTGAGTTCCGTGAGGGAAGGAGATCCTAGGGAACCCCGGGAGTGGGTACCCGAATCCGGAAGGCGCAATGGACCGGGGGGAGCTCCTCACTTGAAGACGCGGTGCAGCATATTGCCGGTGTCAGGTGAGCCTCTCGTCGGAGACCGCCTGGAAGGAAATTCCCCTCGTGCGGAGACCGTAACCCACTTTCAGGAAGGAAAGTGGAGAACTAAATTGTGTCTGGGCCTATTCGCATCCACACCTCCTTTCCTGTTCTATATCCAAGGGAGTTCAACTGTTTGTGTTCATTCAAGAAGAATAAAGGAGTGTTGAACTTTAATGGTGTGGAGCTCAATTCCTAGCAGACATTGTTCAAGGTAACTCTTGGAGCGAGGACCCAGGTGCACAGCACTGACCCGAAGGTAATACAAGAACGTTGCTTATACCGCACTGACACATGTGGTGGAGGCCAGAAGTGGTGTCCCCGCTCTCTCCCCTCTAAGGTACCCCTAGACAAGAAAAAGATGAGACGAGAGAAAGAGGGGAGTGAGGAGGCCGCTACACTCACTTTACAGTTAAATATAAGTGTAAAATGCAAAAGTCCGGTGTGTGTAACAACATGTTCGCTTTCCCCCTTCTCGGTGTATCCTTACTATGGAGGAGTGTGGGGTATAGCAAGATGGCGGCGTCAGAACGTCACTTTCGTTACCAATTCTGACGGGTTGCCATATCTGACGAAACACCCGCCATGAGAAATGTCTTTCAGCCTTCATTGTAATTCATGTATGTAGACAGGAAGTGGCTGTTGGGGATCAACAGCACTGAAATGAAGCAAGTGATTTAAAAAAAAGGATTTAAAAAAAATGGCATTGCTTTTTGAAAATATCATCCAATTAGATTTGCATATACTTCAAAGTGTGAAGGTCTGTCTTTTTTGTTGGCCAGGACTATGCATTCCCAAACCTACTTCATGCAATTTACATGCATTTAATTATATTTATGAACCATGGAGTGATGGATTTACCTATTTTCCATGTCACTGGATAAGAATAAAGGAGTTTTTCTTTAATGTGCGCAGGTAAATAAAGAGTTGGCAGAAGGCAGACTATGTTTTCGTGTTTCTAAGTATCGTCTTTATTAATAAAATACGTGCGCTCACTCTGGAGATATTTGGCTGTTTGGTGCAGTTCCACATCTGGACACCGATTTCACATTATGCAGCACTTGTGCTTACTATGGAACAACTAGCATAAAAACCAAGTAATTAAACTTTCACTTGACTTCCTCCACCTCCCAGCGTGACACAGCCTGTATTATCTACCCACACGCAGTACACAAAGAATTAAACAGATCTATCTAAAGCAGTGTTTGTCTGTATCCCCTAATTCACAAGCCTGGGATGTGGATTAGGATTATTATTAAATATTTGGCAGCCTGTCACAGTGGTTTTGCAGTATAGAATCACAAAGTATTCCCAAAGGAGTAACATGATTGTTCTGCTTCATCATGGATCTAAACAAAAGAAAGACGTGAATTGGGTAGAAGTGGTCCATGTGTGCACATATGAACTCATTTGCTAAAGCAGTAGGGCAGTTATATGAACAGTGAAGAAAAAATCTTACCACTAATCTTTATACATTACAAGTAGCACTCCTGCCTACCTCCCCATTCCGCAATAAAACTCCTGCAGAGGTTATATGCAAATATCGACTTTTCTAAAAGTAAATATTTGCATACTTTTAGGTATTCCTTGCTCCCCATGCAACCACACTTGGGTTTTGTGAATGGCTTCTTAGCTAATAAATTCTGCAAGAACAAAGGAAGCATATATCCCCTAAATAAAGGAAGGGGAGGGGGGGGGTACATAAATGTAGTTTGTACTTCAAGATAATAGGGTGGTTTAAATATTAATCAGCATTTTATTTCCTTACATGAGAAGGATGTGATAAAAGTGATAATGGAAGAACATTCCGCCTTCCCACTAAACTCCTGCCACTATATGCCCTTACCTGTGTAGCGGGTGTTTGCTTTAAGGCCCAGAGACTACCATACCCAGGATGCATTCCCCCGCGCAAGGACTGCTGGGACGGGGTATTTAACCAGGGCGCGGACCAGAGTACGTTCTCTTTGGACACCGCCCGCCCAGCAAGTGGAACTCTGTGCTGAGTCTGCTGAGAATACAGGGCCTGAAGCCTAGGCCTGTATTACTCCAAAGAGCCTTCCGTACCCACCGAGGAGCCTGAGGGACATCTCATCCTGCTGCTGTTCTGCTACTACCAGGAGGACCGAAGACCCGGGTGTCGTGGAATCTGTGTACCAAGACACAGCAACGGAAGATACGGACGTGGACTGGTCCGGTTGGGTGAGAGAGCACCTGCTCAGAGAATAATACAGGATCTCTAGACCCAGTAACTGTTGTTCGGAACTAACGTTAGTGTTTGCAGTTGCACACCGGAAGGACAGTGCATTGAATAACACTAGTAGATTTATTCTGGGTTCACCAAGTTATCAAATCCCTTTATTCTTGTGGATTACAAATTGTTCCAGAAGTGCACCACCATTTGCTAGCGAAGATCTTTCTCTGCAGAACTTTCACATAGTACAGTCAGGCCTGATTTAGCAGTGTAGACATTGCTGGGCGCCATTTTGCCCACGAGGGAGAAGAGCTGCAGCGGGGTCCGTTAGTTTCTTGTCATAGGATTGTATATCTGTCTGTTTGCTAAAATACTCTTTCATTGCAGGGCTCTGCATATGTTTATGTATATTGTTTTGCTTGCTTAACCATTATTCTCAGTAAAGTGCCAGGGGTAAGTATACCAGAAGAAACGGTTAGTGATAGCTACACCATACTGTTGTGTGTCTTTATTGTGGGATTGTGCTGCCAAGAATCACAGGTTACACAATCCTATCATCCCCTACTAACTGTGCCAGTGGAGGGTAGATCCAATTGCTGGGGGTTGACAGTGAGTGCTACAGGGCCCGAAACAAATCATACCAGCGGCCCTCTTAGCTGGGGGTATCGCTACACGTGGGGGCTCAGAGTCCGGGATACCTGTACACCGCAATCAAGCCTGACAGAAGTACCGGCATGGATTGTTTAGCAGTGACCCAGTGGTGCGCATCAGCCGGCGCTTTTCCAGAGAAGGCTGTAGTTGTTGAGCTTCCCGGGGAAGACTGGTCCGGAAGCGATGTAGAACGGCTCATGGAGTTACTGTCCCCGAGCCAGAAGGCATGGTTACTTGATCTCAAACCAGATGGACAGACCTTCTTTACCTATGCACTGGTAGAATGGAGAGAAGAGATACCTGAGAGTTTCCGAGGCCAGAGTGTGCAGTCCATAGATGAGAAGATATACCACTTGGCGCACGCAAAGACTATAAAGAGGGAACCTCCGCAGTCACCCACAATTCCCAAAAGTTCCAAAGACATGACAGCTTCAGGGACACCTCTAACCACTATAGGTCCTGAACTTCTAAATGCTTTAGGAGACCTTGTCACAAACTGCCAGAAGAGTAATACGGTACATGTAGAAGCTGGGTACCGGAAGCTCAGGATTTTTTCAGGGAAACAACCCGTACCACTCGGAGAAGAGGATTTCGACACCTGGATGGAGCAGGTGATGCAGGCTGTGGAAGGATGGGAAATACCGGAGGCCCAAAAGAAGCAGTGCATAAGAGAAAGTTTAAAGGGGGCTGCTGCTGAAGCCGTGAAGAACCTCAGGTTCAGCAATGCTGCTTGTACTGCCTATGACTATTTAACCATATTACAGGAAGAGTTCGGCCAATTGGAGAAGGTGGTCGATTTAGTCTACCAGTTTGAGCATACCCTTCAACTTCCAGGAGAAAGACTGTCTGAATATGTTCGCAGACTAAACAAGATGCTGTGTCAAATTGTCCTTAAAGGAGCACTAAAGGTTCCCGTTTTTTTTTTTAAATGACAAACATGTTATATTTACCTCCACTGTGCAGCTCGTTTTGCACACAGTGGCCCCGATCCTGGTCTTCTGGGGTCCCATGGCGGCTGTCTCGGCTCCTCCCCGCAAGGACTCCACACCATAATGCGAGCGAGCGAGCATGGTGTGGAGTTACTGCGGGCGCGCTCCCGTGATACAGCGGCGACCATAGCCGCCGACTGTATCACACAGCCCCGCCCCCCGCTGTGCCGCGTCATTGGATGTGATTGACAGCAGCGCCAGCCAATGGCTGCGCTGCTTTCAATCCATCCACAGTAGCCAATCAACGGCCAGGCTCAGGAACTCGGAGGATGACGGGAGCGAGCACAGGACTTTCGAGGGGCCAGGTAAGTAAAACGGGGGCGGGGGGGGGGGGGCGGTATTGTCAAATGTTTTTTCACCTTAATGCATAGAATGCATTAAGGTGAAAAAACATGTACCTTTACAACCCCTTTAAGAAGGGGATGCTGCCACAAGCCATAGATGCGGCCAGGATGAAGCAGATTTTAAGGGGAGCATTGCGTTCCGACCCAGTCTGGCTCCATCTGAAAACCACTAGTGGGGTCATGTCCTTGAACTACCCGGACCTTGTGCGAATAATAAGGGATATTGAGGCTCTGCTGAAAGACCAACAGGTGACCGAGAAGCCCACTACTCCCCCCTCAGTTGGGGTCAGATCCACCATGGCCACTGAACGGGACTTGGAAGTGGAGGTCTTAAAGTTGCAGATGACCCAAGTACTAGAGATGCTGACCTCTTTAATGGCCAAGAATTCAGGAGTTGGAGAAAAAGAAGAAGTCAGAAAAGAGCTGTACCAGAGCGTTTCAACACCAGTCTCCCCGCGGGATAGAGGGGAAGCTGTTTGCTTCAACTGTGGAGGAATTGGCCATTTTGGGCAAGTGTGCCCCAGTCAAAGGAAGACCAGAGGCAACTACCGCCAGCCGGCAGAAAACTCCAGAGGGCCCCGGTGAAGGAGTCAACCGGGTGCCCATCATCTCCAGCAAGCTCCATTGGAATAAGTAAGCAAGAAAAACCAAGAAGTGAGGGGAATAATTCCCCATCAAAAGCACATAATACCGCTCCCTTGGAGGTAAAACCCCAAAAGTCACGGGAGATCAATGCATACCAGGCCCAACAGGGATTAAGATCCAGGAAACGATGGGAAAAAAACATGAGTCCAAGGAAAGAGGCCTCCCCAAAGAAGTTCCCAGCCAAGTTAGTGGGGCCCTCCCCAGTAGTCCCCATTCAAGTGGAGGGAGTCTACACAAAGACCATTCTGGACACAGGGGCTCAAGTAACCCTCCTGTGTAGGGATTTTTATCAAAAACATCTGAGACATTTGCGCTTGCAAACGTTGGAAGACTTGGAAATATGGGGAATTGGCACCCAGAGCTTTCCTTATGACGGTTACCTTCCGATCAGATTGGCTTTTGACCCCTCGGTGGCAGGAGAAGCAGAGGTCTTTGACACCTTGACAGTGGTCTGCCCCCGCCCACCAGGGGCCAACAAAAGTTCCCTGATAATAGGAACCAACACTGACCTGGTCAGGAGGCTACTGGCCCCTCTAGTGCAAGAGCAGGACTTCTCGACAGCCAGAATCCACCCCATGTTGCAGTTGGCTTATCAGCGATTGATCTTCGAGAAGAAGGCCCCGAAAGAGGGGGTGGGGAAAGTTTGGACACTGGAGAGGAGAGAGAGAGTGCTGCAGCCTGGTGAAGTGGCCTGCTTGAGAGCCACTGTGAAGCTCACCTGGGAACAACCTGGCCCCTTTGTAGTCCTGGAACCAGACCCCCTGGGTGCATACTCAGGACTGGAAGTAATCCCCGAAGTAGTCCCGCTGAGAGTCCTGAAGAAGGCAAACGGCAGGGTGCCAGTGAGCATCAGGAACACCACTGACTCGCCTGTGAAGATTCCAGCCCAGGTGCTGTTGGGCCAAGTGAATCCCGCTACCCCAGTTGCCTTGCCCGACCTGGAGAAGGAAGAAGAAGGGGAACCCACCTTGGAGAACCCGGCCCTACCCCCGGCGTGGAAGGAGAGGGCCAGGGCCCAGTTGGCGAAGTGGCGGAAGATCTTCTCCAAGGATGAGTTTGATGTAGGATGTGCAAAAAGTGCCACTCACAAGATTCGCCTACAGGAAGACAAACCCTTTAGAGAGAGAGTCCGGCAAGTTCCCCTGGCTGATCTGGAAGATCTGCGTGAGCAAATTGCAGAGCTCAAGAGAACGGGTGTTATCCGGGACTCCAGGAGCCCATATGCCTCTCCAATTGTGGTAGTCAGGAAAATGAATGGGTCATTGAGACTCTGTATAGATTACAGGACTCTCAACAGGAGGACAATACCTGATCAGTACACCACCCCAAGAATAGAGGATGCCCTGCAGAGTCTATCTGGAGCCAAATGGTTCAGTGTAATGGACCTGAAGAGTGGGTACTATCAAATCCCAATGCACCCAGAAGATAGAGAGAAGACTGCCTTCATCACCCCAGTGGGGTTCTATGAGTTCGACCGAATGCCTCAAGGTCTGTCGGGAGCTCCTGCCACTTTCCAGCGGTTGATAAAGAAGACGGTGGGAGATATGAACCTCATTGAAGTCCTAGTACACCTGGATGACATCATCGTCTTTGGGAAGACTCTGGAGGAGCATGAGGAGAAGTTAGAGAAGGTCTTGAAGAGACTCAGTGATGAGGGGCTCAAGCTTTCCAGGGAGAAGTGTCAGTTATATCAGCCTTCAGTCCATTACCTGGAACACATAGTGTCTGAAGAAGGAGTATCCACAGATCCCGACAAATTGGAGGCAGTTACCTCCTGGCCCGGCCCACCACAGTGACTGAGCTTAGGTCATTTTTGGGGTTCTGCTCCTACTATCGCAGATTTGTGGAGAGGTTTTCAAAAATTGCCAAGCCCCTGAATGAGCTGTTGAAGACAGATGGAGAGGAGGATGATTCAGGCCCCAGGAAACCGGGAGAGTCAGTGGAAGACCAGTGGACTAGAAAGTGTGAAGAGGCTTTCATTAAGCTGAAAGAGAGCTTGACCACTGCCCCTGTTTTGGCCTATGGGAACACCCAAAAGCTCTATGAATTACACGTGGATGCCAGCCATGATGGTTTGGGAGGAGTACTGTATCAGGAGTATGAAGAGCAGCTAAGACCCGTTGCCTATGTGAGTAGGAGTTTAACCCCAGCTGAAAAGAATTACCCCATCCACAAGTTGAAGTTTCTGGCCCTAAAGTGGGCAGTGGTAAACAAACTGAAGGACTACTTATATGGAGCTGACTTTGTGGTTAAGACAGACAATAACCCACTCACTTACCTTCTAACCACCGCAAAACTAGATGCCACCGGACACCGTTGGTTGGCAGCCCCCTCAAGGTTCAATTTCAGCCTGAAGTACAGGCCTGGGACTGGAAATCTAGATGCTGATGCCTTGTCCCGAAGATCTCATTCTCCCACTTGCATGGCAGAAGACTGGACCCAGGTAACCCCAGAGGGGGTACGGACTTTGTGTCAGGGGGCAGAGCTCCAGGCTAGTGGAGGATCCAGGGCAGAATAAATTGGAGTCTCAGCTGTTGGAGTGCCCAAATACTATTGTGATGTCACTCAGATTGGTGAAGAGGACTTGCCCAAATTATCAAAGAAGGATATAAGACGGGACCAGCTGGAAGACCCATTGGGGAGATTGGCTTTGGAAGCCCTGGAAGATCAGGATCCGGACAGACTCTTACATGATCCCTCAAAGGAGGCCCGCTTACTGCATAAGGAATGGGACAGGTTGCAGGTGCATCAAGGGGTGGTCTACCGAAGGGACCACTCTGATGACCTGGAAGACAAGTGGCAACTATTCCTGCCAGAAAAACACCGGAAGACTGTTATGATTGCCCTACATGACAACCATGGCCACCTCGGGGCCGAGAGAACCTTTCAGCTCATAAGGAGCAGATTCTATTGGCCCTGTATGCAGGCTGAAGTGGAGAAATACTGTCACTCATGTGCTCGCTGCATACAAAGGAAAACACTGCCTCATCAAGCTGCCCCAATGGGCCACCTGCAAAGCCAAGGACCTTTGGGCTTGGTATGCATTGATTTTCTTTGCCTGGAACCTGATTTGGGGGGACATGGACATGTTCTGGTGATAACCGACCATTTCACCCGTTACGCCCAGGCCTTTCCAACTAAAGACCAGAAGGCTTCCACTGTGGCCAAGATACTTGTAGAGAAGTATTTTGTACACTACGAATTACCTCAACGCCTTCATTCAGATCAAGGGAGGGACTTCGAAAGTCGACTAATCCGTAAATGACTGGTTTCCCTATGAATAAAAAAGACCCACACAACCCCCTATCACCCACAAGGAGATGCCCAACCGGAAAGGTTTAACAGAACTTTGTTGAATATGCTGGGGACCCTGAGCAGTGAGGAAAAGCAGCATTGGAGCAAGCATATAGCTGCCATAGTGCATGCCTATAATAGCACAACTAGTGATGTCACCGGGTACTCCCCTTACAGATTAACGTTTGGCAGAGAAGCAAGAATACCTGTAGATCTAGCCTTTGGTACCTCGATAGACCACACATCGGCTGCTTCCCACAAGGGATATGTGGACAGGCTGCGGAAAAGCTTAAGACTGGCTTATGAGAAGGCACAAGCCACCTCTGACCAGAGAGGGGCCTGGAATAAACGGAATTTGGACCTCAGAGTTTGGATCCATGACTTGCAACCAGGAGACAGAGTGTTGTTGCGGAATCTTGGTGTTCCAGGGAAGCATAAGCTTGCTGATAGATGGAAATCACAGCCATACGTGATCTGTAAAAAATTGCCTGGCCTGCCAGTGTACCAGCTGAAACCTGAAGGCCAAGTGGGACCTCCGAAAACCTGACACAGGAACCATTTATTGCCTCTCTCCGAAGCAGTCCGGATACCTTCTACTCCGGATTCTCCTAAATCACCTTCAACCTCCAATACCCTTAGGCCCAACACCAGATCTCAGACCACTCAGTCAGGAGAGATGAATGCCTCAAACCAGAGTGAAGATGAGGAAATGTAACTGAGCTGGCTGTGGCCCACTCAGACAACTGAACCCATGGTCATGGACCCTGCACCCTGTGAAGTTGCCATTGAAGGCACCTTAAATGCTGAAGCTGCTGAGTTCATTCCATCGTGTACTCTAACTGAGGAGTGGGAAGATGCCCTAGAGTCAATCCCAGCCGAAGATCCAAGAGATTCTTTGTACCTGTCTGCACCAGAATTGGATGCCCCTGAAGCAGCACGAACCATTACACCTGACCAAGTGGAAGGAAGAATGGAAGAGCCCAGTGTACCTGATGCCTCAGTTCCCAGGGAACAAAGAGTGAAGAGGGCTATTCGTCCAACCCGAAAACGAACCTACACTCAGATGGGAGAATGTTCCGAAGATACAGTTGTAACTGCAAGAAGGACAATAGAGAAACCTGGCCCCTCCACTGTGCATTTAGTGGAGGGCAACCCCAGTTCACTCTCTGGCACAGTTAGGCAGGTCGCTTCCACCAACGTGACCTGTAGACAAGACAATCTCCCTTACCAAATTTGGTGGGAGGTTCCCTTGCCCAGCTCCTTTGCAACTATAAACTGTGTTACTTGTAGGTAGTGCTATTTCTTTATCTTTGGGGACCAAAGATTTTAAGTGGGGGGAGTGTGTAGCGGGTGTTTGCTTTAAGGCCCAGAGACTACTATACCCAGGATGCATTCCCCCGCACAAGGACTGCTGGGGTGGGGTATTTAACCAGGGGGCGGACCGGAGTACGTTCTCTTTGGACACCGCCCGTCCAGCAAGTGGAACTCTGTGCTGAGTCTGCTGAGATTACAGGGCCTGAAGCCTAGGCCTGTATTACTCCAAAGAGCCTTCCGTACCCACTGAGGAGCCTGAGGGACGTCTCCTCCTGCTGCTGTTCTGCTACTACCAGGAGGACCGAAGACCCGGGTGTCGTGGAATCTGTGTACCAAGACACAGCAACAGAAGATACGGACGCGGACTGGTCCAGTTGGGTGAGAGAGCACCTGCTCAGAGAATAATACAGGATCTCTAGACCCAGTAACTGTTGTTTGGAACTAACGTTAGTGTTTGCAGTTGCACGCCGGAGGGACAGTGCATTGAATAACGCTAGTAGATTTATTCTGGGTTCACCAAGTTATCAAATCCCTTTATTCTTGTGGATTACAAATTGTTCCAGAAGTGCACCACCGTTTGCTAGCGAAGATCTTTCTCTGCAGAACTTTCACATAGTACAGTCAGGCCTGACTTAGCAGTGTAGACATTGCTGGGCGCCATTTTGCCCACGAGGGAGAACAGCTGCAGCGGGGTCCGTTAGTTTCTTGTCATAGGATTGTATATCTGTCTGTTTGCTAAAATACTCTTTCATTGCAGGGCTCTGCATATGTCTATGTATACTGTTTTGCTTGCTTAACCATTATTCTCAGTAAAGTGCCAGGGTTAAGTATACCAGTAGTTTGTGTCATTTACTGTGCAGAAGAAACGGTTAGTGATAGCTACACCATACTGTTGTGTGTCTTTATTGTGGGATTGTGCTGCCAAGAATCACAGGTTACACAATCCTATCATCCCCTACTAACTGTGCCAAGGGAGGGTAAAGCCAATTGCTGGGGGTTGACAGTAAGTGCTACAGGGCCCGAAACAAATCATACCAGCGGCCCTCTTAGCTGGGGGTATCGCTACACCTGTGTTGTCTTTCCACAATTTCAGGACTGAGTAATTTGACAAGATGCTATGGGCAGCTGGCCCCGATTTGGGAGGTAGCTGGGATAGGCAGTGCCCCCCAGATTTTATTGCCCCCCCAGGACTCCTAGACCAGTGCATCCCCTGCCAGCCATCTATGACCCAAATGCAGGTTCCCTCTCCACACCCCCAGCTCTCTTCTGCAGTGGTTGATTGTTAGGACTGCCGGTGTCCTAACAAGCAATAATGTCATGTGCGCACCTCAACTCGAGCATTTACAGAACAAAAGTGGAGTTTCCTCCTTCCAAACCTGCAACCTGCTCTCCCTCCCAGCCCCTGCCTTCTGCCTAACTAAGGGGCACTCTGATGGGGGAATTTGATGTAAGGGTCCATTCTGATGGGGATATTTGTTGTAAAGGGGCATTCTGACAGGGACGATTGATGTAAGTGTAGCGCTCCTCTACTTTGAGGGGTGCTGTGTGCCTAAATTTAGGGGTTGGTCTGAGCTAGTAGCCAGGCTCAGACCGCTTTTATTGATAGGTACGGTTGTTTTGTTCCTCAGGTGTTGTACTGGTGTGCAGTTCCCTGTGGCCTGTAGGTGGCACTGCCATGACAGGTCAGGGTTGAACCACTGGTAACAGTGCTGTGCCTTAGGGTGTTCTCTCTCGGCAGTAGTACAGTGGGCGTGGTTGGCCTGCTGTGCATGCCGGGAAGGATACATAAGGGGCAGACGCCGCCTGGAGGTGGTTGTTCCAGAGTTCTGGGGCTCCGGAGTTCGGGTCGCGTGACCTGGCCCTCCAGGCCAGGGGTGTGCGTATGCATCGGTCCCAGGCACCTTTAGCCTGGGGCTGCAACTTCGCCATTGGGCCCAGCACCTTTAGCTGGGGCTCAGCTCTAAGAGGAGGAATCCCAGGGTGCCCCTGAGAGGGAACCCACTCTAAGAAGAAGAGACCGGGGGAGGACCTTTCTGAGGAGGAACCTGGGCATTGTGGTACAGTGTGTCCTGCTTTGAGGAGGTAAGGCCAGGGATCTGTGTGCTACATAAGGATTCACTCTGAAGGGGGCATTTGTTGTAAGGGGGCACACTGTAGAGGACATTTGATGTAAGGAGGCATTCTAATGGAGACAAATGCTGTAACAGGGCACTCTGATGGAGATATTTGATGTAAGGGGCAGTCGGATGGAGACAGTTGATGTAAGGGGCAAGCTAATGGAGACAATTAATGTAAGGGAATACTCTGATGAGGCAGTTGATGTAATGGCACACTTGACTCTAATAGGGACAAATGATGGAAGGGGGCACTCTCATGGGAACAGATGATGTAGGGGACACTCTTATGGAGGCAGTTGATGTAAGGAAGGAATCTGATGGCAACAGTTAATGTAAGGGAACACAGAATACTGGTGCCCTGCATCTCTGTAACACTGTGTGACCGACTGTTAGTGATAGTGACAGTATGCTCCTCATATTTTTACTGCATACTAGATCAGACAGGCTAGATCCGACCCCAATGGGCAGTATGCTAGTTTGTTACAAACTGGCCCTGGTAGCCATTCTTGATAAACACACATTTCCTGTGTTTTCTATACCTAAGCTCACATTGGCTCTCTCTTTCATGGTATCCTAGACCAATGTTTCTCAACTCCAGTCCTCAAGTACCCCCAACAGGTCATGTTTCAGGCCAGGTTCACACTGGTACGACACAACAGTCGTACGACTGTAGATCCGACTTTTTCCTCTGCGACTTGGAGTCCGACATCCGTCCAACTTCAATGAACAGGGATCCGACTTTGATTCCGACAAGACCAGGCACTTTGTGTCTGGTATGAATCTTTAGGGGAAACTCCATGCCAAAATTAAAGAAAAACGGCATGGGTTCCCCCCTCCAAGACCATACCAGGCTCTTTGGTCTGGAATGGATTTTAAGGGGAACCCCCCACACCGAAAATATGGGGTGGGGTCCCCCCAAAATCCATACCAGACCCTTATCTGAGCACACAGCCCAGCAGGTCAGGCAAGGGGTGGGGATGAGCGAGCACCCCCCTCCTGAACTATACCAGGCCACAAGCCCTCAACATGGGGAGGGTGGGTGCTTTGGGGGCAGGGGGCCTGCGCCCCCCACCTCAAAGCACCTTGCCACCATGTTGATGGGAACGAGGGCCTCTTCCCCACCCCCACCCCCAGATAAGGGTCTGTTATGGATTTTGGGGTGGACCCCATTCCGTTTTTTGGCATGGTGGTTCCCCTTAAAATCAGACAGAAGGGCCTTCTATGGTCTTGGAGGGGGAACCCATGCAATTTTTTTTTATTTGGCGTGGGGTTCCCCTTTACGATCATTAGAGCACAATTTGCATGCCAAAGTCAGATCAGTTAAGACGGCGATCCGACTTTGATCCGACTTCAGTGATATTCAATTGACTGAAGTAGGATCAAAGTCGGACCAGAGTAGTGCAGGGAGCATTTTCAAAGTCAGACCAACTTGTGTCAGACCAGTTAAGACAGCTCTCATAGGGAAACATTGATTTTCACACGTCATGCGACATGAGCTCCCAATGTCAGAGCGTTTGTCGCACAAGTGTGAACCTGGCCTCAGGCAGTGAAACTGATTAAATCACCTGTTCAAAATAATGGAAAGCCTGAAAACATGACCTGTTGGGGCTACTTGAGGACTGTATTTGAGAAACATTGTCCTAGACTTCTCCTTTAGGCTAGGTTCACATCTGTGAAGGGTGGTGCTGCTGCAGGACCCGCACAAATACCGGCAGCCACAACCACCCACACAGAGAAATGCAGGACCTGTGGGCAGGTGCTACAAATTCCAAAGGCACGCCGCCCGCTCTGGTTCACGTGCAGACTGCAATTTAAAAAATAGCTGTACAATTACGTTTGTTGATATGTCTGGTTCACGTGGTTGTTTGGCTGTACTGTTCAGTGCGAAGAATAATTTGATTGAAAGCAGAAAAAAAAAAGTTTGTACTTTTTGAAATTACATGAACATATGCAACACACCAAGGTTGGGTTGAGATGCACGTTAATGCTTGCATACATTTGTATACAGTTGTAGCACACGGACCTTTTCCTCTTTCGCAGGTCAAGGCACACCGCGCTATATGCCCGTACCCTCCTGTTTGAGGAGGTTGAGCGGTGTTAACAACTTTGGGTCCTGCAGCAAGGTATCCCAGCAGACTGGTTCTCATCTCCTAGAGCAGGGATCTCCTAACTACGGCTCTCTAGCTGTTGCGGCACTACACGTCCCATGAGGCATTGTAAAACTCTGACATTCACAGACATGACTAAGCATTATGGGAATTGTAGTTTCCGAACAACTGGAGGGCCATAGTTTGGAGACCCCTGTCCTAGAGTATAGGGACAAGTCTCTATTTTTCCCCAGGAAGGCCAATGTCCACACCACTTTAACTCCAACGCTGAGTTTATTTTATAAGCAAGTTCAAGTTCAGCAGACAGGAAAGGGTGGATGAGAGAAAGGACAGTAAGGTTTGGGAGATAGGTCCAGGCACAAACTGGTACGATAGTCGCTACTCGATCCCGAGTAGGTTTAGCTCACCCGGATAGTCCCCTGTAAGAGTGGATCCTAGCAGCCGGAGTGATGCTCGAACGTTCACTTTAGGCTTCCTAGAGATACAATCGGGAGATCCTCTGCCACAGAATCTTTAAGTCCCAAACTTCTCAGCTATTGCAACACAAGGACAGGTGCCAGTGATAGCACGTTGCAAGGCCTGTGATGGATATTTGAATCCCTCTAGAAGGTAACCAGGCCTCTCTTTCAACGTGAACTCTCACCGGTCCATCAGAAAGGTCCTCCCCCGGTCTCCTCTTCTTAGAGCGGGTCCACCCTTTCCCGGGCACCCTGGGATTCTTCTTTTGGAGATAGGCCCCAGCTAAAGGTGCTGGGCCTACTAATGGAGTTGCAGCCCCAGGTTAAAGGTGCCCGAACCGCTCACACTCCAGACTCCCGACTTTCACCCCAAAATAATGGCATCTGCCCTTATGTATTCTCTCCCAGCATGCACAGCCAACCACGCCCACCATACTGCTGCCGAGAGATGACACCCTAAGGCATAGCAATGTCACCCACCGTTCAACCCTGACCTGATATGGCAGTGCCACCTAAAGGCCACAGGGAACTGTGCGTCAGGCTACATCACATAGGCAGAAGCGAGTACTAACAAATCAAAGTGGTCTGAGCCTGGCCACTAGCTCAGACCAACCCCTAAATTTAAGTACATAGCACCCCTGAAAAGTAAAGGGGCGCTACACAGTATATGCACTTATGTATTTGTATATATGCATGTATGTGCCTATATAGGCATGTAGTATGTGTGTGAGTATGTTCTGTACGTAAGTGTGTATGAGTATACGTACTGAAAGAGTGTAATACTGTACTTATATTTAAGGGTTGTCTGAGCAGGTAGGCAGGAGTGCATTCTCCTATGGTTTCAAGCCCTAACTCTCCAGGAGGCACAGGGACATCGCCCGCACCTCCCAGAAGCATCAGAAGGGGGGGGGGTGTATTGTTTCTTGATCAATGGCTTTTTAAGCCATCAATTTTTGGAGGCCAGAGGGCTCGCAAAAAAGAAGACCTGTTTTTCTATGAAAAGATCTACTTTAAGAAAAAGTTTGGCTGGAGTTACACTGTAAAGCATACAGTATTTAGGAATTATTTAAAATCTTTACTTACTATGAACCGCTTCCAAAATGCTTGCACCCCAAGGAGTTGTTCATATGAATCCCCCAATTCAACATCCCCCTTCCCTGCCAGTCACATTTATACAGTAATCAATAAATTTTTATAGCAGGGATCGCTGTATAAATGTGAATGGTCCCAAAAATTTGTCAAAAGTGTCCGATCTGTCCGCCGCATTATCGCAGTCACAATAAAAATCGCAGATCGCAGCCATTACTAGTAAAAAAAAAAAAATGCTATAAATCTATCCCCTATTTTGTAGACGCTATAACTTTTGCGCAAACCAATCAATATACGCTTATTGCGATTTTTTTTTAAACAAAAATATGTAGAAGAATACGTATCGGCCTAAACTGAGGAAAATTTGAAATTTTTTTTGTCTGTAGATTTTATGGAAAGCTTTGATATTTTTGCAAAAAAATCACATGAATGCTATATTGGTGCATAGGGGAGCTGGAATTTAAAAGAAAAAAAAAGCATTTAAGGGGCTTTTGCTTTTCTAACAAAGTCTGTTAGCTGCCAGGAGAGAAACCAATCTGAGTTGTACAGACTAAGACCCCATTCACACAGGGGCAACTTTGGATCCGACTTCAAGTCGCCCCAAGTCGCCTCAAGTCGCGCTGCATGAGAAAATCAATGTAAGTGAATGGAGCCGTCTTAATGCACACTACTGTAGTCGCTCCGACTTCAGAAAAGGTTCCTGTACTACTTCAAGGCGACTTCTAGGCGACTTGTACCCATTGATTTCAATGGAAGTCGCTCAGAAGTCAGATCGCCTGTCTTAACAGAAGCAACTTTCCAGGAAGATGACATACATTTCTCAGGCAAACCTATCCCTCCCCCCTCCCTCCCACAGAGCTGATTCTTGTTTGATTGGCCACTAGAATGTCTCCTGTCCTGGAGGCAACTTGAAGTTGCCTTGTAAGTAGCTTCATGTCGCGCTGTGATTCATACTCAAGTCGTGTCCAAGTTGCCTCCCAAAGTGGCATTGCCCCTGTGTGAATGGAGTCTAAAGGAGAAGAATCAATCAGGGTTGTACATAGGGAGGAAGTTGTCCCTGGTTTTGTTGCTGTCAAGTTGGGCATCCCTTAATTCCTATTCTCTATCCAAGTTATTACCCCTAATAAAACAATAAAACAAAGTTCAAAGACTGTTCCTTGATTCTGGATGAACGCTGAAAATACTATTTACCTGGCTGTGTAGGAGTTGGGAAGCCAGCCATCTGCACCCCCTATGGGGGTAGTGCTGTAGTGCTACAGTAATGTAATGCGGCTTACTGGTCCTTGATATGGTGGCTTCATTCATTTTCTTTTTTTCAAGCTTCTTTTGCTTTATTTTCACCATTTAATCCTGCAAATAACACACTTCCTGTCCTTGGGTGGCTACGTCACTCCCCCACTGTATCTATGGAGGAAGCCATGGTTGTCACCCTAGGCTGCTCCCCTAATATGCACTATAAACATGTCTATATCTTTTTATCTCCATTACATGGGGAGCAGTGCAATTGGTAGTTTACAGAATATAGCTAGGAAGGAAGATTTTCTTTGGTGCAGCCCATAGGAAGTGACAATGATACTGAATTTCTCGCAAGATCAACTGGTATTTTCTGTGTTTGTTCAAAATGTTAGCTTAGGAAAAAAACGAATAAACCAAACAAAACAAAACTAATGCAGCCACCACCTAAGAAATAAGTTGTGATTCATTGCATTTTATTCTTGAATTTAGTTAACCTTTAAGCTCTTTGGTCAGAGGTTTTACTCCCACCATTTCATGTGTGTTTATATTGTATTATTATTAATGTGCATGTCCTCACTATGTTCACAGCTAAAGAAAATCGTAGTAGTATTTATTAAAGTGTAGAAGGGAAGGCAATGAACTGATATCCAATGGAATAGAATTGCCTTATAGCATCCAATCCTAATAAAACCTACTTTGTAAAATTTCATAAATATGTTAAATCTGGTCATTGCTTTGTGGCAATAGAGCAAGGATGAGTTCACTCTTCCCCAAGATTATTATTACCCTAATAAATATGACTTAATGGTATTATATACATTAATAAATCAGAGGATGGTGTACTTAGTTTTCTGCCATGGCACATCAGGGTTGATTTACTAAAACAGGAGACTGGAAAGGAGACTGGAAAATCTAGTGCAGCTAGCTGTGCATGGTAGCCAATCAGCTTTTACCTTCAGTTTATTCAATTAAGCTTTAACAAAACAAAATGGAAGCTGATTGGTTATTATGCAGAGCTGCACCAGATTTTGCACTCTCCAGTTTAAGTAAATCAACCCCACCATGACTTTGTACAGGGAGCCATTTCTTGTTAATTCTTCACCATGCTTATTAAGGTCACAACCCCATGATCAAGGGACTGTACATCACCATTAGAGAAGTTTAGAATACTGGAGCTAAAGCACGTGCAGCTTATTACGAAATCTGAATCGTAGCAGACAGGCTGTATGGGAGATGTAAAATATGGAAGTGGACAGGCTTGTGGGTCCCCACTGGTATGATGTGACAGAGAGGAATGTTGAGCTTGTGTATCATGAACATATGTGTCCAGAGTTCACAGACGAGCACAGAGCAACAAAGCCATGTCGTAGTTCAGCCATTCTCAACCAGGATTCTCTGGAACCCCCTATGGTTCCTCCAGAGGTTGCTAGGGGTTCCTTAAGCTGTACGTTGATCTCCCATCTTATGGTACCTTTTATAGCTTCGTCAACACCACTTGGCAGAGCCAACGGCATTGAACAAGTGATCTTTTTAACTGTCTGTAAGGAGGATATTCTGACCACCAATGTAAGGGGGAATTCTTCCAATTGACTTCCAATGTAAGAGGTATTCATCAGTGGTGGTGCGTCCATAGTGGGAGCAGGAGCGCCGCCCCCTCTCTCCTGCACCCGTCACTCAACAATAGATAGATTCATGCATTGCATGAATCTATCTATTGTCGCCGCTGCCGCCCACTGTTCAGGTGTCCGGCCCCCTGTTGAGCGCTGGCCATCTGAATTACAGCTGTGGGTGTGTTTTGGAAGTGCCTGATTAGAGCCAGAGGCTCTAATAGGCTTCCTGATTAGAGCCTGTGGGCTCTAATCGGCTTCCAAATGGTTAAACAGAGGGCACACAGGCTGTGCGTTCCCTGTTTAAAGAAGGCTGTGTTAGGGAATCGCTTCCCTAACACTGACCCGCTCTCAGCCAATCAGGTGCACCGGGTCTGGTTACCGGTCACCTGATTGGCTGAAGCGACAGGCACTGTGATTGGACGCCTATCAGGTGTCCAATCATAGCAGAGATGACATCGAGGACGGGAGAAGACATTGAGGACTCAGAGGAGGACAGCGCTGACCCGAGAAAGGTAAGTGCCGGGCGGGGGGGGCGTACTGGCTGCATTTGATGGGGAAACTTGCTGCATTTGATGGGAAAACTGGCTATATTTGAGGGGGCAAACTGGCTACATTTGATGGGGAAACTGGCATCATTTGAGGGGTAAAAACTGGCAGCGTTTGATGGGCACAGTGGCTGCGTTTGAGGGCAAACTGTCTTCATTTGAGGGGAAACTGGCTGCATTTGAGGGGGAAAACTGGCTGCATTTGAGGGGGAAAACTGGCTGTATTTGATGGGGAAGCTGGCATAATTTGAGGGGGAAAACTGGCAGTATTTTATGGGCACAGTGGCTGTGTTTGATGGGCACAGTGGCTGCACCACCAGCTTGTATCCTCTTGTGTGTAGAGGTGTGAGCTATAACCAATTATCTTCGGGCCTGTGCCCCTGTCCAGAGCCAAAACTTCCCTTGAGAATGACCTTTAACTCCCAGAAAGCCAAGTTCCACACCATTGAAAGTCCAACACTTATTTATTCTTTTAGAGCAATAAATAGTCCATTTAGAGCAGACTGGTTAGACAACGAACAGACAAGGGGAAGAGGAAGGTCCAGGCACAAACATGAACTTGTTACTCTCCTGTTTCAGTGTGCGCAAGCAGGCTTGGCGCACGGTCGCTGCCACCATCCGTGAGGGTGGTCGCTGCCACCGACCGGGTGAATTGGACTTGAGGCCTCTGCCACTGACCTGGGTTTCAGTTGGGTCGCTGCCACCGACCATGAGAACATGAACTACCTTCTTGAGATGCGGCCCCTGTCAGGGGAGTCATCCATTCGGACGGTCACCAGAGGCCTCCACTGTCACCAGCCAATGCTGCGCTGGATCTCTTGGAAGGTCACCTCTCTGGTCCTCCCCGCCCTAGATTCGGGTGTCCAACACCGGAGGACACCCTAGGAATCCTCCATCCCATGCTAGACCCAGTCGAAGGTACTGGGCCCCAGGCCTCCAGAGAGTACCTCACCCCAGACTAAAGGTGTCTGGGGTGGAATCGCAGCTCCATCCTCGGGCCGAGGGCGCCCGAACCGCCAGCACTCACACCCAGGCTGAAGGTGCCTGGGCGTGGTTTCCGAGCGGAAGATGTCTGCCCCTTTTATCCCCTCTCCCAGCATGCACAGCAGGTTCCCCACCCCGCTGTACCTCTGCCGCGAGAGGACAAAAAGGCACAGACCTCCAATGATGGTTCAACCCCGGCCTATGGCAACAGCGCCACCTATAGTTCGCAGGGAACTGGACACCATTGATATCCTCCACTGGCATAAATTGGTCCATGAACCCTAACAATTGCTGCATCTGAGCCTGTTATCACTCAGATGCCTCCCCTAAATGTAACCACCCGCTACAGAGGTATAAGGACCCATTGCTGTTTTGGCTTTACAAAATATAGTGCTGAATAATGTGATAAACAGAATCATTAAAGGAAATGAAGAGAAACTGAGAAAAAATAAGAAAACATCTAACTGTTTCAATCCTTTTTAAATAAGCCCCTTTGTGATGCTCCATCAATTTACCAGAAGCCCATTATTCTGTCCTCTTCTCTGCAGGTGACAGCAGCCCCAAGGCCCACAAGTCTCCGAGTCTTGTTTTCCCTATTCCTTTTTACTGGCTGCCTTCTCAGAAACCTCTAAAATATTTAACTGTGTTTTTTTTTTTCTTGGAATAAATAATAAAACAGGCATGTCGTGTAGTCATAAGGGACCATAAGTTCTTCCTTGTCCAGTGGTTTTTAGGTATATGCATACCATAGAAATTTGGCAATCTCTTACTTCGCTAATTTACATCTGACATCTAAAACAATCTGATTAGGTTTCCAGTGCCAACCATGAAACCCTTTATTTATGTGTAGCTCTATACATGCATTCTGTACATATATATTTTATAGTTTATCCATCTCTCTCCCTGTACAGTTTATATTCCCTATGCTGTATCTGTCTAGACTCCAGTTTTATCTCCTGTATAACAGTGTACCCTGGTTATACATTCTAGTTTGTATATTCCAGTCTTGTCTGCTCTCTAGATTATTCTTTACCCCTTTGTGTGTCTCTACGTTTGCCTGTACCTCTCCCCTCTCTAGGTACCCCCCTCCTCCCTCTCATTCCCTTCGAGTGGTGACCCCATCCATAATAGGACTGGGTTGGGTTTAAGAAAAAGCAGTAAGTTATTTGGGGCCTGCTGACCTCTGACCCCATCTCTCCCTGCCTCAAAGCACCATCGTAAAGTCGCCTTCCTTCCGCCTGGCGTTTTATAGAGCCTCAGACCCCACGTGGGGAACATTTGCAGGGGCCCCCTGGATTAACCCCTTCCCTCTGTCACAGGAGAATAATGCAGTGTGCAACAGCCCCTCCAGAGAAAGGCACGGCTTATGAAATTGGATCTCAGTATTGTAATGTTAGATTACAACCTCATGTTATAGGCCACTGTGATGTCACCCAAACATAGACCAGTGTCTTAAAAAGCTTTACTCTTGGATTTTATGTTTTTAGCCTTGCTGTGTGTATTCGTCCTGACTGTGCCATGTGCTAATAGATGCTGTGAATAAAAAAAAAAAAAACTTGTTTTCATGCACAATCATATGTTTTGACTTTCATTTGCTTTATGCCTTAGGCACCACATAGTACTTGGGGAAACGTTGGGTTTAAAATGAAATTAACAGGCTATGTACGTTATTCTCACTTCATTTTTTAATAAGCAGCTGCGATTTTTTTTTTTCTTTTGTAGTTTTAAGTGATTGTGTCAGCCTATTATTTGCATCCACTAAACCAAATGCATTTGAAATAAAGTGATGCATTTCAAAAATAAAACACAAAAAAGTAAAGTTAAAAATCCACTTTTGGATATGGCATTAGATTGCAATCCCTGTCTGCCTTTTATTGCTATTTGTATGTTTATAAATGAGATTGTTTTCAGGCTTCTTCTGTGTGGCCACCAAGATAGGAAGTGAGCAGAATGTGTCAAGTGGATCGTAAAAAAGCTATTTTTTATGTAGAGTTGAGACCCCTGTCAGATTTTCATTGCTGATAAAAGATATTCCCCTTATTCCTTTTGTGGTCTTAAAGCGGAGTTCCACCCAAAAATGGAACTTCCGCTTTTTGGAATCCTCCCTCTGGTGTCACATTTGGCAACTTTAAGGGGGGAGGAGGGAGCAGATACCTGTGTAATCCAGGCATTTACTCCCACTTCCGGGCATAGGTCGCTGCGGTGACCTATATCACATCTGGCGCCTCCTCAGTCCCCCCCTGCTGTCTTCTGGGAGACACACAAGTCCCAAAAGACAGCAGGGACCAGTGGGATCGCGCAGCGCGACTCGTGCGTGCGCAGTAGGGAACCAGGAAGTGAAGCGGCGAGGCTTCACTTCCTGATTCCCTTACCGAAGATGGCGGCGCCTCCACCTGAGAGCCAATGGACAGATCGGCTTTGGGTGCTGACATTGCGGGCTTCCTGGACAGGAAAGTGTTCATATATTAAAAGTCAGCAGCTGCAGTATTTGCAGCTGCTAACTTTTATTTTTTGGCGGAGGTCCGCTTTAATGATCTAAAGTGTGGGGAAGGGACAGAAATAAATACCAGACAGAAGTTCTAACCACGTTCTAGTCCATTAGAAAAAAAACAATTTTAATAGTATATAATTAGTATGTATAACATATATACAGTATATATATATATATATATATATATATATATATATATATATATATTGTTACAGCAGGAAGGTAAAGTCACCTGGTTGCATCCAGGGGGGTAGATATATTTCGCCCAGATTCAGGCTTTACGCCGACTTATACAACTAGGTGGAGAGTTGTATAAGCCCAGCTAAGGCTAGTGGGCTCATGGATGACTCATACCTCTAGGGAGAGTGTGGGGCGTCGTGCAGACAGGGAGTTGATGAGACCAGCTGAAGCTTGTCAGCTCATTTAGGCCTCTATAAGAACTCCCAGCTTCATTAGATGTTAGCTCATGCCTGGACCCAGACCTGTGTGGACTGTCTAGGGAGAGTGAACCCCTGTGCGGTGAGACAAAGCCTGTGTGGCTATTTGCTTGGACATTTAAAACCAGGGACTTAGGGACTAGGACAGCACTAGGCTGATCCCAGTTGTTAGTTAGGAAACCTGTATGTTTAGTCAGAGGTCAAGTTGACCAGGATTTATTTTGTTTATGTTTCTTTTGGCTTTGCTGTGTTTTGTCACTGTAAATAGAAAATAAACCACACCTTTTTTTGATTTTGAAAACCACAACCTCCGTTTGCTGGGCCTGTTTTTGTGTGGGGAGCCCATCCCGGGGGTCACACACACCCGCTGCCGAGCTAACCCCCTCACAGTTGGTGGAGAACCAGTGGCAGTTTTTTTTAAGCCAGCATGGAGGAGATACTGAAGCAGCTGGCTCTAGCAAATGCCAATCAACAGCAGACAAATGCAGGTTTGCAAAAGAGCCTTGCAGCTCATCAACAGAGCCTTGCAGCTCAACAACAGAACTTCGCAGCCCAGCAGCAAGCTCATCAACAGAGCCTTGCAGCCCAGCAGCAAGCTCACCAACAGAGTCTGGAAGCTCAGCAACAAGCCCAGCAGCAATCTGAGGCCCGCTTCATAGACCTGTTACAGAAGCAAGAGCAGAGACTACAACAAATGGAAGCAGTAATGCAGCAACGTCCGCAGACCAGTGAGGAAAGCCGTCCCACTAATACCGCGTCCTTTGGGGTGAGTCGTTTATTGACAAAAATGACTGGAGAGGATGATCCAGAGGTATTTTTGACCACATTTGAAAGGACTGCTGAAAGAGAAAAGTGGCCTGAGGAGCAGTGGGCTGGACTGGTGGCTCCTCTGTTAACTGGTGAATCGCAGAAGGCTTACTATGACCTAGAGCCTGACCAAGCAAAAGACTATGTGATGCTAAAAGCTGAAATATTGGCAAGGCTGGGTGTCACCCAGGCTGTCCGGGCTCAGCGTGTGCATAACTGGACTTTCCAGCTTGGAAAACCCCCCAGGTCTCAAATGTATGATCTCATTCACCTGAGCAGAAAGTGGCTACAGCCAGAGACTTTGTCCGCACCAAAGATTGTGGAACGTGTTGTAATGGATCGGTTTTTGAGAGCTCTTCCTACTGCCATCCAAAAGTGGGTAAGCCATGGAGACCCAGAGACGGCCGATGGTCTTGTGGATCGTGTGGAGAAATACTTGGCTACAGAGAACCTGACGGCCTCTTCCAGAGACACTCGGACTTTCCACCCTAAGACCAGACCATCCCCAGGGGCGGATAAGAGGATTCCAAGGGGTAAGGGTGGAGAGAGTGAGAGGGTGGGAGCTCTACCCCAAGTTTGGCGAGAACAGCCTGGGAAATCAGCGGCTCAAGAGGCGGCAAGAAGGATCGTTTGCTACCGCTGCCGGCAAGCGGGACATATTGCAGCCAATTGCCCGGTTGTGGAGGAACCCATGCAGTGTGACTTTCTGACGGGCAGACGTCAGTCGCTGTGTGCGACAGTCGCATGCACTGCCATTCGAGGAACTGAGAAACATTTATGCAAAATGTGTGTTAATGGTAGAAATGTTGTGGTATTGCTGGATTCAGGTAGCCTTGTGACCCTGATAAAGGCTGAGTTAGTTAAAACAGAGGTCTCTGGGAATAGCAAGGTAGCTGTTATTTGTGTGCATGGGGACACCCGAGAGTATCCAGTGACTACAGTGTGTTTCGAGACCCCCAAAGGTACCCTCTCTCATCCAGTGGGCTTAGTATCTCAGTTACCGTATGACGCCATTGTGGGAAGGGATTTTCCGAAGTTCTGGGAACTGTGGGATGATCCTGAGCCCCCCACTGGTGCCCCTATGTACCAGGAATGTGATAGCCAGAACTCCCCTGAGAGTGGTGAGGACTCTCCGGAATTTCCCTTATCAGTATTGGCAGGGGAGACTCAAGAAACTGGAGAGGAGCCCACCTCCTCAGACGAAAACCTACCGTCTGTGGAGTTTTCTGATCTTGAGGTTCACAGGGAAAACTTTGCCACAGAACAGTTGAAAGACCCCGCCCTAATAAAGGCACGGGAAAACGTAGTGAAAATAGATGGCGAGTTAGTGAACCCAGATAATACCTGCACTTACCCATACTTCAGCGTAGAGAAGGACCTACTGTATCGGGTGGCAAAAAGGGCAGAAGAAACCGTTGAGCAGCTTGTGGTGCCCAAACCTTACAGGAAGTTGGTGTTGGAGTTGGCCCATGGGCACATTCTTGGAGGTCATCTGGGGACAGAGAAAACCCATGAGAGGGTATTACAGAGATTCTATTGGCCGGGGGTGATGAAGGACATAGAAAATTATTGTTCCTCCTGCCCTGTGTGTCAGAGGTCGGCCCCGATGCCACATTTCCGTAGCCCGCTGGTCCCTCTACCCATCATTGAGGTCCCGTTTGAGAGGATCGCCATGGATTTGGTAGGTCCTATAATCAAGTCCGCTAGGGGGCACCAGTACATATTAGTTATAATGGACTATGCCACCCGTTATCCAGAAGCGATCCCTCTCCGAAATACCTCGGCCAAAACCATAGCCAAAGAGCTATCTCTTGTGTTTAGCCGGGTGGGTATTTGTAAAGAACTGCTTACGGACCAAGGTACACCCTTTATGTCCCGGGTTATGAAGGAGCTGTGTAAATTGTTCAAAGTGACGCAATTACGTACATCTGTGTATCACCCCCAAACCGATGGGCTGGTTGAAAGATTCAACAAAACCCTAAAACAAATGTTGAAGAAAGTGGTGGATAGAGATGGAAAGGATTGGGACTGTCTACTTCCTTATCTGATGTTTGCTATTAGGGAGGTGCCCCAATCCTCTACGGGATTCTCCCCCTTTGAGTTACTGTATGGGAGACACCCAAGAGGGCTGTTGGATATTGCCAAGGAAACTTGGGAAAGTGAGAGTTCTCCCCACAGGAGTGTGATTGAGCATGTCGCCCTGATGCAAGACCGAATTGCACAGGTAATGCCCATCGTGAAGGAACATTTGGCCCAAGCGCAGTTAGCACAGCAGAGAGTGTACAACCGTGGAGCCAAGACCCGTACCTTTTCCCCGGGGGATAGGATACTGGTACTTGTCCCTACGGTTGAAAGTAAATTCCTTGCCAAATGGCAAGGCCCCTACGAGATAATGGAAAAAGTGAGCGAAGTGAATTACAAGGTCAGACAACCAGGAAGGCGAAAGCCCGAACAGATCTATCACGTTAATCTGTTGAAAGCCTGGAGGGATAGAGAGTTCCTAGTCGCAGACACTTGGTCACCAGCTCAAACTGGTTGCGTGATTCCTGAGGTTGGAATAGCAGCCACCTTGTCACAACCCCAACAACAGGAGGTTAAGGAGTCTGTGCTTCGCAACAAGGAGGTATTCTCTGAGCTGCCGGGACAAACATCTGGGGTAGAGCATGACATCATTACCCCGCCCGGTGAAAGGGTGAAGTTAAAACCCTATCGGATCCCAGAGGCCCGACGGGAGGCAATACGGGAGGAAGTACAGAAAATGCTGAACTTAGGGGTGATAGAGGAGTCCCAAAGTGATTGGTCTAGTCCCATTGTGTTGGTGCCTAAACCGGATGGGAGCTGGCGATTTTGTAACGATTTTCGTCAGTTGAACAAAGTTACAAAATTTGACACCTACCCCATGCCACGTATAGATGAGTTGATCGACCGGCTGGGAACAGCCCGATACATGACGACTCTTGACCTCACAAAAGGGTATTGGCAAATCCCCCTGGCCAAATTGGCCAAAGAGGAAACCGCATTTGTAACCCCAGACGGGGCGTTCCAATATAAGAGAATGCCGTTCGGGTTACAGAATGCGCCGGCCACATTCCAGCGGAAAATGGACCAGATGCTGAGGCCCCATCGGAAGTATGCTGCGGCTTACCTGGATGACGTAATTATCCATAGCACAGATTGGGCCACACATCTGCCAAAAGTGCAAGCAGTCCTGGACTCTGTTCGGGAAGCGGGGTTTACGGCTAACCCCAAGAAGTGTACCATTGGGCAGGAGGAGGCCAAATATCTTGGGTACACCATTGGGAGGGGAGTAATAAAACCCCAACTCAACAAAGTCGAGGCCATCCAGAGTTGGCCACGTCCCAACAGCAAGAAGCAGGTACGAGCCTTTCTGGGAATCGCTGGGTATTATCGGCGATTCATTCCCCACTTTGCTTCTAAGGCTGTGCCCCTAACCAACCTAACGAAGGGGAAAGGGTCGGTCATGATTAAATGGACCCCCGAGGCTGAGGCAGCATTCCAATTCTTGAAACAAGCCTTATGTAGCCAGCCAGTGTTGTATTCACCCGACTTCTCTAAAGACTTTGTCGTACAAAGTGATGCGTCAGATGTGGGGTTAGGAGCAGTATTGTCCCAGGTCTGGAACGGGGAAGAGCACCCAGTCATTTACCTCAGCAGGAAGTTGAAGTCCCATGAGGTAAATTACGCCACCGTTGAAAAGGAGTGTTTAGCGGTGAAGTGGGCTCTAGATTCCCTTCGGTACTACCTGCTAGGTAGGCACTTTGACATGGTTACGGATCACGCTCCGTTAAAGTGGATGGCTCAAAACAAGGAAACAAATAGAAGAGTGAATAGGTGGTTCCTGGCCCTCCAGGAATTCAACTTCACAGTAAAGCATCGCCCTGGCGTTCAAATGGGGAATGTGGATGCTTTGTCTCGAGTACATGAATGCCTGATTGCTGGTGTTCCAACCCCGAGGTTGAAACAAGAGGGGGGGGTATGTGACAGCAGGAAGGTAAAGTCACCTGGTTGCATCCAGGGGGGTAGATATATTTCGCCCAGATTCAGGCTTTACGCCGACTTATACAACTAGGTGGAGAGTTGTATAAGCCCAGCTAAGGCTAGTGGGCTCATGGATGACTCATACCTCTAGGGAGAGTGTGGGGCGTCGTGCAGACAGGGAGTTGATGAGACCAGCTGAAGCTTGTCAGCTCATTTAGGCCTCTATAAGAACTCCCAGCTTCATTAGATGTTAGCTCATGCCTGGACCCAGACCTGTGTGGACTGTCTAGGGAGAGTGAACCCCTGTGCGGTGAGACAAAGCCTGTGTGGCTATTTGCTTGGACATTTAAAACCAGGGACTTAGGGACTAGGACAGCACTAGGCTGATCCCAGTTGTTAGTTAGGAAACCTGTATGTTTAGTCAGAGGTCAAGTTGACCAGGATTTATTTTGTTTATGTTTCTTTTGGCTTTGCTGTGTTTTGTCACTGTAAATAGAAAATAAACCGCACCTTTTTTTGATTTTGAAAACCACAACCTCCGTTTGCTGGGCCTGTTTTTGTGTGGGGAGCCCATCCCGGGGGTCACACACACCCGCTGCCGAGCTAACCCCCTCACAATATATACACTCACCAGCCACTTTATTAGGTACACCTTGCTAGTACCGGGTTGGACCCCCTTTTGCATTCAGAACTGCCTTCATTCTTCGTGGCATAGATTCAACAAGGTGTTGGAAACATTCCTCAGAGATTTTGGTCCATATTGACACCTAACATCGCTGATGGCTCGGTTCTCTCATCTCCCCCAGCGGAGAGAGCTGCTGACTGTCAGTCAGCATCTCTCCTGCTCTGCTCCTCCACGTTCATTGGAGCTCATTGAGAGACGGGGAGTGGCCGTCTCAGCGGCTCGCTGAGACTGCCATCAGTCAAGGCAGCTGGTGGATCCAGGCTTCCCAAGTCGGGATGACGCGCTGTTTCGACTGATTGCAGTGACATCAGCAGAGAGCAGACTTTAGACCGCTCTCCGCTGAAAACGGGTTACAGGAGTGCAAAACTAATTGCACGCCTGTGACCCATAGGAGAAGCCCAGCCTAAAAAGCTCAGGCTGGACTTCTCCTTTAACTTCTCTTTTTTCCCTATTCTGATGCGCTCGGTTTAAATTTTAGCAAGTCGTCTTCACCACGTCTAGATGCCTAAATGCATTGAGTTGCTGCCATGTGATTGGCTGATTAGCAATTTGTGTTACCAAGCAATTGAACAGGTGTACCTAATAAAGTGGCCAGTGAGTGTATATACACAGTATATACACACACGTGTAAACAGGCTTCAACTATAAGTAACGTTTTGTTTTGAGTTGACTGACCCTTTAAGACTTTTACCTATGCCCAAAACTTCTATATAATGTGTCCATTACCTTCACTTTGTGATGTTGACTTGACAGCACTGTACACACAGGTCAGAACAGCTGCATTGAGCGGAACACAGCGGATGATAACTAAGCTTTTTTTTTTTTCTCCTGCTGTAGATGTGGCTTAGCTAAAGATTTTGAAGCATAACTATGAAAAACAATTACAAAATTGGAACCCTTCCATGTGGGACATTTTCATTTGAAACATGAAAGACACCATAATAAGTACAGTCAGTGCCTTGCAAAAGTATTCACAACCCCCCCCCCCCCCCCTCTGGCTTTTTACCTATTATGTTACTATAGCGATACCCTCAGTTTAAGAGGGCTGCTTGTTTATTTTGGGCCTTGTAATGCACCGCTATCAACCCCTGGCTATCGGCTCTAACCTCTCGTGGCACAGTTAGGAAAGGGGGAAGGATAGTATAAGTGTAATATATATATACTGTTATATAGCACAACCCCTTTGTATCCCAGCACAGTAATTGACACTGAAAACCAAATTATTTAACTATAACTTTTTACTATTGGTAAAAGTATAAAAGGTAATTTGTATACAATATCTTATGCAGATCCCTGCAATATAGGTGTACACATTAAAAGGGTATAACATTCAGTAATGCAATGACAATAAAATAACCCCGCTACAGCTATCCTCCCTCGTGAGCAAAATGGCGCCCAGCAATGTCCTATACTACCCAGTCAGGCCTGACTATAACTTGGGGTATAGTTTGTAGAAGAATCTTCGCTACCAACTCTCGGTGGTGCACATAAAGAACAAACTGTAATCCAAAAGGGGTAGCGAACGATCGCTAACTTGGTCAAGCTGGAGAGACTGATAAACTCAGTTCAGCAGACAGTCTCTCCAAAGTATAACTGTAGTCAATGATGGGCCTAGGCAAAGTTAATAGGCAACAAAGTTACTTAGATGTGGTTCTGAGCTGGCGCTCTCTCACCCAGACCGGACCGACTCCTGTCCGGTACCTCCGCTACTGTGAGTTGCTTCACAGTGCCCACGATGCACCGGGTCTTTGGTCCTCCAGAAGATGGTGGCACTTCAGGTGGATCGGATGCTCCGCAGGCTCTTCGGTGGAGCGCAAGGCTCTCTGGAACAAAGTGCGAGGCCCAGGCTTCAGGCCTTGCATGCGCAGCAGGTGAGTGCAGGGATCCTCTCGCAGGGAGGGCGGTGTCCAAAGAGAGAGAGAGAGAGGCTCCTCCTCTCCCTTTTAAAGTCCACCCGAGCAGTCCCTGCGCGGGGAAATGCACCCTGGGTGCCTCAAAGCGTGCTGGGAACTGTAGTTTTGTGGGTGAAAACAATACCCCGCTACATTACATTACAGCCTTTAGTTCAATGTTTTTTTAATCTGAATTATATGTAATGGATCAGAACACAATAGTTTAAGTTGGTGAAGTAAAATTAGAAAAATATATACATAAAACTGATTTTCAGAAATAAAAAACTTATAATTGGCATGTGCGTATGTATTCACCCCCTTTGTTATGAAGCCCATAAAAAGCTCTGGTGCAACCAATTACCTTCCGAAGTCACATAATTAGTGAAATGCAATCTAAGTGTGCAATCTAAGTGTCACATGATCTGTCATTACATATACACACCTTTTTGAAAGGTCCCAGAGGCTGCAACACCTAAGCAAGAGGCACCACTAACCAAACACTGCCATGAAGACCAAGGAACTCTCCAAACAAGTAAGGGACAATGTTGTTGAGAAGTCAGGGTTAGGTTATAAAAAAATATCCAAATCTTTGATGATCCCTAGGAGCACCATCACATCTATCATAAACAAATGGAAAGAACATGGCACAACAGCTAACCTGCAAAGAGACGGCCGCAAACCAAAACTCACGGACCGGGCAAGGAGGGCATTAATCAGAGAGGCAGCACAGAGACCTAAGGTAACCCTGGAGGAGCTGCAGAGTTCCACAGCAGAGACTGGAGTATCTGTACATAGGACGACAATAAGCCGTATGCTCCATAGAGGTGGGCTTTATGGCAGAGTGGCCAGAAGAAAGCCATTACTTTCAGCAAAAAACAAAAATGGCACGTTTTGAGTTTGCCAAAAGGCATGTGGGAGACTCCCAAAATGTATGGAGGAAGGTGCTCTGGTCTGATGAGACTAAAATTAAACTTTTTGGCCATCAAAGAAAACGCTATGTCTGGCGCAAACCCAACACATCACATAACCCAAAGAACACCATGGTGGTGGCAGCATCATGCTGTGGGATGTTTTTCAGCAGTCGGGACTGGGAAACTGGTCAGAGTTGAGGGAAAGATGGATGGTGCTAAATACAGGGATATTCTTGAGCAAAACCTGTACCATGTTGTGTGTGATTTGAGGCTATGACGGAGGTTCACCTTCCAGCAGGACAATGACCCCAAACACACTGCTAAAGCAACACTTGAGTGGTTTAAGGGGAAACATGTAAATGTGTTGGAATGTCCTAGTCAAAGCCAGACCTCAATCCAATAGAAAATCTGTGGTCAGACTTAAAGATTGCTGTTCACAAGCGCAAACCATCCAACTTGAAGGAGCTGGAGCAGTTTTGCAAGGAGGAATGGGCAAAAATACCAGTGGTAAGATGTGGCAAGCTCATCATAGCGACTTGTCCAAAGCGACTTGGAGCTGTGATAGCCGCAAAAGGTGGCTCTACAAAGTAAGAGAGAAAATTACTGCTCTAGGTGAGTAAGTTCTGTTAATCCTTCAACAATCAGCTATGAGTAAGCACTAACATTTGTAGTGTGAAACGCGTCAGTTGATCCCTGCCTTGCTGTGACCTGTGGTGCATGTGTTTTATCTTTTTTACAATAAAAGCAACCTTTAAGGTTTTTTTTGGAGTGCGGCTGTCCATCCCTTCCTTTCTGCTGTTCCTGGCTCTACAAAGTATTGACTTTAGGGGGTTGAATAGTTATGCACATTGACGCTTTCTGTTATTTTGTCCTATTTGTTGTTTGCTTCACAGTAAAAAAAAAAAGAAAAGTTCATTCCCCATGGTCCTACTGTATGTTGGAAATAACCACACTGTCATGATGTTGTGAAAAGGGGGAATACACTGCATGAAGCAAAGGGGTTGATTTACTAAAACTGTAGAGTGAAAAATCATGGTAGCCAATCAGCTTCTAATGTCAGCTTGTTTATTAAGCTTTGACAAGATTTTGCACTCTCCAGTCTTAGTAAATCAATCCAAAATTGCCTGGTTACTGCATGCGATGCGTAAATCTGCTCTACTCAGCATCTCCTAGCCACCAGAATGTTGCCATTGCACACATCAACCAGGGTTCCCAGAAGAGTCACATAGGAGTGCTCAGCCTCCTTATCACTGACCGTGGTAGGTGGTTTCCATGTACCATATCCACTCTGTAGGCTTCAATTGTGCTATTTTACTTCACTTTTGAGTGTATTTTAGGATTAATTATTTTTATTACACTTACCTGCTTTTATTACAGCAGGTCATTGCACTTTTTATTTGGGTTTATATTGTTTCAGTACAGAGCTTTCTCTGCCTCAGGCTGGGTTCACACTAGTTAGAATTGGATGCGGGTTCCCTGCATTCAATTTGCAATAGCAGGAGATTGTGACCGGCTCTCTATGGAGCTCACATATCTCCGCAGCAGCTCCGGTGTGATTTTCACAGGAACGCTGTGCGTCTTTTGGTCTGTTTCAGGTCTGAATTCAGCCAAAAATTCTGGCTGAAATTGGACCTGAAACGGTGAACGAGGATGCACCGAATTCCTGCTGTGAGCCGCTATGTGCTCATATGTGAAATCAGCCTTAAAGTCCATCTCTGGGGAAAAAAAACTTTCCCTTTAAGTGGGGTTGTGCCCACACTGCAAGAGTTGAATGCTCATTTCGGTCTGAGGGCAGCAGAAAGCAGTTTTACCTCACTGATCCGTGGCTCCCCTGCCAGCTGGCACTCTCCTTTACACCCCTATGCTCCGGAAGAGGATTGCCCATCATGGTCCTCAAGTCCAATGCAGGGTTATGGACTTGAAGAAGTCAGAGGACCAGCAACTGGAGATAAAGAACAAAGAGGCTGCCAGGACTGGTTTTACAGCCTGGAGGGAGCTCCGGAGCTGCATTTGATTTCTTTTTAGGCTATTTTTCCTATATTTTCATCTGCTAATATTGCCAGTAACACACTTCCTATCCTAGACCCACAACACTCTCACACTGTACTTTTTATGGAGGGACAACATTGTCACCCTACCACAGCACTACCTGCCTGGAGTTTGCATGTTCTCCTTGTGCCTGTTTGGGTTTCCTCCCACACTCCAAAGACATGCTGGTAGGTTAATTGGCTCCTGTCTAAATTGTCCCTAGTATGTGTATGTATGAATGTGAGTTAGGTACCTTGGATTGTAAGCTCCTTGAGGGCAGAGACCGATGTAAATGTGTAATATGTATATATATATATATATATATATATATATATATATATATAAATAAAGTGCTGCGTAAATTGATGGCACTATATAAGTACCTGCAATAAATAAAATCATCAAAATAATAGAATTATTCTGAGTTAATTTGCCCACTCCCACGGTTCTCTCTCCTACACTCCAAACCTCACCAAAAATCTGTTCAAATTGGCACATTATGTACTCTTGGCTTCTAAACTGACCATCGCTAAAGCTTGGAGGAAGCAGTTCACTTACTTCTCCGAAGTTGAATCTAGGGTGGATGTTTTTTATATCAATGAACATTTGAAAAGCACCATTACCAGCAGCCACAGGAAATTCCACAAGATCTGGAACCCTTGGGTTTCCTATCACCACCCTCAACTTCTTCCGTGATACATGCCCATTTTCGCCCCCTGTCCCACTAACCCCGAGTTGTGGGGGGTCCCTGTGCCAGCCTCCCTCCCCTTCCTTTTCCTCTTGTCTCCTCTTATAAGGGCCTTACTCTTTCTTGCCTGTTTTCTCTCCCCATCTTTCCCACTTTTTCCACCTTCTATTTCTACATTCCACCCACTCCCTCTTTCATTTTTTTCCTTCTTTCTTGGTTGACCATCTTGGCCTACTTGTCCCATACGCATGATATTACTTTTGATATTAAAACTCTGTGTACTGATTTATTATTCTTCCCCTTGGTCTGAGATAGCTCCAATGTCACATCTTCACTGATCGTTCTACAGTGTTTATTGGATATCAGTTTGCCATAATGTTGATCCATTGATTTGGCTTATTTTCTCTGTATCCGCAATGTGCACTGTTTGCTCTGTACCAAATGCTCAAATCAATAATCATAAATACATCAAAATAAAAAAAATATGATAATAATGTAATGAAAGCATTTTTTTCTCTACAGCCTTAGTTGCATTACTTACCCATAATGATGTATATCCTACATTGTGCTAAATTCTGTTAAAAAAAATTCACTGCAGGGCTGCCCTGTTCTCTTCCTGCTACTGAACTTACTCCACTGTGGGAGCTACAGTTTAGGGTCTTCCAGCTCAGCTGCTCTAAAGATATCCCTGCTGGGAGCATGCTCTTTCACTCTCCTCCATTGAGAAAAGTTCTTTAACTGTTTACACTGCCTGTAACACAATCCGATCAGACTCTTAAGCCCCATACACACGGTCATACTTCCATCAGACTTTTCCTTGGATTTTTGTCCGAACGGAGTTGGTCGGGAACACCCATAGCATACACACCACAGGACCTTTCTGCAAACTTTCCCAAAACTTTTTGCAACATCACATGGTTTTTCTGCTCTTTTCTGCTCTTTACCACCACCCTTTGGTCAACTTCTGCTATTGTTGGTTGATTTTAACATTAGTTGTTTTGTCCATCGGACAAAAGTCCTATGGTTTTCTGTACACACGGTAGGACTTTGCTCCATCGGACTTTTGTTGGGCAAAAGTTTGTCCGTTTGCAGACCCAACTTTTGTCCGATGAAAACACAACCAAACTCAAAAAAGTTTGTCCGATGGAGCGTACACACGGTCGGATTGTTGGTCCAACTTGCTTAAAACTAAGTTTGTTGGGCAAAAGTCCGACCGTGTGTACGGGGCTTTACCCCTGGTCACAGATCGTGCTATGGGCAGTGTAATCAGTGAAAGTAGTTTCCTCGGTGGATGAGGGAAGGAAGGGGCAGGTCTCTGTTGGAACATCTTTAGTGCAGCTGAGCCTGGAGACCCAAAGTTATTTACCCACGCAGCGATGGAAGTTCAGTAGCAGGAAGAGGACAGGACAGCCATGCAGTTAGTATTTTTACAGAATCCTGCACATTGTGGGATATACTTCATCTTGCAGGTAAGTATTGTAACTAAAGATGTAGAGTAAAAAATGTTTTTTAACTCATCTTCAGCTTTAAAATATCTCATCCACCATAGTGAATTGACTGTATTGTGTGTAAATAAATGCATTTGATTATAGAAGTGCTCACTGTGTGTTCTATGTATCTACAAGTCCTTTGGGTGCAACCAACTTTTCTCACCTCTGACACAGCAGATGTTGCAATTGATTTTTAACAGGTACCATACTGTAAATGAATGTGAAATAACCATCTCTGTATCAAGTGTGTGAGATGAAGCTAAAGATGACTGAAGAGTGTGTGTGTGTGTATACTGTATACACACATATATTTATACAGTGCCTTGAAAAAGTATTCATACCCCTTGAAATTTTCCAGATTTTGTCACATTATAACCAAAAACGTAAATGTATTTTATTGGAATTTTATGTGATAGACCAACACAAAGTGGCACATAATTGTGAAGTGAAAGGAAAATGATAAATGGTTTTCCAATTTTTTTTACAAATAAATATGTGAAAAGTGTGGCGTGCATTTATATTCAGCCCCCTTTAGTCCGATACCCCTAACTAAAATCTAGTGGAACCAATTGCCTTCAGAAGTCAACTAATTAGTAAATAGAGTCCACCTGTGTGTAATTTAATCTCAGTATAAATACAGCTACTGTACTCTGTGAAGCTCTCAGAGGTTTGTTAAAGAACCTTAGTGAACAAACAGCAGCATAAAGTCCAAGGAACACACCAGACAGTGATAAAGTTATGGAGAAGTATAAAGCAGGGTTAGGTTATAAAAAATATCCCAAGCTTTGAACATCTCATGGAGCACTGTTCAATCCATCATCCGAAAATGGAAAGAGTATGGCACAACTGCAAACCTACCAAGACATGGCCGCCCACCTAAACTGACAGGCCAGGCAAAGAGAGCATTAATCAGAGAAGCAGCCAAGAGGCCCATGGTAACTCTGGAGGAGCTGCAGAGATCCACAGCTCAGGTGGAAGAATCTGTCCACAGGACAACTATTAGTCGTGCACTCCACAAATCTGGCCTTTATGCAAGAGTGGCAAGAAGAAAGCCATTGTTGAAAGAAAGCCATAAGAAGTCCCATTTGCATTTTGCGAAAAGCCATGTGGGGGACACAGAAAACATGGAAGAAGGTGCTCTGGTCAGATGAAACCAAAATTGAACTTTTTGGCCTAAAAGCAAAACGTTGTGTGTGGCGGAAAACTAACACTGCACACCACCCTGAACACACCATCCCCACTGTGAAACACGGTGGTGGCAGCATCATGTTGTGGGGATGCTTTTCTTCAGCAGGGACAGGGAAGTTGGTCAGGGTTGATGGGAAGATGGATGGAGCCAAAAACAGGGCAATCTTAGAAGAAAACCTGTTAGAGTCTGCAAAAGACTTGGGACTGGGGCGGAATTTCACCTTCCAGGAGGACTATGACCCTAAACATGACCCTAAACATACACATAGAGCTACAATGGAATGGTTTAGATCAAAGCATATTCATGTGTTAGAAGGGCCCAGTCAAAGTCCAGACCTAAATCCAATTGAGAATCTGTGGCAAGACTAGAAAATTTCTGTTCACAGACGCTCTCTATCCAATCTGAAAGAGCTTGAGCTATTTTGCAAAGAAGAATGGGCAAAAATGTCACTCTCTAGATGTGCAAAGCTGGTAGAGACATCCCCAAAAAGACTTGCAGCTGTAATTGCAGCGAAAGGTGGTTCTACAAAGTATTGACTCAGGGGGGCTGAATACAAATTCACGCCACACTTTTCACATATTTATTTGTAAAAAATGTTGAAAAACATTTATCATTTTCCTTCCACTTCACAATTATGTGCCACTTTGTGTTGGTCTATCACATAAAATCCCCCCAAAAAACATTTAAGGTTTTGGTTGTAACATGACAAAATGTGAAATATTTCAAAGGGTAGGAATACTTTTTAAAGGCACTGTGTGTGTGTGCATATATATATATATATATATATATATATATAAATTCTCAGCATCATAGTTAAAGCAGTACAGTGATACCTCGGTTTGCGAGTAACGCAGTATACGAGCTATATTATTATTTTTTAAATCCTGACTTGATTTGCGAGCGCTGTATCGCAAGACGAACAGGACTCAAGCTGCTGTTGTATATATTACCATATGTTTCCAGAGGTCCGGGGGCGCGGGAAGAATTGGGAGACGCTCTGAGACACTCCCAGCTGGGTGGGGTGGGCGTAACGTGTGTCGGAGCACACAAAAGTGTCAACAGTTCCTGAGTGTCTCCGAGCATCACCAGCGCCCCCGCACCTCTGGCCACATAGTGGTTGTGGAACAAATCATTGGACTTTCCATTATTTCTTATGGGGAAACTCGGTTTTATATACGAGTGCTTTGGATTACAAGCATGCTTTTGGAATGAATTATGCTCGAATTCCAAGGTATTACTGTATGCTTGTTTTTGGCTTTTTTTTTTTTCTCTTAGCTAAGGAGTTTCTACATAATATTGGTCACTATCTTCCATAGTTTGGAGTCGCTAACATGCTCCTTCTTTCTCCCCCTGTAGTCCATTGTCGACCTCTTGAGTTATAATGGGGTCCCTTTCAGGCTCATATTTGGTTGCATTCTTCAACCTTTTCAATGCAGCAAGCATGACACTGATTTGTAATAAAATGTGTTAATGCCAATGCAGGGCGACAGTCCATTTTGATGCCTGTTTTTATCCGCAAAATACTTTTCTAATAACAAACATTTTTTTAAATGTACATATTTGTTCTATTTAATGGCACCTTTAGGCTTCATCACACCTGGGTGTTCTGAATCGTGGGCGCAATTACTGCGATTCTGCCAGCAATTCAGAATTGCAGCAAAATGCGCAAAGCGTTTGTGATGCCATTATTTCTCAAGGGCATCCTAAATGCCAGTCAAAAGCCAGTATAAAGAAATAGTAGTGGTAACAAAAAAAGCACTTTAACTGTTTAACTAAATATTTTTTCCGTACAATTCTCGTTTAAGGGGGCGTGGCAGGGTGTGTGTCCTATGCCTACATACTTTTGCTGATAGGTTCCCATCTCGTTCCCATTTCAAAAAGTTGGGAGGTATGCATATCAAGGCCTCAACAGTTGTTGATGGGTTGTGGTCCACTATCCTTATTCTTTGAGCATTTGAATGACTACATCTGTAAATTGAGGAGCAATATTTTCTGGTATATTATCTGAGTCTGACCTTATGCATTTATGTTGCGGACTGCAGGGTTCTTACACCTGATCTCCATTTGGCTTTATGAAACTTTTTCTACAAAAAGCGGTTTACCCGTGTAGCGCACCCACCTATCCCCCTCCTGCATTAAACTCGGCTCCTCGCAGGGGGAGACAGGCACACCGCACCACAAGCCCGTACCCTCCTGTGTTAAGAGGTTAGGCGGTGTTGTTTTTGGGCCTTGTCTGCAGCCAGAGTCTAAAGTCCTCCTGAGTATGATTCTCATCTCTACAGTGTGTAGATGCAAGTCCTTAACTTTCCCAGGCAGAATGTCCACACCAGCTGAAAGTCCAACTCAATATTTATTTTCACTCGCACAACACATAGTCTCTTGGATAGAAGAAAGGTTGGAGCAAAGACACAGGACAACTTAAGGTGTGGAGGAGTTCCAGGCACAAACGTAGCTCAAACTCTTCTGACTGTTCAGGTTTCTCAAACAGTTTTTGGCGCACAGTCTCTGCCACAGACCATGAGGTTGGTCTCTGCCACAGACCTGTTGGATAAGGTCACTGCCACTGACCTGGTGAACAAGGTCACTGCCACTGACCTGGTGAATAGGGTCACTGCCACTGACCTGGTGAACCTTGGTTTCTTCCTAGAACATGGCCCCTTTCACGGAGAAGACGTCCCCCCAGAGAGTCAACAGACCCTTCCTTCACCGTGTCCACAGCATCGGTCCCTCGGAATGGATCCTCCCTTCTCTTAGGGCGTGGGTCCCCTCGCAAGGCGGCACCCTGGACTCCTCGATCCCTAGTGGACCCCAGCCGAAGGTTGCTGGGCCCTGGGCCGTTGCTGCAGCTCCTGGGTCTCCATACCCAGGCAGTCAGAAACGGTGAGATAGTACCTCACCCCAGGCTAAAGGTGCCTGAGGTGGAACTGGAACAAGGCCTCCGGGCCTAGGGCACCCGGAGATAACACACACACGCCCAGGCTGAAGGTGCCTGGGCGTCGACGAACCCCCTTCAGAAGATGCCTGCCCCTTTTATATCCCCTCCCGGCATGCACAGCAGGTTCCCTGCCCCACTGTACAGCTGCCAAGAGGTGTCACAAAAGACACAGCACTGCGCTCGCGGTTCAACCCTGGCCCAGAATGGCAGCACCACCCACCGGCCACAGGGAACACATTACCAGCATTAACCCCTGAGAACAAAATGGTCCATAACTCCTAACAATTCAAGGTGTCTGAGCCTGGTTACCACTCAGACACTTCCCCTAAATTGAACACCCCGCTACACCCCCAACAGATTATTTAAAACTTCTTGTTATTATCTGCTTTTCTGGTATGGCATGTTGCACTACAGGTCCTAAATAGGACTACAATAATTTGTTGGGATCTCCAACTTATTCAACTCCTTTTATTGTTATCATTCGCAAGCAATCTACCTGTAAGTTTCAATTTTAGTATAGCAGGATTGGAACCGACTGGAAACCACGGGGACAGTCTAACTAAGAGGACCTTTGAACTACAAATACAATTTACAGCCTTTATGCCTTTTCTTGTCCCAGGAGTCCTACCCTCTGCTCCTCACTGCAAGATTTACTGTACCTATTTTTTCCTTTAATGCTAAAAATACAATATATATTAATCTATGTTGTTGTTAAGTTATGCAAGGCTTTTTGTTTGTTTTTGTTTTTTTTTGCTCAATTTATTGCTTAGGCATATTGCGAATTGGATGTTACCCCTGAACCTCATACCGTTTATATATTATAATACTTTTCAATACCTTCCCTATCCCCTTCTCCTTTACCACTGCCTAAATAGCAACTTACAGGTACTTTTTACCCCGAGCCTTTGCTTTGTATTATTTATAACAATATGTTGCCGTAAATTTCCTTGTCAAAGTATTTTATTGATTGAATAAACAAGTAAATTACAATACAGTTGTAATGAATATTACAATGAGCCATACGTGTTTAACAGATATGGTAAAACTCTAAGGTCTAACAGTAAACTACCGATTGGTAGGTTATTTAATTACTATAGAAAAAGAAAAAGTACATTAGTTAATTAAACGTGAGATAACTAACTGCAGTGGAAATTATGCTACCGTAAGAGGTAATATCTTGGACCAGAACTATTAAAACCGTTAAGTAGAATATTACTTTATTAGTCTTCAGAAAATAAGGAAAAAAAATAAGATATTACCAAAAAGAAATTTTAAAAGAAAGAGGGGGGAAGAGAGAAACAAAAAAAGGGGGGGGGGGGCACACAGAAGCCGAGAGACACAAGGGTTGCCGTAAATTTCATTCTCCCTGGATGTTCATGACATTTTACATGATGTGGAATGCACCCATCTCCCATCCCCAGTAAACACTCACTTCCCCCTTCCCATTAACCCCCCAACCATCCCGCCTCTGCAATTTCCTTATCACAGTTTTTTCTCCCATGCAATTCCCCCTACTCCCTTCCAATCCCCTCTTGGTTATATTTATTCTTTCACAAGCTTTCCCATCTATATGACACCATGGAATCTTCTTTCATATCCACATGGATTGTGACTGAGCATATGTCAGGCGTGATTTCCGTCCCAAGGTGATACATGACCCCACATGCTGATCTATGCGATAGGTACTGGCATTAGTGTCATGGATCAGCCAAGACGCACTTTGGTGCATCACCCAGCATGGCTACGACCGTGCTTTTTTTTCCTTTCTTATTTCATCTACATCTCTTTGTTTATGTCTCCTATCCTAAACTTTTTTATTTTCTCACTCTGTAATCTATTTTGATGCAACCCACCTGCAACAAATAAATATGATGGTTTAGAGTCTACACCTTTCCTGATTACCTGCGGTACATGACAAGGATGCCCATTACTCCTATATTTTTCCTCCTTTTCCTAAAACCACAGGCAGAACATATTCAACATCACAGAAATATCAGGGGTCTGGAGGTGACAAGTATGCACTGACGATATCCTCCTGTATATTACATCCGTCTACATCTCTTTACCTTATATATTTTCTTTGCTTTCCCAATTTTCCCACATATCAGGATTGCACGTTAACCATTCAAAATCCTATTCTCTGAACATAACCTTATCAACAGTAATGAAAACTGTAATGAAAAATCTAAATAACTACCCATTTTGCTGGGCTGTTTCCCTCCCCTTGCCTAGCATAACAATCACACCAACATAGTCTCTACAAATCTTAAGCCCCGTACACACGGTCGGACTTTTGCCCAACAAACTTCGTTTTAAGCAAGTTGGACCAACAATCCGACCGTGTGTACGCTCCATCGGACAAACTTTTTTCGTTTGGTTTTGGATTTCATCGGACAAAAGTTGGGTCTGCAAACGGACAAACTTTTGCCCAACAAAAGTCCGATGGAGCAATGGAGCAAAGTCCGACCGTGTGTACAGAAAACCATCGGACTTTAGTCCGATGGACAAAACAACTAATGTTAAAATCAACCAACAATAGCAAAAGTTGACCAAAGGGTGGCAGTAAAGAGCAGAAAAAACACGTGATGTTGTAAGAAGTTTTAAGAAAGTTTGCAGAAAAGTCCGAGCGTGTGTATGCTATGGGTGTTCCCAACCAACTCCGTTCGGACAAAAAACCACGGAAAAGTCTGATGGAAGTCCGACCGTGTGTACGAGGCTTAAGTTTCCCTACTTTACTCAAACAATTGTGAGCCCTTTTGAAGTTGAAAGGTCAATTGCCTTCAATGCTCTCATGGTACCCTAGATCTAGTATTAAAAATGTGAGTCCCTATTATACGTACCTCTGTAAACCCGACCCCTCTCATTTCCTAATCACTTGCCTATATTCTCAACCCCCGACCACCACCCCACTTCCCCACATTTGACCCAGTCTACCCTTAATTCTTTCCTTCTCTTTTTTTTCCATTATATTCATTTCTCTGCATTTTCTATCCATACATACGCTTTACTGGAAATTGTCAGAGTCCCTGATTATTATGAGTCTCATCTTCTGGAAAATGTAGTCCTAAACAGTAATTGGTTGAACCAATAATGATATTATTCTCAAACATGTATGTTCACTGGATTCATTTGGTTGTATACGTCCTTTTCTCTTAATTATAAGATATACAGTATATCCATGCTTCTGTATGCCTCTCATTATGTGAGATACTATTCCTTTTGACACAATTTATGTATATTGATACTATAAACTGTGTAAACTGTGTCCTATTGTAATCTCTTAATAAAAACGTTCTGAAAGAAAGTATGAAAACATCTTTAGTAGTCTTCTCTGTTAAGATAGTAATTCGAGTCAGGTCTTTAACTCAACGAGATGGCAATCAATGTGACTTTGAGAGCCCTTCCCAGGCTAAGAAAAGAAAAACCAATACCAATTGTGGTTGTTGTCACCATGACAGGCTTCACTCCCTGATATGTTTCTATGGATCTGAGTCATGTCTTGACCAGAGTTGTTAGATACCGCTGATACTTATCGTAATGGTTACAGATCATTCTCAGGAGACTTTATTCTCTGTTTGTACATGGTCCAATAAAAGTGAAAAGTGGAAGTGCTTTTTATGTTTTTTGGCCTAAAGTATCTGATTGCAAGTGTTGTTGACCCCAAATAGATATGAGTCTGAGCTCCGATAGCCTATATTTCTAATCTCTTCTTGGTGGATCGTGTAATGCCGCGTACACACGATCGGAAATTCCGACAAGAAAAGTCAGATGTGAGCTTTTGCTCGGAAATTCCGACCGTGTGTAGGCTCCATTGGAATTTTTCTGTCGGAATTTCCGCCAAGAAAAATTTGAGAGCTGGTTCTCAAATTTTCCGATAAGAAAAGTTCTGCTCGGAAATTCCGATCGTCTGTATGAAAAAAAAACACGCATGCTCGGAATGAATTTGACGCATGCGCGGAATCATTGAATTAAATTTTTCTCGGCTCGTTGTAGTGTTGTACGTCACCGCGTTCTTGACGGTCGGACTTTGGTGTGACCGTGTGTATGCAAGACAAGTTTGAGCCAAGATTCCGTGGGAATAAAATCCACGGTTTTCTTGTCGGATTTTCCGATCGTGTGTACGCGGCATTACAGTGTACATCCCTGGTGTACAGAACAGAAAGGGAGATCTTATTGTATCCCTTTCAATGTCTGCACATTATAAGAAATACTTCTAAAGGTTACATTGAGCCCCAGGTAAAGATTTGTACTGTCATTTATGGTTGGTTTAAATTTGTGTTTGTGGCATTGCAGCAGAATCTTCTTAAAGGACATCTCTGTGGGCTTGTGGAAAGATGCTCTCTCCGTTATCCTTTCACCATTTCATTTTTGCTTCACAGCCAGGAAAAGATAAGGACAACTTTTTACCTGAAATATAGTGCGATAAAAACTGCTAATGAAGGTGCGCAGTCATGTTGGAACAGGAAGGGGCCATCCGCAAACTGTTCCCACAAAGTTGGGAGAATTAAATTGTTCAAAATGTCTTGGTATGCCGACACCTTAAGAGCTCCCTTCACTGGAACTAAGGTGCCAAGCCCAACCCCTGAAAAACAACCCCACATCATACTCCCTCCTCCACCAAATGATTTGGACCAGTGGACAAAGCAAGGTCCATAAAGACATGGATGAGAGATTTTGGGGTGAAGGAACTTGACTGGCCTGCACAGAGTCCTGACCTCAACACGATAGAACACCTTTGGGATGAGTTAGAGCGGAGACTGCAAGCCATCAGTGCCTGACTTCACAAATGCGCGCCTGGAAAAATGGTCAAACATTCCCATAGACACACTCCTAAACCTTGTGGACAGCCTTCCCAGAAGAGTTGAAGCTGTTCTAGCGGGCTAACGGAATATTGAACCTTACGAACCAAGGCTGGGATCCCATTAAAGTTCATGTGCGTGTAAGGGCAGGTGTCCCAATACTTTTGACAATATAGTGTATTTATATGCCAAGTTCATAGTTGCTATGAACCTGAACTGCAGACAAACAACATCATAATGCACAAATGTTTTATACAGTATGTGAACTGCTTTAATTGGCAAATGATTTTAAACTCTGTACATCCAGTAATTTCTGCCAAACAACCTAGCCAGGTTGGTTACCCCATTTTCAATATGACTTTGTCACTGGCACCCCCAACCTACTAATGCACAATACATGGATACTAAAGGAGCAACAATGCACCTATGAGGTAAGAACACTAATCACTGGGCTCTCTCATTCTTCCTGCAAGTCCCTAGTGTTAGATTCTTGGGTTTGGTTTAAAGTGCCAAAGTGCAGGACTTCCAGTTCTTATATGTGGTATTGACCATTGTTGTAATTGGGGTGGTCTACTTTGTGTAGGAACAGCTAGCAAGGTCCTGGTCATAAATTAAAACATTTGTGCCAAAGGCAGGCTTTTTAAAATATAGCAGGGTAAAATCTGGTACGGCTGATGAGGTTCTCTGCCAAAAAAATGCTTTATTAAACAAAATGCATATACAGATAATCAGCAATCCAATCAGGGAAGGGAAAATAAAATTATTCCAGGCTGCCAAGGTATTGGTCACATAATCTTTGCTAGGAGCATTCATGTAAATATGAAATACTGCATATATTAATATTATGTAGTCCTGCATTCAGCCAGAAGGTGGAGCTCTAGGCCCCATCTTATATGTTTTTTGGTGTCTTTTTATCACATAGTATACAAATTTTGTTGTTTAGAGTTTAGGAACTGAAACTGCATCAACATACACACATGATTCTTTCCTTGTGTCCAAGATTTCAGTCTGACAAAGTGAACCTCAGGACAGGGAGCTTTAAAACAAAAAGCCCACATTGCTCTGGAAATCCTTTGTAATGTATTAAAAAAAATGTCTTGAAAATCAGTTCTGCCCATTTTCACGGCTAATAGGCAAAGGATTGTCAAACAAAGGGCATGGAGAGCTGGGCACTTTCCTGTGGAACATGTAGCAATACAAAAAAAATATTTAAATATTGTTCAGCAGGGAAAGATACTTTTTTTTAAGGCAAATTTCAGTGTGACATTGGAAAAATACCATTCCTTTCAATTACATGGTTGCCTTTAACCACTTGCCGCCCGCCCTATAACAGATTGACGGCGGCAAAGTGGTTTCAAAATCCTGACTGGACATCATGTGACGTCCTCAGGATTTTGAGCCGCTGCGCGCCCCCGGGGGCGCGCATTGCGGCGATCGTTGCTGCGGGATGTCAGTCTGACACCCCGCAACACTGCACCACTGATTGGCAGGCATTATTGTTTGGCACTGATTGGCATTCATTAGTACAGTACAGTGCCACCTATCAGTGCCCATCCATGCCACCTATCAGTGCCCATCCATGCCCATCCGTGCCACCTATCAGTGCCCATTCATGCTGCCTATCCGTGCCCATCTGTGCCCATCCGTGCTGCCTATCTGTGCCCATCCGTGCTGCCTATCTGTGCCCATCTGTGCCGCCTATCTGTGCCCATCCATGCTGCCTATCTGTGCCCATCCGTGCCGCCTATCTGTGCCCATCCGTGCCGCCTATCTGTGCCCATCCGTGCCGCCTTATCCGTGCCCGTCAGTGCAGTCCCATCAGTGCCCATCAGTGAAGGAGAAAACTTACTTATTTACAAAGTTTTGTAACTGAAACAAAAAAAACTTTTTTTTTTTCAAAATTTTTGGTCTTTTTTTAATTTTTTTTGCAGAAAATAAAAAAATCGCAGAGGTGATCAAATACCACCAAAAGAAAGCTCTATTTGTGGGAACAAAATGATAAAAATGTAGTTTGGGTACAGTGTAGCATGACCGCGCAATTGTCATTCAAAGTGCAACAGCGCAGAAAGCTGAAAATTGGTCTGGGCAGGAAGGTGTATAAGTGCCCTGTATGGAAGTGGTTAAAGAGTATCTATGGTTAACATTTTTGTATTAATTTCCACATTGCTTTTCAATTTTTTTTTAATCTACTTCTATTAATCTGAATGATCTTGAAGTTTTTAAATCTACTTTGTATGCACTATGCCCTGTGAGTAGGCACCACTGTGTCACACATTTCACAGAGCCTGCCTTCTGAACTACAAAAGTGTTGAGAGGAGGAGGAGTTTCAGGAGGCAGAGTCAGTACAGGAATCAAAGCTTGCAGGCAGCAAGATACCATGGGATATATAGTAAAGAGCAGAGGAGAACATGGAAGGCATGCAGGTAATCCAGGAATTTGTGGAAAGAGATGGACAGCAGATAGGCAGTACTGACAACATGAGATTTTTGAAGTAAACATATTGCAGTGGAGAAAATAATTATTTGATCCCCTGCAGATTTTGTAAGGGTGACCCGTTACAAAAAAATAATTCTATGATTTTTATCATAGGTGCATTTTAATTGATAGAGACAGAATATCAACCAAAAATCCAGAAAGAACACATGATACAAATGTTATAAATTGAGTTGCAGTTAGTGAGTAAAATAAGTATTTGATCCCCAAGCAAAACATGGCTTAGTACTTGGTGGAGCATCCCTTGTTGGCAAGCACAGAGATCCGACGTTTCTTGTAGCCGGTTACCAGGTTTGCACACATCTCAGAAGGGATTTTGGTCCACTCTTCTTTACAGATCTTCTCTAAATCCTTATGGTTTCTTGGCTGTCGCCTGGCAACTTGAAGTTTAAGCTCCCTTCATAAATTTTCTATAGGATTAAGGTCTGGAGACTCCATGACCTTAATATGCTTTTTCTTGAGCCACTCCTTTGTTGCCTTTGTGGTATGTTTTGGGTCATTGTCATGCTGGAAGACCCATCCACGACCCATCTTCAGTGTTCTGGCTGAGGGAAGAAGGTTCTCATCCAAGATTTTACAATACATGGCCCTGTCCATTGGCCCCTCAATGCAGCAAAGTCATCCTGTACCTTTAGCAGAGAATCAGCCCCAAAGCATAATGTTTCCACCTCCGTGCTTGACTGGTGTTCTTAGAGTCAAGCCTCGTACACACGGTCGGACTTCCATCGGACTTTTCCGTGGTTTTTTGTCCGAACGGAGTTGGTTGGGAACACCCATAGCATACACACGCTCTGACTTTTCTGCAAACTTTCTTAAAACTTCTTACAACATCACGTGTTTTTTCTGCTCTTTTCTGATCTTTACTGCCACCCTTTGGTCAACTTCTGCTATTGTTGGTTGATTTTAACATTAGTTGTTTTGTCCATCGGACTAAAGTCCGATGGTTATCTGTACACACGGTCGGACTTTGCTCCATCTGACTTTTGTTGGGCAAAAGTTTTTCCGTTTGCAGACCCAACTTTTGTCCGATGAAATCCAAAACCAAACGCAAAAAGTTTGTCCGATGGAGCGTACACACGGTCGGATTGTTGGTCCAACTTGCTCAAAACGAAGTTTGTTGGGCAAAAGTCCGACCGTGTGTACGGGGCTTAAGTCAGCATTTTTCTTCCTTCAAACACGGCGAGTCGAGTTATTCTTCCTTCAAACACCATGAGTTGAGTTAATGCCAAAGAACTAAATTTTGGTCTTATCTGACCACAGCACTTTCTCATAATCCTTCTCTGAATCATTTAGATGTTCATTGGCAAGCTTCAGATGGGCCTGTACAATGTGCCTTTTTGAGGAGGGGGACCTTGCAGGCGCTGCATGATTCCTATCCATTGTGTTACCAGTGGTTTGTTTGGTGACTGTGGTCCCAACTGCCTTGAGATCATTCACAAGCTCCTCCTGTGTAGTTCTGGACTGATCCCTCACTTTTCTCGTGATCATTCTTACCGCATGAGGTGAAACCTTGCATGAAGCTCCAGACCGAGGGCGATTGATAATTATTTTGTCATTCATTCCATTTGCGAATAGCCTTGTGTAGGTCTACAATCTTGTCCCTGACATCCTTTGACAGCGCTTGGTCTTGCCCATGATGGTGAGGTCTTTTATAGACATAACAAGTTGTCTTAAATTGACAGGACTAATCTGTGTACCACATGAGCACATACTGTAGACAGTCTGTGGGAGCCAGAATTATTGTGTGCTGGTAGAGGATCAAATACTTATTTTACTCACTGAACTGCAAATCTATTTTTAACATTTGTATCATGTGTTTTTTCTGGATTTTTGGTTGATATGCTGTCTCTATCATTTAAAATAAACCTAAGATAACAATTATAAACCCTTCCTTGTAAGTGAGCAAACTTACAAAATCTGCAGGGGATCAAATAATTATTTATTTTCGCCACTGTATATTATGAAATATACTATTGTTTGTATTTCCTTTACTCATGTTAAACAGTAAAAGCAGTATTAAACTCAAATGCAAAGATTTATTATTTTGCAGCTTACCAACATTTAGATAAGATGGCCACGTTAGTTCCCTTTTTTAGGCTTTAGTTCTTCTATTTTCATATGATGATCCAGCCAGTAAGTCTGTTGAAAAAAGGTAAGTACACCACTACAAAGTGGTACTGTGGGTGTAGAGGGAATGTAAGCAATGCCATGTCCTAAATCGTGTATTAGAAAAAAAATTAAGGAAAGCATGGACTTTGTAGGACAACAAATAAGTTAAAATATATAATTTTATTAAACTTCATAATCAATGAAAAACCATTCATAAAAAACATATGTTAAAATACATCATTGCATCAGGTATATTTGAATTATACAGGTCAGATCGACCCCGCAGTAATGCAAATAAATGCTTGAGACGTGGTAGGGTCCAGAGAAAGTTGGTATGGATCAAGGCAGGCTGATGTAGCTCAACATGTTTCGCTAGTAGTTATTGCTTCTTCGGGAGCTTGAGTACATATTCTAAATGGATAAAAATACCTATAATAATAAATGTCTCCATATGGATGTAAATCACAATAATACAGTGGCAACCACTCAGGGAAATGTATCACACTTAAAGTGTTACTAAACCAAGGACCCTGCATTCACTAAATCTGGTCTCCCACAGTACACAGAACATGGAAATGCAATAGCTTTAGTAAATATAAACTGCTAAATACCTTTTCTAATCAGCAGTATAGAGGAGTCTTGTGAGTCGTATTACTGCCTGCTTAAAGCAGAACTCCGGGCAAAAACTTTTTTTCCCATGTCCTTGTTGCTGATCTCCTTCCTTTCTAGACTATGCCATCCATCTTCTTCTGAGCTCTGTATTTCCTCTGTAAAAGCCTGCTGATTTTCAGATAAAACCGTTACTGCCTGGTGATATTCTGATTTTAAGACCGCTGGCTGCTATTCCTCCTGTACTCTCAGCCAGTGGTCTCGTCACTGCCCAGTTGTAGTTCTCCACAGCGAGCAGGGATTTGTACTTCAGTCCCCGCATGCTGTAGTGGGCGAAGGGGTCTCACACACCCCGGTCTGTACCACCCATGGAATCTATCCACGGCCGCCCCCTATTCATGTGTATGGCTCCTTTCGGGTCCCCGGGCACATGAATTACAGCAGCAGGGGTGTATTTTTGAAGCACCTGATTAGAGCTATAGGCTCAAATAGGCTTTAAAATAGAGTGGGCTGGGGTCGCAGAGCATGCGACCTAGAGACCACCCAGGTGTGTTGCAACAGCGAATGAATATTATCGGGAAGCAGGTATAACACCCGTTTCCCGATTGGTTAAAACGTCAGGCAGTCCTATTGGACTCCTAGCCCCGGCAGGAGCAGAGAGAAAATGTCACGCACCATGAAGAGGACTTCAGGAGAGGACACTGGAGCCCACTACGCTGGAAGATGTCCACAGCAGCTCCGACCGCCCGCATGCACGGTAAGGACAGCGGGTGGTGGAGGGGGGGGTGTTAGTGTCATGCTGCAGGGGGGTATATGGCAGTTGTGCTAGTGCCGCTCCACCGGCGGCCTGGCCGGGGGGGGGGTTTGCTGCCACCCCCCTCAAAAAAAAAACTCTACCAGCCGCCACTGGGTGGTTTTCTTCTCCTCTGCTCCTGCCAGCACCGGCCCCCCACCCAAGCACCACCTGCGCCCTTTTCATCTGTCAGTGCAGAGCGGGGATCATGGGAGACACAAGCCAGATGACAGAGCGGCGATCTTGAGCTGTGGCAGATCTTGTATATGAAGTCCGCTCGCCGTAATGTCCCGCCTCCTGGACCAGTGTGCTGTCTATCACAATGCCGGTCCGGGAGGCGCACATATGGATGCTGATAAGACCACACATATGGGCACTGATGAGACCGCACATATGGGCACTGATGAGACCGCACTAATGGCCTCTGATGAGACCGCACATATGGGCACTGATGAGACCGCACATATGGGCACTGATGAGACCGCACTTATGGGCTCTGATGAGACCGCACTTATGGGCACTAATGAGACAGCACATATGGGGACTGATGAGATGGCACAGTTGGGCGCTGATGAGACCGCACTTATGGCCTCTGATGAGACTGCACATATGGGCACTGATGAGATCACACTTATGACCTCTGATGAGACCGCAGATATGGGCACCGATGAGACCGCACATATGGGCACTGATGAGACCGCACATATGGGCACTGATAGGCTGCACTGATAAGCAGTGGACACCGCCCACTGCCAAATATCTGTAGGAGGGGTTTCCACGATCCCTGCAAAGCTTGCAGTCATTTTTTTATGTCTTATTTTTTCAGTTTGATGTGTATTATATGTGACGTTACATATCACAGAGATGGGTATTGTGGTGATATTAAAGTTTATTGAGATTTCCATACATTAGAGGGTTCCACCATTATTGTGTTATTGATTAGTAAGTTAGCGCTGCACTTTTTTGTTTTTTTCTCATGCCGACATTTACTTGTGCCACATGCTAATGTAAAGCAGCATGGCCCGGGTTTTTCTTTCTGTGGTGGGGCTAGGGATGTGCCTCATACACCACACAAGCACTGATTGCTCTTAGTAAGATCTTAAAGCTACAGCAGGAGGAGGAATATTTATAATACTAAATTACAGCAGAGTACAGTGTGTATAATATGTAATTATGGGCATGTGTCTACAGGTGTGTTACTGGCCAGGTCACCAGGTGGAAATAGAGGGAAAAAAGCCCAAAAAAAGATAACAAATGCAGCCGCCACATCTAAAGATTGGTAAGCTGCATTATATGTTTGGTTTTAATACCGCTTTAACCACTTCCTGCCCAGCCTGTTGTCAATTGACGGCTGGACAAGATATTCGTCGATCCCGGTGGACGTCATATGATGTCCTCCTGGATCATGTCTCGTGCGATCTGTCACCGGCTGTGTCCATCAGACACAGCCAATGTCTGAACACATTACCGCCTAACTGCCAGTGCTATGTGATCACTGTGACCAATTATAACAGATCACATGACAATTGTAAACAATGGATGGCTTCCTTTCATGCCATTCATTGGGTACAATTATGTTGCTGGCTGTGATTGGTCACACTGATCACATGGTACAGACAGGCCAATCACAGCCCATCTGTACCATGTGATTAGATGTAACCAATCACAGCTAATCACAACAAAACACACTAAGGCCACACTGGTGGGACATGCGCTTCGACATTGAGAGCACATGTTGCATGACATGTAAAAATCAATGTTTCCCTATGAGAGCCATCTTGACTCTTAACTGGTCCGACTTGTGTCGGTCTGACTTTGGAAAAGGTTCCTGCACTACTTTGGTCCAAATTCTGTCTGATTTCAGCCCATAGAATTGAATGGAAGTCGCATCCAAGTCGGATCCTCATCTTAATTGATGTGATTTGGATCTGACATTACAGGAAGATTACACAGGCGTATCCTGACGTTTCTTCTAAGTCGCGTCAAAGTCACCTGGCAATGTCCCACAACTTTTTTGTTGGAGCAGTGTGACCCCGGCCTGAAATAATCTGTTTCATTCAGTAAAAATGGTTGCTTATACCAGTGAAATTCATTGATATAAACAATCATATTGTGTAAAAAAAAAGTCCTGATCACTTCTCCATAGTACAATGTTACTATGGTAAAACTGTATTGCTGTGGTCACAGTGTGTAAAAAAACAAAACAAAAAACATTGTGAATTATTTTTTCATTAAATAGAAAGAAAATTTACATTTTTTTTTCACATACTGTCACCAGTCATTGTCCCTGATCACCGCCACACCTATTATATGATAACACTGAACGGCACTGGTGACAGTATGTAAAGGAAAAAAACTGTAATGCCCCGTACACACGATCGTTTTTAATGTCATTTTTTTAACCGACGTTTTTCTCCTCGTTTTTTTTCATGTTTCCTCTCAAGCCTGCCTTGCGTACACACCATCATTAAAAAAAACGATGAAGCAAAGCGCAGTGACGTTCAACACGTACGACGGCACTATAAAGGGGAAGTTCCGTTTGAATGACGTCACCCTTTGGGACGCTTTTGCTAATTCCGTGTTTCCGCGTGTTAGTAAAAGTTTGGTGAGAGACGATTCGTGCTTTTCAGTCTTCGTGCTTTGAAGATCGTTTTCGGGAGTTCAGATTGCGCCTGTGGGTTCGTATCTGTTTAGCACTGCTTGTAGTCAGTTCGTATCTGTTTATTCAGTGCGGCCTGCTCTGCACGTTCGTGTTTTTCAGCTTGTTCTTCATAGGCCTTGCTGTTCTTCCGTGCGTTCTTCTAGTACGTTCTGTTCAGCCGACCGTTATCTAGCCATGTTGCGGCTACGTACTCGTCGTAGAGTTCGTGCTGTAGTTGGTGCAGGGGTTCATGCTGTATCCCGACTCCATGCCATGAGCAGGGTCAGGAGGAGTTCATGGACCAAGAATTGGTTGCTCCAGCGGCACCAATTCTGTCACATGCCTTTGTTGCGGGAGATCAGGGAGAATAATCCAGATGATTTCAGGAATTTTCTCAGGATGTCTGACCCCGTATTTCAGCAGCTGTTGGCTTTGGTGTCCCCCTATATTACCAGGCAGGACACCGTTATGCGGGAAGCCATCAGTGCTGAGCAGAGGCTCATCGCCACGTTGCGATACCTGGCTACTGGGAGAAGCCTGCAGGACCTTAAGTTCTCCACAGGCATCTCCCCCCAGGCTCTGGGGATCATTATACCAGAGACTTGTTCTGCCATCCTTCAAGTTTTGCAGGAGGACTATATTAAGGTAAGTGTTCTTCTTCAAAAATTCACATTGTATGGTTTTTTTTTGGGATATTTTTAATTTGCTTTATTTGCAGTCCCTAATTCACATGATTCTTAGCTGCAGGGAATGTCCCCTTTCTCCCCATGTTTTATTATTTAAAGTTTGGTGTTTGAGGCCTACCTGTAAATTTGGCTTACCTAACCTCTCCAGCATGCTATCCTGGGGCCATACCTACCTTGCCTAGTCATTTCCATGTTTTTTATTATATGTTCCATCGTAGTGCTTTACCCAAAACGCACTCTAAATTTTGCCTCGGAATGTTTCATTGTTGTTAACTTCAATACAGAGTGCTACAGCCTTCATGTGTGATATTCCCAACTCATCTTCAACCCTTCCCCCCCCCCCATAATTATTATTATTTTTTTTTTTTTCTTGCTTCCAAATTTTTATGTTTTTAACAGTTTCTACCAATGTTGGCCATGAATGTGTGTATGAAATCATCTTTCAATGTTTCTGGCTCCAAGTATTCATTTGTTATTTCTTTAATTCCACAGTTCCCTTCTTCGCCACATGAATGGCAGAATGTGGCTTCCGAGTTTGCCCAGCGATGGAACTTTCCGAACTGTGGAGGAGCCATCGACGGCAAACATGTTTGGGTCGTCCCACCACCCCATTCGGGATCCTTTTATTATAATTATAAGGGGTTCCACAGCGTCGTGATGATGGCAGTGGTGTCGGCCACCTACGAGTTCCTCTATGTGGACGTTGGCAAGAATGGCAGGATGTCTGATGGAGGAGTTTTTGCCCAGACGGAGTTTGGAGAACGGCTCCTTTTGGATCTGCTGGCCTTGCCACCCACAGAGCAGAATGTGGAGGGACTGCCTTTTGTGTTTGTGGCGGATGAGGCGTTTGGCCTGGGACCCCATTTGATGAGGCCATTCCCGCAACGCACCCTCACCCCTGAGAGGAGGGTTTTCAATTATCGGCTGGCCAGAGCCAGAAGGGTGGTGGAAAATGCGTTTGGGATCATGGCCAGCCGATTTCGCCTCTTCCTTACCTCCATCCACCTTGCCCCATACAAATGGAACCATGTGGTTATGACGTGCTGCGTGCTGCATAATTTCCTAAGGGTGCATTCAACGAGTTATATATCTTTGAGTGGGCCTGAGGCCTCTTTACTCAATGCAGAAACTTTGGTGGCCCTGGAACCTGGCCGTCCTGGCTTGGCCCCCCCAACCGGACGTGAGGTCCGTAACCAATATGTGGACTATTTTATGGGTAGGGGGGCCATTGAAATGCCAGACAATCTCTAATAATTTTAGACCAAAAAAATAAAACTTTTTTAAAACGTAAAGATTGGTTTGTCATTTTTATTGTATAATGTTTGATGTTTCTGGTAGGTTTACCTAGTGCATTTGTTTTGCCATGTGGATTAAAAAATCTTTTAATTAGCCTTCATTGTCAGTGTAAACACCAAAAATTGATTAGTTCACTCAGCACCACATTTACATAATGAAGCCACAATGATTTGTTATGTAAAAATACCTTTATTTTTTTTGTTTAGGTGGGCAACTTCCATAGAAATGTGGATGTTCCCTTAATTTCAGGTGTATTAAAACGCATGACCAGCCATGCATAAACAAACTATAGTTCTCCAAATTTTGAAAAAGCTAAACATGTGCTAGTCATTTAAGGGTAAAATAACCAAAAAAAAATAGAAATCTCTGCAAGTAAAACGTTATTTGGTGTAAAAACATTAGACACGCCCAAGCACAGCCATGATATTTTGGAGCCTTTCCTCCACCCGCTTTGTGTTTGCCCTGATCTCTCGCAAATCTCCCTTAATTTTTTCGAGGTCATGACAGCAGACCATCAGGTATTAGATCAGGATCTGGGCACTGTGATGTGACAACTTATTGGGGTCTTCGGCCAGAACTGCACCTAAATGTAAAAAGAAATATGTAGGATAGAATATGTAGGCCTACATCTATTTAACATGCATGTGTCTGGTTTCTCTCTGACCTGTGGTGGTGCCACTTTCAACTTCCACAACATCACATTCCTCTCCATCCTGGGGTTCTGGGGGTATTGTTGTAGGTATTGCAATTCTCGTCTCATCTGAGGTAGCTTTTCGAATCCCTAGTGAGATTGAAATAAAAGGAATAGTTTCATTAGTAGCGACTCAATTTTGCTAAAATAAGAAACATGGAAAAAAACTTTTTAATCATTCTTTTGAAGCATGCTCCATTTTAATTTTTAACCCCTGTGCCAACCGGGACAAATGATTGGATACATAGGCCAAAACAGAGCATATACATTTTGTGAACAAATTTGAAACATTGTAACACCCCAAAGTATCTACACTGGATCACCTGTGTGTGACTCCCTCAAGATTTTTGGCTTTAGGCCCACACTTGTACTACTGCGTTCAGATGTTTCATCAGCTGCTGAGCATTCACTCCCTTTAACATTACCATGCATATCGTTTTTCTAAATGAACAAATCTCCTTTGGATTAGCACACCAAAAATAAGCGTGGCCCAAATGTACTCCCCCAAATAATCAAAAAAACATGGGTGTTCACACTGGATGATCCGAAAACATCGTTTGAGGAACTGTACGGAGAAAGAGGTAAAATACGTCCGTTTACTATGCGGACGAACCTAAAAAAGATGGTATCTTTCAGTGTACTATATGAAAGTTAAAAATACACAACAGAATACAAGAAAATAATATGTACCATGGAAACTCAAAAAAAACAACTTACTTTTTAATATAACTTTCTTGATTCTTTTATATTGGTCGGCCTCCCGCAACTTCAGATCTGACCATCGTTTTCTGAGCTGTTCCTTCGTTCTGCACATCCCGAATTTTTGGTGGAGACGTTTGACCACTTTGCCCATAATTCTGGACTTGACCAGATTAGGCCTTTTATACGGACCATGCTTGGCATCATAATCCTCCTTCTTTAAAATGGCGACCATCTCCACCATTTCCTCGAATGACATGTTGGATGCCTTATATCTCCTGGGTCTTGATTTGGGCTCCTCTGTAATTTCATCCTCTGTAGAGGTAATCTCAGCCACCTGTGTCTCCGCCATGTTTTGTTCAGCACTACGAGCGAGAAGGGGCGGGGTAAGTACAATATCGAACGTCAGGGGCGGGGAAAGCGTGCGGAGTTTCACGCATGCGCTGTGTATATAAAGTGAAGATCCATTGCTGGGAAATACGTTCATTTTTCGGGAGAGAGAGTTAGCAACGAACGTCGTGACCAAGGTACCTAACAATTTTACTTTTTGAGGTTCATCAGACGAGGAGATTTGTGTGCTCAAAATATGTAGACAATGCACAGTTGAGGAATGTTGCCTGAAATATATTTTTATTTTGGTTTCTCGCTTTTACAGATATCATGAATACTTTTAAAAACCCAGACTTCATGGGGGAGTTCATCGACAAATGGAAAGAGCTCCCTATATTATGGCAAACCAAAAGTGGCGGAAATAAAAATAAAGACGCCAGGAAAGCAGCACTGGAGAGCCTGCTTGCATTTGTGCAAACAAAGATACCCACAACAACTCTCCAAGATGTCAAAAACAAAATTGGGACCATCAGAGGGACATACAGGACCCAGAGGACTATGGTCCTGAGGTCCCAGAGGTCAGGTGCACCAGCAGATAAGGTTTATAAACCCAGTCTGGTTCTACAGTAAGCTTGCTTTTCTGGATGACCAGCTGGAAGTGTGCGAATCTCTCTCCACCCTTCCCCCCAGAGGTCAATCCAGCCTTCCTTGTACCCAACCCTCCAGCCTTCCCTGCAGCCAGTCCTCCAGCCTTCCTGTCAACCCTGCTCTGGCTTCCTCTGAGGATCAAGATCAGGGCCTTGAGGAGGCAGATTTGGAGATATGGAGCCAGGTAAAGTTTTGCTATCTATATTTCTATTGTACAAAATTATAGATTTTAAATAGATGTTAGTATTGTTAAAGGTATGTACACTTCTACCAATAAAGTTTGTGAAGAGCAAGATACAGTAGTGGCCTAATTTTATGTGTCCAAGACAACAAAACCAGGATGCGTAATCAATGAAAAGGACATAACTTTTGGCATTGATTTCAACAATGTCTAGAGGTGAACAATGTCTGTGAATGATGATGTGGCAAAATAAATAATGTCCCTTTATTTTTTTACAGCCAGAGCAGAGCCAGGAAGAGGGTGATGTTGGGGATCAGGAGGAGGCTGGGCCCAGTGGCACCCAGGAGGAGGCAGGGCCCAGGGGCACCCAGGAGGAGGCTGGGCCCAGTGGCACCCAGGAGGAGGCTGGGCCCAGCACAAGAGCCCAGATGCCTCCCCTGGTAGTTAAACCACAAGGGCCAAGGAGAGGTAGGCAGGTGGAGGAGGAAACCAGGGCCTTCCTCAGAGAGGCAACAGCGGCCCTCAGAGAGGCACCCTCTGTTGAAGAGGGATTTGCCGCAGTCCTTGCCCACAAACTAGGGCAAATGGAGTTGCAGCAAAAAATTTACAGTGAGACCCTGCTATTGAAAGTCATCAATAAGGGCGTGCTGGGTGAACTCACTAGGTACACGGACATAACGGAGGTTGTCCCTACTCCTCCACCTCCTCCTCCTCCTCCTACTACTCCTCCTGCCACAACCTCTCCTCCTGATCCCCAGCCTCCAAGGAAGAAACCAACCAAGGCTGCAGAGAAGGCTGGAGAGAAGGCTACAAGGAAGAGAAGAAAATAATGCCTGCTGTAGTACCACAGACTGGGGACATATAGGACTTATCTGCTGTGGCTCCTGACCTCTGGGAGCTCAAGACAAGATTGGGCTCATTTTTTGGGGGGATCTAATCTCTATTTTGGTTTGGACATCTAGTATGGTTGTTGTGGGGTGAAAGGGATGCACAAATGCAAGCAGGCTCTCCAGTGCTGCCTTCCACTTTAATTTGTTAATGTTCTGAAATAAAAAAAAATTGAGTGCCCTTTAAATACTTGACTATGTGATTTGTATTTCAAAAGAGAGCTTGCTAGGAAGCAGGCAGGGACATCTCAAATTATATTATTGTTATTATCAGGGGACACAAACCTCCCTGAGGCCAAATGAGACACATTTGGAAGGTTGTTGTGGTAACTTTACACAAGAATAATTTAAGCCAAAAAACTTAAAAAAAGGCCAAAAAAAATAACCAAAAAGAATATAACATTTACAGAAAAAAAGAGAATTAACTTATTTTATTATTATTAGTATTATTTAGGAGGGAGGTGCGGCTTAAAAATAATATTTTATAATCATTAGAGCAATTTGGAATTACTTTAGAAACAAGTTGGGCATAAAACTCTCAATGTCAAAAGAAGAACGGAATGCGCTGCATTAAAACGATGCTATTAATTCCACCGTGACGAATGTGCCATCTCCATTTCCAACATTAGCTTTACCAAAACGAGCGCTCCCGTCTCATAGTTGCTTCTGAGCATGTGCGTTTTTTTTCACGTCGTGAAAGCATACACACTATCGTTTTTCACGTCGTTAAAAAAAACGACATGAAAAACAAAGTTAAAAAAGAGAGCATGTCCGGAATTTTTAATGGCCGTTTTTCACGTTGTTAAAAATGCTCTGGAGCCTACACACGATCATTTTTAATGGCCATTTTTAAAAATGGCATTTTTAACGGCATGAAAAACGATCGTGTGTACACGGCATTACACTTTTTTTTTTAATTTCTTAATTTTCCCAAAAATTGTGACAAAAAATTACAACTTCAAAAAAAACTCACCATGCTTCTTACTAAATGCCTTGGACTTTCTACTTTCCAAAAAAGGGTAATTTGGGGGATATTTTTACTGTCCTGGTGTTTTCAGGCCTCAAGAAATGAGATCAGTTTATCAGGATTGAGCAATTTTCAGATACCAGAGTTTGTGGACTGTATAACTTTCCTAATAATAAACACTGATTTGGGTTATTTTCACCAAAGAAATGTAGCAGAATACATTTTGACCTAAATGTATGAAGAAAGATTATTTATTTGCAAAAAAAAATTATGGAAATGAAGAAAAATTTGGGTTTTTTTTTTTTCAAAATTTTTAGTCTTTTTTTGTTTATTTGGTAAGAAAAAACAAAACACGGGAGGTGATTAAATAGCATCAAAAAAAAGCTCTATTTGTGTGAACAAAAAGAATACAATTTTGTATGGGTACAGTGTTTCATGACCACGCAATTGTCATTCAAAGTGTGAAAACGCTGAAAGCTGGAAATTGGCCTGGGCATCATGCTGTGACTATAGATCTCCTTTACACTGTATGTGGTGTTATGGAACCGTACCATTCTCACAAACAGCGTTATCAACACCATATTCTGGCATCACATAATTTGCATTTGTAATACACTTCTTTACTTTTACACTATTGTTTGGCTGTAATATAGAAGCAACAGCAGCGCCCCAATCGTATTCATTATAACTAGAAAAAACATGCTTCGAAAAACAAAATGTTTACTCAGGTAATCAGCATTGCATATGGTTAAAGGGGAGTTCCAGCCTTTTTTTATGCTTATTAAAAGTCAGCAGCTACAAAAAGTGTAGCTTCTGGCTTTTAATAAACAGACACTTACCTGTTCCACTGTCCAGCGACGCGGCCGAACTGAGCTTTGCTCCTCTCCCCCCCTCTCCGCCGGCGCCTCCATCCTAACTGTGGGCACCCGGTCGTGACAGCCTTCGGCTTCACGGCCGGGCATTCACTGCGCATGCGCGGGCGGCGCTGCGCTCCCTGAGTGGACAGGCGATCGCCTGGGACCTGTCACGTGTCCCAGGTGATCGTCTACAGGGAGGGGCCGCCAAAAGGCGATATGACAAGTCGCCTAAGCGGTCCCTGGGCGGAAGGAGGAAGTGGCACAGGAAGTCCCACTCCTACTATAGCTCCCACTCCCCCCGCAAAAAAATTACATGTGGCATGTAAGGGGGCGAGGAGTGGTTTAAGCAGAAGTTTGAAAGATCCACTTTTGGGTGGAACTCCGCTTTAACCTAGTACTGGATTTACTAATGTGCTTGTAGTTTTCCAGTGAAAGCAGACCTATGGTTAATGTCCCCTCTCCGAGAAGCGATGTGGTGCTGGCATTGAGGAGCACAGGGGAAAGGCTACGTAGCAGAAAAAATAAAGTGCATCTAAACCCAAGAACGAAAGTTGATAGTATTGCAGGTTATGCGCTGGCACGTTAGTTTTCTATTTTTACTCTATATTTTAACGTGGCTGGATGAACAGCTATTTTTTATTTTATTTGCACTTGTTGAACAGATGTAATTAAATGCTTTCAAAAGGTATATTTCCCAGACCAAAGGGTAGCAAATAAAATAAACCTATTGTTAGATTGTACATACCGTTGTGCTCAAAAGTTTGCGTAGCCTTGGAGAATTTGTCATACTATGTACCATTTTTAAAGAAAACATGAGTGAGCAGGCAAAACACATTTCTTTTATTTCTAATGGGATTCATATTCAACTGAAGGTCATAACAGAATGGCACAATCATAAAATAAAACATGGCAACAAGTAAACAAATGAAATGATCCCTGTTCAAAAGTCTGCAGCCCCTTAGTTCTTAATACTGTGTATTGCCCCCTTTAGTATCAATGACAGCGTGCAGTCTTTTGTAATAGTTGTCTATGAGGCCCCAAATTCTTACAGGTAGTATAGCTGCCCATACATCTTGTAAAAATGCCTCCAGGTCATGCAAATGGCGCTTACACACGGTTGGAATTTCCGACAAGAAAAGTTTGATGTGAGCTTTTCGTCGGAAATTCCGACCGTGTGTATGCTCCATCAGACTTCTGCTGTTGGAATTTCTGCCAAAAAAAGATTGAGAGCAGGTTCTCTATTTTTCAGATAGAAAAAGTTCGTAAATTCAGATCGTCTGTAGCAATTCCGACGCGCAAAATTCCTATGCATGCTCAGAAACAATTAGAAGCATACTCGGAAGCATTGAACTTAATTTTCTCGGCTCGTTGTAGTGTTGTACGTCACCGCGTTCTTGACGGTCGAAAGTTCAGAGAACTTTTGTGTGACCGGGTGTATGCAAGCCAAGCTTGAGCGGAATTCCAGCGGAAAAACCATCCAAATTTCGATCATGTGTACACGCCAAAAGTCTTTGTTTATCTGAACATTATCTGCCAATATACTCTGTTATTTGCTACAAGGTGTCAGGGTCTCTTTTCAGGGTGACCCTGAGGTTCAATAGAACATAATGACTAAATTATCTCTATTACCATGTGTCAGTGGTGCTGAGGCATTTGCCAAGATCAAGGTGGGAACAGGACCCAATATAACCAGCTGCTCCTGCGGGGGTAGCCCTACACTTATACACCCTTTTCCTCCTGCTTCTTCTTGAAGAGAATCCTCACCCTAGAAACCAAAAATTAAAAGTCAGCAGCTAAAAAAACTGAAGCTGCTAATTTTTAATAAAAGGACACTCACCTGTCCAGGGATCCAGCACTGGCCACACCCAGGTTAGTTCTTCGCCGATCTTTGGGTCCCCAGCGTCGGCATGTTTACTAAGGGAATTCTGCTGTGAAGCCACAAGCAGCCACACTGTGCATTATGAATGGTCCAGCAGCCTTCTGGAACCTGTGATGTGTCCCAGAAGGCTTTGGGCAAAGAGACGGGAGCTGAACTTCGGTTTAGAATGACTAGGCAATGTAGCTATCAAAACTCAGTACCCATTCCCCCTAAAAAAATGTATTGTGCCAAACATGGTAGAGGAAGGGGAAGGAGGACATAAAGCAGAACTCCCCCTTTGGGCACGCATATGAGAGATTTTTTGGGATTGCTAAAGCTGCCTTTTCCTACTCCTCAGCTAATCCCTCAGATCCCAAATTTCCTGATGACTAGGTATGAAGAGTCAACAGAATAATCAGAATGTTATCCACAGGACTGGTCCACAGACCTCTAAAAACCACTGGTGAGGAAAAACCGGTGATGTGGAGGTAGAATGTGATGCTGATGGTGATGAAAAGGAAATTTGGTGTGCTTCTTAGGAGGATGATTCACCCCTCTCCAATCCATGGAGAAAATCATACGAAGATCTATTCCACCATCATAGGTTTGCATACAGGGTGTGGCAGGTGTGCCTGGGCACACCCTAATCACTCCGTTTGGTGCAGATTCCCCCTGTTTAGACCCCTGATATTTCACCAAAGCCCTCCTACCAGGGCTCCTAAAAAATTGTAATAATAATAATAATAAAATTGTAAAAAATAATAAAATAATAGAAATATAAAAATTCAGACACATTCCACTGCCCTACTGACACCGTCCACTGCTCTACTGACACTCTCAGTATATATACACATGCACACGCACGCATATGTGTTTGAGCTTTGGGGTGCACACCCTAATGCAATAGGCTGTGCACACCTATGTCCACCATCCAAGAGGTAGCACAAAGTTTCCCATTCTGAGGTAGTATGACAAAGAACCCTTTTACTGCATCTCCTGATAGTGTCTGGATCAACCAGGCATAGGCATAGACAAAGTTGGAAAACCTTTTTCCTGGTGCCTCCATGGCAGCATACCAATGGCTGATGGCTCTGCCATTGATCAACCCACAGGACCACGTAACTCTATAAAAGAAAGAGTTACTCCCCCGCTCAGGTATTCTTTTTCTTGTCCTCATTCCTGCAGGATCACAAATCAGCCCTGCCTCACCGTCATATGGTGTAACTATTGTAAGTTCATGCTCTCCTGCAGTATGGAGTCCCATGACTTGGGCTGCTAAAAGCGCCATATACTGTAAGTGTGGGAGCCCGTTTTTCTGTGGATCTTTTTTGGGCCAGCTTTATCCAGGAGCATATCTTCTCCTCTGTGGCTGTTTGACTGGCTATCCCCAGGAGCAATCGGGACTAAAGGTAGTTTTTCTTACACCTCCTGTGGTACCTGACACTGTCTTCAACCATGCTGACATGCCATTCTCATGCCGTGGGTTCCTTCCTGTAGCAACCAATAGCCTGACACTGCCTCCATGCAAACGGCGTCCTCCCCCCTCCTGTGTGTGCGGACGCTTTGCACGAGATGATGAGCTTAGCCTCGTCATCTCGGGGGGCGGAGTTTCCACGGGACGTCACGGTGCATGCACAGTAGCCTACTGAAGCCTAGCGGCGGCCATCTTGGTACACCCTGACCGGGATTTCCTTATTTAAACAGCCTGATAGCTCATTTTAGTCAGGCTGTCAGAGGGAAGACATCTCCAGGTGTCGTCTCTACCGCTACCTCCCTCTCTTTTAAGTATGGAGCCTGGCCAAGGTATGGAAGTATATAAATATGATTTGATTTATTATTTAATTAATTATTTTCAACTTATATATATTTTCATAGATAGATAGATAGATAGATATATATATATATATATATATATATATATCTATCTATCTATATGGTCGGAGCCCTCTGTCGGAAGAGATATTGATTACATAAACACGTCACAAGACTAACAACACAAATAAGACCTGAAGTGTGGCCTGGCCTGCTGGACGGTATGCCAAGAGAAGGGGCCATACCTTAAGATAGAAATAATGGATAATTCTGTTGAGAATTGTTTAGAGAGGAGTGCCCTAAAAAGGGGATATGGGAGGGTGGGTACCGTGCATTAGAGCCGACACTGACCATCGTGGATGGTCTGCTTAAGTACCCCTCAAACTCCTCCCATAATTTCAGGCCAGCATACTGGCCTTCCTATTTATGGTCGGAGCCCTCTGTCTGAAGAGATATGGATCACATAAACACGTCACAAGACTAACAACACAAATAAGACCTGAAGTGTGGCCTGGCCTGCTGGACGGTATGCCAAGAGAAGGGGCCAAAGATTACACTTGGTTAGGGAAGGAATTGTTGTATTGTGTAAGATAATTAACCACAGAGCGAGTCTGTTAAAGACTCGTGATATTTCTGTATGAGGATTGGGGACGTATCAGGCAAAACACGTGGATTTCCACCTGCCCATCATCCTGAATGCGTGGTCTGGAACTCTGTTTCGCGATGCTGCTGAGGCTGCTCCAATGAGAAAGAATGTCCTGGGTCAAGGCCTAAGATGCACAGAAGCGTTCTGACGTGGCTGACGAACTGGTTCCCACTTAGGGGTTCAGTTGGGAAAGGTAGTAGAGGGCTGTCCTCTGATAGGTCGGACAGTAGAGTTTACCAATTTCTCTAGAACGGCCATGGGGCACCAGGCGTTGTGAGTCAGGAAAAGTTTGATGTCTACTCCGGGACCGGATTGTAGCATTTTGTGATACAGTCAGGTGTAGGATGAAATTACTCTGGTGGCGAGTCAGGTGGTTCCTGCGTAGAACTTGGCATTTAGGGCTGGTAACAGTAAATTCGCCGGGCCGTAGAAAACCGTAAAAGGCTAGGTAAATGGCTGCTTGAATTACCAGGCTGGGCCATAAACCAAAGGGAGAACATGAAAGGATAGCAGACGTGTCCCGGAATATGGTGCTGGTCACTGGTAAGCGTTTGGTACTAGTGTGTGGTTGCTGCCTGTGGATGCCACATAGTATGGTTTTGACCGCATGAGTGGCGAACAAGGAAGGTTTGGTAAGGTCTTGTAGGGAGATAAAATGCTGGATGCCGGCTGAATAGAGTCTGATGGTATCGTGTGACAATGTGAGCTGAGTGTGACAGTAGGAAATGAAGGCCAGATATGGCTGAGATTTCCTGAAACCGCCCTGGGGTTAGCGGCTAGAAACCTGACGGTCTTCCAGGCGGTACGGTAGGCCTTTAGTGTATTGGAAGATCAAGGACGCATTGATGAGGGAGGTAGCACCATGGAGGTGCTATTTTAGTCCAGAGTTTGTTGCGACTAATGTGGGATGCCGGACATGGTCGGCTCCGGGCTCCTGTGAAAGAATGTGGCATAGTTAAAGCGGGATAGTGCGTCGGCCGAGGTATTGCATTTACCAGGGATGCGGACACAGAGGATATTGAACTGATGTTGTAGGGAAAGTAGCAACAGCCTGCGTAGGAAGGACATGACGGCCAACAATTTTGACCTGCCTTTGTTAACGGCTGTGGCCCGGTTGTCTGTGGTGAACGTGGCGGTCTGTCCTGCCCAGGTGCTGCCCCATACTTGAGCTACTGCGACTATGGGGTAGATCTCGAATAGAGAGGAGGACTGACTAAACCCGGAATTGTGAGTATCTCTGACGGCCACGGTCCCGCAAACCAATGATGGCCAAAAATTGCAGCGAAGCTTGTGGAAGCTGCTACGTCCGTGATTATCTGTGGTGACGAAGGGGATGCTGATGGGATGAACCTGGATTTACCACACCAGTTCTCAAGGAATTGATCCCCATGACCAGATCCGCTATGGCGGCTGCGTCTAGCTCAACGACTTGGTCAGGGTCTTGTGCCTGGGAGAGGAACACTAAGATGTGTGAGATAAAGGATCGCCCTTGAGGGATGATCCTCATCGTGAAGTTGAGCATGCCCAGTAGGAATTGTAGCTGTGTCTTAGTGCAGCCTTGCGTGACTGTAACCGAATGGACGACTGTCCTGATGCGGGTCAATTTATCGAGAGGTGGGCTAGCCTGCATGGTGCGTGTGTCTAGAATGATTCCCAGGAAGGTGATGAGCTGTGCCGGGCCTTCTACTTTCTTCTCAGCTATGGGCACATTGAGGTTTTTAAAGACCTCCCTTAGATTTTTAGTACCTTCTGACAATGTGCGTGGTGTGAGAGAAACCAGTATAGGGATTGAGCAAATGTGTCAAACAGCCAGAGACTACTTCTGGAGCCGAAGGTCAGCTTGGTCGCAAGGTAGAATAAGCCTTCCATTTGATCCCACGCCACTGCCATAGGTATGGTTCAACAGGTAGCAATTTAAAGGCATCTGAGATGTTGGCTTTGGATAGCCAGGCCCCTACCCCTATGTTAATGATTGATTGGATGGGTAAGTCAACTGAGGAGTATTTTAGTGAGAACTCCTCTGAGGGTATGAGGGAGTTTAAACTGGGTATGTTAGAAGAATAGGGCGCGTAGACTAATCAGAGTTTTTAGAAAGCTTGCCCTTGGCAAGTCCAATAGGGCTGATTCACCATACTGTGAAGGGTGACTGTGAAAAGGGGCCGATCATATACCCCCGGTCCAATTCGATCTGTAGCAGGGTGGTGATGGCTTCTTTGTCGGAGGCTGCTGAGAGCAGGTTTTTACACTCGTGTGTAGAGTCGGGTAGCGTGATGAGTCCGGTGTGGAACCCTGTAGTGAACCCCTGCACTAGGAAGGCTGCTAGAGAGAGTTGGATGTGAGGAGAGATAGAAGCCGAGCCACCCGACGTGCACTCGGCCTAGTCATGATGGATTCTGCTGCTTGAAGCCACAGGTAATTTTGGGAGAGCCTTCTGGCACAGGAGGCAGATGTGCAGAAGTTTGCAGTGGGGGTAAAGCAACCCTTGAAATAAAGTTGTTGCAGATGGCTGTGCCCCCTAGTGCTCGAATTGGATGTCCTAGCCTGTCTGACTGGGACGACTGTGTGGCTGCTGATAAATTACGAGGTGCGTTGGAGGTGGAAGGGAAGCTGGGGTTGGCCTAGCATGTTACAACTCTAAGCATCCCAAAGGCTAACACGAACTTTGTCACTGAGAGTTTGCGAGAGAGCCTGGGGTCCTTTGGTTTTTAGGATGACTGAGACGTCCCCCCAGGAATATGACTTGTTCTCTGTGATGTCCTGTACAGAAATGAGTAAGGACGCTAGGTTCACGTCCTTGCCGTCCAGGATGTCCTTCCTGATGCCCGCTGGGACAGGGTGCGAAGGAAAAGGATGCAAACGTCGGGTGTATCTGAAAGTGGGGGTTCGGTAACGACGGTGGAGACTGGAGCTGAAGGAGGCTCAGCTGGTCGTGTTTCCAGGGCCCCTATACTAGCCTGGAGATCGGTGACTGAAGTTGCCAGTGTGGTCACCAAGGCGTGCAGCTGGGTAATTGCAGAGGATATCGACTGCAGTGAAGCTTGTGTGTCTGGTAGAGCTGCCGCTGGTGGTGGAAACGGCAGCCTAAACAGCTCGGCTTTCCTGGCTGTGGCAGGGTAGGGAATGCCCCTACGTCGTAGTACGGCCATAAGCCTGGGGATGGTCCAAGCTCTGGGGAACTGTGTAGTGCCGTCCGCTGGACCCCCGAGGGGTGACGGTGGAGCGGAGGCGAAGTCTTTGCTGTCGACATGGCGTCGGCTGGAAGGAGGGGAATGCATATGTTTTTAGAATAAGTCTGTGAGGTTGGAGGGGATAGCAGGGTTTAGAAAATGGGGAGGAAGAAGGAAAGCAGGGTGAACAGGACAAGGAGCGATAGGAGTAGATGACAGCTAGTTTGCGTACGAGCGCTGTTGAGTGTAATTTGGAAAACTCAAAAGAATACGTGAGCCAGGAGGTGACTGGCTAGGTAACCGATAGCTTAGGTGCCGTCTGTGCTCGGCACAGACTAAAACCAGAGCCCCCAGGGCGTACTGGGGTGGGTAGCTGAAGTCTGGTATTCTAAGTAGGAATGTTACGATCTGTAGTTAGTTGACGTGTGCTCGGTCTGCTAACACTTGCACTGCCAGCAAGGTGGACGTTAGGCAAACTTGTCTGCGTGGTGAAGGATCTCGGATCGCTCTTCGAAAACACAGTGAAGTGCACAGAGGTATGTTACAGTTACTAACGCCTCGTGACCAAGTCGAATCGTGTATGTGAAGTACAATGTGTCGTGAAAGAGTGCGAGGAGAAATCAAGGGGGGAGCCTTGAATATACGCACCTGCCTTGAACCCTAGTAGTGACGTCTCAGTTGGGGTCGAGAAATGGGTCGACCGGGAACCTGTAGTAAGGTGACATAGAGCTATATTTTAACTTTATTTATTATTATTTTATTTATTTATTTTTTTATTTTTTATTTTTTTATTTTTTTTGAAAGGGGGATGCAGAGAGCTGTTTTGGAGCAGTAGCTGGCTCCCTGGTGAAGATGTGAGCCCTAAGATACTTCATAATTTTTTTTTTTTTTGAGGGGAATATTGTCCAAACCTGGTGCAGGGTGGACCGACTGGAACTCAAACTGACCTGCATGGGGAAAGTGATAGAGAAAAAGGTGAGTAGCCGTATTGTTACTGGAGATGATGAGTGGCTGATTTGAACCACTTGCAGAATGCTCGCAGCGATTGCGGGGAAGCAACCTTACAAGGAAGGCGAGAAAAAAGAAAAAGGTTTGTGAATTATGAGTATGTAGAAATGACCGTCTGTGATGAAGCTGGAATAGTTGGAGTAAGACGTGTATGTAAATACTTGATGATGATTTTTTTTTTTTTTTTTTGTACAGCGTGAGGTTATTAGAATGGTTAGTACGTAATCGTAACGCTGATGCGACTGGTAACGAACCGGTACTTTGTATTGCCGATGACCTGAATCGTTTTTAGCCGATGTTACGGTTAGGATCGGTTGGAGGGGTCTGTTTGTGCTGGGAAGCTGAGTCATTGAGTCGGTGGTGCGACTGGACTCGGATCGGTTGGAGAGGTTTGTTGCTAGAGATCCGAGTCGTTTGAGCCGGTGGTGCGACTGGACTCGGATCAATTGTGTTTGCCAAGGATCCGAATCTTTGAGCCGATGCTACGACTGGATTCGGATCGGTTAGAGAGGTTTGTTGCTAGAGATCCGAGTCGTTTGAGCCGGTGGTGCGACTGGACTCGGATCGATTGTGTTTGCCAAGGATCCGAATCTTTGAGCCGATGCTACGACTGGATTCGGATCAGTAAGAGAGGTCGATGCTACGACTGGATTCGGATCAGTTAGAGAGGTTTGTTGCGAGAGATCCGAGTCGATTGAGCCGGTGGTGCGAATGGACTCAGATCGGTTGTGTTTGCCAAGGATCCGAATCTTTGAGCCGATGCTACGACTAGATTCGGATCGGTTATGGCTGCGGGGTAAGGAGGGAGTTTGATGCGCCGGATCCGAATCGTAGCGGCGGAGATACGACTGGACTCGGATCGAATGAATGGTGTTTCGAAGATGAAGGGGCTTGTGATTGCAGAGGGTCCGAACTGTAGTGCCGATGTTTTGCGACTAGATTCGGACCGGCTGTTTGGTGTGTGTTGTGTGTAGTAAGAGGTGTCGGGCATCAGTTAGGTGAAGGGAGTGTATCGTAGGAGGTGTAGGGCGTCAGTAGAAGGGATGAGGTAACGATGGGTGGGACGCCGGTTTGGCGACCATGCATCGTATGAGCGATTTTGTAGTAAGTGGCTTGTGTGCTGAACGAGTGTTTCGTAGAACGGGTAAGCTCTATGAGTCGTGGTGGGCCGTTACGAATCGTAACGTTGAGCTCGACTGGGCTCGAAAGACAACTGATCTAGGCAGTAAACCTAAAATGCAAACAAACAGAGAGAACAGGTGAACTTGTGAGCCGTATGATTTGTAAAAGAGGGAACGTATATCGGTGCTACGATTCGCACGAACGGTAACAACCAGTCCTACCTGCGACAGCGAGCGATGACCCGATCAACGAACGACTGCGAGTGGTCTCGAACGCACGAGCGCAACGTCACGGACGCTGTGAGTTGAGCAGAGTCGGGCTGGTGACGTCGTATTACCGCGCACTAGAGCCGACACTGACCATCGTGGATGGTCTGCTTAAGTACCCCTCAAACTCCTCCCATAATTTCAGGCCAGCATACTGGCCTTCCTATATATATATTATTATTTATATTGATTGGATCCTTCTAAATTTTATTGTATGCCTAGCTGTCTCTGATCTCGCAATGCCGCATCAAAAGGATCCTCAACATTCCACTAGGTAAGGGCTGCAACAGGCAGGTAAGTTCCTCAATCAAAAGAGCCTTTTTTCCTCGGGCACATGGAAATATTCCTTTGTTCTGTTTCCGCAGCCCGCACTGAGATTCATCCCACAGATCCTCCCACCGGAGTTCTCACGATAGGGGGTCGGGAGTACACAGAAGTTCTGGTCATTCACATTCATCTACCCATGCTTCCCGCAGCAGTAGGAGGTCGCCCCAGCATTCCTCAAGCAGACATGATTCCCAGCGCAAGCCCTCACAGCCAGGGAAAAATTACTGTTGGGTGTGTGGTAAGCAGGCCTTACCGGGAAAATTGGCTTGTGGCCAGTGCCTCCTGGAAGCTACGGCAGAAAAACAAGGATCTATAGACTCAATTAAAAATTTGGTCAAGGATACCATCCGGGAATTGGCCTTGTCCCAGGATCAGTCAGTTCCGCCTGCGGAGCAAAGGGAAGTAGAGGCGCCTACCCTCCAGCCTGATTCAAAAGCCAATTTGGAAGATGAATCGAACGCAGCTGAAGAATGCTCGTCATCATTTGATTTCAGTTTGGTAGAACCTTTTATTATCGCTGTTAAGGATGCGATTCAGTGCGAAGAAGACCCTGAACCTCCGTCTAAAACGAAAAAATATTTCCCTCATCTAACAAAGAAAGTCTCAACCTTCCCTTTAATGGATGAGATTAAAGGAGTGGTTACGGAGGAGTGGAGAAAGGTGGATAAAAGGCCCATCGTTTACAATCGATTTCGCAAGCTATACCCACTAGCAGAGGCTGATACTCAGCTCTTTGATTCCATCCCATCTGTGGACGCGTCGGTCATGAGGTTGGCCAGAAACACAACGCTACCTTTAGAAGAAGCAGTCTCATTCAGGGACGTCCTGGACCGCAGGATCGATTCCGATCTTAAAAAAGTGTATCAAGTAACAGGGGGAGCATGCAAACTAGCAGTGGCTTTGTCTTCCATTTCCAGGGCCACCAGAGTGTGGATAATATTGAGACGGCCCTCAGACAAGGCCTAGGCGCAGATGAAATCATTAACCACTTAAGCCCTGGACTATTTTGTTGCGAAAGGACCAGGCCCCTTTTTGCGATTCGGCACTGCATCGCTTTAACTGACAATTGCGCGGTCTTGCGACGTGGCTCCCAAACAACATTGACGTCCTGTTCTCTTATCGTCCATGGACTGACACAGCTGGATACTGTAAACGTGTGGGTATATGTCCCTGCTCACAGGAGAAGATCTAGGCAGAATGTTAGATTGTTAGAAACATACATTCTAGAACAAACCAGAGCTGAACAGCCTAGCAGAAGGAGAAGACGTGGCTCTCTCAGGAGCCAGTCTCCTGGAAGATTTTACTTTAAAATTTTATTCCTTTGGGAATTTTATTATTTTATTTTTGAGACCTTCAATCAACTGTCGGCTGGGCAACAGGTTGGGTACACTGGTATCCTTGTAGTCTTCCCTGTCTGACCATCGAGCGTGCTGATCCTCGCCTTGTGTGCGTGAGACTCAGTTCACGACATGCCCCATGACTCCAGGGGTGGCCAGGTTGCTTTCATGCTCCCGCGGTCCTCTCAAGATTGAACAGTACCTGACTGACTGTATCTCTCGCGGTGGACCGGGCCGACAGCTACGCAGTACTGCTCTGTGATAGGTCTGTCTGAAACAAGCCAGTGGGTCCCTGAAAGGGACGGGTAAGTAGTCTCTCTTACTGCAGGTGAGTACATGCTGGCTGTGTTTCTTTATATGGGGGGTTTCTCCGTCTCCCCCCTGTTATGCTGCTCTCTGCACCCTGTACTGGTGCTGTGTTGTGGGGGTGCTTGGGGGTCACTCTGGCCTGGCTGGGCGCTCATGTCTGTAGTGGGTTCTGGAGAGAGGGGCAGTTTTTCTGGTGTGTGAGGTGATTATTGTGTGCGCCATTAGCGCGCGCATTTGCGCTGTTTGAGGTGGTTATTGCGTGCGCCATTAGTGCGCATTAGAGCTTTGAATTTCATGCTCGGCGGCCATCTTGGCGTGGTTCAATGGCGCAGTTATAGCTGCGGCCATTTTCTTTTGGCCGCCGCGCATTTACTTTCGGTTTTGGCCTCTAGCGGCGGCGCTGCGGCGCGAATCTCCTCACAATCTCCTCACAGATTCTTCACTCTCCTCAGGCTCACAGCGTGGTTTCTTCAGCAAGACTGAGCGGTCCTTAAGGGTTGGTGAGTCCTCCGGGTATCCCCTCCTCAGCCTCAGCGTAGCCAGTGGGTGGACTGTATATTCACTGTATAGTGTATAAGGTCTCAGAGGGTGGCGTTATGGAGTCTGATACACCTGCTCTCCACACTTGCCTGGGGCAACTGGCAGTGCTGCACAGTTAAACATGTTCATATGTTTCCTGCACCTGCGGTCCTTATGGACCAGTTGTCGGCAGTCCTGGAATCATTCCTTGTCAGAATGGAAGCGGTGTGCGAGCGAAAGGAGCTATAAGCCCCCTCTCCCCACAAAAATCTTTAGTGAAGGAGTGCTTTGATTCAGATATGGGCCTAGCTACTGTGCTCAGGACCCTAGCTCTGAATATTTAATGTTTATGAACAGGACATTCCCTTGTGAGGAAGACTCCAGTTCTGTGTCAGTGAATGACAGGGCGCTTGTAAGTGAACTCATTGATGATGTGAGGAACACTCTCAAGCTGGGTGCTGTGGCTGAGGTACCTCAGGTGGACGCTGTTTCTCTTGGTTCCTTCAAGCTTTTCTTTTACACAGCTTCCTTACTGTTTTCCTCACACGCTGCGTCATAAGCAGCATGGATGATACAGTGGTACACAGTGTTTCTCTCCCCCTGGTCGGTGCAGCATGGTGGGGGGGGGACTTTATTCATTTATGTCTCTAGTCCCTGTGAGCCTTCTGTGTGTTGTCCTGAGGCAACAACAGGGTCTCTGCACCTGTGGTTTCCTGCCATTTCCTGGGGAACGCTCTGAGCTCTGACAGACACACGGTCTGAGGATCAGAGGTTACCTGTTACCTGCATGCTGCTTCGGCAGCACAGTCAAGCAGGTTGGAATGATACAGAGAAGATTATGCGCCTCTGCTCCATAATTTAAACTCATCCTATACCTCTACACTGCATACATTCACAGTGTATGTGTTATTGGTCTCTGTGTCTGCGTGGGTGTCCCCCCACGTTCCAATGCGGTGTTTCAGTGCCATACATGATATAAACGTACAAAATATGTTTATGCACGACTCCAGATACATTCACAGTATATGTATGTATTATACTCTCTGGGTCAGCGTGGGTTTCCGCCGGGGGCTCCGGTGTCCTTCCGCACTCTCATGGTATGTGCGCTTCGGCTCTCTGCACAGTATAGACATGTTCAATATGTTTATTGCACATACTATACATGTTTACAGTATGGGTATACTGTTTGCGTGGGGTTCCTCCGGGTACTCTGGTTTCCCCCCACACTCCAATGGAAATGCACAGCATAATCATGTGCAATATGTTTATTCACATGCTATCATTCCTACACGGTATCAGGGTGCTGTCTGCGTGGGGTTCTTCCGGGTGTTCCGGTTTCCTCCCACGCGCTGACGGTATGTGCGCCTTTGGCCTTCTGCACAGTTAAACAAGTTCAATGTTTATCACGCATGCTATAATACCCACACGGTATGTGTATGCGGTCTGTGTGGATTTCCTCCGGGTACTCCGGTTCCCTCCCACTCTCCATTGGTATGGGCGCTTCGGCGCTATGCACAGCCTAAATTTGTGCGATGTGATATCCACACACTAACATACCTACCCGGTATGTCTGTGCAGTCTGCGTGGGTTTCCTCCGGGTCCCTGCCCACGCTACATGACATGCGTGCCTTTGGTGCAATACACGGTGTAAACATACACATTATGTTTATACACAACACTAAATACATTCACAGTAATTGTAGGTATTGCATTCTCTGGGTATGTGTGGGGTACTTTGGTTCCTCCCACGCGCCAATGGTGTGCGCGCCTTCGGTGCTATGCACACATGGGCTTGTGCAAAATGTTTAGCACACATACTATAATACCTACACGGTATGCGTATGCAATCTGCATGAGTTTCATCCGGGTGCTCAGGTTTCTCCCCTGCGTTCCAATGGTGTGTGCATTTTCAGCGCTATGCACAGTATAAACATGTGCAATTTGTTTATTCGCAGGCTAACATACCTACACGGTTGTGTACGCAATCTGCGTGGCTGGTTTACGTCCAAGCCCCGATGATGTGCGCGCCTTCGTCGCTGGCACAGTATAAACATGCTTAACTACTTGCTTACTGGGCACTTAAACCCCATTCCTGCCCAGGACAATTTTCAGCTTTCAGCGCTGCCACGATTTGAATGACAATTGCGCGGTCGTGCGACGTGGCTCCCAAACAAAATTGACGTCCTTTTTTTCCCACAAATAGAGCTTTTGGTGATATTTGATCATCTCTGCGGTTTTTATTTTTTGCGCTATAAACAAAAAAAGAGCGACGATTTTGAAAAAAACACAATATTTTGTATTTTTTGCTATAATAATATCCCAATTTTTTTTTTTTATATTTTTTTGCTCAGTTTAGGCCGATACATATTCTTCTACATATTTTTGGTAAAAAAAAAAAATCGCAATAAGCGTTTATTGATTGGTTTGCGCAAAAGTTATAGCGTCTACAAAATAGGGCATAGTTTTATTGCATTTTTATTAATAATTATTTTTTTACTAGTAATGGCGGCAATCAGCGATTTTTATTGTGACTGCAACATTATGGCAGACACATCGGACATTTTTGACACCATTTTGGGACCATTGTCATTTTTACAGCGACCAGTGCTATAAAAATGCACTGGTTACTGTAAAAATTACACTGGCAGGGAAGGGGTTAACACTAGGAGGCGAGGAAGGGGTTAAATGTATTCCCTAGGAGGGGACTGACTGGGGGAGGTGACCGAGCTGTGTCCCTATGTACAAGGGACACAGCATCCGTCTCCTCTCCCTGACAGGACGTGGATCTCTGTGTTTACACACAGAGATCTACGTCCCTGCTCTGTGTACACGCCGATCGCGGGTACCTGGCGGACATCGCGGCCGCCAGGCACGCGCATCGGCATCTCAGTGATGCGCCGGGCTCGCGGTGCTCGCGTGCCCCCCAGTGGCCAGAATAGCCGAGGCCGTATAATGACGGCCTCCCGGATTTCTAGATCCACCTTGAGGCCGTCATTCGTCAATGGCCCGGCTATCAAGCGGTTAATAGGTTTATCCACACATACTAAACTACATACGCCGTATGTGATTGTATTATGCTCTTTGTGGCTGGGTGTGTTTCGTCCGTCACTCTATTTGCGCGTTTGACGCAATACATAGTATAAACTATGTGTTTGTACAATCAGCACTTATCCATGGGTAGCTGCTGGATGGAGCATTGTCACAAGGATCCCTGGTTTAAGGGGTACCACTTTCCACCTGCTTTCAGTGGTGATCAGAAGCGCTGGCTTGGACTGTGTTCGCCAGGCTGAGGTTAGCGTTATGCCCGTTAGTGGCTGCATCTCTGGCGTTTTTGTAGCTCAATGACTGGGCAAAAGCCAGTCGACTAGCAGGTGCACTGCAACTGCTTTAGCCTTTAGGGTCTCTTGGGTTTGCGCCACCTGTGGGGGCTGAGGTACTGGTCCTCTGACCGTGTTTCTAGGGAAGTTCTGGCAAGTTGCCTTTATTGGCCAACAGTTGAGGCACCCTGTACACCGGGGCCTCTCTTCTCCGATACATTGCGGAGTCTCTTTGGGATTTTCATACATCTTGCTGCAAGACGGTCCTGTCGGCCGTGTGCATTGCAGGGGAAGGGTCCTTGCATCCAGAGGTGTTTCCACCTCCTTTACCGCAGATGGGGCACCGGAAGTGGACCTTATGGCCTCCCGACTCACTCGCAAGGTGGTAAGATCGTGGCCAGGTCCAGGGACCCCTGGGCGGACACGTCAGTCGCGTTGGAAGCCTGTGGGGGCAGTATCGCCTGATATATGCTTACCCTCCGCTACAGTTGTTGCCTCGCCTGCTTCGCAGAGTAGGGGCTGAAGCCATTCCGGTGATCCTTATTGCTCCGGAACGGCGACATTGGTACACCGATCTACTTCGGCTAGTCGCAGACGTTCCTTGGCGATTGCCTATTGGGGTGGACCTTCTGGCTCATGATCCCATACTTCATCCTGCTTTACAGTCCTTGGCTTTAATGGCATGGCTGTTTAAAGCCAGGTGCTGAAGGGTCGAGTTCTCTCGTATTCGGTCATCTCTTCTATGTTGTTGACATGGGAATCTTCCTCCAAAAAGATATCTCACCGTACCTGGAAGGCTTACATCGCTATGTGTGAGGAACTTGAGTGGCGTCCTCGGATGTATTCCGTTTCCAGGATTTTGCTGTTCTTACAGCGTGGTGTGACCCAAAAGCTGGCCTTGCATACCTTTTTTGAGGGTCGGATTTCGGCCCGGGCTGTCTTTTTCAATGACCGTTACCGGGCCATTCCTTGATTAGCACCTTTTGTGCAGGGGGTTCGCCATGTGATCCCCCCTGTCAAGCCTCCTCTCCCTACTTGGGATCTGAATTTGATGCATCTCGGTTCTCCAAGAACATCCCTTTGAGAATATCAGAGGGATTCCTCTCTTGACCTTGTCCCGGAAGGTGGCCTTTTTAGTGGCCATTGCTTCGGTTAGACGGGTGTCTGAGTTGGCGGCCTTGTCCTGCAAGTCGCCTTACTTGGTCCTCCATAAGGATATGGCGGTGTTGCGCCCACGACCGTCCTTTTCAAAAGATGGTCTCGATCTTTCACCTTAAGAAGGACATTGTTCTTCCGTCCTTGTGTCCTCACCCATCGCATCCCTGATATTTTGCGCTTCATACATTAAGATGGGTACAAGCCTTACGGGTCTGTCTCTGGTCCAAAACAGGGTGGAGCGGTGTCGTCTGCCCCCGTCTCTAGGTGGAACAGGCAGACCGTCATACAGGCCTATGCCCTTAAGGGGCGGGCGCCTCCCTTTCCGGTTGCGGCGCATTCCACCAAGGCAATTGGTGCTTCCTGGGCCTTCCGACATCAAGCTTCTGTTGCACAATTGTGCAAGGCGGCGACCTGGTCGTCCGTTCATACCTTTTCAAAATTTTATAAGGTTGATGTGGCTGCATCTTCGGATGCTTCCCTCAGCCGCAAAGCATTGCAGGTTGCTGTTTAATGTTGCAACTCCTCCGTTGAGGAGCTCTGCTTGTTTGGAGTGAAGTTTTGGTTGTTCCTTTACTACTGCTCCCACCCTTCTGATACTGCTTTGGGACGTCCCACATGTTTACAGTATCCAGCTGTGTCAGTCCATGGACGATAAGAAAAAATAGGATTTTGTTACTCACCGTAAAATCCATTTCTCTGACGTCCATAGACTGACACAGCACCCACCCTTCCTTTTAAGGTTTGTACTGCTTTGTTACGAACTGAGGCTGCTAGCTGAAGGTGGGAGGGTAATGTCTGGAGGGACCGCCTCCCTGGGCGGGGCTGTTCAGCTCTGGTTTGTTCTAGAATGTATGTTTCTAACAATCTAACATTCTGCCTAGATCTTCTCCTGCGAGCAGGGACATATACCCACACGTTTACAGTATCCAGCTGTGTCAGTCCATGGACGTCAGAGAAATGGATTTTACGGTGAGTACAAAAATCCTATTTTTGTCCCACATATAGAGCTTTCTTTTGGTGGTATTTGATCACCTCTGGGGTTTTTATTTTTTGCGCTATAAACAAAAATAGAGCGACAATTTTGAAAAAAAATCAATATTTTTTGCTATAATAAATATCCCCAAAAATGTATTTATTTTTCCTCAGTTTAGGCCGATATGTATTCTTCTACATATTTTTGGTAAAATCGCAATAAGCATTTATTGATTGGTTTGCGCAAAAGTTATAACGTCTACAAAATAGGGGGTAGTTTTATTAATACATTTTTTTTTACTAGTAATGGCGGCGACCAGCAATTTTTATCGTGACTGCGACATTATGGCGGGCACATCGGACACTTTTGACACATTTTTGTGACCATTGTCATTTTTACAGCGATCAGTGCTAAAAAAATGCACTGATTACTGTGAAAATTACACTGGCAGTGAAGGGGTTAACCACTAGGTGGCGCTGTAGGGGTTAAGTGTGCCCTGATGAGTTCTTCTAACTGTAGGGGGGATGGGCTATGTGTTACAAGACAGTCATCACCGCTTCCGATTACAGGAAGTGGTTATCACTGTCATTGTCACTAGTCAGAGTGGGGAGATGCTTGTTTACATAAGCATCTCCCCGCTCTATCTCTCCGTGAGACGATCGCAGATGTCCCCGAGGCGATCGAGTCCGCGGGACCCAAGGTCGGGCTCACAGAGAAAGCGACAGGGTTGCGAGAGCGCCGGCACGCATGCGACCACACAGCGGCATCTTAAAGAGGATGTACCTGTACGTGCTTGTGCCTGTCCGTGCCATTCTGCCAACGTATATATACGGGAGGCAGTCTTTAAGCGGTTAAAGTGCTGGATGAACTGAAGCTAGCCTCAGCTTTTATGGCAGAAGCAGCCTTCGACGTCCTAAGATGTTCCTCCAGGGCCATGCTATACTCTTTCACAGCCAGAAGGGCATTATTGCTAAAGCCATGGTTGGTGGACCCATCTTCAAAACAGTCCTGGTGTCGCATTCCGTATGATGGAAAGGCCCTGTTCGGCGATAAAATGGATACAGCGATCACCAGAGTCACAGGCGGAAAGAGTGGCCTTATCCCCCAGGATAGGAATAGGAGAAGAAAATTTGCTCCTCGGCCAGCTACCCAACAAAGATCAAGGGATTCCAGGGCATACTGTCCGGGTAAGGAATACAGAAGAGGCTGGAAGGGCTCGCAGGCCTCCTTTCTCAAGTTGGGAAAACCTAAGGCCTCAACATCAACGCTTGAGAGCCAGAAGTCCTTTTTACGCCTTACCCACCCGAACCGGTCCTGTAGGAGCGAGACTCAAATCCTTTGCCCAGGTTTGGGTGAAAATTTGCACGGATCAATGGGCAATCTCCACGGGCCTTCAAGGACATTTCTGGAAGTTCAAGAGCAGTCCTCCACCCTTTTCCTTCCAACCCACCAAGATACCGGTATCCAGAGAAAAGAAAGAGGCTCTCTTTCAATATATTCAGATACTTCTACACCAACAGGCAGTGCTAACGGTACCAGACTCAGAGAAACACTCGGGGTTCTATTCCCCGGTCTTTTTAGTCCCCAAGAAATTAGGAGGCTGGAAGCCCGTATTGGACCTGAAGAGACTGAACAGATACATTCAAGTAGAGCACTTCAAATGGAGTCTTTAAACACAGTAATTTTGTCAGTACAGCCAGGGGATTGGATGGTCTCTATAGATCTCCAAGATGCATACCTTCACATCCCCATTCATCATCATTTCCAGCACTTTCTCCGGTTCAAGATAGGCGATCTGCCCCTTCAGTTTCAATGTCTTTCCTTTGGAATTTCATCAGCTCCCAGAACCTTTACCAAGAATCTAGCCCCCCTACGAGAGAAGGTGATCCGCATCCTGCACTACTTAGACGACATACTGATTCTATCTCAGCACAGAGAGACTCTGGAAGCACATGTACAGCTGGTCCTGAACACCTTGAACCAATTCGGTTGGCTTGTCAACTACTCAAAGAGTCAATTGACACCTACGCAAAAAATGACATATCTAGGGGCCTTATTCGACACCCCGGAAAAGTCTGTGTCACTTCCTCCGGAGAAGATCCCTGTCTTAATACAAAAAGTGAAACTAGCGTTGGGAAGTCGTTCCATGCCAGCATCAGACTGTCTGAGCCTCCTAGGGTCCCTTTCATCTTGTATTTCAATGGTGAATTGGGCCAGGTGGCATCTGCGAGATTTCCAAATGGGCTTTCTGGCGCAGTAGAGGAAGAAGCGCCTTGGTCAGTTGATAGTCATCACTCTTGCAATGAAATCCAGCCTCTGGTGGTGGACAAGACCACACAACCTTCTAGCTTACCGCTCCCTCTGCCCCATCTCGTGGACCATTCTCACATCGGACGCGAGTCAGCTGGGATGGGGGGCACACTACCAAAGCCAGTTAGTGCAAGGGAGATGGCAGTTCAATGCCGAAGGGATGATTTCCAATATCCTAGAGCTGAGGGCAGCATGGATGGCAATCTTACATCTGGCTCCTCTTCTCAGAGGCAATCCCGTACTACTCCAGATGGACAACAGGGTGGCAGTAGCCTATGTCCAAAACCAAGGGGGGACGCACAGCAGGTCACTATCCAGCGAAGTGGCCCCAATCATTTCATGGGCCGAGGAAAATTTGGTCGACCTCCGGGCTGCCTACATCCCAGCCCCCGAGAATCAGCTAGCCTATTGCCTTTCAAGATCTTTCACAACCAACAACGACTGGTCACTAGACATGTGCGATTAGTTTCGTACGAATCGAAAATTCGTACGAATTTTTCGAAATTTGTACGAATCCGAATTTTTACGGATACGAATTCTGTACGAAATACGAAGTTTCGTTTACGAAGTTTCGTTTACGAATTTCGGCTCCAAATTGAAAAGATTTGACATTATAGAGAGAAAAGATTCGACATAGAGAGGAAAGATTCGACATAGAGAGGAAAGATTCGACATAGAGAGGAAAGATTCGACATAGAGCGGAAAGATTCGACATTATAGAGAGAAAAGATTCGACATTATAGAGAGAAAAGATTCGACATTATAGAGAGAAAAGATTCGACATTATAGAGAGAAAAGATTCGACATTATAGAGAGGAAAGATTCGACATTATAGAGAGAAAAGATTCGACATAGAGAGGAAAGATTCGACATTATAGAGAGAAAAGATTCGACATTATAGAGAGAAGATTGCTGCTGGAATTGGGTGGGGGAAATACATTTCCGGTCGAATCATTTGTTCGTTCCGGTCGAATCGTTCGTTATACGCGTCGTACGAAATTCGAATTGAATTCCGTACACGAATTACAAATTACGATTTTTTTTTAATACGGAACGAAACAAATTTTTCGACGGCTCCCATGTCTACTGGTCACTAGATCCGCAGGTTTTCGACTGGATATGCCAACAGTGGGGTACTCCCCAGATAGATCTTTTCGCCTCCCCTCTCAACACGAAAACGATTCCCATCTCCAATGTCAGCAGGGGTGGATGCCCTAGTCCAACCATGGAACTTCCAAATGGGATATGCGTTCCCCCCTGATTCCTTTGATACTGAGATTCATCCAGCGTCTGACATCAGAGAAAGTCACCGTCCTGGCGATTATCCCGTACTGGCTGAAGAGACCATGGTTTTCGCTCCTAGTCAAGATGACCCTGTGCAGTCCACTACCTCTTCCGCACACGAACAACCTACTAGCCCAAGGCGACTTTCTCCATCCACATCCAGAGATCCTAGACTTGAAGGCCTGGAAGTTGAGTGGAAAAGGCTGGGCGACTTAGGGTGCTCACATGATGTTGTTCAAACATTGCTACAGGCAAGAAAGTCATCCACTAATGCCACCTACTACAGAGTATGGAGAAAGTTTATGGATCTGGCAGAGGCTAGCCATTTCAATCCTCTAGATCCTGGAGTCCAAGACATCCTACTCTTCCTACAGACGGGTCTGGATTTAGGCTTAGGTCATAGCACACTAAAGATTAAAGTTTTAGCCTTGTCGGCTCTACGCTGGGCTCTGAACCCCTCATAGACCGTTTTTAAAAGCAGTCCTAAGACTACGTCCTCCCAGGAAAGCATTATACCCCAAATGGGACCTGACAGTGGTTCTCAATGCCTTAGCAAGTCCTCCCTTTTCACCCACAGAAGAATGTACGTTGGAGGATATTACCTGGAAAATGGCCTTCCTGATCGCCATCACATCAGGGCGTAGGGTGTCAGAAATCCAAGCTCTAGGGGCACAGGAACCCTACATAGCCTTTTTTCTGGACAGGGTAGTCCTGCACCCTAATCATCGGTTTGTTCCCAAGGTGCCATCAGTCTACCATCTCAACCAGGAATGGGTTCTTCCGGCCTCCTCAAAACTACACAAATTGGATGTGGCCAGATCCCTGAGACGTTACGTTTTACTGGATCGTAAAACTGATCCAAAAGGCATATCGGGCTAGTGATCTTCCAGTCCCAAATGCGGTGAATGCACACTCAACGCAGGGAATCGCTTCATCTTGGGCAGCTTTGGCTCGGGTCTCTCCTGAGACAATTTGTAGGGCGGCTAGCTGGTCATCCTTCAACACCCTCATGTCGCACTATAGCCTAGATCCGGTGGTCCTCACCTCCCGAGACTTTGGGAAAAGGACTTTGGAGCTATCGATTTTGTAAACTCATTAAATTTATTATTGCAGTACCCTCCCTGTAAGCGAGTTATTTACCATTGGTATGCTGCCATGGAGGCACCAGGAAAATGGAAAATTGAATACTTACCTTTCCGTAATTTTCCTTTCCTGGTGCCTACCCATGGCAGCATACACCCTCCCTGCTATAATCCTTAAAGTTCTGAAGACTAGTTACAAGAATACCTAAGGGGGGGAGTAACTCTTTCTTTTATAGAGTTACGTGGTCCTGTGGGTTGATCGAGGGCGGAGTCATCAACCATTGGTATGCTGCCATGGGTAGGCACCAGTAAAAGGAAAATTACAGGAAGGTGAGTATTCAATTTTCAGTTTTATGCAGTCACAAACCACTGAAAACTGCACCATTTTGCCAGCTCTGTCCACACAACCTGATTTGATTTATTTAACATTTTGCATAAACAGGTCTTTTATCTTGATTTCCTAGTGTCCCATAGCCAAAACCTTTTTTAGTTTTAGATAAGGGGAAAAGTTAAATCCTCTTGCAGGATTTACTGCTATCTGGGGTTTCATAGGGGGAACAGACAACAATAAAAAGTTGAAGGTTGTAGTATTCTCATACTACATAAAATAGATACATAAAATTACTTCTGTGCGCAACAGAGTAAAAGCAAGGGAAAAATGCCTGTTTTGCAATTTTTTCCTTGCATAAGAAAAGTTGGTGCATGACTTGAACTGCAAAGTTAATACATTACAGCTTAAATTGTCTGTGCTGAAGAATGACACAAAATACCTCCGAGCCAACGTGTGGTATTGATCAACAGGTACAAGTAACATTTGTCTGAATGCTCTGCTGTTCAAGGAGTTACCACATCTAACGTTTAACATACTTCCAACTGAATATAGATGGATGAATGTGCTTTGAGAAAATACTGCCTTATTCCGTAAAGAGTTCCTATTTTTATATGCAAGTTCCTAAAGTGGAACTAAAGTTAAAAAAATAAAAATTGAAAACAGGCAGGCTCTTTATTGCAGAAGAGACATGCAATCGCTCCTGCAATAAAAATACACTTACTGTACCTGCCTGTTTGTAATACACTGGAGAATGTACACATAGCTGAGCATGCGCCTCAGTGTACATTCGGACACACTGCCTGGGATGACTGCACTGCCGTGCCGGCCAATCAAGATGGCCAAAGACTAGCACACGGGGAAGATGCCAGTGCTGGTGAGGGACCTCATGGGCATCGCACCATTGGAATAGAGGAAAGTATTATAGTCTTTAGTTCCGCTTTAAGTGGAACTTTAGGGCTAAAATAAAAAAGGGCAAACAGGCAGGAATTTTATTGCAGAAGAGACATGCTTTGTCTCTTCTGTATTAAAGTAGAGCTCCACCCTAAATAGCAACTTTTGCTATTTGGAACCCTCCCCCCCTCTGGTGTCACAATTGACACCTTTCAGGGGGGAGGGGGGTGAAGATACCTGTCTAAGACAGGTATTTTCACCCACATCCGGGAGTCCTCTCTCCGGGAATCTGCGGGAGTTACGTCACTTCCCGCAGACTTCCCTTGGTGTTCTGGGAGACACTCGGCTCCCAGAACACAGGAGCACCAATCAGAACGGCGCAGCGCGACTCGCGCATGAAGCCGCAGGGCTTCACTTCCTGGTTCCCTCAGCGAGGATGGCGGAGGGAGCAGCAGAGCGACGAGCGGTCGCTCGTCCTCTGCTGCGGACGTCGCTGGACTCCAGGACAGGTAAGTGTCCAAATATTAAAAGCCAGCAGCTGCTGTAGCTGTAGCTGCTGGCTTTTAATATTTTTTTTTCCGGCGGAGCTCCGCTTTAAAGTTAACTACCTGCCTGTCCGCCCTTGTACAGTGAGCCGTGCACATGCAGCTTACTGTACAAATTTAGACAATTCCGAATCTGACTGAACTCCCACACATGCGCGGGAGTGATGTCATCCCCGCTCCAGAACGCTGCATCGCTGGAGCTGAGGTGAGTAGAGTTCCACTTCAAGTGCAGTAACCCATAGAAACTAATTAAAACCTATGAAGAAAATTTCAGGAAATAACATTCCAAATTAAATTAAAACAGTGTTATTAGAAACACCTCCCATATCTCGCCCAGCCATATTAACACATACTAACTGTGACACAACCGAGTATATGCAAAAAGCAATAAAAATCTAATTGGTTGCCGGAGCATGCACTCAAGCTGGCTTGTGGAACTAATGAGCTTCATTATAAAGTGTGCACAGGGGGAGGGGCCAATAAAAAACTACTCGAAATATACATATCACATTGAGAAGAACAATATATACAAAAAAGATGAATAAAGGGGATGCGGCCATAATATGAGTAGAAGTATTAAAAACATATTAAAAAGCATGATATAAAACATAATGTGCACAAACATATGGAACAACATAATAATTAAGCAATATCCATAATAGAAAGATTATTAAAAAATCATTAAGTTAAAATAATACATTGATGGTAATTCAATTAATAAATATAAGGCAATCACTAAACAAATTAATAGGTCATACATAGATCTATATAAGCGTGATATTATATACATATGAGTAATTGATATATGAAGTTTAGAAAGGGGAGGGGGGAGGAGAGGGATAAGATGGAAGATAGGATGAACGATTGCTATTTATCACGCAGTATAATAATAAAAAATTTGAGTTAAAAATGAATTAATGAAAGTTATGATGTGGAGTCGATGTAATAGAACCGTTATTAATATATAGGAAGGGGCCGTAATATTATAAGCGTGACAGATGATAATATTATATTAATGTCAATATACTGGATGGGATATGGTGCGTAAACGAACATGGTAGAAACCATATTGTATACCATATTGGTAATATATAGTTAATCATGTGATATATAGAAAGGAAATATTACACATATATATATGTGTGTGTACATACACACACCCAAAAACATATATATACACATACAGTCAGGTCCAAAAATATTGGGACATCGACAAAATTCTAATCTTTTTGGCTCTATACACCACCATAATGGATTTGAAATAAAAACAAACAAGATGTGCTTTAACTGCAGACTTTCATCTTTAATTTGAGGGTATTTACATCCAAATCAGGTGAACGGTGTAGGAATTACAACAGTTTGTATATGTGACTGTAGCGGGGTCCTCAAATTGATGGGATACACCTGGGGAATAGTGTGACCCAGGTGTATAATTGTGTTAGGGTTCAGACCCCTTTTTGTTTCGTGGAGGATTGGAGGATGTAGTATTCTCCTTTGCCTGTGGGTGGCGGGGTACCCACAGGCTTCAGGTAGAATCATCTCCTGCAGTGCTCCCTGTTTTGTCCCTTCCCGGAGATGGTATGGCTGGGGCGGGGAACCCGCCGTCCGTTGATGGGAGGAGATAAAAGTGGGAGACGCCCTTACCACGAGGTCTTGCGGAGAAGGAGGTCCTCGGAGGAGGAGGGTTGCGGTCCGCACCCAGGCCCCTCAGGCCTGGGTGCTGGAGATCCAGGAGTCTGGTCCAGGTGCCCATGGCCTGGTCCGGAGTCATGTTGGCATCCATCCCAGGCACCTTTAGCCTGGGGTGAGGTACTATCGAGGAGGCCTGGGGCCCAGTACCTTCGACTGGGTCCCGCTAGGGTGGACTGTCCGAGGGTCCCTGAGCGGAGGGACTCGTACCTGAGGTGAGGAGGCCAGAGAGGTTACCCACTGGAGACCCGGAGCAGCACCAACCCGGTGACAGTGGGCCTCTGGGAACTCTTGGGAGGACACATCCCCCTGATAGGGGCCACAGCGTATCGAAGAGGGCTCCATTGCTGTTCATAGGGGTTGCTGGAAGAGACCCCATCTTTCCTGTTCTGTAACAGCCGGATTGGCTTAGGCGCCGCTGGTCATAGTACAGTGGCATAGAACTTAAACTTTAGGAAGTGCCTCGATCTGCTCGCCCCACCGTTGGCAAGGTTATAGGTCCCAACCAGTTTGCTGCAAAAGAACTGTTTATTGTGCTTTGCGTATTGGAGTGTCAAATAAACAAGTGTTGGACCTTTCTCCGGTGTGTGAACTCCAGTTACTGGAAGCAAAGGGGAGGCTGGTGAGCTTGCAAGTACAGACTCAGTGCATTCACAGAACACACCGGCCCGAGGAAACATCAGTAAGTGGCCTTCACCTCCCTACTACAATGGGGAGGACATGGGCCGTGGCGCATCTCACTCTCACAACCCAGGAACCCCTAGACATGAGTTGGTGTGTAACCGATAAAGATGGAGAGAGAGTGAGGCCGCTACACGTGGGGGCTCGTGAGTCCGGGATAGAGTGTGTTCTAAAGATGGACTTGAGAATGTCTACATTTGAACTTTGCTGCCCAGAGGAGTTCCGAGCAGATCGGCCATATTACTGGCCAAAGTGCGTCCCTGCTCGGAGTTGTGGAAATGACCCTAACACGGGAAAGGCCCATGCGGAGGAGCGGAAAAAGGGAGAGGTCCAGCCGTGTGACGTACTGCACGTGGGGACTGTTAACGCACTGCGCCACGAGGCACCCCATGGCGACATCGTTCATGGGCGGAGTCAAGAGGAAGCCCGCGAAAATGTACAGCTCATGGGAGGAGTCTGGCCAAGTGTGGGGATACACGTGGAGACTCCGGCGCGGGATCAGTGCATGATGGAGCAGCAGATAGTCGGGATGACCTCAAGTGCCCCGTGGATTATGGTTCCTCACCCCACGAGAATGACTTCCTTTGCTGCCCCCATCACAGACACGGGGATAAGACTCAGGCCCCGAGGGCGGTTGGCTCTGTACACTTGCAGAGACACGGAGGCCCTCGGTGTGATCTGTCCCGGCTGCTCGGGACTGGTGGTCACCCTGAAGCCATTCGGGCGATGTGAGGAGTGCAGAGAATTCCTTTTTGAGGTCGAGTCGTCCACAGCAAGGCCCCGGGCCCTTCGCCTCAACCACCTCACGGGTACCGCTACTCCGGAAGGGGAGATCAAGGCCTTTGTCGAGGTTCCCGTGCGCGCTGACCAGGGCGATGGACTGCCCAACAGAGAAAAATCCGAGGATGCTGCCTCGGTCGCCACAAGTTCTCTGCTCCCACCCCCGAAGAGGAAAGTTGGCCTAGTACAGGCATCCTATGGACGTGGTCGAGCTTCACCCCGCTGCTTGCCTGGCCTGGATGGCGCCGGTCGAGAAGGAAGTCCCGGACATCCCAGTCCTCTACAAGGGTCAGGTGAGCCAGGGGCTGGGACTGTGGTGGTGGTTGGAGGTGTCGGGGGCCCATTGGAGGTGGAGCCCCCCAGGGAGGATGATTCTGTGTCCACCGGAAGATATCTGCCTGCGGAGATGTATGACACCTCCGACCTAGAGTCGCTGTCTGACTGCGGAGATGATGGCGAGATAGACGAACTGTTCAGCCGCAAGGGCTGGGATAGAATGCCACTTCTTGCTTCCCGTGCGGTACGGGATTCACCTATGTACACAGGAGACAGCACACCTCGGGTGGAAGACCCGCAGCTTACGAGGGAACCTACCCCTCCACCGGTGTCCTCACCTACTGTTACCTCACCTGCTTTGGTTGTGGGGACACCCCGCGCTTCTCTGAGAGCGCCGAAAGTCAGTTTCAGGGAGCTGGTAAAGGCACCTCGGCATCCGGAAGCTATTGTGCTGCCTGGAACTGGAGAGAAAGCCACTATGCCACCTTTGGCCCGCTTGCAGAGACTGTTTTGCCACAAAGTAGCTCGGGAATATGGGTGGGAGTACCCGTATCTGCCCCGGGACTTGCTGTTTGAGGTGGAAGTCTGGAGAGCAAGATGGTATGACGAGTTTGTGTGGGACAAGTTGAAGGTGCCTCATGCTCGCAGGTACCTGGAATGTGTGCCGGCAGTGTCTAAGAGGTTTGAGGACTGCAGAGCTGAATGGAAATTGGGGCGCCATATCCATGCTGACAAGATAGTCATTTGCAGAAGAGAAGGAGAAGATGTCGAGTATTCGATAGAGGCATTTGACAAACACCTGAAACCCCTGTATCTGCCGGATCCAAAGTTTTACTTATAGGAGAAAAGAACTCCTGTTTATTTCCTTTGTGCACTTGAACTTTCTGGAAGAGCCATTCCCAGACACCCAGGACTGTGCCCTGCTTTTGTTTTTATTTGGGCTTTTCTTTTTCTCATTGGAGACTTGGGGCTGTTGTGTTTTTTTGTGTTTCCCCTTTTCTTCATGTGCCAAAGGCAAGGACATTTGGGAATAGTGGCAGAGTAGGGAAAAGCTGGAAGAACGAAGACTCGTTGAGTGTCATGACCGCGGCATTGTCACCAGGTGGCAGTGTTGCGCAACAAATGTTTGAAAATGTTTCACACACACATCACCTTGCTTGTTGGAGTGAGTGGGTCTCTCGGCTGACGGGCCCACTCATGCCAAATGGCACGAAATTATGTTGGGATGTTGTTTTTTTCTTTCCCCTGCAGGAGGATCGTCAATCAAGATCATTGAGAGTGGGTGGCTCTTAGACAGTGTGGGAGAGGGGTTGTGATTATGCAGATGTTTAAAGTGTTTTATGACATAAGTTGTTTTATATGTTCCCCATTCCCTGAGCAGGTCTTGGCACTTGGGAAAAATTTAGAGGAACTGCCTTAGGGGTTTCATTCCATGTCACCACTTTATGGGAGGCATGGGTGTGCACCTGACGCTGGGGACCAGCGTCCAATCACAGGGGGGAATGTGTAGCGGGGTCCTCAAATTGATGGGATACACCTGGGGAATAGTGTGACCCAGGTGTATAATTGTGTTAGGGTTCAGACCCCTTTTTGTTTTGTGGAGGATTGGAGGATGTAGTATTCTCCTTTGCCTGTGGGTGGCGGGGTACCCACAGGCTTCAGGTAGAATCATCTCCTGCAGTGCTCCCTGTTTTGTCCCTTCCCGGAGATGGTATGGCTGGGGCGGGGAACCCGCCGGGCCGTTGATGGGAGGAGATAAAAGTGGGAGACGCCCTTACCACGAGGTCTTGCGGAGAAGGAGGTCCTCGGAGGAGGAGGGTTGCGGTCCGCACCCAGGCCCCTCAGGCCTGGGTGCTGGAGATCCAGGAGTCTGGTCCAGGTGCCCATGGCCTGGTCCGGAGTCATGTTGGCATCCATCCCAGGCACCTTTAGCCTGGGGTGAGGTACTATCGAGGAGGCCTGGGGCCCAGTACCTTCGACTGGGTCCCGCTAGGGTGGACTGTCCGAGGGTCCCTGAGCGGAGGGACTCGTACCTGAGGTGAGGAGGCCAGAGAGGTTACCCACTGGAGACCCGGAGCAGCACCAACCCGGTGACAGTGGGCCTCTGGGAACTCTCTTGGGAGGACACATCCCCCTGATAGGGGCCACAACGTATCGAAGAGGGCTCCATTGCTGTTCATAGGGGTTGCTGGAAGAGACCCCATCTTTCCTGTTCTGTAACAGCCGGATTGGCTTAGGCGCCGCTGGTCATAGTACAGTGGCATAGAACTTAAACTTTAGGAAGTGCCTCGATCTGCTCGCCCCACCGTTGGCAAGGTTATAGGTCCCAACCAGTTTGCTGCAAAAGAACTGTTTTTTTGTGCTTTGCGTATTGGAGTGTCAAATAAACAAGTGTTGGACCTTTCTCCGGTGTGTGAACTCCAGTTACTGGAAGCAAAGGGGAGGCTGGTGAGCTTGCAAGTACAGACTCAGTGCATTCACAGAACACACCTGCCCGAGGAAACATCAGTAAGTGGCCTTCACCTCCCTACTACAATGGGGAGGACATGGGCCGTGGCGCATCTCACTCTCACAACCCAGGAACCCCTAGACATGAGTTGGTGTGTAACCGATAAAGATGGAGAGAGAGTGAGGCCGCTACATGACTCCCACTTTTTAAGGGATCAAAAGTAATGGGACAGATTAACAATCATAAATCAAACTTTCACTTTTTAATACTTGGTTGCAAATCTTTTGCAGTCAATTACAGCCTGAAGTCTGGAACGCATAGACATACCAGACGCCGGGTTTCATCTGACAGGACGTGGATCTGTGTGTTTACACACACAGATCTACAGTCCTGGCTCTGCAACTGTCGATTGCGGGTGCCTGGCGGACATCGCGGCCGCCAGGCACGCGCATCGGCACCTGAGTGACACGGCGCGCGGCGCGAGGCAGTCAATAGACAGCCTCCCGGCATTGTAGAGCCACCTTGTGGCCGTCAAACTGCAATGGCCCGGATACAAAGTGGTTAATACAATTCTGTTGTAAACAACAGAATTGCCCCTTTGGAATATTCTGGATCCATTTAGGATAATGAAAACGCTTATAATGTAAATATGAGTGACCAGCGGTAGGTTAAATGTAATTTTTGGCACAGATGGTATCTCCATCATGACCTAACTCCAGATCCAGAAAAGACAACGTGGTATGGTCAGTGACAAATGTAAAAAATAGGCCACATGGGTTGTTGTTATTACAACATTCAACAAATTGGCTGTTGAGATTGGGAGCACCATCCCAGATGACATCTATATTGTCTATATATCTCCCAAAAAAGACGATGTGGGCAGAGAAAGGATATGGTGAGTCTCCCAAAAACCCATAGCCAAATTCGCATACGACGGGGCAAAATTTGCTCCCATCGCTGTGCCTTGTTGTTGCAGAAAGAAATCTCCATTGAAATTAAAATAATTATGTGTCAAACAGAAGTTGGTTGCCTCCAAAATGAAGGCAGCCTGTCGATTGATTAATGGGTCTTGAGGCAAAAAATGCTCCAAGGTCATTAGGCCAAAACTGTGGGGGATAGGGGTATATAGGGAATTGACATCAAGTAAGAGCCACACATAAGTTGTCTCCCACCTATAAGGGGACAAAAGTTCCAGTAGATGTGTGTCATATCTAATGTATGACTGTAATTGACGTACTATGGGCTGTAAATATTGATCGATGTACAGACTGAAACCTGTTGTAACACTATCCATCGCAGAAACAATAGGTCTACCTGGAGGATTTAGTCAATTCTTATGGATCTTGGGAAGGTGGTAGAAATACGGTATCTAATAGAATGCCCTAGGCAGGAAAGAACTTTCAATTTTGTTGATAACACCATCTTTTAATGCAGTGGTAACAAAAAAGGTCAACTTCCTTTGCAAAATCAGCTGTGGGGTCCTTATTCAGAAGTCGGTTCGCTTCTCCCACATAATCAGTCTTATTTTGAAGTACTGTAATGTTTATTACATATTGATTAAGAAAATTAACTGGAGGGGATCATTGCAGTCAGGGGGTTTAATTGTCTCGGCCATGTCCCCCAGCGGAGGGGGGGGTGTTTCTTTGGGGACATAGTCCAGCAACCAATAAGATGTTGATTGTTTTTCTGGCTTCCTTCCACCCCCCCCCTTATTTTGTTGTGTTTTGGTTGATCCTGTTTTGTTTTTGATCCTGTTTTTGTATAGTTTTGTTATGGATGTTGTGTGTTTCTGGTTTGTTCTTGTGATTTTTCATATTTCTGTTGCTTGTTATGTATTGTTGGTTCCTTTGCTTTTCTAGATGTTCTGCCTCTTTCTTCTTAAAGGTCTGATACCTGGGCCATGTTGGAACAGGGTCTCTGGTCCCGCCCCCGTGTGTGTCCCACTGTCATGATTTGATCGACAGCACAGTGTTATTATTGTGCATGTTCGTAACATCTTGGGATGCCACTTCAGGCTTCATTGGCATTTTGCGTGATAATTGTGCCCATTGGGATGGTGGCCATGGTCTCTGTTTCTGCTACTGTGCATGTTCAGTTGGACCCACTTCTTCTTGCAGCATGTGCTGCACATGCCCAGTGGCACACTAGGTGCAGATGCTGGGTGCAGTGGGATGAGTCAGGGTATGCGAGTCCCATATATGGAGGCCAGGACTGGCAGTGTTTTTACAGAGTTGTATTGGGTCCCGGTTTACACATACTTTATGGTCGTCGTTTATTTAGCAGCAGATTACTAATCTGTGCAAGCACTGATCTCTGGCTTCTTCAGTGTTAGTCTTTCTTTCTGTGGGGGCACCGTGCTGAGTGTTCCTGTCTCTCCCAGTTGGTTCTATACCGCATTGATCTCACTTGTTTGAATATATTCGAATGTTATGCGAGTACATTTCAAAGGAAAGTAATATGCTTGTTGATATGAATACTGTTGTATTAATGAATCTGGTAAGTATTATTAGTAACATTTTCAAATTTTGCTACTCTTACTTGACATCACCTTGTTTTCTAATGAGAAAGCTATAATGTGAAACGCGTAAAGTTGTGATCTCGCCCATACACAACACAACTACTGAAATAAATAAACAAGCGCGCATCCACAAAATTTGACTAATTATGTGAAAAAATAAATTAAATAGTAAATCTCGTATAGTCCTTAGAACAAATAAAGTGTTATACTAATAAAAAATATACCAATGTAAAAGAGATTCAACAAATGATGTGAACATATATAAAAAATTATATATACTGTGTATGAACAAACAAAAGTCCATATAAATAAATAGCATGAAGTGGCCACGAAAGAATCTTCCAATACTTTGGTACTCTGATGTTCTAAAGCCAGAAGAATAATATCAATGCCGCTTACCAGATATGTAGGATCTCAAATTATAGAGATTACGAGCGCCTGTGCATCAGCCTGCCGACAGGGATACAATCCACCTGTAGTTCAATCCAGGAAGAAAAGCTCCTTATGAATCCCATATGATCCTGGATAATCTCACTCAGTAAGAGTCAAAGAAGGAAGGCTTCATGGTGTAGTATACCTTCAAAAGGTTTATTCATAAAAAACCATAACAAAGGTTACATCCAAAAAAACGTAACGATAAGAAACAAATTTTAAACAGCCGTGGCTCAAGCCAGCTGGCTGTTCAGCGTGATGACGTCAAAGGCTAGTGCTCCACCCGACGCGTTTCCCCATGGAAGGCATTACTGGGAACGGAGGCTTCTATGGAGAAACGCGTCGGGTGGAGCACCAGCCTAGTAGGCCAAGCAACTTTCCTCATTAGTTCTCTGCAGCTGCCACAGAGGCACATACAAACACACAGTGATTTATTCAGAATAACAAAAGGTAGGACTCTGCAACAAAGGTTGTTATAACCCTTGCAATGTACATAGATTACCCAGAGGGGAATGTTTTTTTCTCAACAAAAGTGGAGTTAGGCTTTAAGTGTTTTTTTTACATCCAGGAATGTTCCATACCACAGATTGGTTGACTGGTTGCTATTTATGTTTCTATATATGGTCTGTAACATGTGTAGAGGGGCCTTTAAATCTAGGGGAATGTTTGAGTGGTAGTTGTACTCAAACACACTGTTTGATAGGGTTCTGTATAACCATTTTATACTGCAGGTGGGATATTGGTGAGTAGTTCCCTGTGGCCTGTTGATGGCGCTGCCACCGGAGGCTAGGGTTGAACCGCTGGTACAGTGCTGTGCCTTGGATGTCCCCTCTCGGTGGTGGTATGGTGGGCGCGTCGGCCTGCTGTGCATGCCGGGAGAGGATATAAAAGGGGCAGACCCTGTCTGTAAGTGGTGAGTTCCCGGGGGTCCGACCCCGGGGAGTGTGTTCTGTTCGTGACCACCCTGGGCACCTTTAGCCCTGGGGTGGGGTTCCTGGCCCGGTACACTGGCGGATCAGTCCCAGGCACCTTTAGCCCTGGGGCTGCAACTGAAGGCCTTGGGTCTAGCACCTTTGGCTGGAGCTCACAGAGGGAGGAGGAATCCCAGGGTGCTGCCTTGCGAGGAGACCCGTATCTGAAAGAGGAGGCTGGGGAGGACCGTTCCGAGGGACTGGTGAGAGATCACAGTGAAGGAAGGGGCCCGGTAACTCTCTGGAGGGATGTCATCTCCCCGAAGGAGGCCTAATACCAGAAGCCAAGTTCACCAGGTCAGTTGGACCTACTTCTTCTTGCAGCATGTGCTGCACATGCCCAGTGGCACACTAGGTGCAGATGCTGGGTGCAGTGAGATGAGTCAGGGTATGCGAGTCCCATATATGGAGGCCAGGACTGGCAGTGTTTTTACAGAGTTGTATTGGGTCCCGGTTTACACATACTTTATGGTCGTCGTTTATTTAGCAGCAGATTACTAATCTGTGCAAGCACTGATCTCTGGCTTCTTCAGTGTTCGTCTTTCTTTCTGTGGGGGCACCGTGCTGAGTGTTCCTGTCTCTCCCAGTTGGTTCTAGACCGCATTGATCTCACTTGTTTGAATATATTCGAATGTTATGCGAGTACATTTCAAAGGAAAGTAATATGCTTGTTGATATGAATACTGTTGTATTAATGAATCTGGTAAGTATTATTAGTAACATTTTCTAATTTTGCTACTCTTACTTGACATCACCTTGTTTTCTAATGAGAAAGCTATAATGTGAAACGCGTAAAGTTGTGATCTCGCCCATACACAACACAACTACTGAAATAAATAAACAAGCGCGCATCCACAAAATTTGACTAATTATGTGAAAAAATAAATTAAATAGTAAATCTCGTATAGTCCTTAGAACAAATAAAGTGTTATACTAATAAAAAATATACCAATGTAAAAGAGATTCAACAAATGATGTGAACATATATAAAAAATTATATATACTGTGTATGAACAAACAAAAGTCCATATAAATAAATAGCATGAAGTGGCCACGAAAGAATCTTCCAATACTTTGGTACTCTGATGTTCTAAAGCCAGAAGAATAATATCAATGCCGCTTACCAGATATGTAGGATCTCAAATTATAGAGATTACGAGCGCCTGTGCATCAGCCTGCCGGCAGGGATACAATCCACCTGTAGTTCAATCCAGGAAGAAAGGTTTCTTCGATTTGCAGCAAGATACTTCCAGCGAGACACTTGATTTCAAGAGAAAGAGGTTTCCACAAACAGGAATCGTCCTGAATCCCATATGATCCTGGATAATCTCACTCAGTAAGAGACAAAGAAGGAAGGCTTCATGGTGTAGTATACCTTCAAAAGGTTTATTCATAAAAAAACATAACAAAGGTTACATCCAAAAAAACGTAACGATAACAAACGAATTTGAAACAGCCGTGGCTCAAGCCAGCTGGCTGTTGAGCGTTATGACGTCAAAGGCTAGTGCTCCAGCCGTCGCGTTTCCCCATAGAAGGCATTACTGGGAACGGAGGCTTCTATGGAGAAACGCGTCGGGTGGAGCACCAGCCTAGTAGGCCAAGCAACTTTCCTCAGTTCTCTGCAGCTGCCACAGAGGCACATACAAACACACAGTGATTTATTCAGAATAACAAAAGGTAGAACTCTGCAACAAAGGTTGTTTTGACCCTTGCAATGTACATAGATTACCCAGAGGGGAATGTTTTTTTTCTCAACAAAAGTGGAGTTAGGCTTTAAGTGTTTTTTTTTACATCCAGGAATGTTCCATACCACAGATTGGTTGACTGGTTGCTATTTATGTTTCTATATATGGTCTGTAACATGTGTAGAGGGGCCTTTAAATCTAGGGGAATGTTTGAGTGGTAGTTGTACTCAAACACACTGTTTGATAGGGTTCTGTATAACCATTTTATACTGCAGGTGGGATATTGGTGTGTAGTTCCCTGTGGCCTGTTGATGGCGCTGCCACCAGAGGCTAGGGTTGAACTGCTGGTACAGTTCTGTGCCTTGGATGTCCCCTCTCGGTGGTGGTATGGTGGGCGCGTCGGCCTGCTGTGCATGCCGGGAGAGCATATAAAAGGGGCAGACCCTGTCTGTAAGTGGTGAGTTCCCGGGGGTCCGACCCCGGGGAGTGTGTTCTGTTCGTGGCCACCCTGGGCACCTTTAGCCCTGGGGTGGGGTTCCTGGCCCGGTACACTGGCGGATCAGTCCCAGGCACCTTTAGCCCTGGGGCTGCAACTGAAGGCCTTGGGTCCAGCACCTTCGGCTGGAGCCCACAGAGGGAGGAGGAATCCCAGGGTGCTGCCTTGCGAGGAGACCCGTTTCTGAAAGAGGAGGCTGGGGAGGACCGTTCCGAGGGACTGGTGAGAGATCACAGTGAAGGAAGGGGCCCGGTAACTCTCTGGAGGGATGTCATCTCCCTGAAAGAGGCCTAATACCAGAAGCCAAGTACACCAGGTCTGTGGCAGAGACCCAAAGTTCACCAGGTCTGTGGCAGAGACCCAAAGTTCACCAGGTCTGTGGCAGAGGCCTAAATTCACCCGAAACAGTTGTGCAGAGGCTGTGTGTGTTATCTAATTCGAGCATCTCTCCAGCTGCTAGGATCCACTCTAATGGGAGACTATCCGGGTTAGCTGAGACTACCTGAAGATATAGGTAGTGAATATGTATTTGTTTGTGCCTGGACCTACTCCAACACCTCTTGCTGTCCTGTTCTCCATCCATCCTTTCCTTTCTAATGACTATGCATGTGACAAAATAAAACTCTACGTTGGAGTTGCAATTGGTGTGGACCTTGGAGTTATTGAAGGGTAGAGACTTGTCTTTATTGCAGTGAAGATGGGAGCCATTCTCTGGAGAACCCAGCCATAGAGACCCAGGTACATTACACCGCTCAACCTCTTCACACAGGAGGGTACGGGCATGTAGCAATTGGTGTGCCCCTTTTCCTCCAAGTGAGCCAAAGGTAGGGAAAAGGGGTCTGGTTGTTACACATGTGATTGACATGTTTATTTATTGCTGCTTGTACCATGCCATTTTGCCATGTTCCTTGTTGTCTCAATAATAAAAACATGTTTTTGACATTGACTCATCTCATAGCCAAGTATACTCACCTCATTCAAAGTCCCAAAATCCCCCCTTTCTTTACATTCAAAATTCAACATCTATTCTTCAATAACAGAATGTCTTTACTGTAACATTGACCCCAAGTAAGAAAAGGATGAATGTTACCTTCCCTGAAGATTCACCTGCAATTTCTTAAATTTCTAAAACCTGTTCTCCGGGGAGCGTTTTGACTAAAACAGTCATCAACAGGGGCACAGATGACTGTTTTAGTCGAAACGCGTCGGACTTGAATTACTGCACCCCACATTGCTTTTATCCAAGATTCGTGATCACTTTTATCCATATGCCGATTGTCATTTTTGTATGACATTTTATCTTAATAAACCTTGATTGGTTTTATTGACCTGCACCATTGGGAGCAATTTTTCTTCTTTTGTTCTTTTGTTGCTCCTACGTTTATTTCGGAGCCTGTATGCGGGAGGAGTGTGGACTCATCAACATCCCAGTTCATTGGACCACCTTTCCCAGGACTGATCTGGACCTCCACAGCATCTACAGAGATCCAGTTTCTTTGCCATAGGTCATTGGGACCTCAAGCTCGCTTGACTCACTGTCATACGATAGATGAGTCCACCTGTTGTGGTAAGAGTACCCCATCTATTTACTTGCTATTCGGGTCACTCAGTGGGAAGGATTTGTTTTCACTATATGGACTCTTCATCATTCACTACAGTTCTTTATGATATCATTTGTTTCATTTGGACTTTTATATACATTTTTTGGAGTTCCCTTTTTTTCACATTGGTCTCTTCACATGTTATTATTGTTTAATATGTTGTCACATATGATATAGTGGTTTTACATTATCACTGTTGCCTTAGTGCTGCACTATTTATCTACATACCAGTCCCTTTGCCTGGCATGCCAGGCTAGTTAGTTTTGAGGGGATATGCATGCTTTTTTATGTCTTTATGTAATGACAGTTAACACTTTTCAATACTGAAAATGTTCACTTGCAGCTTTTTTTTATTGTTAATAAGGTGAATGAGACTGTGGAATAAATCTAATCAAATATTACTTGGTCAAATGTGTATTCACTAGATAAATTACCCAGTAAAGTTTTGATAAATGTACCCCTTAAAACGGAATAAACTCTATCAATCAACATTACCTATTTTTAATCCTATTTTTAATCCTTATGCTGCTAGCATTAGAAAAAAGATCGAAAGGTATATTTACTTGTGTAGCGGGTGGTTATATTTAGGGGAAGCATCTGAGTGGTAACAGGCTCAGATGCAATAATTGTTAGGATTCATGGACCAATTTATGCCAGTGGAGATATCAGTGGTTTCCAGTTGCCTGGGGTCTATAGGTGGCGCTGTGACCATAGGCCGAGGTTGAATCACCATTGGAGGGCTGTGCCCTTTGTGTCTTCTCGCGCCAGTAGTACAGCGGGGCGGGGAACCTGCTGTGCCTGTTGTGGGAGGGTATAAAGGGGGCAGACGTCTTCCGCTCGGGGTCCACGCCCAGGCAACTTCAGCCTGGGTGTGAGTGATGGTGGTCTCCGGGTGCCCTAGGCCTGGAGACAGAGCTGCGGTCTCACCCCCGACACCTTCGGTCTGGGGTGAGGTACTTTCTGGAGGCCTGGGGCCCAGTACCTTCGACTGGGTTCCGCGAGGGATCGAGGGCTCCTAGGGTGTCCCCGGTGTGGACGCCCGAATCTAGGACGGGGAGGCCAGGGAGGTAACCCTATCCGAAGACCTGGTGCAGCATTCGCTGGTGACGGTGGGGCCTCTGGTGACCGTTCGGATGGATGTCCTTTCCCTGACAGGGGCCATCGCTTCTAGAAGATAGTTCAAGTTCTCACGGTCGGTGGCAGCGACTGTGTGTCAAGCTTGTTGGTGATATACAGAACAGGAGAAAACCAAGTTTAACCACTTCCATACTGGGCACTTAAACACCTTCCTGCCCAGACCAATTTTCAGCTTTCTGCGCTGTTGCACTTTGAATGACAATTGCACGGTCATGGTACACTGTACCCAAACTAAATTTTTATCATTTTGTTCCCACAAATAGAGCTTTCTTTTGGTGGTATTTGATCACCTCTGCAATTTTTTTTTTCTGCTAAAAAATAAAAAAAAAGACCGAAATTTTTTTGGTTTCAGTTACAAAACTTTGTAAATAAGTTAGTTTTCTCCTTCACTGATGGGCACTGATGGGGCTGCACTGACGGGCACGGATAAGGAGGCATGGATGGGCACCGATGAGGTGGCACGGATGGGCAACGATCGGCGGCACGGGTGGGCAACAATCGGCGGCACGGGTGGGCAACAATCGGCGGCACGGGTGGGCAACAATCGGCGGCACGGGTGGGCAACAATCGGCGGCACGGGTGGGCAACAATCGGCGGCACGGGTGGGCAACAATCGGCGGCACGGGTGGGCAACAATCGGCGGCACGGGTGGGCAACAATCGGCGGCACGGGTGGGCAACAATCGGCGGCACGGGTGGGCAACAATCGGCGGCACGGGTGGGCAACAATCGGCGGCACGGGTGGGCAACAATCGGCGGCACGGGTGGGCAACAATCGGCGGCACGGGTGGGCAACAATCGGCGGCACGGGTGGGCAACAATCGGCGGCACGGGTGGGCAACAATCGGCGGCACGGGTGGGCAACAATCGGCGGCACGGGTGGGCAACAATCGGCGGCACGGGTGGGCAACAATCGGCGGCACGGGTGGGCAACAATCGGCGGCACGGGTGGGCAACAATCGGCGGCACGGGTGGGCAACAATCGGCGGCACGGGTGGGCAACAATCGGCGGCACGGGTGGGCAACAATCGGCGGCACGGGTGGGCAACAATCGGCGGCACGGGTGGGCAACAGATCGGCGGCACGGGTGGGCACAGATCGGCGGCACGGGTGGGCACAGATCGGCGGCACGGGTGGGCACAGATCGGCGGCACGGGTGGGCACAGATAGGCGGCACGGGTGGGCACAGATAGGCGGCACGGATGGGCACAGATAGGCGGCACGGATGGGCACAGATAGGCGGCACGGGTGGGCACAGATAGGCGGCACGGGTGGGCACAGATAGGTGGCACGGGTGGGCACAGATAGGTGGCACGGGTGGGCACTGATGGGCACGGATAGGCGGCATGGATGGGCACTGATAGGTGGCATGGGTGGGCATGGGTGGGCACTGATAGGTGGCATGGGTGGGCACTGATAGGTGGCACTGTACCGGACCAATCAGTGCCAAACAATAATGCCTGCCAATCAGTGGTGCCCATTGTGGGCACTGATTGGCATCCATTGTGGCACTGATTGGCATCCATTATCCCTGGTGGTCTAGGGTGGCATACCTTATATATCTTTATGGTGTGGTTCCCTGGTGGTTTAGTGGCATCCCTGGTGGTCTAGTGGTATCCCTGGTGGTCCAGTGGGCATCCCCGGGGGGGCTGTGCTGATAATCGATCAGCACAAACCCCCCCTGTCAGAGGAGCAGCCGATCGGCTCTCCTCTACTCGCGTCTGACAGACGCGAGTGAGGAAAAGCCGATGACCGACTTTTCCTGTTTACACTGTGATCAGCCGTGATTGGACACGGCTGATCACGTGGTAAAGAGTCTCCGTCGGAGACTCTTTACCTAGATCGGTGTTGCGGGGTGTCAGACTGACACCCCGCAGCAACGATCGCCGCGATGCGCGCCCCCGGGGGCGCGCAGCGGCTCAAAATCCTGAGGACGTCATATGACGTCCTGTCAGGATTTTGCAACCACTTTGCCGACGTCAATCCGCTATAGGGCGGGCGGCAAGTGGTTAAAGTTTGTGCCTGGACCTTCCTCCCCCACCTTGTCTGAACTGAATGTGTTACAACCTGTCTGCTCTCACAGAGACTGTTTATTGCTACGAATAAATAAGTGTTGGACTTTCAGTGGTGTGGACAGTAACTTACTGGGAGCTAAGGGTCCTACTTCCACCTGCATGGACGGTGGGAAATCATTCTCAATAGAAGGTTTGGCTCTGGATGGAAACACAGACCCAAAGGTATAGTTTGATTAGCTCCATCTTTGCATACAGTATGGTGTGAGCTGGTGGTGCGCCACACTCTCCTCCCTGGTCCCCTAGACGAGACCTGAGAGTCAGAAGGGAGTAATAGGTGAGGTCGCTACACTTGTTTTAGACTTTTTTTTTTTACATTTCTTTAGTTGCTTCCTGGTTTCTGGCCTAGGCCAAAATGATGTCCTACATCCCAGGAGTCTTCAAGAGGAGTTGAGGGGCTTTCTCAGCTAAACACACCCTCCTACTTGCATGTCTGAGCGCAAGGACAGATTGATGAATCATCTGCCCTTACTCAAGATGGCCACAGTTAGAAATGCTAGGGGCTGTTTTTCAAATTAATTTCTCAACAAAATAAAGCATGGAGACATGGATGGATGGGTGAGCTTGCTTTAAATATTAAAAGTGATATAAAGCAGTAGTAAACCACATCCAAAAAAAAAAAATCGGGCCCCGGGCAGTCCGAGTTATCATGTGCTAGCATGCATCGCATACCAGCACATTATGACAGACTTGCTTGAAAACAAAGCCCTCCCTCCCTGTCACTGCTTAACTGCTTATGGACCGTTATACGTTGGTATTTTGAAGAGGGATATCATTGTTATGGCAGCAGCTAGCTACCATAACCCCCAGTATCCTCTTCTTCAGCGGGCGGTCCGCTTTCAGATAAAAGTGGTCTCTGCGGCAGATTCGCCACAAGATCACTTTTATCGGCAGCGGGGGGGGGTCTCCCGCCACGCTCCGGTGCCCTCTACCGCTTACCGATCGCCTTTTTTCTCCTCTGTGGTATGGAGATGAGTGAGGGGAAGATGGCCCCCACCAGTCTCCATACCATTGCAGGGCGGAAGCGACGTCAAAATGTCACTTCCGCCCATAGCTCTTAAAGAGTCCTTTTTTTTATTTTTTTTTATTTTTTTTATTGCATTTTAGTGTAAATATGAGATCTGAGGTCTTTTTGACCCCAGATCGCATATTCAAGAGGTCCTGTCATGCTTTTTTTCCTATTACAAGGGATGTTTACATTCCTTGTAATCGAATCGGAATAAAAGTGAACCATTTATTTTTTAAAAGAACAGTGTAAAAATAAAAAATAAAAGGTAAAATAAATAAGAAAAACATTTTTTTTTAAACGCGCCCCATCCCGCCGAGCTCGCGTGCAGAAGCGAACACATATATGAGCAGCGCCCGCATATGAAAGTGGTGTTCAAACCACACATGTGAGGTATCGCCGCGATCGTTGGAGCAAGAGCAATATTTCTAGACCTAGACCTCTGTAACTCAAAACATGCAACCAGTCAATTTTTTTAAACATTGTCTATGGAGATTTTTAAGGGTAAAAGTTTGTCGCCATTCCACGAGCTGCCGCAATTTTGAAGCGTGACATGTTGGGTATCAATTTACTCACGTAACATTATCTTTCACAATATAAAAAAAAATTGGGCTAACTTTACTGTTGTCTTATTTGCAGAAATACTGTGTGACAAAAAGTTTTGCAACGACCGCCATTTTATTCTCTAGGGCGTTATAAAAAAATATATATGTTTGGGGGTTCTAAGTAATTTTCTAGCAAAAAAATGTTTTTAACCACTTCAGCCCCGGACCATTATGCAGCTAAAGGACCAGGCCCCTTTTTGCGATTCGGCACCGTGTTGCTTTAACTGACAATTGCGCGGTTGTGCGACGTGGCTCCCAAACAAAATTGGCGTAATTTTTTTCCCAAAATAGAGCTTTCTTTTGGTGGTATTTGATCACCTCTGCGTTTTTTATTTTTTGCGCTATAAACAAAAATAGAGCGACAATTTAAAAAAAAATTAAAAATGTTTTACTTTTTGCTATAATAATTATCCCCCAAAAATATATAAAAAATATTTTTTTTCCACAGTTTAGTCCGATACGTATTCTACATATTTTTGGTAAAAAAAATCACAATAGGCGTTTATTGATTGGTTTGCGCAAAAGTTATAGCTTCTACAAAATAGGGGACTGTTTTATGGCATTTTTAATAATAATTGTTTTTTTTACTAGTTATGACGGCGATCAGCGATTTTTATTGTGACTGCGACATTATGGCGGACACATCGGACACTTTTGACACCATTTTGGGGCCATTGTCATTTTTACAGCGATCAGTGCTATAAAAATGCACTGATTACTGTGAAAATGACACTGGCAGTGAAGTGTTTAACCTCTAGGTGGCGCTGTAGGGGTTAAGTGTTCCCTAGGAAGTGATTCTTACTGTAGGGGGGCGTGGTTACACGTCACTGATCGTCTGTTCCGATGACAGGGAACAGATGATCACTGACATGCCACGGAGAAGAATGGGGAAAGGTTTGTTTACACTTACCTCTCCCTGTTCTTTAGCTCTGTGACCCGATCGCGGGACACCGGCGGCGGTCGAGTCCATGGGTCCCGCGGTCACAGAGCCCAGGACCGGGTCGCGAGCGTGCCTCCGGTGATGCGCGTGACCCACGTATATCGGCATGAGGCGGTCCTTAAGTGGTTAACTTGTAAACACCAAATCTCAGAAAGAGGCTCGGGGCTGAAGTGGTTAAGGCACTTCAATATTTACCTGGTCTTCTTTCCGGGTTTGTGGGCTTCAGTCGCTGTTTACAGTACAGCTCTGAAAGAACGACGTGGGTATGCCGTTTCTTCAGAGCGCATGCACCGGTGATGCCACCGGCTGCATGCAAAGCAAATATCTCCTAAATAGCGCATGTTTAGGAGATATTAAGCCTTATTATAGGCTTACCTATAGGTAAAAAACATACATGGGAGTTTACTCCCACATTAAGTAGTATTTTCATTTTGTGGTTCTCAGATATAGTTTAGTTCCACTTTTAGGTTTGACACTGAGACTAATGCCGCGTACACACGACCGATATTCATGTCATGGGTTCCATTCGAATGGTGCCACCCTTTGGGACACTTTTGCTGATCCTCGTGTCAATAAAGTTTGGTGAGAGACGATTCGTGCTTTTCAGTCCGTTACAGCGTGACGAATGTGCTATCTCTAATATGAACGCTAGTTTTACCAGAACGAGCGCTCCCGTCTCATACTTGATTCTGAGCATGCGCATTTTTTTCCCCTCGTAAAAGCATACACACGACCGTTTTTCACGACGTTAAAAAGAACGACGTGAAAAACGATGAGAAAAAATAGATCAGGTTCTAATTTTTTTTCGGGCATTTTTCTCGTCGAGAAAAATGCTCTGGAGCATACACACCACAGTTTTTAACGACCATTTTTAAAAATGGCAGTTTTCTCGTCATGAAAAACGATCGTGTGTACGCGGCATCACATTCAAACTCCACATCACCAGTTTGGTGATGCTAAACATGTATATTACAACCCCAGAAATAGCATGCAGCATGAAAGCTTAACAGTGAGAGCATCAATCAGAGGTTTTTAGGAATGTATTGAGCTAGATGAGACATTAACATTTTTGTTTGACTTCTTTATCTAAAACTTGAACCTGCTCTTATGCTTATTCAAGCTGACCAGAGATGTATAAGCAATATCCCTGGAGAAATCCAGAATAATGTGAGGGATGTATGTAGGCTGGTTTTTCTTTTGAATGACTATGGTTCAAAGTCCATCACTTTTCGAAAGTTCAAGCATCATTTACACCCCATTCACCAGCCAGATGCAGCTGCTCAGCCTCTGTTGCATTAGGATGCGGGGGAAAAAAAAAAACAGCCAAAGTTTTGCCTTTTACTTTTGCATCTGGCCATTCATACCAATAGCTGAATGGCTACATCTGTAAGCAAATTAACAACGCGTGGGTGGCCAAACTGCCTGGATCCAGACCTTCGGGCTCCATCTGGGGTGACAGAACTGCACCGAGCATCTGGCCACTCTGCCTCTCCTTCCACTTCTTAGTTGGTCTGTAACTGTAGCAGTGTGCAATTGAGTTTGTCAGACAACCTTCATTTCTAATGTTAAGTTAATCATAGATATCAGACTGTTTTATAGGCTTTAATAAACAAAATTAATAATCTCTTACCTGCTCAACGCCTGTATTAACAAATATGCTTATATTGTACGTGTGTGCCTGTTCAGAAAAACCTCTTGATTATCCCATGACATTCATTGTTGTTGCTCTACATGAATGTATTACGTGCTTGTCAAGGTACCCGGATATTCAGGGATTTGTACCCCTCCCCAGATCTCTCTATTGAAAAGGATAAATGAATAGAAAGCTCCAGCTCTCACCATACACAAACCAATCTAAACAGCAATGCTACCACAAAGTGTTAACCAACATTGCAAAATTGTGTAAAAATAAATAAATTGTACCCGCTACAATTAAATCAATCCAATATACAGTATACGTGAATAAATAAAAAACTATCAGAGAAATCTTGCACGTGCGTTACAATTTATTTTTATATGTAGCGGGTATTTAAATTTAAGGGAAGCATCTGGGTGGTAGTGTAACCCAGATGCACTGATTATTGTTTATGGAGGACTCTGGTGGTGTGAGGTTCCCTGGGGTCCGAGGGTGGTGCTATTGCCCTGGGCCGGGGGTTGAACCCTCACTGCAAGACTGTACTCTTTGTCCCTTTCCGGCAGTTGTACAGCGGGGCGGGGAACCTGCTGTGATGCTGGGGAGAGGAGATAAAGGGGGCGGACGCCCTGAGCACCGGGTTCAGAGTCGGAGGACACCGCCGCGCCCAGGCACCTTCGGCCTGGGTGCGGGTGTTCCGGAGTTCCGGGCACAGGGGCCCTTGACCTGGCCGGAGCGGGAGATGGAGTCCATCCCAGGCACCTTTAGCCCTGGGCTGAGGTACTATTGAGGAGGCCTGGGACCCAGTACCTTTGACTGGGTTCCGCAAGGGTGGAGGAGTCCGAGGGGCCCTAAGGTGTTGGACGCCCAAATCTGAGACGAGGAGGCCGGGGAGTGTAACCCTTCCGAACAGCCCGGTGCAGCATTTGCCGGTGACGGTGGGGCCTCCGGTAACTCTCTCAGAAGGATGTCTTCCCTCTGACTGGGGCCACAGCTTAAAGAAGGTAACTCCTGTTTCATGTTCGTCAGAGTTGCTGGTAGAGACTCAGAAAAGGAAAGAAGTACATTCACAGCCACTGTGTGCCATAACCGTTGGTGATATCTCAATGGTTTAGTTTGATTAAGGATTGTTCCTTGACCTACTCCCCACCTATACTGAACTGTTCGTTGGTCACAACCTGTCTGTGCTAAGTGATGATTTATTGCTGTTAAAGAATAAATAACAGTTGGACCTTTTAAGTCGGTGTGGAACTCTGGTTACTGGGAGCAAAGGGAGGTCATTTAGAGGAAAGACTTGACCCTGGGTTATACACACGACCCGATGGTAAAATACGTTCAGGCCTTCACCTCTATCCAGAACAGGACATGGGCCGTGGTGGATCTCATCCCTCCTCCCAGGTTCCTCTAGACAAGACAGCAAGCCGAGAAGAAGAAGGGGTGAGAGGGGTGAGCCCGCTACATATACAATATTAAAAAAGATAACCAGAATTTCAGTGTCCTGACTAGTCTGCAGCCCATTCCATCCCTTTCTTACCTTTACCATATAGTCCCCATATGCGGTCTTGGGCATTGCAGTGCTACTTGCTTTCACATGAATGTAAGTTTGCAAGGTTCTTAGGGAAATACTGCGCTTATGATACCTTGCCTATCAATAACAGTCCCATTTTCACAGAAAATACTAGCCATGTGGCATGCTTATGTGTACTGGCAACTGGAATCACTAGTTAATGGTGGTATATATTTTTTGTAAACGAATATGTTAATGGAGTTATTAGCTGCTCAGTGATGGCTGGTAATTCTACAGTAGCACTGTTTTCATAGAATTATATAATATGTATTAATAATGATATTATTATACAGAAAAAGAAAGAGGTTAGTACTCTGAACTGTCTTTTTGTATATTACCATATGAATAGGTTTATATTTCATTTAGATCACAACCATTATTATTCAGAAAAATGACTTAAAGGGGTTGTATGGGTTCAGTTTTTTTTTTAAAACATATTGTACTTACCTCCACTGTGCAGATCGTTTTGCACAGAGTGGCCCCGATCCTCGTCTTCTGGGGTCCCTCGGCGGCTGTCTCGGCTCCTCCCTGCAAGAGCTAACCCCCCCTCTGCAAAGCGCTCTCCCAAGGGGGTTAGCTTGCGAGTGCGCTCCCGTGAGATGCACTCGGCCCCGCCCCCCTGCACGCCGCATCATTGATTGGATTGACAGCAGCGGGAGCCAATGGCTGCGCTGCTATCAATCATATCAATCATCCAATGAAGAGCCCATAGGAGCTGGGGGAAAGCAACGCGGGATCGCGCCCACAGAGATTTGGGGCTCAGGTAAGTAAAACAGGGGCTCAGGGGGGGGGCGGAGACAGCAAGGTGTTTTTTCACCTTAATGAATAGGATGCATTAAGGTGAAAAAACATGAAGCTTTACAACCCCTTTAAAGCCCAATTTAAAGGGGAGCTCCTGGCTCTCCCCCAAACAAAATTAAAAGTCAGCAGCTACAAATACTGTAGCTGCTGACTTTTAATATTAGGGCACTTACCTGACCAGGCATCCAGCAGTGTCCTCACCCGAGCCGATTCCTCAATCGGCTATCAGGTGCTGGCGCCCCCAACTTGACTAAGGGAAACCTAGTTTTCTACTGCGCATGCGCTGCGCTTTGTGAACTGGGCGCAGTCTTGTAGGACCCTTGAAGTGTTCCAAATGGCTGTGGGGGGAAGGAGGGGTGGGGGGCAAATTTCAGGCTCAGACTAAACCTGAAGTGGGAGTAGGTACCTGTCAGAACCAGGTACCCACTCCCCTCTTCCCCCCCCCCTTTTGGGTGGAGCGCCTCTGTTAATTTGCACCCCTTTTTTTTCTCTTTAAAGTCCTGTACCCATACATGTTATGATTTGTGACTCATTTTTGCTAGAAAATTATTATTATTATTGTTATACAGGATTTATATAGCGCCAACAGTTTACGCAGCGCTTTACAATAAAAAAAGTAAAATACAAGAGAATTAGGAGGGCCCTGCTCAGAAGAGTTTACAATCTAATAGGGTGTGGCAGGTGGTACAAAAGGTTGGAACTGTGGGAAATAAGCTGATGGAAGTGGTAAAAGATTAGTTGGAGACGTAATAGGCTTCCCTGAAGAGATGAGTTTTCAGTGATCGCCTGAAGGTAGCAAGAGTAGGGGATAGCCGGACAGGTTGAGGTAGCGAGTTCCAGAGGATGGGAGAGGCTCTGGAGAAATCCTGGAGACAAGCATGGGAGGAGGAGACGAGAGAGCTTGACAGTAGGAGGTCTTGAGAAGAGCGGAGAGGACGGTTTGGGTGATGTTTGGAGGCAAGATTGGTGATGTAGCTCGGGGCAGAATTGTGGATGGCTTTGTAAGTTGTGGTTAGTATTTTGAATTTAATTCGCTGAGCGATCGGAAGCCAGTGTAGGGATTGGAGGAGGAGGTTGGAAGACATTGAGCGGTTGGTAAGGTGGGTAAATCTGGCAGCAGAATTTGTGATGGACTGAAGAGGGAATAGCCTATGGAGAGGAAGGCAAATGAGAAGGGAGTTCCAATAGACAAGGCGAGAGATAACAAAGGAGTGAATGAGGAGCTTGGTGATTTCATTTGTTAAAAAGGGGCCAATTTTAGAGATGTTACGGAGGTGAATTCTTCAAACTTTTGACAACAATTGGACTTGAGGCTGAAATGACAAGTCAGAGTCTAGGATTACACCTAGTACCCTGAGGGGGGAGGGACTGATGGTTGCATTGTTGATTTTGATGGAAAAGTCATGGAGGGGGGCACGGGCGGGGGGGGAATATTAGTAACTCAGTTTTAGAGAGATTTAAGCCTCGTACACACGAACGAGTTTCTCGGCAAGAAACGACAAGAAAACTGCAGAGATAGCTTTCTTGCCAAGAAAATCGTTCGTGTGTATGGTTTCTTGTCAAGAAAACCGACAAGAATCTCGACGAGAAATATAGAGAACCTGCTCTCTATTTTCTCGTCGAGATTCTCGTCAGCCTGTTTCTCGACGAGAAAATTGTGTGTGTGTACACTTACCTGTCCTCTGGGAAGCCCGCGCATGCTCGAAATGACTTTGACGCATGCGCGGTAGCTTCCTAGGCAAAGATAGGGTGTAGCAAGATGGCGGCGACGGCATCGAATGTGACGAGCGCACGCTCGTCGTAGTCGATGACGTCACCGCGTTCGCTCCATTCAAAGAACCGCGGGTTCTTTGAATCGAGCGTGTGTACACTCGGCCGAGACAAGTTTCTTGTCCAAGAATCTCGTCAAGAAAAACGACGTGTTTTTTCTTGACGAGATTTTCGGCCGTGTGTACGAGGCTCAAGTTTAAGGAAGTGGTGCGACATCCATGCTGAGATGTCAGTTAGTAATGCGAGAGGAGATGCGAGAGAGGAGTAATGCAAGAGAAAATGCCTTAAAGAGACAGTGTTACCTTCCCAATGCAGGACAAAGTAATGGTGCCTTTGCAAAGGGCCTCCCAACCCCCACATGTTTGGCTTATTTGCACTCCCTTGCTTATTTAATCTTCACCATACTGAGTTCACTGGTGTTGGCAATTAGGCAAAGCGGTAAGGTCATGCCCTTGGTCATGTAAATGTGCTCCGCCCTAGCGAGTGGCTGCTAGGCCCAAGCACTGTCACAGGGAGGCCGTCACATGCTTTCACATATTTAGAACTGCCAATTAATGTTGCTGACTGCAAAGGAGGAAAGAGGGGCAGGTGTGCTGGTAAGGGGAGTATTATAAGTGGGTAGGTGGGGTCCTTTGCAGAAAAATTGTCTACATGGGTGTAGTGCTACCCCCGCAGGAGCCACTGAGTAGGATGGGTCCTCTGTTCTTTGCCAGAATCTCTTCAAGAAATTCAGCCCCTTTGTTGCGTGTTCAACAAAAATCACAGAAAATCACTGAAAGTAATACTTAGTACCCAGTAGTAATGTTATATCAAAGAAAACATGCACTGAACCAGTTAGTAAAGGCAAGCTTAATATATTGTCACCTGATATGGTTGGTAACGAAGGTAATAACACAGTTTATCATACAGGGTGATTAGTAATAAGGACTAGGCATAAGATGACACTTATATAACATTATCTTAAAAATTAGCCCATAACACAGGCAGCTAATCGCTGCCTGTGAAAGTGTACTCACCGCCTTCATTAGCTGTAAAATCGTATATTTTGTTTTGATGACGTCACGCGCTTGCGCATTGTAGCCCCTTAAAACCGGCATCTGAAGTTTGCCTGGTTTTCATTTTCATTCTTTCCGGAACTGAATGCGAGCGAGCTTCCCCTCTGTCCGGCACAGAGGAGAAGTGTTGCGATGTTATATAGTCCTTCTCCTGCTCCTGATAACAGGGAAACAGTAAGGGCGGAAGTGACGTATGAAAATGAATCACCAAAACAGCAGTCGCAATGGCGCTTTCAGTACCCGGAAATGCTGCTAATAAAAACAGCTGTAGCGGGCAATGGTCCCACACTTCCAATCCCCTCTATTAAAGTTCTCGCTCGCAATGTCTCTGGTCTAGGGGTATGATGGGAAAGGGAGTGGGTCCGCTACGCCAGGCTTCCACCACAGATGTATAAGTGGTATTGGCCAGAGTTATTTCTTTACCTTCGGGCCTGTATTGTGCATCGAATCCAACCATCTGCCAGGAAACTGAGTCTCACACCGTTGCAAGTCCAACACTCCTTTATTCAGAGACTTACTTGCTTACAAACAGAACAGGAGGTGTGAAAGTGTAGATACATAGGCCCAGACACAAGTTCTTTCCTCCACTCTCCTCCAAAGAGTGGGCTATGGTCTCCGCACGAGGGAAATTCACCTTCCGGACGGTCTCCGACAAGAGGCTCACCCGTCACCGGCAGTATGCTGCACCGGGTCTTCAGATGAGGAGCTCTCCCCGGTCCATTACGTCCACCTCGGATTAAGGCGTCCACCTCCGGAGCACCCTAGGATCCTTCCCTCGCGGAACTTAGTGTTGGGCACTGAGCTCCGGACCGCCATCCGAGTACCTCACCTCAGGCTAAAGGTGCCTGAGATGGAACACGACCTCCGGTGGTCCTCTAGGCCTAGTGCCCAGAGGACGAGAAACACGAACTCCGTCCGCAGGCTAAAGGTGCCAGGGACAACGAACCCGTGACAAAATGGCCGGCCCCCTTTATACCCCTCCCCGGCATGCGTAGCGGGTTCCCCGCCCCACCACACGGCTGCCGAAGTAGGACAAAAAAGGATTCGACCCAGCAATGATTCGTCCGTCGGCCCAAAGTGACAGCGCCACCCGGTGGACCGCCGGAGATACACCACTGGTGTCACCGCAAAAATTCTAAATTACTGGCGGGAAAGTAAACACCCGCTACACAGCATAAAAAAGGTATTTACAGGACTCGTTTTAAAAAGTGTTCTTTGTAGAATGCATTGTGCTGAGCTGGTGTACTGTAAGGCCCCTTTCACACTGAGGCGTTTTTACCGCGTTTTCACAGTAAAAACAGAGCTGTAAAAATGCCTGAAATAATCCAGAGAGTCCTGGAGCAAAGACAAAAGAGAAATGAGCGGAGGGACGGCATGACAGGTGGGGCAGGCAGCAGCCTAATAGTGCTGTGGTCCCTTTAAGGAAAGGGGGGTGGCCGTGGGGTGAAAGGGGAGGGGGAGCACAGTTCAGTCAGGGAGGAAGTGACGTTTTTCTCACTTCCTCCATCACTCACGAGGTAGAAAGCTTCCCACCCACCCTCCCTGTGTGAGAGGTAAGGAAGGGGTGAGTGTTATGGGTAATGTTTAGTTGGAGGTGGCGGTGTTTGGTTGCTGGAAGAGGAGGTAAAGTGGAAGTTCTGGAGAAAAAGGTGGTACCCATAGGTGGTATGGGGTTATTGATTACCTTTCGGTCAACAAGGGTTAACCAGGAAGGGGGAAAAATGGTAGGGCACTGCGGCCAGGTGTACCGCCTCCGAGTCGGTCTCTTGCGACTGGAGGCCTAAGGGATATGTTAGTCCCAGGGCCCAAGTTGGGAGTTGGTGGTCTATAAGACCACCAGGGGTATTGTAAGTGTTAAAATGTTATTTAACCACTTAACGACCGCTCACTGTATAAATACGTCGGCAGAATGACACCGACAGGCACAATCACGTAGAGTGTACGTGATTGCCTTTGTATAGTTGGGGGGTCCAATCGGACCCCCCTCCTATACAGTGAGTGGTGGCTAAGTGTCCGGGAGCGTTCCAGGATGAGGGGGCAGCCATTCGTTTCCGGCCACCCCCTCGCGATCGCTTCCGGCGAATGGAAATGCCCCCTCTGTCTGTGTCAGGCAGAGGAAGCAGGAGGAAGTGATGTCATCTCTGGTGCGGCGCTCACATATACTGAGCGCCGTACAAGAGAAGACATCAGGTCAGTGCACACAACACTACACTGACACCAGGACACATAGGGACATAAATCGCCCCCCAGGCCCCCCCAGATCACCCCCCAGATCACCCCCCCAGCCCCCAGTCACAGTGTCACTGATTGCAGTGACCATTTATTTAGTGATCACTGCAATCAGTGACATTTGTGACTGTAAAAGTGTCAGTACATTCAGTTTTAGGTCCAGTGTAGCCCCCTAACCCCCCCTAATAAAGGTTTAACCCCCTGATCACCCCCTAGATAACCCTTTCACCCCCTATCACCACTGTCGCTAAGCGATCATTTTTCTGTTCGCTGTCTTAGCGTCAGTGATGCCGATCGGCAGCCAGTAATTTTTTTTAGGTTCGCCGCATGTTTTTATAGCGTCAGGTACCCCAATATATTATCTAATAAAGGTTTAACCCCCTTGATCGCCCCCCAGGTAACCCTTTCACCCCCTATCACCACTGTCGCTAAGCGATCGTTTTTCTAAACGCTGTCTTAGTGTCGGTGATGCAGATCGGTAGCCAGTAATTTTTTTTAGGTTCGCCGCAGGTTTTTATAGCGTCAGGTACCCCAATATATTATCTAGTAAAGGTTTAACCCCCTTGATCGCCCCCCAGGTAACCCTTTCACCCCCTATCACCACTGTCGCTAAGCGATCGTTTTTCTGATCACTGTCTTAGTGTCGGTGATGTAGATCGGTAGCCAGTAATTTTTTTTAGGTTCGCCGCAGGTTTTTATAGCGTCAGGTACCCCCATATATTATCTAATAAAGGTTTTAACCCCCTGATTGCCCCTAGTTAACCCTTTCACCAGTGATCACCATATAAGTGTTACGGGTGACGCTGGTTAGTTAGTTTGCTTTTTATAGTGTCAGGGCACCCGCCGTATATAACCCAATAAAGGTTTAACCCCCTGATCGCCCGGCGGGTGATATCAATTAGGTTTTAGCGTCAGAGAGGGTCTGCGTCACACCCCAGGCAGCGTCAGGTTAGTGCCAGTAACGCTAACACCCACGCGTGAAGCATACACCCCCCTTAGTGGTATAGTATCTGAACAGATCAATATCTGATCTGATCAGATCTATACTAGCGTCCCCAGCAGTTTAGGGTTCCCAAAAACGCAGTGTTAGCGGGATCATCCCAGATACCTGCTGGCACCTGCGTTTTGCCCCTCCGTCCAGCCCAGGCCACCCAAGTGCAGTATCGATCGATCACTGTCACTTACAAAACAAAAAAACACATAACTGCAGCGTTCGCAGAGACAGGCCTGATCCCTGCGACTCCAGTGCTGTAGGAGGTGATTTCACCACCACAGTTAAATAAAAAAAGCATATATGCCGAACCATTGGGGCAGCAGGAGCGGAGGAGCGATTTTGCTCCTAATGCCGCGTACATACGGTCGAAATTCCGACGGAGGCTTGCCCGTGGAACAGTCCGACCATGTGTGTGCGGCATAACTTTTTTGCGGGAGGATGCCCCCATGCTTCGGCATATATAAATGGTGCGTGTATGCCCATCATTGGAAGTGGGTGGATGAAGGGCGGTATTCTAATGCTGGGCATACCCACCGATCAATCTCTTTTTTCGTTCAGCCAACTGGCTGCATGAAAAAAAAAAGATTACAATACATGTCCAACAAGGACCAGCAACGTACTGGTATGTTGCTGGACTTTGAATGTTTATACCAGAATGATGCCTGCGGGTTTAGGTATAATCTTGGTATCATTCTTTTCAGCCTGCGGCCGGCTTTCATGTAAAAGCAATCCTAGCGGCTAATTAGCCTCTGGACTGCTTTTACAAGCAGTGGGAGGGAATGCCCCCCCCCCCCCCCGGATATAAAAAGCGCCATTGGGAAATTGGGAAAGCATTTTATCACACCGATCTTGGTGTGGTCAGATGCTTTGAGGGCAGAGGAAAAATCTAGGGTCTGGAAGACCCCAGTTTTTTCAAAAAAAAGAGTACCTGTCACTACCTATTGCTATCATAGGGGATATTTACATTCCCTGAGATAACAATAAAAATGATAAAAAAAAAAAAATACTTGGAAGGAACAATTTAAAAATAAAATAAAAAAGCAAAATTAATAATAATAAAAAAAAAAAAGCACCCCTGTCCTGCCCTGCTCTTGCCCAATGGCGAACGCAAGCGTCGGTCTGGCGTCATATGTAAACAGCAATTGCACCATGCATGTGAGGTATCACCGCGAAGGTCAGATCGAGGGCAGTCATTTTAGCAGTAGACCTCCTCTGTAAATCTACTGGGGTAACCTGTAAAGGCTTTTAAAGGCTTTTAAAAATGTATGTAGTTTGTCGCCAATGCGTGTTTGTGCGAAATTTTAAAGCATGTCGTGTTTGGTATCTATGTACTCGGCCTAAGATCATTTTTTTTATTTCATCAAACATTTGGGCAATATAGTGTGTTTTAGTGCATTAAAATTAAAAAAAGTGTATTTTTTAACCCAAAAAATGCGTTTGAAAAATCGCTGCGCAAATACTGTGTAGAAAAAAAAATGCAACACCCACCATTTTAATCTGTAGGGCCTTTGCTTTAAAAATATATATAATGTTTGGGGGTTCAACATAATTTTCTTGCAAAAAAAAAAATTTTTCATGTAAACAAAAAGTGTCAAAAAGGGCTTTGTCTTCAAGTGGTTAGAAGAGTGGATGTAAGCTTCCTAATGTTGTGTATAAAATGCCAGAACAGTTCAAAACCCCCCAAATGACCCCATTTTGGAAAGTAGACACCCCAAGCTATATACTGAGAGGCATGTCGAGTCCATGGAATATTTTATATGTTGACACAAGTTGCGGAAAAACTACAATTTTTTTTTTTTTTTTTTTTGCACAAAGTTGTCACTAAATTATATGTTGCTCAAACATGCCATGGGCATATGTGGAATTACACCCCAAAATACATTCTGTTGCTTCTCCTGAGTACGGGGATACCACGTGTGAGACTTTTTGGGAGCCTAGCCATGTACGGGACCCCAAAAACCAAGCACCGCCTTCAGGCTTTCTAAGGGTGTAAATTTTTGATTTCACTTCTCACTGCCTATCACAGTTTCGGAGGCCATGGAATGCCCAGATAGCACAAACCCCCCCCCCCCCCAAATGACCCCATTTTGGAAAGTAGACACCCCAAGCTATTTGCTGAGAGGTATGGTGAGTATTTTGCAGATCTCGCTTTTTGTCACAAAGTTTTGAAAATTGAAAAATATATATATATATATATATATATATATATATATTTTTTTTTTTTTCTTTCTTCATTTTCAAAAACAAATGAGAGCTGTAAAATACTCGCCATGCCTCTCAGCAAATAGCATGGGGTGTCTACTTTCCAAAATGGGGTCATTTGGGGGGGTTTTGTGCTATTTTGGCATTTTATGGCCTTCAAAACTGTGATAGGTAGTGAGGAGTGAAATCAAAAATTTGTGCCTAGAAATGCTGAAGGCGGTGCTTGGTTTTTGGGGTCCCGTACGCGGCTAGGCTCCTAAAAAGTCCCACACATGTGGTATCCCCGTACTCAGGAGAAGCAGAAAAATTTATTTTGGGGTGTAATTCCACATATAACCATGGCATGTGTGAGCAATATATCATTTAGTGACAACTTTTTGTAATTTTTTTGTTTTTTTGTCATTATTCAATCACTTGGGACAAAAAAAAATATATTCAATGGGCTCAACAGGCCTCTCAGCAATTTCCTTGGGGTGTCTACTTTCTAAAATGGGGTCATTTGGGGGGGTTTTGTGCTATTTTGGCATTTTATGGCCTTCGAAACTGTGATAGGTAGTGAGGAGTGAAATCAAAAATTTGCGCCCTTAGAAATCCTGAAGGCGGTGCTTGGTTTCCGGTGTCTCGTACGCGGCTAGGCTCCCAAAAAGTCCCACACGTGGTATCCCCGTACTCAGGAGAAGCAGCAGAATGTATTTTGGGGTGCAATTCCACATATAACCATGGCATGTGTGAGCAATATATCATTTAGTGACAACTTTTTGTAATTTTTTTTTTTTTTTTTTTAGTCATTATTCAATCACTTAAGACAAAAAAAATAAAAATTCAATGGGCTCAACATGCCTCTCAGCAATTTCCTTGGGGTGTCTACTTTCCAAAATGGGGTCATTTGGGGGGGTTTTGTACTGCCCTGCCATTTTAGCACCTCAAGAAATGAGATAGGCAGTCATAAATTTAAAGCTGTGTAAATTTCAGAAAATGTACCCTAGTTTGTAGACGCTATAACTTTTGCGCAAACCAATAAATATACGCTTATTGACATTTTTTTTACTAAAAACATGTGGCTGAATACATTTTGGCCTAAATGTATGACTAAAATTGAGTTTATTTGATTTTTCTTATAACAAAAATTAGAAAATATCATTTTTTTTTCAAAATTTTCGGTCTTTTTCCGTTTATATCGCAAAAAATAAAAATCGCAGAGGCAATCAAATACCATTTAAAGAAAGCTCTATTTGTGGGAAGAAAAGGACGCAAATTTTGTTTGGGTACAACATTGCATGTCCGCACAATTTACAGTTAAAGCAGCGCAGTGCAAAATTCTGAATTCACCTCTGGTCCTTTAGCTACCAAATGGTCCGGGGCTTAAGTGGTTAAACGGTTATTTAAATGGTTATTTATTTCATATAGAAGTTGTTAAATAAATTAGGCCGGAAGGCCAATTTTTACTTCACAACCTTGTCAGTCGTTATTTATTAGGATTGGTACAAGGGGTGGGTAAGGTATATAGAGTTTAAGTAAGAGCGGAGGAACGGTCCTTAACATGTCATGCCCCATCATTCTCAATGTGAAAGCCCTGAGGGCTTTCAAACTGAGGCGTTGTGCTGGCTGTGCGTTGGTAAAAAATCCTGCAAACAGCTTTTTTGGAGCATCTTTGGGGCGCTGTAAAAACGCCTATCCCCATTGAAATGAATGAGTACCGCTGTAAAAACGCAGTAAAAAACGCAGTAAAAAACACCCAGAAGCTGTGGGAAGGTCACATGACCGCAGTAGAGTGAAGGATTGTGGGATACCAAATAATCCTTTTTACCGCAAAAACGCGGTAAAAACGCATAGGCGGTAAAAAATGTCATAATTTTTTTGCGTTTTTTTAGCGCCTCAGTGTGAAAGGGGCCTAACAATTCAAAAATAAAAAAAATCAGCGAGTGTTTACTCCCTCTTTAAGAGTTCAACTCTAAAGTAGTTAGATAAAAATGTTAGCTAAACATAACATACCAATATACATTATATAATCTGAATATTAATGGGAACCTTTTGACTTCTTCAGACTATCAGCTGACAGATCTTGTGTGGAGAAAATCCGGTCAGCAGAGTTTGCTTAATATAGATTTTAGACTATTGCTCCTCTGAGTTTAGAAAGGCACTGGGTGTTTCTACATTCCATATAGACATGTAAGTTTATAAAATTTGTGCTTCAGATCTCTTGATTTTGGTATAGCTTTTTGTGCCAATGGATTGGCACATTGTAAAAAGGCATCCAAGCTTTTATCACATGGTATCTTGGAATGATTTTTTATTTTTTTTTGAAGGGAGTAACAGCATAATATTATAGATATTATACGATGTACCTTTTTTCTTAAACGTAGGTTAAATTAAGGCTATGGGTTAAAGTGCACCTACAGTTAAACCCCTGTTTGTTTTTTGGGGTGTCTCATTGGGGAGATTGGAAATGTCTGGAGAAATCCTTCTAAAGGCCCATACACACGATCAGACTATCCGACGACAACGGTCCTACGGATGTGTTTTATCGGACAATCAGACTGTCTGTGTGTTCCATCGGACATGTGTTGTCGGAAATACCACGGACAAATGTTCGCTGTGCGTGCTCTCAAACTTTCCGACAACAGATGATGGGGGATCATCCGATCGTGTGTACACAAGTCCATCGGACTAAAATCCAAAGTACAAACACTCATGCTCAGAACCAATGCTAAAAATTAGACAACAATAGCAGAAGTTGCCCAAAGGGTGGCGGTAAAGAGCTGAAAAACCACATGATTTGGTGAATGTTGGCTGAAAATGTTCTGCCGTGTGTATGCAGAACAAGTTCACGGCCAACGCCCTTCGGACCAAAATCCACGGAAAAGTCAGATGGAAGTCCGATCGTGTGTATGAGGCTTTAGACAGCTATCTTAAGGACTGGTGTCCTCCTTTAAAGGGAATTCTCGTCTTAGACACTGGAAAATATACATTCACCTCTTCTTCTGTGACAAATGTAAAATGTAACGCTGATCCTCAATCCGACCAATCAGAAGCAGGTGTGAGACCCATTTTCAGATTGCCCGAAAAGAGAAGACTCCCGATTGGCTGCCGAGAAAATGGAAGCCAGAGCCACCGCTGATAGCCTGGGAGAAGCGCTGCAATGATGGGGTAAGTGCACCAGTCCTGCCCGCTGACGGGGGGTGGAACTGTTTTCCGCCCCCCAAAGAAAATGACCACCGGCCGCTACTGATTCTGTTGAACAGTTCTTCTGAAAACCAGCATTTGATCAGCGCATGCAGCCAATACTTGCAGTGCTGATCTGTGTATTCCGATGGGGGAGGAGTCCCCGCTGTCAGAATACAAAAGAACAGCAGGGGAGATCCCTGCATCCACATAGTTTGTGTTGGTTGGATCTGTGAGGTTTTTTTTTTTTTTTTCATTCAACCCACTGGTTGAGTGAAAAAAACCTCTGTGTATACCCAGATTAAATAGTTTCACTTTAACCACTTGCCAACCTCAATACGTATATCTAGGTTACAGTTTGCAAGTGGTTTACTGGGGTTATGGCTGAAATTATCAACCATAACCCAGGTATTCAGGTATCCAAGTGGCTCATGAGCCGCTGGATTGCTTTCAGAAGCCGTAGGAGGGGACACGCCACTCGCTAGTGTTTCTCAGATTTAACGTTTTCACTGGCGCGCCCAACAAACGATCTGACGGTTCGGCTGGCTGGTCAGAGGCAAAGAGAGACTAGATCAGTGATGGCAAACCTTGGCACCCCAGATGTTTTGGAACTACATTTCCCATGATGCTCTTGCACTCTGCAGTGTAGTTAAGCGTCATGGGAAATGTAGTTCCAAAACATCTGGGGTGCCAAGGTTTGCCATCACTGGACTAGATCGTCTGATTGCTTCTATGGCCTTGGAGGACCGGAACGACATTGTCATTTCTGGTCTAGGGAGTAAGTAAACAGATTTTTTTTTTTTTTAAAGCAAAAGATCAAAAAAAAAAATATTTTTTATTTTTTTATCTTTTTTTTTTAAGGTAAAGGAGAGATTTTTGGTCTTTTTCACCCCAAATTTGTGTTTACATTCCCTGTACTAGGAATAAAAGTGATATTAAAAAATAAAAAATTCAAGCGAACACATACGGAAGTCGCGCGCGCATATGTAAATGTTGTTCGCATCAGGCATGTGAGGTATCATCGCGAACGTTGGAGCGAGAGCAATAATTCTAGTGCCAGACCTATTCTGTACCTCTAAACGGGTAACCTGTAAAATGTGTCGCCTATGGAGATTTTTAAGTACTGAAGTTTTTCTCCAGTCCACAAGCGTGCGAAATTTTAAAGCGTGACATGTTAGGTATCTATTTACTCGGGCGTAACATCATCTTTCATATTTTACAAATAAATTGGGGTATATATTGTGTGTGGTTTTTTTTTCGTTTTTTTTTTATTCATTAAAGTGTATTTGTTCCAAAAAAAGTAAGTTTGAAAATGCGCTGCGCAAATACCGCCTGACTTAAAAATTTGACACGATCACCATTTTATTCCCTAGAGTCTCTAAAAAATAAAAAAAATACTTATTTAAACTTGTAAACAAGGAGGGACAGAAAAGGCTTGGTCTTCAAGTGGTTCACAGCCAGGGGTCATGATCTCAGCAAAAGCTTACTATCTGCCAACATTTATGAAAGCAAGGGATTTCCATGATGCATGAGTAATGCTCGGTTCACATATGTGCGAATGAAACCGGCTCTCAATGGAGCCGGTTCACGCATGTCCGGGGTGGCCGCATTCCAAAAAGGGTCTTGTGTGCATGTTTGGGTCTGGTTCAGGTGCGAATTCAGGCAATAATTCGGACATGATTCGCACCTGAACCGGTGAACAGGAATGCTCCTGACCCCATGCTGGGAACCACGGCCGCACATACCGTATATACTCGAGTATAAGCCGAGTTTTTAAGCACAATTTTTTGTGCTGAAAATGCCCCCTCGGCTTATACTCGAGTCACCTTTTTGCGCCTGATCTCCCGGACTTTGGGGAGTCGGTACCGGTCTCCTGGACCCCAAACTTGGCACACATATAGCCCCACTCTAGCTCTACAAGTGTGCTTGTCCGGGGAACCTACGGCCGGGGAGCACCGATTTTTCAAAACCGGGCACCCCTTCCATAGACTCCCATGTTAAACGGTCATTTCTCTGGTGACTTTGGGGACCCGGTACTGGCCGGTCGTAGGTTCTCTGGACCCCAAACTTGGCACACATGTAGCCCCACTCTTCCTCTACATGTTTGCAAAGTTTCTTGTCCGGGGGACCTACGGCCGGGTAGCACCGATTTTTCAAAGCCGGGCACCCCTTCCATAGACTCCAATGTTAAACGTCAGTCTAGTCATGGACACAGTGAGGCATGGGCACAGTGAGGCCTCGTACACACGACCGATTTTCTCGGCAAGAACCAGCAAGAAACTTGCTGGCAGGGAGGTCTTGCCGAGTAAATCGGTCGTGTGTACGCTGCTATCGGGTTTCTCGTCGAGAAAACCGACAAGAAACCTCGACGAGAAAATAGAGAACCTGCTCTCTATTTTCTCGTCGAGATTCTCGTCGGCATGTTTCTCGACGAGAAAAGTGAGTGTGTGTACACTTACCTGTCCTCCCGGAAGCCCGCGCATGTTCGAAATGAATTCGACGCATGCGCGGTAGCTTCCTAGGCATACGTAGGGTATACCAAGATGGCGGCGACGGCATCGAATGTGACGAGCGCATGCTCGACTTGGTCGATGACGTCACCGCGTACGCTCCTTTCAAAGAACCGCGGGTTCTTTGAAACGAGCGTGTGTACACTCGGCCGGGACAAGTTTCTTGTCCAAGAATCTCGTCGAAAAAAACGACATGTTTTTTTCAACGAGAATCTCGGCCGTGTGTACGAGGCCTGAGGCATGGACACAGTGAGGCAAAGTGAGGCACACCCTAGGCTTATACTCGAGTCAAGTTTTCCCAGTTTTTGTGGTAAAATTAGGTGCCTCGGCTTATATTCGGGTCGGCTTATACTCGAGTATATACGGTATATGAACACGGCCTCAGAAGGCTAGATGTTCCTGATTAGCTTATTGGCTCTTTCTGAAGAAAATGCAAATAGTAGTAACTATTGGTAATGTATAGTTACACAGTGACCTGTATTGGAGTTTTACTAAAAGGGCAAGAGCAATTGGTGATGGTCAGTCACTTGAGACACTGCTCTGGTGCAATAGTAGTCTTTGCTGCTTTCAGGAAGTAATGAAAAACAACAGGTGGTTGTTTTATAACCAATTAGCTGATAGACAAAAAGGTATAATTTACACCATCATTGAGTCCTAATAAGCTGTGGCAGCCTGAGTACCATGCCTCTTGCAGAAGAAAATCACAAATAAGGCTCTTTAAGGGAACAAATGAATGTATAGAGGGAGTACATGGCCATAAAATGTTTGAAAAGATTAATCTGGCACTTTAACTTTGAGTAGAATGAAGATATATAGCTGTTCCATCCCTATTAAAAGAGTGATGTTTGGGTTATAGATTCTTTCATATCTCATTACCCTTAGCTTTTCCACCTCTTCAGTTTTTCCAAATGGCTTCACATTTCACCTCTGTCCTATGTTCGCTCTGTTATTTTTCGTTTAACCCTTTCTTCCGTTACTATGTTCCCTGTCATGATCCAACTTGCGGTGCGACTTCTATTCAAATTAGTGTGCTCTCATAGGGAACCATCGATTTTGAATAGAGGCAGAGAAACGCTGCTAAAAGCTAGTGCGGCTAAACGTGCATTAACGCCATTGCAAAAAGCTACTAAAAGCAAGTTTTTACAGCAGATTTTTCCTGCCATTGGTAGTAGCTTTTCAGCTTGTTTTTCCTAACACCCCGTGTACATTAGGCCTAAGAAGTCACCTAATTAGTAAACAGAGTCCACCTATGTGTAATTTAATCTAAGTGTAGCGCCCCTTTACTTTCAGGGGAGCTAGGTACCTAAATTTAGGGGTTGGTCTGGGTTAGTAGCCAGACCCAGACCGCTTCAATTGTTAGGTTTTGTTCTTCTGCTTTTGCCAAGTGGTGTTGCTGGTGTACAGTTCCCTGTGGCCTGTGGGTGGTGCTGTCATAACAGGTCAGGGTTGAACCGCTAGTGAGATTGCTGTACCTTTGGGTGTCCTCTCCAGGCAGCTATACCGGGGGCGTGGTCGGCCCGCGGTGCATGCTGGGAGAGGATACATAAGGGCCAGACGCCATCTTAGGAGGGGAGAAGGAGGGGTACTGAGGATCAGTACCGAGGAGCAGTCCGTCTGCGCCTCGTGGCCCTCCAGGCCATGGGAGTGCGCATGGGTGGATCAGTTTTAGGCACCTTTTAGCCTGGGGCTGCAACTCTTCATGTAGGCCCAGCACCTTTAGCTGGCCTACCATCTAAAGAGGAATTCCAGGGCACTCGAGGGTGACCTGTTCTGGAGAGGGAGCCAAGGTTACCGGTGAAGGAAGTCACCGCCTTGTATGAGGCCTGGTCACCTAAAGAGGGATTCCACAAGTCCGCCACAGGCATTGTAGCGTGCTTCAACTTGCACCTAGGTCCTTATGCTACAAGTGTCGGGAAGTTTGGAACTAGGCAAATGGGTTCTGATCGTATCCCTAGGAAAATAAAGTAAAGTTTGTGCATCACTCCAGCTGCTAGGACCGTGAGAGGGAACTATCCGGGTGAGCAGAGTCCACTTAGGATTGAGTGGTGATATTAAGTGCCGTGTGCCTGAACCTGCCTCCCTGTTATTCTATTCTTCATTTTCAACTTTCCTGTCCGATTTCAAGCATAAAGAAAATAAACCTTCATTCATTGAGGTTTAACCTTGTCTGGACATTGGCCTTATTGATACACAAACAACAGACTTTTCCCTACACTCTAGATAAGGGAACCAGACCAGAAGAGGTAACTCGCCGCGGAACCCAACAATTTGTGAACACCGCTTAACCTCTCCAAACAGGAGGGTACGGGCATATAGCATGGTGTGCCTTATCTTACAAGTGAGCCAGGTGAGAAAAAGGTCTGTGTGCTACATAAGTATAAATACAGCTGTTCTGTGAAGCCCTCAGAGGTTTGTATGAGAATTCCTGACCTCCGATTGGATGGCAAGAGTGGTTTCTATGTTGTTTAGGGAGGTACTTTGGCTTTGTAGGTGGCAAGTAGAGATGAGCTAGGGGGGCATCCTTCAAAATCATCTCTAGCCGAACTCTGCACTTTCTTTTTACTCCAATCAGATGCAGCCGGGTCATTCTCATCCAGCGGCTCACATAAACAAAAAGGCAAGTTTCGGGGGGAAATGAATTGGCGCACTGCTTATTGGAGGTAACTACTTGACCTCCAAGTGATTTACCCCCTCCCCCCTTCATGACCAGGCCATTTTTTACGATACGGAACGGCATTATTTTATTTTTTTATAATCTTTATTTTAGTCAGCAACGTGAGTGAACCCCCGGCCTTCATTAAATACAGGGGGACTCTCCTGTGTCACGGACTTTTGGTCCCAGTTGACACAGCTCCTCTCTAAACTAACCGAGGAGCTGAGAGAACCACTCTTTGGGAAAAAAAAAAAGTGTCCAAAACTCACATACCGGTAATATTATTCTCCATTGTCCTGAGCTATCATTCGACTGAACTCCCGTACATACTCCATGAATACGGTCATGGCCTTCGCACCAAGTTCAAAGCACCCGAGATGCGGCGCCCGGTTGTTCGGCACTGCTTTATTTTAACTGACAATTGCGTAGTCGTGCAACACTGTACCCAAATAAAATTTATGTCCCTTTTTTCCCACAAATAGAGCTTTTTTTTGGTGATATTTAATCACCTCTGCGTTTGAATTTTTTGCACTATAAACAAATTTTTGCCCTGGTTCACACTGGTGCGATTTGACATACGATTTGACATTACCGATTACAAAAAATTAGTTTCTGTACTACTTTTTGCGATTTCAGCCGCGATTTACATTGACATCTGTTTCAGATGTCTTTGAAATCGCAGCTGAAATCGGGACTGACAGCAGGAGTGAAATCGTGCGAGTTCAGCTGAACTCGCAGGCTTCACTCCCGCAGCCCCAGTGTGAACGCGGGCTTTCTGCTATAAAACATATCTTAAAAAAAAAAAAAAAAAATCTAATTTCTTCATAACTTTAGGCCAATATGTATTCTGCAACATGTTTTTGGTAAAACAAATCCCAATAAGTGTACATTGATTGGTTTTATGCGAACGTTATAGCATCTACAAACTATGGTATATATTTATGGACTTTTTTTTTTATACTAGTAACGGCAGCGATCAGAAACTTGTAGCGGGACTGCAATATTGCGGCGGCCAATCGGAAACTGTCATTTTTGACACTTTGTGGGAACCAGTGACACTAATACAGTGAACAGTGCTAAAAATATGCACTGTCACTGTACCAATGACACTTGCTGGGAAGGGGTTAAACATCTAGGGTGATCAAAGGGATAACTGTGTGCCTAGCCAGTGTTTTTGTGTACTGTGTTAGGTGCTTTTATTAGGGCAGTGGTTCTCAACTCCTGTCCTCAGGACCCACTAACAGGCCAGGTTTGCAAGATAACTGAAGTAGATCACAGGTGATATCATTTGCTGCTCAGTGATTGCAATATTCTAGTCTGAATCCCCCCAAAGAAATATTTAAAATCTGGCCTGTTAGTGGGTCCTGAGGACAGGAGTTGAGAACCACTGTACTAGGGGAGGAGAGGGTTTTTTTCCCTGACAAAAATCCATCCCTTCTCCCCTGTCAGAACGGATATCTGCCTTCTTTACATAGGCAGATCACAGTTCTGTGTGTTTTACCGATGATTGGCGGGTGCCGGAGGACATCCAGTGCCTGGCACCCACAGATCGGCTTCTGCTGTGATTAATCACAGCAGAAGAGGCCCGCTAGCGGCACGTGCGCACCCCCTGCAGGAGGAAGTGTAGAATCACGCATATATACATGATCATTCACAGGAGAGCCGCCCTGTAGCAGTAAGTGCTATAGGGCGTTCGGCAAGTGGTTAAAAAAGAGAGCGAGTTTGGAGTTCAGCTACAGATGGGTTTGGAGGACACCTAAGCTCATCCCTAGTGTTAAAGCGGAAGTTCCGCGGCAAATCTTTTTTTTTTTTTAGCTTGCATGCAAAGTATTTGTAGATCACCAATTAGTACTCACGTGTTTGGTGATTTTTAACCTCCCCTGTCTTTTTTCTGGCAAAAGATGCACTTTTAAAATCAGCCGTCAGAATTTTGCATTTTGCTTGTGGGCATTGTGAAGCCCACAAGCACTGACTTCCTGGTAGCGGTGGACGGTGTTCTGCAGAAAAAGTTCCCCGGCGGTTAAGGTTCCCCCCCCTGTACTGCGCATGCGCGGCACGAACCTCAACGGAGTTTCCGAAAGTAGCCGAACATGTAGAGCTGCGAGTTAGCTCTACACGGCGCCTGCGCAATGACTAGGAGCCATGTAGAGCTGACTGCGCAGGCTCCGTGTAGAGCCGACTCGCAGCTCTACATGTTCGGCTACTTTCGGAAACTCCGTTGAGGTTCGTGCCGCGCATGCGCAGTACAGGGGGGGGAACCTTATCCGCCGGGGAACTTTTTCTGCAGGACATGTCACATCTGGGCGAACTCCCAGATTACATTGCGGGAGAATAGAAACGCCTACTCCCGCGGGAGTGAGTACCCGGAAGCCGGAATTGAAATGACAATAGTACGGTATGTACAGAAAAAAAAAAAGTGTCTACTGTACATCTTTGTAGTGTAAGGAGTGTGGTCATATATGGATGTTATTTTGGGTGGAACTCCGCTTTAAGCACATCAGGCCTCCATGAAAAAGCACAATGATAGTGCACCTTTATGGTTCACCTGGGGAACATTTTTCGAAGCAACCAAGGAGTACAACCAAGTTTCAAACAGTCTTTGAGTAGCATAAATGTAGTACAGCTGGATTTCCTCCAAGAAAAAATCCTGGCCCTCCCCCCATGCAATTAATAAATTTAAGGACTGTCATACTAAAGTGAAGTGCTTGGAGCAGCTTAACATATCTCCTTGTGTGCAAGAAGCCTGTATTGCCATCAGGCTGTGTTTCTGAGTGTCTTATGCTTGTGCAGTGCATAGTGTTTATCAATTAACTTTGACGAGGTCTACGCTGTGGTCTCTGTTGTCATTGTGTCATCTCTTCATAGAGGCCTCCAACTGTAATTCCAAGTGGGAGGCAGTAGGCACAAGTAGAGTTGCCTAGACTGCCAGAGAGCTTGCAGAACAACATTGCTTCCATACTAAAAACTAAGAGTTTTCTTTCCTAGTCTTGCATTCCTCAGCAAATTAACTACTTCAATACCGGGCACTTTCACACCCTTCCTGTCCAGGCCAATTTTCAGCTTTCAGTGCTGTTACATTTTGAATGACAATTATGCGGTCATGCAACACTGTATAAAATATTAATTTTTTTAATCATTTTTTTTGTTAGACAGATAGAGATTTCTTTTGGTGGCATTTAGCCACCACTGGGTTTTTTATTTTTTGCTAAACAAACAAAAAAAGACCAATTTAAAAAAAAAAAAAAAACGATTTTATTTTCTAAAATTTTGCAAATAAGTAATTTTTCTACTTCACTGATGGGCAATGATTAGCACTGATAGGCTGCACTGATAAGGCGGCACTGGTGGGCACTGATATGCAGCACTGGTGGGTGGCACTAATAGGCAGCAATGATGGGCATTGATAGGTGGCACCACAGGGGCTGCATTGATAGTCAGTCAGTGTAAATGCCCCCTGTCACACTTACTAGTTATCAGTTCTCCTCACGCTGTGACAGTGCGTGAGGAAAGGAATGCCGCTAACAGGCAAGTTTGTTTATCAGCTGTGATTGGACACAACTGACCACATGATAAAGGGGCACTGTGATTGGCCACAAAGTGCGCCGGAAGCACCCCAGGGGGTGCACGGTGGGCATGGTTCTGGGAGGACATCCATGGACGCCCTCCTAGAACTGCGCTGTAGTCGTCTTTTGGCTATAGCACGGTCGAGATGTGGTTAAGGCGGAACTCAGTTGTATCTGAGCACCACAAACTGAAAACAAGGTTTAATTCATTTGTAATATTCCAAACAAACCCACCCATCCATCCATGTCTCCATGCTTTTGAGAAATCACTTAAAAGACTTCACCTCTAGCATTTCTAGCTGTGGCCATCTTGAGTAAGGGCAGATGATTAATATAGTATTTATTTCCCAGAATCCATCTGCCCTTCCTTAGCTCGGGTATGCAGGCAGGAGGGTGTGCTTAGCGGAGAAAACGGAAAATTTATTACCAAATACTTACCGTAATTTTCCTTTCCTGATAGACTCCATGGCAGACTACGTGTGGGTTAACCCCGCCTCCTCTCCACAGCTATAGGACCCCTTACCCATAAATTTGAGCTCACCTCCACAGACAGGTGTTCCGTAACTAGCCGACTCAAATTTCAACTCTCATATTTTTAATTCATGGGTGGGAACTCCGTCTGCCATGGAGTCTATCAGGAAAGGAAAATTACGGTAAGTATTTGGTAATAAATTTTCCGTTTTCCTGACAGACTCCATGGCAGACTACGTGTGGGAAATAACTAGCCAATCCACACGGGAGGGTATGCTTGCTCAAAAAAAATATTTTAATCTTTCCCGTCAACTGACAGGATTTTTCGACCAAAATTAACAGAGGAAAGGGAAGCAGGCTCAATACAATAATGAGACATAAATGTATGAATAGAAGACCACGAGGTTGCCCTGCATATCACTTCAGGAGCCACGTGTCGAGCTGCTGCCCATGAGGCTGCCATGCCTCTGGTGGAATGAGCCGTCACGCCTCTGGAGGAGCTAAGCCCTTTGCCCTGTAAGCCTGTTGAATAGATTGGACGATCCAGGCTGCTATTGTTCTGGAGGAAGCCCTCTTTCCTTTGTTGCTACCAGTGTGTAACAAGAACAGGTAGTTCGAGCTTCTTAAAGATGAAGTGACTCGCAAATATTCTTTCAGAGTCTCACCTACATCCAAAGGATGAACATCTGCTGATTCTGGAGAATTGAAAGTAGGAAGGACTATTTCCTGATTCTCGTGAAAAACTGACTTGAATTTTGGTTTAGACCCAAGCATGGGAATAAGGACCACTCGGTCCGGGAAGAAAGTCAAAAAGGGTTCTTGACAACCCAGGAAGCTTATTTCTGAAACCCTTTTGGCTGAAGTAATGGCCACTAGTAAGGCCAGTTTGATTGATAAGTCCTTAATAGAAAGATCGTTGTTGAGTGCTAAAAGAGCATCAAGGACGAGCAGAAGATCCCATTTGGGGAATCTAGGTTTCCTCTGAGGCCTGATTCTCGAAGCCCCCTGAAAGGATTGTTGAACCAGGGGATGAGTTGCCCATGATGTTCCTGAAAATGCCGATAAGGCTGAAACTTGTCAATCAGTTCCCTCAGAGTACAAAGGAAGATCCAAGCCTGATTGTAGAAAAAACTTAAAACGTCTTGAACTCCAGGATTTCTGAAAGATTTTCCAGCAGAAGTCATGAAGCTGACAAACCTGGTCCAGATTCTGTTGTAGGTTTTGTTCATGTTAGGCTTTCTGGAGCTCATAAGGGTAGAGATTACCCCTAAAGCACACCCAAGAGACTCTAGCGGGTCCCTGAAGCTCATCAGATTCAGGAGAGGAAACCATGGCCTGTTCGGCCAGTATGGTGCTATTGTTATCACTTCGCCTTTCTCCAACTGGAGCCGCTGCAGGAATTTTTGCATGATCGGAGGTGGAGGGAAGGCATATGCCTTGTTGAATTTCCATTGGCTTGTTAATGCATCTACTCCGAAGGCTTGACTGCACCGACCTCGAGTGTAGTATCTGTCTACCTTGTGATTGCAGGGGGATGCAAACAGATCCACTTCTGGATCGATTCCCAACGATAGGATCCACTTGAATGTCTGTGTATGCAGTGACCATTCGTTGTTGTCTAGGTTGCTGCGTGACAGAAAGTCCGCTTGAATGTTCTGTTCCCCTGGAATGAAGACTGCTGTTAAGTTTGTAGATTCCTCTGAGCCCAGGTCATGATAGGTTCGACCTCTTGGAGAAGGGTGGGGCTCCGAGTGCCCCCTTGTCTCTTCACATATGCCACGGGGGTGGTATTGTCCATTTTGAGTAGGACCGACTTCCCTTTCAGAAGGTGGGAGAAGGCTTGAAGGGCGCACCATGCCGCACGCAATTCCAGAACGTTTGACCCTGGAATGTGGAGATGGGCATCCCATTTGCCCTGAGCCAGTTCTGCCCCACAATGTGCTCCCCAGGCCGCATTGCTGGCATCGGATGAAACAGTCATCCATTGGATGGGAGCAAGGGAGTGGCATGTTAACAAGTTTTTGTGTTGAAGCCACCAGAGAAGACTGTTCCTCATTGACTGAGTAGTCCTGATCAGCTGATTGCGATCGTCTGTCTTCCATTGCTGAAGGAATCCTGATTGAAAAGGCCGAAGCCTCCACATTGCCCATTTGACCATGGGGAACGTGGCCACCATCGTGCCGATTATCTTCAGGCACTGTGACGCCCTTAGGTTAGAGTAGTCTAGGGCTAAAGATATTCTTACCCGAATGACCGGGATTTTTTCTTCCGGAAGAGAGATGGTATTCTCTACTGTGTCGAATTGAGCTCCTAGGTAGGTTAGGCGTTGGGTCGGTTCTGGCTGACTTTTCTGTCGGTTTAAGAGCCATCCGAACTCTATCAATGTAGAGATCACTTGATCTTTGTGGATCAGCAGCTGCTGCTTGTCTTGGGACAGTAGTAGCAGATCGTTCAGGTAATGATACAGACGCACACCCTGTATTCTGATAAGAGACACAATTACCAACAGTACCTTGGAAAAGACCCTTGGAGAGGTCGTTAGTCCGAATGGAAGACAAATAAATTGTAAGTGCTCTCGTTCGACCTGAAATCGAAGGTATTTGTGGAATTCTTCTGCCACGGGAACATGAAAATACGCGTCCTTAACATCTATTGAGATCAACCAGTCGCCTGGTTTAACGACTTTTTGGATGGATGAGAGTGATTCCATCTTGAATTTCTCGTGCTTTATGTACCTGTTCAGGAAAGTGAGATCTATCAATAGGAAAAATACTGCGCCAACCTTCAAATTTCTAGCAGCCTACACAACAACTGACAATAGTGTAAAGGAAAAATAATAAATAAAGTGTGGCGCTATGTGCAAACAGAAAAATATATATATATAAAATGTCTGGTTGGCAATTGGTCTATATAAAGACCCGTATATCGTGTTGAACCTGATAGTGGTTCTGTACACTTATGTAAACAAGTGCATATACCCTGCAAAAATTCAATATGTGCAATGGTGTGAAATATATAAATTAATTTAAATAGGTAAATTAACCTAACACTGAAAAAATATAAATGACATGAATATCATATGTGAAAGTGATCCACAATATATATTAGTGTCCAATTTTCTGTGAGGAGAAAAAAAAAAGGAAGAAAGTCTCTCGGTGAATGTGTGATCTGATACCAACATCAACACTGCATCAACACCACGTCAGGTGTGTAATGAATGGTAGGTACAGTCCAGACCAGTTCCTTGGATTTATGCGTTTTCTATGTTGCAACACTTAAAGGTGATATATGCCATTGGAAAGTGAGTAAAAGGGTGTATACTCTTACCGGATGTTGTAGATCCAACTCGCCGTACGGCGGTGGATCAATCGAGCTTGTGTCCACACCCGGGACTGATAGATGTATATCCTGGGGACAGTCTTTCCTCAGCGTCCTTACGACGTTCCAGAGAGTATATCCCGAGGCTTTCCAACGTAACTCTCACTTCCAATGCGATAAGTCAAAGTATGACACCAGAATTTCACCATATGCGTAGTGTCACCATGCAACAAATGAGAAAAGAATTCTCCACATAGTGTAAATCCAAGATGGGATTTTATTGCAATACAGAGCTGCTGATATATTTTTGGGATTTGTTGGTTTGTTTGTTTTGGTTTTTTTCCCTGAGAAGTTTCAAAGTTTTTAAAGGAGTTTGCTTTGGACTGTTTAATTGTTCAGTGAGACCTTTATTGGGTGTTTTTATTCTTTGATAAATAAAATCCCATCTTGGATTTACACTATGTGGAGAATTCTTTTCTCATTTGTTGCATGGTGACACTACGCATATGGTGAAATTCTGGTGTCATACTTTGACTTATCGCATTGGAAGTGAGAGTTACGTTGGAAAGCCTCGGGATATACTCTCTGGAACGTCGTAAGGACGCTGAGGAAAGACTGTCCCCAGGATATACATCTATCAGTCCCGGCCAGGTGTGGACACAAGCTCGATTGATCCACCGCCGTACGGCGAGTTGGATCTACAACATCCGGTAAGAGTATACACCCTTTTACTCACTTTCCAATGGCATATATCACCTTTAAGTGTTGCAACATAGAAAACGCATAAATCCAAGGAACTGGTCTGGACTGTACCTACCATTCATTACACACCTGACGTGGTGTTGATGCAGTGTTGATGTTGGTATCAGATCACACATTCACCGAGAGACTTTCTTCCTTTTTTTTTTTTCTCTTCTCACAGAAAATTGGACACTAATATATATTGTGGATCACTTTCACATATGATATTCATGTCATTTATATTTTTTCAGTGTTAGGTTAATTTACCTATTTAAATTAATTTATATATTTCACACCATTGCACATATTGAATTTTTGCAGGGTATATGCACTTTTTTACATAAGTGTACAGAACCACTATCAGGTTCAACACGATATACGGGTCTTTATATAGACCAATTGCCAACCAGACATTTTATATATATATATATTTTTCTGTTTGCACATAGCGCCACACTTTATTAAAGTGAGATCTATAACTGGACGCCAAGAGCCGTTCTTCTTTTGTACTAGGAAGAGGGGGAAGTATACCCCCTGGAATTCCTCGTCCTTTGGGACGGGCACCACTGCTCCTTGATCTTTCAGGGCATTCACATATGAAATAAGAACTTGTTTTTCTTCTGATTGAGGCAGTGAAGATTGCATTGGTCTGCATGGAGGGACTTTGGTGAAGGACCATGCGTGACCTATTGAGACCATTTTGATGGTCCAATAATCTGAGATCAAGGTCACCCAGACGTGCCGGCAGAGACGTAGGCGAGCCCCTACCCGACCGCTTGGGCAGGCCCAATCTCAAAAGGACTTGGTTGGCTCGCGCCCACCGGGCGTCCGTTTCTTGCCATATTTTTGGGAAAGATATCTGCCTATTCCAGTTCCAGCTTCTCCTAAAATCCCGTCCGGGCCTATAGGAGCATGCCTCTCTTGAACGCTCTGTACTGCGTCTCTGCTGAGGTTTTCTTTGGTTAAACAGAAGTTTGTCCTGAGGGAGGAATCCCGACTTTCCGCCTGTAGCCTTTGAAATGGCATTATACAGTTTGTTTCCAAACAAGGAAGTTCCTTCAGAAGGAATTTTGCACCATGCCTGCTTTGAGGCAGGATCAACAAGCCAGGGGCGCAACCATAGTGCTCGTTTGGCTGTGACCGAAGATAGCAAGGATCTAGCCATCAAGCGGATGAGATCAATTGAAGCTTCTCCCAAAAAAGGCGATAGCCAGTTTAAGTTCTTGCACTGCTGAACTTTGTGCCAATTCCTCCGAGACACCTTTCAGAACGGAGTCAACATTTTCCACCCAGGCCTCCATTGCTTTGGAGGTGACTGCAAGGGCTAGGGCTGGTTGCAAGCCATACCGTTCAAGTTATATATTCTCTTAATGTCTTGGTCAATCTTTCAATCCAGACCATCTTTAAAAGATACAGTGTCATCTAGCAGGAGGGTGACATGCTTCGCTAGGCGCATTACTGCTGCATCCACGAGGGGAGCATTTTCCAAACCTTCTTATCCCCCTTGCTCCATTCTTCCTTAAACACTCCTTTCAGCTCGGTGTGAAATTGGAACATTCTTTCCCCAGTTTCTTAAACAGTTCCTTTGTTTCTCTGGGGGGGGGGGGGGGGCAGTGGTATCTTCCAACTTTAAGGTTTCCATCACTGCCTTGATCAGTGGAGAGACTAAAGCGTAGTCGAATCCCACTACAGAATCATCTCCCTCCATCTCGTCTTGCGAGGAATCATGGGAGGAATCACAGAATCATCTCCCTCCATCTCGTCTTGCGAGGAATCATGGGAGGAATCACAGAATCATCTCCCTCCATCTCGTCTTGCGAGGAATAATGGGAGGAATCATGGGGCTGGAATTGGCCGGAATCCTCCTGGGCCTCGTCAGCCAAGGAGCCAGACAAGGTGGTGGACTGGCTCCTCGTGTGGGGGGACATCTATTTCCATCATAGACTGCTGTACCACACGTTTAATAAGAGACTCAAGATTTTGATTTTTCGGTCTCTTTCTCACCGACCGCTCGGGCATAGCATGGGTCACACAGCAATTTGCCCTCTGAGATTCTAGTTTTACATCCCCAACAGGCTCTGTGATCAGAGCGATCATCGCGGTGGTGGTAGCGGTGACTTGAGGAGGAATGGGAACATCTCCTATATTTAGAGGGGGAATGTGAGCGTCCCCTATGATAGTGGGTCCCAGACGGAGTGTCACGTCTGGACCTGGAGGATGATTGGTGATGGTGATGATGATGGTGATGATGATGGTGCAGCCTGGCAAGGTCCCTATCCTGTGACCGATGAACTGATGTAGCCGGGCTGTAAGAGATAATACAGACAAAGGGAGGGGGAGGAAGGTGGGCAGGTTGTAACCGTTAGCAACCACCAGAAAAAAAAATGACACCAAAGACACCAACCCCCTACCCACTCCGCACAGACCTTGTGCGGGAGGGCTGGCCACACGGCGGTGCAGATGAGTCCATGACGAGGAAGACACACAATGATGCGTAACTCCACTACCTAGACTAAGGATAAGCAAATCAATGCAAGAACAGCGCAGAAAAAAAAAAGTTTTTTTTTTTTTTTTTAAAACTGTCCCTTTAAGAGACACTAAGCATTACATGCATTACATTGCCAAGAAGTGCTTACCCCGTCCTGGTAGTATTGAGACTCCGGGAGGCTGCTGCTATATGCCCACAGGTTATCCCACCTGTATAGGGCTCCTCAGCGGTTTAAATCACCCGCCGGAATGACGTCATGGCCGGTCCCGCTGTGCGCATGCATCGGAGGGACCGAACCTACTGCGCCTGCGCGGCCCCTGACCCCTCCGCCATACTGCGTATGCGCAAAAACCAAGCCTCGGTTTCACCGTGGCTCTGCGCATGCACAGACGATCAACAGGCTGGGATCAGGAAGGGAATGGCATCCTGGAACGCAAAAGCGTTCCACACATATACTAAGCTTAGCGGCGCTGTATGACAGAGAAAAAACAGCAGAGAAAGACATACAAACAAACAAACAAACAAAAACTATCTGCCATGGAAATAGAAAAAGTCTTCAGACCTTGCCAGCTGAGATCCACCGTCCGTCATGGTACGCTGGGGCCACATCCCTTCCACCATAGAGGTATCCATCAGCCCAAAACCACTCACCCGCTCATAGCTGGGCCCTGGGTGCACCGCACAACTCGTACCTGATCCGACAGCAATCCTGGACTGCACCTGAATTGCATAATGAAGGGTCCATGTGAGGAGGACAAAAAAGGAACACCTGTCTGTGGAGGTGAGCTCAAATTTATGGGTAAGGGGTCCTATAGCTGTGGAGAGGAGGCGGGGTTAACCCACACGTAGTCTGCCATGGAGTCTGTCAGGAAAACCCCTCTTCCCCTACTCCAGATGAAAGACAAAAAATGCCCATGAAGACTCCTAGAATGTATGACATGATTTTGGCCCGACACCAGAAGGCAAATTAAAAAATGTAAAAAATAAATAAAAAAAGTTTCACAAAAGTAAATACCTTCCTATCTCTTTATCAATGCTAACAGAATAAGGATCAAAAAGAAATCATGTTGATTAAGAGAGTTTAGTTCTGCTTTAAGGATGATCCTCAGTGTAAGCAGACAATTCCTCTTCTCAGCTACTATGAAACCACTAAAAGATCCACTGTTTACAGCAAGGAGAATTCGCATGGCAGGAGAATGTGACTGGTTCTCTATGGAGCCGGTTTACATATCTCCGCAGCGGGTCCGGTGCGGTGTGCCGGAAAAACGCGTGCCTTTTTTGGTGCATTTCAGGTTCGATTTCAGCCCAAAATTCGGGCTGAAATCGGACCTGAAACAGCGAACCAGCACGCACCGGACCCCTGCTGTGAGCCGCATGCGGCGACGGTGTGAACCGAGCCTTAAGGTTCACTTTTTTTTTTTTTTTTTAAATAACAAACATATAATACTTACCACCACTGTGCAGTTTGTTTTGCACAGAGTGGCCCCAATCGTCCTCTTCTGGGGTCCCACGGCGGCTCACGCGGCTCCTCCCCGCAAGAGCTAAACCCCTCTGGGAAGCTCTCTCCCGAGGTGGTTACCTTAGGCGCCGATTGTATGACTCGGCCCCGCCCCCGGCGGCTGCATCATTTGATTTGATTGACAGCAGCGGGAGCCAATGGCTGCACTGCTATCAATCTATCCAAAGAAGAGCCGATCAGGCATGGGGAGAACGACGCAGGATCGCGCCCTCGGAAATTCAGGGCTTAGGTAAGTAAAACGGGGGCTCGGGTGGGCCGGACACTGCAAGGTGTTTTTTCACCCTAATGCATAGGATGCATTAAGGTGAAAAAACACGAAGCTTTACAACCCCTTTAAAGTGCAAGTAAGTCCAAGAATCATCCCTTCGGCTGGGTTCACACTAGTGCGACACGACATCCGTCCTACTTTGGATCCGACTTTGCCCTGCGACATGAAGCCGACATATGTCCGACTTTCAATGAACGGGGATCCGACTTGGATCCCCGCCAATATCAGGCACTGTGTTTGGTATGAATCCTGAGGGGGAACTCCAGGCCAAATTTTAAATTAACAAAGGCGGCGCGGGTTCCCCCTCCAGGAGCATACCAGGCCCTTGGGTCTGGTCTGGATTTGAACGGGCGCCCCTACGCCGAAAAAACGGCGTGGGGGTCCCCCCAAAATCCAAACCAGACCCTTATCCGAGCACACAACCTGGCAGGCCGCAGGGGAAGAGGGGGGGACGAGAGAGCCGCCCCCCCCTCCCTCCTGAACCATACTAGGCCGCATGCCCTCAATATGGGGGGTTTGGTGCTCTGGGGCAGGGAGGCGACCTGCGGCCCCCCACCCCAGAGCACCCTGCCCCCATGTTGACGAGGACAGGGCCTCTTCCCGACAACCCTGACCGTTGGTTGTCGGGGTCTGCGGGCGGGGGGCTTATCGGAATCCGGGAGCCCCCTTCAATAAGGGGGCCCCCGGATCCCGGCCCCCCACCCTATGTGAATGAGTATGGGGTACATCGTACCCCTACCCATTCACCTGGTGGAAAAAAATTGCAATAAAAAAACACTACACAGGTTTTTAAAGTAATTTATTACACAGCTCCGGGGGTCTTCTTTCGACTTCCGGGGGTCTTTTCCGACTTCGGGGGTCTCCGGTGTCGTCTCCCGCTCTCCGGTTCTTTCTTCCGCCGGGCCTCCGCTAACTTCTTTTTAGCTCTTTTGCTAACGGAGGCCCGGTCTTCCCGTTGTCTCGTCCGGCTCTCCGTTGTCCTTCTGCCGGCCCCTCCACTAACTTCTTTTTAGCTCTTTCGCTAGTGGAGGGGCCGGTCTTCCCGTCGTCGCCATCGGCGTCTTCTTCCCTCTTCTCCTCCTCGATGTTGACGCGTCGCTTCCTCCCGCTGTAATACTGTCTCTCCGCTCCGCTCCGCATTAATATAGGCTTCTCATGACGTCACAGTCACATGTTCTGGGGCACATGGCCCCGGAGCATGTGACTGTGACGTCATGGGAACATGTGACTGTGACGTCATGAGAAGCCTATATTAATGCGGAGCGGAGCGGAGAGCCAGTATTACAGCGGGAGGAAGCGACGCGTCAACATCGAGAAGGAGAAGAGGGAAGAAGACGCCGACTGCGACGACGGGAAGACCGGCCCCTCCACTAGCGAAAGAGCTACCAAGAAGTTAGTGGAGGGGCCGGCAGAAGGACAACGGAGAGCCGGACGAGACAACGGGAAGACCGGGCCTCTGTTAGCAAGAGAGCTAAAAAGAAGTTAGCGGAGGCCCGGCAGAAGAAAGAACCGGAGAGCGCGGAGACGACACCGGAGACCCCCGAAGTCGGAAAAGACCCCCGGAAGTCGGAAGAAGAGCGCCGGAGTCGGAAGAAGACCCCCGGAGCTGTGTAATAAATTACTTTAAAAACCTGTGTAGTGTTTTTTTATTGCAATTTTTTTCCACCAGGTGAATGGGTAGGGGTACGATGTACCCCATACTCATTCACATAGGGTGGGGGGGCCAGGATCCAGGGGCCCCTTTATTGAAGGGGGATCCCGGATTCCGATAAGCCCCCCGCCCGCAGACCCCGACAACCAACGGCCAGGGTTGTCGGGTAGAGGCCCTGTCCTCATCAACATGGGGGCAGGGTGCTCTGGGGTGGGGGGGCCGCAGGTCGCCCCCCTGCCCCAGAGCACCAAACCCCCCATGTTGAGGGCATGCGGCCTGGTACGGTTCAGGAGGGAGGGGGGCCGCTCTCTCATCCCCCCTTTTCCCCTGCGGCCTGCCAGGTTGTGTGCTCGGATAAGGGTCTGGTTTGGATTTTGGGGGGCCCCCCACGCCGTTTTTCGGCGTAGGGGTGCCCGTTTAAATCCAGACCAGACCCAAGGGCCTGGCATGCTCCCGGAGGGGGAACCCACGCCGGTTTTTTATTTAAAATTTGGCCTGGAGTTCCCCCTCAATAGCAGCAGAGCACAAGTCGCATGCCAAAGTCGGACCATGCAAGACTGCGGTCCGACTTTGATCCGACTTCAGTGATAGTCAATGGGCTGAAGTCGGATCAAAGTCGGACCAAAGTAGTACAGGGAGCATTTTCAAAGTCGGACCGACATGTGTCGGACCAGTTAAGACGGCTCCTATAGGGAAACATTGATTTTCACACGTCATGCGACATGAGCTCCCAATGTCGGAGCGTTTGTCGCCCCAGTGTGAACCAGGCCTTCCCGTTTTAAGCAGAATTGATATCAAATCCCCAATTAGTGACAGTAATTGCTTGAGACATCAGGTCTGCAAAGGCACCAGGCAGGATTCCAGCTCACATAGATTCTCTGGCTCAAAGAGCTCCATCTAGCCCAGGTGAGACTCCTTAAAAAGCGCAATTCCGAGCAACAGGTGAAATCAATCATTGCTACTAATGTTATTCAGGAAACATTACCGCTGTGCTCATGTCAGACAATGTGCTAAAGTGTGTGTGTGCTGAAAAACAACTAAATAATAGCAGCTGTGTAGGTATCACAAAGCGATAATTGTTATAAAATATTATCAATTACATCACTTAAAATCAACAGAAAATGAAATATTTATACTTGCAAATGTCTGTGTCTTCTGGACTTACATTTTTTTTTTTTTTTTTTACACCAACGAGCTGTGGGCTAGGCCTTCCCTTTTTGTTTATGTGAGTTGTGAAGCAGGAATGACCCAGCCTGTAGCTCATTGGAGTAAGCCCTGGTTCACACTGGTGCGATTTGACATGCGATTTGACATGTCAAATCGCATGTCAAATCGGCGAAATTTGCCGCAAATTGCGGGCAATGGCACCGTCCTAATCGCTGCACCGATTTCAAAAAGTAGTTTCTGTACTACTTTTTGCGATTTCAGCTGCGATTTACATTGACATCTGTATCAGATGTCTCTGTAATCGAGCTAAAATCGGGACTGACAGGCAGGAGTGAAATCGTGCGAGTTCAGCTGAACTCGCACGGCTTCACTCCCGCAGCCCCAGTGTGAACCTGGGCTAAGAGCCGGTTCACACCTGAATCACACAGGAACGTGCTCTGCATTCCTGTGTGATTCAGTGCAGTTTGATTTTCAACCTATTCATTTGAATAGTCTTAAATCGCACCAAAAAGTAGTGCATGCACTAGTTTTCAAAAACACACTGTACTACATGTACCATGCAATCCAGTGTGGGTAAACGCACTCTATTTGGGGTGTCATCAGAAATACATTGACACCCACAGCAGATCGCATGGAACACAGGTTCCCCGCACCGCGTTCTGGTGTCAAAAGCATTCATCTCAAGATTCCCTTCATGAAATTTGGCCTAAGTTATATATGGAGACAGTGTCACTGGGTCTAAAATAAGGTATGCAGAGAAAGCAGAAAGGTTTTTTTTTTTATTTCATTAGCATGTTGATGAGTGGGGAAAGGAGGAACTAGGGAAGTTAAAATAGCAAACTAAACTTTAGCTTAGTTCTTAGTTCTAATGAAATAACACACAGTAGTATAATATTGCAGCTCTATACCACAGAGTCTGTTCTCTGGTCTCACTAATGTAGCACACCGCCGTAGGAGCTGCTGGTTTCATTTGTGCCTTGCACATTACCTCAATGTTCGTTGTCTTGGGTAATAAAGTCTGTAAGAACTCCAATGTCCACACAGGATGTAAAACCTTATGCTTTTAGGTTTTCTTTTCTTTTGCATAAAACATGTAGCACTACCCTAGTAGGAGCTGCTGGTTTTGTTTGGGCCTGCCCTCTGATTCTCAACCCCTTAACTGTCCCAATCTCAGGAGCACTAGGGCCTGCTGTCTCTGTGAACTCCTCAGGGGCTTTCTCCTCTGATCCATGCATGCTGGGCTCTGTAATTTTAGGAGAATCTGTCTCTCCTTCATATAGAGATGGAGCCTCTTCAGGGTCTCCTGTTAGCAAAGAGTCCAGGTTTTCTTCTATTTCCTCGGGAGTATGTTAGAGGGCACGAATTCAGGAGCCTCTGGGCGAAGAAGCCCACTATCTACTACCTCAGGAAGTGACAGCGAAGTGGTCATGGGTCCTGGCGCTTGAGAGGGCCATAACCAGTCCATCTCCTCTTCCTCAGAGTCTTCTTCTCCAGAGTCTTTGTCCTCTACATCTGTAAGAGTCGACTGAGACCTGGTAACTGGCCTGGATACTCGGGGGGTTGAAGAGGATTCTTGTGGATCTGATGCAGGGGGTAGGCGAACTGCTTCAGAAAGGGGCAACAGGTGGTTCCTATGCCAAGTCTTCAGAGGTCCCACACTCCCCTCTGGTTTTATCTGATATACTGGGAGACCAGGTAAATGTTTGCAGACGACATATGGTTGGGATTTCCACCGGTCAGCTAATTTGTGCTTCCCGGGAATACCCAAGTTCCTTAGTAGTACCCTATCCCCTGGCTGTAAGTCTTGTATCCTAACCTTGAGGTTGAAGTTCCTTTTATTCCTCAATCCCCTCTGGTCAGATGAGGCTTGGGCCTGTTCATATGCCATCTTCAGACTCTTCCTTAAGTGATCCACATACCCCTTGTGGGAAGTTGCAGAGGTATGATCCAGGGATGTGCCGAAGGCTAATTCCACTGGTAACCGAGCTTCTCTGCCAAACATCAGCCGATATGGGGAGTATCCAGTAGCATCGCTGGTAGTACTGTTGTAAGCATGTACTATGGCAGCCACATGCTTGCTCCAGTGTTGTTTCTTCTCTGAGTTCAATGTTCCCAACATATCCAAAAGAGTCCTGTTAAATCGTTCAGGCTGAGCATCCCCTTGTGGGTGGTATGGGGTTGTTCTAGTCTTTTGAATGCCCAACAGATCTAACAGCTTCTTTATCAGTCTGCTTTCGAAGTCTCTTCCTTGATTTGAATGCAGACATTGGGGTAGACCATAGTACACAAAGAACCTTTCCACTAGCACTTTGGCTACTGTTGAGGCCTTCTGATCCTTGGTAGGTAATGCTTGAGCGTATCTGGTGGTCTGTCACTACCAGGACATTCCCTTTTCCATTCAGATCAGGCTCTAGACAAAGGAACACCAGTTCCATGGGTCCTTGACTCTGCAGATGGCCCATTGGGGCTGCCTGACATGGCAAAGTCTTCCTTTGTATGCACCGGACACAAGAATGGCAGTATCCCTCTACTTCGGCCCGCATACAGGGCCAGTAGAACCTGTCTCTTACAAGATGAAAGGTTCTCTCCGGTCCCAGGTGACCATGATGGTCGTGGAGAGCAGTTAGGACCGCCTCCCTGTGCTTGGTGGGTAGGAATAACTGCCACTTCACTTACAGATCATCAGAGGGGCCCATTCGGTAGACCACCCCTTGACGTATCTGTAGCCGGTCCCATTCCCTGTGCAATAAGCGGGCCTCTCTGGAAGAGTTGGTTAGCAGCAATTCAGGGCGTTGGTTCTCCAGGGCCTTCAGTATTAGCTTCCCTAACGGGTCTTCCAATTGGTCCCTCCTTAAGTCCTTCTTGGATAACTTGGGCAAGCCCTCTTCTCCGACTTGGATCACATTGCAGTAACATCTGGGTACTCCAGCAGCTGAAACCCCAATTTCTTCGGCTCTTGATCCTCCTTTGGCTTGAAGTTCCGTCCCCCTATATAGGGCTCGCACTCCCTCCGAGGTCAACTGGGCCCACTCTTCGGTGAGATCAGTGGGAGTATGGGATCTCCTGGATAGGACATCCGCATACCTATTTCCAACTCCTGGTCGGTACTTAAGGCTGAATGTGAAACTTGAGAGGGCAGCCAGCCACCTATGTCCTGTGGCATCTAGTTTGGCGGTGGTCAGAAGGTAAGTAAGTGGATGCATGGACAATGATCAGGACCAGTCTCTGCCACAGACTGGTTGTGAACAAAATTGGATAGTCCGGGATCCTCTGCCTCAGGATTTTGCGCCAGAACTTCCAGCCAAACAGTCAAAGAGCCTTTAAGCCGACCCGGCAGACTGCAAGGTGAACTTTAGCATCCTTCAATAGAATTACCAGGCCCTCCTCAAGACACCAGCCTTCCCCTCAGTCTTTTCCAGTACAGGTCCTCCCCTGGTTTTCTCCATTGAGTGGCTTCCTCCTGCAGGACAGACAGCACAGGATCACCTTCAAAGTGTAGGCCCCAGTCAGCATAACTGGGCCTACTTGATAGAGTTGCAGCCTCGGACCAACATGGTCCCAAGGCCAAAATCACACGACACACTCCTCGCGCCAGGAGGGGAAGAAGGACCTAGAACAATGGCGTCAGCCCCTTAAGTACCCTTCCCCAGCATGCCCAGCAGGTAGACCATGCCCACTGAACTGTTCTTGGGAAAGGACACTCAGTACACCATAACCTACCCATATTCCAAAGCCGGCCTGTGGTGGTATCGCCACCTACAGGCAACAGTGGGAAATCCTGTCAGGCACAGCACAGCTGAACAGAGACCAATTTAGCATAATCACTTAAGTCTGAGCCCAACTATTGGCTCAGACACCCACTAAATTTAACATAGCGCCCAGTCATTGGGAGCAGGGCGCTACACTAACCCTGGCAACAGACAATCATGGATAAAAGCTGCAGAGATCTGTTCACCAAACTCCTTTATATTGAGCATTTTTCTTTATCTGATAATAAGGACAGACAGCGTACAGAAGCTTTTAAGTGTATATGCATGTCAACTCTAGCCATATGGCTATATGAAAATGTATTGCAGTTCTTCACTTCTCCACTGCCAATTGGGATGTGTATGTGTGTGGGGGGAGGGGGATTGTGACAAAATAGAGACCAGCAGAGGGCACACATGATCAAATAAAACTGTCACCATATTGGGAACCCACGCAGATACAGTTCAATGAGAGTCCCACCCAAAAGTCCAACATTTTTAATTATAAAATTGGTGCATGGACTTGTTCAGTTCCCCTTCCTGAATCCTTGCCTAGGCAAGTATTTCATATGTCCATCCACTCACTGCCTCCTGGAATCTCTACATCACATCGCAGAAGGTGGGGTTTCATCACAAGATCTCACACATGCGCATACACACCATGTGTCTATTCCAGTCTTTGGGACTTGGCAGAGACCTGCGTCTGGGCGTATCCTGCCAACTATGCCAAGTGGTGGACAGGGCCATCTGCACCCGTGCTTGTAGAGGTACCTCTCGCGTGGAGCTTGCCCATCAATGCCTGGGATCAGGTGGAGACTGTGGTCATGTGGAAAATCTACCATTAGGCGGTACCCCAACTTAGAGATGAACCTTCACTGTGTGCAGTAATAATACAGAGTTCCTCTGAAAAGCGACTTGTCCCATGTCACTACACTCTGTAGCTTGTATGTTTACATTAGGAGGGATGTGCTGAGCCTCCAACCACTCCACCAGTCTAGCGTACCTCTGTTACCTCACTTTCGGTAACAGAATGGGGTCCTGCCGAGCACCTAGCATGGACCTCATGCATGCTTTTAATTTGAACTCTTCGCTTCCTGTACCTCATGACCAGGCCATAGCTCTCCGTAACACAAGTTCAGGTCTGGTTTTATATTATTGGATACCGACTGCTAAAGAGGGAGTCAGGACAGCAAGCAACCCCCTCACTACTGGAGGACCTGTCACCTTACCAGGCACCACACATAAAGAGAGTCCTGGAGCAATGACAAAGAGAGAAATGAGCGGAGGGACGGCATGACATGTGGGACAGGCAGTAGCCTAGCAGGGGCTGTGGTTCCCTTTAAGAAAAGGGGGGTGGCTGTGGGGAAGAAGGGGAGGGGGAGTGCAGTTAGTCAGGGAGGAAGTGACGTTTTCTCACTTCCTCCATTTCACTCACGAGGTAGAAAGCTTCACAGCCGGTGCTATGGCTGATGTGGCTGAGCTATTAGCGCAATTGCGGGCCACGGTGGCCGCGCAGGGGGTAGAGTGGCTGCAGGAACAGGTGTCTGCAGTGTTAGATGAGCGGGCGGCGGCGCCCGCCGGGGGGGGCGGGTCGCTACGGGGCGCACTAGGCGGTTCAGGCCGCCTGAGCGGTACAGTCCGGAGGCATCCCCGAGTGGATCTACTTCCTTCCGGAGACCCGTTGGGGGCCCTCCGGCCGCATCCCCTGACCGCACGCAGCCGGTGTCGGCGGGGGGGGCCGGGAGGAATCCGCGCCGTGGACGGAGTTCGGCGGTGGGGGAGACGAGTGGCCCTCTTGCCCCTCCCCCTCCCGCACGTCGGAGATGCGGTGACATCGCGGTCGAGGCTGCGGGTGATGCCCGGAACAGCCGTGCGGCCCAGCGTGGAGAATCCAGTTCGCGGGCCAGTGGCCTGGAGGCGGTGGCGGTCAGGGGTCCGGCGGAGCCAGCAGGACGAGCGGTGAGGGGTTTGGCGCCAAGACTGACGGATGGGAGTAGAGCGGATGACACCCGTGCCAGGGGGCGGACCCGGAATCCGTCGGTGGAGGTGGCGAGTGGGTCGGGTGTGCCAGGATCGAGAGGGCGTGATGCTCAGCCACGACTGCCCTTGCCACGTGGGTCGCGTCCGCACGGGGTGCAGCCAGCGCCTGTGTCGGCAGAATCGGATGACAACAGGTCTGGGGGGGAGCTGTCCGGGTCAGACGGTTAGCGAGGACTCTGGACAACTGGCTTCGCTGGAGAACAGTTCGGCGGCTGGTGGACCCAGTTTCAGGCAGCCCGGTAAGTCCCACTCTTATGTGGTTATTTGTTCCTTATTACAAGATTTATTGGGTCAAGGGGGTGTTGGGGGGGGGCTTAGGCGCGACACCTGGGTCGCGTTCTTCCCCACCGGGGAGGAAAGTGGCAGGGGAGACGCAGGACTTGTGGTCTGGGTTGGAGGATTTGGTCAGGCGTTTTAAGCCGGGCGGGGGCGACATGGTGTCGCCCGCGGCGGCTTGGGGGAAAACAGGGGGTTCATCGCAGGTGGCGGGGCCTTCGGATGTACCCGTGGCCCCAGGCGTGCAAGCGGTAGAGGTGTCAGAGGAGGGGCAGGCCCCATTGGAAGGGGGGGCGGCCACGGCAGGTGGGCAAGTTGCTGCGGGAGAGAAAAACAAGGAGGTGATCAGGCTGGCGGATGCCGCTAAGAATGAGATGTACATTTGTTTTGAGGCACCGTTAGGAACTCACCTCAAGCCGGAGGTCAGAGAAAAGCTGTGAAAAGGTGAGTATGTGGAGATCTTCACGTTGCTCCCCTTGGACAAATTCAACCTGGATAGGGTGAAGCCGGAAGAGAGCAGGAAGGAGGATGAGGAAAAGAGGCGTTATCGTCTTATACCCCGTACTTTCACAAATTGGTTGCAAGCGTTTGCGATCATGGCTTGCGTGATAGGGCAGAAGGCCCCGGAACATTGTTCTGGGCTGTTCATTTATTTGGAGGCGGTTAGCGAAGCGTTCAGGACAGTATGGTGGCGTAGCATGGTTGAGGTATGACAAACAGTTCCGGCAGAGGATGGCCATGAGACCAGGACTGCGATGGGATCACAAGGACATCAACTTGTGGATGCGGCTGATGACAGCGTCGCGGGCCACCAATCAGTTTCAGGGGGGGGGGTCAGAGGTGCTGCAGCCTCGGGACAACCGACCGAGAAACGGTGGGGCTACTGCTGGCAGTTCAACGAGGGCACGTGCAAGTCCGGAGCAAGCTGTCGCTTCAAGCATGTGTGTTCAGGATGTGGGGGCAGTCATGCCTTGTCCAAATGCTTTACGCGAGGCAGGGGTCGCCCTGGGGATTCTGGGGGAAAAGGGAACAACGCCAATCCGGGTGGAAAGGATGCTTCCCTTTCTCAATAGGTATCCCGACAGGCGTGCAGCCAAGTTGTTAGAGGAGGGTTTCGCCGGTGGTTTCAGAATTCCTTGCGCGCCTTTTGCAGTCCCCCCGGCAGCCAAGAACATCCGGTCTGCCTCTCTCCATCCCTTGGTGGTTTCGGTGAAGCTAGATAGGGAGGTACAGTTGGGGCGTATGGCCGGACCGTTCACGGATGCGCCCATACCTGAGTTAGTGGTTTCTCCCTTGGGGTGGTCCCCAAGAGGGAACCTCAAAAATTTCGATTGATTCATCACCTGTCCTTTCCCAGGGGTGGGTCGGTGAATGATGCTTTTGCGCCGGAGGACTGCACGGTATCGTGCACCTCCTTCGATGCGGCTGTGGCATGGGTGCGCAGGTGTGGACGGGGAGCGTTGTTGGCAAAAGCCGATGTTCAATCGGCTTTTCGGTTGCTACCAGTACACCCGAACAGCGTTCGTTTCTTGGGTTGCATGTGGGAGGGGGCTTGCTACGTGGACCGTTGTTTGCCCATGGGTTGCTCCATCTCTTGCGCGCTCTTTGAGACTTTTAGTTCGTTCCTAGAATGGGTGGTCCGGGACGTGTCGAGGATCAGTTCGATCATCCATTATCTGGATGACTTTCTGTGCGTGGGCCCTCCGGGGTCTAACGTTTGCAGGGTCCTGCTGGGGACGCTGCAATTCGTGGCCGATCGTTTTGGGGTCCCTTTGGCCCCCGAGAAGACGGTGGGCCCCACGTCGTCCTTAGTTTTTCTGGGCATAGAGCTGGATTCTGAGAAGATGGAATGCCGACTGCCAGAGGATAAGCTGGAAGCGTTGAAGGAGGAAGTGCGCGGTGTTATCGGCCGTCGTAAGATTCAGCTGCGACAGATGCAGTCACTATTGGGTAAGTTGTGTTTCGCTTGCAGGATAATGCCCATGGGCAGGGTATTTAGCCGCAGGTTGTCGGCTGCGACAGCCGGGGTGCAGGTTCCTACTCATTTTGTATGCCTAACCAGAGAGCTTCGTGAGGATTTGGAAGTGTGGCACGGTTTTCTGGAATCTTTCAACGGGCGGGCGTTGTGGATGGCCGGGCCCGTTGGCAATTTCGATCTGGACTTGTTTACGGATGAGGCTGGCTCCACGGGGTATGGGGCGTTCTGTCAGGGAAAATGGAGTGCGGCTCCATGGCCAAAGGAGTGGGAGGAAGCGGGGGTTCTTGAAGAACCTGGTACTATTGGAACTTTTCCCAATTGTGGGGCGTTTGTACTATGGGGGGATTCATTCCGGAATAGCAAGGTGCGCCTAAACGGTGATAACATGGGAGTGGTTCAGGTAGTGAATAGGTTGTCAGCCACGTCACAGCCAGTGGTGCGTTTGTTGAGACATTTGGTTTGCACTGCTTGCAGTTCAAGGTATTTGTGTACGCAGTGCATCTTCCTGGGGTGGATAACACCCTGGCTGACGCTTTGTCTCGTTTTCAGTGGGACAGGTTCCGGGAGTTGGCGCCAGCAGCGGATCAACGCAGGGTTACCTGCCCGACTGGATGTGGGACATTGCCTTGACAGCGCAGCGCAGTGGATAAAAACGGTCGGTGGTGAACCCAGACTAGTTTGGATTTTTGGGTCGCTCGTACGTGTTCTGGGGGGCAAGTCGGGCCGATGTTCGGCCCAATGGAAGGCAGTTAGGAATTCCCTTACAAGAGGCCCGGGTCCGTTGGATCGGGGTGCCGGGTATGACGTGGAGTGGGGTTATGCCGGAGATACAGAGGTTCGCAGGTCGGGAAAGGGCACCGGAGGTATTGGTGCTGCATGCGGGAGGTAACGACATGGGGGCCAGATCAATGCACCAACTGATACGGGACATTAAATATGATTTTAAGGTTGTGCACTACATTCCCGGGTATTGGGGTTATTTGGTCGGACATGGTAGGCAGGACATCCTGGCGGTGGGCATGGTTGGTGGAAAAAGTTAATAAGGCCCGGATAAAAGTCAATAAGGAAGTGGGGAGAATTTTTGTGAGGAATGGTGGCCTGGTGGTGCGCCACCGTGAGTTGGACGTCGATACGTGGAGGTACCTAAGGGGAGATGGGGTCCACCTGAATGCAGTGGGCATTGACCTGTGGAACTGGGTTTGCAGGAGGGAATTCAGCAGGCCCTGAGGGTGTGGGGTTGCTCGCAAGAGTAAGGCGTTACCCCTTGCGAGCTGTGGCGGGGTTTGGTTCCTGGAAGAGGAGGTAAAAGGGGAAGTCTGGAGAAAAAGGTGGTACCCATAGGTGGTATGGGGTTATTGAGTACCTTCTGGTCAACAAGGGTTAACCAGGAAGGGGGGTAAATGGTAGGGCACTGCGGCCAGGTGTACTGTCTCCGAGTCGGTGTCTTGCGACTGGAGGCCTAAGGGATATGTTAGTCCCAGTGCCCAAGTTGGAGTTGGTGGTCTATAAGACCACCAGGGGTATTTTAAGTGTTAAGAAAAATGTTATTTAAACGGTTATTTAAGTGGTTATTTATTTCATATAAAAGTTGTTAAAATAAATAGGCCGGAAGGCCAATTTTACTCCACAACCTTGTCAGTCGTTATTTATTAGAATTGTACAAGGGGGTGGGTAAGTTGGATAGAGGGTAAGTCAAAGCGAAGGATCGGTCCTTAACATGTCAAGAGAGTCCTGGAGCAATGACAAAGAGAGAAATGAGCGGAGGGACGGCATGACATGTGGGACAGGCAGTAGCCTAGCAGGGGCTGTGGTTCCCTTTAAGAAAAGGGGGGTGGCTGTGGGGAAGAAGGGGAGGGGGAGTGCAGTTAGTCAGGGAGGAAGTGACGTTTTCTCACTTCCTCCATTTCACTCACGAGGTAGAAAGCTTCCCACCCACCCTCCCTGTGTGGGGGGTAAGACAAGGGTGAGGGTTATGGGCGGTGTTTAGTTGGAAGTGGCGGGGTTTGGTTCCTGGAAGAGGAGGTAAAATGGGAAGTCTGGAGAAAAAGGTGGTACCCATAGGTGGTATGGGGTTATTGAGTACCTTCTGGTCAACAAGGGTTAACCAGGAAGGGGGGTAAATGGTAGGGCACTGCGGCCAGGTGTACCGCCTCCGAGTCGGTGTCTTGCGACTGGAGGCCTAAGGGATATGTTAGTCCCAGTGCCCAAGTTGGGAGTTTGTGGTCTATAAGATCACCAGGGGTATTTTAAGTGTTAAAATAAAATGTTATTTCAACGGTTATTTAAGTGGTTATTTATTTCAAATAAAGTTGTTAAACGGTGGGGTTTGGTTCCTGGAAGAGGAGGTAAAAGGGGAAGTCTGGAGAAAAAGGTGGTACCCATAGGTGGTATGGGGTTCTTGAGTACCTTCTGGTCAACAAGGGTTAACCAGGAAGGGGGGTAAATGGTAGGGCACTGCGGCCAGGTGTACCGCCTCCGAGTCGGTGTCTTGCGACTGGAGGCCTAAGGGATATGTTAGTCCCAGTGCCCAAGTTGGAGTTGGTGGTCTATAAGATCACCAGGGGTATTTTAAGTGTTAAGGAAAATGTTATTTAAACGGTTATTTAAGTGGTTAGTTATTTCATATAAAAGTTGTTAGAAGGCGGGGTTTGGTTCCTGGAAGAGGAGGTAAAAGGGGAAGTCTGGAGAAAAAGGTGGTACCCATAGGTGGTATGGGGTTATTGAGTACCTTCTGGTCAACAAGGGTTAACCAGGAAGGGGGGTAAATGGTAGGGCACTGCGGCCAGGTGTACTGTCTCCGAGTCGGTGTCTTGCGACTGGAGGCCTAAGGGATATGTTAGTCCCAGTGCCCAAGTTGGAGTTGGTGGTCTATAAGACCACCAGGGGTATTTTAAGTGTTAAGAAAAATGTTATTTAAACGGTTATTTAAGTGGTTATTTATTTCATATAAAAGTTGTTAAAATAAATAGGCCGGAAGGCCAATTTTACTCCACAACCTTATCAGTCGTTATTTATTAGAATTGTACAAGGGGGTGGGTAAGTTGGATAGAGGGTAAGTCAAAGCGAAGGATCGGTCCTTAACATGTCATGACTGGTTGCTTTGTGTTTTGAACTTGTATTTGGTTACTCTTAGCAACAGCCTCTCTCTCTCTCTTATAGGCCTGGCAGAGACCCACAGCATATCTGCGTATACACGGGATCTCATTTCACAATGGGGATACTGTATGGGTGTGGGGGTGCACAAAAAGAGAACTTTGCCTGCAAGGAAGACAATTGTGGACTCCTATGGACTAGGGTGACCACGTGTCCCGGATTGCCCGGGACAGTCCCGCATTTTGCAGGTCTGTCCCGGGCACCTTCATTCCAGGACAATACAGTGTCCCGGAATGAAACTGACACAGCTACCCACCGGGCCAATCTGATGCCCCCAAAAAAGGCTGCCACATCACTGCTTTACTCACTGACAGTACTTGCCCTGGCTGGGAATGCCTGGAGAAGCACATTCGCTGCCCCCTGCTTGCTATTGGAGAAATCATAAATCCCGCCTCTTGTGTCCAATCACTGTGCTGTGATTCGTTACAGCACAAGCTGATTTTTGGGAAGGGGGGGGTGTCCCTGAATGGTAGTTTGGAAATGTGGTCAGCCTACTATGGACTGGTAAGTATGTTGGATTTTTGTTTTCTTATTTTCATACAGAGACGATTGTTGAGGATAGGACATTTAATAAATACCAAGGAAATAAGCTGGTTTGTAATCAAAGTGGTTTAAAGAGTAACTTAAATTTTACTGAGGAAAAAAAAAAAAACAATCAACTCTGGGCAATCAATGCACATTGCAAGGATTTAAAAAAAAAACTTTTTTCAGGTTTCTTAAAAAAGACGTTTGTTGTGTGCAAAGTGAATCTGAATGGGGAGTATCTCACCAAAAATTAATTTTTCATTGCAGAGGATGCCTAAAATCTGACTTGTATTCTAGTGCAGACATCTGGGAAAATTTGTGAGTCAAAAATACAAGCAGGAAATGTCATTTGTAGAGGCCAGCTGTGTATAGAAGGACTCCAGGTTGTCACATTGCACTGAATTTTACAGAAAATTACACCGGCTGCAGATTGAAAAGAAAAGGTCATTTTTTTTAATAACATTCAATTAGAATATGGCATGTGTAGCAATTGTTATATGCCATATTATTTTTTCATTTATTTTCTCACAAAAGTGGAGTTACCCTTAATGGCCCTTACACACGATCCGAAAATCGGACGCTAGATCGTCCGACTTTTTTCACTTAATAGTCGCAAGTAGAAATTGAATAGGTTACTAAAGTCACGAAAATTCGTAAGTGATGTCATGTGTTGTAATGTATTTGTATTGTATTTCGGACGACAACTGTACTGACTAAACGAAAATCGTACGATCTGGTATCGTACAAGGAAAATTTCCGTGCTTGTCCGATCAAATAATATCGGATGAATTGTCGTGATCGGCTCTAGAAAGCTCTGTACTAATGATCCAATTATTGTACGATTCTTCCTCAGATAACAGTTTTCGTACGATTTTTGGATAAGGCAGAACTTTAAGGTATGAAGAAATAAGAGTTATTACAGCAATATACAACAAAATATTGTTGTACCATATATAATAAGAGGAGTCATTATGGCTATAAACGTGTGCTGCATTTTGTATTTAGGCTAAAAATCTATATGAAAAATGTGTATGTGTGAATAAATGTATAAACCAAGTAAGAATATATGTGATGCCTGCTGGGTTTTATATACAATATATTATCTAAATCGTTTAAATGTGTAAGTATATAAGCACGAATAATGGACAGCAATCCAAGGAAAATGGCACAATTTCTGACAATCTGAGAAAAATCAGAGAGCCATTTCACATAGAGCAGGAGCTCCAGGTAGAAAGCACTCAAATAGCAATCTTTTATGAAAGGTATTGACATTGAAGTAAATTCAGCTACATCAGTGGTAGGAATGTTATCTCACAATATTACAACACCAGATATATATGGTAGGCATAATTAAGTTAACCCCTTACATACCGGTTTGGCCATGTCTAGCATGCAGGTTGCATGTTTGATAGATCCCCACAAATTGGGCCACAGCTGCTGACATAATATACAGTGGGGAGAACAAGTATTTGATACACTGCCGATTTTGCAGGTTTTCCTACTTACAAAGCATGTAGAGGTCTGTAATTTTTATCATAGGTACTCTTCAACTGTGAGAGACGGAATCTAAAACAAAAATCCTGAAAATCACATTGTATGATTTTTGCATAATTAATTTGCATTTTATTGCATGACATACGTACGTATTTGATCACCTATCAACCAGTAAGAATTCCGGCTCTCACAGACCAGTTATTTTTTCTTTAAAGTTGGGTTCCACCCAATAAAAAACACAGAGGTGATCAAATACCACCAAAAGAAAGCTCTATTTGTGTGGAAAAAAAGACATACGTTTTATAAATCAAATAGTGCCGTATTACAAATAAATTGCCTGGTTATGAAGGGGGGTAAAACTTTCCGGAGGTCAAATGGTTAAAAAAAAAAAAAAATAACTTGAGTAAAATATATCTCACTCTTGCCATACATGAAAACATGTTGTTCCTGGCTGATGACACACAGGCAATTTTCTTGCAGTGATTACCCCCCTGTTTTGTTACAGCAATTTGATGCTAAGAATTTCATAATGATTTTCTATGGAATTGCTAACAGTGAAAAATTTGAAAGCAAGTTGTCAATCAATTGCTCAGCGATTGACATTTGTCAGCTTTTCATATGAACTGCAAAATCGCTAGCGACAATTGCTCTTAAGACTTTGCAGCAATCACTATGTTTAGCTATAAATCTTAGAGGAGAGTGATTTGTAGCAGAGTTCAACCCATTGCTGTAGCAAATCACCAGCGGCTCTAAAGCTGGCCATACACAGGTAATTTTTTTTCTGAAGATAACAATCCACACAGGAGAGGTAGATGAAGAAATCCCCCAACCCGGAAATTGTATCGTGACAGCGGGGCTTGCCGCTGTCACAATACACAGATTAGTGGTTGCAGCCAATTGGAATGAAAAGATGCAGCAGTAGAAGGAAAGTCCTTCCCTTTGTTGGAGCCAAGGAGGAGCTTTCTTTGGCTTGCTATTGGAATAAGCTGCCTGGAGATTTGCATATGAATGAGCTGGTAAAGCTCATTCATATGTAGATCGCTCTGACTGGCCATTTATATGAGGGTTTTAATGAGCATGATTCCTTCTGTATTGAATTGTATTGTCTGCCCTCATGTTGTAAAGCGCTGCCCAAACTGTTGGCGCTATATAAATCCTGTATAATAATAATACTAAAAATAAGCAAATTGTGCCGATTTGCATATGAATGCACTGTGGGTACAGCGTATAGTCCCACACAATCTGGGACTGTCAGGAGGTATGCAATACTTATTTTTGACAATCCAATATAAGTTTTATTTGAAAATTCTCCTTTCATGCTGTGAGTTCTGCCTGCTGGCCATCTCTTTCCACAATTTTCTGGATTCCCTGCATACTTTTCAGCTTTTCCTCTGCTGTATGCTTTTAGTTTACAGTACTGTACAAAAGTATTAGGCAGGTTCAGAAATAGAAGTGTTAATAGTTCATTTGTATCAATTAACAAAATAATAAAAAAAAGTAAATGAACATAAGAGAAATCCAAATCAAATCAACATTGGAGTGACCACTCTTTGCTTTCAAAAGAGCATCAACTCTTCTAGGTATACTTGCACATAGTTTTTGAAAGGAACTTGGCAGGTAGGTTGTTCTAAACATCTTGGAGAACCAACCACAGATCTTCTGTGAATGTAGGCTGCCTCTTATCCTTCTGTATCTTCATGTAATCCCAGACAGACTCAATGATATTGAGATCAGGGCTCTGTTGGGGCCAAACCATCACTTCCAAGACTCCTTGTTCTTCTTTACACTAAAGTAAGTTCTTAATGACATTGGCTGTATGTTTGGGGCCAATCACACTGCTCCCTTATGGTTTGGAACAACCTACCAGACATGTTCCTTCAAAAACTGTGTGCAAGTGTACCTAGAACAATTGATGCTGTTTTGAAGGCAGAGGCTGGTCACACCAAATATTGATTTGATGTTGACTCTTCTGTTCATTTACTTTTTTTTTTTTTTGCTCATTTTGTTAATTGCTAAAAAAAAACTGATTTCCCTGGGGGCACCCGATGAAGAGGAGGGGCATGGACCACCAGTGGGGGACCCCAGAAGAAGAGGATTGGGGTTGCTTTGTGCAAAACAGAGCAGGTACAGTAAGTACAGGCATCTTTGTTATTTTTGTAGAAAAAAAACTAGGGTTTATAGCCACTTTAATACTATTTCTGAAAGCTTTCTTAACCACTTCCCGCCTGCCCTATAACAAAATGACAGCCGGAAAGTGGTTAAGATATCCTGACTGAAAGTCATATGACGTCTAGCAGGATAAGCCGCTAGCCCGTGCCTGCGGGGGCATGCAGTGCAGAGATCGGTAGTTTGGTGTGTCAGTCTGACACACCACATCTCCGATCCTGGTAAAGAGCCTCAGACGTAGGCTCTTTACCATGTGATCAACTGTGTCCAATCACAGCTGATCACATTGTAAACCGGAAGAGTCGTTTATTGGCTTTTCCTCCACTCGCACTGACAGACGCGAGCAGAAGAGAGGCGATCGGCTGCTCTCCTGACAACGCATTGATTTTCAGTGCAGACCCATCAAGGATGCCCACTGGAGACCACCAGGGATGCCCACTGGAGACCACCAGGTGAGCCCACCAGGGATGCCAATCAGTGCCCATTAGGATGGCACTCTGTGCCCATCAGTGATTGCCTGTCAGTGCCTCCTGATCAGTGCCACCTGTGAGTGCTCATCAGTGCCGCCTATGAGTGCCCATCAGTGCTGCATATCAGTGCCTCCTCATCAGTGTCCATCAGTGCGGCTTATCAGTGACACCTATCAGCGCCCATCAGTGCTACATATTAGTGCCTCAATCATCAGCGCCCGTCAGTGCTGCCTCATCAGAAACCATACTTATTTTCAAAGTTTTGCTACAGAAACAAAGAAAACTTTTTTTTTTCAACATTTTCAGTCTTTTTTTATTTGGAGTGCAAAAAGTAAAAACCTCAGAGGTGATCAAATACCACCAAAAAAAGCTCTATTTGCGGGAAAAAATATAAAAACGTTGTTTGGGTACAGTGTTGCATGACCGTGCAATTCTCATTCAAAATGCGACAGCGCTGAAAGCTGAAAATTGGACTGGGCAGGAAGGGGGTGAATGTGTCCAGTATTGAAGTGGTTAATTTATGGAATTTTTTCACACCTGCCTAAAACTGTCAAACTGTCAGCCCCCCTAATACTTACCTGAGCCCGTCTTTATTCAGCGATGTTGCACGAGTGTCTAAGCTATCCGGGACTCCCCTCCTCATTGGCTGAGACAGCAGAGCAGTGCGATTGGCTCCCGCTGCTGTCAATCAAAATCATTCAGCCAATCAAGAGAGAGAGGGGGCAGGGTGGGGTCATGGCTCCATGTCTGAATGGACACAGGAAGCTGTGACTCTGCTCGGGTGCCCCCATAGCAAGCTGATTGCTGTGGGGGCATTCAACAGAAGGGAGGGGCCAGGAGCACAGAAGAGGGACCCGAGAAGAGGAGGATGTAGGCTGCTCTGTACAAAAGCAACTGCACAGAGGAGGTAAGTATAACATGTTTGTTATTTATTTTTTATTAAACAAGACTTTACAATCACTTTAAGTCTTGATTCACAACTTTCTGTGCACGGCAATGTACTGTACAGTATGTTGTGTAGCGGGTATGTACTATTTTGGGGCAGCATCTGGGTGGTAGTATGACCCACTATCTGGTAGAATAGGGCTGTGTCCTATTCGTGTGAGGACATCAGTGGTGTTCAGTTCCCTGCGGCTCAGTAGGTGGCGCTGTTGCTTTGGGCCGGGGTTGAACCACCACTGCAGTGCTGTACCCTTTGTGACCTCTCGCAGCAGCTGTACGGTGGGGCAGGGAGCCCGCTGTGCTTGCTGGGAGAGGGTATAAAGGGGGCGGACATCTTCACCACGAGGTCCGAGTCCCAGGCACCTTTACCCTGAGGGCTGCTGTCCGTGATCGGTGTGCAGGCCCCCTTGGCCTGTACACGTGGAGTTCATGTTCCATCCCAGACACCTTCAGTCTGGGGTGAGGTACTCAACCGGAGGCCTGGGGCCCAGTAACTTCCACTGGGTCCTGCGAGGGAGGGATCGTCCTAAGGTGCCCCGGGTGTCAGGCGCCTGAATCCAGGGCGTAAGGGACCAGAGAGGTGATCCTCCCAAAGAGCTGGTACAGCATATTGCCAGTGCCGGGTGGACCTCTGGAGACCATCCAGATGGATGTCTTTTCCCAACAAGAGCCAATTCATCGAGGAAGGTGGTTCATGTTCTAAGGCCGGTGGCAACGGTCCATCTAATCAACTCAGGTCGTGGCAGAGACCTGCTCTTAGGCCTGTGGCAGGGGCCTCAACAGTTCACCCGGTTGGTGGCAGCGACCAATCTCATGGTCAGTGGGAGAGACCGTGCGCCAAGCCTATTTGCACTAGAAGGAATAGGAGAGTTCACTGTGCCTGGACCTACTCGTATCCACACCCTGTCTGTTTATTCAAAAGTTCAACTGATACTGTTCATATGTGAAGAAGAATAAAGGAGTGTTGGACTTTTCTTTTTCGTACATCACGGGACACAGAGCGACATAGTCATTACTAATGGGTTATATAGTTACCGTCAGGTGCTGGCACTGGCAACTTCCAAAACCGGAAGTACCCTCCCCTATATAAGCCCCTCCCATCCGGGAGCACCTCAGTTTTTTGCCAGTGTCTAAGGTGTTGGCCAAGAAGAAACATGTGTTTTTCACTGAGCTTGCGTACAGGTTCTTTTGGGCCTCAGTAAGCTATTCCGGATCCGACCAAAAAAGCTTCATAGCTAAACGGTCGGTACCCGGGCCTTGCAGAGAAGAGCAAGGTTCTGCCTGTAATGCTTCTCTTAGGAGAGCTGGACCCTGGGATCCAGAGCTCTGGTCATACCCACGACCAAGATGTTTTCTGTGCAGGGTGCTATACAGGTCCAGGGGAGTGGAATCCTTGGGAACCCGGTCCCTGAAGGTTTGATTACAATGCCTGCCGTGATAGGTGAAGTTTGGGCTTTTGTGGACCAAACAAAGTCCTGCGGCGGGGAACAGGTAAGTGGGGGCCCCCAGGAACTAATTTGTCTTTCTGTCTGTTACCTAACGGTATTCCCGCTAATATCTGTGCATGCCTGTAACTACTAAAAAAATGTAATAATTTTTAATGGTGGTCAAGAAAAAAAAAAAAAAAAAAAAGGGAATGTTTTTTTATATATGTTTAGTATATTAAACTGCGGTACCTGTGTTTGTCCACTAGAGGCCGCTGTGGAATGTTTTTCTTGTCATATGGACTAGTTTCTTCTCAGAGAACAAAGTCCAGGCAGCTGGTGAGTTCTCCTACAGGAAACTGTTTCCTCTGCCATGTTGCAGTGTTCGTCTATCCCCCGGCCTGCGGCAAAAGGGGCCCTGGCTCCTGTCCCTGGTTTCCATGTTTGAAAATTAGCGCCGAGGCGCACGTGGCCGCGCGCGTGCGCGTGCACGCGCCTCTATATATAGAGGTGGCCGGAAAAAGGGGCGGGGCCTGGGGGATGACGCTCTGTGCGCGCCGCAGCGCTTCTGCGCATGTGCGGGCGTCCCAGCAGGTTTTTAAAAAGCCACATTATTGCAGTAAGCTGGCTATGAAGTACAGAGACAGAGCTGGCAACATTTAAAGGCATACAGCAAGCGGTTGATACAGGCATCCCCTAGAAAGGCACATTAGTAGACACCAACTGTTATATAGCAGCAATTGTGCTAGACTATTCTCAGTAAAAGTGGTGTATTACGGCTGGAATACCTCAGCTTTAGGCTTAGGAATATGCCGTCCAGTAGCTCCGGAACTGAATCTTCCAGGAAGCGAAGGGGGTCTCATCGGGCTCTGAGGATCTTGGGCATACTCCTGCTGCACCAGTCTCCCCTGAAGTTCAGAGGTAAGTGACCGTAGAGACCCCGCAGGGGTACTTGGTACTGTGGCTGTCCTCAGTCACCTGCTCCTGTGTATGTAACAGATGAGGTTTTTTCCTCAGCTCTGGGAGGATTAGAGAGAGATTGTCAAAATTTATCGCTGCCTCCCTGTCAGGGAAAGCACGCCCGATCTCCGTCTCCTCCTTCAGAGTGCCTGTTAGCAGAGCAACAGTCCCATACAGGGATCGACCTGCCTGAAGGGGATCAGGATAAGGTTGATTCTGTTATAGAGGAATCAACAGTGGGGGAACCTTTTCTCAGCATCTCAAGCTGAAAGATTATGGGTTCAGTCTCTGACTAACATGGTCCGATCAGCATTTAAAAATGCACCTTGCGGAACCATCAACCACTACTGTATCCTCGTTGGGGTCGCTAGAAGCCCCCAGACTGTTTGTTCTTTTCCACTTCACCCTTTACTGAAAGGGCTCATTTACCAGGATTGGGAACGTCCTGAGAAAATATTTATTCCCCCAAGAGATTTCCGGTGGTCTATCCCATGGAGGATAAGTTCATCAAAAAAAATAAAATGGAAGGTCCCTACAGTGGACGCAGCCATCTCTTGTATGTATAAATCACTGACATGTCCAGTGGATAATGTCCAAATGTTCAAGAACCCAATAGATAAAAGATTGGAGTCCTTATGAAAATCTGCTTGGTGATACAACCAGCAGTAGCAGCTATTGGGGTCTGCTAAGCAGTGAAGGATCAGTTGAAACAGGTCTTGAGGGACTTGACAGATCAGCAGGCTTTGCCCTAGCTGATCTACCTAGAGCCTTAGGCTTTGCGGTTGACGCCATAGAGGATTCAGTCCATCAGGCCTCCCGCCTTACGCTGTCTATAGTACATATGCGTAGGCTCCTATGGCTCAGAAACTGGTCTGCTGAAGCTCCCTGTAAAGAATGGCTGGTTAGCGTCCCATTTCATGGTGAACGCTTATTCAGGGAAAACCTGGACAAATATATCCAGAAAATTTCCAGCGGTAAAGATACGCTCTTGCCGGTTAAAAGCAGAGTTAGAGGTCCCTCTTTAAGAGGCCTGCTTCTCCAGTCCCTGGGGCATCGGCTGTGTAACAGTTCCGACGGCCTCCTCGGTTAAATCCCGGGGGTAAAAAACAGGGACAGTAGCAGGGTAATGAGAAACCCTGGGTCAGGGGAGGTACAAAACCTCCCCCAAAGTTAAATTCATTGAAGCCCCCACTCAGTCGGGTGGGGGGAGGGCTCCAGTTGTTCGCAAAGAGACCTGGCGGGACACGATCAAGACAGATAGGTGCTCTCCGCAGTAGGTTTGGGATACAGTTTGGAGTTAAAAGACTCCCCTCCTTCCCATTTTGAGGTCAAACGTGCCAAGGGATCCCCGGAAGAGAGAGTCCCTCCTGTTGGCACTAGAACAACTATTGCTCCAAGGAGTAATTATGGAGGTTCCCCTGGAAGAATGAGGGTTCGGGTTTTACTCAAACCTCTTTACAGTCCCGAAGCAAACGCGGACGGGAGGCCCATATTAGTTCTAAAAAGGGCTATACAAATTCCTGTATATCAGGACTTTCCGATGGAGTCGATCCGATCGGTGGCCACTGCCCTACAAGGGGAGGATTGGTTAGCCACGATCGACATCAAAAATGCTTATTTGCACATTCCCATCTTTCCAGTCCACCAAAAATTTCTACGCTTTACAGTAGAAGGGCGCCATTTTCAGTTCAGAGCCTTACCCTTCGGTTTGGCCACAGCACCAAGAGTGTTCACAAAAATTCTGGCCCTTTATTGGCCAATCTAAGAACACAAGGTGTAATGATAATGGCATATCTGGATGACTTGTTGCTGATAGACCACTCAGTGAAAAAACTAGACGTGGTCGTTCACAAGACGATCAAGTATCTGGAATCTCACGGTTGGATTATCAACCGAGACAAGTCAGCCCTAAAAACCAGTCAAAAGTCTGGAATACTTGGGGCTAAGGTTGGATTCAGGCCAGAGAAAAATATTCTTGCCTCGAGGAAAGGTGTTGTCTTTGAAAGATTTGATCCACTTAGTGGGTACAAAAAAGACAGCCGTCCATACGCCTGTATATGTGGCTGCTGGGAAAAATGGTGGCATCATTCGAAGCAGTACCCTACGGTCAATTCCATTCAAGGAATTTGCAAGGGGCCATACTGTCAGCCTGGAACAAAAAAAGTTCAGGCCCTAGACTTACAATGTCCTTGTCCCCTTCCGTTCGCAAGAGCCTCCGTTGGTGGTTGGTTCCCTAGAATCTGGAAAAAAGGAAATCCTTCAGTCCGGTTTCTTGGAAGGTGGTCACTACAGATGCCAGCCTTATAGGCTGGGGAGCAGTACTGGAGCAATAGTCTCTCCAGGGCAGATGGTCGGATGCAGAAAAGGCCCTGCCCATCAATCTCTTAGAGATACGAGCAGCCCGGTATGCCCTAGTAGCATGGACATCCAAACTCCAAGGGTCCCCTGTCAGATTTCAATCAGACAATGCCACAGCAGTGGCATATATCAATCATCAGGGGGGCACCAGGAGTCGTGCAGCCCAGAGGGAAGTAAATTACATCCTGAAATGGGCAGAAAAATATGTCCCAGCCATATCTGCGGTATTCATTCCAGGAGTGGAGAATTGGAAGGCGGACTTTCTAAGTCGCCAGCAATTAGGCCCAGAGGAAGGGTCCCTTCACCCCGAGGTTTTCTGGACAATATGTCAGCGGTGGGGAACATCGGATGTAGATCTTCTAGCATCCAGATTCAACGCAAAGGGGGACAGGGTTGTCTCTCGCACAAGGGATCCCCTAGCTTGCGGCTCGGATGCCCTAGTGTTCCCTTGGGATCAGTTCAAGCTGATATATGCATTCACACCGCCAATGGTTACCTCGATTACTCCGCAGAATCAGGGTAGAAAAGAAACCAGTGATTCCGGTGGCTCCAGCGTGGCCCCGAAGAGCGTGGTACGCGGAGATTGTAAAATTTCAGTGGGGAGTCCTTGGACTCTCCCACGTCGTCCGGCTTTCGCAAGGACCGATGTGCCACCCTTCCTTACCAGCCCTAGGTTTGACGGCCTGGCTATTGAAGCCCACATTCTAAAAAAGAGAGGGCTCTCTAATGCTGTGGTATCTACCATGATCAATGCCAGGAAGCCGGTATCCAGGCAGATCTACTATAGAATCTGGAAGGCGTACATCGCGTGGTGTGAGGCCAAGAAATGGCATCCACATAAGTACGTAATAGGTAGGATTCTGGACTTCCTACAGTGGGCTGTAGATAGGAAGCTTGCCTTGAGTACTATCAAGGGTCAGATTTCGGCCTTGTCAATATTTTTTCAAAGGCCCTTGGCTTCGCATTCACTAGTCAAAGCCTTTATACAAGGAGTGATGCGTATTAGTCCTCCGGTTAATATTCCCATATGTCCATGGGATCTAAACTTGGTTCTGTCGGTTCTACAGAAACAACCACTTGAACCATTACAGCATATTTCCTTGGTGCTTCTCACCAGGAAATTGATTTTTCTAGTAGCCATTTGTTCGGCTAAAAGAGTATCGGAATTAGCAGCTATGTCCTGTAGGGAGCCATATCTGGTTATCCATAAGGACAGAGTAGTGTTACGTCCTCATCCAGCCTTTCTTCCTAAGGTGGTATCGAGGTTTCATTTGAACCAAGATGTGGTTCTTCCTTCTTTTTTCCCCAAACCTACTTCGGTGGAGGAAAAGTTATTGCATTCTTTGGATGTAGTAAGAGCAGTTAAAGCTTATCTAAAAGCCACTGCTCAGATTCGCAGAACGGATACTTTGTTTATTCTGCCGGAAGGCCCCAGAAAGGGTCAGGCAGCGTCAAAATCTACTTTAGCCAAGTGGATTCGACAGGTCATTATGCAAGCTTATGGCTTGAGAAGGAGACCGCCTCCGTTCAAAGTTAGAGCGCACTCCACGAGAGCAGTTGGAACTTCATGGGCAGTGCATCACCAGGCCTCCCTGGCTCAAATCTGTAAGGCCGCAACGTGGTCTTCAGTTCACACGTTTACTAGGTTCTACCAGGTGGACGTTAGAAGTCAGGAGGATGTCGCCTTTGGGCGCAGTGTGTTGCAGGCCGCAAAAGATCCTCATGTCTGATAGCGCTCAGCTTATATATGGTGTATCCCCCCCCTCATTTGGCATTGCTTTAGGACATCCCATTAGTAATGACTATGTCGCTCTGTGTCCCGTGATGTACGAAAAAGAAAATAGGATTTTTATAACAGCTTACCTGTAAAATCCTTTTCTTGGAGTACATCACGGGACACAGAGCTCCCACCCCTCTTTTGGGGACACTTATTGCTTTGCTACAAAACTGAGGTGCTCCCGGATGGGAGGGGCTTATATAGGGGAGGGTACTTCCGGTTTTGGAAGTTGCCAGTGCCAGCACCTGACGGTAACTATATAACCCATTAGTAATGACTATGTCGCTCTGTGTCCCGTGATGTACTCCAAGAAAAGGATTTTACAGGTAAGCTGTTATAAAAATCCTATTTTTATGGTGTGGGGCACTGAGGAGCACTTATAGGTGGCACTGACGGGCACTGAGAGGCTGCACTGAGAGGCGGCATGGATAGGTGGCACTCATGGGCACTAATGGGCGGCACTGATTCCCAGATTGAGTTCCCAGCTCAACTCAACAACCAGTCTGTTTACTAAACAAATTAACCTGTCTAAACCAGTGTTTCTCAACTTCAGTCCTCAAGGCGCAGCAACATGTCATGTTTTTGGGATTTCCATTGATTTGCACAGATGATTTGAGCAGTTTCACTGCCTTAGTAATTACCACAGCTGTTTCATCTGCAGAAAATCCCAAAAACATGACCTGTTGGTGCGCCTTGAGGACTGGAGTTGAGAAACACTGGTCTAAACAGTATGGGTTATTTGCAAACACATGCGTAAGCTGCAGAGCCACTTCACGACACCCCAGTATTACCTGCAGCCCTAACTCTTGTAAGTTTATGAGAGTCTCCAACAGTGAAAGCATATGCATTCAAATGGATAGATATGGGGCAGGTGGTGTAGCTGGCCAGCTAAGACCTGTCCTAGGTTGCTAATGCGGCTTACATGCATATATAGCTAGACCTGCTAATAATGTTAATACAGTGCATATGCTCATTTGTGAGAAATAACAGCAGAGTTATTTACTGTGACCTTATATGTGGATGTCATATAACAGCTGTATATTGTGTTCACAGAAGAAAATAAAAAATATACCTTTAAGAGTCATTTCTATATGCAGAAAGGTAAGCTTAATGACAGCAGAATTGCAACCAGAAAGCATAGAGTTAAGCTTTTGTGACTCATCAGGAGTTTTAGCCAATCACAACCAATCTCACTGAGCAAGAGTCTCTGGCCAATCACAGCCAGCATTACACCCATGTTCTGTCTAGGAAATCTCATAGCACATTTCTAGAATTTCATTTTACATCAGAGTGTGGAGATGAACAGTTCAGATCCATCCAGAGTCCAGTTTTATGGAAGCAAGTGGCCAAAATAGGTATTTACAGGGCCGGCCCTACCATGGGACCAGATGGTACCATTGTACCAGGCGGCACTTTTAGGGGGGCGGCAAATTGCCGCCTGCCCGCCATCCCATTCCGCCCGTTCCTCTCCCCCACTCCACCTTTCACTGTGAAACAGCAGCAGCGGCATTGTAAAGAATACACTGTGCCTGCGGCTGCGGTGTGTGTTCTGGATTTAAAAAACTCCTTCCTGTCTCTTCCCCCTCCCTCCAGTCTCGTGCAGTGCGGGGTCCCTGTTATCTCCGACATCAACCTCCCCCCCCCAATCACCAGTGCGGAGTGTTGTGAGAACTGGGGGGCGGAGCTCACTGTCTCCTGTCAGGCTGGCCAGAGGAAGGGAGGAGGTGAGCTGATTTTTTCTGGGAGAAGTTTTCTAGGGTGGATAGTAGTTGCTTTCAAGGGTTTTTTTTCTTCAGGAGATGCAGTGAAGGGTTAACAGAAGTTGACAGAAGAATCGGAGGAGATAGTGAGTTTGAGTGTGGGGGGGGGGCGGGGGGGTCTGCAGCAGCCAGATCACATTTGACAGATCACTTCTAAGCATGAACAGTCTGTGCAAACATCCTCCAATCCAATTGTTCAGACTAGATAATGTGAAGTCATTTATAACCATTCATGTAACCTGTATATATGTGGTGAGTTCACACCTCTGATTGTACACTCAGAGCCTGGATACCACAGGGTTATATGAATGGTCATCAATTACCTTCACATTATCTGGGTATACAGAGTGCTGGGAGCTCCATTACATAGATCTGTAGTACTGTTGTATGATTTATTGTTGTATGTTTTTAGTGGATGAGTTTTTTTTTTTATTATATACATCGCTATCTGACCACTTCTCAGCCCCCAACTCCCCCCAGCTTGCATCACCCCCCCAGACCACTTCATACAGACGTCACTCAGAGCTGCTTCCTACCCTCCCCCCCCCCATCATTTCACGGTCACTTTCCTTCCCCTATCTTCCCAACATCACTCCCTGGTCACCCCACAGACACAGCAAGAAATCCCTCCCCATTCTGCCACCGCCATACCCTCCGAAGTCCTCTCCCGTACCAACTGCATCCATCATACCCTCCGAACTCCTCTCCTGTACTAACTGCACCCATCATACCCTCCGAACTCCTCCCCTGTACTAACTGCACCCATCATACCCTCCGAAGTCCTCTCCTGTACCAACTGCACCCATCATACCCTCCAAACTCCTCTCCTGTACTAACTGCACCCATCATACCCTCCGAACTCCTCCCCTGTACTAACTGCACCCATCATACCCTCCGAAGTCCTCTCCTGTACCAACTGCACCCATCATACCCTCCGAACTCCTCTCCTGTACTAACTGCACCCATCATACCCTCCGAACTCCTCCCCTGTACCAACTGCACCCATCATACCCTCCGAACTCCTCTCCTGTACTAACTGCACCCATCATACCCTCCGAACTCCTCCCCTGTACTAACTGCACCCATCATACCCTCCGAACTCCTCCCCTGTACTAACTGCACCCATCATACCCTCCGAACTCCTCTCCTGTACTGTACTAACTGCACCCATCATGCCCTCCGAACTCCTCTCCTGTACTAACTGCACCTATCATACCCTTCACACTCCTCTCCTGTACATACTGCCCCCCTCATACCCTCCAAACTCCTCTCCTGTACATACCGCCCCATCATACCCTCCACACTCCTCTCCTGTACAAACCGCCCCCCTCATACCCTCTCAACTCCTCTTCTATACATACTGCTCCATCATACCCTCCACACTTCTCTCTTATGCATACTGCCCCCATTATACCCTCTGCACTCCTCTCCTGTACATACTGCCCCCATCTTACCCTCTGCACTCCTCTTCTGCAGAACCCTGTGCATTCAGATGTAAAGGGGAACTCTGCAGATTCAGATCTAAAGGAGAACTCTGTTGACTCTGATATAAAGGGGGACTCTTGTGATTAACTCCATATGATTAGAAATTTTATTTAATCACAAAAATATATGTACAGGGTATACTAAATAAAAAAAAAAAAAATAGCTGTGCATTGCTTTGTACAGAGGTAATGAATTTAATGTACTACAAAAAAATATATATATTGGCGTGTGCTGCTAATGTGTTCGGGTTTGGCTTGACGAAAAGGTGGCAACCCTACTCTGCACTGTGAGGCAAATTGTCGCTAACCCGTTCCGCCTGCTCCGCTGTGAGGCAAATTGACGCCCGCCCGCCAGCCAGCCCGCTCCGCTCCCCGCGCGCTCCATTCACCTGGGCGTTGGGCCCAGGTGAATGGAGCATGCGGGCAGAACAGAGGAACAGTCAGCGGGCGGGACAGTCAGCAAGTGAGCGGGCTTGCTGGCCAAACAGCGGGCGGGGGAGCAGAGAGATGACATCATCTCTCACTGCCCGCCCTGCATCACTGCAGTTCCGCCCCCACTGTGCGGGCAGCAGAGAGATTACATTAGCTCTCTGCTGCCTGCCTTTACTCTGGGACACAGCAAGTGACAATCTGCAACGTGTGGCAGGTGACGTTGTGGCAAGTGACAATCCGCAATGTGTGGCAGGTGACGTTGTGGCAAGTGACAATCTGCAACGTGTGGCAGGTGACGTTGTGACAAGTGACAATCCACTATGTGTGGCCGGTGACATCGCGGCCGCCGGCTACGCACAGGTCCTTTTATACTCCTATATACATGTATAGAGCCATGACAGGTCCTCTTTATACTCCTACATACATGTATAGAGCCATGGCAGGTCCTCTTTATACTTCTATATACATGTATATAGCCATGACAGGTCCTCTTTATACTCCTACATACATGTATAGAGCCATGACAGGTCCTCTTTATACTCCTACATACATGTATAGAGCCATGACAGGTCCTCTTTATATTTCTATAAACCGTATTTTTCCGTGGATAAGACGCTATTTTTTCCTAAAATAATAGCCTGTAAATCGAACAGCGTCTTATACACGGTTGGTCAGCCTGGGAGACATCCGCGAAGGTGCGTCGCGGCCCATAGCTTGTCAAGTGGCTTTCTCCAATCACGAGCCGTATGTTACTGACGTCAGCTAAAGCTGGGGGTGGAGGTGGAGAGTGAGCAGATGCGATCCTGTTGGAAGTGGAGATGCACAGATGCAACAGGGACCGGAGTGTTCTGGGACCAAGATGTCAGAAAATAATAAAAGTAAGTGATTGTCTTACTCTGCCAAATCAAACCAAATGTAGCCAGTGTGAGGGGGTTAACTCGGTAGCGGGTGTGTGTGACCCCCTGGTTGGGCTCCCCACACAAAAACAGGGCCAGCAGACGGAGGTTGTGGTTTTCAAAATCAAAAGGTGCGGTTTATTTCTCTATGTACAGTGACAAAAACACAGCAAAGCCAAAAAGAAACAAACAAAATAAATCCTGGTCAGTTTGACCTCTGACTAAACATGCAGGTTTCCTAAACTAACAACTGGGATCAGCCTGGTGCTGTCCTAGTCCCTAAGTCCCTGGTTTAGTAAAAGTCCAAACAAATAGCCACACAGGCTTTGCCTCACCGCACAGGGGTTCACTCTCCCTAGACAGTCCACACAGGTCTTGTTCCAGGCATGAGCTAACATCTAATGAAGCTGGGAGTTCCTTATAGAGGCCTAAATGAGCTGACAAGGTTCAGCTGGTCTCATCTCTGTCTGCACGACGCCCCACACTCTCCCTAGAGGTATGAGTCATCCATGAGCCTACTAGCCTCAGCTGGGCTTATACAACTCTCCACCCTAGTTGTATAAGTCAGCATAAAGCCTGAATCTGGGAGAAATATATCTACCCCCCTGGATGCAACCAGGTGACTTTACCTTCCTGCTGTCACATACCCCCCCCTCTTGTTTTAACCTTGGGGTTGGAACACCAGCAATCAGGCATTCATGTACTCGAGACAAAGCATCCACATTCCCCATTTGAACGCCAGGGCGATGCTTTACTGTGAAGTTGAATTCCTGTAGGGCCAGGAACCACCTATTCACTCTTCTATTTGTCTCCTTGTTTTGAGCCATCCACTTTAACGGAGCGTGATCCGTAACCATGTCAAAGTGCCTACCTAGCAGATAGTACCGAAGGGAATCTAGAGCCCACTTCACCGCTAAACACTCCTTTTCAACCGTGGCGTAATTTACCTCATGGGACTTCAACTTCCTGCTGAGGTAAATGACTGGGTGCTCTTCCCCGTTCCAGACCTGGGACAATACTGCTCCTAACCCCACATCTGACGCATCACTTTGTACGACAAAGTCTTTAGAGAAGTCGGGTGAGTACAACACTGGCTGGCTACATAAGGCTTGTTTCAAGAATTGGAATGCTGCCTCAGCCTCGGGGGTCCATTTAATCATGACCGACCCTTTCCCTTTCGTCAGGTTGGTTAGGGGCACAGCCTTAGAAGCAAAGTGGGGAATGAAGCGCCGATAATAACCCGCGATTCCCAGAAAGGCCCGTACCTGCTTCTTGCTGTTGGGACGTGGCCAACTCTGGATGGCCTCGACTTTGTTGAGTTGGGGTTTTATCACTCCCCTGCCAATGGTGTACCCAAGATATTTGGCCTCCTCCTGCCCAATGGTACACTTCTTGGGGTTAGCCGTAAACCCCGCTTCCCGGATAGAGTCTAGGACTGCTTGCACTTTTGGCAGATGTGAGGCCCAATCTGTGCTATGGACAATTACGTCATCCAGGTAAGCCGCAGCATACTTCCGATGGGGCCTCAGTATCTGGTCCATTTTCCGCTGGAATGTGGCCGGCGCATTCTGTAACCCGAACGGCATTCTCTTATATTGGAACGCCCCGTCTGGGGTTACAAATGCGGTTTTCTCTTTGGCCGACTTGGCCAGGGGAATTTGCCAATACCCTTTTGTGAGGTCAAGAGTCGTCATGTATCGGGCTGTTCCCAGCCGGTCGATCAACTCATCTATACGTGGCATGGGGTAGGTGTCAAATTTTGTAACTTTGTTCAACTGACGAAAATCGTTACAAAATCGCCAGCTCCCATCCGGTTTAGGCACCAACACAATGGGACTAGACCAATCACTTTGGGACTCCTCTATCACCCCTAAGTTCAGCATTTTCTGTACTTCCTCCCGTATTGCCTCCCGTCGGGCCTCTGGGATCCGATAGGGTTTTAACTTCACCCTTTCACCGGGCGGGGTAATAATATCATGCTCTACCCCAGATGTTTGTCCCGGCAGCTCAGAGAACACCTCCTTGTTGCGAAGCACAAACTCCTTAACCTCCTGTTGTTGGGGTTGTGACAAGGTGGCTGCTATTCCAACCTCCGGAATCACGCAACCAGTTTGAGCTGGTGACCAAGTTTCTGCGACTAGGGACTCTCTATCCCTCCAGGCTTTCAACAGATTAACGTGATATATCTGTTCGGGCTTTCGCCTTCCTGGTTGTCTGACCTTGTAATTCACTTCGCTCACTTTTTCCATTATCTCGTAGGGGCCTTGCCATTTGGCAAGGAATTTACTTTCAACCGTAGGGACAAGTACCAATATCCTATCCCCCGGGGAAAAGGTACGGGTCTTTGCTCCACGGTTGTACACTCTCTGCTGTGCCAACTGCGCTTGGGCCAAATGTTCCTTCACGATGGGCATTACCTGTGCAATTCGATCTTGCATCAGGGCGACATGCTCAATCACACTCCTGTGGGGAGAACTCTCACTTTCCCAAGTTTCCTTGGCAATATCCAACAGCCCTCTTGGGTGTCTCCCATACAGTAACTCAAAGGGGGAGAATCCCGTAGAGGATTGGGGCACCTCCCTAATAGCAAACATCAAATAAGGAAGTAGACAGTCCCAATCCTTTCCATCTCTATCCACCACTTTCTTCAACATTTGTTTTAGGGTTTTGTTGAATCTTTCAACCAGCCCATCGGTTTGGGGGTGATACACAGATGTACGCAATTGCGTCACTTTGAACAATTTACACAGCTCTTTCATAACCCGGGACATAAAGGGTGTACCTTGGTCCGTAAGCAGTTCTTTACAAATACCCACCCGGCTAAAAACAAGAGATAGCTCTTTGGCTATGGTTTTGGCCGAGGTATTTCTGAGAGGGATCGCTTCTGGATAACGGGTGGCATAGTCCATTATAACCAATATGTACTGGTGCCCCCTAGCGGACTTGATTATAGGACCTACCAAATCCATTGCGATTCTCTCAAACGGGACCTCAATGATGGGTAGAGGGACCAGCGGGCTACGGAAATGTGGCATCGGGGCCGACCTCTGACACACAGGGCAGGAGGAACAATAATTTTCTATGTCCTTCATCACCCCAGGCCAATAGAATCTCTGTAATACCCTCTCTCGGGTTTTCTCTGTCCCCAGATGACCTCCAAGAATGTGCCCATGGGCCAACTCCAACACCAACTTCCTGTAAGGTTTGGGCACCACCAGCTGCTCAACGGTTTCTTCTGCCCTTTTTGCCACCCGATACAGTAGGTCCTTCTCTACGCTGAAGTATGGGTAAGTGCAGGTATTATCTGGGTTCACTAACTCGCCATCTATTTCCACTACGTTTTCCCGTGCCTTTATTAGGGCGGGGTCTTTTAACTGTTCTGTGGCAAAATTTTCCCTGTGAACCTCCAGATCAGAAAACTCCACAGACGGTAGGTTTTCGTCTGAGGAGGTGGGCTCCTCTCCAGTTTCTTGAGTCTCCCCTGCCAATACTGACAAGGGAAATTCTGGAGAGTCCTCCCCACTCTCAGAGGAGTTCTGGCTATCACATTCCTGGTACATAGGGGCACCAGTGGGGGGCTCAGGATCATCCCACAGTTCCCAGAACTTCGGAAAATCCCTTCCCACAATGGCATCATGCGGCTGTCGCACACAGCGACTGATGTCTGTCCGTCAGAAAGTCACACTGCATGGGTTCCTCCACAACCGGGCAATTGGCTGCAATATGTCCCGCTTGCCGGCAGCGGTAGCAAACGATCCTTCTTGCGGCCTCTTGAGCCGCTGATTTCCCAGGCTGTTCTCGCCAAACTTGGGGTAGAGCTCCCACCCTCTCACTCTCTCCACCCTCACCCCTTGGAATCCTCTTATCCGCCCCTGGGGATGGTCTGGTCTTAGGGTGGAAAGTCCGAGTGTCTCTGGAAGAGGCCGTCAGGTTCTCTGTAGCCAAGTATTTCTCTACACGATCCACAAGACCACCGGCCGTCTCTGGGTCTCCATGGCTTACCCACTTTTGGATGGCAGTAGGAAGAGCTCTCAAAAACCGATCCATTACAACACGTTCCACAATCTCTGGTGCGGACAAAGTCTCTGGCTGTAGCCACTTCCTGCTCAGGTGAATGAGATCATACATTTGAGACCTGGGGGGTTTTCCAAGCTGGAAAGTCCAGTTATGCACACGCTGAGCCCGGACAGCCAGGGTGACACCCAGCCTTGCCAATATTTCAGCTTTTAGCATCACATAGTCTTTTGCTTGGTCAGGCTCTAGGTCATAGTAAGCCTTCTGCGATTCACCAGTTAACAGAGGAGCCACCAGTCCAGCCCACTGCTCCTCAGGCCACTTTTCTCTTTCAGCAGTCCTTTCAAATGTGGTCAAAAATACCTCTGGATCATCCTCTCCAGTCATTTTTGTCAATAAACGACTCACCCCAAAGGACGCGGTATTAGTGGGACGGCTTTCCTCACTGGTCTGCGGACGTTGCTGCATTACTGCTTCCATTTGTTGTAGTCTCTGCTCTTGCTTCTGTAACAGGTCTATGAAGCGGGCCTCAGATTGCTGCTGGGCTTGTTGATGAGCTTGCTGCTGGGCTGCAAGGCTCCTTTGCAAACCTGCATTTGTCTGCTGTTGATTGGCATTTGCTAGAGCCAGCTGTTTCAGTATCTCCTCCATGCTGGCTTAAAAAAAACTGCCCGCATTCTCCACCAACTGTGAGGGGGTTAACTCGGTAGCGGGTGTGTGTGACCCCCTGGTTGGGCTCCCCACACAAAAACAGGGCCAGCAGACGGAGGTTGTGGTTTTCAAAATCAAAAGGTGCGGTTTATTTCTCTATGTACAGTGACAAAAACACAGCAAAGCCAAAAAGAAACAAACAAAATAAATCCTGGTCAGTTTGACCTCTGACTAAACATGCAGGTTTCCTAAACTAACAACTGGGATCAGCCTGGTGCTGTCCTAGTCCCTAAGTCCCTGGTTTAGTAAAAGTCCAAACAAATAGCCACACAGGCTTTGCCTCACCGCACAGGGGTTCACTCTCCCTAGACAGTCCACACAGGTCTTGTTCCAGGCATGAGCTAACATCTAATGAAGCTGGGAGTTCCTTATAGAGGCCTAAATGAGCTGACAAGGTTCAGCTGGTCTCATCTCTGTCTGCACGACGCCCCACACTCTCCCTAGAGGTATGAGTCATCCATGAGCCTACTAGCCTCAGCTGGGCTTATACAACTCTCCACCCTAGTTGTATAAGTCAGCATAAAGCCTGAATCTGGGAGAAATATATCTACCCCCCTGGATGCAACCAGGTGACTTTACCTTCCTGCTGTCACACCAGCTATGCAAAAAAGAGCGTGGGAATAGAGCTGCAGAGAAACAGTTTGGACTTGCCTCCGCAGAGTGTATGATAGACAGTGGAGAAAACAGGAAGAACAACCCCTGCATAATATACTAGTATTTAAACGTTACCTGCGGTAATTACTAAATAAAAATGTGTTCTGTTTTACCTATGTGTAAAATATTGATTTCTTAATTTTGGGTTGGAAAAGTGGGGGGCGTCTTGTACATGGGGGCGTCTTATAGACGGGGAAAATACGGTACATGTATAGAGCCATGACAGGTCCTCATTATACTTCTATATACATGTATAGAGCCATGGCAGGTCCTCTTTATACTCCTATATACATGAATAGAGCCATAACAGGTCCTTTTTTATAGAGCCATGACAGGTCCACTTTAGTTATCATGATATAAAATGATGGATGTGGGGGCATTTTGGTGGGCGTGATTTTTTTTTTGTTTTTTTTGGGGGGGGGGGGGGGGCAGCATTTCATTCTTGGTACCAGGCAGCACAATGTCTTCGGCCGGCACTGGGTATTTAATACAGTTATATAAGTTTCTATTGTTAATGTGATTAGAACTGTATACTGAAACTAGTTATGTGTTCACTTGTAGTTCCACCAAACCAGGTTTGCAAACAATCAAACCAGCAAACAAACCAGGTTTTAAACAAACGTTCAAGCAATCAAACCAGATTCAAACCAGGTTTCAAACCAGGTTTCAGAGCAAACATCAGAGCAAACAGCATATAGAGCAAGTCCCAGAGAGATCATAAGGTGTCTAAAGTATTTTAAAGTGAAAGTACAGATACTGAAGAGAGAAATATATCTACCATTTTATGTAGAATTACAAGATTGAACAGTTGAACCGCCATTTGTTATACTTTATTCAACACGTGTTTGTACATGGACTTCCTGCTGCTAAATTGTCAGTGTTATATATGAAGAAAAGCTGAAGTGAATAAAGAAGTTATCTAAAAGGTTTGGTGTGCTCTTTAAACCTACTGCTTCCATAGAACGGCGCTAGAGGAATTATAAAGTAACAGATAGTCTTGTTTGGACTAAAAGATCAGAGAAATCAAAATTCTTCTAATGCCACAGCGCATAAAAGCACTTCATAGTGCTGCGCCTGCCACAGTGGAACTATTAGCCCATTGAGGGTGAAGCGATTGTGCTCCTCAACTTGCACAGTAAAGAGCGCATTTGAGCAGCGGAGCTACCATAGAGGCCATAGAACGTGTGTTTTAGTCAAACTGCAGCCGACTCTTAAAGTGGCAGAACGGCAAAGGCAAGATAGTCACAGAGAGAGAGCCAACCCTCCTGCGATCCCTAGAGAGAGAAAAAGACGCATGGTGGGAGGCCAAAGTCCAGAGTTAGAGTGCCTGCACCGCTACCCACAAAGAGACCATGTACTGCAGCCAGCTATTTCCCCGCCACTAGGCCCAAAGCCTGCAGCACAAAGCATTGCACGTCAGCGAAAAGCATCGCAAGTCAGCGCAAAGCATCGCAAGACAGCACAGAGTATCGCAAAGCAACGCACGTCAGCGCAAAGCATCGCAAGACAGCACAGAGCATCGCACGTCAGCGCAAAGCATCGCAAGTCAGAGTAGAGCATCAGATCAAAAAAGACAAGTCTCCTTTAAGACTATTTGTTCCAGCAACCTACAGATCACAGTATCCTGCTCTTCAGAATAAGGTCAGAACTTTCCTTTATTACTATCATTGCACATAGGCTTGACAAGAAAGAGACAATTCTCGTGTTCAGGAGTAAAAGGACTGTAAGTAAAGAACAAGGGACAGTTGTAGTACACAAACTCTAAAGTATTTTAAAGTGAAAGTCATTTTTACTGCCTGCACCTATTGCTATTGCATTTAAAGTGAAAGTCTTCTTAATATTCATATTAATTGTTATAGCACTTAAAGTAAAATGTCTAAGCCTAGTATTTCTATGCCACTGTTTGAGGATACAAATAATAGATAAGATAGAAAGTGAAGAGCAAGTGAACCTGTCTGAGGTAGAAGAGTCTAATGCAGCATTAGTCTTGCCCCAAACAAATATATCCCAAACAGATGAACTAAGACATTCAGAACGTATCAGAAAACCGACCCTAAAGATGCTGGAAAATTTGGAGCAAGAAGCAGTATTGAAAGGAAAAAAGTTCACCAGAATGTATGATAAGTGGAAATCCTACATTAAAGATGTTCGTAGAAAGCTAAAGCAAGAAAGTATAAAAGGAAACTTGAGTGATATGATAGAGACGGTAGAAGAATCTGAATCAGAGCTTATGGCAGCATATGTCAACCTGCGGTCTTCTACAACACCTCCCCAGGATATTGTAAGGAACATGGACACATGTACTGAAGTCACTAAAGGTTTAGTAAAGCTCATGAGAGAACTATCATCTGAAGCTAACTATGATGGCAAGAAAGAGAATGAATGAGCTTTTTATGAGAGACTATGCTAGGTCCATAGGAGGAACCACAATCACAAGTAGGACTTCTTCCACTAGCAGAAGTGCCAGTAACATATCAGAGTCCTCAAGTACTTTAATAGCCAAAGGAAAGGAACTTGTCGAACAACTTGCTGTCAAGAGAGCAGAAATTTAGATGGAATCTGCAATCGAGGTGCAGCGTCTACGAGTAGCAGAAATGGAAAGGCTGAAGGAAGTCAAGATTATAGAAGCCAGACTAAGAGTACACGAAGAGGACATGAATAGTAATCATAAGTCCAAATCTGTACTAACTGAAGATGCAGACTCCTACTTCCTTTCATACGCCCAGGAGAATGGAAGGAAATCTCCAGTATCTAATGAAGAAAAAAGTCATTGCTCTTCCATCCCTGCTCAGAAAGACGAAGAGAGAGACTCACCCAATTCAGAACTAAGTGAGAAAATAAAACAGGATAATTCTGCTCCTAGATGTCACTGCAATGATCAGGAGAATGTTGCGACTACAGTCCCAGCAAAAGGACAAAGAACAGTCCCAGCAAGACTTCCCGTTCCAGAACCTACTGTATTTTCAGGAGACATACTGAAGTTCATAGAGTGGAAGGCAAGTTTTGAAATGATCATTGAGCATCATTGCTCCAGGCCAGTTGACAAGTTATTCTACCTTCAGAAATATGTTGGTGGAGATGCAAAGAAAGTTCTTGAAGGTAAATTCTATAGAACAGATGAAGAAGCCTACAAGCAAGCTTGGGAAAAGTAAAAAACGCAAGATATGGTCATCCTTTCTTAGTACAAAGAGCCTTTAGGGAGAAATTGAATAACTGGCCTAAAAGAGGTCCTAAAGAACATTTCAAACTCCAAGAGTATGGTGACTTCCTGCAAGCATGCAGCAATGCCATCCCACATGTACGAGGACTAGAAGTACTGAACGACTATCTAGAAAACCACAGGATGCTAGCTAAGCTACCTGAAGAAGTGGCTTCTAGATGGAATCGCTATGTGACTGAACAGTTAGATCTAAGTAAGAACTTCCCAAGTTTTGAAAAGTTCTCTGAGTTCGTTAATAAGGAAGCACGAATAGTATGTAATCCAGTAACAGGATCTTACGCCTTAAAGTCCTTAGAAGAAAGGCCTGCGAGGGATATAAGACGTGCAAGAGCAACTAGCTTTGCAACCGACACAACAGAGAAAGGTATAGATACCTACGAGAGCAAGTTCAAAGTTACTACTGGGATCAGTAGAGAGACAGAACCGACAAATCCTCAGACTACTTTTAAGTGTATGTTCTGTGGAGAGAACCACTCTATACACAAGTGCCAACAATTGAAGGAGAAATCCCCAAATGAAAAGAAAAAGTTTGTACTTGTTACCAACTGTGTTTTGGGTGCCTAAGGAAAGGCCATATTACTAAGGAGTGTAAGAAAAGGGCCACATGCAGCGTTTGCAAAGGACGCCATCCTACACCACTACATGAAGAACGTCCAAAAAAGGATAAATCCTCAATAGCTAAAGATGCTGAGGAAGAAAAGAAAGCATCAGTATTCTCTTGCAGAGTGAGGGAAAGCAACGGCACATCAATGGTTGTACCAGTGTGCATTTCAAATCCTAAAAGGAAAAATAAGAAGGTATATGCCTATGCACTACTGGATGCCCAAAGCAATGTCACCTTCATTGATCAAGAAATCTGCAAGAAATTACAAGTGGCTACAGAACCAGAGAAGCTCAAACTCACCACAATGACGGGGAGAGACACATTAGTGAACAGTCAAAGGGTCAAAGGATTGAGAGTTAGAGGACTTCATTCAAACCTCACATTGGATCTACCTCCAGCTTATACGAAAGACGATATACCTCTAGATCGAGATCGCATACCTACCTGTGAAACAGCCAATAAATGGGAGCACCTATCTGTCATATCTCATGAAATGTCCCCGCTGAAGGAGTTTGGTGTTGGACTGTTGATAGGTTATGATTGTCCCGAAGCTTTGGTACCACGAAAGGTAATCACAGGAGGAAAGAGTGAACCCTACGCTGTTCAAACTGATCTAGGATGGGGCGTTGTTGGAGGAAAACAGCAGATTGCAAACTCAAGACAGGTGACAGGATTGTGTCATCGAATATCTGTCCAAGAGTTACCAGCTGTAAGTTCAGCGGCAGTAATCAAGATCCTTGAAGCTGACTTTGCAGATCGTGCTTCAAGAGGCCTGAATGTAACAGAATTGAAAAATTCAAACTGGCTCACCGGTCCAGAGTTCCTTTGGGAAAAGGAAATCATATCCAGTGAAGGTTACACAGAATTGTCTATGGGTGATCCAGAAGTAAAAGTTGTACAAACATTGAGCACTGCTGCCAAGTGTCAAGATGACATACTTGAAAGACTAGCCAGATGTTCAAAATAGAAGACAGTCATAAACGTAGTAGCTTGAATTCAACGTTTGGCAAAGGGAGTCAAAAAGAAGGAATCATTGAATGTGGCGGAAAGAATTAAATCTGAAGAAACGGTTATAAGACTCATTCAACAGAGATTCTATAGTGAAGAGTTGAAGAGACTTGATTAAGAATCTAAAAGGCTCCCCAACAACCACCCAATGTACAAGCTTAATCTTGTTCTACAGGATGGTATACTGAAGGTGGGAGAGACTGGAAAATGCATCGTTACCCAGCAGAGTGAAGCATCCAGCAATTCTACCCAAAAATTCTACCTTCACAAGATTGATTATCGATCACTACCACAACACATCCTTGTATCAAGGAAGAAGCTTTACCCAGAACTGTTTGAGAGAAGGTGGTTACTGGATAGTAAAAGGAAGCAAAGTTAAAGCAAAGTATATAAGTAAATGCGTAACCTGTGGAAAGGCACGTAGACCTACCGAAGAACAAAGAATGGCAGATTTACCGGCAGATTGTGTAAACCCATCACCACCATTTCTTTATAGTGGAATGGATTGTTTCGGCCCATTCATCACCAAGCAGAACCGCAAGGAGTACAAGAGATATGGACTAATATTTACATGTCTAAGCTCCAGAGCAATTCATCTGGAAATGTTAGAAGATATGTCAACTGACCCATTCATTAATGCCTTGAGATGTTTCATAGCCATTAGAGGTACTGTCAGAGAGCTTAGATCTGACCAAGGATCTAATTTTGTTGGAGCAAAGAATGAATTGAAGAAAGCTCTAAAAGAGATCGATAAAGAAAAGGTAACTCAGTATTTGTCAAAGAATCAATGTGATTTTCATATGAATGCTCCACATGCAAGCCACACAGGAGGAGTTTGGGAAAGACAAATCAGAACTGTAAGAAATGTGTTAAGTTCAGTGTTGAGAAAGAGCTCCGGAAGAATAGATGATGCTTCACTTAGGACCCTATTCTATGAAGTAATGTCTATTGTTAACAGTCGTCCACTTACAGTTGACAACATCAATGATCCAACAAGTTTGGAACCTTTAACTCCCAACCATCTACTTCACCTTAAGTCTGATTGGTACACTTGCCAGGTGGTGGTTTGTATGTAAAGAGGATTTATATGCCAAAAAGAGATGGCGAAGAGTCCAATATCTATCAGAACAGTTTTGGAATAGATGGAAGAAAGAGTACTTAGCCAATCTTACGTTAAGAAGTAAATGGCAAACACCCAGAAGAAATGTACAAGTTGGTGACATAGTATTAGTGAAAGAAGAAGATTTACCTAGAAGTCAATGGAAATTGGCCAAAGTTCTAGAAGTTCAAAAGGATAAAGACAGACTAGTAAGAAGAGCGTTGTTACAAATAGGAGACTCAAAACTTGACAAAAAGGGAAAACGTCTCACTATTCCACTCAAGTTGGAACGTCCTATACAAAAGTTAGTTGTTCTACTTGAGAGTGATAAAAGACACTTGGAAGTTGAGAACCTGATGGAAAATTCCCCAAATTCATGTTCAAATCCTACTATAGAGAACATAGAATTATAGGTAATTTGGTGGGAGTGTAGCTGGCCAGCTAAGACTGTCCTAGGTTGCTAATGTGGCTTACATGCAAATATAGCTAGACCTGCTAATAATGTTAATACAGTGCATATGCTCATTTGTGAGAAATAACAGCAGAGTTATTTACTGTGACTTTATATGTGGATGTCATATAACAGCTGTATATTGTGTTCACAGAAGAAAAGAAAAAATATACCTTTAAGAGTCATGTCTATATGCAGAAAGGTAAGCTTAATGACAGCAGAATTGCAACCAGAAAGCATAGAGTTAAGCTTTTGTGACTCATCAGGAGTTTTAGCCAATCACAACCAATCTCACTGAGCAAGAGTCTCTGGCCAATCACAGCCAGCATTACACCCATGTTCTGTCTAGGAAATCTCATAGCACATTTCTAGAATTTCATTTTACATCAGAGTGTGGAGATGAACAGTTCAGATCCATCCAGAGTCCAGTTTTATGGAAGCAAGTGGCCAAAATAGGTATTTAATACAGTTATATAAGTTTCTATTGTTAATAATGTGATTAGAACTGTATACTGAAACTAGTTATGTGTTCACTTGTAGTTCCACCAAACCAGGTTTGCAAACAATCAAACCAGCAAACAAACCAGGTTTCAAACAAACGTTCAAGCAATCAAACCAGATTCAAACCAGGTTTCAGAGCAAACATCAGAGCAAACAGCATATAGAGCAAGTCCCAGAGAGATCATAAAGTGTCTAAAGTATTTTAAAGTGAAAGTACAGATACTGAAGAGAGAAATATATCTACAATTTTATGTAGAATTACAAGATTGAACAGTTGAACCGCCATTTGTTATACTTTATTCTACACGTGTTTGTACATGGACTTTCTGCTGCTAAATTGTCAGTGTTATATATGAAGAAAAGCTGAAGTGAATAAAGAAGTTATCTAAAAGGTTTGGTGTGCTCTTTAAACCTACTGCTTCCATAGAACGGCGCTAGAGGAATTATAAAGTAACAGATAGTCTTGTTTGGACTAAAAGATCAGAGAAATCAAATTTCTTCTAATGCCACAGCGCATAAAAGCACTTCATAGTGCTGCGCCTGCCACAGGTGGGCCCGGAGGTAGCCCATCCCTCCTTAAAGGCACTGTGTCCAGATTATCTGGGCAGATCTCCCCTGTGAGGAAATGCCACTGATCGGCGCTGTCAGCATGAGGAGAGGAGTGCCGATAACCGATGGACACAGCCGATCACATGGGGAAAGAGCCTGGTCATCGGCTCTTAACGGGATCGGTGATGCGCTGTGTCCCAGGAACAGAGTGCACCACTGATCGCTGTGCCACGCACCCCCGTGGACGTGCATGCTCGGCGACAGTGAGGGAATGTAATATGACATCCTCCCAGAGTGAGAGTGCCGCCGCCCACCCGTCATTTGACAATATGGTGGGCGGTAGGCAGTTAAAGTACTAATAAAACCAAAAGCTAACATTTATTATAATGCAGCTTACCAATTTATTTAGATGTCCATTCGTTTTTGCTTTTTCTAGGCTTTCTTTCCTCTTTTTTTCATCTGGTGATGTGGCACACAAGTTTGTTATTTTTCAAAAGAATGAGCTCCCCTGCAAATGTATCAGTTAACAGTGTTAAGACAAACCATTTACCACTGACAGGGGTGTATTTAAATCTGCTAGTAGTACATCTAACACTCCCCAAACTGGTAATGCTGCTGTGCAGAGGTGCCCCTGTTTCCTTCATCCAGAGTGTAGGTACTCTTATACAGGAGTTGTGTTAGATCACCAGGTGAAAGCAGAGGGAAAAAGCCTAAAAAAATAAAACAAATGCAGCCACCACATCTAATGATTTGTAAGCTGCAATATATTACATTTTTGGTTCAGGGTACTGCTTTAACCACTTGAGGACCGCCGCCTGTACATATACATCAGCAGAATGGCACGGCTGGGCACAAGCACGTACATGTACGTCCTCTTTAAGATGCCCAGCCGTGGGTCACGTGCGCCGGCGGTGCGCTCGCGACCCGGTCCTGAGCTCCGTGAACACATTAGGTCACACTTAACCCCTTCAGCGCCACCTACAGGTTAACCCCTTCACTGCCAGTGTCATTTTCACAGTAATCAGTGCATTTTTATAGCACTGATCGCTGTAAAAATTACAATGGTCCCAAAATAGTGTCAAAAGTGTCCGATGTGTCCGCCATAATGTCGCGGTCACGATAAAAATCGCTGATCGCTGCCATTACTAGTAAAAAAAAAATATTAATAAAAATGCCATAAATCTTTCCCATAGTTTGTAGACGCTATAACGTTTGCGCAAACCAATCAATAAACGCTTATTGCGATTTTTTTTTACCAAAAATATGTATCGGCCTAAACTGAGGAAAAAAAATGTTTTTTTATATATTTTTGGGGGATATTTATTACAGCAAAAAGTAAAAAATATTGAATTTTTTTTCAAAATTGTCGCTCTATTTTTGTTTATAGCGCAAAAAATAAAAACCGCAGAGGTGATCAAATACCACCAAAAGAAAGCTCTATTTGTGGGAAAAAAAGGACGCCAATTTTGTTTGGGAGCCACGTCGCACGACCGCGCAATTGTCAGTTAAAGCGATGCAGTGCCGAATCGCAAAAAGTGGCCTGGTCCTTTAGCTACAAAATGGTCCTTGGCTTAAGTGGTTAAAGGAGTTGTAAAGGCAGAAGGTTTTTTATCTTAATTCATTCTGTGTGTAGCAGCTTCCCAAGCATCCCCCTAATACTTACCTGAGCCCCATCTCTGTCCAGTGATGTCCATGAGTCCCTAGGCCATCCAGGACTCTCCTCCTGATTGGCTAAGACACAGCAGCAGCGCCATTGGCTCTGGCGGCTGTCCATTAAAGTCAGTTAGCAATCAGGAGAGAGGGGGCGGGGCCGAACTGCAGCTCCGTGTCTGAATGGACACACAGAGCTGCAGCTCACATCGGGTGCCCCCCATAGCAGGCTCTTTACTGTGGGGGTACTCGACAGAAGGGAGGGGCCTGGAGCAGCAAAGAGGGACCCGAGAAGAGGAGGATTCAGGCTGCTCTGTGCAAAACCAACTGCACAGAGGAGTTAAGTATGACATGTTTGTTATTTAAAAAAACAAAAACAAAAAAAAACAAGACTTTACAATCACTTTAGGCCTCATGCCCACGGGCGTTTTTTCAGCCGCGTTTTTGAGCGTTTTTTACAGCTTAAAAACGCCTGTCCATGTTAGTCTATAGCTTCATGCCCACCTAGGCGTTTTTGAGCTGTAAAGAGCATAGGCGTTTGTAAGCTGTAAAAAAAACCCAGGGCCAGTGCGTTCCTCAGCGTCAGAACTAGGCAGGAAAAAACGCGAGCGTCAAATAACGCGCACTAACGCGCAAAAAACGCGCACTAACGCGCGGTCGCGTTTTTAGCTCCGACGTTTTTTTTTTGTTTTTTTTTTTTTTTCAAAAAAAAAAAAAAAAAATATTTACAATAACATGGACAGGCGTTTTTAAGCTGTAAAAAACGCTCAAAAACGCAGCTGTAAAAACGCCAGTGGGCATGTGTACTGATCAGAATTTTGCCTCTCTTGGATGATGAACAAGTGAAGAGTTTGCCAGTTCAGGGGACTTCTAATCTTACCCCCTGATTGCTTGCTTGGGTACCCCCATGACCTCATTTTGCACATCTATGTTGATCTCCTATTGGACCCTCTTGTACTTTATTTCATTTCTGCAGTGGCCAAAGCTGCACAGGCAATATGTCTTCGTCTTCCTCCACCACGTGCTTTTACTTCTTTTTTTGCTTTCTCCCCAACCTCCCTTCATGTACTCTTCCTCCCTAGACTCTATCACTCCCCCACTCTCTTTCCTCCTTTTGTGCACCCTCCATGCTCCCCCTTTACTGGCGCCAGCCCTAATCTTATTATCTTTTCTCGGACTCCTGCACATTATATACAATTTTTTTTTATAAATATATAGTTATTAACTCTTTCCCTGCCATCTACCTGAAGAGACACCTGACACTCTCCCCAGCTCCTGACCTCTGTAATAGAACCCAGGTGGTAGTAAGTACCCATTGAGCACAGCTAGCATTAGGTTACCACAATGCTCTTCTGGTGCCTTTATTTTATCCTAGTATTCCAATGTATACATTTTTTTCCTTTTCCATTACTTTTTCTGTAGAAGACAGCAGCGTTTTGCCTTCACAGCCATGTCTGTCATGTTTCCCCCCCTATTTCTCGCTCCCCATCAGTATGTTTCATTACGCCCTCCTCCCTTGTTACTCAGTCTTCTTTCCAGACACATAATTGCACTAAGGGAATACTACAGATTTTGCACAGATGAGTTCTGCTTGTAAAGTAATTCCGGTTTGTGTGCAAAAATCTACCGTGCTAGGGAATTAAGATCACTGGGAGAGAGAGGGAGAGCGAGGGAAGAAGGGGGACCAATAGAGAGATGAGAGAGAGGCACAGCAGAGATACCAAAGTGGGCATAAAGCAGCAGAGTATCAGCAATTTGACAGCATATAAGCATTATAACTAGGGAATTTATGGGAGAGGGGGTGGACATTTGGGTATAGACTGATAAACATTTTCTCTTTATATTACCCTCTTCTCCAGTTTCCGCTCCTTGCTCTGTTTTCTCCCTCCTCCCATCACATATTCTTTTCCATCAGATTACACATGTAATAAAAGCCTTTTTGAGTGTTGTGTGAAACACACCCAGATAGAAGGCAAACCACACCTTAACCCTTTGGCAGCTAAATGTTGCTGGCAAGACACAGAGGGGCATATTTCATAAGCAGTGGTTGTGAATTTCACTAAACAATCACTTGCGGTGGATCATTTAAAACACTCATGTTTTGGAAGGTTCACCTGCAGTGAATGTTTGGTGAATGTCAATCACACTGCTTTTTAAATATGCCCCTAAGGGCTGTTTCACACAGGTGAACCGGTCAGGACTGTCTGTTTTTCAGACGGACCCGATCGGACCATCTATTGCCCTCTATGGGGCAGCGGATGTCAACAGACTTGTTTCCGCTTAAGCCTCGTACACACGGTCGGACTTCCATCGGACTTTTCCGTGTTTTTTTTGTCCGAACGGAGTTGGTCGGGAACACCCATAGCATACACACGGACTTTTCTGCAAACTTTCCCAAAACTTTTTGCAACATCACGTGGTTTTTCTGCTCTTTTCTGATCTTTACCGCCACCCTTTGGTCAACTTCTGCTATTGTTGGTTGATTTTAACATTAGTTGTTTTGTCCATCAGACAAAAGTCCGATGGTTTTCTGTACACACGGTCAGACTTTGCTCCATCGGACTTTTGTTGGGCAAAAGTTTGTCCGTTTGCAGACCCAACTTTTGTCCGATGAAAACAAGAAAAAAGCAAAAAAAGTTTGTCCGATGGAGCGTACACACGGTCAGATTGTTGGTCCAACTTGCTCAAAATGAAGTTTGTTGGCCAAAAGTCCGACCGTGTGTGGACGGGGCTTTACACTTGCCGACATCTGATCTGATCCTATCCACTAAAAACAGATGGATGGGGGATCTGTTCCCCATCCGTCTGGCAGATCGGTTCGGATGACAGTCAGATGGAAACGGACAGGCTGCCTATTACATCCAACCGCCCATAGAGGAAAGCAGGCTGTGTCCGTGTCCGCTCTGCATAAGTGGAGTGGACACGGACCTGTCATCCGCCTGCTCAGCATGGATCAGAGGACATATTCCCCACTGAGCAGATGTATTCGCTGGCGGAATCCACCCGTGGGAAAGAGCCTGAAAGTGCCAACTTTCAGTTTTTTGTGTACTTATCATAAGGGACTTGTGGACTAGTGTCTAGGGCAGTGGTCCCCAAACTGTGGCCCTTTGCTTGCCTTGACCTGGCCCTTGAGGCATTATTCCTGCCACTGACATCAACAATGGGCCATAATTCCTGCCACCGACAAAAAAAATGGGGCATAATTCCTTCTACTGATAACGAAAATAGGGCAATGCTCCCACTGGTGTCAACTATTTCTCCCCCTAATACCAAAGATCGGGCATTGTACACTCCCACTGGGCACAGTCCAGCCCCCCTAAGATCTGAAGGACAGTAAACTGGCCTTTTCTTTAGAAAATTTGGAGACCCCTGGTCTAGGGCAGCCTTTCTCAACCTTTTCATCACAGAGGACCCCTTGAAATAACTTTCCAGTCTCAGGGAACCCATGCTAAAAAATTATAGATCTACAACTCATAATACATTAGTATAATGGTAAGTAGAAAGGATGCTTCTTACACTTGTGGTCATTAGAAAGAATTACCCCTTACAGCTTGCTAAAAAGAGCAATGGTGTCAGTGGGAGCTTATCTGAGAGACAAAAAGTGCTCATTGCTCAAGGAACCCCTAGCAACCTCTGGAGGAACCCTAGTTGAGAAACCATGGTCTAGGGCACAATGCTCAGTCTGATTATAGCCTGTCCTCTGTGGAGCTAGCAATTACTGTACATGAGGGAGGAGACAAGCGCCAGCTAAGTGTAGCAAAAAAACAACTTTAATATGGTTAAAAGTATGGTTAAAAGTAATACACATACAAGGGCCTTTGTGAGTGTAACCATGATAAAGTTGTTTTTATGCTACACTTAGCTGGTGCTTGTCTCCTTTATGCCTTTCCAGAGTTGCTCCTTACTCTTATGACCCAGCTGCCGTGGAAGTGAGCGTCCCCGCACATGGACTCTATTTAAATTTAATGAACTATGTACTCATGAATTTACTCTTTTCATGAACTGCCTATACCAATATTGTCCCCCAGTTGTGCCAACCCTTTTTCTTTATTAGGTACTGTACATGATCAGACATTGAAGAAATTGGAAGGTAATAGCAACCCTACAAGGACTGCATCAGTAGTATGAGTACCACAATAGCAATGGTTCCTCAGGTGGGTTTCTTAAAGATGAATTCCAGGCATAGTATCTTTTTATATACCGTATATACTTGAGTATAAGCCAAAGTTTTCAGCACATTTTTGTGTGCCGAAAATGCCCCCTTGGCTTATACTCGAGTCTGTGTCCATCTGTATACCTGATCAGCCCGTGTCATGCTCAGACGGCGGCCGACCAGTGTAAAAAAGACGCGCCTCCTCCTCTGAACACTGACTCACTGAACACTGACTCACTGCTGGGAAACTGAGTGTTCCGCCTATCACGGACGAGGACGAGGAGGAGGCACGGCTTTTTTACACTGGAGAGCCGCCGTCTGACTGCATGACACGGGCTGATCAGGTATGCAGATCGGCACAGTGAGGCTGCAATGGGCACAGTGAGGCGTGCAATGGGCACAGTGAGGCATGCAATGGAGTGAGGCATGCAATGGCCACAGTGAATCTGCAAATGGGCATTGTTGACCCTCTTTTCCACTTACAGTAGCTGCTGCATTTCCTACCCTAGGCTTATACTCGAGTCAATACGTTTTCACAGTTTTTTGTGGTAAAATTAGGTGCCTCAGCTTATATTCGGGTCGGCTTATACTCGAGTATATACGGTAGTTACATTGGTCCAGCTTGGACCACTGTAACTATGTATATACCATACCTGACTGTTGCCCCTGGAAGCTGTAAATTACTGAAGTAGACACTGCTACTCTAGTGATCCCAACTTACTTCCGGTTCCCATGCTGAGTGGCAGGTCTGATGAATTCTGAATACAGTTGGTCAGCCGCTGATTTGACAAGGTGGAGAGACAGGGCGTTGATGCAACGCTTTCCACCTCGTTCAATCAGAGAATGCTTTGCATTTATTCAGAGAATGTAAAGCATCCTCTGAATGGCGTCAATGCTGAGTGGCCATCCTCCTTTTTTTACAATGCATCAGGCCGGCCATTTGGCACGGAACCCAGAAATAAGTGGAGATCACTGGAGTAGCGGTGTCTGCTTCAGTGATTCCCGGCTTCCAGAGGCATCAGTTAGGTACGGTATATGTATAGTTACATTGGCCTGAGATGGACCAATGTAACTATGTAAAATTATACCATATCTGGAATTCTTCTTTAACCACTTAAGCCCCGGACCATTTGGTAGCTAAAGGACCAGAGGTGATTTCAGAATTTTGCACTGCGCTGCTTTAACTGTAAATTGTGCGGACATGCAATGTTGTACCCAAACGAAATTTGCGTCCTTTTCTTCCCACAAATAGAGCTTTCTTATAATGGTATTTGATTGCCTCTGCGATTTTTATTTTTTGCGATATAAACGGAAAAAGACGGAAAATTTTGAAAAAAAATTATATTTTCTACTTTTTGTTATAAGAAAAATCGAAAAAAATCAAATTTAGTCATACATTTAGGCCAAAATGTATTCAGCCACATGTCTTTAGTAAAAAAAAATGTCAATAAGTGTATATTTATTGGTTTGCGCAAAAGTTATAGCGTTTACAAACTAGGGTACATTTTCTGGAATTTACACAGCTTTAAATTTATGACTGCCTATCTCATTTCTTGAGGTGCTAAAATGGCAGGGCAGTACAAAACCCCCCAAATGACCCCATTTTGGAAAGTAGACACCCCAAGGAAATTTCTGAGCCCATTGAATATTTTTTTTTTTTTGTCCCAAGTGATTGAATAATGACAAAAAAAATAAAAATTACAAAAAGTTGTCACTAAATGATATATTGCTCACACATGCCATGGTTATATGTGGAATTGCACCCCAAAATACATTCTGCTGCTTCTCCTGAGTACGGGGATACCACATGTGTGGGACTTTTTAGAAGTCTAGTCGCGTACGGGACCCCAAAATCCAAGCACCGCCTTCAAGGTTTCTAAGGGCATAAATTTTTGTTTTCACTCCTCACTACCTATCACTACCTATCACAGTTTTGAAAGCCATAAAATGCCAAGATAGCACAAAACCCCCCCAAATGACCCAATTTTGGAAAGTAGACACCCCAAGCTATTTGCTGAGAGGCATGTTGAGCCCATTGAATATTTTTTTTTTTTGTCCCAAATGATTGAATAATGACAAAAAAAATTTAAAAAATGTACAAAAAGTTGTCACTAAATTATATATTGCTCACACATGCCATGGTTATATGTGGAATTGCACCCCAAAATACATTCTGCTGCTTCTCCTGAGTACGGGGATACCACATGTGTGGGACTTTTTGGGAGCCTAGCCGCGTACGGGGCCCCAAAATCCAAGCACCGCCTTCAGGATTTCTAAGGGCGTAAATTTTTGATTTCACTCCTCATGCCGCGTACACACGATCGTGATTCACGGCGGTGAAAACACCGCCGTGAATCACGACATGAAAAAAAATGAAAAACGAGGGAACGGCATGTTCCCCCACACACGACTGTTTTTCCCGTCATTTTTTTCTTTGTCGAGAAGAACGACCGTGTGTGGGCTCCGTGGCAGTGATCCCCTATGGGAAAACTGCCGCGGAAAAAAATGCTGGAAAAAACGATGAGAAAAATTAGAACATGTTCTAATTTTTCTCATCGTGAATAATGCCGTTTTTCCCGTCGGGAAAAACGGCAAAAAGCCCACAGACGATCGTTTTTCTCGTCCAAAGGAAAAAATGTCATTTTTCCCGACGGGAAAAATGATCGTGTGTACGCGGCATCACTACCTATCACAGTTTTGAAGGCCATAAAATGCCAAAATAGCACAAAACCCCCCCCCCAAATGACCCCATTTTGGAAAGTAGACAGCCCAAGCTATTTACTGAGAGGCATGTTGGGTTCATGGAATATTTTAGATTTTGCCACAAGTTGCGGGAATATGACAAACTTTTTTTTTTTTGCACAAAGTTGTCACTAAATGATATATTGCTCACACATGCCATGGGCATATGTGAAACTACACCCCAAAATACATTCTGCTGCTTCTCTTGAGTACGGGGATACCACATGTGTGGGACTTTTTGGGAGCCTAGCCACGTACGGGACCCCAAAAACCAAGCACCGCCTTCAAGGTTTCTAAGGGCATAAATTTTTGATTTCACTCCTCACTACCTATCACAGTTTTGAAGGCCATAAAATGCCAAGATAGCACAAAAAACCCCAAAATGACCCCATTTTGGAAAGTAGACACCCCAAACAAATTTCTGAGAGGCATGTTGAGCCGATTGAATATAATTTTTTTTTGCGGGAGGGGCGGAGCGGAGAGCAGAGTGGAGCGGAGAGTCCTCAGGCGGGTAAGCTTGCAGCCGCATCATGATCCATCGTCGACCAGAGCCGTCACATTAAAGGAAGTGACGCTCCGTGTTACACTGTCAGTGCTTGAAAAATGCGACGCCCATCTTGGTACACCCTGCATTCGGCCTCAATAAAGCAGCAGCGGACATCTTGTTACACCCAGCCCATGTAGTTCGAGCTGGGTGTAACAAGATGTCCGCTGCTGCTTTATTGAGGCCGAGTGCAGGGTGTACTAAGATGGGCGTCGCAGAGGCAGCATAGAAAAATAAATCCTCTCGTGCCTATAAGTGCCCACCACCTGTCAGTGCCCGCTATCTGTCAGTTTTCATTAGTGCTGCTTACTCAGTGTCACCTATTAGTGCCAGCCACCTGTCAGTACCATCTATCACTACCACCTGTCAATGCTATCAGTGCCAGCCACCTGCCATCTATTAGTGCCAGTGCCATCTATCAGTGCCAGCCCCCTGTCAGTGCCAGCCACCTGTCAGTGCCAGCCATCTGTTTGTGCCAGCCATCAGTGCCACCTGTCAGTGCCAGCTATCAGTGCCACCTGTCAGTGCCAGTCATCAGTGCCAGTCATCAGTGCCCGCCACCTGTCAGTATTCATCAGTGCTGCATATCCGTGCCACCTAATCATATCAGTGCTCATCAGTGCTGCTTAATCTGTGCCACCTATCAGTGCTGCATATCAGTGCCACCTAATCTGTATTGTGCTTGAAAACTGTCACCTGACATAAAAAAAAAGTATCGGTAATCGGTATCGGCGAGTACTTGAAAAAAAGTATCGGTACTTGTACTCGGTCTTAAAAAAGTGGTATCGGGACAACCCTAGTCCCAAGTGATTGAATAATGACAAAAAGAAAAAAAAAATGTACAAAAAGTTGTCACTAAATGATATATTGCTCAAACATGCCATGGTTATATGCGGAATTGCACCCCAAAATACATTTGTCTGCTTCTCCTGAGTACGGGGATACCACATGTGTGGGACTTTTTGAGAGCCTAGCCGCGTACGGGCCCCCGAAAACCAAGCACCGCCTTCAGGATTTCTAAGGGCACAAATTTTTGATTTCACTCCTCACTACCTATCACAGTTTTGAAGGCCATAAAATGCCAAGATAGCCCAAAACCCCCACAAATGACCCCATTTTGGAAAGTAGACACCCCAAGCTATTTACTGAGAGGCATGTTCAGTCCATGGAATATTTTATATTTTGCCACAAGTTGCGGGAATATGACAAACTTTTTTTTTTTGCACAAAGTTGTCACTAAATGATATATTGCTCACACATGCCATGGGCATATGTGGAATTACACCCCAAAATACATTCTGCTGCTTCTCCTGAGTACGGGGATACCACATGTGTGGGACTTTTTGGGAGCATGGATACCAAACACGACATGCTTTAAAATTGTGCACAAATGCGCAGTGGCGACAAACTACATTCATTTTTAAAAGCATTTAAAAGCCTTTACAGGTTACCACGTTAGATTTACAGAGGAGGTCTACTGCTAAAATTACTGCCCTCGATCTGACCTTCACGGTGATACCTCACATGCATGATGCAATTGCTGTTTACATATGACGCTAGACCGACGCTTACGTTCGCCTTTGCGCAAGAGCAGGGGTGGGACAGCGGTGCTTTTTTTTTTTTTTTTTTTTTTTATTATTTATTTTGCTTTTTTATTTTATTTTTAAACTGTTCCTTCCATATTTTTTTTTTTACCATTTTTATTGTTATCTCAGGGAATGTAAATATCCCCTATGATAGCAATAAGTAGTGACAGGTACTCTTTTTTTGAAAAAAATTGGGGGGTTAGACCCTAGATCTTTCCTCTGCCCTCAAAGCATCTGACCACACCAAGATCGGTGTGATAAAATGCTTTCCCAATTTCCCAATGGCGCTGTTTATATCCGGGGGGGGGGCATTCCCTCCCACTGCTTGTAAAAGCAGTCTAGAGGCTAATTATCTGCTAGAATTGCTTTTACATGAAAGCCGGCCACTGGCTGAAAAGAATGATACCAAGATGATACCTAAACCTGCAGGCATCATTCTGGTATAAACATTCAAAGTCCAGCAACATACCAGTACGTTGCTGGTCCTTGTTGGACATGTATTTAATCTTTTTTTTTCATGCAGCCTGTTGGCTGAACCAAAAAAAGAGATTGATCGGTGGGTATGCCCACCATTAGAATACCTCCCTTCATCCACCCACTTCTAATGATGGGCATATATGCCAAAGCATGGGGGCATCCTCCCGCAAAAAAGTTATGCCGCGTACACACGGTCGGACTTTTCCACGGGCAAGCCTCCGTCTAAATTTCGACCGTATGTACGCGGCATTAGGAGCAAAATCGCTCCTCCGCCCCTGCTGCCCCCATGCTTCGGCATATATGCTCTTTTTTTTTAACTGTGGTGGTGAAATCACCTCCTACAGCACTGGAGTCACGGCTTTATGTATCGTGGGAGCAAACGCTGTTGCTGTCAAGATAAATAATTCCGCGCTGCAGTTGAATGGCGCACCTGAAAACAAAAAATTACATAACTGAAAAGCAAGCATGATAAAACATTGCAGAATGGAATACAGTAAAAAAGAGCAGAACAATAGAGAGAAAATAGAGAGAGAGAGAGAGAGAACAATAAAACAACAACTATTTTTGTTTTTTTTATTTTATTTATTTTTTGTGTTTTGTTTTTTACGTTTTTTTTTTCTTTTTTACACTTTTTTTTGTAACTTTAACAACTGTAATGGTTCGGGTCTCTCAAAATGTAATGGCATCTTGGGAGACCCTGTGTAAGTGTGTCCTAGTCTGTGAAATGCTGTACCCTACGCTAAAACTTCACTTTTGAGTGGTAGCGTTTAAAACATTCACCAAGGCAAAGACCAGGCTTGTCAGGACAGAGTGGACAATAATGACGGGTGTCACGCCTAAATCCGCGCTTGCTACAGACACGACATCTTTTTTGGGGGGCTCGTTGGGTAGGGGTACTCGGGAGGACATACGTATAATGCCTCTCATGCACCCGGCTTACTGTATTTGGTTGGGGATGGTGAGGTGCAGAACCGCCTGGATACAGGAGTTCTGTGACAATCTCATTCTCGAATTTTAGAAGAGATAAAGTCCCGCCTGAAGCTCTGTATAGCACATGAGCGTTCAGCAAAGCCAATTGAAATAAGGATAGAGACACTTTTTTGTACCAGCGTCTCGCCTTACGGTCAATTAGATACGGCGCCAACAACTGGTCGTTGAGGTCCACCCCTCCCATATTTTTGTTATATTCGTGGACACAGAGGGGTTTCTCCACAACACCAGTCGCCGTAGGAATTTGGACTGTCGTGTCTGCATGAAGGGAGGTAAGAAGGAAAACATTCTTATTATCCCTCCACTTCATAGCGAGCACGTTTTTACACTTCACGCAGGCTCTCTCCCCCAGCCAAAGACAGGCATCTACAAGCCGCTGGGGAAAGCCCCGGCGATTAGATCGCACGGTGCCACATGCTCCAATCTGATGATCAAACAAGTGACTAAACAGTGGCACGCTCGTGTAATAATTGTCCACATACAAGTGGTACCCCTTTCCGAATAAGGGTGACACCAATTTCCACACTATCTTGCCAGCGCTCCCTATGTAATCCGGGCAGTTGACCGGCTCAACCTGACTATCTTTTCCCTCATAAACCATAAAGCTCCATACATAGCCTGTTGCCCTGTCACAGAACTTATAGAGCTTGACCCCGTATCTGGCACGCTTGCTGGGAAGGTACTGCTTGAAAGCCAAGAGGCCAGAAAATGTAATCAGGGACTCATCAACGCAGACAACTTGATCGGGAGTAAACAAGGCTGCAAAACGTTAGTTGAAGTGGTTTATGAGGGGCCGAATTTTATAGAGCCGGTCGTATTCAGGGTCCCCACGTGGACGACAAAGTTCATTGTTGTTGAAGTGCATGAACCGCAAAATCTGCTCGTATCGTGTCCTGGGCATGGTGGCAGAGAACACGGGCATGTGGTCAATTGGGTGCGTGGACCAATAAGCACGCAATGACGGGAATTTATGTGTGCCCATGTTGAGGGAAAGGCCCAGAAAGGTCTTAAATTCGGAAACCGTAATTGGTTTCCAATCTTTGGCAATGGAAGGCAACTGGGGATTAGCGGCGATGAATTGACCAGCATATAAATTACTCTGGTCCACACTAGATCTATAGAGATCTTCCGTGAAAAACAGCGAATAATAATCAATTGGCATAAAATCAGCTGTTTCCACCTGAATACCGGGTTGGGCAGTGAATGGGGGAAGTACGGGTTCTGCAGAAGTGGTGGGGGCCCAATCAGGATAGGCGAATTCTGCAGGAAGAGCACTATGGGTACGACGGGCCTGCCTTTGTCTTCTTATTGGTGGCAGCGGGACACTACTTGTGCTTGCCACCTCGCCAGCTTGAACTGCACTTATGGGACTCGCCACGTCACCACGTGATACTGCAGTGCTGGATGTACGCCCAGGCTGTACTAGGCCGCGGGTGCTTGCCAATTCACCAGAAGGAATAGCGGCGCTAGTACTACTCTGCTCCATGATACGAGAGCCCTGCGGTTCTTGCTCCTCAACAACCTCAGAAGATCGGGATCGGGTACGCCTGACCTTAGCAGGGACCTCAACTTCGTCGTCAGAGCTATCTGACGTGGGGCCGCTGACGTCACTGTCTTCTACGGGAAGATATTCTGAGCCTGAATCCAACGGATGCGTGACCTCCTCTTCACTATCTGTCATGCTCAGAATCTCGTAGGCCTCTTTACTAGGGATGAGCTCGGTGTTCGAGTCGAACATACGTTCGACTCGAACATCGGCTGTTCGATCGTTCGCCGAACAACGAACGATTTGGGCCGTTCGCGCCTAATTCGCGGCCCACAATGCACTACGCCATCGCAGTGTCATCCAGGCGCTGTGATTGGCCAAGCATGCACTGTGACCCCGCATGCTTGGCCAATCACAGCGCCGGCAGCGAAGGAGAGCAATGATTGGCCACAGGCAGGATGCCTGTGGCCAATTATTGCTGAGGGTGTTTAGTACACGCCCCACACTATAAAAGGCCGCCAGCACGGCGGCCTAGTGTAGTGTGTTCCGGAGCAGGGAAAGAGAAGCATAGGCAGGGACAGTGACATTTTTTTTTCTTGCTTAACCTGGATTCCTTTAGTTTAGGGAAAGAGAAGGATAGGTAGGGAGAGTGTCAGTCTGTTTTACTGTGCTAAACCTTGTTTGTAGGGACAGGGAAGGACAGTGAGGGAAATTCTCATTGTGCTATACTGTGCTAAAGCATTCATCATCAACCATCTTTAAAAAAACATTTTTTATAGGGACAGAAAACTATAGGTAGGGAGAGTGTCAGTGTGTTTTACTGTGCTAATCCTTGTTTGTAGGGACAGGGAAGGACAGTGAGGGAAATTCTCATTGTGCTATACTGTGCTAAAGCATTCATCATCAACCATCTTTAAAAAAACATTTTTTATAGGGACAGAAAACTATAGGTAGGGAGAGTGTCAGTGTGTTTTACTGTGCTAATCCTTGTTTGTAGGGACAGGGAAGGACAGTGAGGGAAATTATCATTGTGCTATACTGTGCTAAAGCATTCATCATCAACCATCTTTAAAAAAACATTTTTTATAGGGACAGAAAACTATAGGTAGGGAGAGTGTCAGTGTGTTTTACTGTGCTAATCCTTGTTTGTAGGGACAGGGAAGGACAGTGAGGGAAATTCTCATTGTGCTATACTGTGCTAAAGCATTCATCATCAACCATCTTTAAAAAAACATTTTTTATAGGGACAGAAAACTATAGGTAGGGAGAGTGTCAGTGTGTTTTACTGTGCTAATCCTTGTTTGTAGGGACAGGGAAGGACAGTGAGGGAAATTATCATTGTGCTATACTGTGCTAAAGCATTCATCATCAACCATCTTTAAAAAAACATTTTTTATAGGGACAGAAAACTATAGGTAGGGAGAGTGTCAGTGTGTTTTACTGTGCTAATCCTTGTTTGTAGGGACAGGGAAGGACAGTGAGGGAAATTCTCATTGTGCTATACTGTGCTAAAGCATTCATCATCAACCATCTTTAAAAAAACATTTTTTATAGGGACAGAAAACTATAGGTAGGGAGAGTGTCAGTGTGTTTTACTGTGCTAATCCTTGTTTGTAGGGACAGGGAAGGACAGTGAGGGAAATTCTCATTGTGCTATACTGTGCTAAAGCATTCATCATCAACCATCTTTAAAAAAAATTTTTTATAGGGACAGAAAACTATAGGTAGGGAGAGTGTCAGTGTGTTTTACTGTGCTAAACCTTGTTTGTAGGGACAGGGAAGGCCAGTGAGGGAAATTCTCATTGTGCTATACTGTGCTAAAGCATTCCTCATCAACCATCTTTGAAATCCTTGTTTTTTGGACAGTCAGGGAAATTGTCATTGTGCTATTCTGTGCGAAAGCAATCATCATCAACCATATTTAGAAATCCTTAAGTAAAGGGACAGAGAAGGACACCTGAAGGTAGCCCTTATTGCTTTTTTCCCATCTCCCTGCAGGCCATCCATTAGAATGTCTGGAAGGCAAACAAGGAGAGGCAGACAGTCAGGAGGCAATAAAAGAGGGCAAGCAGGCTCTGTGTCTGGGGGCAACAGTGCTGGTCGTGGACGCGGTGCATTGTCATCAGCACATGGCCATGGGACACGCTTGTCCTTCTTTTCGGCAGCTGGACATGTTGAAACACATCATGCCGAAGACTTGGTAGAGTGGATGACCAAGCCCTCCTCCTCCTCCTCATCCTCTCTCACCCAGGCTCAGGGTACTGGCAAAGCAGCTGCCAAAGCGTCCTCTTCCCTGGTATCAATGTCAGACTCATCATCAGTCACTCCTTCCCTAGACCCACCATGTCCTCCTCCTGAGGAGTCCCCCGAACTGTTTGAGCACAGTGTTGGGTACATGCTCCAGGAGGATGCCCAGCGTTTCGAAGGGTCTGATGATGAAACCCAGCTAGAGGAAGGCAGTAGCGTGAGAGCAGACAGAGGGGATGCTCAAGAAGGACACCAATCTGGCAGTCATGTTCCAGCAGCTGCAGCATACTGCCAGATTGGCTCCAGTGATGAGGAGGGAGGGGATGATGAGGTCACTGACTCCACGTGGGTGCCTAATAGGAGAGAGGAGGAGGAGGAGGATGAGGAGGAGGCACATCTCCAACGAGGCAGGATGCCCTTTGGTGGCCAGCGTAAGGGCAGTACACCGACGGAATCACACCGCAGAGCTCCGCCTGTGCAGGGCGCTGCCTCTGCCCGTCATTCAAAAAGTTCTTTGGTGTGGGCCTTTTTTGAGGCTAGTGCATCAGATCGCACAGCTGCTGTTTGCAACATATGTCTCAAGCGTATATCGCGTGGCCAAAACATCAGCCGCTTGGGTACCACATGCCTGACCAGACATATGTTGACCTGCCATGCAGCTCGTTGGCAAGCCTACCTCAAAGACCCACACCAAAGAACAAAGCGGACCTCTCCTTGCACCGCATCAGCTGGGATCTCCAACCCCACTATAACTTCAGTCCTCTCTGAAACATGCACTGAGAGGAATGAAGGTGTAGAATTAGGTGTGTCACAGCCAAGTACTTGTGGCCACTCTGCTAGCAGTACACCGACGTCCGATTCTAGCAGGCAAATTTCCCTGCCCCAGCTGCTGGACCGTCGAAAGAAGTTCACTCCCAGCCATCCACATGCCCAGCGGTTGAATGCTAGCTTGGCTAAATTGCTAGCGCTTCAACTGCTGCCTTTTCAGTTGGTAGACTCGGCCCCCTTCCGTGAGTTTGTGCAATGTGCGGTTCCTCAGTGGCAGGTTCCCAAACGCCACTTTTTCTCACGGAAGGCTATTCCGGCTCTCTACCGGCATGTGGAAGGCAATGTCTTGGCCTCGCTGGACAGGGCGGTCAGCGGTAAGGTGCATATTACCGCTGACTCATGGTCCAGCAGGCATGGACAGGGACGTTACCTTTCTTTCACGGCCCATTGGGTCACTCTTTTGGCAGCTGGGAAGGATGCAGGACAAGGTGCAGTAGTGTTGGAGGTTGTTCCACCGCCACGCCTCCAAAATGCTACTACTGGTTGTGACACACCTCTCTCCTCCACCCCCTCCTCTTCTTCTTCCTCCATGGCCTCTTCATGTGCTTTGTCCTCTGAACCAGCGGTGCTCCGTAGCCGTTCAAGGGGCTACGCAAGTACGCAGGCAAAAAGATGCCATGCCGTGCTTGCGCTGGTGTGTTTGGGGGACAGAAGCCACACTGGGGCAGAGGTCCTGTCTGCTCTGCAGGGCCAGGCCGAGAGGTGGTTGACGCCACGCCAGCTTAAGCCAGGAATGGTGGTTTGCGACAATGGCACCAACCTCCTCTCCGCCCTCCGACAGGGACAACTGACCCATGTGCCCTGTGTGGCTCACGTCCTTAACCTGGTGGTGCAGCGGTTCTTGGGCAGGTACCCGGGCTTACAGGATGTCCTGAGGCAGGCCAGGAAAGTCTGTGTGCATTTCCGCAGATCTTATAATGCCAGTGCTCGCCTGGCTGAGCTGCAAAAGGAGTTGAACCTGCCCAAGAACCGCCTTATATGTGACATGCCCACCAGGTGGAACTCAACGTTGGCCATGCTGCAGCGGCTGCACACGCAGCAGAGGGCCATCAATGAGTACCTGTGCGACTACGGCACCAGGACAGGGTCAGGGGAGCTTGGTTTTTTTTCTCCACGCCAGTGGGGCATGATCAGGGATGCATGCACTGTCCTGGCACCATTTGAGGAGGCCACGAGGATGGTGAGCAGTGACAGTGCATGCATCAGTGACACTGTACCTCTTGTCCACCTGTTGGAGCACACGCTGCGTGGAATAATGGACAGGGCACTTGAGGCAGAACAGAGGCAGGAAGAGGAGGACTTCCTTGCCTCTCAAGGCCCCCTTTACCCAGACAGTGTTCCTTCTGTCCCACCCATCGCACAGGAAGAGGAGGAGGATTGTGTCAGCATGGAGGTGGAGGCTGGCACTCAGCATCATCAGCAGCAGTCTTTTAGGGATGATTTACAGTCCCAAGAAACCAGTGGACTTGTACGTGGCTGGGAGGAGGTGGCTGCGGATCATGTCGTCCTTAGTGACCCAGAGGACTCCGGACCGAATGCCTCAGCTAACCTACGCTGCATGGCCTCCCTGATCCTGCAAAGTCTGCGGAAGGATCCTCGTATTCTTCGGATCAAGGAGAGGGACCATTACTGGCTGGCCACTCTCCTTGATCCACGGTACAAGGGTAAGGTTGCGGACCTTATGTTACCGTCGCAGAGGGAGCAGAGGATGAGACAACTCCGGGAGGCCTTGCAGAAAGGTCTGTGCAACGCGTTCCCAGAGACTGGGAGGTTACAAACTCCTGGTCCTGGACAACGAGTTGCTGAGGCTTCGGCCAGTCAAAGAAGGAGCGGTGGGGAAGGTGGCCGTCTGACCGATGCGTTCAGACAATTCTTTAGTCCGCAGCCCCAAAGTATGATCGGTTCCAGCAACCATCTCCAGCGTCTGATAAACATGGTGCAGGAATATCTAGGGGCAAGGTCAGACTTGGACACCTTCCCCACCGAAAATCCTCTGGCTTACTGGGTCTTGAGGATGGATCACTGGCCAGAGCTTGCACAGTATGCAATTGAGCTACTGGCCTGTCCTGCATCCAGCGTTCTTTCGGAACGCACATTCAGTGCTGCTGGAGGATTTGTCACGGATCACAGGGTGCGCCTGTCCACCGACTCGGTTGATCGACTGACTTTCATCAAGATGAACCAGTCTTGGATCACCACCAGCTACCACACACCTGATGCTGATATAACAGACTAATTGATTTTAACATGTCACATCCCTTCAAGACTGATGCTGATGCTGAGTGCCTGTGCTGTTATGTTGACTGGCTATCCTCCTCCTCCGAGTCCTCAATGATACGATTGATGATGATAGCTTGGAAGATCATTTTTGTTTATGGGTGCCGCCACCAGTGGCTAAGGCCCAATTTTTCAGCCCCTGTTTAACAGGGGCGTGTAATTACAATTTTTGAAGCAATACTTTGCAACAGGGCTCATTGCTGTGCTCCAAGTACAGTATCTGTGAGGGGTTGGAGTGTTGTGCCACCAGTGCCTAAGGCCCAATTTTTCAGCCCCTGTTTAACAGGGGCGTGTCATTACAATTTTTGAAGCAATACTTTGCAACAGGGCTCATTGCTGTGCTCCAAGTACAGTATCTGTGAGGGGTTGCAGTGTTGTGCCACCAGTGCCTAAGGCCCAATTTTTCAGCCCCTGTTCAACAGGGGCATGTAATTACAATTCTTGATCTAATAATTCACAGCAGGGCCCATTGCTGCACCCACCAAGAGTAACTCTGAGGGCTTACAGTGTTGTGGCAACGCCACCACCACCACCACCACGAAAGGCCCAATTTTTCAGCCCCTGTTCAAAAGGGGCATGTAATTACAATTCTTGATCTAATAATTCACAGCAGGGCCCATTCCTGCACCCACCAAGAGTAACTCTGAGGGCTTACAGTGTTGTGGCAACACCACCACCACCACCACCACCACGAAAGGCCCAATTTTTCAGCCCCTGTTCAACAGGGGCATGCAATTACAATTCTTGATCTAATAATTCACAGCAGGGCCCATTGCTGCACCCACCAAGAGTAACTGTCAGGGCTTACAGTGTTGTGGCACCAGCACCACCATCAAAGGCCCAATTTTTACTACCACTGTTCAACAATTATATGTAATTAAAATTCCTGATATAATAGTTGACAGCAGGGCGTTCCAGCACCAACCAAGAGTAACTGTGAGTGCTTACAGTGTTGTGCCAACACCAACAACTAAGGGGCCTATTTCTGCAGAGTATATACGGCAGGTCCCTACTTTCAAACATCCAACTTACAAACGACTCCTACTTGCAAACGCAAGAAGACAACAGGAAGTGAGAGGAAATCTACCCCTAGGAAGGAAAATTCTCTCCTGTAAGAATTAATATGGGAGAAAGGTGTCTCCTCTGTACTGATGCTTTATCACCAATCCTTGTTTCAAGAAAAACACCACATTTCAAAAACAGTTGTCATTGGGACGGAAAGTGAGGTGAAATGTTCTGAACAGGGGCACAGACAGCAAAACAAATGTTACAGGGGTGATAACCCTTACCTATGTTTTCCAAAAAGTTTAAAAATAGATTTTTGGGCTGGAGCTACACTTAAGCAATGTACCTGTTCAAAATTACAAACACATTCTACATAAGAACAAACCTACAGACCCTGTCTTGTATGCACCGCCTGTATACGGCTGTTCAGAGTATATAGGGCCTTTTTTATTTTGTGTGCGGTGTTCCCCTTAATATCCATACAAGACCCAAAGGGGCTGGTAATGGGCTGGGGTAGGGGGGGGGGTCATGGGGTAGCTATGCCATTTTTCTTAAAGATTTTCATCCATATTACCGGGACCAGACATTACATTAAAGCCGCAAGCAGTTTTAAATGGCTTTTTTTTCCTTTAGAAGTGTCATTTTGTGCAGGGACAGTTCTAAACACGTGGCACTTCACAGGCATACTTTAGACACCCCCCAGGTACGATATTTAAAGGAATATTTGACTTTTTTTTTTTTCACTTTATGCATCATTAAAATGACTGCTCCCGAAAAACGACCGTTTTTAAAACTTCTTTTTGCATTGATACATGTCCCCTGGTGCAGAACCCGGGTTCCCAAACCCTTTTTAGGACAATAACATGCATAATAGTCGTTATAATTAGCACTTTAGAATTCGAACGTTCGCATCCATTGTATTTAATAGGGTTCTAATGTTCGTACGAACTTTCGGTCCGTTCACGGGTTCTGGTGCGAACCGAACCCGGGGGTGTTCGGCTCATCACTACTCTTTACTAGTGTACCTTCGACTTGCCATTTTGGGCTCTAAATTTAGGGGTACACTAGTAAGATTCACAGGAAAAAAAGCACCTGACTGTCGTCAGCAAATATATCAAACGCTACAAAAAAAACTGTTAGCGATTGCAGGGATCAGGCCTGTCTCTGCGAACGCTGCAGTTATGTGTTTTGTGTTTGGTAAGTGACAGTGATCGATCGATACTGCACTTGGGTGGGCTGGGCGGAGGGGCTAAACGCAGGTGCTAGCAGGTATCTGGGCTGATCCCGCTAACACTGTGTTTTTGGGAACCCTAAACCGCTGGGGACGCTAGTATAGATCTGATCAGATCAGATATTGATCTGTTCAGATACAATACCACTAAGGGAGGTGTATGCTTTGCGCGTGGGTGTTAGCGTTACTGGCACTAACCTAACGCTGCCTGGGGCGACGCAGACCCTCTCTGGCGCTAAAACCTAATTGATCTTCCCCGCCGGGCGATCAGGGGGTTAAACCTTTATTGGGTTATATACGGCGGGTGCCCTGATGCTATAAAAAGCAAACTAACCAACCAGCGTCACCCGTAACCTTTATATGGTTTCCATGGTGAAAGGGTTAACTAGGGGCAATCAGGGGGTTAAAACCTTTATTAGGTTAAATATGGGGGTACCCAAAGCTATATAAAAACCTGACGGGTTACCTAAATAACTAACTGGGTAACCAGTGTCACCAGTGACGCTTATACGATGATCACTGGTGAAAGGGTTAACTCTAGGGGCAATCAGGGGGTTAAAATTATATATGGGGGTACCTGACGCTATAAAAACCTGCGGCGAAACTAAAAATAAATAACTGGCTATCTAGGGCACCACCGGCACTAAATACAGCGATCGAAAATACGATCGCTTAGTGACGCTGGCGTTAGGGGGTGAAAGGGTTACCTGGGGGGCGATCAAGGGGTTAAACCTTTATTAGGGGGGGTTAGGGGGCTACCCTGGACCTAAAGGGGCCTAAACTTAACTGCCCTGCAACTTTTTACTGTCACAGATGACACTAAATGCAGTGATCAGTAAAATAAATGATCACTGCAATCAGTGACACTGTGATTGGGGGCTGGGGGTGATCTGGGGGTGACTGGGGGGTGAAATATGTGCCTATGTGTACCTAAGTGTCAGTGGACTGTTGGTGCACTAACCTGCTTCTTCTCTCCTCGGCGCTGCGGACGAAAAGACCGCCGCAAGGAGAGATGACATCACTTCCTCCTGCTTCCTCTGCCTGTGTTTACATTACACGGACAGAGGGAGCATTTTCATTCGCCGGGAGCGATCGTGAGGGGGTGGCCGGAATCGAATGGCAGTCCCCTCATCTCGGATCGCTCCCCAATGATAAACGGCCGCTCACTGTATAGGAGGGGGGTCCGATCGGACCCCCCAACTGTACAAAGGCGATCACGTACACTGTACGTGATTGTGCCTGTCGGTGCCATTCTGCCGATGTACATATACAGTGAGCGGTCGTTAAGTGGTTAAGCCATATGCCAGTAAGTTTCCACCATAGTGGATGTCCATCTCTGCTATATTTTGGCTTTCTTTCCCCATAAAAAAGTTCCGTCTAGTTAGGATGTGCCTAAGCAAATGCAATCTAAGAATTGGAGGGCAGCAACAAAACATTCTTCTATGACTGGATACTAACGGGTAAACCAAGCAACAGAACTAGTTTGGCGGGATTGTTCTGGGGACTGCAAGGAAGAATTACAATTCATGCACCACAGCTATTATCTAATTTTGGCTGGTTTCACACTGGGGCGGTGGGTGCGGTGGTGGTAAAGCGCCGCTATTTTTAGCGGCGCTATACCGTCGGAATTGCGGAGGTATTCGGCCGCTAGCGGTGCGGTTTTAACCCCCCCGAAAAAGGGTTAATACCGCCGGCAATGCGCCTCTGTAGAGGCGCATTGCGGGCGGTATTACCGCAGTTTCCCATTTCTTTCAATGGGAAGGAGCGGTGGAGGAGCGGTAAACACACCGCTCCTCTCACCGCTCCAAAGATGCGGCTAGCAGGACTTTTTTTACCATCCTGCTAGCGCACAGCTCCAGTGTGAAAGCCCTCGGCAGCCGCTGTTTAGGGACGGTTTGCAGGCGCTATTTTTAGCACAATAGCGCCTGCAAACCGCCTCAGTGTGAAAGGGGCCTAATGGAAAGCACAAAAAAAAGGTTAGCTTTACACACATAGCATGCTGTCTTTGATAGTACCACCTGTTTTTAATACTCGCTATGATGACACATAATCAGTGTGCACAGAATTGGTGCAGCTTTATAAAAGAGTGATATAATTTGAATGTGCCTTAAGCATTATGAACTCTACATGCAACCCTTTATGGTGACTTGTCTTATTTTTCCTTAAACCTCTATTTAGTCTAGTGATGGTAAGCTGGGGGTTCAGGGCTCCTATGTGGCCCTCTAGGGCCTGTTTGGTGACCCAAAGGACATTACATTATTGCTTCTTAGTTCTCAGATTTCGACAAGAATATACATGAAAATGATTTCTGAACAAATGCCAGTGAAGATATATAATATGAATGGTTAAAAGTTACCAAGTTAAAAATTAACTACATTTTAGAGAATTAAAAAAAAAAAGATAAAATATGGCCCTGAGAAGTGAGGCCTTCCAGATGTAACAGGTTGAACTTTACTGTCTTTACAGTCTCTTATATGTCCACTGAACAAAAATGCTAAACATTCTAAGAGAAGTATGGGAATTTGTTTTTGTTTTTTTAATCATACTTAGCATCGGTCCGATACTGCATCTGTCCCCCACGGGGTCTAAGACTGAGAACTGAGCGATCAAACACCCTCGAACACTCAGTTCTTAAGGCTCCCTGAGTAGAGGTAGAGAGCTGGTGACTGTTAGTCACCGTTGTCTGCTGTGCCCCCCTTTCCCTTTCAATCTGCAGCTCTGTGATATTCTGTAAAATGCAATCTAATATGGCTACCTGGAGGTGTTCTGTACACAGAATGTGTACAAAATGCCCCCCTAGAAACATCATTTGCTGCTTGTGTGATTGCCGCACTCATTTTCCCAGAAGTCTGCACTGAGATACAAGTCAGATATCCGGCATCTCCTGCAGCAAAAATTTAATTTTTGGTGAGATATTACCAATAGGAAATTGTGTTTAAAGGGATGCAGGCCCTGCCACTTTCCTCATTGGTGCCCTGCAGATGAAGCAGCTGGTTGAGAATTAGGAAATCACTCCCATTAGATTCACTTACCACATGGACACAGACACATACACAGGGATTTCTTCAGAATAGTGTGCTGGATGTATATAGGTTTAGCTGTTAGTGTAGGAAAACTTGGCTTAGCTGCGAGCCAGGTCTGGGTTAAATCTGGGTCAAGGTTGAGTGACTCAGGGAGGCTGTATGACTCAACAAGCAGCATCTCTGGTGCTTCCCCCTGCTTTCTATAACCTTGCAGAAGCTTCCAGAAGTAGTGGGCAAAAATCAGGAGGAGTTATTTGGCATATTTATGAGGTCCTGACCAATCCCCAGCAAAAATGGGCTGGAAGAGGGCCTGTTTACCTCATCAATATGCATGGGTCATGCGAGCAGAGGCAGTCAGGTGGAGAATGAAGATGGAGTACTGGGGAGGCTGTCCGTGGCCCTTGAGGGTGCACTCTAGTCTGGAGGGGGGTTGACCTTGAGCCCGGGGCTTGGGTGCTGAAAGGATCCCACATAACACACGGAGGAACCCCTTCCTGGAGGCATGGGAGCAAGGCGAGGATAGCAGGAGAGAAGTCAACAGGTCTGGGAGGTCTCCTGAGGAGTCAGCCAGGTGGGCTGGTTAGTGTTTCAGTCTGAAGAGGACTGTGGAAAAGTTAGCCAGGAAAGCTAGAGAAAGGGGCAGCTGCAGCCAGGCGGGTTGGCAGTGCCTGAAGAGGTGGTGCTGGGATAAGTAGCCACATGGATGTATGCTGGACACTGAATTTGCTACACACTTAAAGGGGGCCTCGGGTTCCTGCCTATAAAAGGCTGTTGCTCTAAATCTGACTTTTTGCTTTTGTCAGATTCACAATCAGTGTGCCAGTGGATTTTTGCAAACAAGTGTACTGAAGGAAGTAAGGCGTGTATATAGACTGTATATAGGGAAGTTGTCCCTGAAGTTGTTCTGAAGTCAAGTGGGCATCCCATAATTTTCCAATCCCCATCCAAGTTCTAATCCCTCAATAACAGAAAAAAAAAACCAGAGCACTGGACTGTTCTCACTCTGGAGTGCTTGTGAAAATTCAGTGTGCCAGACTGTGCAGGGTGGGGGATTCCATTCTACTTGTGACTCCTTAGGGGGTGCGCTGTCTACAGTAGGAATCTGCAACAAAGTTTGTTAAAATCCTTGCAATGTACATAGCTCATCTAGAGGGGAATGTTTTTTTCTCAACAAAAGTGGAGTTACTCTTTAACCACTTCCCTACCCGCCCATAGTCAAATGACGTCCATAGATGGGATCTCCCATCCTGGGTGGACGTCCTATGACGTCCTGGGCTTCCCGACCGTCTAGGGGGCGCGAGCGCGCCCGCGGCATCGCTCGGGACCCGATGCGCGTGCCCGGCTTCCGCGATGTCCGCCGGACACCTGCGATTGCCCGTGATGACGGCAGGACCGTGGATCTGTGTGTGTAAACACACAGATCCACCTCCTGTCAGAGGTGAGGAGACCGATGTGTGTTCCCAGTACAGAGGAACACAGATCGGTCTCCTCCCCCAGTCAGTCCCCTCCCCCTACAGTTAGAATCACTCACTAGGGAACATATTTAACCCCTTCAGCGCCCCCTAGTGTTAACCCCTTCCCTGCCAGTCACATTTACACAGTAATCAGTGCAGTTTTATAGCACGGATCGCTGTATAAATGTGAATGGTCCCAAAAATGTGTCAAAAGTGTCCGATATGTCCGTCGCAATGTCACGGTCACAATAAAAATCGCAGATCGTCGCCATTACTAGTGTAGCGCCCATCCCCTTTTAGGGGTGCTATATACCCAAATTTAGGGGGCTGGTCTGAGTTAGTAGTTAGGCTCAGACCGTTCTCATTGATAGGTTGTGCTACTTTGTTTCTGCAGGTGGTATACTGGTGTGCAGTTCCCTGTGGCCTGTAGGTGGCGCTTCCATGACAGGTCATGGTTGAACCACTAGTAATGGTGCTGTGCCTTAGGGTGTCCTCTCTTGGCAGCGGTACAGTGGGCGTGGTTGGCCTGCTGTGCATGCTGGGGGAGGATACATAAGGGACAGCCGCCGCCTGGGAAACAGGAGGAGGAGGAGCCAGGAGTCCGAGTCCAAGTGCGCGGCGCCCGGCCCTCCAGGCCATGGGGCCGCTTGCGCATCAGTTCCAGGCACCTTTAGCCCTAGGGCTGCAACTTCAGCACTGGACCCAGCACCTTTAGCTGGAGCCCACTTCTGGGAAGAGGAATCCCAGGGTGCCCCTTGCGAGGGAGCCTGCTCTAAAAAGAGGTGGCCGGGGAAGGACCTTTCTGAGGGACCGGTGAGAGTTCACGGTGAAAGAAGGGGCCCGGTAGCTTTCTGGAGGGATTCATCTATCCACCAAGTACCTAGTAATGTGCTGTTGCTGGCACCTGTCCTTGTATTGCAAAAGCTGAGAAGTTCGGGACGTGATAGATTCTGTGGCAGTGGATCTCCCGAACGTATCTAAGAAAATAACCTAATTGGGCGTCTGAGCATCACTTCGGCTGCTAGGATCCACTTTGACAGGAGACTATCCGGATGAGCTGAACCCACTCAGGGATTGAGTGGTGATTGCAACATTTACTTGTGCCTGGACCTACCTCCCAAAACCTTGCTGTCCTGTCTCTTATCCACCCTTTCCTATCTGCTGAACATTGATGAGAAATAAACTCAACGTTGAAGTTTAGAGTGGTGTGGACATTGGAATTACTTGGGGGGAAAACAGAGACTTGTCCCTATATCCTAGGAGATGAGAACCAACCGATGGAGAACCTAGCTGTGGGACCCAAATACATGACACCGCTCAACCTCTTCAAACAGGAGGGTACGAGCATATAGTACGTGTGCCTTTTTCCTGCAAGTGAGCCAAAGGCAGGAAAAAGGGTCCGTGCGCTACACGAGTAAAAAAATAAAAATGCAATAAAACTATCCCCTATTTTGTAGACGCTATAACTTTTGCGCAAACCAATCTATTTACGCTTTTTGCGATTTTTTTTTTTTTTTTTTCACCAAAAATATGTAGAAGAATACATATCCGTCTAAACTGAGGAAAAGTTTTTTTTTTTTTAATTTTGATATTTATTAAATCAAAAAGTAAAAAATATTGTGTTTTTTTCAAAATTGTCGCTCTTCTTTTGTTTATGGCGCAAAAAATAAAAACCACAGAGGTGATCAAATACCACCAAACAAAATCTCTATTTGTGGGAAAAAAAGCACGTCAATTTGTTTGGGAGCCACGTCGCACGACTGCGCAATTGTCATTCAAAGTGCGACAGCGCTAAAAACGAAAAATTGGTCTGGGCAGGAAGGGGGTGAAAATGCCCTGTATTGAAGCGGTTAAGGCTAGTTCACACCTGCAAAAAGCCCTTGCCCCTTCTGTAAAAAGCCATTGTAGCCTAAGTTTGGTGGCCTGGGGGCCACTATTGTGGACAAGGCCTTGTGCGTTTACAGGAGCTAGGAGACAGTGGGGTTGATTTACTAAAACTGAGAATGCAAAATCTGGTGCAGCTCTTAATAGAAACCAATCAACTTCCAAGTGTTTTTGTCAAAGCTTACTTGAACAAGCTGAAGCTGATTGGCTACCATGCACAGCTGCACCAGATTTTGCACTCTCCAGTTTTTTAGGCTGGGTTCACACTGATACGACACGACATTCATCCGACTTTCATCCTACTTTGCTCTGCGACATCAGTCCTACATTGATCCTACATTGGTCCGACATCCATCCGACAATCATGAACAGGATACTACTTTGATCCGACATTGTGCTAGTCTGACTTGTCCTTTGACCAATCAAAACAATCCCAGGGTGAGATAAATTCCTTTTAGCCTGGGTTCACACTAGTGCGACACGACATCTGTCCTACTTTGGATCCGACTTTGCCCTGCGACATGAAGCCGACATATGTCCGACTTTCAATGAACGGGGATCCGACTTGGATCCCCGCCAATATCAGGCACTGTGTTTGGTATGAATCTTGAGGGGGAACTCCAGGCCAAATTTTAAATAAAAAACCGGCATGGGTTCCCCCTCCAGAGGCATACCAGGCCCTTGCGTCTGGTCTGGATTTGAAGAGCTAAAAAGAAGTTAGCGGAGGCCCGGCAGAAGAAAGAACCAGAGAGCGCGGCGACGACACCGGAGACCCCCGAATTCGGAAGAAGACCCCCGGAGCTGTGCAATAAAATACTTTAAAAAGCTGTGTGGTTTTTTTATTGCAATTTTTTTCCACCAGGTGAATGGGTAGGGGTACGATGTACCCCATACTCATTCACATAGGGTGGGAGGTCCGGGATCCAGGGGCCCCTTTATTAAAGGGGGCTCCCGGATTCCGATAAGCCCCCCACCCGCAGACCCCGACAACCAACGGCCAGGGTTGTCGGGAAGAGGCCCTGTCCTCATCAACATGGGGGCAGGGTGCTCTAGGGTGGGGGGGCCGCAGGTCGCCCCCCTGCCCCAGAGCACCAAACCCCCCCCATGTTGAGGGCATGCGGCCTGGTACGGTTCAGGAGGGAGGGGGGACGCTCTCTCGTCCCCCCCTCTTCCCCTGCGGCTGGCCAGGTTGTGTGCTCGGATAAGGGTCTGGTTTGGATCTTGGGGGGACCCCCACGCCGTTTTTTCGGCGTAGGGGCACCCCTTCAAATTCAGACCAGACCCAAGGGCCTGGTATGCCTCTGGAGGGGGAACCCATGCCGGTTTTTTATTTAAAATTTGGCCTGGAGTTCCCCCTCAAGAGCAGCAGAGCACAAGTCGCATGCCAAAGTCGCAAGACTGCGTTCCGACTTTGATCCGACTTCAATGATAGTCAATGGGCTGAAGTCGGATCAAAGTCGGACCAAAGTAGTACAGGGAGCATTTTCAAAGTCGGACCGACATGTGTCGGACCAGTTAAGACGGCTCCCATAGGGAAACATTGATTTTCACACGTCATGCGACATGAGCTCCCAATGTCGGAGCGGTTGTCGCCCCAGTGTGAACCAGGCCTTACTGCTGCTGTAATCACCATGTCGGATGTCAAATGTCGGATGGTTAGGACAAGGATCCTACTTTGATCCGACTTCAATGATATTCAATGGGCTGAAGTAGGATCAAAGTCGGACAGAAGTAGTACAGGGAGCATTTTTAATGTCGGACCGACTTGTGTCGGACCAGTTAAGACAGCTCTCATAGGGAAACATTGATTTTCACACGTCATGCGACATGAGCTCCTAATGTCGGAGCGTTTGTCGGACCAGTGTGAACCAGGCCTGAGTAAATCAACCCCTGTGCGTGAAGTCAGGCTAATGGCATCAATTTCATAGACCAAAGCTTTGACTATGTTAGGTTTGAAGTGTTTAGGTAGGAAATAGCTTCTGCATGTTTTAGGAGGCAGGCCTCGTACACACGGCCGATTTTCTCGGCAAGAACCAGCAAGAAACTTGCTGGCAGAGAGGTCTTGCCGAGTAAATCGGTCGTGTGTACGCGGCTATCGGGTTTCTCGTCGAGAAAACCGACAAGAAACCTCAACGAGAAAATAGAGAACCTGCTCTCTATTTTCTCGTCGAGATTCTCCTCGGCATGTTTCTCGACGAGAAAAGTGAGTATGTGTACACTTACCTGTCCTCCCGGAAGCCCGCGCATGTTCGAAATGAATTTGACGCATGCGCGGTAGCTACATAGGCATACGTAGGGTATACCAAGATGGCGGCGACGGCATCGAATGTGATGAGCGCATGCTCGTCGTAGTCGATGACGTCACCGCGTACGCTCCATTCCAAGAATCTCGTCGAAAAAAACTACATGTTTTTTTCAACGAGAATCTCGGCCGTGTGTACAAGGCCGCAGGGTGGTTACAACATAGAAAAATAGCTGTAGGCTCTCTAGAGTTACATTAGAAGAAATACACTTCGGGCAGAGGCCAGCTTAACTGTTTGCAAGACATATTTTTTTTAGTTACATTCTGTTTATCTTGTCGTGAACCAGACACAGGGAATAGGGAACCCACACATTTTAGATACAGTACATTTATTGATCCAAAGAGACTGTGCTGCCAGAGCATTAAATTCAACCAAATCTTCCCATGAGATTATATGTGCATTTAAAGCAGGTTTTTACCCATTTAGGGCCGGTTCACACTGTTCCGACATGCACTCCGACTTCCAGAGCACAAGTCGCATTACCAGTCAAAATCATTGGTTCCCTATGAGAGCCGTCTTAACTGGTCCAAATTTGAAAATGCTCCCTGCACTACTTTGGAACGACTTGGGCATGAATTTCAGCCCATTGAGTTGAATGTAAGTCGCATCCAAGTCGGATCACCGTCCTAACTGATCTGACTTGTGGCATGCGACTTGTGCTCTGAGGATCTTGAAGGGGAACCCTACGCTAAAATAAAAAAAATAAAAAAAACAGCTTGGGGTCCCCCCCCCCCCCCAAGACCATATCAGACCGTTTGGATTTGGTATGGATTTTAAGGGGAACCCCACACCAAAATAAAAAGAAGGGGCAGTGACATCATAAGGGGCGGGGTCTCTGAATTACGTCACTGGATGGCCACGCTCCATGTCTATATAAGAACTGGCAGAGAATGGAGCTGGCACAACTGTGGAAGCTAGCGTTGGGAGAAGAACCAGCAGAAGAAATTATACAAATGTCGTTTGGGTACAGCGATGCATGACCGTGCAATTACGAGTTAAATTAGCGCAGTGCTAAATAGCAAAAAATGGCCTGATCATGAAGGGGATTTAGGGTCAGTTCACACTATATGCGGAGCGAATTCACAGCGAATATGCTGCAAATTCGCACCGTATCTAAATCGCAACCTGTTCATGTGAACTGATTGCGGAGTGTATGTTAAGTTTACGACACCCAGTGTTGCCAACCGTACGTAGATTTACGTACAGCCCGCGATTTAACCCCTTTTTCGGGCTGTACGTAAAAGTCCGTTTATGGGCACCGGCGCCCATAAAAAATATGGCCGCGAGCCGGCCATACAACTGCGCATGCGCCGTTCCGAATGCGCCGGCTGAGCGCATTCGGAACTCGGCCTAGCGGCGGCGGCGCACACGCAGGAACATGATGGCGCCGCTGGCGCCATTTTTGAAAAGGCCACAGTGGCTGCAGTGGCGGGACACCGTCCTGCAGTGAGTGCATGCCATGCACTCATCATAGGTGGTCGGTGGAGGACTCGGAGCGGAGCACTGACAGGGCCCAGCCAGGGGTGAGGAGGACGGACTCAAGGTCAGTGAAACAGGGGGGATACAAGGGGACAGCGTCATCAGTGTGCTGTATCCTCCTCTGGTTCCTGTGTCCCTTTCACCTCTTCACAGGTCAGGGCAGCACAGTGCTGCCCTGACCTGTGGAGTGGTGAAAGGAGTACAGGAGGAGGACACAGCACACTGATGATGTGCAGAAGTAATATGGTGGTGGACAGAGGAGGAGGCTACTGTAAGGGGGTGAGGAGGGCACCATCATGTTCGCAGCCTCTGTCCCCCTCCTGTAGTATGTCCGCAGCCTCTGTCCCCCTCCTGTAGTATGTCCGCAGCCTCTGTCCCTCTCCTGTAGTATGTCCGCAGCCTCTATCCCTCTCCTGTAGTATGTCCGCAGCCTCTGTCCCTCTCCTGTAGTATGTCCGCAGCCTCTGTCCCTCTCCTGTAGTATGTCCGCAGCCTCTGTCCCCCTCCTGTAGTATGTCCGCAGCCTCTGTCCCCCTCCTGTAGTATGTCCGCAGCCTCTGTCCCCCTCCTGTAGTATGTCCGCAGCCTCTGTCCCCCTCCTGTAGTATGTCCGCAGCCTCTGTCCCCCTCCTGTAGTATGTCCGCAGCCTCTGTCCCCCTCCTGTAGTATGTCCGCAGCCTCTGTCCCCCTCCTGTAGTATGTCCGCAGCCTCTGTCCCCCTCCTGTAGTATGTCCGCAGCCTCTGTCCCCCTCCTGTAGTATGTCCGCAGCCTCTGTCCCCCTCCTGTAGTATGTCCGCAGCCTCTGTCCCCCTCCTGTAGTATGTCCGCAGCCTCTGTCCCCCTCCTGTAGTGTGTCCGCAGCCTCTGTCCCCCTCCTGTAGTGTGTCCGCAGCCTCTGTCCCCCTCCTGTAGTGTGTCCGCAGCCTCTGTCCCCCTCCTGTAGTGTGTCCGCAGCCTCTGTCCCCCTCCTGTAGTGTGTCCGCAGCCTCTGTCCCCCTCCTGTAGTGTGTCCGCAGCCTCTGTCCACCTCCTGTAGTGTGTCTGCAGTCTCTGTCCCCCTCCTGTATCGTGTGTCTGCAGCCTCTGACCATCTCTTGTCATGTCTACAGTCTCTGAGGGGATCCTAGAAAGGAGTCAAGAGTGGGAGTGCCGCCGGAATGGGGGTTACGGCCCAGGAAGAAACAGACGTGTGGACTGGGAAGAGGAGATCAGAGCCACCAAGCTGGAGCCGTCTGACTGAGCCCCACACTGTGCACCCGAGAGGAGGTAAGTGACAGTGCCGCCAGGCCATTCTGAGGGGGGGGGGTCACTGATGTAAGGAGGTGAATGAATACAATAATGTAAGGGGGCACTGATATAACGGTTTCCCCCTTATATTAGTACCCCCCCTTACCTTAGTGTATTCACTCTGTGGAAGGTGGTCTCTATTCACCAGAGCCCCCCTCCACATCAGAGTTCCCCCTTACATCATGATCTGCAGCGTTCCCCTTTACATAAGAGTTCCCTTGCACTGTAAGGGGGCATCCTGCAGACTCTGATGTAAGAGGGAACTCTGTGCTGGCTGGGTTATAGTAACCTAACCTTCATGTGAATTGAGAAATATGTTTTTTTACTTTTGTTTAACTTAAACACATTGATATTAGCATTAGCTGTGTGTTTATAGTTGAAATATTGATATTTGCACTGTTTAGTACTAAAAAACATAATTTTAGGTACTTTTTTGCAGCATCAGTAAAAAATCCGGCTCTGCCAGTAATCTTCATTATTTTTGCCAGTAAGAAATTGGTGCCGTACAGAAATTTTGGCATCCTTGCCAGTAAATTTCACTTCAGGGGGTTGGCAACACTGACGACACCCCGCAAACGGTTTGCAAAACGCAGAGCGATTTGCAGAATCATATCGCATGGGTGTGAACATGCTGCCCTCAGCCTCACCCCTCTGATGAAAACACAACTAGTTGGAGACTGAAAAGTCTGAGGCCTCGTACACACGACCGATTTTCTCGTCGTAAAAAACACGTCGTTTTTTTCGACGAGATTCTTGTTAAGCTTGTCGATTTTCTCGTCAAGCTTTCTATGCGTACACACTGTCATTTTCCAATTTCCTCGTGGTTCTCTGCGCTCACGTCCAGCACGTACGACGGCACTATAAAGGGGAAGATCTTTTTTCTTGGCGCCACCCCTTGGGCTGCTTTTGCTGATCTCGTGTTACCGCGTGTGAAGTAAAAGTTTGGGAAGAGACGATTCGCGCTTTTCAGTCTTCGTACTTTTCAGATCGTTTTCTGCGGTTCAGTTTGTGCTTGTGGGTTCGTATCTTGACTTTCAGGGCGTCTAGGCAGGTCGTATCTGTTTTACAGTGCGTTATTGCCTGTTCGTTTCTGAATTTCAGTTCGTTATTCATAGGCCTTGCTGTTCTAAAGTGCGTTCTGTTCTGTACGTTCTGATTAGACGACCGTTTCCTAGCCATGTCGCCTGGACGTTCTCGTCGTCGAGTTCGTGCTGTGCGTGCGCTTGGTGTTGGTCTGCTTGTTTTGGACCAAGACCAGTCCATGAATGGTGTGAGGAGGAGTTCATGGACCAAGAATTGGTTGCTCCAGCGGGACCAATTCTGCCACATGCCTCTGCTGCGGGAGATCGTCGAGAATAATCCTGAGGACTACAGGAATTTTCTGAGGATGTCTGACCCCGTTTTTCAGGAACTGTTGGCTTTGGTGTCCCCCTATATTACCAGGAAGGACACCGTTATGCGGGAAGCCATCAGTGCTGAGCAGAGGCTCATCGCCACGTTGCGTTACCTGGCGACAGGGAGAAGTCTTCAGGACTTGAAGTTCACCACAGGCATCTCCCCCCAGGCTCTGGGCCTCATAATCCCAGACACCTGTTCTGCTATTATACAAGTCCTGCAGGAGGACTATATTAGGGTAAGTTTTCTCCCTTAACATCACATTTTATGTATTACATGTATGCTAATGTATTGTATTTCTTTCATCCTTCCCTAATTACCATGATTGTAATATGCTGAGAATGTCCCCTTTGTCCCCATGCATGTTGGAAGCTTTAGATTGCCCCTTTTTTATCCTCCCTAAATATTTCCCCTCACTAACTTTTCCAGCAGGGGCGCCTGTTGCTCCAAATGTTGGGGGGTTCCAACCCCAATTTCGGAAATAAACTTCCTCCTTTTTTGCTCTGTTGCCTAATAAACGCCCCCAGTTGTCCCCTCCAATGCAGCCATTTAGTCCCCTCTAATGCAGCCAGTTTCCCCCCAGCCCTGCACTTACCTTCTTGTGGTCAGCGCCATCCTTCTTCTGTCCTTGATGTCTTCTCCTTCCCTTCATGTTGCATCAGCCAATCATGTTACCATTAAACAGACTTGGTGAACATGATTGCCAGAGCAGCCTGTCAGTGTTTACACAAGGAATGCCCCCTCCTTGCGTCCCCGATTTTTCTTTGAGGAAGCCAATTACATCCCTCAGGTTGTAATTTGCAAGACTTTTTTAATACCTGTTTCTGCTCTGCAATTTTAACCCCCTAAATGACGCAATTATTCATATGTCGGTCGCTTTACAAGAGGCCATCCACCTGAATAGTGTGCGGCATAGACAATACATAGGTTCATGCAACGCATGAACCTATGTATTGTTCTGAGTGATGGGCACAGGAGAGAGGGGACAGTGCTCCAGCGCCCACTCTGGACGCACCGCCACTGCAATGCTATCCTGTGGCCAAACACATCTCCCCCCCCCCCCAAAATAATTTAGTAATGGCCCATCAGAGGTGGTGATGAATATGATAAATGAGCCTTCCATTATACTTTTTTTACACACCTTAATAAACGTATAATTAGATTGATGTTGGTCTCTAATTTTTTGGTTTAGAATTTGCTTGTAATGTATGCCTTTGTTTTTCTAATATTATTTCATCTTGTTTCACTCCACAGCTTCCTTCCACGCCACAGGAATGGCAGACTGTGGCATCGGAGTTTGCCACGTGGTGGGACTTCCCCAACTGCGGTGGTGCCATAGACGGGAAGCACGTCCGCATCGTGCCGCCACCCCGTTCTGGGTCCTACTACTACAACTACAAGGGGTTTCATAGCATTGTGCTGATGGCGGTGGTGTCAGCACGGTATGAATTCCTCTATGTTGATGTAGGGAAGAATGGCCGGATGTCCGATGGGGGATCCTTCATCCAGACGGAGTTTGCCCTCCGTCTCCAGAGTGACGACCTTGCATTGCCACCGGATGCAGGGAATATTGAAGGACTCCCCTTTGTTTTCTTGGCTGATGAAGCCTTCGGACTCGGACGGCATCTTATGAGGCCATTTCCACAGAGGACCCTGACCCCAGAGAAGAGTGTGTTCAATTACCGGCTGGCCAGGGCCCGAAGAGTCGTTGAAAATGCCTTCGGCATAATGGCCAGCCGGTTCCGCCTTTTTATGACTTCCATCCACTTGGCGGACTACAAAATAAACTATGTAGTGTTATGCTGCTGTGTGCTACACAACTTTCTGAGCCAAAAATCTAATTCGTATATGGCCTCAGTTTTGCCAGAGGCTGGACTTTCCCCTGCAAATCCCCTTCCGGGCCTGGAATCTGCCCGTCTTGGCTTGCCCCCCCAAAATGCCTGTGTGGTTCGGGACAAATACATGGAGTATTTCACGGGTAGGGGGGCAATTCCTATGCCAGCCTATGTCTAAGTATCCCAATAAAAATCTTGTTTAAACCTTTAATTATTTGTTCTTTCCTGTCTCCTAGTTTGTCTTTGTGCATTTGTAGTGGCAAGTGTATTTTACTTTAGTAAATAACAACCAATTTCACTATGTTACCTTACAAAAGAACCAAATAAGCTTAGAGAGTATTATAAAAATAAGCTACACGTTGTTTGTGGTCAAATATTTTACTCTCTGCACTTTTTTTTTTTTTTTTACTTTGGGGTTGGCCTGGCCACAACCCGGCAAATTTTGGCTTATGAAAATACAAAAATACCACTTGCATTTCTAAAATGACAACATTGGATACCTCTGAGCAATCTGAGACATTCAGTTACACAAACTATGTCTCTATGTGCCCGTCCTAATATGGGGTCCTGCCACCCCTTGCCCAGCCAAAAATTCAATATGCACACATTTTTAATTTTTTGCAAATAGGAAGTTTACAATCCTGATTCCTATTGTCAACATGTGCTATCTGCCATCAGGGGTGATCAATGGACGTGTTTTGGGGGTGCATCCCCTTCCTCAGTTCACCGACTTTTGATACGAGGAAGGGGTTGCACCCACAAAAGACGTACATGGATATCCCCTGATGGCAGATAGCACATGTTCACACACTGTGTGCATATTCAATTTTTGGCTGCTTTGTTACTCAAAAAATTAGTAAAAATATAAAAACAAACATGTAAAAACAAATGTGTTTGGATGGCTTATTGAATTCTCCCCAAAACATCGAGAATGTCTTTAAATGTTTGTTCCATCACATGGATTCTTTGTTTAATTAGGTCCAGTTCCGTGCTACATTCCATCACTTGCTGGATGAGGCGGAGGGCACTGTCAGCAGAGAACGGTGTGCTATCCTTCACAACATTTCCATCCCCTAAAAACCATTAAAAAAAATTAATAAAACTCTGCAGGCCTACCTCGCTTACCTTAAGCTGTGGTGTCAGATACTGACCTGTTGTGGTGACCAGATCCACAACGTCATCCACCTCTCCTTCCTGCACTTCTCCTTCCTCCACCTCAACTTCCTGCACATCTTTCGGTTGTGGATCTTTGGGAGTTTGGGGTTGCTTGGAAGTTGTGGGGTGCATGTGCTCCCTGGAGTGTCCTCCTCCCAGTCTTCTCTCCCCTATGAGAATAAAACCAAAGGTCTATTTATCACACTGTAAAAATCTCATTTTTAAACTTAAAACAGGCTAAATTGTTTGGAAGTGGGGTACAAGTGTGTGTTTGTGCGGAATTTAAAGAAAAATGCATTATTTATGACCCCAAATATGTTTAGTATTCACATTTGGATGTAATTTTTTGGACATGGAGGCACCACAAATAAACTCTGATGCACCTGTGTGGGACACCCAAAAAAGGCGGGTCTGGTGGCCCACACTATAGTGCTCCAAAGTACAGATGTGGAAGCAGCTGCTGAGTGTCCTCTCCTTTACACTGATTAAAGTTTGCATTTCATTCTCCTTACAAACACATCATCTAGACTTAAAAATTAGCCACAATACTTGATCAAAAATGGCAGATGTCTAATTACTTTTGGGGGTCTTAAATAAGCCAAAACCGCGGATAGTGGCCGAACGAAGTGTCGGTAACGTAACGAACGATTACTGTGCCCAACCTAGTTCAAAATATTACATTTTGGAAGGGAGTCCAATATGAAAAAAAAAAAAAAAAGGTCAGTTTCTAAAAAGATTAATAGCAGAAAGGTCGTCATTTTACTTACTTTTAGCGAGCATCCTCTTTATGCTCCTCAACTGGTCTGGCTCCCTCAGTTTGAGGTCTGACCACCTCTTTCTGAGCTGCTCATTTGAGCGTTTCACCCCGAACTTCGCCCTCAGACTCTTCACAACTTTAGTGAGGATTTTGGCCTTCCTTCTATTTGGTTTGCTATACGGCCCATGCTTGGCATCATAATCAGCCTTGACCAAGATGTCCACCATCTCCGCCATCTCCGCCAAAGACATATTCGATGCCTTGAATCTCCTCCTTGATCGTGACGTGTCCTCGGTCTCCGGGCTTGTCTCCTCGCTAGTTGCGGAATTATCAGACACCTGCTGTAACTCCGCCATATCTGTCTGCGCGCCGAAAGAGAAGGGGCGGGGAAAAGATGTTAGTTAGAACGTCATGGGCGGGCGACGTGTGCGGAGCGACGTGTTCGAATTTGGACGCATGCGTGGTGTGTATATAGCAAACACACATGTGACTATAGTACGTTCGGTGTGCGGAGAGAGGAGTTCAAGTGACGGACGTGCGAACGAAGGTATGTGATTTTGTGAGACTTGTAAAAATTGTGGGCCTATACTGTCTTGAGATTGGTGGAGGATATATATGGTGACTAGGATGTGAAGGAGGTTAGACTGTTTGCCTCACATTATTTAAATATAAATTATTTTACTTGCAGATACAATATGAATGTCTTTATTAGCGACAAAGAGTTCCTGGCGGAATTTATTGACCGGGTAAGGGAGCTGCCGGCTCTGTGGGAGACCAAAAACCCCATCCATAAAAAAAAAGGGGTGAGAAAAGCAGCGCTGGAGAAGCTGCTCCCATTTGTGCATACCAAGGTGCCCACAGCCACAGCAAAACAAGTGGACACTAAAATTGGGAGCTTGAGAGGTACCTACAGGACTGAACGCTCTAAGGTGCTGGCTTCTCAGAGGTCAGGAGCAGCAGCAGATGATGTTTATGTCCCGGTTTTGTGGTACTACAGCAGGATGTCCTTCCTGGATGACCACATTGAGCCAAGGCCATCACTCTCCACTCTTCCCCCCAGACTTCCCTGCAGCCAACCTGAGCCTTCTCTGGAGCAAGAGGAGGCAGCCATCCTGGATGATCCTGATTTGTCCATCTGGAGCCAGGTATAGTATTAACTGAAAATGTAGTGGGATAAAATTAATGTTTCCCAAATATGTCAGGATGAGAAACATACATTATTTTGTATTCCACAAGTGAAATCATGATCTGTAGACATTATTCTGCACTTAATTGTGTGGTAAATAGTCAAGCTGATGTAGTGGTAAATTTAAAGCAAGGATTTATGCATTTACATTCTAATTGCTTCCATCAGGATTACAAAGTTTGAGGCAAAGATTAAACCAACATATTAAACTATGTTTCTTTTTCATACACAGGATGAAATCAGCCAGGAGGAGGGTCTGGAAACTGTCAGGCAGGAGGAGGAAGGGCCCAGTGGCAGCCAGGAGGTGGCAGGGCCCAGTACCAGCCAGGAGGTGGCAGGGCCCAGTGGCAGCCAGGAGGTGGCAGGGCCCAGTACCAGCCAGGAGGTGGCAGGGCCCAGTGGCAGCCAGGAGGTGGCAGGGCCCAGTACCAGCCAGGAGGTGGCAGGGCCCAGTGGCAGCCAGGAGGTGGCAGGGCCCAGTACCAGCCAGGAGGTGGCAGGGCCCAGTGGCAGCCAGGAGGTGGCAGGGCCCAGTGGCAGACAGGAGGTGGCAGGGCAAAGGAGAAGCACCAGATCCCAGGTGCCTCCCATCAGGCTTCACAAAAGAGGCAGGAGGGACAGGACCACCAGTGACGCAGCAATGGCCCTTATTAAAGAGGCCCATGCCACCCTCAAGGAGCCCACATCCCCTGAAGAGGCCATTGCCGGCCTAGTGGAGGCTAAGTTCAAGGTGATGAGCATGGAGCAACGCCTCCTATGCGAACCCCTGCTCATCACCTTGCTCAACAAGGGGGTAATGGAGCAAATTACCCCCAATACCGCCATATGTGAGGTGGCCCAACTGACCCAACCTCAACCTCCACCTCCACCTTCCTCTTCTGCCCCACCCCCTTCTGCTACCCCTCCACCTTCTGCTACACCTCCACCTTCTGCCCCACCCCCTTCTGCTACACCTCCACCTTCTGCCCCACCCCCTTCTGCTACACCTCCACCTTCTGCCCCACCCCCTTCTGCTACACCTCCACCTTCTGCCCCACCCCCTTCTGCTACACCTCCACCTTCTGCCCCACCCCCTTCTGCTACACCTCCACCTTCTTCTTCTGCCCCACCCCCTTCTGCTACACCTCCACCTCCTCCTCCTGACAGGAGTACCCCTCCAGTGGGCCAGCCTCCAGCTAAACGAAGAAGGAAGGCTGCAGGAAAGGCTGCAGGAAAGGCTTCAGGAAAGGCTTCAGGAAAGGCTGCAGGGAAGGTTGCCAGGAAGAAGAGGAAGTGATGGCCTTGCTTCATTGTGGTCGCACTGGTCGGACAGAAGGCAGCCTGTTGTAGTACCACACACTTGGGACATATATCTCACCTGCTGCTGTTCCTGACCTCTGGGAGGCCAGCATCAGATTGTGTTCTGAAATGTGGGCCTTCTCAAGCTCCCAATTTTAGTGTCCACACAGGGTTGGTGTGTGCTCTGGGGTCCCTGGGATGCACAAATGGCAGCAGCTTCTCCAGCGCTGCCTTCTCTTTATTTAATTTATAAACATGAATAAATGTGTTTTTTGTTTAAGTTCATACTTGACTATGTGTATTTTTAAATAAAATAAAAAAAGCTTTGGAGTAAGCAGATACATTTGACTGACAATAAAAGGCACAGATATCACCCCCCCAAAAGAATAACTAAATCTGATTAGCTCAAAAACATGGTGTGAAATTTTAAAAATATAGATTAGAAAATTAAATGTGAGATCGCTATCAAAACATTCAGAAATTATAATTAACATCATTTTGAAAAATCTAACCATTTAAATTATTCCTAAAAACTTGCACGATATAATACACATAAATCTTATAAAGAGCAGCATGAAAAAGGTTAAAAATAAGGCAGAACTCTGTGTGAATATCAGCAGCAAAAGAAGGTCTCTCGTTTTGATTAATGTAACATTCTAATGAAGAATTCAATGCAGAACATTTAAACGATTAAATATTTATGAGCGTGACGAATGTGCTCTCTCCATTATGAAGGCTTGTTTTACCAGAAGATGCGCTCCCGTCTCATAGTTGCTTGTGAGCATGCGCGCTTTTGGAAGAGTCGTAAAAGCATACACACGAACCATTTTCTCGTCACAAAACAGGCCGACGAGAAACACGACGAGGAAATCTGGAATCCTGACGAGAAAATAGAGAGCAGGTTCTCTATTTTCTCGTCGAGATTCTCGTCAAGTTTCTCGTCGTAAAACCATACACACGAACGTTTTTCTAGACAAAAAAACTCTCGCTGCACTTTTCTTGACTGTTTACGACGAGAAAATCGGTCGTGTGTACGAGGCCTAACATCATCTCTATACAACAAGTGGGAAGGTTAACATGCCAGTTCATGCACAGGTAAGCATAAATGACACTCCAGGTTCAGCAATGGAATAAGCAGTCAAGCACCAAGTCAAGGATAAGATATGAGAGGCCAAAATTCAGTAGCAACCCCGATCACACCCGATATAAGTATACAGAAGCAAAGGCACAAGGAATAGCTGAAGGTGTTTTAGCAAGGACCCTCATGCCGCTTACACACAACCATTTTTAATGTCATTGAAAAAAACTAAGATTTTCTCGACGTGATTCTTCTCAAGCCTGCCTTGCCTACACATAATCATGAAAAAAAATGCTCGAGCAAAGCGCAGTGACGTACGAAATGTACGACGGCACTATAAAGGGGAAGTTCCATTCGGATGGCGCCACCCTTTGGGCTGCTTTTGCTGATCCTTGTGTTAGTAAAGTTTGGTGAGAGACGATTCGCGCTTTTCAGCCTCGTGCTCTTCAGTCCGTTACAGCGTGAGGAATGTGCTATCTCCTTTACGAACACTAGTTTTACCAGAACGAGCGCTCCCGTCTCATCACTTGCTTCTGAGCATGCGCTTTTTTTTCATGTCGTTAAAGCCTACACACGGCCGTTTTTCATGACGAGAAAAACGACGACGTGAAAAACGACGAGAAAAATTAGAGCATGTTCCAAATTTTTAATGGCCATTTTTCACGTCGTGAAAAATGCTCTGGAGCCCACACACGATTGTTTTTAATGACCAAATTACCGTATATACTCGAGTATAAGCTGAGATTTTCAGCACATTTTTTTGTGCTGAAAAAGCCCCCCTCGGCTTATACTCGAGTCACCTTTTTGCGTCTGATCTCCTAGACTTTGGGGACCTAGTACTGGCCGGTCGTAGGTCCCCTGGACCCCAAACTTGGCACACATGTAGCCCCACTCTTTCTCTATAAGTGTGCAAAGTTTGTTGTCCGGGGGATCTACGGCCGGGGAGCACCGATTTTTCAAATCCGGGAACCTCTTCCATAGACTTCAATGTTAAACGGTCATTTCTCCTTGGTGACTTTGGGGACCCGGTACCGGACGGTCGTAGGTCCCCTGGACCCGAAACTTGGCACACATGTAGCTCCATTTCTCCTCTAAGTGTGAAAAGTTTTTTGTCTGGGAGACCTATGGCTGGGGAGCACCGATTTTTCAAAGCCGGGCACCCCTTCCATAGACTCCAATGTTAAACGTCAGTCTAGTCATGGGCACAGTGAGGCATGGGCACAGTGAGGCATGGACACAGTGAGGCATGGGCACAGTGAGGCATGGGCACAGTGAGGCATGGGCACAGTGAGGCATGGACACAGTGAGGCATGAGCACAGTGAGGCATGGGCACAGTGAGGCATGGGCACAGTGAGGCATGGACATGGGCACAGTGAGGCAAAGTGAGGCATGCAGATGGACACCCTAGGCTTATACTTGAGTCAATACGTTTTCCCATTTTTTTGTGGTAAAATTAGGTGCCTCAGCTTATATTCGGGTCGGCTTATACTCGAGTATATACGGTAATAAATGGCATTTTTCTCGTCATGAAAAACGGTTGTGTGGGTACGTGGCAATAGAGTATGCTCATTTTACATGGAGTATAAGTGAATGTTTAAGTCCCTTAGTATCTACTGACAGGGATCAGAAAAACAGAGTTTTAATTCTCCCAGAAATTTTGCGGAAAACCAAGAGGTTCACCATTTTGGTAGAATGCAAGGGAGCCAATGGGGAAAGCAAAATTGAAGTGGTTTTTAAAAGGTACAGTTATCTTTAAGTGGCCACTTTACCTGTTTTTCTGCCGCATTGCCCAATGTTAGCCTTTTTTATATGACTTTTTTAAAAGTAAGAGCAAAAGGCAGTGAAAAATAATTAAATAAGAGAATGAAAGTACACAAATTATGTCAAAATACACAAAAATAGAAATACAACACGGAAAACTACATGGACAAAACTAAGCCACTCTAACTGCACCCATAAATACACCCTCCAAATACAGAAAAGAAAAAATATATATACAGTATATGCATGTGACACACATTTTCAGTTGCAAATACACTGATCTGTCAGCTAGTACTGCTGGATTAATTTACCTTAAGCTCCTTACTTCCATGGTAGCACTTATTTTGTACATTTTGGTGAATCGCCCAGGCTTGTGTTGTAGATGTGCCGTTGTTTGTGTGGGAAACACCTGTGTGAAGTCAGCTTTATGCCCAACCTTACCCGACATTTGGGTTAATCAATTTGTGTGTTAGGTATATCTGGATATAAGGAAGTGGGATGAATATACCACACATTTTTGGGTTGACTTGTTGTTTTAATAGCCATGGATCACCTTCACCACGCTAGCAAGTATAATGAAGGGTATTTTTGGGGCGTTCTCCCCACTTATTTTGCTTTTCTTGATGCAATTCTATGAAAACTGCTGAAGGGCTGTTTTCTCTGATCTGGCTATAGTAAAATAAAAAGTAGTAGAATTTTGGGGGTCTTTGAGTGTTGATAGAAGGATTAATATTTTGTCTAGTATTAAAAAATTCTCTTTAGGCAGCTCTACAAAGAACAAGTAACATAAAGTGGTGCGTATCTCAAACAGAGCTCAAAAGCTAATGGAAAAAATGCCAAACACAACCCTCTATTATCATTCTCCAAAAACCCCGCTTTCTACCCAGCTTGGGTCTCCCCCAAATCATTCAAGGTTTGGACCTCACTGAACATTACACGGCTTAGTAACCTTATATCTCCTACATCCTTCCTCACATTTCCAACCCTATGCGACACCTATAATTTACAGAATTCCGAACTCTTTAGATTCCTCCAAATTAAAAACTTTTATGCACCACTACTAAATACTAATACCTCTGTCCCAAACTACAAATTTTGAATCAGCATGCCTGGAAAATCCCCATTCAAGAGGTATGATATCTTCAATACACTTCCAAATCTGTACTTACCCCGGCCTCGACAAACCTCTATATGCCCGCAAATAGGAGGAGGACCTGGAAAGAACATTTGATATGGCTGACTGGTCAAAAATCTGGTCAGCAACAAAATCTTCCTCCCCAAACATCCTGGCGGTAGAAACCAATTATAAGGTTTTAACTCGATGGTACCTCGTCCCCTCAAGGTTTGCCAAATTTACGCCAAACCACACAGCTCAATGCTTTTGAGGATGCTCTGACCCGGGTACCCACTTGCACATATGGTGGTCCTGCCCATTGGTTCAGATATATTGGAAAAAGATATTTGGAATTGCTTCCAGAATGTTTAATCTCAATGTGCAACCAGACCCAGCCACTGCCTTGTTCAATCTAAAACCAGACTATATCACATATAGACAATTTAAACTCCTTATCCAACTTACCACAGCGGCTAAGCAAACAATTGCTAAGGCATGGAGGACCCGTGACCTAGAGATACCCGAGACTGAAAGTAGACTAAATGTTTTTATGTCTCATGCCAAAATGCTAGCAATAGAAAGGGACCAAATTCCTGTTTTTGAAAAAATATGGAATCCTTGGATTAACTACCACTTATCACCATCCTGTGATGAGTGAGTGAGTGAATAACTTGTATAGCGCTACAAATGCGAACCAAATCGCCTCAAGGCGCTTTGCATCCAGTGACGTCCTGATCCATCAGAAGAGGTGGGTCTTGAGTTTTTTCCTGAAGGCCCGATGGTTTTCTTCCATGCGGATGTCCGTGGGTAGAGCGTTCCATAGCTGCGGTCCTTGGACTGCAAATCTTCGTTCTCCCTTTGATTTGTAGTGGGACTTGGGGATGTGAAGGAGGTTTTGGTTGGTTGATCAGAGAATGCATATGGGGGTGTAGTGATAACAGAATTCTCATGCCATGGTAGCTGACAACCCTACCCAGATAAAAGTGACTTACAAACCCAAACCCAAACTCTTAGAACCTAGATGTTACCCTACTCTTTACTGTGAAGATCATAATGCTCTTTTTAAGTCCTCAGGCAAAAAGCCATGTTACTCGTGCCAATCCAGTGAACCCCTCTACTCTCTTCTCTATCTCTCCTACTACTCTTTCCTACTCTTCCTTGTGACTCTCTGCTTCTGTGTGCCCCCTTTTTTTTGTTTCCCCCCCCTTTTTTTTTATTTCTTTTTGGTATTATCTTATTTTTTTCCTTATTTTCTAAAGAATAAAAAAGTATTATTCTTCTTAACGGTTTTAATAGTTCTGGTCCAAGCTATTACCTCTTACGGTAGCAAAATTTCCACCGCAGTTAGATATCTCAAGTTTTATTAACTAATGTACTTTTTCTTTTTCTATAGTAGTTAAATAACCTACCAATCGGTAGTTTACTGTTGGACCTTAGAGTTTTACCATATCTGTTAAACACGTATGGCTCATTGTAATATTTATTACAACTGTATTGTAATTTACTTGCTTATTCAATCAATAAAATACTTTGACAAGGAAAAAATTCCAAAAAGACAAGTTTGTGAAGTTCAGAATACATTTTATTCATAAGCTTTATTCCAGAGGTGCCCAACTAGTGGCCCGGGGGCCACATGTGGCCCGTGGAGCCTTCTGATGCGGCCCGCGACCTCCTACTCTGGGATGGTGGTTTGGTAAGCCCAGATCGCAGGTTGCTGACCCGTCATCCCAGAGCATCAATGTTGTGAATGAAGCTGGTGGTAGAGAAAGCAAGCAGCTGCAGAGCCACATAAGCTGATGCTTCCTGTATAGCGCCAGCTCCTGTCACAATCGATACCAAATGCACTCTGCCTGGGACAGCCACAGCCAGGGAAAACTGAATGGAAGACTGTTATTAAAGGTACAATTATTACTGAAATTACAGTGTATATATGGGCATATCTGTTTTGCAGTGGTTACTAGGTTGCTTTCAAACTAATCCGCAGGTGCAGTGCACCTAAAAGTTGCCTGCACTGAGCCTTAGGCCCCTTTCACACGGAGGTCCGTTCAGGTCCGCCTGTCAGTTTTTTAGGCGGACCTGAAACGGATCCTCCATGTACCCCTATGGAGGCACGGATGTCAGCGGAGACATGTCCGCTGACATCCGCTCCGCTCCGCCAAAGTGTGACGGAGGAAAACCCTATTTTTCCTTCCGTCGGCGGAGCGGATCGGATGACAACGGACTCTACGGTCCGTCGTCATCTGATTCCCCATAGGGGAGAGCGGTGCTCTGACAGGGCGGTCCCTGCACAGTGTGCGGGGACCGCCCAGTCATCCGTCGGCTCAGCGGGGATCAACGGAGCGATCCCCGCTGAGCAAGCGGAGCTTCACGGGGCGGATCTGCACGGATCCGCCCCGTGTGAAAGGACCCATAGACTTCTGTTATTACCTGTTGGTTTGGTGTGCTTTCAGAAATTACACCACACCCAGGGGATATAATAGAAGTCTATGGCAAAGTGCAGCTAACCTGCAGGAAAGCCACAGGTGCATGTGGTGCATCAGTGTGAAAGCAGCCTTAGGACCCAATCGGACCCTCCATTCACCTCTATGTCCATTTACCCCCGCTTACCTCCAATCTGATCCGCAAAAAAAAAAAAAACAGAAGGGTATCCGTCCCATTCCAACTGGGCGGATTGAATTGGAGGGCCCATAGAGTAGCGTGGGCTGTGTCCGTGTCCATTCAGAATATGCAGCGTGGACACAGACTTGTCATCCGCCCATTCCTCTCATTTTGGCCCGCAACCGGTTACCAAGTTGCTTCAGTAACCCTTGCTCTTCAAAGGGTTGGGCACCCCTGCTTTATACAATAACACAGCCAACACGTCTCAGGGATTTGAATTATCCTTCTTCACCAGGGTTTAGGTAATACAAGATGTGTATTCTGCTCAATAAAGCTGCTGCTGGAATAACCCTTTGAAACATTGCAATAAAAGAAAAAACCTTCTCCAGTCTCTGAGCATTGCAGCCTGCTTACAATAACCAGCAACTGGAGAAAAAGTAAATTTTTAAGCTAAAGTAAAATTAGATGAATTTCTTCATTTTGCACGTTGTTTTTGCTTGCTACACTGCTCTATTGAGTAGAATGCAAAACGATTCCATCCGGGTCTCATTTATATAAAAAACATGTTTATGCTTTAAAGAGAGACTCTCCATTGCAGACTATATTTGCAGCACAGTGTTTGGTGCTATCTGGAGATTTGAATCTGATTTTTAGCTGGTAAGCTCAGTTATTTCAGTGGGCCTAATACATCAAAATGACTTTTACTGTCCTTAGAGACCAATCATTTGATTTTCTAGCCTGAACTGGATAAATGACAGCTGAATTCTGATTTTTCTGTTTCTGGAAAATAATGGCTATTTACTTTCAGATAAAGGAGGCTTAGTCAGGTTAACTTATGTTAAATATTTTTTTTGCAATAAGTCCATATAAACTGTCTACATGTCTTCCTGTTTGACTTTTGGGGGTCACTACACTGATTTTCCTTCAAAAAGGAATTGGAATCCAACCAAAAATACGCTCACCTTTAGCAGTAATAGATTTTCTATGTAGTTACCAAGGGAATGAGTATAATTATACCTAAGTATGCTACAGCTCCCTTCGAGTACAACCAGACAAGTCAAAAAGAAATGGGCAAAGTCTAGTATCGCTTAACTGCCAATCACCGTTTCCCTTTCGCTAATCTGACTACAGTGGACTGATGCCACTGCATCAGTCCACTGCACCGACCGTTATTCATGTCATTGCAAAAAAAATACGTTTTTCTCGTCGTGATTCCTCTCAAGCCTGCCTTGCATGCACACGTTCATGAAAAAAAATGCTTGAGCAAAGCATGGTGACATACAACACGCACGACGGCACTATAAAGGGGAAGTTCCATTCGAATGGCGCCACCCTTTGGGCTGCATTTGCTGATCCTTGTGTTAGTAAAGTTTGGTGAGAGACGATTCACGCTTTTCAGCCTCGTGCTCTTCAGTCCGTTACAGCGTGACGAATGTGCTATCTCCATTCTGAACGCTAGTTTTACCAGAACGAGCGCTCCCGTCTCATACTTGATTCTGAGCATGCGCTTTTTTTTCCCCTCGTAAAAGCGTACATACGTACATTTTTCACGACATGAAAAAGAACTACGAGAAAAAATAGAGTAGGTTCTAATTTCTTTTCGGGCAGTTTTCTCGTCGAGAAAAATGCTATGGAGCATACACACGACCGTTTTTCACGACCAATCTAAAAAATTTAATTTTTCTCGTCATGAAAAACGGTCATGTGTACGCAACAATAATCTAAATGGCTGCTGTTTTTTTCAGTTTGCCATATTTTCTTCTTGTAATTTTTTTGCTTTACTAAAAAACCTTAAGCAAACTTCTATAAATGGCAATCCAGATAAACAAGTAAAATCAAGTAATAGTGAAGAGCATAAAAGTGCTGTATACAAAATCATGGGAAGTCTCCTGAACGCCTAGTCAATAGCAGAAGGTTCAGAAAGAAGTGTGAGAAGAGGTTTGGAGGATCGCAAGAGGAGCTGGAAAAAAAGCAGGGTACCAGGAGATCTTTAGAGATATGATAGAGGGGAATGATGTCATCAACGTGATGACACAGCCTTCAGAAACCGTAAGAGGTCAGTAATATGCCAGCACACATTCACAAAATGAAAAAGATGGTGTTTCCTGAACATTAGATTAGCACAAACTAGGCAACTTTCAACAGCAGTGTGGGCTGGTGTACTACAGCAATACCAAATTGATAAACCATTACACAGGGCAGTCAAGTTGTTTCTCCCTGTATTCATATCAGACTGAATTTTGACAAAAAAAAATAATTCTCGAGCTTTAGTGACCTAACTTGACTTTAATGAAGTATGTCCAATGTCATGCATGCAGCTGAATCCTGCAGAAATCTTCTGTGTAGGGTGCCCCATCTTCTTCTTGCTGAACTACTAGTGCTAGATTCATTTGTGAAGCCTCTGAACAAGCTCCTGAAAGGGACCCACCCCCTCTGTTGGGAAAAGTTACATGCAGTGTGATCCATGAAATTACTTTCCCCAATACGGGGCGAGGCCCTGTTGGGAGCTTGCTGATTGCAACTTCACAGAAGACCTAGAGCGATTAACTACCTCAGAGCTGGAAGTTTAGTAGCAGGAAGAGGACAAGGCACCCAGCACAGAGGTTTTCTTAAGGATTCAGCTGCCTCCACAACTTGGGACATATTTCATTAGAAGTAAGTTTGACCTATAAAGCTATAGAGAATAATTTTGTTTGGCTAGATTCAGCTTTAAAGTGATTGTACAACATCTCATACTTACCTGCTCCATGTAATGGTTTTGCACAGAGCAACCCGATCCCCCGCTTCTGGGTTCCCCCACCGGCTTTCCTGGCTCCTCCCATCTGCCGAATGCCCCCATACCAAGTCGCTTGCTATTAGGGCACTTGTGCGGGCTCTATCCCGAGCCACACCGTGGGCATTCATAGACACACACAGCACGGCCCATCACGGCCCAGCCAAAGGAGCCAATGGCTCTCACTGCTCCCTCCATGTTCAGTGATGAGAAAGAGAGGCAAGAGCTGCTGCTGTTGGGCACAGCATGGATCAATATCAGCTCAGGTAAGTATTTAAAGGGGGGGAACATTTGCGCAGAACGTTTTTTACCTTTATGCAGAGAATGTATTAGGGTAAAAAAAAGTCTACATTTACAACCACTATAACTTTTAATTCTGACTGCTCTACGTTTTAATAACACAAAGAAAACAAATGCAGTAACCCAAAGCCAACCCTTGATTGTGATTGTGGTACAGATGATAGAATTTATACAAAGGAATGCAGACTTGTGGTTAGTTGCTATGGATCATCACAATGTATTGTTCTTTACACCATATTATAAAATGTATTTTACCTAATTTAGGTCTTGTTGCTCCAAAGAAATAAAATTAAAGGCAAAAGATCATGGGAGAACTATCTTTTGATATTTTCCATAGCCCAGCCTGTATCTAACGTAGATTGTAAGATTTAAAGAGATCCAGACATAACTAGGCTTAGGTAGCAATTTGAATATTTATTTGTAAATTGTTGTTATGCAGACTTTTACATGACACTTACATTTTTCATACTATTTAATGCCATTACACAAACTCAGCAGATGGTAGATTATTTTGATTGTGTTACCAACATGAGACCAGGCAGTTAACAATGCCGCAACTCATAGGGGTCTATTTATAAAGAAGTGGATATTTTTTTCGCCAAACATTCTCTAGTGGAGAATCAATCACTGCTGTTTAGAAAATGTGGACCTGGAAGCTTTACCTGTAGAGATTGTTTGCTGAAGGTCAGATTCACTGTTTTCTAAATATGCTTATAGTGTCGCAGAACAGCTGTGGAGGGACTTGTACTATTGGAGTTTGTACCAAACGTGTTTAGGGCTTATTTTTTCTTAATGTGGGTTCATGACCCAAAAACATAGTACGTAAAAACAATGATGTACATAGAATCCCGAAAGCTTCTGTGCAAAGAAAACAGATGGTGTGTCAATTAGGTTCTCATTACTTTATCTAAGATGCTATGCAACATGGCTTATTATGTTGCTTCCACTACGCACCTTGCTTTTATCTTGGAGAATTGTCACAGGAACAGGTGTACCTATTTTATCTTCCTTTCTGATCTCATTACGACTCAAAATTTTGGATTTGCCCTTAACTTTCTGACTAAGTTGCAATTGTCATCAGAACTAAAAGAAGGGTGGACCCCACCAGCGGGCACTCTCTACTTCCTACTCTATCCAAAATCTAAAAGAAAAAATTACAATACAATTATGATTTCACAGTGTATCTACTAGTATATTGTGTTTACTGATCTCATTACAGCTCAAAATTTTGGGATTTGCCCTTAACTTTCTGACTAAGTTGCAATTGTCATCAGAACTAAAAGAAGGGTGGACCCCACCAGCGGGCACTCTCTACTTCCTACTCTATCCAAAATCTAAAAGAAAAATCTACAATACAAATATGATTTTGCAGTGTATCTACTAGTATATTGTGTTTACTGATCTCATTACAGCTCAAAATTTTGGGATTTGCCCTTAACTTTCTGACTAAGTTACAATTGTCATCAGAACTAAAGGAAGGGTGGACCCCACCAGCGGGCACTCTCTACTTCCTACTCTATCCAAAATCTAAAAGAAAAAATTACAATACAAATATGATTTTGCAGTGTATCTACTAGTATATTGTGTTTACTGATCTCATTACAGCTCAAAATTTTGGGATTTGCCCTTAGCTTTCTGACTAAGTTACAATTGTCATCAGAACTAAAAGAAGGGTGGACCCCACCAGCGGGCACTCTCTACTTCCTACTCTATCCAAAATCTAAAAGAAAAAATTACAATACAAATATGATTTCGCAGTGTATCTACCAGTATATTGTGTTTACTCAGAAGCCAGGAAAAAATCCGTTGGGTCCCAGCATTTTCTCACACCTCTCTGACACTGTGAATGTTTCAATTGATTTCTGAAAAGCATCATACTGTAATTGGATGTGAAAAGGCAATGTCTTTTTCAAGTCTGTGAAATGAAACCTAGAGGTGTTCAAAAAAACCTAATGATATATAGTAGATGTACACCCCTTTATTTGGGCTTAAAAACAATCTGCCTCTCTGTCTATCTATCATGTGCCTTTAAAGAGAAAGTGTCACCTTGCCCATGCATAAAAAGATGACAATGTCTCTGGAAAGGGCATTCCCTTGACTCTCATACCCCATATCCCTACCTTACCATGGCTTCTTTTCAACTTTGCAGTTCTGCAGCAAGCACCTAGGTAGGCAGTGTTAGTGACTCCAGAGAGTGTTGCTCTCAATCCCCCAGTCACGTGACAGAGCTCAGGCCTAGCATTTGACTGATGGGTAGAGTTGCTGATTTAGACAGGGTAAGTTATTGTACCAGCAAAAAGAAATGCCACACATCTTGATGCAAAATAATATTCTTCCTTTATTAAAGTGGTTCTAAAGGCTTTCTTCAGTGTTCAACAATTGCGCCCAATGGAATGATTTTACACTATGTGGAGCATTTTCTGTTTTGGGCATGATAATATGGAGAATATGGTCAGATGACTTCCATTGTGGTCCAAATGATCCCCGCAGTAACATCTCTGAGAGGCCCTGGCAGGGTTTAGAGCCAAAAGCATTATTGACCTTTCTTGAATAAAGGTCCATTATAGTTGGTAAGCAGGCATTTTTTACCATTCTAAGGTGGCGGAGTCTTCTGCAGACTTTTGCACACGGGGATGGATGGTGACTGCACATATGAAGAGGATTTTACCTTGGCAAATGGCAATTATCTTTTTGGACTTTATGCTTGGAACTTCTTAAAACATGTTATAAATCACTTTTCGCTGTGTTTGCTACAATAACAAAGTTACTGGAGGCCTGGGGGTTCAAAATATCTTATATTACTATACGGTGGTGCAAATCGCACCTCTCGTTCAACTTATGTGCCGTGGGGCAACTCCATAGTGGACCTTCATCGATATGATGAACACGGATCCTGTTCCTCTTTCTGATATTCATTGGATACCTTCTTCACTTCGCCCGAAGGAGCTCAATCCAGTTCTGTCACATAGATTGATGGTCTAGGATTCAATCAAATATTCTGCCGAGCTGATCTCTTTGCATCTTCCATTACTCCTGATTGTCCTCTTTTTCTGGGGCTGGAAAGCCTTCAGAATTACTGTTGGTGGCAAATTAATAAATTTATGACTGTTCGTTCTCTTTTGATGGCACAAGGTAGTAAATCCTTTAAGCAACTCAGAGAATCACACCATATACTGGACTCTGAGATATTCCACTATTTGCAGATCCGCCATTTACTCCAGTCCCTAACCAGAAATCATGACTGGTCTGCGCCTTTGACGGCATTTGAGTCTAGGTGTCATTCTAACCCGACGACTTGTGGCCTGGTTTCTTTTATATACTATTCTATCCTGGGCAATTCTGCTGCTCAGACGCCGATCTATTGCTTGCAGTCGGATTGAGACCTTGCAACTTCCAAGTCCCCTGAGGAATGGAAAAAATATTGGAGATGCTCCACAAATCTTTGCATAATGTACTGGTGAATGAGAACTCATACAAAGGTAGTGTTCCGGTGGTATTACACCCCAACAAGGATTTCTATGTCTCTTCCGACATACCCGTCTACCTGCTTTAAGGGGTGCTCTGACCTAGACGATATAAAGCATAGTGGACCTGCCTAAAACTCAAGAGGCTGTAGATTCAAGTGTTTGTGATGGTCAATACAGTTCTTCATGTTAATTTGCGGAAAAAAACATGGGAAGCCCTCCTTTATGGACCAATACCAAATATCTCACGGTGGGAGCATACAATAATAGCACATTTTTATGGCTACTAAACAAACCATAGCAAGATCATGGAAAATGCAGATGCTTCGTTTTAAAGAAGTTAAGAAAAGGATAAATGGTACATTTATAGATGATTTATATGTAGCGCTACCCCCAACTGGTAAAAAAAGAGAGCTGCTGGATTTGTTTTCGGGCCCTGTGTACAGCACCACCAACCCCCGGCAATCTGCTCGACCCACCCTGGCACAGTTAGTCTAGGGGTTATATTTTTATCATAACCAATTGGTATTGTAAAGGCACCCTCTTTACAGTAAAACCACACACAAATGTTAAAGATTAACCATAACAGTTTTACTTTGGTTGAAAAAGGCTTAAGCAGAATATAATACACACAACCGGCTTGCAGAGCCCTGCAGCAATCAATATAGCACACAATATTGGCGCTGCGCGGTAATCCACCACGCGTAGCTATTATGGTATAAACGCCCTGTGGCGCACTAAACAATATTCTATCTCTCCACCCTGGCCAGGCCTGACCCAGAATAAATCTCAGTCCTTCCTATAGGGATTTCTTTGCATGCAAACTTTCGGTGGTGCACTTGATGAATAGTATTTGTAATCCACAAATATGGCAATCACTAAGAACACTATGCTGGGGGGACACTTCAACTCTGTCCTGCTACCGGTCCCCCAGTGGAACAACAAACAAACGATCGGTGAGCCACGGCAGTCTATAGGCCTAGAATCTGTAAAGTCTATTTGATTGAGCAAGTGCTCGCTCACCACTCCGGGTGCGATCCCAGCCCGGGACTTCCACCTGCTGTGTCTCCGCACACAGCGTCTGCAACGATCGGGTCCCCGATCCAACTGATGTCCTCACTCGACAAGTCAGATGCCACCCAGGCTCCGCAGTGGGGTGGAAGGCTCTTTGGAAGTTGCGCAAGGCCCAGGCTTCAGGCCTTGCACTGCAGCAGATCCGCACAGGAAGAACTCTTGCTTGCAGCGCGGTGTCCAAAAGAGATCGAGCTCTGCCTTCCTCCTCCTTAAATAACCCCTCCCATGAGTCTCTGCGGTGGCTAACTGCACTCTGGGTGCCGAACAGGGTTCTGGGTAACGTAGTCCCGGGGCCTTAAAGGAGACCCCACTACACATAGATGAAAAACTGACAGCGGTTCTCAACGATACACACAATCGATTGCTGTGTAACTGACAGCCCCGGTTGGACCATTTTGCGCCTTCCCCACTTATGTCCCGTTTTTTGGATACATGACAGGCAGAGTTGAGCCTAAGGTGCCTCGGGGAGTTTTCTACTCTTCCTCCTGATCTTGTTCCCCTCCCCTTCCCTACTTCCCTGATTCCTCTTTCTTCCTTTCTTTCCTTTCTTCTCTTTTTCTTTCTTACTCTTACTAGTTTTCTTTTCCTTTGGATTTCTTTTTCTGCTCTCTTGAGTAGCGAACGCTGCACATTCTCTTTTTTCAGTGGAAAGAACAAAGGTGGAATAAGCCCCAAATCTCAATATCTTTAAGGACCTCCTTTTTAGGTTCTAGTAGGTGTTTTGATGGGGGGGATATTTCCTTGGTTTTCCTATGATGCCACTCTATCATTTAGCCATCGGATAACTCCTGTTCTAATGGACAATGTTTTTCCCCCTTCCTCCTTATTTTTGCATACCCATTTGCTTGTCTCGGTTTATTTTCCTTACAGAGGCTGAAGTGATTGTTTTTCACAGCTAATGGTTTTGCGAGAGAGAGCCCTGTATTGGGTGATGTTTCTTTATCTAGTTCCTTGGAAAACTGGACAAAATAGGTGATTTAAATTTTGTATCATACTGTGTATGATATGTATCGGTAATGTCTTTTTTTTTTTTTCCAATAAACACAAAGTGAAAGAAGTAGAACATGTTTGTTTGTTTTTTTTGTTTTTTTAACCACCTCGCGCCCGCCGTACGACTATATACGGCCGCGAGGTGGTTGTTACATGCCGGGAGGCCGTGTTTATACGGCCTCCGCTAATTTGGCCACTGGGGGCGCGCGCGCACGTACCCGGCGCGTCACTGCAATGCCGATGCGCGTGCCTGGCGGCCGCGATGTCCACCGGGCACCCGCGATCGGCGGTTACCCAGACAAGGACATGGATCTGTGTGTGTAAACACACAGATCCATGTCCTGTCAGGGAGAGGGGACCGATGCTGTGTCCCTTGTACATAGGGACACAGATCGGTCACCTCCCTCAGTCAGTCCCCTCCCCCCACACAGTAGTAATCACTAATAGGGCACACATTTAACCCCTTCCTCGCCCCCTAGTGTTAACCCCTTCCCTGCCAGTCACATTTATACAGTAATCAGTGCATTTTTATAGCACTAATCGCTGTATAAATGTGAATGGTCCCAAAATAGTGTCAAAAGTGTCCGATGTGTCCGCCATAATGTCGCAGTCACGTAAAAAATCACTGATCGCCGCCATTACTAGTAAAAAAAAAAAAAATTATAAAAATGCCATAAAACTACCCCCTATTTTGTAAACGCTATAACTTTTGTGCAAACCAATCAATAAACGCCGCTTGCGATTTTTTTTACCAAAAATATGTAGAAGAATACGTATCGGCCTAAACTGAGGAAAAAAAAAAATTTCAAAAAAATTGGGATATTTATTATAGCAAAAATCAAAAAATATTGTTTTTTTTTCAAAATTGTCGCTCTATCTTTGTTTATAGCGCAAAAAATAAAAACCGCCGAGGTGATCAAATACCACCAAAAGAAAGCTCTATTTGTGCGAAAAAAAGGACGTAAATTTTGTTTGGGAGCCACGTCGCACGACCACGCAATTGTCATTCAAAGCGTGACAGTGCTGAAAGCTGAAATTTCGCCTGGGCAGGAAGGGGGTATATGTGCCCAGTAAGGAAGTAGTTAATTTGTACCTTTAGTATCACTTTAAAATAGCCAGCAGTAACAGGTTCTATTCTTACATGTTTTGTGCTAGGAACAGCACTTTCCGCATCCATTTATTTTGTTGTATCTGCTAACTGAACAATGCTTCTGTTAGGGCCATGTCTGCTCACATCTTAAACAGCAGGATTTTGGTTACCTCACTACTGTCTGGAATATAAGGCCTAGTTAGGACTAAACATGGTCATACACTTTATAATCAGTCTTTGTAGAATTGTATCCTGATTTATCAACGTATGTGGAGTGAGAACCTCTGAAGAGCAAGGCATAACGTTGTGCAACAGTACTGATTGGGTAACATAGCTTACATAAATAAAAAGCAAATATGGCTGCTAAAACTATAAAAATAAATAAAACTTGATACTTTGGCAAACTTTAAGATTACACAGGGCTGCTGTTAGAAATCATGGAGCCCCGTACGGTATTCTTGATGGGGCCCCCTACAGCCCACCCACCCCCCTGCGGCACAGAGAAACAGCAGCACTATCCATCTATGCCCCCCCCCCCCAAAAAAAAAGTCCCACCTCCTGGGCCGCTCTGAAATGTAACTTAAAGTGGTTGTTAAGCCCAGTGGCGGCTGGTGGTAATTTTTTTGGGGGGGCAAGGCAAACAGCCACACTCCCCAGTCCGGTCGGTCGGGTCAAGAGCGGAGCACTTACCCCATCTATGGCGGGCATCATGCCACGGGCTCTCCTGCTCTCTTCCGTAGGCATCACAGGAGGCGGGCGCATTCCCCTTCCCCTGCTCTCTTTCGTGGGCATCAAGTTCAAGCTCGCTGGCTTCCGTTTCCTCCCTCCTCCTCCTCGTGGCCAACCAGAATGCTTCTTCTCCTTTTGGACAATCGGGAAACAGGTCTCAGACCCGCTTCCTGATTGGCGGGTAGGGGATTCACTGTGAAAATAGTGAATATTCATTCGCTTTTGTCACTGTCACGCAACTGGGTGAGCTTGGTTTGCAGTGCTCTGCGCCCGAGCCCACCCTATTTTGAAGCCTATTAGTGTCTCTGACCAGTGGCGGTGCGTCCATAGAGGGCGCCGGAGCGCCGCCCCCTCTCGCTCCCGCACCGCCACTGAAAGACAATACATAGATTCATGCATTGCATGAATCTGTGTATTGTCACCGCTGCCGCGCTGCCCACTATTCATATGGCCGGCCTCCTGGTGAGCGCCGGCCATATGAATTAGAGCGGCGGCCGGCGGTGGGTGTGACTTGGAAGTGTCTATCAGAGCCAGCGGCTCTGATAGGCTTTCCGAATACAGCTCTCACGCTGTATTCGGCTTCCAAAAACTCCTCCCAGGTACGCACGGGGGTGCGTTCCTGGAAGAAGACTGTGTGGAGGTTTCAGCCAATCAGGTTCACCGGATCTGATTACCGGTAACCTGATTGGCTGAAGCGACATCGAGGGCGGGAGAACACATCGAGGACGGCGCGGACCGAGGAAGGTAAGTGCAGGGCTGGGGGGGGGGACAGGCTGCATTTGGGGGACAAACTGGCTGAATATGGGGGACAAACTGGCTGAATATGGGGGACAAACTGGCTGAATATGGGGGGAACTGGCTGTATATGGGGGGAACTGGCTGCATTTGGGGGGAACTGGCTGTATATGGGGGACAAACTGGCTGCATTTGGGGGGAACTGGCTGTATATGGGGGGAACTGGCTGAATATGGGGGACAAACTGGCTGTATATGGGGGACAAACTGGCTGTATATGGGGGGAGCTGGCTGTATATGGGGGGAACTGGCTGTATATGGGGGACAAACTGGCTGAATATGGGGGACAAACTGGCTGCATTTGGGGGGAACTGGCTGTATATGGGGGGAACTGGCTGTATATGGGGGGAACTGGCTGCATTTGGGGGGAACTGGCTGTATATGGGGGGAACTGGCTGTATATGGGGGACAAACTGGCTGCATTTGGGGGGAACTGGCTGTATATGGGGGGAACTGGCTGAATATGGGGGACAAACTGGCTGTATATGGGGGACAAACTGGCTGTATATGGGGGGAGCTGGCTGTATATGGGGGGAGCTGGCTGTATATGGGGGACAAACTGTCTGAATATGGGGGGAACTGGCTGTATATGGGGGACAAACTGGCTGCATTTGGGGGGAACTGGCTGTATATGGGGGGAACTGGCTGTATATGGGGGACAAACTGGCTGCATTTGAGGGGAACTGGCTGTATATGGGGGGAACTGGCTGTATATGGTGGACAAACTGGCTGAATATGGGGGGAACTGGCTGTATATGGGGACAAACTGGCTGAATATGGGGGGAACTGGCTGAATATGGGGGGAACTGGCTGAATATGGGGGACAAACTGGCTGAATATGGGGGGAACTGGCTGTATATGGGGGACAAACTGGCTGAATATGGGGGGAACTGGCTGTATATGGGGGGAACTGGCTGAATATGGGGACAAACTGGCTGAATATGGGGGGAACTGGCTGTATATGGGGGACAAACTGGCTGAATATGGGGGGAACTGGCTGTATATGGGGGACAAACTGGCTGAATATGGGGGGAACTGGCTGTATATGGGGGGAGCTGGCTGTATATGGGGGGAGCTGGCTGTATATGGGGGACAAACTGGCTGAATATGGGGGGAACTGGCTGAATATGGGGGACAAACTGGCTGAATATGGGGGGAACTGGCTGTATATGGGGGACAAACTGGCTGCATTTGGGGGGAACTGGCTGTATATGGGGGGAACTGGCTGTATATGGGGGACACGCTGGCTGCATTTGGGGGGAACTGGCTGTATATGGGGGACAAACTGGCTGCATTTGGGGGGAACTGGCTGTATATGGGGGACAAACTGGCTGAATATGGGGGGAACTGGCTGTATATGGGGGACACGCTGGCTGCATTTGGGGGGAACTGGCTGTATATGGGGGACAAACTGGCTGAATATGGGGGGAACTGGCTGTATATGGGGGACAAACTGGCTGCATTTGGGGGGAACTGGCTGTATATGGGGGACACGCTGGCTGCATTTGGGGGGAACTGGCTGTATATGGGGGACAAACTGGCTGAATATGGGGGGAACTGGCTGTATATGGGGGACAAACTGGCTAAATATGGGGGGAACTGGCTGTATATGGGGGACAAACTGGCTGAATATGGGGGGAACTGGCTGTATATGGGGGACAAACTGGCTGAATATGGGGGGAACTGGCTGAATATGGGGGACAAACTGGCTGAATATGGGGGGAACTGGCTGTATATGGGGGACAAACTGGCTGCATTTGGGGGGAACTGGCTGTATATGGGGGACACGCTGGCTGCATTTGGGGGAACTGCCTGCATTTGGGGGGAACTGGCTGTATATGGGGGACAAACTGGCTGCATTTGGGGGAACTGGCTGTATATGGGGGACAAACTGCCTGCATTTGGGGGGAACTGGCTGTATATGGGGGACAAACTGCCTGCATTTGGGGGGAACTGGCTGTATATGGGGGACAAACTGGCTGTATATGGGGGCACACTGGCTATATATATGGGGACAAACTGGCTGTATATGGGGGCACACTGGCTATATATATATATATATATATGGGGGCACACTGGCTGTATTTGGGGGCACACTGGCTGTATATATATGGGGGCACACTGGCTGTATATGGAAACAAACTGGCTGTATTTGAGGGGGCAAACTGGTGGCGTTTGGGCACAGTGGCTGCGTTTAATGGGCACAGTGGCGGCAATTGATTTTTTTTTTTCAGTTTGTTTGCGCCCCCCCCCCAAAAATTTTGAGCACCAGCCGCCATTGTCTCTGACTCTAGTCACGTGCTTCAAAAAAACACTGTGTGGCCCTAATGGATGGGATGCCCCTTGTTAAACCACTCTCACTACTTCATACTACCTTCTCTGTCTTCTAATGCTGTGTCCTCTGTGTATGTGATTTATAAAAAAAATGCTGATTATACCTCATTTCAGATCGCCGATTGGCGCTTACATGACCGACCGGCCCTCTCCTCTCCCCGTCTTACAGCTAGAGCGGGCGGGGCCAAAATTCCTCTGCTGACTTCAGTCGGGGAGAGAAGAGGAAGAGAGAGGCGGCCGGTCACGTGAGCTTCGAAATTAGGTATAATCAGCATTTTTTTTATAACTCACACACACAGGAGGACACAGTATTAGGAGACAGCGGATAGTATGAAAATGTACATGTTATTTCAGCAGCAGGAGGGGCAGGGCACTGTCACAAGCTGACAGGTAGGGAGGGAAGGGAGGAGAGCAGACAGGAGAGCTGCGGCTGAAAGAGGCATGTAAACTGACCATGGTATCAGGGGTCAGCATCCATGATGAACCATGGTCAGTTTACAGAGGGGAGGGTAGAAACTGACAAGATCAGCCAGGTTTTTTAGGTGATACAGGGGGCCAAATTACACAGCACAAGGACTGTGCTGTACAACATGCTTTAAAGGGACAGAATCCAGGTTCTGTTTGGTTTTTTTTTTGTTTTTTTTAGGGTAACAAACACTTTAAGCACTGCTATACAAGCAAGAGCAGGGGTGTGGTCTAGTAAAAGCCATTTATTTAGACAGAAATTAACAATAAAATTTCCTTGGCCCCCCTTGTTTAGCTGATGAGGCCTAGGTCCAGTACAACAGGACCAGTTGTACTGCCCTATTCAGCAGCCCTGCGATTACTCTGCATATACATTAAGCTGATCTCTTTCATTTCTATATCTAAACAACAATAAAAAGGCTTCAATTACTCTAATTATTTAAACAAACATATGACATCTTTGCATGCAATAGCATGGCCAGTTAAATGCCCAACTAACATTTCATCAGGGAAACATTGCAGATGTTAAAGAGCACTTCCTAGTGGCAGATTCGATGTCAGATAGTGAAATCAGCATGCAATCAGATACGTTATACACATTGATAGGATATTGTTTTCAATAAAAGCCACACCTCTGTTTATACACCTCAAGGTAAGCAGAGCAATAAGGCTAGGAGAATGCTGCAATTACCGTATATATTTTTGATACTGAGAGATTTAAATTCCCATTGACAGACATCTTATGTGCAGCATACTGAAATCAACGTGCTGCTGATGAGATGACTGCCAATGAGTAGTTGATTCTCAGTAGCAGAGAGATTTAAATCACCAGTGTAGCCCTAGCCCAAGGGTAAGGTTTGATTTTAATCTCCTGCTACTGAGAGATTTAACCACTTGTTGGCAGTCATTTAATTTGTAGCCCGTCAGTGGTTACATTTCTCAATAGGATGTGATTAAAACTGCCATAGAGTCCAAAGCCTTATTTTGTATCTAACCAGAAAAAAAAATGTAATATATTGCAGTTTACCAGTCCTAAAATAATAATAGCACCTTTCCTGTTCTTCAGTGGCTAAGCTCACTCCTCCACTGTCTCCATGGAGGGAGCCACGGTTGCCACTCAAGCTTTAAATATGTCCGCCTTTGTTCATCTTTATCATATGGGAGTTGAATTGTAAGAAAGATACAATTTCTTATGAGGACACTGCATCTCAGGCAAGATCAACAAGTAAAAAAAAAAATGCATATTTTTTTTCCTGCTTTTTTTTTCATAAAGGGGTTAGTCTAGCCTTTAATCACTCTGAAAACAAAGAATATACCTGGGACTTTAAGAAGAATTATGATAAATGGGTTCAGTTTTTTTTTAAAGCAGTGTTTCTCAACTCCAGTCCTCAAGGCGCCCCAACAGGTCATGTTTTCAGGATTTCCCTCAGATGAAACAGCTGTGGTAATTACTAAGGCAGTGAAACTAATCAAATCACCTGTGCAAAATAATGGAAAACCTGAAAACATGTCCTGTTGGGGCGCCTTGACCACTGGAGTTGAGAAACATTGATTTAAAGCATTTTTTTATTGTTTACATACCTATAAACTGATCTTTATGTATTTTTTGATTACTTGTATCAAATATTTATTTTTATAAACATTTATTTTTTATAAAATATTTATTGGTAATTTAATGGTTCTGTTTAGTTAGAATAAAAGGTGGACTTTTTTTTTTTTTTTAACCAGACTATGTAACTATGTAAGAAGGGACATTATTTACCATTATTTGATGTGTCCCTTGTGATGCTGTCTCCTGGTTTGGGTGACTTCTTCCTCCTCAGATTCACCCCCCCACTACCATCACCTCAATCTCCAGATGTGATGGGGTAAGATTTATAGAACTGAGGTAGCTGTTACAGGCACTCATCAAGAGTGCTTGACTCTGCCCACCATTTCCGTCCAGGTCCTCCAATCATAGAAAGCATACTAGGAAAACAGGTGTATAGGCGATGCAACCTTCCTACATAAAAGCTCAAACCGGTGCTCAGAAGTTGAAACTGCTGACACCTCCAACGTACCAGAATAAGGAAAGCGATGGTCGGCACTCAGGATGACATCCAAAATTGTATTTTCTTAATAAATACATGAACAAAGCTGTAAAACAAACTACGCGTTTCAGACGTTAGTCCTTAGTGATGGCTGACGACTAATGTCCGAAACACGTAGGCTGTTTTACAGCTTTGTACATGTTTTAAATAAAGCAATACCATTTTGGATGTCACCCGAGGTGCCGACCATCTCTTTCCTTATAGAAAACGTACTACTGCTTCTGTGAATGTAACAGGATTTATGAATAGAGCACACAAGGATGATTAAAGGTCTGCCCCCTCGATTCATGACATCTCATGCAGATCTGAATTTACACAGCAGCTCCCCTCTATCATTTTGACAGATGGGAATTTCTAGCTATTGCAAGGGGGATACATGCCTTGTGTACTTCAATTACGTTTTTTTGGGTGTGTGTGTGTAGCATGCCCGGGGTATACAACTGGTTTGAGCCCAATTGAAGCCAAGCATTATTTTTGATATAAATAGAGTGGGGAAGAGTTCGAACCTTTAACCACTTAAGACCCGGACCATTATGCAGCTTAAAGACCTGGCCACTTTTTGCGATTCGGCACTGCGTCGCTTTAACTGACAATTGCGTGGTCGTGTGACGTGGCTCCCAAACAAAATTGGCGTCCTTTTTTTCCCACAAATAGAGCTTTCTTTTTGGTGGTATTTGATCACCTCTGCAATTTTTATTTCTTGCGCTATAAACAAAAATAGAGCGAAAATTTTGAAAAAAAATCAAATTTTTTTACTATTTGCTATAATAAATATCCCCAAAAAAATATATAAAAAAACATTTTTTTTCCTCAGTTTAGGCCCATACGTATTCTTCTACATATTTTTGGTAAAAAAAAATCGCAATAAGCGTTTACTGATTGGTTTGCGCAAAATTTATAGCGTCTACCAAATAGGGGATAGTTTTATTGCATTTTTATTAATATTTTTTTTTCTAGTAATGGCGGCGATCAGCGACATTATGGCGGACACATCGGACACTTTTGACACTATTTTGGGACCATTGTCATTTTTACAGCGATCAGTGCTATAAAAATGCACTGATTACTGAAAAAATTACACTGGCAGTGAAGGGGTTAACCAGGAGGGGCGCTGTAGGGGTTAAGTGTGCCCTGATGTGTGTTTCTTACTGTGGGGGGGGGGCGTAACTTAGCGTGTGACGTCACTGATCGTCGTTCCCTATGACAGGGAACAGACGATCAGTGACAGGCTCATTAGGAAGCACGGGGAGAGGTTTGTTTACACTTACCTCTCCCCTTTCTTCCTCTCTGTGACCCTAACGTGGGACACCGGCGGCGATCGGGTCCACTGTTCCCGTGGGGATGGTCACGGAGAAGAGGACCGGGTCGCGAGTGCGCCGCCGGTGGCGTGCTCGCGACCCACGGCTGGGCTCTTAAAGGGTACGTACCTGTACGCCCTTGTGCCATTCTGCCGGCGTACGTCGGCGTGCAGCGATCCTTAAGTGGTTAACAGGTATTTTATACTCCTGGCTTCACTGGGAAGATTATCATTTTTATCCCTGTGACACCAGGACAGTAAGAGGACAATTAGCACTAAAAACACCACATTTGAACACTTAAAAAAAGGTGTCTTTTATTTAATTCTTCGTACACAGTGGAGAGATTTTACATCACTTCCTGCCTCTCTGACATCCCTGTTACCAGGACAGGAAATTCCATAGTGGGGACACAGATAGCAATAAAATCTGACAGAGCTCTGCCAATGAACTACTTGTTTCTTCTTCAGCTTGTTTGTGGCAGTAATTCAGCAAGTATACTAGCCGCACTGCCTGACACACAAACACACATGCTGGAATGTGAACACTTGTAGTTGTATCAGTCCTGCTGATTTATTGTAATAACTGGAGAAAGGTTATAACTACTGTAATAACTGTAGAAAGGTCTGATGATCATCCTTCTGGTGCCTCTGATGGGTTTTTTTTTCCACTCCACCATCTGTGGATGAGTCAAAGAACAGTATTAATTCCCTTCTCTCTCTGCAGCACCATCAGGTGTTGTTATACAGGCATGTCTAGACTATTGCAAATATCATGTTACTAAAATAGGCAGGAACATGGGGTCCACTTTGCTGCATAAATACATAGGAGTACATGCAAAATTCAATTGGCTTGTATATACATAACATGTACTGTGCTGTACAGCATATGCTATGAAAATCTTAAAAAAAAAAAAGTGTATTAATTTAAAGCTCATTGTGTTAACACAGTCAAAATCCAAGTGTCCCCGCAAAGGTTAAGTGGGTTCAGCATACAATGCTATGCTTCAAAAGTTCAGGCCTCAAAAAATCACCCACAATGGTGGTGATTCCCCTAGGCTCGTACCAGGAATAAGAATAATTCTCAGCAGGCCCTTTAGAAAGGATCTCTTGTATGCGTCTTTCTAAAGTTCCAATGAAAATCATAAAACTTCCAGGAAGTGCCTTTTTCAAATATCACTTATGTCTGGGGTTGCATGGATATCGGTATCAGTGCCGATACTAATCATTTGCATGTGTATCAGTACTCGTTCAAATGCACCGATACTTAAAACCGATACTTGCTGGCTTGATTCTTTCAGCTGTCAGCGGGATTCTCCCGCTGACAACTGAAAAATACACAAAAGAATGCAGCAATTATCAGTTGTTAAGGAGTGGGGCCGCCGCGTCCTTAACAGCTGATGACTCATTCATCTGTCATGCCGCGTACACACGGTTGGATTTTCCGACAAGAAAAGTCCGATGTGAGCTTTTGGTCAGAAATTCCGACCGTGTGTAGGCTCCATCGGACTTTTCCTGTCGGAATTTACGCCAAAAATTTGAGAGCTGGTTTGAGACGCATTCTCGGAAGCTTTGAACTTAATTTTCTCGGCTCGACGTAGTGTTGTACGTCACCACATTCTTGACGGTCGAAAGTTCAGAGAACTTTTATGTGACCGTGTGTATGCAAGACAAGCTTGAGGGGAATTCCGTCTGAAAAACCATCCAAGGTTTTTCCGATGGAAAATCCGATCGTGTGTACACGGCATCAGCGGGGTTCCCCCGCTGACAGATGAATGTAAACAAAACCAAGGACAGCTGTCGTTAGCCATCAGTGGTACAGGAGCTTTCAAAGCCTCACATAGATGGTAAGATGCACTTCACTGCCAGGTCGAATGGGTGGATGGCTAAGCCCCTAGATCTCCTGAGGGGTTTGGCAAGGGACCATGCAGCCAAAAAAAAAGCCATTAGACACAGGATAACTATAATCCAAACTGGGATGCCGACTACATGACCATGTGACCTGAAGAAGGGCTTAAACCCTGAAACATGTAGTCCTGGACTGAGTTGGATTATAGTTATCCTGTGTCTAACAGCTTTTTTTCTGGCTGCATGGTCTCCAACTTTCCGGTGCCCTCACTGTGTGTATCTTTTGCGGAGCACTTCCACCAGCATCTGATGTCCCTTCTGAGTCTGTGCGGGTCTCCTGCAGACCGTGAGCGTGTCTCCTTCGGGTCTCCCTGGCTGTCACCGGCTTCGTCCCTTGTCAAGACCTCTCAGGAGATCCAGGGGCTGAGCCATCCATCCATTCGACCTGGCAGTGAAGTGCACCTTACCATCTATGTGACTAATTGAACACTCCTGTACATCTCCATCTTTATTTGCTCCAAGCACCTATTGTTACCATGCACACAATTATCTGACCGTGATGATGATTTTTTAACAGTAAATTGTATATCTGCCTTGGATTTCATGGATGTATCCTTGTTTCTACTACAGTTCTTTGAAACAGTGCTACCCTGTTTGAGTTTTAGTCCCTTTTCATTGGTCTTATGAGTTGGGGAACAGTGGCCAGTGTTGTATGGACTGCAGGAAGAGGGGGACATGGGATGGAGGAGATGGAACTGGAGGAAAAGGAGGACGTAGGATGACAACATGGTCCTCCTAGATTTGGGGCCAGCAGTGCTGAGTGTTGGGAGTGCTTTGTTTCTTCACCACTTGGTCTCATCCAGGTGGTAATATTACACAGCACACTGATAGATGATGGAGAACCTCCTCCCTGTTCCTCCTCCTCCTTCCCATCTTGATCTCCCTAAATGACAAAAATAGGTATTGTACTTGGTATCGGCGAGTAGTTAAAAAAAGTATCGGTACTTGTACTCATTGCTAAAAAAGTGGTATCGGTGCATCCCTACTTATGTCCATGGAACAGTGTTTGTTAGGTGATCCTCCATACAGTATGTCTTAGTAAGACCCCTTTCACACTGGGGCGGGGGCTGCATTAGCGGTAAAGCGCTGCTATTTTTATCGGCGCTTTACCGTCGTTTTTGAAGAGGTTTTCAGCCGCTAGCAGGGCGCTTTTAACCCCCGCTAGCGTCCGAAAAAGGGTTAAAACCGTTAGCTTCATGCATCACGATTGAGAAGTACAAAGAATCTGATGCAACATCAGAGGGTAAAATGGATGAGATATATGTATAATGATGTAAAACCGCTGATAGTCTGTTGTGAAGCTAGAAGAACAGAGTGTCCAGGCACTGGCATATGCAGAAGTGCTCTACTGCTTCTAAAGGGACATATTTGTATTAATTGGTTTACCTCGTTATATTTTTCTAATGAGTCCATGCTAGATTTTAAGTGCCAGGACATTTAGGTGCTTTAAAAGAATAAAAACAGGCAAATCAATACTCTTCAAAATTACATTAAAAAAAATCTTACTTTTGTAGCACACAGATCCCTGTCCTGCTTACCTCCACTTGTGGAATAGGACACACCATGCCACATGCCCAGTTTCCTCCGTTGCGAAGAGGGTGAGCGGTGTTAACAGTTTTGGGTCCTGCAGCGAGTTACCTCCCTCCATTGGTTCTCGTCCCTAGAGTGTAGGGAAAAGTTATTTTCTTTAATAAAGAAGGCCAATGTCCAGACAGTGTTAAAGGAGTTGTAAAGGTACATTTTTTATTTTCTAAATAGGTTCCTTTAAGCTAGTGCATTGTTGCTTCACTTACCTTTTCCTTAGATTTCCCTTCTAAATATTTTTTTTCTTTGTTTTCTTTGTCTGAATTTCTCACTTCCTGTTTATCCTCAGTAAGCTGTTCAGTAAGCTGTTCTGGATGACTCCACACCACTCGGATGATGGTGTGGAGTTCAGTGAGGAGAAACAGGAAGTGAGAAATTCTGACAAAGAAAACAAACCTTTAGAAGGTAAATCAAAGGAAAAGGTAAGTGAAGCAACAATGCACTAGCTTAAAGGAACCTATTTAGAAAATAAAAAATGTACCTTTACAACTCCTTTAAACTCCAACAGACAAGTTTATTTTCTCTTTGCTAGTAACTTAGTAGGAGAAGTTGAAGATAGAGATAGAGTTGGATAGGGAAGCAGGTTCAGGCATCCGCCACTTATTTACCCTTGTCGCCACTCAAGCCTGAGTGGGTTTTGCTCACCCGGACATTTCCCTCTCACGGTCCTAGCAGTAGGAGTGAAGCACGAACAATTACTTTAGCTTGGTTTCTCCTAGGGACGTGTTAGGAAGATCCTCTGCCAAAGAACCTTTTAGCTCCTAAGTCCCGAACTTTCCATCACTTGTAACTAGAGACCATAGGTGCCAATGGGGCACGTTACAAGGGCTTAAGGTATATCACAGAATCCTTTCCTCTGACAGGTAACCAGGCCTCTCCCAAGATGGTGACATCCTTCACCGATCCCCTTAGAAAGGTCCTCCCCTGGTTGCCTCTCCTTCAGAGCGGGTCACCCTCCCACGGGCACCCTGGGATTCCGCTGCTTGGTTGTAGGCCTCAGTTAAAGGTACTGGGCCCACCTGGAATGATGGGGCTAAAGGTGCCCGGGACCCAGCACATTCACACGCACCCCTGGCCATGAGGGCCACCGAAGGTGGGGTAGGTGCCGAGGATGAAGAACACGAACCAATGGCGTCTGTCCCTTAAGTACTCTCTCCCGGCATGCACAGCAGGTAGACCACGCCCACTGTACAGCCGCCAAGAGAGGACACCCAATCACACCACAATGCCACCTGTGGTTCGACCCGAGACCTGGGCAACAATGCCACCTACAGGGCAAAGGGGAACTATACACCCAGGCAACACCACAGCAGAGCAGAGTCCAATGTAAGGAAATTCAACAGCCTGAGCCAAACTATGGCTCAGGCTACCCCCTAAATTTCAAATATAGCGGCCCCAAATATGGGGACCCCGGTACACTTCATTGGAGCAACTTTAAGGCAACACGGCAGAGCATACCTATGTTGTTTTTAAAGTTGCTATAATAAAGCTCACATTTGACAGTATTTTTGTAGAGTGCAGATCTACCTGTTTGCGTTCTATGATGGCTTAGGACTGTGTTCTGATGTAATGGCAAGATTGGTTGTTTGCAGAGCACACAGCCATCTTTGCCTTGTGCTAAATAAGCACACATCAGATTTCATCTTTTTGCAATAATGCTATCTATAACTAAGGTTTGCTAAATTCCACTCACCGTTCATTCCATCATTCATTCAAGGAAAGCACCAACACAGATCTTATCGTCAAGTCATCTCAGAGCAGAGTGTCTAGCCGACGCCCCCTCAAGGATTTTTATTAGCCTCAAAAGATCTCAGACAGGAGGTGATTGGCTGCAGCAACCAATCCCCTCCCCCATGGGCGGGGACATCACAGGATGTCCCTTCCACACAGGAAAATGGCAATACAAGGACATCCCTTCCAACTGGAAATGCCGTAGATGAATCCCACGCAAGAAATATAGCTTAAAGGATTCAATACAATAATACATACAATGAATACAATAACGTATGATGGCTAAAGTTACCGTTGATAGAAATCCTTATTCTGCGCTATTCCATAGAATAACGCATATTAAGATTATACTATTATTGAATGGGGGAGGGAGGCTATCTGCAGACGCGCGCTACGAATCCCCACCAATGTTGATCAGACACAGCAGAGACAAGAGCACGCATCTGCCCATAACCAATGATGTCGTTGCAGAGCGAGCATATCCCCTCCTTAACGATCGTCTGTGCTAATGCACAGAGGGCCCCCGTTGGCGGACATATCCGCACCCTGCAAACATCACACTCCAACCTCAAGATGTTTTCCCCTATCAGACGGGATTCAGCCAGCCTCAGACTACCCCAATCAGCTCTTTTAGAGCGGGTTGCGGAAGTACTAACACTGGGTGATACTATGACAATACATATTAAATACATCTTCATAAAAATCTCCACAACAGTCCTCCCTTTTTTGTCATATGCACCCCATGTGTCCATCGATGAAACTTGATCTGCTTCTTACACCTGGAAATGAATCAGTCCTTAAAAAGGAAAAACACGGCTTGACATGTAGACTCTGTTCTTCAGCGGCATGACTTATAAAGGAGGACACGACATGGTGAGTTGTAGTAATCGCTGATCGGTCTGTGATCCTCTGTGTCTTGTATGTGGGCCTGGCTTCGGGGCGTCTCATCAAGGAAACTCTGGTCACGCGTCAAAATCAGGCAACAGGAGCATCTCGTCACGACATAGAAAGAATAGAAATAAAACCGACATGAGTATATATTCCCACTTCCTTTAACCACGATCCGCTGTAAAATAAAAATTAGATCCCCAAAGATTCCCAGACCCTTAAAATAGACTCCCAACCTTCACTTGGCTACAGCTCTGGCTTCAACAGTTACATGAAGAACCCTATCCTTAACGGATGAGAATTGTTCAATCGTATCCCAAGCCTGAGCCCCCCCCACATGCAGGACACCATGCCCAGACCTGGTCGGGGTTGGTGAACAAATACCTTCTAGCTGTCCCTGCCATTCTTAATTTCCTGCGCCATCAGATCCTCGCGATCGGCCAAGAGATAAGGTGCTGGGACAGCTTCACCATCACGCATGAACCTCTTGCATTGGGGGAATTACCTTTATAAGCTGCAGATCCACATAAACACCAAACGAAAGTCAAACACACTTGTGGGCTGCCTAGATACCCAAACCGACAATAGGCATAGCCATTAAAACTAACCAATTTTACCCTCTAAAAATGCATCGTTAGATTCCATTGACAAGTGTCTGTTTGGAGTCTTCACTAGTTTGTCAAAACTCCTCATACCCTAATAACATCATAAATGGCATGTACCGCTGTCATCGCTGGGGACTAAAACTCGGTGAAGACTCAGAACAGACCATCGGTCCTGTTCGCTTTCTGAGCTAGTCAGGACATACACTTTACATAATAACTTGGGATGCTTTTCATCGTTACCCTCGCTAAAATTTACTAAACAACCAAAATATAAATAAACAAAGATACTCCTCATTCTTTGGTGTGGTTGAGCAGCTTCTTGCAGTGGCTGGCGTGGTCTCATCCCTCAAGGTTCTTTACAACGACCCAGTCACCTGGTTGGAAAGAATGTAAACTGATTATTGAGTCAGGGTCCATGAGGGACTCGTGAACCCTGTGGTGGACATTTTAAAGTTTATGTCACAGCGATCGCACCTCCCCCATCAGCCGAGAATATAAGTGACAGCTAATGAGGAAAGTACGACTCTGGTTTTGATTGACCTCCAAACAACCCTCATATGACAATAACCCAGACATCGGGACTGTGGTCACTGCATAACCTGTGCGTGGCTTACAATACCTGGAACCATTGACAAAATGTTCTTAGCCTCTGGGATGGGAACCTAATTCACCAGACTGCTGCTTGCCGATTCAAATTCTATCAAAGAAAGACAGTCTTGGCACAAACTTGGTTAGAATTACAGAGGTTAACATTATTCGTTTGACAAAAAAAAAACTGTCACTCTTACATTTATCATTCTCCCCCCTTTTCTTCCTCATTACAGACTGAAGGAAGAAATGTGTGGTGCAGGAAAAAAGAAACAATGAAATAACCTATGATACTACCTCCCTTAGACTCATATTTTCCATATGTACCACTGTCTACATACACCTGTTCTCTATGTACAAACTCCTTGGACCTGAAAAATACTTATAAGCAAAATCATTACTCTATCCTTCATATTTAACCTGCAAAGAATGGTAAATTGTCAATGACATTCCTGTACATTGGTAAATTGTCAATGACATTCTTTCAAAACCGATTCAAACAAAACCCTCTGTAACCCTTACTTTTCCCGTTCCTACAAACATACAACAGCCGCGACGCATCGGAGGATCGCCACGGTAAGTTCGAACATATTCACGTTACTACATACAAACACTCAGATACAAAATGTGGGGGAGATACTTCATAGTTTCCAAAACCACAAATGAAAAAAAACAAAAACAGCCAGAATTCTCCCTTCACTCTTTCAGTAATAGAAAAAAAATACAATGGGACAAACATGAGAGCAGCTCGAGAACCTTGCATGGACCAGCAATACAAAGTTCAAACAAACGGGCATGAGCCACCGTTCCTCATCATTACAGATTTCTGAAGCCGCAGCTCAACTACATCCATTCCAGAGGGATACCCAAAATAGTATCCTTGGACCACCTATGTTAATCTTTTTGGGGTTCAAAGGCCTTTGCCCCAAAACTAGGCTTCGTTCACTGTGTGACCGTCTGACTATGGGAAGCCTCCATTCCTTCCCTTTGCACAGACCTCCTTGTGTCCATGGCGATTCGAATCGGCTTATCGTCTTAAACCTGCGTCCAGGTTAAACTGTTGCACCCATTTTCGGAGAGCACCACCCGGTGTCTTTTTATACGGTGGATTGAAGAACTACAACCACTATATGGTCAAGTCCTCCAACTAGAAACCCTAACTGAGGCGTCAACTTTATGGCTTGTTGTCCTAACACTTTTGGAACAACCACAGATCAACCCCCGAATTAGGCCTCTACCCCTCACAGTGCATGCATACACAAGCATTTTCCGCTATACACCCATACACTGCGTTGTCATGCTAAACCACACAGAACACTTACGCCAGTTTACCACCTGCAGAACAATGTGGCTTCTCTCTGTATCTAGATGATAAAACAATGGTGATGCCCCCTGTTTTTCTCTCTACCCAAAACTGTATTACAGTACAAAACTTCACAAAACTGGAACAAAATATAAAACACTTTTAAACGCAAAAATGCTTTCCATTTTCCTTCCAAGCACAAATCTCATTGCTCACCTTTAAAAACCCCAAGCTCCTCCCACCAACTTTCTGCTGATATATAAATGCTGAAAAGAAACTTCCGGTTATGCTCAGCTACTTAAAAAACCAAACTGGTTTATTTACATATCAATTGTTCAGGGAGGGGGAGGGGGAGGCCTAGCCCTAATCGCCTTGTCTATCAAGATTCCAAAAAATCCATGGCTACACATTATATATTTCAACAATTTAAAACCTTGTCAAGAAAATGATGGAATAAAACCCCCCTTTGCAAATGGGAGGGTCCTGACCCAAACATCCCCTGCAAGCAAAACCACAAGTTGAGACTGAAATACAAAACTCCTGCAAAAAGATGGCTCTAGGAGTTTCGACCAAAACCCCCACTCCTCCTCTACAGGCTATACAATACAAGCTTCAAAACATATGAATTGCCTTCTGGGAAACTCCCAAATATTTAAACATAAAAACACATCATTGTACAAAAACTCTGTTAGTCTTACAATCTATCAAAATTCAGTGTAAAGTGAAGTTTTTCTTAAAAACAAAATCCAATACAAAAACCCGCTGCTCATATACTGCAAAGTCAGCTGACCCTGCAATAGCTTACATTCGCTTAAATGAAAACAGAGAAATCCCCAACCTAACACCACCTGCATGGAGTTTGCATGTTCTCCCTGTCTCTGCGTTGGCCTCCCCCCACACTCCAACTGCTGGTAGGCCAGCCAGATCCCATCCATAAATAGGCCCCAGCATGTGCGTGTGTCCGCAAGCACGTTGTGGCCCCTTGGGGTAAGACCGCGCTATCTCAAGATACCACTCTACTCAACTCAACTCAAAAGGCGATGCTTAGAAAAACTATTTAATCTAGCAAATTTAACATTAAACAAAAAGAGCCTCTCAGTATGTCGCCCTGGTGTTTCACTACTCTCCCCAGCAGTGCACAGGTCAAACTGTAAACGCATAGAACAGAAGAAAACTGCGCCAATCAACAAATGTTAACATAGCATCCAGGGGCTGATGTGCAAAAAGCAGTGCACACTCAGCAAAGGCACTAGCCACTAGATGCCAAAAAATAATGTCCAATGATTTGAAAACATTTTAATGATAAAAGTCCAGATGAATGCCCAGATGATGCAATAAAACCCCAAAAAATTAAACCACAATACTGAATTATAGAACTAAAAATGATGGATTAATAGTCCCATTGCAAAGGCATAAATCCTGCAAAATCACAAGCTGAGATCAGTAGATGATTATGCAACACCCAGTGACATCAGCAAACAAAGGTAAGGTAACAGCTTACCAGAGGCAAGCCCATGAATGGTGGATGAACCATCGCAAGCCTCATGGACAACAACAACAATGGCGCCATGCAATTTTTCCCGCCAAAACCAGCATGGGACGTCACAATGAACACCACATGGGTTCCCTCACACAAAGAAAAACACAAATGGCCTCCACCAGGTTCCAACGCAGAAAAGACCGCACTACATTCGCACCAAACATCAAAAAACTGAGAAATTCCACCAGCAACATAGCTGACGAATGCCACAGCACGGTCACATGATATCACACCCAAAGGAAAGGTGGCTGCACCTTCCCTTATAGGATACCCACAGGCTAAGGAAAAACTGTGCCTCAAAATGGCAGACAAACCACAAGGCTAATCAAAAGCCAAAAATGGCGCCATTAACACATGTATATTTTTTTTTCCGCCAAAACCAGCATCTCTTTAAAAGAAAATCAAAAATGTTTTTCTCCACAAAGACAGACTACACCAGAGATTTTTCTAAATTATCATCAAAATCCACTGAAAAATGTGTGTCTTGAGTCACCTACACTCCACAAGGCTCATGCCATCTCCACAAAGCTTCACACCTGAGACACCACATGACCACTAAAACATTTTAAGACCCTTTGGCTACTAAACAGCACATTTAAATAAATGTAAGTTACATGACAATATGAAAAACATATTCATTTCTCTAAGTTAATATACTCTGAGATATTCACCACTTTTCTCTACCTAAAGTTCACACACACAGTGGCCTCAGCTTCCATAACAAAGCCATCGTACAGACATACTATGTCTGCCTTCTAGCAATGCCTGGCCACTTGGATATGTGGCGGGAACTTTCAACTCAAAAACCAAACACTTTCGTTAAAATATTTTTACACTTATGGGGACATGTGTCTTTGTCCCCTACAAAAATCACAATCTATCCATTTCTATTTTTCATAGAAATCACAAACACTACACACATACAGTATATTGTTGCTTGTAACATCAGATCATCATCCCTCAGGGCCCTTCCAGCACAAAACTCCTGCATGCCACCCCCAGAGAGTCACCAACTCTCACCACTGTAACTGATGACCATGCTGCCTGCCCCCCCCCCACCAAAGCACATGGCACACAGGGACCAGAACAATGCAGCAGCAATGGCTGGCTGCAAACTGCTCAATACATTGCACAAACAGTCTAATCACACACAGGCACACACAATCAAATTCACAGGCATACGATTGGATTCACAGGCATACAATCTAATCACACCCAGGCACACACAGGCATACCCACACAGGCACACACAATCAAATTCACAGGCATACAATTGGATTCACAGGCATACAATCTAATCACACCCAAGCACACACAGGCATACCCACACAGGCACACACAATCAAATTCACAAGCATACGATCGGATTCACAGACACACACATGCATGCAGCATTATTTCAAAAAGACAAAAATGTTTGTTCTTTTACAAAGTACAGCCTCTTCACGCATCACATCATACAGCCATACTCCCCCTCTGCTGATGTGAAGCTCAAAGAGGCTGCAATCAGTCCCACCGTGAGTCGCCATCTGTAATGGCAAGATTGGTTGTTTGCAGAGCACACATCAGATTTCATCTTTTTGCAATAATGCTATCTAGAACTAAGGTTTGCTAAATTCCACTCACCGTTCATTCCATCATTCATTCAAGGAAAGCACCAACACAGATCTTCTCGTCAAGTCATCTCAGAGCAGAGTGTCTAGCCGACGCCACCTCAAGGATTTTTATTAGCCTCAAAAGATCTCAGACAGGAGGTGATTGGCTGCAGCAACCAATCCCCTCCCCCATGGGCGGGGACATCACAGGATGTCCCTTTCACACAGGAAAATGGCAATACAAGGACATCCCTTCCAACAGGAAATGCCGTACATGAATCCCACTCAAGAAATATAGCTTAAAGGATTCAATACAAAAATTCATACAATGAATACAATAACGTATGATGGCTAAAGTTACCGTTGATAGGAATCCTTATTCTGCGCTATTCCATAGAATAACGCATATTAAGATTATACTATTATTGAATGGGGGAGGGAGGCTATCTGCAGACGCGCGCTACGAATCCCCACCAATGTTGATCAGACACAGCAGAGACAAGAGCACGCATCTGCCCATAACCAATGATGTCGTTGCAGAGCGAGCATATCCCCTCCTTAACGATCATCCGTGCTAATGCACAGAGGGCCCCCGTTGGTGGACATATCCGCACCCTGCAAACATCACACTCCAACCTCAAGACGTTTTCCCTATCAGACGGGATTCAGCCAGCCTCAGACTACCCCAATCAGCTCTTTTAGAGCGGGTTGCGGAAGTACTAACACTGGGTGATACTATGACAATACATATTAAATACATCTTCATAAAAATCTCCACAACACTGAGCACCTACAGCAAGTGAATTCCATTTAACTTGGTTCAGCCGTTTTCTGCCTTAAAGTGTTACTAAACCTAAAAACGCTTTTTACCTTAATACATTGTTTGCATTAAGGTAAAAAACATTTTCAGTGTCCCCCCCCCCTTTCCTGTGTGAAGGGGAAGAGAGGAAAGAAGAGATCAGCGCTGTGCACGGCTGCATCTATTCTCTGGTCTTTTCCTCTTCACACAGCATTCGAGCAGCAGCAGGAGCCATTGGCGCTTGCTGCTGTCAATGGGATGCAGTGAGGAGGAAGTAGGGGGCGGGGTAAGTCCCGCTGTGTAAGTCTATGGAGTGCGGCTCCATAGACACACAGGTTGCGAGCACGAGGAGTACGCTCTCCCCATAGCCAACGGCTGACTATGGTTGTCACTCAAAAGAAGAGGAGGAGCCAAAGTTGCCGCCGTGGACCCCAGAAGAGGAGGATCGGGGGCCACTGCAATACCACTGCACAGAGCAGGTAAGTATAACATGTTTGTTATTTTAATTTGAAAAAAAAGTGACTTTAGTAACACTTTAAGAGAACCACTTGCCAACCGACTCACGCTGATATACGTCCGCAGAATGGCTCTCCTGGGCGAAACCCCATATGGGTACGTTGTACCCTTTAAGAGCCTCCGACGGCACGCGCACGCCCGCTGCACGGCAGGCAAGAGCGCCAGCACGGGCATTTGTGTGTGTAAACACGCAAATCTGTCAGGGTTGGGCTCAGCCCTTCCTTCTCTGAGCTGGCCGCTCAGCTGTCGGGTAATTGCCAGCTCCTATCTCTCCACAGTGACTCACCTGATGATGATATCCTGCTCGTCAGTCCTGCCTACTTAAGCCGTCCAGCCCAGATGCTCTCTGCCTTCGCCTTGGTCAACATCACAGAGACTATCTCCTGCGTTCCTGTTAAAGACTTGCTTGGTTGACATTCCTTCTGGCTCCAGATCGTGCTTGCTGTTCCACTACACTGAACCCTGGCTTCCTGACTTTCTGGCTTGTCTGACTATCCGTTCTGGTTACCGAACTTTGGCTATGTTTTGACTACGTTTTTTCTATTTACTTTTATTATTAAACAAGTGTGAATTTACTGTACTTCTGTCTTGGTCTGATTCATGGTTTCTGACAAAATCCCTGTTCTGTCAGGGGAGAGGAGACATATTGTTTGTTCATACTAAGTAGGAACAACGATATGTCTCCTCCCCCAGTCAGTCACATCCCCATACAGTTAGAACACATCTAAGGAACACACATTTAACCCCTTGATTGTCCCCTAGTGTTAACTCCTTCTCTACCAGTGACATTTACACAGTAATCAGTGCAATTTTATAGCACTGATCGCTGTATAAATGTCAGTGGTCCCAAAAATTTGTCAAAAGTGTCTGATCTGTCCGCCGCAATGTTGCAGCACCACCAAAAATCGCAGATCACCACCATTACTAGTAAAAAAAAAAATACCATAAATCTTTCCCATAGTTTGTAGACGCTTTAACTTTTGCGCAAACCAATCAATATACACTTATTGCGATTTTTATTTTTTTTACCAAAAATATGTAGAAGAATATATATTGGCCTAAACTAATAAAGAATGTGTTTTTTAAAACTTTTTGGGGATATTTATTATAGCAAAAAGTAAAAAATTTTGTTTTTTTTTCAAAATTGGTTCAATTTTTTTGTTTATAGCGCAAAAAATAAAAACCGCAGAGGTGATCAAATACCACCAGAAGAAAGCTCTATTTGTGGGGAAAAAAGGACGCAAATTTTGTTTGGGTATAGCATTGCATGACCGCGCAATTGTCAGTTAAAGCAACGCAGTGCCAAATAGTAAAAAGTGCTCTGGTCAGGAAGGGGATAACATCTTCGGGGGCTGAAGTGGTTAAGAGAACTTGTCTCTTCTCTAGTAACATACCTTCCAACTTTTGAACTTCAGAATGAGGGACCCTTGAGGAAGTAAGAGTTGTGGGGCATGCACAGCGCACCGTGACAAAATGTGGGTGTGGCCAAACTCTTAACAGTGGGAGGGGCTCAAGGGGAATGGTTGATTGCTTTGTCTGAGCCTACCTTAAAGAAGAACTTCGTTAAAACAGTCAGGGACTGCATAGCAACCAACAGCTGTTGAGACCAGAAACATTTTGGTAAGAAGTATATAATGTACAGTATTGTGTATATAGTACAGGAGTGTGTAAAGTAGAACACAGAGGTTGGGGAGTGCTGCAGTTAGTGTGGGGTTTAGGATACATAAGGGAGAGTGCAGGGGTCCAGGGTGTGTTCAAGGATCAGGAGTATGTAGCGCACAGAGGGCTTTAGTCAGTGCTGGGTTTAGCAGTACATGACACACAGAGATCACAATCCAGGAGTAGGGATGAGCTTCGTGTTCGAGTCGAACATACGTTCGACTCGAACATCGGCTGTTCGATCGTTCGACGAAGATCGAACGATTTGGGCCGTTCGCGCCAAATTCGAGTGACGCGAATGGCCCACAATGCACTACGCCATCGCAGTGTCATCCAGGCGCTGTGATTGGCCAAGCATGCACTGTGACCCTGCATGCTTGGCCAATCACAGCGCCGGCAGCGAGGAGAGCAATGATTGGCCACAGGCAGGATGCCTGTGGCCAATTATTGCTGAGGGGGTTTAGTACACGCCCCACACTATAAAAGGCCGCCAGCGCGGTGGCCTTGTGTAGTGTGTTCCAGAGCAGGGAAAGAGAAGCATAGGCAGGGACAGTGTCATTATTTTTCCTTTACATAATCCTGGATTCCTTGTGTTTAGGGACAGATAAGGATAGGTAGGGAGAGTGTCAGTGACAGTGTGCTATTCTGTGCTAATCCTTGTTTGTAGGGACAGAGAGGTACAGTGAGGGAAAGTGTCAGTGTGCTATTCTGTTCTAAACCAATCTTGCTGAACCATATTTTCAATCCTTGAGTTTAGGGACAGAGAGGTACAGTGAGGGAAAGTGTCAGTGTGCTATTTTGTGCTAAATCTTGTTTGTAGGGACAGAGAGGTACAGTGAGGGAAAGTGTCAGTGTGCTATTCTGTTCTAAACCAATTTTGCTGTTCCATATTTTCAATCCTTGAGTTTAGGGACAGAGAAGGACACTCGTGGCAATTTTCAGTCTGCTATTCTGTGCTAAATCTTGTTTGTAGGGAGGGACAGAGTAGGACAGTGAGGGAAAGTGTCAGTGTGCTATTCTGTTCTAAACCAATTTTGCTGAACCATATTTTCAATCCTTGAGTTTAGGGACAGAGAAGGACACTCGTGGCAATTTTCAGTGTGCTATTCTGTGCTAAATCTTGTTTGTAGGGAGGGACAGAGTAGGACAGTGAGGGAAAGTGTCAGTGTGCTATTCTGTTCTAAACCAATTTTGCTGTTCCATATTTCAAATCCTTGAGTTTAGGGACAGAGAGGTACAGTGAGTGAAACTGACAGTGTGCTATTCTGTTCTAAACCAATTTTGCTGTTCCATATTTCAAATCCTTGAGTTTAGGGACAGAGAAGGACACTCGTGCAAATTATCAGTGTGCTATTCTGTGCTAAAACTTGTTTGTAGGGAGGGACAGAGTAGGACAGTGAGGGAAAGTGTCAGTGTGCTATTCTGTTCTAAACCAATTTTGCTGTTCCATATTTTCAATCCTTGAGTTTAGGGACAGAGAAGGACACTCGTGGCAATTTTCAGTCTGCTATTCTGTGCTAAATCTTGTTTGTAGGGAGGGACAGAGTAGGACAGTGAGGGAAAGTGTCAGTGTGCTATTCTGTTCTAAAGCAATCTTGCTGAACCATATTTTCAATCCTTGAGTTTAGGGACAGAGAGGTACAGTGAGGGAAAGTGTCAGTGTGCTATTTTGTGCTAAATCTTGTTTGTAGGGACAGAGTAGGACAGTGAGTGAAACTGACAGTGTGCTATTCTGTTCTAAACCAATTTTGCTGTTCCATATTTCAAATCCTTGAGTTTAGGGACAGAGAGGTACAGTGAGTGAAACTGACAGTGTGCTATTCTGTTCTAAACCAATTTTGCTGTTCCATATTTCAAATCCTTGAGTTTAGGGACAGAGAAGGACACTCGTGCAAATTATCAGTGTGCTATTCTGTGCTAAAACTTGTTTGTAGGGAGGGACAGAGTAGGACAGTGAGGGAAAGTGTCAGTGTGCTATTCTGTTCTAAACCAATTTTGCTGTTCCATATTTCAAATCCTTGAGTTTAGGGACAGAGAGGTACAGTGAGTGAAACTGACAGTGTGCTATTCTGTTCTAAACCAATTTTGCTGTTCCATATTTCAAATCCTTGAGTTTAGGGACAGAGAAGGACACTCGTGCAAATTATCAGTGTGCTATTCTGTGCTAAAACTTGTTTGTAGGGAGGGACAGAGTAGGACAGTGAGGGAAAGTGTCAGTGTGCTATTCTGTTCTAAACCAATTTTGCTGAACCATATTTTCAATCCTTGAGTTTAGGGACAGAGAGGTACAGTGAGGGAAAGTGTCAGTGTGCTATTTTGTGCTAAATCTTGTTTGTAGGGACAGAGAGGTACAGTGAGGGAAAGTGTCAGTGTGCTATTCTGTTCTAAACCAATTTTGCTGTTCCATATTTTCAATCCTTGAGTTTAGGGACAGAGAAGGACACTCGTGGCAATTTTCAGTCTGCTATTCTGTGCTAAATCTTGTTTGTAGGGAGGGACAGAGTAGGACAGTGAGGGAAAGTGTCAGTGTGCTATTCTGTTCTAAACCAATTTTGCTGAACCATATTTTCAATCCTTGAGTTTAGGGACAGAGAAGGACACTCGTGGCAATTTTCAGTGTGCTATTCTGTGCTAAATCTTGTTTGTAGGGAGGGACAGAGTAGGACAGTGAGGGAAAGTGTCAGTGTGCTATTCTGTTCTAAACCAATTTTGCTGAACCATATTTTCAATCCTTGAGTTTAGGGACAGAGAAGGACACTCGTGGCAATTTTCAGTGTGCTATTCTGTGCTAAATCTTGTTTGTAGGGAGGGACAGAGTAGGACAGTGAGGGAAAGTGTCAGTGTGCTATTCTGTTCTAAACCAATTTTGCTGAACCATATTTTCAATCCTTGAGTTTAGGGACAGAGAAGGACACTCGTGGCAATTTTCAGTCTGCTATTCTGTGCTAAATCTTGTTTGTAGGGAGGGACAGAGTAGGACAGTGAGGGAAAGTGTCAGTGTGCTATTCTGTTCTAAAGCAATCTTGCTGAACCATATTTTCAATCCTTGAGTTTAGGGACAGAGAGGTACAGTGAGGGAAAGTGTCAGTGTGCTATTTTGTGCTAAATCTTGTTTGTAGGGACAGAGTAGGACAGTGAGTGAAACTGACAGTGTGCTATTCTGTTCTAAACCAATTTTGCTGTTCCATATTTCAAATCCTTGAGTTTAGGGACAGAGAGGTACAGTGAGTGAAACTGACAGTGTGCTATTCTGTTCTAAACCAATTTTGCTGTTCCATATTTCAAATCCTTGAGTTTAGGGACAGAGAAGGACACTCGTGCAAATTATCAGTGTGCTATTCTGTGCTAAAACTTGTTTGTAGGGAGGGACAGAGTAGGACAGTGAGGGAAAGTGTCAGTGTGCTATTCTGTTCTAAACCAATTTTGCTGTTCCATATTTTCAATCCTTGAGTTTAGGGACAGAGAAGGACACTCGTGGCAATTTTCAGTCTGCTATTCTGTGCTAAATCTTGTTTGTAGGGAGGGACAGAGTAGGACAGTGAGGGAAAGTGTCAGTGTGCTATTCTGTTCTAAACCAATCTTGCTGAACCATATTTTCAATCCTTGAGTTTAGGGACAGAGAGGTACAGTGAGGGAAAGTGTCAGTGTGCTATTTTGTGCTAAATCTTGTTTGTAGGGACAGAGTAGGACAGTGAGTGAAACTGACAGTGTGCTATTCTGTTCTAAACCAATTTTGCGGTTCCATATTTCAAATCCTTGAGTTTAGGGACAGAGAGGTACAGTGAGTGAAACTGACAGTGTGCTATTCTGTTCTAAACCAATTTTGCTGTTCCATATTTCAAATCCTTGAGTTTAGGGACAGAGAAGGACACTCGTGCAAATTATCAGTGTGCTATTCTGTGCTAAAACTTGTTTGTAGGGAGGGACAGAGTAGGACAGTGAGGGAAAGTGTCAGTGTGCTATTCTGTTCTAAACCAATTTTGCTGTTCCATATTTTCAATCCTTGAGTTTAGGGACAGAGAAGGACACTCGTGGCAATTTTCAGTGTGCTATTCTGTGCTAAATCTTGTTTGTAGGGAGGGACAGAGTAGGACAGTGAGGGAAAGTGTCAGTGTGCTATTCTGTTCTAAACCAATTTTGCTGAACCATATTTTCAATCCTTGAGTTTAGGGACAGAGAAGGACACTCGTGGCAATTTTCAGTGTGCTATTCTGTGCTAAATCAAATTTGTAGGGAGGGACAGAGTAGGACAGTGAGGGAAAGTGTCAGTGTGCTATTCTGTTCTAAACCAATTTTGCTGTTCCATATTTCAAATCCTTGAGTTTAGGGACAGAGAGGTACAGTGAGTGAAACTGACAGTGTGCTATTCTGTTCTAAACCAATTTTACTGTTCCATATTTCAAATCCTTGAGTTTAGGGACAGAGAAGGACACTCGTGCAAATTATCAGTGTGCTATTCTGTGCTAAAACTTGTTTGTAGGGAGGGACAGAGTAGGACAGTGAGGGAAAGTGTCAGTGTGCTATTCTGTTCTAAACCAATTTTGCTGTTCCATATTTTCAATCCTTGAGTTTAGGGACAGAGAAGTACACTCGTGGCAATTTTCAGTCTGCTATTCTGTGCTAAATCTTGTTTGTAGGGAGGGACAGAGTAGGACAGTGAGGGAAAGTGTCAGTGTGCTATTCTGTTCTAAACCAATCTTGCTGAACCATATTTTCAATCCTTGAGTTTAGGGACAGAGAGGTACAGTGAGGGAAAGTGTCAGTGTGCTATTTTGTGCTAAATCTTGTTTGTAGGGACAGAGTAGGACAGTGAGTGAAACTGACAGTGTGCTATTCTGTTCTAAACCAATTTTGCGGTTCCATATTTCAAATCCTTGAGTTTAGGGACAGAGAGGTACAGTGAGTGAAACTGACAGTGTGCTATTCTGTTCTAAACCAATTTTGCTGTTCCATATTTCAAATCCTTGAGTTTAGGGACAGAGAAGGACACTCGTGCAAATTATCAGTGTGCTATTCTGTGCTAAAACTTGTTTGTAGGGAGGGACAGAGTAGGACAGTGAGGGAAAGTGTCAGTGTGCTATTCTGTTCTAAACCAATTTTGCTGTTCCATATTTTCAATCCTTGAGTTTAGGGACAGAGAAGGACACTCGTGGCAATTTTCAGTCTGCTATTCTGTGCTAAATCTTGTTTGTAGGGAGGGACAGAGTAGGACAGTGAGGGAAAGTGTCAGTGTGCTATTCTGTTCTAAACCAATTTTGCTGAACCATATTTTCAATCCTTGAGTTTAGGGACAGAGAAGGACACTCGTGGCAATTTTCAGTGTGCTATTCTGTGCTAAATCTTGTTTGTAGGGAGGGACAGAGTAGGACAGTGAGGGAAAGTGTCAGTGTGCTATTCTGTTCTAAACCAATTTTGCTGTTCCATATTTCAAATCCTTGAGTTTAGGGACAGAGAGGTACAGTGAGTGAAACTGACAGTGTGCTATTCTGTTCTAAACCAATTTTGCTGTTCCATATTTCAAATCCTTGAGTTTAGGGACAGAGAAGGACACTCGTGCAAATTATCAGTGTGCTATTCTGTGCTAAAACTTGTTTGTAGGGAGGGACAGAGTAGGACAGTGAGGGAAAGTGTCAGTGTGCTATTCTGTTCTAAACCAATTTTGCTGTTCCATATTTTCAATCCTTGTGTTTAGGGACAGAGAAGGATAGGCAGGGGACAGTGTCAGTGTCATTGTTGCTAAGCCTCCTGCACAGTATACACCTGAAGGTAGCCCTTATTGCTCTTTTTCCCTTCTCCCTGCAGGCCATCCATTAAAATGTCTGGAAGGCAAACAAGGAGAGGCAGACAGTCAGGAGGCAAAAAAAGAGGGCAAGCAGGCTCTGTGTCTGGGGGCAACAGTGCTGGTCGTGGACGCGGTGCATTGTCATCAGCACATGGCCATGGGACACGCTTGTCCTTCTTTTCGGCAGCTGGACATGTTGAGCCACATCATGCCGAAGACTTGGTAGAGTGGATGACCAAGCCCACCTCATCCTCCTTATCCTCTCTCACCCAGGCTCAGGGTACTGGCAAAGCAGCTGCCAAAGCGTCCTCTTCTCTGGTATCATTATCTTCATTAGTCAATCCTTCCCTAGACCCACCATGTCCTCCTCCTGAGGAGTCCCCCGAACTGTTTGAGCACAGTGTTGGGTACATGCTCCAGGAGGATGCCCAGCGTTTGGAAGCATCTGATGATGATACCCAGCTAGAGGAAGGCAGCAGCGTGAGAGCAGAGAGAGGGGATGCTCAAGAAGGACACCAATCTGGCAGTCATGCTCCAGCAGCTGCAGCATACTGCCAGATTGGCTCCAGTGATGAGGAGGGAGGGGATGATGAGGTCACTGACTCCACGTGGGTGCCTAATAGGAGAGAGGAGGAGGAGGAGGAGGATGAGGAGGAGGCACATCTCCAACGAGGCAGGATGCCCTTGAGTGGCCAGCGTATGGGCAGCACACCGACGGAATCACACCGCAGAGCTCCGCCTGTGCAGGGCGCTGCCTCTGCCCGTCATTCAAAAAGTTCTTTGGTGTGGGCCTTTTTTGAGGCGAGTGCATCAGATCGCACAGCTGCTGTTTGCAACATATGTCTCAAGCGTATATCGCGTGGCCAAAACATCAGCCGCTTGGGCACCACATGCTTGATCAGACATATGTTGACCTGCCATGCAGCTCGTTGGCAAGCCTACCTTAAAGACCCACACCAAAGAACAAAGCTGACCTCTTCTTGCACCGCATCAGCTGGGATCTCCAACCCCACTATACCTTCACTCCTCTCTGAAACCTGCTCTGAGAGGAATGAAGGTGTAGAATTAGGTGTGTCACAGGCAAGTACTTGCGGGCACTCTGCTAGCAGTACACCAACGTCCGATTCTAGCAGGCAAATTTCCCTGCCCCAGCTGCTGGACCGTCGAAAGAAGTTCACTCCCAGCCATCCACATGCCCAGCGGTTGAATGCTAGCTTGGCTAAATTGCTAGCGCTTCAACTGCTGCCTTTTCAGTTGGTAGACTCGGCCCCCTTCCGTGAGTTTGTGCAATGTGCGGTTCCTCAGTGGCAGGTTCCCAAACGCCACTTTTTCGCACGGAAGGCGATTCCGGCTCTCTACAGGCATGTGGAAGGCAATGTCTTGGCCTCGATGGACAGGGCGGTCAGCGGTAAGGTGCATATTACCGCTGACTCATGGTCCAGCAGGCATGGACAGGGACGTTACCTTTCTTTCACGGCCCATTGGGTCACTCTTTTGGCAGCTGGGAAGGATGCAGGACAAGGTGCAGTAGTGTTGGAGGTTGTTCCACCGCCACGCCTCCAAAATGCTACTACTGGTTGTGACACACCTCTCTCCTCCACCCCCTCCTCTTCTTCTTCCTCCATGGCCTCTTCCTGTGGTTTGTCCTCGGAACCAGCGGTGCTCCGTAGGCGTTCAAGGGGCTACGCAAGTACGCAGGCAAAAAGATGCCATGCCGTGCTTGCGCTGGTGTGTTTGGGGGACAGAAGCCACACTGAGGCAGAGGTCCTGTCTGCTCTGCAGGGGCAGGCCGAGAGGTGGTTGACGCCACGCCAGCTTAAGCCAGGAATGGTGGTTTGCGACAATGGCACCAACCTCCTCTCCGCCCTCCGACAGGGACAACTGACCCATGTGCCCTGTATGGCTCACGTCCTTAACCTGGTGGTGCAGCGGTTCTTGGGCAGGTACCCGGGCTTACAGGATGTCCTGAGGCAGGCCAGGAAAGTCTGTGTGCATTTCCGCAGATCTTATAATGCCAGTGCTCGCCTGGCTGAGCTGCAAAAGGAGTTGAACCTGCCCAAGAACCGCCTTATATGTGACATGCCCACCAGGTGGAACTCAACGTTGGCCATGCTGCAGCGGCTGCACACGCAGCAGAGGGCCATCAATGAGTACCTGTGCGACTACGGCACCAGGACAGGGTCAGGGGAGCTCGGTTTTTTTTCACCACGCCAGTGGGGCATGATCAGGGATGCATGCACTGTCCTGGCACCATTTGAGGAGGCCACGAGGATGGTGAGCAGTGACAGTGCATGCATCAGTGACACTGTACCTCTTGTCCACCTGTTGGAGCACACGCTGCGTGGAATAATGGACAGGGCACTTGAGGCAGAACAGAGGCAGGAAGAGGAGGACTTCCTTGCCTCTCAAGGCCCCCTTTACCCAGACAGTGTTCCTTCTGTCCCACCCATCGCACAGGAAGAGGAGGAGGAGGAGGAGGATTGTGTCAGCATGGAGGTGGAGGCTGGCACTCAGCATCATCAGCAGCAGTCTTTTAGGGATGATTTACAGTCCCAAGAAACCAGTGGACTTGTACGTGGCTGGGAGGAGGTGGCTGCGGATCATGTCGTCCTTAGTGACCCAGAGGACTCCGGACTGAATGCCTCAGCTAACCTACGCTGCATGGCCTCCCTGATCCTGCAAAGTCTGCGGAAGGATCCTCGTATTCTTCGGATCAAGGAGAGGGACCATTACTGGCTGGCCACTCTCCTTGATCCACGGTACAAGGGTAAGGTTGCGGACCTTATCTTACCGTCGCAGAGGGAGCAGAGGATGAGACAACTCCGGGAGGCCTTGCAGAAAGGTCTGTGCAACGCGTTCCCAGAGACTGGGAGGTTACAAACTCCTGGTCCTGGACAACGAGTTGTTGAGGCTTCGGGCAGTCAAAGAAGGAGCGGTGGGGAAGGTGGCCGTCTGACCGATGCGTTCAGACAATTCTTTAGTCCGCAGCCCCAAAGTATGATCGGTTCCAGCAACCATCGCCAGCGTCTGATATACATGGTCCAGGAATACCTAGGGGCAAGGTCAGACTTGGTCACCTTCCCCACCGAAAATCCTCTGGCTTACTGGGTCTTGAGGATGGATCACTGGCCAGAGCTTGCACAGTATGCAATTGAGCTACTGGCCTGTCCTGCATCCAGCGTTCTTTCAGAACGCACATTCAGTGCTGCTGGAGGATTTGTCACGGATCACAGGGTGCGCCTGTCCACCGACTCGGTTGATCCACTGGCTTTCATCAAGATGAACCAGTCTTGGATCACCACCAGCTACCACACACCTGATGCTGATATAACAGACTAATTGATTTTAAAATGTCACATCCCTTCAAGACTGATGCTGATGCTGAGTGCCTGTGCTGTTATGTTGACTGGCTATCCTCCTCCTCCTCCTCAATGATACGATTAATGATGATAGCTTGGAAGATCATTTTGGTTTATGGGTGACGCCACCAGTGGCTAAGGCCCAATTTTTTAGCCCCTGTTTAAAAGGGGCGTGTAATTAAAATTTTTGATGCAATACTTTGCAACAGGCCTCATTGCTGTGCTCCAAGTACAGTATCTGTGAGGGGTTGCAGTGTTGTGCCACCAGTGCCTAAGGCCCAATTTTTAAGCCCCTGTTCAACAGGGGCATGCAATTATAATTATTGATCGAATAATTCACAGCAGGGCCCATTGCTGCGCCCACCAAGAGTAACTGTCAGGCCTTACAGTGTTGTGGCACCAGCACCACCATCACCACCACCACCAAAGGCCCAATTTTTCAGCCCCTATTCAACAGGGGCATGCAATTATAATTATTGATCGAATAATTCACAGCAGGGCCCATTGCTGCGCCCACCAAGAGTAACTGTCAGGCCTTACAGTGTTGTGGCACCAGCACCACCATCACCACCACCACCACCACCAAAGGCCCAATTTTTCAGCCCCTGTTCAACAGGGGCATGCAATTATAATTATTGATCGAATAATTCACAGCAGGGCCCATTGCTGCGCCCACCAAGAGTAACTGTCAGGCCTTACAGTGTTGTGGCACCAGCACCACCATCACCACCACCACCACCACCAAAGGCCCAATTTTTCAGCCCCTTTTCAACAGGGGCATGCAATTATAATTATTGATCGAATAATTCACAGCAGGGCCCATTGCTGCGCCCACCAAGAGTAACTGTCAGGCCTTACAGTGTTGTGGCACCAGCACCACCATCACCACCACCACCACCACCAAAGGCCCAATTTTTCAGCCCCTGTTCAACAGGGGCATGCAATTATAATTATTGATCGAATAATTCACAGCAGGGCCCATTGCTGCGCCCACCAAGAGTAACTGTCAGGCCTTACAGTGTTGTGGCACCAGCACCACCATCACCACCACCACCACCACCAAAGGCCCAATTTTTCAGCCCCTATTCAACAGGGGCATGCAATTATAATTATTGATCGAATAATTCACAGCAGGGCCCATTGCTGCGCCCACCAAGAGTAACTGTCAGGCCTTACAGTGTTGTGGCACCAGCACCACCATCAAAGGCCCAATTTTTACTACCACTGATCAACAATTATATGTTATTACAATTCCTGATATAATAGTTGACAGCAGGGCGTTCCAGCACCCACCAAGAATAACTGTGAGGGCTTACAGTGTTGTGCCAACACCAACACCTAAGGGGCAAATTTCTGCAGAGTATATACGGCAGGTCCCTACTTTCAAACATCCAACTTACAAACTACTACTACTTACAAACGGAAGAAGACAACAGGAAGTAAGAGGAAATCTACCCCTTGGAAGGAAAATTCTCTCCTGTAAGAATTAATATGGGAGAAAGGTGTCTCCTCTCTACTGATGCTTTATCACCAATCCTTGTTTCAATAAAAACACCACATTTCAAAAACAGTTGTCATTGGGACGCAAAGTGAGGTGAAATGTTCTGAACAGGGGCACAGACAGCAAAAAAAATGTGACAGGGGTGATAACCGTTCCCTATGTTTTACAAAAAGCTTAAAAATAGGTATTTGGGCTGGAGCTACACTTAAACAATGCAGCTGTTCAAAATTACTAACAGATTCTACATAAGAACAAACCTACAGTCCCTGTCTTGTATGCACCGCCTGTATACGGCTGTTCAGAGTATATAGGTCCTTTTTTATTTTGTGTGCGGGGTTCCCCTTAATATCCATACAAGACCCAAAGGGGCTGGTAATGGGCTGGGGTGGGGGGGGGTTGATGGGGTAGCTATGCCATTTTTCCTAAAGATTTTCATCCATATTACCGGGACCAGACATTGCATTAAAGCCGCAAGCACTTTTAAATGGCTTTTTTTCCTTTAGAAATGTTATTTTGTGCAGGGACAGTTCTAAACACGGGAAACACGTGGCACTTCACAGGCATACTTTAGACACCCCCCAGGTACAATATTTAAAGGAATATTTGACTTTTTTTTTTCACTTTATGCATCATTAAAATGACTGCTCCCGGAAAACGTCCGTTTTTAAAACTTCTTTTTGCATTGATACATGTCCCCTGGTGCAGAACCCGGGTTCCCAAACTCTGTTTCGGACAATAACATGGATAATAGTCGTTATAATTAGCACTTTAGAATCTGAACGTTCGCATCCATTGTATTTGATAGGGTTCTAATGTTCGTGCGAACTTTCGGTCCGTTCGCGGGTTCTGGTGCGAACCGAACCCGGGGGTGTTCGGCTCATCACTATCCAGGAGCACATAATGCACAGAATGTAGGAGACGGGAGTATGTAATGTATAGAATGCAGGGGACAGGAGTATGTAATGCACATAATTCAGGGGACAGGAGTATGTAATGCACAGAATGCAGGGGTTGGAAGTATGTAATGCACAGAATGCATGAGACAGGAGTGCTATCCACAGAATGCAAGGGACAGGAGTGTTATAAACAGAATGTAGGGGTCAGGAGTATGTAATGCACAGAATGCAGGGGGCAGGATTGCTATCCACAGAATGCAGGGGACAGGTATGCTTTGCACAGAATGCAGGGGTCAGGAGTATGTATTGTACAGAATGCAGGGGGTCAGGAGTATTTAATGCACAGAATGCAGGGGGTCAGGGGTATGTAATGCACAGAATGCAGGGGACAGGAGTATTTAATGCACAGAATGCAGGGAACAGGAGTGTGATGCACAGAATGCAGGGGTCAGAAGTATGTAATGCACCAAATGCAGGTGACAGGAGAGTTATGCACAGAATGCAGGTGACAGGAGTGTTGTGAACAGAATGCAGGGGTCAAGAGTATGTAATATACAGAATGAAGGGGTCAGAAATATTTAATGCACAGAATGCAGGGAAAAGGAGTGTGATGCACACAATGCAGGGGTCAGGAGTGTTCATGCACAGAATGCAGGGGACAGGAGTGTTATCCACAGAATGCAGGGGTCAAGAGTATGTAATGCACAGACCAGGAGTGTGTAATGCACAGAATGCAGGGGTCAGAAGTGTGATGCACAGAATGCAGGGGTCAGGAGTGTGTAATCCACAGAATGCAGGGAATAGGAGTGTTATGCACAGAATGCAGGGGTCAGGAGTATATAATGCACAGAATGCATGGGGTCAGGAGTATGTAATGCACAGAATGCAGGGGGCAGGATTATTTTATGCACGGAGTGCAGGGAAAAGGAGTGTGATACACAGAATGGAGGGGCCAGGAGTATGTAATCCACAGAATGGAGGGAATAGGAGTGTTATGCACAGAATGCAGGGGACAGGAGTGTTATGAGCAGAATGCAGGGGTTTAGGAGTATGTAATGCACAGAATGCAGGGGCCAGGAGTATGCAATGCACAGAACAAAGGGGGAAGGAGTATTTCATGCACAGAGTGTAGGGAAAAGGAGTGTGATGCACAGAATGCAGGGATCAGGAGTATGTAATGCACAGAATGCAGGGAACAGGAGTGTGTAATGCATAGTAAGAGTTAGGAGTACAAAACAAAAAGAGTGCAAGAGTGAGGGGCATGTAATGCACAGTGTAAGGGTAAGGAGACGTCAAAATGCACCCCCCTCTCAGAAGCAATACTTTCTCCTACCCTTTCAGCAAAAAAATCACACTCCCTTCCCCTGCAAAAAAAATAAAAAATCCAAAATGAATTTGCATGCTTACCGCCCCCCACTACAAATACCTTTTTCCTCCTCAAAGAACAAATCCTTCCATGCAAATCCACCTTCCTAACACAAAGTTTCCCCTCAGAGCATAAATCCTTCTCCCTCCAGTACCCCTCTTAGAAAAAATCCTCGTCACAAACGCTGCTGTGCATTTTTTTTTTACTTTTGGTGTCGTCTGGCACAATTTCAGGTCATTCGAATGAATAGGCTGAAATGGGTTGCATGTGGAACGCACAGTGCGTTCCTGTGAGATTCACGGTGTCAACCAGCCCTGGAGCCCAGTGCCGGAACAAGTACTGGTACTTGGCTCCACTAACTTGCCTGGCAATTGCCCCTACTCTTTATTGAGGGGGGCCTGGGGTTCTAGGTGCCATGATCCTCCCCTCTGCCAGCAGGGGAAGGGGAAGGATATGTGCTTGGGGGGGGGGGGCAGATTTCGTATCTAACCCTCCTTCTAGCACAAGTCCCCCCCTGCCCTCCTTTAGTGCCCCCTTGGACATATCCTCCCCCCTCCCCAAACCATTCCAATGATACATTTAGTTGCAACAATCCCCCCTCCCCACCCCCCTGCGTCCCGCTCCCCTACAAATACAAGCAAATTAACAGACCTCAAATCAGCGCAGACAGAGCCGTGTTTCTCCTCCTGCCTGTATTCAGGAAAACTTTAGATCCGGGGAAGAGGAGGCGGGTTTAGTGGCTCTGCACTGTGAGAGCCGCGAGAGATGTCGGCTGCCATGTGGAGATGTATATGCGGCTTGCGGGAGCCCAGACACCCTGCACAAGCCACGGGCAGATATCACTGGTGCCCGCGCTAGTGCGTCCCCACTGGGCAAGTCCCTGGAGCCAAGTGCCGGAACTTGTTCTGACACAGGGCTCCGCTCCAGGGACTCAGGCTTGATTCGCCAGGACTTAAATAAAATCCCGGGACGGTCCTGTCGAATCCGGGACAGTTGGGAGGTATGCCGAAAGTATGTGTAGCTTTTGGGATTCGAATTGAAGTGAACCTGTGGTTTGTTCTGCATTTGCCATACATGCAAAACTATCATGAGAAAAATATGGTATATGGCTATATGCTATTGCTGGCCTGATTTTGAAAATACTAATTGCCTGATTCTTGTATTTAACCACTGTCCTTATACATACACTTCTTCCAACTCAATGACGCAAAATATTGAAGCAAATTATTCAACATGATGTTAAGGCTACTCGCATTTTTCATAAGGTGAGAACAGCAGTGGCAACACCCATGTTTGTGTTGAGACAGGTTTCCTTTAACCACTTACCTACAGGGCACTTTCACCCCCTTCCTGCCCAGGCCATTTTTCAGCTTTCAGCGCTGTCGCAATTTGAATGACAATTGCGCGGTCATGCTACACTGTAACCATGTGAATTTTTTTTTATAATTTTCTTCACACAAATAGAGCTTTCTTTTGGTGGTATTTAATCACTGCTGGGATTTTTCTTTTTTACAAAAAAAGAGAACATTTTGAAAAAAAAAGTTTTTTCTTAGTCTCTGTCAGTAAAAGTTGTAAATAAGTAAAATTTTTCATTCACTGGTGTGCACTGATGGGCACTGATAGGCTGCACTGATGAGGTGGCACTTACGGGCACTGATGAGGCGACACCTATGGGCACTGATTTGGTGGCCCTGATGAGGAGGCACTAATATATATAGAGATTGACTATTGATTATATTCATCTTCATGAGCTGCCTTATTTGCTTATTACATGTAGCACTACCCCCGGAGAAGCCGCTTGAGTATGTTTAGTTCCGTGCTCTGCCTCTCAACCCCAAGAACAGTCCCAGTCCCTGTGGCACACCTGGAAATAGTGTAAAGTAATGCCACGTACACACAAGCGGACATTCCGACAACAAAACCGTGTGTAGCGGGGTCTCCTATAAGGCCCCGGGACTACGTTACCCAGAACCCCGTTCGGCACCCAGAGTGCAATTGCCCACTGCAGAGACTCATGGGAGGGGCTATTTAAGAAGGAGGGGAGGGAGAGCTCGGCCTCTGTGGACACCGCGCTGCAAGCAACAGCTTCTTCCTGTGCGGATCTGCTGCAGTGCAAGGCCTGAAGCCTGGGGCCTTGCGCAACTTCTGAAGAGCCTTCCACCCCACTGCGGAGCCTGGGTGGCATCTGACTTGTCGAGTGAGGACATCAGTTGGATCGGGGACCCGATCGTGGCGGACGCTGTGTGCGGAGACACAGCAGGTGGAAGTCCCGGACTGGGATCCCAGTCCGGAGTGGTGAGCGAGCACTTGCTCAATCCAATAGACTGTACCGTGTTTAGGCCTATAGACTGCCTTGGCCCATCGATCGTTTGTTTGCTGTTCCACTGGAGACCAGTAGCAGGACAGGGTTAAAGGGGTCTCCAGTATAGTGTTCCTTGTGACTGCCTACTTTGTGAATTACAAAAATACTGTTCATCAAGTGCACCACCAAAAGTTTGCATGCGAAGAAACCCCTTTAGAAAAGACTGAGATTTATTCTGTGTCAGGCCTGACCAGGGAGGGGAGATAGACTATTGTTTAGTGCGCCACAGGGCGCGTACACCATAATAGCTGCGCCTGGTGGATTACCGCGCTGCGCCATTATTGTGTGCTATACCAAATGCTGCATGGCTCTGTAAGCAAGTTGTATGTGTTATGTTCTGCTTATGCCTTCTAATACAAAAGTAAAACCGTTATATTTGATCTCTCGCATCAGTGTGTTGTCTCTGACCAAAGAGGTTACCCTTGCAATACTGTTTGCTTGTGATACAAGTAGAATCCCTAGACTAACTGTGCTATAGGAGACTAGACAAGATTGCCGGGGGTTGGTGGAGCTGTACTCAGGGCCTGAAATCAAACCAGCGGCTCTCTTAACTGGGGGTAGCGCTACACGTGGATTTTTTTCCGACGGATGTTGGCTCAAATGTGTCTTGCATACACATGGTCACACAAATGTTGCTCGGAAATTCCGAACGTCAAGAACGCGGTGACGTACAACACTAGGACGAGCTGAAAAAAATGAAGTTCAATGATTCTGAGCATGCGTCAAATTGATTCCGAGCATGCGTAGAACTTTTGTGCGTTGAATTGTGTACACACGGTCGGAATTTCCAACCACAACTTTTGTAGTCGGAAAAATTGAGAACCAGCTCTCAATCATTTGTTGTCGGAAATTCCGACAGCAAAATGTCCGATGGAGCCTACACGCGGTCGGATTTTCCGACAACAAGCTCACATCGAATATTTGTTGTCGGAAATTCCGACCACGTGTACGCGGCATTAGTCCAAATACCAATGAAAACCACATACGTTATGATAAAACACAGAGATTGTCTTTACTGTAAGGTTTCTGTTGGAAAAGTTATAGACAGTAAAGCCTCATACACACGGCCGAGAATCTCGTCAGGAAAAAACTTGTTGTTTTTCTTGACGAGATTCTTGGACAAGAAACTTGTCCCGGCCGAGTGTACACACGCTCCATTCAAAGAACCCGCGGTTCTTTGAATGGAGCGAACGCGGTGACGTCATCGACTACGACGAGTGTGCGCTCGTCACATTCGATGCCGTCGCCGCCATCTTGCTACACCCTACCTATGCCTAGGAAGCTACCGCGCATGCGTCAAAGTCATTTCGAGCATGCGCGGGTTTCCACGGTAAGTGTACACACACACACTTTTCTCGTCGAGAAACATGCTGACGAGAATCTCGACGAGAAAATGGAGAATCCTGACGAGAAAATAGAGAGCAGGTTCTCTATTTTTCTCGTTGAGATTGTCGGTTTTCTTGACGAGAAACCTGATAGCCGCGTACACACGACCGATTTACTCGGCAAGAAAGCTCTGCCAGCAAGTTTCTTGTCGTTTTTTGACGAGAAACTCGGTCGTGTGTACGAGGCTTAACAGTATATTTTTAGATGAATTAACTTAAGAGCAATAATTGAGATCAAGAGCAATATAACTCAATATATTATATCAGGCTGCTTTCAGGGGATTCCACAACTGCGAATAACCCCAAGAGCAAAGGCGAACACTGACATTGGTAGGTGGTAAACTTTGTATTATCCCACCATCATACAGCTACTTTGTTGATAAAATAAAAATCATGGCAAAAGCTCCCTGCAAAGAAGCAAGTAAACACCTCACCTTCTGCTAATGCTGTACTGATGAAGAGGAATCTTCCCTGAAAGCCTCTTTGGAAATCTGCAGGGTGAAGTAAGGGTCAATATGAAAAACTGATGAGCACAGCGCGTAGCACAGTAGATTGATACTTCCAGGTGTCATTTTCCAAAGAGATTTTCAGGGACAGTTCCTCTTCCTGGGAGAGTTTGATGGTAAGGACATAGGGAGAGATAAGTAATGACTTGCTGCTTGCAGGGAGAGCTTTATCTTCCATTTCTCTTTTTGCAACAGAGTCACTTTAAATAAGGCAGTACTTTAACCACTTACAGACCAGAAGATTTGCCCCCTTAACCACTTGCTGACTGCCGCACGCCGATTTATGTCGGCAGAATGGCAGGGGCAGGTAAATGGGCATACCTGTACGTCCCTTTAAATTTGTTTGCCGGCGGCCCACGATCGTGTCACACAGCGTCAGAACGAGGAGATGCCTATGTAAACAAGGCATTTCCCTGTTCTGCCTAGCAACATGACAGGGAGCTACTGCTCCCTGTCATCAGGAGCAGTGATCTGTCATGTTGTAGTGAGACCACCCCCCCTACAGTTAGAATCACTCCCTAGGACACACTTAACCCCTTGATCGCCCCTAGTGTTTAACCCCTTCCCTGTCAGTGTCATTTATACAGTAATCAGTGGCTATTTGTAGCTCTGATCGCTGTATAAATGACAATGGTCCCAAAATAGTGTCAAAAGTGTGCGATGTGTCCGCCATAATGCCGCAGTCCTGATTAAAAATTGCAGATCGCCGCCATTACTAGTAAAAAAAAGAATAATAATAAAAATGCCATAAATCTATCCCCTTTTTTGTGGACGCTATAACATTTGCGCAAACCAATCAATATACACTTATTTCGAGAAAAAAATTAAAATATGTATATTTTTGGGGGATATTTATTATAGCAAAAAGGAAAAAATATTGCTCAAAATTGTCGGTATTTTTTTATTCATAGCGCAAAAAATAAAAACCGCAGAGGTAATCAAATACCACCAAAAGAAAGCTCTATTTGTGGGAAAAAAAGGACAATTTTGTTTGGGTACGACGTCGCACGACCATGCAATTGTCAGCTAAAGCGAAGCAGTACAGAATCACAAAAAATGCTCTGGTCAGGAAGGGGGTAAATCCTTCTGGGGCTGAAGTGGTTAATGACTAGGCCATTTTTTGTGATACGGCACTGCGTCACTTTAACTGACAATTGCGCGGTCGTGCGGCGTTGTACCCAAACAAAATTGACGTCCTTTTTTTCCCACAAATAGAGCTTTCTTTTGGTGGTATTTGATCACCTCTGCGGTTTTTATTTTTTGTGCTATAAACAAAAAAAGAGCGTAAATTTTGAAAAAAAAAACAATATTTTTTACTTTTTGCTGTAATAAATATCCAAAAAGAAATGTAACAAAACTAATTTTTTCATCAGTTTAGGCTAATATGTATTCTTCTGTATATTTTTTGTAAAGACAGACAGATCGGACACTTTTGACACTTTTTTGGGACATTTATACAGCGATCAGTGCTATAAAAAATGACTGTATAAATGTCACTGGCAGGGAAGGGGTTAACACTAGGGGGCGATCAAGGGGTTAAATGTGTTCCCTCATGAGTGTTTCTAACTGTGGGGGGGTGGGACTCACTGGGGGAGGAGACCATCGCTGTTCCTGATTAGTAGGAACAGATGATCTGTCTCTCCTCTCCTGTCACAACGGAAATGTGTGTGTTTACACACACACATTCCCATTTTGGCCCTCGTGCCCGTGAACGTGGGTGGCCGGTGGTCATCGCAACCGCCGGCCACGCGCATCGGGTCCCCCGCTATGCAGCAGGCATGCGATTGAGGTGCCGACATAATGAGGGCGGCTGGTTGGCAAGTGGTTAAACTAATGCTAAGACTCTGGCCTTAGCCTATTATATCCAAAGCATAACCATGTGCACTTACTAGAACTAAACCTCTATCCTCATGCCGCGTACACACGACCGTTTTTCATGACGAGAAAAATTTAATTTTTTTATTTGGTCATTAAAAATGATCGTGTGTGGGCTCCAGAGCATTTTTCACGACATGAAAAATGACCATTAGAAATTTGGAACATGCTCTAATTTTTATCGTCGTTTTTCACGTCGTCGTTTTTCTTGTCATGAAAAACGGCCGTGTGTAGGCTTTAACGACGTGAAAAAAATGCGCATGCTCAGAAGCAAGTTATGAGACGGGAGAGCTCGTTCTGGTAAAACTAGCGTTCGTAATGGAGATAGCACATTCGTCACGCTGTAACGGACTGAAAAGCGCGAATCGTCTCTCAACAAACTTTACTAACACGAGGATCAGCAAAAGCAGCCCAAAGGGTGGCGCCATCCAAATGGAACTTCCCCTTTATAGTGCCACGTACGTGTTGTATGTCACCGCGCTTTGCTCGAGCATTTTTTTCCACGATAGTGTGTAGGCAAGGCAGGCTTGAGAAGAATCACGTCGAGAAAAACGTCGTTTTTTTCAATGACATTAAAAACGGTCGTCTGTACGCGGCATCAGAGTAACCCTAATGAATTCCCGATAACAAGTGCATAAGGGAAATGTTATAGGCGGTGCATAACGCACCAGCCAGCGGAGACAGGCGGAAAAATCACCAGACACCATTAAACTCTCACTATAGGTTTTGTGCCTTGACATCATTTAATAAGTGATTAGTAACAGCAACTGAAGACTTCCAGATCTGCGCTGAAGGGAAATAGTAGATACAATTAACTATTAAGTTATTGAAAACATATTCTTCTTCTATTTCACAATGACCTCATCCTACTTCTCTAGCCAGTTGGTTTTCCTATTGCTGTCATCAGAACGACAGCTAAGGTTTAAGAGGCAGGGACTGAATTACGGCACAGCAATTCCAAGGCAATTTCAGAAAACAACTGCGGAAAAAAATTACATTGTACTATTTTGGGGGTCTAAAGTCAAGCACCTGTGAAAGGATTTTAAAGTGAGTCTATGCATGGCCACACATCATACACGACTGAGCAGATGTGAACCGGGAATGAAAGTACAGTAAAACCTTGGATTGCAAGCATAATTCAGTCCAGAAACATGCTTGTAATCCAAAGCACTTGTATATGAAACCAAATTTCCCCATAAGAAATAATGTAAACTCAGATGATTCGTTCCACAACCATTTATTCATAAATCCTTAATTTTATAGTCCATATAAAAAGATTATAGCGATGTGACCAGGTTGTGTAACCATAAAATATCCATCCACAAATGGAAGCCTCCACAAGGGGATTAGAAGCAAAATCCAGCAGTGATTTTATACTCAGCTGTGACATGACGCTACTTGTATATCAAGAAATTGCTTGTATATCAAGTCAAAATGTATTTAAAAACTTTCCTTCTCTTGCAAAACGCTCTCAGCCCAAGTTACTCTCTAACCAAGGTTTTACTGTATATCTAGAGCCATTTTGGATAGAGTAGAGACTGGTTTCACCCATGTAAGGTAATGTTCCTATTTGTGTCCCATTGGGGGAGATTCTCATTCACTTCCTGTCCTTTAGACGCATTACGCAGTAAAGTAAATCTTAACAAAGTGAGAAAAATTCCTTCTTAGCAGGTGTTACCAGAATAAGTGTACCCAAGTAAAAATGTTACATTACATATTTAGTCAATTTAAATAAAGACAATAGTCCATCCAGTTCAACCTGTGTGGGTGTGTGAGTGTGTTTGTGTAGATTATCATTTCCCATATCCCTGTATATTGTGTTCGTTAAGATGCATGTCCAAGAGTCTTTTAAAACTATCCATACTTCCTGCTGACACTACCAATTGTGGAAGAGAGTTCCATATCCTTACCACACTGACAGTTTAAGATTAAACCGCTTCTCTTCCAGTCTCATCGTGTGGCTCTGTGTCTTCTTACGCTCCCTTAGTCTGAATAGATTCCTACCTATGCTGGGATCAACATTCAGATATTTGTATATCACTATCATATCTCCTTTCAAGCGCAGTGGCGGCTGATTCTCAAACATTTTTGGGGGGGCGCAAACAAACTAAAAAAACAAAAAAAAAAAAACATCAATTGCAGCCTCACTCTGCCCATCAAACGCAGCTACTGTGCCCATCGATTGTCGCCACTGTGCCCATCAATTGCCACCAGTTTGCCCCCTCAAATACAGCCAGTTTGCCCCCTCAAATACAGCCAGTTTGCCCCCTCAAATGATGCCAGTTTTCCCCCTCAAATGATGCCAGTTTGCACCCTCAAATGATGCCAGTTTGCCCCCTCAAATACAGCCAGTTTGCCCCCTCAAATACAGCCAGTTTCCCCATCAAATGCAGCCAGTTTCCCCATCAAATGCAGCCAGTTTGCCCCCTCAAATGATGCCAGTTTGCCCCCTCAAATACAGCCAGTTTCCCCATCAAATACAGACCGTTTGCCCCCTCAAATGCAGCCAGTTTGCCCATCAAATGCAGCCAGTTTGCCCATCAAATACAGCCAGTTTGCCCATCAAATACAGCCAGTTTGCCCATCAAATGCAGCCAGTTTGCCCCCTCAAATGCAGCCAGTTTGCCCATCAAATACAGCCAGTTTGCCCCCTCAAATGCAGCCAATTTTCCCCCTCAAATGCAGACAGTTTCCCTCCTCAAATACAGCCAGTTTGCCCCCTCAAATGATGCCAGTTTTCCCCCTCAAATGATGCCAGTTTTCCCCCTCAAATGCAGCCAGTTTGCCCCCTCAAATACAGCCAGTTTCCCCATCAAATGCAGCCAGTTTCCCCATCAAATGCAGCCAGTTTCCCCATCAAATGCAGCCAGTTTGCCCCCTCAAATGATGCCAGTTTGCCCCATCAAATGCAGCCAGTTTGCCCATCAAATACAGCCAGTTTGCCCATCAAATGCAGCCAGTTTGCCCCCTCAAATGCAGCCAGTTTGCCCATCAAATGCAGCCAGTTTGCCCATCAAATGCAGCCAGTTTGCCCATCAAATGCAGCCAGTTTGCCCATCAAATACAGCCAGTTTTCCCATCAAATACAGCCAGTTTGCCCATCAAATGCAGCCAGTTTGCCCATCAAATGCAGCCAGTTTGCCCCCTCAAATGCAGCCAGTTTGCCCCCTCAAATGCAGCCAGTTTGCCCATCAAATGCAGTCAGTTTGCCCATCAAATGCAGCCAGTTTGCCCATCAAATACAGCCAGTTTGCCCATCAAATGCAGCCAGTTTGCCCCCTCAAATGCAGCCAGTTTGCCCCCTCAAATGCAGCCAGTTTGCCCCCTCAAATGCAGACAGTTTCCCTCCTCAAATACAGCCAGTTTGCCCTCAAATACAGCCAGTTTGCCCCCTCAAATGATGCCAGTGTCCCCATCAAATACAGTTAGTTTGCCCCCTCAAATGCAGCCAGTTTGTCCATCAAATGCAGCCAGTTTGCCCCCCCCCCCCCCCGCCCGGCACTTACCTTTCTCGGGTCAGCGCCGTCCTCCTCCACGCTCCCTCCGAGTCCTCGTGTCATCTCTGCTAGCCTGTCACTTTAGCCAATCAGGTGACCGGTAACCAGACCCAGTGCACCTGATTGGCTGAGAGGCGGGTCAGTGTTAGGGAAGCGATTCCCTAACACAGCATTGTTTAAACAGGGAATGCACAGCAGTGTGCCCACTGTTTAACCATTTGGAAGCCGATTAGAGCCCACAGGCTCTAATCAGGAAGCCTATTAGAGCCTCTGGCTCTAATCAGGCACTTCCAAAACACACCCACCACTTTAATTCAGATGGTCGGCGCTCAACAGGGGGCCGGACACCTGAATAGTGGGCGGTAGCGGTGACAATAGATAGATTCATGCAATGCATGAATCTATCTATTGTTGAGTGACGGGTGCAGGAGAGAGGGGGCGGCGCTCCTGCGCCCACTATGGACGCACCTCCACTGCTCAAACTCTAGGGAGAATAAATGTAGTGCCTGTAGACAGTGGCGTAGCGTGGGTTGTCAGCTCCCAGGGCAAGGCAAGTAATTTGCGCCCCCCTAACCTGCGGACTTTTAGCACTCCCCGAGTCCTGTCCCTTCCCTTCCTACAATAGTATTGACCAGCCTGATTCCTACACTGACCACTACACTAACCTACCTGATTCCTATACTTACCACTACACTACACTATACTGACCACTATACTACACTGACCTACCTGATTCCCACACTGACCACTACACCGACCAGGGCCGGTGCAAGGATTTTTGCCACCCTAGGTGAAACCTAATTTTGACACCCCCATTGGCTCCGCCCCTGACTATGCGGTGTAGGTGGAGATTTTTGTGGCGCCTTCCAATGACCCCCCCCGCCTTATAGTGGAGGTGTGCGGTGTAGTGGAGGTGTGCTGTGCGGTGTAGTAGAGGTGTGCTGTACGGTGTAGTAGAGGTGTGCTGTGCGGTGTAGTAGAGGTGTGCTGTGCGGTGTAGTGGAGGTGTGCTGTGCGGTGTAGTGGAGGTGTGCTGTGCGGTGTAGTGGAGGTGTGCTGTGCGGTGTAGTAGAGGTGTGCTGTGCGGTGCAGTAGAGGTGTGCTGTGCGGTGTAGTGGAGGTGTGCTGTGCGGTGTAGTGGAGGTGTGCTGTGCAGTGTAGTGGAGGTGTGCTGTGCAGTGTAGTGGAGGTGTGTTGTGCAGTGTAGTGGAGGTGTGCTGTGCAGTGTAGTGGAGGTGTGCTGTGCAGTGTAGTGGAGGTGTGCTGTGCAGTGTAGTGGAGGTGTGTTGTGCAGTGTAGTGGAGGTGTGTTGTGCAGTGTAGTGGAGGTGTGCTGTGCAGTGTAGTGGAGGTGTGCTGTGCAGTGTAGTGGAGGTGTGCTGTGCAGTGTAGTGGAGGTGTGCTGTGCAGTGTAGTGGAGGTGTGCTGTGCAGTGTAGTGGAGGTGTGTTGTGCAGTGTAGTGGAGGTGTGCTGTGCAGTGTAGTGGAGGTGTGCTGTGCAGTGTAGTGGAGGTGTGCTGTGCAGTGTAGTGGAGGTGTGCTGTGCAGTGTAGTGGAGTTGTGCTGTGCAGTGTAGTGGAGGTGTGCTGTGCGGTGTAGTGGAGGTGTGCTGTGCGGTGTAGTGGAGGTGTGCTGTGCGGTGTAGTGGAGGTGTGCTGGGATTGTGATATCCAGGATGGCATAGCTGTATGACAGGTGGGGGGAGTGGGCTGGTGTGTGGAAGTCCTGTGGATCTCATTGTTCATAGAACACACAGTTAGGGCTCTTTCACACGGGGCGGATCAGTCATGATCCGCCCCGTGAAGCTCCGCTTGCTCAGCGGGGATCGCTCAGTTGATCCCCGCTGAGCCGGCGGATGACTGGGCGGTCCCCGCACACTGTGCAGGGACCGCCCTGTCAGAGCGCCGCTCTCCCCTATGGGGAATCGGATGACGACGGACCGTAGAGTCCGTTGTCATCCGATCCGCTCTGCCGACGGAAGGAAAATAGGGTTTTCCTCCGTCACACTTTGGCGGAGCGGATGTCAGCGGACATGTCACCGCTGACATCCGTGCCTCCATAGGGCTACATGGAGCGTCCGTGCAGGTCCGCCTAAAAAACTGACAGGCGGACCTGAACGGACCCTCCGTGTGAAAGGGGCCTAAGGGTCCATGCCTCCACCCACGTTTCTCTCCTGTCCCTGTGTGTGTTGTACCCCTATTTATGGACCCCTCTCACAGCTCCCATCCATGGACCCCTCATCTCATGTGACAGTCCCAGCTCCTGTTAGTGTCATCTCCCACTGATTCCATGTCCCCCCCCCCCCATGGATGTGACAATCCCAGCTCCACTGATTTCCTCCTGTCCCATTCATGTGTATACAGAAGTGTGTCTTTCCTCTCTTCCCTCCATCTCTCCTCCAGGCTGCTCCCCCTCTCCTCTCCATTCCTCTCTTCTCCTCCGGCTCCAGGCTGTGACTTTCCCTCTCCCGCATGCCTCTCTCCTCCACCCCCTGCTGCCTGCGCTCTATTCCCGGCTCCGTGCTCTCCTTCCTCCCCAGCATTGGCTCAGCCCGCATGGAAGAGTGTCAGCGGCTGCCCTCCTCCCGATCCCCGGTACCTTTCTGGAGTAATCCGACTCGCCATGTTCGGCACCTGCTCTGCTCGGCGATATTCCCCGCCATCATGTTCAATCTCAGGCGCCCTGTGATTGGGCGTATGGGGTCATGTGCGGCGGCGGGGCTGGCCTGTCCACGATCACGGTAGATTCTGGAGTCCCGCCTCCACCCATGTTCAGTCTCATGTACCCTGTGATTGGGCGAAGGCGGAACTCCAGGATCTACCACGATCGTGGACAGGCCAGCCCCGCCGCCGCACATGACCTCATACGCCCAATCACAGGGCGCCTAAGACTGAACATGGCGGCGGGCACACAGTACATTTAGGAGGCAGCCACTGTGACACATACTGGCGGGCGCCCCCCTAAATGTTGCACCCGGTGCGACGGCCCCCCCTGCCCCCCCCACGCTACGCCAGTGCCTGTAGAAGTTCCTCGTAATTGAGTCCCCTTATTAATTTTGTTGCCCTTCTCTGGACTCTCTCCAGCTCCAGCACTTCCTTCCTGAGAATTGGTTACAAGAACAGGACTGAAAACTCCAGATGTGGCCTAACCAGAGTTACCTCTATTTCTGTTCTAGTGAAAACTGGAATATGTTAGATTTTCCCTCCTCACAAGGGCAGCAATATAGACCCACATAGGTTGTAACCCCTCACCACTCTATCCAAAATGCAAAAGTTTTGGCTTTAGAAACACGTTAAAGCAGAATTTCACCTAGAAATAACTGGATAAAAAAGGACGGCCCATTAAAATAATGTTACCAGCCTTTGCTGCAAAATTCATCTTCAGAAATTTCATCCGTAGTATATTTTTCTGTAATTGTATATCCTCAGTCTGATGGCCAACGTCATTCAACACACTTCCCCTGAGCCCAGGTTGTACTGGACCTACCCCAGCCTGTGACTAGACAGTGAAAGTAGAAGCAGCACATTTATGGGCTCCTCTCTCTGCCACTCTGCTTTCTTTTCATATATCATGCTTTTTTACAGCATATGAAAGGATTGCCAAATTCAGGTACTTGTACTGCTTGTATTTAAAAAATACTTTAAGCCCAGGTTCACACTGTAGTGACGCGGGAACCAGCGTGATTCCAATGCCGGTTCCCACAACAAATCTCTCCCGCAGACCTTTCACACTGCTCTCTGTGAACCGCTGTGGGTGTCAATACAATGTTAATGACACCCCCAGATCGGTTCACAGATCGTTGTGCGAACTGTGGATTCGGACAGGAATCGGATCTCATGCGATCCGATTTCAGTGCGGGGAAAAAAAAAGTCCCTGCGCCTTTTTTTATGCGAATCCAAAGCGAGTTCAACCATACAACTGTATGGCTGAACTTGGACTGCACAGACATCGCATGTGATCGGCACCGCAGTGTGGGTGCAAATCACATGCGATATCTGACATTGCTACAGTGTGAACCCGAGCTTATTGATGCCTTAATTAATATAGAGCTATTTTTTTTTTATCTGCCTATAGTTCAGCTTTAAAGCTATTTGCCCATTAATCAAACAAATGTCCTATATTCCATTCTATGAAAACTGCGCTGATTTTGTTTATTTAACAAAAACATTTTCCTGTTTATAGAACAATCTTTTGTATAAAAGATGGCTCACAAGCCTGCCAAGCACTGCCTTATGTCTATGTTCACCTAATCTTTACTATTTTCGTGTATTCATGGGTAATTAAATTACCGGTACTACCAAGATTTCCATTTTGCAATCATTCTAGATTAAATAAGACTAGAATATTTTACATTAAATGAGCTTTAAATGTATGAGCGACTGGAAGAAAACACTCTCCTTCCCTTGTCTAATTTGTCAGGATATAGTCCTAAAGTGGAGCTGAGTCATCAGCTGGGTAGGGGAACTCTCACCATAAATGTGAAACCTTCGAGTCTGCTCTCCTTTAGTGCTGGCAGGGTTAGGTTTAGTCTCACCGCTACAATTTCATTTTGTCTGGTCCGGAGTCCGGTGTCCTCTCTTCTGCCATTGGATGCCCACTAATGCTGTAACTCCTGCAAATGCACACTGGAGTCACTTCGTCCCTGGTGCCTGGCTTTATTCTTGGCATCTTGCAGATGGGCTAAAAGTGTGCACTGCACTGTGCATAGCAGCAGCCAGTGTATACAAAAAATTGATGGGGGAAATAAGGAGTTTTTGGCTGTTACTTCCTATTGTGTAGGGAAATATCCCCATTAAACACAGGCACGAAAACAAAAAAAAGTGTAACGGGTATTTGAATTTAAGGGAAGCATCTGGGTGGTAGTGTAACCCAGATGCACTGATTGCTAGGGAATCCGAGACCCTTTTTATGGTTCTTGGAGGACTCTGGTGGTGTGAGGTTCCCTGCGGCCTGCAGGTGGCGCTGTCGCCCTGGCCGGAGTTGAATCCACACCGCAAGACTGCTTCCTTTTTGTTCTTTCCTGGCGCTGGTACAGCGGGGCGGGGAACCTGCTGTGATGCAAAAGGCGAGGGGATAAAAGGGGCGGACGCCCTGACCTTGGGGTTCAGAGTCGGAGGACGCAGCCGCACCCAGGCACCTTCAGCTTGGGTGCTGGCATTCCGGAGTTCCGGGCCCAGGTGCCCTTGACCTGGCCGGTGCGAGAGATGGAGTCCATCTCAGGCACCTTTAGCCTGGGGTGAGGTACTATGGTGGATGCCTGGGACTCAGTACCTTCGACTGAGTTCCGCGAGGGTGGAGGAATCCGAGGGGGCCCTAACTCCTTGGGTGCCCGTGTCTGAGGTCGAGGAGACTGGTGAGCGGAACTTCTCTGGAGATTCCGGTGCAGCATTGCTGGTGACGGAGAGGCCTCCGGTAACTCCCTTGGACATATATCCTTCCCCTGACAGGGGCTGTGCTAGCGAAGGTAATTCATGTTCTACCTCATATAGTCAGTGGCAGTGACTATTCGCCATTGGTGACACCACAGTGGCTAGCGATACTTTAAAGGGTTGTGCCTCGGGCGTGGCCTGGATGGCAATGGGATAGGTCGCATGTGATGTGAGCTCCGTCTGCCCATACTCCTAACCTACCATCCTGTCTGTATCCTGCTCGGTTCCTGCCATCCCCTACATCCGAGGACATGTCCTGCTGTCCCTGGGGTTCCTGAAGCCTGTTAGCCCGCTGGTTTGCCGCCACTGCCGTCGCGGCGCTTCCCGGTCCTCTGCTTCAGGAAAGGCCCCGGCTTCGGCCTAGTTCCTGGTTCGGCGGCCATCTTGGCCCTCCCGACGGCGGCCCTGGACACTTCTCCTTGCCTCCCTGGGCGCACTGGGCTCCATCCTCTCCTACATCGGCCCCCGGATTACCTGCTGCAGCTGCTGGGGTTCCTTTGCACTCTGCACCTGCTGTGAGAGCGGACCGCGGTCTCGGCCTGACTCCCGGAACGGCGGCCATCTTGCTCCACCCGGAGACATCCTTGGCAAGTATTACAGGCCTCCCTGACTCCCCTGAGCTCAGATTCCCCCGCATGCAGCCTGTTGCCAATACAGCTGCTTGAGAGTGACCTGCTGCTTGCGTTGGGCCACCCCTGGGCAGCGGTGGGGGGGGTTGTGGAGGACCCGGCCTCCTTAACAGCGGCCATATTGGTGCACCCAGGGATCTTCCCTGCCGCCCTACAGCATGTCTCCGTCTAAAAATAATTCTGAAGCCATCGATAAACTGGCCAGGTACCGCCGGCTTGAGGAGGGGGACCGGCAGGTCAGAGACGGCGCTGCTGCTTTCCTGGATGCGGATCACTCTGTGGTGGCTACTAACAAATTACTGGATGCCATCGCCCTGTGCCAGAGCACGCTTACCACCAAGATCGAGGAGGTAAAAATTGACGTGTCCCTTATCCGGCAGGATCTTTCTACCCTCAGGGACCGCGTGACGGAGACGGAGACCCGTATTGGCAGAGCAGAGGATATCTTGCACCCTTTACAACATACCACTGATGAGGTGCGCCGCCAGTTACAACAGATTAGCGCAAAACAGGATGACATGGAAAATCGCCTTCGGAGATGTAACCTCCGCTTCATCGGTCTTCCTGAGTCTGCTGAGGGCACCGACCCGGAGAGCTTCCTTGAAAACCTCCTAACCTCAACCTTCGGCAGAGACGCATTTTCGGTAATGTTTGCAGTGGAGAGAGCTCATCGAATCCCTGGCCGTCCTTCTCCCCAAGGAGCTCCACCGCGTACCCTGATAGCGAAGTTCCTTAATTTCAGGGATCGCGACAAGATCCTCCGCCTAACCAGAGAGAAGGGGAATATCCCCCATACCAACGCACATGTTGCCGTCTTCCCGGACTTCTCCAATGAGGTGCAACGGCAGCGGTCCAGGTTCCAGGAGGTTAAGAAGCGCCTCCGCACTCTACACCTCAAATATGCCATGCTGTACCCTGCAAAGCTTCGTGTGGAATGCGACGGTCGGACCCACTTTTTCGAGGACCCAGAGTTGGCATCCACTTGGATTGACCGGAGAAATCGGCGAGATTGAGCATGCCGCGCTGTCTGGGAGCTGTGAGTACTTTTCTTTTCTCTCCCCTGCTGCCCCCTGTGCCGGTGGCACTCCCTGTTCGTGCCCTGGTGATTCGCCTCACGGTTGCTCTGTTGCTAGTGGGTGCCCTCCGCCGGGACGGGGGAGACAGACCTAAAAGCCTTTTCCGCCCCTCCTCAGATCTCACAGCATGCTCGCCACCTTCGGGTGACCTAACTGTTAATTCCCCGTTCTCCCCACACATGGGAGATACTTGTAGAGGGCAGTTTACCGACCGTTGCTGGAACTTCCTATCCTACTTTACGTACCACCCTGATGGCAGGCGGGGCTCCCTTCTGCACGGCTGCAATGGTGTTGTGCTTTTGTGGCCCCTACTCCCCATGCACTTCTCAGAGAAGAAGTCGCCCCCCTAGGTTCTCTATGGACTTTTTTCACTCCCCCCGTTTACCTGACGGTTTTTTCCTTCTTTTTTGTTTTCTGTTCATCACAGGTATCTATGTCCCTTTGAAATTAAGTCCCTCGCCTCCAATGCTTTTTTCACGTTGGATGTCCCCGGTTGATACCTGGTTTTGGGATACTATGTTCATGCCGAGTTGGGGTGGCACTGGACTGGGAGGGAAGGGAAATGTTTTGGCTGTTTTTTATTTGCCACTATGTTCACAATTGTTTATTTCTGCTAAAGGTACTATGTCATTGTCATACATGCACTATCAATATTGGTTGCTGATGTGTTCTGTACTGTCTGATGTGTCCTTATCTGCTCTGCTGGTTCTGGTCTGGCTGCGGTCTATTATACACACCATATACCCACCATGAGTTCCCTGAAGTTCCTCACGTGGAATGTTAGAGGCTTGCGCAATAAGATCAAACGCACAGCGGTCCTGACATTTCTCAAATCTCAGAGAGCTGACATTATCACACTGGTCGAGACTCATGTCACGGGCCACTTGCAATCCTCCCTTAAAAAACCTTGGGTGGGGTGGGCTTACCATGCCACTCACACCTCATATTCCAGAGGAGTATCGGTCCTGATTGCCAAACGGGTACCTTTTGAGCTTATACTGCTCCGCACGGATCAGCAGGGCAGATATGTGTTTATGCACGCCACCATTATTGGGTCTCCTATCCTGCTACTTGCCTGCTATATTCCCCCCCCCCCCCCCCGTACAACTCAGCTGTAATTCAGGAAGGCCTTGCCTTTATGACACAATACCCCTCCGTACCGGCAGTGTGGATAGGGGACTTCAATATGACCCTGATCCCCGCTCTGGACCGTCTGGGCACACTGGATCCCCCCCTTAACCCACCGACCCATACCAGACTGCACCGCATAATGACCGACTTTGCTCTTGTCGACACTTGGCGCCACAAACACCCGCACACTAAAGTCTTCTCATGCTTTTCAGCCAGTCATAACACAATGTCACGAATTGATTTTGTTTTTATCTCAATGTCCCTGCTGCCTAAGCTAGGAGATGTGGGCTTTGCTCCGAGAGTACTCTCGGATCACGCCCCCTACTGGGTCACGATCCAGCTCCTGAAGGCTTCCCCTGCTCCTTCTTGGCGGCTAAACCCATTCTGGCTGACTGCCCTGCGGGACCAGGATGACATCCCCACAGAATTGCAATATTATTTTACGGCCAACAGGGACACTGCCACGCATGATGTGGTGTGGGAAATGTTTAAACTTCACGCTCGTTCCCTACTTTCCACACGTATTAACAGGCTTAAACGGTCATCAACACTTATTGTCCAGCAGGCTGCGGAGCACCTGCAGGTGCTGGAGGAGGCATTCCACCGGGATCCCTCGCCCAGCGCGGCCAACAATCTAAAGATTCAGGCGCGCCAGGTCTCCCAATTGCACATAGAGAAGGCTAAACAACGTATCTTCTTCTGTAGACAGAGGGTGTTTGAGTATGGAGAGAGATCGGGCAAATTGCTCGCATATCTCGCCCACTTGGATATGCGTCCCCCTGTGGTGGTGTCCTTGACCGATCCACAGGGGAACGACATCACCGATCCGCAACTGGTGGCGGAGGAATTTGGGAGATTCTACCGTGCACTCTACACTTCCAGGGTCACCCACACTTCCCAAGACACCAGGGAATACCTAGCGGGAGTTCAATTCCCTAGACTGACAGACGACCAGCTTGAAATTCTGGAAGCCCCTATTACTGAGGAGGACATTTCCGAGGCCATTTCCTGTCTGGCCTCATCCAAGGCCCCATGATTGGATGGCCTACCTCTTGAATTCTATGCCACCTACTCCGAAATCCTAATCCCTGAACTTAAGTACCTGTATAAATCCATATTTGACTCAGGAGTTCTACCCCCATCTATGGGAGAAGCCCAAATAGTCGTAATTCCCAAACCCGGAAAGGACCCTAAATACCCGGAGTCGTATAGGCCCATTTCCCTGTTACAGGTAGACATTAAAATATTAGCTAAGATTCTAGCCTCCCGTCTCAACCAGGTTATTCTGTCATTGATACACCCTGACCAAACTGGCTTTATGCCAGGGAAGAACACGGCCATGAATATTCGCCGCCTATTTATGAATATTCAGGGGTCCCATGATGAAATTGGCTCGAGGGTCGTGGTGGCGCTGGATGCCGCCAAGGCCTTCGACTCCGTGGAGTGGAACTACCTGTGGGAGTGCCTCTCAAGATTTGGATTTGGCCCCAGCTTTATTCGCTGGGTCCAACTCCTCTATCAGTCCCCAAGGGCCAGAGTATTTGTGAATGGTTGGCTTTCTGACCAGTTCCCGCTGGAGAGAGGGACCCGGCAGGGCTGCCCCCTTTCCCCCATGCTTTACGCATTGGCTGTGGAGCCGTTGGCCATAATGGTCCGTGCGGACACTTGCATCCGAGGCCTCAGGATGGGGAACCTGGAAGAAAAGATTGGGATGTATGCCGACGACACACTTTTGTATCTGGCGGACTCCGGTCCTTCTCTTATAGCAGCCCTCCAGTCCATAGAACGTATGGGTGGCCATTCGGGTCTGAGTATTAATTGGTCTAAGTCCCAGATCCTTCCGATCGATCATTTCCCCCCCTCGTTCGCGTCCCCTCCTCTGGCTCTTCCAAGGGTCTCCCAGATTAAATACCTTGGCGTACAGGTTACCAGATCGCTCTCAGATTATAAACTACTGAACATTGAACCCCTGTTTGCTCTGATCAAGAACAAGACGCAGACTTGGGCCAGACTACCCCTGGGTGTTATGGGTCGCGTCAGCTTAGTTAAGATGATACTCCTTCCCAAGATACTCTATTTGGTCTGGCATGCTCCCCTCTATATACCACAAAATTTTTTCAGGACAATTGAATCCATCCTGAACTCATTTATTTGGGGTCATGGTAGACACAAATTATCTTGGAGAATTCTGAAGAACCCTGTGACGTTGGGAGGAGTTGCTCTCCCTGACTTTCAGGATTATTATTTTGCCTCCCAACTGTCCCACTTCTATTATTTTGATAAACATGAACTAACGAGATACCAGACACTACTCTGTGAGCACCCAGATGACTCGGCCCACACCTCACTTCAATCGGTCCTAAGAGCCCCATTGACAAGACGCCCCCCCAATGCACAGCAGACATGTTGACTCACCACCGGAGGGTATGGCGGGAGGCACTGCAGAGAACTGGGACCCCAAAAGTGCACTCTCATACCCCTCTCTGGTACAATACATGCTTGCCAGAATTATTGTCCATTCCGGACCCCGCGGCGTGGATACGCCATGGGATCTTATGTATACACCAGATCATGACCGCTTCAGGCCTTAAAACATTCCAAATGCTGAAGGACGAATTTTCCCTCCCCAATTGCCTTTTCTTCAGGTATTTGCAACTCCGTCACGCCATACAGGCCCAGTTTTCTGGCTCTTGCCCGTCCCTGGCAGTTCCCTCCATAGTGGACACAGTCACGGGTAATGTGCCTGCTAAGCTCATCTCCACTTTGTACTCCGCCATTCGTCTCCCTAGCACCACAGCATTGGCCTATACTGCTAAGACTAGATGGGAGGCGGATGTTGGACTTATAGAGGATGAGGACTGGGGCGAGATTTTGGAGGACGTGAAAAAGGTTTCCCCCAAGCTGTCGGACCGCCTCACACAGCTGTACATCATACATAGAACGTATCTGACCCCTCAGAGAGTGGCACGTTTCAGGCCCACGTACAATCCAGGATGCCGCCTCTGTGACCATACCCCGGGCTCCTTCTACCACCTCATATGGTTCTGCCCTACCATTCAGGCATACTGGACACAGGTGATACGCTTCCTACACGATCAGATGGGCTCCCCTGCTACCCTTGACCCAAAGATGTGCCTACTTGGCCTGTTGCCAGACTTGGATGCAGACAAACCCCTCCGCACCTTTTTACATGAGACGCTATTCTTGGCAAGAAAAGTAGTGGCCCGTAATTGGATGCAGGCCCTGCCCCCTACAATTCAGTGCTGGAAAAAGGCGGTTAACGATGCTCTCCCATATAAAAAACTGATTTATGTACATAGAGGGTGTCCGCTAAAGTATGAGAAGGTCTGGGACAGATGGATGGCGGATGGTGAAACGTGTACTTGATATGTCGATTTTTTATTTTTGTTGTGTACCGGCTCTACTTTCACTGCTGTTATTATCTTTATGTCACACAGATGCTTCACTGTGTTCATGTATGTACTATTATTTTGGCCATACTGGCTTATGTTGATTTATGTACCGTGCATACTCTTCAATAAAGTTGATTTCCAATAAAAAAAAAAAAAAGGGTTGTGCCTCGACATACTCCCATTAATATTGAACTGTTGCAAAGGTCCCAACTTGACTGTGCTGTATGTTTATTCGCTGAGAAGTATAAAACTGTGTTGGACCTATTCAGTGTGTGGAACTCTGGTTACTAGGAGCAAAGGGGAGTGAATCCGAGGAAAGGATTTCACTCTGGGACACCTACACAAAGCCCGATCTTTCTGGCCTTCACCTCGTCACTATGGAGGACATGGGCCGTGGTGTATCTCATCCCTCCCCCCGGTACTGACACCCCCTAGACAAAGACAGACAAGCCGAGAATGAGAAGGGGTGAGAGGGGTGAGGTCGCTACATAAACCTGACAGAGGGTTTGTTCATCCTTTACTTTATCCAAAGTCAAAAGAAAAAACGCCAGACAAATAGAAAAATATTGTGCCCCCCAGGAGCACCGTATGTAAGCACATTATGGAAGACATTAAATGGTATAAAAGGTTCGGCTTTTTTTTTTCTTATAACAAACATGTTATACTTACCTGCTCTGTGCAGTGTTTTTGCACAGAGCAGCCCCATTCCTCTACTCTGGCGCTCCTGTCTTCTCCCCCTCGACCAGTGCCCCCCAATAGCAAGCGGCTTGCTATGAGGGCACTGGTGCCTTCTCGCTCTTGAGCCCTGCTCTATGCATCCAGGACAGATAGAGCTGCAGCTTCCTCACTCTCTCCTCATTGGCTCACTGGCTGTGATTGACAGCAGCAGGAGCCAATGGCTCCCACTGTTGTCTCAGCCAATGAGGCGAGGGAGTCGGGGGACAGCCGAGGCTCTTGTACAAGTCGCTGGATTGAGAAGGGGCTCAGGTGAGTATTAATGGGGGGGCTGTAGGGGGAGCAGCACATAAAAGTTTTCTTACCTTCATGTATAGAATGCAGTTAAGAAATTTGTTTTTTTTTGGTCAGGCAGTGGGATAACAAAAAAAAATTAACCAATTCTTCCATCCAAAAAAACATGGTGGAGGTAGGTATTCCCCCTGCTGAGACATTGTGGGGTTGAGTGACTAAAACTGGAGAGTAGTGATGAGCCGAACACCCCCGGGTTCGGTTCGCACCAGAACCCGCGAACGGACCGAAAGTTCGCACGAACATTAGAACCCTATTAAATACAATGGATGCGAACGTCCGGATTCTAAAGTGCTAATTATAACGACTATTATCCATGTTATTGTCCGAAACAGAGTTTGGGAACCCGGGTTCTGCACCAGGGGACATGTATCAATGCAAAAAGAAGTTTTAAAAACGGACGTTTTCCGGGAGCAGTCATTTTAATGATGCATAAAGTGAAAAAAAAAAAGTCAAATATTCCTTTAAATATTGTACCTGGGGGGTGTCTAAAGTATGCCTGTGAAGTGCCACATGTTTCCCGTGTTTAGAACTGTCCCTGCACAAAATAACATTTCTAAAGGAAAAAAAGCCATTTAAAACTGCTTGCGGCTTTAATGCCATGTCTGGTCCCGGTAATATGGATGAAAATCTTTAGGAAAAATGGCATAGCTACCCCATCAACCCCCCCCCCCCCCACCCCAGCCCATTACCAGCCCCTTTGGGTCTTGTATGGATATTAAGGGGAACCCCGCACACAAAATAAAAAAGGACCTATATACTCTGAACAGCCGTATACAGGCGGTGCATACAAGACAGGGACTGTAGGTTTGTTCTTATGTAGAATCTGTTTGTAATTTTGAACAGCTGCATTGTTTAAGTGTAGCTCCATGCCAAATTCCTTTTTTTTAGCTTTTTGGAAAACATAGGGAACGGTTATCACCCCTGTCACATTTTTTTTGCTGTCTGTGCCCCTGTTCAGAACATTTCACCTCACTTTGCGTCCCAATGACAACTGTTTTTGAAATGTGGTGTTTTTATTGAAACAAGGATTGGTGATAAAGCATCAGTAGAGAGGAGACACCTTTCTCCCATATTAATTCTTACAGGAGAGAATTTTCCTTCCAAGGGGTAGATTTCCTCTCACTTCCTGTTGTCTTCTTCCATTTGCAAGTAGTAGTCGTTTGTAAGTTGGATGTTTGAAAGTAGGGACCTGCCGTATATACTCTGCAGAAATTGGCCCCTTAGGTGTTGGTGTTGGCACAACACTGAAAGCACTCACAGTTATTCTTGGTGGGTGCTGGAACGCCCTGCTGTCAACTATTATATCAGGAATTGTAATAACATATAATTGTTGATCAGTGGTACTAAAAATTGGGCCTTTGATGGTGGTGCTGGTGCCACAACACTGTAAGGCCTGACAGTTACTCTTGGTGGGCGCAGCAATGGGCCCTGCTGTGAATTATTCGATCAATAATTATAATTGCATACCCCTGTTGAATAGGGGCTGAAAAATTGGGCCTTTGGTGGTGGTGGTGGTGGTGATGGTGGTGCTGGTGCCACAACACTGTAAGGCCTGACAGTTACTCTTGGTGGGCGCAGCAATGGGCCCTGCTGTGAATTATTAGATCAATAATTATAATTGCATGCCCCTGTTGAACAGGGGCTGAAAAATTGGGCCTTTGGTGGTGGTGGTGGTGGTGGTGATGGTGGTGCTGGTGCCACAACACTGTAAGGCCTGACAGTTACTCTTGGTGGGCGCAGCAATGGGCCCTGCTGTGAATTATTAGATCAATAATTATAATTGCATACCCTGTTGAACAGGGGCTGAAAAATTGGGCCTTAGGCACTGGTGGCACAACACTGCAACCCCTCACAGATACTGTACTTGGAGCACAGCAATGAGGCCTGTTGCAAAGTATTGCATCCAAAATTTTATTACACGCCCCTGTTAAACAGGGGCTGAAAAATTGGGCCTTAGCCACTGGTGGCGTCACCCATAAACCAAAATGATCTTCCAAGCTATCATCATTAATCGTATCATTGAGGAGGAGGAGGAGGATAGCCAGTCAACATAACAGCACAGGCACTCAGCATCAGCATCAGTCTTGAAGGGATGTGACATTTTAAAATCAATTAGTCTGTTATATCAGCATCAGGTGTGTGGTAGCTGGTGGTGATCCAAGACTGGTTCATCTTGATGAAAGTCAGTCGATCAACCGAGTCGGTGGACAGGCGCACCCTGTGATCCGTGACAAATCCTCCAGCAGCACTGAATGTGCGTTCTGAAAGAACGCTGGATGCAGGACAGGCCAGTAGCTCAATTGCATACTGTGCAAGCTCTGGCCAGTGATCCATCCTCAAGACCCAGTAAGCCAGAGGATTTTCGGTGGGGAAGGTGTCCAAGTCTGACCTTGCCCCTAGGTATTCCTGCACCATGTATATCAGACGCTGGCGATGGTTGCTGGAACCGATCATACTTTGGGGCTGCGGACTAAAGAATTGTCTGAACGCATCGGTCAGACGGCCACCTTCCCCACCGCTCCTTCTTTGACTGCCCGAAGCCTCAGCAACTCGTTGTCCGGGACCAGGAGTTTGTAACCTCCCAGTCTCTGGGAACGCGTTGCACAGACCTTTCTGCAAGGCCTCCCGGAGTTGTCTCATCCTCTGCTCCCTCTGCGACGGTAAGATAAGGTCCGCAACCTTACCCTTGTACCGTGGATCAAGGAGAGTGGCCAGCCAGTAATGGTCCCTCTCCTTGATCCGAAGAATACAAGGATCCTTCCGCAGACTTTGCAGGATCAGGGAGGCCATGCAGCGTAGGTTAGCTGAGGCATTCAGTCCGGAGTCCTCTGGGTCACTAAGGACGACATGATCCGCAGCCACCTCCTCCCAGCCACGTACAAGTCCACTGGTTTCTTGGGACTGTAAATCATCCCTAAAAGACTGCTGCTGATGATGCTGAGTGCCAGCCTCCACCTCCATGCTGACACAATCCTCCTCCTCCTCCTCCTCCTCCTCCTCTTCCTGTGCGATGGGTGGGACAGAAGGAACACTGTCTGGGTAAAGGGGGCCTTGAGAGGCAAGGAAGTCCTCCTCTTCCTGCCTCTGTTCTGCCTCAAGTGCCCTGTCCATTATTCCACGCAGCGTGTGCTCCAACAGGTGGACAAGAGGTACAGTGTCACTGATGCATGCACTGTCACTGCTCACCATCCTCGTGGCCTCCTCAAATGGTGCCAGGACAGTGCATGCATCCCTGATCATGCCCCACTGGCGTGGTGAAAAAAACCCGAGCTCCCCTGACCCTGTCCTGGTGCCGTAGTCGCACAGGTACTCATTGATGGCCCTCTGCTGCGTGTGCAGCCGCTGCAGCATGGCCAACGTTGAGTTCCACCTGGTGGGCATGTCACATATAAGGCGGTTCTTGGGCAGGTTCAACTCCTTTTGCAGCTCAGCCAGGCGAGCACTGGCATTATAAGATCTGCGGAAATGCACACAGACTTTCCTGGCCTGCCTCAGGACATCCTGTAAGCCCGGGTACCTGCCCAAGAACCCCTGCACCACCAGGTTAAGGACGTGAGCCATACAGGGCACATGGGTCAGTTGTCCCTGTCGGAGGGCGGAGAGGAGGTTGGTGCCATTGTCGCAAACCACCATTCCTGGCTTAAGCTGGCGTGGCGTCAACCACCTCTCGGCCTGCCCCTGCAGAGCAGACAGGACCTCTGCCCCAGTGTGGCTCCTGTCCCCCAAACACACCAGCGCAAGCACGGCATGGCATCTTTTTGCCTGCGTACTTGCGTAGCCCCTTGAACGCCTACGGAGCACCGCTGGTTCCGAGGACAAACCACAGGAAGAGGCCATGGAGGAAGAAGAAGAGGAGGGGGTGGAGGAGAGAGGTGTGTCACAACCAGTAGTAGCATTTTGGAGGCGTGGCGGTGGAACAACCTCCAACACTACTGCACCTTGTCCTGCATCCTTCCCAGCTGCCAAAAGAGTGACCCAATGGGCCGTGAAAGAAAGGTAACGTCCCTGTCCATGCCTGCTGGACCATGAGTCAGCGGTAATATGCACCTTACCGCTGACCGCCCTGTCCAGCGAGGCCAAGACATTGCCTTCCACATACCTGTAGAGAGCCGGAATCGCCTTCCGTGCGAAAAAGTGGCGTTTGGGAACCTGCCACTGAGGAACCGCACATTGCACAAACTCACGGAAGGGGGCCGAGTCTACCAACTGAAAAGGCAGCAGTTGAAGCGCTAGCAATTTAGCCAAGCTAGCATTCAACCGCTGGGCATGTGGATGGCTGGGAGTGAACTTCTTTCGACGGTCCAGCAGCTGGGGCAGGGAAATTTGCCTGCTAGAATCGGACGTTGGTGTACTGCTAGCAGAGTGCCCGCAAGTACTTGGCTGTGACACACCTAATTCTACACCTTCATTCCTCTCAGAGCAGGTTTCAGAGAGGACTGAAGGTATACTGGGGTTGGAGATCCCAGCTGATGCGGTGCAAGAAGAGGTCAGCTTTGTTCTTTGGTGTGGGTCTTTAAGGTAGGCTTGCCAACGAGCTGCATGGCAGGTCAACATATGTCTGATCAAGCATGTGGTGCCCAAGCGGCTGATGTTTTGGCCACGCGATATACGCTTGAGACATATGTTGCAAACAGCAGCTGTGCGATCTGATGCACTCGCCTCAAAAAAGGCCCACACCAAAGAACTTTTTGAATGACGGGCAGAGGCAGCGCCCTGCACAGGCGGAGCTCTGCGGTGTGATTCCGTCGGTGTGCTGCCCATACGCTGGCCACTCAAGGGCATCCTGCCTCGTTGGAGATGTGCCTCCTCCTCATCCTCTTCCTCCTCCTCTCTCCTATTAGGCACCCACGTGGAGTCAGTGACCTCATCATCCCCTCCCTCCTCATCACTGGAGCCAATCTGGCAGTATGCTGCAGCTGCTGGAGCATGACTGCCAGATTGGTGTCCTTCTTGAGCATCCCCTCTCTCTGCTCTCACGCTACTGCCTTCCTCTAGCTGGGTATCATCATCAGATCCTTCGAAACGCTGGGCATCCTCCTGGAGCATGTACCCAACACTGTGCTCAAACAGTTCGGGGGACTCCTCAGGAGGAGGACATGGTGGGTCTAGGGAAGGATTGACTAATGAAGATAATGATACCAGAGAAGAGGACGCTTTGGCAGCTGCTTTGCCAGTACCCTGAGCCTGGGTGAGAGAGGATGAGGAGGATGAGGTGGGCTTGGTCATCCACTCTACCAAGTCTTCGGCATGATGTGGCTCAACATGTCCAGCTGCCGAAAAGAAGGACAAGCGTGTCCCATGGCCATGTGCTGATGACAATGCACCGCGTCCACGACCAGCACTGTTGCCCCCAGACACAGAGCCTGCTCGCCCTCTTTTTTTGCCTCCTGACTGTCTGCCTCTCCTTGTTTGCCTTCCAGACATTTTAATGGATGGCCTGCAGGGAGATGGGAAAAAGAGCAATAAGGGCTACCTTCAGGTGTATACTGTGCAGGAGGCTTAGCAACAATGACACTGACACTGTCCCCTGCCTATCCTTCTCTGTCCCTAAACTCAAGGATTTCAAAATTGGTTTAGAACAGAATAGCACACTGACACTTTCCCTCACTGTCCTACTCTGTCCCTCCCTACAAACAAGATTTAGCACAGAATAGCACACTGATAGTTTCCACGAGTGTCCTTCTCTGTCCCTAAACTCAAGGATTTCAAATATGGAACAGCAAAATTGGTTTAGAACAGAATAGCACACTGTCAGTATCACTCACTGTACCTCTCTGTCCCTAAACTCAAGGATTTCAAATATGGTTCAGCAAAATTGGTTTAGAACAGAATAGCACACTGACACTTTCCCTCACTGTCCTACTCTGTCCCTCCCTACAAACAAGATTTAGCACAGAATAGCACACTGATAGTTTCCACAAGTGTCCTTCTCTGTCCCTAAACTCAAGGATTGAAAATATGGAACAGCAAAATTGGTTTAGAACAGAATAGCACGCTGACACTTTCCCTCACTGTCCTACTCTGTCCCTCCCTACAAACAAGATTTAGCACAGAATAGCACACTGATAGTTTCCACGAGTGTCCTTCTCTGTCCCTAAACTCAAGGATTGAAAATATGGTTCAGCAAAATTGGTTTAGAACAGAATAGCACACTGACACTTTCCCTCACTGTCCTACTCTGTCCCTCCCTACAAACAAGATTTAGCACAGAATAGCACACTGATAGTTTCCACGAGTGTCCTTCTCTGTCCCTAAACTCAAGGATTGAAAATATGGAACAGCAAAATTGGTTTAGAACAGAATAGCACACTGACACTTTCCCTCACTGTCCTACTCTGTCCCTCCCTACAAACAAGATTTAGCACAGAATAGCACACTGATAGTTTCCACGAGTGTCATTCTCTGTCCCTAAACTCAAGGATTGAAAATATGGTTCAGCAAAATTGGTTTAGAACAGAATAGCACACTGACACTTTCCCTCACTGTCCTACTCTGTCCCTCCCTACAAACAAGATTTAGCACAGAATAGCACACTGATAGTTTCCACAAGTGTCCTTCTCTGTCCCTAAACTCAAGGATTTCAAATATGGAACAGCAAAATTGGTTTAGAACGGAATAGCACACTGTCAGTTTCACTCACTGTCCTACTCTGTCCCTACAAACAAGATTTAGCACAGAATAGCACACTGACACTTTCCCTCACTGTACCTCTCTGTCCCTAAACTCAAGGATTGAAAATATGGTTCAGCAAGATTGGTTTAGAACAGAATAGCACACTGACTCTTTCCCTCACTGTACCTCTCTGTCCCTACAAACAAGGATTAGCACAGAATAGCACACTGACACTTTCCCTCACTGTACCTCTCTGTCCCTACAAACAAGGTTTAGCACAGAATAACACACTGACACTCTCCCTACCTATCCTTATTTGTCCCTAAACACAAGGAATCCAGGATTAGTAAAGGAAAAAAAATGACACTGTCCCTGCCTATGCTTCTCTTTCCCTGCTCCGGAACACACTACACAAGGCCGCCGCGCTGGCGGCCTTTTATAGTGTGGGGCGTGTACTAAACCCCCTCAGCAATAATTGGCCACAGGCATCCTGCCTGTGGCCAATCATTGCTCTCCTCGCTGCCAGGGCTGTGATTGGCCAAGCATGCGGGGTCACAGTGCATGCTTGGCCAATCACAGCGCCTGGATGACACTGCGATGGCGTAGTGCATTGTGGGCCGTTCGCGTCACTCGAATTTGGCGCGAACGGCCCAAATCGTTCGATCTTCGTCGAACGATCGAACAGCCGATGTTCGAGTCGAACGTATGTTCGACTCGAACACGAAGCTCATCCCTACTGGAGAGTGCAAAATCTGGTGTAGTTCTGAATGGAAACTAATCAGCTTCCAATTCTTTATTTGTCAAAGCTTAATTGGACAAGCTGAAGTTAGAATCTGATTGGACAGATTTTGCACTCTCCAGCTGTAGTAAATCAACCGCTGACAGCAGTACCCTCTTCTGTTAGAATACCCTGATCAGAGGCTGCTGCAGACTTCTGATGGGCAGGTAGAAACATTTATGACAGGAGAGACAAACAAGGTATGTTCACAAAAAAGCCTACCTGTCAGCACTTTTTACCAGAGCATGTTTGCTCCCACTTTACCCACCTCAATACCAGACACTTTTACCCCCTTCCTGCCCAGGCCAATTTTCATCAACACTGACATTTTTATCATCTTTTTGAGACAGATAGAGCTTTCTTTTGGTGGTATTTAATCACCACTGGGGTTTTTTTTTTTTGCTAAGCAAACGAAGAAAAAATGAAAAGTTTAGAGGGAAAAGCACTCTTTGTTTCTGTTAAAAAATTGAGCAAATAAGTAATTTTTCTTCCTCACTGATGTGCGCTGATGAGGCTGCACTGATGTGCGCTGATGAGGCTACCTGATGGTCACTAATGATGCTGCATCATGGGCACTGATAAGCTGCACTAATGGGCACTGATAAGCTGCACTGATACTATAACATGAGATGACACATACTGGGATCTGAGAGGGCTGCAAACCCCGGTTTAAGTACTTGGACAATGGAAGTGGGGTTTTTTAGCAGCAAAAGATAACTCAATTTCGATAGAATATATACATTTATTTGTAGAAAATAGCAAATGACACATATCAAAATGTAAAATTTGTGGATTTATGAGCTCTGGTAATCACAAAAAAGCGTAATACAAGTAAGGGTGTTAAAACAAGTGTAAAGCCCTGTACACACGATCAGTTTGACTGATGAAAACCGTCTGATGGATTGTTTTCATCAGACAAACCGATCGTGTATGGGACCCATCAGTCTTTTTTCCATCGGTTTTAAAAAATAGAACATGTTTTAAATTTATCTGATGGATAAAAAACTGATGGCAATTTCCGATCGTCTGTGGGGAAATCCATCAGATAAAAAACCCAAGCATGCTCAGAATCAAGTCGACACATGCTCAGTAGCATTGAATTTAATTTTTCTCAGCTCATCGGAGTGTTTTACGTCACCACGTTTGGAACGGTCAGTTTTTTGACTGATGGTGTGTGGGCAAGACTGATGGAAAACAGTTTCATCAGATTTCTGATGGACAAATCCATCAGACGAAAATCCATAGGATATCTGATCGTGTGTACAGGGCTTTACTGTGGTATTCAATATTGCACTGATCGACTTCAGTGCAGTTTGATGTACAGAAGAAAACCCCAATGCATTTCGACCTTCTCGGTCTTCCTCAAGGGGATCTTATATTTCTATAGAACATCAAAAGATAAAATATATTAGGGTATAGCATATTTTTAATGCCTCCTATCATTTATAGTAAACTGTTAAAGAATATATATATTTTCAATATTATACATTATAGGGAGACAGAATAGAAAAACATGCCATATATATCACAATGTTCATTAGTTGCATATTTACCCTTTTTACCACGTTAAATCGCTAAACCAGAGACTTGTATTAAAACCGTAATTTCATATGATCTCCCAGGGCCCGGTATTGGTCCGTAGAAGATCAGTAGTTGGCGCCCACCCTCAACTCCAAGGTTGACAAACTCCACAGGCCGCCCGGCTTACAGAGGGTCACACACCTAATGGGCTTCCCAATAAGCTGCACTGATGGGCACTGATAAAGCAGCACTGATGGGCATTGATATGCTGCACTGACGAGCACTAATATGCTGCACTGACAATCAGTGTAAATGTCCTCTGTCACAGGAAAGCCAGTTATCGGCTTTCCCTTCCTCAGACAGTAACAGCACTGAGGAAACGAAATGCCGATAACCGTCATTTATTTACATGTGATCAGCTGTGATTGGACACAGCTGATCACATGGCAAAGAGCCAACGTCATTGGCTCTTTACCCTGATCGGTGATGCGCCGTGTCCAATGAACACAGCTCACCACTGATCGCATGTGCGGCGAGAATGGGGGAATGTCATATGACGTCCACCCAGAACAAGAGAGGTCGCCCCCAGCAATCATTGTACAATAGGCCAGAACCGGTTAAGTACTGTATATTCTTAACTAACCCACTTAGTATTGTCAGGGTTTGCTGATAAGTTTCACAGCTACATTTTGCTATTGGCACATAAATATATTAGCACAACAAAATGAAAACTGGCAATATGCCCTCTACGACCCTGTATCTGAAATCATAAACAAAAAATCTATATATTTTCCAGACCATGAACCGCAAAGTACAGTTATCAAAATTTTTAATGATATAACACATGATGTCTTGATGTAATCAAGACATAATTAAAACAATGGTAAAGATTAAAGTCTCCCACGCGCTATGGATGCATGACACACATATAGAATCCAGTGTCACTTGTAAAAAATAGAAGTCTCTGGAGGTCATACAGATTACAAATAAATGTATTTACTGTATATATACACACATCAAAGAGAAGTACCGATGTGTGCATCGGCAATTCAGTGCTAGGGTTAATTAGCAAGCCCACAAGCAATTTGAACCAAAAAAAATAAATAAGGTTAATTATTGCACATTAGACTATCTAGGCAATCCCGTTGATTCCAGGGATATCGGTGTCATCTATGTCAGGACTCAGGAGCCCTGCACTCTGTATGCAGCATCCTCCTGAGCCCTGCACTATGTACGCAGCATCCTCCTGAGCCCTGCACTCTGTACGTACCATCCTCCTGAGCCCTGCACTCTGTATGTACCATCCTCCTTAGCCCTGCACTCTGTACGTAGCCCGCACTCTGTGCGTAGCATCCTTCTGAGTCCTCCACTCTGTACATAGCATCCTCCTGAGCCCTGCACTCTGTACGTAGCATCCTCCTGAGCCCTGCACTCTGTATGTAGCATCCTCTTGAGCTCTGTACGTAGCCCTGCACTCTGTACATAGCATCCTCCTGAGCCCTGCACTCTGTACGTAGCCCTGCACTCTGTACGTAACATCCTCCTGAGCCCTGCACTCTGTACGTAGCATCCTCCCGAGCCCTGCACTCTGTACGTAGCATCCTCCCGAGCCCTGCACTCTGTACGTAGCATCCTCCTGAGCCCTGTACTCTGTACATGGCATTCTCCTGAGCCCTGCACTCTGTACGTGGCAGTCTCCTGAGCCCAGCACTCTGTATGTGACAGTCCCCTGAGCCTTGCACTCTGTACATGGCAGCCTCCTGAATTCTGAACTCTGTATGTAGCATCCTCCTAAACCCTGCACATAGCATCCTCCAGAAACCATGCACCCTGCACGTAGCATCCTCCTGCACCCTGCACATAGCATCCTCCTGCACCCTGCACGTAGCAACTTCCTGCATCCTGCATATAGCATCCTCCTGCACCCTGCAAATAGCATCCTCCTGTACCCTGCACGTAGCACCACCATACAGGGGCACACTGACCACCAATATGCAGGGCCAGTGATTACCAGTATACAGAGGACATAACAAATCAAGTAAAACAAGTACCGTGCAACAAAAAAAAATCTAAAAAAAACAATAAGAGAATCTTGTTAGCTGGTTCCCTCATCTAACGCGAATCAATAAAAGGCAAAAAATCCAGTGCTGCCCTACACTTCATCTATAAAATTGTACAAATGGATTTATAAGTGCAATGGTAAAACCTATAAATGAATATCCAGTGCAAATCAACCAATGTATTGCATTATAGTAGTGATGGTGTCACCCACCTCTGCAAAAAATGTTTGCGAAATTGCAGAGCGTCAATGTGCATAATGGTGAAACCCTTACATACAATAATAACAGAGATGCAAATCAACCAGTGTATTCGAACATAGTAGTGATGGTGTCACCCTCTCTGCAAAAGGTAAGAAATATTGCAGAGCTGCAATGTGGTGCAATTAGTGGTGAAACCCGCTATATATAATCATAATAAAATGGGCAATTGATGTACATATTTAACATTTTATGCATCTCTTTTATTATTATTGTATATAGGGGGTTTCACCATTATTTGCACATTGAAGCTCTGCAATTTCAGGACTTACTGAACACCATTAAAGAAACCTCCACTTGCTGGCCACACCCACTTTTTGGCCATGCCCACAGGTGGGCGGTAGCAGAGGTGCACTTTTGCGCGCCGGATTAGCACCCTCACCTTTACCTTGAGCACCACCATAGCACCGCCAAAAAAAATTGGCCACCCCTGCCCGGATTGGATTAGAATTTTCCCTCCAAGTTTTTTTTTCCTATCTTCTTAACATTTGGTAGTCATAACCCAAAAAAAATCTAAGAAGTATCTTTTTTTTTTTTTTCACCACATACACTGCATATATAATTTGAGGAAAATATGCTTATAAAATAGTATACCGTTTGCCAATAAAAAAAATATATATATATGTCCCCGGATTTTATTTTAAAAATCTGGTCGCCTTATTCTACATTCCTGTTGACTCCTATGGAAGAATAAAACTATTTTAACAGGAACGAAAACATGTACAATATACTGATATATCAAAATGGTAAAACTTCCTGTTTTCCATTTCCAACCAAAGGTTCTTCATGGATTGTAAAAATGACAGTTGGAAGCTAAGTTTGCTATGGGTGAAAGGAATATTTCCCTCTATCACAATGGTAATGGTGAACAAAAGGTTCTACTATAATAGCTTCTGCTACAGTACATTAGCTATAATGCATTGAATGAAAAGTCATGTAGCATTCAACTTGCATCTAAGCAGATGTGACATACTGGCTTACGAAGAAATAGTGTAATGTGACCAGCAACGAAATTGCAATTCATTTAATGCATATTAAAGAGAACATTAGAGTTAATGTGTACTCCTTTTTACATTTTTTAAAATAATATCCAGTCTTAGATCAGTTAGCACAGGGCTCCAGCTATACATTTTTTAGCAAGGGAAGTCTTTTCTGTACAATTCCTTCATTTATTTTTACTTTATTAATAGAGCCAGACTTAATGACTAAGCCCTGCCAATTGCTTTTCCCCTGTCCGATGAGACTGCCTTAATGACTAACAATGATACTGTAATGAGGATGGCAGTTGGTGGAGCAGAGTAAAGCAGGCCACACATGGTGCAAATTTATTTTCTTCAACCATGGGTTGCCAGGGGAATCCCTCCTGCCGAATCATTGTATTCTCCCCGCGGAGGGTGGGGGAAGCCATCCACACTGAGAGAAGACAGTGATTATTGCTAGCGGCTATACCAGCCACTAGCAATAATCGCATGTAAGATCCAGCAGGCTGGTTGTACCCAAGTTGATTGATCGATCAACTTGGTACATTTAGCCTGCCCATACCTAGTTTGATCTCGGCCAGTTCCCACTGAACCACCTGAGATTCAAACTGTCTATGGCTGGCCTTAGAAGGCCTCTGTGGAAGGGCATTTCTTCACTTAAAGTGGAACTTTACCCATAACAACTTGATAAAAAATAATGTTCTTTAGCAAGGAACATACATTCTATATTAATAATTATGCTACCAAAATAGTGTGTGCTGTAAATTGCCTCCAGCATTGCTCCTATTGCTTCTTGCTGCCATTTTGCTGAAGCCCAGACCCCCAGCTGTAAAACATAAAGCGGAACTAAACCCACTGATTTATCAGTTTCCAAAAGCAGTTTGATTTGATTGTGTCCTCAACCAAACTGGCAAACCATCAAATGGATGGTGTCTTATCACAAGGCTCAAAATTTCAAGTCCTGAGCTACTAGCCAGGCCTCAAGGGCTACTAGCCACCAGTTGCCCCACCCAACCCCTACCCTGTCCCGCACCTAATACTGCCCCTAAACACGCCCTCATAAATTATCTCATGAAATGACACTTAAATGTTTTATGCAGAATTAAGTTATAAAAATAAATATAACTTTATTAGTGCCCATCAGTGCAGCCTCACCTGTGTCCATCAATGCATTCTACCTGTGCCCAACAATGCAGCCTACCTGTGCCCAACAATGCAGCCTACCTGTGCCGATCAATGCAGCCTACCTGTGTCCATCAATGCAGCCTACCTGTGTCCATCAATGCAGCCTACCTGTGTCCATCAATGCAGCCTACCTGTGTCCAGCAATGCAGCCTACCTGTGTCCAGCAATGCAGCCTACCTGTGTCCAGCAATGCAGCCTACCTGTGTCCAGCAATGCAGCCTACCTGTGTCCCTCAATGCCGATTTACCTGTGCCCAACAATGCAGCCTACCTTTGTCCATCAATCCAGCCTCACCTGTGCCCAACAATGCAGCCTACCTGTGTCCATCAATGCCGATTTACCTGTGCCCAACAATGCAGCCTACCTTTGTCCAGCCTCACCTGTGCCCAACAATGCAGCCTACCTGTGTCTATCAATGCTGCTTCACCTGTGTCCATCAATGCAGCCTACCTAAGCGCAACAATGCAGCCTACCTGTGTCTATCAATTCAGCCTACCTGTGCCCAACAATGCAGCCTACCTGTGCAGGGGAAGAAAGGAGAGGAAGAGGACTGATCATCAGAGCGCAGCGGAACATGACTGTGACAGCTTTAATTTCAATTGCTGTGTGTTCCTGCCGCTCGCCGTCACATACAGCCCTGCCTCCTGGCCCGAGGACTTTGATATACGACACACTTTCCGGAATTAGATGGGTGTTCTGTCTATCAAAGTACCGGGCCAGGAGGCGGGGCTGTATGTGACAGCGTGTGCACGGCAATTGAAATGAAAGCTGTTACAGCAATGTTTCACGCTCTGATGATCCAGCCAGCTCTCTCCTCTCTCTCCCCCAGGGGCAATCACTGGGAGAAGAGCTCCCATTCAACTCCGGCTGCCGGCAGTGCTCATCCCCCTGCTCCCAGGCAGCGCACGCTCGCCAGCCCTCATTTTCCACTCACAAAATGCGAGTGGAACATTTGAGGGCTGTCCTAACTGATCACATGTGCAGCACCATGGCAGTTGCAGTTCAAACAGAATCAGCTTTCTTGGCTGTAAAGCATAGGAGGATTTAATTTCAGTTTAAGGCTGTCAGCATATTGGCCTCTACAAACTTAGCAGTGTCTAAAAATGGTGAGCAACTGAGCATGTGCAGAGCAGGGTGAGACTGTGTTTTACTGAATTTTAAACAGTATAGGCACTTATTTTTAATGTTTTATATAGCTATACCTGCAAAAGGGGCCAAAAGTCCATGGCAATGCAAAACCTGCTTGAATCAGGTCAATTGCAGGTAAGAAGTAGGTCAACTGCAGGTCATATGCACATGTTAATTAATTTTGAATGATGTCTAAGTGATAACTTCAACACAGGCCCAAAAGGTCCCCTTTTTTTAACACAGCATATGTCATGTGTTTAGTACACTGAAGTACAAGTATGCTGCTCACTATCTTAAAAGCACATTGTGAGGCCATACAAAATAAATCACACCGTAATGCCCCACTACGTTACCAATGTTATCTCAGCATAATGGGAAGTTATTCATTTATGGACTATATGTGTGAGTATAATATATAACTATCATGTTTCGGTTTTTGTGCGTAAACAGTACATATGGCGAATATACACAGAGGCTTGGGACTGTGTCCCTCAATGGACTTTAATAAAAATCAAAGCTACCTCTGACTGGCTAAAGCAGAGTTTGTGATGTTATCCGCCCGACAATATAAGGAGGACAAGTCCCCTAGTACCCCACTAGCCCTGTTAGAGAAGATTTCAACAGAGGGTGCAGAGTGCTTTAGCAAAGATCTAAGCTGGTCAGCCTCACTCACTGTTGACCAACACTCCTTCAAGAAATCTCAAAGTTCAATTGTGCTTTGAGCGATCATTTTCAAATAATTTCTAAATTTTATATTTGATTGCTGTAGGTATAAATAAGTGTGAAACCAGTTGTGTAACAGAAGTTACAACCAGGGTAGTCAAACTGGCATCATAAAGACCATGGTCTGCTAAGTTATTTTCGTGACACTAAATACCTGTTTTGACTTTCATGGAAAGCGTGCCCTGCCCTGCTGCAACTCGTACCTGCAGCCTGTCTTCAAGTGTTGTTCCATTATTTAAGAGTTTGGACATCAGCTGCAATAATGTGACGCCTCTGTATGCTGTTATTAAAATACCATTTCAAGAGCTAAGTCTGCTACGGTGTGCTGTGCCTGTGATCAGAATGTGAATTATGTTACAGATGGAGCAGAGAAAAAACACATGTGGAACTCGGAAACAGGGTTATGATATATTTTGCTAATTCAAGGACAATCAATGCAAAAATAAAATATTCCCTTATAACAATAATATATTGATATCCAATACTCAGAATCTATGCATTTATTTGCAATATATTTACCAATTTCAATGTGTAATTTATAAATCTTATTTGCTAATTGGACTAATAGGAAAGTGGGCGACTGGAGTTGGATTTTACCCTTTTGGAATTCGGATATTTAAAGCGTAAAGCTAAAACTTTTATTCTAAATTTTGTGCTGAAATATTGCTGCTGTCTGTGGCCCCCAGCTGAGGAGAATCACAAGCTTTTTTTGCCCTGGTGATCATTGCCACTGATAAGAAACCAAACCAAAAATATTGGGTTATCAATAGGACAACAGGGAAACTCCTTCAATGGGGGCAACTGTTCTGTCGGACAACTGTCTGAAATTTAAGCCTTCTGCTCACTTTAGAGTGATTTCCTTTCACATCCTCTTTTTTTCTACAGGACTGGAAACTAAAAGGGAAATTCCCTCAATGCAATGGGGATTTAAAAAAAAAAACATGACAGGGGTTTCAACCATTCAATACTCAACCAAAAAAAAAGGGAAATGGTTGTCTTTATGTATATTTTAAGATCCTCTGCTGTTTACAAATGGAATATTACCAGGTTAGCTCTTCTGTCCCAATCTCCATTGGTATTTAAAGGTGTTCATAAGTTGGAAAGGAAGGTTGTTAGTTCAAGCCCAACCTTGCATGGTTATGTCAGTATAGAATATAAAAGAAAGGAATAGAGAGGAAGAGGTAAGCACAAGCATTTTTAGGTAACTGTAGGGGAGGGCCCATTTACTCGCCATGCTCAAATGGAGGGCAGGCCCCCCCTTTTTTTTTGCTTTCCTGTATGCCCAAGAAAGACATGTTTCTGTGCTTCCCTCCTTCAGCAAATAAAAGAGGCCACACCTGATGAGCCAGTGGTAGCTGGGCAAGTGATTGGCAGCCAGAACTGGCGTGTGGGCACCTTGGCTAAGGTCTAGTAGCAAGCAGTTTCTCTGGAAGACCCAGCTACTGTAGGAAGCCCTCCACAATTACTACTGAATCACTGTACAGGCATACCCCACTTTTAAGTACACAATGGGACCAGAGCATGTATGTAAAACGAAAATGTACTTAAAGTGAAACAATACCTTTTTTCACTTATAGGGTGTAGTGGGGGTGTCGGGAGCTGTAGTTGAGGTCTCAGGGGCTGTAGTGGGGGTGTCAGGGGCACACTGGAACAGGGCAGGCTATGCTCTCGGAGCTTCAGCTCCTTCTACTGTGGCTGCAAAATGTCTGTACAGTACTTGTGAGGCACTTTACATACACTCGTGGGTATGTCGTTACTCGCGAGTGTATGTAAAGTGAGTGTACTTAAAGCGGGGTATGCCTGTAGTTTCAATAGGGTGGCCCTTTGTCTTTGTACCTGGCATCTCTCCAGCTGTTCATCTGTATTACTAGAGCTACCCTGGACTTCACTGTGAGGCATGCTGCCTATTAGGATAACTTCAAGTAGTTCTGTGCTGTTTTACAGAATTGTTGATTCTCAGCTAGACTCTCTGTTATTATAGATTCTTCTAGAGCAGGGGTATCCAAACTTTTTTGAAAGAGGGCCAGATTTGATGAAGTGAACGTGCGTGAGGGCCAACCATTTTGCCTGACATTCTTTGAACCAATAAAATTTGGTGTAAGTGTGTTCGTTCGAGCACTAATACACTGCCTAACAAGAATTCTCCTAACTTTGTGGCTGTGTGTGGTGAATACATATATCTCCTCTTTAGCCCCCAACAAATCCCAGAGCTCCGCTCAGGGTAAGGATGAGCTCAAGCTGTAAAAAATATATATATTTTCTTCTTTATCCCCTGAGAAATCTGGCCCTTATCTATTCTGTGGCACCCAAGCTTCCATCAGGGCAAGGATGAGCTCACTGCAAGGATGACCTCCGGCGAGCCCGCTAGGACGCTGACAGCGCCACAGCCAATCACCACCGCCAATCACAGGCACTGAGACACTGAGAGCTGTGGACTGGGAAATGACTCAGTGTCTGTTATTGGTGCTGCATGCTGTCAGTTTCCCAACGGGCTTTGGAACACGCTCCAGCAACACGCCCAGCTTATCAGTGAGAGGTGCTTGGGGATTAGAGAATATATATATATATATATATATATATATATATATATATATTTTTTTTTTTTTAAACCAAGCTCATCCTTACCCTGTGCGGAGCTTGGGGGGGGGGCACAAAAGTGATAAAAGCAAATTGCACGTGGGGGCCTTATAAAACCGGGCCGCGGGCCGGACTTTGGACATGCCTGTTCTAGAGACTATGTTATACAGTCACATGTTACCCTGATTGAACCACATAGACATTACTGTGAAGAGTCCATGTTTGTGGAGCTTTCATGTTTTTTTTAGCTTTCAATCATCTGCAGTGTATGCATAGTTTTTTGCCATCTTGTACTTATTTTGCATCATTACTTTTAACTTTGCGCCTATTTAGTAAACTGCAAGTTACAGTTAATCTCTATCTGTTCATTTAGATGATCTTGTTACAACAGTTACCCGATGCAAGTGACTCCCTGAAAACCCCTGTGATATAACTGTATTTTAGATCGCGTTAGGCATTACCAATTGAAGTATACTATAGCTGCTGCAGAACATTGTTTTATAGCAGTGAAACTAGAGCTCAAAAGGATCAACAGCTGAACCCCATACATAAACATCGGGATTGTCCAAATAAAAAAAAATCAGCATACTGTAACACCACATCTCCTGTAGGGATGAGCTTCGTGTTCGAGTCAAACATACGTTCGACTCGAACATCGGCTGTTCGATCGTTCGACGAAGATCGAACGATTTGGGCCGTTCGCGCCAAATTCGAGTGACGCGAACGGCCCACAATGCACTACGCCATCGCAGTGTCATCCAGGCGCTGTGATTGGCCAAGCATGCACTGTGACCCCGCATGGTTGGCCAATCACAGCGCCGGCAGCGAGGAGAGCAATGATTGGCCACAGGCAGGATGCCTGTGGCCAATTATTGCTGAGGGGGTTTAGTACACGCCCCACACTATAAAAGGCCGCCAGCGCGGCGGCCTTGTGTAGTGTGTTCCGGAGCAGGGAAAGAGAAGCATAGGCAGGGACAGTGTCATTTTTTCCTTTACTAATCCTGGATTCCTTGTGTTTAGGGACAGAGAAGGATAGGTAGGGAGAGTGTCAGTGTGTCATTCTGTGCTAAACCTTGTTTGTAGGGACAGAGAAGGACAGTGAGGGGAAGTGTCAGTGTGCTATTCTGTGCTAAACCTTGTTTGTAGGGACAGAGAAGGACAGTGAGGGAAAGTGTCAGTGTGCTATTCTGTGCTAATCCTTGTTTGTAGGGACAGAGAAGGACAGTGAGGGAAACTGTCAGTGTGCTATTCTGTTCTAAACCAATCTTGCTGAACCATATTTGAAATCCTTGAGTTTAGGGACAGAGAAGGACACTCGGGGAAACTATCAGTGTGCTATTCTGTGCTAAATCTTGTTTGTAGGGACAGAGAAGGACAGTGAGGGAAAGTGTCAGTGTGCTATTCTGTCCTAAACCAATCTTGCTGAACCATATTTGAAATCCTTGAGTTTAGGGACAGAGAAGGACACTCGGGAAACTGTCAGTGTGCTATTCTGTCCTAAACCAATCTTGCTGAACCATATTTGAAATCCTTGAGTTTAGGGACAGAGAAGGACACTCGGGGAAACTATCAGTGTGCTATTCTGTGCTAAATCTTGTTTGTAGGGACAGAGAAGGACAGTGAGGGAAACTATCAGTGTGCTATTCTGTGCTAAACCAATCTTGCTGAACCATATTTGAAATCCTTGAGTTTAGGGACAGAGAAGGACACTCGGGGAAACTGTCAGTGTGCTATTCTGTTCTAAACCAATCTTGCTGAACCATATTTGAAATCCTTGAGTTTAGGGACAGAGAAGGACACTCGTGGAAACTATCAGTGTGCTATTCTGTGCTAAATCTTGTTTGTAGGGACAGAGAAGGACAGTGAGGGAAACTATCAGTGTGCTATTCTGTGCTAAACCAATCTTGCTGAACCATATTTGAAATCCTTGAGTTTAGGGACAGAGAAGGACACTCGGGGAAACTGTCAGTGTGCTATTCTGTCCTAAACCAATCTTGCTGAACCATATTTGAAATCCTTGAGTTTAGGGACAGAGAAGGACACTCGGGGAAACTGTCAGTGTGCTATTCTGTTCTAAACCAATCTTGCTGAACCATATTTGAAATCCTTGAGTTTAGGGACAGAGAAGGACACTCAGGGAAACTATCAGTGTGCTATTCTGTGCTAAATCTTGTTTGTAGGGACAGAGAAGGACAGTGAGGGAAAGTGTCAGTGTACTATTCTGTCCTAAACCAATCTTGCTGAACCATATTTGAAATCCTTGAGTTTAGGGACAGAGAAGGACACGCGGGGAAACTATCAGTGTGCTATTCTGTGCTAAACCTTGTTTGTAGGGACAGAGAAGGACAGTGAGGGAAAGTGTCAGTGTGCTATTCTGTGCTAAACCAATCTTGCTGAACCATATTTTAAATCCTTGAGTTTAGGGACAGAGAAGGACACGCGGGGAAACTATCAGTGTGCTATTCTGTGCTAAACCTTGTTTGTAGGGACAGAGAAGGACAGTGAGGGAAACTGTCAGTGTGCTTCTGTGCTAAACCAATCTTGCTGAAGCATATTGCAAATCCTTGTGTTTAGGGACAGAGAAGGATAGGCAGAGGACAGTGTCAGTGTCTTTGTTGCTAAGCCTCCTGCACAGTATACACCTGAAGGTAGCCCTTATTGCTGTTTTTCCCATCTCCCTGCAGGCCATCCATTAAAATGTCTGGAAGGCAAACAAGGAGAGGCAGACAGTCAGGAGGCAAAAAGAGGGCAAGCAGGTTTTGTGTCTGGGGGCAACAGTGCTGGTCGTGGACGCGGTGCATTGTCATCAGCACATGGCCATGGGACACGCTTGTCCTTCTTTTCGGCAGCTGGACATGTTGAGCCACATCATGCCGAAGACTTGGTAGAGTGGATGACCAAGCCCACCTCATCCTCCTCATCCTCTCTCACCCAGGCTCAGGGTACTGGCAAAGCAGCTGCCAAAGTGTCCTCTTCTCTGGTATCAATGTCATCATTAGTCACTCCTTCCCTAGACCCACCATGTCCTCCTCCTGAGGAGTCCCCCGAACTGTTTGAGCACAGTGTTGGGTACATGCTCCAGGAGGATGCCCAGCGTTTCGAAGGATCTGATGATGATACCCAGCTAGAGGAAGGCAGTAGCTTGAGAGCAGAGAGAGGGGATGCTCAAGAAGGACACCAATCTGGCAGTCATGCTCCAGCAGCTGCAGCATACTGCCAGATTGGCTCCAGTGATGAGGAGGGAGGGGATGATGAGGTCACTGACTCCACGTAGGTGCCTAATAGGAGAGAGGAGGAGGAGGAGGATGAGGAGGAGGCACATCTCCAATGAGGCAGGATGCCCTTGGGTGGCCAGCGTATGGGCAGCACACCGACGGAATCACACCGCAGAGCTCCGCCTGTGCAGGGCGCTGCCTCTGCCCGTCATTCAAAAAGTTCTTTGGTGTGGGCCTTTTTTGAGGCGAGTGCATCAGATCGCACAGCTGCTGTTTGCAACATATGTCTCAAGCGTATATCGCGTGGCCAAAACATCAGCCGCTTGGGCACCACATGCTTGATCAGACATATGTTGACCTGCCATGCAGCTCGTTGGCAAGCCTACCTTAAAGACCCACACCAAAGAACAAAGCGGACCTCTCCTTGCACCGCATCGGCTGGGATCTCCAACCCCACTATACCTTCAGTCCTCTCTGAAACCTGCACTGAGAGGAATGAAGGTGTAGAATTAGGTGTGTCACAGCCAAGTACTTGCGGCCACTCTGCTAGCAGTACACCGACGTCCGATTCTAGCAGGCAAATTTCCCTGCCCCAGCTGCTGGACCGTCAAAAGAAGTTCACTCCCAGCCATCCACATGCCCAGCGGTTGAATGCTAGCTTGGCTAAATTGCTAGCGCTTCAACTGCTGCCTTTTCAGTTGGTAGACTCGGCCCCCTTCCGTGAGTTTGTGCAATGTGCGGTTCCTCAGTGGCAGGTTCCCAAACGCCACTTTTTCTCACGGAAGGCGATTCCGGCTCTCTACAGGCATGTGGAAGGCAATGTCTTGGCCTCGCTGGACAGGGCGGTCAGCGGTAAGGTGCATATTACCGCTGACTCATGGTCCAGCAGGCATGGACAGGGACGTTACCTTTCTTTCACGGCCCATTGGGTCACTCTTTTGGCAGCTGGGAAGGATGCAGGACAAGGTGCAGTAGTGTTGGAGGTTGTTCCACCGCCACGCCTCCAAAATGCTACTACTGGTTGTGACACACCTCTCTCCTCCACCCCTCCTCTTCTTCTTCCTCCATGGCCTCTTCCTGTGGTTTGTCCTCGGAACCAGCGGTGCTCCGTAGGCGTTCAAGGGGCTACGCAAGTACGCAGGCAAAAAGATGCCATGCCGTGCTTGCGTTGGTGTGTTTGGGGGACAGGAGCCACACTGGGGCAGAGGTCCTGTCTGCTCTGCAGGGGCAGGCCGAGAGGTGGTTGACGCCACGCCAGCTTAAGCCAGGAATGGTGGTTTGCGACAATGGCACCAACCTCCTCTCCGCCCTCCGACAGGGACAACTGACCCATGTGCCATGTATGGCTCACGTCCTTAACCTGGTGGTGCAGCGGTTCTTGGGCAGGTACCCGGGCTTACAGGATGTCCTGAGGCAGACCAGGAAAGTCTGTGTGCATTTCCGCAGATCTTATAATGCCAGTGCTCGTCTGGCTGAGCTGCAAAAGGAGTTGAACCTGCCCAAGAACCGCCTTATATGTGACATGCCCACCAGGTGGAACTCAACGTTGGCCATGCTGCAGCGGCTGCACACGCAGCAGAGGGCCATCAATGAGTACCTGTGCGACTACGGCACCAGGACAGGGTCAGGGGAGCTCGGTTTTTTTTCACCACGCCAGTGGGGCATGATCAGGGATGCATGCACTGTCCTGGCACCATTTGAGGAGGCCACGAGGATGGTGAGCAGTGACAGTGCATGCATCAGTGACACTGTACCTCTTGTCCACCTGTTGGAGCACACGCTGCGTGGAATAATGGACAGGGCACTTGAGGCAGAACAGAGGCAGGAAGAGGAGGACTTCCTTGCCTCTCAAGGCCCCCTTTACCCAGACAGTGTTCCTTCTGTCCCACCCATCGCACAGGAAGAGGAGGAGGAGGAGGAGGAGGATTGTGTCAGCATGGAGGTGGAGGCTGGCACTCAGCATCATCAGCAGCAGTCTTTTAGGGATGATTTACAGTCCCAAGAAACCAGTGGACTTGTACGTGGCTGGGAGGAGGTGGCTGCGGATCATGTCGTCCTTAGTGACCCAGAGGACTCCGGACTGAATGCCTCAGCTAACCTACGCTGCATGGCCTCCCTGATCCTGCAAAGTCTGCAGAAGGATCCTCGTATTCTTCGGATCAAGGAGAGGGACCATTACTGGCTGGCCACTCTCCTTGATCCACGGTACAAGGGTAAGGTTGCGGACCTTATGTTACCGTCGCAGAGGGAGCAGAGGATGAGACAACTCCGGGAGGCCTTGCAGAAAGGTCTGTGCAACGCGTTCCCAGAGACTGGGAGGTTACAAACTCCTGGTCCTGGACAACGAGTTGCTGAGGCTTCGGGCAGTCAAAGGAGCGGTGGGGAAGGTGGCCGTCTGACCGATGCGTTCAGACAATTCTTTAGTCCGCAGCCCCAAAGTATGATCGGTTCCAGCAACCATCGCCAGCGTCTGATATACATGGTGCAGGAATACCTAGGGGCAAGGTCAGACTTGGACACCTTCCCCACCGAAAATCCTCTGGCTTACTGGGTCTTGAGGATGGATCACTGGCCAGAGCTTGCACAGTATGCAATTGAGCTACTGGCCTGTCCTGCATCCAGCGTTCTTTCAGAACGCACATTCAGTGCTGCTGGAGGATTTGTCACGGATCACAGGGTGCGCCTGTCCACCGACTCGGTTGATCGACTGACTTTCATCAAGATGAACCAGTCTTGGATCACCACCAGCTACCACACACCTGATGCTGATATAACAGACTAATTGATTTTAAAATGTCACATCCCTTCAAGACTGATGCTGATGCTGAGTGCCTGTGCTGTTATGTTGACTGGCTATCCTCCTCCTCCTCCTCAATGATCCGATTAATGATGATAGCTTGGAAGATCATTTTGGTTTATGGGTGCCGCCACCAGTGGCTAAGGCCCAATTTTTTAGCCCCTGTTTAACAGGGGCGTGTAATTACAATTTTTGATGCAATACTTTGCAACAGGCCTCATTGCTGTGCTCCAAGTACAGTATCTGTGAGGGGTTGCAGTGTTGTGCCACCAGTGCCTAAGGCCCAATTTTTCAGCCCCTGTTCAACAGGGGCATGCAATTATAATTATTGATCTAATAATTCACAGCAGGGCCCATTGCTGCGCCCACCAAGAGTAACTGTCAGGCCTTACAGTGTTGTGTCAACACCACCACCACCACCACCACCACCACCACCAAAGGCCCAATTTTTCAGCCCCTGTTCAACAGGGGCATGCAATTATAATTATTGATCTAATAATTCACAGCAGGGCCCATTGCTGCGCCCACCAAGAGTAACTGTCAGGCCTTACAGTGTTGTGGCACCAGCACCACCATCAAAGGCCCAATTTTTACTACCACTGTTCAACAATTATATGTTATTACAATTCCTGATATAATAGTTGACAGCAGGGCGTTCCAGCACCCACCAAGAGTAACTGTGAGTGCTTACAGTGTTGTGCCAACACCATCACCTAAAGGGCCAATTTCTGCAGAGTATATACGGCAGGTCCCTACTTTCAAACATCCAACTTACAAACAACTACTACTTGCAAACGGAAGAAGACAACAGGAAGTGAGAGGAAATCTACCCCTTGGAAGGAAAATTCTCTCCTGTAAGAATTAATATGGGAGAAAGGTGTCTCCTCTCTACTGATGCTTTATCACCAATCCTTGTTTCAATAAAAACACCACATTTCAAAAACAGTTGTCATTGGGACGCAAAGTGAGGTGAAATGTTCTGAACAGGGGCACAGACAGCAAAACAAATGTTACAGGGGTGATAACCCTTCCCTATGTTTTCCAAAAACCTTAAAAATAGGTATTTGGGCTGGAGCTACATGTAAACAATGTAGCTGTTCAAAATTACAAACAGATTCTACATAAGAACAAACCTACAGTCTTGTATGCACCGCCTGTATACGGCTGTTCAGAGTATATAGGGCCTTTTTTATTTTGTGTGCGGGGTTCCCCTTAATATCCATACAAGACCCAAAGGGGCTGGTAATGGGCTGGGGTAGGGGGGGGTGATGGGGTAGCTATGCCATTTTTCTTAAAGATTTTCATCCATATTACCGGGACCAGACATTACATTAAAGCCGCAAGCAGTTTTAAATGGCTTTTTTTTCCTTTAGAAATGTAATTTTGTGCAGGGACAGTTCTAAACACGGGAAACACGTGGGACTTCACAGGCATACTTTAGACACCCCCCAGGTACAATATTTAAAGGAATATTTGACTTTTTTTTTTTTCACTTTATGCATCATTAAAATGACTGCTCCCGAAAAACGTCCGTTTTTAAAACTTCTTTTTGCATTGATACATGTCCCCTGGTGCAGAACCCGGGTTCCCAAACTCTGTTTAGGACAATAACATGGATAATAGTCGTGATAATTAGCACTTTAGAATTCGAACGTTCGCATCCATTGTATTTAATAGGGTTCTAATGTTCGTGCGAACTTTCGGTCCGTTCGCGGTGTGAGGGGGTTAGCTCGGCAGCGGGTGTGTGTGACCCCCGGGATGGGCTCCCCACACAAAAACAGGCCCAGCAGACGGAGGTTGTGGTTTTCAAAATCAAAAAGGTGCCGTTTATTTTCTATTTACAGTGACAAAAACACAGCAAAGCAAAAGAAACAAACAAAATAAATCCTGGTCAACTTGACCTCTGACTAAACATACAGGTTTCCTAACTAACAACTGGGATCAGCCTAGTGCTGTCCTAGTCCCTGGTTTTAAATGTCCAAGCAAAATATAGCCACACAGGCTTTCTCTCACCGCACAGGGGTTCACTCTCCCTAGACAGTCCACACAGGTCTGCTTCCAGGCATGAGCTAACATCTAATGAATCTGGGAGTTTCTTATAGAGGCCTAAATGAGCTGACAAGCTTCAGCTGGACTCATCAACTCCCTGTCTGCACGACGCCCAGCCCTCTCCCTAGAGGTATGAGTCATCAATGAGCCCACTAGTCTCAGCTGGGCTTATACAACTCTCCACCTAGCTGTATAAATCGGCGTAAAGCCTGAATCTGGGCGAAATATATCTACCCCCCTGGATGCAACCAGGTGACTTTACCTTCCTGCTGTCACATACCCCCCCCTCTTGTTTTAACCTCGGGGTTGGAACACCAGCAATCAGGCATTCATGTACTCGAGACAAAGCATCCACATTCCCCATTTGAACGCCAGGGCGATGCTTTACTGTGAAGTTGAATTCCTGGAGGGCCAGGAACCACCTATTCACTCTTCTATTTGTTTCCTTGTTTTGAGCCATCCACTTTAACGGAGCGTGATCCGTAACCATGTCAAAGTGCCTACCTAGCAGGTAGTACCGAAGGGAATCTAGAGCCCACTTCACCGCTAAACACTCCTTTTCAACGGTGGCGTAATTTACCTCATGGGACTTCAACTTCCTGCTGAGGTAAATGACTGGGTGCTCTTCCCCGTTCCAGACCTGGGACAATACTGCTCCTAACCCCACATCTGACGCATCACTTTGTACGACAAAGTCTTTAGAGAAGTCGGGTGAGTACAACACTGGCTGGCTACATAAGGCTTGTTTCAAGAATTGGAATGCTGCCTCAGCCTCGGGGGTCCATTTAATCATGACCGACCCTTTCCCCTTCGTCAGGTTGGTTAGGGGCACAGCCTTAGAAGCAAAGTGGGGAATGAATCGCCGATAATACCCAGCGATTCCCAGAAAGGCTCGTACCTGCTTCTTGCTGTTGGGACGTGGCCAACTCTGGATGGCCTCGACTTTGTTGAGTTGGGGTTTTATTACTCCCCTCCCAATGGTGTACCCAAGATATTTGGCCTCCTCCTGCCCAATGGTACACTTCTTGGGGTTAGCCGTAAACCCTGCTTCCCGAACAGAGTCCAGGACTGCTTGCACTTTTGGCAGATGTGAGGCCCAATCTGTGCTATGGACAATTACGTCATCCAGGTAAGCCGCAGCATACTTCCGATGGGGCCTCAGCATCTGGTCCATTTTCCGCTGGAATGTGGCCGGCGCATTCTGTAACCCGAACGGCATTCTTTTATATTGGAACGCCCCGTCTGGGGTTACAAATGCGGTTTTCTCTTTGGCTGACTTGGCCAGGGGGATTTGCCAATACCCTTTTGTGAGGTCAAGAGTCGTCATGTATCGGGCTGTTCCCAGCCGGTCGATCAACTCATCTATACGTGGCATGGGGTAGGTGTCAAATTTTGTAACTTTGTTCAACTGACGAAAATCGTTACAAAATCGCCAGCTCCCATCCGGTTTAGGCACCAACACAATGGGACTAGACCAATCACTTTGGGACTCCTCTATCACCCCTAAGTTCAGCATTTTCTGTACTTCCTCCCGTATTGCCTCCCGTCGGGCCTCTGGGATCCGATAGGGTTTTAACTTCACCCTTTCACCGGGCGGGGTAATAATGTCATGCTCTACCCCAGATGTTTGTCCCGGCAGCTCAGAGAATACCTCCTTGTTGCGAAGCACAAACTCCTTAACCTCCTGTTGTTGGGGTTGTGACAAGGTGGCTGCGATTCCAACCTCAGGAATCACGCAACCAGTTTGAGCTGGTGACCAAGTGTCTGCGACTAGGGACTCTCTATCCCTCCAGGCTTTCAACAGATTAACGTGATAGATCTGTTCGGGCTTTCGCCTTCCTGGTTGTCTGACCTTGTAATTCACTTCGCTCACTTTTTCCATTATCTCGTAGGGGCCTTGCCATTTGGCAAGGAATTTACTTTCAACCGTAGGGACAAGTACCAATATCCTATCCCCCGGGGAAAAGGTACGGGTCTTGGCTCCACGGTTGTACACTCTCTGCTGTGCCAACTGCGCTTGGGCCAAATGTTCCTTCACGATGGGCATTACCTGTGCAATTCGATCTTGCATCAGGGCGACATGCTCAATCACACTCCTGTGGGGAGAACTCTCACTTTCCCAAGTTTCCTTGGCAATATCCAACAGCCCTCTTGGGTGTCTCCCATACAGTAACTCAAAGGGGGAGAATCCCGTAGAGGATTGGGGCACCTCCCTAATAGCAAACATCAAATAAGGAAGTAGACAGTCCCAATCCTTTCCATCCCTATCCACCACTTTCTTCAACATTTGTTTTAGGGTTTTGTTGAATCTTTCAACCAGCCCATCGGTTTGGGGGTGATACACAGATGTACGTAATTGCGTCACTTTGAACAATTTACACAGCTCCTTCATAACCCGGGACATAAAGGGTGTACCTTGGTCCGTAAGCAGTTCTTTACAAATACCCACCCGGCTAAAAACAAGAGATAGCTCTTTGGCTATGGTTTTGGCCGAGGTATTTCTGAGAGGGATCGCTTCTGGATAACGGGTGGCATAGTCCATTATAACCAATATGTACTGGTGCCCCCTAGCGGACTTGATTATAGGACCTACCAAATCCATTGCGATTCTCTCAAACGGGACCTCAATGATGGGTAGAGGGACCAGAGGGCTACGGAAGTGTGGCATCGGGGCCGACCTCTGACACACAGGGCAGGAGGAACAATAATTTTCTATGTCCTTCATCACCCCAGGCCAATAGAATCTCTGTAATACCCTCTCTCGGGTTTTCTCTGTCCCCAGATGACCTCCAAGAATGTGCCCATGGGCCAACTCCAACACCAACTTCCTGTAAGGTTTGGGCACCACAAGCTGCTCAACGGTTTCTTCTGCCCTTTTTGCCACCCGATACAGTAGGTCCTTCTCTACGCTGAAGTATGGGTAAGTGCAGGTATTATCTGGGTTCACTAACTCGCCATCTATTTTCACTACGTTTTCCCGTGCCTTTATTAGGGCGGGGTCTTTCAACTGTTCTGTGGCAAAGTTTTCCCTGTGAACCTCAAGATCAGAAAACTCCACAGACGGTAGGTTTTCGTCTGAGGAGGTGGGCTCCTCTCCAGTTTCTTGAGTCTCCCCTGCCAATACTGACAAGGGAAATTCGGGAGAGTCCTCACCACTCTCAGAGGAGTTCTGGCTATCATATTCCTGGTACATAGGGGCACCAGTGGGGGGCTCAGGATCATCCCACAGTTCCCAGAACTTCGGAAAATCCCTTCCCACAATGGCGTCATGCGGTAACTGAGACACTAAGCCCACTGGATGAGAAAGGGTACCTTTGGGGGTCTCGAAACACACTGTAGTCACTGGATACTCTCGGGTGTCCCCATGCACACAAATAACAGCTACCTTGCTATTCCCAGAGACCTCTGTTTTAACTAATTCAGCCTTTATCAGGGTCACAAGGCTACCTGAATCCAGCAATACCACAACATTTCTACCATTAATACACATTTTGCATAAATGTTTCTCAGTTCCCCGAATGGCAGTGCATGCGACTGTCGCACACAGCGACTGACGTCTGCCCGTCAGAAAGTCACACTGCATGGGTTCCTCCAAAACCGGGCAATTTGCTGCAATATGTCCCGCTTGCCGGCAGCGGTAGCAAATGATCCTTCTTGCCGCCTCTTGAGCCGCTGATTTCCCAGGCTGTTCTCGCCAAACTTGGGGTAGAGCTCCCACCCTCTCACTCTCTCCACCCTTACCCCTTGGAATCATCTTATCCGCCCCTGGGGATGGTCTGGTCTTAGGGTGGAAAGTCCGAGTGTCTCTGGAAGAGGCCGTCAGGTTCTCTGTAGCCAAGTATTTCTCCACACGATCCACAAGACCATCGGCCGTCTCTGGGTCTCCATGGCTTACCCACTTTTGGATGGCAGTAGGAAGAGCTCTCAAAAACCGATCCATTACAACACGTTCCACAATCTTTGGTGCGGACAAAGTCTCTGGCTGTAGCCACTTTCTGCTCAGGTGAATGAGATCATACATTTGAGACCTGGGGGGTTTTCCAAGCTGGAAAGTCCAGTTATGCACACGCTGAGCCCGGACAGCCAGGGTGACACCCAGCCTTGCCAATATTTCAGCTTTTAGCATCACATAGTCTTTTGCTTGGTCAGGCTCTAGGTCATAGTAAGCTTTCTGCGATTCACCCGTTAACAGAGGAGCCACCAGTCCAGCCCACTGCTCCTCAGGCCACTTTTCTCTTTCAGCAGTCCTTTCAAACGTGGTCAAAAATACCTCTGGATCATCCTCTCCAGTCATTTTTGTCAATAAACGACTCACCCCAAAGGACGCGGTATTAGTGGGACGGCTTTCCTCACTGGTCTGCGGACGTTGCTGCATTACTGCTTCCATTTGTTGTAGTCTCTGCTCTTGCTTCTGTAATAGGTCTATGAAGCGGGCCTCAGATCGTTGCTGGGCTTGTTGCTGAGCTCCAGACTCTGTTGGTGAGCTTGCTGCTGGGCTGCAAGGCTCTGTTGATGAGCTTGCTGCTGGGCTGCGAAGTTCTGTTGTTGAGCTGCAAGGCTCTTTTGCAAACCTGCATTTGTCTGCTGTTGATTGGCATTTGCTAGAGCCAGCTGTTTCAGTATCTCCTCCATGCTGGCTTAAAAAAAAACTGCCTGCATTCTCCACCAACTGTGAGGGGGTTAGCTCGGCAGCGGGTGTGTGTGACCCCCGGGATGGGCTCCCCACACAAAAACAGGCCCAGCAGACGGAGGTTGTGGTTTTCAAAATCAAAAAGGTGCCGTTTATTTTCTATTTACAGTGACAAAAACACAGCAAAGCAAAAGAAACAAACAAAATAAATCCTGGTCAACTTGACCTCTGACTAAACATACAGGTTTCCTAACTAACAACTGGGATCAGCCTAGTGCTGTCCTAGTCCCTGGTTTTAAATGTCCAAGCAAAATATAGCCACACAGGCTTTCTCTCACCGCACAGGGGTTCACTCTCCCTAGACAGTCCACACAGGTCTGCTTCCAGGCATGAGCTAACATCTAATGAATCTGGGAGTTTCTTATAGAGGCCTAAATGAGCTGACAAGCTTCAGCTGGACTCATCAACTCCCTGTCTGCACGACGCCCAGCCCTCTCCCTAGAGGTATGAGTCATCAATGAGCCCACTAGTCTCAGCTGGGCTTATACAACTCTCCACCTAGCTGTATAAATCGGCGTAAAGCCTGAATCTGGGCGAAATATATCTACCCCCCTGGATGCAACCAGGTGACTTTACCTTCCTGCTGTCACAGCGGGTTCTGGTGCGAACCGAACCCGGGGGTGTTCGGCTCATCACTAATCTCCTGTGGACAGACCAAAAATATCCCCCAATACCAAATAATTCCATGCATCTCTGTGCGACATTTAGGATGAAACCTAATGTAGATGTACGGATATTTGTCATCTACCCTTTAAAAATGGTTCCCCCGGTGCTTGGACGCACTCCATGGAGTTGCTTGGAGTATGTATCAGACTAGAGAGGAATTGCTTGTTTTTGTGGAATCTATTTGGTCTGTCCACAGGGGTTGTAGTGCTATTGTATGTAGACCTTTTTTATTTGGACAATCCCTTATATTTCTGTATGGGGTTCAGCTGTTGATTTATTTTTTGAGCTCTGGTTTTACAAGTATTCCTTCCTGATAATACCCTGCTGTTTTTGTGGCATCTGTTGCACTGTATATGAGAAATATTAATTTATTGTTAAGTATGAACTAGGGTTGTCCCGATACCACTTTTTTAAGACCGAGTACAAGTACCGATACTTTTTTTCAAGTACTCGCCGATACCGATTACCGATACATTTTTTTAATGTCATGTGTCAGTATTTTTATTATTATTTTTTTTTTTAACAATTTTATTTTATTTTACAGTGCTTTATTTTATTTATTTATTTTGGGGGGGGGGGGAGTGGATTGTGTCAGTGTGTTTTTTTTATTTAAATTGTTATTATTATTTACAATTCATTTTTTTCCCTTTTTTTTTTTTTAGCGCTGTTGGGGGGCTTTGGTGAGATTTCAGGGGTCTTGACAGACCCCTGACATCTCCCCTATGAGACAGAGAAACGGACTGAGGACACAGATTCCCCAGTCCCTTTCTCTGCAGCCTCAGCTAAAATGAATGGACAGGAGGCTCCTCTCCATTCATAAACTGAAGCATCGTAAACACAGGTTACGATGTTTCAGTTATATGAATGAACAGAGTCAGTGATCACTGACTCTGTTCATTCGAAAAGGAAGGAGCCGGGTTTAGCGGCTCCTACCTCCGCTCTCCATCCTGACAGATCGAGGACAGAGGGGGTGGAGGAGGACATGGTGGGGGGACTCGGAGCGTGGAGGGGGAGAGCAGCAGGAGGGTGACACGGGACACGGAGCGCGGACAGCAGCAGCACGGAGGGGGATACAAGAACACCCGGAGAAAGAGAGCAGCACGGAGGGGGAGAGCAGCACAGAGGGGGACAACGAACCAGAGAGGGAGAGCAGCACCGAGGGGGACATGGAGCACGGAGGGCGAGAGCAGCACAGAGGGGGACACAGAGCGTGGAGGAGTATAGCAGCAGCACGGAGAAAGATACAGGGACAGTCAGCGGTGATCGGTGCGGCTTTGGGGGGAGTTACAAGCACCGATTACCGCTGTATAAATTTCACTAAAGCAGCTGAAAAGGGGAAGGGGTCCGGGGAGAAGCTGTCATGCTTTATTGAAATGTATACAGGCAGATCAGTGCTTGTAACTCCCCCCGCCGCACCGATCATCCCTGACTGCCCAGGTATCGGGTGAAGCATCGGAGCATTTCCCCCGAGTACAAGTACTTGGGGAAATGCTCGGTATCGGTGCCGATACCGATACTAGTATCGGTATCGGGACAACCCTAGTATGAACCATCTGGAATATTTTCCTGGGTGCAGATACTGAAGAAGCTAATAAATTGTGAAACACATTGATCCTAGATGCCATATATGGACAACAATATATGTATATGCAGGGCTGGTGCAAGGATTTTTCACACCCTAGGCGAAACCTCATTTTGACGCCCCCCACCCCTGACTCCAACCTCTTTTGTTTGCCTATGTAAACCCCAACTTTTTAATGAAGTGCCCATCAAATGCAGCCCACCAGCACCCATCAAATGCAGCCTCACAAGCGTCCATCAATGCAGCCTCACCAGCGCCCATCAAATGCAGCCTCACAAGCACCCATCAATGCAGCCTCACCAGCGCCCATCAAATGCAGCCTCACAAGCGTCTATCAATGCACCCTACCAGCGCCCATCAATGCAGCCTTACCCATGCCCATCAAATCGGCCTCACCAGCGCCCATAAAATCAGCCTCACCAGCGCCCATCAAATGTAGCCTCACCAGCGCCCATCAATGCAGCCTACCAGTGCCCATCAATGAATGTTTGCTTGCTTCCATTAATTCGGGAGTCAGGACACAGACACAGTCCTCCACGGCCACTGCGCCTCTGACACTACGTGCGATCGGAGCGGCGGCTGCCTGCTGATGCTGAGACTTAATTGCTTGCTGCCGAGAGAAGAGAGTAGGAACACCAGTGGCCGGGCGCCCTAGGCTCTGATGGCAGCAGTTTGCCTAGTGGTAGCACCGGCCCTGTGTATATGATGTGATTTATGTTGGTGTGGTTTTATTTTTCAGGATTATATAATACACTTTTTAATCTTTGTAGTAAGCTGTTATTGGTTTTAATTTTGTATTCACATTTCTCTGTATCGCATATTTAAAGCCTCTTTTCATACACCATCACCCTGCTTTGGGTTGAGGGGTTTTGCATTTTGATTTACCTTTGGGATGGTGTCTAAAGAGTATTTATAACATGTATACGAACCCACCGTATTTTGACACTTGTGGATTTAACCAACCAGGTTTGCATAATAAAGTAGCACTGAAGTAAAAAGCATTCTGTGCATTAAAGTGTAGCAGCCTCACCCCCTTCTCTCTGTCTAGGGGTATGTTGTACGTGAGGGTGAGATGCGCTACGGCCCATGTCCTCCCCATTGCAGCAGGTGAGGTGAAGACCAGTACCAAGTATTCTTCTCGGGCCTCTATGTTTCTATTCACAACCAAGTCTTGCTGTGCTGACACTTCCCCTTCACTCCCATCAACCAGAGTTCCACACACCGATAAGGATCCAACACTTCTTTTATTGTAACACACACAATAAACAGTTCTTTGCTAGCCAATTAGTTGAGATCCATAAACAGTTCAATACGGTGGGGTGAGCAGGTCGAGGCACTGTACTAATGATAAACTAAACCACTGTGGTTTCACCAGCGGTTGCTATAGCCATTGGCTAGAGAGAAACTTGAAACTTATGAGTCTCTACCAGCGACTCGGAAGAACATAAATGGAGTACCTTCGCTGCGTTGCGGCCCCTGTCAGGGGGAAGATGTCCCTCCAAGGGAGTTACCAGAAGCCCCTCCGTCACCGGGTTGATGCTGCTCCGGACTCTTCAGATGGGTAACCTCTCCGGCCTCCTCACCTCAGACATGGGCCCCATCCACCCCAGGGTCCCTCGGACTTATCCACCCTTGCGGAGCCCAGTCTAAGTTACTGGGCCCCAGGCCTCCGGTGTAGTACCTCACCCCAGGCTTAAGGTGCCTGAGATGGACGCCAACACTGCTCCAACCAGGCCATGGGCGCCTGGGCTGGAACTCCGGACCGACCGCACCCAGGCCTAAGGTGCCTGGGCGACGGATGTAGAAGACCTCGTGGCGAGGGCGTCTCTCCCTTTTATCTCCTCCCGTGACGCCACAGCAGGTTCTCCGCCCCCGCTGTACCACCGCTGGAACGGGACAAAAAGGACAGCACTGCGGCAGTGACTCTACCTCGACCTGTGGGAACACCGCCACCCCAGGCCAAGGAAAATAGTACACCACCAAAGTCCTCCACGACTGAAAGTGGTCCAAATCCTCTAGGATTTACACACACCTGGGTCATACTACCACCCAGGTGTATCCCCCTAAATTTAGACCCCCGCTACAAAAGTAAAACACACCCCACTACCTATCTTACAAACTACTCCCCCAACCACCCATCTCTAAACACTTAGGCTCCTGCTGCCATCAGTCAAACTCCTGTTAGGAGGGAGCAATGGCATAGCTTACTGACTCTGTGTATGTCAATGCACGTCAGGACCTAACAGGAGCGTGCATTAACAGGTGCCTTCTTAGCTCCCTGCTTGCTACAGGAGACACCTGAAGGAGCCTTCAGCTCCAGCCGAGACTGCCAGAAGATTAACGTTGCACAGAGCAGGTAAGTATTACCCATATTTTAACAACAAAAAAATCCTTTAATATCACTCTGAGCTGTCCCTCTTATTCATTTCATATAGTTGAGAGGCATGATTCATATACAGTCTTAGCAGATGCAGAAAAGTGATAGTGATTGAATGGCAAAATCCAACCTAGGCAATAAATTGGCTTTTACCCAAAGGTCTGTGGACAGGGGGCTGTCTACTGAGGATAAAGACTGCCCAGAAATATATGACTGCTTCCTAATTTAAATTTGCTAAATCTTATGTCTGTAGTAAAGTTTTGTGGAAATTATGTCATTTGGTGATGTGCTGTCTCGGAGGCTTCTGATGATGATTTTGGTGGTGTCAATGGTGATTGGGACCAGAGTAAAATTTGTTGATTGCAGAGTATTTATATGGCTTTTTTCTTCTTGCTCTGGCCGAGTGGGGTTGATTGTTTTTTTCTGCTGAATTACTTCACGAATATTTGTGATTTTGTCAATAAAAAAATCATATAATTAATTGCAGAATTATTGTGTTTCGTTTGCTGGAGGCTCTAGGCACGTGGGGTTCATAGTCTGAGCGACTAGTTTGAAAAGTTCGCGAGGACGGTTTATGGCTTTGGAGATGGTATTAGAGAAGTGTTCTTTTTTGCTTTGAAGATTGCTTTGTGGTATTTCTTGATGAGTAATTTGTAGTTTTTGAGGTTTTCCTCTGTTGAACTCCTTCTCCAGGCTCCTTTGGCTCTTCTGCGTTCTTGCTTTGGTAATGTAAGAGCGTCATTGAACCAGCCCAAATTATTTTTGCGGATGAGTGCTCTGCGTCTTGGAGCGACTGTGTCTGCTGTCTGTAGTAATGCTTTATTAAAGGAAGTTGAGTGTTTCTTCCATTGAGTGGTTTTGATTTAGCATTGCTATTTTGTTGGATAGTGTGGTTTTGAAGAGTTGTGAGTGTAGTTTCTTCTGTGATCTTGTCCAGTGTGTAGGTTTTTGGGAGCTGGTGTTGGTGGTTATTTAAAATTTGATGGCGTGGTGGTCCGTCCATGGTAAAGGCGTGTTGTCCAGTATGTTGATGTCCATATTTTGTTTCAAGATGAGGTCTAGGGTGTGACCCGAGACATGTGTGGGACCATTTATCAGCTGCTGCAAGCCTAGTTCTTCCAGTTGGTTGATGCAGGCTGTGGTGATGGGGTTCTGGGCAGAGTTTGCTCAGAGGTTGAAATCCCAGAGTAGCAGGAGGTTTTTTGTTTTCAAGGTGTATGTAGAGATGAATTCGGTGAAAGGTGTGAAGAGGTCTGTCTTTGGTCTCGGTGGTCTGTAGTATAGCAGTATGTGGGCGGTTTCCTCGGGTGTTGTTTGAAGTTGCAGAGTGAGTGTTTCCATGAAAGGCAATGAGTTCTGTAGAGTAGGTTTAGTGAGAGAGAGGTGAGATTTGTAAATCACTGCTAGGCCATCTCCTCTTTGTCCTATTCTATGCTCAGTTAGGATGCAATAGTTCTCAGGCACTTATTCTGCTAGGATGGTGTTACAGTCAAGTGTTAGCCAGCTTTCCGTGATAAAGAGGCAATCTGTGTCGTGTTGAGTGACAAAGTCATAGATTTCCTGTTTGTGCTTGACTGCAGATCTGGTGTTAATCAGGGCGCATGATAGATGTTGTAGTTGAAGTGGTGCAGTCCTGTATTTGGTGGTCGATTGTCAATCGATTATTAGAAGTTGTTCTTTTTGTAGTATTTCTTGGGTGTAGGTTGGTAGTGTTGAGGCGGTATTCCTTAGGCTGCGGAGGATGTCAGCTGGGTATTTGATGTTGAACATGGTGAGAAAGTGCTGTTGGTGATGGGATGATGAGATGATGATGAGATGAGATAGTGATGTCGGTGAAGATGGCGATTGATGATGAAGATGGTGACGATGAGAAAATGGGCCTGGCTAAACTTACCTAGTTTTGATGAGGATGGGATGATGCTGAGGTGTCCTGGTGATACTAATGTAAAATTGGTGTTGCTGTTAATGACGCTGATGGACCCGTGTACCCAATCTGATCTAGCTCCCCCAGTTGATCCAGAGGAAGGCGAAAAACCCCAGCAGAGCACGATCCAATTTGCTACAGCAGGGGAAAAAAATCCTCCCTGATCCCCCGAGAGGCGATCGGGTCTACCCTGGATCAACTCCTATGTTTGGTTGGGCCCGGTTTTACTTACCTAGTTTGTCAGGATGTGATGAGCGGATGAGATTGAGATGGTGAACATGAACAGATGGCGGTGATGACGGGGATAAGGTTGAGGCTAATGACAAAGAAGATGATAAGGATCGGGATGAATGATGAGGCTGAGAATAGGATGAGGAGGAGGAGGATGAGGTTTTTGGGTGACAGGTCCTAGTGGCAAGAAGGGTCCGGGTGTATCAAGATGGCCACTCCTTACCAGGCCGGATCCCTGGTTCATCCCTTGGGCTGAAGATTTTGGGTGGCCCGGTGGGGGTTACAGGTAGTCGGTCAGAGCCCTGTAGTTTTTGACCAGCAGATAGGGGGTAGGGGGAAGGACCTGAGGCCAAGGCTGGGGGACCAAGATGGCCTCCATGGCCGGAGCTAGGCCAGAGACACGGTCTGTCCTGATGGACCAGGCAGCTACCGTTGCGGCTTCGGGCGGCCTGCTAACGGCTGGGGGGAGCTCGGAAAGCGAGAGGTGGCGAGCGGGCCCGCTGGAGCGAGGATGCAGGGGAAGAGAATCCCTGGATAGCCGGAGCTAGGCCACAGCCGCGGTCTGTCCTGACGGAGGCTGCGGGTAACAGGAGAATGAGAGGACAGATGTCAGATGGCGATGGGTAGCGGCAGGTAGCAGCTTCGGGTGGCACACTGGAGGGCTGGTGGGCTGGGGGAGCTGGGCTAGGGGGGAGGCCCCCGGGTCTATGGTGGAGCCGTAGACCGTGAGGCAACCGCTGGCTGAGGGGGGTAGAGAGAGTGCAGCCCTGGATGGCAGGAGCTCCTACTCATACGTCCTTTCAGCTCTGTTAAAGCAGGACCGTATGAGAGCTCTATCCTCTGCTCACCAGCCACTTGTTTGATAATCGTATTAGTGGAATCACCCACTGTGTAATTAATTCTGGGGGGTTTGGGCATCTAGAGGCATGCAACACTCCTGCAGGATGTGGTGAATGTGGTATGCAAGGTTGTGGTGGCCACCTGTGTCCTAATCCAGATAAGTGTCTTTTTAATGGTGTTTTGTAGATAAATTTATTTTTTCAATATTTGTTAAAAAATGTAATATGTGGATGTTAAATAAAACAACTTTAGTCTAACCCAGTAGTTCCTCCTTGATAAATTATTTTTGAAAATTCTTATTTTCATCCCCCCTTTTTTCATATGGGAACTTGCAGATAAGCGTCTGATAAATCGTTTGACAGCATCCAATCTCCTGCATTTATTGCCAGTAAGATCAATTGTAAGCTCTCCATCTTGAAGGATTCAACTAGAATTTTTTTTTTGAGTCTCTTTAGATCTAAGACTGGACGCAGAATATAAACCTCTTCCTTTCTGAGCGAACGGAACTTGCGCAATCGCATCTTTCTGTAGCAACTCCATCACGTAATTGGTCAATAATTTCCTTTTTTGTAGAGAGGATGGAAGTCTGGTAGTTTAAAAATGGTCTTTGGGAGATCTGTTCTTGAATCTTCTTTTTGTGACCCAAGCGGATAGTGGATATTGTCCACGGATCTCTTATGTGATCCACCCAAACCTGCGTGAATAGTCTGAGTCTAGCTCCTACTATTGCAGGCTGATCCCCTGTGCTAGCGGGTTTTGACTTTTGTAACCTCAGAAAAGAAGATTGGGTATTTCTCCAATTTTACTTGAATTCTTTCCACGGTCTATATGACCTTGCCTCTCTATATCTCTCTGGGAGATTGTGTCTATAGGGTGCAGATTTTTGTTGCTTCGGTCTTCTGTCAGAGGGAATGAGGCCCATCTTTACTGCCTGTGACCTTTGAGATGGCCGAGTCTAGTTTTGCACCGAACAAATTTGTTCCATCATAGGGTATTTTGCACCAGTTGGTTTTGAAAGCTGGATCCACAAAACCATGATTTTAACCACAGTGCTCTTCTTGACATTACTGGGGCCAGAATGGCTTTTGCAGAGGATCTGATTATGTCCACTGACACTTCTGCCACAAAATCTCCAGCTAGACTGAGCTCCTGGAGAGCAGTTACTATTTTTTCTTGCTCAAGTCCTTCCAGGAGCAATTTTTCGACACTGGAAGTCCAGCTAGCAATTGCTCTTCCTACCGCAGCCATGGCGATTGCTGGTCTGCAGGCACCCCCTACTGCTGAGTAAGATCTCTTAAGGTCAAGGTCAATTATGTGGTCAAGTGTGCCTCTAAAAGTTACCGCGTCTTCAATAGGCAGGGACACATGCCTGGCCAGGAGCATTAGGGATGCGTCAACTACTGGTGCCGAGATGGGTGGGTTTACATTTGGCTCTTTTAATGGGTATAGTTTTGCTAGCCTGTTATTAAGGCTAGTCTTCTTTTGCATTTTTTGCCACTCGTCTTTAATCAGGTCTTCCAATTCCTCTATAAATGGAAAGGTCTCTGGTTCCTTCCTTAAATTTGGGAAATATTTTCAAATCTTGCATGGTGTCTCCTTTGATTCTTCACAAACGATCGCTTCTTTTACTGATTTTGCGAATGAGTTTATTAAGGCAAAATCAAACCTGTGGATATCTCCAATTCTTCATTGTCAGCGGAGTCGTCTGACTTAGGAGGCATACGTGAAGCAGCCACTGATGTGCTCGGGGCTGGTCTATCCATTTCTGGAGTTGACATTTGTAGTATTGATTCCCTTACCGATTCTCGGATAATATCTGTTACCTAAAAAAAGGATGCCTTAAACTCGCCCACCTATCTTAAAAAGCACCACTCAGCGCTTAGGAATAAGCAATATTGGTTAAAAACAATATATAGTCCAAATAGTAGTAAAACAGTAAAAATAATAACAAAAAAGCAGCCACTAAAATCATAAGCTCAATATTAACCACTTGACCACTGGGCACTTAAACCCCCTTAATAACCAGACCAATTTTCAGCTTTCGGTGCTCTCACATTTTGAATGACAATTACTCAGTCATACAACACTGTACCCATATGAATTTTTTGTCCTTTTTTTCACACAAATAGAGCTTTCTTTTGGTGGTATTTAATCACTGTTGGGTTTTTTATTTTTTGCGCTATAAGAGAAAAAAGACTGAAAATTTTGTAAAAAAATGATTTTTTTTTTCGTTTCTGTTATAAAATTTTGCAAATTACTATTTTTTCTTCATAAATTTTGGGCAAAATTTATACTGCTACATATCTTTGGTAAAAATAAGTACAAATTGGTGCATATTATTTGGTCTTTGTGAAAGTTATAGAGTCCACAAGCTATGGTGCCAATATCTGAAAATTGATCACACCTGAAGTACTGACGGCCTATCTCAATTCTTGAGACCCTAACATGCCAGAAAAGTACAAATACCCCCCAAATGACCCCTTTTTGGAAAGAAGACATTCCAAGGTATTCAGAAAGAGGCATTGTGAGTTTTTTGAAGTTGTCATTTTTTCCCACAATTCTTTGCAAAATCAAGATTTTTTTTTTCTCTTTTTTTTTTTTCACAAAATTGTCATATTAGCAGGTTATTTCTCACACACAGCATATGCATTCCACAAATTACACCCCAAAACACATTCTGCTATTACTCCCGAGTATGGCGATACCACATGTGTGAGACTTTTACACAGCGTGGCCACATAGAGAGGCCCAACATGCAGGGAGCACCTTCAGGCGTTCTGGAGCACCCAGGCCAATTCTGACATTTCTCTCCTACATGTAAAAATCATCATTTGTTTGCTAGAAAATTACATAGAACCCCAAAACAATATATATGTTTTTTTTAGCAAAGACCTTAGAGAATATAATGGTGGTTGTTGCAACTTTTTATCTCGCACGATATTTGCGCAGCAATTTTTTTAACGCGTTTTTTACGTAAAAAAAATGTTTTGTGCTTAAAAAAAAAAAAAAACAGTAAAGTTAGCCCAATGTTTTTGCATAATGTGAAAGATGAAGTTACGCCGAGTAAATAGATACCTAACATGTCACCCTTAAAAATTGCACATGCTCGTGGAATGGTGCCAAACTTCGCTACTTAAAAAATCCCCATAGGCGACGCTTTAAATATTTTTACTGGTTACATGTTTTGAGTTACAGAGGAGGTCTAGGGCCAAAATGATTGCTCTCGCTCTAACATTCGCAGAGATACCTCACATGTGTGGTTTGAAAACCGTTTTCATATGTGGGCGGGACTTACGTATGCGTTCGCTTCTGTATGCGAGCTCACGGGGACAGGGGCGCTTTAAAAAAAATAAAAATGTTATTCTTCATTTTACTTTATTTATTTTAGTTTGACATGTTTTTCCGCCCCAAACATTTTTTTGATCACTTTTATACCTATTACAAGGAACGTAAACATCCCTTGTAATAGGAATAAGGCATGACAGGTCCTCTTTACAGTGAGATATGGGGGGGGTGTCAATAAGACCCCACATCTCACCTCTAGGCTGGGAAGCCTGACAAAAATACAAAAAAAAAACAACAATCCTGGCTTTGATCGTAGCGGTGAGTCGGTAGAAGCACCGGAGGGCGGCGGGGGGGGGACATCCCCTCTCGCCTCCCGTAAGAATGATCAAGCGGCGGAACAGCCGCTATGATTGTTGTTATGGTGTAGGGAATCGCCAGCTGAAAAAGCTAATATCTGAATGATGCCTGTAGCTGCACCCATTATTCAGATATCCCCGTACAAAGTCAAGGACGTCATATGACGGCCGGAGGGCGGGAAGTGGTTATTGCAGAGTATTGCCGGGCATTGCGGAGTATTGCCGGGCATTGCGGAGTATTGCTGGGCATTGCGGAGTATTGCAGGGCATTGCGGAGTATTGCGGACTATGGCAGGGTATTGCGGTGTATGGCAGGGTATTGCACGGGGTATTGCACAGGGTATTGTGGAGGGTATTGCACAGGGTATTGTGGAGGGTATTGCAGAGTATTGTGGAGGGTATTGCAGAGTATTGTGGAGGGTATTGCAGAGTATTGTGCAGGGTATTGCAGAGTATTGCGCAGGGTATTGCAGAGTATTGTGGAGGGTATTGCAGAGTATTGTGCAGGGTATTGCAGAGTATTTTGCAGAGTATTGCGCAGGGTATTGCAGAGTATTGCGCAGGGTATTGCAGAGTATTGCGCAGGGTATTGCAGAGTATTGCGCAGGGTATTGCAGAGTATTGCACCAGAGTATTGCAGAGTATTGCACCAGAGTATTGCAGAGTATTGCACCAGGGTATTGCAGAGTATTTTGCAGGGTATTGCAGAGTATTTTGCAGGGTATTGCGCAGGGTATTGCAGAGTATTGCGCAGGGTATTGCAGAGTATTGCGCAGGGTATTGCAGAGTATTTTGCAGGGTATTGCAGAGTATTGCGCAGGGTATTGCAGAGTATTGCACCAGGGTATTGCAGAGTATTGCACCAGGGTATTGCAGAGTATTGCACCAGGGTATTGGCAGGGTATTTTGCAGAGTATTGGCAGGGTATTTTGCAGAGTATTGGCAGGGTATAGCACAGGGATGGCTGAGCAGGGATGGATGGATGGCTGGATCTGTGACTGCAATTGTCACAGATCCAGCCCACAGCGCTGCTGCCTTGATCCGCTCTCTCCCCTCTCCTCTCACACTGTACCGATCGGTACAGAGAGGGGAGAGAGGAACCGGTGTCATCAAATGACGCCGGTCTGTTTACAAGTGATTGCTCCGTCATTTGACCGAGCGATCACGTGGTAAACGGCCGCTATCAGCGGCGATTTACCGCGATTCGTGATCCGCCGGGTCCTCTGGACCCGGCGGTCACGGAGTTTCCCGTGTGCGCGCCCAGGGGGCGCGCGGGAGCGCGATTCTGGGAGGACGTTATATAACGTCCTCCCAGAGTTAAGCAACCACCTTGTCGACGTTATTTGTCGGCAGGTGGTTGTTAAGTGGTTAAAAAACAATAGTAAAAAGTCCTCAGAGTGAAAGAGTCCTTTAAATATTGCAGCGGCGCTTTGTCAAACTATGTTCAATTCTGACAAGATTTCATATCTATTGTTTTTTAATATCTGTTACCTACCTAGCATCTGTTTCTTTCTCTCTGGTTGCTTCTTCCACCCAGGAGAACTAGCTGAACCTGGCTGGGGCGGGTGTGGTAAGGGGTCCGGAGCTATCCATCCAGTCCTGAACAAGTGAGGGAAAAAAAAGGAGTATGCTGTAGTGGGTCTCTCTTCATAACTTATAGCTAACCAGTCCTATTAGTGTGTGGGGGTGGAGTCACAACCCAGTGTGCGCTGCCATGATGCAACCGCAAAAAAGGGTCAGTGGAGGAACAGTGGAGCTGTACCAGCACAGAGAGTAATTCGACACTCCCAGAAAAGGAGAGGGCTATGACATGCAAAGAATGGGGGGCTGTGCAATGGAATTGACTCTTCCTGGATTAGTCACATTTTATAGCACGTTCAAAGGCACACAGTAAAAAAAAAAAAAAAAAGCATAAGAAGAAACTGCGCGTGAGCATTTAAAATATCAGAGTCTGTGGTTTTTTTTTTTCAAATTGGTGACACAGTCTCTTTAAGACTTGCAGTATGTACAATTCAGATTTATAAATGTAGGCAATCCTGATCAATAATAGTCTCTATTGTAGAGTGCAGGCCTGTAAATTATAGAACATTTGTAGAACAATGGAATGCAGTACACCCATCTCACTCATTATAGAGAACAGGAATTTCAAAGCTCTTTATTGTTTCCACAAGGAAATTCTGTGTGTGTGTGTGTGTATGTATGAATGTGGGCCTCTATATTAATGTTCATACAGTAATTTGCTTAAAACATCCAGCTAACTATCACTGCAAGTCATCATCCCAATCTTATCTCTGCCTTCCTACTACTCTCAGTTTCTGAGACCAGAACTACAGCTTTTTTGTTCCTCTTTGGTCTTTCCTTTAAATGTACCACAAAATCATTGGTGGTAAAACTTCTTTGCTGGTTTAAGTGAGGGCATTTATCTTGTTTATAAGAAGGTAATGTGATAAATATGGAAAAGAAATGTAAAACATTAGTATTGGTTTGTGGCCACTTCTCCTCTCAGCTTGAGTATGCAATCATATAGGAGTTCTCTGGTGTCTGAGAATCCCCGGCACCACATTTTTAAGATTTAGAAATGTATGAAAGTAGCAGAGATGGGATTTTAAAGGTACCAAACACATATAAAAGTAGTACATTTTATTATGAACAATTAAAACAATATAAATTTCATATAAAACCAACATGAAATCTCTACACGGCTTATGCAGTAACTTCATCTCTACATGTTTCGCCAGCCTTTGGCTTCCTCAGGAGACGTTGTAAAAACTGCATACCAAAATCACTAAAGATTCAAAAAACATTACATCAGTTACTATCCATACAATGTACTTATACACCTAAAATAATTAATTACAAAATATGCACTTATCAATAGGTCATTCTGAGGGGTTCCCTCACCTGCGTTATAGCACTGGAGTTCATACAGTATCTCACAAATGTGAGAACAACCCCTTAAATGTTTGTAAATGTTTTATTATATCTTTTCATTTGACAACACTGAAGAAATTACACTTTGCTACAATGTAAAGTAGTGAGCGTACAGCTTGTATAACAGTGTAAATTTGCTGTCCCCTTAAAATAACTCAACACACAGCCATTAATGTCTAAACCGCTGGCAACAAAAGTGAAAATGTCCAAATTCAGCTCAAAATGTCAATATTTTGTGTGTCCACCATTGCCTTAACCCTCTTGGGCATGGAGTTCACCAGAGCTATTCACCCTATTGAGCATCTGTGGGGCATCCTCAAATGGAAGGTGGAGGAGCGCAAGGTCTCTAATATCCACCAGCTCGGTGATGTCATCATGGAGGAGTGGAAGAGAACTCCAGTGGCAACCTGTAAAGCTCTGGTGAACTCCATGCCCGAGAGGGTTAAGGCAGTGCTGGAAAATAATGGTGGCCACACAAAATATTGACACTTTGGGTCCAACTTGAACATTTTCACTTAGGGGTGTACTCACTTTTGTTGCCAGCGGTTTAGACATTAATGGCTGTGTGTGGATTTATTTTGAGGGGACAGCAAATTTACACTGTTAACCACTTGCCGCCCGCCCTATAGCAGATTGACGGCGGCAAAGTGGTTTCAAAATCCTGACTGGACGTCATATGACGTCCTCAGGATTTTGAGCTGCTGCGCGCCACCGGGGGCACGCATCCCGGCGATCATTGCTGCGGGGTGCAGTCTGACACCCCGCAACTCCGATCTAGGTAAAGAGTCTCCGACGGAGACTCTTTACCACGTGATCAGCCGTGTCCAATCACGGCTGATCACAGTGTAAACAGGAAAAGCCGGTCATCGGCTTTTCCTCACTCGCGTCTGTCAGACGCGAGTAGAGGAGAGACGATCGGCTGCTCCTCTGACAGGGGGGGTTTATGCTGATCGATTATCAGCACAGTCCCCCCGAGGATGCCCACTGGACCACCAGGGATGCCACTAGACCACCAGGGATGCCACTAGACCACCAGGGAAGCCCACCATAAGGTATGCCACCCTAGACCACCAGGGATAATGGATGCCAATCAGTGCCACAATAGATGCCAATCAGTGCCCACAATGGGCACCACTGATTGGCAGGCATTATTGTTTGGCACTGATTGGCATCCATTAGTACAGTACAGTGCCACCTATCAGTGCCCATCCATGCCACCTATCAGTGCCCATCCATGTCACCTATCAGTGCCCATCCATGTCGCCTATCCGTGCCCATCAGTGCCCACCTGTGCTGCCTATCTGTGCCCACCCGTGCCGCCTTACTGTGCCCACCCGTGCCGCCTATCTGTGCCCACCCGTGCCGCCTATCTGTGCCCACCCGTGCTGCCGATCATTGCCCATCCGTGCCGCCGATCGTTGCTCATCCGTGCCGCCGATCGTTGCCCATCCGTGCCACCTCATCGGTGCCCATCCGTGCCGCCTTATCCGTGCCCGTCAGTGCAGCCCCATCAGTGCCCATCAGTGAAGGAGAAAACTAACTTATTTACAAAGTTTTGTAACTGAAACAAAAAAAAACTTTTTTTTTTTCAAAATTTTCGGTCTTTTTTTTATTTTTTAGCAGAAAATAAAAATCGCAGAGGTGATCAAATACCACCAAAAGAAAGCTCTATTTGTGGGGAAAAAATGATAAAAAGTTTGGGTACAGTGTAGCATGACCGCGCAATTGTCATTCAAAGTGCAACAGCGCAGAAAGCTGAAAATTGGTCTGGGCAGGAAGGTGTATAAGTGCCCAGTATGGAAGTGGTTAAACAAGCTGTACACTCACTACTTTACATTGTAGCAAAGTGTCATTTCTTCAGTGTTGTCACATTAACCACTTCAGCCCCGGAAGAATTGGCTGCTCAATGACCAGGCCATTTTTTGCGATACGGCACTGCGTCGCTTTAACTGACGATTGCGATGTAGATTTTTCTTTTGGTGATATTTGATCACCTCTGCAGTTTTTTTTTCATTTTTTGCGCTATAAACAAAAAAGAGCGACAATTTTGAAAAAAAACACAATATTTTGTACTTTTTGCTATCATAAATAGCCCCAATATTTTTTTTTAAAAAAAGGTAATTTTTCCTTAGTTTAGGCCGATATGTATTCTTCTACATATTTTTGGTAATAAAAATCGCAAAAAGCATATATTGATTGGTTTGCGCAAAAGTTATAGCGTCTACAAAATAGGGGATAGATTTATAGCATTTTTATTAATATTATTTTTTTTACTAGTAATGGCGGCGATCTGCGATTTTCATCGGGACTGCGACATTATGGTGGACATATCTGACACTTTTGACACATTTTTGGGACCATTGGCATTTGTACAGCGATCAGTGCTATAAAAATGCACTGATTACTGTAAAAATTTCACTGGCAGGGAAGGGGTTAACTCTAGGGGGTGGATAAGGGGTTAACTGTGTTCCCTATGTGTGTGTTCTAACTGTGGGGGGTGGGACTGACTATAGGAAATGAGAGATCGTGGTTCCCAGCTTGTAGGAACTCACGATCTCTCTCTCCTCTCCTCACAGAACAGGGACGTGTGTGTTTACACACACACGTCCCTGTTCTGCCTCTCGTGCCCCCGATCGCTCATGGCTAGCGGTCATCGCGACCACAAGCATCGGCACCCCCCGCTGTGCCTCCGGCGGCGCCTGCTATCCCGCTTAAAGAGGATGTAGTCAGACAATAGCAGAGGTCAATGCCATGTAAATCATCTGAAATAAAACAACAGTCATGTCATAAGTGGGTGGCAAGGGTTTACCATGGACAACACCTGAGAGTACCTGGTCTTCACCAAGTTCCTGATGATGGAGATGGAATTATGGGACTTTCACTCCCAGGCAATGACTCTGATTTAGAAGAGAGAGACAGACAGTAGAGCTATTAGGACTTAAAGGGGTTAATTTACGAAAGGAAAATAGGCTGTTCACTTTGCAGGGAAATTTACCCAAGAACTTAGTGAATGTGGTGAAGTTTCACTTTTCAAATAATACCCAGTCATGCAGGGAAGATAAAAACACAATTTTTGATTGCACGTGATTGGATAATAGAAGTCAGCAAAGTTTAGGGGCAATTTCCACTGCAAAATGAACAGCCTATTTACCTTAGGTAAATCAACTCCAGTGTTTCAATGCCTTTGGTAAGTCGGCACTCTTGATGTTGAGATTGGTGTGATAAGGGGTGGGGTGGGGAGTAACTACTGAGTTATCAGGTTGGAACCCTCCTTCATTGATATTTTGTTGATGAACCCACTGTGTCCAAAGGGCTCAACAGTGATACTTGGAGTCCCAGGTATACACTCCTATGTTCGAAACCCTCCTGTCTCATCTTACAGCCCAGATGTTTTTCTTTTTAATCCATATCTGAATGTTGCCTTTTTTTTTATAAGCACTTGGTTGCTTGTTGGAGAAAGCGACTCCCATCTTTTTCAGGAGGCTGGTTGTAAATGTAAAAGAGAGATTAAAATTGCGCAAACCTATGCAATAAAATTCTGATACAATCAACCTGTGTTGACATTCAAGTCCATATGGTGTCTTCCAAAACCGATTTTCAAACAGCCGCGGCTCAAGCCAGCCAGCTGATGCGTAGTGACGTCAGAGACTAGTGCTCCACCCAACGCGTTTCCCCGTACACGGCTTCGACTGGGAACGTACAAGCCTCTGTTCCCAGTCGAAACCTTGTACGGGGAAATGCGTCGGGTGGAGCACTAGTCTCTGACGTCACTACGCATCAGCTGGCTGGCTTGAGCCGCGGCTGTTTGAAAATCGTTTCATTGCCTTTGGATGTCAGTGTTCTATGGAAGTTTTTGCTATAAATTCTTTTAGTGGAAATACTGCACCATGAAGTCTCTTCTTCTTCTTCTCTTTACCTGGTAAATTAATCTGGTTTTGGAAGACATATAGGGGGATCGGTTAATGCTGTGTGGAAAACATTGCACATAATAGCAGTCCGCTGTATTGGGAGGAATACTGGTTCAGGAGGTGTATTAGGAGGAATATCCACGGTCGGACCGACCCATCCCTGAGCGAGTGTAACATCGGTTCCGGAGGTGCCTTGGAAGGAACACCTATGGTCAGACCGACATATTACTGAGCCCATTTGATCTCTATTACTGGAGATCCACCTTATCCGGTAAGCGCCCCCCCTTATCAGTCAACATTGAATAATAAATCTCAAATTTCAACGTGAATGCTTGATATCACCAGTTTTGTTTTATTTTTGAAACACCATATGGACTTGAATGTCAACACAGTTTGATTGTATCAGAATTTTATTGCATAGGTTTGCGCAATTTTAATCTCTCTTTTCCATTACTTATGAGCCGTATAATCAGGCTAATTAAATTGCAGCACCTATACATTATTTTCACGGTTAAGGAATTAACCCTATCTCCCCCCCTTGTTTTAGCACCTTAACTGTTGTTGTTTTTTTCACTTAATATTAAATAGTTGGAGACAGCGCAGATTTTCTACAATATACTAACTGGTTGTAAATAGTGATGAGCCGAACACCCCCGGGTTCGGTTCGCACCAGAACCCGCAAACGGACCGAAAGTTCGCACGAACATTAGAACCCTATTAAATACAATGGATGCGAACGTTCGGATTCTAAAGTGCTAATTATAATGACTATTATCCATGTTATTGTCCGAAACAGAGTTTGGGAACCCGGGTTCTGCACCAGGGGACATGTATCAATGCAAAAAGAAGTTTTAAAAACGGACGTTTTCCGGGAGCAGTCATTTTAATGATGCATAAAGTGAAAAAAAAAAAGTCAAATATTCCTTTAAATATTGTACCTGGGGGGTGTCTAAAGTATGCCTGTGAAGTGCCACGTGTTTCCCGTGTTTAGAACTGTCCCTGCACAAAATGACACTTCTAAAGGAAAAAAAAGCCATTTAAAACTGCTTGCGGCTTTAATGTAATGTCTGGTCCCGGTAATATGGATGAAAATCTTTAAGAAAAATGGCATAGCTACCCCATCAACCCCCCCGCCCCCCACCTACCCCAGCCCATTACCAGCCCCTTTGGGTCTTGTATGGATATTAAGGGGAACCCCGCACACAAAATAAAAAAGGCCCTATATACTCTGAACAGCCGTATACAGGCGGTGCATACAAGACAGGGACTGTAGGTTTGTTCTTATGTAGAATCTGTTTGTAATTTTGAACAGCTACATTGTTTAAGTGTAGCTCCAGCCCAAATACCTATTTTTAAGGTTTTTGGAAAACATAGGGAAGGGTTATCACCCCTGTAACATTTGTTTTGCTGTCTGTGCCCCTGTTCAGAACATTTCACCTCACTTTGCGTCCCAATGACAACTGTTTTTGAAATGTGGTGTTTTTATTGAAACAAGGATTGGTGATAAAGCATCAGTAGAGAGGAGACACCTTTCTCCCATATTAATTCTTACAGGAGAGAATTTTCCTTCCAAGGGGTAGATTTCCTCTCACTTCCTGTTGTCTTCTTTCGTTTGCAAGTAGTAGTCGTTTGTAAGTTGGATGTTTGAAAGTAGGGACCTGCCGTATATACTCTGCAGAAATTGGCCCCTTAGGTGTTGGTGTTGGCACAACACTGTAAGCACTCACAGTTACTCTTGGTGGGTGCTGGAACGCCCTGCTGTCAACTATTATATCAGGAATTGTAATAACATATAATTGTTGAACAGTGGTAGTAAAAATTGGGCCTTTGATGGTGGTGCTGTTGCCACAACACTGTAAGGCCTGACAGTTACTCTTGGTGGGCGCAGCAATGGGCCCTGCTGTGAATTATTAGATCAATAATTATAATTGCATGCCCCTGTTGAACAGGGGCTGAAAAATTGGACCTTTGGTGGTGGTGGTGGTGGTGTTGACACAACACTGTAAGGCCTGACAGTTACTCTTGGTGGGCGCAGCAATGGGCCCTGCTGTGAATTATTAGATCAATAATTATAATTGCATGCCCCTGTTGAACAGGGGCTGAAAAATTGGGCCTTTGGTGGTGGTGGTGGTGGTGTTGACACAACACTGTAAGGCCTGACAGTTACTCTTGGTGGGCGCAGCAATGGGCCCTGCTGTGAATTATTAGATCAATAATTATAATTGCATGCCCCTGTTGAACAGGGGCTGAAAAATTGGGCCTTAGGCACTGGTGGCACAACACTGCAACCCCTCACAGATACTGTACTTGGAGCACAGCAATGAGGCCTGTTGCAAAGTATTGCATCAAAAATTGTAATTACACGCCCCTGTTAAACAGGGGCTGAAAAATTGGGCCTTAGCCACTGGTGGCAGCACCCATAAACCAAAATGATCTTCCAAGCTATCATCATTAATCGGATCATTGAGGAGGAGGAGGAGGATAGCTAGTCAACATAACAGCACAGGAACTCAGCATCAGCATCAGTCTTGAAGGGATGTGACATTTTAAAATCAATTAGTCTGTTATATCAGCATCAGGTGTGTGGTAGCTGGTGGTGATCCAAGACTGGTTCATCTTGATGAAAGTCAGTCGATCAACCGAGTCGGTGGACAGGCGCACCCTGTGATCCGTGACAAATCCTCCAGCAGCACTGAATGTGCGTTCTGAAAGAATGCTGGATGCAGGACAGGCCAGTAGCTCAATTGCATACTGTGCAAGCTCTGGCCAGTGATCCATCCTCAAGACCCAGTAAGCCAGAGGATTTTCGGTGGGGAAGGTGTCCAAGTCTGACCTTGCCCCTAGGTATTCCTGCACCATGTATATCAGACGCTGGCGATGGTTGCTGGAACCGATCATACTTTGGGGCTGCGGACTAAAGAATTGTCTGAACGCATCGCTCAGACGGCCACCTTCCCCACCACTCCTTCTTTGACTGCCCGAAGCCTCAGCAACTCGTTGTCCAGGACCAGGAGTTTGTAACCTCCCAGTCTCTGGGAACGCGTTGCACAGACCTTTCTGCAAGGCCTCCCGGAGTTGTCTCATCCTCTGCTCCCTCTGCGACGGTAACATAAGGTCCGCAATCTTACCCTTGTACCGTGGATCAAGGAGAGTGGCCAGCCAGTAATGGTCCCTCTCCTTGATCCGAAGAATACGAGGATCCTTCCGCAGACTTTGCAGGATCAGGGAGGCCATGCAGCGTAGGTTAGCTGAGGCATTCAGTCCGGAGTCCTCTGGGTCACTAAGGACGACATGATCCGCAGCCACCTCCTCCCAGCCACGTCAAGTCCACTGGTTTCTTGGGACTGTAAATCATCCCTAAAAGACTGCTGCTGATGATGCTGAGTGCCAGCCTCCACCTCCATGCTGACACAATCCTCCTCCTCCTCCTCCTCCTCCTCCTCTTCCTGTGCGATGGGTGGGACAGAAGGAACACTGTCTGGGTAAAGGGGGCCTTGAGAGGCAAGGAAGTCCTCCTCTTCCTGCCTCTGTTCTGCCTCAAGTGCCCTGTCCATTATTCCACGCAGCGTGTGCTCCAACAGGTGGACAAGAGGTACAGTGTCACTGATGCATGCACTGTCACTGCTCACCATCCTCGTGGCCTCCTCAAATCGTGCCAGGACAGTGCATGCATCCCTGATCATGCCCCACTGGCGTGGTGAAAAAAACCCGAGCTCCCCTGACCCTGTCCTGGTGCCGTAGTCGCACAGGTACTCATTGATGGCCCTCTGCTGCGTGTGCAGCCGCTGCAGCATGGCCAACGTTGAGTTCCACCTGGTGGGCATGTCACATATAAGGCGGTTCTTGGGCAGGTTCAACTCTTTTTGCAGCTCAGCCAGGCGAGCACTGGCATTATAAGATCTGCGGAAATGCACACAGACTTTCCTGGCCTGCCTCAGGACATCCTGTAAGTCCGGGTACCTGCCCAAGAACCACTGCACCACCAGGTTAAGGACGTGAGCCATACAGGGCACATGGGTCAGTTGTCCCTGTCGGAGGGCGGAGAGGAGGTTGGTGCCATTGTCGCAAACCACCATTCCTGGCTTAAGCTGGCGTGGCGTCAACCACCTCTCGGCCTGCCCCTGCAGAGCAGACAGGACCTCTGCCCCAGTGTGGCTCCTGTCCCCCAAACACACCAGCGCAAGCACGGCATGGCATCTTTTTGCCTGCGTACTTGCGTAGCCCCTTGAACGCCTACGGAGCACCGCTGGTTCCGAGGACAAACCACAGGAAGAGGCCATGGAGGAAGAAGAGGAGGGGGTGGAGGAGAGAGGTGTGTCACAACCAGTAGTAGCATTTTGGAGGCGTGGCGGTGGAACAACCTCCAACACTACTGCACCTTGTCCTGCATCCTTCCAAGTTGCCAAAAGAGTGACCCAATGGGCCGTGAAAGAAAGGTAACGTCCCTGTCCATGCCTGCTGGACCATGAGTCAGCGGTAATATGCACCTTACCGCTGACCGCCCTGTCCAGCGAGGCCAAGACATTGCCTTCCACATGCCTGTAGAGAGCCGGAATCACCTTCCGTGAGAAAAAGTGGCGTTTGGGAACCTGCCACTGAGGAACCGCACATTGCACAAACTCACGGAAGGGGGCCGAGTCTACCAACTGAAAAGGCAGCAGTTGAAGCGCTAGCAATTTAGCCAAGCTAGCATTCAACCGCTGGGCATGTGGATGGCTGGGAGTGAACTTCTTTCGACGGTCCAGCAGCTGGGGCAGGGAAATTTGCCTGCTAGAATCGGACGTCGGTGTACTGCTAGCAGAGTGGTCGCAAGTACTGGGCTGTGACACACCTAATTCTACACCTTCATTCCTCTCAGTGCAGGTTTCAGAGAGGACTGAAGGTATAGTGGGTTTTGAGATCCCAGCTGATGCGGTGCAAGGAGAGGTCCGCTTTGTTCTTTGGTGTGGGTCTTTAAGGTAGGCTTGCCAACGAGCTGCATGGCAGGTCAACATATGTCTGATTAAGCATGTGGTGCCCAAGCGGCTGATGTTTTGGCCACGCGATATACGCTTGAGACATATGTTGCAAACAGCAGCTGTGCGATCTGATGCACTCGCCTCAAAAAAGGCCTACACCAAAGAACTTTTCGAATGACGGGCAGAGGCAGCGCCCTGCATAGGCGGAGCTCTGCGGTGTGATTCCGTCGGTGTGCTGCCCATACGCTGGCCACTCAAGGGCATCCTGCCTCGTTGGAGATGTGCCTCCTCCTCATCCTCCTCCTCCTCCTCTCTCCTATTAGGCACCCACGTGGAGTCAGTGACCTCATCATCCCCTCCCTCCTCATGACTGGAGCCAATCTGGCAGTATGCTGCAGCTGCTGGAGCATGACTGCCAGATTGGTGTCCTTCTTGAGCATCCCCTCTCTCTGCTCTCACGCTACTGCCTTCCTCTAGCTGGGTATCATCATCAGATCCTTCGAAACGCTGGGCATCCTCCTGGAGCATGTACCCAACACTGTGCTCAAACAGTTCGGGGGACTCCTCAGGAGGAGGACATGGTGGGTCTAGGGAAGGATTGACTAATGAAGATAATGATACCAGAGAAGAGGACGCTTTGGCAGCTGCTTTGCCAGTACCCTGAGCCTGGGTGAGAGAGGATGAGGAGGATGAGGTGGGCTTGGTCATCCACTCTACCAAGTCTTCGGCATGATGTGGCTCAACATGTCCAGCTGCCGAAAAGAAGGACAAGCGTGTCCCATGGCCATGTGCTGATGACAATGCACCGCGTCCACGACCAGCACTGTTGCCCCCAGACACAGAGCCTGCTTGCCCTCTTTTTTTGCCTCCTGACTGTCTGCCTCTCCTTGTTTGCCTTCCAGACATTTTAATGGATGGCCTGCAGGGAGATGGGAAAAAGAGCAATAAGGGCTACCTTCAGGTGTATACTGTGCAGGAGGCTTAGCAACAATGACACTGACACTGTCCCCTGCCTATCCTTCTCTGTCCCTAAACTCAAGGATTTCAAAATTGGTTTAGAACAGAATAGCACACTGACACTTTCCCTCACTGTCCTACTCTGTCCCTCCCTACAAACAAGATTTAGCACAGAATAGCACACTGATAGTTTCCACGAGTGTCCTTCTCTGTCCCTAAACTCAAGGATTTCAAATATGGAACAGCAAAATTGGTTTAGAACAGAATAGCACACTGACACTTTCCCTCACTGTCCTACTCTGTCCCTCCCTACAAACAAGATTTAGCACAGAATAGCACACTGATAGTTTCCACAAGTGTCCTTCTCTGTCCCTAAACTCAAGGATTTCAAATATGGAACAGCAAAATTGGTTTAGAACAGAATAGCACACTGTCAGTTTCACTCACTGTCCTACTCTGTCCCTACAAACAAGATTTAGCACAGAATAGCACACTGACACTTTCCCTCACTGTACCTCTCTGTCCCTAAACTCAAGGATTGAAAATATGGTTCAGCAAGATTGGTTTAGAACAGAATAGCACACTGACTCTTTCCCTCACTGTACCTCTCTGTCCCTACAAACAAGGATTAGCACAGAATAGCACACTGACACTTTCCCTCACTGTACCTCTCTGTCCCTACAAACAAGGTTTAGCACAGAATAACACACTGACACTCTCCCTACCTATCCTTATTTGTCCCTAAACACAAGGAATCCAGGATTAGTAAAGGAATCCAGGATTAGTAAAGGAAAAAAAATGACACTGTCCCTGCCTATGCTTCTCTTTCCCTGCTCCGGAACACACTACACAAGGCCGCCGCGCTGGCGGCCTTTTATAGTGTGGGGCGTGTACTAAACCCCCTCAGCAATAATTGGCCACAGGCATCCTGCCTGTGGCCAATCATTGCTCTCCTCGCTGCCGGCGCTGTGATTGGCCAAGCATGCGGGGTCACAGTGCATGCTTGGCCAATCACAGCGCCTGGATGACACTGCGATGGCGTAGTGCATTGTGGGCCGTTCGCGTCACTCAAATTTGGCGCGAACGGCCCAAATCGTTCGATCTTCGTCGAACGATCGAACAGCCGATGTTCGAGTCGAACGTATGTTCGACTCGAACACGAAGCTCATCCCTAGTTGTAAATGTAGCAACAGGGGAAATCACATTCTTCCAGTAACGCTGGGCAGATTCAGCTGTCAGTTCTGCTTACTTGTTCTTTTTTCTCTTGTAAACTTTTTTTACACCATCTTCCCATCACACTGTCAATTTCACTACATATGCCAGCTTAGTTGCTGCAGAACACAGGAACATATCTAACTGGAATGTTGTAGCCACAACATCTGTGGGAAACACAAGTTTTCAAGCAATATGCAAGATATTTGTATGCTTTGATCTCATTATGTTCTCTGGATGTTAGCCTGCTGGTACAATTTGGGTATATGTGACATGCCAGTGTTTGTGGAAGATCATTTATGATAATTTGTCTTGGTCTCAGGATAGATGCCAGCTTTCTGATTACCTGGTTGTGTTGCCAAGTGTAACGCCTGTGGGTGAGGTTCACAGAGCATCCTGGTAAAATGTGCCTTAATGATGCAGGTGCTTGATAAGGAAAGCAAGCAGGATCTTCTCCCCACCACTGCTTTATATTTTGGGGTGAGGAGAAGAAGTCATAAGTGGCATGAATAACAAAGCTTAGCCGAGATCCTTTCATCTCCCAGATATTACACACGTTTCCTTTTTTCCGGGCTTTCTCAGATAGTCCATTGGCCCTGCTTGGCCGTTGAGAGGGCCTTGGCATGTTGCTCTGCCTCCTCTTGTCTCCTTACCTCCTCCACCATGGGCCATCTGCTTTACATTAATATTGCCTTGTTCCATTGTGAAGCTTTTGGGAAAGCCTGAGGCAAGCTCTTCCAACCACATCCCTGAAGTGGAAATCAGACTTGGCACTCTGAACGATTTCAGGTGAAGTCCATTTCCTCCACATTATCACCCAGGGGGCCACTGTTCAAATAACAATATTTTCAGATTCAGTCAGGACAACCTAACTTTGGTTCATTTGAATTCTTCCACAAGACTGGTAATTGGTAAGTCCATTGCTATTCACGTACAGTCCATCAGGGCTGCTTCTAACTTTTTTTATTATTGGAGATTTTATAGACAGACAAATTCTACTGGTGACCATTGTAAGTCCATATTTTTCCAGTTGTTTGTGCAACAGGTATAGCGTGGACATTTTTCAAAGGGGACATCTGTTCTTGTGAAAGCTATCTAAGAAGGGGTTAACTTTCTCTTTAAAGGCTTTAAAGCTGAAACATAGTATTTTTTTTGGGGGGGGGGGATATAGCACCAAACACATTAGTTACCTGTATATGTGGTAAGCAGGATGCTGTTTTATGTAAAAATTCTTCCTTCATGCTGCCAAGTACTGCTCATAGCAACTATCTTCTGGTGTTGCGGGGGTTAACAACAGTGACTGAGGGTGTGAACGACTTGCAACGCTCACCAGCCCTTTCTTGCCCCGCCGTCATTCACAGACCTCATACTACAGGTAAAACTTGAAAAATTTGAATATTGTGCAAAAGTTCATTTATTTCACTAATGAAACTTAAAAGGTGAAATTAATATATTAGATAGACTCATTACATGCAAAGCAAGATAGTTCAAGCTGTGATTTGTCATAATTGTGGTGATTATGGCTTACAGCTCATGAAAACCCCAAATCCACAATCTCAGAAAATTAGAATATTGTGAAAAGGTGCAATATTGTAGGCTCAAAGTGTCCCACTCTAATCAGCTAATTAAGCCATAACACCTGCAAAGGGTTCCTGAGCCTTTAAATGGTTTCTCAGTCTGGTTCAGTAGGAATCACAATCATGGGAAAGACTGCTGAACTGACAGTTGTGCACAAAACCATCATTGACACCCTCCATAAGGAAGGAAAGCCTCAAAAGGTAATTGCAAAAGAAGTTGGATGTTCCCAAAGTGCTGTATCAAAGCATATTAATAGAAAGTTATGAGGAAGGAAAAAGTGTGGTAGAAAAAGGTGCACAAGCAGCAGGGATGACCGCAGCCTAAAGAGGATTGTCAGGAAAAAGCCTTTCAAAAGTGTTGGGGACTTTCACAAGGAGTGGACTGAGGCTGGAGTCAGTGCATCAAGAGCCACCACACACAGACGGAACATGGGCTTCAAATGTCGTATTCCTCTTGTCAAGCCACTCCTGAACAACAAACAACGTCAGAAGCGTCTTACCTGGGCTAAAGAAAAACAGACCTGGTCTGTTGCTCAGTGGTCCAAAGTCCTCTTTTCTGATGAGAGCAAATTTTGTATCTCATTTGGAAACCAAGGACCCAGAGTATGGAGGAAGAATGGAGAGGCACACACTGCAAGAAGTCCAGTGTGAAGTTTCCACAGTCTGTGTTGATTTGGGGAGCCCATGTCATCTGCTGGTGTTGGTCCACCGTGCTTCATTAAGTCCAGGTTCAACGCAGCCGTCTACCAGGAGATTTTGGAGCACTTCATGCTTCCTTCCATAGACGAGCTCTATGGGGATGCTGACTTCATTTTCCAGCAGGACTTGGCACCTGTCCACATTGCCAAAATCACCAAAACCTGGTTCAATGACCGTGGGATTACTGTGCTTGATTGGCCAGCAAACTCACCTGACCTGAACCCCATAGAGAACCTATGGGGCATTGCCAAGAGAAAGATGAGAGACATGAGACCGAACAATGCAGAAGAGCTGAAGGCAGCTATTGAAGCATCCTGGTCTTCCATAACACCTCAGCAGTGCCACAGGCTGATAGCTTTCATGCCACGCAGCATTGAGGCAGTAATTTCTGCAAAGGGGGCCCAAACCAAGTACTGAGTACATACAGTGGGGCAAAAAATTATTTAGTCAGCCACCAATTGTGCAAGTTCTCCCACTTAAAAAGATGAGAGAGGCCTGTAATTGTCATCATAGGTATACCTTAACTATGAGAGACAAAATGTGGAAACAAAACCAGACAACCACATTGTCTGATTTTGAAAGAATTTATTTGCAAATTATGGTGGAAAATAAGAATTTGGTCACCTACAAACAAGCAAGATTTGTGGCTCTCACAGACCTGTATCTTCTTCTTTAAGAGGCTCCTCTGTCCTCCACCGATTACCTGTATTAATGGCACCTGTTTGGCGCAGTCTCAGCGAGCCGCTGAGACTAGGGTGACCACGTGTCCCAGATTGCCCGGGACAGTCCCGCATTTTGCAGGTCTGTCCCGGGCACATTCATTCCAGGACAATACAGTGTACCGGAATGAAACTGACACAGCCACCCCCCGGGCCTATCTGATGCCCCCAAAAAAGGCCGCCACATCACCGCTTTACTCATTGACAGTACTTGGCCTGGCCGGGAATGCCTGGAGGACCACAATCCCCGCCCCCTGCTTGTGATTGGAGAAATTATAAATCCCGCCTCTTGTGTCCAATCACTGTGCTGTGATTCGTTACAGCACAAGCTGATTTTTGGGAAGGGAGGGTGTCCCTGAATGGTAGTTTGGAAATGTGGTCACCCTAGCTGAGACAGCCTCTCACCGCCCCTCCACTGCTCGGCGCTCCAATGAGCGCTGAGAAGTAGAGCAGAAGCCATGCTGACTGACAGTCAGCATGGCTCTGCTCGGGGAGGAGTGAGAACCGAGCCATCGGCGGTGTTCGGTGGCTTGGTTCTCAGTGCACAGACGCCGGGGGACAGCCGCAGCATCAGCCTGATGCTCCATCCACCGAGGTAAGTATAAATAGCAAAAAAACAAACAAAACATACTTCTCTTTTAAATGTCAGATTCTGTTGCAATGTATATCACCAATGCATAGGGAAATGGTATCTGGAGGTGAGGTTAACAACGAGAATTTAAGGCCCCTTTTACACGGACGGATAGAATGGTGCTTTTAGCTGCGGATTTTCTAGTTTTCTACCGCAGCTAAAAGCACACAATGCTTTCCTATGGCCCCATTCACACACAGCGTTTAGCTGCGATTTTGTTACATGCGGTTCGGTGCGAATAGAAAAAATTGAATTGAATGCGTCCAGGTGCGATGTAGCGCAGCTACCTGCACATAACTGCAGGTAATCGCAGTGCACTGTGTCAGCTGCGGATAGTAGCGTGAACAAAAGAAAAAAAAACAACAGGAAGCACATCAAAATAAAAATGGTTGCTATGGGGATGACAATAATGGCCAACCGCAGCTAAACGCAGCCGCATGTAAACGCACGTAAACGCAGCTAAAAGCAGTGTACAAATGCAGCTGATCGCTGTGCCTGGGGTCTTGAATTTCAAAAGAAAGAAACATGCTTTTAACTGCGGCAGAACAGCCGCCCGTGTGAAAGGGGCCTAAAACCATTGATCCCCATGAGAAACAGGCCTTAAATGCCTATGGGCAGATTTAAAACCAAAATGATAGACAATCAAATCTGCATGTGACATAACCTTAGGCTCTGACTCATCAGCAAATTAATGGGCTTGCTTTGTTGCAATGTAAACGTTTGCATGTTATAACACTGTGCATCATTAGAGTGTTCTCTAACACCCAAAACTAAAATTTAATATATTGCAGTTTACCAGTTATTACAGTTGGATTAAACCCAAAACCCAAAATGTAATATATTTCAGCACACCAATCATTAGAAGTGTTGGCTGCATCAGTTTTCTTTTCTTTGGCTTTTACCTTTTGCTTTCAACTGGCCAGTAACACACCTCCTGTATTAGTGAGACACCACCCTGGATGAATGAGGGCAGGAGGCACAGCAGACAGCAGCATTGTCAGTCTGGGAGGAGAAGGGGAGTGTTACATGCAAACTTCAGCTCACACTTTATAATCAATTACAGCAAACAGTTTTTTTTTTCCCCTTTTGCGATAAAGGTTTTACATAAAGAAATAAATGCTGATAATTTAAACCACCCCTGCTAGTGTTATGGTTTGTCTTATCCATGTAAACTAATACATTCTGCTGGAGAGCTGGAGTTTTTGAAAAACAACAGACTTGCTGGCTGAATCACCAGATAAAAATAGAAGAAAAATAGCCTAAAAAAAAAAAAAATTAAACCAGTCATCACATCAAAGAATTGGTAAGCTGCAATATAATAAATGTTTGCTTTTGGGTTTAAAGTGGTTGTAAACCCACTTTATAAACAAACACCTACAGGTAAGCCTATATTAAGGCTTACCTGTAGGTGCATGAAATATCTCCTTAACCTACACGGTTAAGGAGATATTTACATTTAAATGCGGCGATGCTGACGTCACGCGCATGCGCATGGGGTTAACCCCATTCACAAATTTGGCTAAGTCGCAACATTCGACGACGTAGCCGAATTCGACGGCTCACGCGCGCATGCGCGGAGTCACGTCTTTGCCGCTCCGGCCAATCACAGCGCCGGAGCGGCGCTGTGATTGGCTGCAGCGGCGATACCCGGAAGTAACCTTCCGGCTATCGCCGCAGCGATGGATGCGGCTGAAGAGGGAGACGAGGACGGCTTCGGGGGCCCCGATCTAAGGTAAGTGATGCATAATGAGCTATTATGCTAGTCATATTAGCTCATTATGCCTTTCTCTTACAGCTAGTTAAAAAAAAAAAAAATTAGGAGGGTTTACAACCACTTTAATACTGCTTTATTGTGATGGCCGCATTTGATTTTAGATACTGTTGATGTTGCCAGACCAAAAAGAAACAAAGCCAATACAATCACAATTCAGGGCAACAGCATACCTCTCAACTTTTTGAGATAAGTTGGGGCAAGATAAGTGAGAAATATACAATAAAATTATTAGTAAAACCCCTTTTCCGCCGAGGGTACGCACATATGCGTACTCGGCTTTTGGGGGTTATACCGGGATGATGCCTGCAGGTACCGTTGTTTAGAGCCGGCGATTGGCTTTCCAGGTATAACAACCGATTCGGCTAAAAGCCGCTCGGTTGTTATACCGGAGAAGCGGGAAGGGACATCCCCCCCTCCCGCCGCCTCCGCCGGTCTTACCGGGCCTCCCGTCCCACCGGGAGACCCGATCCACGATCCGCCACCTCGGGCGGCTAGAGACAGACTGAATCGAAGCCGTGAACGGCTTTGATTCAGTCTCTTCACTGTAACCACGGAAGCAACGTCATGACGTCACGTCCGGGTTACTCGGCTGCCAATGGCGCAGAATTTAAAAAAGTACACAGTATTCAGAATCGCCGTTTTCGGCGATCTGAATACTTTGAAGTGAAAAAGAGGGATTGGGTGTCTTTTAGACCTCCGATCTCTACATAAAGAGTACCTGTCACCACTTATTACTGTCACAAGGGATGTTTACATTCCTTGTGACAGCAATAAAAGTGATCAAATTTTTTTTTTTTTTTAAAAACACTATTTTTAATTATAAAAATAAATAAGAAAAAAAAAATGTTTAAAGCGCCCCTGTCCCCGCGAGCTCGCGCAAAGAAAACGCATACGGAAGTCGCGCCCGCATATGAAAACGGCGTTCAAATCACACATGTGAGGTATCGCCGCGATCGTCAGAGCCAGAGCAATAATTATAGCCATAGACCTCCTCTGTAACTCTAACCTAGTAGCCGTAAAAAAAAAAATTAAAACGTCGCCTATGGAGATTTTAAGGTACCGTAGTTTGTTGCCATTCCACGAGTGCGGGCAATTATAAAGCATGACATGTTTGGTATCTATTTACTCCGCGTAACATCATCTTTCACATTATACAAAAAAATTGGACTAACTTTCCTTTTTAATTTTTTTTAAATTCATGAAAGTTAGTTTTTCCCAAAAAGTTGCGTTTAAAACACAGCTGCGCAAATACTGTGTGACATAAAATATTGCAACGATCGCCATTTTATTCTCTAGATTCTCTGCTAAAAATATATATATAATGTTTGGGGTTTCTAAGTAATTTTCTAGCAAAAAATACGCATTTTATCTTGTAAACACCAAATGTCAGAAATGGGCTTAGTCATGAAAGGGTTAAACCCACAAGGGCTTTTTTTACCTCTACTATTCCTTTATACTGGCTTTTGACATTTACAAATGCAGCCATTTAGAAATTGGATGAAAGGTTTAGCACTGGGAAACACTTTTTGAAAGATAAAAAGTGCATATTATATACAACTATATAGATGAGACCAAAACGAGGGACAAATGAGAAGGACAGAGGGACTTTGCTCGAAATCAGGGACAGTTGGGATCTATGCAAGAATATCACTACAAATGCCAGATTTGGTCATTCATTATACTGGGTCACTTCATTTAGGAATATTATACTCTGTTTGTTATCTACAGAAATTAACTCTGCAGGCTTTATCTACTTGAAAAGATCTACATGGGAATGTCTGGTGTTACTAATGCTGCAGCCACAAGAGACCTCATGCTACATCTGAGGTTCTGCCCTTCTAAAGGCTTGGCAGCACTGAATCCCTCCCCACATGGTTCTAACAAGGTCCCAACAAGCCAAACCTTTGCCCAGCAGCCAAGGATGCCACCTGCCACCGAAGGCAAGCTGGACAAGGGCAGGAACTGATGGTCCCCATTGTGCTGCAGTGAACCAAGGCTAGATAAATATCTTCTACAAGAGTGGGTAACTGATTCAGCAATTTAAATGAGTTCTTAATCTGGGTATTATTGTTGGTTTAGCTGAAGCCTAATCATGTACAGATGTGTAGAATGGTTCACCTATATACTGTCTATATTTGTTTCAGAAAGCTCTGACCAAAAAACTTTCATTGAGTTAGCTGTCAATCATAAGCTCAGTGCTGCAGTAATAAGCAAGAAGCCATGAGCAAAAATGTTCTCATGTCCATATGTTATATTTGTTCTGTTCCCATATGAGAACATTTTTGGAGTTTGTCCCTTGGGAAATTTTTGTTCGGTAGGCCGGAATTGGCTGTCGAAAGTTGTGCACACACTATCAAAAAATCGTACGATCGTTCCGTGGACGAAAATGGTCACTCAATTTTCTTATGGTGTGTACGGGGCATTAGAGTATCAAAATAGTGCCTGTATATGATTGGATATAGGTATTGTTCGGCTGACAATTTTCCAACAGGCTTCACCTACAAATTTGATTTAACAATTCACTTTTGTTGAACAGAGGAGCAGTATCATTAACTGATCGAAATTTGGCTAAGCCAGCATGAATCACCTGAAATTCAAGTAATGTATGCCAGCTTAAAGCTATAAAAGACACAACTTAATACAGCTCTGTAATCATTAATACATTTATTTTTTAGATGCAAGTGTAGCACTACCCCCGCCAGAGCCACTTGATATGATGAGTTTTCTGTTCTCTGCCAGTACTCTATACTATAACCCACTCAGTCCCCACTGACACACCTGGTTATCTGTCACCTATGTTACTTAAAGCGGAGTTCCACCTAAAAGTGGAACTTCCGCTCTTTGTACTCCTCCTCTCCTCCGGTGCCACATTTGGCACCTTTCAGGGGGGAGGGGGGACAGCATACCTGTCTTTCACCGGTATGCTTTCCCCTCTACCGGGAGCCTCAGCCGCAGGTATTGACATCACGGCTGGGGCTCCCTCCTCCTCCTGTTGCCGGGCCAGTAGGAGAGAGGAGCATAGCCTCGCACATGCGCAGTAGGGTTCCCAGCGTGAAGCCGTAAGGCTTAAGGCTTCACTGCCGGGTTCCCTTACGCGCAATGGAGGCGCCGACATCGCTGGACTCCAGGACAGGTAAGAGTCCGATTATTAAAATTCGGGCTTTTAATTTTTGCAGCGGTGGGCGGACCTCCGCTTTAACAACTTGCCGCCTGCTTACCGTCAAATGATGGAGGGACAGTGCATATCTCGTTCTGGGTGAACGTCATATGACGGCGCACCCGAACGTCCGCACCCGTGCGCCCGCGGGGGCATGCAGCGCGGCGATCGCAGCCGAGCCGTGTTGCTAGAACACGGCGCGTCCCTGATCTCTGTAAAGAATCGCTGACGTGGCTCTTTAACTATGTGATTGGCTGTGTCCAATCAGAAGTAGGGATGGGCCGAACACCTCCCGGGTCGGTTCGCATCCAGAACATGCGAACGGACCGAAAGTTTGCGCGAACATTCGAACACCGTTAAAGTCTATGGGACTTGAACGTGAGAAATCAAAAGTGCAAATTTTAAAGGCTAATATGCAAGTTATTGTCCTAAAAAGGGTTTGGGGACCCGGGTCCTGCCCCAGGGGACATGTATCAATGCAAAAAAAAGTTTTAAAAACGGTCGTTTTTTCAGGAGCAGTGATTTTAATGATGCTTAAAGGGGGGGTGTCTATAGTATGCCTGTAAAGTGGCCCGTGTTTCCCGTGTTTAGAACAGTCGCTGCACAAAATGACATTTCTAAAGGAATAAAAGTCATTTAAAACTGCTTGCGGCTTTAAGGTAATGTTGGGTCCTGGCAATATAGAGTTCATGTTTGAGGTGGAGCAATCCATAGAGACCCCGGGTCTTCCACCTCAGCCCTACATCAGGCGCCGCCACTCAAGAAGGAGAAGTCAATGCTTGGACAGCCATCCCTCTGCGCACTGTAGAGACCTCCGTGGAGGTCGCGAACAAAGGGATGGAGGATGCAAAATCCGGAGATGCTGCTTCAGTCACCACAGTTTCCCTACTCCCAGCGCCAACAAGGAAGGTTGGTCTTGTGAGAGCTTCCAGCGGCCGAGATGGAGGACAACCCCTGCGCTTGCCTGGCCCGGATGGATTCGGTAGGAAAAGTCCTGGACATCCCTTTACAAGTTTGGGTCGAGGTAAGCCAGGGAACGGGACTTGGTGTTGGGACGGAGGTGTCGGGGATTCACGGCCCCTTGAGCCCGTGGGTGGGTGTGATTCGGTGTCCACTACCAACTACCTGCCTGCGGAGTGTGACACCTCCGACCTGGAGTCGGTCTCCGATGTGGGAGACGACGTCATCATAGACAAACTATTTGCTGAGAAGGGCTGGGACAAGAGGCCTCTCTCCTCATCCCGTAGAACCAGGGATCCACCTATGTCCACAGGGTATAGTACACCCCGGGTGGAGGCACCAACGCCTGAGGAGGGACCCTGTCCCCTGTCTGCCTTTCAGTCCCCGGTGCCTCCTGCATCTACCTCCGGGGACAAGAGACTGTCGCTGCGGGCACCTATGCCCAAATCAGAGGTGGTCAAGGCACTTCGCCATCCGGATTCTATCGTCCTGCCGGGCGAGGGAGACCGCTCTACTATGCCTCCCTTGTCTAGGCTACAACGTTTGTTTTGTCAAAAGGTTGCCAGCGAGTATGGGTGGGAGTACCCATACTTATCTAAGGAGCTGCTTTACGAAGTAGAAGTCTGCAGGGAACGTTGGTATAATGACTTTGTGTGGACACACATCAAAGTCCCACACGCATGCAGGTACCTCGCTTGTTCCCCAAAAGCATCTCAAAGATTTAAGGACTGTAAGGCAGAATGGATGTTGGGTCGGCACATCCATGCTGACAAGGTGTTGACTAGAAGGAAAGAAGGGGAGGATGTCGAATATCACCTAGAAACTGTTGATCAACATTTAAAACCCCTTGTCCTGTCGCATCCCAGATTCTACCTGTAGGAGAAAAGACTCCTTTTCCTTGTGCCTTGAAAATTTGCTGAACTTTTGTTTTTCCTTCCCGGAAACCCAGGAACTGTACCCGAGCTTAATGGGTGTTGTGCTCTTTGGAGGAATGGGGAACTGTTGCAGTTGTTGTTCTCCTTTCTTCCCTCCCGCAAAGTAATCATGGACTTTGGGGTAGTTAGGGCCAAAGCACAGAGAAGTAGTTTCGTTCCAGGATTCGAAAAGTGCTTTTACCACAGGATTGTCACCAGGTGGCAGTGTTGTGCACCGTTATTCACTTTGGAGAGATTTTTTCGTTCCAACACCCACACGTGTCAGGAAATTTTGTGTGTTTAACTTTCTTTTGTCCCCTCTGCAGGAGAACGTCCGTCAAGACCGCTGAGAATGGGGCGAAAAATGTCAATGGTGTTATTGTGATATGTATGCTGTTATGTGTTGTTTCCCTTTTCCTTTTTCCTTCCATGTCAGGTTCAGGCACAACTACCAGTTTTTCAAAATTACATTTTTTGCGCATTTTGAAGCAGTCTCTGGATTGGGTTTATGTTGGCTCCCTTTGGGGCATGACTTGTTCCAGACACTGGGGACCAGTGTCAAATTGCTGGGGGGAGAGTGTAGCGGGTGTCAAATTTAGAGGGGCGTATCTGGGCTATAGATGGCCCAGATACATAGATTTTTGGAATTTATGGACACTTTGAAGTGTGGGAGGTATGAATGGTGTCATGTTCCCTGCGGTCCCTAGGTGGCGCTGTCACCTGGGACTGGGGTTGAACTGCCATTCTAGCGCCGTGCCCTTTGAGTCCTCTCGCGACAGTAGTACGGCGGGGCGGGGAACCCACTGTGCCTGCTGGGAGAGGATATAAAGGGGGCGGTCAACTTGCGCACGAGGTCCATTCCCCAGGCACCTTCAGCCTGGGGGGCTTCTGCGATTCGTCTGTGCCCAGGCGCCCTTGGCCTGGGCGTGTGGAGTCGAATTCCATCCCAGGCACCTTCAGCCTAGGGTGAGGTACTTTGCAAGAAGGCCTGGGGCCCAGTACCTTCGACTGGTCCCGCAAGGGAGAAGCATTCCTAAGGTGCCCCCGGTATTGGGTGCCTGAATCCAGGGCGTAAGGGACCGGAGACGTGACCCTCCCGTAGAGCCGGTGCAGCATTTGGCTGGTGCCGGTGTGGGCCTCTGGTGACCGTCCGGATGGATGTCTTCCTCTGACAGGGGTCGTTTGTCCTAACGGAGGTATTTCATGTTCTTATGGACTGTGGCAGAGACCCATCTTCATCAGGTCAGTGGCAGGCCTCATCTAAAGCCTGTGGCAGAGGCCTCAACGTTCACCCAGGTCAGTGGTAGGGACCAAATTCACAGTCGGTGGCAGCGACTGTGAGCCAAGCCTGTTTGCACTAAACGGAACAGGAGAGACTTTATTCATTGAGTGTGCCTGGACCTACTCTTTCCCACACCCTGTCTGTTCTTTTAAAGTTCAACCAGCCTACCTATTGATCAAAGCGAATAAAACAGTGTTGGACTTTTTATGGTGTGGAACTCGTGTTACTGGCAGCTACGTGTCCCTGTCTGTGACAGTGACAATCATCCTTCACAGGAGAAGCTGAGGCTCCGGCCTAAAACGCAGACCCGAAGGTAAACGGTTTTGCTCATATCTCTGCATACTTCATCAGAGAGCCAAACTGGTGGTGTACATCTTCCCCCTTCTTCCAGATACCCCTAGACGAGTCATACAGCCATAAAGAGAGGGGAGAAGGCGGGTGATGGCGCTACATATATATATATATATATATATATATATATATATATATATATATATACATATACATATACATATACACACACACAACTCCTGGGTGCATATATATACTAAATACACTGATTGCAGCTACCTGAATCGCCTGCCTGCTCTATCTAACTGAAATTAAATGACACTCTGACTCACTCAGACTCTCTCCGCTGCCGCAACACACTACACAAGGCCGACATGCAGGAGGCCTTATATAGTGTGGGGCGTGTACCTACTCCCCTAAACCATGATTAGCCAAAGGCACCCTTCCTTTGGCCAATTACGGCTCTCTGTACTGACGGCGCTATGATTGGCCAAGCATGCGGGTCATAGTTCATGCTTGGCCAATCATCAGCCAGCCATGCACTGCGATGACGCAGTGAATTATGGGCCGTGACGCGCCACTCGAATTTGGCACGAATGGCCCATATTGTTTGAAATTCTTCGAACGGCCGAACAGACGATGTTCAAGTCGAACATGAGTTCGACTCGAACATGAAGCTCATCCCTAGTCAGCAGTGAGATCTAGCCTCACAGGATACAATGTGTATGTATGTATGTATGTGTATATATATATATATATTGTGACAGCAGGAAGGTAAAGTCACCTGGTTGCATCCAGGGGGGTAGATATATTTCGCCCAGATTCAGGCTTTACGCCGACTTATACAACTAGGTGGAGAGTTGTATAAGCCCAGCTAAGGCTAGTGGGCTCATGGATGACTCATACCTCTAGGGAGAGGGCTGGGCGTCGTGCAGGCAGGGAGTTGATGAGGCCAGCTGAAGCTTGTCAGCTCATTTAGGCCTCTATAAGAACTCCCAGCTTCATTAGATGTTAGCTCATGCCTGGAACCAGACCTGTGTGGACTGTCTAGGGAGAGTGAACCCCTGTGCGGTGAGTAAAAGCCTGTGTGGCTATTTGCTTGGACATTTAAAACCAGGGACTTAGGGACTAGGACAGCACTAGGCTGATCCCAGTTGTTAGTTAGGAAACCTGTATGTTTAGTCAGAGGTCAAGTTGACCAGGATTTATTTTGTTTATATGTTTCTTTTGGCTTTGCTGTGTTTTGTCACTGTAAATAGAAAATAAACCACACCTTTTTTTTGATTTTGAAAACCACAACCTCCGTTTGCTGGGCCTGTTTTTGTGTGGGGAGCCCATCCCGGGGGTCACACACACCCGCTGCCGAGCTAACCCCCTCACAGTTGGTGGAGAATGCGGGCAGTTTTTTTTAAGCCAGCATGGAGGAGATACTGAAGCAGCTGGCTCTAGCAAATGCCAATCAACAGCAGACAAATGCAGGTTTGCAAAAGAGCCTTGCAGCTCAACAACAGAACTTCGCAGCCCAGCAGCAAGCTCATCAACAGAGCCTTGCAGCCCAGCAGCAAGCTCACCAACAGAGTCTGGAAGCTCAGCAACAAGCCCAGCAGCAATCTGAGGCCCGCTTCATAGACCTGTTACAGAAGCAAGAGCAGAGACTACAACAAATGGAAGCAGTAATGCAGCAACGTCCGCAGACCAGTGAGGAAAGCCGTCCCACTAATACCGCGTCCTTTGGGGTGAGTCGTTTATTGACAAAAATGACTGGAGAGGATGATCCAGAGGTATTTTTGACCACATTTGAAAGGACTGCTGAAAGAGAAAAGTGGCCTGAGGAGCAGTGGGCTGGACTGGTGGCTCCTCTGTTAACTGGTGAATCGCAGAAGGCTTACTATGACCTAGAGCCTGACCAAGCAAAAGACTATGTGATGCTAAAAGCTGAGATATTGGCAAGGCTGGGTGTCACCCAGGCTGTCCGGGCTCAGCGTGTGCATAACTGGACTTTCCAGCTTGGAAAACCCCCCAGGTCTCAAATGTATGATCTCATTCACCTGAGCAGAAAGTGGCTACAGCCAGAGACTTTGTCCGCACCAAAGATTGTGGAACGTGTTGTAATGGATCGGTTTTTGAGAGCTCTTCCTACTGCCATCCAAAACTGGGTAAGCCATGGAGACCCAGAGACGGCCGATGGTCTTGTGGATCGTGTGGAGAAATACTTGGCTACAGAGAACCTGACGGCCTCTTCCAGAGACACTCGGACTTTCCACCCTAAGACCAGACCATCCCCAGGGGCGGATAAGAGGATTCCAAGGGGTAAGGGTGGAGAGAGTGAGAGGGTGGGAGCTCTACCCCAAGTTTGTCGAGAACAGCCTGGGAAATCAGCGGCTCAAGAGGCGGCAAGAAGGATCGTTTGCTACCGCTGCCGGCAAGCGGGACATATTGCAGCCAATTGCCCGGTTGTGGAGGAACCCATGCAGTGTGACTTTCTGACGGGCAGACGTCAGTCGCTGTGTGCGACAGTCGCATGCACTGCCATTCGAGGAATTGAGAAACATTTATGCAAAATGTGTGTTAATGGTAGAAATGTTGTGGTATTGCTGGATTCAGGTAGCCTTGTGACCCTGATAAAGGCTGAGTTAGTTAAAACAGAGGTCTCTGGGAATAGCAAGGTAGCTGTTATTTGTGTGCATGGGGACACCCGAGAGTATCCAGTGACTACAGTGTGTTTCGAGACCCCCAAAGGTACCCTCTCTCATCCAGTGGGCTTAGTATCTCAGTTACCGTATGACGCCATTGTGGGAAGGGATTTTCCGAAGTTCTGGGAACTGTGGGATGATCCTGAGCCCCCCACTGGTGCCCCTATGTACCAGGAATGTGATAGCCAGAACTCCCCTGAGAGTGGTGAGGACTCTCCGGAATTTCCCTTATCAGTATTGGCAGGGGAGACTCCAGAAACTGGAGAGGAGCCCACCTCCTCAGACGAAAACCTACCGTCTGTGGAGTTTTCTGATCTTGAGGTTCACAGGGAAAACTTTGCCACAGAACAGTTGAAAGACCCCGCCCTAATAAAGGCACGCGAAAACGTAGTGAAAATAGATGGCGAGTTAGTGAACCCAGATAATACCTGCACTTACCCATACTTCAGCGTAGAGAAGGACCTACTGTATCGGGTGGCAAAAAGGGCAGAAGAAACCGTTGAGCAGCTTGTGGTGCCCAAACCTTACAGGAAGTTGGTGTTGGAGTTGGCCCATGGGCACATTCTTGGAGGTCATCTGGGGACAGAGAAAACCCGAGAGAGGGTATTACAGAGATTCTATTGGCCGGGGGTGATGAAGGACATAGAAAATTATTGTTCCTCCTGCCCTGTGTGTCAGAGGTCGGCCCCGATGCCACATTTCCGTAGCCCGCTGGTCCCTCTACCCATCATTGAGGTCCCGTTTGAGAGGATCGCCATGGATTTGGTAGGTCCTATAATCAAGTCCGCTAGGGGGCACCAGTACATATTAGTTATAATGGACTATGCCACCCGTTATCCAGAAGCGATCCCTCTCCGAAATACCTCGGCCAAAACCATAGCCAAAGAGCTATCTCTTGTGTTTAGCCGGGTGGGTATTTGTAAAGAACTGCTTACGGACCAAGGTACACCCTTTATGTCCCGGGTTATGAAGGAGCTGTGTAAATTGTTCAAAGTGACGCAATTACGTACATCTGTGTATCACCCCCAAACCGATGGGCTGGTTGAAAGATTCAACAAAACCCTAAAACAAATGTTGAAGAAAGTGGTGGATAGAGATGGAAAGGATTGGGACTGTCTACTTCCTTATCTGATGTTTGCTATTAGGGAGGTGCCCCAATCCTCTACGGGATTCTCCCCCTTTGAGTTACTGTATGGGAGACACCCAAGAGGGCTGTTGGATATTGCCAAGGAAACTTGGGAAAGTGAGAGTTCTCCCCACAGGAGTGTGATTGAGCATGTCGCCCTGATGCAAGACCGAATTGCACAGGTAATGCCCATCGTGAAGGAACATTTGGCCCAAGCGCAGTTAGCACAGCAGAGAGTGTACAACCGTGGAGCCAAGACCCGTACCTTTTCCCCGGGGGATAGGATACTGGTACTTGTCCCTACGGTTGAAAGTAAATTCCTTGCCAAATGGCAAGGCCCCTACGAGATAATGGAAAAAGTGAGTGAAGTGAATTACAAGGTCAGACAACCAGGAAGGCGAAAGCCCGAACAGATCTATCACGTTAATCTGTTGAAAGCCTGGAGGGATAGAGAGTCCCTAGTCGCAGACACTTGGTCACCAGCTCAAACTGGTTGCGTGATTCCTGAGGTTGGAATAGCAGCCACCTTGTCACAACCCCAACAACAGGAGGTTAAGGAGTTTGTGCTTCGCAACAAGGAGGTATTCTCTGAGCTGCCGGGACAAACATTTGGGGTAGAGCATGACATCATTACCCCGCCCGGTGAAAGGGTGAAGTTAAAACCCTATCGGATCCCAGAGGCCCGACGGGAGGCAATACGGGAGGAAGTACAGAAAATGCTGAACTTAGGGGTGATAGAGGAGTCCCAAAGTGATTGGTCTAGTCCCATTGTGTTGGTGCCTAAACCGGATGGGAGCTGGCGATTTTGTAACGATTTTCGTCAGTTGAACAAAGTTACAAAATTTGACACCTACCCCATGCCACGTATAGATGAGTTGATCGACCGGCTGGGAACAGCCCGATACATGACGACTCTTGACCTCACAAAAGGGTATTGGCAAATCCCCCTGGCCAAATTGGCCAAAGAGAAAACCGCATTTGTAACCCCAGACGGGGCGTTCCAATATAAAAGAATGCCGTTCGGGTTACAGAATGCGCCGGCCACATTCCAGCGGAAAATGGACCAGATGCTGAGGCCCCATCGGAAGTATGCTGCGGCTTACCTGGATGACGTAATTGTCCATAGCACAGATTGGGCCTCACATCTGCCAAAAGTGCAAGCAGTCCTGGACTCTGTTCGGGAAGCGGGGTTTACGGCTAACCCCAAGAAGTGTACCATTGGGCAGGAGGAGGCCAAATATCTTGGGTACACCATTGGGAGGGGAGTAATAAAACCCCAACTCAACAAAGTCGAGGCCATCCAGAGTTGGCCACGTCCCAACAGCAAGAAGCAGGTACGAGCCTTTCTGGGAATCGCTGGGTATTATCGGCGATTCATTCCCCACTTTGCTTCTAAGGCTGTGCCCCTAACCAACCTAACGAAGGGGAAAGGGTCGGTCATGATTAAATGGACCCCCGAGGCTGAGGCAGCATTCCAATTCTTGAAACAAGCCTTATGTAGCCAGCCAGTGTTGTACTCACCCGACTTCTCTAAAGACTTTGTCGTACAAAGTGATGCGTCAGATGTGGGGTTAGGAGCAGTATTGTCCCAGGTCTGGAACGGGGAAGAGCACCCAGTCATTTACCTCAGCAGGAAGTTGAAGTCCCATGAGGTAAATTACGCCACCGTTGAAAAGGAGTGTTTAGCGGTGAAGTGGGCTCTAGATTCCCTTCGGTACTACCTGCTAGGTAGGCACTTTGACATGGTTACGGATCACGCTCCGTTAAAGTGGATGGCTCAAAACAAGGAAACAAATAGAAGAGTGAATAGGTGGTTCCTGGCCCTCCAGGAATTCAACTTCACAGTAAAGCATCGCCCTGGCGTTCAAATGGGGAATGTGGATGCTTTGTCTCGAGTACATGAATGCCTGATTGCTGGTGTTCCAACCCCGAGGTTAAAACAAGAGGGGGGGGTATGTGACAGCAGGAAGGTAAAGTCACCTGGTTGCATCCAGGGGGGTAGATATATTTCGCCCAGATTCAGGCTTTACGCCGACTTATACAACTAGGTGGAGAGTTGTATAAGCCCAGCTAAGGCTAGTGGGCTCATGGATGACTCATACCTCTAGGGAGAGGGCTGGGCGTCGTGCAGGCAGGGAGTTGATGAGGCCAGCTGAAGCTTGTCAGCTCATTTAGGCCTCTATAAGAACTCCCAGCTTCATTAGATGTTAGCTCATGCCTGGAACCAGACCTGTGTGGACTGTCTAGGGAGAGTGAACCCCTGTGCGGTGAGAAAAAGCCTGTGTGGCTATTTGCTTGGACATTTAAAACCAGGGACTTAGGGACTAGGACAGCACTAGGCTGATCCCAGTTGTTAGTTAGGAAACCTGTATGTTTAGTCAGAGGTCAAGTTGATCAGGATTTATTTTGTTTATATGTTTCTTTTGGCTTTGCTGTGTTTTGTCACTGTAAATAGAAAATAAACCGCACCTTTTTTTTGATTTTGAAAACCACAACCTCCGTTTGCTGGGCCTGTTTTTGTGTGGGGAGCCCATCCCGGGGGTCACACACACCCGCTGCCGAGCTAACCCCCTCACAATATATATATATATACATATATATACAAAGCTGGGATGTATATATATTCTGAATACACTGCAGCTAACTGAATCAGCTGCCTGCCTGCCTGAAGTATTTTATAAAGAGTACACCAGGAACGGTCTGCAGTGAGATCTAGGTAAACTGGATACAGTGTATATATATATATATGTATATATATTAAATTAAATTACACTCTCTCTCTATCTCTATCTCCGCCGCAACACACTACACAAGGCCGACGTGCAGGCGGCCTTATATAGTGTGGGGCATGTACTTAACCCCCTGAGCCATAATTGGCCAAAGGCACCCTGCCTTTGGCCAATTATGGCGCTCTTCGCTAACAGCGCTGTGATTGGCCAAAGCATGCGGGTCATAGTGCATGCTTGGCCAATTATCAGCCAGCAATGCACTGCGATGACGCAGTGCATTATGGGCCGTGACGCGCCGCTCGAATTTGGTGCAAACAGCCCATAATGTTCGATCTTCGTCGAACAATTAAACAGCCAATGGTCGAGTCTAACTCATGTTCGACTCGAACAGATAGCCCATCCCTACTCAGAAGCAATGCTCACCATAACATTCATTAGCAGAAGTTACCCAAAGGGTGTTGCTAAAGAGCTGAAAAAAAGAGCTGAAAATCCATGCAGTTTCGTGTTCATTGGCCGATAATTCTTTGCCGTTTGTATGCAATAAAAGTTCCTGGCCAACGCCCTTCAGACAAAAGTCCTACGCTTTGTCCGGAGAAAATCCGATCATGTGTACGAGGCTTTACTCTCTGGCCCCGGCTACTATTGTGTGGGGAGTGGAGGAAGATCACTCCAACAGGGAAGGCAAGGAGATAGACCCAGACTTGAGCCAAGGCAGAAGAACATGCGAGCGGAGCTGAATGGGCATGCGCCCGAAACTGAAATATTCCCTCCGCTTCGACCAGCACATGATCATCAGAAAGGGGCACAGATAATGGAAAAAAAATACACCCCCCTAAGCTAGTAGGAGCGGTGGAGCAGGAGTGTGAGAGGAAGAAGCAGTATCAGAATCTTGCTGATAGGAGGTGGAAGCAGTGTGACAGAGAGATGAGCTTGTCACTGTGCTGCTTCTCAATTCACTGTCCAGTTAGGTATCGTTGACATGCACTACAGGGTACACAAGGGCTTTTTTTGACTGCACGGGTACACCTCCTTTCAGGCAGTCCTGTTTATGTCAATTGTAATGCAGCGGCAGCCCAGACAAAGCTGCTGTTTGTAATCTGACAGTCCACACGGCTGTCAAATTGTATGAAGGAAGCCTAATCCTCTGGGGTGAGTCCAGAGCGACCCGGGCTCAGAGAAAGTGGGCTGGCCTTCAGACTGAGAACATTTATCAGCAAAAGAGTACTGCAGGAAATTTATCGAAATTGAAGATGAATATTTCAACAAAAGCTAGTTTTGTCATTTTATCCTTGAATGGGCTATACCAGTGATGGTGAACCTTTTTGAGCCCGAGTGCCCAAACCGCGACACAAAACCAACTTATTTCTTTCAAAGTGCCAACACAGAATTAAACCTACCAGCGGCTCTGTACAGAGGATGGGACTGATCATCTTTCTCTGAATGAGCCCTAAAAGGCCAAAAACGTACAATTCTGCCATATTCGCTCAGAATGCAGGGTTCAGGAATGCATTGTGCTCAGAATGCACTGTGCAACATACACTGACCTACCTGACACATGCACTCACCTACCTGACCATTACACTGACCTACCTGACCATTACACTGACCTACCTGACACATGCACTCACCTACCTGATCATTACACTGACCTACCTGATACATGCACTGACCTACCTGACCATTATACTGACCTACCTGACACATGCACTCACCTACCTGACCATTAAACTGACCTACCTGACACATGCACTCACCTACCCAACTATTACACTGACCTACCTGACACATGTACTCACCTACCTAACACATGCACTCACCTACCTGACCATTACACTCACCTACCTGACCATTACACTCACCTACCTGACACATGCAATGACACCAATAATGAGGCACAATGTTTCCCCAATGACACCAATAAGGGGAGTAAAATGTTTCCCAATGACACTAATGAGGCCAAATAACAGCAATGATGGGGAACAAGGTTTCCAAATGACACCTATAATGAGGCACAATGACACCAATGAGGGGGGCAAAATGTTTCCCAATGACGCTAATAATGAGGCCAAATAACAGCAATGATGGGGCACAAGGTTTCCAAATGACACCTATAACGAGGCACAATGACACCAATGAGGGGGGTAAAATGTTTCCCAATGACACTAATAATGAGGCCAAATAACAGCAATGATGGGACACAAAGTTTCCCAATGATACAAATAATGAGGCCAAATAACAGCAATGATGGGGCACAAAGTTTCCCAATGATACCAATAATGAGGCCCAATGACACCAATGATGGGGTACAAGGTTTCCCAATGATACCAATAATGACGGGGCACAATTCCCAGGACTGCTGTTTAAAATGTATATATATTTTTTTTCAATGAAGAAAAACGATAATTTCATCCAACAAAGTTTATGACAAGCAAGTGTATTGGCAAAGAGAAAATCTGCAAAGGCACTTTCTGGAGAGGTTCCCAGGAAATCTTTTATTTTGGGGGTTAATCTGGATCCTAGACACAGGGCCAGGATGAAGGAGGTGAAACCAGACAGGAAGGAGTTGAAGGGGAAGGTACCTACCAGCAGTTGGTACAGGTATTGCATGGCTTCGGTCAGCAGGATGTACAGTAGCAGCTTGAGCCTCTGCCTCTAAGAAGCAGGACTCCACGAACAGAACTGATCTACACATAATGTCCACATCTCACCTGTCTCCAGTGTCTGTGTCTCACCAATCCTACAGCTCATTCCCGCCCGCACGTCACCCCTGATTCCAGCCGCATGGGAGCCGTGTTCTCTCTGTCATGCCCACCCCAGACACATCACCGCTGGCCCCAGAGACTTGTGGGAGCCGCGTCTTATCATTCACGCCCACCTCAGACATGTCACCGCTTAACCTAGAGACCTGTGGGATATGTAGTTCGATGGGGGGTGCGGTGTGGCCGAATCAGCTTCTATGGATGGATGGCCGGTCAGTGTGTGCTTTTCTCCTGGCGTGCCCACAGAGATGGCTTCCCGTGCCGGGAGCGGCACGCGTGCCACGCTTTCGCCATCACTGGGCTATACATTTATATCTTGCTATTTTTCGGTGAAGTTCTGCTTCAAGTTAAGTGAACCTGTTATTTTGCTGAGAACAGACTTACTTTATACCGATCTAAAGCAGAAGTTAAATGCTCTGGTTTCTTTATTGTAGCTTTTTACCTAAGCCTTTCTGTGAGATTGCAAGACAAAAATGTGCTGGCAGTAGTTTAACTGTGATTTCCTTCAAAACCATCTTCCATAGAAATAAATGGTACCACTACCACATGTAAAATACATTATATGAGAAACCTAATGAAATCTGTCTCTAATATATTGTTTAAAACAGAGGTCGCAGGTTGAATACATTTACAGACTGTGGAAAAACAATCAGCATCAGAACACCTCTGCACATGGTGGTCCCTACACTAATCTATCAGAGTGCCGACTATGGGAAATATCAAGCAATGAATAGCCTCATAAGAAGTGCATAAAATATAGGAAGTACGCCTTACCCTATCTTTCATGAAAATACAGCTTATTAAAAATGCGAGTGGGACACAAAAACTTTATTGTAGAAATTGGTGCATGTAATGGAAAACGTTGAACCAGCAGCCTCCAGTAAAAGAAGAGGAGGGATGTGAATGGTGATAAGGCAAACTGCCTTGGGTTCAGTGCAAACAGGATTTGACAAACTTATAAGAAGTTCAGATACTGAACCCGAAACTCTATGGAAGTCAACGGGAGCCAAATCTGTCGAATTAAATAAAATAAAATTTTCTAGGCTAATATGCAAGGGAGTGTAAAAAATAACATGGGGTAGAGGTGGGCACTGCCTTGGGGAACATGTACCAATTGTGAGGGGGTTAGCTCGGCAGCGGGTGTGTGTGACCCCCGGGATGGGCTCCCCACACAAAACAGGCCCAGCAAACGGAGGTTGTGGTTTTCAAAATCAAAAAGGTGCGGTTTATTTTCTATTTACAGTGACAAAACACAGCAAAGCAAAAGAAACATAAACAAAATAAATCCTGGTCAACTTGACCTCTGACTAAACATACAGGTTTCCTAACTAACAACTGGGATCAGCCTAGTGCTGTCCTAGTCCCTAAGTCCCTGGTTTTAAATGTCCAAGCAAATAGCCACACAGGCTTTGTCTCACCGCACAGGGGTTCACTCTCCCTACACAGTCCACACAGGTCTGGTTCCAGGCATGAGCTAACATCTAATGAAGCTGGGAGTTCTTATAGAGGCCTAAATGAGCTGACAAGCTTCAGCTGGTCTCATCAACTCCCTGTCTGCACGACGCCCAGCACTCTCCCTAGAGGTATGAGTCATCCATGAGCCTACTAGCCTCAGCTGGGCTTATACAACTCTCCACCTAGTTGTATAAGTCGGCGTAAAGCCTGAATCTGGGCGAAATATATCTACCCCCCTGGATGCAACCAGGTGACTTTACCTTCCTGCTGTCACATACCCCCCCCCCCCTCTTGTTTTAACCTCGGGGTTGGAACACCAGCAATCAGGCATTCATGTACTCGAGACAAAGCATCCACATTCCCCATTTGAACGCCAGGGCGATGCTTTACTGTGAAGTTGAATTCCTGGAGGGCCAGGAACCACCTATTCACTCTTCTATTTGTTTCCTTGTTTTGAGCCATCCACTTTAACGGAGCGTGATCCGTAACCATGTCAAAGTGCCTACCTAGCAGGTAGTACCGAAGGGAATCTAGAGCCCACTTCACCGCTAAACATTCCTTTTCAACGGTGGCGTAATTTACCTCATGGGACTTCAACTTCCTGCTGAGGTAAATGACTGGGTGCTCTTCCCCGTTCCAGACCTGGGACAATACTGCTCCTAACCCCACATCTGACGCATCACTTTGTACGACAAAGTCTTTAGAGAAGTCGGGTGAGTACAACACTGGCTGGCTACATAAGGCTTGTTTCAAGAATTGGAATGCTGCCTCAGCCTCGGGGGTCCATTTAATCATGACCGACCCTTTCCCCTTCGTTAGGTTGGTTAGGGGCACAGCCTTAGAAGCAAAGTGGGGAATGAATCACCGATAATACCCAGCGATTCCCAGAAAGGCTCGTACCTGCTTCTTGCTGTTGGGACGTGGCCAACTCTGGATGGCCTCGACTTTGTTGAGTTGGGGTTTTATTACTCCCCTCCCAATGGTGTACCCAAGATATTTGGCCTCCTCCTGCCCAATGGTACACTTCTTGGGGTTAGCCGTAAACCCCGCTTCCCGAACAGAGTCCAGGACTGCTTGCACTTTTGGCAGATGTGAGGCCCAATCTGTGCTATGGACAATTACGTCATCCAGGTAAGCCGCAGCATACTTCCGATGGGGCCTCAGCATCTGGTCCATTTTCCGCTGGAATGTGGCCGGCGCATTCTGTAACCCGAACGGCATTCTTTTATATTGGAACGCCCCGTCTGGGGTTACAAATGCGGTTTTCTCTTTGGCCGACTTGGCCAGGGGGATTTGCCAATACCCTTTTGTGAGGTCAAGAGTCGTCATGTATCGGGCTGTTCCCAGCCGGTCGATCAACTCATCTATACGTGGCATGGGGTAGGTGTCAAATTTTGTAACTTTGTTCAACTGACGAAAATCGTTACAAAATCGCCAGCTCCCATCCGGTTTAGGCACCAACACAATGGGACTAGACCAATCACTTTGGGACTCCTCTATCACCCCTAAGTTCAGCATTTTCTGTACTTCCTCCCGTATTGCCTCCCGTCGGGCCTCTGGGATCCGATAGGGTTTTAACTTCACCCTTTCACCGGGTGGGGTAATGATGTCATGCTCTACCCCAGATGTTTGTCCCGGCAGCTCAGAGAATACCTCCTTGTTGCGAAGCACAAACTCCTTAACCTCCTGTTGTTGGGGTTGTGACAAGGTGGCTGCTATTCCAACCTCAGGAATCACGCAACCAGTTTGAGCTGGTGACCAAGTGTCTGCGACTAGGGACTCTCTATCCCTCCAGGCTTTCAACAGATTAACGTGATAGATCTGTTCGGGCTTTCGCCTTCCTGGTTCATAGGGGCACCATTGGGGGGCTCAGGATCATCCCACAGTTCCCAGAACTTCGGAAAATCCCTTCCCACAATGGCGTCATGCGGTAACTGAGATACTAAGCCCACTGGATGAGAGAGGGTACCTTTGGGGGTCTCGAAACACACTGTAGTCACTGGATACTCTCGGGTGTCCCCATGCACACAAATAACAGCTACCTTGCTATTCCCAGAGACCTCTGTTTTAACTAACTCAGCCTTTATCAGGGTCACAAGGCTACCTGAATCCAGCAATACCACAACATTTCTACCATTAACACACATTTTGCATAAATGTTTCTCAGTTCCTCGAATGGCAGTGCATGCGACTGTCGCACACAGCGACTGACGTCTGCCCGTCAGAAAGTCACACTGCATGGGTTCCTCCACAACCGGGCAATTGGCTGCAATATGTCCCGCTTGCCGGCAGCGGTAGCAAACGATCCTTCTTGCCGCCTCTTGAGCCGCTGATTTCCCAGGCTGTTCTCGCCAAACTTGGGGTAGAGCTCCCACCCTCTCACTCTCTCCACCCTCACCCCTTGGAATCCTCTTATCCGCCCCTGGGGATGGTCTGGTCTTAGGGTGGAAAGTCCGAGTGTCTCTGGAAGAGGCCGTCAGGTTCTCTGTAGCCAAGTATTTCTCCACACGATCCACAAGACCATCGGCCGTCTCTGGGTCTCCATGGCTTACCCACTTTTGGATGGCAGTAGGAAGAGCTCTCAAAAATCGATCCATTACAACACGTTCCACAATCTTTGGTGCGGACAAAGTCTCTGGCTGTAGCCACTTTCTGCTCAGGTGAATGAGATCATACATTTGAGACCTGGGGGGTTTTCCAAGCTGGAAAGTCCAGTTATGCACACGCTGAGCCCGGACAGCCTGGGTGACACCCAGCCTTGCCAATATTTCAGCTTTTAGCATCACATAGTCTTTTGCTTGGTTAGGCTCTAGGTCATAGTAAGCTTTCTGCGATTCACCAGTTAACAGAGGAGCCACCAGTCCAGCCCACTGCTCCTCAGGCCACTTTTCTCTTTCAGCGGTCCTTTCAAATGTGGTCAAAAATACCTCTGGATCATCCTCTCCAGTCATTTTTGTCAATAAACGACTCACCCCAAAGGACGCGGTATTAGTGGGACGGCTTTCCTCACTGGTCTGCGGACGTTGCTGCATTACTGCTTCCATCTGTTGTTGTAGTCTCTGCTCTTGCTTCTGCAACAGGTCTATGAAGCGGGCCTCAGATTGCTGCTGGGCTTGTTGCTGAGCCTCCAGACTCTGTTGCAAAGTTGCGTTTGTCTGCTGCTGGGCTGCAAGGCTCTGTTGATGAGCTTGCTGCTGGGCTGCGAAGTTCTTTTGTAAACCTGCATTTGTCTGCTGTTGATTGGCATTTGCTAGAGCCAGCTGCTTCAGTATCTCCTCCATGCTGGCTTAAAAAAAAACTGCCACTGGTTCTCCACCAACTGTGAGGGGGTTAGCTCGGCAGCGGGTGTGTGTGACCCCCGGGATGGGCTCCCCACACAAAACAGGCCCAGCAAACGGAGGTTGTGGTTTTCAAAATCAAAAAGGTGCGGTTTATTTTCTATTTACAGTGACAAAACACAGCAAAGCAAAAGAAACATAAACAAAATAAATCCTGGTCAACTTGACCTCTGACTAAACATACAGGTTTCCTAACTAACAACTGGGATCAGCCTAGTGCTGTCCTAGTCCCTAAGTCCCTGGTTTTAAATGTCCAAGCAAATAGCCACACAGGCTTTGTCTCACCGCACAGGGGTTCACTCTCCCTAGACAGTCCACACAGGTCTGGTTCCAGGCATGAGCTAACATCTAATGAAGCTGGGAGTTCTTATAGAGGCCTAAATGAGCTGACAAGCTTCAGCTGGTCTCATCAACTCCCTGTCTGCACGACGCCCAGCACTCTCCCTAGAGGTATGAGTCATCCATGAGCCTACTAGCCTCAGCTGGGCTTATACAACTCTCCACCTAGTTGTATAAGTCGGCGTAAAGCCTGAATCTGGGCGAAATATATCTACCCCCCTGGATGCAACCAGGTGACTTTACCTTCCTGCTGTCACACAATGTAAAAAACTTTTTTTTTATTTCATTTAGCCCAGGTCAATGATTTTTAAATGCTTAAAGTGGAACATTACAAATGTCCAGTTCCGTTAACCACTTGTCTACTGGACACTTTTACCCACTTCCTGCCCAGGCCAATTTTCAGCGCTATCTCACTTTGAATGACAATTGCGCGATCATGCTACACTGTATCCAAACTAAATTTATAATTTTTTTCACATAAATTGAGCTTTCTTTTGGTTGAATTTAACACCACTGGGTTTTAAATTTTTTGCTAAACGATTGAAAAAAGACCGAAGATTTTGGAAAAAAAGTTTTTTTTTTTATAGTTTGTTATAACATTTTACAAACAGGTAATTTTTCTCCTTTACTGATGTGCACTGATAGGGGGCACTGATAGGCTGCACTGATGGGCACTGATGAGGCAGCACTGGTGGGCACTGATAAGTAGATACTGATGAGGCTGCACTGATTGGCACTGATAGGTGGCATTGATAGGCTGCACTGATGGGCAGTGCTGATGGGCACTGATAGATGCCACTGATGGGTCCTGATAGTCACCACTGATGGGTGACATTGATAAGGAGGCAATGGTGGGCACTGATTGGCATCACTGGTAGGTACTGATTGGCAACACTGGTGGGCACTGATTGGCAGCACTGGTGGGAACTGATTGGCAGCACTGGTGGGACTGCACTGATAATCAGGACATTGATAATCAGTGCCCTGATTATCAGTGTAGATGTCCCTTTAACACAAGCCGGTTATCGGCTCTCCTTTCCTCACGCTGTCAGTGTGAGGAAAATAATTTCGATAACCGACTTGTGTTTACATCGTGATCAGCTGTCATTAGACACAGCTGATTACATGGTAAAGGGCCGCTGTGATTGGCCCTTTACCCAGATCTGTGATCAGCTGTGTCCTAAGGAGTGCTATGCCCGCTCCCCGGCAAAGTAAGCCTGCACTGTAGCTGTCTTTCAGGTATAGCACGGATGAGAACCGGTTAAATAACATTCCAGGGGGGTTTCACTTATCCTATCTGTGAAGGGGCACATCTCTGAGGTGTACAGAAAGTGTTGCGGTTGCGCTGACATTTACAAAGAAAAAATAACTAAAATTGTCAGCAAATGGCATGTCATTGACAGCTCCTTTGTTAAAATACAAAGAAAATCAGCAGACAGGCCCCTCCAAGGGTCTGCTATGTATTTTGGGGGACCTTTGGAGGGGTGTTTATGTGCTGTTTTGTAAAATAAAGAAGCCGACAATGAATAATATTATTTGCCGGCAATTTAAACTGTATCACTGTTTTTCTTTGTAAACTTAATTTTGCTGTAGAACATCCTGCAGCAAGAATGAAAGAACATTTGTGTTTGTTTCCCTCCCAAAATACATTCCAGACTCTTTGAGTCTGGTATGGATTTCAAGGGGGTACCTCTCGTAGAAAAAAAAAAGCGCTTGGTCTGTCAGGAAATCCATATAAATAGAAGTGGTAGAAATACCGCTTCTATATATGATGCACGGCTTCTGCTCAACAAGGGGCCAATTGGGCTAAAGTTCTGGGATTCGTTGGAACACCTGAACAGCCAAAGTTCGGTCTGAACTGTCTGCTCATCCCTATCTCTGAGAAGCTACAGAAGCTGCTGGTTTCTGACACATTGGAAATTGTTGTGTCTTGTAGTCACCAGTGGGGGTGACCTATTGGACACACCTGGAGATCTCCCTTTCCAAGTAGTATGAAATCATGGCAAGTAATATAAAAGAAGCTTTAGGTTGGGTTTACATATATGTGAATTGGATGCGTTTTACACCGCATCCAATTCATCCAACATCTGAGTGTGACCGGCTTTCAATGGAGCCGGTTCACACATGTCCGGGGCAGCTGTGGTGCGAATTTGAAAAGGGTCCTGTGCATTTTGGGACCGGTTCAGGTGAGACGTCATCAAAAAAAATTTCACCTGAAATGCACCGGTGAACACAAACGCACAAGACACCGGACTGCAAACCGCAGCCGGCTCTATGTGAACCAAGCCTTAGACAAATTCACAAGTAGAATTTAAAGAAAATTGTAATATGTAGAGACAACTATACTGGATTACTGGGGTGGGGTTTATTTTAGACTGAAGCGTTGCATCAGAATAGACCATTCTTATTGGAAATGTATATGATCAATGTATACAACAGTCCATCATTATCTCCCTATCCAGACGCTCAAGGAATCATGTGACTGGTGAACTTGAATGGTTTATCTAAAACAACAGGATATGAGGTTTGGAAAAAATGCATGATATAATTTGCAGATCTCCAGTGTTTGAGAACGTTCAAGGTCACAGACAGTGTTAAAATACTACCATGCAACAAGTGAAATCCATAAGTGAACTGCTAATGCTACTAAGGAAACACTGAAACTATGCAGAGGCGACAGATCAAGTTATGATTTTATGCTTGCAACTTTATTGGCTTATGTTTGCATTGGCGTATGTCTTTGTAAGAGTCAGCAAGACGTCTATAGTAGGTGTTGATGTTAGGATTTGTTGGTGTTCCCAGAACTCCAGATCGCAGTCAGGGCCCTTTAGGTCGCAAATTGGATTGTATTCAACAGAGTCTAGATCAGGGGTGCCCAACCTTTTGAATAGCAAGGGCCACTTAAGCGACTTGGTAACCGGTCGCGGGCCACAATGAGCGGAGCGGGTGGATGGCAGCCCACTCGGCTCTATAGAGCCCACTCTACTCTCAGCACACTAAACTCGCAGGTAATAGAAGTCTATGGCTCAGTGCAGGTAACCCACAGGTGCACTTCTCTGCACCTGTGGATCAGTTTAAAAGCATATAGAAAAAGGGGAGAGTGTGAGGACTAGGCAGTCCTCTAAACAGAATTCTTCAACAAGGAACTAATAGATGTTATACATATAGACTTTATTTTGTAAACCGCAATTAAATAGTAATACACGTATGATTATAGAAAAAACTCACAACACCTATCACCTAATATTAAAATCAGACTAGTCTTAAACTATGAACAAGGGTGGCCACCCAACCTGCCATACACACCACAATCGTCCACCCACTGATTTATCCAATAGGAAGTATTCACAGTTCCAGTATTTGCCAAGCGGCTGAGTTTCCATTCATTTCGGTAAATAACCTCAGATGCAAATGAAGAGTAAAAAGCACAGTCAATCAATTACAGATACTAACAAGTCTGGTTACACATTTAATACACTAGCTGACACATATTGGTCCGGTGGAGGTAACCATGAACAAAGCCTGGCGTTTGAAGGCAAATGACCCGCTATTATCTCATGGAGACAATGGGTAAGATATTGAAGACTCGCCATCTGATATTGAAGACTCGCCACCAGACCAACACGCATGCTCCGATGAAGCTTTCTTTAAAGCGAAACATGTAAGCAGTTCGTCACTACACCTGCTGTAGTTTGAACATGGGTGCCCGACCCTTACAGCTAAACACCTGATCGTCTACAGATAAAAATCATCCACTTTTATTTTTCTGGATAGTGCCAAGCCTAATGCTGACATTAATGCCGCGCTAATCTGGATACACCTGGATACCCGGATACACCTATTCCCAGAGAACTGCATGGATACAAAGCAGACTGGTACGATTGAACTGACCAACGCTAAAGTTTACCATCTAAAACCAGCTGGGATTAAAACTTCTTGACTCGCAAGGAATCGGTGAGTGTTATACAACATCCCCCCTGATGGGATGGTCCATAACCAGAGGATACATGACTGAATGGCTGTTCGGCTTATGAATACATCAGATGGTGAGTCTTCAAAATCTTACCTGTTGTCTCTATGCTTTAATAGCGGGTCATTTGCCTTGAAACGCCAGGCTTCGTTCATGGTTACCTCCACCGGACCAATATGTGAGAGATTGAGTCAGCTAGTGTATTAAATGTGTTGGTCACCACTTCATTCCAAGAACAGTATCCTACTAATGCATCCAGACTTGTTAGTATCTCTAATTGATTGACTGTGCTTTTTACTCTTCATTTGCATCTGAGGTTATTTACCGAAATGAATGGAAACTCAGCAGCTTGGCAAATACCGGAACTGTGAATACTTCCTATTGGATAAATCAGTGGGTGGACGATTGTGGTGTGTATGGCAGGTTGGGTGGCCACCCTTGTTTATAGTTTAAGACTAGTCTGATTTTAATATTAGGTGATAGGTGTTGTGGGTTTTTTCTATAATCATACGTGTATTACTATTTAATTGCGGTTTACAAAATAAAGTCTATATGTATAACATCTATTAGTTCCTTGTTTAATAATTCTGTTTAGAGGACTGCCTAGTCCTCACACTCTCCCCTTTTTCTATATGCGTTAGAAATTAAGAGGAACAAACCTTGGGCGAACTCTGTGTACTACAGATATTTTCCCTATTACCATACTAGGTTATGCTGCCAGTCAAGGAGGGGGATTTATAAGCAGGAATAAATGCCCCCGATCCCCGGCAACAATATAGTGGATGAGCTCCTTATATACCTATCCTTTTGTTTTTTGTCAGTTTGAAAGTAGCCCAATAAACCACTGCAGAACAGATATGCCCATATATACACACTGTGATTTTAGTAATAAACTTACCTTTAATAACAGTATTCTATTCTATTTTATTCCATCACAGAGCAGGAGGTCGCGGGCCACATCAGAGGGCTCCGCGGGCCACTGGTTGGGCACCCCTGGTCTAGATGGGAAAAAAAATCTCTACAGCAGAGGTTTTTACCTGTTCCCCATTCAATCAGAAAATTACGGTGTCCACAGTAATGGATTTTTTCTTTCACTTCCAGTTTTGTCTGACAACTGTCAAACAGAAAAAAAAGGGAGGAGAGGTCCCCCAAAAAGGATCATAGACATCATTAAAATCTTTTTATCACGTAAAATGTATGCAACTTCCAAATTCTGGGATACATATCCATAAGTATATAATAATTTTAACAAAAAATGTTGGAGACTAATGTCTTCGTAAATACTATTTCCCAATTTCCCAATATCTCCCAATAGACCTATGCTGGTAACTGGGCAACAGAGACTAGATCGGATTCTTGCATCAGCTAGAGATGATCACAGAGGGGCTGCTGGTCACTTTTATATGAACTGATTTTCTGCTATAACCACAAATAGCTATTTTTTGGTTATAGCAGCAAATCAGTTCATATAAAAGTGACCAGCAGCCCCTCTGTGATCATCTCTAGCTGATGCAAGAATCCAATATCCGATCTAGTCTCGGTTGCCCAGTTACCAGCATAGGTCTATTGGGAGACCAAAAAATCCCTGTGCCTGAAGAGTAGTGATGAGCCGAACACCCCCGGGTTCGGTTCGCACCAGAACCCGCGAACGGACCGAAAGTTCGCACGAACATTAGAATCCTATTAAATACAATGGATGCGAACGTTCGGATTCTAAAGTGCTAATTATAATGACTATTATCCATGTTATTGTCCTAAACAGAGTTTGGGAACCCGGGTTCTGCACCAGGGGACATGTATCAATGCAAAAAGAAGTTTTAAAAACGGACGTTTTCCGGGAGCAGTCATTTTAATGATGCATAAAGTGAAAAAAAAAAAGTCAAATATTCCTTTAAATATTGTACCTGGGGGGTGTCTAAAGTATGCCTGTGAAGTGCCACGTGTTTCCCGTGTTTAGAACTGTCCCTGCACAAAATAACATTTCTAAAGGGAAAAAAAGCCATTTAAAACTGCTTGCGGCTTTAATGTAATGTCTGGTCCCGGTAATATGGATGAAAATCTTTAAGAAAAATGGCATAGCTACCCCATCAACCCCAGCCCATTACCAGCCCCTTTGGGTCTTGTATGGATATTAAGGGGAACCCCGCACACAAAATAAAAAAGGCCCTATATACTCTGAACAGCCGTATACAGGCGGTGCATACAAGACAGGGACTGTAGGTTTGTTCTTATGTAGAATCTGTTTGTAATTTTGAACAGCTACATTGTTTAAGTGTAGCTCCAGCCCAAATACCTATTTTTAAGCTTTTTGGAAAACATAGGGAAGGGTTATCACCCCTGTAACATTTGTTTTGCTGTCTGTGCCCCTGTTCAGAACATTTCACCTCACTTTGCGTCCCAATGACAACTGTTTTTGAAATGTGGTGTTTTTATTGAAACAAGGATTGGTGATAAAGCATCAGTAGAGAGGAGACACCTTTCTCCCATATTAATTCTTACAGGAGAGAATTTTCCTTCCAAGGGGTAGATTTCCTCTCACTTCCTGTTGTCTTCTTCCGTTTGCAAGTAGTAGTCGTTTGTAAGTTGGATGTTTGAAAGTAGGGACCTGCCGTATATACTCTGCAGAAATTGGCCCCTTAGGTGTTGGTGTTGGCACAACACTGTAAGCACTCACAGTTACTCTTGGTGGGTGCTGGAACGCCCTCCTGTCAACTATTATATCAGGAATTGTAATAACATATAATTGTTGAACAGTGGTAGTAAAAATTGGGCCTTTGATGGTGGTGCTGGTGCCACAACACTGTAAGGCCTGACAGTTACTCTTGGTGGGCGCAGCAATGGGCCCTGCTGTGAATTATTAGATCAATAATTATAATTGCATGCCCCTGTTGAACAGGGGCTGAAAAATTGGGCCTTTGGTGGTGGTGGGGGTGGTGGTGTTGACACAACACTGTAAGGCCTGACAGTTACTCTTGGTGGGTGCAGCAATGGGCCCTGCTGTGAATTATTAGATCAATAATTATAATTGCATGCCCCTGTTGAACAGGGGCTGAAAAATTGGGCCTTAGGCACTGGTGGCACAACACTGCAACCCCTCACAGATACTGTACTTGGAGCACAGCAATGAGGCCTGTTGCAAAGTATTGCATCAAAAATTGTAATTACACGCCCCTGTTAAACAGGGGCTGAAAAATTGGGCCTTAGCCACTGGTGGCGGCACCCATAAACCAAAATGATCTTCCAAGCTATCATCATTAATCGGATCATTGAGGAGGAGGAGGAGGATAGCTAGTCAACATAACAGCACAGGAACTCAGCATCAGCATCAGTCTTGAAGGGATGTGACATTTTAAAATCAATTAGTCTGTTATATCAGCATCAGGTGTGTGGTAGCTGGTGGTGATCCAAGACTGGTTCATCTTGATGAAAGTCAGTCGATCAACCGAGTCGGTGGACAGGCGCACCCTGTGATCCGTGACAAATCCTCCAGCAGCACTGAATGTGCGTTCTGAAAGAACGCTGGATGCAGGACAGGCCAGTAGCTCAATTGCATACTGTGCAAGCTCTGGCCAGTGATCCATCCTCAAGACCCAGTAAGCCAGAGGATTTTCGGTGGGGAAGGTGTCCAAGTCTGACCTTGCCCCTAGGTATTCCTGCACCATGTACCGTATTTTTCGGACTATAAGACGCACTTTTTTCCCCCAGAAATATGGGGGAAAATGTCCCTGCGTCTTATGGTCCGAATGCATAACAGGGGCCCCGCCCCCCGCCGTCACTGGCACCGCCCCTGCCATCCGCTCACAGCCTCTGGAATCCCCCAGCCGCCACTGGCTCCGCCCCCCCCCCCCGCCGCAGTGTCAGGGGCTTTGCAAATCGAATTAGAGCCGCTCTCTCTCTCTCTCTTTCTCTTTTGCTTACAGAAAGGGAGGGGGCGGCGGGGGATATCCGCAGCTCTCCTCTCCCTGTCACAGCGCCGCTGCCGAGTTCTCTGGCAAATAGAGCAGCGGCGCTGTGACAGGGAGAGGAGAGCTGCGGGCTGTCTGTATATCCCCCGCCGCCCCCCTTCCCTTTCTGTAAGGAGAAGAGAAAGAGAGAGCGGCTCTAATTGGATTTGCTGGGTCGCCACCCAGCTTCCTGCCCACTGTTCCCCCCCCCATGATTGGCCACAACAGAGGGCCAATCAGAAGACACTGGGGGCATCATGGGAAATTAAGTCCCTGCAGAGTTTATGGCACCAGTTCCCCCAGCATGCAAGCACTCTGCTGGAGGGGAGGGAGGGGGTATTAGAACTTGAAGAGGAGCAAAAGAGAATACTCTGCTGGGGGACACCACCAGAGAGCCACGCTGTACCCCGCACCACCAGAGAGCCACGCTGTACCCCGCACCACCAGAGAGCCACGCTGTACCCCGCACCACCAGAGAGCCACGCTGTACCCCGCACCACCAGAGAGCCACGCTGTACCCGCACCGCCAGAGAGCCACGCTGTACCCACACCGCCAGAGAGCCACGCTGTACCCACACCGCCAGAGAGCCACGCTGTACCCACACCGCCAGAGGGCCACGCTGTACCCACACCGCCAGAGAGCCACGCTGTACCTACACCGTCAGAGAGCCACGCTGTACCCACACCGCCAGAGAGCCACACTGTACCCACACCGCCAGAGAGCCACGCTGTACCCACACCGCCAGAGAGCCACGCTGTAACCACACCGCCAGAGAGCCACGCTGTACCCACACCGCCAGAGAGCCACGCTGTACCCACACCGCCAGAGAGCCACGCTGTACCCACACCGCCAGAGAGCCACGCTGTACCCACACCGCCAGAGAGCCACGCTGTACCCACACCGCCAGAGAGCCACGCTGTACCCACACCGCCAGAGAGGGAGCCACACTGTTCCCGCACCGCCAGAGAGGGAGCCACACTGTTCCCGCACCACCAGAGAGGGAGCCACACTTTAACCGCTGTACCCACACCACCAGAGAGGGAGAAAGACCGAGCCACTGCCAGGATACAGACATGCTACACTACTGACTAGAGTCACCCCAGGCAACCCAGAGTGAGCGAACGTCCAGCCAGAGGGATCACTGTTGCGATTTCGCTGGGTCTGGTAAGAGGGCCTGTTGGCCATTATTCATTACTGTTCCCAGGGACTGAGCCATTAGGAAGTGCCTAACCTGATATCCTCTAGGCCTTATTGACCGCCACAACGTCCCTCTCTGTCCTCTTCCCACGGCGTCCCCTCTGTCCTCTTCCCACGGCGTCCTCTTCCCAGGGCGTTACTCTGTCCTCTTCCCAGGGCGTTACTCTGTCCTCTTCCCAGGGTGTCCCTTTGTCCTTCACCCACGGCAACCCTCTGTCCTCTTCCCACAGCGTCCCCTCTGTCCTCTTCCCATGAAGATGACAGGGCGGGCCTTGACAGGAAGGGGTGGGTCATATTTAAATTAGGGGGTGCGCAAGTTTAGTCAGGCCTAGGGCAGCACAAAACCTAAATACACCACTGATGGCATGGTCACTCTGCGTTTACTGTGGCATTGTCACTCTGCGTTTACTGTGGCATGGTCCCTCTGCGTTTACTGTGGCATGGTCCCTCTGCGTTTACTGTGGCATGGTCCCTCTGCGTTTACTATGGCATGGTCCCTCTGTGTTTACTATGGCATGGTCCCTCTGCGTTTACTATGGCATGGTCCCTCTGCGTTTACTATGGCATGGTCCCTCTGCGTTTACTATGGCATGGTCCCTCTGTGTTTACTATGGCAATGGTCAGGCTGCATTTAATGGGCACTGGAAAATATTTTAGTACACAATTTGGTTCAGAATATTTTTTTTCTTGTTTTCCTCCTCTAAAACCTAGGTGCGTCTTATGGTCAGGTGCGTCTTATGGTGCGAAAAATACGGTATATCAGACGCTGGCGATGGTTGCTGGAACCGATCATACTTTGGGGCTGCAGACTAAAGAATTGTCTGAACGCATCGGTCAGATGGCCACCTTCCCCACCGCTCCTTCTTTGACTGGCCGAAGCCTCAGCAACTCGTTGTCCAGGACCAGGAGTTTGTAACCTCCCAGTCTCTGGGAACGCGTTGCACAGACCTTTCTGCAAGGCCTCCCGGAGTTGTCTCATCCTCTGCTCCCTCTGCGACGGTAACATAAGGTCCGCAATCTTACCCTTGTACCGTGGATCAAGGAGAGTGGCCAGCCAGTAATGGTCCCTCTCCTTGATCCGAAGAATACGAGGATCCTTCCGCAGACTTTGCAGGATCAGGGAGGCCATGCAGCGTAGGTTAGCTGAGGCATTCAGTCCGGAGTCCTCTGGGTCACTAAGGACGACATGATCCGCAGCCACCTCCTCCCAGCCACGTACAAGTCCACTGGTTTCTTGGGACTGTAAATCATCCCTAAAAGACCGCTGCTGATGATGCTGAGTGCCAGCCTCCACCTCCATGCTGACACAATCCTCCTCCTCCTCCTCCTCCTCCTCCTCTTCCTGTGCGATGGGTGGGACAGAAGGAACACTGTCTGGGTAAAGGGGGCCTTGAGAGGCAAGGAAGTCCTCCTCTTCCTGCCTCTGTTCTGCCTCAAGTGCCCTGTCCATTATTCCACGCAGCGTGTGCTCCAACAGGTGGACAAGAGGTACAGTGTCACTGATGCATGCACTGTCACTGCTCACCATCCTCGTGGCCTCCTCAAATGGTGCCAGGACAGTGCATGCATCCCTGATCATGCCCCACTGGCGTGGTGAAAAAAACCCGAGCTCCCCTGACCCTGTCCTGGTGCCGTAGTCGCACAGGTACTCATTGATGGCCCTCTGCTGCGTGTGCAGCCGCTGCAGCATGGCCAACGTTGAGTTCCACCTGGTGGGCATGTCACATATAAGGCGGTTCTTGGGCAGGTTCAACTCCTTTTGCAGCTCAGCCAGGCGAGCACTGGCATTATAAGATCTGCGGAAATGCACACAGACTTTCCTGGCCTGCCTCAGGACATCCTGTAAGCCCGGGTACCTGCCCAAGAACCGCTGCACCACCAGGTTAAGGACGTGAGCCATACAGGGCACATGGGTCAGTTGTCCCTGTCGGAGGGCGGAGAGGAGGTTGGTGCCATTGTCGCAAACCACCATTCCTGGCTTAAGCTGGCGTGGCGTCAACCACCTCTCGGCCTGCCCCTGCAGAGCAGACAGGACCTCTGCCCCAGTGTGGCTCCTGTCCCCCAAACACACCAGCGCAAGCACGGCATGGCATCTTTTTGCCTGCGTACTTGCGTAGCCCCTTGAACGCCTACGGAGCACCGCTGGTTCCGAGGACAAACCACAGGAAGAGGCCATGGAGGAAGAAGAAGAGGAGGGGGTGGAGGAGAGAGGTGTGTCACAACCAGTAGTAGCATTTTGGAGGCGTGGCGGTGGAACAACCTCCAACACTACTGCACCTTGTCCTGCATCCTTCCCAGCTGCCAAAAGAGTGACCCAATGGGCCGTGAAAGAAAGGTAACGTCCCTGTCCATGCCTCCTGGACCATGAGTCAGCGGTAATATGCACCTTACCGCTGACCGCCCTGTCCAGCGAGGCCAAGACATTGCCTTCCACATGCCTGTAGAGAGCCGGAATCGCCTTCCGTGAGAAAAAGTGGCGTTTGGGAACCTGCCACTGAGGAACCGCACATTGCACAAACTCACGGAAGGGGGCCGAGTCTACCAACTGAAAAGGCAGCAGTTGAAACTCTAGCAATTTAGCCAAGCTAGCATTCAACCGCTGGGCATGTGGATGGCTGGGAGTGAAATTCTTTCGACGGTCCAGCAGCTGGGGCAGGGAAATTTGCCTGCTAGAATCGGACGTCGGTGTACTGCTAGCAGAGTGGCCGCAAGTACTGGGCTGTGACACACCTAATTCTACACCTTCATTCCTCTCAGTGCAGGTTTCAGAGAGGACTGAAGGTATAGTGGGTTTTGAGATCCCAGCTGATGCGGTGCAAGGAGAGGTCCGCTTTGTTCTTTGGTGTGGGTCTTTAAGGTAGGCTTGCCAACGAGCTGCATGGCAGGTCAACATATGTCTGATCAAGCATGTGGTGCCCAAGCGGCTGATGTTTTGGCCACGCGATATACGCTTGAGACATATGTTGCAAACAGCAGCTGTGCGATCTGATGCACTCGCCTCAAAAAAGGCCCACACCAAAGAACTTTTTGAATGACGGGCAGAGGCAGCGCCCTGCACAGGCGGAGCTCTGCGGTGTGATTCCGTCGGTGTGCTGCCCATACGCTGGCCACTCAAGGGCATCCTGCCTCGTTGGAGATGTGCCTCCTCCTCATCCTCCTCCTCCTCCTCTCTCCTATCAGGCACCCACGTGGAGTCAGTGACCTCATCATCCCCTCCCTCCTCATCACTGGAGCCAATCTGGCAGTATGCTGCAGCTGATGGAGCATGACTGCCAGATTGGTGTCCTTCTTGAGCATCCCCTCTCTCTGCTCTCACGCTACTGCCTTCCTCTAGCTGGGTATCATCATCAGATCCTTCGAAACGCTGGGCATCCTCCTGGAGCATGTACCCAACACTGTGCTCAAACAGTTCGGGGGACTCCTCAGGAGGAGGACATGGTGGGTCTAGGGAAGGATTGACTAATGAAGATAATGATACCAGAGAAGAGGACGCTTTGGCAGCTGCTTTGCCAGTACCATGAGCCTGGGTGAGAGAGGATGAGGAGGATGAGGTGGGCTTGGTCATCCACTCTACCAAGTCTTCGGCATGATGTGGCTCAACATGTCCAGCTGCCGGAAAGAAGGACAAGCGTGTCCCATGGCCAGGTGCTGATGACAATGCACCGTGTCCACGACCAGCACTGTTGCCCCCAGACACAGAGCCTGCTTGCCCTCTTTTTTTGCCTCCTGACTGTCTGCCTCTCCTTGTTTGCCTTCCAGACATTTTAATGGATGGCCTGCAGGGAGATGGGAAAAACAGCAATAAGGGCTACCTTCAGGTGTATACTGTGCAGGAGGCTTAGCAACAATGACACTGACACTGTCCCCTGCCTATCCTTCTCTGTCCCTAAACACAAGGATTTGCAATATGCTTCAGCAAGTTTGGTTTAGCACAGAATAGCACACTGACAGTTTCCCTCACTGTCCTTCTCTGTCCCTACAAACAAGATTTAGCACAGAATAGCACACTGATAGTTTCCACGAGTGTCCTTCTCTGTCCCTAAACTCAAGGATTTCAAATATGGTTCAGCAAGATTGGTTTAGAACAGAATAGCACACTGACACTTTCCCTCACTGTACCTCTCTGTCCCTAAACTCAAGGATTTCAAATATGGTTCAGCAAGATTGGTTTAGAACAGAATAGCACACTGTCAGTTTCACTCACTGTCCTTCTCTGTCCCTACAAACAAGATTTAGCACAGAATAGCACACTGATAGTTTCCACGAGTGTCCTTCTCTGTCCCTAAACTCAAGGATTTCAAATATGGTTCAGCAAGATTGGTTTAGAACAGAATAGCACACTGACACTTTCCCTCACTGTACCTCTCTGTCCCTAAACTCAAGGATTTCAAATATGGTTCAGCAAGATTGGTTTAGAACAGAATAGCACACTGTCAGTTTCACTCACTGTCCTTCTCTGTCCCTACAAACAAGATTTAGCACAGAATAGCACACTGATAGTTTCCACGAGTGTCCTTCTCTGTCCCTAAACTCAAGGATTTCAAATATGGTTCAGCAAGATTGGTTTAGAACAGAATAGCACACTGACACTTTCCCTCACTGTACCTCTCTGTCCCTAAACTCAAGGATTTCAAATATGGTTCAGCAAGATTGGTTTAGAACAGAATAGCACACTGTCAGTTTCACTCACTGTCCTTCTCTGTCCCTACAAACAAGATTTAGCACAGAATAGCACACTGATAGTTTCCCCGAGTGTCCTTCTCTGTCCCTAAACTCAAGGATTTCAAATATGGTTCAGCAAGATTGGTTTAGAACAGAATAGCACACTGACACTTTCCCTCACTGTACCTCTCTGTCCCTAAACTGGAATAGCACACTGTCAGTTTCACTCACTGTCCTTCTCTGTCCCTACAAACAAGATTTAGCACAGAATAGCACACTGATAGTTTCCACGAGTGTCCTTCTCTGTCCCTAAACTCAAGGATTTCAAATATGGTTCAGCAAGATTGGTTTAGAACAGAATAGCTCACTGACACTTTCCCTCACTGTACCTCTCTGTCCCTAAACTCAAGATCTTCGTCGAACGATCGAACAGCCGATGTTCGAGTCGAACGTATGTTCGACTCGAACACGAAGCTCATCCCTACTGAAGAGACCGCCGTGATAGCGGTCATATTTCTGTGGTAAGGAGACTACATTATCACTCTTGGGTGTCCAATTGGTGGATGAAGTTTTTTCCTGTCACAAGTCCTCCTCTTCTTCTGCATTATTATGGAATCGCTTTTTTCAAATATAGACTGGCTCTATGATTAACCATTTCAGCATTTGGGATCTAGCCATCTATATGCAATATTCTTCAATCATTCATTTTTTACTTTTTTGGGACTTTTACACTTATTAATTTATTTATAATTTTTTCTTGTATTTGGCACTGGTTCACTCTGGTGTGCACTCATATATGTGTTAACTATACACACCATTTCAGATGTTTGATGATATATATTGTCTTATTATCATGGTTTGATTCAAGGTTTCATTATTCTGATTCACTGATTTATATATACTTTTATATTTCATTAATTTTTATCTTAATTGATTCATTCATTTTTTCCTTCACTTTTAATTTTGATCATAATTTCTAGCGCTGTACCTTATTGTATTATTAGTTTTGAGTTTTGTATCAAATCTTTGGTACTGGCAGCTTTTTTCATATTCAATTATTTCACATCATTCAAACGTATTATTATCTAGCGCAGTGTTTCCTATTTAGGTTTTTTAATTGTATAAGGGATTTACTGGCAGAAAAAAAATGTTTTACTATCCAAAGGTAAAACAACAAGGGCAGAAGTTTTAATATATGGAAAGTTGAAAAAATGACTGAAGAGCAGCTTTAAGAGTTCAGCTGTGGGTCAGTGTAGGTCAATACCCCAACCTCAAAAGATGTGTATTCCTAAACTGCAAACCAGATAATTTATGATGTGATTATTTATGGCTGAGCATCATCAGAAGTCTTTTTAAGAATCTAGGTAATTACGGTTGACTATATGATTCCTGAAACACAGACTTTTAGCAAAAATAAAGGGGGCATTGCATTCAGTTTCAATTACGCATACTACACATGCATTTTGGGGTTTATTAGACCTTAATCCCATGACACACCCCTCCCCAGAATTGCATGCTAACTTTACCTTCATTCCCCTGCTGCTTTATTTCGTTAAATGATAGCATATGTCACAGTGTATTACACATGCTTTTCTGCACACAACCTACCTTGATGAAGAACTTTAATAAAGCGGTGTTCTGCCTTGGAAAAAAAGTGGGGAAGGGTACCTGTCAAAAAACAGGTGCCCGTTCTCCCTTCCCCTCTGAAAGGTGGCAAATGTGGCACCGGAGGGTGGGGAAGCAGATAAGCGGAGGTTTCACTTTTGGCTGGAACTCCGCTTTGACTATAACTTTACTTTGCAGCCAGAAACTGTTTTACAATGTAAAGAGTGCAGTGTTCAGGAGTATATCATATACAGCCCAGTATACAGAGTTTATTGGTCAGGAGTGCAAAATACACAGTATAGTTTATATAGTGCAAGGATCAGGAGTGAGTAATGCACAGGACTCAGGGGTGAGTAGTGCACAGAGGGCAGGAGTCAAGCATATCACAGAGCATAGGGATCAGGAATGTGTAATGCACAGGGTGCAGGGGTTATGAGTGCATGGAACACAAGAGTGAAGGGGTCAGGAGTGCTTGACATACAGAGTTCCGGGGTCAGGAGTAAGTGATGCATAGTGCGTTGGGGATTGGGAGAGCATAACACACACTGTGCAGAGGTCAGCAGTAGTATGTAATGCACAGAATGCAGGGGTTAAGAGCGCATGACAAACAGAGCAGGAATCAGGATTGCTTGATCCACAGAGTCCAGGGGGCAGGGGGACATGATGCAGAGTGCAGTGGTCAACAGATTGTAATGTACAGGTCAGTTGACATAGAACAATAAAAAATTACCTTTCTCTCCAAGCTAAAAGGACCCCCAGTACAGATCTACCCCAAGTACAGCTCTCACCCCTCCATGAAACCACTCACCGGACCAGGCAGTTCAGAATGAGGGGATGTCCTCCTTTAGCTGGGTCATATGACCTGACCCGAGGAAGAGCTCTGACAGAAGGCAGGAGGGGCAGCTGGTGTGCAAGTGGAATAGGTACTGCAGTGCCGCCGAAAAAAAAAATCATGTTTTTGCAACCTCTCGACCTGGGGCACCCTGCAAGAGATTTGGAACAAGTGATTTGGGTGCCCAGTGGCATACCCAGAAATACCAGGTATTTTCTTTCTTCCCAGCGGCTGAATGGAGCTCAAGGAGAGTAAATAAAGGGTTAGTATATTCTTCTGCAGAGGGGGGCATTAAAGCAAGCCTGTTGTTATTTAGCCCTGCATGGGCAGAGCAGAAGCTGGCAATATGAGAGTGTATTTTAAGATATTAAGGGTCCTATAGCACAGAATTTAGGTAAACATTCTAGTGTGCTCATGATTATTCATGTGCCATTTCAGTGTCTATGTGGAAGAAAATATTGAGCGGGCTTCAAGGATTTTGTTATATGCTTTCACAAGCCTGTGGGGCTGGTTTATTAAAACCAGACCAAAGTAACCTGGTGCGGTAGTGAAACTGTTACCCAGTGCAAGGAAACAGATTTATTCTGTCACTTTAATTGAGAAAGGAACGAGAAATTAACATATTGCTTTGAACAAGTGTTTCTTTTTTTTTTTTTCATCTGGCTTATCTCAGGATCAGCAACAATCTCTTGTGCTGTATACACATGCGCAATAACACAAACTGCAGTGCTGCTTTTCAGGCATTTGACAGGCAGCGAAGAGGCTATATATTGCCTCCTCAATGTCTGATTTAACCCTATAATGTCCCACTACATGGTGTGCATTGTATGCAGTTGCAGAGCAGCCCCATTGAACTCAATGGGCGAGTTTGACAAAACGGTGCACTTGTTACATTCTAAACCCTGAGTTAAAAATTCCGCAGCCACTAAGCAAAGCATCGTGGCCATGGCATGTGAACAGTCCTGTCTGGCTGAAAGAGACCTTAGTGAATTTCAATCAGCTTTAATCTGCAAGGATGACAAAATAGATGAATACGACCTACTATCATGGAACAAGAGTCCCTAGTTTGTTTGCCACGCCCCTTTATTTTCAGTGTTTACTTTTCTGATCTACTACTACTACTACTACTACTACTACTACTACTACTAGAGTCTGGTTGCCATGGTAACCTTTCAATTGCCTTGTAGGGAGAATGGATTAGCCCACTCTCCCTGTCTAAATTCATTAGTTAGTTTCTCCCTGTTCCCTTTCCTTGTTAGCCCAGACCCCTGTTCTTTCTTTATACTCATAGAAGGCTCTGTAAGTCTATCCTGACAAGTCTTGCAATAAGCATTCTGTTTTTTACCTCCTTCCTGGATAAGCATTAGACATGTGCACTGCCAAAAAATCCGTTCATTTTCCTTTTAGTTTCATTTGTTTTTTCGGAAATTCGGAAAATTCGTAATTCGAAAATTCGTAATTCGGAAATTCGGAAATTCGAAGATTTGTACATTCGAAAATTCTAATTTTCAAATTCTGAATTTTCTAATTCTGATTTTTCAAATTTTCAAATTCTGAATTTCCGATTTTCTAATTTCTTTGTAGAATAACAGTAGAGAGTTTGTAGATGTTGTAGGATGTTGAGAGAGAGATCTTCTATGTGGAATGCTTATTAGACGTGAAATTCGTTTAGTTCCGAATTCGTAATTTCGAAAATTCGTAATTCGAAAATTCGGAAATCCGAATGTAGCGCTACCCCCAAACTAAGAGAGCCGCTGGTTTTGTTTCTGGCCCTGTACACAGCACAGCCAACCCCCGGCAATCTACTCGACCCTTCTCTGGCACAGCTAGTCTAGGGGTGGTATCTATATGTATGGCTTCTATACCAGTTCCTGAACAATCCCACAATAACCCAGACAGTTGTGAAATATAGTAATGGACGCCAAAACCAGAATGATTAACTGTAATAGGTTTACTCGTATAGAAAGGGTAACGGTCAGTAGACTTGTGCACAACGGAAAAATTCGTTCCGTTTCGGTTCGTTTCTTTCCGGTCCTGTTGATTCGTAATCATTCGTAATTTTGCTAGACGGGATTTTTCGTGTTCGGACTCATTCGTATTTTTGCAAGCGACATTTTTCGTTGAATTTTTTGTTGCTTTATAATTCGTACTTTCGGTAGAGTACGTTGTTTTTCGTTGATTCTGGACACAACTCCTACTTTCGTAACTTTTTTTGGGTTCGTTGATTCGTAATTTTCCGTGTCTCTCTCACAACGACGCTGCCTATTATGCCTAATGTGCTTCGAATGGATTTGTACTTTTCTAAATACATTGCGGTTATTTGTAACGATTCGAAATCTCGTATTTTACTTTCGTTTTTTACATGCGGCTATAGCCTCTGCCCCATTACACCATTTTGAGAGGGTTCAGCACGGTGAGGGAGAAGCAGAGAGCAGAGCAGAGTGTTATTGTGCTTCGAATGGATTCGAAATCTCGTATTTTACTTTCGTTTTTTACATGCGGCTATAGCCTCTGCCCCTGTACACCATTTTGAGAGGGTTCAGCACGGTGAGGGAGAAGCAGAGAGCAGAGCAGAGTGTTATTGTGCTTCGAATGGATTCGAAATCTCGTATTTTACTTTCGTTTTTTACATGCGGCTATAACCTCCGCCCCTGTACACCATTTTGAGAGGGAGTTCAGCACGGTGTGGGAGAAGCAGAGAGCAGAGCAGAGTGAGTGTTATTGTGCTTCGTATGGATTCGTACATTCGTAACTTTTTCATAACGAATTATGCCGAAGACATTCGGGCATTCGCTATTTGCGGTATAATTTATTTCGGATTCGGTCTTATTCGTAATTGCTTTGTTCGGAAATTCGAATGCTTCCGAATGTCCGAAAGTTGCTAAATTCGGACGAATTTCAATTCGTTACGAAACGAATTGCACAAGCCTAACGGTCAGTACCATGTAACACATACATGCAGAGCCCTGCAGTAATAATAACACTAGTCAACTATAGTGCACATATAGTTCTATCACACACTGATATATATGGCTATTTTCCCTTGTGAGCAATATGGCAATGCTATATACCCCCCCCCCCCCAGTCAGGCCTGACTCAGTTAAAGTTCAGTCTTTAAGTGAGGAATCTTCGCATGCAAGATGATCGGTGGTGCACATACAGGAACAATGATTTGTAATCCAACAGTGGTCTATGGCAATAGAAGCAACTCCCGGAGACTATATAACTCAGTTCTGCAACTAGTCTCCTGTCAGGAAAGCAAGTATAACACGATGGGCCAAGGCAGTCAATAGGCCTAACAAAGTACTCGGTTATAGCTGTGAGCAGATGCTCTCTCACCCCTCCGGACTCGATCCCAGTCCGGAACTCCCACCGCTGTGTCTCCGCACACAGGATCTGCCTCCACCGGATCTCTGGTCCAACTGACGTCTGCGAAGCAGGTAGATGTCAGATGCCGCACAGGCTCAGCAGCGAGGTGGAAGGCTCTCTGGAAGTGCGCAAGGCCCAGGCCTTGGGCCTTGCACTCGCAGCAGGTCCGCACAGGAAGTCCTCTTGCCAGCCGCGCGGTGTCCAAAGAGGTCGGGCTTAGCCTCCACCTTTATACCTCACCCATGAGTCTCTGCGGCAGCCCAATGCACCCTGGGTGCCAAACGGGGTTCTGGGTAATGTAGTCCATGGGGCCTCAACGGAGACCCACTACACGAAAATTCGGAAATTAAAAAATTTGGAAATTCGGAAATTTCGGGATTAACGAATTTGTCAAAATTTGTTAAAAAACTAAATCGGAACTAAACGAATTGCACATGTCTAATAAGCATTCCACATAGAAGAGCTCTCTCTCAACACCCTACAACATCTACAAACTCTCTACTGTTATTCTACAAATAAAGTTAAGAAAGTTAAAAGGACTTTGTTGTGCTTTGATAGAAAGGCGAGATAAGCTATCTGGCCTTATTCATATCCTCACATATGACACTGGGGTTACAGAATAGTAAAAAACAGATTGCTGTGCTTTGGAAAACAGCACAGAAAGCTCCAGCTTCTCACAGTCCTTATGCTAGGAACAAGCAACCATTCTGTCTTTTCGGAGTCCTCTCTCTGCATAGCGTTACAGTGAGGAGGAGCCATCTTACCTACCCCTGCGCACCCCACCGGCAGCATGGCAGAACACAGACCCTCACTAGACACCACACTGGAGAGTGATAACTCGGACACTGCAAGCAATGCAAGAAGGCGCAAAGCCTAGACGAACATTCAGTCAGACACAAAAGACCCGCAAAAAATATAAAGCCAACATTGACACGCACCATGCCCAGTTAGAAAGGGCTTGGGAAGACAATACATGTGTAATGCCACAGGTGTTAGCAGTCAAGAAGGACAGATTATGCAAGACATAACTCAGATAAAAGCGTTTGTTAACCCCCAAAAAAAAATTATTTCCTGGTCCCTTAAAGCAGATTAAACAGCACAGTGCTTGTGCTGTGTAATTTGCCCCCCTCTAAACTGTAATAAAACCTGCCTGAACCTGCCACTTCCTGTATCCCCCTCTCTGTACTGACCACGGTGGTCAGGGCTGCCAAGCCCCCTCTCCGTCATACGCAGCCCTGTTCTCAGCTCTCCCATCTCCCCCTCACCCCCTCCTCTATGCCTGTCAGCTCTTTATCTGTGTGTCTCCATCTCCCCCGCCGCTATTAGTAAAATAAAAAATTCTAAATGGTCCCTGCCAGCCCCTCTATTAAAGCCTGGCATAGCACACTGCATTAGTCTTTTATAAAAAACGTGCGTTGTAAATACTGATTTAGCGCGATCTTCATGCCGGTTATGTGACTCTCGGACGGTTTCTAGGGCTACTGCAGGAGAGGCTGAGTGGCCATGTGATCTCCTCGGCTGATGTCAGAGGGAGATCTCGGCCCTTCCTGCAGAAGCCATAGATCGGATGTATACACGATCGCGAGTCATGTCACCTGCCTGAAGATTGTTCTAAATCGGTATTTACAACGCTCGTTTTTATAAAAGATTATTGTAGTGTACTATGCCAGGCTCGAATAGAGGGTCTGGCAGTGTTTGTGTTATATAGGTTAGCAAACACTTTAAGTCATGCCATGGACGTTACGTAGCACTGTCGCAGACTTACTTCATCTATCTGACTAGAACGAACACAAACGAAAGCTTGCAAGAACGTGGCCTGCAAAAAGCGATTGATCTGGAGCAAGAAGGCATTGTGGAGACCTCCATAACGAAAGTGCAAAAAGAAAGAAAGGAGCTCCTCCTGGAGGCGGTGTCACTGTGCTCTAGCACATCCAGACACTCTTCAAGGTCAGGCAAATCAGTGCAGTCTAATGCATCCAGTGCAAGCGCAAATGCTATCAAGGCACGTGGCACTAAGGAGGCTGCACGTGCTAGGGCCAATTATAGCCAGAAAGAGGCAGCCATAAGAGCAGCCGCCGCCACTGCGCGTAAAAAGGCTGAATTGGATGCAACTTTAGAAGCTCTAACCAAGGAAGAGGACACAACAGCCGCCAAAGTCCAGGCTGAAGTCGTGGAAGCAGCCGTGCAACTGGACAGCGGGGAGCAAAAGTATGACCTGACACCGCCAGAGGGTCCAGGCAGATGTACGGCAAATTACGTGAGGAGCCTTCTCCGTTTCAACACTGGTGTACTATCTCAGTGCAGAGAAGGCGACATATCTGTTACCAAAGTCTTGCTAGACCTGAGAGAAGACCCTGTTCCTCCAAGGGTACTAGGTGCCTGGGATATCAGCAGTCGCAGAAGTCATCCAGACCGTCCCGAGAATTACAGGATATGGAAGTTCACATTCAAGGACGCTATTAATAGTCCGGGCTTCTCCGCCAGGGAAGAACTCAGCCTGCTGACCAAATGGCTGGGGAAAGAATCCGTGGAACATGCTAAGAGGCTCAGGGCAGCCAACGTGAACCACCCCCAAGTAGATCCATGACTTAGTATGGGAAAGGCTAGAGGAGTGTTATGGTAGCCCCAAAGCGCTTGAAGAGGCACTCTTCAAGAGGGTCGACAATTTTCCCAGAATTACTGCCAAAGACTATACGAAGTTACCAGAACTCTGGGATTAGCTGCAGGAGCTGGAGTCTGCAAGAACAGATCAATCCCTAACAGGCCTCTACGTCCTGGACTCCGCTCGCGGAGTGAGACCAATCTTGGAGAAGCTACCCTACTACCTCCGAGAAAGATGGATTTCGCAAAGCTCCAAATACAAAAGGAAGAAGCAGGTAACCTACCCCCCTCTCTTTCTTGAGCTTCATTTGCAAAGCAACCCGCACAAAGAACGATCCCAGCTTCACGTGTTTCCCACAGCCCACTCAAGCCCCAACCAGTCGGCTGCTGGATTCAAGAAGCAGAGAGATATAAACAATAAATGTCCCATACATAGAAAACCACATCCGCTTAACAAGTGCATCGGGTTCAGAATGAAATCTATAGAGGTGCGCAAAAACCTTACTCCAAGAGTTGGGAGCTTGCTTTAAATGCTGTGCTTCTACAGCAGTGGTCATCAACCCTGTCTTCAGGGCCCACTAACAGGCCAGATTTTATGTATTACCTTGGGGAGATGCAGACTAGAATACTGCAATCACTGAGCAGCAAATTATATCACCTGTGATGTATTTCAGTTATCTTGCAAACCCGGCCTGTTAGTGGGCCCTGAGGACAGGGTTGATGATCACTGTTCTACAGGACATCCATCCAAGGAATGTAAAGAAGCCATAAAATGCACAGAGTGTAACAGTGATAGGCAAGTGACAGCTCTACACCCAGAGACATTTAAGCCTAAAACGGTCAAGACCCCTAACCCTATAATAAGGCAGGATGGGGAGGAAGAAGAGGTTAAGACACCTCCCCCAACGGTAGCATCTAAATGTACTGAGATTTGTGGAGATGGAGGCAAAGGTAGATCTTGTTCGAACCCTGCCTTGTGGCAGTGCACCCAGAAGGACAACCGGAAAGAGCTGTAAGAATGTATGCTACCATCGAAGATCAGAGCAATCAATCGTTGGTTAGATCAGAATTTTCTAACCTATTCAACCTACAAGATAACGCCTCCCCTTACACAAATGCGCGCAGGACGAATAGAGACAACAGGGAGGAGAGTAAACAGCTACATCATATGTTCCGTGGACAGTAAGGTAAAGATGCCACTCCCCACACTTATCGAGTGTAATCACATGGCGGAGGATATGAGCAAAATCCCAAGAACCAGACGCGGCACGCCACCACCCTCATCTCAAGGCGATAGCTGACCGCATTCCATTACTAGACGAAAGCGCCCAGATCTTGCTGCTACTCGGAAGGGACATCATGAAGGCTCAAATCTGCGAACAACGGGAAGGGGAACATGATGCCCCATGCTCCAGAGGCTTGATCTAGGATGGGTGATAGTAGGCAATGTATGTATTGACAAGACACGCAGGCCTAAAAATGTAGAAGCCCTACATACAAACTTAATGGAAAAACAGTTGTGCATCTATCCTTAAGCCATGTCCGAACCACTTTCATGTTAAGGAGATGCTCAGGATCAAAGGGAGACAAAGGCATGTCATCGAAGCACAACAAGACATTCTTGGGCTAGAGAAATGCACCGATAACCTAAGGTGCACAGCGTTCCAGACGAAAAGGGACCATAACAAAAAAGCACCTTCGATAGAAGATAGAGAATTCCTGAGGTTGATAGACAAGGAGCTCTACAAAGACAAATCGGGTAGTTGGGTGGCCCCATTGCCCTTCCGTTCACCCAGAAGATGTCTCCCAAATAAAAAAAAGAGCACGCCATCTCTAGGTTCACGTCTCTCTGTTGTAACTTACAAAGGAAATCGGAGAACAGGAATCATTTTGTAGCCTTCATGCAGAAAATGTTTGAGTGGTCACGCAGAACCAGCGCCCCCACTGATAGAAGGTGAAGAAAGCTGGTACCTTTCCCTACCATCCTCAGAAACCTGGTCAAATTTGAGTAGTGTTTGACTCCAGCGCTAAGTACCAGGGAGTCTCTCTAAATGATGTCCTTCTCACCGGACCAGACGTGGCTAATAGTCTTCTAGGAGTGTTTATCCGCTTCCGCAAAGAATCAAGCACCATAACGGCAGACATTCAACAGTTGTTTTACTGTTTGCTTGTACGAGAAGATACCAGAAATTATTGAAGGTTTCTGTGGTACCGGAACAACGACGTGAATGACAAAGTCATAGAATATAGAATGAAAGTACATGTCTTCGGTAACAGCCCATCCCCTGCAGTTGCCGCCTATGGACCCAAGAAGGAGAAAAAGAGTATGGGGAAGATGCTAGGAGTTTCGGCAAAAGAGACTTTTATGTGGATGACAGGTTGAAATTAGTACCCACAGAAGAAGAAGCCATAGACCTACTCAAACGAACGCAAGAGATACAAGCAACGGACAATTTTAGGTTGCATAAAATAGCCTCCAATAGCGCTACAGTAATGAAGGCATTTCCTACAGACGATCAAGCAAGTGACCTAAAGAATTTGGATCTGGGGATCAACACCCCTCTTTTACAGCATAGTCTGGGGTTACGTTGGAATCTCAAAATGGACACATTCCCTTTCCAGGTGTCCATCGAGGAAAAACCCTACACTCGACTGGGAGTCCTGTCCACAGTTTACAACCCCCTGGGATTCGTAGCACCGGTCACAATTCAAGGCAAGTCACTTTTTAGAGAATTGTCCTTCGGGAAACAGGACTAAAAAAAAACATTGCCTCCAGAAAGACAAAAAGAATGGGAAACATGGAATAATTCTTTGAAGACCCTTGAACAACTTCAGATCCCAGGCTCCTACTCGCCGACACCTCTCACCACTGTACACAGCAAAGAACTTTGTGTATTCTCGGATGCCTCAACCAAGGCAATAGCAGTGGTGGCCTACTTAAGAAGATGCAAGTGGTAAACACCATACCAGGTTTACCTAGGCAAAGCTAAGCTGGCACCACAACCCAACCATACCATACTAAGACTTGAGTTATGTGGCTTAGTATTGGCAGTATGTCAGGGTCACCTGTGGCCAGATGACAGATGCACACCGTAGGGGGACAGGAGTGCACCGCGAGGTAGTGAACCCTATGGCTGGCTTCTGCGGATAGGAAACTGGGTGGTTGTGGAAAGCGGGACCAGAGGAGCACAACCGGGATCCCAACGGAAGCGAGAGCCAAGATTCCCCAGGGCGCGGAGTCTAAGACCCAGCTGGTCTTCTCCAGGGCCTCTAGTGGTGAGGATGTTACGCTGCAGGCTGGGACCAGGTCGCGGCCCCTGGAGTTTCCTAGCTCACGCCCCGTAGGATAAGGGGAAAAGAGGGGAAGCAGCAGCACACGATAGAGAGAACCGAATAACAAGCTGAAGGTCAGGGGGCCACAAGCAGACAAGGATAACGAAGAACGAGCCGAAGGTCAAGGGTCACGAGCAGACAGGGATAGTCGGGGACAAGCCAATAACGTAACAGAGAGACAGACGTAGCACACGGCAGGCAGGAACCCAAACACACAATGCCTAACAAACACGTTGATCAGCCCAGCAGGCTTGCAGTGCACAGGTTAATATAGTGTTCTGTGATAGGGCCTGGGGTGGAGTCTGGCTGGGAGGACATTATAAAGGAAGCCAGGTGAAAGGGCTCAGGCCTCTAAGATGAACACATGGGAAGGAAGGTAAGCTGACAGACAAACACTACTGCATATCCATGACAGTACCCTCCCTCTTATGGGCCCTCCCCCGCCTGGGCCCAGGCTTAAAGGGAAATCTCTGATGAAACCTTCTCAACAGATGAGGTGCAGCGACATCAGATGCAGCGATCCAAGACGCCTCCTCAGGACCAAAACCTCTCCAATGCACAAGGTACTGAAGAATGCCTCTGCAGAGCCGAGAATCCAGAACTTGTCTAACCTCGTACTTAAGATTATCCTCAGAGACTGAAAACGAGGTAGGGAGATGACAAGAAGATCTATTGAGGACCAAAAGCTCTCTAGGAATAAGCAAGGGCATGAGAGGATCAACAGGAATCTGAGGAGGGTCCCCTAGACCCTTAAAGGGGAACTGGTCATCTTGCACAGGACCATCAGACTGGGCAGATGTCAGTGGAACCCTGAAGTCAGGTTGGTTAGAAGGTGACATGTCGCCGGAGTCAAACTGAATAGCTGAAGGACAAGCAGAATGTCCCGAACAAGAAAAAGTAGGAGGCTCACTGGGCATGGGCTGGACTGGCATAACTAGTACAGAGGCAGAGTGAATAGCTGAGTCAGGTGTAGCGACTACCTGAATCGCATCGCAAGACGTAGCGACTGCAGGACTTGTAGACAAGCTAGCCTGGCTGTGCGTCCAAGGGTGGTTAGGGACAGAGAAATGTAAATGGTTATGCAACCTGGAATGAATGATCGGCTCAGATTCACAGGGGGCAACCTTGGGTAGGCAGGACGAGGAACAGGAGGGACCCCAAGCCAGGATCTGTCCAGTAGTCCAGTCCACATGAGGAGAATGGAGCTGTAACCATGGGAGACCCAAAATTATAGGCGTTGAGGCCTTGGGTACGATAAGGAAGGATATCCACTCCTGGTGGAGTGTCCCTACTGACATCTTAACAGGGAGGGTCTGGAAGCGGATAGGTCCCCCTGGGAGAACAGTACCATCAATCGCCAAGACCACCAATGGTGTGGTGAGGGGCAAAAGAGTAAGTCTCATGGACGATGCGATTTCCCAGTCCATAAAATTACCAGCGGCTCCGGAATCCAGATATGCTGAGACCGAATGAAAAGAAGCACCAACATGAAGGAACACAGAAAGCAGAAGACGAGAAGGGGAAGGTGATATTTCTGGGTCCAATACTCCACTTTCCAGATGAAGTGGACCCGAACGTTTTTCTGGACAAAGAGAGCAAGTGTCAGGAAAATGACCTTTGCCCCCACAGTAAAGACACAGACCAAGAGTTCTGCGCCTAGCACGTTCCTCGGGGGATAGCCTGGTCCGACCCAGCTGCATGGGTTCCTCAGCTGGTAGGAGATGCTCTACGGGTCGAAGAGAGGGGAGCTCAGGCTGACTAAGAACCAAGGAGTGCTGGCATTGCTTTTCTAAGGTCCTCTCCTGAAAGCGAATATCGATCTGGTTACACAAGGAGATAACGCCGGCCAGATCAGTGGGGATGGATCTTCCTGCTAATTCATCCTTCACTCTATCAGACAGGCCATGCAAAAAGGTTGCGACTAAGGCCTCATTGTTCCAGCTCAACTCAGCCGACAGTATGCGGAAATGAAGGGCATACTGTCCCACAGAAGCAGACTCTTGGCGGAGACGTAAAAGGGCGCTGGCCGCTGAAGAGACACGAGCCGGTTCTTCAAAGATATTCCGAAAAAGTTTCAAGAAGCCAGACAGGCTAGAAACCACTGGATCATTCAGTTCCCACAAAGGGGCTGCCCAGGCTAAAGCTTCACCAGAGAGGAGGGAAATGATATAGGCTACCTTAGCCCGATCAGACAGGAAGTTTTGGGGCTGGAGCTCAAAATGAATTGTGCATTGGCTAAGGAACCCCCTGCAAGCCTTGGAGTCCCCAGAGAAACGGGACAGAGCTGGCAGTTGTAGTGAGTGTGTGGCTGCGACTGGTGCAATAGGTGCAGCCGCTGGTTGTATTTGAGGTTGCGGATTCAGGGTTCCCAAGGAGGCCTGAAGCTGCTCAAAGCGAGAAGCCAGATCCTGGAGGAATCGCATCACCTGAGTCTGATTCGATTCCTGGGTTTCAAGTCTGCAAACTATGCCCTGCAACGGATAATCCACGGGTAGCGGGATGTCAGCCGGGTTCATGGCTGATCAAACTGTCAGGGTCACCTGTGGCCAGATGACAGATGCACACCATAGGGGGACAGGAGTGCACCGCGAGGTAGTGAACCCTATGGCTGGCTTCTGCGGATAGGAAACTGGGTGGTTGTGGAAAGCGGGACCAGAGGAGCACAACCGGGATCCCAACGGAAGCGAGAGCCAAGATTCCCCAGGGCGCGGAGTCTAAGACCCAGCTGGTCTTCTCCAGGGCCTCTAGTGGTGAGGATGTTACGCTGCAGGCTGGGACCAGGTCGCGGCCCCTGGAGTTTCCTAGCTCACGCCCCGTAGGATAAGGGGAAAAGAGGGGAAGCAGCAGCACACGATAGAGAGAACCGAATAACAAGCTGAAGGTCAGGGGCCACAAGCAGACAAGGATAACGAAGAACGAGCCGAAGGTCAAGGGTCACGAGCAGACAGGGATAGTCGGGGACAAGCCAATAACGTAACAGAGAGACAGACGTAGCACACGGCAGGCAGGAACCCAAACACACAATGCCTAACAAACCCGTTGATCAGCCCAGCAGGCTTGCAGTGCACAGGTTAATATAGTGTTCTGTGATAGGGCCTGGGGTGGAGTCTGGCTGGGAGGACATTATAAAGGAAGCCAGGTGAAAGGGCTCAGGCCTCTAAGATGAACACATGGGAAGGAAGGTAAGCTGACAGACAAACACTACTGCATATCCATGACACAGTAGAGTTCGGGGAACTCATTGAAAATGAAATAGACTGTAAATTAGAGTCTATCAGGTTCTATACAGATAGTAAAGTGGTGTTAGGTTACATACTGTATGCAATGCGACGAGATTCTATGTATATATGTGGCAAATCAGGTGGAAAAGATCAGGAAGTCTAGCCAATCAAATCAATGGCACCACGTTCTCACAGACCAGAACCCTGCAGATATTGCGACCAGATCAGTGCCTGCAGCACATCTACAGGATACATCATGGCTCACAGGACCAACATTCCTGACACAGGTAGATGGTTTACCGTCAACCCTAAATAACCACTTAGAAGGAAAAAGGGGGGAAAGGTGGGACTTTAAATGAAACAGTGGGCTGATGGGGATAAAAAATGAGGTAAATCAAAAGATGTTGAATGCATGTATTGAATAAATACAGAGGATATACAATGAAAAAAGGGGAGAGCAGCGTGTACATAAGCACATAGCATGACCAAATTTCCATTCATAAACAGATATAAACATAAAAATACATGGCAATGAATAATGACAATCAATCAAATGAGGGCGTGTATGAACATATATGAGCTGAGCAGCACACAACATTGGTGGTAAGAAGTGAAGTAAAAACAAGTCTAAAACGAATTGATCAAAATAAAAATCCCATTAGCGCATAAAGCTGCATCATTGTAAGCCCAACGCGGCGTTTCGTGTATGTAGAAACACTCCTCAGGGGCAGATGCAAAGGGTTTTCTGAAAATACAGAATAATAATGATCAGAGTGATTAATTGATTTCCACCAGAAAAGACAGGAGGTAAATTCTGGTTACTTACAGGGTGTGCCACATTATGATGCATGTGAAAGATAGGGCCAAGAGGCTGCCCGTCCCGGGACCTGAGGTGTCAGAAAATCAAACACATAGCGGGGCGCAAAGGCATCATCCCTAGGCAGCAGATAGCCATAATTGTTCATGAAGTAAGGTATTCCCTCAAGGTGCAGTGGAAGTATCTGAAATGAATGGGTAAATCCATCAGGAACGACCCACAATATAAAGGTAGTAGTGAAATGGAAGCTACATGAGGGATGATAGATGTTACCTTGTAAGTGTGCTGAATGGCAATGACTAGTAAAAGCTCTGGCGTCTGCATGCAGATGGCAATGGGCTGGATGACCAGGGAGACGCCTATATAGCGTCCCGCACGTGCATGAGACTGACACCAACGTCACGCTGGCTCGATGGTGCTGGAGGCGGGGCCACAACCAGGCAGCCTAACAGCCTGCCTTGGAGTGACGCCGCACAGCCCAGACATGTCGACCAAGTAGGATCATGCGCGGTCAACAGTGCGACGCCCCAAAGGGGCATCACCCTGATGTGCGGTGCGTGACGCTGATGCGATGACAGCATCCGCACAAACTCCCCAACGACATCCCGCCCAGTGACGGGCGGAAGTGGCGGGGAGCTAAGTGGGGGCACCATGAGCGCATCACAGTCCCGGGTGGCGGGCAGGAAGTTGCCCAAAAAAATTTCCACAAATGTGCATCAATGCTCAAAAATCAACCCCATGTAGAGACTGGCAGGGGAACAGTTAAAGACCACTGTTTCCATCCCTGGTACAATGTGAAAAGAAACGGGGGACGCCCAGGTTTACCTATTCAAAGCTAAGCTGGCACCACAACCCAACCATACCATACTAAGACTTGAGTTATGTGGCTTAGTATTGGCAGTAGAGTTCGGGGAACTCATTGAAAATGAAATAGACTGTAAATTAGAGTCTATCAGGTTCTACACAGATAGTAAAGTGGTGTTAGGTTACATACTGTATGCAATGCGACGAGATTCTATGGCAAATCAGGTGGAAAAGATCAGGAAGTCTAGCCAATCAAATCAATGGCACCACGTGCTCACAGACCAGAACCCTGCAGATATTGCGACCAGATCAGTGCCTGCAGCACATCTACAGGATACATCATGGCTCACAGGACCAACATTCCTGACACAGGTAGATGGTTTACCGTCAACCCTAATTAACCATTTAAGGACCGCCGCCAATATATTTACGTTGGCAGAATGGTACGGACAGGCATAAGTACGTACATGTACCTCCCCTTTAAGATGTTGCCGTGTGGTCGCGTGCGGCGCCTGCCGCTTTCTCCGTGAGCCCGACCGTGGGTCCCGTGGACTCTATCACCATGGGGATACCCACGATCGTCTCATGGGGAGATAGAGCAAGGAGATGCTAGTATAAACAAGCATCTCCCCGCTCTGCCTAGGGACAATGACACTGACCTCAGCTCCGTGTAATCGGGAGTAGAGATCAGTGTCATGTCACACACAGCCCATCCCCCCTACAGTAAGAAGCACTCCCTAGGAAACACTTAACCCCTACAGCGCCACCTACTGGTTAACCCCTTCACTGCTAGTGTCATTTTCACAGTAATCAGTGCATTTTTATAGCACTGATCGCTGTAAAAATTATAATGGTCCAAAAAATGTGTCAAAAGTGTCCGATGTGTCCGCCATAATGTAACAGTCATGATAAAAATCGCTGATCGCCGCTATTACTAGTAAAAAAAAATTATTAATAAAAATGCAATAAAACTACCCCCAATTTTGTAGATGCAATAACTTTTGAGCAAACCAATCAATAAACGCTTATTGCAATTTTGCTTCTCGAGGTGGACAGCTCTCTAGCAAGCAATAGCGCACTTTAGACACATAGCCATCTCCTTACGCCAAACGCTTGGTGAAAAAACAACCAGCTGCCACAGTTGGCACATCTGCTGAAAACTTCACACTGTAGAGGAAGTAAAGAAAGCAAAAGAAATTGTCCTCCATCACGTTCAGAAAGAAGAGAGAAGCCCTCTTTGGAAGTTAAATCCTATCATCGATGAGGACAGCCTCATGAGAATAGGGGGCTGCCTTAGTAAGTCCCATTTATGCCGAGAAGAAAGATTTTCTCTTATTGTTCCAGGTCAACATCACATCGCTACTCTATTATTTCGGCACTATCATGAACAAGTCATGCATCAGGGACGACACTTTACTGAAGGAGCTATTAGAGCAGCGGGAATATGGATCATTGGTACCAAAAGGTGCGTAACCAGAATTTTCCACAAGTGTGTTAGGTGCCGCATGTTGAGGGGAAAAAGGCAAGAACAAAGATTGGCGGACTTGCCATCAGACAGACTTAGCACAGAACCCCCATTTACTCACATAGGACTTGATGTTTTTGGACCATGGGTGATCAGCTCACGTAAAACGAGGGGTGGGCAAGAGGGCTGCAAATGATGGGCAGTGCTTTTCACTTGTATGAGTACACGGGCCATACACATTGAGGTCATAGAATCAATGGATACATCCAGTTTTATAAATGCCCTCAGAAGATTCTTTGCAATCAGGGGACCAGTCAAACAAATACTGTGGAACCAATTTCATTGGAGCATGTAAGGAATTACAAATAGATACTAAAGACATTGAAGATAACAGCATCCAAAAGTATCTGCGTGATAAAGAGTGCATGTGGATATTCAACTCTCCTCATTCTTCTCACATGGGTGGAGCATGGGAACGCATGATCGGAGTGACTCAACGCATTTTAAACTCTATGATGATAACTACTAGTTTAGCTTTACTTAGCCATGAAGTGCTAACCACATTTATGGCCGAAGTGTCAGCCGTTGTCAATGCAGGGCCTTTGATTCCAGTATCAACAGATCCACCAAGCATTCTGACCCCAGCAATGCTCCTTACACAAAAGTTAGGAGACATTCCCACTCCAGTCGAGGACTTCAATTCAAAAAACCTGTATAAACGCCAATGGAGACAGGTGCAGTGCCTCGCTAGCACCTTTTGGGACCGTTGGAGGCGCGAATACCTTGTGACACTTCAGGAACATCGCAAATGGCAAGCCGCCAAACAGAACATTCAAGAGGGAGATGTTGTACTGTTAAGAGACAAACAGGTGCCACAAAACAAGTGACCTATAGGTCTCATCGTTAAATCCATTTCTAGCACGGATGGAAAGGTCTGCAAGGTCGAAGTAAAATTTGTCAAACAAGGGACTGTGGAAATCTTTACAAGGCCCATTACAGAAACCATCCTTTTAATGGCCAAAGCAGACTATAAAAAAAAAGGACAATACATTGAGACATTGTGGCACACTCAACCATCCTGAACAATGCACCCCACTGGCGTCAATTGCTGGAAGGGACTTTGGAGACAGAGGTGACGACGAGATATTGCATTATTATGTGTACATGATGTTATGCACTATTTTGTTATTACATTTGTACCACATAGTTAGTAATGATCATCAGGAAAAAGAAGCAGCCAGAAACTCCATAACGGTATTTATTTTAAAGCCTTCACAGTGAGTACAGTCATCAGCAGACTAGTTTTGGCGATAAGCCTTGTTCACAGCACACATATGTTGAAAAGCATGAACATTTATACATAAAAAAAACTATCACATGACTACTGCTCCTCTCCTTGGTTACAAATTCTCAACAGATGTGAAGATGACAGGTGAGAAGCGAAGAATCTAGCTATAATACAACACATGAGATACAAAACATACAAAGACTATCTTGACATGTGAGAAAATACATATATTAAAAACTCTAGAGAATCTTTAATGAAAAAATATAAATTTCAAAATTCATAAGATGTGAAATATAACATACATATATATATATATATATATATACAGAAACGGCATGTGTTATTCCCACAAATGTAAGCGCCCACAGTGTTCAGCCAAGTTTTTTGGATTGCTGTGACTCAAACAAACTTGGAGACAAAAGGCCTCCTAGCGTTTTGGCACGGCGGCTTGAAAACCTACAGCCCGACCTAAGTATTGGTGCCAAATCTCCATCCATGGAAAGTATTGGTAAATATTTATTTATACTGTTTTTAATTTTATTAAATTCTAAGGAGAAGGCAGTTACAAAAGTGACTGAACTAGTTTTCCTGTCATTAGAACTCTTATTATTACTATAGCTATTCTTACGATCAGAATTCTCCAAGAGGGTTATTCTATTTTTCTCCATTGCGAAATGGGCTGCTCTATCTATATTCCATTTGTCATACTCTCATGAGCGAAGTCCTGAGGCTATAATATTGCACTCCTTATTAAAACCTTCCTCAGTAGAGTAGTTACGTCTGGCCCTGGTGGACTCCCCCATCGGAATGGATCATTTGGTTTGTGCAGGATGGCAACTAGTAGCCAGAAGTAAGGCATAGCCTGCACATGTCTTACTTCTGGCTACTAGTTGGCATCCTGCACAAACCAAACGATCCATTCTGATGGGGGAGTTCACCAGGGCCAGACGTAACTGCTCTACTGAGGAAGGTTTTAATAAGGAATGCAATATTATAGCCTCACGACTTCGCTCACGAGAGTACGACAAATGGAATATAGATAGAGCAGCCCGTCTCGCCATGGAGAAAAATAGAATTACCCTCTTGGAGAATGCTGATCGTAAGAATAGCTATAGTAATAGTAAGAGTTCTAATGACAGGAAAACTAGTTCAGTCACTTTTGTAACTGTCTTCTCCTTAGAATTTAATAAAATGAAAAACAGTATAAATAAATATTTACGAATACTTTCCACGGATGGAGATTTGGCACCAATACTTAGGTCGGGCTGTAGGTTTTCAAGCCGCCGTGCCAAAACGCTAGGAGGACTTTTTTCTCAAAGTTTGTTTGAGTCAGAGCAATACAAAAAAACTTGGTTGAACACTGTGGGCTCTTACATTTGTGGGAATAACACATGCCGTTTCTGTAGTAGACACTCTAGACAACACAAGATAGTAATTTCATGTGCCACAGGATGAGAATTCACAATTTGTGAATATATCAACTGTGGCACTAGCAATGTTGTATATGTTGTAGAATGTGATAAATGTAGCAAACAATATGTGGGTTGCACCATGAGACCACTGAGAATTCGAATCAGCAAACATTTTCATGGTGCATCTTACAGTACTGTCAAAGGCTTATCCAATGTGTCTAAGCACTTTAGGTATGAACATAACGGCAATATGGCATCCTTTTCGCACTCAGGTTTGGAAAGAGTTAAATTATCCTCACGTGGGGGGGGGAACATTAACCATGCACTTCTTTCACATGAAGTCTGGTTTCCACCTACTGACAAGGGTACCTGTGGGAATGAACCACCGCTATGATGTGGACATTTTTATGAAATAAGTTGAAAAAGTCCTGGAGTTATGGGCATTGTATTATGCCCATCGCTTGTGATACACTTTGAATGTGTACAGTCTTTTATGTATAATCTTTATATTTCACATCTTATGAATTTTGAAATTTATATTTTTTCATTAAAGATTCTTTTTAATATATGTATTTTCTCACATGTCAAGATAGTCTTTTGTATGTTTTGTATCTCATGTGTTGTATTATAGCTAGACTCTTCGCTTCTCACTTATTATCTTCACATCTGTTGACAATTTGTAACCAATCATTTGATTTCAATTGAACACATTGCTGATTGGAGAGGAGCAGTAGTCATGTGATAGTTTTTTATGTATAAATGTTCATGCTTTTCAACATATATGTGTGCTGTGAACAAGGCTTATGGCCAAAACTAGTCTGCTGTTGACTGTACTCACTGTGAAGGCTTTATAATAAATACGCTTGATGTTATGGAGTTGCCGGCTGCTTCTTTTTCCTGATGACCGTGTGTCTATTGGTGTATAGGAGGACACCACGGCTTGGACACCCTGACTGCAAACTTCCAAAGTAAGACTTTGTTTCCCACTGTTCTGAGCCATACAACCTTTGATCGAAACATAGTTAGTAATAGTGATATCTCCAGATACCAGACGGGGAGTATCATTCAACAAGAGTCCCTAGTTTGTTTGTCCCGCCTCCTTTTTTTGAGCATTTACTTTTCTGATCTACTAGAGTCTGGTTGCCATGGTAACCTTTCAATTCTCTTGTAGGGAGAATGGATTAGCCCATTCTCCCTGTCGAAATTCATTAGTTAGTTTCTCCCTGTTCCCTTTCCTTGTTAGCCCAGACCCCTGTTCTTTCTTTTTACTCATAGAAGGCTCTGTAAGTACATCCTGACAAGTCTTGCAATAAGCATCCCTTTTTTTACCTCCTTCCTGGATAAGCATTCCACATAGAGGTGCTCTCTCTCAACACCCTACAACATCTACAAACTCATTTACAAACTCTCTACTGTTATTTTACAAATAAAATTAAGAAAGTTAAGGTGTTTGTTAACCCCCCAAAAAATTGCAGATCCTTGTCCCTTAAAAGCAGATTACACTGCACAGCACTTGTGCTGTGTAATCTGCCCCCCTCTAAACTGTAAAAAAAAAAACAGAACTTGCCACTTCCTGTATGCCCTCTCTAAACAGATCACGAAAATCAGGGCAGCTCCGCCCTGATTACCGTGGTCTGATTGCATCCCTGCATCATACCTATCTGTCCCCTATGCTCTCCTCTCTCCCCCCTCACCCCCTCCTTCCTGCCTGTCACCCCCCTTTGTGTCTGTCTCCAGCCCTGCCCCCTCGCCGCTATTCTTGTAAAATAAAATCCCCAAATTTTCACTGCCAGCCTCTCTTTTAGAGGCTGCCATAGCACACTATGTCAGTAGCTTTCAAAAACCAGTGTTCTAAATACCTAATTTGAGCGGTCTTCATGCCGGTTACGTGACTTGCGGGCGCTTTACAGCTCCGATACACGGCTTCTTGCGGAGGAGACGAGCGGCCACCTGATCTCCCCGGCTGAGGTCAGACGGCAATCACTGCCCCTCCCACAGAAGCAATCCATCGGAGCTGTAAAACGTCCGCGAGTGATTTGACCGGCCTGAAGACAGCTCAAATTAGGTATTTAGAACACTCGTTTTTTAAAACTACTGACATAGTGTGCTATGCCAGCCTCTAATAGAGGGGCTGGCATAGTTTTATATAGATGGGTTAACAAACCCTTTAAAAGGACTTTGTTGTGCTTTGATAGGAAGGCAAGGTAAGCTATCTGGCACTGGGGTTACAGAATACCTTCCATCAACATTTTTGTTGAAAGTGGTTGAACCTGCCTGCTAGGCTTGTGCAATTCGTTTCGTAACGAATCAAAATTCGTCCGAATTTAGCAACTTTCGGACATTCGGAAGCATTTGAATTTCCGAACAAAGCAATTACGAATAAAACCGAATCCGAAATAAATTATACCGCAAAATAGCGAATGCCCGAATGTCTTCGGCATAATTTGTTATGAAAAAACGTACGAATGTACAAATCCATTGGAAACACAATAACACTCACTCTGCTCTGCTCTCTGCTTCTCCTTCACCGTGCTGAACTCCCTCTCAAAATGGTGTACAGGGGCGGAGGCTATAGCCGCATGTAAAAAACGAAAGTAAAATACGAGATTTCTAATCCATTCGAAGCACAATAACACTCTGCTCTGCTCTCTGCTTCTCCCTCACCGTGCTGAACCCTCTCAAAATGGTGTACAGGGGCGGAGGCTATAGCCGCATGTAAAAAACGAAAGTAAAATACGAGATTTCGAATCGTTACAAATAACCGCTATGTATTTCGAAAAGTACAAATCCATTCGAAGCACATTAGGCATAATAGTCAGCGTCGTCGTGAGAGAGACACAGAAAATTACGAATCAACGAACCCAAAAAAAGTTACGAAAGTAGGAGTTGTGTCCAGAATCAACGAAAAACAACGTACTCTACCGAAAGTACGAATTATAAAGCAACAAAAAATTCAACGAAAAATGTCGCTTGCAAAAATACGAATGAGTCCGAACACGAAAAATCCCGTCTAGCAAAATTACGAATGATTACGAATCAACAGGACCGGAAAGAAACGAACCGAAACGGAACGAATTTTTCCGTTGTGCACAAGCCTACTGCCTGCCAATTGTTGCATTTGGTTACCATTGTTCAAAGAAGGTCAGCCTTCTCTGACATGGTGCACCATGGCCTCAGAAATACACTCGTTTCCATGTGTGGTTCTCCAGATTTCTCCAACAACACAAAAGCATTATTGCACCTCTGTAATCCTTAGTACACCGTTACATTTTTTTTTTGTAATGCAAGCAGTGTAAGCGCCTGAATTTGACCCGATATCAGCCTCTTACAAGTCTACTGTATAGTAGAGCTCAGACAGTGCAAGGGAAAGGTGATATGTATGTGGAGAGAGCAGAGTAACAGACAGATGAGCTCATTAGTGTGCATCTTCTTCTTTCATTGCCCAGTCAAAAAACAGTGGTTGGGATGAGACCTCTAAATGAAAGTTAAGAAAAAAGAGATCTGGTCCCTTCCCCTGCCATACAGGACTGTGCTATGTGGCAAGCTGTATAAGGGCTTTTGTTCTCATCAGATGGATATTGCATTTCCATAGAAGTCCACAGAATACACGTCAGAAGGAGGTCAACTGCAGGTTGATGAATTCCGAATGTCATAATGTCAAACTGAAGCTATCAACATACACTATATGGTCAAGTATTGGGACGCCTGCCTTTACACGTCCATGAACTTTAACCCTTTCGCTGCCAGGTCCTGTGTTCCATTTTGTACACTCGGGTGGCCAGACCATTTTTGCAATTTTTCCTTTGCTTTTTTATTTTTCACTTATAGCTTTCAGAGTTTGTAAAAGACCCCCCAAACCACATATTTTCTGAAAGCACACTATCAATAGAATAAAAAGAAGGTGCCACACATTTTTTAGACCCTGTGTTTGCGCAAATGTTTATCAAACCAATATATTTGCAAAAAATACACTAAAACCATTATTAGCAGATAAAAACATGGCAAATTTTTCAAAATTCCTACTAAATATAAAAGCTTAACCTGTATTGAGTTAATAAATAACTAATATTTTTAACTTTTAAATTGCAAAATGGTGAAAATATATAAACACTAAAACCATTATTAGCAGATAAAAACACAGTAGATAAAAACACAGCAAATTTTACAAAATTGTTGCTAAATCCCTGCTAAATAAAAAAGCTTAACCTGTATGGAGTTAATAAATAACAAAATTTTTTTTTTTTTTTACATTGCGCCTTTTTGCAAAATGGTGAAAATCGAACATACGCAAAAATTTAAATATACAAATTTCTCTAAAGATCTGAAGGTTTTCATTTTTCCCTTACGGTATTCAGAATTTGTGAAAGAACCCCCTCCCCCCAAACCATATATTTTCTGAAAGCATAGGACCAGTAGAATAAAAAGAAGGTGCTATTGATTTTCAAGGCCTCATGATATTTGCCCAAATGTTTACCAAAGCAATATTTTCGCAAAAAATACACTAAAATCATTATTAGCAGATACAAACAGCAAATTTTACTAAATTCCTGCTAAATTCCTACTAAATATAAAAGCTTAACCTGTATTGAGTTAATAAAAACAAATATTTGTAAATTTGAAATTGCGCCTTTTTGAGATATAGTGAAAATGAGAGTTACACAAAAGTTTTAGAAAATCTGAAGATCTTCCTTTTTCACTTACAGCTTTCAGAATTTGTAAAAGACCCCCCAAACCCTAAATTTTCTAAAAACACATGGCCAGTAGAATAAAAAGAAGGTGCTACTGATTTTAAGGCAGCACGATGATTGCACAAATGTTTATCAAAACAATTAATAAAAATACACTAAAATCATTAAGCCCAAGTTCACACTGGGCTGCGGGAATGAAGCCGTGCGAGATCAGCTATACTCACACGATTTCACTCCCGCATGTCAGTCCCAATTTTGGCCACAATTTCAGAGACATCTGTGCAGGTTTCTGCAAAGATGTCAATGTAAATCGCAGCCCGAAATTGCAAAAAGTATTGCAGAAACTACTTTTTGAAATCGGTGCAGCGCCACAGATGTCAAATCTCATGTCAAAGCGCACCAGGACTTATAGTGCACATAAACACAACATAACTTACAAAATGTGTTTTAAATTGATACTAAAGCATCACTCACATGTAGCATACTAAAGTGTACGCCCATGGGGGGCCATGTTTACCCGCACAGGGATGCACAGGTCTTCCATGCATCCCCGTACATGCAGTTCCATTTATGTCAATTGGGATGCAATGGCTGCACAGGCATAGCTGCTGTTCCCAATCTGACATCCATGTGGGTGTGGGTACATGACCCTGAACGCAGACAGTGTAAGCTCAGGGACATGCATGCGGACCTACATGGATGTAAAATTGGGAGCAACGGCTCTGTTCGTGCAAGTGTTACATCCCAAATGACATCATTAGGACTGCCTGCACAGAGATGCACGGAACACCTTTGCATCCCTGTAAAGGTATACTGGGTATGCCCTGTGTGAACAAGGCCTTAGGCCCCTTTCACACAAGCACACCAATCGGATATGCCTGTCTGTTTTTTAGGTGGGCCCAATCGGACCATCCATTGTTCTCTATGGAGAGGCAGGTGCCGGACTCATACGTTTGTATGAGTTTTTTTTTTCTAAGCAACGTGATTAGAGGCTTTAACCACTTAAGGACCGCCGCACGCACTTATACGTCGACAGAATGACATGGACAGACAGATGGGAGTACAGGTATGTCCCCTTAATTTGCTGCCGTGTGTGGTCCCGAGCTCCAAGACCCGTGGACTCGTTGTCCGCCGGTGTCCCGCGATCATGTCATGGAGCTGAAGAGCGGGGAGATGTCAGTGTAAACACAACATCTCCCCGTTCTTCCTAGTGACATGTCACTGATCGTCTGCTCCCTCTCATCGGGAGCAGCGATCAGTGACATGTCACTCGTAGCCACAACCCCTAACAGTTAGAATCACTCCCTAGGACACACTTAACCCCTTCCTGGCCCCCTAGTGGTTAACCCCTTCACTGCCAGTGTCATTTTTACAGTAATCAGTGCATTTTTATAGCACGGATCGCTGTAAAAATGACAATGGTCCCAAAAATGTGTCAAAAGTGTCCGATGTGTTCGATGTGTCTGCCATAATGTGGCAGTCACAATAAAAATCGCTGATTGCCGCCATTACTAGTAAAAAAAAAATATTATCAAAAATGCCATAAAACTATCCCCTATTTTGTAGACGCTATAACTTTTGCGCAAACCAATCAATAAACGCTTATTGCGATTTTTTTTACCAAAAATATGTAGAGGAATATGTATCGGCCTAAACTGAGTAAAAAAAATTTTTATATATATATTTTTTAGGGATATTTATTATAGCAAAAAGTAAAAAACATTGAATTTTTTTCAAAATTTTTGTTTATAGCACAAAAAATAAAAACCGCAGAGGTAATCGAATACCATCAAAAGAAAGCTCTTTTGTGGAAAAAAAAAGGACGTAAATTTTGTTTGTGAGCCATGTCGCACGACCGCGCAATTGTCAGTTAAAGCGACGCATTGCCGAATCGCAAAAAGTGCTCTGGCCTTTGGCCAGCCAAATGGTCCGGGGCTTAAGTGGTTAATTGGCTTGAAAAAAGTTGGGCTCGGGGGGCAGAGCATTGCACCCCGAACCTACCCACTTGTGACAATAGCGAATTAATATTCGCTATTGTCTTCCGGCTTCTCCTAAGGAATCCGAGGAGGAGTGTTTGCGGGGGGAGACGTCACTGTGGAGGGGTGAGTTCGAGGGGAGTGTCACCATGCGGGAGGATCTGGGGGGGTTGCCGTCCCCCAAAAAAGTCACTGGGTCTTAATATGTTTCTTTTTTTTCCCCCTTCTTAAATTTTTTTACATTATATATATACAGTCAGATCCATAAATATTGGGACATCGACACAATTCTAATCTTTTTAGCTCTATACACCACCACAATGGATTTGAAATGAAATGGACAAGATGTGCTTTAACTGCAGACTTTCAGCTTTAATTTGAGGGTATTTACATCCAAATCAGGTGAACGGTGTAGGAATTACAACAGTTTGTATATGTGCCTCCCACTTTTTAAGGGACCAAAAGTAATGGGACAATTGGCTGCTCAGCTGTTCCATGGCCAGGTGTGTGTTATTCCCTCATTATCCCATTTACAAGGAGCAGATAAAAGGTCCAGAGTTCATTTCAAGTGTGCTTTTTGCATTTGGAATCTGTTGCTGTCAACTCTCAATATGAGATCCAAAGAGCTGTCACTATCAGTGAAGCAAGCCATCATTAGGCTGAAAAAAAGAAAACAAACCCATCAGAGAGATAGCAAAAACATTAGGTGTGGCCAAATCAACTGTTTGGAACATCCTTAAAAAGAACGAACCGGTGAGCTCAGCAACACCAAAAGACCCGTAAGACCACGGAAAACAACTGTGGTGGATGACCGAAGAATTATTTCCCTGGTGAAGAAAACACCCTTCACAACAGTTGGCCAGATCAAGAACAATCTCCAGGAGATAGGTGTATGTATGTCAAAGTCAACAATCAAGAGAAGACTTCACCAGAGTGAATACAGAGGGTCCACCGCAAGATGTAAACTATTGGTGAGCCTCAAAAACAGGAAGGTCAGATTAGAGTTTGCCAAACAACATCTAAAAAAGCCTTCACAGTTCTGGAACAACATCCTATGGACAGATGAGACCAAGATCAACTTGTACCAGAGTGATGGGAAGAGAAGAGTATGGAGAAGGAAAGGAACTGCTCATGATCCAAAGCATACCACCCCATCAGTGAAGCATGGTGGTAGTGTCATGGCGTGGGCATGTATGTCTGCCAATGGAACTGGTTCTCTTGTATTTATTGATGATGTGACTGCTGACAAAAGCAGCAGGATGAATTCTGAAGTGTTTCGGGCAATATTATCTGCTCATATTCAGCCAAATGCTTCAGAACTCATTGGACGGCGCTTCACAGTGCAGATGGACAATGAACCGAAGCATACTGCGAAAGCAACCAAAGAGTTTTTTAAGGGAAAGAAGTGGAATGTTATGCAATGGCCAAGTCAATCACCTGACCTGAATCGGATTGAGCATGCATTTCACTTGCTGAAGACAAAACTGAAGGGAAAATGCCCCAAGAACAAGCAGGAACTGAAGACAGTTGCAGTAGAGGCCTGGCAGAGCATCACCAGGGATGAAACCCAGCGTCTGGTGATGTCTATGCGTTCCAGACTTCAGGCTGTAATTGACTGCAAAGGATTTGCAACCAAGTATTAAAAAGTGAAAGTTTGATTTATGATTGTTAATCTGTCCCATTACATTTGGCCCCTTAAAAAGTGGGAGGCACATATACAAACTGTTGTAATTCCTACACCGTTCGCCTGATTTGGATGTAAATACCCTCAAATGAAAGCTGAAAGTCTGCAGTTAAAGAACATTTTGTTAGTTTCATTTCAAATCCATTGTGGTGGTGTATAGAACTAAAAAGATTAGAATTGTGTAGATGTCCCAATATTTATGGACCTGACTGTATATATATAACAGACCCCTATATCTCTTTTTTTTGAGACAGAGAAAGTCTCTGCAGCACTTTACTTCAATCAATAAGGAATCTGTATAGAGATTCCTCATTCATTCATAAAATGACAGTCTGATACATAGTAACAATCGCGGTTACTATATATCAGCTTTTAGTGGGAGGTCTGGGAGCGATCAGTAGGGATCGCTGCCTGTGCCCCCTCTACTACGGGGGGGGGGCTTGGTAAACACATGTTTATCAAGCCCCAACTTCACCCTCACCCGCACCGCTCCTCCACCTTCACAGATCACGGATATCAGTGCAGGGAGAAGCTGCAGGAGGGAAGGAGGAAGGCCGCTCGGAGTGGCCATGGATCAGGGGTGCTAGGGCAGTTGGGGGGGCTGAGTAATGGGGGGACACATCTGAATCCCCCCTCCCAAGCCCCATGCAGCACCTGAAGCTGGCGGGAGTGGAAGAGGAAGGATGCCAACTAATGGTGGTAGCTGCAGGGGATGGGGTTTACTGGGGTAGTTGGATCGGGTTTGGGGGGTTATTAGTGCTGGGGGGAAGAAGGTGGGCGAAGGGGATAGGAAAGGAGAGTCGGGGAGCAGGTTTAGATGGAAGTTAGTGGCGGGAGGTGGAGAGGCAGGGTACAGGGAAGCGGCGGCATGGAGGGGGGCAGTCACATTAGGGGTTAATAACTGATTAGCGGGTTGTAATTCATTGATCAGAGTTATAGAATTGTTCAGCAGAGTCTGCTGAACAATTTTGCTATAACTTTATGGTAATTGAAGTGACCATGAGCTTATAGCAGAAGGAAAAGTGAAGTCCGTACATCGTACGGACTTGACCACCTGCAGGCACTTCTGTAGGTTTGTACGACGTACGGACCTGGCAGTGAAAGGGTTAATGGCATCCCAGTCTTAGTCCATAGGGTTGATTATTGAGTTGGCCCACCTTTTGCAGCTAATACAGCTTCAACTCTTCTGTGAAGGCTGTCAACAAGGTTTAGGAGTGTGTCTATGGGAATGTTTGACCATTCTTACAGAAGTGCATTTGTAAGGTCAGGCACTGATGTTGGACAAGAAGGCCTGGCTCACAGTCTCCACTCTAATTCATCCCAAAGGTGTTCTGGTGGGTTGAGGTCAGGACTCTGTGCAGGCCAGTCAAGTTCCTCCACCCCAAACTCGCTCACCCATGTCTTTTATGGACCTTGCTTTGTGCACTGGTGCGCAGTCATGTTGGAACAGGAAGGGGCCATCCCCAAACTCTTCCCAAAAAGTTGGGAGCATGAAATTGTTCAAAATGTCTTGGTACGCTGACACCTTAAGAGTTCCCTTCACTGGAACTAAGGGGCGAAGCCCAACCCCTGAAAGACAACTCCACCCCAATTTACCCCCTCCACCAAATGATTTGGACCAGTGCACAAAGCAAGGTCCATAAAGACATGGATGAGAGAGTTTGGAGTAGAGGAACTTGACTGGCCTGCAGAGTGCTGACCTCAACCCAATAGAACACCTTTGGTATGAATTACCGCGGAGACTGCGAGCCAGGCCCTCTCGTCCAACATTAGTGCCTGACCTCAAAAATGTGCTTCTGGAAGAATGGTCAAACATTCCCATAGACACACAATCCTAAACCTTGTGGACAGCCTTCCCAGAAGAGTTGAAGCTGTTAAAGCTGCAAAGGGTGGGCCAACTCAATATTGAACCCTACGGATTAAGAATGTGATTCCATTTAAGTTCATGTGCGTGTAAAAGCAGATGCCCCAATACTTTTGACAATATAGTGTAAGCCAAAAGCCCATTGACACAACCCTTTAATCTCAGGACTGGATGTGTATTTATCTGTTTGCCTGGAGTTCAGCTTTTACAAACTTCCATCCAAACTGGGCCCACCTTGTATGCATGCTTGTATGACTGTGGTAGGGACATTTATTTATAAGCTCCCCCAAATAAAATATCCAGTGTACAGCACTGCGGAATATGTCCGCGTTATTTAAATTAGTAAACTAAATCTAAAAACTATACTCCTGATTTTGTTTTGCCAGAGTGGGTTGTATCAATCTATATTGCTTCTTTTCATCCTCAACTCTTCAAAATTATAACATTGAACTTCAACTGAGTGACAGAAAAACCCTGACTTTTAAAGCATATAATCCCATTAAGGGATCTAAGGACTTGACAATATTGGTAAGAAGTAAAATCCCATTATATTCTACTTGGGGCAGCTCGTATCTGTTTTGAAAAAAAAAAAGTAGCTTTTAGGAGCTTATATGTAGGGGGATGGGTAGTGAACTTTACAATCTGATCATACGTGTCAGAGAGAGGCCATCAGTTTTAATGAGGAACATTTTGTGATGTCTGTCCTATCCCACTCTGTGGAGGAGACAGACATAACAAGGCTTAATAGGTTTTTAGCAGAGCGAACGTATTATATTGCTTTGGGGCTGCTGTCCTTTGATATGTAAAATTTAATTCTTTCCACCTTATGGGTTTGTGTGCCTCCATTTAGAATTAACTGTTAACTAATCGAAAACACACCTTAGCCAGTTAATGGCAGCTCACCCCTTTGATGCTCATGTTTATTGCTGCTATCTCCTTTAGGAAGCAGCGGGGCTCATTTGTTAAAGGCATGCTCCAGTCAAAATGGGAAACCAGCTTTAAATACAGGGAGGGAGCATAGTTAAAGGGTCAAAGCTTTATTTACAGCTATCTGAAGTGCATCAGGCCACCCCAACTTGTTGTCTGTGTTAGTGTTTTAGGAACACCACATCCGGAGCATTCAAATGTGCAGGCTAGGTATTTCCAAACTTTGTAAACCGGGGGTCTCTAAACTTTCTAAACAAAGGGCCAGTTTACTGTCCTTTAGACTTTAAGGGGGGGCAGAATGTGACCATTGGTAGTAGAAATTGTCCTGATGTCAGTGGGTGTAAACAATGCATCTTTGGTATTAGGGGAGAAATAGTTCCCCATTGTTTGTGTCAGTGGGAGGAAAAGTGTCCCATCATTGGTGTCAGTGGGAGGAATAATGGCCCATCCTTGGTAATAGTGGGAGGAATAGTGCCCCTTCATTGGTATCAGTGGGAGGAATAGTGCCCCTTCATTGGTATCAGTGGGAGGAATAGTGCCCCTTCATTGGTATCAGTGGGAGGAATAGTGACCCATCATTCGTGTCAGTGGGAGGAATAATGCCCCATCCTTGGTTTAGAGGTGCACCGAATGGAAATTTTGGTGCCGAAAATGCAGGATGCACCGAAGCTGAAAATGACAGTTTTAAAAAAATATTTATATACAATTGTATTGTATTTGACTTTTTAATTATTATCAATTTAAATTAATATGAATTTATCAATGGGAGAAATAGTGCCCTGTTATTGATGTGACCACCAGGAATTATGCCCCATTGTTGGTATCAGTGAAAGAAATAATGTCTTGTATTAGTGGGAGGAAGATAAAGGCGAGCAAAGGGCCGCATCCCACCCTTGGGCCACAGTTTGGACACCACTGCTGTAAATGATAGTTCCATTCATGTCTTAAGCCAACCATAGATTATCCAATTTTCTTTCCTGCTACCATTTTCTTTTCTTAGGCCGCGTACACACGACCGGTTTTCTCGGCAAAAAACGACAAGAAAACTGCCGGGAGAGCTTTCTTGCCGAGAAAACCGGCTGTGTGTACGCAGGTTTTAGTTTTCTCGTCAAGAAAACTGCCCAGATTCCCCGACGAGAAAAAAAGCCCTGCGGTCTTTTTTCTCGTCGAGAATCTTGTCGGCCTGTTTCTCTGTTTCTTGTGTACACTTACCTGTCGCCGTGGAAACCTGCGCATGCTCGAAATGACTTTGACGCATGCGCGGTAGCTTCCTAGGCATAGGCATAAGGTGTAGAAAGATGGCGTCGACGGCATCGAATGTGACGAGCGCACGCTCGTCGTAGTCGATGACGTCACCGCGTTCGTACCATTCAAAAGAACGGCGGTTCTTTTGAATCGTACGTGTGTACACTCGGCCGGGACAAGTTTCTTGTCAAGATTCTCGTCAGGAAAAACTAAGTTTTTTCCTGACGAGAATCTCGGCCATGTGTACAGGGCTTCACAGTCAGTGTTGATGGGGAAATCTCTCCAGCTGAGCTATTGGGTTCTCCTGGGGGGGGGGGGCATCCCAGCCAGGAGAACACACAGTGATTATTGCTAGTGGCTATAGCCGCTGGCAATAATCGCATGAAAAATCTGACAGGCTGGTTGTACTCAAACTCATTGATCAATCAACTTGGGTACAATTAGCCCACCCATACATGGTTCGAATCTCAGCCATTCCCTGCTGAACCAAGATTCGAACAATCTATGGCCGGCTTTAGACTGATGCACAGTCCAAAGCAGTTGAATTGAGGCTGCAGGCTCAACCAGAAGCACACATGAAATCTTACATGAACAATTAAAATAAATTAGATATATTTTCTGACTTAATCACAGTTGCAATAGCAGTTCTTTGGAAATCATTAGCAATTAGACATGTGCACTGCCGAAAAATTTGTTTGTTTTAGTCTCCATTTGTTTTTCTTTTTTTTTTTTCTTTTTTCAGGTCATTCGTTATGATCGAAATTCGTTATTTCGAATAAATTCGTAACTTTGGAAAAATTAGAATTCATTATGTTCCTTTTGTTTAAATGCGGTATTCGTAAATTTGAAAATTCGTAAATTCGAAGATTCGTAAATTCGAAAATCCAAAATAATAACTAACTAACTAATAATAACTAACTATTAAATTATAGGTATTGGAATTTCCTTTCAAATTTGGCTGTTTATGAATGTAACGAATGCGAATTTATCCGAAGTTACGAATTATCCGAAATAACGAATGCCGCATCTAAATGAATGGGACGTAACAAATTAATAATAAATAATAATAATAATAATAAAAAGGTTTTATTATTATTATTATTATTTGTTATTATTAATTTGTTACGTTCCATTCGTTTAGATGCAGCATTCGTTATTTCGGATAATTCGTAACTTCAGGTACATTCGTATAACAGCCAAATTTGAAAGGAAATTCCAATACCTATAATTTAAAAGTTAGTAATAGTTATTAGTTAGTTATTGAATCACAAACAGTAATATTAAAACACTCCAAGAAAACTAGAGTCCACAATAATACTGTAGCAGCGCTACAATCAAACCACCGTTTGATAGACTTCTATATGATATACATATAGGAAACAACAGTGATGCAGAGGAAGATGAATGTGATCGGCAGTAAAACTTTAGTCAGTGCTCCTTTCACCAAGAGATCTTCACCACGTGGGGGATATTCCCCTTTTGGGGATGCACTCATCGAAATTAAGAACCAAATGTGCATTGAATCACCATAATCATCCACCATTTACATTGCACTCTCCACCAGTATCGTTTGCTTGATGCAGGGGTCCCGCAGTAACATGTGAAGGAATGAAATGTCCACATAGAATAGTGCTGCTTTTAAAGTTTATTAAAACCCCTAATGATCCCCTTACAAGTTACACGTACCAAAAAGCAAATAATCTCAAGCACAAATATGATAGTAAGCATGTGAGTGTGGTCACTCGGTCACCATAATAATGAAATGAAGCCGTCTGTGTTACCAGTCGTTCTGAGACTTCCTGGTTCATCACTGGCCCGTGGAACGCACACGTCACTTCCGGTTACTCAGCAGAAGTCACGCCCTTACGCGTTTCGTCATTTCCTGACTTCGTCTGAGGGTGTGACTCCTTGTGACGACAACCGGCTTTTAAATGCATAATAAGCTCCCGCCCCCTGGAAAAATAGCTGCGATGCGAGCCACACTCCCGATCGCACTGCGCAGCCGCACGTTGCTATCAGAAGACATGGACATCACAACATGGCAGGCGGAAGTAAACAACACACATTATAGCCGCGATGTAAGCCGGGTTCCCATTCACACTGCGCAGCCTCAGGTTGTCAACAGAAGAGCACGGCTATCCCAACATGGCGGGCGAATGTAAACAGCAAATATCACATCATATCAGTATATTTACAAAATGGAAAAATTAAATAATTATTTAATTAAAATCATTAGTATTTCCATTAATACAAATGGATCTCAAATCAGAAGTGTATAAAATAACGGCTCAGATACCTGAAACTGGTTATTAATAAAAAACACACAATCACAACTGCCCACATGGCTGCACATATTCCAATTAGTGGCTGTATGTATTCAAAGTTTCATGGCTTCACATATTCCGTAAACTGTTTAGTCCTGGTTTAGATGGGCCCCATAAAATAAATTCATACACAAGTCCTCTAATCTAGTGATAAACATAGTATTAAACTTAGTCATGTGTAATGTTATGGGCTCCTAAGATATATTAATTTAAAATCAATATGCTATACAAAACACTAAAAACCTAATAACTGAAATGTCTCTAATTAACAAATCTTTAAAATTATTAAAATCAGGTAGGCTGGGAGTATAATTAGGTATAATTAGGTAGGCTAGGAATAAAAGTAGGTAGACTGGAAATGGAATACATCTATATATTGGGAGTAATATATCAGGATGTGACATGTCTAAAAATAGATAAAACTAGGTGTCACTGATAAAACAATTGATATCCAGTTCATTGTTTAGGCCTTTGGGTGCTAGAACATCTGTTAGAAATATCAGAGTCTCGCGTTTCGACAACTCACGGACCCTATGAGAACCTCTCCAATGTTGTTCCAAATGTTCTACGCCCCAAAATTTAAGGCCCGGCGCATCCTGATTATGCTTCAATTTAAAATGAAGGGACACATTGTGGTCTTTAAACCCAATTTTGATGTTGTGGATATGTTCCGCTATCCGTACCCGCAACATCCTCTTAGTGCGTCCTATATATAGGAGACCGCAAGGACATCTCAAAGCATAGACCACAAAAGTGCTATTGCATGTTATGAACTGTTTTATATCAAAATGTTGATTATTCGAGGTGGACGTGAAGTTGTCCAAATTTCTAATGGGTCTTGATACCTCTGTACATGCTTTGCATCTTCTGCAAGCGAAAAAAACATTACGGTCCCAAAAAGATTGCGGTCGAGTTGGGGGGTCTAAAACTTTTTTGACTACCAAATCCCCATAATTGGATGCTTTCCTATATATGAATTGAGGCATGGGAGGTAAAACTGTATTTAATTTCTTATCCAGAAGTAGAATATGCCAGTGTTGATTAAATATTGATTTGACTTCTTTGTACTGAGTGTGAAACCTTAAAATGAATCCCCATTCTTTAGTATTGTTATATGCAGGAATGGAATCTTGCTTTTCTTGTAAGCACACTTCCCTTGATAGTGCTCTGACGTCCTCTACCAGCTTGTCCAGCACTCGTGGGTTGTATCCTCTGGCTTTGAATCTATCGGTGAGGATTTTTGATTGAATAAAGAAATTGTCGACTTAAGAACAATTTCTTTTTACCCTCATGATTTGTCCTTTAGGCACATTTTTGAGCCAGAGGGGGTGGTGGCAGCGCTAAGGAGTGAGTGACAACCAATGAATGTGGCTAAAGGTTGTTGGTAACAGCATCTGAAATTAACAGATTAAATAATGTGGTGCTAATTCAGAGTAAGATAAGAGATCCAACACAATATGAATCCCATAAAAGTGCAACAATTAATAATCTGTGAAAAATTGTCCATATAATAATTATACTTGGCATGGATGGATGGTCAACAGAAAAAGCATCCTACATAGATAAGTTCATGTAAGGAAGTAATAATCTTGTAATTCGCCAATATGGTGAGTTGTTGAAACACTTGTAGATGCAAGAAGTGATCAGCAAGCACGGCACCCGGGACAGTGACTCCAGCACCAGGGAGGGGGGGAATGAATACGCTTACCCCGTGTCTTGGACACACACGCCAGCGGCGGTGGGTCAAACGAGCAACGACAGATCCTCTCTGGCAGGTAAGATGGCTGGAACTCCTATGAAGGGAAAGTCCTGATGTCCACGTCCCACAGGCGAGGGTTCAAGACTGTAGCTACACAGACCACGGTGCAGCAAAACTTGGGCTTCCAAGTAGGAGTAAACACCATACAAAAAAGACAGAAGAAAGCTCCACAGGTGAATCCGGTGGTATGGTGAAAAAATAGGCTTGTTTATTCCAATAAAATCAAAGAGGTACAGGCATCATAAAAAAGCTTGTAAATGGTGATCACATGAAAAAGTTCCATAAGGCGTAGTGTATAGGGCCAAAAGCAGGCTATGTACCCGACATGTGTGCATCAACTGGGGCATCAAAAGAGGTCATCAATAAAACGTTTATAAAAAATCAACTCAGCTCTCCTCTCTTTAAAAATGACTTTATCCTCCCACTCCACCATGAAAGGGTTTGCGATGCTAGGCGCAAAGTTAGTGCCCATAGCTACCCCTCTTTGCTGTGAATAAAATTTGCTTGCGTACCAGAAGTAATTGTCGGATAAACAGAAATCGAGGGCATGTCTGATAAATACTTTTTGATTATGAGGTAGATCATCTCTTTGACTCAGGGCCCAATTAAGGGCTAAGAGAGCATCGTCATGTTGTATAATAGAATACAAGGAAGAGACATCCGCTGTTACCAGTAAGACCTATTGTTTATCTTCTAGGTTAATACTCTGTAGACAATTTAAAAAATCTTTTGTGTCTTTCAAATATGAGCGCATCATCACTATGCTTTTTTGTAAAAATGTTGTAAAAATTTGTCTAGGTATTGTCCCATTCTTGACGAGACCGAATCTATACTGACAATCAGTCTGGCCGGTGGGTTGGTGGGGTCTTTGTGAACCTTTGGCAAGGTGTAAATGGTCGGAATCTTACTACTGGTTGGCACCAAGAAATTCTTCTCTTTGGTTGATAATACCCCTAAGCGGGAACCAATGCTCACCAAAACTTCTAGTTGGTCTCTATATGGTTGCGTTGAGTCATGGTCTAATAATTTGTAGGTCAATTCGTCCGACAACATTTCCATGATCTGAACGTGATAGAACTTCTTGGAGAGTACTACTACTGCACCACCTTTATCAGTCGGCCTTATAATTATATCCTTACGTTTTTCCAACATGTAGATTCCCTCTTGGATATGTTTCAAATTCACATCCTTTTTTGGCTTGAAATTATCTAAATCTCGTAGGACTAGGCCCTTAAACACCTCCACTTGGTGATTGGGATTGTTTAAGGGGTTAAAAGGGTATTTGTTCTTTAATCCACTGTCTACAATTCCCTGTGAATTTGTGGTATTCACTGTGCTGTGAGAATTACAGCCAATAAAATATTTTTTAATATTGAGTTTTCTAATGTATTTATGTATGTCTACAAACACATTAAATTTATTGACCGGTTTCTTCATCCCACATTTCAGGCCTAGATTCAAAATATTTAATTCTTTATGCGTCAATTCAATTGGACTTAAATTAAAAATGCCTCCTATTCGTGATCTCTTCTTCTTTTCTTGGGCCCTCCGTCCGGCCCTACACCCTTGGGTTCTTCGTTCCTTTGATGTGGGTGTTGGACGTGATCTTTCTCCCACTGGTTCTGTGGCTGAGGCTCCCTCCATGCCTGTTCTCTGTAATGTGGTGTGGTTTATTGGGGCCTCCCCCTGCATGGCGGGTTCCCCCCGTCCTCTGCCCCCCCTCCTCTCCCTAAAAAAGGATGAGGTGGTGGGGCGTTTTCATAACCTTCCTGATATGCCCATAATGGTTGGAATTTATTGTGGGTGGGGATCTGGTAAACAGCTTGATGATGATTGGTCACTTGGCTGTCCCTCCCTCTTCCCCCTCTCATTTTACCCCTACCTCTTCTAATAGGGGTGGAGAATTGTACAGGGGAATCCAATAATATTTCTTCCTCACCATACGCACTTATGTGTTCACGTAATCTTCCAGAAGGAGGTATGGGTGTTTGGTCAATCAACAGTTGTACAAGTCGTGGTTTTTCAACGTGATTCTTGTTATCAGGCCATGTTTGTTGCCATGCGTATATAGCATTGGCTTTAAAATCTCCCATATCTCTATGATATTTCTTCACCTTCTTTTTTTGTGTGTCTTTGTCTACCTTTTCCAGCCTTTTATTAGTTCTAGTATTGAAATCTATTATTTGTTGTGTGTCTTTCACAGGATCTAATTGTTGTTGTAAATCGTTGATTTTTAATTCCAGATTGGTAATTTTACACTTTTTCCTTTGGAGGATCATTTCCTGCAGCTTGAAACACACTCCATTGAAAAAATCTAACCACTCTTGAATTGAACCTGAGTCATCTAAGCCATCCTGTGGTATGACTTCCCATCTGAGACTCCTAATGATTATTTTTATCTTAATATAATGTTCTAAGGTCAGAGGTGTACTAAGGGGGGGGGGCGAGAGGGGCAGGCCGCCGCCGGGTACAGCATACTAGGGGGTGTCAGACCGGCACCCACCCCCTTGATTGTACTACAACCGCCACCGCGGTGGCAGCACCGCAGCGGCACACTGACAGGCACACACAGGCAGGGAGAGGCGAGACAGCTACAGTGGCGAGGGGGAGGGGGTGTGCAGGGGGGGTGACACCGCTGCACCTACCATCCCCTCCTCTCCTCTTGCGGCCGTGGGCTGCCTGTCTGTGCGATCCCGGATGTCACACACACAGGTTTGCAGAGAAGCAGAGTGAAGCCGCCTCCCCCTCCTCTCTGTTTATGTGTAAACAGGGGGAGGGGACCTGCTGTGCATGTGCCGCTGCGCTGATCTGAGGTACTGAAGGGGGGGCTGCACTGAACAAGGGGGCTACACTGAACGGGGGGGTACACGGAACGAGGGGGGCTACACGGAACGAGGGGGCTACACGGAATGAGAGGGCTACACTGAGCGGGGGGCTACACTGAACGAGGGGGGGCTGCACTGAATGGGAGGCATCTGCACTGAACGAGGGGGGGCTGCTCTGAACGGGGCTACTCTGAACAGGGGGGCGCCTGCACTGAACGGGGGCGTCTGCACTGAACGGGGCATCTGCACTGAACGGGGGTGGATACACTGAACGGGGTGGATACACTGAAGGGGGGGTCTGTGTAACATGCAGAGGGTCCAGAGATGCAGGGTGCTGTGTAATGTAAAGGGGCCCAGAGGTGCAGGGTGCTGTGTAATGTAAAGGGGCCCAGAGATTCAGGGTGATGTGTAATGTAAAGGGGTCCAGAGGTGCAAGGTGCTATGTAATGTAAAGGGGTTCAGAGGTGCAGGGTGCTGTGTAATGTAAAGGGGTCCAGAGATGCAGGGTGCTGTGTAATGTAAAGGGGTGCAGGGGGCTGTGTAATGTAAAGGGGTCCAGAGTGCTATGTAATGTAAAGGGGTCCAGAAGGGCAGGGTGCTGTGTAATGTAAAGGGGTCCAGAGATGCAGGGGGCTGTGTAATGTAAAGGGGCCCAGAGGTGCAGGGGACTGTGTAATGTAAAAGGGCCCAGAGATGCAGGGTGCTGTGTAATGTAAAGGGGAGCAGGGGGCTGTATAATGTAAAGGGGTCCAGAGGTGCAGGGTGCTGTGTAATGTAAAGGGGCCCAGAGGTGCAGGGGGCTGTGTAATGTAAAGGGGCCCAGAGGTGCAGGGGGCTGTGTTATGTAAAGGGGCCCAGAGGTGCAGGGGACTGTGTAATGTAAAGGGGCCCAGAGATGCAGGGTGCTGTGTAATGTAAAGGGGTGCAGGGGGTTGTATAATGTAAAGGAGTCCAGAGGTGCAGGGTGCTGTGTAATGTAAAGGGGCCCAGAGGCGCAGGGGGATGTGTAATGTAAAGGGGCCCAGAGGCGCAGGGGATTGTGTAGTGTAAGAGGGGCCCAGAGATGCAGGGTACCGTGTAATGTAAAGGTGTCCAGAGGTGCGGTGCTATGTAATGTAAAGGGGTCCAGGGTGCTGTGTAATGTAAAGGGGCCCAGAGGTGCAAGGTGCTGTGTAATGTAAAGGGGTCCAGAGGTGTAGGGTGCTGTGTAATGTAAAGGGGCCCAGAGGCGCAGGGTGCTGTGTAATGTAAAGGGGTCCAGAGATGCAGGGTGCTGTGTAATGTAAAGGGGTGCAGGGGGCTGTGTAATGTAAAGGGGTCCAGAGGTGCAGGGTGCTATGTAATGTAAAGGGGTCCAGAAGGGCAGGGTGCTGTGTAATGTAAAGGGGTCCAGAGATGCAGGGTGCTGTGTAATGTAAAGGGGCCAAGAGGTGCAGGGGGCTGTGTAATGTAAAGGGGCCAAGAGGTGCAGGGGACGGTGTAATGTAAAGGGGCCCAGAGGTGCAGGGGACTGTGTAATGTAAAGGGGCCAAGAGGTGCAGGGGAGGTGTAATGTAAAGGGGCCCAGAGGTGCAGGGGATGGTGTAATGTAAAGGGGCCCAGAGGTGCAGGGGACTGTGTAATGTAAAGGGGTCCAGAGATGCAGGGTGCTGTGTAATGTAAAGGGGTCCAGATTTGCAGGGTGCTGTGTAATGTAATAGGGCCCAGAGATGCAGTGTGCTGTGTAATGTAAAGGGGCCCAGAAATGCAGGGTGCTGTGTAATGTAAAGGGGTCCAGAGATGCAGGGTGCTGTGTAATGTAAAGGGGTCCAGAGGTGCAGGGTGCTGTGCAATGTAAAAGGGGTCCAGTGGTGCAGTTGTAGAGAGGGGTACACAGTAGTGACAAAGAGATATTGAGGGATGCAGAGGTATGCCGGGGGCACAGTGGGGTGTTTTTACATTTTAATGTGGAGGGGGGGTGCCCGATATAGGATCCGCCCCGGGTGCCAAATGCTCTAGGTACGCCCCTGTCTAAGGTGCATATGTCCCACCAAGTCCTTACTTGTTTTTCTAGGGCATTGCCTAGTGCTGACATAGCTCCATTAAAATTTACCTTAGTGGTGGTAGGTTCACTATTGGTAAATAAGTTGTTCACATCTATATTTCTATTGCTTAGAAACCTCAATGTATCCATAGCAGCTGAGAAAAAATTCAAAATATGTAAACCAAGGTTCTTCAACCGCCCTACATAAAAGAGCACCGCTCAGCGCTCAGGAAATAGCAATTAAGGTCTATGAGCTGAAATAGTATAATGTGACTTCTAAATAAAGAGCAGCTGCTTAAAAAAACAAAACATGAATCACAAACAGTAATATTAAAACACTCCAAGAGAACTGGAGTCCACAATAATACTGTATAGACATGTGCACACTGAAATATTTTGTTTCGGAATTTCGTTTTCGTCCGAAAAATAAATGTATTTAGTTACTCCCGAAATTCGTTTTGATTCATTTCGATTTTTCGTTAGAAATTGCATTCGTCCCAAAATCTGAATTAATTAGTGGTTGTAAACCCATATAACCTGTTTTTTTCCTAGCCCACCTGCAAGACAAAGCTATAATGAGCTAGTATGACTAGCATACTAGCTCATTATGTACCACTTACCTTAGATCGGGGCCCCCGAAGCCATCCGTGTCCCTCTCTCCAGCTGCAGCCATCGCTGCTGCGATAGCCGGAATGTTACTTCCGGGTATCGCCGCTCCAGCCAATCACAGCGCCGCTCCGGCGGGAGCCGTCAAATTCGGCTAAGCCCAAGCATTGCTGGGATTAACCCCATGAATGCGCCGTTGTCTACGGCGCGCATGTGCCGTAGACAGTGGCGCCTGTGATTTTAGTAAATATCTCCTAAACCGTGTAGATTTAGGAGATATTTCTTGCACCTACAGGTAAGCCTTAGTCTAGGCTTACCTGTAGGTGCAAGTTGCAAAAGTGGGTTTACAACCACTTTAAGGTTGAATCTGTCATTGAAGGCTTATAGTGTCTGTCGAATGTTTAAAGAAGATTCGACGGAGCAGCGAAACTGTACGACGCCGCAATCATACATTTCCGGTCGAATGTTCCGCCTACAAGCTATAGTAGAATTCTAATGTTGTATGACTAGTAATAATTATATTTATTAATTATTATTACTAGTCAACCAACATTAGAATTATTCTATAGCCTATGGGCAGAGTATTTGACCGGAAATGTACGATTGCAGTGTCGTACAGTTTAGCTGCTCCGTCGAATCTTCTTAGAACTTTCGACAGACACCATAAGCCTTCAATGACAGATTTGACGTTTGTATCTTTTTCAATGCTTTGTCGAATCTTCGTCATTCATGTTGAATTGTCAAGTTAGTTCTAGCTATTTTACTGCTCCTTCTCTTTGGTTACAATCAGCCAAAAACATTCATCATCATCATTATTTTTACTTTACTTCCCCCACCCAATTCCAGCAGCGATCTTTTCTCTCTATGTTGAATCTTTTCTCTTTATAATGTCGAATCTTTTCTCTCTATGTCGAATCTTTTCTCTCTATGTAGAATAATCTTGGACTAATAGAGTTAAGCCTCGTACACACGACCGAGTTTCTCGTCGTAAAAAACACGTCGTTTTTTTCGACGAGATTTTTGTTAAGCTTGTCGATTTTCTCGTCAAGCTTTCTATGCGTACACACTGACATTTCCCAATTTCCTCGTTGTTCTCCGCGCTCACGTCCAGCACGTACGACGGCACTATAAAGGGGAAGATCTTTTTTCTTGGCGCCACCCCTTGGGCTGCTTTTGCTGATCTCGTGTTACCGCGTGTGAAGTAAAAGTTTGGGAAGAGACGATTCGCGCTTTTCAGTCTTCGTACTTTTCAGATCGTTTTCTGCGGTTCAGTTTGTGCTTGTGGGTTCGTATCTTGACTTTCAGGGGGTCTAGGCAGGTCGTATCTGTTTTACAGTGCGTTCTTGCCTGTTCGTTTCTGTTTTTCAGTTCGTTATTCATAGGCCTTGCTGTTCTAAAGTGCGTTCTGTTCTGTACGTTCTGATAAGACGACCGTTTCTTATTAGCCATGTCGCCTGGACGTTCTCGTCGTCGAGTTCGTGCTGTGCGTGCGCTTGGTGTTGGTCTGCTTGTTTTGGACCAAGACCAGTCCATGAATGGTGTGAGGAGGAGTTCATGGACCAAGAATTGGTTGCTCCAGCGGGACCAATTCTGCCATATGCCTCTGCTGCGGGAGATCGTCGAGAATAATCCTGAGGACTACAGGAATTTTCTGCGGATGTCTGACCCCGTTTTTCAGGAACTGTTGGCTTTGGTGTCCCCCTATATTACCAGGCAGGACACCGTTATGCGGGAAGCCATCAGTGCTGAGCAGAGGCTCATCGCCACGTTACGTTACATCGCGACAGGGAGAAGTCTTCAGGACTTGAAGTTCACCACAGGCATCTCCCCCCAGGCTCTGGGCTTCATAATCCCAGACACCTGTTCTGCTATTATAAAAGTCCTGCAGGAGGACTATATTAGGGTAAGTTTTCTCCATTAACATCACATTTTATGTATTACATGTATGCTAATGTATTGTATTTCTTTCATCCTTCCCTAATTACCATGATTGTAATATGCTGAGAATGTCCCCTTTGTCCCCATGCATGCTGGAAGCTTTAGATTGCCCCTTTTTTCTCCTCCATAAATATTTCCCTTCACTAACTTTTCCAGCAGGGGCGCCTGTTGCTCCAAATGTTTGGGGGTCCCACCCCAATTTCTGAACTAAACTTCCTCCTTTTTTGCTCAGGTGCCTATTAAACGCCCCCAGTTGTCCCCTCTAATGCAGCCATTTGGTTCCCTCCAATGCAGCCATTTTCCCCCCAGCCCTGCACTTACCTTCTTGTGGTCAGCGCCATCCTTCTTCTGTCTTTGATGTCTTCTCCTTCCCTTGATGTTGCATCAGCCAATCATGTTACCATTAAACAGACTTGGTGAACATGATTGGCAGAGCAGCCTGCCAGTGTTTCCCCAAGGAATGCCCCCCCCCCTGTGTCCCCTATTTTACTTTTCGGAAGCCAATTACATCCCTCAGGTTGTAATGTGCAAGACTATTTTACTACCTGTTTCTGCTATGCAATTTGAACCCCCTAAATGCCGCAATTATTCATATGTCGGTCGCTAAACAAGAGGCCATCCACCTGAATAGTGGGCGGCATAGACAATACATAGGTTAATGCAACGCATGAACCTATGTATTGTTCTGAGTGATGGGCACAGGAGAGAGGGGGCAGTGCTCCAGCGCCCACTCTGGACGCACCGCCACTGCAATGCTATTCTGTGGCCAAACACATTTCCCCCCCCCCAAAATAATTTAGTAATGGCCCATCAGAGGGGGTGATGAATCTGATAAATGAGCCTTCCCTTATACCTATTTTAAACACCTTAATAAACGTAGAATTTGATTGATGTTGGCCTTGATTTTTTTTTAATCAAATTTCCTTGTAATGTCTGACTTTGGTATTCTAATATTATTTCATCTTGTTTCACTCCACAGCTTCCTTCCATGCCACAGGAATGGCAGACTGTGGCATCAGAGTTTGCCACGCGGTGGGACTTCCCCAACTGCGGTGGTGCCATAGACGGGAAGCACGTCCGCATCGTGCCGCCACCCCGTTCTGGGTCCTACTACTACAATTACAAGGGGTTTCATAGCATTGTGCTGATGGCGGTGGTGTCAGCACGGTATGAATTCCTCTATGTTGATGTAGGGAATAATGGCCGGATGTCCGATGGGGGATCCTTCATCCAGACGGAGTTTGCCCTCCGTCTCCAGAGTGACGACCTTGCATTGCCACCGGATGCAGGGAATATTGAAGGACTCCCCTTTGTTTTCTTGGCTGATGAAGCCTTCGGACTCGGACGGCATCTTATGAGGCCATTTCCACAGAGGACCCTGACCCCAGAGAAGAGGGTGTTCAATTACCGGCTGGCCAGGGGCCGAAGAGTTGTCGAAAATGCCTTTGGCATAATGGCCAGCCGGTTCCACCTTTTTATGACTTCAATACACTTGGCAGACTACAAAATAAACTATGTCGTATTATGCTGCTGTGTGCTACACAACTTTCTGAGCCAAATATCAAATTCCTATATGGCCTCAGTTTTGCCAGAGGCTGGACTTTCCCCTGCAAATCCCCTGCCGGGCCTGGAATCTGCCCGTCCTGGCTTGCCCTCCCAAAATGCCCGTGAGGTTCGGGACAAATACATGGAGTATTTCACGGGTAGGGGGGCAATTCCTATGCCAGCCTATGTCTAAGGATCCCAATAAAAAGCTTGTTTAAACCTTTAATTATTTGTTCTTTCCTGTCTCCTAGTTTGTCTTTGTGCATTTGTAGTGCCAAGTGTATTTTACTTTAGTAAATAACAACCATTTCACTATGTAACCTTACAAAATAACCAAATAAGCTTAGAGGGTATTATAAAAAGAAGCTACACGTTGTTTGTGGTCAAATATTTTACTCTGTGCACATTCTCACCATTTTTATTTTTTTCTGGTTTTTTGGGTTGGCCTGGCCCCAACCCAGCAATTTTTTGCTTATGAAAATACAAAAATAACAGTTGCATTACAAAAATTACAACATTGGATACCTCTGAGCAATCTGAGACATTCACTTACACAAACTATGTCTCTATGTGCCCGTCCTAATATGGGGTCCTGCCACCCCTTGCCCAGGCAAAAATTGAATATGCACACATTTGGGATTTTTTACATCTATGAAGTTTACAATCCTGATCCCTATTGTCAACATGTGCTATCTGCCATCAGGGGTGATCAATGGACGTGTTTTGGGGGTGCAACCCCTTCCTCAGTTCACCGACTTTAGATACGAGGAAGGGGTTGCACCCACAAAAGACGTACATGGATATCCCCTGATGGCAGATAGCACATGTTGACACACTGTGTGCAGATTCAATTTTTGGCTGGTTTGATTGTCAAAAAAATTCGAATAGTTGCAAAAACAAACATGTAAAAACAAATGTGTTTGGATGGCTTATTGAATTCTCCCCAAAACATCGAGAATGTCTTTAAATGTTTGTTCCATCACATGGATTCTTTGTTTAATAAGGTCCAGTTCCGTGCTACATTCCATCACTTGCTGGATGAGGCGGAGGGCACTGTCAGCAGAGAACCGTGTACTATCCTTCACAACATTTATATCCCCTAAAAACAAAAAACAAAAGGTATTATAACTCTGCAGGCCTACATCTCTTACCTGAAGCTGTGGTGACAGATACCGACCTGTTGTGGTGACCAGATCCACAACGTCATCCACCTCTCCTTCCTGCACTTCTCCTTCCTCCACCTCAACTTCCTGCACATCTTTCGGTTGTGGGTCTTTGGGAGTTTGGGGTTGCTTGGAAGTTGTGGGGTACATGTGCTCCCTGGAGTGTCCTCCTCCCAGTCTTCTCTCCCCTATGAGAAGCAAACAAAAGGTCAATTTATCACACTGTAAATCTCAATGTTAAAATAAAAACAGGCTAAATTGATTGGAAGTGTGGTACAAGTGTGTGTTTGGGCGGAATTTAAAGAAGAATGCATTATTTATGACCAAGAATATGCTTAGTATTCACCTTTGGATGTAATTTATTTGACATGGAGGCACCACAAAAATTCTCGTATGCACCTGTGTGGGACACCCAAAAAAGGCGGGTCTGGTGGCCCACACTATAGTGCTCCAAAGTACAGATGTGGAAGCAGCTGCTGAGTGTCCTCTCCTTTACACTGATAAAAGTTTGCATTTCATTCTCTTTACAAACACATCATCTAGACGAAAAAATACGCCACAATTTTGGAGCAAAAATGGCAGATGTATAATTACTTTTGTGGCTCTAAAATAAGCCAAAACCGCGGATAGTGGCCGAACGAAGTGTCGGTAACGTAACGAACCCAACCAAGTTCAAAATATTACATTTTGGAAGCGAGTCCAATATGAGAAACCAAAACAAAGAGCAACATGTCAGTTTAGAAAAAGATTAATATCAGAAAAGTCTACATTTTACTTACTTTTAGCGAGCATTCTCTTTATGCTCCTCAACTGCTCTGGCTCCCTCAGTTTGAGGTCTGACCACCTCTTTCTGAGCTGCTCATTTGAGCGTTTCACCCCGAAATTCGCCTTCAGACTCTTCACGACTTTAGTGAGGATTTTGGCCTTCCTTCTATTTGGTTTGCTATACGGCCCATGCTTGGCATCATAATCAGCCTTGAGCAAGATGTCCACCATCTCCGCCATCTCCGCCAAAGACATATTCGATGCCTTGAATCTCCTCCTTGATCGTGACGTTTCCTCAGTCTCCGGGCTTGTCTCCTCCTCGTTAGTTGCGGAATTATCAGACACCTGCTGTAACTCCGCCATATCTGTCTGCGCGCCGAAAGAGAAGGGGCGGGGAAAAGATGTTAGTTAGAACGTCATGGGCGGGCGACGTGTGCGGAGCGACGTGTTCGTATTTTGACGCATGCGTGGTGTGTATATAGCAAACACACATGTGACTATAGTACGTTCAGTGTGCGGAGAGAGGAGTTCAAGTGACGGACGTGCGAACGAAGGTATGTGATTTTGTGACTTGTACAAATTGTTGGCCTCTACTGTCTTGAGAATGTTGGAGGATATATATGGTGACTAGCATGTTAAGGAGGTTAGACTGTTTGCCTCACATTAGTTATATATAATTTATTTAACTTGCAGATACAATATGAATGTCTTTATAAGCGACAAGGATTTCCTGGCGGAATTTATTGACCGGGTAAGGGAGCTGCCCGCTCTGTGGGAGACGAAAAACCCCATCCACAAAAAAAGAGGGGTGAGAAAAGCAGCGCTGGAGAAGCTGCTCCCATTTGTGCATACCAAGGTGCCCACAGCCACAGCAAAACAAGTGGACACTAAAATTGGGAGCTTGAGAGGTACCTACAGGACTGAACGCTCTAAGGTGCTGGCTTCTCAGAGGTCAGGAGCAGCAGCAGATGATGTGTATGTCCCGATTTTGTGGTACTACAACAGGATGTCCTTCCTGGATGACCACATTGAGACAAGGCCATCACTCTCCACTCTTCCCCCCAGACTTCCCTGCAGCCAACCTGAGCCTTCTCTGGAGCAAGAGGAGGCAGCCATCCTGGATGATCCTGATTTGGCCATCTGGAGCCAGGTATAGTATTTTTCGAAAACGTATTGGCATAAACTTAATGTTTGACAAATATGTCAAGATGACAAACATAAACTATTTTGGATTGCACAAGTGAAATCAAGATCTGTAGACATTATTCTGCACTTAATTGGGTGCTAAATAGTCAATCTGATGTAGTGGTAAATTTAAAGCAAGGATTTATGGATTTACATTCTAATTGCTTCAATCAGGATTACAAAGTTTGATGCAAAGATTAAACGAACATATTAAACTATGTCCCTTTTTCATACACAGGATGAAATCAGCCAGGAGGAGGGTCTGGAAACTGTCAGGCAGGAGGAGGAAGGGCCCAGTGGCAGCCAGGAGGTGGCAGGGCCCAGTGGCAGCCAGGAGGTGGCAGGGCCCAGTGGCAGACAGGAGGTGGCAGGGCCCAGTGGCAGCCAGGAGGTGGCAGGGCCCAGTGGCAGACAGGAGGGGGCAGGGCCCAGTGGCAGACAGGAGGTGGCAGGGCAAAGGAGAAGCACCAGATCCCAGGTGCCTCCCATCCGGCTTCACAAAAGAGGCAGGAGGGACAGGAGCACGAGTGAGGCAGCAATGGCCCTTATTCGTGAGGCCCATGCCACCCTCCAGGAGCCCACATCCCCTGAAGAGGCCATTGCCGGCCTAGTGGAGGCTAAGTTCAAGGTGATGAGCATGGAGCAACGCCTCCTATGCGAGCCCCTGCTCATCACCTTGCTCAACAAGGGGGTGATGGAGAAAATTACCCCCAATACCGCCATATGTGAGGTGGCACAACTGACCCAACCTCAACCTCCACCTCCCCCTTCTTCTTCTGCCCCACCCCCTTCTGCTACACCTCCCCCTTCTTCTTCTGCCCCACCCCCTTCTGCTACACCTCCCCCTTCTTCTTCTGCCCCTCCCCCTTCTGCTACACCTCCCCCTTCTTCTTCTGCCCCACCCCCTTCTGCTACACCTCCCCCTTCTTCTTCTGCCCCACCCCCTTCTGCTACACCTCCACCTTCTTCTTCTGCCCCACCCCCTTCTGCTACACCTCCACCTTCTTCTTCTGCCCCACCCCCTTCTGCTACATCTCCTCCTCCTCCTCCTGACAGGAGTACCCCTCCAGTGGGCCAGCCTCCAGCCAAACGAAGAAGGAAGGCTGCAGGGAAGGCTTCAGGGAAGATTGCAGGGAAGGTTGCCAGGAAGAAGAGGAAGTGATGGCCTTGCTTCATTGTGGTCGGACAGAAGGCAGCCTGTTGTAGTACCACAGACTTGGGACATATATCTCACCTGCTGCTGTTCCTGACCTCTGGGAGGCCAGCATCAGATTGTGTTCAGAAATGTTGGCCTTCTCAAGCTCCCAATTTTAGTGTCCACACAGGGTTGCTGTGTGCTCTGGGGTCCCTGGGATGCACAAATGGCAGCAGGTTCTCCAGCGCTGCCTTCTCTTTATTTTATTTTTAAACATGAATAAATGTGATTTTTGTTTACGTTCATACTTGACTATGTGTATTTGTAAAAATTAAAAATCTAGCTTTGGAGTAAGCAGATACATTTGACTGACAAAAAAAGGGACAGATAACAACCCCCCAAAATAATAACTAAATCTGATTATCAAAAAAACATGGTGGGAAATTTAACTAATATAGAGTCCAAAATTAAATGGGAGATCACTACCAAAACATTGCGAAATTATAATTAACATCATTTTTAAAAATATTACCATTTAAATTATTCCTAAAAACTTGCACGATATAATACACATAAATCTTCTTAAGAGCAGCATGAAAAAGGTTAAAAAATAAGTCATAACTCTGTGAATATCAGCAGCAAAAGAAGGTCACTCGTTTTGATTAATGTAACATTCTAACGAAGATTTCAATGCAGAACATTTAAACGATGCAATATTTTTGAGCGTGACGAATGTGCTCTCTCCATTACGAAGGCTTGGTTTACCAGAAGATGCGCTCCCGTCTCATAGTTGCTTGTGAGCATGCGCGCTTTTGGAAGAGTCGTAAAAGCATACACACGAACCATTTTCTCGTCACAAAACAGCCCGATGAGAAACAAGACGAGGAAATCTGGAATCCTGACGAGAAAATAGAGAGCAGGTTCTCTATTTTCTCATCGAGATTCTCGGCAAATTTCTCGTCGTAAAACCATACACACGAACGTTTTTCTCGACAAAAAAGCTCTCGCGACACATTTCTTGCCGGTTTTGGACGAGAAACTCGGTCGTGTGTACGAGGCCTAAAGGTTAGGCACATTCGACCACAGGTTCGATAGACACAGATTGTTATTGTCAGTGTCATGTCGAATCTCCTATCTATATCGAACTGTTGTCGCAACGAAAACGAAAATAAAGCATTTGTTTATGTGAGATCTTTCGGTTTTCGGATTCTGTGCTTTCGTTTTCGTTTGTTAAAACGATAACGAAAATAGCTGAAATTCGGACGAAAATGCATTCGGAAAACGAATGCACATGTCTAATACTGTAGCAGCGCTACAATCAAACCACCGTTTGATAGACTTCTATATGATATGATATACATATAGAAAACAACAGTGATGCAGAGGAAGATGAATGTGATTGGCAGTAAAACTTTAGTCAGTGCTCCTTTCACCAAGAGATCTTCACCACGTGAGGGGATATTCCCCTTTTGGGGATGCACTCATCGAAATTAAGAACCAAATGTGCATTGAATCACCATAATCATCCACCATTTACACTGCACTTTCCACCAGTATCGTTTGCTTGATGTAGGGGTCCCGCAGTAACATGTGAAGGAATGAAATGTCCACATAGAATAGTACTGCTTTTAAAGTTTATTAAAAGCCCCCAATGATCCCCTTACAAGTTACACGTACCAAAAAGCAAATAATTTTTAAGCACAAATATGATAGTAAGCATGTGAGTTTGGTCACTATAATAACGAAATGAAGCCGTCTGTTACCAGTCGTTAGTTATTATTTAGGATTTTCGTGTTTTAAATTTTTTTGACTTTTTGTTCTTACCTTCGGATTTTCATTTTAAAAATTTTTCGGAAAGATTTATTAAACGGGTTTTCGTTAATTCGAATATTTACGAATTTGTTGAATTTCATTGAAAAACTCATTTGCAAAAAAAAAAACAAATTGCACATATCTATTACCACTTCACTAAGATTTCAGTTGTTGAAGTTCCTGTTTAGGATCAACGTAGCCTTTAATTATGGTAAATTAGGAGGTAAGCAATCATGCTACCTAACCTTTGAGACATAATTAGAACTCTTGGCAATTAAATGAACTCTAAAAACTGTACCCAAAAAGCCAGATGGAGGGGAAAGGACTACTCAACAGTATTGCCTGTTGTGCTATTGAAGCTGCTCTTTCTCCATTACTGACTTATTATGCTTTCACTTTGATTGTGTCTCAGAGCCTCCAGCAAGTCAAACAGTGACCAGCACAATAGAGATGTCACCAAATCTCAACTCCCCTACAGTGCCTTAGATCTCACACAGGAGATATACAGCTATGAGGCTATAGACACAAAAGTGCTTGGGCCCTCTTGCATACTAGAAATAACATTGCTTTTTTTTTTCTTTTTTTTATGAAGAAATCCAGATAAAATGCATTTTGCAGGTAATGCTTAAAGCCGAGCTCCACCCTAAAGTGGAACTTCCGCTGATTGGAACCCTCCCCCCCTCCGGTGTCACAATTGACACCTTTCAGGGGGGAGGGGGGTGCAGATACCTGTCTAAGACAGGTATTTTCACCCACTTCCGGGAGTCCTCTCTGCGGGAAATCTGCAGGAAGCAGGTCAGTTCCCGCAGATTCCCCGTTGTGTTCTGGGAGACACTCGGCTCCCAGAACACAGGGGACCATTCAGAACGGCGCAGCGCAACTCGCGCATGCGCCGTAGGGAACCGGGCATGAAGCCGCAAGACTTCACTTCCTGGTTCCCTCCCCGAGGATGGCGGTGGGGGCAGCAGAGTGATGAGCGATTGCTCGTCCTCTGCTGCGGACGTCGCTGGACTCAAGGACAGGCAAGTGTCCATATATTAAAAGTCAGCAGCTGTTGTATTTGCAGCTGCTGGCTTTTAATATTTTTTTTTTCCGTGGCACCTCCGCTTTAAGCATAATTAACATTACTATATGTAGCAATACCCCCAGTTAAAGCGGTTGTATAGTCAAAAATGTCACTTTACATTTATTAGTCCATGTCATTATTGTAAATCGTTTGCAAGTAGCCTTTTTTTTTTACCTGTATACTTCTTAAGTTATCGCTGCATTCTCAAGTGCGGACGTGTACCGCGCATGCGTCGGATCCCCATTTAATCCGGCAGGCTGAGCCTCTGCCGGAAAAAATCCTTTGTTGATGTCGGGGCTGCGTCATTTCCTCATGTGGACATCAGCCATGACATCCCGCGAGGCTTCGGACACATTTCTCACCTACAGCATGATGGTCATCACGTGAAGAAGAGGCTTGAATATTGTAACCGCAGTGCGCACGTGCGGGATTTCTGAAGCAGGAAGGAACTGTGGGCGGAAATTATCACAGTATAAGACGCGGAAGACCACAACAGAGATGGCACGGGCTTACTAAAGAAATGACACTTCACAAAATCAACGATTGATACAGTAAGACTAGTAATGTGATTTATCATATAGCGATCAATCGATGTAGAACTACAAGGTCTTTAAGAATATGTAAATAGCTAGGATAGTACTGGAGGGTTTACTACCGCTTTAAGAGGGCTGCTGATATAATTTTGGGCCTGTAACACACTGCTGTCAACCCCCAGTAACTGGCTCTAACCTCCCTTGGCACAGATAGCAGTAAATATGGGATTGTGAAACCCGTTAGCTAAGGGGATCACAATACCGCAATAAACATATAACACAGCGTATTTGCTTAACCACAAGTAAGTTTTACTGAGTATAAAGCATGAAGTAAGACAATAGTACATATGCCTATGCAGAGCCCTGCAATGCTTCCCCCCTCGTGGGCAAAGATGGCGCCCAAACAGTGTCTAATTGCTTTAAAGTCAGGCCTGACTATTGCAGATACGATGCTCCGTTGGGAGAGATCTTCGCTAGCAACGGTGGTGCACTTTAAAAGGGTATTTGTAATCCACAGGTAAAAGAACAGTCATCTACTCGATATGCAATAAAGGATTCAACTATTGCTGCACAATACACGGCCCCTCTTACGTGCAATGCAACACTCCGGTAAACTGTGGTCCCTGAACAAGGGACACTGAGCCTAAAGATTAGTCAAATAATCCTTGAGCAAGTGCTCTCTCACCCGACCGGACCAGTCCGTACAACCGACTTCCGTAACTGGGTTCCTGTACACAGTCTCACGACTCCCGTAGTCTCCGATCCTCCCGACAGTCCTTGGAAGGATGATGGACGAGGTGACTCTTGGGTTCTTCCGTGAAGGCCGGAAGGCTCTTTGGATCACAAGGCCCAACTCTCAGGCCCAGTCCAACGACAGACCCAGCGCAGGCTTCACTTGCTAGGTGGGCAACGTCCAAAGAGACCCGCGTGTTGCTCCGCTCCTCCTTAAATAGGCCTTCCCTAACAGACCTTGCACCGGGCAATGCACTGTGGGTGTCCCGCTGTACACTGGGTATAGTAGTCTTTTGAGCTCCTTAAAGTGACATCCCGCTACACATATATAGTTGCATAGTTAGACACATTGCAAAAAGACACAAGTATATTTAGTTCAACCAATAAAAGGGGGGGAGGATCATAGAAACTTATATACACAATCCTATACCCACAGTTGATTCAGAGGAAGGCAAAACAAAACCCAGCAAAGCATGAACCAATTGGCTTCAGCAGGGGGGAAATTTCCTTTCTCTTTCCCCCGAGAGGCAATCAGATGTTCCCTGATATTTAGATACTCAGATATTTACCTATAAAGTAATATTATGTACATTTAGGAAAGAATCCAGGCCTTTTTTAAAGCAATCTACTGAGCTGGCCAGAACCACCTCTGGAGGGAGTCTATTTCACATTTTCACAGCTCTTACTGTGCAGGAACCTTTCCGTATTTGAAGATTAAATCTCTTTTCCTCCAGACTAAGACACCTTTCACACTGAGGGCGTATTGCAGCCGCTATAGCGTTAAACATAGGGCCTGAGCTGGCCAGAACCACCTCTGGAGGGAGTCTATTTCACATTTTCACAGCTCTTACTGTGCAGGAACCTTTCCGTATTTGAAGATTAAATCTCTTTTCCTCCAGACTAAGACACCTTTCACACTGAGGGCGTATTGCAGCCGCTATAGCGTTAAACATAGGGCCTGCAATCCGCCCTCAAACAGCTTCTCCATTGTCTCCAGTGTGAAAGCCCAAGGGCTTTCACACTGGAGTGTTGCGCTAGCAGGACGGTAAAAAAAGTCCTGCTAGCCACATCTTTGGAGCGGTGAATGGCCGGTTTTAACCCTTTCTCGGCCGCTAGCGGGGGTTAAATGCGCCCCGCTAGTGGCCAAAATGTGCCGCAAATCCGTCCATAGCATCGGCGGTAAAAATAGCGGCGTTTTATCGCCGACGCTATGGGCGGCTCAGTGTGAAAGGGGTCAAAAAAGTGTCCTCCGTGATGACCTTAAAGTGAAAAACTCAACCATATGTTCCATATAACAAAGAAAACATTCACTTTTTGCATTCAGCTTGACTTTAAATGAGATCATGAGTCCTAATTTCTTCTTGATATAGTAATTAAAATATTTTAAAAACTGATACTGTCTGATTAATGACATGGTATAGTACAACTATTTACAACATACTGTTTACAATGTCCAAAAAGCCAGGCCAAAATAATTTTACAGGGTTTCACCCTTATGACTATGGTTGCAGCCATGATAGTTTGACGATTTTATCCTCAGCTAGTTATGGACGTTTTTGTTAAATTAAATAACCCAAATGATGATATTTAGGAATGCAGAAAACCTGTTTATTATTGTGCAGTCTCTAAATAATATTCTTAAATGAACAAGGATATTAGACTAGAGTGCCATATGAGTGTTTGGTCATTTGACCATGCAGATTTGTATTGGCAGACAGAGTAGCAGATGTACATTTGGCAGCAAGGAGAGGCTCCCTGGAACCTGTAGGTAGGCGGGTGATACTTCCTCCATGTTCCCCTCCTCGTTGGGTGCCAGGTGTGGGTCACATAGGAGACCTACCCCGGGGGGGGGGGGGTCTTCTGCACTATGCTAGGCACTTTGGATAGGGTACCTTATACATGTGGGGTAACTTTACTTGCTGTGCTCAACAACCCTGGGACAGGGTCGCTTTCAGGGATTTCTCAGCCTTAAAGTGGACCTCCAATTCAAAGATGACAGGACACCGTGTACACTTAAACAGATGACTGAACTCTCGTTAACTCTCTTCATGTTAATGTACACCACTACTGTCACTTGTTGCATTTAGGAGGGTCACGCTGAGCCTTTGCTCTCTCCACCTGTCCAGCATATCTCCGTTACCTCACTACCAGTAATGGAATTGGCTCCTGCTAAGCACTTAGCATGGACTTCATGCGAGCTCTACATTAAAGGGGTTGGTAAAGGTAAAAGTTTTTTCACCTTAATGCATTCTATGCATTAAGGTGAAAAAACATCTGTGCATTAGCCGCCCCCCCGAGCCCCCGTTTACTTACCTGACCCCTCGAAAGTCTCGCGCCGTGAAAGTGCAGGCTTCTGGGCCGGCTTCTTGGCTCATTCATTGGTTGATTGAAAGCAGCGCAGCCATTGGCTTTCGCTGCTGTCAATCACATCCAATGACGCGGCGCGCCAGGGGGGCGGGGCCGAGTTATACAGTGAGCGGCTATAGCCGCTGGCTGTATCACAGGAGCGTGCCCGCAATAACTCACCACCGTGCGAGCTCGCATATAGGTGGTGAGTTATTGCTGGGAGGAGCCAAGACAGCCGCCGAAGGACCCCAGAAGACGTGGATCGGGGCCACTCTGTGCAAAACGAGCTGCACAGTGGAGGTAAGTATAACATGTTTGTTATTTAAAAAAATAAAATAATTATGTTTACAACCCCTTTAACTCTTTCTCATCCATACCTGTGCACATGCTGAGAACCTCTGCAGTGCTGATCTGCTCCCGTTGCTATGGGAGACAGACCGCTCACAGAGAGAGTCCCAACAACAACTCCCTCATTGCAAAAGGCTATTCCACATGCATACGCTTCATGACAGGCTGCTTGGTAAACCTCCTTTACCCTTGGTAACCACTTGATGTTTTCTCTACTGCAGTAACTCTTGTACTGCTGTCTTCATAGCCCAATGTGTTTCAGCTGACCAAACCTGTAGACTATGTGAGCCGGCTACTTACATACACTCCTTTAGTTACTTCAGACCAGGCAAGGCCAAAGTTTCAAAAGCTTTACTGCAGCATAACTGGTTGAGTTCATCTTGGCAATGTCCAGCAGCTCATGTAGAGAAAGGCGAGGCTCTCTCTGGCAACTTCAGCAGCTCTGTAAAGTGCTGGAGAGTCCGTCTGGGCAGAGCTCACCCGCCTTTTATTAACAGTACAAGGGGAGAGGCAGAGCTCAGCAGAAAGTGTGGGAAAGCAGGTTACGCATTTCCCTCCTGGCTGGGGCAGCACTCCTTCTCAGAACTTTGGGGGAAGGGAGGGGGGCAAGTGGGGCCCACATGCACTCTCTTTCGGTTTCCCTGTTGCCTGGCCACAAAAATGTAATAAATTAGGCAGTGAGGTTGCAAAATTCCCATCTCTGCATATACTGTATTTACCCTGTAAGTGGCGTCACCTCCCTGTCTGATTCATTACAATATGTAGTAAGACTTTGGGAAAACTAAATAATTGCAGACAACATGGAACCACTCTCCTCCTTTCCTTCCACCCAGAAAGAAAGAGTGAAGAATGGTTACAGTCTATTTTTAGCTTTTTATTGTCATACCCCCACCCTCTGGTATGATTTCCACTCACTTTTTGCAGCAGTGGCCACACAGAAGTAAAAGTACTTTCCACAAGAGGGGAACATACAGCAATAAAAATCTGACAGCGATTGTAACCCCTCCTTTCTCAAGGGATCATTTTTTTTTATTCCCCTTTGTGTCTTAATTGGAATGGTTTTGCTCTAGTGACCACTCAGATCGGTTTAAAAACCTTATCCACAGGGTATTAAAGAGGAACATAACTACCCCCATACATTTTCTTTTCTTTCCCACATTACCATGTCCACTAGAATATACTCACAGGCCCTGCGAATCCAGCTTTAGCTGGTGTAATCTGCTGCCCCATCTTTGAATGCCGGGTCCTGTGCCACCATCTTCTCATCCTACATCATTGTCCCTCTCATGATGTGCTGCAGCACATGTGCAGTATGGTGGAGATCACCTACCACATGCACAGTGTTGTGGAGATTACCCTGAAGCCTCCTGGGATCTGTGACATAAGTATTTGTTTGGGCAGGAGGATGTCATTCTTGCCTTGGTCAGGTCCAACAAAAAAGGTATTTTATAAAACAAAAAAAGTAAATATCCATTTGTATAAGACAGGGTTTGGGGGGGTGAAAAATTAAAGAAAGTAATTGAAGAGGTTGAAGGTCTATTTTAATATTACCAAGCTTCCAGGGTGTATGAGCAACCTCGTGTCCAACATCCAACTAATTCAGTATATATCTATTGGGAAATTGATGCTAGCCTTCTGTCCCTATCTAAATGTCCACTTTCAAATTGTTCCTTGCACTAAATACCTAAACACATGCTCTAAAATCCACAATCCTTATCTAGGTAACACTACCTACACTGACTGCCAAGCTAAAGACATCATGAGGCCGTATGTAAAGTTGAGATGATCTTTACAAATGACCATTAACCGCTTTCTGCCCAGCCTATACCGCCACGCCAGTTATATGATAATGCTGTACTGCACTGGTGACAGTATGTAAAAAAATAAAATAAAATTGTGAATCATTTTATTTTTTATTTATTCATTTTCCAAAAAATTATGACCAAAAATTACAGCTTCAAAAAAAACGCACCATGCCTCTTACTAAATACCTTGGACTGTCTATTTTACAAAAAAGGGGCATTTGGGGGATATTTGTACTATCATGACATTTTCGGGCCTCAAGAAATTAGATAGGCCAGTTTCTGGACTGTATAACTTTCACGCAGACTAAATAATATACCCTTATTTGGGTTATTTTCACCAAAGAAATGTAGCAGAATACACTTTGACCTAAATTTATGAAGCACTCTATTGTTAAAAAAAAAAAAAAAAAAAATATGAAGAACAACTATTTATTTGCAAAATGTTATGACCGAAACAAAGAAAAACGCGTGTTTTTTTTTCCAAACTATTCATTCATTTATTTAGCAAAAAGTAAAAACCCCAGTGGTAATTAAATTCCACCAAAAGAAAGCTCTAGTTGTGTAAACAAAATTATAAAAATATGGTTAGTGTACAGTGTTGCATGACTGCGCAATTGTCATTTAAATTGTGACAGTGCTGAAAGCTAAAATTTGGCCTGGGCAGGAAGTAGGTAAAAGTGCCCAGTATTGAAGTTCACAGCTTGTATATCAAACTCTCAAGGAATGACATAAAAGGAAGAAACTGAAATAATTCTGAAACACATTTACAATATTGATCTGTCTGTAACATTGTTTTTCTGAACTCAGACTTTTCCACAAGTTCTTCAAACCACGTATAGTGCTGATAATGCATTTGATATACAGCTGACTTTTCTGTACAAAGAATAAAAACAATGTGGGAAATCATCTTGGTTTCTAAACTATGTGACCCCACTCCCCCCCCTCTTTTTCCCCCCAGTATTGCATGCAGTGTTGCCAACCATCAGTATTTTTACTGGCAGCCAGTAAAAAACAGGGAATTTTCTCCTGCCAATAAATGCCAGAGATGGGTAAGGGTTGTCAGTAAAAAATATGGCTGTGGCGCTCGGCTCGGAACGGTGCATGTGCGGACCATCCAAGTGCCTGCTACAGTGTGTTTAGACGGGAGGTGGGTCTGGCAGAGGCGGTGCCTGAGCGTGTGTAATGTGATGCCATGGTGCAAGGGAGCTGAGCTTCGTGTGCAGGTCTGCGGGATAGGAGCAAGGCTGTCCCGCGGGACTGTCAGTGCTGTTTGGACTGGAGTGGACTGAAGGGACCACCTAGCGTGGAGAGAGACTGTTGAAACTGAAACTGAGAATTCTGACTTTGAAACTGAGAATTCTGACTTTGAAACTCAGAATTCTGACTTTGAAACTCAGAATTCTGACTTTGAAACTCAGAATTCTGACTTTGAAACTCAGAATTCTGACTTTGAAAAATCTGAATTCTGACTTTGAAAAATCTGAATTCTGACTTTGAAAAATCTGAATTCTGACTTTGAATCTCAGAATTTTGACTTTTAATCTCATTATTTTGACTTTCAAACCCAGAATTTTGTCAAAAAAAATAAAAAATTTAACTCGGAATTCTGTAAAAAAATATTTTCTTTTTTTCAAACTCATAATTCTGTAATTTTTTTTTATGATGGCCCACCCAGGACTCTTCCATACTGAGCTACTTACTTACTATATCAAAAATAAAATAAGAAATATATGTAGCGGGGCTTTGAAATTTAGGGGGATGTTTGAGTGGTAGTTGTGCTCAAACACATTATTATCATATGATTAAACACTAAGAAAGTGTGAAACTAGTCAGCTCTAACCAGAATTTTGTGACTTGCTGTGCTGTATTTGGATTTTTGAAGATTTTACATAATAAAGGCTTTTTATTGGAGTGCTGCTGTCCAGAAGACGTGATCTTTTGTTTTGCCCTTCTCCTCATATCCCTATGTTTTTAGATCATTTGTGAAATGTAAGTAATATGCAAAAAAATCTCTCTTTTTGCTTAATCAACATATATACATAGCTAAACATTTATTGGATGTGTTTTTTTGCAGCGTTTTTAAAATTTAGATATGATACCAGATAGAAATGTAGTGGAACACACCTATGTATTTACTTTATTTTATATGCTGTTTTCTGCCTTCCATACTACAGAATAAATCTAACTGTTTTCTTGCCGATATACAAACCCTGAAGAAGGAATATATACATATGAGCCTTGAACTGCCATTTGTATCCGAAACATGTTGGTATCCATTCGCTTCCCTTTGTATTTGACCCTACCTTGTCAAACATTATGGATGTAAAAATATGTATTTTGGCACACTGTTTTTATGAAATTTTCTATATCATTTTTCATATTGTTATTTCTGTGATTTTTCTTATAATTTTTTGTAATAAAACCCTTGTACTTTTACATACTTCATTGGCAGTGTTGCCAACCCCCTGAAGTGAAATTTACTGGCAAGGATGCCAAAAATCCTGTACGGCACCAATTTCTTACTGGCAAAAATAATGAAGATTACTGGCAGAGCCGCATTTTTTACTGACGCTGCAAAACTAGTACCTAAAATTACTGTTTTTAGTGCTAAACAGTGCAAATATCAACATTTCAACTATAAACACACAGCTAATGCTAATATCAATGTGTTTAAGTTAAACAAAAGTAAAAAAACATATTTCTCAATTCACATGAAGGTCAGGTTACTATAACCCAGCCAGCACAGAGTTCCCCCTTACATCAGAGTCTGCAGGGATCCCCCTTACAGTGCAAGGGAACTCTTATGTAAAGGGGAATGCTGCAGATCATGATGTAAGGGGGGACTCTGATGTGGAGGGGGGGCTCTGGTGAATAGAGACCACCTTCCACAGAGTGAATACACTAAGGTAAGGGGGGTACTAATATAAGGGGGAAACCTTTATATCAGTGCCCCCTTACATTATTGTATTCATTCACCTTCTTACATCAGTGACCCCCCCCTCAGAATGGCCTGGCGGCACTGTCACTTACCTCCTCCCAGGTGCACAGTGTGGGGCTCAGTCAGACGGCTCCAGCTTGGTGGCTCTGATCTCCTCTCCCCAGTCCACACGTCTGTTTCTTCCCGGGCCGTAACCCCCATCCCGGCGGCACTCCCACTCTTGACTCCTTTCTAGGATCCCCTCATAGACTGTAGACATGACAAGAGATGGTCAGAGGTTGCGTACACGATACAGGAAGTAGACAGAGACTGCAGACACGATACAGGAGGTGGACAGAGGCTGCGGACACACTACAGGAGGGGGACAGAGACTGCGGACACACTACAGGAGGGGGACAGAGACTGCGGACATACTACAGGGAGGTGGACACTGGAGAGACTGCGGACATACTACAGGGAGGTGGACACTGGACAGAGACTGCGGACATACTACAGGAGGTGGACAGAGACTGCGGACATACTACAGGGAGGTGGACACTGGAGAGACTGCGGACATACTACAGGGAGGTGGACACTGGAGAGACTGCGGACATACTACAGGGAGGTGGACACTGGAGAGACTGCGGACACACTACAGGAGGTGGACAGAGACTGCAGACATACTACAGGGAGGAGGACACTGGACAGAGACTGCGGACATACTACAGGAGGTGGACAGAGACTGCGGACATACTACAGGGAGGTGGACACTGGAGAGACTGCGGACATACTACAGGGAGGTGGACACTGGACAGAGACTGCGGACATACTACAGGAGGTGGACAGAGACTGCGGACATACTACAGGGAGGTGGACACTGGAGAGACTGCGGACATACTACAGGGAGGTGGACACTGGAGAGACTGCGGACATACTACAGGAGGTGGACAGAGACTGCGGACATACTATTGGAGGTGCCGGAGACACTCTGCGGACATGATGGTGCCCTCCTCACCCCCTCACAGTAGCCTCCTCCTCTGACCACCACCATATTATTTCTCCACATCATCAGTGTGCTGTGTCCTCCTCCTGTGCCCCTTTCACCACTCCACAGGTCAGGGCAGCACTGTGCTGCCCTGACCTGTGGAAAGGTGCACAGGAGCCAGAGGAGGACACAGCACACTGATGATTTCTAGCTAGAAGTAATATGGTGCCGGTAGACAGAGAGCACATCAGTCTCTGTATCCCCTGCATGGCACCATTGGCACGGCTTCACGCTCCAGGCTCACTCACTGACCCCCCCAGTTTCACTCACCTCGAGTCTGTCTCTGTCCTCCACCCTGTCAGTGCTCCGCTCGCTCCTCCACCGGCACCTATGATGATGAGTGCTACTGCAGGACTGAGGACTCGAGTCGCGCGGCTCGCACCAGTCGCTGTGGTCACGCCGGTGTATTCAAAAATGGCGCCAGCGGCGCCATCACATTACTGCGCGTGCGCCGCCCGGCCGAGCGTGAATACGTTTTCCTGCGCTCGGCCGGCTTCGGAACGGCGCATTCGCAGTTGTATGGCCGGCTCGTGGCCATCTTTTTTATGGGCGCCGGTGCCCATAGCGGACATTAACGTACACCCCAAAAAAGGGGTTAAATTAACGTACCGTACGTAAATCTACGTACGGTTGGCAACACTGTTCATTGGTCAGTCCATATTATTGCATCAATCCATATTATCCCTGGGGCATTCCAGTTCATATTCTCTAGTATATTTTTTGGGATGTGATTGGATGCTTTGGATTGACCTTATCACACTAGTTAGCCTCATCTTATCTCTATATACAATTTCTATATGGGTAGCAAATACCCGATAAGCCCCAACCATTTGAAAGCTACCAGTGCATTCCCCTCCTCTTCTCTCTGTTATCATATATATCTTTTTGAAAGAGTAGCAATTTTTTTTACTGTTTTTTGTCCTTCTGCTCCATTTCTCCAAAAAATATGGCTGAATTATATAGTGAATCTTGTGAGTCATTTGTAACAAAATTGCAGTCTGACTCTGGTCAAAACGAATCTGTAGAATCAGAACTAAGTTTTCTGTTCTCCAACCTAACCAAATGACTGGAGAAAAAATCTTCAATGCACTGGCATATCAAAACCTTTGATGAATATATTAGAGATGACCTTAATCCTCTTGGATTACGGGTCCAGATTTTCCCTTCGTTTGAGAATCTGGATCCTCTGTTTAAAATTGCATGGGAAACGAACTTAAAATCATGCTCACTAGGCATGATGAAACTTTTAACGGATGAGTACCAAAAACGTCTGATCGATAATATAAATATTGATAGGATATACTCCAAAATTAAACCTCTTCAGACCCACCCCTCATATAAGGATTTAAGTGAAAAATTGAGAGTTCACATTGAGCTATTCAATAAGAGCATGTATATAAATGAGGGAAAGGGAAGCACTCACAATGCCACATCCGTTGGATAACTTGGAAAAGCGTGAAAAGATAGCTCAAAAATAGAGATACCTGGGGGTCGGACTTTGAAGGCAAGGACACATAAGATAAACAAAAAAATATTTTATTTATAAAAGACAAGACAGAAACTATAATAGAGTAGATTAAAACACTGTATACGAGATGATTGTACAGATGTGGTCCCTGTGTGCGTCTACGCGTTTCGCCGTGAGGCTTCTTCAGGACGAACAGTGATAGTAGGTAAACACGCCTTACTATCTTGGGAGCAGGAGGGTATAATATATATTATCCCTTGATCAAAAAAATTTTTTGTATATATTATTTTATAAGCAGGCCCAGAACCGTTGTAGTGAGCGCGGAAACAATTCACATCTCGCAGAAAAACAGGATGAAATTTCAGGTGCTTCTTAGAGCAAAAGGCAGCTAGAGACGAAAACCTCAAGACTCAGCGTACCAGCTGAAATAGCAGTCTGTATGCAGAAAAAGACTGCATGGGGACACCAGTGAGCAAAATTGAGGCTAACAAAATAATGCAGCCAAGCCAAGCATGTATGGGAAACAAGTAGATCCCTTAGATCCAGCCAGAATTGTAAGCAGAAAGTAGATCAAGCCCTAGTGGCCACAGATAGTATAACACGCAGATGTCCCCAGGAGACAGCAGGATGCTGTACACCAAAATAAATGGTCCCAAAATACCAGCTCTAGACTCCCACGAAGAAATGAATCTCAGCAGCTGGCACAATCAGATATGTCCGACACTTCTTCTGCATCCTCTAATATATCACGCACATCTTCTAAACCCAAGCGTTTAAGACAACCCAAACGAGGTCGTGATTTTGATAACCCCCCAGCACTCATCCACAAAAACGTCCACCCAAACATGTACGCACTACCTCCTCTGCTGTGCTTTAGCCACAGCGACTTCTGATGTCACAAGTGCTAGCACAGGGACAGCAACAGAAGCAAACAGTAACACTTTTGTTACCCCTAAGGTTCCCCCCATGTTTTCTAGAAACCAGGGAAACTCACAGGTCCCTCTCACTCCCACTCCACCATTTAATATTATTAATTTATCCTCACATGCTCTCACTTTGGATGAGATCTCCGTGCTATCTAAAGGACTTACTTTTTGCCCTAATAAATCCATTGACAAATTTGAAGTCACCAAAGATCTTCATCTATATACTTGGAAATTATTACTCCAGAGTATGTTTGAAAAAACAGACTCAGACGCACGGGAATTTCATACCTTTAGTGAGAGACAAGCACTAAAAAAAATCTAAAATCTTTACTGAAAGAAAACAAACCTAGAGATCTAATCGATATTGTAGATTTGGAATCTCTTCTTGAAAACACTGACCCCTCTCAAACTGATAGGGTTATCACTTGTAAATCATCTCTAAAGAAAACCTCATCATTATACCCTGCTCCAAGCTCCAACCATGGAGTCTCTAACTTTTTGAAAAATACTTGCCAGGAGATCCGAGCTTTGGAACCCGTATCCCCAGACCATACAAATCTTACCTGGAATGAAAAACTTGCTTTAAAAAATCTATCTGACAATCACAATATAACAATTAAATCATCTGATAAAGGAGGCAACATAGTACTAATGGATAACGATCACTATAATCAAATGTGTTCTAACCTGCTGAGTAACCAGGACTGGTACCGCCCAGTAAGTATTTATGTTATTAAAGCCTTCAATCAAAAATTCTATGATCTTGTGGATGCTGCATTCCAAGGCAAAATTATCTCTAGGCAAACGTTAGACTTTATTCGCAAAAAATACCTACATTTTACTCTCTCTCTAAGATTCATAAAGATGCACAAAATCCCCCCGGTCGCCCCATAATATTGGGCAATGGAGCTATCACAGAAAATCTATCCCGTCTGATAGACGAACATCTAAAACCCTTTGTTTCTAGCCTACCCTCTTATGTATGCGATACCCTTCATTTATTACACATCATTGAAGGGGTTCAGGTACCCCAGGAATCTATTCTGGTCAGCATTGATGTAGAAGCCTTATACAGTTCTATACCACACTCCTTAGGCATAGCATCGGTTAGCCGTATACTTTCTCAAACCAGCCATCATGAATACCTATTTAACAAATTCATTATTTCAGCACTGGATTTTATACTCAAACACAATGTCTTTATGTTCAATGGTGGAGCATTCCTCTCATCCCAAACCTCTGATAGAGTCCATTCCTTATGGACAGTACCTCAGGATCAAACGCAATTGTTCTGATCCGATATACAAACCCTGAAGAAGTAATATATACATATGAACCTTGAACTGCCTGTCATGGATATGCATTAATGTCTGTCTGCCATCTTACCTTTCCTCCTCATGTGTTCATCTTAGAGACCAGACCTCCTTCACCTGGCTTCCTTTATAATCTCCTCCCAGCCAGACTCCACCCCAGGCCCTATCACAGAACACTATATTAACCTGTGCACTGCAAGCCTGCTTTGCTGATCAACGTGTTTGTTAGGCATTGTGTGTTTGGGTTCCTGCCTGCCGTGTGCTACGTCTGTCTCTCTGTTACATATTTGGCTTGTCCCCGACTATCCCTGTCTGCTCGTGACCCTTGACCTTCGGCTCGTTCTTTCGTTATCCTTGTCTGCTTGTGGCCCCTGACCTTCAGCTTGTTATTCGTTTCTATCATATCTTGTGCTGCTGCTTCCCCTCTTTTCCCCTTATCCTACGGGGCGTGAGCTAGGAGACTCCAGGGGCCGCGACCTGGACCCAGCCTGCAGCATAACATCCTCACCACTAGAGGCTCTGGAGAAGACCTGCTGGGCCTTAGACTCCGCGCCCTGGGGAATCTTGGCTCTAGCTTCCGTTAGGATCCCGGTTGTGCTCCTCTGGTCCCGCTTTCCACAACCACCCAGTTTCCTATCCGCAGAAGTCAGCCATAGGGTTCACTACCTTGCGGTGCACACCTGTCCCCCTACGGTGTGCATCTGTCACCTGGCCACAGGTGACCTTGACACTGCCATTTGTATCCGAAACATGTTGGTATCCATTCGCTTCCCTTTGTATTTGACCCTACCTTGTCAAACATTATGGATGTGAAAATATGTATTTTGGCACACATGTCAGTTTATTAACTGTTTTTATGAAATTTTCTATATAATTTTTCATATTGTTATTTCTGTGATTTTTCTTATAATTTTTTGTAATAAAACCCTTGTACTTTTACATTCTTCATTGGTCAGTCCATATTATTGCATCAATCCATATTATCCCAGGGGCATTCCAGTTCATATTCTCTAGTATATAGTATGCAGCGGCTATTCAACCATAGAGTACCCGTATCTCTCCAAAGACTTACTTTTCGAGGTGGAGGCCTACCGAGAGAGATGGTACGCTGACTTTCTGTGGGACTATTTAAATGTGCCTAATGCCCGCAGGTATCTCTCCTGTTCTGCAGCTGTTGCAGAGAGGTACAAAGGGTGCAAGATGGACTGGGTACTTGGCAGACACATACATGCGGATCGGGTGTGTAACGTACCTTAGGTGTGAGCCTGACGTGCGGAGAGGGACCTCCCGTACAACCCCGGCTCGGAGACCACTGGAGTGGGGACAGTGGTGGTAAGAGCACGTGAGGTAAGGGTGCCTGTCTGATCCTCACTGCTTGGAGTGGTGGAGCCGAGTGGAGACTGGAACGGCTGGTTCCGGAAGCAGCGGATGCAGGTCAGCAGGTGCAGCTTGCAGAGCAGAGGATGCAGGTCAGCAGGTGTCGGTTTGCAGAGCAGGGATGCAGGTCAGCAGGTGCAGGTTTGCATTGCAAAGGATGCAGGTCAGCGTGTGCAGCTCGCAGAGCAGAGGATGCAGGTAAGCTGGTGCAGGTTTGCAGAGTCAGACAAGCCGGGTCATACACATCAAGGTAAACATCATAAGTGGCAGGCAGAGAGTAGTCAAAGTCCAGGCCGAATCTTGGCAACAGGCAGACTGGCAGATAACTGAGCAGGGTCAGACGAGCCGAGGTCAGGACTGGAGACAGAAGCGTGGTCAGGAAGCCGGGTCAAACACAGGAACAGGATACAAGCACAGAATCAGGAACTCAGGGAACAGAAGCAGATCAAACCGCAAGGGGCAACATCTCTGGAATGTCTTTTATAGGAAGTACATAGGAGGAGCAAAGGGTTCAGAGTTCAACAGTAATCAAGACACCAAGCAGAGTAGTCTAATGGATCAGATAGGTTATCCAGCAGATCAGGCAGGGAACTGTCCAGCATCTCAGATAGCTCTGTTGGAAGAGTCAATGCCAGACACAGAAGAGGTTTCCAGGTTCAAGCCCAGCACGTCCCTGACAGTGCCCCCCCCTTAAGGGCAACCTCCGAGTGGCCAATAGAGCTCTTTTCTGGGGGTGACTGTGAAAAAAGGCCTGGTCTAACTCTCGGGCGTGGATGTTCTGTTGGGGTTCCCAGGAGTTCTCCTCCAGACCGTACCCCTTCCACTTGATCAGGAATTGAAGCTGGTTCCCTCTTCTTCGGCAGTCCAAGACGGCCTCCACCTCGAACTCCTCATCACCGTCAATGATTACAGGCTCGGGTGGTCCCGATCCCCTGTCTGGGAACAGGTTGGGCACTGCGGGTTTCAGCAGGGAAACGTGAAAGACTGGGTGAATCTTCAACGATTCCGGTAAGGCAAGTTCATAGGAGACCTCGTTTAAGTTCCGTTTTACTGGGAAAGGACCGATGAACTTGGGTGCCAGTTTCCTTGCGGGGCAAGCCATCTTAAGGTTGGTGGTCGATAACCATACTTGGTCACCCTGTTGCAGGCATAATTCCCCTCTCCTTTTCCTGTCAAAGATCCTTTTATTGGCTGCTTGTGCCTTAGTCATGGCTTCCTGCAATATCCTGCTGTTATGGGTCAGGAAATCAACGATACTCTGGACCGCTGGGACTGTTGAATCAGGGATGAGATCAGGTAAGAAGGTCGAGTGAAACCCATAGTTGGCAAAAAATGGCGATTGACCTGTAGCCGAATGACTGGCGTTGTTAAAGGCAAACTCTGCCAAGGGTAGTAAAGTTACCCAGTCGTCTTGAACAAAGGTGGTGAAGCATCTGAGGTACTGTTCGAGCGTCTGATTCGTTCTTTCGGTTTGCCCGTTAGTTTGGGGGTGATAGGCCGAGGACATGGACAACTCAATCTTCAGGACCTTGCACAAAGCTTTCCAAAAGCGAGAGGTGAACTGCACCCCTCTATCCGAAACGATGTCTGCAGGGACCTCATGTAGCCTTACTACTTCCCTAATGGAGACCTGGGCAGTTTCCATGGCAGAGGGCGTGCCTTTGAGAGGCACGAAGTGGGCCATCTTGGATAGACAGTCAACCACTACAAAGATGGCTGTGCAACCTTCAGACAGGGGGAGTTCCACTATCAAGTCCATGGCAATAATTTTCCAGGGACGGTCAGGGACTGGTAAGGGTCTGAGCAGACCCCAGGCCTTGCTTCTAGTGGTCTTGCTATGGATACAGGTGGCACATGAACCTACAAATTCCCTGCAGTCTTTTTCAAGATCCGGCCACCAAAACGTGCGTTGAATCAGTTCAAGGGTTTTATGCATTCCGAAATGGCCTACCAGGGGATGATCATGACACAAGTTTAACACTGACTCGAACTTCTTCTGGCACAAAGATTTTGTCATTCTTCCAAAGTAACCCGTCCTTGGGTACCAGAGTGATTCCAGAGGGACCAGACACATCTGTAGAAGCTTGCTTCAAGCCAGACATCAGGCTAGTTTGTAAAAGTAAGAAGTTGCCTTCCGATAGAATGGTATCTGGAGCTGACACCTCTTTTGGATCATCAAACATGCGGGAAAGAGCGTCTGGTTTGGTGTTCTTGGAGCCTGGCCGGTAAGTTATGTGGAACGAGAACCTAGAGAAAAATAGTGCCCAACGTGCCTGGCGTGGTCTCAGACGTTTGGCAGCTCTCAGATACTCTAGGTTCTTGTGGTCTGTGTAAATGAGTATAGGATGCGCTGCTCCCTCCATTAAGTACCTCCACTCCTCAAGGGCAGATTTAATGGCCAGGAGCTCCCGGTCTCCAACATCATAATTCCTCTCAGATAGGGTAAGCTTACGGGAGAAGAAGGCTACCGGGTGTATCAAGTCCTTGAGACCTTGGCGCTGGGAGATAACAGCTCCAACCGCTGTCTCTGAGGCATCTACCTCAAGTAGATAAGGTAGGGCAGGATCGGGATGACTTAGGATAGGAGCAGACGTAAAAAGAATTTTTAGGTTTGTGAAAGCAGCCTGTGCTTCAGATGTCCACTGGAGTCGAGCATTTTGCTTCGTTAGCTGCGTAATCGGGAAAATTATAGCAGAGAATCCCTTGATAAACCTCTGATAAAAATTGGCAAAGCCAACGAAGCGCTGCACCCCCTTGTCTGAAGGTGCAGGCCAATCCAGAATGGCTGAAACCTTCTGTGGGTCCATCTTGAATCCCTCTGTAGAGATCACTAGGCCAAGGAACTGGATACTATGTCGCTCGAATTCACACTTTTCTGATTTTGCGTACAGTCCATGCTGGCGGAGACGACAGAGTACACTCTTGACGTGTTTCCGGTGCTGCTCGAGAGAGGAGGAAAAAATCAAAATATCATCAAGATAGACAACTACATAAATGTCCAGACAGTCTCTGAAAACATCATTGACTAGATGCTGAAAGGTGGCAGGGGTGTTACATAGGCCGAAGGGCATTACTAGGTATTCATAATGGCCGAACCTGGTACGAAAGGCAGCCTTCCATTCATCCCCTGCTCGGATGCGTACCAGGTTGTACGGCCCCCGCAGGTCTAATTTGGTAAACACAGAGGAAGTCCTGAGTCTTTGAAAAAGTTCAGGTACCAGAGGCAGAGGGTACCGGTTCTTGACCGTGATTTTATTTAATTCCCGGTAATCTACACAGGGCCAAAGAGAATGGTCTTTTTTCTCCACAAAGAAGATTCCTGCCCCTGCTTGAGAAGTGAAAGGACGGATGAAACCCCTCTTAAGGTTCTCATCAACGTATTCTTTCAGTATTTCAAGCTCCCGTTCAGATAGGGGGAAGATCCGTCCGAAAGGAATCTCAGCACCGGGAAGAAGCTTGATTGGACAATCGTAAGGACGATGAGGCGGGAGGACTTCGGCCCCTCGCTTGCTGAAGACGTCCAGGAACTCATGATATGGTTTGGGTACAGAAGCTCGTATCTCTAGATCTAAATCCAGGCATAACCGAGGCCCCGAGGTGCTGGGACGCGTGGAAGCATGCAGTGGTGTTGACAGTATGGTGACTGGAACTTAATACTTCCGGTTCCCCAATCAATCTGTGGATTGTGGGCCTGAAGCCAGGGTAGACCCAGGATAACTGGAAACATGGGAGATGCAATAGCATCCAAAGTCAATAGTTCCTTATGGTCCATGGAGGTGATCACAGGCAAAGGAGGGGTCTCCTGGGTCACTACTCCTGACTTGATGCGAGACCCATCTGCCAGGAAAATGGAAAGTCCCTGAGTCTTAGGTTGGAGTGGGATGTGTTGTTGTGCTGCAAAGTCTAGATCGACAAAACAACTACATGCCCCTGAGTCGATTATTGCAGTTACTGGTATTATCCTCCCTGGTAGTTGGAAAGAGATAGGAAGAGCCAGGTGAGTAGCATTGGTAGATGGAGGTGAGTAGTTGGGAGAAGAGGTAGACAGGACCTTGCGCAGCTTAGCGGACAAGAAGAGACATAATGACCGGGTTCCCCGCAATACAGGCATAGATAATTCTGCAGCCGACGAAGTCGTTCCTTGGCCGATAGGGAATGTTTCATTAGTCTAAGCTGCCCTGGCTTGACGGTCTGGTTGAGAGATGAGGGTTCAGTTGGAACCGTACTGGCACTGGCAGGGTACACAGGGGCTCGTATCCGGGGTAGCATCCAAGCTGGGCGGAGCTGCTGGGTAGACCTTTCTGCTCTGCGCTCCCGGAGTCGTCGGTCTATCTGGATAGACAAAGTAATTAAAGTCTCTAGAACATCAGGAACACCGACCCGTGCTAACTCGTCCTTCAGGCTTTCAGAGAGACCAAGACGGAACTGATGCCGCAGAGCTGCCTCATTCCACTCGGTATCCGCGCTCCAGCGTCTGAAATCAGACACATAGTCCTTGCTGGAGCGCATGGAGAGCAGCCTTGGCAGGAGAAGTCCGCTGTGGATCGTCATAAAGTCGGGCCATGGCTTCAAGAAAAGAGGGCAGAGAGTCTAGAACTACATGGCGGACTTCAAGTAGGTGATGGGCCTAAGCTTGAGGTTCCCCCTGCAGCAAAGCGATAACGAAGCCCACCTTGGTGGCTTCAGATGAAAAAGTCAGAGGTAGCAACGAAAAGTAAAGTTCACATGCGTTGCGAAACGCATGGAATTTACTCCGATCCCCAAAAAAATTCTCAGGAACAGGGACCCTGGGCTCAGGAGAGGGTATCATTCCAATAGAGGAAGTTGGGGGTTGGAGGTGAAACTGCAGAGGTGACTTGAGTTTGTGTCTGCTTATCCATTCGGACGTGGCTGCCCTGCAGAGACTTCACGATCTGAGTGAGAGCTGTAAGGTGTTGATAGACATTGTCCATAGGCAAGGTATCTCCTGCAGACTCAGGCATGGCGGTTTGATACTGTAACGTACCTTAGGTGTGAGCCTGACGTGCGGAGAGGGACCTCCCGTATAACCCCGGCTCGGAGACCACTGGAGTGGGGACAGTGGTGGTAAGAGCACGGTGAGGTAAGGGTGCCTGTCTGATCCTCACTGCTTGGAGTGGTGGAGCCGAGTGGAGACTGGAACGGCTGGTTCCGGAAGCAGCGGATGCAAGTCAGCAGGTGCAGCTTGCAGAGCAGAGGATGCAGGTCAGCAGGTGCCGATTTGCAGAGCAGGGATGCAGGTCAGCAGGTGCAGGTTTGCATTGCAAAGGATGCAGGTCAGCGGGTGCAGCTCGCAGAGCAGAGGATGCAGGTAAGCTGGTGCAGGTTTGCAGAGTCAGACAAGCCGGGTCATACACATCAAGGTAAACATCATAAGTGGCAGGCAGAGAGTAGTCAAAGTCCAGGCCAAATCTTGGCAACAGGCAGACTGGCAGATAACTGAGCAGGGTCAAACGAGCCGAGGTCAGGACTGGAGACAGAAGCGTGGTCAGGAAGCCGGGTCAAACACAGGAACAGGATACAAGCACAGAATCAGGAACTCAGGGAACAGAAGCAGATCAAACCGCAAGGGGCAACATCTCTGGAATGTCTTTTATAGGAAGTACATGGGAGGAGCAAGGGGTTCAGAGTCCAACAGTAATCAAGACACCAAGCAGAGTAGTCTAATGGATCAGATAGGTTATCCAGCAGATCAGGCAGGGAACTGTCCAGCATCTCAGATAGCTCTGTTGGAAGAGTCAATGCCAGACACAGAAGAGGTCCCAGGTTCAAGCCCAGCACGTCCCTGACAGGGTGGTTGTGTTGCGGAAGGAGCGGGAGGATGCAGTTTATTCCATTGAAACTTTTGATAAGAATCGGAAGCTCCTTATTTTACCCGATCCGAAATTCTACCTCTGAAAGACTGGGCTCTGATGTGTTCTATTGTTTCCGGAGTGTACTCTCCTGGAGTCCAGGGACTCCGCCCTTGTAAATTGGGGTTGTCTACTCAGCTGGAGAGTCAGGAGAGCTGTAGCTGTTTTCTCTTTGCTCACAGCGCCACAAAGACAGACTTTGGGGGTAGATGCAGTTTAGGGTCACAGCCAGATTCAAGAAGAAGAAGATGTATCTTCAAAAGTTTTGGGACAAGTGTCTTGACGTTAGCACTTCCACTAGGTGGCGGTGTTGGTAAAGTTTTTTTGTGCGCCCAGAAAAAAAAAAGAAGAAGAAAGAGTTTACATTTAAAATGTTTATTTTGCACTAGGACTAACGTAATAGGTACTTGTTCAGAAGGAAAAATTTCTCCCCTCGGGGAGGATAGTTCCCTTCTTATGTAGATAGTAGTTAGGATGTGTGATTATATTGGTTTTATGTGTGTTTTCTCCCTCTGCAGGTGAAAATCTAGCAACCACGGAGTCTGGGTGGATTAGCTAGCACAGGAGGGGAGGGAAATGTGTAAATAAATGTATAATGTGTTTTATCTTGCTATGTGACATTGAGAATGGGATGTACACATTTGTTTTCTGTTGATCTTCTTTCATCTCTTCATTTCCAATCCCTTTCCCCACAATCAGGTTCCGGCACAAACAAACCATTTTTTTTCCATTATTGTTTTTGTATATAGTTCTGAGATAAACATGCGTAGACTCAGGCTTGAGGTACGTGGGTTTACCCCAGACACTGTGGACAGTGTCTATCTGTCCTGGGGGAGTGTGTAGCGGGCTTTGAAATTTAGGGGGATGTTTGAGTGGTAGTTGTGCTCAAACACATTATTTAATAGGGTTCAGCAAACCCAATTTTAGCTGCAGGTGGTATACTGGTGTGTAGTTCCCCGTGGCCTGTTGGTGGCGCTGCCATCGGAGGCCAGGGTTGAACCGCTGGTACAGTGCTGTGCCTTGGATGTCCCTTGTCGGCGGTGGTATGGTGGGCGTGTTTGCCAGCTGTGCATCCCGGGAGGGGATATAAAAGGGGCAGACCCTGGCTGTCGGGGATGAGTTCTCGGGGGTCCAACCCCGGGAGCGTGTGGTTCTGTTCGTGGCCACCCCAGGCACCTTTAGCTCTGGGGTGGAGTTCCTAGTTCGGTACACTGGTGGATCAGTCCCAGGCACCTTCAGCCCTGGGGCTGCAACTGGAGGCCTTGGGCTCAGCACTTTTGGCTGAGGCCCACAGAGGATCAAGGAATCCCAGGGTGCTGCCTTGCGAGGAGACCCATATCTTAGATGAGGAGGCCGGGGGAGGACCGTTCCGAGGGACTGGTGAGGAACTCACAGTGAAGGAAGGGGCCCAGTAACTCTCTGGAGGGATGTCATCTCCCTGAAAGAGGCTTAACGTTGCAACTAAGTTCGCCAGGTCTGTGGCAGAGACCCAAGTGTATCTAGTTCGAGCATCATTCCGGCTGCTAGGGCCCGTTCCATGGGAGACTATCCGGATGAGCTGAGTCTACCTAAAGATATGGGTAGTGAATAAGAATTTGTTTGTGCCTGGACCTATTCCCACACCTTTGCTGTCCTGCTCTTCTTCCAACCTTCTCCTGTCCAGTTATTGTGCATAACAGAAGAAATAAACTCTAAGTTGGAGTTGCAATCAGTGTGGACTTTGAAGTTATTGGGGAATAAAGACTTGTCTTTGTTACAGTGAAGACGGGAGCCACTTCTCTGAGGGAACCTGATCACAGAGACCCAGGTACATTACACCGCTCAACCTCTTTCTACAGGAGGGTATGGGCATGTAGCACGGTGGGCCCTTTTTTTTTGCTCAGGAGCCAAAGGCAGGAAAAAGGGGTTGTGTCGCTACATATATTTTTTTCCTTAATAACTACCTTAAATCACATTACTAATAGCACATTGTACTTGTTTGTAACCTAAATACTAAAATTTGCACTTAAAACTGTCATTTTGTAACTTTTGGAAATGTTAGTAAAAACTTGGTTGTGCCAGTAATTCTTGTCAGTAAATTTTAATCTGGTAGGTTAGCAACACTGATTGCATGGCTTGTTTATAACTGTAACTGAACATACATATAGCTGAAACAATATATTTTGGAGAGATTGCAAAAAATCAATCTGCACAAAAAAGCACGACCTGTGGATGTAAAATCAATATAAGCTTTGCAAACAGACACAATTTGCAGGAAATTTGAAAGATTTAATAATAATAGCAGATAGCATTAGAAGTGCAGTTTTCCATTACTTATGTTATAGGAAATGCTCAGTGAGCATTAAAGGGCAAAAACTATTATTGCTACTGTAGTACAACTCAGTATAGTCATTATGTTAATTTAACTGGCAAATGTTCCTGTTCAGTGAACAGTGCATTTTTAATTGTGAAGCAACATGTGTATCTATGTAAAATGCAAGCTTTGTTCCTCAGAGAGAATACCTGATTATAACATATCTGAGATTTTAGGATTTGATATGTTCAGTCTGAAAACATACACTATATTGTCAAAAAATTTACACGCACATGAACTTTAATTGCATCCCAGTCTTAGTCTGTAGCGTCCAACATTAAGTTGGCCTACCCTTTCGGTTGGGAGCATGAAATGGTCCAAAATGTCTTGGTATGCTGATGCCTCAAGAGTTCCCTTCACTGGAACTAAGGGTCCAAGCCCAACCCCTGAAAAACAACCCCACACCCTAATCCCCCCTCCACCAAAGGATTTGGACTAGTGCACAAATCAAGGTCCATAAAGACATGGATGAGTGATTTTGGGGTGAAGTAACTTGACTGGCCTGCACAGTCCTGACATCAACCCAATGGAACACTTTTGGAATGAATTAGAGTGGAGACTACGAGCCAGGCCTTCTGCTCCAACCTCACAAATGTGCTTCTGGAAGAATGGTCAAACATTTCCATAGATACACTCCTAAACCTTGTGGACAGCCTTCCCAGAAGAGTTGAAGCCAATATAGCTGCAAAGGGTGGGCCAACTCAATACTGAACTCTACTGGCTAAGACTGGAATTTCATTAAGCACTTCCCGCCTGCCCAGCGTCAAATGACGGAGGGATGGTGCAGCTCTCGTTCTGGGTGGACGTTATATGACGGCGCCCAGAATAATCGCTTTTGCATGCCCCGGGGACGCGGCAATCGCAGCTGCCCCGTGTTGCTAGGACACGGCGCGACCTTGATCTCTGTAAAGAGTCGATCATGCGGCTCTTTAACAATGATCGGCTCTGTCCAATCACAGCCGGTCACATGTAAATGCAGAAAGTGCCGGTGATTGGCTCTCATTTCCTCACACGGACAGAGTGTGTGGTGAGGAGAGACGATCAGTGGCATCTCCTTGCAGGGAACACCCGGACATGTAATCAGGGCACTGATCATCAGTGCCCTAAATACAGTAAAGGCCCCCCAGTGCCACCAATCAGTACCCATCAGTGCCCATAAATTACACCAATCAGTGGCCATCAGTGCCCATCAATTACACCAATCAGTGCCCATTAGTGATGCCAGTCACTGCTGCCTTTCAGTGCCTGCTCATCAGTGCTGCCCATCAGTGGTGCCCATCAGTGCCGCCCATCAGTGCCGCCTATCCGTGCCACCTATGAGTGCCCCCTATCAGTGCCCATCAATCAGCGCCCACCAATGCCGCCCATTAATGCCGCCTATCAGTGCTCATCAGTGCCGCATATCAGTGCCCATGAGTGCGACATATTAGTGCCTCCTCATCAGTACCACCTAATCAGTGCCCATAAGTGCCACCTCATCAGTGCTCATAAGTGCCACCTCATCAGTGCCCAACCTTTGCAGCCTATCAGTGCCCATCAGTGCAGCCTCATCAGGGCTGGAGAAAAATTACTTATTTACAAAACGTACTGACAGAAACTAAAAAACAAACATTTCAGTCTTTTTTTTTTTTAAATAAAAAACCCAGCATTGAAAAAAGTTCTATTTGTGTGAAGAATATGATTAAAATGAATTTGGGTAGTGTTGCATGACCGCACAATTAACATTCAAAGTGCGACAGCGCTGAAAGCTGAAAAATGGCCTGGGCAGGAGGGGTGAAAGTGCCCTGTAGGCAAGTGGTAAAGTTCATGTGTGTGTAAAGGCAGGCGTCCCAATACTTTTAATAAAGGACCCAAGAGCGAGTGTTGGGTAGGACAGCCTCCACCAATGAAATTACTGCCTCTTACCGCAAAGGATGGATCCCTTATCACAGGGGATCAAAAAACGCCTGTGGCTATTCCCCAGCCAAGGGTATGGGGCTTGCAACATCTAATGCAATGGCGTCTCAACCGGGAGGTCAACAGCTCACATTGGCAGAAACCAAAGTCCCCGTAAATGAAAAGAAGGAATGGACTATAGTGTAAAACCTTTTACACATTTATTAAAGAAATAACAGATGCACACTTACAATTAAGTGGATAAAAACAAGCGTGTGGTTGGCCGGCTCTAGATAATGCAGCCCGTATGTCTCCGGGTAGCGTGGGCATGATGAGCCACGTTCTGACGTCATCGCGCCATCGCATTAGACGTTGCAAGCCCCATACCCTTGGCTGGGGAATAGCCACAGGCGTTCTTTGATCCCCTGTGATAAGGGATCCATCCTTTGCGGTAAGAGGCAGTAATTTCATTGGTGGAGGCTGTCCTATCCAACACTCGCTCTTGGGTTTTACCTTGGTTTTGAATTCAGCTGTCACGGTGGAGGATCATCAATACTTGACATACCCATTTGCATGAACTTTGTTTTCAACCAATTCCTTTGCCTATGGACATTTTGAGTGTTTATGGAGTTGATTTATTTCTAATTAAATTTTTTCATTATTAGTGATTTTTTTCACAGGTTTTTTCAGATTCATAACACTGTTTATAGGTCACTTATTTTGGTGTTCACTCACTGTGTGAGCCGTTGTGCTCATTGATCATATGTACACTCAATTTAATATTGGATCTTATTTGTTCATTATATTAATTTGTCACGTTAAGTGGTTGTAAACCCCGTAGACAATTTTTTTTTTTTTTAACTTACCTGCAAGACAAAGCTATAATGAGCTAGTATGACTAGCATTCTAGCTCATTATGTACCACTTACCTTAGGCCGGGGCCCCCGAAGTCGTCCGTGTCCCTCCTCTAGCCACATCCATCCCTGCGGCGATAGCCGGAATGTTACTTCCGGGTATCACCGCTGCAGCCAATCACAGCGCCGCTCCGGCGCTGTGATTGGCCGGAGCGGCGAAGACGTGACTCCGCGCATGCGCGCGTGATCCGTCGAATTCGGCTACGTCGTCGAATGTTGCGACCTAGCCGAATTTGTGAATGGGTTAACCCCATGCGCATGCGCGTGACGCCACTGCGCTGTTTTTAAATGCAAATATCTCCTTAACCGTGTAGATTAAGGAGATATTTCATGCACCTACAGGTAAGCCTTAATCTAGGCTTACCTGTAGGTGTTTGTTTAGAAAGTGGGTTTACAACCACTTTTAGGTGTCACGTTCACTTTAGCGCAACCTTTTTTCCTTTATTGCTGTTTGGTGTTGTATAACACTTATTGTTGCAGCTTTATTTAGAGGTCCATTAGCGCAGTTTTCTTTTTCTCCGGTCCCAATACTTTTGACAAGTGCATATTTCTATGGAGATTTTAATGCCATGAAAAAAAAAAGTCCAATCCTAGCCAAAACGGTTTCTTTAGCTTTGGATAGAGTATGATTAGAACCTTTTTCAGATTTGTATGCTGCATGTGTCTTCAGTTGGGAGATTGTTTCTTGTGTTGACAGCCATCATATAGACAGGAAATGACAGGAAATCCCAGCAGTGTCGCAGACAAGAAAAAAATGGCAGAAGTCATATTACTTAATCTTTTCAAAACACACAAAAAATGTTTTTTACTGGAGCTGGATTTAAAACATAACAACAAGGATGATGACATTTCAACAGAAATCAGTCGATTCCCTCATCCATGTTAAACAAGGTGGATGAAAGAATATCCTGCTGCGAGCTATCGTATTCTGATAGCTGGCACCCTTGGCTGTCTGATTACCTGAATAGTGATTGTTTCTCATGGGATACAGTCACAGTTTGGCTAGTAATTTTACACCCAGCTCAGTTTATTTGTAAATCCATTTTTGTTGAGCTGGCTGCATAAAATGTGCAATGATCGTATAGTTTCACGGTGTCACTTGTTGCCCTGTATGCACAGCCTATAGTAGAGTTATTTGTCTCATTCCTGTGTCAGTAGTTTCTGTTTGTGTTCAAACATGAGACATCTTGCATGGCAAGGCAAAGGTTAATGCATGACCTCTGTCTGCAGTGTGAGACCTGACACTTCCTGTTTAGAAACTACATATCCATAATCCCTGGCTCTCTCAGTCTAGTGTTGGTGCTGCTGCTAGTGCAGACGGGAGCCCACTGATGCCGTGGAAAGGTGTTTTTTTATTATATTAGCACTCCCACATTTGTGATGCAACACAGAATGGATGGCAACACATGCATTGGATGCTGTGTGGGCCGGAACAGGAAGTTGTCTTGTCCCTTACAAACGGAGATCGGCTAGCTGTAGTAAACCATGATCATAGGAGAATCAATTAGCCATGACAATACAAACTTCAATACACAATGTGTGAGCCCACCATTACAGGGTAAGGCTAATCAACAACACAATAGATACAACTACACTAATACCTAGTTAAAACAAAAAACATCTGAAAGTGTACAATGCTATTAAGTGAATAATAAAATTGCAGAATGTCCATTGAATTTATAAAACTTAAAAGCCTCTGCTGCACCCATATATCATTGTCTCATGACCACCTGCCTAAGTCACTACCCAGATGGTTGAGTTATTGTGTCCATATGGCAGACACTGTCAAAATGCCAGAGACAGTATGCCCACATGCAATACACATATCATGTCAGGTTATTTTACAAACCAGTTATTGCTTAGGAGCTAGAGACACAAGCTGTAGTAACCACATGGCATAACTGTGGCATTGCTGTAACATACATTTTCTGTCAGTAACACTATTTCTGCCTTTAAAGTGACCCTTTCTTTAGCTTTTACGAGGCAAAGGGTTACTTGTATTTAGGCTGTAACACAAAGCATGGTTACATACAGCATGCGCAAACTATCCATGCCTAAATCTTCACACACCCCGTAGCCCTACTTTTCAACAATACTACTTTTCTTACTTTCCCAACAGTTTGTGGTTGGTTGGTGAACAAAGGCCTATATCATATAGGGCACTTTCTTGATCACAAAGAAGTGTGAGCCCTAGAGTACTTCTCTCATGAATACTTGAGATGCCCCTTCTCAGAGACTTATTGTATGCATCAAGTCTTCCATTTCTATGGACAATATCACAGAAAGATCTGTCTTTGAGAATAAATACCTACAAGATGCAGAACAGAAGGGAGGGTCAGTGTTATACCAATTGCTGTCGACAATCTCTACTAAATCACACCACAGCTTAGCATGGGAAACAATTCTAAACCCAGAGATCAGTGAAATGGACTTGTCCTCTTGACTATCAGAATAATAATGGGGATATGTAACTAATTCAGTGTTCTCCAAACTGCGGCCCGGGGGCCAGATGCGCCCCTTTGCTTGCTTTTATCTGGCCCTTGGGGCATAATTTCTCCCCAATAATACCAAAGATGGGGCACAATTCCTGCCAATGACACCAACAATTGGGGCACAATTCCTCCCAATGACATCAACAATGGAGGCATAATTCCTACTAATGACACCAACAATTGGGCCCAATAACACCAACAATGGGGCACAATTCCTCCCAATGACATCAACGATGGAGCACAATTCCTCCCAATGACACCAACGATGGGGCACAATTCCTCCCGCTGATGTGGGGACTTTTTCTACTCCCAATGGCAACAGTCTGGCCCCCTTAAAGTCTGCAGGACAGTAAACTGGCCCCCTCATTAGAAAGTTGGAGATCCCTGCTCTAATTGAAGCTAATTACAAAGTCCTCCCCTGCTGGTACCTGGAACCTGCTAGAATTGCTTACATCTAATCTAAGACCTGATAACTCACCAGTTTGTGTCAGAGAATGCATACAGTAGCAATGTTTTATATCTGGTGGACAGTCTTCCACCAATCAAATGTTATTGGCCAAGAATATATGCTATGTTACCAATATCAATGTTCCCAAGAATGCCCAAACAGCCCTCTTAAAGTATATATGAACCCTTACCTTGTAAAACAAGTTCAAGTTTGCAAATGGGTGCAGAAATTAGTTAAAGAGGTTATTCAGTCTGAAAAACAAATTAAAAGTAAGCAGCTATATATACTGTAACTGCTAAGTTTTAATAAAAAGACCCTTACCTGTTCTCTGGCGCTGCCCTGTTTACTTTGGGGAGCCAGTTGTGACTCCTTTTGAATTCACAATCGGCTCCCTACTGTGCGTGTTGCTCTGCACTTTGTGAATGGTCCCCCCAGCCTCCTGGGGCCTGTGAGATGTCCCAGGTGGTTTTGGGCAGGGAGGTCGAGGGGTAAACTACTGCTGGAAGCACTAGGAGATTCCAGATGAAGTGGGAGTGGGTGCCTGTCAAAATTAGATACCCACTCCCCATCAAAAAACAAAACAAATAAAAACTCCAAACAAGGGGGGACAAAATGCAGAACTTCCCTTTTTAGCTGAAGTTCTGCTTGAAGATCTTGACCGAGAGGGGTATCTCTTTTTTCCTTCCTTTTGCTTTCCTCACTCTCTCTGTTTGGAAGCCATTTGCTTTACTTTACTGTTCCTGTTCCTGTAGGATTTTAGTGTAGTGTTTTTTAAGGTGCATGTAGAGCTGTGATTTTTAGTGTTGGGGAGAGAAAGGTCCTCTTTAATTTGCACTCAATTTATAGCCAATTAAAACTGCTGTGTTGAGAAAAGATTATTATAAAATTTAAATGGTTACATATGTCTAGAAATCCAGCTTGTATGCACTCACTCTTAGATGTCCAATGGAAAGGTCCGATGGTTTCAATAGGGTTGGAGTGCCATCTCCTTTGGATGGCAAGCTCCTGAAGTAGCGACATCTGCTATGATCACTTGGTAGATCTGCACCAAGTTGCTGCCAATCACGAAGTCAGTAGGTGGAACTAGACACAGCCAACTGCTGATACTGTACATTGCCTGGAGGCTGGTTATCAATGACTAAAATGTACACTAGCCCCACCAACAGTTTGCATTGATTTGTCCTAGTGGGACATCAATGGTGCAAGGGTAAGAATGCTGCAGTGCTTTCCATAGCACAGGAAGAGTATTTTCACTCTCTTCTCTTTGGAAAAAAAAGCTATATTTTTAACTTTTTGCTATAATAAATATCCCCAAAAAATATATAAAAAAACATTTTTTTTTCTTCAGTTTAGGCCGATACGTATTCTTCTACATATTTTTGCTTTTTAGTGTTTATTGATCGGTTTGTGCAAAAGTTATAGCGTCTACAAAATAGGGGATAATTTTATAGCATTTTTATTAATAATTTAGTTTTTTACTAGTAATGGCGGCGATCAGCGATTTTTATCGTGACTGCGCCATTATGGCGGACACATCGGACACTTTTGACACATTTTTGGGACCATTGTAATTTTTACAGCGCTATAAAAATGCACTGATTACTGTGAAAATGACACTGGCAGTGAAGGGGTTAACCACTAGGTGGCGCTGTAGGGGTTAAGTGTGCCCTAGTGAGTGATTACTACTGTAGGGGGGATGGGCTGTGTGTGACAAGACAGTGATCACCGCTTCCGATTACAGGAAGCGGTGATCACTGTCATTGTCACTAGGCAGAGCGGGGAGATGCTTGTTTATATCAGCATCTCCCCGTTCTAACTCACCGTGAGACGATCGCGGGTATTCCCGCATCGATCGAGTCCGCGGGACCCGCGGTCGGGCTCACGGAGCTCGCGGCGGGCGTGCGCATCCACAATGCCGGGATCTTAAAGGGGACGTACAGGTACGTCCTTCTGCCTGTCCGAGCCATGCTGTCGACGTATATAGTTGTGCGCTGGTCGGCAAGCAGTTAATTATGCTGTCATCTCAGATAGCATATTCAGTTCTGCATTTTGCCTATACATTAGTTCTACTTTAAGCCAATGTTCACATGCCAGAAAATTTGCCCACCTCCCAGATGCCTGTATTCTGTACATATGTAACTTGTGTGCTATATTTGAGAAAAAATAAGGTTGTAGAGTCTGATCAGAGACATTTTAAGAGCCCTTTCACACTGCCAGCGCCGCGGGGGTGTAGGCGGTAAAGCGTCGCTAGTTTTAACGGTGCTTTACCGTAGTTTTTGCAGCGCTTTTCGGGCGCTAGTGAGGCGCTTTTTAACCCCCGCTAACAGCCGAATAAAGGGTTAAAATCTTCAGCGGCGCTACCCATTTATTTCAATGGGCAGGGGCGCTGTAGGAGCGCCCCTGCCCATTCTCACATGTCAAAGACTATCTTGACGTGTGAGAAAATACATATATTAAAAGCTCTATGAGAGAATCTTTAATGAAAAAATATATAAATTAAAAAATTTGTAAGGTGTGAAATATAAAGACTATACATAAAAGATAGTACACATTCAAAGTGTATCACAAGCGATGGGCATAATACAATGCCCATAACTCCATGACATTTTAAACTTATTTCATAAAAGAAGTCCACATCATAGCGGTGGTTCATTCCCGCAGGTACCCTTGTCTGTAGGTGGAAAATCCACCAGACTTCACGTGAAAGAAGTGCACGGTGGATGTCCCCCCCACCTGAGGAAATTTTTACTCTTTTCAAGCCTGAGTACATGAAGGATGCCATATTGCCGTTATGTTCATACTTAAAGTGCTTAGACACATTGGATAAGCCTTGGACTGTAAGATGCCCCATGAAAATGTTCGCTGATTCGAGTTCTCAGTGGTCTCATGGTGCAACCCACATATTGTTGGTTACATTTATCACATTCTACAACATATACAACATTTCTAGTGCCACAGTTGATATATTCACGAATCGTGAATTCTCATCATGTGGCACATGAAATTACTGTCTTGTGTTGTCTGGAGTGTCTACTACAGAAACGGCATGTGTTATTCCCACAAATGTAAGAGCCCACAGTGTAAATATTTATCTATAATGTTTTTTATTTTATTAAATTCCAAGAAGAAGGCAGTTACAAAAGTGACTGAACTTGTTTTCCTGTCATTAGAACTCTTACTATTCCTATAGCTCTTCTTGCGACCAACATTCTCCAAGAGGGTAACTATTTTTCTCCATGGCGAGACGGGCTGCTCTATCTATATTCCATTTGTCATACTCTCGTAAATGAAGTCGTTACACTCCTTATTAAAACCTTCTTCAGTAGAGCAGTTCTGTCTGGCTCTGGTGAACTCCCCCATCGGAATAGATCGTTTGTGTGCAGGATGGCAACTAGTAGCGAGAAGTAAGGCATTGCCCGCACATGCCTTACGATAGGTACAAGTTGTAACCAAGCCCTGAGCTGCACAGCCTGTTAAAGTAAGATCTAAAAAAATGATGGCATCCTTATGACTATCAAAACTAAATTCCAAATTGAGATGGTTTTTGCTCGCCAAGGTAACACAGTCCATAAGGGAACTATCCCATACAATTAGCAGGTCAAAAAAAGAAAAAAATATATAGGTCTTCTGCTCACTAAGTACAAAAACACTGTGCTCGGTAGGGATCGGATGCACAGTGTATAATTTAATGGCGGACTCACCAATCAAGGTGCGGTCTTTGTGGCAAAACAACAGATAAATAGATAGGCCCACCAAGGAGAGAAAAGAGGAATAACTCCCCCAGGGTAAAGAAGCCACAGGTGGGCCACGCCGCTTATGAAAAAATGATTTTAATAGTACAAAAATATGAAAAAATACATGATTAAATGATGCTCAAAATATCCTTCACCAGCACCCACAATAAAATAATATGATAACGTTATCAAAATTAAAACACAGACAGCTAGGTAGGAATGCATGCATGCAAATTCAGCTAACATGATAACTATCTGGAAGAAATCTAGGCAGTAACCCTGTATGCGATATGGTCAGCCAGTGGGGCTTGACCAGTTCCTAAGGAACATGAAAGATGCAATTAAAGTGGCTTTGCAGATGGACATGAGGACTATAATGTGACAAGGTGACACCATGCAGTATGAAGGGAAACACTCCAACCGGATGATCCGTTATATAAGGCAGTCATAAGTAGGTATGTCAAATGGTATGGATCGGTTCACATATGAGGCAGGCAAAGAAGCGGAGCATATGCAAAGCAGCAGGATAGCAGCATGTAGAACAAGTCCATGTTATATAGCAAGCAGCTGAATTGACTGAAAGCACAGGATATAGTCAGCATAAGCAAGAAGCATAAGCTTAGCATTATTGCTTGGACCAGAGGTCCGCTCACCCAGCCTGGAAATTGAAGGGAATCATCCTGTACTTCAAGATCTGTCCTCTCCATAGTGGTAGGAAGTATACAGAGCAGATAGTATAGCCATGGATGCCATATTTGCCCCGTGCAGGGTTAAAGCTTCTGTTTTCCTTAGGTGGGAGGGGTATAGGTCCCCTAGATAGATCCTCCAGGCAGAGACAATCCGGGATATTGTCCGAGGTGAGGGCCAGATAAAGGGCTGTTATTCCCGCTGTTGTGGCCGTTCAAACCGGCATATCAGAAACCTGCTTCAGGAAGTGATGATCCAATTCAGTCCGTCAAAAGCGCAGAGCGCATGCGTCCGTACAGCGTGACTGTGAGTGACGGTGTGAACATCACTACAACATTTGACCCGACATGTTTCAGCCAATGGAAGTGGCTTTCATCAAGGGGTCATCTATGTAGCGACCGTAACTAACTATAGAACCTGCACATGGGTTGTGTCGGGAGAAGAGAAAACTCTCCTCCCACCAGCCTATGCACAGGTTCGCCAGGGATGGTGAAAAACGGGCCCCCATTGAGGACCCCCTACATTGCAGATAGAAAACTCGATCGAACATGAAATAATTGCGGCTGAGCAGGCATTCAACTGCCATAATTATGAACTCTCTCAGACTAGTGTCGTAAGTACTGTAACATGTAAGATGATGTTCAAAGGCTTTGATTTGCAAGGTCTTGTGGAATATAGGAATATAGTGACTTCACATCCATGGTGAGCCACTGGTACTCCTCCTTCCACACCACTCCCTGTAAAGATGTCACTACTGATGTGGTGTCTTTGATATAGCCAGGTAATCTTACAAGCAATGGTCAGATTTATGCATCCTCTGTATCCTCTGTAACAACAACTTCATTTTTGGTGATATGATCCTAAAGGGTTAATCATTTCTAAAAGGTAGTCTAAAGCAGCCTTTTTCAACCAGGGTGCCTTGAGGTTTCTTCAGGGGTGCCTTGGCAAAATGCCTAAAAATTGCCCAAAAATTGTATACAAGTTGGTGGGTGGATGGAACCTGCCTTTTAAATACACAAAGCCACAGGTTTTCATTGTACACCATTATGACCTTCTAGCTGCCAACCTCCTAATGACCATTGACATCGTTAGAATATAAGGAGGATGTCAGTTGCTTGCATATCATTCTTGTTTGACCCTCCCCTGCCTCTCTCCATCAGCGTTGGGGTCACATTAAACTGAGTGATGGAGAAAAACTGAGGGAGAAGAAAAAGATTGGAATACTAGTCAGTACCAGTTTGCAAAAGTGTATTTGCTTTGGAAGAATAAATCGCCTCTAATGTTGGGTGTGCTATGTTGTGTTGATGCTGCTGCATTATGTAAAACTATTAGAATAGTTTTTACATTTTAGAATGGGCACTTTAAGACTGTCCATAATTTTGGAGCATGCCTCGAGATTGTCCATAATTTTAAATATGCCTTGACTGAAAAAAGGTTGAGAAACATTGGTCTAAAGGCATTCAGTTGAAATTTGCACCGTGTAAAACCAGCTTAAGGCTACATTGACACTAGCAATTTAGGCCGGGCGAAGAGAAGGGGACGAAATCTTCTGATTACTGCTGCGCCTGTGAACAGCTAAGTGCAGCTGCTGGCCCCATTTAGGGATGAGCCGAACACCCCCCGGTTCGGTTCGCACCAGAACCTGCAAACGGACCGAAAGTTTGCGCGAACGTTAGAACCCTATTAAATACAATGGACGCGAACGTTCGAAATCTAAAGTGCTAATTATAACGGCTAATATGCATGTTATTGTCCTAAGAAGGGTTTGGGGACCCGGGTTCTGCACCAGGGGACATGTATCAATGCAAAAATAAGTTTTAAAAACTGACGTTTTTTCGGGAGCAGTCATTTTAATGATGCATAAAGTGAAAAAAAAAGTGAAATATTCTTTTAAATATCGTACCTGGGGGTGTCTAAAGTATGCCTGTGAAGTGGCACGTGTTTCCCGTGTTTAGAACTGTCCCTGCACAAAATGACATTTCTAATAGAAAAAAAAGCCATTTAAAACTGCTTGCGGCTTTAATGTCATGTCTTGTCCTGGCAATATGGATGAAAATCTTTGAGAAAAATGGAATGGCTACCCCATCACCCCCCCCCCCTACCCCAGCCCATTACCAGCCCCTTTGGGTCTTGTATGGATATTAAGGGGAACCCTGCACACAAAATAAAAAAGGCCCTATATACTCTGAACAGCAGTATACAGGCGGTACAAACAAGACAGGGACTGTATGTTTGTTCTTATGTAGAATCTGTTTGTAATTTTGAACACGTACATTGTTTAAGTGTAGCTAAGGCCAAAAAATCTATTTTTAAGCTTTTTGGAAAACATAGGGAAGGGTTATCACCCCTGTAACATTTGTTTTGCTGTCTGTGCCCCTGTTCAGAACATTTCACCTCACTTTCCGTCCCAAATGACAAATGTTTTTGAAAAGTGGGGTTTTTATTGAAACAAGGATTGTTGATAAAGCATCAGAAGAGAGGAGACACCTTTTTCCCATATTAACTCTTACAGGAGAGAATTTCCCTTACTAGGGGAAGATTTCCTCTCACTTCCTGTTGTCTCCTTCCGTTTGCAAGTAGGAGTCGTTTGTAAGTTGGATGTTTGAAAGTAGGGGCCTGCCGTATATACTCTGCTGAAATTTTCCCCTTACATGTTGGTGTTGCCACAACACTGTAGCCCTCACAGTTACTCTTGGTGGGCGCATGAATGGACCCTGCTGTGAATTATTAGATCAAGAATTGTAATTGCATGCCCCTGTTGAACAGGGGCTGAAAAATTGGGCCTTTGGTGGTGGTGGTGTTGCCACAACACTGTAAGGCCTCACAGTTACTCTTGGTGGGCGCAGGAATGGGCCCTGCTGTGAATTATTAGATCAAGAATTGTAATTACATGCCCCTGTTAAACAGGGGCAGAAAAATTGGGCCTTAGGCACTGGTGCCACAACACTGCAACCCCCTCACAGATACTGTACTTGGAGCACAGCAATGAGCCCTGTTGCAAAGTATTGCATCAAAAATTTTAATTACACGCCCCTGTTAAACAGGGGCTGAAAAATTGGACCTTAGGCACTTGTGCTGGTGCCACGACACTGCAACCTCTCCCAGATACTCTAGTTGGAGTGCAGGAATGAGCCCTGCTGCAAAGCATTGCATCAAAAATTGTAATTACATGCCCCTGTTAAACAGAGGCTGAAAAATTGGGCCTTAGCCACTGGTGGCGGCACCCAGAAACAAAAAAGTTTTTCCAAGCTATCATCAAGAATCGGATCATTGAGGAGGAGGAGGAGGATAGTCAGTCAACATAACAGGACAGTCACTCAGCATCAGCATCAGTCTTGAAGGGATGTGACATTTTAAAATAAATTATTCTGTTATATCAGCTTCAGGTGCTTGGTAGCTGGTGGTGATCCAAGACTGGTTCATCTTTATGAAGGTCAGTTGATCAACCGAGTCGTTGGACAGGCGCACCCTGTGATCCATGACAAAGCCTCCAGCAGCACTGAATGTGCGTTCCGAAAGAACGCTGGATGCAGGACAGGCCAGTAGCTCAATTGCATACTGTGCAAGCTCTGGCCAGTGATCCATCCTCAAGACCCAGTAAGCCAGAGGATTATCGGTGGGAAAGGTGTCCAAGTCTGACCTTGCCCCTAGGTATTCCTGCACCATGTATGTCAGACGCTGGCGATGGTTGCTGGAACCGATCATACCTCGGGGCTGCGGACTAAAAAATTGTCTGAACGCATCGGTCAGACGGCCACCTTCTCCACCGCTCCTTCTGCTACTGACCGAAGCCTCAGCAACTCGTTGTCCAGGACCAGGAGTTTGTAACCTCCCAAACTCTGGGAACGCATTGCACAGACCTTTATGCAAGGCCTCCCAGAGTTGTCTAATCCTCTGCTCCCTTTGCGACGGCAAGATAAGGTCCGCAACTTTACCCTTGTACTGTGGATCAAGGAGAGAGTGGCCAGCCAGTAATGGTCCCCCTCCTTGATCCGAAGAATACGAGGATCCTTCCGCAGACTTTGAAGGATCAGGGAGGCCATGCAGCGTAGGTTAGCTAAGGCATTCGGTCCGGAGTCCTCTGGGTCACTAAGGACGACATGATCCACAGCCACCTCCTCCCAGCCACGTACAAGTCCAGGGGTTTGTTGGGACAGTAAATCATCCCTAAAAGACTGCTGCTGTTGATGCTGAGTGCCATGCTCCACCTCCATGCTGACACAATCCTCCTCGTCTTCTTCCTGTGTGAAGGAACACTGTCTGGGTAAAGGGGGCCTTGAGACGCAAGGAAGTCCTCCTCTTCCTGCCTCTGTTCTGCCTCAAGTGTCCTGTCCATTATTTCACGCAGCGTATGCTCCAACAGGTAGACAAGAGGTATAGTGTCACTGATGCATGCACTGTCACTGCTCACCATCCTCGTGGCCTCCTCAAATGGTGCCAGGACAGTGCATGTGTCACGAGCCGGACTGACGGCTAGTGGGGATACAGGAGGTGGATCCTCTGTACCAGAGAGGGGATGGCACGGGTCGTACTGAGGGACCGGTTCTAAGCAACTACCGGTTTTCACCAGAGCCCACCGCAAAGCGGGATGGACTTGCTGCGGCGGTAGCAACCAGGTCGTGTCCTCCAGTAGCGACTCCACCTCTCTGGCGGCTGAGATAGGCGCGGTACAAAAGGACTAGGCAGAGGCAAGGTCAGACGTAGCAGAGGGTCAGGGCAGGCGGCAATGGTTCGTAGTCTGAGACAATGGCAGCAGGTCAGATACACAGGCAAGGCAACTCACAAAACGCTTCCACAGGGTACTAAGACAACAAGATCCGGCAAGGACAGGAAGGGGAAGTGGGTTTATATCAGATTTGGGTGTGCACACAGTAATTGGGCCAGGCACCAATCAATGGTGTGCTGGCCCTTTAAATCTCAGAAGGCCGGCGCGCGCACGCCCTAGAGCGCAGTGGGGCCGCGTGCGCCGGGAAGGAGCAGGATGGTGAGTAGGATGGGATGCGATCTGCGGACGGAGATGTGCCGCCGCGTGGATCGCATCCCCGCCGGTAACAGAGCAGCGCCCACGGCCAGGGGGGCTGACCGGAGCGCTGCAGGGGGACCGACGCCGCGAGCGCTCCGGGAAGGATGGGACACCCGGAGCGCTCGGCGTTACAGTACTCCCCCCCTTAGGTCTCCCCCTTTTCTTGGAACCCAAGAATCTACGGATGAGCTCCTTGTCTAAAATGTTGGTCTCAGGCTCCCAGGATCTCTCTTCAGGACCACAGTTCTCCCAATCAATTAAAAAAAATATTTTACCTCGGATGACCTTGGAGGCGAGGATTTCTTTCACCGAGAAGACATCGGAAGAACCAGAGACAGGAGCAGGAGCAGTGACCTTGGGGGAAAATTGGTTAAGAATGAGGGGTTTGAGAAGAGACACATGAAAAGAATTGGGGATACGAAGAGAAGGAGGAAGATGGAGTTTGTAAGAGACAGAATTGATTTGGTTTTTGATTTTAAAAGGTCCGAGGTAACGAGGGCCCAGCTTGTAGCTAGGTACCCGAAACCGAACATATTTGGAGGAGAGCCACACTTTGTCACCAGGGACATAGACAGGAGGAATTCTTTTTTTATCTGCATGTCTCTTCATGCGGGCAGAGGCCAGTGATAGCGACTTTTGAGTCTCTTTCCAGATAGAGGTGAAGTCTTGAGTTAATTCATCCACGGCAGGAACTCCAGAAGAAGTGGGGATGGGGAGGGGGGGCAATGGGTGACGGCCGTAGACCACAAAGAAAGTTGATTTGGAGGACGATTCAGAGTTCTTGAAATTGTATGAGAATTCTGCCCAGGGCAATAGGTCGACCCAATCGTCTTGACGGGCGGAGACAAAATGTCGTAAGTAGTCACCAAGGACCTGGTTAACTCTCTCCACCTGTCCATTGGATTGCGGGTGATAAGCGGAAGAAAAATTCAACTTAATCTTTAGTTGAGTACAGAGAACTCTCCAAAATTTTGAGATGAATTGAACGCCTCTATCAGAGACGATATGTGAGGGTAGCCCATGGAGATGGAAAATTTGAAGAAAAAAAATGCTTCGCCAACTGAGGTGCAGTAGGCAGACCAGGAAGCGGGACAAAATGAGCCATTTTCGAAAAGCGGTCAACGACCACCCAGATGACAGTGTTACTATGAGACAAAGGAAGCTCCGTGATGAAATCCATGGCAATGTGGGACCATGGTTGTTCAGGCACAGGTAGAGGAAGGAGAAGACCTGCAGGCTTCTGGCGTGGAGTCTTGTCACGTGCACAGATAGTGCAGGCCCGTACAAAGTCAGTCATATCTTTTTCCTGGGTAGGCCACCAATAGTGTCTGGCCATCAATTGTATGGATTTTTTGATCCCAGCGTGACCGGCTAGATGGGAGGAATAGCCCCACCTGAGTATCTGGAGACGAAGGCATGGAGGAACGAAAGTTTTTCCTGGAGGAACTGGCACCAGAGAAGCAGGAGCAGAGGAAATCAGACACTCAGGGGGTACGATGTGTTGAGGGGGAGTCCCGGTTTCAGAGGCATCGGAGGAACGGGACAAGGCATCAGCCCTGACATTCTTGTCTGCGGGACGAAAATGGATCTGGAAATTGAACCGGGCAAAGAACAATGACCACCTGGCCTGGCGAGGATTTAAGCGCTGAGCGGACTGATGGTAGGACAAATTTTTATGGTCAGTGTAGATGGAGATAGGGTGAAGGGATCCTTCCAGGAGATGTCTCCACTCTTCTAATGCCAGCTTGATTTCCAACAGTTCACGGTCACCTATGGAATAGTTTTTTTCAGGAGGGGAGAAGGTTTTAGAGAAAAAACCACACGTGACGTTTCCTCCTTTAGCGTTTTTTTGAAGAAGAACAGCTCCGGCTCCTACCAAGGAGGCGTCAACTTCAAGGAAGAACGGCTTTATGGGGTCTGGTCGAGACAGGACAGGTGCAGAGGAGAAGGCGGCCTTAAGGCGAGTAAAGGCTTCTTCCGCTTGAGGCGGCCAGGACCTTGGATTCGCGTTTTTCTTAGTCAGTGCCCCTATAGGAGCAACGATGGTGGAGAAGTGGGGTATGAACTGACGATAGTAGTTGGCGAATCCAAGGAAGCGTTGGATAGCACGGAGTCCAGAGGGGCGTGGCCAATCCAAGACTGCGGAGAGCTTGTCAGGGTCCATTTGAAGGCCTTGTCCTGAGACCAGATAACCTAGGAAAGGAAGGCTGCTGCGCTCAAAAAGGCATTTTTCAAATTTAGCGTAAAGATGATTTACGCGGAGGCGCTGGAGCACTTGACGGACATGGAGCCGATGTTCCTCAAGGTTGGTAGAGAAGATTAGGATGTCGTCAAGATAGACAACCACACAGGTATACAGTACGTCCCGAAAGATTTCATTGACAAAATCCTGAAAGACTGCAGGAGCGTTGCAAAGTCCAAATGGCATGACGAGATATTCAAAGTGACCATCTCTGGTGTTAAATGCGGTTTTCCATTCATCTCCTTCACGGATTCTGATGAGGTTATAAGCGCCCCTGAGGTCCAATTTCGAAAAAACTTTTGCTCCGCGCAGACGGTCAAAGAGCTCCGAGATGAGAGGCAGAGGGTAGCGATTTTTAATAGTGATTTTATTGAGACCACAATAGTCTATGCAAGGGCGTAGTGATCCGTCCTTCTTGGCAACGAAGAAGAACCCCGCTCCGGCTGGAGAAGATGATTTCCTAATAAAACCTCTCTTGAGGTTCTCCTGTATGTAATCAGTCATGGCCTTGGCTTCAGGAGAGGAGAGAGGGTAAATTCTGCCACGGGGTGGTGTAGTACCTGGGAGCAAGTCAATGGGGCAGTCGTAGGGTCTATGTGGTGGTATGACCTCCGCCTGTTTTTTGCAAAAGACATCAGAAAAGTCCTGATAGGCCTTCGGAAGGCCGGGCAAAGGAGTAGCGATGGGAACTTGACTGGTGGGTACAGACTTAAGACAATGCTTGTGGCAGGAGTAGCCCCAGGATTTGATGTCCCCAGTGGTCCAGTCGAGGGTAGGAGAATGGCGCTGGAGCCAGGGTAGGCCAAGAAGGATGTCAGAAGTACAGTTCGACAAAACAAAGAATTCCATTTTTTCTTGGTGAAGAACACCAACGGACATGAGCAGGGGTTCGGTGCGGTAACGCACGGTACAATCCAGATTCTCTCCATTTACAGAGGAAATGAAGAAGGGTTTGATGAGACGGATAACAGGAACGTTGAACCTGTTGATGAAAGAGGCTTCAATAAAGTTTCCTGCAGAACCAGAGTCCAGGAAGGCCACCGCAGAGAAGGGGGAGCCAGCAGAAGGGGAAATCCGCACAGGAATAGTCAGACGTGGAGAGGAAGAATTCACACCTAGTAACGCCTCTCCCACGTTCACTAGGTGCGGGCGTTTCCCTGACGTAGAGGACGAATAGGGCAGTCCTTTAGGAAATGTTCAGAGCTCGCACAATAAAGACATAAGTTCTCATTCCTACGGCGAGTCCTCTCTTGTAGGGTCAGGCGAGATCGGTCCACCTGCATGGCCTCCTCGACGGAAGGCATAGTATCAGGATGCGTTGGATTCAGGAAGAGAGGAGCCAGGCGCGGATAACGCCTGGTGCGAACAAGATCTTTCTCCTGGCGAAGCTCTTGGCGTCTTTCAACGTAGCATATGTCAATGTGGGTAGCTAAGTGGATGAGCTCCGTCAGGGAGGAGGGTATCTCTCGTGCGGCCAGACAATCCTTGATGTGGCTGGATAAACCTTTCTTGAAGGTCGCGCAGAGAGCCTCATTATTCCAGGCTAGCTCTGAGGCCAGTGTGCGGAACTGTATGGCATATTCGCCCACAGAGGAGTTTCCTTGGACAAGGTTAAGCAGGGCGGTTTCAGCGGATGAGGCTCGGGCTGGTTCCTCAAAAACGCTACGAACCTCAGCAAGGAAGGGCTGAACGGTGGCTGTAGCAGGGTCATTGCGGTCCCAGAGTGGCGTGGCCCAGGCCAAGGCCTTCCCAGACAACAGACAGACCACGAATGCCACCTTAGACCGTTCTGTGGAAAACTGGTCTGACATCATCTCAAGATGCAGGGAACATTGGGACAAGAATCCCTGGCACATCCTAGGATCCCCGTCAAATTTCTCCGGAAGAGACAAGCGGATCTTCGAGGTAGTAGCGGCAGCTCGGAGAGGGGAAGATGCTGGAGTTTGTGGCGGCAGATGCTGCTGGATCATGGCGGTCAACTGCGCCAGCTGCTGTCCTTGTTGGGCAATCAATTGCGACTGCTGGGCAACCACGGTAGTGAGATCAGCGAGACTAGGCCGCGGCACGTCAGCGGGATCCATGGCCGGATCTACTGTCACGAGCCGGACTGACGGCTAGTGGGGATACAGGAGGTGGATCCTCTGTACCAGAGAGGGGATGGCACGGGTCGTACTGAGGGACCGGTTCTAAGCAACTACCGGTTTTCACCAGAGCCCGCCGCAAAGCGGGATGGACTTGCTGCGGCGGTAGCAACCAGGTCGTGTCCTCCAGTAGCGACTCCACCTTTCTGGCGGCTGAGATAGGCGCGGTACAAAAGGACTAGGCAGAGGCAAGGTCAGACGTAGCAGAGGGTCAGGGCAGGCGGCAATGGTTCGTAGTCTGAGACAATGGCAGCAGGTACGATACACAGGCAAGGCAACTCACAAAACGCTTCCACAGGGTACTAAGACAACAAGATCCGGCAAGGACAGGAACAGGAAGTGGGTTTATATCAGATTTGGGTGTGCACACAGTATTTGGGCCAGGCACCAATCAATGGTGCGCTGGCCCTTTAAATCTCAGAAGGCCGGCGCGCGCGCGCCCTAGAGCGCAGCGGGGCCGCGCGCGCCGGGAAGGAGCAGGATGGTGAGTAGGATGGGATGCGATCCGCGGATGGAGATGTGCCGCCGCGTGGATCGCATCCCCGCCGGTAACAGAGCAGCGCCCACGGCCAGGGGGGCTGACCGGAGCGCTGCAGGGGGACCGACGCCGCGAGCGCTCCGGGAAGGATGGGACACCCGGAGCGCTCGGCGTTACAGCATGCATCCCTGATCATGCCCCACTGGCGTGGTGAAAAAAAAAGAGCTCCCCTAACCCTGTCCTGGTGCCGTAGTCGCACAGGTACTCATTGATGGCCCTCTGCTGCATGTGCAGCCGCTGCAGCATGGCCAACGTTGAGTTCCACCTGGTGGGCATGTCACATATAAGGCGGTTCTTGGGCAGGTTCAACTTCTTTTTGCAGCTCAGCCAGCCGAGCACTGGCATTATATATCTGCGGAAATGCACACAGACTTTCCTGGCCTGCCTCAGGACATCCTGTAAGCCTGGGTACCTGCCCAAGAACCGCTGCACCACCAGGTTAAGGACGTGTGCCACACAGGGCACATGGGTCAGTTGTCCCTGTCGGAGGGCGGAGAGGAGGTTGGTGCCATTGTCGCAAACCACCATTCCTGGCTTAATCTGGCGTGGCATCAACCACCTCTCGGCCTGCCCCTGCAGAGCAGACAGAACCTCTGCCCCAGTGTGGCTCCTGTCCCCCAAACACACCAGCGCAAGCACGGCATGGCATCTTTTTGCCTGCGTACTTGCGTAGCCCCTTGAATGCCTACGGAGCACCGCTGGTTCCGAGGACAAAGCACAGGAAGAGGCCATGGAGGAAGAAGAAGTAGGGGGTGGAGGAGAGAGGTGTGTCACAACCAGTAGTAGCATTTTGGAGGCGTGGCAGCGGAACAACCTCCAACACTACTGCACCTTGTCCTGCATCCTTCCCAGCTGCCAAAAGAGTGCCCCAATGGGCCGTGAAAGAAAGGTAATGTCCCTGTCCATGCCTGCTGGACCATGAGTCAGCGGTAATATGCACCTTTCCGCTGACCGCCCTGTCCAGCGAGGCATGGACATTGCCTTCCACATGCCGGTAGAGAGCCGGAATCGCCTTCCATGAGAAAAAGTGGCGTTTGGGAACCTGTCACTGAGGAACCGCACATTGCACAAACTCATGGAAGGGGGCCGAGTCTACCAACTGAAAAGGCAGCAGTTGAAGTGCTAGCAATTTAGCCAAGCTAGCATTCAACCGCTGGGCATGTGGATGGCTGGGAGTGAACTTCTTTCGACGGTCCAGCAGCTGGGGCAGGGAAATTTGCCTGCTATAATCGGACGTCGGTGTAGTGCTAGCAGAGTGCCCGCAAGTACTTGGCTGTGACACACCTAATTCTACACCTTCATTTCTCTCAGTGCAGGTTTCAGAGAGACCTGAAGGTACAGTGGGGTTGGAGATCCCAGCTGATGAGGAGCAAGGAGAGGTCCGCTTTGTTCTTTGGTGTGGGTCTTTAAGATAAGCTTGCCAACGAGCTGCATGGCAGGTCAACATATGTCTGGTCAAGCATGTGGTGCCCAAGCGGGTGATGTTTTGGCCACGCGAGATACGCTTCAGACATATGTTGCAAACAGCAGCGGTGCGATCTGATGCACTCGACTCAAAAAAGGCCCACACCAAAGAACTTTTGGAATAACGGGCAGAGGCAGCGCCCTGCACAGGTGGAGTGCAGTGTGATTCAGTCGGTGTGCTGCCCTTACGCAGGCCCCCGGAGGGCATCCTGCCTCATTGGAGATGTGCCTCCTCCTCATCCTCCTCCTCCTCCTCTCTCCTATCAGGCACCCACGTGGAGTCAGTGACCTCATCATCCCCTCCCTCCTCATCACTGGAGCCAATCTGGCAGTATGCTGCAGCTGCTGGAACATGACTGCCAGATTGGTGTCCTTCTTGAGCATCCCCTCTCTCTGCTCTCACGCTACTGCCTTTCTCTAGCTGGGTATCATCTTCAGACCCTTCGAAACGCTGGGCATCCTCCTGGAGCATGTACCCAACACTGTGCTCAAACAGTTCGGGGGACTCCTCAGGAGGACACGGTGGGTCTAGGGAAGGAGTGACTGATGATGACATTGAGGACGCTTTGGCAGCTGCTTTGCCAGTACTCTGAGCCTGGGTGAGAGAGGATGAGGAGGGCTTGGTCATCCACTCTACCAAGTCTTCGGCATGATGCGGTTCAACACGTCCAGCTGCCGAAAATAAGGACAAGCGTGTCCCATGGCCACGTGCTGATGACGATGCACCGCGTCCACGACCAGCACTGTTGTCTCTAGACACAGAGCCTGCTTGCCCTCTTTTATTGGCTCGTGACTGTCTGCCTCTCCTTGTTGGCCGTTCAGACATAGTAATGGCCTGCAGGGAGATGGGAAAACCAGCAATTGGGTAGTGTATATTGTGCTGGAGGCACACAACACCCACTAACTCCAGCAGATGCCTTTATTAGAGAACAGCAATGACGGATATATACAGGTGTATACTGTGCCACTAACTCCTGCAGATGCCTGTATTTGAGAACAGCAATGACAGATATACAGGTGTATACTGTGCCACTATCTCCTGCAGATGCTGTATTTGAGAACAGCAATGACGGATATACAGGTGTATACTGTGCCACTAACTCCTGCAGATGCTGTATTTGAGAACAGCAATGACGGATATACAGGTGTAGTGATGAGCCGAACACCCCCGGGTTCGGTTCGCACCAGAACCCGCGAACGGACCGAAAGTTCGTACGAACATTAGAACCCTATTAAATACAATGGATGCGAACGTTCAAATTCTAAAGTGCTAATTATAACAACTATTATGCATGTTATTGTCCTAAAAAGGGTTTGGGAACCCGGGTTCTGCACCAGGGGACATGTATCAATGCAAAAAGAAGTTTTAAAAACGGTCGTTTTTCGGGAGCAGTCATTTTAATGATGCATAAAGTGAAAAAAAAAAAGTCAAATATTCCTTTAAATATCGTACCTGGGGGGTGTCTAAAGTATGCCTGTGAAGTGCCACGTGTTTCCCGTGTTTAGAACTGTCCCTGCACAAAATGACACTTCTAAAGGAAAAAAAAGCCATTTAAAACAGCTTGCGGCTTTAATGTAATGTCTGGTCCCGGTAATATGGATGAAAATCTTTAAGAAAAATGGCATAGCTACCCCATGACCCCCCCCCCCCCTACCCCAGCCCATTACCAGCCCCTTTGGGTCTTGTATGGATATTAAGGGGAACCCCGCACATAAAATAAAAAAGGCCCTATATACTCTGAACAGCCGTATACAGGCGGTGCATACAAGACAGGGACTGTAGGTTTGTTCTTATGTAGAATCTGTTTGTAATTTTGAACAGGTACATTGTTTAAGTGTAGCTCCAGCCCAAAAATCTATTTTTAAACTTTTTGGAAAACATAGGTAAGGGTTATCACCCCTGTAACATTTGTTTTGCTGTCTGTGCCCCTGTTCAGAACATTTCACCTCACTTTCCGTCCCAATGACAACTGTTTTTGAAATGTGGTGTTTTTCTTGAAACAAGGATTGCTGATAAAGCATCAGTACAGAGGAGACACCTTTCTCCCATATTAATTCTTACAGGAGAGAATTTTCCTTCCAAGGGGTAGATTTCCTCTCACTTCCTGTTGTCTTCTTGCGTTTGCAAGTAGGAGTCGTTTGTAAGTTGGATGTTTGAAAGTAGGGACCTGCCGTATATACTCTGCAGAAATAGGCCCCTTAGTTGTTGGTGTTGGCACAACACTGTAAGCACTCACAGTTACTCTTGGTTGGTGCTGGAACGCCCTGCTGTCAACTATTATATCAGGAATTGTAATTACATATAATTGTTGAACAGTGGTAGTAAAAATTGGGCCTTTGATGGTGGTGCTGGTGCCACAACACTGTAAGCCCTGACAGTTACTCTTGGTGGGTGCAGGAATGGGCCCTGCTGTGAATTATTAGATCAAGAATTGTAATTACATGCCCCTTTTGAACAGGGGCTGAAAAATTGGGCCTTTCGTGGTGGTGGTGGTGGTGGTGGTGGTGTTGCCACAACACTGTAAGCCCTCAGAGTTACTCTTGGTGGGTGCAGGAATGGGCCCTGCTGTGAATTATTAGATCAAGAATTGTAATTACATGCCCCTTTTGAACAGGGGCTGAAAAATTGGGCCTTTCGTGGTGGTGGTGGTGGTGGTGGCATTGCCACAACACTGTAAGCCCCCAGAGTTACTCTTGGTGGGTGCAGCAATGGGCCCTGCTGTGAATTATTAGATCAAGAATTGTAATTGCATGCCCCTGTTGAACAGGGGCTGAAAAATTGGGCCTTTCGTGGTGGTGGTGGTGGTGGTGGTGGTGTTGCCACAACACTGTAAGCCCTCAGAGTTACTCTTGGTGGGTGCAGGAATGGGCCCTGCTGTGAATTATTAGATCAAGAATTGTAATTGCATGCCCCTGTTGAACAGGGGCTGAAAAATTGGGCCTTTCGTGGTGGTGGTGGTGGTGTTGCCACAACACTGTAAGCCCTCAGAGTTACTCTTGGTGGGTGCAGGAATGGGCCCTGCTGTGAATTATTAGATCAAGAATTGTAATTACATGCCCCTTTTGAACAGGGGCTGAAAAATTGGGCCTTTCGTGGTGGTGGTGGTGGTGGTGGCGTTGCCACAACACTGTAAGCCCTCAGAGTTACTCTTGGTGGGTGCAGCAATGGGCCCTGCTGTGAATTATTAGATCAAGAATTGTAATTACATGCCCCTGTTGAACAGGGGCTGAAAAATTGGGCCTTAGGCACTGGTGGCACAACACTACAACCCCTCACAGATACTGTACTTGGAGCACAGCAATGAGCCCTGTTGCAAAGTATTGCTTCAAAAATTGTAATGACACGCCCCTGTTAAACAGGGGCTGAAAAATTGGGCCTTAGGCACTGGTGCCACAACACTCCAACCCCTCACAGATACTGTACTTGGAGCACAGCAATGAGCCCTATGGCAAATTATTGCTAAAAAAATTGTAATTACACGCCCCTGTAAAACAGGGGCTGAAAAATTGGGCCTTAGCCACTGGTGGCGGCACCCATAAACAAAAATGATCTTCCAAGCTATCATCATCAATCGTATCATTGAGGACTCGGAGGAGGAGGATAGCCAGTCAACATAACAGCACAGGCACTCAGCATCAGCATCAGTCTTGAAGGGATGTGACATGTTAAAATCAATTAGTCTGTTATATCAGCATCAGGTGTGTGGTAGCTGGTGGTGATCCAAGACTGGTTCATCTTGATGAAAGTCAGTCGATCAACCGAGTCGGTGGACAGGCGCACCCTGTGATCCGTGACAAATCCTCCAGCAGCACTGAATGTGCGTTCCGAAAGAACGCTGGATGCAGGACAGGCCAGTAGCTCAATTGCATACTGTGCAAGCTCTGGCCAGTGATCCATCCTCAAGACCCAGTAAGCCAGAGGATTTTCGGTGGGGAAGGTGTCCAAGTCTGACCTTGCCCGTAGATATTCCTGCACCATGTTTATCAGACGCTGGCGATGGTTGCTGGAACCGATCATACTTTGGGGCTGCGGACTAAAGAATTGTCTGAACGCATCGGTCAGACGGCCACCTTCCCCACCGCTCCTTCTTTGACTGGCCGAAGCCTCAGCAACTCGTTGTCCAGGACCAGGAGTTTGTAACCTCCCAGTCTCTGGGAACGCGTTGCACAGACCTTTCTGCAAGGCCTCCCGGAGTTGTCTCATCCTCTGCTCCCTCTGCGACGGTAACATAAGGTCCGCAACCTTACCCTTGTACCGTGGATCAAGGAGAGTGGCCAGCCAGTAATGGTCCCTCTCCTTGATCCGAAGAATACGAGGATCCTTCCGCAGACTTTGCAGGATCAGGGAGGCCATGCAGCGTAGGTTTGCTGAGGCATTCGCTCCGGAATCCTCTGGGTCACTAAGGACGACATGATCCGCAGCCACCTCCTCCCAGCCACGTACAAGTCCACTGGTTTCTTGGGACTGTAAATCATCCCTAAAAGACTGCTGCTGATGATGCTGAGTGCCAGCCTCCACCTCCATGCTGACACAATCCTCCTCCTCCTCCTCCTCTTCCTGTGCGATGGGTGGGACAGAAGGAACACTGTCTGGGTAAAGGGGGCCTTGAGAGGCAAGGAAGTCCTCCTCTTCCTGCCTCTGTTCTGCCTCAAGTGCCCTGTCCATTATTCCACGCAGCGTGTGTTCCAACAGGTGGACAAGAGGTACAGTGTCACTGATGCATGCACTGTCACTGCTCACCATCCTCGTGGCCTCCTCAAATGGTGCCAGGACAGTGCATGCATCCCTGATCATGCCCCACTGGCGTGGAGAAAAAAAAACAAGCTCCCCTGACCCTGTCCTGGTGCCGTAGTCGCACAGGTACTCATTGATGGCCCTCTGCTGCCTGTGCAGCCGCTGCAGCATGGCCAACGTTGAGTTCCACCTGGTGGGCATGTCACATATAAGGCGGTTCTTGGGCAGGTTCAACTCCTTTTGCAGCTCAGCCTGGCGAGCACTGGCATTATAAGATCTGCGGAAATGCACACAGACTTTCCTGGCCTGCCTCAGGACATCCTGTAAGCCCGGGTACCTGCCCAAGAACCGCTGCACCACCAGGTTAAGGACGTGAGCCACACAGGGCACATGGGTCAGTTGTCCCTGTCGAAAGGCGGAAAGGAGGTTGGTGCCATTGTCGCAAACCACCATTCCTGGCTTAAGCTGGCGTGGCGTCAACCACCTCTCGGCCTGGCCCTGCAGAGCAGACAGGACCTCTGCCCCAGTGTGGCTTCTGTCCCCCAAACACACCAGCGCAAGCACGGCATGGCATCTTTTTGCCTGCGTACTTGCGTAGCCCCTTCAACGGCTACGGAGCACCGCTGGTTCAGAGGACAAACCACAGGAAGAGGCCATGGAGGAAGAAGAAGAGGAGGGGGTGGAGGAGAGAGGTGTGTCACAACCAGTAGTAGCATTTTGGAGGCGTGGCGGTGGAACAACCTCCAACACTACTGCACCTTGTCCTGCATCCTTCCCAGCTGCCAAAAGAGTGACCCAATGGGCCGTGAAAGAAAGGTAACGTCCCTGTCCATGCCTGCTGGACCATGAGTCAGCGGTAATATGCACCTTACCGCTGACCGCCCTGTCCAGCGAGGCCAAGACATTGCCTTCCACATGCCGGTAGAGAGCCGGAATAGCCTTCCGTGAGAAAAAGTGGCGTTTGGGAACCTGCCACTGAGGAACCGCACATTGCACAAACTCACGGAAGGGGGCCGAGTCTACCAACTGAAAAGGCAGCAGTTGAAGCGCTAGCAATTTAGCCAAGCTAGCATTCAACCGCTGGGCATGTGGATGGCTGGGAGTGAACTTCTTTCGACGGTCCAGCAGCTGGGGCAGGGAAATTTGCCTGCTAGAATCGGACGTCGGTGTACTGCTAGCAGAGTGGCCGCAAGTACTTGGCTGTGACACACCTAATTCTACACCTTCATTCCTCTCAGTGCATGTTTCAGAGAGGACTGAAGTTATAGTGGGGTTGGAGATCCCAGCTGATGCGGTGCAAGGAGAGGTCTGCTTTGTTCTTTGGTGTGGGTCTTTGAGGTAGGCTTGCCAACGAGCTGCATGGCAGGTCAACATATGTCTGGTCAGGCATGTGGTACCCAAGCGCTGATGTTTTGGCCACGCGATATACGCTTGAGACATATGTTGCAAACAGCAGCTGTGCGATCTGATGCACTAGCCTCAAAAAAGGCCCACACCAAAGAACTTTTTGAATGACGGGCAGAGGCAGCGCCCTGCACAGGCGGAGCTCTGCGGTGTGATTCCGTCGGTGTACTGCCCTTACGCTGGCCACCAAAGGGCATCCTGCCTCGTTGGAGATGTGCCTCCTCCTCATCCTCCTCCTCCTCCTCTCTCCTATTAGGCACCCACGTGGAGTCAGTGACCTCATCATCCCCTCCCTCCTCATCACTGGAGCCAATCTGGCAGTATGCTGCAGCTGCTGGAACATGACTGCCAGATTGGTGTCCTTCTTGAGCATCCCCTCTGTCTGCTCTCACGCTACTGCCTTCCTGTAGCTGGGTTTCATCATCAGACCCTTCGAAACGCTGGGCATCCTCCTGGAGCATGTACCCAACACTGTGCTCAAACAGTTCGGGGGACTCCTCAGGAGGAGGACATGGTGGGTCTAGGGAAGGAGTGACTGATGATGAGTCTGACATTGATACCAGGGAAGAGGACGCTTTGGCAGCTGCTTTGCCAGTACCCTGAGCCTGGGTGAGAGAGGATGAGGAGGAGGAGGAGGGCTTGGTCATCCACTCTACCAAGTCTTCGGCATGATGTGGCTCAACATGCCCAGCTGCCGAAAAGAAGGACAAGTGTGTCCCATGGCCATGTGCTGATGACAATGCACCGCGTCCACGACCAGCACTGTTGCCCCCAGACACAGAGCCTGCTTGCCCTCTTTTATTGCCTCCTGACTGTCTGCCTCTCCTTGTTTGCCTTCCAGACATTCTAATAGATGGCCTGCAGGGAGATGGGAAAAAAGCAATAAGGGCTACCTTCAGGTGTCCTTCTCTGTCCCTTTACTTAAGGATTTCTAAATATGGTTGAGGATGATTGCTTTTGCACAGAATAGCACAACGACAATTTCCCTGACTGTCCAAAAAACAAGGATTTCAAAGATGGTTGATGAGGAATGCTTTAGCACACTATAGCACAAGGAGAATTTCCCTCACTGTCCTTCCCTGTCCCTAGAAACAAGGATTATCACAGTGAAAGAAACTGACACTCTTCCTACCTATAGTTTTCTGTCCCTAGAAAAAATGTTTTTTTAAAGCTGATTGATGATCAATGCTTTAGCACACTATAGCACAAGTAGAATTTCCCTCACTGTCCTTCCCTGTCCCTAGAAACAAGGATTATCACAGTGAAAGAAACTGACACTCTTCCTACCTATAGTTTTCTGTCCCTAGAAAAAATGTTTTTTTAAAGCTGATTGATGATCAATGCTTTAGCACACTATAGCACAAGTAGAATTTCCCTCACTGTCCTTCCCTGTCCCTAGAAACAAGGATTATCACAGTGAAAGAAACTGACACTCTTCCTACCTATAGTTTTCTGTCCCTAGAAAAAATGTTTTTTTAAAGCTGATTGATGATCAATGCTTTAGCACACTATAGCACAAGGAGAATTTCCCTCACTGTCCTTCCCTGTCCCTAGAAACAAGGATTATCACAGTGAAAGAAACTGACACTCTTCCTACCTATAGTTTTCTGTCCCTAGAAAAAATGTTTTTTTAAAGCTGATTGATGATCAATGCTTTAGCACACTATAGCACAAGTAGAATTTCCCTCACTGTCCTTCCCTGTCCCTAGAAACAAGGATTATCACAGTGAAAGAAACTGACACTCTTCCTACCTATAGTTTTCTGTCCCTAGAAAAAATGTTTTTTTAAAGCTGATTGATGATCAATGCTTTAGCACACTATAGCACAAGGAGAATTTCCCTCACTGTCCTTCCCTGTCCCTAGAAACAAGGATTATCACAGTGAAAGAAACTGACACTCTTCCTACTGTGACAGCAGGAAGGTAAAGTCACCTGGTTGCATCCAGGGGGGTAGATATATTTCTCCCAGATTCAGGCTTTATGCCGACTTATACAACTAGGGAGGGAGTTGATGAAGCCCAGCTGAGGCTAGTGGGCTCATGGATGACTCATACCTCTAGGGAGAGGGCTGGGCGTCGTGCAGGCAGGGAGTTGATGAGACCAGCTGAAGCTTGTCAGCTCGTTTAAGGCCTCTATAAAAACTCCCAGATTCATTAGGTGTTTGCTCATGCCTGGAACCAGACCTGTGTGGACTGTCTAGGGAGAGTGAACCCCTGTGCGGTGAGACAAAGCCTGTGTGGCTATTTGTTTGGACATTGACTAAACCAGGGACTTAGGGACTAGGACAGCACCAGGCTGATCCCAGTTGTTAGTTAGGAAACCTGCATGTTTAGTCAGAGGTCAAGCTGACCAGGGTTTATTTTGTTTATGTTTCTTTTTGCTTTGCTGTGTTTTTTTGTCACTGTAAATAGAGGAATAAACCGCACCTTTTTGATCTTGAAAACCACAACCTCCGTCTGCTGGGCCTGTTTTTGTGTGGGGAGCCCATCCAGGGGGTCACACACACCCGCTACCGAGCTAACCCCCCTCACAGTTGGTGGAGAACCTGACGGCCTCTTCCAGAGACTCTCGGACTTTCCACCCTAAGACCAGACCATCCCCAGGGGCGGATAAGAGGATTCCAAGGGGTGAGGGTGGAGAGAGTGAGAGGGTGGGAGCTCTACCCAAAGTTTGGCGAGAACAGCCTGGGAAGTCAGGGGCTCAAGAGGCAGCCAAAAGGATTGTTTGCTACCGCTGCCGGCAAGCGGGACATATTGCAGCAAATTGCCCGGTTGTGGAGGAACCCATGCAATGTGACTTTCTGACGGACCGACGTCAGTCGCTGTGTGCGACAGTCGCATGCACTGCCATTCGGGGAACTGAGAAACATTTATGCAAAATGTGTATTAATGGTAGAAATGTTGTGGTATTGCTGGATTCAGGTAGCCTTGTGACCCTGATAAAGGCTGAATTAGTTAAAAAAGAGGTCTCTGGGAATAGCAAGGTAGCTGTTATTTGTGTGCATGGGGACACCCGAGAGTATCCAGTGACTACAGTGTGTTTCGAGACCCCCAAAGGTACCCTCTCTCATCCAGTGGGGTTAGTATCTCAATTACCGCATGATGCCATTGTGGGAAGGGATTTTCCGAAGTTCTGGGAACTGTGGGATGATCCTGAGCCCCCCACTGGTGCCCCTATGTACCAGGAATGTGATAGCCAGAACTCCTCTGAGAGTGGTGAGGACTCTCCAGAATTTCCCTTGTCAGTATTGGCAGGGGAGACTCAAGAAACTGGAGAGGAGCCCACCTCCTCAGACGAAAACCTACCGTCTGTGGAGTTTTCTGATCTGGAGGTTCACAGGGAAAATTTTGCCACAGAACAGTTAAAAGACCCCGCCCTAATAAAGGCACGGGAAAACGTAGTGGAAATAGATGGCGAGTTAGTGAACCCAGATAATACCTGCACTTACCCATACTTCAGCGTAGAGAAGGACCTACTGTATCGGGTGGCAAAAAGGGCAGAAGAAACCGTTGAGCAGCTTGTGGTGCCCAAACCTTACAGGAAGTTGGTGTTGGAGTTGGCCCATGGGCACATTCTTGGAGGTCATCTGGGGACAGAGAAAACCCGAGAGAGGGTATTACAGAGATTCTATTGGCCTGGGGTGATGAAGGACATAGAAAATTATTGTTCCTCCTGCCCTGTGTGTCAGAGGTCGGCCCCGATGCCACATTTCCGTAGCCCGCTGGTCCCTCTACCCATCATTGAGGTCCCGTTTGAGAGAATCGCAATGGATTTGGTAGGTCCTATAATCAAGTCCGCTAGGGGGCACCAGTACATATTGGTTATAATGGACTATGCCACCCGTTATCCAGAAGCGATCCCTCTCAGAAATACCTCGGCCAAAACCATAGCCAAAGAGCTATCTCTTGTTTTTAGCCGGGTGGGTATTTGTAAAGAACTGCTTACGGACCAAGGTACACCCTTTATGTCCCGGGTTATGAAAGAGCTGTGTAAATTGTTCAAAGTGACGCAATTGCGTACATCTGTGTATCACCCCCAAACCGATGGGCTGGTTGAAAGATTCAACAAAACCCTAAAACAAATGTTGAAGAAAGTGGTGGATAGAGATGGAAAGGATTGGGACTGTCTACTTCCTTATTTGATGTTTGCTATTAGGGAGGTGCCCCAATCCTCTACGGGATTCTCCCCCTTTGAGTTACTGTATGGGAGACACCCAAGAGGGCTGTTGGATATTGCCAAGGAAACTTGGGAAAGTGAGAGTTCTCCCCACAGGAGTGTGATTGAGCATGTCGCCCTGATGCAAGATCGAATTGCACAGGTAATGCCCATCGTGAAGGAACATTTGGCCCAAGCGCAGTTGGCACAGCAGAGAGTGTACAACCGTGGAGCCAAGACCCGTACCTTTTCCCCGGGGGATAGGATATTGGTACTTGTCCCTACGGTTGAAAGTAAATTCCTTGCCAAATGGCAAGGCCCCTACGAGATAATGGAAAAAGTGAGCGAAGTGAATTACAAGGTCAGACAACCAGGAAGGCGAAAGCCCGAACAGATATATCACGTTAATCTGTTGAAAGCCTGGAGGGATAGAGAGTCCCTAGTCGCAGAAACTTGGTCACCAGCTCAAACTGGTTGCGTGATTCCGGAGGTTGGAATAGCAGCCACCTTGTCACAACCCCAACAACAGGAGGTTAAGGAGTTTGTGCTTCGCAACAAGGAGGTGTTCTCTGAGCTGCCGGGACAAACATCTGGGGTAGAGCATGATATTATTACCCCGCCCTGTGAAAGGGTGAAGTTAAAACCCTATCGGATCCCAGAGGCCCGACGGGAGGCAATACGGGAGGAAGTACAGAAAATGCTGAACTTAGGGGTGATAGAGGAGTCCCAAAGTGATTGGTCTAGTCCCATTGTGTTGGTGCCTAAACCGGATGGGAGCTGGCGATTTTGTAACGATTTTCGTCAGTTGAACAAAGTTACAAAATTTGACACCTACCCCATGCCACGTATAGATGAGTTGATCGACCGGCTGGGAACAGCCCGATACATGACGACTCTTGACCTCACAAAAGGGTATTGGCAAATTCCCCTGGCCAAGTCGGCCAAAGAGAAAACCGCATTTGTAACCCCAGACGGGGCGTTCCAATATAAGAGAATGCCGTTCGGGTTACAGAATGCGCCGGCCACATTCCAGCGGAAAATGGACCAGATACTGAGGCCCCATCGGAAGTATGCTGCGGCTTACCTGGATGACGTAATTGTCCATAGCACAGATTGGGCCTCACATCTGCCAAAAGTGCAAGCAGTCCTAGACTCTATCCGGGAAGCGGGGTTTACGGCTAACCCCAAGAAGTGTACCATTGGGCAGGAGGAGGCCAAATATCTTGGGTACACCATTGGCAGGGGAGTGATAAAACCCCAACTCAACAAAGTCGAGGCCATCCAGAGTTGGCCACGTCCCAACAGCAAGAAGCAGGTACGGGCCTTTCTGGGAATCGCGGGTTATTATCGGCGCTTCATTCCCCACTTTGCTTCTAAGGCTGTGCCCCTAACCAACCTGACGAAAGGGAAAGGGTCGGTCATGATTAAATGGACCCCCGAGGCTGAGGCAGCATTCCAATTCTTGAAACAAGCCTTATGTAGCCAGCCAGTGTTGTACTCACCCGACTTCTCTAAAGACTTTGTCGTACAAAGTGATGCGTCAGATGTGGGGTTAGGAGCAGTATTGTCCCAGGTCTGGAACGGGGAAGAGCACCCAGTCATTTACCTCAGCAGGAAGTTGAAGTCCCATGAGGTAAATTACGCCACGGTTGAAAAGGAGTGTTTAGCGGTGAAGTGGGCTCTAGATTCCCTTCGGTACTATCTGCTAGGTAGGCACTTTGACATGGTTACGGATCACGCTCCGTTAAAGTGGATGGCTCAAAACAAGGAGACAAATAGAAGAGTGAATAGGTGGTTCCTGGCCCTACAGGAATTCAACTTCACAGTAAAGCATCGCCCTGGCGTTCAAATGGGGAATGTGGATGCTTTGTCTCGAGTACATGAATGCCTGATTGCTGGTGTTCCAACCCCAAGGTTAAAACAAGAGGGGGGGGTATGTGACAGCAGGAAGGTAAAGTCACCTGGTTGCATCCAGGGGGGTAGATATATTTCTCCCAGATTCAGGCTTTATGCCGACTTATACAACTAGGGAGGGAGTTGATGAAGCCCAGCTGAGGCTAGTGGGCTCATGGATGACTCATACCTCTAGGGAGAGGGCTGGGCGTCGTGCAGGCAGGGAGTTGATGAGACCAGCTGAAGCTTGTCAGCTCGTTTAAGGCCTCTATAAAAACTCCCAGATTCATTAGGTGTTTGCTCATGCCTGGAACCAGACCTGTGTGGACTGTCTAGGGAGAGTGAACCCCTGTGCGGTGAGACAAAGCCTGTGTGGCTATTTGTTTGGACATTGACTAAACCAGGGACTTAGGGACTAGGACAGCACCAGGCTGATCCCAGTTGTTAGTTAGGAAACCTGCATGTTTAGTCAGAGGTCAAGCTGACCAGGGTTTATTTTGTTTATGTTTCTTTTTGCTTTGCTGTGTTTTTTTGTCACTGTAAATAGAGGAATAAACCGCACCTTTTTGATCTTGAAAACCACAACCTCCGTCTGCTGGGCCTGTTTTTGTGTGGGGAGCCCATCCAGGGGGTAACACACACCCGCTACCGAGCTAACCCCCCTCACACTACCTAAAGTTTTCTGTCCCTAGAAAAAATGTTTTTTTAAAGCTGATTGATGATCAATGCTTTAGCACACTATAGCACAAGTAGAATTTCCCTCACTGTCCTTCCCTGTCCCTAGAAACAAGGATTATCACAGTGAAAGAAACTGACACTCTTCCTACCTATAGTTTTCTGTCCCTAGAAAAAATGTTTTTTTAAAGCTGATTGATGATCAATGCTTTAGCACACTATAGCACAAGGAGAATTTCCCTCACTGTCCTTCCCTGTCCCTAGAAACAAGGATTATCACAGTGAAAGAAACTGACACTCTTCCTACCTATAGTTTTCTGTCCCTAGAAAAAATGTTTTTTTAAAGCTGATTGATGATCAATGCTTTAGCACACTATAGCACAAGTAGAATTTCCCTCACTGTCCCTGTCCCTAGAAACAAGGATTATCACAGTGAAAGAAACTGACACTCTTCCTACCTATAGTTTTCTGTCCCTAGAAAAAATGTTTTTTTAAAGCTGATTGATGATCAATGCTTTAGCACACTATAGCACAAGTAGAATTTCCCTCACTGTCCTTCCCTGTCCCTAGAAACAAGGATTATCACAGTGAAAGAAACTGACACTCTTCCTACCTATAGTTTTCTGTCCCTAGAAAAAATGTTTTTTTAAAGCTGATTGATGATCAATGCTTTAGCACACTATAGCACAAGTAGAATTTCCCTCACTGTCCTTCCCTGTCCCTAGAAACAAGGATTATCACAGTGAAAGAAACTGACACTCTTCCTACCTATAGTTTTCTGTCCCTAGAAAAAACGTTTTTTTAAAGCTGATTGATGATCAATGCTTTAGCACACTATAGCACAAGGAGAATTTCCCTCACTGTCCTTCCCTGTCCCTAGAAACAAGGATTATCACAGTGAAAGAAACTGACACTCTTCCTACGTATAGTTTTCTGTCCCTAGAAAAAATGTTTTTTTAAAGCTGATTGATGATCAATGCTTTAGCACACTATAGCACAAGGAGAATTTCCCTCACTGTCCTTCCCTGTCCCTAGAAACAAGGATTATCACAGTGAAAGAAACTGACACTCTTCCTACCTATAGTTTTCTGTCCCTAGAAAAAAAGTTTTTTTAAAGCTGATTGATGATCAATGCTTTAGCACACTATAGCACAAGTAGAATTTCCCTCACTGTCCTTCCCTGTCCCTAGAAACAAGGATTATCACAGTGAAAGAAACTGACACTCTTCCTACCTATAGTTTTCTGTCCCTAGAATTTTTTTTTTTTAAAGCTGATTGATGATCAATGCTTTAGCACACTATAGCACAAGGAGAATTTCCCTCACTGTCCTTCCCTGTCCCTAGAAACAAGGATTATCACAGTGAAAGAAACTGACACTCTTCCTACCTATAGTTTTCTGTCCCTAGAAAAAATGTTTTTTTAAAGCTGATTGATGATCAATGCTTTAGCACACTATAGCACAAGTAGAATTTCCCTCACTGTCCTTCCCTGTCCCTAGAAACAAGGATTATCACAGTGAAAGAAACTGACACTCTTCCTACCTATAGTTTTCTGTCCCTAGAAAAATTTTTTTAAAGCTGATTGATGATCAATGCTTTAGCACACTATAGCACAAGGAGAATTTCCCTCACTGTCCTTCCCTGTCCCTAGAAACAAGGATTCACACAGTAAAACACACTGACACTCTCCCTACCTATCCTTCTCTTTCCCTAAACTAAAGGAATCCAGGTTAAGCAAGAAAAAATAAATGTCACTGTCCCTGCCTATGCTTCTCTTTCCCTGCTCCGGAACACACTACACTAGGCCGCCGTGCTGGCGGCCTTTTATAGTGTGGGGCGTGTACTAAACACCCTCAGCAATAATTGGCCACAGGCATCCTGCCTGCGGCCAATCATTGCTCTCCTCGCTGCCGGCGCTGTGATTGGCCAAGCATGCGGGGTCACAGTGCATGCTTGGCCAATCACAGCGCCTGGATGACACTGCGATGGCGTAGTGCATTGTGGGCCGTTCGCGTCACTCGAATTAGGCGCGAACGGCCCAAATCGTTCGATCTTCGTCGAACGATCGAACAGCCGATGTTCGAGTCGAACGTATGTTCGACTCAAACACCGAGCTCATCCCTATACAGGTGTATACTGTGCCACTAACTCCTGCAGATGCCTGAGAAAATAAAACAGAACATGGAACACACTGTCCCTGCCTATGTATCTCTTTCCCTGCACGCCAACTGTGCCACTAACTCCTGCAGATGCCTGTATTTGAGAACAGCAATGACGGATATACAGGTGTATACTGTGCCACTAACTCCTGCAGATGCCTGAGAAAATAAAACAGAACATAGAACACACTGTCCCTGCCTATGTATCTCTTTCCCTGCACGCCAACACACTACACAAGGCCGCCGCGCTGGCGGCCTTTTATAGTGTGGGGCGTGTACTAAACCCCCCTGAGTTATAATTGGCCACAGGCATCCTGCCTGTGGCCAATTATGGCTCTCCTCGCTGCCGGCGCTGTGATTGGCCAAGCATGCGGGGTCACAGTGCATGCTTGGCCAATCACAGCGCCGGGATTGCACTGCGATGGCGCAGTGTATTGTGGGCCGTTCGCGTCACTCGAATTTGGCGCGAACATTTATTTTCTCCATCAGCACATCCCCCACAGTTATTATCTCTTGACCTTCCCTCCTAGATTGTAAGTTTTAAGGAGCAGGGCCCTCTGATTCCTACTGTATTAAAGTGTATTGTGTTTGCACTGTCTACCCTCAAGTTGTAAAACGCTGCCTAAACTGTTGGTGCTATATAAATCCTGTATAATAATAATAATGACAGGTAGACGGTGGCTGCAGCTATTCGTGGCTGTCTGCACAGCCAGAAATTACTGGTACTGGCTGCTGGACGCACACAAAATGTGTGCAGCAGCCATTTCCATAGGAAATCGCCGGCTGTGCAAACAGCCTCGACTGGTTGCAGCCGTTGGCGATCTGTGATTATAGTGAATGGGGCCAGTGGCTGCACTTAGCTGTTCACAGCATCAGCAGGAAGCAGAATATTCCTGCCACTGCGATTCGGACCGGCCTAAATTGCCAGTGTGAGTGTAGCCAAACACACTTTCTATCCTACCTTTTATTCTCTCTATCTGTCTTTCCTTATTCATCTTCTCTCTTAAACAATTCTTCACCCTATCAATTCTCCCATTCTTTCTCTCTCACCCTCTTTGTACCTATCCATCTCTTACCGTGCCTATTTTTTACATTCTTCATATTATCCCTTCTCTCTCTGTATCCCTATCTATCTCTTCACTTACTAACTTCGCTCTATCCTTGTGCCCCCCCCCCCCCCTCCCCCAAGTCTGATCTCCTCTTTTTTATCTACAACTATAAAACTCAATCTGTAAACCATGGTCAGCCACACTTTTGTAGGCCAGTGTGACAGATATAAGGATACCCTGTGAAATGAAGAGGAAACAACCAATAGGCGCTATAGAAAATTGAAAGCCCCTGCGTATGCTGGAAGATAGAATCAATAATTCAAGTGACAAGGATCACAGACACTGAAAATCATAAGTGTGACTTCTGCCAACCTGCTGTCTGTTTATATCTGAATGTTAGATTATAACACAAGGAAATCTGTTCAGGAGAAAACAAAGTATGTTGCTCTTGCCAGGCATTTTCATTTTTTTATTTTGCCATTACTACCAACTTAGATAACATTTGTCTGCCATGATACATATTTATAGCATTTTTGTGAGGTGGTGTTTGGACAGCAATGGACCTTGTGCAACATGGGGGAGAAGCATTGATGACTTTGTTGATCACAGAATAAAGCTAGCCAAACAAATAAAGACTTATCTTGCTCCGCCCTGCGCAAGGTTGGGACCACCTAGTCTGGGCTGGGTACTGCCAACAGGGCTACCCACAGCTCAAATTTTAACCAATTAAACAGGAATTGTGTATGATAAGAGAATGATTTAAGGCCACACTGCTGAGTTAGCACACAAGGCCTCGGACGATCCCACATTGGGTAGACTGTGGAAGCAGTGGCATGTACATTGTGATGTTGCAGTAATTCTGAGCAGTCAAGCTGCACACAGCTCTGATCACAGCCTGAAGAAGAAGCATGCATACTCTGAACGTGCGCCTGACGGCCCTCCGTGCCCCATGCCCAGGTACATCACAGCTGACGAGGAGGTGACTGCCGGACCAACTCTGAGCCCTGGAAACCACCAGAGCGGGCAAGCCACCAGCGGTGCCCCACACCGCCAGTGACCTGTACCGGGACCACACTGAGAGGCCACCTATGTGACCTGCCTATACTGGCTCTACCTTTGTGAGCTGCCATTTTTTAACCCTCAATAAATGATGCACCTTATACATAACTACTCCACTCAGATGAGCGCTGCTGTGTTTCCCTGCTTTCTTGTACACAGCTATATTTCTCCTGTTGTTTCAAACTTTCATGAAATACAAAAAATCCCCTTTTGTATCTTTCCAAAAAACGATTAAACCTTGGGATGTGATGCTTTTATCCTCGCATCTCTAGCTGATTTGTGCAAAATTTCATGTAATACAACTGCAGCGGTGTTAAAACGCTGTTACTGCTTGTCTTTCAAGAGTTGGGCCTCCTTCAGTGCAAGCTTTCTAGATGCTCTGTAAAGCCAATACCCGTTCTTTCATATAAAAGTATACGGTCCAGTACAAACAGGGAGAAAATGTCAGTAGCGTTCCAGCGAGGGAAAGATTTCACAGGGTTAGGTGAAAGGCTTTCTCACGTGACATCACCTTAAAAGTACTTGCATCATTTTGCTTTGTGCTGTTTTCTATTACCAAACATCTCAAACAGAATCTGTGACAAGCCCCAATTGCACCTTAGACACTTTGTTGGCATTTTGGAATCTTTGATTACTTATTTTAACCTATCTGCTACTCTGGAGGAATAAACTGTGCTGTGAACACATCACAGAATCCTCCCAGAAATCATGGGGTAGACAGTCATTTCTTGGGGGCTGCTGTACACATAAGGCTTTTTCTCTTAATGCATATAATGCATTAGGATAAAAAAAACTTCTGACTTTACAACCCCTTTAAACCCTGCACCGCCGAAAAACCACTGCTTTGCAGAGCATCCAGTGTCAGTGGAGGAAAGATTTCTACAGTCATCAGGACATGGGGCACATTTTGTTAAAGGTAAGTTAAGTCCCTTGTGCTGTATCCAAAACAAAAATGTTAACTAACCTTTAGCTTTAGCTTAGAATATGTAAAAGGTTGAATGTCTATAGCCTAGTGACAGGTTTAGTTTAACCATAGAGTCTGTCACAACTGTTGGAACATAAACTTTGTTACTGTGAATAGAGAAGAGACTGTCCTGTCATTATTTTTTAAGTTGTCAGTGTCAAACAAATTGGCTTGCAGATACAGTGTCCAGTGAGTCTGCAATAAATGGTGTTCATGCCAACAGGCCTTGTAATCCCACCCGTTAGATGTACCATTATTGTTGCTCCTTGTGTTGACAATCTACAGCAAAGTCTATGACTTTGAAGACGCAATATAACATAATGCACCAAGCATATCAATCAATCCAAGGTTATGACCCGCAGAGAGGACTCAACCATAGATGTCCAAATTGCGGAGAAAAAAAGGCCACATTAGCACATCATTTTTGGTATTGTACTTTGGTTAATAATTTTTGGAAGCAGGTCGTTGGATTACGCATCTATGATCTGTGGCTATAGCATACTAAATGCTAGTATTGTTTATAATTGTATTATAGATTCTGTACTCCCTTTTTTTTTAAAGGCTAATTTATTTGTTGGTTAATGTTTATTTTTGTAGAGAATTTTTTTTTAAAGAGTTAATAAAATGTTTGAAAAAAAAAAGTCTATTATTCCACCATAGTATAGTACTGAAACACTTGGAGCTGAAAGTTTAAAACTGTCATTCCAACCAAAATAAATGTTTTATTATAATATAACTTTACCAATCAAAAGTGTCCATCATAAATGTGTTTGATACTGGGTTTGGGGCATTTGGAGATATGTGAGGATTGCTTGGAGATCTTATTTTTCTCAGATCTTGAACTTTATATTTTTTGTGCTTTGTGCACATGATTAGGAAGCAGATGAAAGAAGACTTTTCAGTCAAAATCATCTGCTATGTTGTTTCTTTTAGAGAAACGTGTCAGCTGTTTTAAATTGTGGAAGTGACTGAGAAAACGTTGATTTCGTGTTCTTATGTACATTTAAAGCTCTGAAACTGTCTAAAGGAAAAGCATTTAGCAATTAAATTTATATTGAATTCCAAAGTTTTGATCTGCTTTATAGAGCACTGAATCTAGAGGATCAGGATTAATTAGGAAACTATTTTTATTGGCAGTGCATAGATTTTTGGAAAGGTTTTCTTTAAAGGGTAGTGCCAACAAAGCCTGATCAGTATTCAATTTTAAATGAATGCAAAAAGGGTTTAATCACATTCCACATTTTCTCCTTGCCTTTACTCCATGTTTCAGCCATAAAATACCAAATTTAGCTTTAGGGCAGTGATTTCACCTGACCTGTATTGTATCGTTTCATACTTTTCTATAGAAGGGGTTGGCGATACCAGCTAATAGCATAAAGGCAAGCTATGGTTGAGTGACTAGTGGAGTTGGGAATCAGAGGATGAACTTCTCTTCTGGGATCTCCAAGGTTTTTGAGAAGCCTGCAGTTGATTGAACCTGCATGGACCCAATGGAAGACCTTTTAGAGTGTGCATACACTGGGTGTATTTAAATGTCATATTTCAGTAACTTTTTACAAGTTAGCACAGATAAATTCCTGACAGGTCAAAATTTACAGCACTGGCATACTATTTCAAAAAGCTATACAATTTATTAATAAAAGGGTATTTAAAGTATATATCCAAGAAAAAAAAATGATTCTTTTGCAGAAAACCCCAGCACAAAGAGCAAACAAGCATGATCGTTGAGGACAAGAACAAAGGATCATTCACCAGTTGGTGTTGATGACAGGTCAGAACTTTGGCAGATTTTGACAGGAGGTAGATGCAGGCTTGACTGTGGGTACAAGGTGTAGCAATGATATCTTGGATGGCATGGGTAAGCTTCCAGGAGGAGGCATGGGCAACTTGGATGACTGTATGAGACAAACCTCAGTGAAACGAGAAAATGAGCATGACCAAAAAGGACAAGGACAAATATTTTGCCAGGATGTAGATGTAGATTTGACTCCAAGTGCAAGGTGCAGTGATGGTCCCTTGCATGGCCCAGGTAAGCTTCCAGGAGATGATACAGGTAGCTTAGATGATTGTAGGAGTTACTTTTGGTGAAACTGGAAACCACAGTGCCAAAAGCAAATGAGTGTGACCAGTAAGTACAAAGACAAAGGAATACTCACCAGGTAGTGTTGGTGACAGGTCTGAACTTGGGCAGATTCTGGCAGCAGGCAGGTGCAGACTTGACTGCGGTACAGGGTGCAGCAATGGTCTTTGGATGGTATGGGTAAGCTTCCAAGAGGAGACATAGATAACTTGAATGAATGTATGAGTCACTGTAGCAAAACATCAGAGCAAGAGCAGAGAGATGATGACTCATGATCTCTCTGATCCATGTGCTTAGGGCATCATTGATGACAGAATGTTTTGAGCATTTTTGATGATCAGTCAGCAGGGCAGCAGGTTTACTTCTCTTGTAGACACTCACTCAGTCAAAATCAACACAGCAGCACAGCTTTCATATTCTGCTATTTCCCCCCTTCTTCTCTATCCTCTCCTTTCAGTGCCTGCAGAGATTATTCCCTATACTCTTCTGTACAGCAGCAACCTTCTTCTCTTCTGTTAGGCAAGTCCTCCTGCTGTCAGAAATATTAAATCAACACTAGACAGTCTGTGTCACATTCAGCTCCATACAAATATGCTATGTCCACGTGTATCACATCCATTTATTTTGTGCTGTATAAAAAAGTGCTGCCTTATACATGCCACACTGTGCTGCCAATAACAATGTGTTGCTCCCCTGCCCTCCTTCCTGAAAGGCCACCACCTGTCTAGGTCAGAGGCAACTTTTTTTGCATCCTAGAATAAATTTCCAGGCCAGGCACTAAAGTAACAAGCCACCACCAGAACCATCCTGTGTGTTGCAGCCTCAAGTTACTTACACACCCCCTGGCACAGGGTCTGACAGCTACCAGAAGAGCCAACAAAAGTAGCCTTGCCTGCTGCTGCTGCCACCACACAAGATGCTTCACTCCCTTTAACACCCACATACAACTGCTTGCCATTGAGTCAGTCAGAGTATACAGTATTTTTAACATTCAGATACAACTGCAGTGAACTTAAGGCCTGCTCCTCCCCCACCATTCTTAACTCTCCTCCTGTCCACTATCACCGGCCACCAAGTCACATGTTTACCACTCTATTTGCACACCTCCTTATTATTCAGTGTTCCTGGCAGGCCCGTATTTACTCCCTTTGCCGACCCAAGGCTGGGTCCTTCAATGCCGCCCCCCCACACACACCATCACATAGGGGGACTCCCCAGAGAACCCCCCTTACATCAGGGTCCCCAGAGAGCCCCTCCTTACATCAGGGTCCCCAGAGAGCCTCCCTACTTATATTAGGGTCCTCAGAGCCCCCCTCATTACATCAGGGTCCCCAGAGAGCCCCTCTTTACATCAGGGTCCACAGAGAGCCTCCCCTTACATCAGGGTCCCTAGAGAGCCTCCCCCTACATTTGGGTCCCCAGACAGCCTCCCTACTTATATTAGGGTCCTCAGAGCCCCCCTCATTACATCAGGGTCCCCAGAGAGCCCGTCTTACATCAGGGTCCCCAGAGAGCCCCTCTTTACATCAGGGTCCCCAGAGAGCCCCTCCTTAATCAGGGTCCCCAGAGAGCCCCCCTTACATCAGGGTCCCCAGAGAGCCCCTCCTTACATCAGGGTCCTCAGAGAGCCCCTCCTTACATCAGGGTCCCCAGAGAGCCCCCTTGCATCAGGGTCCCCAGAGAGCCTCCCTACTTACATCAAGGTCCCCAGAGAGCCCCTCCTAACATCAGGGTCCCCAGAGAGCCCCCCTTACATCAGGGTCCACAGAGAGCCTCCCCTTACATCAGGGTCCCCAGAGAGCCTCCTCCTACATTAGGATCCCCAGAGAGCCTCCCCTTACATCAGGGTCCCCAGAGAGCCTACCCCTACATTAGGGTCCCCAGAGAGCCTTCCTACTTATATTAGGGTCCCCAGAGAGCCCAGCCTTACATCAAGGTCCCCAGAGAGCCTACCCCTACATTAGGGTCCCCAGAGAGCCTACCCCTACATTAGGGTCCCCAGAGAGCCTTCCTACTTATATTAGGGTCCCCAGAGAGCCCTGCCTTACATCAAGGTCCCCAGAGAGCCCCTCCTTATATTAGGCACCCCAGAGAGCCCCCCTTACATCGGGGTCCCCAGAGAGCCCCCCTTACATCAGTGTCCCCAGAGAGCCTCCCTACTTACATCAAGGTCCCCAGAGAGCCCCTCCTTACATCAGGGTCCACAGAGAGCCTCCCCTTACATCAGGGTCCACAGAGAGCCTCCCTACTTACATCACGGTCCCTAGAGAGCCTCCCCTACATTAGGATTCCCAGAGAGCCTCCCCTTACATAAGGGTCCCCAGAGAGCCTCCCCTACATTAGGGTCCCCAGAGAGCCTCCCCTACATTAGGGTCCCCAGAGAGCCCCTCCTTATATTAGGCACCCCAGAGAGCCCCCCTTACATCAGGGTCCCCAGAGAGCCCCCCTTACATCAGGGTCCCCAGAGAGCCTCCCTACTTACATCAAGGTCCCCAGAGAGCCCCTCCTTACATCAGGGTCCCCAGAGAGCCCCTCCTTACATCAGGGTCCCCAGAGAGCCCCTCCTTACATCAGGGTCCCCAGAGAGCCTCCCCTTACATCAGGGTCCCCAGAGAGCCTCCCTACTTACATCAGGGTCCCTAGAGAGCATCCCCTACATTAGGATCCCCAGAGAGCCTCCCCTTACATCAGGATCCCCAGAGAGCCTCCCCTTACATCAGGGTCCCCAGAGAGCCTCCCCTTACATCAGGGTCCACAGAGAGCCTCCCCTTACATCAGGGTCCCCAGAGAGCCTCCCTAATTACATCAGGGTCCCTAGAGAGCCTCCCCCTACATTAGGATCCCCAGAGAGCCTCCCCCTACATTAGGATCCCCAGAGAGCCTCCCCTTACATCAGGGTCCCCAGAGAGCCTCCCCTTACATCAGGGTCCCCAGAGAGCCTCCCTACTTACATCAAGGTCCACAGAGAGCCCCTCCTTACATCAGGGTCCCCAGAGAGCCCCTCCTTACATCAGGGTCCACAGAGAGCCTCCCCTTACATCAGGGTCCCCAGAGAGCCTCCCTAATTACATCAGGGTCCCTAGAGAGCCTCCCCCTACATTAGGATCCCCAGAGAGCCTCCCCCTACATTAGGATCCCCAGAGAGCCTCCCCTTACATCAGGGTCCCCAGAGAGCCTCCCCTACATTAGGGTCCCCAGAGAGCCCCCCCTTACATCAGGGTCCCCAGAGAGCCTCCCCTTACATCAGGGTCCCCAGAGAGCCTCCCTACTTACATCAAGGTCCCCAGAGATCCCCTCCTTACATCAGGGTCCCCAGAAAGCCCTTCCTTACATCAGGGTCCCCAGAGAGCCCCTCCTTACATCAGGGTCCCGAGAGAGCCCTTCCTTACATCAGGGTCCCCAGAGAGCCCCTCCTTACATCAGGGTCCCCAGAAAGCCCTTCCTTACATCAGGGTCCCCAGAGAGCCCCTCCTTACATCAGGGTCCTGAGAGAGACCCTCCTTACATCAGGGTCCCCAGTGAGCCCCTCCTCACATCAGGGTCCCCAGAGAACCTCCCTTTACATCAGGGTCCCCAGAGAGCCTCCCCTTACATTAGGGTCCCCATAGAGCCCCCCCTTAAACCAGGGTCCCCAGAGAGCCCCCCCTAACACCAGAGTCCCCAGAGAGCCCCCCTTACACCAGGGTCCCCAGTGAGCCCCCTCCTTACATCAGGGTCCCCAGAGAGCCCCCTCCTTACATCAGGGTCCCCAGAGAGCCCCCTCCTTACATCAGGGTCCCCAGAGAGCCCCCTCCTTACATCAGGGTCCCCAGAGAGCCCCCTCCTTACATCAGGGTCCCTAGAGATCCCCTCCTTACATTAGGGTCCCCAGAGAGCTCTTCCTTACATCAGGGTCCCCAGAGAGCCCCCCTTACATCAGGGTCCTCAGAGAGCCCCCCTCTTACACCAGGGTCCCCAGAGAGCCCCCCTCTTACACCAGGGTCCCCAGAGAGCCCCCCTTACACCAGGGTCCCCAGAGAGCCTTCCCTCTTACATTAGTTTCCCCAGAGAGCCCCCCCTTACACCAGGATCCCCAGAGAGCCTCCCCTCTTACATCAGTGTCCCCAGAGGGCCCCTTCCTTACATTAGTGTCCCCAGAAAGCCCCCCTCTTACATCAGGGTCCCCAAACAGCTGACTCTCCCCGTGCAGAGGTTCCCTTGTACCTGGCTGGTGGAGGTGGGAGGCGGCGATCGGCAGCTCTATGGTGTCCACAGGCAGGGGGATCTCGCTGGGGCTAGTAGTTCTATCTCCGAATGTATACAGCAGAGAGGGAAGGGGCCTCTGACCCAGGCATCAGCAGCAGTGTACAAGCAAAGTGAAAGTGATACCTGCCCGGGTCAGAGGCCCCTCCCCTTTCCTCTCCACTGAATACATCGACACTCGAGAGAGAGAGTACTACAAGCCCCAGGGAGATCACATGGTGCCCCACACAGGCACCATAGAGCTGCCGATCGCCGCCTTCCACCTCTCCCCACTGCACTCTAAACGGCATGCCAGAGGTGCAGGGGGGAGATGCCGGGTCTTGAGGGGGGGGATTTTTTCACCCCCCTGTTGCCGCGGCGCCGCCCCTGCACACACTGCCACCCCGAGGCCTGGCCTCGGTGGCCTTGTCAGGAATCCGGCCCTGGCTCCAGGATAAGTGGAGTTATAAGCGCCTGTGCACAGCACTGCTCTTTGTCACATCCCTTCTCATTTACACGTACCTCATAACATGGCCTTGGACACGCTTTTCTAAAGCTCTCTGAACGCCAGTCAAAGCTCCTGTTACTAAATAAAATGGTTAGCTTACAGTCCTCTTTACATATTACGTTTGCTTTGCTTCAAAGATCATACTCCATGTCCCTTTAGTAGTGCTTCAAAGCATCTTCAAAGCCTCTATGAGAGGCTTTATTCAGCTTTAGCTTCGCTTTTTTTTTGAGAAATTGCAGGTATGAGATATCCACACACAGGGCATCTGCCAAGCTTCAGTAAAGCTTCAAAAAATAGGATTTTTATAACAGCTTACCTGTAAAATCCTTTTCTTGGAGTACATCACGGGACACAGAGCGACATAGTCATTACTAATGGGTTATATAGATACCGTCAGGTGCTGGCACTGGCAACTTCCAAAACCGGAAGTACCCTCCCCTATATAAGCCCCTCCCATCCGGGAGCACCTCAGTTTTGTAGCAAAGCAATAAGTGTCCCCAAAGAGGGGTGGGAGCTCTGTGTCCCGTGATGTACTCCAAGAAAAGGATTTTACAGGTAAGCTGTTATAAAAATCCTATTTTCTTTCTCGTACATCACGGGACACAGAGCGACATAGTCATTACTAATGGGATGTCCTAAAGCAATGCCCAATGAGGGGGGGGGATACACCATATATAAGCTGAGCACTATCAGACATGAGGATCTTTTGCGGCCTGCAACACACTGCGCCCAAAGGCGACATCCTCCTGACTTCTAACGTCCACCTGGTAGAACCTAGTAAACGTGTGAACTGAAGACCATGTTGCGGCCTTACAGATTTGAGCCAGGGAGGCCTGGTGATGCACTGCCCATGAAGTTCCAACTGCTCTCGTGGAGTGCGCCCTAACTTTGAACGGAGGCGGTCTCCTTCTCAAGCCATAGGCTTGTATTATGACCTGTCGAATCCACTTGGCTAAAGTAGATTTTGACGCTGCCTGACCCTTTCTGGGGCCTTCCGGCAGAATAAACAAAGTATCCGTTCTGTGAATCTGAGCAGTGGCTTTTAGATAAGCTTTAACTGCTCTTACTACATCCAAAGAATGTAATAACTTTTCCTCTACCGAAGTAGGTTTGGGGAAAAAAGAAGGAAGAACCACATCCTGGTTCAAATGAAACCTCGATACCACCTTAGGAAGAAAGGCTGGATGAGGACGTAACACTACTCTGTCCTTATGGATAACCAGATATGGCTCCTTACAGGACATAGCGGCTAATTCCGACACTCTTTTAGCCGAACAAATGGCTACTAGAAAAATCAATTTCCTGGTGAGAAGAACCAGGGAAATATGCTGTAATGGTTCAAATGGTTGTTTCTGTAGAACCGACAGAACCAAGTTTAGATCCCATGGACATATGGGAATATTAACCGGAGGACTAATACGCATCACTCCTTGTATAAAGGCTTTGACTAGTGAATGCGAAGCCAAGGGCCTTTGAAAAAATATTGACAAGGCCAAAATCTGACCCTTGATAGTACTCAAGGCAAGCTTCCTATCTACAGCCCACTGTAGGAAGTCCAGAATCCTACCTATTACGTACTTACGTGGATGCCATTTCTTGGCCTCACACCAGGCGATGTACGCCTTCCAGATTCTATAGTAGATCTGCCTGGATACCGGCTTCCTGGCATTGATCATGGTAGATACCACAGGATTAGAGAGACCTCTCTTTTTTAGAATGTGGGCTTCAATAGCCAGGCCGTCAAACCTAGGGCTGGTAAGGAAGGGTGGTATATCGGTCCTTGCGAAAGCAGGTCCGGACGATGTGGGAGGGTCCAAGGACTCCCCACAGACATCTTTACAATCTCCGCGTACCATGCTCTTCGGGGCCACGCTGGAGCCACCAGAATCACTGGTTTCTTTTCTACCCTGATTTTGCGGAGTAATCGAGGTAACAATTGTGGCGGTGGGAATGCATATATCAGCTTGAACTGATCCCAAGGGAACACTAGGGCATCCGAGCCGCAAGCTAGGGGATCCCTTGTCCAAGAGACAAACCTGTCCACCTTTGCTTTGAATCTGGATGCTAGAAGATCTACATCCGATGTTCCCCACCGCTGACATATTGTCCGGAAAACCTCGGGATGAAGGGACCATTCCCCTGGGCATAATTGTTGGCGACTTAGAAAGTCCGCCTTCCAATTCTCCACTCCTGGAATGAATACCACAGATATGGCTGGGACATATCTTTCTGCCCATTTCAGGATGTAATTTACTTCCCTCTGGGCTGCACGACTCCTGGTGCCCCCCTGATGATTGATATATGCCACTGCTGTGGCATTGTCTGATTGAATTCTGACAGGGGACCCTTGGAGTTTGGATGTCCATGCTACTAGGGCATACCGGGCTGCTCGTATCTCTAAGAGATTGATGGGCAGGGCCTTTTCTGCATCCGACCATCTGCCCTGGAGAGACCATTGCTCCAGTACTGCTCCCCAGCCTATAAGGCTGGCATCTGTAGTGACCACCTTCCAAGAAATCGGACTGAAGGATTTCCCTCTTTCCAGATTCTGGGGAACCAACCACCAACGGAGGCTCTTGCGAACGGAAGGGGACAAGGACATTGTAAGTCTAGGGCCTGAACTTTTTTGTTCCAGGCTGACAGTATGGCCCCTTGCAAATTCCTTGAATGGAATTGACTGTAGGGTACTGCTTCGAATGATGCCACCATTTTTCCCAGCAGCCTCATGCACAGGCGTATGGACGGCTGTCTTTTTGTACCCACTAAGTGGATCAAATCTCTCAAAGACGACACCTTTTCTTGAGGCAAGAAAATTTTTCTCTGGTCTGAATCCAGCCTTAGCCCCAAGTATTCCAGACTTTTGACTGGTTTTAGGGCCGACTTGTCTCGGTTGATAATCCAACCGTGATATTCCAGATACTCGATTGTCTCGTGAACAACCACTTCTAGTTTTTCCACTGAGTGGTCTATCAGCAACAAGTCGTCTAGATATGCCATTATCGTTACACCTTGTGTTCTTAGATTGGCCAATAATGGGGCCAGAATTTTTGTGAACACTCGTGGTGCTGTGGCCAGACCGAAGGGTAAGGCTCTGAACTGAAAATGGCGCCCTTCTACCGCAAAGCGTAGAAATTTTTGGTGGGCTGGAAAGATGGGAATGTGCAAATAAGCATCTTTGATGTCGATCGAGGCTAACCATTCCTCCCCTTGTAGGGCAGTGGCCACCGATCGGATCGACTCCATCCGGAAAGTCCTGATATGTAGGAATTTGTTTAGCCCTTTTAGATTTAATATGGGCCTCACGTCCCCGTTTGACTTCGGGACTGTAAAGAGGTTTGAGTAAAACCCGAACCCCCATTCTTCCAGGGGAACCTCCATAATTACTCCTTGGAGCAATAGTTGTTCTAGTGCCAACAGGAGGGATCCTCTCTTCCGGGGATCCCTTGGCACGTTTGACCTCAAAAATGGGAAGGAGGGGAGTCTTTTAACTCCAATCTGTATCCCAGACTTACTGCGGAGAGCACCTATCTGTCTCTGATCGTGTCCCGCCAGGTCTCTGCGAACAACTGAAGTCTTCCCCCCACCCGATTGGGTGGGGGCAACCCTTCATGCATTTGACTTTGGGGGAGGTTTTGTACCTCTCCTGACCCAGGGTTTCTTGTTACCCTGCGATTGTCCCTGATTTTTACCTCCGGGATTTGACCGAGGAGGCCGTCGGAACTGTTTCACAGCCGATGTCCTAGGGACTGGAGAAGCAGGCCTCTTAAAAGAGGGACCTCTAACTCTGTTTTTAACCGGCAAAAGTGTACTTTTACCGCTGGAAATTCTCTGGATATACTTGTCCAGGTCTTCCCCGAATAAGCGTTCACCATGAAATGGGAAGCTGACCAGCAATTTTTTACAGGGAGCTTCAGCAGACCAGTTTTTGAGCCATAGAAGCCTGCGCATATGTACTACAGACAGCGTAAGGCGGGAGGCCTGATGGATTGAATCCTTTATAGCGTCCACCGCAAAGCATAAGGCTCTAGGTAGATCAGCTAGGGCAAGAGCCTGCTGATCTGGCAAGTCCCTTAAGACCTGTTTCAACTGATCCTTCACTGCTTGGCAGACCCCAATAGCTGCCACTGCTGGTTGTGTCACCAAGCCTGCTGTAGAAAAAGCAGATTTTAATAAGGACTCTAATTTTTTATCTATTGGGTCCTTGAACATTTGGACATTATCCACTGGACATGTCAGTGATTTATTCACAGAAGAGATGGCTGCGTCCACTGTAGGGACCCTCCATTTTCTGACGAACTTATCCTCCATGGGATAGACCACCGGAAATCTCTTGGGGGGAGTAAATATTTTATCAGGATGCTCCCAATCCTGGTAAATGAGCCCTTCCAGTAAAGGATGGATTGGAAAGGAACAAACAGTCTGGGGAGCTTTTAGCGACCCCAACGAGGAGACAGAAGTGGATGATGGTTCCGCAAGTGGCATTTTAATGCTGATCGGACCATATTAGTCAGGGACTGAACCCATAACCTTTCAGCATGTGATGCTGAGAACGGCTCTTCCACTGTTAATTCCTCTACAACCGAATCGACCTCATCCTGATCCCCCTCAGGTAGGTCGATCCCTGTATGGGACTGTTGCTCTGTTAACAGGCACTCTGAGGGGGGAGACGGAGATCGGGCGCTTTTCTCCTGTGACAGGGAAGCAGCGATCAATGCTGACAATCTCTCTTCCAGCCCTCCCAGAGCTGAGGAAAAAACCTCCTCTGTTACATACACAGGAGCAGGTGAACTGAGGACAGCCACAGTACCAAGTACTCCTGAGGGTGCTCTACGGTCACTAACCTCTGATTCTTCAGGGGAGATTGGTGCAGCCGAAGCATGCCCAAGATCCTCAGAGCCCGATGGAGACCCCCTATGCTTCCTGGGAGTCTTAGTCCCGGAGACTTTAGACGGCATATTCCTAAGCCCAAAGCTGAGGTATTCCAGCCGAAATACACCACTTACTGACAATAGTCTAGCATAAATGCTGCTATAAGAAACAGTTGGTGTCTACTAATGTGCCTTTCTATGGGGATGCCTGCATCAACCGCTTGCTGTATGCCTTTTTTTTTTTTTTTTAAATGTTGCCAGCTCTGTCTCTGCACTCCATAGCCAGCTCACAACACATAATTGTGGTTTTTAACATACTGGGACGCCCGCACATGCGCAGAAGCGCTGCGGCGCGCACAGAGCGTCATCCCCAAGCTCCGCCCCCTTTCCCGGCTCACCTCTATATATAGAGGCGCGCGCACGCGCGCGGCCACGTGCGCCTTCGGCGCTAATTTTGAAAAAGGAAACTAGGGACAAGAGCCAGGGCCCCTTTTGCCGCAGGTCGGGGGATGGACGAGCATTGCAACATGGCAGAGGAAGCAGTTTCCCATAAGAGAACTCACCATCTGCCTGGACTTGCTCTGATAAAAATAAACTAGTCCACATGACAAGAAAACGTTCCACAGCGGCCTCTAGTGGATTAACACAGGTACCGCAGTCTAGTATATTATGTTTTTTTTTTTTTCTTGACCACTATTAAAATTATTACATTTTCAGTAGTTACAGGCATGCACAGATATTAGCGGGAATACCTTTAGGTAACAGGCAGAAAGACAAATTAGGCTTGGGGGTCCCCCAATAGAACCAAGTTCCTGGGGGCCCCCACTTACCTGTTCCCCGCCGCAGGACTTTGTTTGGTCCACAAAAGCCCAAACTTCACCTATCACGGCAGGCATTGTAATCAAACCTTCAGGGACCGGGTTCCCAAGGATTCCACTCCCCTGGACCTGTATAGCACCCTGCACAGAAAACATCTTGGTCGTGGGTATGACCAGAGCTCTGGATCCCAGGGTCCAGCTCTCCTAAGAGAAGCATTACAGGCAAAACCTTGCTCTTCTCTGCAAGGCCCGGGTACCGACCGTTTAGCTATGAAGCTTTTTTGGTCGGATCCGGAATAGCTTACTGAGGCCTAAAAGAACCTGTACACAAGCTCAGTGAAAAACACATGTTTCTTCTTGGCCAACACCTTAGACACTGGCAAAAAACTGAGGTGCTCCCGGATGGGAGGGGCTTATATAGGGGAGGGTACTTCCGGTTTTGGAAGTTGCCAGTGCCAGCACCTGACGGTATCTATATAACCCATTAGTAATGACTATGTCGCTCTGTGTCCCGTGATGTACGAGAAAGAAAAGCACCATTGAAGCATCATCAAAGTACCCCTGAAGCATTACAGAAGCATCATTAAAGCATCATCGATGCATGTTGAAGCAGTAGGTGCTTTAATGTGTGTTGAAGTCGAAGCAGTAAGTGTAAATGAGCGCTAACAGACAGGCATCAGCAGGCTGCACAGAGTTACTCAAGCCAAAGGTGGCAATTGCGGTGTAAAGCCAGCACGTTCCCAGGTATGGAAACCTGTCATAGAAACATGGAAAATGCTGTTGCTGAGCATTTTCGAAACTGCCAATTGTCTGTCCATTATACTAATGGATTTGGGAGTATAAACTAAAAGTACTGTATATGCACGTAATTGTATATGTTTTCAGAGTTTTTTTTAAGTAGCTCAACGTCTCCAGCCCTAATACAAACAAGCTAAAACTAGGTAATCCAGTCTTTGATATATAATTTCAAATTACAAGAACAGACCCATATTCCACCCAGTGAACTCTTTATTGTACAAAAAAAATCCAAAATGATCCTATCTAATACAAAGCACAATATCTTCCACCACCATAAAAATTATAGATCTGTCATGTAACATCCCAGCCAAACCCAGGGTACCCCCACATTCAACCACTACACACAGCTTGAGAAAACAAACATCACTTGTTCATTCATAAATGATTGCCCAAGGACATAACCCCTTGCCTATATAGATATAAAATCTGTGATGGTGCAGCGGTCCCACACAATAATAAACTAGCATTCCTTATTTCTCCCAGCAAAATTCTGAAAAGTTGCTTTTTCTCAAAAGTTCAATGTAACTACAGGTCTCACTAAACACAATCCCTGGGATTCATAAGAGTGTCACGGACATAAACCACATCGCTTGGGGTGTTTGAGCCACTGCATCGCATCAATGCTTTTCACTCATCTCATGGGCTTCATCATGTTTGCCGATCCCTTTCTCTAATAAACACATTCCTTCCCATTACAAGACAATACCACACCCTTTGGTATGGCATTGGCCTATGGCAAAAATTCTGGGGGCCTTATTAAAGATGAAGACGGAAAAATTAGATACACACAAGTTAGGTTTTAGTCACTTTGGGGTTGACTTACTTAAACTGAAGAGTGAAAAATCTGGCACAGCTGTGCATGGTAGCCAATCAGCTTCTAACTTCAGCTTCGTCAATTTAGCTTTGCCAAAAAAACTGGAAGCTGATTAGTTTCTATAACAGTGCTGCACCAGATTTTGCACTCTCCAGTTTTAGTAAAGCAACCTCTTTATAAAAATATAGGGGTAATTACAAACACCTTGTTCCCTCGAGTACTGTCATCCTTAATATGTGTACCACTGTCTACTGTATAAAATGGTTCTATGAATTACAGTACTCTGAGACAAATTGAAATAAAAGCAGAAAAATCTTTCATACGCAAATATATAAAGTTTATCTTTGTGATATGTTTTTATATATATATATATATATATATATATAAAAACATATTATCACAAAGATTATTTAGTTAAAACTGCTTGGTACTTATTAAACCACCTTCAAAAATGTATTATTTACTTATATGTAATATAAGTATTTATTGGATACTAATACAGTTGCAAAAAAATTATATGTGAACCCTTTCGGAATGATATGGATTTCTGCACAAATTGGTCATAAAATGTGATCTGATCTTCATCTAAGTCACAACAATAGACCATCACAGTCTGCTTAAACTAATAACACACAAAGAATTAAATGTTACCATGTGTCATGGATATGCATTAATGTCTGTCTGCCATCTTACCTTCCTCCTCATGTGTTCATCTAGAGACCAGACCTCCTTCACCTGGCTTCCTTTATAATCTCCTCCCAGCCTGACTCCACCCCAGGCCCTATCACTGAACACTATATTAACCTGTGCACTGCAAGCCTGCTTTGCTGATCAACGTGTTTGTTAGGCATTGTGTGTTTGGGTTCCTGCCTGCCGTGTGCTACGTCTGTCTCTCTGTTACGTTATTGGCTTGTCCCCGACCATCCCTGTCTGCTCGTGACCCTTGACCTTCGGCTCGTTCTTCGTTATCCTTGTCTGCTTGTGGCCCCTGACCTTCGGCTTGTTATTCGGTTCTCTCTATCGTGTGCTGCTGCTTCCCCTTATCCTACGGGGCGTGAGCTAGGAAACTCCAGGGGCCGCGACCTGGTCCCAGCCTGCAGCGTAACATCCTCACCACTAGAGGCCCTGGAGAAGACCAGCTGGGTCTTAGACTCCGCGCCCTGGGGAATCTTGGCTCTCGCTTCCGTTGGGATCCCGGTTGTGCTCCTCTGGTCCCGCTTTCCACAACCACCCAGTTTCCTATCCACAGAAGCCAGCCATAGGGTTCACTACCTCGCGGTGCACTCCTGTCCCCCTACGGTGTGCATCTGTCACCTGGCCACAGGTGACCCTGACAGTTTGATCAGCCATGAACCCGGCTGACATCCCGCTTCCCGCGGATGATCCATTGCAGGGCATAGTTCGCAGACTTGAGACCCAGGAATCAAATCAGACCCAGGTGATGCGATTCCTCCAGGATCTGGCTTCTCGATTCGAGCAGCTTCAGGTCTCCTTGGGAACCCCGAATCCGCAACCCCAAGTACAACCAGCGGCTGTACCTATCGCACCAGTCGCAGCCTCACACTCACTAAGATTGCCAGCTCCGTTCCGTTTCTCTGGGGACTCCAAGGCCTGCAGGGGGTTTCTCAGCCAATGCACTATTCATTTTGAGCTTCAGCCTCAAAGCTTCCTATCTGACCGGGCTAAGGTAGCCTATATCATTTCCCTCCTCTCCGGTGAAGCTTTGGCCTGGGCTGCCCCCCTGTGGGAGAGGAACGATCCGGTGGTTTCCAGTCTGTCCGAATTCTTGAAGCTCTTTCGTAATATCTTCGAAGAGCCGGCTCGGGCTTCTTCAGCGGCTAGTGCTGTCTTACGTCTTCGCCAAGAATCTAGTTCAGTGGGGCAATATGCTCTTCAGTTCCGTATCCACACAGCTGAATTGAGCTGGAATAATGAGGCCCTGGTCGCTACCTTTTTACATGGCCTCTCTGACCGAGTGAAAGACGAATTAGCGGGAAGAGCCATTCCCGTCGGTCTGGACGATGTAATTTCATTATGCAACCAGATCGACATTCGTTTTCAAGAGAGGTCCTTAGAAAAAAGACGCCAGCACTCTCTGGGTCCTAGCCAGTCTGAGCTCCCCTCCCTTCATTCCGTGGAGCATCCTCTACCTGCTGAAGAACCTATGCAGCTGGGCCGGACCAGACTAACCCCCGAAGAACGTGCTAGGCGCAGAACTCTGGGCTTGTGCCTCTATTGTGGGGGCAAGGGTCATTTTCGTGACTCCTGCTCGCTTCGTCCGGGAAACGCTCGGGTCTAATACATTTGGAAGGTGGAGTATTGGACCCAGAAACATCACCTTCTCGCCTGCTCTTGCCGGTGTCCCTTCATGTAGGCACTTCTCCTCAGTCAACCCTTGCATACCTGGATTCCGGGGCTGCCGGCAATTTCATGGATTGGAGAACTGCTTCTTCTATGAAGCTTACCCTTTCACCTCTCACTACCCCATTGGTAGTCTCGGCAATTGATGGCACTGTTCTCCCAGGGGGCCCTATTCGCTTCCAGACGCTACCCATTAGGATGTCGGTAGGGATTCTCCACCAGGAGTGGATATCCTTTCTTATTCTACCCAAGGCCTCTACCCCAGTTGTATTGGGCCTCCCTTGGCTACAGCTCCACTCTCCACATGTGGACTGGGTCTCTGGGCAGATCCTGGCCTGGGGTTCCTCATGTTTCTCGTCGTGTCTTCTCAAGGTGACCCCCAAGGAGAGTCTTCCGGTTGCTGCCACTTCTGTTTCTTCTGATCTTCCCGCCGCATACAGCGATTACCGGGATGTGTTCTGTAAAAAATCAGCTGAGGTGCTTCCTCCCCACAGGTCTTTTGACTGTGCTATTGATCTTGTCCCCGGAGCAACTCTACCCAGGGGTCGTACCTACCCTCTGTCCATCCCAGAGACCCAGGCCATGTCGGAGTATGTAGCAGAGAATCTGGAGAGAGGGTTCATCCGGAAATCCTCATCGCCTGCAGGGGCAGGGTTCTTTTTTGTTGCCAAAAAGGATGGTACCTTAAGACCCTGCATCGATTATCGGGGTTTAAATGCGGTTACTATTAAAAATCGATACCCCTTACCCTTAATATCTGAGCTATTCGATAGGTTGAAGGGTGCCTCCATTTTCACCAAGTTGGATCTCAGAGGCGCGTACAATCTCATTCGAATACGGGAGGGTGACGAATGGAAGACTGCATTTAACACTAGAGACGGGCATTACGAATATCTGGTGATGCCTTTTGGTCTGTGTAATGCTCCAGCCGTGTTTCAAAACTTTGTCAATGAAATCTTCAGAGATCTGCTGTACCAGTTTGTTGTCATCTATCTGGATGACATTCTGATCTTTTCTGAAAATCTGCTCGTCCACAGAAACCATGTCCGCACTGTACTTCAACGTCTTAGAGAGAACAATCTCTATGCCAAGCTGGAGAAATGTTCCTTTGAATGTTCTGAGGTCCTGTTTTTGGGGTGCTTTGTCTCATGTTCGGGGCTTCGTATGGACCCTGGGAAGGTCTTGGCTATCACCAACTGGCCTCTTCCTGCTAGCCTCAAGGCCACACAGCGCTTTCTTGGCTTCACTAATTATTATAGGCAGTTCATAAGGAATTACTCTTCCATTGCCGCGCCTATTATCGCTTTGACCAAGAAGGGTGTGAATGCCAGAGACTGGCCTCCCGAAGCTGTCTCTGCATTTCACAACCTGAAACAGGCCTTTGTTTCTGGCCCCCTCTTGAGGAGACCAAATCCTGGGAATGCATTTTTTATTGAAGTGGACGCTTCCTCAATGGGGGTGGGAGCTGTGCTTCTTCAAATCTTTGAGAAGAGACGCCAACCATGTGCGTTCTTCTCCAAAAAAAATTCTCAGGCAGAGAGGAATTATGCCATCGGTGATCGGGAACTTCTCGCAATTAAATTGGCGTTAGAGGAGTGGCGTCATCTCTTGGAGGGTTCCCCTCACTCCATAACGATCTTTACCGATCACAAGAATTTACAGTATCTACAGAATGCTAAACGTCTGAATCCTAGACAGGCCAGGTGGAGTCTCTTCTTTGCCCGTTTTAATTTCACGATTACCTACAAACCTGGTTCCTGCAACGGTCGGGCTGATGCGCTCTCTAGGTCATTTGACACTTTGGACGAGGAGTCCGCCCCTGAACCTGAGCCGATCATTCCCACCTCATGCATTGTTGCCCACTCTACCACCCTGAAGTCTAAAATTCCGCCTGGTAAGACCTTTGTCCCCACTGAGCTAAGAGCTAAGATCCTTCGTTGGGGACATGATTCCAAGGTGGCAGGGCATTCTGGATTCCTCCGATCCTTCCTACTCATCAGTCGTCACTACTGGTGGCCTAATCTCCGCTCAGACGTCAAAGACTACGTTAAAGCTTGTCATGTCTGTGCTCAGTCCAAATCCTCCACACAAGCTCCTGCTGGTCTCCTCATGCCCTTGCCTATTCCTAAGGAACCCTGGGCCCATATTGCCATGGATTTTATCACCGATCTCCCACTGTCTGAGAATAATACAGTCATTTGGGTGGTAATCGATCGATTCTCCAAGATGGCTCATTTTGTTCCTCTTCCTGGTCTTCCTTCTGCCCCTGCCTTGGTTCCCATTTTCATTCGAGAAATTCTCCGCCTACATGGGGTCCCTTCTCATATTGTTTCCGACAGGGGAGTCCAATTCACGTCTCGTTTTTGGAGAGCCTTTTGCAAATCCCTCAATATTGTCTTGGATTTTTCTTCTTCTTACCATCCCCAATCCAATGGACAGACTGAGAGGGTTAATCAGGAGTTAGAGGTCTTTCTTCGCACCTTTGTGTCTTCTCACCATGACGATTGGTCCTCTCTACTCCCGTGGGCAGAATTCTCCCATAACAATCATGTGAATACCAGTTCGCAGAAGACACCCTTTTTCACAGTTTATGGAAAACACCCTCAACTTCCTCTTCCTATGATCTGTTCTCCAGACATTCCAGCTTTGGCTTCGGTTCAGGAGTCTCTCAATTCCGTTTGGGGTCACGTTCATGATTCCCTCCGGGCAGCTGCTGAAAAATTCAAAGGCTTTGCCGACCGCCGCAGGCGTAAACCGCCTTCTCTTCAGCCAGGGGACAAAGTCTGGCTCTCTACCAGGAACATCAAGCTCCGAGTTCCTTCTCTGAAGTTTGCTCCACGATTCATCGGTCCATACACGGTAACTGCTAAACTGAATCCGGTTTGTTTCAAACTCCAGATTCCTAAGAGCCTTAAAATCACTAACTCCTTTCATGTTGCTCTTCTAAAGCCTTTAGTCCTCAATAAATTCTCTCGTCCTCTTCCTACCGTGGCGCCTGTCTCGGAGGATAATCAGGAGTACGAGATCAGTCAAATTCTGGACTCCCGACTCTGTAAAGGCGTTCTTCAGTACCTCGTTCATTGGAAAGGGTTTGGTCCTGAGGAGAGGTCTTGGATCACTGCATCTGAGGTCTTTGCACCTCGTCTGTTGAAGGAGTTTCATCTGAAGTTTCCCTCTAAACCTGGGCCCAGGCGGGGAAGGGGGAGGCCTCGTAAGAGGGAGGGTACTGTCATGGATATGCATTAATGTCTGTCTGCCATCTTACCTTCCTCCTCATGTGTTCATCTAGAGACCAGACCTCCTTCACCTGGCTTCCTTTATAATCTCCTCCCAGCCTGACTCCACCCCAGGCCCTATCACTGAACACTATATTAACCTGTGCACTGCAAGCCTGCTTTGCTGATCAACGTGTTTGTTAGGCATTGTGTGTTTGGGTTCCTGCCTGCCGTGTGCTACGTCTGTCTCTCTGTTACGTTATTGGCTTGTCCCCGACCATCCCTGTCTGCTCGTGACCCTTGACCTTCGGCTCGTTCTTCGTTATCCTTGTCTGCTTGTGGCCCCTGACCTTCGGCTTGTTATTCGGTTCTCTCTATCGTGTGCTGCTGCTTCCCCTTATCCTACGGGGCGTGAGCTAGGAAACTCCAGGGGCCGCGACCTGGTCCCAGCCTGCAGCGTAACATCCTCACCACTAGAGGCCCTGGAGAAGACCAGCTGGGTCTTAGACTCCGCGCCCTGGGGAATCTTGGCTCTCGCTTCCGTTGGGATCCCGGTTGTGCTCCTCTGGTCCCGCTTTCCACAACCACCCAGTTTCCTATCCACAGAAGCCAGCCATAGGGTTCACTACCTCGCGGTGCACTCCTGTCCCCCTACGGTGTGCATCTGTCACCTGGCCACAGGTGACCCTGACACCATGTTTTTATTGAACACACCATGTAAACATTCACAGTGCAGGTGGAAAAAGTATGTGAACCCTTGGATTTAATAACTGGTTGAACCTCCTTTGGCAGCAATAACTTCAACCAAACGTTTCCTGTAGTTGCAGATCAGACGTGCACAACGGTCAGGAGTAATTCTTGACCATTCCTCTTAACAGAACTGTTTCAGTTCAGCAATATTCTTGGGATGTCTGGTGTGAATCGCTTTCTTGAGGTCATGCCACAGCATCTCAAACGGGTTGAGGTCAGGACTCTGACTAGGCCACTCCAGAAGGCGTATTTTCTTCTGTTGGTCATAAAATGTGATCTGATCTTCATTTAAGTCACAACAATAGACAATCACAGTCTGCTTAAACTAATAACACACAAAGAATTAAATGTTACCATGTTTTTATTGAACACACCATGTAAACATTCACAGTGCAGGTGGAAAAAGTATGTGAACCCCTAGACTAATGAGATCTCCAAGAGCTAATTGGAGTGAGGTGTCAGCCAACTGGAGTCCAATCAATGAAATGAGATTGGAGGTGTTGGTTACAGCTGCCCTGCCCTATAAAAAACACACACCAGTTCTGGGTTTGCTTTTCACAAGAAGCATTGCCTTATGTGAATGATGCCTCGCACAAAAGAACTCTCAGAAGACCTACGATTAAGAATTGTTGACTTGCATAAAGCTGGAAAGGGTTATAAAAGTATATCCAAAAGCCTTGCTGTTCATCAGTCCACGGTAAGACAAATTGTCTATAAATGGAGAAAGTTCAGCACTGCTGCTACTCTCCCAAGGAGTGGGCGTCCTGTAAAGATGACTGCAAGAGCACAGCGCAGACTAATCAATGAGGTGAAGAAGAATCCTAGAGTGTCAGCTAAAGACTTACAAAAGTCTCTGGCATATGCTAACATCCCTGTTAGCGAATCTGCGATACGTAAAACACTAAACAAGAATGGATTTCATGGGAGGATACCACAGAGGAAGCCACTGCTGTCCAAAAAAAACATTGCTGCACGTTTAAAGTTTGCACAAGAGGACCTGGATGTTCCACAGCAGTACTGGCAAAATATTCTGTGGACAGATGAAACCAAAGTTGAGTTGTTTGGAAGAAACACACAACACTATGTGTGGAGAAAAAGAGTCACAGCACACCAACATCAAAACCTCATCCCAACTGTGAAGTATGGTGGTGGGGGCATCATGGTTTGGGGCTGCTTTGCTGCATCAGGGCCTGGATGGATTGCTATCATCAAAGGAAAAATGTATTCCCAAGTTTATCAAGACATTTTGCAGGAGAACTTAAGGCTGTCAGGTATGTACTTACCGAAGCCGAAATGCCGAGAGCGGTTCACCCTTGCGACTTGACGCACTCCGCCCCCTGGAGGTGAGACAGGGAGAGGATGACACGAAGAGGCACTGGCTACCAGCAGGTGGAAGAGTCTTGCTAGACAGTCTGGTAGAGCGGAGCTGACCAAGAAGAGGCTGAGGGTCAAACACCGGGCAGGAGCAGGCTCTTTAGCAGGAACTGGTTGACTGCAACAGTCCAAACAGACACAGGTTGGTGGAGGCAGGCGGAGACTGAGTCCGGAGGGAGCTGCTAATGTTGGAGGTGCAGGCCGAGGGTCTAACACAGCAGACAAGTGTAAGTCCAGATAAACAGGTTAGGGCTGAAGGTACGTGGCAGATCCAAGGTGCAGGCAGAAGGTCAGGGGCTGGAGATAGACAGCAGATCCAGGTCACAGGCCGAGGGTCAAACACAGGCAGAAGGCAGAAGTCTGTATAACAAGCCGAGGGTCAGGTCCAGGAGAGATGATAGGAGGTGGTCAAGCCGATCGGGGTCACAACAGGAGTTCAAGCAGATTCAGGAAACTAGGTACACAGGAAAGCTGACAACAAACCAGCAACCTGTCAGTGCAGCTAGGCCTCTTTATATAGGCCTGCCTGTATTCCAATTGGTGCATTAGCGCGCGCCGTTCCGCCGGCACGCACACACGCATGCGCCGAAACACTGTCCCGCGCACGCGCAGAAGCGCCATTCTGGTGCGCGTGCGCGCTGGCTGGCGCGACTGGGTTGAGGATTTCTCTGACAAAGGCCATCTGTCCACCAGCTGAAGCTCAATAGAAGATGGGTGTTGCAACAGGACAACGACCCAAGGCATAGAAGTAAATCAACAACAGAATGGCTTAAACAGAAGAAAATACGCCTTCTGGAGTGGCCCAGTCATAGTCCTGACCTCAACCCAATTGAGATGCTGTGGCATGACCTCAAGAAAGCGATTCACACCAGACATCCCAAGAATATTGTTGAACTGAAACAGTTCTGTAAAGAGGAATGGTCAAGAATTACTCCTGGTCGTTGTGCACGTCTGATCTGCAACTACAGGAAACGTTTGGTTGAAGTTATTGCTGCCAAAGGAGGTTCAACCAGTTATTAAATCCAAGGGTTCACATACTTTTTCCACCTTCACTGTGAATGTTTACATTGTGTGTTCAATAAAAACATGGTAACATTTCATTCTTTGTGCGTTATTAGTTTAAGCAGACTGTGATTGTCTATTGTTGTGACTTAGATGAAGATCAGATCACATTTTATGACCAATTTGTGCAGAAATCCATATCATTCCAAAAGGGTTCACATACTTTTTTTTGCAACTGTATTTATAGGTAAAGTTGATCCAGGAAATATCCGATTGCCTGAGGGATCAGGAAGGTATTTTTGTCCTCCGCTGAAGCAAACTGAATCATGCTTTATTGAGGGTTTTTTCTGCCTTCCTCTGGGTCAACTGTGGGTATTATTGATGTGATTGTGTATATGGAGCTTTTCTATTTTTGTGTGTTTATTTTTCTTGTGTTGGTTGAACTGGATGGACTTGTGTCTTTCTTCAACCAGATTACCTATGTAACTATGTAAAAAAATTGTTAGTTGAAGCCACCATTGGCAATTTAAGTAACACAATTTCCTCAGACACTACTTGGTCAACACGTTTCACACATTCCCATTCTTCCTCAGGAACTTTCCTATTCCCAAGAGGAAATAGCCAGCATACAGTATTATCTTGTAACACTTATGCAATGGTGGTCAACTAATTAAAAAAAAAGCCCAATGCATATAAATGAACAATCAAAATTCCCATTGGGACTAAAACCCTTAGAGCACACACTCCAAATGTATTTAAGGGAATCCTAGGCAAAAAAAATGGCATAAGTTCAGGCATACAAATGGGTCCTATGATCAGATGTCACAAAAAACAAAGAGGGGGAGTGGGTTTTATGAGTTTTAGAAAGGGCATAAAATGTGGAGCTTGTTGAATAATTAGATTAGACTAGATAGATACTAAGCAGTATTGGTAGAAATTATACAGTGCAATTGTGCTCCATGAATTAAAACGATCTATCATCTGTTTAGAGGATAATAATACAAAGGGAGCAAATTTAAAGTGCTTGTAAACCCTTACATTTACCCTGTAAACTGAAGGGCCTTAGGTGATACACAGAGATGAAACAAATCCTCCTACATAAGTTGTACCTGTCTGTTTGCAGTCTTCTCTACATACGTTCAAAGTCCAGAAATTATTAAGCTTGTCTGAGCTGTCAGAAAAAAGAGAGCGGAGAGCTGAAGTTTTACTCTACAGAGCTCAGTGAAGAGAGCTCTGAGAGCTGATTGGAGAGAAGGGACACACCTGCCTTCACACAGCACACAGGAACAGAGCTGAGGCTGTCAAACAGCTGGAGATTCCACCCCAGTCACCTTTTTTGTCTTGGTGTCAAGAGAACTTGTCAGAAGTGATTCATGCTGATAGCAGGGTAATGAAGCAGCAGAGAGAAATGACGCAGAGGTTGATTTACTAAAGCTGGAGAGTGCAAAATTAGGCTCACTTCTGCAGAAAAAACAATCAGCTTCTAACTTCAGCTTATTCAGTTAAGCTTTGGCAATAAAACCTGGAAGCTGATTGGTTTTGTAGCGGGTATTTAAATTTGGGGGAGGGACATCTGGGTTATTTAACCCAGATGTACTAATTGTTAGGGAAACTGAGAATCCCTTTTGTGGTTCTTGGAGGACTCTGGTGGTGCAAGGTTCCCTGTGGCCTGCAGGTGGCGTTGTCGCCCTGGGTCAGAGTTGAACCTGCACCGCAAGACTGTACCTTTTTTGTCCTTTCCTGGCGCCGGTACAGCGGGGCGGGGAACCCGTTGTGACGCAAAGGGAGGGGAGATAAAAGGGGCGGACGCCCTGACCTCGGGGTACAGAGTTGGAGGACGAGGCCGCGCCCAGGCACCTTCAGCCTGGGTGCTGGCGTTCCGGAGTTCCCGGCCCAGGTGCCCTTGACCTTGCCGGAGCGAGGGATGGAGTCCATCCCGGCCACCTTGAGCCTGGGGTGAGGTACTATGGCCAAGGCCCGGGACCCAGTAACTTCGACTGGGTTCCGCGAGGGTAGAGGAGTCCGAGGGGCCCTAAGGTGTTGGGACCCGTATCTGATGCTAGGAGGCCGGGGAGTGTAACCCTTCCGGATAGTCTGGTACAGCATTAATCCGGTGATGGCGGGGCCTCTGGTAACTCCCTTGGAGGGATGTCTTCCCCCTGACAGGGGCTGCAACGTAACAAAGGTAACTCTAGTTCCTGTTCACTAGAGTCGCTGGAAGAGACTCTGTACCAGAAGTCCATTTTACAGCCACTGTGCTTAGCAACCGTTGGTGAAACCTCAACGGTTTAGTTTCATTGAGGATTGTGCCTTGACCTACTCCCCACCAATACTGAACTGTTCTATGGGTCTCAAACTGTCTGCTCGCAAAGGACTATTTGTTTGCCGTTATGGAATAAATAAGTGTTGGACCTTTTCAGTGTGTGGTACTCCAATTACTGGGAGCAAAGGGGGTTATCAGCAGAACAGACCTGGCTCTGAGCATATACACAGCCCGGGTGTAATCTGATTCTGGCCTTCACCTCTACACGCAGTAATCTAGAGGACATGGGCCGTGGCGCACCTCGCTCTCCCCTTCAAGGTACCCCTAGACCGAAGCCAAAGCAACCGTTAAAGAAGAGAGAGAGGGTGAGGCCGCTACAGTTTCTATGCAGAAGTGAGCCTGATTTTGCACTGTGAATCAACCCCATAGTTCTTTTAAATGAGGCAAGTACACATTATAGAGGGATATGCTCTGTTCATAATTCATGTCTGAGGTTTATAACCACTTTAAATTGGGTTTTTGCGGGGTTTAAAGTGTAAAAGGGCTGACAATTGGTCTTTAGGAATCTGAGTGTTCATTAGCTTGTGGAATAAAGTAAACACCCTGGTCCAGAAACGACTAAGCATCCAGCAGGTCCACCAAGTGTGTAGGAGGCCTCTGCCTAAAGAAATGGCCTGGAGAGTACTAAGTGCCATCTAGTTAGGACCTTGAAGACAGACTCAAAAATAGTAATAGACACCAACGGTCTTTTAGCTGTCTTAAGAGCCCCATTTATCACTCTGCCAATCAATGTAAGGGGCATTCTTCCCCTTTCACCCTAATTGTAACAAAGCATCTCTCACACTGACCACCAATGTAAGATAATTACACTGGCTACTAGTGTAAGGGGGAACTTTTCCACTGACATCCAATGTAAGGGGGCACATCTATTTTGACCGCCAATATAAGGGTGCACTTTTTCCAAAGACTACCAATGTAAGGGGCACTTCTACACTGGTCTCCTATGTAAGGGAATATTTTTCCATGGAGCACTATTGTAAGGGGGCACTATACTGACCACTAGTATAGCGAGCTACCTTTCCACAGAGCACTAATGTAAAGACTAATTTTAGGTGTGTGGCTATCATTTCCGCACCTCTAAAAAAGATACACAGCGGATCGCTTTTCAATGGTTTGACAGGCAATTAGATAGTGATTTGTCACCTCCTCACTGCCTGTTCTAACACTGTAAATGTTGCACCACCATGCTGCAACCACATGCATTATGTGCAGTTGCACAAAAGGTCTATTCACTTGAAAGGTATCGTTGTTGCCACGGGATGTGTGGCATCCCTGTCGAGCTGCCTTTGCAGCTTAAGAAGGGCAATCAGGGGGCAGTAAAAATGCAGCTCAACTGCCTGCCCCCCCCCCAACCACATGTGAAAAAATGATCCCTAGGCACTTCTAAACTACTCACCAACCTAGAAGAATATTTTTCCACTGACCACCCATGTACTGTAAAGGGACAACACAATTCCATTTTTCTGGTCATTGTTTTTCTGGTCATTTTTCTGCATTTTTCAGATCATTGTTATTAATCCTTTAGCTTTATGATTATTATTAAACATTGTTGTGTCATACAGAACAGGGGGTGGCAAAAACATTATCTGCTTTGGGTTGCCAGTGGCCACATTCAATTTTCTTTTACTGTATCTATTATTATATCTACAGCGCACTGAGCACACTAAAGTACCATGAGCTGTAGATACATAGAATTATTGTTAGCAGGGGTCCTCTGAGACCTGGTGATTATTTAAAGGGTTCCACCATGATTAAATGAATAAGGAAGCCTACAATTAGCCTGAATGAAACTTGGCTGTTTCAGCAGTGACTGGCTGGGTCTCTGGAGTCTCTGCTCCACAGAAGTTTAATTGTTTGATCAACTTCTCTCGAAAGGGAAATGTTGGAAAAAAAATTTGATCAGTGGCTGCAACCGCTGATCAGTGTCTTGTGACCTATGCATTTTTTAGTGCATTTTCAGTTTTGCAGAAACACACTACAATCCATGTAACATGGTTTTCTATGGGTCACGTTCACATCTAAGCATTTTAAGGAAAGGGCCAGGGACCAGCAGGTTGTGTGTTTGGTTCCATAGACTTCAATGGATCAAAAACGTATATTGAAAAACACATATTGCACCTGGAATATGCATCAACTGCAACCTGCATAGGTGTGAACTAGGCTTGTGCAATTCGTTTCGTAACTAATCGAAATTCGTCCGAATTTAGCAACTTTCGGACATTCGGAAGCATTTGAATTTCCGAACAAAGCAATTACGAATAAAACCGAATCCGAAATAAATTATATCGCAAATAGCGAATGCCCGAATGTCTTCGGCATAATTCGTTATGTAAAAAGTTACGAATGTACGAATCCATTCGAAGCACAATAACACTCTGCTCTGCTCTCTGCTTCAACCTCACCGTGCTGAACTCCCTCTCAAAATGGTGTACAGGGGCAGAGGCTATAGCCGCATGTAAAAAACGAAAGTAAAAATACGAGATTTCGAATCGTTACAAATAACCGCTATGTATTTAGAAAAGTACAAATCCATTCGAAGCACATTAGGCATAATAGGCAGCATCGTTGTGAGAGAGACACGGAAAATTACGAATCAACAAACCCAAAAAAAGTTACGAAAGTAGGAGTTGTGTCCAGAATCAACGAAAACCATGTACTCTACCGAAAGTACGAATTAGTCCGAACACGAAAAATCCCATCTAGCAAAATCACGAACGATTACGAATCAACAGGACCGAAAAGAAACGAACCGAAACTAAACAAATTTTTCCGTTGTGCACAAGTCTAGTGTGAACCAGGCCTTAAACCACTTTTCTTTAGATAGATAGCTGGTCAGTCAGGAGCAGAAGATGAAGGACAGGATGAAAACGCAAGCATTTGGCAGGTATTGTGTCCTCTGAGTCAGTTTGAAATTAATCGGTCACAAGAGGGTTTATAAAAGACACTGAATATTGTGTCTTGAATTATTAAAATTGTTTACTCTTATAAAAGATTTACATTTGCTCCTTTTTTTAGATTTACTTAGTGAACTATTGTACATTCATCTTACCTAAGGGGTTCTGTTTTTCGACAGAAGCTATGAGACAATGGGGTTTATTTACTAAAGGCAAATTAACTGTGCACTTTTGAAAATGCAGTTGCACTCCGCAAGTGTAGTTGCTGCAGGGCTTAGTAAATTAGGTAAACCTTCACTTTACACAGAACACCCAATCACATGCAAGGAAAATTTAAAGAACATAATTTTTGCTTGTACACGATTGGATGATGGAAGTCAGCAGAGCTCTCCCTCATTTACTAAGCTCTGGAGCAACTGCACTTGCAAACGTGCACATTCTATTTGTCTTTAGTAAATCAACCCCATAGTGTGGGGTTAGCCAGTTCTCAGGGTCTCAACCATAACATTTCAGGCATACCTCCTAACTTTCTGAGATGAGAATGAGGGACACCTATCAGCAAAAGTATGCAGGCACAGGACACACCTTTTACCACGCCCCCTAAAAGGAGAATTGTACAAAAAATAAGATTGATTAAACCCACAAGTGCTTATTTTACCACTACTATTCCTTTATATTGGCTTTTGGAATTTACAGATGCAGCAATTTAGAAATCAGATGAAAGGTTTAGCCCTGGGAAACACTTTTTGATGTATATAAAATGCACTTTTTATCTATCTATATAGATCAGACCAAAATGAGGGACAAATGAGGAGGAATGAGGGACAGAGGAACATTGCTCCAAATCAGGGACAGTCCCTTGAAATCAGGGACAGTTGGGAGCTATGCTTCAGGAGACCTCTGACTCTCAAGCCGCAGAACCTGATTCAAAGTAAATAATGCTAAATGAGTAGGCAAATATAAATATTTCATAACTAAACATAATTATAATAAATTCATGTCAATCTGAGGGTTTATATCTTGTTTGCAGATTTCTTTAATGGCATCAACTTCACATTCCTTACCACATTTCTCTGTAATGTTCTTGGGTTTATATAGCCTGGCAAATGTATTCCCGAATAAGTTTTCCCTAACCTCCAGGTGCCCCCAACCACGTATGCGAAGGTTAGCCTTGTTATAAACACAGCTATGGATGACGGTTGCATGGAATACGTCTTCAAATAAAAGACAGATAAGTCACTGGTGAAATAATTGGAAACACCTATCACAAGGTTAAAAGACTAGAAACTTTAAGGGGCTGCTAGGGAAACAATATGTGAAGAGAGCATAGAAGAAAAGGACTCGACCATTATGGTAAAAAGGAAGAAGTGTAAGTGGAAAGCCATAGCCGGAGGCAAGGAGCAAGATTTCAATGAGGACAAGATTTAGGGTGTGAGAGAGAAAGAGGTCATGTACAGAGGGGACTTTGTCAGAAAGCACACATGTGAGCAGAGCAGAGGATGCTGGGTGACAGGGAACAGATGTCTTGATATGATGGAGATGTGAATGATTGGAGCTGATCTTTATTGTGGTAAGATTGGAGCATTCTGGTATCCCTTTGCTGTGCTCTAAATGCTACGTGGTCTAAAAGACAAATGCATTTTCCTATACTATAGGTACTTTCATTTTATATGTTATTAAACTGTCTGATCATTGGTATGTATTTATAACTTGTTTATATAATTCTTTTATGTTTCAACTTTACTTCTGCTAATCATTAAAGTGAACCTTTACTTAAAAATTTGCAAGCAGCAAGATCTTTTTTTTTTTTATTGCAGAAGAGACGTACTGGGTCTATTCTGCAATAAAATCTCTTCTATGAGTCTTACTTTCCTTGCAAACTGTCTACACTGTACACTGACCTGCACATGCACAACTTGGTGTGCAATTTTTACATCTGCCATGATGTGTTTACTCCTGTGTACATAGGTTACATCAACCCAACATGACTAATCAAGATGGTCAAAGATTCTGAACCCAAAGGTAACCCAACAAGATGTCAGTATCGGCGAGGAAGCTTGTGGATGTTGCGTCGTTGGAGCAGAGGTGAGTATAAGCAGGGGCAAATCTATGGTATATAGTGCCTATGACAAGCATTGAAATTGCACTCTTGTCCAAACATCTGGTACCCCCAAGACACAAACATACACACTAGAGTTACTGGTACTGTAGGGCTGGTGCAGAGTAAGTAATGTACAGTAGGGATGAGCCGAACACCCCCCGGTTCGGTTCGCACCAGAACCTGTGAATGGACCGAAAGTTTGCGTGAACTTTAGAACCCTAATAAATACAATGGACTCGACTGTTCGAAATCAAAAGTGCGAATTATAAAGGCTAATATGCAAGTTATTGTCCTAAAAAGGGTTTGGAGACCCGGGTCCTGCCCCAGGGTACATGTATCAATGCAAAAAAAAGTTTTAAAAACTGCAGTTTTTTCGGGAGCAGTGATTTTAATGATGTTTAAAGTGAAGAAAAAAAATGTGAAATATTCCTTTAAATATCGTACCTGGGGGGTGTCTAAAGTATGCCTGTGAAGTGGCACGTGTTTCCCGTGTTTAGAACTGTCCCTGCACAAAATGACATTTCTAAACGAAAAAAAGTCATTTAAAACTGCTTGCGGCTTTAATGTAATGTCTGGTCCCGGCAATACGGATGAAAAACATTGAGAAAAATGTCATGGGTACCCCCACCCAGCCCACTACCAACCCCTTTGGGTCTTGTACGGATATTAAGGGGAACCCCACACCCAAAGTAGAAAAATGCCCTATATACTCTGAACAGCAGTATACAGGCGGTGCAAACAAGACAGGGACTGTAGGTTTGTTCTTAAGTAGATGTAGCGGGTGCTAAATTTAGGGGAAGTGTTTGGGTGGTAGTTATGCCCAAACACCCCATTGAGTACTTGAAACCATTTTGTCCACAGGTGGAGTATTGGTGTACAGTTCTCTGTGGCCTGCAGGTGGCGCTGCCATGGTGGGCCAGGGTTGAACGGCTGATACAGTGCTGTGCCTTGTGTGTCCCCTCTCGGCAACCATACAGTGGGTGTGGTATACCTGCTGGGCATGCTGGGAGAGGATATAAAAGGGGCAGACGCTGCCTGTTCGGGGTTCTCGTTCCTGTCCGCCCTGGGCACCTTTAGCCCAGGGGCGGGTCTGCTGTTCGTGGTCAAGGGTCCCAGGCACCTTCAGCCCTGGGACTGCAACAAAGGTCTGGGCCTAGCACCTTCGGCTGGAGCCCACCGGGGATTGAGGAATCTCAGGGTGCCGCCTTGCGTGGGGACCCGTATCCTAGATGAGGAGGCCGGGGGAGGAACCGTTCCGAAGGACTGGTACGGAAGTCACAGTGAAGGAAGGGTCCTGGTAACTCTCTGGAGGGATGTCTTCTCCTCGAACAGAGACCAAGTTCACCAGGTCTGTGGCAGAGACCAAATTCGCTAGGTCTGGGGCAGAGACCGAATTCACCAGGTCTGTGGCAGAGACCAAGTGTAAAGTTTGAGCATCATTTTGGCTGCTAGTCCCAGTTAGGGAGACTATCCGAATGAGTCTGCTTGAGAATCGGAGCAGTGAATTGTGTAACGTTTGTGCCTGGACCTAATCCACATCTTAAGCTGTCCATCAACAACACCACTCAACCTCTTCACATAGGAGGGTACGGGCTTGTGGTGTGGTGTGCCTCTCTCTTCCTGCGAGGAGCCAAAGTTAATGCAGGTAAAGAAAGGGGTCTGTGCGCTACATGGATAAGTACAATCTGTTTGTAATTTTGAACATGTACATTTTTTAAGTGTAGCTCCAGCAAAAAAAACCAAAACAATTTTTAAGCTTTTTGGAAAACATAGGGAAGGGTTATTACCCCTGTAACATTTGTTTTGCTGTCTGTGCAGTGTGCACCTGTTCAGAACATTTCACCTCACTTTCCGTCCCAATGCCAAATGTTTTTTTGAAAATTTGTTTTTTTTTATTGAAACAAGGATTGGTGATAAAGCATCAGTGGAGAGGAGACACCGGTTTTCCCATATTAACTCTTATAGGAGAGAACTTCCCTTCCTAGGGGTAGATTTCCTCTCACTTCCTGTTGTCTCCTTCCGTTTGCAAGTAGGAGTCGTTTGTAAGTTGGATGTTTGAAAGTAGGGGCCTGCCGTATATACTCTGCAGAAATTTGGCCCTTAGGTGTTGGTGTTGCCACAACACTGTAAGCCCTCACAGTTACTCTTGGTGGGCGCTGGAACGCCCTGCTGTGAACTATTATATCAAGAATTGTAATTACATGCCATTGTTGAACAGTGGTAGGAAAAATTGGGCCTTTGGTGGTGGTGCTGGTGCCACAACACTAAGTCCTCCCAGTTACTCTTGGTGGGCGCAGGAATGGGCCCAGCTGTGAAATATTAGATCAATAATTGTAATTATATGCCCCTGTTAAACAGGGGCATAAAAATTGGGCCTTAGGCACTGGTGCCACAACACTGCAACCCCTCACAGATACTGTAGTTGGAGCGCAGGAATGAGCCCTGCTGCAAAGTATTGCATTAAAAATTGTAATTACACGCCCCTGTTAAACTGGGGCTGAAAAATTGGGCCTTAGCCACTGGTGGCGGTGCCCAGAAACAAAAATGTTCTTACATGCTATCAGCATGATCATTGAGGAGGAAGAGGATAGTTACTCAGCATAACAGGATAGTCACTCTGCATCAGCATAGGCAGTCTTGAAGGGATCTGACATTTCAAAGAAAATTATTCTGTTACATCAGCATCAGGTGCTTGGCAGCTGGTGGTGATCCAAGACAGATTCATTTTTATGAAGGTCAGTCGATCGACCGAGTCGGTGGACAGGCGCACCCTGTGATCGGTTACAAAGCCTCCAGCAACACTGAATGTTCATTCCGAAAGAACGCTGGATGCCAGACAGGCCAGTAGCTCAATTGCATACTGTGCAAGCTCTGGCCAGTGATCCATCCCTAAGACCCAGTAACCCAGAGCATTTTCAGTGGGAAAGGTGTCCAAGTCTGATCTTGCCCCTAGGTATTCCTGCACCATGTAAACCAGATGCTGGCAATGGTTGCTGGAACCGATCATACCTTGGGGCTGCGTACTAAAAAATTGTCTGAGCGCATCCATCAGACGGCCACCTTCTCCACCGCTCCTTCTTTGACTGACCGAAGCCTCAGCAACACGTTGTCCAGGACCAGGAATTTGTAACCTCCCAGTCTCTGGGAACGCGTTGCACAGACCTTTCTGCAAGGCCTCCCGAAGATACTTCATCCTCTGCGACGGCAAGATAAGGTCCGCAACCTTACCCTTGTAACGTGGATCAAGGAGGGTTGCCAGCCAGTAATGATCCCTCTCCTTGATCGCACGAATACGAGGATCCCTCCGCAGGCTTTGCAGGATCAGGGAGGCCATGCAGCGTAGGTTTGCTGAGGCATTTGGTCTGGAGTCCTCTGGGTCACTCAGGACGACATGATCCGCAGCCACCTCCTCCCAGCCACGTACAAGTCCATGGGTGTCTTGGGACTGTAATTAATCCATTGAAGACTGCTGCTGATGCTGAGTGCTAGACTCCACCTCCATGCTGACACAATCCTCCTCCTCTTCCTGTGTGATAGCCGGGCCAGCAGGAACACTGTCTGGATAAAGGGGGCCTTTAGAGGTAAGGAAGTCCTCCTCTTCCTGCCTCTGTTCTGCCTCAAGTGCCCTGTCCATTATTCCACGCAGCGTGTGCTCCAACAGGTGGACAAGAGGGACAGTGTCACTGATGCATGTACTGTCACTGCTCACCATCCTCAAATGGTGAGCAGTGACAGTGGATGCATCCCTGATCATGGCCCACTGGCGTGGGGGAAAAAATCCAAGCTCCCCTGACCCTATCCTGGTGTCATATTGCAACAGATACTCATTGATGGCCCTCTGCTGCGTGTGCAGCCGTTGTAGCCTGGCCAACGTAGAGTTCCACCTGGTAGGCATGTCACAGATTAGGCGGTTCTTGGGCAGGTTGGATTCCTTTTGCAGGTCAGCCAGCCGAGCACTGGCAATATATGACCAGCGGAAATGCCCACTGAGTTTCCTGGCCTGTTCAGGACCTCCTGTAAGCCCGGGTACCTGCCCAAGAACCGCTGCACCACCAAGTTAAGGACAAGAGCCAAACACGGCATATGGGTCAGTTGTCCCTGTCGGAGGGCGGAGAGGAGGTTGGTGCCATTGTCGCAAACCACCTTTCCTGGCTTTAGCTGGCGTGGCGTCAACCACCTCTGAGCCTGCCCCTGCAGAGCTGACAGAATCTCTGCCTCAGTGTGGCTCCTGTCCCCCAAGCACACCAGCTCAAGCACAGCATGGCATCTTTTTGCCTGCGTACTTGCGTAGCCCCTTGAACGCCTACAGAGCACCGCTGGTTCCAAGGACAAAGCACAGGTAGAGGCCATGGAGGAAGAAGAAGAGGAGGGGGTGGAGGAGAGAGGTGTGTCAGAATCAGTAGTAACATTTTGGAGGTGTGGTGGCGGAACAACCTCCAACACTACTGCACCTTGTCCTGCATCCTTTCCAGCTGCCAGCAGAGTCACCCAATGCGCCGTGAAAGATAGGTAACGTCACTGTTCATGCCTGCTGGACCATGAGTCAGCGGTAATATGCACCTCACCGCTGACCGCCCTGTCCAGCGAGGCCAAGACATTGCCTTCCACATGCCGGTATAGAGCCGGAATCGCCTTCCATGAGAAAAAGTGGCGTTTGGGAACCTGCCACTGTGGAACCGCACATTCCACAAACTCACAGAAGGGGGCAGAGTCTACCAACTGAAAAGGCAGCAGTTGAAGTGCTAGCAATTTAGCCAAGCTAGCATTCAACCGCTGGGCATGTGGATGGCTGGGAGCGAACTTCTTTTGGCGGTGCAGCAGCTGGGGCAGAGAAATTTGCCTGGTACAATCGGACGTCGGTGTACCGATAGAAGATTGCCCGCAAGCACTTGGCTGTGACACACCTAATTCTACACCTTCATTCCTCTCAGTGCAGGTTTCAGAGAGGACTGAAGGTATAGTGGGGTTGGAGATCCCAGCTGATGAGGAGCAAGGAGAGGTCCGCTTTGTTCTTTGGTGTGGGTCTTTTAGGTACGCTTGCCAACGGACTGCATGGCAGGTCGACATATGTCTGGTCAAGCACGTGGTGCCCAAGCGGCTGATGTTTTGGCCACGCGAGATACACTTCTGACATATGTTGCAAATGGCAACGGTGCGATCTGCTGCACACGTCTGAAAAAAGACCCACACCAAAAAAACTTTTGGAATAACGCGCAGAGACAGCAGCGCCCTGCACATGCGGAGCTCTGCGGTGTGATGCAGTCGGTGTGTTGCCCTTAAGCTGGCCCCTGGAGGGCATCCTGCCTCGTTGGAGATGTGCCTCCTCCTTCTCCTCCTCTCTCCTATCAGGCACCCACGTGGAGTCAGTGACCTCATCATCCCCTCCCTCCTCATCACTGGAGAAAATCTGGCAGAATGCTGCAGATGGGGGAACATGACTGCCAGATAGCTGACCTTGTTGGGCACCCCCTCTCTCTGGGCTCACGTTACTACTCCCTCTCTCTGAGCTCACGTTACTGCCTTCCTCTAGCTGGGTTCCATCATCGGAGCCTTCAAATTGCTGGGCATCCTCCTGGAGCATGTACCCAACACTGTGGTCAAACAGTTCGGGAGACTCCTCAGGAGGACATGGTGGGGCTAGGGGAGGAGTGACTGATGCCATTGAGCCGAGGGAAGAGGCCGCTTTGGCAGCTGCTTTGCCAGACAAATTACCCTGAGCCTGGGTGAGAGAGGATGAGGAGGATGAGGACGGCTTGGTCCTCCACTCTACCAAGTCTTGGGCATGTTGCGGCTCAACGTGGCCAGCTGCCGAAAAGAAGGACAAGCGTGTCCCATGGACACGTGCTGATGAGGATGCACCGTGTCCACGACCAGCACTGTTGCCTCTAGACACAGAGCCTGCTTGCCCTCTTTTATTGCCTCGTGACTGTCTGCCTCTCCTTGTTTGCCTTCCAGACATAGTAATGGCTTGCAGTGAGATGTAGCTGCACAAAAGGTGGGATGTGTATATATATATATATATATATACATACATATATATATATATATATATATATATATATATATATTGTGACAGCAGGAAGGTAAAGTCACCTGGTTGCATCCAGGGGGGTAGATATATTTCGCCCAGATTCAGGCTTTAAGCCGACTTATACAACTAGGTGGAGAGTTGTATAAGCCCAGCTAAGGCTAGTGGGCTCATGGATGACTCATACCTCTAGGGAGAGTGCTGGGCGTCGTGAGGCAGGGAGTTGATGAGACCAGCTGAAGCTTGTCAGCTCATTTAGGCCTCTATAAGAACTCCCAGATTCATTAGGTGTTAGCTCATGCCTGGAACCAGACCTGTGTGGACTGTCTAGGGAGAGTGAACCCCTGTGCGGTGAGAAAAAGCCTGTGTGGCTATTTGTTTGGACATTGACTAAACCAGGGACTTAGGGACTAGGACAGCACTAGGCTGATCCCAGTTGTTAGTTAGGAAACCTGCATGTTTAGTCAGAGGTCAAGCTGACCAGGGTTTATTTTGTTTATGTTTCTTTTTGCTTTGCTGTGTTTTTTTTTTGTCACTGTAAATAGAGGAATAAACCGCACCTTTTTGATCTTGAAAACCACAACCTCCGTCTGCTGGGCCTGTTTTTGTGTGGGGAGCCCATCCAGGGGATCACACACCCCCGCTACCGAGTTAACCCCCTCACAGTTGGTGGAGAACCAGTGGCAGTTTTTTTAAGCCAGCATGGAGGAGATACTGAAACAGCTGGCTCTAGCAAATGCCAATCAACAGCAGACAAATGCAGGTTTGCAAAGGAGCCTTGCAGCCCAGCAGCAAGCTCACCAACAGAGTCTGGAAGCTCAGCAACAAGCCCAGCAGCAATCTGAGGCCCGCTTCATAGACCTGTTACAGAAGCAAGAGCAGAGACTACAACAAATGGAAGCAGTAATGCAGCAACGTCCGCAGACCAGTGAGGAAAGCCGTCCCACTAATACCGCGTCCTTTGGGGTGAGTCGTTTATTGACAAAAATGACTGGAGAGGATGATCCAGAGGTATTTTTGACCACATTTGAAAGGACTGCTGAAAGAGAAAAGTGGCCTGAGGAGCAGTGGGCTGGACTGGTGGCTCCTCTGTTAACTGGTGAATCGCAGAAGGCTTACTATGACCTAGAGCCTGACCAAGCAAAAGACTATGTGATGCTAAAAGCTGAGATATTGGCAAGGCTGGGTGTCACCCAGGCTGTCCGGGCTCAGCGTGTGCATAACTGGACTTTCCAGCTTGGAAAACCCCCCAGGTCTCAAATGTATGATCTCATTCACCTGAGCAGAAAGTGGCTACAGCCAGAGACTTTGTCCGCACCAAAGATTGTGGAACGTGTTGTAATGGATCGGTTTTTGAGAGCTCTTCCTACTGCCATCCAAAAGTGGGTAAGCCATGGAGACCCAGAGACGGCCGATGGTCTTGTGGATCGTGTGGAGAAATACTTGGCTACAGAGAACCTGACGGCCTCTTCCAGAGACACTCGGACTTTCCACCCTAAGACCAGACCATCCCCAGGGGCGGATAAGAGGATTCCAAGGGGTAAGGGTGGAGAGAGTGAGAGGGTGGGAGCTCTACCCCAAGTTTGGCGAGAACAGCCTGGGAAATCAGCGGCTCAAGAGGCGGCAAGAAGGATCGTTTGCTACCGCTGCCGGCAAGCGGGACATATTGCAGCCAATTGCCCGGTTGTGGAGGAACCCATGCAGTGTGACTTTCTGACGGGCAGACGTCAGTCGCTGTGTGCGACAGTCGCATGCACTGCCATTCGAGGAACTGAGAAACATTTATGCAAAATGTGTGTTAATGGTAGAAATGTTGTGGTATTGCTGGATTCAGGTAGCCTTGTGACCCTGATAAAGGCTGAGTTAGTTAAAACAGAGGTCTCTGGGAATAGCAAGGTAGCTGTTATTTGTGTGCATGGGGACACCCGAGAGTATCCAGTGACTACAGTGTGTTTCGAGACCCCCAAAGGTACCCTCTCTCATCCAGTGGGCTTAGTATCTCAGTTACCGTATGACGCCATTGTGGGAAGGGATTTTCCGAAGTTCTGGGAACTGTGGGATGATCCTGAGCCCCCCACTGGTGCCCCTATGTACCAGGAATGTGATAGCCAGAACTCCCCTGAGAGTGGTGAGGACTCTCCGGAATTTCCCTTATCAGTATTGGCAGGGGAGACTCAAGAAACTGGAGAGGAGCCCACCTCCTCAGACGAAAACCTACCGTCTGTGGAGTTTTCTGATCTTGAGGTTCACAGGGAAAACTTTGCCACAGAACAGTTGAAAGACCCCGCCCTAATAAAGGCACGGGAAAACGTAGTGAAAATAGATGGCGAGTTAGTGAACCCAGATAATACCTGCACTTACCCATACTTCAGCGTAGAGAAGGACCTACTGTATCGGGTGGCAAAAAGGGCAGAAGAAACCGTTGAGCAGCTTGTGGTGCCCAAACCTTACAGGAAGTTGGTGTTGGAGTTGGCCCATGGGCACATTCTTGGAGGTCATCTGGGGACAGAGAAAACCCGAGAGAGGGTATTACAGAGATTCTATTGGCCGGGGGTGATGAAGGACATAGAAAATTATTGTTCCTCCTGCCCTGTGTGTCAGAGGTCGGCCCCGATGCCACATTTCCGTAGCCCGCTGGTCCCTCTACCCATCATTGAGGTCCCGTTTGAGAGGATCGCCATGGATTTGGTAGGTCCTATAATCAAGTCCGCTAGGGGGCACCAGTACATATTAGTTATAATGGACTATGCCACCCGTTATCCAGAAGCGATCCCTCTCCGAAATACCTCGGCCAAAACCATAGCCAAAGAGCTATCTCTTGTGTTTAGCCGGGTGGGTATTTGTAAAGAACTGCTTACGGACCAAGGTACACCCTTTATGTCCCGGGTTATGAAGGAGCTGTGTAAATTGTTCAAAGTGACGCAATTATGTACATCTGTGTATCACCCCCAAACCGATGGGCTGGTTGAAAGATTCAACAAAACCCTAAAACAAATGTTGAAGAAAGTGGTGGATAGAGATGGAAAGGATTGGGACTGTCTACTTCCTTATCTGATGTTTGCTATTAGGGAGGTGCCCCAATCCTCTACGGGATTCTCCCCCTTTGAGTTACTGTATGGGAGACACCCAAGAGGGCTGTTGGATATTGCCAAGGAAACTTGGGAAAGTGAGAGTTCTCCCCACAGGAGTGTGATTGAGCATGTCGCCCTGATGCAAGACCGAATTGCACAGGTAATGCCCATCGTGAAGGAACATTTGGCCCAAGCGCAGTTAGCACAGCAGAGAGTGTACAACCGTGGAGCCAAGACCCGTACCTTTTCCCCGGGGGATAGGATACTGGTACTTGTCCCTACGGTTGAAAGTAAATTCCTTGCCAAATGGCAAGGCCCCTACGAGATAATGGAAAAAGTGAGCGAAGTGAATTACAAGGTCAGACAACCAGGAAGGCGAAAGCCCGAACAGATCTATCACGTTAATCTGTTGAAAGCCTGGAGGGATAGAGAGTCCCTAGTTGCAGACACTTGGTCACCAGCTCAAACTGGTTGCGTGATTCCTGAGGTTGGAATAGTAGCCACCTTGTCACAACCCCAACAACAGGAGGTTAAGGAGTTTGTGCTTCGCAACAAGGAGGTATTCTCTGAGCTGCCGGGACAAACATTTGGGGTAGAGCATGACATCATTACCCCGCCCGGTGAAAGGGTGAAGTTAAAACCCTATCGGATCCCAGAGGCCCGACGGGAGGCAATACGGGAGGAAGTACAGAAAATGCTGAACTTAGGGGTGATAGAGGAGTCCCAAAGTGATTGGTCTAGTCCCATTGTGTTGGTGCCTAAACCGGATGGGAGCTGGCGATTTTGTAACGATTTTCGTCAGTTGAACAAAGTTACAAAATTTGACACCTACCCCATGCCACGTATAGATGAGTTGATCGACCGGCTGGGAACAGCCCGATACATGACGACTCTTGACCTCACAAAAGGGTATTGGCAAATCCCCCTGGCCAAATTGGCCAAAGAGAAAACCGCATTTGTAACCCCAGACGGGGCGTTCCAATATAAAAGAATGCCGTTCGGGTTACAGAATGCGCCGGCCACATTCCAGCGGAAAATGGACCAGATGCTGAGGCCCCATCGGAAGTATGCTGCGGCTTACCTGGATGACGTAATTGTCCATAGCACAGATTGGGCCTCACATCTGCCAAAAGTGCAAGCAGTCCTGGACTCTGTTCGGGAAGCGGGGTTTACGGCTAACCCCAAGAAGTGTACCATTGGGCAGGAGGAGGCCAAATATCTTGGGTACACCATTGGGAGGGGAGTAATAAAACCCCAACTCAACAAAGTCGAGGCCATCCAGAGTTGGCCACGTCCCAACAGCAAGAAGCAGGTACGAGCCTTTCTGGGAATCGCTGGGTATTATCGGTGATTCATTCCCCACTTTGCTTCTAAGGCTGTGCCCCTAACCAACCTAACGAAGGGGAAAGGGTCGGTCATGATTAAATGGACCCCCGAGGCTGAGGCAGCATTCCAATTCTTGAAACAAGCCTTATGTAGCCAGCCAGTGTTGTACTCACCCGACTTCTCTAAAGACTTTGTCGTACAAAGTGATGCGTCAGATGTGGGGTTAGGAGCAGTATTGTCCCAGGTCTGGAATGGGGAAGAGCACCCAGTCATTTACCTCAGCAGGAAGTTGAAGTCCCATGAGGTAAATTACGCCACCGTTGAAAAGGAGTGTTTAGCGGTGAAGTGGGCTCTAGATTCCCTTCGGTACTACCTGCTAGGTAGGCACTTTGACATGGTTACGGATCACGCTCCGTTAAAGTGGATGGCTCAAAACAAGGAAACAAATAGAAGAGTGAATAGGTGGTTCCTGGCCCTCCAGGAATTCAACTTCACAGTAAAGCATCGCCCTGGCGTTCAAATGGGGAATGTGGATGCTTTGTCTCGAGTACATGAATGCCTGATTGCTGGTGTTCCAACCCCGAGGTTAAAACAAGAGGGGGGGGTATGTGACAGCAGGAAGGTAAAGTCACCTGGTTGCATCCAGGGGGGTAGATATATTTCGCCCAGATTCAGGCTTTACGCCGACTTATACAACTAGGTGGAGAGTTGTATAAGCCCAGCTAAGGCTAGTGGGCTCATGGATGACTCATACCTCTAGGGAGAGTGCTGGGCGTCGTGAGGCAGGGAGTTGATGAGACCAGCTGAAGCTTGTCAGCTCATTTAGGCCTCTATAAGAACTCCCAGATTCATTAGGTGTTAGCTCATGTCTGGAACCAGACCTGTGTGGACTGTCTAGGGAGAGTGAACCCCTGTGCGGTGAGAAAAAGCCTGTGTGGCTATTTGTTTGGACATTGACTAAACCAGGGACTTAGGGACTAGGACAGCACTAGGCTGATCCCAGTTGTTAGTTAGGAAACCTGCATGTTTAGTCAGAGGTCAAGCTGACCAGGGTTTATTTTGTTTATGTTTCTTTTTGCTTTGCTGTGTTTTTTTTTTGTCACTGTAAATAGAGGAATAAACCGCACCTTTTTGATCTTGAAAACCACAACCTCCGTCTGCTGGGCCTGTTTTTGTGTGGGGAGCCCAACCAGGGGATCACACACCCCCGCTACCGAGTTAACCCCCTCACAGTATATATATTTATATATCTGTACTGATTATAATGCAGCTATCAGAATCAACTGCCTGCTGTGGTAATAGTATGAGAAAAGCAGCAATTGTCTTCAGTTAGTTTTAGGTGAACACTGTGCAGAGGACACATTACACTAACTGAAAATACTTGCAGCTCTCTGCCTGTGGTTTTATTATGAGAACACCACAAATTGTATTCAGGTTCCTTTAAGTGAACGCTGTGCAAAGGACAGAAGTACACTACATGAAATTAATGCAGCTCCCTGCCTGTGGTTTTATTATGAGAACACCACTAACTGTATTCAGGTAAGCTTTTGGTGAACGCTATGCAAAGCACACAGTACACTAAGTGAAACACTGACTGCAGCTAGCACAATCACCTGCCTGCCTGTCACAGTATAGAGAATAACAGGAACGGATCTAGCTAAACTGAATACAGTGTATAAATATACATACACAACACCTAGGATGCATATATATCCTCTACACACTGTAACTGCAGCTAACTGACTCACCTGCCTGCTCTATCTAACTCAATATAAATGACAATGTCTCTCTCTCTCTCTGTAAGCTCTCTCTTTAACCAACACTGCAACACACTACAACACACTACACAAGGCCGCCACGGAGGCAGCCTTATATAGGGTGGGGCGTGTACTAAACCCCCTGAGACATAATTGGCCAAAGCCACTCTGGCTTTGGCCAATTATGGCTCTCCGTTTTTTGCGCACTGTGATTGGCCAAAGCATGCGGGTCATAGTGCATGCTTGGCCAATCATCAGCCAGCCATGCACTGCGATGCCGCAGTGAATTATGGGCCGTGACGTGCCACTCGAATTTGGCGCGAACGGCCCATAATGTTCGCAATTCGGCAAACATCCGAACAGCCGATGTTCGAGTCGAGTATGGGTTCGACTCGAACACGAAGCTCATCCCTAATGTACAGCACAATGTACAGAATAAGAAGGTGTGTAATTTAACATGTACAATGAGTTATCTATATACAAAAGGGACAACCCTTTGACAACTGCAATAACAGAGATTTTTATATTATATGATATCCAACAACAACTTAATGGTTTTATGAAATGACTAATGTTTTACAATATTTGCTAAAATAATTTATTGTAAAGTTCCTCTCTGGTACCATAATAGTCCATTATGTTTGTCCACTTCCCCCCATGTACAATGAGTTGTATAGAATGACAGAGAACATACATCATGGCATATGGATGATGCAGTGTGGAATAGGGAATGTGGAATGTACAGCTTGATCTATGGAATAAGGGGGTTGATTTACTAAAGCTTGAGAGTTCAAAATCCGGTGCAGTTCTGCAGAGAAACCAATCAGCTTCCAGGTTTTTTTTTGTCAAAGTTTAATTGAACAAGCTGAAGTTAGAAGCTGATTGGCTACTATGTACAGATGCACTAGATTTTTCATTTTCCAGTTTTAGGAAATCAATCCCATGGTGTTGCAAAAGAGGAAACATACAGCATAGCATATAGAATGAGGCAATATGGAACAGGGAACGAACAGCATGACATACAAAATGAGGCAGTGTGGAATAGGGAATGTGGAATGTACAGCTTGATCTATGGAATGAGGTTTTGCAGAATTAAATACATACAGCATGGCATATAGAATGAGGCAATATGGAATAGGGAACGTACAGCATGGCGTACAAAATTAGGCAGTGTGGAATAGGGTATGTACAGCATTTTCAATGGAATGAGGCACTGCAGAATAGGCAACCCACAGCATGGTATATGAAATGGGGCAGTACGGAATAGGAAACATACAGCATGGCATATGAAATGAGGTAGTGTGGAATAGGGTAGGGAATGTGCAGCATGATATACAATATGAGGTGGTGCAGGATAACGAATGTTAAGCATGGCATATGAAATGAGGCAGTGTGGAAAAGGGAACGTACAGCATGATATACAATATGAGGTGGTGCAGGATAAGGAACGTTCAGCATGGTATATGAAATGAAGTAGTGTGGAATAGGGATCGTACAGCATGGCATATGGCATGGGGTGCAGACCCACGTTGATTGCAGTAATATCTTAGCCCATAAGTCTCTCAATCCTAGGGATGTGGAGTATTGTTCGCCCTTTATATTCAGCTTTGACCCATTCAGACCTCCCTTCAGCGTGGACCTGCAGTGTTTGAAGTGACAGACAGCTCAGCCAATTACTGCTGTCATTTGTAAACAAGCAGCCGAGTCAGAGGAATGCTTACACTACTCACTTCCTCTTCCGAGCTTCTGCATTAGATGATGCCACCAGTCAGATTCTGGCAAAGGAAGCAGTGGCGGCTGGTGGTATATATTATTTGGGGAGGTGGCAAACAATGCACCCACACCCACGCCCCCCCCTTTGGTTGGTCAGTCAGTCAGTCAGTTACCAGCGCCACACTTACCCCATCTATGGCGCGGGCAGCGGTTCCCTCTGGGCGACGGCTTCCCCTGTGTCTCCTCCTCAGCGTACGTCTCCTCCCTCCTTGGCCAATAGGATCGCTTCTCCTTTTGGCCAATCGGGAAACAAGTCTCATGACCCGGTTCCTGATTGGCTGGAAGGAGAATCAGAGTGACAATAGCGATTAGGGGGCTGGAAGAATAGATAGGGGGTAGCTCCCCGCACCCTGCATTACGACCCTCCACTGAAAGGAAGCGAATGGTGTAACTTCCTCTGCCCGGCTATATGCTTATGTAGCGCACCCCCAACTAAGAGAGCCGCTGAATTTGGTCTCAGGCCCTGCACACAGCACCGCCAACCCCCGGCAATTTACTCGACCCACTCTGGCACAGTTAGTCTAGGGTAATATCTCTTATACTCTATGGTAAAATTCAGATACCAATGCAAAGCGATTAAAGAACAACGAGTTTACTCTCTCTTGGTATAATAGATCAACAGTTATAACAAATCACACGTGCCTCTTGCAGAGCCCTGCAGCGAATAGCATACTACACATTAGTGAAATACAGTAATGGCATACCACATGTAACGGGCGTTAACTAAGCGCCCTGTGACGCAGCAACTAAACTCTAACGCTTGGTTAGGCCTGAACCAGACTCTAAAACTCAGTCTCTAGGAGATGATTTCTTTGCATGCAAGTCTTTAAATGGTGGTGCACATTCAGGAACACATTTGTAATCCACAGGTCAAGCAACAACACGGAACACTTCACTGGTGACCCCCTAACTCAGTTCTGCTTTAGATCTCCAGTGGGGTCTCAAATATAAGCTGGTGGGCCACAGCAGTCTGTAGGCCTAACAACAGTAAAAAGTATATGGATTGAGCATGTGCTCGCTCACCCCTCCGGACACGATCCCAGTCCGGGACTTCCACCTGCTGTGTCTCCACACACAGTGTCTGCAGCGGTCGGATCTCCGATCCAACAAAGGTTGAAGAATAACAAAGTCAGATGCCACCCAGGCTCGCAGTAGGGTGGAAGGCTCTTTGGTAGCTGCGCAAGGCCTCAGGCTTCAGGCCTTGCACACCAGCAGATCCGCACAGGAGGACTTGTTCACCGAAGTCTCGTGTCCCAAAGAGACCGAGCCTAGCCTCGCCCCTTCCTTATATAGCTCCACCCATGAGTCTCTACGGCGGCAACATTGCACCCTGGGTGCCAAATGGGGTTCTGGGTAAGGTAGTCCTGAGAGTCTTAAAGGAGACCCCGCTACACTTACATGTGGCAGCGATCCACTGAGCTGTCTGTCACTGTGGGTTTGTGCTGATGGCAGGTCTGAATGGAGCAGAGTTTATTTAAAGTGACAAATATTGCCACTGTACCTGAGCGGTACAGCACCCTCCGCCTTACCCCAGATATACCACTGGAGTATAGTTCCGCTATACTGTATATTTTTATGGTTAGTCAGCAATCTGCCTATTTGCAGGACATGCCTATTTTTCTATGTTTGTTCCCATGAATATGAAAAAGTGTAGCGCTTATTTTTGTGAAAGAGTCAGTTACCAACACATAACAAATGTTGCAAACATGCATATATATTAATTTCAGTGACACCAAGTGACTGAGTGTGATCCGTGAAAAAAAATATTATATGTAAATAAATTAGAACGAAACAGTCCTCTATTGTGACCACACACAAATAACAGTCCAAAAGTGTAGAAAAAACTGCAAGGTTGAAAAAAAGAGTCCCACATGGATATGACCCTCTCTGTGAAAGGATAGAGACACCACCACCGATATAAGGAGGAGGCTTACCAGATGGTATTGACTTGGTAAGGTGTATACCACCCAAGTCAAAACAGGCTTAAATAGTCAGCAAGGTGTATCCAGCTGGTCCTGAATCCGCATATCAGTCGGCACCACAAATTCCCGTAAACACCAGGAAGTGTGAATACATATAGTCTTGTTGGAGCCAGAGATACGGTAACCACATAACATGCGTAATGGGGAAAAAAACTCACATAGTGTGATACCGTACAAGGAAGTATTTATTTAAAAAAAGATTAAAAAATGTACACTCACATTTGGAAGAACATCATAGGCATATCACAAAATGCAAGAGCGATGTGTGTAAATGGGTCCACCCGACGCGTTTCAACTAAAAAGTCATCATCTGGGGTGTGGACCCCCACAACAACACCGCTATTTATAGATGGAATGACCCCAGCTGGAGTGACCCCGGAAATTACATCACTTCCTGTTGGTGAACAGGAAGTGGCGGCTGCTATTTAAAATATCCCATTTGATCTCAAAAAATCTTCCCATAATATAGGATAATACTGCCAATGAATATTTATTAGATTGTGTTAGATCAATAGATAAATAAGCAGTATAGAATGGCCAGAACTTCTATATCAGCCATATAGAACAGGAAGCGCCATCCAAGCCTCTCTATGAAGACGAGGCTGGATGACATCACTTCCGCTCTGCACAGGAACATTGGAAAAGATCCCCAAGCCTCACTATGTCTGATATGGCACTGTTTTTTATGAGCCCTAACAAACACTTCCAGTGGTGGTGCTATGGGCAAAGCGCCTGATGTGTTATCGGGAGGTTGTGAGTTCGAATCCCCGCTTTGGCATGCCGAATTTGAAGTCAAATCAAACTGGGGTCATCCCTAAAAATCTAGAATGCTAATATTGGTTAATGTTCCAAAACCGACAAATTCAACTGTCAAACACAAACTAGCCATTTGAATGGTGACTAGATAGTTGACAAGTTGAAATGGGTATTAAAATTATTAAAACATTTTATTAAAAAAAGGATAAAATTTTAAATTACTACAAAAATTTATGAAAAATCGTCCTTGGAGTCAAGATCTATTAATAAAAGCGTTAATATCCCACTCCACATTTAACCCCTGTGAGTGGTGAGTCTATAACTCGTAAATCCAGAAAGTTTCGAGTCTGGAAACTCCTCTAGTGTTGGCCCCACCCCTCCATGGAGCAACATAACGGTCAATAATCAAGAATTGGGTCCCTGTTGGGTCACGGGCATGGTTTTGCCGATAATGCAGAGGGACCGTGTGTTTGACACTCCCAAACTTGATTAAGTTGATATGCTCGGTTACCCTGGTCGTGAATGACCTAATGGTCCGCCCAACATATTGTTTACCACATGGACATGTCAGTAAATACACGACATTAATAGTTGCGCATGTACAAAATGGTTTGATTGGATAGACCCGGTTAGTCGCTGTGGACCTAAATTCTTTACTGGCCTTTCTCCCACAGGTGTTATACTGGCATACAAGGCATTTCTTACAGGGGTAGTAGCCTGTCCAGTTATGAAAAAATGTTGGCCTAATCGGAGGATTAATGATGGTTGGTGCAATTTTACTTTTAAGTGAGGGCACTCCTCGGTATATCACTTTAGGTCTTTCTGGTAAAAGTGTACCAAGGATTCGATCATTCCTCAAGATACCCCAATGTTGTTCAAAAATAGCCTTGATTTGCTTGTGTTGGGTAGAAAAGGCTGTAAGAAAAGACCATCTAAAATTGTCTTCCCTTTCTCTTTGAGGTCTATCTGCTAACAATAGAGATCGGTCGATATTCAGAACCTTAGTCATCTCATTCTCGACATCTCGATTGTCATATCCCTTTTCAATAAACCGGCCTCTTAGAATGTCAGCTTGTATCCTGAAAGTTTCTGTGTCAGTACAATTCCTGCGGAGTCGCAGGAATTGACTTTTGGGAACGGATTTTAGCCAGGACTTATGATGGCAACTGTCTGTGGGTATATATCCGTTCCTATCCGTAGGTTTGAAATACGTACTGTACTTGAATTGATACTCAAACCTTTCTATTTCAAGATCCAAAAAATGGATTTTAGACTGGCTAAATTCGTATGTAAGTGAAATCCCTCTGTCATTCTCATTGAGCTCTGAGAAGAAATCTTCAAGAGATTCAGGGGTGCCAGCCCAAAGGAGGAGGATGTCGTCTATGTACCTGGCCCACATAATTAACTGCGGGTGTTCCAGGGCATAGACGGCATCCTCCTCCCACTTGGCCATGAAAAGGTTTGCTAAACTGGGAGCAAACTTTGCTCCCATCGCAACTCCCTTATGCTGCAAATAAAAGCGACCATCGAACCAAAAATAATTATGTTGGGTGGCAAACTCCAACAAATCAACTATAAAATACACCTGAGGTTTAGCGAGAGTGACATCCCTATTTAGAAAATCCTTAGCAGCCTCCATTCCTCTCTGATGAGGAATGCAGGTGTATAAGGATGCCACATCCGCTGTGGCCATAATCAAATCGCCTTCAAAGGTGATAGCAGACAGGCGTTTAATCACATCCTTCGTGTCTTTAAGGTAGGATGGAGTTTTGCGTACAGATGGTTGCAAAAAGAAATCAATGTACCTACCAATTCTAGAGGTGACGGAATCTATCCCGCTAATGATGGGACGTCCAGGGGGATGAAGGGAATCTTTATGAACCTTAGGTAAATAATAAATAACAGGAATGCGGGGGGCTAAAGGAACAAGGAACGATTTTTCTTTACTATTTAAAATTGAGGACTCATAACCCTGAGCGATAAGACTGGTTAATTGTCTCTTGAATTTAGATGTCGGATTACTGGGTAGCTCTTTGTACGTATCCTGATCACTCAGAATTTTGTACATCTCCCCCATATAGTCCTGTTTGTCCAGCAATACAATGCCTCCGCCTTTGTCAGCGGGACGGATAACCAGATCCTTATTGTCACACAAGGATTTAAGACCCTGACTAGGTAAAGGATTATTGAAAACTCGTTTAGGAGGTAATTTGGCAAGATCTTTCAATACCAGATCTCTAAACATGTTTATTGCTGGAGCAAGCTGGTTAGGGGGGTTGAACAGGGATGGATTGGATAAACCTGAATGGACAGTACCTGACGTAGCTGCCCTCGCTATACTTCTAGTAGGATTGGAAGTAATATAGCGCTGTATGTTAATCTTCCTAATGTACTTATGAATGTCGACAAAGGTGTCAAATTTGTTCAACCTCCGCGGGGGAGCAAATTTGAGACCCTTGTCCAAAACAATCTTTTCTTCATGTGTTAAAACAGTACTGCTCAGGTTGAACACTCCTTTACAGATTATGTTCGCCCTCGCTTTTCGTCTCTGGCTCCTCCTCCCTCCTCTGGACCCTCTCTTGGGTCTCGGCCCCTTTTTCTCCCTGGGGGGTCCTCGTGAAAACCCTGATTTGGGCGGGGTTGGGAGATTGGTTGTTGATATCCATAGGAAGGCTGATCATACTCGGCATTTGGATACGGATATACTCCATCATTATACTGATCTTGAAGTGGAGAATATCTGTTATAAGTGGATGTTGGTGGATGACTATAGTGGGACGGTTTAGGGTAACCATTATGGTGGTCTTGATATCTAGCGGGTGATCCCCTATAATAGGGAGACCCCCTCTGATAGGATGGCTCACGATCATAATAATGACCGTCAGGGTTAGAATGGTTCCCTCTATGTCCTCTCCCTCCCCTTCTATTAGAATTATGTCCTCTACCCCTCTGTGTGTTCCTAGGGGTATGTACATTTTGGGGGCGACCACCCTGGGTTGGAGGAGGATCCCTAGGTAGTAGGCTCCTATTCATAGAAGGTTTCGGTTGGGTCTGGTAATCAATCAGAGGAGCCTGCGCTCCTATATTAGAAGAATTAACTTCCATAGTTTGATCCTGTACTGGGGTTTTCTGCCAGCTGAATACCTTACCCGCCCTATAGTCACCTATATCCCGCGAGTATTTTTTATGTTTTTTAGCCTTTTGATCTTTATCCTCCTTGATCAAATGGGCCTGGAGGTTAGAGGACAAGGAATTGTATTCAACTGAGTTTTTATACACAAGCAGTCCTTCCTTTAATTCCTTGATCTCTCTATCCAAGACAGAGAGGCGACTTCTCTTCCTGGTAATGAGGAAATTTAAAAATTTGGTACCAGCCTCATTGAAATATTTAAACCAGGAGTCAAAATCTCCCTCACCCTGTTGTGGATGAATGTCCCATCTGAGACTTCGTGGGACCATCTGTTCCGTCACATATTGTTCCAGGAACACAAGGTCCCACTGAAGATGGAGTTCTGACACCATGACATTCCTAAGCCTTAAAAATAACCCTCCAATTTCTGTGTCGCTACCAGTGGCTACAAACACACCCTCTGTATTGACTGTGCGTGATGCACGGTAGTCAAATACATCCATATTAGTGGTTGGTATTACACCAAATAAATAATGAACACTGCTGCAATATAATGTCAAGTAAACTGTGCAAAAAATTAGATATGGGATATACTGCGCTGTGCAATGAGTGAACACAAAAATTAGCTGCCAACACAGCTGAGACAAAGCAAAAACTGGTGAATATGAAAAAGTGTAGCGCTTATTTTTGTGAAACAACCACTAATATGGATGTATTTGACTACCGTGCATCACGCACAGTCAATACAGAGGGTGTGTTTGTAGCCACTGGTAGCGACACAGAAATTGGAGGGTTATTTTTAAGGCTTAGGAATGTCATGGTGTCAGAACTCCATCTTCAGTGGGACCTTGTGTTCCTGGAACAATATGTGACGGAACAGATGGTCCCACGAAGTCTCAGATGGGACATTCATCCACAACAGGGTGAGGGAGATTTTGACTCCTGGTTTAAATATTTCAATGAGGCTGGTACCAAATTTTTAAATTTCCTCATTACCAGGAAGAGAAGTCGCCTCTCTGTCTTGGATAGAGAGATCAAGGAATTAAAGGAAGGACTGCTTGTGTATAAAAACTCAGTTGAATACAATTCCTTGTCCTCTAACCTCCAGGCCCATTTGATCAAGGAGGATAAAGATCAAAAGGCTAAAAAACATAAAAAATACTCGCGGGATATAGGTGACTATAGGGCGGGTAAGGTATTCAGCTGGCAGAAAACCCCAGTACAGGATCAAACTATGGAAGTTAATTCTTCTAATATAGGAGCGCAGGCTCCTCTGATTGATTACCAGACCCAACCGAAACCTTCTATGAATAGGAGCCTACTACCTAGGGATCCTCCTCCAACCCAGGGTGGTCGCCCCCAAAATGTACATACCCCTAGGAACACACAGAGGGGTAGAGGACATAATTCTAATAGAAGGGGAGGGAGAGGACATAGAGGGAACCATTCTAACCCTGACGGTCATTATTATGATCGTGAGCCATCCTATCAGAGGGGGTCTCCCTATTATAGGGGATCACCCGCTAGATATCAAGACCACCATAATGGTTACCCTAAACCGTCCCACTATAGTCATCCACCAACATCCACTTATAACAGATATTCTCCACTTCAAGATCAGTATAATGATGGAGTATATCCGTATCCAAATGCCGAGTATGATCAGCCTTCCTATGGATATCAACAACCAATCTCCCAACCCCGCCCAAATCAGGGTTTTCACGAGGACCCCCCAGGGAGAAAAAGGGGCCGAGACCCAAGAGAGGGTCCAGAGGAGGGAGGAGGAGCCAGAGACGAAAAGCGAGGGCGAACATAATCTGTAAAGGAGTGTTCAACCTGAGCAGTACTGTTTTAACACATGAAGAAAAGATTGTTTTGGAAAAGGGTCTCAAATTTGCTCCCCCGCGGAGGTTGAACAAATTTGACACCTTTGTCGACATTCATAAGTACATTAGGAAGATTAACATACAGCGCTATATTACTTCCAATCCTACTAGAAGTATAGCGAGGGCAGCTACGTCAGGTACTGTCCATTCAGGTTTATCCAATCCATCCCTGTTCAACCCCCCTAACCAGCTTGCTCCAGCAATAAACATGTTTAGAGATCTGGTATTGAAAGATCTTGCCAAATTACCTCCTAAACGAGTTTTCAATAATCCTTTACCTAGTCAGGGTCTTAAATCCTTGTGTGACAATAAGGATCTGGTTATCCGTCCCGCTGACAAAGGCGGAGGCATTGTATTGCTGGACAAACAGGACTATATGGGGGAGATGTACAAAATTCTGAGTGATCAGGATACGTACAAAGAGCTACCCAGTAATCCGACATCTAAATTCAAGAGACAATTAACCAGTCTTATCGCTCAGGGTTATGAGTCCTCAATTTTAAATAGTAAAGAAAAATCGTTCCTTGTTCCTTTAGCCCCCCGCATTCCTGTTATTTATTATTTACCTAAGGTTCATAAAGATTCCCTTCATCCCCCTGGACGTCCCATCATTAGCGGGATAGATTCCGTCACCTCTAGAATTGGTAGGTACATTGATTTCTTTTTGCAACCATCTGTACGCAAAACTCCATCCTACCTTAAAGACACGAAGGATGTGATTAAACGCCTGTCTGCTATCACCTTTGAAGGCGATTTGATTATGGCCACAGCGGATGTGGCATCCTTATACACCTGCATTCCTCATCAGAGAGGAATGGAGGCTGCTAAGGATTTTCTAAATAGGGATGTCACTCTCGCTAAACCTCAGGTGGATTTTATAGTTGATTTGTTGGAGTTTGCCACCCAACATAATTATTTTTGGTTCGATGGTCGCTTTTATTTGCAGCATAAGGGAGTTGCGATGGGAGCAAAGTTTGCTCCCAGTTTAGCAAACCTTTTCATGGCCAAGTGGGAGGAGGATGCCGTCTATGCCCTGGAACACCCGCAGTTAATTATGTGGGCCAGGTACATAGACGACATCCTCCTCCTTTGGGCTGGCACCCCTGAATCTCTTGAAGATTTCTTCTCAGAGCTCAATGAGAATGACAGAGGGATTTCACTTACATACGAATTTAGCCAGTCTAAAATCCATTTTTTGGATCTTGAAATAGAAAGGTTTGAGTATCAATTCAAGTACAGTACGTATTTCAAACCTACGGATAGGAACGGATATATACCCACAGACAGTTGCCATCATAAGTCCTGGCTAAAATCCGTTCCCAAAAGTCAATTCCTGCGACTCCGCAGGAATTGTACTGACACAGAAACTTTCAGGATACAAGCTGACATTCTAAGAGGCCGGTTTATTGAAAAGGGATATGACAATCGAGATGTCGAGAATGAGATGACTAAGGTTCTGAATATCGACCGATCTCTATTGTTAGCAGATAGACCTCAAAGAGAAAGGGAAGACAATTTTAGATGGTCTTTTCTTACAGCCTTTTCTACCCAACACAAGCAAATCAAGGCTATTTTTGAACAACATTGGGGTATCTTGAGGAATGATCGAATCCTTGGTACACTTTTACCAGAAAGACCTAAAGTGATATACCGAGGAGTGCCCTCACTTAAAAGTAAAATTGCACCAACCATCATTAATCCTCCGATTAGGCCAACATTTTTTCATAACTGGACAGGCTACTACCCCTGTAAGAAATGCCTTGTATGCCAGTATAACACCTGTGGGAGAAAGGCCAGTAAAGAATTTAGGTCCACAGCGACTAACCGGGTCTATCCAATCAAACCATTTTGTACATGCGCAACTATTAATGTCGTGTATTTACTGACATGTCCATGTGGTAAACAATATGTTGGGCGGACCATTAGGTCATTCACGACCAGGGTAACCGAGCATATCAACTTAATCAAGTTTGGGAGTGTCAAACACACGGTCCCTCTGCATTATCGGCAAAACCATGCCCGTGACCCAACAGGGACCCAATTCTTGATTATTGACCGTTATGTTGCTCCATGGAGGGGTGGGGCCAACACTAGAGGAGTTTCCAGACTCGAAACTTTCTGGATTTACGAGTTATAGACTCACCACTCACAGGGGTTAAATGTGGAGTGGGATATTAACGCTTTTATTAATAGATCTTGACTCCAAGGACGATTTTTCATAAATTTTTGTAGTAATTTAAAATTTTATCCTTTTTTTAATAAAATGTTTTAATAATTTTAATACCCATTTCAACTTGTCAACTATCTAGTCACCATTCAAATGGCTAGTTTGTGTTTGACAGTGGAATTTGTCGGTTTTGGAACATTAACCAATATTAGCATTCTAGATTTTTAGGGATGACCCCAGTTTGATTTGACTTCAAATTCGGCATGCCAAAGCAGGGATTCGAACTCACAACCTCCCGATAACACATCAGGCGCTTTGCCCATAGCACCACCACTGGAAGTGTTTGTTAGGGCTCATAAAAAAACAGTGCCATATCAGACATAGTGAGGCTTGGGGATCTTTTCCAATGTTCCTGTGCAGAGCGGAAGTGATGTCATCCAGCCTCGTCTTCATAGAGAGGCTTGGATGGCGCTTCCTGTTCTATATGGCTGATATAGAAGTTCTGGCCATTCTATACTGCTTATTTATCTATTGATCTAACACAATCTAATAAATATTCATTGGCAGTATTATCCTATATTATGGGAAGATTTTTTGAGATCAAATGGGATATTTTAAATAGCAGCCGCCACTTCCTGTTCACCAACAGGAAGTGATGTAATTTCCGGGGTCACTCCAGCTGGGGTCATTCCATCTATAAACAGCGGTGTTGTTGTGGGGGTCCACACCCCAGATGATGACTTTTTAGTTGAAACGCGTCGGGTGGACCCATTTACACACATCGCTCTTGCATTTTGTGATATGCCTATGATGTTCTTCCAAATGTGAGTGTACATTTTTTAATCTTTTTTTAAATAAATACTTCCTTGTACGGTATCACACTATGTGAGTTTTTTTCCCCATTACGCATGTTATGTGGTTACCGTATCTCTGGCTCCAACAAGACTATATGTATTCACACTTCCTGGTGTTTACGGGAATTTGTGGTGCCGACTGATATGCGGATTCAGGACCAGCTGGATACACCTTGCTGACTGATTATTTAAGCCTGTTTTGACTTGGGTGGTATACACCTTACCAAGTCAATACCATCTGGTAAGCCTCCTCCTTATATCGGTGGTGGTGTCTCTATCCTTTCACAGAGAGGGTCATATCCATGTGGGACTCTTTTTTTCAACCTTGCAGTTTTTTCTACACTTTTGGACTGTTATTTGTGTGTGGTCACAATAGAGGACTGTTTCGTTCTGATTTATTTACATATAATATTTTTTTTCACGGATCACACTCAGTCACTTGGTGTCACTGAAATTAATATATTTGCATGTTTGCAACATTTGTTATGTGTTGGTAACTGACTCTTTCACAAAAATAAGCGCTACACTTTTTCATATTCACCAGTTTTTGCTTTGTCTCAGCTGTGTTGGCAGCTAATTTTTGTGTTCACTCATTGCACAGCGCAGTATATCCCATATCTAATTTTATGTTTGTTCCCATACATACTTGTGCAGCTAAACTATTGCGCATATATTGAGGTTTAGCGAGCTCCCCACATCGCAACTGCCTTTTAATGTTAAGTGTAACTCCACTTTTGTGGAAGAAAAATACAGCAAATAAAAAAAAGAAAAATAATATGGCATGTATGTAGCAATACCCCCCTGCCCCCCCCCATTCTATAGGGGCCGCTTGACGATGCATGTCCCCAATGGTTGCCCTGACACCTCTGACACTCTGGGTCCACACATATTTCAAACAGAGACAGAAATGCAATAAACACAATTCTTCAGTGATACCTTTTAACAGATTTTCCTTAAATAATAGGTACAGCACAAAAATAATGATATCAATGTGCACAACCTTAACAGAAAAAATGACAATAGGCTCCAATAGAAGGATACTGGTAGCAGTGGTAAATTGTTCACAACAATCATGGCAAGTAAACTGCAACCCCGGTGGCAAAGTGGGGGATGAGGAGACTTACTAGTCAGTCAGCTCCCTCTGAACCCCCAGCGTTATGTAGGAAAAGAAACCCAACTAGGAAACTCTGGTTTGAGTGGTTAAGGCCCTAAATAAAGAAGGGTCCCTATTAACTGAAATAGTGACTAGACTAGTCCTGTGATGCAGAAGTCTCTTTAAAGAAAAGGGTATCCACTGTTTTCTGTTAGCGATGGTGGGGCCTATAAACATTAGTGAATACTGGTAATTCAATAAAGTTGAACAGATAGGCTGTGGTACTGCTCAAAACAAAGGTCTCCTGGTACTGAGGTGTAAAGGTGTCTGCATGCAATGTCCCTAGATTGATGAGAGCAGGAGGTTGGGCATCCACCTACTCACCAATCCTACGGATAGCATGGCCTCCTAGGAAAATAACTCTCTCCATGCTCTTGGCTTCTTGCAGGGATGTGCAGAGATGTCTGTGTGAAGACCAGACAGTGACAGTCTCACTGCAGAGAAGTTGATGCGATCCCAGTGTGGCAAACAGCATCACCGTTCTGCTGAACTGATGTGCAGGATCCTGTAGCAGTAGGCCAGAAATCTATCTCTGAAGGAGAACGGTAGTCCCCCTGTGTTCAACTCCCACGCCAAAAGAGCAAGCCAGTCCCTTGCTGTAGAATATACACTATATATGCTTTCCCAGCATCCTTTTTTGTTTACCAGTTCTCTGGAATATAGTATGTATTGGCTTTAGGACTAGTCCTACTAGTCTAGTCCTCCAAGAACGGTGATACCCTCTCCTCAAGAAGGCACATGTACAGTCATGCTAACGAATAGTGATGAGCCGAACACCCCCGGGTTCGGTTCGCACCAGAACCCGCGAACGGACCGAAAGTTCGAACGAACATTAGAACCCTATTAAATACAATGGATGCGAACGTTCGAATTCTAAAGTGCTAATTATAACAACTATTATGCATGTTATTGTCATAAATAGGGTTTGGGAACCCGGGTTCTGCACCAGGGGACATGTATCAATGCAAAAAGAAGTTTTAAAAACGGTCGTTTTTCGGGAGCAGTCATTTTAATGATGCATAAAGTGAAAAAAAAAAGTCAAATATTCCTTTAAATATCGTACCTGGGGGGTGTCTAAAGTATGCCTGTGAAGTGCCACGTGTTTCCCGTGTTTAGAACTGTCCCTGCACAAAATGACACTTCTAAATGAAAAAAAAGCCATTTAAAACTGCTTGCGGCTTTAATGTAATGTCTGGTCCCGGTAATATGGATGAAATTCTTTAAGAAAAATGGCATAGCTACCCCATGACCCCCCCCCCCCTACCCCAGCCCATTACCAGCCCCTTTGGGTCTTGTATGGATATTAAGGGGAACCCCGCACATAAAATAAAAAAGGCCCTATATACTCTGAACAGCCGTATACAGGCGGTGCATACAAGACAGGGACTGTAGGTTTGTTCTTATGTAGAATCTGTTTGTAATTTTGAACAGGTACATTGTTGAAGTGTAGCTCCAGCCCAAAAATCTATTTTTAAACTTTTTGGGAAACATAGGTAAGGGTTATCACCCCTGTAACATTTGTTTTGCTGTCTGTGCCCCTGTTCAGAACATTTCACCTCACTTTCCGTCCCAATGACAACTGTTTTTGAAATGTGGTGTTTTTCTTGAAACAAGGATTGCTGATAAAGCATCAGTACAGATGAGACCCCTTTCTCCCATATTTATTCTTACAGGAGAGAATTTTCCTTTCTAGGGGTAGATTTCCTCTCACTTCCTGTTGTCTTCTTTCGTTTGCAAGTAGGAGTCGTTTGTAAGTTGGATGTTTGAAAGTAGGGACCTGCCGTATATACTCTGCAGAAATAGGCCCCTTAGTTGTTGGTGTTGGCACAACACTGTAAGCACTCAGTTACTCTTGGTTGGTGCTGGAACGCCCTGCTGTCAACTATTATATCAGGAATTTTAATTACATATAATTGTTGAACAGTGGTAGTAAAAATTGGGGCTTTGATGGTGGTGCTGGTGCCACAACACTGTAAGCCCTGACAGTTACTCTTGGTGGGTGCAGCAATGGGCCCTGCTGTGAATTATTAGATCAAGAATTGTAATTACATGCCCCTTTTGAACAGGGGCTGAAAAATTGGGCCTTTCGTGGTGGTGGTGGTGGTGGCGTTGCCACAAGACTGTAAGCCCTCAGAGTTACTCTTGGTGGGTGCAGCAATGGACCCTGCTGTGAATTATTAGATCAAGAATTGTAATTGCATGCCCCTGTTGAACAGGGGCTGAAAAATTGGGCCTTAGGCACTGGTGGCACAACACTACAACCCCTCACAGATACTGTACTTGGAGCACAGCAATGAGCCCTGTTGCAAAGTATTGCTTCAAAAATTGTAATGACACGCCCCAGTTAAACAGGGGCTGAAAAATTGGGCCTTAGGCACTGGTGCCACAACACTCCAACCCCTCACAGATACTGTACTTGGAGCACAGCAATGAGCCCTATGGCAAATTATTGCTAAAAAAATTGTAATTACACGCCCCTGTAAAACAGGGGCTGAAAAATTGGGCCTTAGCCACTGGTGGCGGCACCCATAAACAAAAATGATCTTCCAAGCTATCATCATCAATCGTATCATTGAGGACTCGGAGGAGGAGGATAGCCAGTCAACATAACAGCACAGGCACTCAGCATCAGCATCAGTCTTGAAGGGATGTGACATGTTAAAATCAATTAGTCTGTTATATCAGCATCAGGTGTGTGGTAGCTGGTGGTGATCCAAGACTGGTTCATCTTGATGAAAGTCAGTCGATCAACCGAGTCGGTGGACAGGCGCACCCTGTGATCCGTGACAAATCCTCCAGCAGCACTGAATGTGCGTTCCGAAAGAACGCTGGATGCAGGACAGGCCAGTAGCTCAATTGCATACTGTGCAAGCTCTGGCCAGTGATCCATCCTCAAGACCCAGTAAGCCAGAGGATTTTCGGTGGGGAAGGTGTCCAAGTCTGACCTTGCCCCTAGATATTCCTGCACCATGTTTATCAGACGCTGGCGATGGTTGCTGGAACCGATCATACTTTGGGGCTGCGGACTAAAGAATTGTCTGAACGCATCGGTCAGACGGCCACCTTCCCCACCGCTCCTTCTTTGACTGGCCGAAGCCTCAGCAACTCGTTGTCCAGGACCAGGAGTTTGTAACCTCCCAGTCTCTGGGAACGCGTTGCACAGACCTTTCTGCAAGGCCTCCCGGAGTTGTCTCATCCTCTGCTCCCTCTGCGACGGTAACATAAGGTCCGCAACCTTACCCTTGTACCGTGGATCAAGGAGAGTGGCCAGCCAGTAATGGTCCCTCTCCTTGATCCGAAGAATACGAGGATCCTTCCGCAGACTTTGCAGGATCAGGGAGGCCATGCAGCGTAGGTTTGCTGAGGCATTTGCTCCGGAGTCCTCTGGGTCACTAAGGACGACATGATCCGCAGCCACCTCCTCCCAGCCACGTACAAGTCCACTGGTTTCTTGGGACTGTAAATCATCCCTAAAAGACTGCTGCTGATGATGCTGAGTGCCAGCCTCCACCTCCATGCTGACACAATCCTCCTCCTCCTCCTCCTCCTCCTCCTCTTCCTGTGCGATGGGTGGGACAGAAGGAACACTGTCTGGGTAAAGGGGGCCTTGAGAGGCAAGGAAGTCCTCCTCTTCCTGCCTCTGTTCTGCCTCAAGTGCCCTGTCCATTATTCCACGCAGCGTGTGCTCCAACAGGTGGACAAGAGGTACAGTGTCACTGATGCATGCACTGTCACTGCTCACCATCCTCGTGGCCTCCTCAAATGGTGCCAGGACAGTGCATGCATCCCTGATCATGCCCCACTGGCGTGGAGAAAAAAAAACAAGCTCCCCTGACCCTGTCCTGGTGCCGTAGTCGCACAGGTACTCATTGATGGCCCTCTGCTGCGTGTGCAGCCGCTGCAGCATGGCCAACGTTGAGTTCCACCTGGTGGGCATGTCACATATAAGGCGGTTCTTGGGCAGGTTCAACTCCTTTTGCAGCTCAGCCAGGCGAGCACTGGCATTATAAGATCTGCGGAAATGCACACAGACTTTCCTGGCCTGCCTCAGGACATCCTGTAAGCCCGGGTACCTGCCCAAGAACCGCTGCACCACCAGGTTAAGGACGTGAGCCACACAGGGCACATGGGTCAGTTGTCCCTGTCGGAGGGCGGAGAGGAGGTTGGTGCCATTGTCGCAAACCACCATTCCTGGCTTAAGCTGGCGTGGCGTCAACCACCTCTCGGCCTGGCCCTGCAGAGCAGACAGGACCTCTGCCCCAGTGTGGCTTCTGTCCCCCAAACACACCAGCGCAAGCACGGCATGGCATCTTTTTGCCTGCGTACTTGCGTAGCCCCGTGAACGGCTACGGAGCACCGCTGGTTCATAGGACAAACCACAGGAAGAGGCCATGGAGGAAGAAGAAGAGGAGGGGGTGGAGGAGAGAGGTGTGTCACAACCAGTAGTAGCATTTTGGAGGCGTGGCGGTGGGACAACCTCCAACACTACTGCACCTTGTCCTGCATCCTTCCCAGCTGCCAAAAGAGTGACCCAATGGGCCGTGAAAGAAAGGTAACGTCCCTGTCCATGCCTGCTGGACCATGAGTCAGCGGTAATATGCACCTTACCGCTGACCGCCCTGTCCAGCGAGGCCAAGACATTGCCTTCCACATGCCGGTAGAGAGCCGGAATAGCCTTCCGTGAGAAAAAGTGGCGTTTGGGAACCTGCCACTGAGGAACCGCACATTGCACAAACTCACGGAAGGGGGCCGAGTCTACCAACTGAAAAGGCAGCAGTTGAAGCGCTAGCAATTTAGCCAAGCTAGCATTCAACCGCTGGGCATGTGGATGGCTGGGAGTGAACTTCTTTCGACGGTCCAGCAGCTGGGGCAGGGAAATTTGCCTGCTAGAATCGGACGTCGGTGTACTGCTAGCAGAGTGGCCGCAAGTACTTGGCTGTGACACACCTAATTCTACACCTTCATTCCTCTCAGTGCATGTTTCAGAGAGGACTGAAGTTATAGTGGGGTTGGAGATCCCAGCTGATGCGGTGCAAGGAGAGGTCCGCTTTGTTCTTTGGTGTGGGTCTTTGAGGTAGGATTGCCAACGAGCTGCATGGCAGGTCAACATATGTCTGGTCAGGCATGTGGTACCCAAGCGGCTGATGTTTTGGCCACGCGATATACGCTTGAGACATATGTTGCAAACAGCAGCTGTGCGATCTGATGCACTAGCCTCAAAAAAGGCCCACACCAAAGAACTTTTTGAATGACGGGCAGAGGCAGCGCCCTGCACAGGCGGAGCTCTGCGGTGTGATTCCGTCGGTGTACTGCCCTTACGCTGGCCACCAAAGGGCATCCTGCCTCGTTGGAGATGTGCCTCCTCCTCATCCTCCTCCTCCTCCTCTCTCCTATTAGGCACCCACGTGGAGTCAGTGACCTCATCATCACCTCCCTCCTCATCACTGGAGCCAATCTGGCAGTATGCTGCAGCTGCTGGAACATGACTGCCAGATTGGTGTCCTTCTTGAGCATCCCCTCTGTCTGCTCTCACGCTACTGCCTTCCTCTAGCTGGGTTTCATCATCAGACCCTTCGAAACGCTGGGCATCCTCCTGGAGCATGTACCCAACACTGTGCTGAAACAGTTCGGGGGACTCCTCAGGAGGAGGACATGGTGGGTCTAGGGAAGGAGTGACTGATGATGAGTCTGACATTGATACCAGGGAAGAGGACGCTTTGGCAGCTGCTTTTCCAGTACCCTGAGCCTGGGTGAGAGAGGATGAGGAGGAGGAGGAGGGCTTGGTCATCCACTCTACCAAGTCTTCGGCATGATGTGGCTCAACATGTCCAGCTGCCGAAAAGAAGGACAAGCGTGTCCCATGGCCATGTGCTGATGACAATGCACCGCGTCCACGACCAGCACTGTTGCCCCCAGACACAGAGCCTGCTTGCCCTCTTTTATTGCCTCCTGACTGTCTGCCTCTCCTTGTTTGCCTTCCAGACATTCTAATAGATGGCCTGCAGGGAGATGGGAAAAAAGCAATAAGGGCTACCTTCAGGTGTCCTTCTCTGTCCCTTGAAACAAGGACTTTGACAGTGAAAGAAACTGACACACTCTCCCTACCTACAGTTTTCTGTCCCTAGAAAAAATGTTTTTTTTAAGCACAATTTAGCACAAGGAGAATTCACTCACTGTCCTTCCATGTCCCTGGAAACAAGGACTTTGACAGTGAAAGAAACTGACACACTCTCCCTACCTACAGTTTTCTGTCCCTAGAAAAAATGTTTTTTTTAAGCACAATTTAGCACAAGGAGAATTCACTCACTGTCCTTCCAGGTCCCTGGAAACAAGGACTTTGACAGTGAAAGAAACTGACACACTCTCCCTACCTACAGTTTTCTGTCCCTAGAAAAAATGTTTTTTTTAAGCACAATTTAGCACAAGGAGAATTCACTCACTGTCCTTCCAGGTCCCTGGAAACAAGGACTTTGACAGTGAAAGAAACTGACACACTCTCCCTACCTACAGTTTTCTGTCCCTAGAAAAAATGTTTTTTTTAAGCACAATTTAGCACAAGGAGAATTCACTCACTGTCCTTCCAGGTCCCTGGAAACAAGGACTTTGACAGTGAAAGAAACTGACACACTCTCCCTACCTACAGTTTTCTGTCCCTAGAAAAAATGTTTTTTTTAAGCACAATTTAGCACAAGGAGAATTCACTCACTGTCCTTCCAGGTCCCTGGAAACAAGGACTTTGACAGTGAAAGAAACTGACACACTCTCCCTACCTACAGTTTTCTGTCCCTAGAAAAAATGTTTTTTTAAGCACAATTTAGCACAAGGAGAATTCACTCACTGTCCTTCCAGGTCCCTGGAAACAAGGACTTTGACAGTGAAAGAAACTGACACACTCTCCCTACCTACAGTTTTCTGTCCCTAGAAAAAATGTTTTTTTTAAGCACAATTTAGCACAAGGAGAATTCACTCACTGTCCTTCCAGGTCCCTGGAAACAAGGACTTTGACAGTGAAAGAAACTGACACACTCTCCCTACCTACAGTTTTCTGTCCCTAGAAAAAATGTTTTTTTTAAGCACAATTTAGCACAAGGAGAATTCACTCACTGTCCTTCCAGGTCCCTGGAAACAAGGACTTTGACAGTGAAAGAAACTGACACACTCTCCCTACCTACAGTTTTCTGTCCCTAGAAAAAATGTTTTTTTTAAGCACAATTTAGCACAAGGAGAATTCACTCACTGTCCTTCCAGGTCCCTGGAAACAAGGACTTTGACAGTGAAAGAAACTGACACACTCTCCCTACCTACAGTTTTCTGTCCCTAGAAAAAATGTTTTTTTTAAGCACAATTTAGCACAAGGAGAATTCACTCACTGTCCTTCCAGGTCCCTGGAAACAAGGACTTTGACAGTGAAAGAAACTGACACACTCTCCCTACCTACAGTTTTCTGTCCCTAGAAAAAATGTTTTTTTTAAGCACAATTTAGCACAAGGAGAATTCACTCACTGTCCTTCCAGGTCCCTGGAAACAAGGACTTTGACAGTGAAAGAAACTGACACACTCTCCCTACCTACAGTTTTCTGTCCCTAGAAAAAATGTTTTTTTTAAGCACAATTTAGCACAAGGAGAATTCACTCACTGTCCTTCCAGGTCCCTGGAAACAAGGACTTTGACAGTGAAAGAAACTGACACACTCTCCCTACCTACAGTTTTCTGTCCCTAGAAAAAATGTTTTTTTTAAGCACAATTTAGCACAAGGAGAATTCACTCACTGTCCTTCCAGGTCCCTGGAAACAAGGACTTTGACAGTGAAAGAAACTGACACACTCTCCCTACCTACAGTTTTCTGTCCCTAGAAAAAATGTTTTTTAAGCACAATTTAGCACAAGGAGAATTCACTCACTGTCCTTCCAGGTCCCTGGAAACAAGGACTTTGACAGTGAAAGAAACTGACACACTCTCCCTACCTACAGTTTTCTGTCCCTAGAAAAAATGTTTTTTTAAGCACAATTTAGCACAAGGAGAATTCACTCACTGTCCTTCCAGGTCCCTGGAAACAAGGACTTTGACAGTGAAAGAAACTGACACACTCTCCCTACCTACAGTTTTCTGTCCCTAGAAAAAATGTTTTTTTTAAGCACAATTTAGCACAAGGAGAATTCACTCACTGTCCTTCCAGGTCCCTGGAAACAAGGACTTTGACAGTGAAAGAAACTGACACACTCTACCTACCTACAGTTTTCTGTCCCTAGAAAAAATGTTTTTTTTAAGCACAATTTAGCACAAGGAGAATTCACTCACTGTCCTTCCAGGTCCCTGGAAACAAGGACTTTGACAGTGAAAGAAACTGACACACTCTCCCTACCTACAGTTTTCTGTCCCTAGAAAAAATGTTTTTTTTAAGCACAATTTAGCACAAGGAGAATTCACTCACTGTCCTTCCAGGTCCCTGGAAACAAGGACTTTGACAGTGAAAGAAACTGACACACTCTCCCTACCTACAGTTTTCTGTCCCTAGAAAAAATGTTTTTTTTAAGCACAATTTAGCACAAGGAGAATTCACTCACTGTCCTTCCAGGTCCCTGGAAACAAGGACTTTGACAGTGAAAGAAACTGACACACTCTCCCTACCTACAGTTTTCTGTCCCTAGAAAAAATGTTTTTTTTAAGCACAATTTAGCACAAGGAGAATTCACTCACTGTCCTTCCAGGTCCCTGGAAACAAGGACTTTGACAGTGAAAGAAACTGACACACTCTCCCTACCTACAGTTTTCTGTCCCTAGAAAAAATGTTTTTTTAAGCACAATTTAGCACAAGGAGAATTCACTCACTGTCCTTCCAGGTCCCTGGAAACAAGGACTTTGACAGTGAAAGAAACTGACACACTCTCCCTACCTACAGTTTTCTGTCCCTAGAAAAAATGTTTTTTTTAAGCACAATTTAGCACAAGGAGAATTCACTCACTGTCCTTCCAGGTCCCTGGAAACAAGGACTTTGACAGTGAAAGAAACTGACACACTCTCCCTACCTACAGTTTTCTGTCCCTAGAAAAAATGTTTTTTTAAGCACAATTTAGCACAAGGAGAATTCACTCACTGTCCTTCCAGGTCCCTGGAAACAAGGACTTTGACAGTGAAAGAAACTGACACACTCTCCCTACCTACAGTTTTCTGTCCCTAGAAAAAATGTTTTTTTTAAGCACAATTTAGCACAAGGAGAATTCACTCACTGTCCTTCCAGGTCCCTGGAAACAAGGACTTTGACAGTGAAAGAAACTGACACACTCTCCCTACCTACAGTTTTCTGTCCCTAGAAAAAATGTTTTTTTTAAGCACAATTTAGCACAAGGAGAATTCACTCACTGTCCTTCCAGGTCCCTGGAAACAAGGACTTTGACAGTGAAAGAAACTGACACACTCTCCCTACCTACAGTTTTCTGTCCCTAGAAAAAATGTTTTTTTTAAGCACAATTTAGCACAAGGAGAATTCACTCACTGTCCTTCCAGGTCCCTGGAAACAAGGACTTTGACAGTGAAAGAAACTGACACACTCTCCCTACCTACAGTTTTCTGTCCCTAGAAAAAATGTTTTTTTTAAGCACAATTTAGCACAAGGAGAATTCACTCACTGTCCTTCCAGGTCCCTGGAAACAAGGACTTTGACAGTGAAAGAAACTGACACACTCTCCCTAACTACAGTTTTCTGTCCCTAGAAAAAATTTTTTTTTAAGCACAATTTAGCACAAGGAGAATTCACTCACTGTCCTTCCAGGTCCCTGGAAACAAGGACTTTGACAGTGAAAGAAACTGACACACTCTCCCTACCTACAGTTTTCTGTCCCTAGAAAAAATGTTTTTTTTAAGCACAATTTAGCACAAGGAGAATTCACTCACTGTCCTTCCAGGTCCCTGGAAACAAGGACTTTGACAGTGAAAGAAACTGACACACTCTCCCTACCTACAGTTTTCTGTCCCTAGAAAAAATGTTTTTTTTAAGCACAATTTAGCACAAGGAGAATTCACTCACTGTCCTTCCAGGTCCCTGGAAACAAGGACTTTGACAGTGAAAGAAACTGACACACTCTCCCTACCTACAGTTTTCTGTCCCTAGAAAAAATGTTTTTTTTAAGCACAATTTAGCACAAGGAGAATTCACTCACTGTCCTTCCAGGTCCCTGGAAACAAGGACTTTGACAGTGAAAGAAACTGACACACTCTCCCTACCTACAGTTTTCTGTCCCTAGAAAAAATGTTTTTTTTAAGCACAATTTAGCACAAGGAGAATTCACTCACTGTCCTTCCAGGTCCCTGGAAACAAGGACTTTGACAGTGAAAGAAACTGACACACTCTCCCTACCTACAGTTTTCTGTCCCTAGAAAAAATGTTTTTTTTAAGCACAATTTAGCACAAGGAGAATTCACTCACTGTCCTTCCAGGTCCCTGGAAACAAGGACTTTGACAGTGAAAGAAACTGACACACTCTCCCTACCTACAGTTTTCTGTCCCTAGAAAAAATGTTTTTTTTAAGCACAATTTAGCACAAGGAGAATTCACTCACTGTCCTTCCAGGTCCCTGGAAACAAGGACTTTGACAGTGAAAGAAACTGACACACTCTCCCTACCTACAGTTTTCTGTCCCTAGAAAAAATGTTTTTTTAAGCACAATTTAGCACAAGGAGAATTCACTCACTGTCCTTCCAGGTCCCTGGAAACAAGGACTTTGACAGTGAAAGAAACTGACACACTCTCCCTACCTACAGTTTTCTGTCCCTAGAAAAAATGTTTTTTTTAAGCACAATTTAGCACAAGGAGAATTCACTCACTGTCCTTCCAGGTCCCTGGAAACAAGGACTTTGACAGTGAAAGAAACTGACACACTCTACCTACCTACAGTTTTCTGTCCCTAGAAAAAATGTTTTTTTTAAGCACAATTTAGCACAAGGAGAATTCACTCACTGTCCTTCCAGGTCCCTGGAAACAAGGACTTTGACAGTGAAAGAAACTGACACACTCTCCCTACCTACAGTTTTCTGTCCCTAGAAAAAATGTTTTTTTTAAGCACAATTTAGCACAAGGAGAATTCACTCACTGTCCTTCCAGGTCCCTGGAAACAAGGACTTTGACAGTGAAAGAAACTGACACACTCTCCCTACCTACAGTTTTCTGTCCCTAGAAAAAATGTTTTTTTTAAGCACAATTTAGCACAAGGAGAATTCACTCACTGTCCTTCCAGGTCCCTGGAAACAAGGACTTTGACAGTGAAAGAAACTGACACACTCTCCCTACCTACAGTTTTCTGTCCCTAGAAAAAATGTTTTTTTTAAGCACAATTTAGCACAAGGAGAATTCACTCACTGTCCTTCCAGGTCCCTGGAAACAAGGACTTTGACAGTGAAAGAAACTGACACACTCTCCCTACCTACAGTTTTCTGTCCCTAGAAAAAATGTTTTTTTTAAGCACAATTTAGCACAAGGAGAATTCACTCACTGTCCTTCCAGGTCCCTGGAAACAAGGACTTTGACAGTGAAAGAAACTGACACACTCTCCCTACCTACAGTTTTCTGTCCCTAGAAAAAATGTTTTTTTTAAGCACAATTTAGCACAAGGAGAATTCACTCACTGTCCTTCCAGGTCCCTGGAAACAAGGACTTTGACAGTGAAAGAAACTGACACACTCTCCCTACCTACAGTTTTCTGTCCCTAGAAAAAATGTTTTTTTTAAGCACAATTTAGCACAAGGAGAATTCACTCACTGTCCTTCCAGGTCCCTGGAAACAAGGACTTTGACAGTGAAAGAAACTGACACACTCTCCCTACCTACAGTTTTCTGTCCCTAGAAAAAATGTTTTTTTTAAGCACAATTTAGCACAAGGAGAATTCACTCACTGTCCTTCCAGGTCCCTGGAAACAAGGACTTTGACAGTGAAAGAAACTGACACACTCTCCCTACCTACAGTTTTCTGTCCCTAGAAAAAATGTTTTTTTTAAGCACAATTTAGCACAAGGAGAATTCACTCACTGTCCTTCCAGGTCCCTGGAAACAAGGACTTTGACAGTGAAAGAAACTGACACACTCTCCCTACCTACAGTTTTCTGTCCCTAGAAAAAATGTTTTTTTTAAGCACAATTTAGCACAAGGAGAATTCACTCACTGTCCTTCCAGGTCCCTGGAAACAAGGACTTTGACAGTGAAAGAAACTGACACACTCTCCCTACCTACAGTTTTCTGTCCCTAGAAAAAATGTTTTTTTAAGCACAATTTAGCACAAGGAGAATTCACTCACTGTCCTTCCAGGTCCCTGGAAACAAGGACTTTGACAGTGAAAGAAACTGACACACTCTCCCTACCTACAGTTTTCTGTCCCTAGAAAAAATGTTTTTTTTAAGCACAATTTAGCACAAGGAGAATTCACTCACTGTCCTTCCAGGTCCCTGGAAACAAGGACTTTGACAGTGAAAGAAACTGACACACTCTACCTACCTACAGTTTTCTGTCCCTAGAAAAAATGTTTTTTTTAAGCACAATTTAGCACAAGGAGAATTCACTCACTGTCCTTCCAGGTCCCTGGAAACAAGGACTTTGACAGTGAAAGAAACTGACACACTCTCCCTACCTACAGTTTTCTGTCCCTAGAAAAAATGTTTTTTTTAAGCACAATTTAGCACAAGGAGAATTCACTCACTGTCCTTCCAGGTCCCTGGAAACAAGGACTTTGACAGTGAAAGAAACTGACACACTCTCCCTACCTACAGTTTTCTGTCCCTAGAAAAAATGTTTTTTTTAAGCACAATTTAGCACAAGGAGAATTCACTCACTGTCCTTCCAGGTCCCTGGAAACAAGGACTTTGACAGTGAAAGAAACTGACACACTCTCCCTACCTACAGTTTTCTGTCCCTAGAAAAAATGTTTTTTTTAAGCACAATTTAGCACAAGGAGAATTCACTCACTGTCCTTCCAGGTCCCTGGAAACAAGGACTTTGACAGTGAAAGAAACTGACACACTCTCCCTACCTACAGTTTTCTGTCCCTAGAAAAAATGTTTTTTTTAAGCACAATTTAGCACAAGGAGAATTCACTCACTGTCCTTCCAGGTCCCTGGAAACAAGGACTTTGACAGTGAAAGAAACTGACACACTCTCCCTACCTACAGTTTTCTGTCCCTAGAAAAAATGTTTTTTTAAGCACAATTTAGCACAAGGAGAATTCACTCACTGTCCTTCCAGGTCCCTGGAAACAAGGACTTTGACAGTGAAAGAAACTGACACACTCTCCCTACCTACAGTTTTCTGTCCCTAGAAAAAATGTTTTTTTTAAGCACAATTTAGCACAAGGAGAATTCACTCACTGTCCTTCCAGGTCCCTGGAAACAAGGACTTTGACAGTGAAAGAAACTGACACACTCTCCCTACCTACAGTTTTCTGTCCCTAGAAAAAATGTTTTTTTTAAGCACAATTTAGCACAAGGAGAATTCACTCACTGTCCTTCCAGGTCCCTGGAAACAAGGACTTTGACAGTGAAAGAAACTGACACACTCTCCCTACCTACAGTTTTCTGTCCCTAGAAAAAATGTTTTTTTTAAGCACAATTTAGCACAAGGAGAATTCACTCACTGTCCTTCCAGGTCCCTGGAAACAAGGACTTTGACAGTGAAAGAAACTGACACACTCTCCCTACCTACAGTTTTCTGTCCCTAGAAAAAATGTTTTTTTAAGCACAATTTAGCACAAGGAGAATTCACTCACTGTCCTTCCAGGTCCCTGGAAACAAGGACTTTGACAGTGAAAGAAACTGACACACTCTCCCTACCTACAGTTTTCTGTCCCTAGAAAAAATGTTTTTTTTAAGCACAATTTAGCACAAGGAGAATTCACTCACTGTCCTTCCAGGTCCCTGGAAACAAGGACTTTGACAGTGAAAGAAACTGACACACTCTCCCTACCTACAGTTTTCTGTCCCTAGAAAAAATGTTTTTTTTAAGCACAATTTAGCACAAGGAGAATTCACTCACTGTCCTTCCAGGTCCCTGGAAACAAGGACTTTGACAGTGAAAGAAACTGACACACTCTCCCTACCTACAGTTTTCTGTCCCTAGAAAAAATGTTTTTTTTAAGCACAATTTAGCACAAGGAGAATTCACTCACTGTCCTTCCAGGTCCCTGGAAACAAGGACTTTGACAGTGAAAGAAACTGACACACTCTCCCTACCTACAGTTTTCTGTCCCTAGAAAAAATGTTTTTTTTAAGCACAATTTAGCACAAGGAGAATTCACTCACTGTCCTTCCAGGTCCCTGGAAACAAGGACTTTGACAGTGAAAGAAACTGACACACTCTCCCTAACTACAGTTTTCTGTCCCTAGAAAAAATGTTTTTTTTAAGCACAATTTAGCACAAGGAGAATTCACTCACTGTCCTTCCAGGTCCCTGGAAACAAGGACTTTGACAGTGAAAGAAACTGACACACTCTCCCTACCTACAGTTTTCTGTCCCTAGAAAAAATGTTTTTTTTAAGCACAATTTAGCACAAGGAGAATTCACTCACTGTCCTTCCAGGTCCCTGGAAACAAGGACTTTGACAGTGAAAGAAACTGACACACTCTCCCTACCTACAGTTTTCTGTCCCTAGAAAAAATGTTTTTTTTAAGCACAATTTAGCACAAGGAGAATTCACTCACTGTCCTTCCAGGTCCCTGGAAACAAGGACTTTGACAGTGAAAGAAACTGACACACTCTCCCTACCTACAGTTTTCTGTCCCTAGAAAAAATGTTTTTTTTAAGCACAATTTAGCACAAGGAGAATTCACTCACTGTCCTTCCAGGTCCCTGGAAACAAGGACTTTGACAGTGAAAGAAACTGACACACTCTCCCTACCTACAGTTTTCTGTCCCTAGAAAAAATGTTTTTTTTAAGCACAATTTAGCACAAGGAGAATTCACTCACTGTCCTTCCAGGTCCCTGGAAACAAGGACTTTGACAGTGAAAGAAACTGACACACTCTCCCTACCTACAGTTTTCTGTCCCTAGAAAAAATGTTTTTTTTAAGCACAATTTAGCACAAGGAGAATTCACTCACTGTCCTTCCAGGTCCCTGGAAACAAGGACTTTGACAGTGAAAGAAACTGACACACTCTCCCTACCTACAGTTTTCTGTCCCTAGAAAAAATGTTTTTTTTAAGCACAATATAGCACAAGCACAAAACACACTGACACTCTCCCTACCTATCCTTCTCTTTCCCTAAACTAAAGGAATCCAGGTTAAGCAAGAAAGAAATAAAAGTCACTATCCCTGCCTATGCTGCTCTATCCCTGCTCCGGAACACACTACACTAGGCCGCCGTGCTGGCGGCCTTTTATAGTGTGGGGCGTGTACTAAACACCCTCAGCAATAATTGGCCACAGGCATCCTGCCTGTGGCCAATCATTGCTCTCCTCGCTGCCGGCGCTGTGATTGGCCAAGCATGCGGGGTCACAGTGCATGCTTGGCCAATCACAGCGCCTGGATGACACTGCGATGGCGTAGTGCATTGTGGGCCGTTCGCGTCACTCGAATTTGGCGCGAACGGCCCAAATCGTTCGATCTTCGTCGAACGATCGAACAGCCGATGTTCGAGTCGAACTTATGTTCGACTCGAACACGAAGCTCATCCCTACTAACGAACATCTAAAGGATTCAGAGAAGGATTGGGAGAAAGTGCTGTGGTCAGATGAGACCAAAATTGAGCTCTTTGGCATAAACTCGACTCACGGTGTTTGGAGGAAGAAAAATTATGACTATGACCCTAAGAACACCATTCCTACAGTCAAGCACGGGAGGTGGAAACATTATGCTTTGGGGCCGTTTCTCTGCTAAAGGTACAGGCCAACTTTGCCACATTAACCACTTGTCAATTGACGGCGGGCGGAGGACACTCTCGTTCTGAGAGGACGTCATATGACGTCCTCCCTTTAAAACGAGCTAGGGGGCGCGCGCGCGCCGCGTTCCCAAGGCCCCGATGCGCGTGCCCGGCGGCCGCGATTGCCCGGGAAACGAGCAGGAAAGTGGATCTCTGTGTGTAAACACAGAGATCCACGTCCTGTGAGGGAGAGGGGACCGATGGTGTGTCCCTTGTACATAGGGACAACCATCGGTCACCTCCCCCAGTCAGTCACCTCCCCCCACAGTTAGAACACATTGAGGGAACATATTTAACCCCTTCCCGCCCCCTAGTGGTTAACCCCTTCCCTGCCAATCACATTTATACAGTAATCAATGCATTTTTATAGCGGGGATCGCTGTATAAATGTGCATGGTCCCAAAAATGTGTCAAAAGTGTCCGATGTGTCCGCCGCAATATCGCAGTCACAATAAAAATCGCAGATCACCGCCATTACTAATAAAAAAAAAAAAATGCTATAAATCTATCCCCTATTTTGTAGACGCTATAACTTTTGCACAAACCAATCAATACGCGCATATTGCGATTTTTTTTTTTTTTACCAAAAATATGTAGAAGAATACGTATCGGCCTAAACTGAGGAAAATTTTATTTGAAAAAAAAAATGGGTATTTATTATAGCAAAAAGTGAAAAATAGTGTTTTTTTTCCAAACTGGACGCTCTTCTTTTGTTTATAGCGCAAAAAATAAAAACCGCAGAGGTGATCAAATACCACCAAAAGAAAGCTCTATTTGTAGGAAAAAAAGGACGCAAATTTCGTTCGGGAGCCACGTCGCACGACCGCGCAATTGTCATTCAAATTGTGACAGCGCTGAAAGCTGAAAAATGGCTTGGGCAGGAAGGGGGTTTTCGTGCACAGTAGAGAAGTGGTTAAGGGGCCAATGGATGGGGCCATGTATTGTAAAATCTTGGATGAGAATCTTCTTACCTCAGCCAAAACACTGAAGATGAATGAGGCCCTAAATTGATTGTAAAGTCTTATGCCTAGTGCACACGACCGGGATTCCCAGCGGAAAAAAGTGCGCCGGGAATCCTGGGGAGAATACCGGGAACCTGCTCGGTCGCTTTTTCCCCCTACACACGGCCAGGTTTCCCGACAGAGCTTTGGTCGGGAATCCCGGCCGTGTGTAGGCTCCATCGGCACTGCCTCGTGCCAGTCCCAGGTGATCGCCTACAGGGAGGGGCCGCCACAAGGCGATATGACGTATCGCCTAGGCGACCCCAGGGCGGAAGGAGGAAGTGGGACAGGAAGTCCCACTCCCCCCCCCCCCAAAAAAAATGACATGCCAAACGTGGCATGTAAGGGGGCGAGGAGTGGATAAAGCGGAAGTTCCAAGTTTGGGTGGAACTCCGCTTTAAGATTAAAAAACCTTCTGTCTTTACAATCACTTTTTTTGTTTACAAACACATTTTTATTATTGTAAAAGGTCATAGGTCAGTACACGTGTTTAACCAAAACATAGGTATATTCGATATTTCAAACATATACTTAATATGAGGTGAATGGTACGTATAATAAGAACATAGCAATACAATATAAGATCAACAAAGATACAACTTAGGTATAAATGTTTCCTATCATGAAATATATTTTACAAAACTCTTACTTTATGATAAACATTATTAGGCTTCACAGTGTGATATTTAAGGAATTGGTACCTCCCATGGGGACCATTTTTTTGGAAAATGTGCATGGCGTCGAAGGTTTAAAGCAGTGACAGACAAAGGTATTTGGGCCCCACCGGAAGAAGGAAAGTCAAGGGCCCACCTTCAAGAGGTAAAAGGGAGTGTGGCTTACAGTGAGTAGGCACACGGTAAAAGCTTCTTGTGCTCTTTGCCTCTGCTGACTGTTATTAGTTAGAATATTCCCCAGCTATCTCTCCATGTCAAGAAGAAGAAGAGGAGAGGGAATGTGCTTTGTAGTCCTGTTTTAGACTGAGAAATGCTGCTCCTCCATAAATGCAGTATGGTAAGTGAGCTTTGACATCCTAGGACAGGAAGTGTTTTTTTCCTGGCAGGATCACCAGGTAAAAAAAAACAAAACAGAAAACGAATGCAGCCACCACATTTAAGAAATGGTAATCTGTAGTTTATTACAATATTGTTCTAGGGTTTAAACCTGACCCTAACACTTAACCTATCCATCTCCCAAACTTTAGGGCACATTCACAAAATTATGTTGTGTTGTATTGTAGGTAACTAATGCAATGTGCAGCAGTGCAGGTTACATGTGTTAGTGCGATGCATTGCCATTCATTATGCATGGCACCCCAATGCCCCTTGCTGAGGAAACATGCAGTGTGCTGCCGGAAGTTGCAAATGCACCTTTTGTAGGTGTGTTTGGCAGTCCATTGCAATGAATAGACTACTTTAACTCCATGCACAATAATGTGCAGCATAACTCAGATCAATGCACATGCATTAACGCACTGCAACAGTGGGAATGGACCCTTTTCCTTAAAAGAGAAATATGGGTTTCTGATTTTTATCTGAATCATACTTACCTCGGTCCAATGCTGCATCTGTCCCCCGGCGCCTCTACACTGAGATGATCGAACACCACCGATCGTTAGTCACAGCTCTCTGCTCTGCCCCCTCCTCGCTCACTGGAGCGCTGAGCTGTGGAGGGGGTGGGGGCGGTCGGCTCAGGCTCTCAGCGGCTTGCTGAGAGCCTGAGCCGGGTGTCGGTCCAGGCATATGGCGGATTCAGACTCCGTGGCCGTGATGAATGGACCGACTTTTGTGGCGTCAGCAGAGAGCGGACTTGAGCTTGCAGTTTACAGCTTTCAATGCTGCTGGCTCCTACTCTCTTGGTGCTGCTTCCCTAAACGTCCAGTCTTAAAGCGGTTGTATACCCGCATTTTTTTTTTTTTTACACCTGTAAAGGAAAAGGCATAATGAGCTTGTATGCACAGCATACAAGCTCATTATGAAATACTTACCTTAGAACGAGGCGTCGGTGTCCCTCCCGGTCCACGCCGAGGCAGCTGACATTATGCCTCGGCATGTCTTCCGGGTATCGCGGCTCCAGCGCTATGAGTGGCTGGAGCCGCGATTCGCATGCGCGCGGGAAAGTTCTTTCCGGCAAGGTCCGGCGTCCGCCGGGCCTTTAGCCGAGAATCCCCTGTGCGCATGCGCCGCTGCAGTCAGCGGCGCAGTGCAAGGGGAATATCTCCTAAACTGTAAAGGTTTAGGAGATATTTCTTTTACCTACAGGTAAGCCTTAGTATAGGCTTACCTGTAGGTAAAAGTAAAAAAAAAGACTATACAACCGCTTTAAAAGGAAAGAGTTAAAAATGGACAGTGCAGTCTCAAGCCAACCTGTTAGTTTGGAGAGAGGGGAAGAGGAAGGAGGAGGGGAGAAACTTGGCATCCTAGGCTATGGGGGTGTGTGTTTCTATTGATACACACGGTGTAGGTAGACACAGTTCTAGTCCCTGCATGAAAGGGTGGCTGCAGGTGAAAGGAGTCACCCTGAAACAGGAAACCTGGGCAGTCATGGCACCAGCTTAAATGGGATCACAGGCAAGGATTAAAAGATAAAGAAGCTGTATACTCAGTAAATGATTAAAACAGCTGCTGAAAGTGCATAAAAAAAGTGTTTAATATCACTTTAAAGTAGGGACGCACCGTTACCAGTTTTTTAAGAATGAGTACAAGTACCGTTACTCTATATCAATTACTGATTTTTTTTTTCTGTGCTTTGAGCCCATACAAAATGAATGGGCTCAAATCGCACTGCAAAGAATCATATGTGATTTGAACAGGAATGTGGTGCGACTCCTTTCTCAACCACATGTAGTTTCCCGCATCTCTCCTGTGTGAACCCAGGCTGAAGTCACTATGACAAGCCTGGGTTCACACAGGAGTGGTGTGGAAAATGTGACCCGGACAGAAATCGCACCGCACAAAAAAGTATTGGTTTTAGTATTAGAGCATTTGCATGAGTACTTGTGCAAACGCTTAGTATCGGCACCAATACTAGTATTAGTGCAAACCTACTTTACTCTAGGTTCACACTTATGCATTTTTTAGTGCGTTTTGCAGTTTGCAGAAACACACTACAGTCCATTTAACATGGTTTCCTATGGTACACGCCCACATCTATGCGTTCTTCTGTCGGTGCATTTTGGAAAGGGTCAGGGGCTTTTTTCCCCCCCAGCAGATTGCTTTTAGCGTGTAATAGACTTCAATTTGATGCGTTTTTTTCTCCACAGTGAAAAAAAAGTTGTGCTGTAAAAAATGATAGTAACCAGTTTTTGACAATTCCCTTATTAAAAAATGTCCCCCCCCCCCCCCATGTGGATTCATCGTCAATCACGATGCCCGCCGCCCCGAAAAAAAAAAGAAGCGATGCTCACGCCGAAGGCTCCCACCGTCTAAATAGCTAAGGGGCAGGGCCACCCGGCGACGTCACCTGGGGGCACCGCCCCCTGTGACATCATCGACTGGTGCATGCTGGGTCAGTGATGTCAAGGGGGGGGCAGGGTCATCCATTGACGTCGTCGAGTGGTCCCACCCCATAGATATTTTGGAAATGTCAGACGAGAGCCTTCGGCACGAGCAGACCTTTTTATTTATTTTTTCCGGGTTGGCAGTGGCAGCAGGCATTATGATTGACAGTGGATCTACATGGGGGGGGGGGCATTTTTTAGTTTTTTTTAAAAAGCACCCGTTAAAAACCTTGTATGGTTCAGGGGGGGGGGGCGGGAGGGGCGCTCGCTCGCCCCCTCCCTCTCCTGACCTGCCGAGCTGCATGCCTGGATAGTGGGCCGGTATGGATTTTGTAAAAAAATAATTGACCCGAAGGGCCTGGTATGGATTGAAGGGGGGTGGGGGGGCCCAAGCCAATTTTTTTTCCCCGAATTGTTTTTTTTTTATTACCAACAATTTTTTGCATGAAAACTGCATGCAAAAAGGCGGGTTTCAAAACATACCGGAAAAACGCATCAACTGCATAGATGTGAACCTAGGGTTAAAGTGAATCCCAAAGCAGTGTATACTCACCTTCCCTTTGCTCTCCTGACACTCCTTTGACTGCCTGGGAGTAATAAAAGTAATCCTGTAGGTTCTGTTTCAAATGCTGGCGTATGCCAGGACATACCTTCAGATAATCGATCTGACCCTATGACCAGTCACTGGATTGGCAGAATCAACAGGCTGAAGACATCACAATTTCTACCTCAGCCAATCAGAGGAAATACAAGGCTTCTCCTGAATGGTGGAGATGCAGTACAACCAACTCTCTATAACGGACAGTAAAGCCCCGTACACATGGTCGGACTTTTGGCCAACAAACTTCATTTTGAGCAAGTTGGACCAACAATCCGACCGTGTGTACGCTCCATCGGACAAACTTTTTTTGCTTTTTTCTTGTTTTCATCGGACAAAAGTTGGGTCTGCAAATGGACAAACTTTTGCCCAACAAAAGTCAGATGGAGCAAAGTCGGACCGTGTGTACAGAAAACCATCGGACTTTTGTCTGATGGACAAAACAACTAATGTTAAAATCAACCAACAATAGCAGAAGTTGACCAAAGGGTGGCGGTAAAGAGCAGAAAAGAGCAGAAAAACCACGTGATGTTGCAAAAAGTTTTGGGAAAGTTTGCAGAAAAGTCAGAGCGCGTGTATGCTATGAAACCACAGAAAAGTCAGATGGAAGTCCGAACGTGTGTATGGAGCTTAAGGCCCCTTTCACACTTGTGCTACCTGGCTACAACTCAAAGCAATGCCTGTGTAATCTTGAGGTCTATGGACCTCATGTCGCATCAAAGTCGGACCAAAGTAGTCCAGGGACTACTTTGGAGTTGCACAGATATGAATGATACTCATTAGCAGTGCCGATCCTGACGTCCCTGGGGCCCTAAGCAAAATTCTGCTAAGGGGCCCTCTACGGTGGCAAAAAATGGGTGTGGTTACGTGGAATAGTGGGTGTGGCTTACGTGGGCGTGGCCCGGAGGGGGTGTGGTTAGAGTCTGAGATGAATGAGGGATGGAGGGAGAAAGAGGGAGAGAAAGAAAGAGAGTGAAATGAAGAAAGAGGGGTGGAGGGACAGCAGGCCCAGATCCTACACCACAATAGAAATGTGTGTATTCCATAAAGTTTAACAAATCAGCAGATAAAGATACTCCAAACACCTGGTGTTGGCGCTTCAATCATCCCGGCACCATGGTTGTTATGGTGTCAGGATGACTGAAGCGCATTATTTCTATTATTACATTGTAATATAGAATGAAATTATTCAACTCACCATAATGCCGAATCAGTGGAAGCCCTGAGTCCCTCCTTACACCAGGCATTCCCAGCGGAGTCCCCCTTACACCAGGCATTCCCAGTAGAGTTCCTCCTTATATCAGGCATTCCCAGTAGAGTTCCTCCTTATATCAGGCATTCCCAGCAGAGTCCCTCCTTACACCAGGCATTCCCAGCGGAGTCCCTCCTTACACCAGGCATTCCCAGCGGAGTCCCCCCTTACACCAGGCATTCCCAGCGGAGTCCCCCCTTACACCAGGCATTCCCAGCAGAGTCCCCCCTTACATCAGGCCTTCCCAGCGGAGGCCCCCCTTACATCAGGCCTTCCCAGCGGAGGCCCCCCTTACATCAGGCCTTCCCAGCGGAGGCCCCCCTTACATCAGGCCTTCCCAGCGGAGGCCCCCCTTACATCAGGCCTTCCCAGCGGAGGCCCCCCTTACATCAGGCCTTCCCAGCGGAGGCCCCCCTTACACCAGGCCTTCCCAGCGGAGGCCCCCCTTACACCAGGCCTTCCCAGCGGAGGCCCCCCTTACACCAGGCCTTCCCAGCGGAGGCCCCCCTTACACCAGGCCTTCCCAGCGGAGGCCCCCCTTACACCAGGCCTTCCCAGCGGAGGCCCCCCTTACACCAGGCCTTCCCAGCGGAGGCCCCCCTTACACCAGGCATTCCCAGCGGAGTCCCCCCTTACACCAGGCATTCCCAGCGGAGTCCCCCATTACACCAGGCATTCCTAGCGGAGTCCCTCCTTACACCAGGCATTCCCAGCGGAGTCCCCCATTACACCAGACATTCCGAACGGAGGCCCCCCTTACACCAGGCCTTCCCAGCGGAGGCCCCCCTTACACCAGGCATTCCCAACGGAGCCCCCCCTTACATCAGGCCTTACCAGCGGAGGCCCCCCTTACATCAGGTGTGATGCCCCGAGACTCTCTCCGCCGCCATTACGCAGAGGGGACAGTGGAGGAGCCGGCCGGGTGGCTGCCAATAGGAATTAAGCTGCGGCGCCACCCACCCCCGCCCCTTCCCACATTTCACTCACAGACAGACATCAGCGGGGTGGGAGGTGGGCGGTGCCGCAGCTCAATTACTATTGGCAGCCACCCTGACCCTCCTCTTGGTCTACAAGAAAATGGTGGCTGGCGGCGGACCTTTAGCGGTGGCGGCGGCAAAGAAGATTCGGGGGCCCCTAGTAATTACTCGGGGCCCTACGCAGCTTGCGTAGCAAGCGTATAGGGCGGATCGGCCCTGCTCATTAGAAATCATGGGGTACGACTTGTCATGCGACTTTGCAGTCCTAAGTCGCAGGACAAGTCGTACAAGTGTGAAAGGAGCCGAAAGGAGAAGTCTCTGTTATTGCTGCCAGAACACGCTTAGGCTTGATTTGCATCTATGCATGTTATTATTATACACGATTTATATAGCGCCAACAGTTTACGCAGCGCTTTACAATGTAGAGGGGGGACAGCAGAATTACAGTACAGTTCAATACAGAAGGTACAGGAGGGCCCTGCTCGTAGAGCTTACATTCTAAAGGGAGGGGAGGGGGGTGGTACAAAAGGTAATAGCTACATATAATGATTTGATGGGGTTGGTGCATGTTGCTTTTGAGTTTCTGTTGTGCTTTTTTTGCTGTGCTTTCTGCGTTTTTTTAACTGTGTTTTTACTGCAAATTTTGCCAAGTTTTTTATGCTTTTTTTGTAAAATTTGTTGTTGGGCAGATTTAAAAATGCGAAACGCAAATTGCGGCAAAATCGTGGTAAAAATGCACTAGATGCTTCTCCATTGAAGTCTATTGAACCAAAAAAGCAAAAAAAAAACCCAGCATTTTGCATTTAAAAAAGTCCCTTACCCTTTCCAAAAACGCAAAGGCACAAAAATGCATTGATGTGAACGTGTTCCATAGGAACCCATGTTAAAATAATGTCCTGTGTTTCTGGAAAAAAGCATGAAAAAAACTCATTGCTGTGAATGAAGCCTTAGGGCACTTTCACACTGGCTCACGTCAAAACTGCCAGTAAAAACGCCCTTTGGGTGCTTTTTAAAGAACTGAAAAATTGCACCAAAAATGCTGAGCGAGGGAGATTTTAAGGTGCTTTTGAGGCAGTTCCCATTCATTTCAGTGGAGAGGAGCGTTTTTGGTGCAGTTTTTTCCCCAAACAAGCTCCAAAGATGCTGCAAGCAGGCGTTTTTCACCGCAATGAAAGTGCACCGCCCCGGTGTGAAAGCATCCATTGATTTTAACCACTTGCCTACCAGGCCAATTCTGACATTTCTCTCCTACATGTAAAAATCATAATTTTTTTGCTAGAATATTTGATAGAACCCCCAAATATTATATGATTTTTTAGCAGAGACCTTAGGGAAAAAAATAGCGGTCGTTGTAACTTTTTATCACGCACGGTATTTGCGCAGCAATTTTTTTAACGCGTTTTTTTTGGGGGGGGAAAAAAATAATTTCATGCATTTAAAAACAAAACATAAAAACTGTAAAGTTAGCCCAATTTGTTGCCAAGTAAATAGATACCTAACATGTCACGCTTCAAAATTGCACACGCTGGTGGAATGGCGCCAAACTTCAGTACTTACAAATCCCCATTTTTTACAGGTTACATGTTTTAAGTTACAGAGGAGGTCTAGTGCTAGAATTATTGCTCTCACTCTAACGTTCGCGGTGATACCTCACATGCATATGCGCTTGCCTTCTGCGAGCAGTGAAAGGGGCGATTAATTTTTTTTCCATTTGTTTATGTTAATTTTATTTTTCTAGTTTGATGTTTTCTTTTTAAATTTTTCTTTTTTTTTTATCACTTTTATTCCTATTACAAGGAAGCATCCCTTGTAATAGGAATAGTGTGTGACAGATCCTCTTTACAGTAAGTATAAGCTCCGGTGTGTTGGCAAGCACCACGTGCAGAGCCCACCAGGAAGTCGGCGCCGCGCTAATCACAGGCAGTGAGACATTGTCCCGATGTGCGGCTGCAGAGATCAGGAATTGTCTCACTGCCTGTGATTAGCGCAGCGCAGTGCCAACTTCCTGGCGGGCTCTGCACGTGGGGCTTGCGAACACGCCGGAGCTCATCCTTACTTTACAGTGAGATCTGGGGTCAATAAGTCCCCACATCTCACCTCTAGGAAGCCTGAAATAAATAAAAAAAAAGCGATCCTGGCTTCCCAGCCGAGGCTGCGGCATTTTTTCAAATGCAGAGGCCGGGTGTGATGTCATAACATCGCACCTGGCCTCCAAACGATCATAGAGACTCCGGGCACCATCTGGCCCGCCGGAAATCTCTATGGTCAATATCTGCCACCGGTCGGTTCGTTCTCCGGTACGCATAAGCAGTGCCCAGTCTGTTTCATAGCTCCCAACTGTCCCTGATTTCAAAGGGACTGTCCCTGATTTGGAATAATGTCCCTCTTTCCTCCTCATTTGTCCCTCATTTTGCTTTGATCCATATAGTTGTATATAAAATGCACTTTGTCCGACATCGCCTGTGATTCGCACCGCACTGCAAATCTCTGTGCGATGCGATTTCAGCCATACAGAGTATGGCTGAATTTGCATCGCATTCGGACCGAACTCGCACAGGACTACTTTTTTTGGTCCGCAGCAGAATCAAGTCCGATTCCTGACCGAAGTTACAGTTCGCACTGTGATATGCGAACTGATTTGGGGGTGTCAATAACATTTAATAACACTCCCAGCAGTTTGCATAGGGAAGTGTGATCTGCCGCCGGGAGTGTCCTGTGCCTATATACTTTTGTTAATAGGTGTCCCTCATTGCCAAAAGTTGGAAGGTATGTCATTCTGACCTGCAAATAATTAATTTGGTCCAAGCTGTCCCAACCTAATTATTTGAGGTGCCTGCAATGCTCTTTTTTAGTGCTGCTACAGCTAAACCTTTGCATGGGAGGGTGGGGCCTGACTAACTTTCTCTCAGGAGCCCTGTCAGCCAATGAGAGACAGAGAAGGGGGAAGGGAAGGACAGCAGCCATATTTGTGGAGAAGCAGGTGGTCTGTGAGAGGGTAAGTGTCCCTCTCATGCTGGGGAAGTTCTGGTATCCTTATTATCTGAGTTCTGTGAGAGTGCAGAACCTGAGGTGAGACAACTCAGGATAAAGCAGCAGTGTGCAGAAATCAGAGGGCTGAGCGCAGTATCTGGGGATTGTAGAGAAGAAAGGCAGTTAGGATTTTCACTGAGGCCTGATTCACACCTATGCATTTTTGGTGCATTTTGCAGATTTGCCCTTCAGTCCATTTAACATGGTTTCCTATGGAGCACGTTCTGTAGTGCAAATCTGCAAAAAGCACTAAAAATGCATAGGTGTGAATCAGGCCTGAGAGTAGAGAAAGCCCATTACCTACAAGTCTGCCTACAGGAGAGAGGGCTGCATTTTTTATATGTGTGTTGGCTTTATTTATTTGGCCAGAATTGTAATTAATTCTGGTCATTGAAATAAATAAACACTCCTAGCTCTTAAGTGGGTTTAGACGTTTTTTTACACACATTTAGCATAGTTGCCAACATTCTCCAAAAATGTATAGGGACACTTTTTTTTTTTGTCTTTAGGTGGAGCCTTATAATTAGGGGATGGGGGCATTTATTTGTAGGCATGGTGTAGCGGGGGTGGAAAATGTATCACGTGTAGAAAAGGGGCGTGGTCTAAATAAATATTGGGTGTGGCTTAAAGGGGGTGTGGTTAGAGTCTTAGATGAAAGAGGGATGAGGGGAGAAGGAAGAGAGGACTAGAGGGTAAGGATGAGCTCAGGCATGTTCGCAAGCCGCACGTGCAGAGCCTGCCAGGAAGTCGGCACTGCGGAGCGCTAATTACAGGCAGTGTGACATTTACTGATCTCTGCAGCCACGCATCGGGACAATGTCTCACTGCCTGTGATTAGCGATATGCAGTGCTGACTTCCTGGCGGGCTCTGCACGTGCGGCTTGTGAACACGCCTGAGCTCTTCCTTAATAGAGGGAGAGAGAAAGATAGGGAGGGAAGAAGGAGAGAGAAGGTAGATAAAGATACTCCAAACACCTGGTGTTGGCGCTTCAATCAGCACAGCACCATGGTTGTTATGGTATCAGTATGATTGAAGCGCATTGTTTATATTAAGCCTCGTACACACGGGCGGGCTTCCATCGGACTTTTCCGTAGATTTTTGTCCGAACGGAGTTGGTCGGGAACACCCATAGCATACACACCACAGGACTTTTCTGCAAACTTTCCCAAAACTTTTTCCAACATCACGTGGTTTTTCTGCTCTTTACCGCCACCCTTTGGTCAACTTCTGCTATTGTTGGTTGATTTTAGCATTATTTGTTTTGTCCATCGGACAAAAGTCCAATGGTTTTCTGTACACACGGTCGGACTTTGCTCCATCTGACTTTTGTTGGCCAAAAGTTTGTCCGTTTGCAGACCGAACTTTTGTCCGATGGAGCGTACACACGGTCGGATTTTTTGTGAAACTTGCTCAAAATGAAGTTTGTTGGCAAAAAGTCGGACCGTGTGTACGGGGCTTTACATTGTAATATGAAATTGTTCAACTCACCATAATAGTGAATCAATGGGAGCCCCCAATTGTGTCGCCTGCCACAAGATGCAGCTTGTGTCACTTGCCACCACAGATACAGCGTGTCACTTGCCACCACAGATGCAGCGTGTCACTTGCCACCACAGATGCAGCTAGTCTATGCTGTTATGTATCGGTGAATCGGCCTCTGTGCCATTTACAGAAGACCAGCTCTCGTGGAGGCAGAAGGGAAGAAAAAAAGAGGTGGAGCCTGGGTGGCAATGAAAGCAGCTGCCAGTAGAAATGGAGCAGCCACACAGGCTCCGCCTCTTTTTTTCTTCCTCACGAGAGCTGGTCTTCTGCAAAATGGCAGCGGGGACAATTCACTAGTGCCGGCCCCAGACCTCTAGTGGCGGCTGTGGCGAAAAATTGGGAAACCGACAATTTCCTGTGAAATATCCCAGGACACAGTAAGACCAGGACAAGGGTCTAAATACTGGGAATGTCCCGGGAAGTTCGGGACTGTTGGAAACTATGATTTAGCTGCGTTTGTGGGGGGGTTTTTATGCCCAAAAGCTCCTCCCCTGAACAGGATTCTTTGACTGCCTCTAAATTCTGCCGCTCCTAAATTCCTCTCAGGCCCCGTTCAAACCTGAGCGATTTTCAGCTTGTAGCTCTAAAACGCTCAACAAGCCAAATCGTATTCATTTCAAAGGCCCCTGTTCACATCTGAGCACTCTGTTGCCTGAAGCAAAATGCCTGAAGCAAAATGCCTGATGCTCAAAATTGTACTTGGCAGATTACAAGTGTTTTTGGCCCCATAGACTTCAATAGAAACACTTGGCCAAAGCATTTTACGAGCATTTTGTCACTCGTTCTCTGCTCAAACAGCAGCTCTTCCCTAATTTTCTCTGTCTCCTCCCCCTCATGCTTTTTATTGGTTAAACAAAAATGCCTAAAGCTGTAAAACAATTGTAACACGCTTCTAAAAACGCTTGAAAAAAAACGTAAAAAAAAAAAAAAACGTTTGAAAAACACCAGCACATCGATCTGCTCAGGTGTGACTGGAGCCTAAAAGCCTATGACAAGGCCAAAATCCCCCAAAATGTAATTTTAAGAGCAGCAGTGTGCATGAGGCCTTACTGTACTGGGGACAACCTAAGGCCCCTTTCACATGGGCGTTCCGTTTGTTTCATCAGTTCAGAGAAAAATTTATTGTGTTTTACATCGGTATTTCATCAGTTTTTACATTGTTTTTTATACATCCACTACCAGTGTAAAAATGGACCTTTGCCCGTTCCATTTTTTAAAGAAAAACGTTAACGGTTGTGGATGTCAGGAAATGATCATCTGCTGACATCCGCTTGCCCATAGAAATACGGAAAATGGAACGCCCGTGTGAAAGGGGCCTAAAATCGCAAAAAGTAGTACAGAAACTACTTTTTGAAATTGGTGCAGCGCCGCAGATGTGACGTCGCACCGATTAGGACGGTTCCATTGCTGGCAATTTGCGGCAAATACTGCCGTTTTGACATGCGATTTGACATGCCAAATCGCATGTCAAAACCAGGACTTAGTTATAATAGTAAACAGGACAAATAGAGAGGATGTATCTCCCTAATGGAGATACAGACAGCAAAACAACCTGACAGGTGTTTTACTTTATTAGAGACTATGATTGCCACTGCTTCCTAGAACCTGTTTTCTGATTACAAATTCAAACCCCAATGGATGCCTAACTTTGCCAGCTGAGGACATTTAGGCTCTTTTCACACTACATCGCAGTGGCTTTCACATAACAGCACTTCTAAAACGCACTATACGTTTAAAAAAAACACATATCACATCTGTGTTGCATTACAGTGCACATGCGTGACTAGCTGTCTGTTAAGAATGCAGTTGGGTGCCTGCCACCAGGGCCAGTGCTACCACTAGGCAGCCGCCTAGGGCGCCCGGCTACTGGTGTTCCTACTCTCTTCTCTATGCAGCAAGCACCTAAGTCTCTGCATCAGTAGGCAGCCGCCGCTCCATTTGCATATAGTGTCAGAGGCACAGCGGCGACGGAGGATTGTGTATGTGTCCCAACTCCTGAATGAATGGAAGCAAGCAAACATTCATTGATGGGCGCCGGTGAGGCTGCATTTGATGGGCGCCGGTGAGGCTACATTTGATGGGCGCCGGTGAGGCTGCAGTTGATGGGCACTTCATCAAAAAGGTGGGGTATACATGGGCAGGGAAAAGGGGGTGGAGCCAAAGGGGGGGCGGAAAAATTAGGTTTTGCCTAGGGTGTCAAAAACCGGAGTTAGACTTACCGGTAACTCTTTTTCTAGGAGTCTTCCAGGACAGCCTCTGAGACATAGGGCTCCTCCTTCCGGGACAGGAAACGCACACATCCATTATCTTTAAAGGTGGTCCTCCAGGCCTCCCTCTTCAGTTTACCAAAGAACTACCGGAAGGCTCTGAAAGAACTAACACATCATTAGTACATAACTCCAACACCTAGTTAATAGCAAACACCGGGTGGGAAAACCAGGCTGTCCTGGAAGACTCCTAGAAAAAGAGTTACCGGTAAGTCTAACTCCGGTTTTCTCCTTTCTTCTTCCAGGACAGCCTCTGAGATGATCAGCAAGAAAACTTACTTTGTCAGGGCGGGACCACTGCCTGGAGGACCTTTCGTCCAAATGTCTTCTCCTTGTCAGACAACAAATCCAGACGGTAATGTCTTGCAAAAGTCGAATATGATGACCATGTTGCTGCCTTGCAGATGTCCTCCGGGGAGGCTCCGGCCCTCTCTGCTCAAGATGCTGAGACTGCCATGGTAGAATGTGCCTTCACCAATGGTGCTTGTCTACCTTCTAACTGATAAGTCTCTAAAATCGCCATTCTTATCCATCTGGCAATGGTCGATTTAGATGCTCTATAACCTTTGCGGGCCCCCGCAAATTTAACAAAAAGTGAATCTGAGGCCTCGTACACACGGCCGAGATTCTCGTTGAAAAAAACATGTCTTTTTTTCGACGAGATTCTTGGACAAGAAACTTGTCCCGGCCGAGTGTACACATGCTCGTTTCAAAGGAGTGTACGCGGTGACGTCATCGACTACGTCGAGCATGCGCTCGTCACATTCGATGCCGTCGCCGCCATCTTGGTATACCCTACGTATGCCTAGGAAGCTACCGCGCATGCGTCAAATTCATTTCGAACATGCGCGGGCTTCCGGGCGGACAGGTAAGTGTACACACACTCACTTTTCTCGTCGAGAAACATGCCGAGGAGAATCTCGACGAGAAAATAGAGAGCAGGTTCTCTATTTTCTCGTCGAGGTTTCTTGTCGGTTTTCTCGACGAGAAACCCGATAGCAGCGTACACACGACCGATTTACTCGGCAAGACCTCTCTGCCAGCAAGTTTCTTGCTGGTTCTTGCCGAGAAAATCGGTCGTGTGTACGAGGCCAATGTGTCTGAAACTCTAAAGCCTCGTACACACGATCGGATATCCTATGGATTCTAATCCGATGGTTTTGTCCATCGGAAATCCGATGAAGCTGACTTCCATCAGTCTTGCCTACACACCATCAGTCAAAAAACCGACCGTTCCAAACGCGGTGACGTAAAACACTCAGATGAGCCGAGAAAAATGAAGTTCAATGCTTCTGAGCATGCGTCGACTTGATTCTGAGCATGCGTAGGTTTTTTATCCGATGGACTTGCCCATAGACGATCGGAGTTTTCGATCGGTTTTTTATCCATCGGAAAAATTTAAAACATGTTCTATTTTTTAAAACCGATGGAAAAAAGACCAACGGGTCCCATACACGATCGGTTTGTCTGATGAAAACCATCCATCGGATGGTTTTCATTGGTAAAACCGATTGTGTGTACAGGGCTTTAGTAGCTTCTAAATAAATCAAAAGACTTCTCTTAACGTCTAACAAACGTAAAGATTCCTCCTCATCTTCCTCTGAGATGGGGCGAAATGTAGGTAGGACAATGTCCTGCGTTCTATGAAATATAGACGCTACCTTAGAGAGGAAACTAGGATCTGTCTTAAGAATGATCCTGTCTTCCAAAATTAACAGGAAAGGCTCCCGTATGGATAGAGCCTGCAGATCACTCACCCTTCTGGCTGACGTGATCGCTACCAAAAAAAACAGTTTTGAATACAATCCATTTCAGTAATGATTTCTCCAGGGGTTCAAAGGGACTACCCGTAAGAGCCCTAAGGACTAAAGACAGATCCCAAGAGGGACATGCTCTGACCTTCACTGGCCTAGATCTTGCTAGGGCCTTGAAAAAATTTCTAATGAATTGATTTTGCTGTAGTGAAGTCTGGAGGAAAATACTTAAGGCTGCGGTCTGAACCTTTAAAGGTACTAATAGATAGGCCCATTTCTACACCTGCCTGTAGGAAATCCAAAATCTCTGGAATCCCAGGATGATACAGTCCCTGCTCTCCCAGCCAGGAAAGAAATCTCTTCCATACCTTGGCATAAATTGCCCTGGTTACCGGCTTATGGCACTCCAGCAGAGTTTTAATCACACTGTCTAAAAACCCCTGAGCTTTTAGCAGTTGTTCCTCAGATACCAGGCTGTTAATTTGAGGTTCTCTATCTGTGGATGGAGAACGGGACCTTGGGAGATCAAGTCTTCCCTGACAGGCAGAGTTAATGGAGGACAAATGGCTAGTCTCTTCAAGTTGGCAAACCACGGCCTCTTTGGCCAGAACGGAGCGATTATGATTAGATCCGTCGATTCTGTCAGGAATCTTTGAAGAACCGCGGCTATCAGTCTCACTGGAGGGAAGGCATAACACAGGTTGAACTGCCAAGGATTGGCGAAGGCATCTATTCCTGTGGCCTGGTCCAACGGGTGGATAGAGAAGAACTGAGGCACCTTCTTGTTGGCCTCCAAGGCGAAGAGGTCCACCTCTGGCTGTCCCCAATGCTGCACAATCTCTTTGAATACCTCTCTGTTGAGGGACCATTCGTCTTGTCCTATGTGCTGACGACTGAGGAAGTCCGCCAGAGAATTCTGCGAGCCTTTTAGGTGAACTGCTGACAGAGGACAGATTCACCTCGGCCCAACACAGGATTTTGTTCGCTATGGCCTGAAGAGCTAAGCTCCTTGTGCCCCCCTGTCTGTTTACGTAAGCGACAGCTGCTGCATTGTCGGTTCGCACCTGAAGGTGCTGGCCAACTATCTGGGACTGAAAGGTTTCTATAGCCCTGAGGTTCGCCAGAAGCTCCCTCTGGTTTGAGGATCGATGAGCCTCCTATAGGAGACCAGGACCCCTGGGCTAAGTTTTCCTCCAGATGGGCCCCCCAACCTAATGCACTGGCATCGGTAGTTATCACTATGGCCGTATGCCTGGCCCATGACAGACCCTTCTCCAGGTTGTGATGGGCTCGCCACCACCATAAAGTCCTTTTGACCTTGGTAGAAAGGGGCATAGGAGAATCCAGGCTCTCTTTTTTTGCCATCCCAGTGGCTCAACATGAGACCCTGTAGAGGGCGCAGATGCAGCCTTGCCCACGGAACAGCTGGAAAGCAGGACGACATCAACCCCAGTACCCTCCTAACCTCCCTGATTAGGGCTGACAGGATAGAAGCGGGGCTACTGCCTGATCCACCTTCAGAATCTTTTCCCTGGGAAGAAAGACTTTCATCTCCACTGAAGAGATTCTGTATCCCAAGTATAGGACCTCCTGGGACGGGGTCAGCTGAGATTTGTCTTGGTTGATCAACCACCCCAGAGAAAGTAAGAAACTCTGGGCCTCCTGTAGGTCTTTCTCCAGTTGGAGAAAAGATGGGGCGACAAACAGGAGATCGTCCAGGTAGGGGATCACCGTAATAGCTTTGACTCTCAGTGGGGCCAGAGCCTCTGCTAGAACCTTTTTGAAGATTCTCGGCGAAGATGACAGACCGAAAGGCAGTGCTCGGAACTGGAAGTGTAGAACCTCCGAATTTATCTGCACTGCCAACCTTAGGAATTTTTGGAACTCCTGGTGTATGGGAATATGCAAGTAGGCATCCCTGAGGTCTACTGTGGCCATAAAACAGCCTGGGAACAGGAGGTTGGTCACAGAAAAGATTGACTCCATCCTGAACCGCTTGTATTTTACAAACTTGTTCAGGGGACGAAGATTCAGGATTAACCTGAACTTCCCGGAAGGTTCTTTCACGACAAACCTGTGAGAATACACCCCCTGACCCTGCTCCTTCGGGGGCACCTGAATAAGGACTCTTTGATCCACTAGATCCCCTAATAACAGACCCAAAGCCTTTGCTTTTTCCCGGTCTCTTGTCAGCTGGGTAAGCTGGAATATTGAGAGGGGAACAGAATCGAACTCCAACCTGTAACCGTTTCTTATAATGTCCAGAATGAACGGGCTTGGAGTCGAATTGGTCCATTGTGGAAGGAACTCCCCCAGTCTCCCTCCCACTGGGACACAGGAGTCACTGGGGTTTAGGGGTGGTTTGAGGAGGATTAAATAAGATTCCTCCTCTTCCACGTCCCTTATGGCCCGTCCAATGTTTCTTGGGACGGCCATCCCTTTCCTGTTGGCCCTGTTGCCTGGGGCAACGAAAAAAACGTTTGCTCTCGTTTTTCTTTTCAGGAAAGGCCTTCTTCCTATCCTGAGTTCTTTCCAGTGCCTCCTGTAGGCCTGGTCCGAACAGGTGGTCACCTGAAAAGGGTAACCCACACAGCTTAAGCTTACAGGCAGAATCGCCTGTCCAGGTTTTTAGCCAAATCGCCCTTCTAGCTGCATTAACCAATGCCGCAGACCTGGCTGCCAGTTTTACCGACTCTGCGGAGGCGTCTGCTAGAAAGCCTACTGCTTTGAATAGTAAGGGTAAAGATTTTAACAACTGCTGTCTAGATGTAGCAGCAGAAATGTGTGATTGTAATTGTGAGAGCCAGCACTCCAGATTCCTGGCCACACAATGGCTACAAGGGCTGGTTTCAACCCTATTGACGAGGCATCCCATGCCCTCTTTAGCAGCACATCTCCCCTCTTCTCCTCCATGGGATCTTTGAGCGACCCCAGGTCATCCAAAGGCCAAATCTGTCCCTTTGGAGACTTTGGCTAATGGTGCATCCAGTTTAGGAATCTTATTCCAAGGATGACAAGCATCTGCTTCAAAAGGAAACCTCCGTTTGAGGTTACCAGAAAAGAATGGCCTCTTTTCCGGCTGTTCCAACTCCAGCAAAATCGACTCAGAGTTTTATGTACGGGAAACACCCTGGCTTTCTGTGCACTAGACCCCTGATACATTAGGTCGTGTTTAGAAAGTTGGACTTGCTCCTCACGAATTTCTAACGTGTCATAAATCGCTTTCAACAAATCTCCCACATCATCCAGAGACAATTTGTATCTGGCCCCCCTGGAGGAATCCTCCTCCTCCTCCTCCTCCTCCTCCTCAGAGCCGAAGAGGCTAGCAATCTTGGTACCCTCTCCCTAACCACCTCCTCCTCCTGACTGGGCTCAGACAGGGAGGGAGTACTGGCTGCTCTGTACAGGGAAGATGAGGGACCCTGCACCCTATCCATCATTCCTTTGAATGATTGTAATGTGGATGCTAGCTCGTCCTTAACTGAAGCCAGGATTTTGTGACACTCTGCCACATTGTCATCCTTGACAAGGCTGCTGACACAATCAGGGCATAGTGGCTTCTCCCAGTTAGAGCCTAACAAACCGCACAATTTTTCCTAGGCGGCTGCATATGAGTCTTGTCCTGGGCTTTCACCTAAAAGCCAAACAGAGAGAAAGGACAAAAAAAACCCATCAGTATGCCTCCCTGACCCACACCACCACTGTGCTCGAGTCAGCCTAGGAAGTGCCTGGCCCTTACCAGAGGTTCTCCACCCAGGGAGGGGAACATAGGGTCCAATACCCTGACCCCCCCCCAGTGTAAGGAATGGTCCACCCTCACCACCTTACCTGGGAGGCGCCGGAGCCTGATGAACCGGAGTCTACAACCTGAACAGGTGTCTCCATGGTCCCTGGTGCTTGCGTGTCCTCGCTGAGCCTTTACACCGCTCCGGAATGCCTGGCTATCCACTGCTGCGCCTAATAGACTGGAACCATGTCTCAGGGCGCCCTTTGATGACGCGGTTCCACCGGAAGTCTCGTCACTTTCGCCCGCTGGAACGCAAAAGTCCCGCCCCCCCCCCCACGCGCTGTACCCGGAAGTGTCGGCCGAATCGGTGTGGCCAGCTGAGCGTCTCTCGCCCGCCAGCCAGGACACAGCATCAGCACAGGTACAGGCGGATCAGGGGGACTGGGTCTGTGGTCACCAAAGGTCCTGCTCTCTCCGAGCTAGTGGCAGTGGTGAAGCCGGCAACCTCGCCCTTCCCCAACAGGACAGAGGGGTGCCCAGGCAGAGGCGAGTCATCGCCAGGGGCTCTTCCCAGGACAGTCCTGAGACATGGAGCTCCCTTAGGTTCCTATAGCGTGCTCCTTCCCATCCGTCAGGAAACACAATAACTGAAGAGAGAGGCCTGGAGGACCACCTTTTAAAGATAATGGGTGTGTGTGTTTCCTGTCCCGGAGGGAGGAGCCCTATGTCTCAGAGGCTGTCCTGGAAGACGAAAGGAGAAAATCCTTTCACCAGCCCTGCTTGCCACTTAACTTATTGGTTGTTAAGGACGCCAGGGGTGGTTGTTAAGGAGCCAGGCCCAACCTGCATCCTTAACAACCAGCGATAATACCTCTTTTGTAGTCAGCATGCTCCAGCTCCTCCTGTGCCGGAGCGATGCCATCACCGGAGGGAGAAGGAGTCAGAAAGGCAGCCAGCGGGTCAACCTGGAGCATCAGAATGGGAGGAGAGGGGGTGGCTGAACTAGATTTTCGAACGTTTTGTGACAGCAGGAAGGTAAAGTCACCTGGTTGCATCCAGGGGGGTAGATATATTTCTCCCAGATTCAGGCTTTATGCCGACTTATACAACTAGGGAAGGAGTTGATGAAGCCCAGCTGAGGCTAGTGGGCTCATGGATGACTCATACCTCTAGGGAGAGGGCTGGGCGTCGTGCAGGCAGGGAGTTGATGAGACCAGCTGAAGCCTGTCAGTTCGTTTAAGGCCTCTATAAAAACTCCCAGCTTCATTAGATGTTAGCTCATGCCTGGACCCAGACCTGTGTGGACTGTCTAGGGAGAGTGAACCCCTGTGCGGTGAGGCAAAGCCTGTGTGGCTATTTGTTTGGACTTTTACTAAACCAGGGACTTAGGGACTAGGACAGCACCAGGCTGATCCCAGTTGTTAGTTTAGGAAACCTGCATGTTTAGTCAGAGGTCACGCTGACCAGGATTTATTTTGTTTGTTTCTTTTTGGCTTTGCTGTGTTTTTGTCACTGTACATAGAGAAATAAACCGCACCTTTTGATTTTGAAAACCACAACCTCCGTCTGCTGGCCCTGTTTTTGTGTGGGGAGCCCAACCAGGGGGTCACACACACCCGCTGCCGAGCTAACCCCCTCACAGGTGGTGGAGAACCAGTGGCAGTTTTTTTTTAAGCCAGCATGGAGGAGATACTGAAACAGCTGGCTCTAGCAAATGCCAATCAACAGCAGACAAATGCAGGTTTGCAAAGGAGCCTTGCAGCCCAGCAGCAAGCTCATCAACAAGCCCAGCAGCAATCTGAGGCCCGCTTCATAGACCTGTTACAGAAGCAAGAGCAGAGACTACAACAAATGGAAGCAGTAATGCAGCAACGTCCGCAGACCAGTGAGGAAAGCCGTCCCACTAATACCGCGTCCTTTGGGGTGAGTCGTTTATTGACAAAAATGACTGGAGAGGATGATCCAGAGGTATTTTTGACCACATTTGAAAGGACTGCTGAAAGAAAAAAGTGGCCTGAGGAGCAGTGGGCTGGACTGGTGGCTCCTCAGTAAGCCTTCTGCGATTCACCAGTTAACAATGACCTAGAGCCTGACCAAGCAAAAGACTATGTGATGCTAAAAGCTGAAATATTGGCAAGGCTGGGTGTCACCCTGGCTGTCCGGGCTCAGCGTGTGCATAACTGGACTTTCCAGCTTGGAAAACCCCCCAGGTCTCAAATGTATGATCTCATTCACCTGAGCAGGAAGTGGCTACAGCCAGAGACTTTGTCCGCACCAGAGATTGTGGAACGTGTTGTAATGGATCGGTTTTTGAGAGCTCTTCCTACTGCCATCCAAAAGTGGGTAAGCCATGGAGACCCAGAGACGGCCGGTGGTCTTGTGGATCGTGTGGAGAAATACTTGGCTACAGAGAACCTGACGGCCTCTTCCAGAGACTCTCGGACTTTCCACCCTAAGACCAGACCATCCCCAGGGGCGGATAAGAGGATTCCAAGGGGTGAGGGTGGAGAGAGTGAGAGGGTGGGAGCTCTACCCAAAGTTTGGCGAGAACAGCCTGGGAAGTCAGGGGCTCAAGAGGCAGCCAAATGGATTGTTTGCTACCGCTGCCGGCAAGCGGGACATATTGCAGCAAATTGCCCGGTTGTGGAGGAACCCATGCAATGTGACTTTCTGATGGACAGACGTCAGTCGCTGTGTGCGACAGTCGCATGCACTGCCATTCGGGGAACTGAGAAACATTTATGCAAAATGTGTATTAATGGTAGAAATGTTGTGGTATTACTGGATTCAGGTAGCCTTGTGACCCTGATAAAGGCTGAATTAGTTAAAACAGAGGTCTCTGGGAATAGCAAGGTAGCTGTTATTTGTGTGCATGGGGACACCCGAGAGTATCCAGTGACTACAGTGTGTTTCGAGACCCCCAAAGGTACCCTCTCTCATCCAGTGGGGTTAGTATCTCAATTACCGCATGATGCCATTGTGGGAAGGGATTTTCCGAAGTTCTGGGAACTGTGGGATGATCCTGAGCCCCCCACTGGTGCCCCTATGTACCAGGAATGTGATAGCCAGAACTCCTCTGAGAGTGGTGAGGACTCTCCAGAATTTCCCTTGTCAGTATTGGCAGGGGAGACTCAAGAAACTGGAGAGGAGCCCACCTCCTCAGACGAAAACCTACCGTCTGTGGAGTTTTCTGATCTGGAGGTTCACAGGGAAAATTTTGCCACAGAACAGTTGAAAGACCCCGCCCTAATAAAGGCACGGGAAAACGTAGTGGAAATAGATGGCGAGTTAGTGAACCCAGATAATACCTGCACTTACCCATACTTCAGCGTAGAGAAGGACCTACTGTATCGGGTGGCAAAAAGGGCAGAAGAAACCGTTGAGCAGCTTGTGGTGCCCAAACCTTACAGGAAGTTGGTGTTGGAGTTGGCCCATGGGCACATTCTTGGAGGTCATCTGGGGACAGAGAAAACCCGAGAGAGGGTATTACAGAGATTCTATTGGCCTGGGGTGATGAAGGACATAGAAAATTATTGTTCCTCCTGCCCTGTGTGTCAGAGGTCGGCCCCGATGCCACATTTCCGTAGCCCGCTGGTCCCTCTACCCATCATTGAGGTCCCGTTTGAGAGAATCGCAATGGATTTGGTAGGTCCTATAATCAAGTCCGCTAGGGGGCACCAGTACATTTTGGTTATAATGGACTATGCCACCCGTTATCCAGAAGCGATCCCTCTCAGAAATACCTCGGCCAAAACCATAGCCAAAGAGCTATCTCTTGTTTTTAGCCGGGTGGGTATTTGTAAAGAACTGCTTACGGACCAAGGTACACCCTTTATGTCCCGGGTTATGAAAGAGCTGTGTAAATTGTTCAAAGTGACGCAATTGCGTACATCTGTGTATCACCCCCAAACCGATGGGCTGGTTGAAAGATTCAACAAAACCCTAAAACAAATGTTGAAGAAAGTGGTGGATAGAGATGGAAAGGATTGGGACTGTCTACTTCCTTATTTGATGTTTGCTATTAGGGAGGTGCCCCAATCCTCTACGGGATTCTCCCCCTTTGAGTTACTGTATGGGAGACACCCAAGAGGGCTGTTGGATATTGCCAAGGAAACTTGGGAAAGTGAGAGTTCTCCCCACAGGAGTGTGATTGAGCATGTCGCCCTGATGCAAGATCGAATTGCACAGGTAATGCCCATCGTGAAGGAACATTTGGCCCAAGCGCAGTTGGCACAGCAGAGAGTGTACAACCGTGGAGCAAAGACCCGTACCTTTTCCCCGGGGGATAGGATATTGGTACTTGTCCCTACGGTTGAAAGTAAATTCCTTGCCAAATGGCAAGGCAACTACGAGATAATGGAAAAAGTGAGCGAAGTGAATTACAAGGTCAGACAACCAGGAAGGCGAAAGCCCGAACAGATATATCACGTTAATCTGTTGAAAGCCTGGAGGGATAGAGAGTCCCTAGTCGCAGAAACTTGGTCACCAGCTCAAACTGGTTGCGTGATTCCGGAGGTTGGAATAGCAGCCACCTTGTCACAACCCCAACAACAGGAGGTTAAGGAGTTTGTGCTTCGCAACAAGGAGGTGTTCTCTGAGCTGCCGGGACAAACATCTGGGGTAGAGCATGATATTATTACCCCGCCCGGTGAAAGGGTGAAGTTAAAACCCTATCGGATCCCAGAGGCCCGACGGGAGGCAATACGGGAGGAAGTACAGAAAATGCTGAACTTAGGGGTGATAGAGGAGTCCCAAAGTGATTGGTCTAGTCCCATTGTGTTGGTGCCTAAACCGGATGGGAGCTGGCGATTTTGTAACGATTTTCGTCAGTTGAACAAAGTTACAAAATTTGACACCTACCCCATGCCACGTATAGATGAGTTGATCGACCGGCTGGGAACAGCCCGATACATGACGACTCTTGACCTCACAAAAGGGTATTGGCAAATTCCCCTGGCCAAGTCGGCCAAAGAGAAAACCGCATTTGTAACCCCAGACGGGGCGTTCCAATATAAGAGAATGCCGTTCGGGTTACAGAATGCGCCGGCCACATTCCAGCGGAAAATGGACCAGATACTGAGGCCCCATCGGAAGTATGCTGCGGCTTACCTGGATGACGTAATTGTCCATAGCACAGATTGGGCCTCACATCTGCCAAAAGTGCAAGCAGTCCTAGACTCTATCCGGGAAGCGGGGTTTACGGCTAACCCCAAGAAGTGTACCATTGGGCAGGAGGAGGCCAAATATCTTGGGTACACCATTGGCAGGGGAGTGATAAAACCCCAACTCAACAAAGTCGAGGCCATCCAGAGTTGGCCACGTCCCAACAGCAAGAAGCAGGTACGGGCCTTTCTGGGAATCGCGGGTTATTATCGGCGCTTCATTCCCCACTTTGCTTCTAAGGCTGTGCCCCTAACCAACCTGACGAAAGGGAAAGGGTCGGTCATGATTAAATGGACCCCCGAGGCTGAGGCAGCATTCCAATTCTTGAAACAAGCCTTATGTAGCCAGCCAGTGTTGTACTCACCCGACTTCTCTAAAGACTTTGTCGTACAAAGTGATGCGTCAGATGTGGGGTTAGGAGCAGTATTGTCCCAGGTCTGGAACGGGGAAGAGCACCCAGTCATTTACCTCAGCAGGAAGTTGAAGTCCCATGAGGTAAATTACGCCACGGTTGAAAAGGAGTGTTTAGCGGTGAAGTGGGCTCTAGATTCCCTTCGGTACTATCTGCTAGGTAGGCACTTTGACATGGTTACGGATCACGCTCCGTTAAAGTGGATGGCTCAAAACAAGGAGACAAATAGAAGAGTGAATAGGTGGTTCCTGGCCCTACAGGAATTCAACTTCACAGTAAAGCATCGCCCTGGCGTTCAAATGGGGAATGTGGATGCTTTGTCTCGAGTACATGAATGCCTGATTGCTGGTGTTCCAACCCCAAGGTTAAAACAAGAGGGGGGGTATGTGACAGCAGGAAGGTAAAGTCACCTGGTTGCATCCAGGGGGGTAGATATATTTCTCCCAGATTCAGGCTTTATGCCGACTTATACAACTAGGGAAGGAGTTGATGAAGCCCAGCTGAGGCTAGTGGGCTCATGGATGACTCATACCTCTAGGGAGAGGGCTGGGCGTCGTGCAGGCAGGGAGTTGATGAGACCAGCTGAAGCCTGTCAGTTCGTTTAAGGCCTCTATAAAAACTCCCAGCTTCATTAGATGTTAGCTCATGCCTGGACCCAGACCTGTGTGGACTGTCTAGGGAGAGTGAACCCTTGTGCGGTGAGGCAAAGCCTGTGTGGCTATTTGTTTGGACTTTTACTAAACCAGGGACTTAGGGACTAGGACAGCACCAGGCTGATCCCAGTTGTTAGTTTAGGAAACCTGCATGTTTAGTCAGAGGTCAAACTGACCAGGATTTATTTTGTTTATGTTTCTTTTTGGCTTTGCTGTGTTTTTGTCACTGTACATAGAGAAATAAACCGCACCTTTTGATTTTGAAAACCACAACCTCCGTCTGCTGGCCCTGTTTTTGTGTGGGGAGCCCAACCAGGGGGTCACACACACCCGCTGCCGAGCTAACCCCCTCACAGTTTGTACAAAAACTTGTTCAAAGATCTGTACGAAAATTCTTTGTACATTCGACGACTAGATGAATGTTGTTCGAAAGTGCATTTTAATATTTGACTTTGGAATTAATGTAATTTCCTGAACGAAAACCTGTTAGAAATGTATTCTTTATGCCTTGTACACACGATCGGAATTTCCATTGGGATAAACTCAGATGGATTTTTCAGACGGAATTCCGTTCAAGCTGTCTTGCATACATACTGTCCCACAAAATTCCGACCGCCAAGAATGCGGTGACGTACAACACTACGACGAGCCGAGAAAAATTAAGTTCAATGCTTCCGAGCATGCGTCGACTTGATTCTGAACATGCGTGGTTTTTTCTCCGTTGGAGTTCCATACAGACTTTTTCCAAACTGAATTTTTTTCGTCTGAGAAAAAGAGAACATGTTCTCTTTCTAAATTCCGACCGAAAAAAAGTCCGATGGGGCACACACACAGTCGGAATATACCGCTCCTACAGCGCCTCAAAGATGCGGCTAGCAAGACTTTTTTTTTTTTAACCGTCCTGCCAGCGCACCGCTCCAGTGTGAAAGCCCTCGTGCTCATTCAGGGTGCTTTGCAGGCGCTATTTTTATCGTTATAGCGCCTCAGTGTGAAAGGGGTCTTAATGTGTAAACCACTGGCAACAAAAGTGAGTACACCCCTAAGTGAAAATATCCATATTGGGCCCAATTAGCGATTTTTTTCCCTCCCCCATGTCATGTTACTCGTTAGTGTTACAAGGACTCAGGTGTGAATGAGGAGCAGGTGTGTTAAATTTTGTGTTATCGCTCTCACTCTCTCATACTGGTCACTGAAAGTTCAACATGGCACCTCATGGCAAAGAACTCTCTGAGGATGTGAAAAAAAGAATTGTTTCTCTACATAAAGATGGCCTAGGCTATAAGAAGATTGCCAAGACCCTGAAACTGAGCTGCAGCACAGTGGCCAAGACCATACAGCAGTTTAACAGGACAGGTTCCTCTCAGAACAGGTCTCGCCATGGTCGACCAAAGAAGTTGAGTGCACATGCTCAGCGTCATATCCAGAGGTTGTCTTTGGGAAATAGATGTATGAGTGCTGCCAGCATTGTTGCAGAGGTTGAAGGGGTGGGGGGGTCGGTGCTCAGACCAGGCCAGTATGGTCTCCCTGAGCAGAGAGCTGGTGACTGTCAGTCACCACTGCCTACTCTGCCCCCCCCCCACCATGCTCCCTGAAGCGATGGGCTGTGGAGGGGGCAGGAGCAGCCAGCTTAGGCTCTCAGTGGCTCGATGAGGGGCTAAGCATGTGGGCAGATCTCGTCTTCATTGTTGCGATCTTGCCCGAGCCTGGATCGGCTCTGTGACGTCAGCCGACAGCCCACTTCAGCCCACTGTCTGCTGAAAATGGGTCACAGGAGTGCCTGTATCCCCTGCCCTAGTGCCATAATTAAATTTTCCTATCTTTGTCCCTGCAGGACACAGCAGGGATATAGGGGTGCCTATAACATGTCTCCTTATACGTGGCACCTTTTTTTAGGATTTTTTTTTTTTTCTACCCAGGGTCACTTTAATCAAAAGTAAATTCCAGAAAAAAAATTAAAGTGAATAGTTGAGATATGGGAACACGGTCTAGCTATTTAATACTTTGGTTCTTCATGTGGGCATTGCTGAAGTGAACCAATCCATCTCTCACTCCCTTTGGCCGGTATTCTAGTCCTATCAGAATCTCTACTTATGATGCAGAAGAGCTTTTCTCCAACACAACCACTGAAGGCTCCTTTCTCTATCTTTCCTATGTAAAATCATTTTGAAATAAAATGTCAGTACTAAGAAGTATCTTGCAGCCACCCATCAGGAGATTAAATGTGACTGGTGATACTGAGAGCAGAGAAAGAAAGTATTAAAGCACAGCCTTCAGGAAGAACCATCCAAGTGGCCCTGTGAGGTGCTTTTTGGAAGTTTTCTGCATCCTGTCAGTAACTTTCTGACTGCTTTTTTTTTTTTTCCCATTTTGGATAGAGCAAGGTGAGAGTTATAATCCCTGTCAGATGTTTTTTTTTTTATTGTTTGACATATGTGTCCCATTGAGGCGATTTCCCTTCACTTCCTGTCCCTCAGCCAAACAAGAAGAGAGAGGAAATCCCTGCAAATTAAGGGAATACCTTGGGGACTAGATCTAGTGTCCCCATTGGAAGATTTCCCCTCTATTATTTTTCTGGGGACAACCTACAATTTGGGATTTTCTTTTACTTTCACTTTAAATGATAATGGTAAACATGACAAATACAGAGGGTGCACAGGCAGCAATAAAACCTGACAGGTGTTCTAATCCCCCTCCACTCTATCCAAAACTTTAAAAAAAGTTTTGCTTTTAGTTATACTTTAATGGGAATATGACCATTGCCCAAGTGGAGCAAAACAGGTTTACACTAATGAAAACCCCCATAGACACATATACTTCTTATCCATTCACTCCCCTGCCAAACTGTTTAGCCACTGGAAGAGAAATAAAATCCCTGTGGAAGCCACTAGTTGCTGGATTTGTAGCTTCCAAATAGACATGGACTCCTGTGTGACAGAGCTGATTGGTGCAACGATGTCACATGAAGTGAGTCCTGTACCTAAGAGTACAGGATCGCTCCTTTTGGCTTCCATCACTAAATGGAGTAGTAGAGGAGCAAAGGAAAGTAAGTACAGAAAATCCTGCTGGAGATCAGGGGAATTAATGTAAACCTTTTGCTTTGCCTTGCCTTATAAACATCTGTAAGTTATGTTATTACTGCAAAAGTAATGAAAAGATTCTGAAATTAGCTATTTGCTTTGTTGCTAAGTTACCACAAGCGAGCTTAAAGTGAACCTGTTCTTTGCCCATGCAAGGTCAAGCATTGGGTTCACAAAACTGCCACCCTAGCCAACTGGTCATATTCCTTCTCCTACTCTTTTGCCACTCCATTCATGTGACTTACCTTCCACCTTCCCAATTGGTGCTTACTGTTTGACTGCTTAGGTACCCAGCACTCTTATGGGGGTGGGAGAGAGACTTGAGCCCTGAGTAAGCTTTAGTGCCCCATAAACGGCTCAGATTTCAGGCAATTCAGAAGTTGTGGGTGGCCTGCAAGAACCACCTGCTTGACAAAAGTTAATTTAAAAATCAGCTGAGCTTTATCATCAGTCCTTCCTCTGGGAGGTGCAGCTTGGAAGTGGTGGGTGGATTTTAGTTTTTTAGGGGTTTTATTTTCAGTTTTTGTTTTTCATTTTTGATACTGTAGTATTGACACAGTGATCGGAGCCTTGCAAGGCTGCCTACTGTTCAGAGCTCTTATTCAATGACCCTGCATGGTCGACCAAGTGTTTTTTTTTTTTTTTTTTTGCTATATTGGGCCTCTCACACACTAAATATTTTTCTACGTGATTGTGTGTATACGCTCTTGATCAAGTTGTGTCGCTATGCACTATTTTATTTTATTTTTTAATTATTTCTGTTGTTTTGTTTCTTGTAATTTTATTTTACATTTTTGTCTTTTGTATTTCTGTTTATATTCGTCTAAAAGCAATAACAATAAATTTATAAAAAAAAGAAAAAAAAATCTGAGCTGGGTGGAAAATGATTGCCCGGACAGTAACCACTTACTATCAGATGCAGTCACTGTTCAGCAATGCCGTTGTATTCAGGCAGCTGTGGGTGCCATGGCTGCCTGTAATACAATACATGTGTAGCGGGGTGTTACTTTTAGAAGCCCCGAAGACTACCGTACCCAGTGTGCAGCGGGACACCCAGAGTGCATTGCCCGGCGCAAGGTCTGCTGGGGAAGGGCTTTATAAGGAGGAGCGGAGCTACACGCGCGTCTCTTTGGACGCCGCCCCTCTAGCAAGTGGAACCTACGCTGGGTCTGCCGCTGGACTGGGCCTAAGAGTTGGGCCCTTGAGATCACGGGAGAACCCAGGAGAACGGGAGAACCCAGGAGTCACCTCGTCCATCATCCTCCCAAGGACTATCGGGAGGATCAGAGGCTGCGGGTGTCGGGAGACTGTGTGCTGAAGTCCCATCTTTGGAAGTCGGTTGTACGGACTGGTCCGGTTGGGTGAGAGAGCACTAGCTCAAAGTACTATTGACTAATCTTAGGCCCAGTGTTCCTTGTTCAGGAACCGCCACTACACTACCAGAGTGTCACATCGCACACCAGCGGGACAGTGTGCCGTACAGCATTAGTTAAACATTCTTATTTGCCAAGCCGACAGCTGTGGGGTTACCTGTGGATTACAAATAACCTACAAAGTGCACCACCATTGCTAGCGAAGATCCATCCCAACGGAAGCACTGTATCCATAATAGTCAGGCCTGACTATAGACTGTTAGATACTGTTTGGGCGCCATCTTGCCCACGAGGGGGATAGCTCGCGAGCCTAGTTAACAGACATTTAGCGTGTGTGGTACTAGTTGGTTTAGCAATTGTTATATGCTGTGTGTTTAACCTTGCAGGGCTCTGCATACCTAAAGTGTATTACTGTTCAAACTGCATGCTTCTTACCCAGTAAAAGAACTTGTGGTTAAGCCTATTATCATGTGGTTGCATGTTTGTTGCGGTATTGTGATCCCCATAGCTAACGGGTTTTACAATCCCATCTTATTGCTATCTGTGCCAAGGGAGGTTAGAGCCAGTTACTGGGGGTTGACAGCAGCGTGTTACAGGCCCAAAATATCTATACCAGCAGCCCTCTTAGCTGGGGGTATTGCTACACATGGATGGGGGAATTGATTGATTTTCTCTCGTTCTGTCCACAGGTTGAACAAAAGAAAACTGAACCATGTATGGCAATCGTTAATTTTGAAAATGGAAGCCTATATTCGTTTTTTTCTCTTCGCTCCCCACAGCCAAATAGAACAGTGGAGTAGCAAAAGAAGGTAAAAATATGCAGCTACGGAGGGCAGAAGCTAAGTGAACCCATTTGGGTTCTAGCCCATATATGCGCTTTAATGTTGCGTAACCAATTAAATTGTAAGAATCAGTTAGCAGCAGAGGAGGGGACTGTAATGCAAACACAGGTAGTGTTTTTAGATTTGTGATCACTGCGATTGCTCATCACAGTTAATCTCAAGGCACAGAGCCACTTTAATTGGCTCTGTGCATTTTTGTCTAAAAACTTATTGTCTTAATACAAGTGTGTACTGTTACTTACATTTTGGTGTTCCTTATGTATTTTGTGTGTATTGTTTTCAGATGTGTGCAGTAATCCAGCTTGAAATAACTCCTGCAGTTTGCCTATGTCTAGCAGAGGCATTATCCGGGTCTGTAAAGGCATTTAGTGTGCACAACTACAGATTCTCGTAAGTAGTGTCTTTTCACGTATGGTTGAAATGGTTTTTATTGTTTTACTGGAGTTGTCCCTTTTAAAATGTTGTTGTAGGCAAAGGAAATCTGCTTTTTTGTTTAGTCGTGTAACTTGGACACTCCTGCCAATCACTATATCATCACACTTTACTTTACTGCAGGCAGAGCAATACAGCTGAGCTTGGTCAGCATAGGTAAGAAGCAGTATCCCACTGGTGATGTCATCTCTGTGCTCAATCCTCCAGTCAGCAATCTCCCTTTGTTAGCCCAATTGGCCTGATTGGCTAACAGTCATGCCCCTCCCACTCATAGTGTCAATTCTAAAGTGCAGGGAAATACAGAAGGCTAGTACAAGAATAGCTAAAAATACTTTCTTTCATTTACACCCGAATTGATTAATTCATTAAACTCTTTTATATCTGGTCACAATTACACTGTATGCAAAATAATAATGCTGACTTCTCCTTGGCAAGCATTAAATCAGGAGAATAATTAAACTATCACTAGCCAGTGCGTGTCACTGGAAAAGGGAGCATGTGCCAGGTCCGGAATGTGTGCTGGGGTTTTTTTTTTTTTTTTGCAACTGTGTGCTGTTGATCTCTTGCAGCGTCTTTGCAGTCCCTTATTGCCTACATCCATGCACTCTAATTGCTGCATGCCATTTTTAAGGGTGGACTTTTGATGATAACAGTGGCAGTACACTGAGCATTGGCTTGACTGCTTATACTCTCCACCAGTGGCGGCCTGTCCCTGCAGGGTGCAGGGGCGCCGCCCCCCCTAATCCATGTGCCCGGCCCCTAATCTACATGCAAGGCGCCGGATGCATGTGTTTCAATGTTTATTTCTCTTATCGTCCATGGACCGACACAGCTCTAATACTGATTACATGTGGGTATATGTCCCTGCTCGCAGGAGAAGACCTAGGCAGAATGTTAGAGGTTAAAGCATTCTAGAACAAGCCAGAGCTGAACAGCCCCGCCCAGGGGGGCGGTCCCTCCGGACATTACCCTCCCACCTGCAGCTAACAGCCTCAGTTTGTTTTTTCTGCCTAGCAGAAGGAGAAGACGTGGCTCTCAGGAGCCAGCCTCCTGAAAGATTTTACTTTTGAATTTTATTCCTTTTGGGAATTTTATTTTATTTTTGAGACCTTCAATCAACTGTCGGCTGGGCAACAGGTTGGGTACACTAGTATCCTCGTAGTCTTCCCTGTCCGACCATCGAGCGTGCTGATCCTCGCCTTGTGTGCGTGAGACTCAGTTCACGACATACCCCATGGCTTCAGGGGTGGCCGGGTTGCTTTCATGCTCCCGCGGTCCTCTCAAGATTGAACAGTACCTACTGTATCTCTCGCGGTTGACCGGGCCGACAGCTACGCAGTACGACTCTGTAATAGGTCTGTCTGAAACAAGCCAGTGAGTCCCTCTAATGGCACCGAGGGTGTTCTCCAAGGTGCGTGCGGGACGGGTAAGTAGTCTCTCCTGGAAAGAAGGTGAGTACATGCTGGCTGTGTTTCTGTGTGTGGGGGGTTCTCCCTGTCTCCCCCCTGTTATCCTGCTCTCTGCACCCTGTACTGGTGCTGTGCTGTGTGGGGATACTTGGGGGGTCGTTATGCCCTGTGGGGGGGCCGCTCTATGCTGTTTTTACTGATGGAAAGTGTTCTGGAGGACTTGTGTGGTGTTTTTGCGTGCGCCATCGGCGCGGTATTTTAAAAATGCGCCATCGGTGGGCATTTTGCCGCGGCTTAGGTACAAGCGCCCGGCGGCCATTTTCTTGTAGCCACGGCGCTTTTAGTTTCAGTTTCGGCCTCTAGCGGCGCTGCTGAACGGCGCGAAATACTTTCTCCTCACAGCTTCCTCACTCTCCTCAGGCTTCACACCACGCTACAGCGCGGCTCATACAGCGGAACCGAGCGGTCCCCAAAGGGTGGTGAGTCCTCCGGGTATCCCCTCCTCAGCCTCAGCGCAGCCAGTGTGTGGACTGTACTATTCACTGTTATAGTGAATAGGGTCTCAGAGGGTGGCAAAAAATGGAGTCTGGTTCACCTGCTTCTTCCCACTTGCCAGAGGCAACTGGCAGTGCTCCTGCACCTGCGGTCCCTATGGACCAGTTGTCGGCAGTCCTGGAATCATTCCTTGTTAAGCTGGAAGCGGTGTGCGAACGCACGGGGGCTGTTAAGCGCCCCCTCCCCACACAATCTCCATATGGGGAGTGCTCTGAGTCAGATATGGGCCTAGCTACTGCTGCTAAGGACCCTAATTCTGAGGAGGTTGATGTGTTTAGTCAGGACATTCCTTATGAGGAAGACCCCTGTCTTGAACCACCAACTGACAGGGTGCTTGTGAGTGAACTCATTGATGCTGTGAGGGATGATCTCAAGCTGAATATTGAGGCTGAGGAACCTCAGGTGGACACTATGACCTTTTTGGTTCTTTAAAAGCCGTGTCTTCAAAAAAGGTTTTTCCATATGTGCCTTTTTTTGATACATACATTGACCAGGTCTGGGATAAGCTGCAGAAGACTTTGACGGTCCCACTGCGCATAGCCTTACGGTACCCCTTTAAAGAGGACCTGGTTAAGAAGTGGGCTCAACCCCCAATGGAAGGGACTCCTGCATTTAAGGATCCCGCTGACAGGAGGCCAGAGGTGGCGTGTAGAACTATGTTCACCTTATTGGGGGCAGCCTTACGCCCTATAGTGGCGGCAACGCTGGTGTCTCAGACACTCACAGGCTGGGCATGGATATTGCATCAGACAGTGCAGGAGCATAATCTCCCTCCTGAAACCATTGCCCCGGCTCAACAGCTTGCGCAGGGTTTGGTCTTCGTGTGCGATGCCACTGTGGATGCGACCCCTTTAATCACAGGGGCCTCCATTTCGGCTGTGGTGGTGCGTCGCCTTATCTGGCTGAAATGCTGGTCAGCCGACCTAGCTTCCAAAAAGCTCCTGGCTGACTTTCCCTTTAAGGGTGGTAGACTGTTTGGAGGCGCCCTGGATGACATTATTAAGAATGTCACAGGAGGTAAGAGCACCTTCCTTCCCCAGTCTATTAAGGGAAAGGAGCCCCACCGCAGGCCGGGCCCTTCCTTTCCGGCGAAGACGTTTTTTCGTCAGTCAGTTTCCACGGGCAAGCCCACCCAGACTGAAAAAAGTGCGGCTGGGGGACAAAGACGTCCCTGGGTGCGTAAGCCTACCAAGCAAGCTCCCAAGTCCACCACCACATGAAGTCTTGCCCCTGCCCGACTCTGGGGTGGGGGGGACGTCTTCGCAAGTTCTCGGTGCGGTGGACCTCCCGGATCCCCGACCGGTGGGTGTGCGAGGTGGTCACCTCGGGATAAAGGATAGAGTTCCGCTCGGGGCCCCCAAACAGGTTTTTTCCTTCGAACCTCCCTCTCCTTCCGGCCCGTCGGGCGGCCCTCTTGGGGGCCGTACAGGATTTGCTCGCGCGCGGAGTAATTGTGCCGGTTCCGTCACAAGAGAGGTTTCAGGGGTTTTACTCAAACCTGTTTGTTGTCCCGAAAAAGGACGGGGTTCGGCCAATCCTGGACCTCAAGGCCTTGAACACTGCCCTATGAACTTAATACCTGGAAGTTTTTGAATGATCCTGATGTTATATGGAATTGATGACCCTAATCCTTTTGGGGAAGTTTACATCTTCATCTGCTTTGGATTAACCCGTAAGGGAAAGTTTTTCAGTGACCCTCTATAATTAAAGGGTCCATGTTGGAAGGTGAGCGGCCAATTTATCTGTTGGTGGAGGTCTCTCACTGTGTGTGTGTCTGTTACCACCTGCATGCAATCAAGAGTCCATGTGTCATCTATGAAGATCACGGGGATTATATACTGATTTACTGTGCTGTTTTTCTATCTTTGATATATGGACTTTTAAAGCGCTGCACTATTTATTTTTATGTTATACTCAGGGATTTTGATTATTTGACCCTTAGTGTTCAGCTGCTTAGTAGTACATTATAGTTTATTGCGCGGATTTGTTTCTTTTTACATATTCTGATTTCTCAAGTTATCAACAATCACGCTGCAATAATGGATGTTTTTCAATATTTAGAAAAACGGGAAGTTAAAATTAATGAAGTTTTCTCTAGGAATTCTTCTAATGAACCTATTAATGATATCTCCCAGGCATTTCGTAAATTGGGGCATATTTTTGAAAAAAAGACTAAAACTTGGTGGGATATTACATCGTTTGAACAGTATTTATCTGCCAAGCTTATTCCTAGAAGGTTAAGGTGGGATGTGCCCCCTAATGATGGTCTACTTGACGATGATTCTATGTCTGAGTGGAGTGGCTTTTTCATCAAAAAAGGGTTTGAGCTAATAGAATTTCTTTTGGCTCGGAAACAAAGAAAATGAAAGCTCCTTGACTCCCAGATTGGGGAGATCATTTCATTTTTAGAACCCCATAAAGAAAGTGAAGAATTTCTGAAACTTTCAGGGGAGCTAAAAAATAAGCTTATGAAATGGGATGCTGAGATTCAAACAAAGAAAAAGAAGAAGTTTATACGGGATTGGGATGATTTCACTGGAGGTAGCATTTTCAAATGGCAGAATGCTCCCCCCATAGGTGGTGGTAATGTCACTGCCAATCCCCCAGTCGAAACTCTCAATGCCACTAAAATGGCAACACCTAGAAACCAACCAGTGTATCAATATGATGTACCTCCCCCTCATGAGAGGTTTTCTTCCCCTCATGATTACCCTAATAGGGGTCCCCCCAAAAGGGGTAAGAACAAAAGAGGTAGAGGTAAAGGTAATTATCAACCAACCCCCCATTATGAAAATGATTATCCAACATCATCTTATTATCAGAATGCATCCCAACCATGGAGAGATTCTCGTAATTTTGGAGATGGGGCTGACCCATCCAATAGAGGGAAGCCCCATTACCCCCAAAATAGGGGGTTTCCTACGCAAAATAGTTTTGCACCGTTAGCCAACCACTCTGACCACGATAGGGGGGATTTTTTAGGGTCACGTGGGGGATACCAAACTGGACCCCCTGTACACAGACCCAACCTAGGGGAATGGTGGAGACAATTGCCACAGTATCCACCGCCCAATGTAGGTACCCCAAGAAAAAGAAAAGACAGAGAGGAAGGAGAGGGGGTAGGCGATTACAAAAGGTCGAAACCATAACGGGAGCAGGAATTTATAATCTAAGTGGGGTAACATTAAATGATGATGAAATCAAAGTCCTGGATAGAGGGCTTAAATTTGCCCCAACCAAAAATTTGAACAAATTCCAAACTTACGTAAGTTTGCAAAAATATATTAGAAGTTTGAACATGAAAAAATATTTTTTATCCAACACTAGTAGGGCTACACCACTTGTTAGGGGTGACCATTCTTCTTTACGAAATAAATCAATATTCAACCCCATTAATGTTGACAGCAAATATATGGAGGTCTTCAAGAATATGGTAGTAAAGGATTTGGAGTCATTGAAAATTAAAAAGGTATTAGATCCACAATATATTAAACGGGGTATGGGATCTTTGGAAAAAAGAAAAGAAATTGTAATTCGTCCAGCGGACAAAGGAGGAGGGTTAGTCATCCTGAGTAAAGAATACTATAAAATGGAAATGATTAACCTATTGTCAGATGAGGATACATATAGAGTTCTTCATACAGACCCTATGTTGTCCTTTAAGGATGAGTTACACCATATCATTGAGGATGGTAAAGATCAGGGAATATTGACCATAAAAGAGGCTCTTTACCTGGATCCATTGTTTTGCAGAACTCCTATCATTTATTTTCTACCGAAATTACATAAAGACAGTGTTAACCCTCCAGGGAGGCCCATAGTAAATGGGATTGACTCAGTGTCAGCCCGATTAGGGCAATACATTGATTCATTCTTACAACCCCTGGTAGTTAAAACGCCAGCATTCCTTAAAGACACTAAACATATTATCCAGATCCTCCAATCTCTGGGGTGTTCTGAAAAAAGTATATTGGTGACAGCAGACGTGGGGTCCCTGTACACCATTATAGGACACCAGGATGCACTGACGGCTGTGGAATGGGCTCTGTCCACCTCTACGCTGTCTGGTAGACATCAGGAGTTCCTTTTGAGTTGTTTGGATTTTTGTTTATCCCGGAACTATTTTTGGTACGATGGGGATTTTTTCTTACAAACTAGGGGAGTTGCGATGGGGGCCCGTTTTGCTCCCAGTGTGGCCAATATTTTTATGGCCCACTGGGAGGAACGGGCAGTGTTCGCATGTCGTCCCCCTGAATTAGTTTGTTATTTTCGTTATATTGATGATTTGATCCTGGTGTGGGAGGGTGATAGATCCGCTTTGGATTTTTTCATTAGTCATCTTAATGACAACAACAAAAATATTATCCTCACATGGACCATAGATAATGAGAAGGTTGATTATTTGGATCTTACCATCACCAAGGGAAGTGATCATTTTAAGTTGATCAATCACTTTAAACCCACCGATCGCAATGCGTACATTCCCCTGGGGAGTTGTCACCACCGTTCTTGGTTGTGCAACATCCCCAGGGGACAGTATATTAGGTTGCGTCGGAATTGCACACAAGTATCTGATTTTGTAAACCAATCACGAGTGTTGACCACTAGATTTGTGCAAAAGGGTTATGATGAACAGGTTCTGCTCCGAGAGGTAGAACAAGTTAAGATGATTGATAGACAGACATTATTGACTGATCGAAGTAAAACTTCTGATGGGGATTCTCACAATTTTCGAATGATATTGGACTACAATGTCCAGTATAAAAAGTTCGAGAAAATTATTGCTAAAAATTGGTCCATCTTAAAACAAGATAAGACTCTTGGTCCCGTTCTACCGGAGAAACCCCAATTCATTTATAAGAAAGCCCCGTCCTTGCGAGATCGATTGGCACCTAGTGTCCTAAACCCCCCTGTACCGTCAGATAACAGCATGTTTAGATTCCTGGGTGGATTTTACGCATGTGGCCGTTGTGTCCCGTGCAGGACCTCCAAAGTTAATCTTAAGAAAAGGAAGTCTTTTTTGGCATCTGCCACCAATAAAGAATACAATATTAAACAATTGATTACGTGCGCCACGGTGGGGGTCGTCTATATGCTGGAGTGCGATTGCGGACTCCAATATATAGGCCGGACCTCGAGACCTCTACATGTTCGTGTGGCAGAACATGTTAATAATATTAAAAAGGGGGTCAAAACCCATAATGTCTCTAGGCATTTTAAACAGTTCCACCAACAAAATCCCAAGGGTTTGAGATTCTGGGGCATAGAGAAAGTCACTAGACATTGGCGAGGTGGCAATTTTATCCGTCAGCTGAGCAAAAGAGAATCCCATTGGATTCATGAAACACGAGTTCTTTGCCCTGACGGGTTAAATGTCGAATTTGACATAAATTGTTTTATAACTGACCGCTAATTAGATCGTAGATGTTTTTTTTCATTTATTATATGTGATTTATTAATGTATTATTGTTTTAGTATGTTTATTTTGGTTTGGTGAGATTGTTGTGGGCTGTGGTTGATGTCACGTCTATATTCAGGTCTGCAGTCCAGATTTGTTTATTTATTTTTTATCCAATGTATAAGCAGCTTCTTTCTCCATATCGGTAGTAACTGTAGGAGTTGATCGCTGCATTAATATACATATATTTTATATTAATCAACTGGGCTGGTTTACTGGTTGAATTTTAGATATATATATATTTATATTTTCTATTTTAAAGTTTTTATCATGTATTTTGGTTGCCTTTGGAGTCTTTGTGTGGATATCTGGCTCACGGGGACACTTCCTGGTTGATGTCATGTGATTCAGACGTCCCTATCGGCGTCATGTGACGCTGCATCGTGTCTCCATAGTCACAGGCGCCTTGTTGCTATAAGAGCGGGTGTCTGGCGTTCTTCCCATATCCGCTGATGAAGTCCCGCCTACCGGGACGTAACGTGCGTACGGATGGGAAGTTCGTGACGTCACCCGCAGTTCATTCACAGTCTCACCAGACGCGCTGTTGTACCTCGGCACTGGTTTAGTGCCTTTTAAATGTAAGTGCACTACTTTCGTTTTTCATTAAATTGTTTTCTATTACGGAGAAACACTATGGTCTGCTTCTATATTTTCCACATGTAAACACTGCCCTATGAACTTAATACCTGGAAGTTTTTGAATGATCCTGATGTTATATGGAATTGATGACCCTAATCCTTTTGGGGAAGTTTACATCTTCATCTGCTTTGGATTAACCCGTAAGGGAAAGTTTTTCAGTGACCCTCTATAATTAAAGGGTCCATGTTGGAAGGTGAGCGGCCAATTTATCTGTTGGTGGAGGTCTCTCACTGTGTGTGTGTCTGTTACCACCTGCATGCAATCAAGAGTCCATGTGTCATCTATGAAGATCACGGGGATTATATACTGATTTACTGTGCTGTTTTTCTATCTTTGATATATGGACTTTTAAAGCGCTGCACTATTTATTTTTATGTCAAGGCCTTGAATGCCTATGTGAGGGTACAAAAATTCAGGATGGAATCCATTCGCATGGTGATCGCGACCCTCCAACAGGGGGATTTTTTGGAGTCCTTGGATATCAAGGACGCTTACTTGCACATTCCAATTTGCGCAGGCCACCAGAAGTTTCTGCGCTTTGCCATAAGCGAAGTCCACTATCAGTTCGTGGCCCTTCCCTTCGGCCTGGCATCAGCACCACGGGTTTTCACCAAGGTGCTGGCTCCGGTTCTAGCTTTGCTGAGACAGCAAGGAATTGTTATCGTGGGCTATCTAGACGATCTCCTTCTCAGAGCAGAAAATGGCTCAGAATTGGAGGAAAATGTGACGATAGTCAGTCAGACCCTCCGGGACTTCGGATGGGTTCTGAACACGCAGAAGTCGGCTCTAGCCCCGACTCAGCGCTTGGAGTATCTGGGTCTGATCCTGGACACTTGGGCAGCAAAGGTGTTTCTACCCTCAATGAAGTTACTGACACTTCGGTCAGCAGTACGGGTTTTGTCGTCCCGAAAGTGGTCGTCAATTCGCTTCTGCATGAGAGCCCTGGGACTGATGGTGGCCTCTTTCGAGGCGGTTCAGTATGCCCAATCACACACTCGGGCATTGCAGAAGGGAATTCTGTCGGTTTGGGACAAGTCCCCATTGTCTTTGGATCTTCAGATCCAGGTGAGTCACTCTGTCAAGGCGTCCCTGACATGGTGGCTGAGGTCCCCGGCTCTTCAGGCCGGGAAGTCGTTCCTCCCCATCCACTGGACGGTGATCACAACGGACGCCAGCCTGACGGGCTGGGGAGGAGTGTGGGGAGTCCTGTCAGCTCAGGGGCTCTGGACTCCAGCCGAATCTCGTCTCCCAATCAACGTCCTGGAATTGCGGGCGATCAGACTTTGTCTCTCCGCTTGGTCAAAGAGGCTACAGGGCCACTCGGTCAGGATCCAGTCGGACAACGCCACGGCCGTGGCGTATGTCAACCATCAGGGGGGCACTCGGAGCCCGGCTGCGGCATCCGAGGTCACCCACATCCTAAGATGGGCGGAAAGAAGCGTGCCGGCGCTGTCAGCCGTTTACATTCCAGGTGTAGAAAACTGGCAGGCGGACTATCTGAGCCGCCAGTCCCTGGACCAGGGGGAGTGGTCCTTGCATCCGGAAGTGTTTCACTTCCTTTGTCAACGATGGGGCACTCCGGATGTGGACCTGATGGCGTCTCGACTCAATCGCAAGGTGTCGAGGTTTGTGGCCCGGTCCAAGGACCCCTGGGCGGATGCCTCGGACGCGTAAGTGACCCCGTGGGGTCGGTATCGCCTGATATATGTCTACCCTCCGCTGCAGTTGATTCCTCGTCTGCTGCGCAGGGTAGCGGCCGAGGGTATTCCGGTGATCCTCATTGCCCCGGACTGGCCTCGGCGTCATTGGTACGCCGATCTGGTACGTCTCATTGCGGACGTCCCTTGGCGTCTGCCCTTGAGGGAGGACCTTCTATCTCGAGGTCCTATCTTTCATCCTGCTTTACAGTCTCTGGCTTTAACGGCATGGCTATTGAGAGCCAGGTGCTGAAAGACCGAGGTCGGTCTGATTCTGTAATTTCAACCATGATTAGGGCACGGAAGTCTTCTTCTAGGAAGATCTATCACCATACCTGGAGAGCTTACATCGCTATGTGCGAGGAACTGGACTGGCGTCCACGGACGTACTCCGTTCCCAGAATCCTGAGGTTCTTGCAGCGTGGGGTTGCTCAAAGGCTGGCTTTGAGCACTATTAAGGGTCAGATTTCGGCTTTGGCCGTTTTCTTTCAAAGACCCCTAGCTGGTCATTCCTTGGTTAGCACTTTTGTGCAGGGAGTACGCCATGTGGTTCCACCCGCCAAGCCCCCGCTCCCTCCTTGGGATCTGAACTTGGTGCTTTCGGTTCTTCAGGAATCTCCTTTTGAGAATATAAGAGATATTCCTCTTTCAACTTTGTCCCAGAAGGTGGCTTTTTTAGTGGCCATCACTACTGTTAGTCGGGTGTCTGAGTTGGCGGCTCTGTCATGTAAGTCGCCTTACCTGGTCCTTCATTAAGACAAGGCGGTATTGCGACCGTCTTTTCTTCCTAAGGTGGTTTCGGCTTTTCACCTTAACGAGGACATTGTCCTTCCGTCCTTGTGCCCTCAACCATCACATCCTAGGGAGGTTGCACTTCACAATTTGGATGTAGTGCGTGTCTTAGGGGTATACCTGGCGGCTACCGCTCCTATTCGGAAGTCTGACTCGCTGTTTGTGTCTGTCTCTGGTCCGAAACAGGGCCAAGCGGTGTCGTCTGCCACCATTTCTAGGTGGATCAGACAGACTGTTATACAGGCCTATGCCATTACGGGACGGGCTCCTCCCTTTCCGGTCACGGCGCATTCCACCAGGGCAATCGGTGCTTCCTGGGCTTTCCGACATCAAGCGTCAGTTGCACAAGTGTGCAAGGCGGCGACCTGGTCGTCCGTTCATACCTTTTCAAAGTTCTACAAGGTTGATGTGGCTGCATCTTCGGATGCTTCCTTCTGCCGCAAAGTGTTGCAGGCCGCTGTCTAATGTTGCAACTCCTCCATTGAGGGGCTCTGCTGGTTTGGAGTGAAGTTTTGGTTGTGCCTTACCTTTTTTGCTCCCACCCCTTTCTTATACTGCTTTGGGACATCCCACATGTAATCAGTATGAGAGCTGCGTCGGTCCATGGACGATAAGAGAAAATAGGATTTTTGTACTTACCGTAAAATCCGTTTCTCTGACGTCCATGGACCGACGCAGCACCCACCCTTCCTTTTAAGTTTGTACTGCTTTGTTACGAACTGAGGCTGTTAGCTGCAGGTGGGAGGGTAATGTCCGGAGGGACCGCCCCCCTGGGCGGGGCTGTTCAGCTCTGGCTTGTTCTAGAATGCTTTAACCTCTAACATTCTGCCTAGGTCTTCTCCTGCGAGCAGGGACATATACCCACATGTATTCAGTATGAGAGCTGCGTCGGTCCATGGACGTCAGAGAAACGGATTTTACGGTAAGTACAAAAATCCTATTTTTTTTGGATGCACATTAGATTGGCTTTCAAAAACGGTGGGCTCGGGCGCACTGAGCCCACCCAGTTATGTGACAATAGCGAATTAAAATTCGCTATGGTCTTCCTGATTCTACTCCCGGCCAATCAGGAAGTGGGTCCTGAGACCCGATTTGGCCAGGGAGCCTCAGGGCCCACTTCATGTTCAGCCAGGCAGAAAAGCTTGTCTGTTCAGCGGGGAGGAGAAGCCCTGGCTTCTCCCTTGGCTTAAGCCAGGAGCAGCAGCCCTACCCCTCATCTCCTACGGTAAGTCCGCCCTCCCGTCCATCACCCGGGGGGGGCGGGGGGTGGTTCGGTCGCGGCGGTGCGAGTGAGGGGGGGGGTTTGTTTGCTGCCCCCCCCCAAAATATTGAGCACCAGCCGCTACTGCTCTCCACCATAAGCAAACTTGACAGCAATTGGGAAAGAAAATGTCTGAGTGTAGTCACCCTATAACAGAAAGTCCCTGAACAAAAAGACCATCTTGGCAGGATCACCAATTTATTGAAAGCTGCAGATTTAAAATAAAGGATTAAAATGGTTCTAAAGTCTGATTTTATAAATGAGTATATTTTTTTTAACCACTTCAGCCCCGGAAGGATTTACCCCCTTCCTGACCAGAGCAGTTTTTACAATTTGTCACTTTAACTGGTAATTACGCGGTCATGTGACGTTGTACCCAAACAAAATTGACGTCCTTTTTTTCCTACAATTTAGAGCTTTTTTTTGGTATTTGATCATCTCTGCGGTTTTAATTTTATGCACGATCTGTGTTCCCTAGATGTGTTCTAACTGTAGGGGGGATGGATTGGAGTGACTAGGGGAAAAGAGAGATCGGTGTTCATACATTGTATGAACACACGATCAGTCTCCTCTCCCCTGAGAGAACCGGGATCTGTGTGTTTACACACAGATCCCGGTTCTCGCTCTGTCACGAGCGATCGCGGATGCGGGGCGGTCATCTCGCCCGCCGGGCACTCGCATCGGCTCCGTGTACACACTGCGCGCGTGCGCCCCTACTGACCAAAAGGCGAAGCGACGCAAGGTAACGTCGTTTCACCCAGCCGTGCCATTCTGCCGCAGTAAAACTGGCGGCTGGTCGGGAAGTGGTTAACAAACAACAATTATGTTTCTTACCTGCTCTGTGCAATGTTTTTGAGCAGAGCAGCCTGGATCCTCCTTTTCTCAGGTCCCCTACTGGCGCTTCTGGCAGCTGCTTCCCATGGGGGCACTCGTGCGTGCTCGATCCCGTGCCGGGTTGTATGTGTCTGACACACAGCCTGGCTCAGCCCCCTGCTCTCTGCGCACAGGTTTTGATTGACAGCAGCAGGAGCCAATAGCTCCCGCTGCTCTCAGCCAAGCCTGTAAGGACCGAGAGATGAGAGAAGAGCTGCTGCAGACGTACACAGCGCTGGACCGAAATCAGGTTCAGGTGAGTATTTGGGGGGGCCAAGGGGAAACCACTATTAATCGTTTTTTTATCCTAATGCAGAAAATGCATTCAGGTAAAAAAAACTTTTACCTTTAGAACCACTTAACCACTTACATAATGTATTCACTGCATTTAAGGTAAAAAAAAATCCCCCTAAGCTCCTGCTGGTGTCAATCAGATCCTGCAAGAAGGCACACAACCTGGCTCAGGAGCACACCTGCATGGGTTCCCCCATAACACATGGCTTGCTATGGGGGCACCCGCCTAAAGAAGGAGCAGACAGTTCCGGCGAGGGACCCCAGAAAAGGAGGTAAGGGACCGAGTCCGACAGAGCTGGTAAGAATAACCTCTTTTTAATTTTAATGGGGGGGAAAAAAAAACCTTTACAATCACTTTAAACATGACATTTGAAATTACATTAGCATGTTTAAAATTATATCAGATTTTTGTGATTTTGTTTATATTTACTTTTATTACACGTGGTGCTGTGGCACTCCAATCACATTGCTCCAGAACTGGCATATTTCTTCACTTGTTAGTAAAAATGTGGGGTCTGCAGCTGCCTCATACCAGCCTCATGGTACAGAGCGACCATACTGTTCCTTCATTGTTTTGGGCTTGAAGTAAGCTGACTGCTGTGTGCTGTAATGAATTTGGTGACTTTACTTTCAACTGATTTACACTTTAAAAGGCTTTGAGGGGTCGTTTTTGTAAATGGTAACCCGGGGCTATACTGCACTGAATACCAACTTGATGCCTATGTATTTTATCCCGCCCTCGCCAGTGATATGCATACTAAGGAAGTAAAAGCATGTAGCACAGAATGTAGAGGAAAAAAGGGAAGCATTCATAAACATAGTTTGGTACAATAGTAGGGTATAAAAGAGAATGGATGAGGCTACCCTCTGGGGACTGAAGCGGCTCCATTGTTCACACTGGCGCAAGTATACGCTTTCAAGGAGGGCAGAGGCAACATGTGCCAAAGGGCTGAGGCAGTGACGGACATATGGCTGGCTGAATATGCCTGTCTGAGGGTTGCTGCTGAAGCAGAGGTTTGCTCTGCTTTTGAGTGAGAAGAATAGGCAGCCACCCTTGTCTTTACAGCTGTGTGTGTTCTCTTCAGCAGTTGTCACTGATAGGGAGCAGCCAGGCAGATTAAATGGAGTAGGACTTTGAGAATGGGGCCCACATTAAAGTCAATCTGTCACTGGCTGCGGAGACATTTTCATACAAACTATTCAAAGCATCCCTCCCAACTAGGAACAGTCCTTCACTTGGTCCCTAACTGTTACAGCTGTCCCTCTTTATCTCCGATGTATAGAGCCAGATAAAAATGTACTATTTAGGTTGTAAACCCTGTTCCATCACTTTTACCTACAAGTAAACCTATAATAAAGCTTACCTGTAGGGACTGTGAATATCTCCTAAACTTGCACAGTTTAGGAGATCTTCACTGTGTCCGCGTGTGCCAACGTCATCGGCGCATGCACACTGAAGAAACGGCCCGCTCGTGCTGTTTCTTTAGTAGCCATGCCGTGACCAGCGGCTCATGTGCGCGAGTGACCTCATCGTGGCTCCGGCCAATCCCAGCGCTGGAACCTGGAAATAACTCCGGGAGACATGTCGCCGGTCAAAGCGGTGTGCGGGGATCGCTGCAACAACTTCGCTCAAAGGTAAGTATTTCAAAATGAGCTAGTATGCGATGCATACTAGCTCATTATGCCTTTTGTCTTGCAGGTTTTTTTTTATTTTTCTGAGTTTACAACCACTTTAACTGTCGTGTGATTTATATTGCTTTTAACCACTTCAGCCCCGGACCATTATGCAGCTAAAGGACCAGGCCACTTTTTGCGATTCGGCACTGCGTCGCTTTAACTGACAATTGCGCGGTCATGCGACGTGGCTACCAAACAAAATTGGTGTCCTTTTTTTCCCACAAATAGAGATTTCTTTTGGTGGTATTTGATCACCTCTGCGGTTTTTATTTTTTGCGCTATAAACAAAAATAGAGCGACAATTTTGAAAAAAATGCAATATTTTTTACTTTTTGCTATAATAAATATCCCCCAAAAATATTTTTTAAAAAAACTTTTTTTTTCCCAGAGTTTAGTCCGATACGTATTCTTCTACATATTTTTGGTAAAAAAATCGCAATAGGCGTTTATTGATTGGTTTGCGCAAAAGTTATAGCTTCTACAATGCTTTATGGCATTTTTAACCACTTGACGACCACCCACTGTATATATACGTCGGCAGAATGGCACGGACAGGCACAATCACGTACCTGTACGTGCCTGCCTTCGTATGGGTGGGGGGTCCAATCGGACCATTTATATATGCCAAAGCATGGGGGCATCCTCCCGCAAAAGTTATGCCGCGCACACATGGTCGGACTTTTCCACGGGTATGTCTCCGTCGGAATTTTGACCGTATGTACGTGGCATTAGGAGCAAAATCGCTCCTCCGCCCCTGCTGCCCCCATGCTTCGGCATATATGCTCCTTTTTTTTTTTTTTGACTGTGGTGGTGAAATCGCCTCCTATAGCACTGGAGTCGCAGGGATCAGGCCTGTCTCTGCGAACGCTGCAGTTATGTGTGTTGTGTTTTGTAAGTGACAGTGATCGATCGATACCGCACTTGGGTGGCCTGGGCTGGACGGAGGGGCAAAACGCAGGTGCTAGCAGGTATCTGGGCTGATCCCGCTAACACTGCGTTTTTGGGAACCCTAAACTGCTGGGGACGCTAGTATAGATCTGATCAGATATTGATCTGTTCAGATACTATACCACTAAGGGGGGTGTATGCTTCATGCGTGGGTGTTGGCGTTACTGGCACTAACCTGACGCTGCCTGGGGCGATGCAGACCCTCTCTGACGCTAAAACCTAATTGATATCACCCGCCGGGCGATCAAGGGGTTAAACCTTTATTGGGTTATATACGGCGGGTGCCCTGAATTTGGCTCCGAACTCCGCCCCCGTGCGCCGCAACGTCGCAGGGAACGGAGCTCGGCGGCACTCGGTAGTGTGGATCGAGTGAGATGATGGCTCACTCACACAGCGGGGACACCTCGCAGGATCCAGGGACAAGGTAAGTAACTTCCCCTGTATCCTGCGATGCAATCCCGAGTCTGGCTCGGGGTTACCACTTTAGGTACTGAAATCTTACCCCGAGCCAGACTCGGGAATACCGCCAAGGAGGTTAACCATCAGAAAATCGAACGAATATTCAGAATTTTTTTTTTTTAAAAGCTTTATTGGTGTATGGCCATATTTGCTTTATATAAATAGCAAGTTGGTGCATGTGCTGGATATGATTAGTTATTAATTTATACAGGACTGTCGTATAGCATTCAGAGAACACTGAATAGTTCCTTGGGGCAAAACAAATGATGCAGCTGACAAGTTGATTGTTATGTGGCCCAGCAGCAAAGGACCCTACTTCAGATTACAGTTACAGCAGATAAATAACTGAATACAAATAAAGTGCATATAATTTTACTTTCAAAATATTTTATTTTCATAAGATAAATAATACAGAACATTACATCATGTTATATAAAAATAAAGAAAAAAGATTATGTTTAGGAATAAACAAACATTAGTCAATAAAAACATCCTAGAAAAAAGGATAGATTCATGTAAGCAATCAAAAGTTTGTCAGGGGGAGATCTCTTCATCCTTATAATATAATGGAAGGGAGAAGGGAAACCCTCTCTCCTTGGTAACCTGGAGCCCCTTATCGGGAACTAACTGCTCCAGGCATAGAGACCTCCTTCTGACTCTTAGGCCCGAGAAGATTATCAGGGCCAACAGATCGGGATGGACTAAACAAGGCCGAACAAAACATTTGATAGTATCCCATTAAATCTAAATAAAAGAGACATAACATGTAATGGGAAACTAGAATTCCCAGAAAAAGAGTTTCCATGAATCCTTTTTAGAAGGAAGAAAAGAGGAAAATAAAGACAGCGGGTAGAAGAGAGGACGGAGGGAAAGGGATGCGTAAGTGTTCAACTTAATGTTGAATAGAAGGTAAAACGGCATCTTCACCAATCGAAATCCCCATATATTTGGCCCAAAGTTCCCATATTTTTTTGAATTTGGGAATGGTATTAGATAAGATGCTAGCTAATTTTTCCTGAGTTAGTATCCAAGATATTTTGGTTTTGGTATCTGACAGGAAAGGTTTTGTTTTTTTCCATGATTTGGCAATTGTGATTTTGGCTCCTGTAAAGATAAAGTGAATACATTTTTGTGAAACCTTTGATATGTGAGGAATATGAGCGTTCAAAATGGCTACTGGTAGGGACCTGAAAACCTGTTACCTTAAAAATTAATAAAAATATTTTTCTCCAGAAGGGGCGAACTCTGGGGTACTCCCACCAAATATGAGGCATAGAGCCGTAAAGTTGGCAACCTCTGAAACACGTTGGATCTGATGCTGGATATATAGATGCCAGTCTGGAAGGAGATCGATACCATCTGGTTATAACTTTAATATTTGCCTCCATTAAAGAGACATTAAGAATCCCTTTTTGAAAGATTTGGAGAAGGCTAAGTGCCAGGTATCCAAATTCCAACAAAACTGGGCGTCTTTTTCCCAAGCCTCCATATAGGAAGATTTTGATGTAGAGTGAGTGAGGCATGAATATACCATAGATATGCCTCTCCTTTGTGAACCGGCCTGGCTGCACCAAAACTCGTACTTCGTAAATTGGGGAGGAAGGAGTTTTTCCTTCCAGATTTGGTTTAAAAATGTGAAAATTTGATTAAACTTCAGTTTTTCAGAATCTGGAAGTTTCAGATGTTTGATGCAGTAACTAAGGGATATAGGCCCTCCAGGATTAAAAAATTGTCCTATACGATAAAATCCTTTTATCAATCCACCATTTAAATGCCTCCACATTTAGACCAGGGGGGAAGTCAGGGTTATTGAATAAATGAGAAAGAGGTCTTTCAGAGGATATAAGGTTTGGGAGGTTTCTTAGGGAATCCCATAGTGCAAGTGATTGAGATAGTCGGGGACATTATGGGGGTCTTTTTTTGGGGGGGCACCATAAAAGGTATTCTGAGGATAATGTTGGTGTAGCCTCTTTTTCAATATTGATCCAGTCTGGTTTTTCTGTTGCAGAATAAATCAAAGAAGTCTGGGCTAGTCTAGCTGCTAAGTAGTATTTATGTAGGTCAGGTAGACCTAAACCTCCCTGTTTTCTGTGACGAAGTAATGTGTTTTGGGGGATGCGGTAACCTGAAGCACCCCAGATAAATTTGATGATTTTACTTTGGAGCTTTTTCAAGTGATTCTTAGTAATGGGAATAGGAAGAGATCTAAAGAAATAAAGGATTCTAGGGAGCAGAGTCCTTTTTATAGAATTATTTCTACCTAACCAAGATAATTCGTTTTTGGACCAAGATGCTAGATCATTCTCTAATTTTTTGAATAAAGGTGGATAATTATGTAAAAAAAGGGTCTCAATGCGGGCTGTTAAGGTAATGCCCAGATATTTGATTGAGGTGTCTGTCCATTCAAATCCAAAGGATTGTTTAAGCAACAAGACACTAGACAAGGGAAGCGAAACATTTAGAGCTTGTGATTTTGAGTAATTTTACCCTAAGGCCTGAGACCTCAGAGAAGGCCTTCAGAACCTGGCAGACGTTAGGAAGGGATATCAGCGGAGACGTCACGAACAATAAGATGTCATCTGCAAATAGGCCACATTTGTGAATTTGATTACCACAGGATACTCCTTTAATATTGGGATTTTGTCTGATGGCTATGGCTAATGTTTCAATGGCAATAGCAAATATGAGAGGGGAAAGCGGGCATCCCTGTCTAGTGCCTCGTGCTATATTGATTGGGTTGGAATAATGACCCTGTAAACGGATAAGAGCCTTAGGGTGAGAATAAAGGGAATGTAAGAGGCCCTTAAAGCGAACTCCAAAGCCCCATCGATCTATTAGGGAAAACAGGTATGGCCATGACACTGAGTCAAAGGCCTTTTGCAGATCCAGTGACAGTAGTAAGCCTTGTTGTTTTTCTCCTCCCTCCCAGTTGGATTGCAGAATAGATACAATATCTATTGCTCGTCTGATTTGGTCTGGTCCCTGTCTTCCTGGGATGAAGCCCACCTGGTCTTTGTGTATATAATGTTTAATAAAATATGCTAATCGATTGGCCATGATCTTTGTCATAATTTTAATATCGTTGTTTATTAGTTAAATAGGGCGATAATTACTGATGTCTTCAGGATTTTTGTCTGGTTTGGGTATAACTGTAATAAATGCCGTATTAAGATGTGTGTCTAATGGTAGGCCATTTGTTTTGTCATTAAAAAATTTGGTTAGATAGGGGGCTAAGGTGTTGGCGAAAGTCTTTTATAATAGGGTATAAATAAACCATCAGGGCCAGGGGCTGATCCGTTTTTGAGGTGTTTAATAACCCCCATAACCTCCTCTATTGTGAAGGGAGCCTCAAGTAAACATTTGTGTGAGGGGGTTATGGAAGGAATGGGAAGATCGTCTAAATACCTAGATGGAACATCTTTGTCTGGCTTCGAGTGAGTGTCATACAATTTAGAATAAAACTCTTGAAATGTTTCTAGGATTTTGACGGGGTTTGCATTAAGCGGTTGACCTGCTATATGGATTTTAGGTATAGAATGAATTCTAACTCTAGGAGAGAGTTTTGTAGCAAGTAATGGCCCTATTTTGTTTGAATTTGTGTAAAATTTGTTGTAACTCCATCTAATCACTTTTTCCGCTTGTGTTGTAAGGGCTAAATTTAATTCAAGTTTGGCCTTGTCTATGAGTGATATGGGGAACTTAGAGGGATCTTGTTTGTGACGATTTCTAAGGGTTATGTACTCTTCTTCCAAACGTTCTATTTGAGCTTTGCGGTTGCGTTTTAGTTTGGGTAGAGATTTGAATGATTTTTTCCCGGATGGCGGCTTTATGAGCCGCCCAAAGCGTCTCAGAAGAGATATCCTCCGTGTCGTTGAGGGAAAAATATTCATGTAAGGCTTTATTATGTCATTTGTGGTTGGATTTGTAAGGATTGATTCGTTAAGTTTCCAAAACCCTTTCGAGCTTCTAAGAGAACTGGAGTTTAGGGAAATAATTACCAACGAATGATCTGATAGGGCCGTATCCTTGATGTGGGCATTTAGTATGAGCGGAATGAGGTGTGAAGGGGTAAGGATGTGGTCTATTCTTGCGTATGTGTTGTGGGGGTGTGAATAATGTGTGAAGTCCCGTTTTGGAAGGGTTTAATTCCCTCCAAACGTCTGCTAAATTGTGATTCGAAAGAATTTTAGCGATTTTGCGGCTTTCATTGGTCGGGCGGGTCAATTGGTCTTTGGAGGGTTTGGACTTATCCAGATCCTGTTCAAAAGCAACATTCGAGTCTCCCCCCAAAATGACCGTTCCTACTAACATAGGGCTCAGTGTGTCCATCATATTTTTGAAGAATGGGGCTTGGCCTCTGTTAGGGGCATAATATGAGACTAGGGTGTATAGTTGACCATCAATTGAACCTTGTAATAACAGAATTCTTCCATCTGGATCAACATAGTCGAAAGACTTCTCGAATTTGCAGGATTTGGAAAATAGAATGGCTACTCCCTTAGTTTTATTTTCCACACTAGCAAGGTGGAATTGCGGAAAATGAGGGTGAATATAATTAGGACTGTATCGTATAGGGAAGTGCGTTTCCTGGACAAAAGAATATCTATTTTAAGGGATTTATAGTAATCTAAAAATGTTCTCCTTTTTGACAGGAGAATTCAAGCCTTGAACATTGTGAGAGGCTATTTTAAGGTGTGTTTGTTGGTTACTAGCCATGAGATTCAAGGGGGGCATATCCGCTATTACTGACCCCACTCACCCTTAAAGGACCTTGGTACTAAGGCTTGATCAGGTGTACTTCCAAGTGGAGATTTAGGTGTTTAACGGTCATTGATCCGAGAGCTGGCAACTCTAAAAGAGACAATTAGGTTAGACACACAAGGGAAAAGAAAAGAAAAAAAAAACATAACATAGAAAAAAGTAAGAAAAGAGATGGAATATAGAAAAGAAGTCTCCTAACATGTAAGGTTAGGACCCGAGAGAGAAGACTCCTCTCGAATCCTTTTAACCAGATCAAAAAAAGAGTCTGGACTAAGACGGCCAGACAACCTATCCCCTGAAGACCCGAAGATTTCCAGACGATAGGTGGGTACACACGTGGACCACCCCCATACAGGGCACCCATAGAAAAAATCTAATAAAAGAGAAAATTATTGTTGCACGGTAAAACGAGAGAAGGCTTATGTAAAGCTCTATAACCTAGAAAGTACTTTACAGTAGTAGAATTATCATAACATTTTAGTAAGTAATATGATGCTAGATAAAAAAAAAAAAAAAGAAAAGGGAACATAGAGCTTTATAGAAAAAACAGAAAAACTGTGAGAATTGAACCAGAGAGCAGGTTGAATTTAGGACGGATTTATCCTAACACCTGAGGTACAGAAAAATCTGTGCTCGGATTTTAGATCCGAGGGAAAAAAAGGTAGTAACAAAAGAGGTGAAAAAGAGCAATGTCAAGTAGGGCTATTGTCTTTAATCTTCTTTTTCTTTCCTTTGTTCCAAAGGGGAGATTGTGGGCTTGTTGGAGTAGGTCTTTTAGTAGAACCAGGACCAGTTGTAGAGGTGTCCATGTCAGCTTCAGTAGAAATAAGTTTGAGTTGGAGAAGGATCCGCTCTCCTTCCTGTAGGCTTGAGAAGGAGTGAGGTCTACCATTTTCAGAGAATTTCACCGCAAAGGGAAAGGCCCATCTGTATTTAATGTCTTTCTGAGACCAGATCAGTAGCAGGGGTTTAAGTGCTCTTCTGCGTTGGATTGTAGAAGGAGATAAATCAGCAAAAAGTTAAATTGGGTGTCCTTGACATAGTATTTGAGGGGTTATTCTAGCTTGTTTCATGACCTCTTCTTTTACTGAGAAGAAATGGGGTTTAGCAATGATATCTCTTGGCTTTCCATCCTTTCAAGGAGGACCCAAAGCTCTGTGAGCCCTATCCAGCTCAAGGCGCTGCTGGGGGATATTACGTAGAAGAGATTTAATCAGGTCTTGTACTGCTAGTGTGACATCCAGCACAGATTCAGGTAATCCTCTGATTCTGAGATTATACCTGCGTGACCTGTTCTCGAGGTCATCGATTCTTGAATTGGCATAATCCAGTTGTTCTTGTACCGAGGATACAATTTTAACAGTTTGGCTAGTGGAAGCCACTGTTTCTTCCAATTTGTGTTCAATAGAGTCTATTCTTGTTCCTAGATTGTGGAAGTCAGCTTTTAAATCACTAGTTATTTTGGCTGCAGTTTGAGCTAAACCCATGTCCAGGAGTTCAGAAATTTTTTGGAACAGGTCTGCCATCTGAAATGCCTGGTCTCTTGGAATAATTTCTGAGGTAATAGGGCTGGGATGAGAGGCAATAATTTGCCCTGTGGAAGACTGGACACTGTTGGGCTTTGTGAAAAAAATAAGAGGTTCACCAGTGGCTGAGGAGGTATTAGGTGTCTGTAGTAGTCCTGCTTTAAGTTCTGAGGAAATAGGCAGACCCTCTGAGGAGATATTTTATCTGAGGTCTGTGAGGAGAATGGTACCTGACACAGTAGGCTGTGCTGTGGCGGCCATCTTGGATTTTCGGCCGCGATTACCGGGACGAATTGCAGCTTTTGGGTCCTTTCTAATGTAATAAAAAATAGCCAGGAATGTGCCTGGACCCCTCAGGAGTCTGCCCAGAAATGTTCGTGGAAATCCGTTCACCGTGCGGGCTGTAATGGGCACCGTTGTATGAGGCTGGAGTGGGGCTCACAGTTCAAGCAGCCATTCACGGAGCCAGCCCCTCCCACTAGCAGTGCATATAATTTATACAAACTTTTCAGTCAAAACAATTAGTATGCTTCAGTGTTAGCTGGTCTGCGGCTGCACCCTTGCGTCTACAGAGGTTTACCTATGCAGAGCTGTGCCTGTGATGAGGCAAGGTAAAAACCTTGTCTCTGGCAGCACCCCCTAGGCGAAGTATGAGAAGTGCTTGATGGCCCGTACACACGATCCGAAAATCGTACGGAAACGGTCGTCCGAGGAAGAGTCGTACGATTTTCGGATCGTGTGTACACTACTTTCGAGAGCCGGTCACGACAGTTCATCCGATTTATTATAATAATTATTATATAATTTTCCTCGTACGATACCAGATTGTACGATTTTCGTTTAGTCAGTATAGTTGTCATCCGAAAATACAATACAAATACATTACAACACATGACATCACTTCCGATTTTTTTTTTTTCTGTCGTACGGGAATTTTCGTGACTTTAGTAACCTATTCAATTTCTACTTGCGACTATTAAGCGGAAAAAGTCGTACGATATTCGGATCGTGTGCACGGGCCATTAAAGTGGTTGTAAACCCACTTATGCAACTTGCACCTACAGGTAAGCTTAGATTAAGGCTTACCTGTAGGTGCAAGAAATAACCCCAGGCCCTATCACAGAACACTATATTAACCTGTGCACTGCAAGCCTGCTTTGCTGATCAACGTGTTTGTTAAGCATTGTGTGTTTGGGTTCCTGCCTGCCGTGTGCTATGTCTGTCTCTCTGTTACGTTATTGGCTTGTTCCTGACTATCCCTGTCTGCTTGTGTCCCTTGACCTTCGGCTTGTCCTTCGTTTATCCTTGTCTGCTTGTGACCCTTGACCTTCGGCTTGTCCTTCGCTACTCTTGTATCCTGTGCTGCTGCTCCCCCTCTTTCCTCCTTACCCTACGAGGCGTGAGCTAGGAGACTCTAGGGGTCACGACCTGGACCCAGCCTGCAGCATAACATCCTCACCACTAAGAGGCTCTGGAGAAGACCTGCTGGGTCTTAGACTCCGCGCCCTGGGGTATCTCGGCTCTAGCTTCCTGTGGATCCCGGTTGTGCTCCTCTGGTCCCGCTTTCCACAACCACTCAGTATCCTATCCGCAGCAGTCAGTCATAGGGTTCACTACCTTGTGGTGCACTCCTAACCCCCTACGGTGTGCATCTGTCACCTTGCCACAGGTGACCTGACAATCGTTTTTTCATGCTGATCTGTTGCACTCACATGGAGTGCTTTTAAATGTGAGTACTTCACTTTTATATTTTGTCAAATAAACGGCTTGTATTCAGAGAGCACTAGGAAGTCTCCCTCTTGTTTATTTTGCATAACTGAAATCGGTGGAGCAAATGAGGTGGCTGTTCTGTGTCAAACTGTTACTGGTCGTTTGGAGAATGGAGGCTTAATGATTGGAGGACCACTTCATTATCATTTTATGCTCTGTGACCTCCTTGAGGTCGAATTGCTGAGGTGAGAGGCCACTCTGTGTGTGGTGAAGGGATTTCTGCTTTTGGTCATACTTGCTGTGATCCACATCGCATGTTACAATTAGTGCACCACTCACCCTGTATGGACTTCTGCCTCTTTTCATGGACTTTTATTTCATTATTTAATCTTTTGCGCTGCACTCTTTTAGTTTTATGTTCTGTGTGAGGGATTTTTCATGAATTACCCTTAAGTGATGGCTGCAATATATATACTTTTTATCATTTTGTTTAGGATTTCGGCGCTGAATACTTCTATTGTCAGAAACAAAAGGATACCACATCGTTTGATGGAAATTTAAATTATCATCCTACAGAGGGCTGAATTAAAAAAAAATCAAAGTGAAAAAAAATGATGCAGAACGCTAGTACATTTTGCTGAAATTTCATTGTAGCAACTCAAAATGGTACTCAGTCGTTTTGTCCCCCATGAGCTTGTATGTACACCTGACAGCGTCGGGGCATGTTCCTAATTAGACGACAGATGGTGTCCTGGGGTATTTCCTCCCAGATCTGGACCAGGCATCACTGAGCTCCTGAACAGACTGAGGTGCAACCTGGCGGCATCGGATGGACCGAAACATAATGTTGTTCTATTGAATTTGGGCCAGGCAAGCGTGAATTCCTTCAGCCTCCATGAACTGGCCGCATACTCTCGTCACATGAGGCCAGGCATTTTCCTGCACCAAGAGGAACCCAGGAGCCACTGCACTAGCGTAGGGTCTGACAATGGGTCAGAGGATTTCATCCCGAAACCTAATGGCAATCAGGGTGCCATTGTCTAGCCTGTAGAGGTCTGTGCATCCCTCTATAGATATGGTTCGTTTTTTGTGGTTGTGGATAGCCAACTGGTGTATATATAGCACCAAATCCCCAAGGAATAGTTGGACAATGGCAAAAAGGATGGGATTTTTTGCGGTGCAAGAATACAATCTATCAAGTAAATTATAATAAAATATTTTTATTTTGAACACCAAAATAAAAATATTTTATTATAATTTACTTGATAGATTGTATTCTTGCACCGCAAAAAATCCCATCCTTTTTGCCATTGTCCCTCCTAAGGATATGCCACCCCAGACCATCATTGACCCACCACCAAACTGGTCATGCTGAACGATGTTATAGGCAGCATAACATTCTCCACGGCTTCTCCAGACTCTTTCATGTCTGTCACATGTGCTCAGGGGGAACCTGCTCTCACCTGTAAAAAAAAGCACAGGGCGCCAGTGGCGGACCTGCCAATTCTGGTGCTTAATGCCAATCGAGCTCCACGGTGATGGGCAGTAAGCACAGGGCCCACTAGAACACATCGGGCCCGCAGGCCACCCTCATGAAGTCTGTTTCTGATTGTTTGGTCAGAGACATTCAGACCAGTGGCCTGCTGGAGGTAATTTTGTAGGGCTCTGGCAATGCTAATCCTGTTCCTTGCACAAAGGAGCAGCTACGAATCTTGCTGATGGGTTAAGGTCCTTCTACTGCCCTGTCCAGCTCTCCTAGAGTAATTGTCTGTCTCCTAGAATCTCTTCCCTGCTCTTGAGACTGTGCTGGGAGACCCAGTAAACCTTCAGAATATATTGATGTGCCATCCTGGAGGAGTGGACTGCCTGTGCAACCTCTAGATGGTCCAGGTATCGCCTCATGCTACCAGTAGTGACACTGACCCTGGCCAAATGCGAAACTAGTGAAAAGATCAGTAGGGGAAAAAATGGCCTCCACCTTCACCTTCAGCCCCCTTTACTCTGATTCCCCTAACTAAAATCTAGTGGAACCAATTGCCTTCAGAAGTCACCTAATTTAGTAAATGGAGTCCACCTGTGTGTAATTTTATCTCGGTATAAATACAGCTGTTCTGTGAAGCCTTCAGAGGTTTGTTAGATAACCTTAGTAAACAAACTGCATCATGAAGGCCAAGGAACACGCCAGACAGGTCAGGGATGAAGTTGTGGAGAGGTTTAAAGCAGGGTTAGGTTATATAAAAGTTATTCCAAGCTTTGAACATCTCACGGAGCACTGTTCAATCCATCATCATCTGAAAATGGAAAGAGTATGGCACAACTGCAAACCTACCAAGACATGGCCGCCCACCTAAACCAACAGGCCGGGCAAGGAGAACATTAATCAGGGAGGCAGCCAAGAGGCCCATGGTAACTCTGGAGGAGCTGCAGAGATCCACAGATCAGGTGGGGGAATCTGTCCACAGGACAACTCTTAGTTGTGCTCTCCACAATTCTGCCCTTTATGGAAGAGTGGCAAGAAGAAAGCCATTGCTGAAAGAAAGCCATAAGAAGTCCCGTTTGCAGTTTGCGAGAAGCCATGTGGGGGACACCGCAAACATGTGGAAGAAGGTGCTCTGGTCCGATGAGACCAAAATTTTACTTTTAGGCCTAAAAGCAAAACGCTATGTGTGGTGGAAATCTAACACTGCACATCACCCTGAAATCACCATTCCCACCGTGAAACATTGTGTGGGGATGCTTTTTTTATTTCAGCAGGGACAGGGAAGCTGATCAGAGTTGATGGGAAGATGGATGGAGCCAAATACAGGGCAATCTTAGAAGAAAACCTGTTAGTCTGCAAAAGACTTGAGACTGGGGAGGAGGTTCACATTCCAGCAGGACAAGGACCCTAAACATACAGCCAGAGCTACAATGGGATGGTTTAGATCAAAGCATATTCATGTGTTTAGAATGGCCCAGTCAAAGTCCAAACCTAAATCCAATAGAAAATCTGTGGCAAGACTTGAAAATTGCTGTTCAGACGCTCTCCATCCAATCTGACAGAGCTTGAGCTATTTTGCAAAGAAGAATGGGCAAAAATGCTGCTAGAGACATCCTCAAAAAGTCTTGCCGCGAAAGGTGGTTCTACAAAGTATTGACAAAGCATTGACTGGGGGCTGAATACAAATGCATGCCACACTTTTCACATACCGTATTTTTCGCTCCATAAGACGCACCTGACCATAAGACGCACCTAGGTTTTAGAGGAGGAAAACAAGAAAAAAAAATATTCTGAACCAAACGGTGTACTAAAATATTTTATATTATATTATTACTATAGGTGGGTGGTGGACACACAGCAATACCAGCCCCCTATCAAATCAGCTCAGCTACACTATATCTGGTGGTGGTGGTGGTGGACACAGCAACCTCCCCCCCTTCCCAGATCAGCTCAGGGTGGCAGGGCAGATACAAACACCCCTTAAGCCAATTCTATCACAACAGCTCAGGTGACTGGGCTGTGGATACCATGCCAGCCCACACCTCCCACCCCCTTATCAACAGCTCACCTCAGGCAGCGGAGGACACTGCCATTACAATCCACAACCCCCTCTTGCTGGCTGGCTGGCTCTCAGCCTCAGAAGTACCCAGGAAGCAGCTAGAAATAAGGACTGGGGACAGAGTTTACAGCAGCAGATCCCGGGAGAAGGAGCAGGAAGTCAGACTGGACCAGACCACGGCGCCAGGGGGGGGGGGGGGGGTTCAGGCTGCAAAAAAAAACCAGCAAGGGCTCTCACAGCTTACGGGATGGTGTCACCTCTGGCGGGTGACACCCGACCTGGGTAAGGAGCACACCCCCATAGCAATGCTACTGACACCCCCCATGTTTTGACACCCGGGGCAAAACGCCTCCCCCCCGCTCCCCCTTGGTATGCCCCTGCCAGGATGCTCCTCACTTCCTGTCCTCTCTCCTTTACAGAGAAGCCGAGCGCTGGAATTCTGACGCGGCGACGGAGGGGGGGGGGGGGGGGGGTGCAGTGCCTGGTCAGTAGTCGCTCCATAAGACGCAGGGACATTTCCCCCTATATTTTTTGGGGGAAAAAATGCGTCTTATGGTGCGAAAAATACGGTATTTATTTGTAAAACAATTTGGAAACCATTTATCATTTTCTTCCACTTCACTGTGTCACTTTGTGTTGGTGTATCACATAAAAAAATCGTAATAAAATACATTTACGTTTTTGGCTGTAACATGACAAAATGTGCAAAATTTGGGTATGAATACTTTTTTAAGGCACTGTAACTGACCATATCAATATCTCAGGAGTTTAATTGACTTGATGCTATACTCTGATTAAAAAGTGTTAATTTAATTTTTTTGAGCACTGTGTATATATAATCATTTGTTTTTTTATGGATACAGAGTATTACCTGTAGCGGGGTATTGCTTTTAGGCCTCAGACTACCGTACCCAGAATGCCACGAGACACCCAAGGTGCATTGCCCTGCGCAAGGACTGCTGGGGTGGGCTATTTAGCTGGGGGGCGGGGCTGAGTTCGGTCCCTTTTGGACACCGCCCGGCCAGCAAGTGGAACTGTTGTTCAAGTCTGCTGTGTGACAAGGCCTGAAGCCGAGACTTTTCTCCAAAGAGCCTTCCGTTTCACCGAGGAGCCTGCGGGACGTCATCCGACTGCTGCTGTACTGTTGCCAGGAGGCCCGAAGACCTGGGTGTCGTGGGATCTGTGTACCGAGACACCGCAACGGAAGACACGGACACGGACTAGTCCGGTTGGGTGAGAGAGCACCTGCTCAGAGACAAAACACAGGATCTCCTAGGCCAGATAACTGTTGCTCAGAGTTTACTTTAGTACTTGTAGTCATACACCGGAGGGACAGCGCCTTGAGTATCTAGGAGTCTCTAGACTTATCCTGTGTTCACCAAGTTCAAGACCCTTTTCCTCTTTGTGGATTATAATCTGTTTTCTTCAAAAGTGCACCATCGTCTTGCTAGCGAAGATTTTCCTCTGCAGAACTTCCATATAATACAGTCAGGCCTGACTTAGTAGCGTAGACATTTCTGGGCGCCATTTTTACCCACGAGGTAGAATAGCAGCAGCGGGGACTGTTCGTTTCTTTTATTATATCTGTCTGTTTGCAAAAGTACCCTTTTCACTGCAGGGCTCTGCATGTGTTCATGTATGTTTTTTTTTTTCTATGCTTAACCAACACTCTCAGTAAAAGTGCCAGGATTAAGTACACTTGTGTTTTGTGTCATTTACTGTGCAGAAGAGACGGTTATTGATAGCCATACCCTATTGCTCTGTTTATTGCAGGATTGTGTCTCCGAGAGTTGCAGGTTACACAATCCTGCCATCCCCTACTGACTGTGCCAGGAGAGGTTAGAGCCAATTGCTGGGGGTTGACAGCAGTGCATTACAGGGCCCAAACAAATCATTTTAAGCGGCTCTCTTAGCTGGGGGTATCGCTACACGTGGGGGCCTGAGTCCGTGATTCCTGTATGCTGCAATCAGAGCCTGCCAGAGGCACCGGCATGGACCCGCTAGTAGTGACACAATGGTGCGCAACAGTTGGCGCCAACCCAACCATGGCGGTAGTTATTGAGCTCCCGGGAGAAAACCGTCCGGAAGAGGAGGTAAAGTGGCTCATGTTGTCACTGTCTCCGAGCCAAAAGGCATGGGTGATGGACTTAAAGCCAGACCCAGAGACCTTGTTTACATACGCATTAGTGGAATGGAGAAATGGAATACCAGAGTACTTTAGAGGTCAGAACATACAGGCCATAGATAACCAGATATACAAATTGGCGCATACAGAGGCAGTGAAGGGGGAACCTCTGCCATCACCTCCGCCATCCTCTCCACAATTATCCCCAGAAGCAGAGAAGCTAAAGGAGAAGATAGCCTCAGGGACACCCCTGGCCGCTATAGGGCCTGAACTGTTGAATGCTCTGGGAGATTTTGTCACGAAGTGCCAGAAAAGTAACACGGTACACGTAGAAGCTGGGTACCGGAAGCTCAGGATTTTCTCGGGGAAACAACCTGCCCCCCTGGGGGAGGAAGACTTTGACACCTGGATTGAGCAAGCAATGCAGGCTCTGGAGGGATGGGGAGGTACCAGAGGGCCAGAAGAAGCAGCGCATAAGTGAGAGTTTAAAAGGCGCTGCTGCTGAAGCTGTAAAGAATCTCAGGTTCAGCAATTCTGCTTGTACTGCTTATGATTATCTGACTATGTTACAGGAAGAATTTGGCCAGTTGGAAAAGGTGGCTGAATTAGTATACCAATTTGAACATACCCTTCAACAGCCGGGAGAAAGATTGTCCTGAATATGTCAGAAGGTTAAACAATATGCTCTGCCAAATTGTCCTTTAAAAAGGGGATGCTGCCACAAGTCATAGACGCGACCAGGATGAAGCAGATCCTGAGGGGAGCATTGCGTTCGGATCCAGTTTGGCTCCACCTGAAGACCTCTGAAGGAGTCATGTCTCTGAGTTACCCAGACCTTGTGCGGATCATAAGGGACGAAGAAGCTCTATTGAAGGACCAACAGGTGGTTGAAAAAGCCACCCCTTCCCCCTCAGTGGGAGTCAGATCAGCCATAGCCTCTGAACGGGACTCGGAAATGGAGATTTTAAAGTCTCAGATGACCCAAGTGCTGGACCTTTTGACCTCCCTAATGGCTAAGAACTCAGGAGTCCTAAAAAAAGAGGAAGTCAGGAAGGAACCGCACCAGAGTGCCTCAACGCCAGTCTCTCCCCGGGATAGGGGAGAGGCTATTTGTTTCAACTGTGGGGGAGTTGGCCACTTTGGACGAGTGTGCCCCAGTCCAAGGAAGACCCGGGGCACCTATCACCAGCCGGCAGAAAACTCCAGAGGGCCCCGGTGAAGGAGTCAGCCGGGAGACCATCATTTTCAGCAAGCTCCATTAAAATCCTCAAGCAAGAAGAGTCGAGGGAGAAGGAAAACAATGCCCTTCCAAAAAATGCTAAATACCGCCCGCCAAGAGTTAAAATTTCAAGACCTGCAAGGAGTCACTGCATACCAGGCCCAACAGGGATAAGGATCCAGAAAAAGGTGGAAGAAGAAGAAAACACCTAAGGGAAAACCCACAAGTCCAAAGAAAGAAGCCTCCCCGAGGGGGTTTCCAGCCAAATTGGTGGGACCCTCCCCTGTGGTTCCCATTAAAGTGGAGAGAGTTTACACGAGGGCCATCCTGGACACAGGGGCCCAAGTCACTCTCCTGTACCGTGACTTTTACCAAAAGCACCTGAGTCACTTGCCCTTACAGAAATTGGAAGATCTGGAAATATGGGGGATTGGCACCCAAAGCTGTCTCAATCCGGCTGGCCTTCGACCCCTCGATAGCAAGAAAGACGGAGGCCTTTGACACCCTGGCAGTAGTTTGCCCTCGCCCACCAGGGGCCAACAAGAGTTCCCTGATAATAGGGACCAATACTGACCTGGTCAGGAGATTACTGGCTCCCCTAGCACAGGAGCAGGGTAATTCAACAGCCAGGATCCACCCAATGTTGCGGTTAGCCTACCAACGATTGGTCCTAGAACAGAAGGCCCCAGAAGAGGGGGTAGGGAAAGTTTGGAGATTGGAGAAGGAGGAGAGAGTGTTACAGCCTGGTGAAATGACCTGTCTGAAGGCCACTGTGAAGCTCACATGGGAGCAGCCTGGCCCCTTCGTGATTCTGGAACCGGACCCCCTAGATACCCACCCAGGATTGGATGTCATCCCTGAGGTGGTCCCGCTGAGGGCTCTGAAGAAGGCCAATGGCCGGATACCAGTGAGCATCAGGAATATTACTGACTCGCCTGTGAAGATTCCGGCCTGGATGCTGTTGGGCCGAGTAAACCCTGCTACCCCAGTGGCTCTGTCCGATCTAGAAAAGATGGAAGGAGGGGCACCCATGCTGGAGAAGCTCTGCCTGGAGAACACGAACCTACCACCGGTATGGAAGGAGAGAGCCAGGACCCAACTGACCAGGTGGAGGAGGATTTTCTCCAGAGATGAATTTGATGTAGGGTGTGCGAGGAGTGCCACCCACAAGATCCGTCTGCAAGAAGACAAACCTTTCCGAGAAAGGGTCCAGCGGGTCCCACTGGCCGACCTGGAGGACTTACGGGAGCAACTGGCAGAGCTTAAGAGAACTGGAGTTATCCGAGAGTCCAGAAGCCTGTATGCCTCCCCTATTGTAGTAGTCAGGAAGAAGAACGGGTCACTAAGGCTCTGTATAGACTACAGGACTCTCAATAGGAGGACCATACCTGACCAATACACCACCCCCAGGATAGAGGATGCTCTGCAGAGTCTGTCTTGAGCCAAGTGGTTCAGTGGCATGGACCTAAAGAGTGGGTATTACCAGATCCCAATGCATCCAGAAGATAGAGAGAAGACGGCATTCATCACCCCAGTGGGATTCTATGAATTTAACCGGATGCCTCAAGGGTTGTCGGGGGCTCCTGCCACTTTCCAGCAACTAATGGAGAAGACAGTGGGGGACATGAACCTCATCGAAGTCCTTGTGCACCTAGATGACATCATTGTCTTTGGGAAGACTCTGGAGGAACACGAGGAACGATTGGAGAAAGTCCTGAAGAGACTTAGTGATGAGGGACTCAAACTCTCCAGGGAGAAGTGCCAGTTCTACCAATCCTCAGTCCATTACCTGGGACACATAGTGTCTGAGGAAGGAGTATCTACAGACCCGGACAAACTGGAGGCAGTCACCTCCTGGCCCCGACCGACTACAGTGACGGAGCTCAGATCCTTCCTGGGGTTCTGCTCCTATTATCGTAGGTTTGTGGAGGGATTTGCAAGAATTGCAAAACCTCTGAATGAGTTGCTGAAGACAGAAGGAGAATAGGATGACACTGGCCCCAGGAAGCCACGAGAATCAGTGGAAGACCAGTGGACTGAGAAGTGTGAAGAGGCCTTCACAATGTTGAAAAAAATTCTGACCACCGCCCCCGTCTTGGCCTATGCAGACACCAAGAAGCCATACGAATTGCACGTGGATGACAGTCATGATGGTCTGGGAGGCGTGCTGTATCAGGAGTATGAAGGACAGCTGAGACCAGTTGCCTATGTGAGTAGGAGTTTAACCCCAGCGGAAAAGAATTACCCCACCCACAAATTGAAATTCTTGGGCTGTTGTAGACAAACTCAGACTACTTGTATGGAGCTGACTTTGTAGTGAAAACAGACAATAACCCACTCACTTACCTCTTTACCACAGCCAAGCTGGATGCCACTGGCCACCGTTGGTTGGCAGCCCTCTCTGCGTTCAACTTTAGCTTAAAGTATAGGCCTGGGACTGGAAACCGAGATGCTGATGCTTTGTCCAGAAGGTCTCATGCTCCCACTTGCAGGACAGAAGACTGGACCCAGGTGACCCCGGATGGGGTACGGGCCTTGTGTCAGGGAGCACAGCTTCAAGCTAGTGGGGGATCCAGGGCAGAAGAAATTGGAGTTTCGGTGGTAGGAGTGCCCAAGTACTATTGTGATGTGACCCAGATTGGCGAAGACGACTTGCCGAAACTGTCCAAAAAGGATATAAGATGTGACCAGTTAGATACCCTTGGGGAAGGTTGGCCTTGGAAGCCCTGGAAGATCCGGATCCGGACAGGCTCTTGCATGATCCCTCCAAGGAAGCCCGTTTAATACGCAAGGAATGGGACAGGTTGCGGGTGCATCAAGGGGTGGTCTACCGAAGGGGCCCCTCTGATGACCTGGAAGACAAGTGGCAACTGTTCTTGCCGGAAAAACATCGAAAGACTGTCTTAATTGCCCTACACGACAATCATGGCCACCTAGGGGCAGAAAGAAACTTCCAGCTCATAAGGAGCAGATTCTACTGGCCCTGCATGCGAGCTGAAGTAGAGGAGTACTGTCACTCATGTGCTTGCTGTATACAGAGAAAGACACTGCCCCATCAAGCTGCCCCAATGGGCCACCTGCAAAGCCAAGGGCCCTTGGACTTGGTATGCATTGACTTCCTTTGTCTGGAACCTGACTTGAGTGGACATGGAAATGTTCTGGTGATAACCGACCATTTCACCCGTTATGCCCAGGCCTTTCCAACCAAAGACCAGAAGGCCTTCACTGTAGCCAAGGTACTCATGGAGAAGTACTTTGTGCATTACGGGTTACCTTAACGCCTTCACTCGGATCAAGGGAGGGACTTCGAAAGTCGACTGATCCGGAAGTTACTGGACTCTTTGGGCATAAGGAAGACTCGCACCACCCCTTATCACCCTCAAGGTGATGCCCAACCGGAAAGGTTCAACAGGACTTTGTTAAACATGTTGGGGACTCTGAATAGTGAGGAAAAGCAGCATTGGGGCAAGCACATAGCTGCTATAGTGCATGCCTACAACAGCACGACCAGTGATGCCACAGGATATTCCCCGTATAGACTGATGTTTGGCAGGGAAGCAAGACTACCCGTAGACTTGCCCTTTGGCACCTCAATGGACCACACATCAGCTGCCTCCACCAAGGGGTACGTGGACAGATTGCGGAAAAGCTTGAAGTTGGCTTATGAGAAGGCCCAATTGACTTCTGACCAGACAGGAGCCTGGAATAAGCGTAACTTCGACCTTAGGGTCCGAATCCAGAATCTGCAACCAGGAGACAGAGTTGCTGCAAAACCTAGGGGTCCCAGGAAAGCACAAGCTGGCAGACAGATGGAAGTCAGAGCCCTATGTGATCTGTAGGAAACTGCATGGCTTACCAGTGTATCAGTTGAAGCCTGAAGGAAGAGCGGGGCCTCTGAAGACCTGGCACAGGAACCATTTGCTACCCCTTTCTGAGGCAGTCAGGATACCTCCGGCTCCAGATTCCCCTGAGCTACCTTCAACTCCCCGCACTCCTAGACCTAATACCAGGTCTCAAGCAACTCAGTCAAGGGAGGAGGAAATTTACAGATCAAAGTGAAGATGAGGAGCTGGAGCTCAGTTGGCTATGGCCGTCTCAAGCACCTGAATCCCTGATGGTGGATCCCACACCCTCTGAATTCCTCCTAAGTGACACCTTGAACGCTGAAGCTGCTGAGTTCATTCCATCCAGTACCCAGACTGAAGAATGGGAAGATGCTTTGGAGTCAGTCCCAGCTGAGGACCCAGGGAACTCACTGTACCTTTCTGCACCAGAGTTGGATGCCCTTGAATCCACAAGTCCTCTGACACCTACCCCAATGGAAGCACCCATAGTGCCAGATGTTGTGACCCCCAGAGAACAAAGAGTGAAGAGAATTATTCGCCCTCCCAGGAAGTTGAATTACACTCAGATGGGAGAATGCTCTGAGGACACTGATAACTGCAAGAAGGACAATAGAGAAACCTGGCCCCTCCACTGTGCATTTGGTAGATGGCAACCCCAGCTCACTCACTGGCACAGTTAGGCAGGTCACTCCCACTAGTATGACCTGTGGGCAGCAAAATCTCCCTCACCGAGCTTGGTGGGAGGTTCCCCAGCCCAGTTCTTTTGCTACTATAAATTGCATTGTTTGTACTTTTTATGTTGATTTTATCTTTGGGGACCAAAGATTTTAAGTGGGGGGAGTGTGTAGCGGGGTATTGCTTTTAGGCCTCAGAGACTACCGTACCCAGAATGCCACAAGACATCCAAGGTGCATTGCCCCGCCCAAGGACTGCTGGGGTGGGCTATTTAGCTGGGGGGGCGGGGCTGAGTTCGGTCTCTTTGGACACCGCCCGGCCAGCAAGTGGAACTGTTGTTCGAGTCTGCTGTGTGACAAGACCTGAAGCCGTGACTTTTCTCCAAAGAGCCTTCCGTTTCACCGAGGAGCCTGCGGGACGTCATCCGACTGCTGCTGTACTGTTGCCAGCAGTACCGAAGACCCGGGTGTCGTGGGATCTGTGTACCGAGACACAGCAACGGAAGACACGGACACGGACTAGTCCGGTTGGGTGAGAGAGCACCTGCTCAGAGACAAAACACAGGATCTCCTAGGCCAGATAACTGTTGCTCAGAGTTTACTTTAGTACTTGTAGTCATACACCGGAGGGACAGCGCCTTGAGTATCTAGGAGTCTCTAGACTTATCCTGTGTTCACCAAGTTCAAGACCCTTTTCCTCTTTGTGGATTATAATCTGTTTTCTTCAAAAGTGCACCACCGTCTTGCTAGCGAAGATTTTCCTCTGCAGAACTTCCATATAATACAGTCAGGCCTGACTTAGTAGCGTAGACATTTCTGGGCGCCATTTTTACCCACAAGGTAGAATAGCAGCAGCGGGGACTGTTAGTTTCTTTTTATTATATCTGTCTGTTTGCAAAAGTACCCTTTTCACTGCAGGGCTCTGCATGTGTTCATATGTTTTTTTTTTCTATGCTTAACCAACACTCTCAGTAAAAGTGCCAGGGTTAAGTACACTTGTGTTTGTGTCATTTACTGTGCAGAAGAGACGGTTATTGATAGCCATACCCTATTGCTGTGTTTATTGCAGGATTGTGTCTCCAAGAGTTGCAGGTTACACAATCCTGCCATCCCCTACTGACTGTGCCAGGAGAGGTTAGAGCCAATTGCTGGGGGTTGACAGCAGTGCATTACAGGGCCCAAACAAATCATTTAAGCGGCTCTCTTAGCTGGGGGTATCGCTACATACCTATATCGAAACTTTATTAAAGGGTAACTAAACTTTCATGGTAAAAAAATAATAATATACAGTGCCTTGCAAAAGTATTCACCCCCTTGGCTTTTTACCTATTTTGTTACATTACAGCCTTAAGTTCAATGTTTTTTTTATTCTGAATTATATGTGAGGTCGTTCCTTCCTTTTCATTGGACGGTGATCACGACGGACGCCAGCCTGATCGTTTGGGGGGGAATTTGGGGCGTACAGTTGGCACAGGGTCGCTGAACGCAGGAAGAATCCCGCCTGCCCATCAGGCGGTGCCTCTCCACATGGTCACAGAGGCTACAGGAACGCCCAGTCAGGATCCAGTCGGACAACGCCGCGGCGGTGGCGTATGTCAAGGAGGAACAAGGAGCTCGGCTGCAGCATTGGAGGTCGCTCACATCCTGCGGTGGGCACAACGGCGCGTGCCGGCTCTATCGGCCGTGTACATCCGGCGTAGAAAACTGGCAAGCAGACTACCCAAGTCGCCAGATGCTGGACCAAGGGGAATGGTGGCTACATCCGGAGGTCTTTTGACTCCTTTGCCTGAGATGGGGCACGCCAGATGTGGATCTCCTGGCCTCTCGACTCAATCGGAAGGTGCTGAGGTTTGTGGCCAGGTCCAAGAATCCCTGGGCGGACACGGCAGATGCGTTGGTGGCTCCTTGGGGGCTTTATCGGCTGATTTATGACTTCCCCCCCCCGATTTAAAACTTCTCCCTCATCTGCTTCACAGAGTGGAGACCGAGGGGATTCCCGTGATTCTAATTGCCCCAGATTGGCCTCGGCGTCCCTGGTACGAATCACAGTGTGAATGGTGGCGGATGTTCCTTGGTGACTGCCGATGTGAGAGGCCCTTCTGTCGCAGGGCCCTATTCGTCATCCTGCTTTACAGTCGCTGGCTTTAACGGCGTGGCTGTTGAAAGTCAGGTGCTAAGGGACCGAGGTCTGTCGGACTCGGTAATCTCCACTATGATGAGGGCGCAGAAGTCATCTTCTCTGAAGATTTATCATCGCACATGGAAGGCCTACATCTCTGTGTGAGGAGATGGGGTGGCGTCCACGTACGTATTCGGTTTCCAGGATTCTGCTGTTTTTACAGCGGGGCGTGGATCAAAAACTTGCTTTAAGCACCATTAAGGGGCAGATATTAGCCTTGGCTGTCTTTTTTTTATTAATTTTTTTATTTTTTCAGCGACCCTTTGGCGGCTCATTCTTTGGTGAGTACGTTTGTGCAAGGGGTTCGACATGTGGCCCCTCCGGTTTGGCCACCACTGCCTCCGTGGGATTCGAATCTGGTGCTCTCGGTTCTTCAGAAACCGCCGTTTGAAAACATTAGGCAGATCCCCTTATTGACACTTTCTCAGAAGATAGCCTTTCTGGTGGCTATCGCATCTGACAGGAGGGTTTCTGAATTGGCGGCCTTGTCTTGCAAGTCTCCCTTCTTGATCCTCCACAAGGATAAGGTGATGCTACGCCCGCAGCCTTCATTTCTTCCTAAGGTTGTTTCAGCGTTTCATCGAAATGAGGACATTGTGCTTCCGTCCTTGTGTCCTCGGCCGTTGCATCCTAAGGAGGTTGCTTTGCATTCCTTGGACGTGGTCCGGGCTCTGGGGGTGTATCTGTCTGCTACGGCTCCGTTCCGGAGGTCAGACTCACTCTGTCGGTGATTGGTCCGAAGATGGGTCTGGCGGTCTCATCGGCCACCATTTCTCAGTGGATCAGACAGATCGTGATCAGGCTTATGCCTTAAAAGGGCAGGCGCCTCCCTTTCCTGTCACGGCACATTCGACCAGGGCAATTGGTGCCTCCTGGGCTTTCCGACATCAAGTGTCTGTTTCCCAGGTGTCGTCCGTTCACACTTTCACAAAATTTTACAAGGTTGATGTGAGTGCATCTGCGGATGCTTCCTTCGGCCGCAAGGTTTTGCAGGCGGCTGTTTAAGGTTGCAACGCCTCCGTTGAGGAGCTCTGGTTGTTATGTTTGGAGTTTGTTTACTTGCTGTTTCCCCCCCCCCTCGTTTTTTTGACACTGCTTGGGGATGTCCCTAAGGTCAAGATTAAGTTGCTGTGTCCCTCAATGAACGAAAGAGAAAATAGGATTTTTGTACTGACCGTAAAATCGTTCTCTCTGAAGTTCATTGACGGACACAGCACCCACCCCTCCTTTTTTCTGTTTGTACTGCTTTTTGATGAACTGAGCTGCTGGATGCAGTGTGAGGGGCTATAACCAGTAGGACCGCCCTCTGGGCGGTACTGTACAGTTTTGCTGTTTTAACATGTTCTGCCTAGTCCTCTCCTGAAGGTGGCGATATAACCCTAAGGTCAAGATTTAAGTTGCTGTGTCCGTCAATGAACTTCAGAGAAAAGGATTTTACGGTAAGTACAAAAATCCTATTTTCGTAGCTCCTCTCTTGCGAAATAAGGATTTCACCCCGGGCCTCATCCCCCTTGCTTTTGAATGGCGGTCCAACAAGGGTTTTATGTGGATTGCAAACCTATGTGATCATATTCAAAAGATTGCTGATAAAAAAAAAAAAAAAACAACTGCCGGATTCTGAACATTTTAGAGATACTCAAATACACCATTATCTACATACCTTATCACGTAAAAGTGATCTCGCAACTATGTCACCTATGGAAAATATGTGTCGCCAATATGATAAAATCTGAGGTCATATATCTGCAATATACACTATTCTAACGTATACCTCAGTAAAACTAAGTTATATGGCTAGATGGGAACAGGATATCCAGGAAACCCTGGAACTTGAAGAATGGCACTCGATAGCGCTAGCAGCATCAAGGTCACTTATCAACACTTTTTTATTGTAGAAGCAAATTATAAGGAATTACTGAGGTGGTTTTTGGTACCAGCTAGACTGGCCACTTTTGTTCCGGGGGCTTCCTCCAAGTGTTTTCAGGGCTGTGGTCAGGAAGGGACGGCCTACCACATATGGTGGCAATGCCCCAAGGTACGGAGGTTTTGGATCATCAGGGTTTACAATTTCATTTATACTCTCACCCAAATTAACCTGACTAAGTCCCCAAAACAGGCGTTACTGGGTTGTAAGGTAGAAGAGGCCTCAAAAACTCGGGGACGGCTCCTCACATTCATATTTGTTTCTGCAAAAATGACAATAGCCAGGAACTGGAAGTCGGCGGCTATACCATTTGACCAACTCAAACATAAACTTCCTTGGCTTATGTTAAATCGGTGGTTCTCAACCTTTCTAGTGCCGTGACCCCCTTGATAAAATTTCCCAAGTTGTGGGTATCCCTAACAGTAAAATTATTTTCGTAGCATGGGTTGTCAGCACCCAAGTTAAGACAAGTAATTTGCGCCCCTAACCCATGGACAATTAGCGCGCCTTGAGTCCCTTCCACTTGTATTGTATTAAAACCCCTTATCCCTTTCATGGCTAAGCCCATTTCTGACATTTGGTGTTTACAAGTTAAAATGCGGATTTTTTGCTAGAAAATTACTTAGAAACCCCAAACATTATATATATTTTTTTAGCAGAGAATCTAGAGAATAAAATGGCGATTGTTGCAATATTTTATATCACACAGTATTTGCGCAGCTGTGTTTTAAACGCAACTTTTTTGGAAAAATTAACTTTCATGAATTTAAAAAAAATTAAAAAGCAAAGTTAGTCCATTTTTTTGTATAATGTGAAAGATGATGTTACGCCGAGTAAATAGATACCAAACATGTCATGCTTTATAATTGCCCGCACTCGTGGAATGGCGACAAACTACGGTACCTTAAAATCTCCATATAATTATTGCTCTCGCTCTGACGATCGCGGCGATAACTCACATGTGTGATTTGAAGGCCGTTTTCATGTGCGGGCGCGACTTCCGTATGCGGTTTCTTTGCCGCGCGAGCTCGCGGGACAGGGGCGCTTTTAAAAAAATTATTATTTTTTTTTCTTATTTATTTTATTTATTTTTATAATTAAAAATAGTGTTTTTAAAAAAAAAAAATTGATCACTTTTATTGCTGTCACAAGGAATGTAAACATCCCTTGTGACAGTAATAAGTGGTGACAGGTACTCTTTATGGAGAGATCAGGGGTCTAAAAGACCCCCAATCCCTCCTTTTGACGTGCAAAGTATTCAGATCGCCGAAAACGGCGATTCTGAATACTGTGTACTTTTTTAAATTCTGCGCCATTGGCAGCCGAGTAACCCGGACGTGACGTCATGACGTCGCTTCCGTGGTTACAGTGAAGAGACTGAATCAAAGCCGTTCGCGGCTTTGATTCAGTCTCTCTCTAGCCGCCCGAGGTGGCGGATCATGGATCGGGTCTCCCGGTGGGACGGGAGGCCCGGTAAGAGCGACGGAGGCGGCGGTAGGGGGGATGTCCCTTCCCGTTCCTCCGGTATAACCACCGAGCGGCTTTCAGCCGCATCGGTGGTTATACCTGGAAAGCCAATCGCCGGCTCTAAACAACGGTACCGGGATGATGCCTGCAGCTGCAGGCATCATCCCGGTATAACCCCCGAAAGCCGAGGACGCATATATGCGTCCGCTCGGCGGGAAAGGGTTATGGTACATTTTAGGATGTAGCACTCTTTGTTCTCCCTTCGTTCCCTTTTATCTCTCTATCCTAATTTTTTTATTTTTTATTTTTACCCCATCCCTCTCTCTAGCCATCTTTCTTGTTTTCTCTCCCTTTTTCTTTGTTCCTCCCCCTCCTTTTTTCCTCTCCCTTTTATGTATTCTCTACTTCCTTCTCTTACTCCTTGGTGGGGGAATGGGATGAGTGGCAGTGCTGGGGGGAGTTCTGATCAGCCAACTTGGGTGCTCTTGATCAAGGTCATCTGCTGATCTCAGAACTGTAGTGGGGACTTTTAATGGCAACTGTAATCACCGGTAGTGTTATTCGCTGTGTCTTCGGCTTCACTGTGTCTCCCACTTTGTGGTGTCTCGTAGCAGTGACACCAATACCGAAATCAGGAGATAGGATCTCCTCCAGCCCCCCCACTTCATTTTCCTCACCAATCAGCTGACCTCTAGTCTCTGCCCCCCACCCATGCCGTGAACTAATTTTGGGCGGCTCAGAAGAGGCTGAGTGGTCGGCCACAGGCTCCAGAGACAGCCCTGCTGGGCGGCCACAGGCTCCAGAGACAGCCCTGCTGGGCGGCCACAGGCTCCAGAGACAGCCCTGCTGGGCGGCCACAGGCTCCAGAGACAGCCCTGCTGGGCGGCCACAGGCTCCAGAGACAGCCCTGCTGGGCGGCCACAGGCTCCAGAGACAGCCCTGCTGGGCGGCCACAGGCTCCGGGGACAGCCCTGCTGGGCGGCCACAGGCTCCGGGGACAGCCCTGCTGGGCGGCCACAGGCTCCGGGGACAGCCCTGCTGGGCGGCCACAGGCTCCGGGGACAGCCCTGCTGGGCGGCCACAGGCTCCGGGGACAGCCCTGTTGGGCGGCTGCAAAAAGGCTGGGAGAGTGGTGCAGGCTTCAGGAACAGGCCAGGTTCGGTGACCCCTGGCAAATAATCATTCGACCCCCGAGGGGGTCCCGACCCCAGGTTGAGAACCACTGTGTTAAATCAAAGACTGACAGCAATCTTACAGGATAAAATTAAGATGTTTGAAAAGGTATGGGGTCCATGGATTGGATATCTGACTAATGATCCCCGGACTGTCGCTGGCTAGGTTTCCTCCTGGTCAACATGGATCAGAGTGCGGAGTCCTTTCTCTCCCCCCCCCCCCCCTTCCCCTCGTTCTCTTTTCATCTCTCGTCCTTATTGGATTCCTTTTCTCTTTTTGTCTTTCCTCTGCCCCTCCCCCCCTCCTTCTTCTTTTTTTTTTTTTTTTTTTTTCTCTCTTCTTTTTGGATTTTGGTATTGTGGGGCCTGGATTCCATTCTTCCACACTTTTGGGGGATGGAGTGTCTCCCGCAACTTGTGGGGGGGGGGGGATGCACATCCCTTGACGTGGGGGGCATAATCTGCGACCCGTTTAATTAAGCTGATACCATGACGTAGAACATATTGAGATGTTTAGGATTTTCAGTCTGCCTTACAGCTCGCTTGGGAAATTAATAATCAAGACTGTAGTTAATGAAACGTTATTACTATAGATTACGATTTCTTGACTCTAACTCATAAGAAGCAAGCTCTCCTAGGGAGCATTGCCTATCGCCACACGGAGTATGGTAACATGTTCCTTGCAGTGTACTTATGTAATTATAAAGGCCGATTTTTTTCGTTTTTGTACTGTACGTTCTTCAGAATATGGAAGCTATTTTTCTCTTTTCGTCCATGGACGGACACAGCCTTCTTAATTCTTGACATATGGGTTATGTTCCTGTTCATAGGAGAGGACTAGGCAGACATGTTAGATATTTAAATACATGTTACTTTAACAGAGTTGAACAGCCCCGCCAAGGGGGCGGTCCCTCCAGACATAACCCTCCGCCCTGCAGTTAGCAGCTCAGCTCAGTTCTGCCTAGCAGAGGAGATGGACGTGGCTCCCTTTGGGCCCAGTGTCCTGAGGGAAATGTTTATTTTATTAAAATGTATTTTATTTTGTAATTCTTCTATCAACAGTCGGCTGGGCGACAGGCTGGATATATAGGACCTTGTAGTCTTCCCAGTCCTGCCAGCGAGCATGTACACTCCCTTGCAAATAAGGCGTTGGGTCTGTCACGACATACCCCATGGCTCCAGGGGTGGCCGGTGAGCTTCTGCTCCAGGGTCCACATATGACTGGGCTGCTTGCTGTCTCACTCACAGTGGACCGGGTCGACAGCTACTCCGTACTACTCGGTTCTAGTCTGTCAGGGACGCACCAGCAATGTCCATGCATGGACGGGTAAGTACAGTTCCTTCCGTTTTTGATGGTTTGGAACAGCTGGGCTTTCCTGGAGGGTCATTAGGGGGCCCCCTGTCCTCCCTTCCCTCCCTCTGTCCCCCCTCTTTCCTCCTCCCAATTTCTGGGCCTGTTGCGTCGGCGGGGTGTACCTGTAGGGGTCTCTCCGTATCCCGGTTGGGGGCTGTGGGGGTGTCGGGGTCCGCTCTCTGTGGGGGTGGTGTGATTTTGGTAGCCTCCACTCGGCGTTCCTGCGCCCTTCTCGTCCACCTCAGTGTGCTCGGGTGCCATTTTTGGTAGCGCCGGCACCATTTTCTAGTGTTTTTTTTCTGTATTGAAAAATTCCATTGGCGGCCATTTTGTCGTAGCCGCACTGTGACGCAGGTCTTCATTGCGGGCGGCCATTTTCTTATAGTGCGCACCCTTTTTTCCCTGAGGAGCTCGGCGGCCATTTTGGGAATGTTTTTTTCGCTGTGTGGCTTGGCCTCTAGCGCTGGAAGCTTCCTGAATGGTGCGAATAGCGCTAATCACCTCACAGATTACCTCAGATGTGTGAGGCAGAGCGGACAACGGTGCTGCACAGTCTCTGGCTGGGTGGTGTGGCCCTGGGTAACCCCCCCAGTCAGCGCAGTTAGGAGGGTGAATTGCCAGTAAAAACATATACATTATGTTTTTACACACACACACACACACACACACACACACACACACACACACACACACACACACACACTAATACATATACACTAAATACATACACAGTATGTGTATGTATTATACTAATGTGTTGACTTGGTCCCTATGGACTGTTGGTGGGTTAGAATGGAGTCTGAAGCAACCGGTGCCCCTGCACCTGCAGTTACTAGGACAATTTGTCTGCAGCCCTGGATGCAGGCGTTAGGGGGGTATGAAGCGCCCCCCTCCCCCGCCATATCCTGGGGAATGCTCTGACTTTGACTCAGGACCACTGTTCTGAGGTGTCGGAGGATGCCATCTGCCTGGAATTTGCATGTTCATGTCTGCGTTGGTTTCCTCCGGGTACTCCGGTTTCCTCCCACTCTCCAAAGACATGCGCGCCCTCGGCGCAATACACAGTATAAACATACACAATATGTTTATACAGACACACACTAAATACATGCACAGTATGTATATGTATTATTACTCTCTGTGTCTGCGTGGGTTTCCTCTGGGTACTCTGGTTTCCTCCCACGCTTCAATGATGTGCGCGCCTTCGGCGCAATACACAGTATAAACAATGTGTTTGTACAAACAGCACTTATCAATGTAGTAACTGCTAAGACATCCACTGAGGTGTCAGTTCTTTTTTGGGTCGCACTAACCAACCTGCTCTATATAGGTTTTTCCTTTTTATGATTTGATTTATTTGATGGATCATAGGTCCTTTTTGGTCCCTCAGCGCACAGCGGTCCGTTATCCCTTTTCAAGAGCATTTAAAATGTAAAAAAAAAATTCCCCCCCCCCCCATGAAGTTGACCCCCTGATATCAGGGGTACCACTATCCCGGTAGGGGGGACACCTGCTTTTTTTTTCCAAAATTGTTATTTTATAACGGAGGAATTGGTCCACACGGACCCCAACAGTAAATAACAGACGTATACATCCAATGAATAATGTAGTTAAGCAGTGCAGGGGAACCCCCAAAGAGATCACATCCCCTAATGGCCATCTGTATATGTAAATTCCCCAATGAGGGGTGAGGGCCCCAGTGCATCCCTCTGCAGCCAGCCTGGTCATGTCTGTCAGGGGATTGTTGACGTCAGAGTGCCCGGGTCTCGTGGAGACCGCCTCCCGTCCAGTTTTCCCATTTATCTAGGAGATATAGAAACAGGAGGTGTAGTGCCTCAGATAGAAGAGAGCTGGGTAGAGCCCAGAGAAAAGAAAAGAGGAAAAATGGACAGAGAAAGGAAGAGGAAGTAGAGAATAAGACAGGGAAGGGCAAGAGAGAAGGGTAGGGGGTGGGGGAGGGAGGGGATCGGGCATACATACATCTAGGTAAGGGTGACTAACCTATCAGATTGTCAAGACCCCGGTGGGTCGCCGGCGCGCTGAGGGCGGGCAGCAAGCGAGTAACACTTCCGGGGAGTGGAGAATCCGGGCAAAGACTCAGGTGGGCAGCTCAACCCCTCTAAGGGTCTGCCCTTCGTCAGAATATTTAAAAATGTTCCATAACTGCCAGGTCCTGGAGTATGTCTTGCGTCTATGCTTATTAGAGAGGATCAGGTCTTCCATGAGGCTGATGTCATCGACTCTGTGAAGCCACTGTGCAATGGATGGAGGGGAGGGGGATTTCCAGTTGAGGGGTATACAGGCCCTAGCTGCGTCCTGGAGGTGGCGGACCACCGATCTCTTATAAACTTTTGCAGGCGTGTCAGTTACATGTAAGAGGAAGTAGGCCAGCGTTTCTGGCACAGTACGGTCGGTAAGCTCTTGGGTCACCCTTCTTACCTCCCCCCCATAATCCCCGTAGCCGTGGGCAGGACCAGAAGATGTGCAAGAGAGTCCCCTCTTCCCCCTGGCACCTCCAGCAGCGGTCAGAGGCATCAGGAAAAATTTTGTGTAGAAGGGAGGGGGTCCTATACCAGCGCGTGAGCAGTTTTGTAGTTCGTTTCCTGAGTCCTAGTGCAAAGAGAAGACTTGTGAGTGAAACTGAGTATATGCCGCTTCGTGTCGTCTGAGAATTGGCAGCCGAGATCCTGTTCCCACCTAGTAAGACAGGGGACCCGGAGGGGTCCCGTCGGTTCCATCAACATGCCATAACACCACGAAAGCGTGTGTTGGATCCTACCCGACTCCGTACACAACTCCTCCAGAGGTGTAAGGGGGTGTCTAGAATCGCTGGGCGGAGGCGGGATGGTCGAAAGAAAGTGGCTAAGCTGTAGAGCTCTCATAAAATCCAGGCCGTACGGGCCCCTCGGGTCTGACAATTCTGCATATGATCTCCATCTCCCCTGTATACTAAAGTGGGACGCCTGGTAGAGCCCCGCCTCCCTTAGTGCGAGAAATCTCCTGTCCTGCAGCCCCGGAGAAAATCGGGGGTGGCCCAGCACTGGACGCAGAGGGGAGGTTGGGGACGAGAGTGAGGGTCGAATCAGCAGGGTCGAGCACGCACCCAGGGTGTTGCCTATCAGGGGGTGTCTTTTTAGTGAGGGTGGCAGATCCGAATGGCACCAGGGGGCTCTGTCAAGGGGTATGTCACTCTGATCTTGTTCGAGGCTTGTCCACAGTTTGGTGCCCCTATGTCTGCACCAATCCAGGAGCCGACTGAGGTGGGCCGCCCTGTAGTATGCACGGACATCCGGCATTGCCAGGCCCCCGTGTAGTTTCGGGAGACAGAGTACAGTCCTGGTAACGCGTGGGTGTTTCCCAGCCCAAAGGAACCTGGTGAAGGCCGCATGGACCTGCCTAAAATAGGTCCCAGGGATGGCTACGGGAGGGCCTGTAGGAAGTATAGGAACTTAGGGAGTATCGACATTTTGAGGATGGCGCATCGGCCAAGCCACGAATGGAGGCCGCTGTCCTATCCGTCCAAAAGTCCCCGAACCGTCCTCAGTAAAGGAGGGAAGTTCAGTGCAAACAGTTTGGTTATTGTCATGGGTATGAATGTCCCTAGATATCTCAATGCCACATCGGTCCATTTTAAGCTAAAGCCGTCTTTAAGTTGTTTAAGTTGGGCTGTTGCTATCCCCACGCCCATTGCCTCCGACTTGGTGAAGTTAATCTTGAGATTAGAGAGAGCCGTAGGCCTCAAATTCTCTCAGAAGGTTCGGGAGGGATATCGTGGGGTTTGTGAGGGAGAACAGCAGGTCATCTGCGTATGCCGACACCTTATACTGCGTCCCGTTCTTTTCCACTCCTGTGATATCCGGGTTCCGGCGTACGTGGCAAAGGAAGGGCTCCAGAGTCAGGGCGAACAGCAGGGGGGACAGAGGGCAGTCCTGCCTGGTCCCATTCCGAATGGGGAACGTCTCCGACAAGACCCCGTTCGCTCTCACCCTGGCCGTCTGTGTCGTATAGGCTGCGGTCACCCAGTTCAACATCGTCTCCCCCAACCCTATGTGCCTCAAAGTCGCGAACAGGAATCCCCAGTGAACCCGATTGAACGCCTTTTCGGCGTCGGTACCGAGGAAAACGCAAGGCGTCTGTCTCACTTTGGACTGCAATGTGTAGCAAGTTGAGGACATTAGTGGTATTATCCCTGGCCTCTCTAAACGGGACAAAGCCCACTTGATCCAGATGGATCAGGTCAGGGATATGTGTTTGCAGTCTAGAGGCCAAGATCTTGGTAAAGATCTTGAGATCTGCATTCAGCAGGGATATCGGGCGGTAACTTCCACATAACCCCGGGTCCTTTCCCTCCTAAGGTATTATCGAGATCTGAGCCAAGAGTGTGGAGTCATGGAAGAGCGTCCCTGAACCAATGCTGTTGAAGAGATCTGCCATATGCTGGCCCAAGGAAGGCAAGAGGGTCCTGTAGTAGGTAGTGGTCAGACCGTCAGGGCCGGGGGCCTTGCCTGGTTTGATATTCTTAAGTGCTACCTGAATTTCAGTCAGCGTAATGGGTTCCTCCAATGCAGACCGTGTTTCTCCTGTAAGTGAGGGCATGAGCGATTGGTCTAAGTACTCCCGTGTGGTCTCCGGCATAGGTCGCGTGTCTGGTAGGTTGTAAAGGGAGCGGTAGAAGGCCCCAAATTCTTGCGTGATATGCTGGGGAAGGCTAGCCTTCTGCCCAGTAGCGGTCTGAATGTGTGGTATGTAGGCAGCTGTACACTGAGCCTGCAGCGTTCGGGCCAGAAGTCTCCCACATTTGTTGCCCGACTCATATGATTTCCTGCGGCAGATCTGTATCGCCGCCTTGGCTTTAAATTGGAGGAGATCCTTTATCTGCGATCGGACCATATCTAGGTCTAAACCCAGTTGTTTGGATGGTGTAGCCTTGTGAGCCGCTTCCAGGGCCTGCAGCCTGGCGAGGAGCAGGTCGAATTGCGCCGCCCGCTCGCGTTTCAGTCTGGAGCCGTGCCTAATGAGGGACCCCCGAATTACAGCTTTGTGGGCCTCCCATACCACCCCAGGGTCGCTGACGGCCGATTTGTTTGTTGAAAAATAAAATCCCAATTCCCTGACTAAGTCAGCCAGGACCACCGGGTCTTGAAGGAGGCTCTCGTTTAGTCTCCACGGAGAACGTTGCCCCGTCGATGCGGCAGACCGCGAGTAACGAAGCCCGACCGGAGCATGATCAGACCACGTGATAGATCCGATGTAGGTCTCCCGGATCGCGTGTAACTGCCCATGGGGTATCAGGAAGTAGTCAATACGCGAGTAAGACTGGTGGGGTTTTGAGAAAAAGGTGAAATCACGTTCACCTGGGTGCATAAGGCGCCAGGCGTCTATCAGTTGGGCAGAATGTAGCGTATTGCCAATACGCTTACGTATGTCTCGAGTAGTGGAGGACGTCCCAGAGTAAGTGTCTTCAGACGGAATCAGTGGCATGTTCAGGTCACCCCCCACTATAAGTTGTCCCTCAGTGAAGCGCAGGAGATGTTCCATTTGCCTCCTGATGAACGTGTCTTGGCGGTCATTCGGGGCATGGAGATTTGCCAAGGTAATCTTCCTATCTCCCAGCATACCCTTCAGGTATAGGTAGCGGCCCTCCATGTCAGTCAGTGAGTCTATATGTTTCCAGGGGACCCTGGCCGAGATGAGGATGGATACACCTCTGGATTTAGCCCCTGTGTACTTAGAGTGGTAGGCCGAGGGGAAGTGTCTGTTTTTAAGTATCGGTATGTTGTCCTCCCGGTAGTGTGTCTCCTGTACAAAGACTATATCCGCCCTCACGCGCTGCATGTCTTGTAGCAACATCCGTCGCTTTTCCGGGGTATTAAGTCCCTTAGCATTAAGGGACACAAAGTGGATGTCCCCCATATTTAAATAGGGATAGGATCAGGGCGGGTATAGGGGGTGTGGGGGGGGGGAGGATAGAGGTAGGTGATTGGGGGATTGAGGTAGAACCAGGAAGGGAAAGCGAAATGGAAGAGTAGCAGAGCAGTTAGAAAAGAGTAAGGGAGAGTACTCCCTAGGAAAAGAAGAAACAGAAAATTAGGAGGCTGGCACCAGAGGGTGCAGCTACTGAAGAGAGACTAAATTAGCCCTAATGGCTTAGCTACTCCCCAGGAAAATCCCGGAACTGGAGCACAGTCCTAAACGGGGATGTGGGCAGACAGAGCCAGAGTGGGAGCCCCCAGCCCTCTCCGCCCACCCCTGGCAACCTATAAATGTAGGGTAAATAGTAAACCAGTACAACTATACAGGCAAAATACAACGTGAGCATATAAATGTATCCCAGAAAACATACAGAACAGAAATGGTGCAAAACAGGGCAACGGCATTACAGACAGTGCAAAACAGCATGAGGCGTGAGCCCCATGCCCCTCCCTGACCCACAGCAGCTCAAACCCCCCCCCCCCCGGCCCTCCCCCTCCATAAACTGCCAGTCACATAAAGGCACAGCAACCGAACAGCGCATAGATCATGAATACGTTTTCCACCGCGCTTCCTCCATTTGGGCAAAATAGGAAACACCGGTCAGCCGGAATGTACAACAAGAGACCCCCGTCTGGATCTTTCTGGTAGCCATCCCTCACCCCCCTCCCCCAGGCAGCGTAGCAGGGTATAAGATCCAAGGTCCCAAGACACCCCCCCTCCCCCCGGGGGATCTCCCCCCAACCCGGAGTTCATCCCCCCAGGAAGTTTCACTACATCCACCAGGCAGGTCAGATGTTGCCAGTGTGTATGGGCATTGCCGGGAGTATCCTTACTATGTGGATGCGGGGGTACCGTAGCGATCCGGGGGGGGGAAAGTACACACTCCAGGGGCGGGGGACGCATCGCTGCAGCGACCCACACCTGTCTCCAGGGTCAGGCATCTTGACTTGTGTGGACGTGACCAGGGATCCCAACGTTCTGGGCCCAGTTCAGTTCACTGCCTCTCACACACCGCCATGAAAAGTGTCTCGGGGGGCCAAGGGAGGAGGTGGGGGCGGCGGTCATCCAGCAAGCCGCTGCACTAAAGTCGCAATGCTCGGTATGGGCCAGCATAGGAGGGAATAGGAGAGTAGCCGGAGGGATTGTCCGGCCGGGGCATTAATAGGGAATCATGTCCGTCTAGCAAGCAGTGGTCAGGGCAGGGCGGCCCATGGCCTACTCACGTGGCTCTCCTCTGGACGCAGATCGGCGTCTCCGTCTGCCTCTCTGCCGGCGGGGCGGCAGCGGGCCGTGTTGCGCTGCTGGTCCCGATCTGCCCATCTGGCGAGGAAGGATCTGGAGCCAGTCCGGAACTGGAATTGGCAGCACCTCTAAGAAGCGGAACTAGGCGGGTAGATCGGCCATGGTCTGGAGCGTGAACGATCCAGAGTCTCTGCGGAACGTCACCGAGAGTGGATATCCCCAGCGGTAGGTGATGTCTTTTTGTTTGGCCATATCCAGAATAGGGCGTAGCAGGGCTCTTCTCCGTAGGGTTGCCCTCGATAGGTCCGGCAGAATCCGGATTCCTGCATCGCCTCTTTCAACATCTCCATGGTCCCAGGCCGCCCGCAGGATCGACTCCTTCTGCGCATATCTGTGGAGTCTGCAAATCACGTCCCTCGGCCTATCTGGATCCACTGACCTGGGGCCTAGGGCTCTGTGCGCTCTGTCCAGGAGGACATCCGTGCCGGGGTCTCTCAGCACCGTCCGGAACACCTCCATCACCGCTGCACCGACATCTTCCAGGGACTCTGGGACGCCTCTGAGCCGCAAATTGTTACGACGGCTGCGGTCCTCGATGTCTTCTAAGTGTAGTTGAAGAGCGATCGCGGTGTCCCGGTGCTGGTCCCTCGAGCGTTCCAGTTCTGAGACCCTATGCTCCAGGGAGGTCAGCGATGTCTCGCCCGATCCCACACGGTCCGCCAAGGTAGATACCTCCCCTCTCACCTCCTGAATGTCTCTTCTGTGCGTCTCCTCCAAACGGAGGATCAGTGCTTCTATAGCCGTCTGGGTCGGGAGGGCTTGCAGCATCTCCCGGATGTTCTGGTTCAGGACCGATACCACCGGTCCGTGTGGGGAGGACATCCCGGCTCCCCGGGGCTCTGTGAACATGTCCTGAGAGCAGTCCGGGGTCGCGGAGGTCCCCGGCTCAGATGCCCCGAGGGCAGGCGTTTGGGCCTTCTGCAGGCCTCCACGTGTAGAGCCACGCGCTGCCACCACCGTCGCTCCGGGGGATGCCTCTTTTAGGTTGAAATAACGGCGGATTTCTCCAGAAAGCTTGCCTGCCGGGGTCCCTCTTGTCACTGCTCGAGTCCTGTGCCTTTTGGTCGAGCTCGTACCGGTTTACGGTCGTGGATTTGCCGAGGGTTAGGGGATCAGGCCCGGAGCTCGGGAAGAACACAACCTCACACAGCCATGTCCAGGCCACGCCTCCGGGACACCTGCTTTTAAGGACACTACTGATAGGTGATCAGAAGCGGTGACTCGGATCGTGTTTGCCATGCTGGGGGGAGCATTTCACCCGTTCGTGGCTGCGACTTTGGTGTCTCTGACACTCACTGACTGGACAAAACATTTGTACCAGACAGTGGAGGAGCATCAGCTCTCTCAAAAAGTTGCAAAAATAGTGAGAGACCTTGGACTGCCGCACTCCAAAAAAATGTTTGTTCTTTTATTAAAATTAAGATGAAAACAATGAATACATGGCACAGCAAAGGAAACAGCTAATGTGAGCTGACGCGTTTCGCACTGAACTTCAGCGCTTAATCATGTGTGATTAAGCGCTGAAGTTCAGTGCGAAACGCGTCAGCTCACATTAGCTGTTTCCTTTGCTGTGCCATGTATTCATTGTTTTCATCTTAATTTTAATAAAAGAACAAACATTTTTTTGGAATGCGGCAGTCCAAGGTCTCTCACTATTTTTGCATTGCTACATGCATTGGCTGCACCCTTAGTCTTGGATCCTGTGAGGAGATCATCAGCTGCACCTGAGCGGTAACTTCCCTTCTCTCAAAAAGTTGTGACACTGGCCGACCAGCAGGTGCAGGGTCTGGTGTACTTAGGTGCGCCAATCCTAGATGCGACTTCTTAGTCTCCAGGGCCTCTGTGTCCGTGGTGGTCTTGCGCCACTTGAGAGGGCTGATATACTGGTCCGCTGACCGAGCTTCTATGGAAGCTCTGACAGATTTACCTTTCAAAGGTGGGAGGCTCTTTGGTGCCTCACTGGACGACGTTGTTAAGAATGTCACAAGAGGTAACTGAATACTTCTACCTTGGTCCACTAAGGGTAGAGGGCCGCCCCATGAGCCGGGAATTTCCTTCCCCGTACAAAAGCGGTATTTTTGACGCGGGGTTGTCATACCCATACCGCCGCAGGACAGGTTTCAGGGATTCTACTCAAATCTGTTCATGGTCCCAGAGGAGGACGGAGTCGTCCAATCCTAGACCTCAAGGCCCTCAGTGCCTTTGTGTAGGCTTCCTGTTTTCCGACCGGTGGGTTTGCATAGTGGTCTCTTCAGGGTACAAGATCGAGTTTTTCTTTCTTGTTCACCAAAAGGGTTTCTTTGCCTCAAATCTTCCTCTCCTACCCTCTCGTCGGACTGCCCTGATGGGGCAGTTCAAGACTTGTTGGGGGTTTGGATATTCAGGATGGAGTCTGTTCGCTCCATCCCGGGGACCTTCGGGCATCCCTGGACATCAGGGACGCGTGCTTGCATGTCCCCATATGCGACAGGCACCATGGTTCCTGCGTTTAGCGGTCAGGGAGGACCACTATTAATTTGTGGCTCACCCTTTTGACCTAGCGTCAGGACCAAAAGTTTCACCAGGGTGCTCACCCCGATTCTAGCCTTGCTGAGGCAGCGCGGCATTGCCTTTTTGTAGGTTGTTTAGATGGTCTTCTTCTGTAACCTGTTTCCAGATTTAAATTAGAGGAGGGCGTGCCTATAGTCAGTCAGACTCTCCAAGACTTTGGGTGGATGCTGTACCTCCCAGATGTCGGTGCTAGTTCAGACTCAGCGCCTAGAATACCTGGGGCTGTTTCTGTACTCATCGGAGGTGAGAGTTTTCTCCCTCCAGAGAAGTTGCAGATGCCCCAGGCTGCAGTGAGTTGGGCCTCCTGGTAGCCTCCTTCAAGGCAGTACCGTATGCCCAATTCCACACTCGGATTGGAACAAATCCCTGTTGTGTCTGGATCATCAGATTCAGGTAAATAGCCTAGTCAGGGCCTCTCTGACTTGGTGACTGACATTCCCGGCACTTCAGTGGGCGGGAAGAAGCGTGCCGGCTCTATCGGCCATCTGCATTCAAGGTGTGAACTCTGGCTGGCGGACTATTTGAGTCACCAGTTGCTGGACCAAGGGGACTGGTCATTGCATCCGGAGGTCTTTCAACTCCTTTGTCGGAAGTGGGGCGCGCCGGTCGTGGACCTCCTGGCTTCTCGTCTCAATCGCATGGTGTCGAGATTCGTGGCCAGGTCCAGAGATCCCTGGGCAGACGGGTCAGACGCGTTGGTGGCCCGTGGGGTCAGTATCGGCTAATTTCTGCCTAACCCCAACGATGTTGCTTCCTCATCTGCTCCGCAGAGTGCAGACCGAGGGGATCCCGGTCATCCTAATCGCTCTGGATTGGCCCCGGCGTCCTTGGTACGCCGACTTCGTATGCCTGGTGGCGGATGCACTGGCGACTGCCAATGCGGGAGGACCTTCTGTCTCAAGGTCCCATACTTCATCCTGCTTTACAGTCGGTGGCTTTAACGGCATGGCTAATGAAAGCCAGCTACTAAGGAACCAAGGTTTTTCGGATTTGGTCATCTCGACCATGCTGAGGGCACTAAAATCTTCCTCCCAGGAAGATCTACCATCGCACTTGGAAGGCATACATCTCTATGTGCGCAGAGATGGAGTGGCGTCCACGGACTTATTCGATTTCCAGGGTCCTACTGTTTTTACAGCGTGGAGTGGATCAGAAACTTGCCTTAAGCTCCATTAAGGGTCAGGTTTCAGCTTTGGCTGTTTTCTTTCAATGGCCTTTGGCGACCCTTTCCCTGGTGGGTACCTTTGTACAGGGGGTTTCGACATGTGATTCCCCCAATTAGACCACCTCTCCCTCCTTGGGATTTGAACCTGGTGCTCTCGGTTCTTCAAGAACTTCCTTTTGAGAACATCAGAGAGGTTCCTCTTAACACTATCTCAGTAGGTGGCCTTTCTAGTGCCCATTGCGTCTGTCAGACGGGTTTCTGAATTGGCGGCCTTGTCTTGCAAGTTACCATACTTGGTCTTCCATAAGGATAAAGCGGTACTACGCCTGCAGCCTTCGTTTCTTCCGAAAGTGGTTTCGGCTTTCCTCCTGAATGAGGACATTGTATCCATCCTTGTGTCCTCGGTCGTCGCATCCCGTAGTGACTGCGCTCCATACTTAAGACGTGGTATGTGCCTTGCGGGTGTACCTGTCTGCTACGGCTCCGCCCTGGAGGTCTGATTCACTGTTTGTGTCGGTGTCTGGTCCACAAAAGGGCCTAGGGGTCTCGTCGGCCACCATTTCTCGGTGGATCAGGAAGACTGTTGTGCGGGCCTATGCCCTTAAGGGGCGGGCGCCCCTCCTTTCCGGTCACGGCGCTTTAAACCAGGACAATTAGTGCTTCCTGGGTTTTCCAACATCAAGCGTCTTTTTCTCACAGGTGTGCAGGGCGGCGACTTGGTCGTCCGTGCGCACTTTCTCAAAATTTTACAAGGTTAATATGAGTGCATCTTCAGATGCTTCCTTCGGCCGCAAGGTTTTGCAGGCGGCTGTTTAAAGTTGCAACTCCTCCGTTGAGGAGCTCTGCTTGCTTGGGGTGAAGTTAGTTGTTTTTTGATACTCTTCCCACCCCTCATTTTTTTGACACTGCATGGGGACGTCCCATATGTCAAGAATTAAGAAGGCTGTGTCCGTCCATGGACGAAAAGAGAAAATAGGATTTTCTTGTTCATACATCACGGGACACAGAGCAGCATAGTCATTACTATGTGGGTTATATAGAATTACCTTCAGGTGCTGGCACTGGCAACTTCCAAAACAGGAAGTACCCTCCCCTATATAAGCCCCTCCCATCCGGGAGTACCTCAGTTTTTTGCCAGTGTCTAAGGTGTTGGCCAAGGTTAACATGTATTCATCTGGGCTTGTGTACAGGTTCTCTGGGCCTTAGCAAGCTATTCCGGATCCGACCAAAAAAGCTTCATAGCTAAACGGTCGGTACCCGGGCCTTGCAGAGAAGAGCAGGGTTTTGCCTGTAATGCCTCTCTTAGGAGGGCTGGACCCTGGGATCCAGAGCTCTGGTCATACCCAAAACCAAGAGGCTATCTGTGCAGGGTGCTATACAGGTCCAGGGGAGTGGAATCCTTGGGAACCCGGTCCCTGAAGGTCTAGTACAATGCCTGCCGTGAGAGGTGAAGTTTGGGCTTCTGTGGACCAAACAAAGTCCTGCGGCGGGGAAAAGGTAAGTGGGGGCCCCTCAGGAACTTGGTTCTATTGAGGGGACCCCCAAGCCTAATATGTCTTTCTGCCTGTTACCTAAAGGGTATTCCCGCTAATAGCTGTATATGCCTAAGAAATCCTAGAAATGTTTTTTCATAAGGGAAGTTTTAAAAAAAAACTGTAAACCTGGAAATGTTTTTCATAAAGGAGGTTTTAAAAAAAAAAAGACAAAAGTGCGGTACCTGTGTTTGTCCACTAGAGGCCGCTGTGGACCGTCTTTTTTCTTGGGACTATTCCTTCCATGGTGAAAGTCCAGGCAGATGAGTGAGCTCTCTATCAGGGAAGCTGCATTCCTCTGTCATGCTGCCAAGTAGTTTCCTTCCATCCCCGAGTCCTGGTAAAACAGGGACCCTGGCTCCTCTCCCTACATGGCGCCAAGAGCGCACACGTGCACGCGCGCGCGCACACATGCTTTCTTTTTATAAGGTTTAGCTTCAAAAAAGGGGGCGGAGCCTGGCGGATGACGCGCTCTGTGCGCCCAGCGCTTCTGCGCATGCGCGGGCGTCCCAGCAAGATAAAAGGACTCAGTCCACGCTGCTTGCTATGGACACAGAGCATGAAAAGGAGCTGGTAGCATGGTATAGGGGCTTACAGCGGGCGGTTGATACAGGCATCCCCAGAAAGACGCATTAGTAGACACCCACTGATGTACATAGCAGCAAATTGCATTAGACTATTTCAGTAAGGGGTGTATTGCGGCTGGAATACCTCAGCTTTGAACTAAGGAATATGCCGCCTAAAAAACTCCGAGATATACCTCTCAGGAAGTGTAGGGGGTCTCCATCGGGCTCTGAGGATCTGGAGCAGTCATCTGCACCCTCCTCCCCTGAGAAATCAGAGGTTAATACCCATAAGGAACCCCCAGGAGTGCCAGGTACTGCGGCTGTCCTCAGTCCACCTGCTCCTGCATATATAACAGAGGAGGTTTTTTCCTCAACTCTGGAGGGATTGGAGCAGAGATTGGCTGCATTGATCGCTTCTTCTCTACAGGAAAGAAAGCGCGCCAGATCTCCATCACCTCCATTAGAGTGCCTGTTGGCAGAGCAACAGTCCCAGGAAGGGACCGACCTACCTGAAGGGGATCAGGAGGAGGTTAGCTCTGTTTTTGAGGAATCGACAGTAGATGAACCATTTTCAGCATCACAGACTGAAAGATTGTGGGTCCAGACCCTAACTGACATGGTTCGATCTGCATTTAAAATGCCTCTTGTTGAACCATCAACTACTGCTGTCTCCTCATTGGGGTCGCTAAAAGCTCCCCAGGTTAATTGCTCCTTTCCAATACATCCATTATTGGAAGGACTTATATACCAGGACTGGGAACATCCTGATAAACTATTTGTTCCGCCTAAAAGGTTTCCGGTGATCTATCCCATGGAGGAAAAGTTCACCCAGAGATGGAATGTTCCTACGGTGGATGCAGCCATCTCTTCTGTGAACAAATCACTGACATGTCCAGTAGATAATGTTCAAATGTTCAAAGATCCAGTGGATAAAAAATTGGAATCTTTATTAAAATCTGCTTTTTCCACAGCAGGGGCTGTTACACAGCCAGCAGTGGCAGCTATTGGGGTCTGCCAAGCTTTAAAGGATCAAATGAAAATGGTCCTGAGGGATTTGCCAGACCAACAGGCCCAGGCTCTGGCTGATCTGCCTAGAGCATTATGCTTTGCGGTTGACGCCATCAAGGATTCTATCCATCAGGCCTCCCGCCTCACGCTGTCTTTGGTACATATGCGTAGGCTTCTGTGGCTTAAAAACTGGTCTGCTGAAGCTCCCTGTAAGAAGCTCTTAGTTAGCTTCCCATTTCATGGGGAACGCCTTTTTGGCGAAGACCTGGATAAGTATATCCAGAAGATTTCCAGTGGTAAAAGTACTCTCTTACCGAGTAAGAAGAGGTCTAGGGGTCCATCTTTTAAGAGGACTACCTCTCCTATCCCTGCGACGTCTGCTACTAAGCAGTTCCGACGGCCTCCTCGGTCAAACTCAGGAGGTAAAAATCAGGGACAGCCACAGGGTAATAAAAAGCCCTGGATCCGAAGAGGTACTAAACCAGCCTCCAAGTCAAGCCTATGAAGGGCTGCCCCCACTCAAACGGGTGGGGGGAAGACTTCAGTTGTTCGCAGAGACCTGGCGGGAGACGATCAAAGACAGATGGGTGCTCTCCGCAGTAACTCTGGGATACAAGTTGGAGTTAAGAGTCTCCTCCGTCCCATTTTATGTGGTCAGGCATGCCAAGAGACCCTCTGAAAAGACGGTCTCTCCTATTGGCGTTAGAACAACTATTGCTCCAAGGAGTAATTATGGAGGTTCCTATGGAAGAGTGGGGGTTGGGTTTCTACTCAAACCTTTTCACAGTCCCGAAGCCAAACGGGGACATAAGACCCATATTGGACCTAAAGAGTCTAAACAAATTTCTAAACGTCCGGTCTTTCCGGATGGAGTCGATCCGATCGGTCACCGCTGCCCTACAAGGGGAGGAATGGTTAGCCTCGATCGACATCAAAGATGCTTACTTGCATGTTCCCATCTTTCCAGGTCATCAAAAATTCCTACGCTTTGCAGTAGAAGGGCGCCATTTTCAGTTCAGAGCCTTACCATTCGGTCTGGCCACAGCACCACGAGTGTTCACAAAAATTCTGGCCCCACTGTTGGCCGATCTAAGAACACGGGGTGTAACGATAATGGCATACCTAGACGACCTGTTGTTGATGGACCACTCAGTTGCCAAGCTAGAAGTGGTAATTATCGATACAATCAAGTATCTAGAATCTCACGGTTGGGTCATCAACCTGGACAAGTCAGCCCTACAGCCAGTGAAAAACCTGGTATATCTAGGGCTACGGCTGGATTCAGACCAGAGGAAGATTTTCTTACCTCTAGACAAGGTATCCTCTTTGAGGGGCTTGGTCCGTCTGCTTTGTGCAAAAAGACAGCCGTCCATACGCCTGTGCATGAGGCTGCTAGGAAAGATGGTAGCATAATTCGAAGCTGTGCCATACGCCCAATTCCACTCAAGGAATTTACAAAGGGCCATATTGTCAGCCTGGAACGGAAAAGTTCAGGCTCTAGACTTCCCGATGTCTTTGTCCCCTTCCGTTCGGAAGAGTCTCTGCTGGTGGTTGATCCCCCAGAATCTCCAGAAGGGAAAACCCTTCAGCCCGATATCTTGGAAGGTGGTCACTACAGATGCCAGCCTTACAGGCTGGGGGGCAGTACTGGAGCAATGGTCTCTCCAGGGCAGATGGTCAAATGTAGTAAAAACCCTGCCCATCAATCTCTTAGAGATACGAGCAGCCCGGTACGCCCTAGTAGCCTGGACATCCAGACTCCAAGGGTCCCCTGTCAGAATTCAATCAGACAATGCCACAGCAGTGGCATATATCAATCATCAGGGAGGCACCAGGAGTCGTGCAGCCCAGAGGGAAGTAAGTCACATCCTGGAATGGGCAGAAAAGCATGTCCCATGTATATCAGCTGTCTTCATTCCAGGGGTGGAGAATTGGAAGGCGGACTTTCTGAGTCGCCAACAGTTATGCCCAGGGGAATGGTCCCTTCATCCCGAGGTCTTCCGAGCAATATGTCAGCGGTGGGGAACACCGGATGTAGATCTGCTAGCATCCAGATTCAACGCAAAGGTGGACAGGTTTGTCTCCCGGACAAGGGATCCCCTCGCTTGCGGCTCGGATGCTCTGGTGTTCCCTTGGGATCAGTTCAGACTGATATATGCATTCCCTCCGCTACAATTGTTGCCTCGACTCCTTCGCAGAGTCAGGTTGGAGAAGAAGCCGGTGATCCTGGTGGCTCCAGCGTGGCCCCGAAGGGCCTGGTACGCGGAGATCATCAAAATGTCTGTGGGGAGTCCTTGGACCCTTCCACGTCGTCCGGACCTGCTTTCGCAAGGACCGATATACCACCCTTCCTTACTAACTCTAAGTTTAACGGCCTGGCTATTGAGTCCCACATCCTAAAGAAGAGAGGTCTCTCTAACTCTGTGGTATCAACTATAATCAATGCCAGGAAGCCTGTATCCAGGCAGATCTACTATAGAGTTTGGAAGGCGTACATCACTTGGTGCGAGGCCAGAAAATGGCATCCACGTAAGTACGTTATAGGCAGAATTCTGGACTTCCTGCAGTGGGCTGTAGACAGGAAGTTTGCCTTAAGTACTATCAAGGGCCAGGTTTCGGCCTTGTCAATACTATTTCAAAGGCCCCTGGCTATGCATTCACTTGTCAAATCCTTTATGCAAGGTGTGACTCGTATTATTCCACCGATTAAGGCTCCCATATGCCCATGGCATCTAAATTTGGTTCTGTCGGTTCTGCAGAAGCAGCCATTTGAACCTTTGCGGCACATTTCCTGGGTTCTACTCACCAGGAAATTGATATTTTTAGTAGCCATATGCTCGGCTAGAAGAGTGTCGGAATTAGCCGCCATGTCCTGTAAAGAGCCATATCTGGTTATCCATAAGGACAGAGTAGTATTACGTCCTCACCCAGCCTTTCTTCCTAAGGTGGTATCGAGGTTTCACTTGAACCAGGATGTGGTTCTTCCTTCTTTTTTCCCCAAACCAAGCTCGGTAGAGGAAAAGTTATTGCATTCTTTGGATGTAGTAAGAGCAGTTAAAGCTTATCTAAAAGCCACTGCTCAGATTCGTAGAACGGATTCTCTGTTTGTCCTGCCGGAAGGCCCCAGAAGGGGTCAGGCAGCATCAAAATCTACTTTAGCCAAGTGGATTCGACAGGTCATAATACAAGCCTATGGCTTGAAAAGTAGACCGCCTCCGTTCAAAGTTAGGGCGCACTCCACGAGAGCAGTTGGAACTTCATGGGCAGTGCATCACCAGGCCTCCCTGGCGCAAATTTGTAAGGCCACAACATGGTCTTCAGTACACACGTTTACTAGGTTCTACCAGGTGGACGTGAGAAGTCAGGAGGATGTCGCCTTTGGGCGCAGTGTGTTGCAGGCCGCAAAAGATCCTCATGCCTGATGGCGCCCAGCTTATGTATGGTGTATCCCCCCCCCCTCATGTGGCATTGCTTTGGGACGTCCCACATAGTAATGACTATGCTGCTCTGTGTCCCGTGATGTATGAACAAGAAAGTAGGATTTTTAAAACAGCTTACCTGTAAAATCCTTTTCTTGGAGTACATCACGGGACACAGAGCTCCCACCCCTCTTTTGGGGACACGTATTGCTTTGCTACAAAACTGAGGTACTCCCGGATGGGAGGGGCTTATATAGGGGAGGGTACTTCCTGTTTTGGAAGTTGCCAGTGCCAGCACCTGAAGGTAATTCTATATAACCCACATAGTAATGACTATGCTGCTCTGTGTCCCGTGATGTACTCCAAGAAAAGGATTTTACAGGTAAGCTGTTTTAAAAATCCTACTTTTTGTACTCACCATGGACGGACACAGCACCCACCCCTCCTTTTTAGGTTTGTACTGCTTGTTACGAACTGAGCTGCTAACTGCAGGGCGGAAGGTTATGTCTGGAGGGACCGCCCCCTGGGCAGGGCTGTTCAACTCTGTTAAAGTAACATGTATTTAAATATCTAACATGTCTGCCTAGTCCTCTCCTATGAACAGGAACATAACCCATATGTCAAGAATTAAGAAGGCTGTGTCCGTCCATGGACGACAGAGAAAAGGATTTTACGGGGAGTACAAAAAATCCTATTATTGTTCAGAGTCAATGCCAAAGTCTTTATTCTGTTCTGTGAAAAAGTTGAATAAAAATCATTGAAACATAAAAATTACCTTTCCTTTTCAATTTGCAGCCGCTGTAATTTTCTGTGAAGGTAATGTGGCTACCTGGAGGTGTTCTATACACAGAATGTGTACAGAACACCCCCCAGAAACATAATTTCCTGCTTGTTTGATTGGCTCACTAATTTTCCCAGAAGCCTACACTAAGATACAAGTCAGATTTTTGGCATTCCCTGCAACAAAAATTTAATTTTTTGGTGAGATACTCCCAAAGGGAAATCACGTCTAAAGGGATGCAGACCCAGCAGTTTTCCTCATTAGAGCTCTGCAGCAGCTGATTAATAATTATGAAACCACTCCCATTAGACTCACTCATGGGCACAGAGGAACAAACAGATTTCTTCAGAATAACAAAAGGTAGGAATCTGCAACAAAGTTTGGGAAAATCATTGCAATGTACATGGATTACCAAAGGGGAATGATTTTTTTTTTTCTTAACAAAATTGGAGTTACGCTTTAATCATTCTGAAGAGGAGGATGCTGTCCATGAAACGCATCGACATTAGAGTGCCAGCATCTAAATTAAACCATAATAACAATGCCTTTGAGGACAGTGATGCTAGTTAACCACCTACCTACCAGGCACTTGCACCCCCTTCCTGCCCAAGCCATTTTTCAGCTTTCAGCGCTGTCACACTTTGAATTACAATTGTGCGGTCATGTAACACTGTACCCAAACAATTTTTTTATCATTTTCTTCACACAAATAGAGCTTTCCTTTGATGGTATTTAATTAATTATTGCTTTTTTTTTTAATAAAAAAAAAAAAATATATATATATATATATATAATGTTTAGTACTTTCGCCTTCACTGATGTGCGCTGATCAGGCGGCACTGAAGGGCACTGATAGGCTGAACTGGTGGGCACTGATGAGGCGGCACTTATGGGCACTGATTAGGTGGCACTGATGAGGAGGCACTAATATGCCGCACTTATGGGCTATGATTAAGCACTAAATCGCAGTGCGAAACGTCAGCTCATACTTGCTGTTTTTTTGCTGTGGCATGTTGTTTGTGCTTTTGTTTTAAATAAAAGAACCTTTTTTGGAGTGCGGCTGTCCAAGCGTTTTCCTCAGATTTTTTGTATGGGCACTGATAGGTGGCACTGATATGTGGCATTGAGCACTGTTAGGTGGCACTGGTGGGCACTGTTAGGTGGCACTTGTGGGCACTGTTAGGTGGCACTGGTGGGCACTGTTAGGCGGCACTGGTGGGCACTAGTAGGCGGCAATGAAAGGCAGCATGGATAGGCGGTACTGATGAGCATTGATGGGCAGCACTGATAGGCGGCCCTAATAGCCAGCACTGACTGGCATTGCTAATGGGCACTGATTGGTGCACTTCTGGGCAATGGTGAGCACTGATTGGTGATACTCAATTTCTATACTGTAATCAGGGTACTGATGATCAGTGCCCTGATTACATCCCTAGATGTGCCCCTGCGTGGAGATGCCGCTGATCGGCTCTCCTCGCCACACACTGTCAGTGTGAGGCGAGGAGAGCCGATTTACCGGCATCTCCGTGTTTACATGTGACCGGCTGTGATTGAACACAGCCAATCAGATGGTTAAAGAGCCGCGGATGCGGCTCTTTACAGAGATCGGGGTCGCGCCGTGTGAGAGCAGCCGTTCTGGAACGCCGTGATATGACGTTGTCCCTGAATGAGAGCCGCACCGCCCTGCCATCATTTGACGGTGGGCGGGTGGCAAGCAGTTAAAGTGTATGTTCACTTTTGAGGCCAAATTGATATACCTGCGCTAACCCTAAAAATAATTCTTACCACATACCTGTGACAGTGAATAATAATTTACATTCATCAGTAATCCATTAATAATAACCATAGGACATATGTGAACTGTATAGATAATGTATAATCAAAAAATATTGTAGAAAACTTCCACCAATCCATGATGCACCACCACCTTCTAAAATGGACACTCACCAGAAACCAATGATAAAAAAAGCCTTTGATTTATGTCTGGATCAACCACTCCACTCATTAGAGTATATCTGGGTTTCCAATCGATGTGCCAGTAATCATTCCATGTATCTCCACATTAGATGATCTTAGAAACTCATAAAAAGAAAACGGCCATCATTGCGCAAAATTCTTTAATTTATTTAATCAATAAGATAGGTATAAATTATTGCACTCACAAGTAAAGTGCCTTGAGACCGGCAATGCGTTTGGAGCTAGTATGCGCCGTTCTGTCTCCTGGGGCCGGTGTGCTGTCCAAGCCTCGATTTTGGTGCATGTTAGGGACAGGAAGTGACATCAGCGTTACCCAGAAGACTCTACGCGTTTCCCATCCAATCATGCTTCTTCAGGAAGCTAATGAGTGGAGTGGTTGATCCAGGCATAAATCAAGGCTTTTTTATCATTGGTTTCTGGTGAGTGTCCATTTTAGAAGGTGGTGGTGCATCGTGGATTGGTGGAAATTTCCTCAACACGGATGTAGATTTGTGCATGTGGGATTTGATTATCCATCTTTGAAGAGAAACACTGGGACTTTTGTTTATATAAACACATACGTTTTATTTACTCCTACATTTTGATTCTACAATATTTTTTGATTTTACATTATCTATACAGTTCACATAATATGTCCTATGGTAATTATTAATGGATTACTGATGGATGTAAATTATTATTCACTGTCACAAGTATGTGGTAAGAATTATTTTTAGGGTTAGCGCAGTTATCCAATACATTGAAACACTGCTTATCCCATACCTATGGCGGGGAACCCTTGACTGCAGCAGATCCGTTATTTAAATTTAAAGACACATTATACACACGTATTTATATGTACATTTTTTGACGCCGGTCACACACATTTTGCAAATTGGTATACCACCTACTTTTTATATTTGTAACATTTTTCATTCACCTAGCATATCTCTACAAAAAATTTGAAGTTCAGCGGCGGATCTGTCCTGACCCTGGTATTTCTCACTTTATATCTCACAAGGTTGCATTACTAAGTTAGGACACTTCTATATAGTTTGTGAACTTTGGAGATGTCTACTACTGTGCCCTCTCAGTTACGTTTATACCTGCCTGACTTGGAACTCGTATTATGTATGCTCCGATTTGTTGAGCTGCCTTTTGTAGTTCTGATGTTTATGTTATCAGCATACTTACGTAATTTGTTTCTTGCATTACCCCTGCCTTGGTTTGTATAATGCAACCTATGGTTAAATGAAGGAATTGCAACAAAAAAAAATGTAAAATTACTGCATACCTATTTATGTGCTTGTGGGTGGGGTCTACACTCAAATGCCTGGGACCAGGCAGGGACTGCAATCATGTGAAAAGTCAAACATTAAGGATAGTTCCCTGACCTAGAGATGAGCTTCACTGTGTGTAGCGTTGAGGTGTAGAGTTCTTCTGACAGATAGTTTGTCCAATGTTGCTACACACTGTACTTGTAGGCTTTGCATTAGGAGGGACGTTCGCCCTCTCCACCAGTCCAGCACCCTTAGTTGCCTCACTTTCAGAATGGAGTCCCACCGAGCACTAAGCACAGACCTCCTGTGTGCTCATTAACTTTCTCTTTTCCGTACAAAGTTATCAAACCTTACATCTCCGTAACCTTACTCTGCTCTCAGTGACCGGAGGATATGGACAGCTAGGGAGGGAGTCAGAGCACCGACCCCACACTACCAGAGGACCTGTCGCCTAACTAGGTTCCACGCCAAACGACTGGTTTCTGTAGCTGTTCTTCCCATCGGTTACCCATAAAAGCTACCTTCTCTTCCTGTCCTTGCCGAGTTAACCTTTTGTAAAGATCTTGCTCATACCCCATAGTACTTTTACAGACCCAGATTCTTTGGAATACGCCAAAACCCAACATGCATCCCTTTTGAATATCTTCAGACCAGGCTCAAAGCAGTTGAAACAACTTTACTGTAAACTTGATGAGGAAAAATATCCTGGACGTGTACCGTGAAAAAGGCATCTTTATTGTAGAAAATAAAATAAAATCCAGTGTACAGCAGTCAAATCATATAGAGAAACAGGGGAGAATAGCGAATGCGTTTAACATCAGTCGATGCTTAGTCATAACTATAGACATTTACTGTAAACTTGGCATAATAGTTGCAACAGAGTAAAACGTCCTTTCCCTAACTAACACTAATTGTGGCTGCCCCATTATACCTGCACAGGTTAGTGCTTAAGTGTAAAGTCCATAACTGGAAGATCCAGTACAGTGTCCCAATGAGTCTGCATCCCTGGAGAGGACAAGACCCAGCAACCCTCTTAGATAGTTATTACATCCAGGGACCCAGACCTCTCTCCCTTTTTATAATACATAGGATGGGAGGTTGGACCCCAAAAAGGCCACAAACTTGCCCAGGGAAGGCGGTAAAACATTAACCCCTTTTTCTTGACTTGGGCAGCTGAAACTGGCTAGCTAACTCACAGTAGACAACCTGCCTACATGCTGTTTTCTAAAAACTCCTGAACTAAAAAATCCTACTTGCCGTAGTTCTCCCTTTTTATATAATCTTTGAGGGGAGTTGTGTTTGGCGTCTTTAACATTGTTTCTCTTTTCGTCCATGGACGGACACAGCTCCTTAATTCTTGACAGTTGGGTTATGTTCCTGTTCATAGGAGAGGACTAGGCAGAACATGTTAGTTATCTTAGAACATGTAACTTTAACAGAGTTTAACAGCCCCGCCCAGGGGGCGGTTCCTCCATACATAACCCTCCTACCTGCAGTCAGCAGCCTCAGTTTTTTTCTTCCTAGCAGAGGATGGACCCAGCAGGTGCACTGCGACTGATTTAGCCTCTAGGGCCTCTGTGTCCGGGGTGGTTTTGCGCCACCTGAAAAGGCTGATATACTGGTCCGCTGACCGAGTTTCTAGGGAAGCTCTGACAGATTTGCCTTTCTTTGGCTCACATCCCCATTGTCTCTGGATCATCAGATTCAGATGAATCGCCTAGTCAGGGCCTCTCTAACTTGATGGCTGACATTCCGGCACTTCTGTCCGGGAAGTTTTTCCCTTCTTTTCTATTGAAGGGAGGTTCGGGGGTCCAGTCGGTCCAGGTCGCTGGACTCTGGACGAACCACGTCTGCCGGTCAATGTTCTGGCACTTCGGACGATCAGGAAGTCGTGGAGATTACAAGGCCGCCCGATCAGGTTCCAGTCGGACATTGCCATGGCTGTGGCTTATGTCAACCTTCTGGTTATCCTGCGGTGGACGGGAAGAAGCGTGCCGGCTCTGTCGGCTGTCTACATTCTCGATGTGGAACTCTAACTGGCGGACTATTTGAGTCGCCAGTTGTTGAACAAGGGGAATGCTCTTGCACCCGGAGGGTTTTCTACTCCCTTTGCCGGAGGTGGACGTCGGACGTGGACCTCCTGGCTTTGCGACTCGTTTGCATGATGCTGAGATTCGTGGTCCGGTCCAGTGATCCCTGGGCAGACGCGTCAGACGCATGGAGGCTAGTTTATGCCTATCCTCCACTGATGTGGCTACCACAGCTGCTCCTCAATGTGCTGATCGAGGGGATTCCCGGTGATCCTAATCGCTCTGGTTTGGCCCCGGCGTCCTTGGTATGCCAACTTTGTACACCTGGTGGTGGACGCGCTGGCGGATGCCAATGTGGGAGGACCTTCTGTCTCAAGGTCCCACACTTCATCCTGCCTTACAGCCACTGGCCGTATGGCATGGTTATCGTCAGCCAGGTACTAAGGGACCGAGGTCTTTGTCGGATTTGGTCTCGACCATGCTGAGGACAATGCATTCTTCCTCCTGCAAGATCTACCATCGCACCTGGAAGGTCTACGTCTCCAGGTGCGCGGAGATGAAGTGCCGTCCACGGATGTGTTCGGTTCCCAGGGTCCTGCTGTTTTTACAGCATGGAGTGGTTTTTAAAATACCTGTTTGAGACACCACCAAGGGTCAGTCTCAGCCTTGGCTGTTTTCTTTCTATGGCCGTTGGCGTCCCATTCCCTGGTGGGTACCTTTTTGTACAGGAGTTTTGATGGGGGCTTCCCCCAATTTGACCACTTCTCCCTCCTCGGGATTTGAACCTGGTGCTCTCGGTTCTTCAGGAACCTACTTTTGAGAACACCAGTGAGATTCCTCTCCTGACGTGATCTCTGAAGGTAGCCTTTCTAGTGGCCATTACTTCTGTCAGAAGGGTTTCTGAATTGGCGACCTTGCCTTGTAAGTCCCCATGTTGATCCTCCATAAGGATTTAGCAGCCCGCGACCTTAGTTTCTTCCACAGGTGATTTTGGCTTTTCACCTGAAAGAGGGCATTATACTTCCATCCTTGTGTCCTCGGTCATCGCATCCCAGAGAGTCTGCGCTCCACACTTTGGATGTGGTACGGGCCTTGCGGGTGTACCTGTCTGTTACGGTTCCGTTTCGGAGGTCTGACTCACTGTTTGTGTCGGTGTCCGGTCCACAAAAGGGGCCTGGCGGTCTCGTCGGCCACCATTTCTCGGTGGATCAGGCGGACCGTCATCCAGGCCTATGCCCTTAGGGGCGGGCGCCTCTCTTTCCCGTTACGGTGCGTTCGACCAGGGCTTTTGGTGCCTCTTGGGCTTTCCGACTTCAATCATCTGTTTCACAAGTGTGTAAGGCGGCGACCTGGTCGTCCGTTTACGATTTTTCCAAATTTTACAAGATTGATGTGAGTGCATCTTCGGATGCTAGCTTCGGCCGCAAAGTTTTGCAGGCGGCTGTTTTGAGGTTGCAACTCCTCCGTTGAGGAGCTCTGCTTGTTTGGGGTGAAAATTTTTTTTGATGCTGTGCCCACCCCTCGTTTTTTTTACACTGCTTTGGGACGTCCCAACTGTCAAGAATTAAGGAGCTGTGTCCGTCCATGGACGAAAAGAGAAAATAGGATTTTTGTACTCACCGTAAAATCCTTTTCTCTGTCGTCCATGGACGGACACAGCACCCACCCCTCATTTTTTAGTTTGTACTGCTTTACTACGAACTGAGGCTGCTGACTGCAGGTAGAAGGGTTATGTACGGAGGGGCCGCCCCCTGGGCGGGGCTGTTCAACTCTGTTAAAGTTACATGTTTTAAGATAACTAACATGTTCTGCCTAGACCTCTCCCTATGAACAGGAACATAACCCAACTGTCAAGAATTAAGGAGCTGTGTCCGTCCATGGACGACAGAGAAAAGGATTTTACGGTGAGTACAAAAATCCTATTTTTTGTTGTGCTGGCAGATTTTTTTATTCGTTTTAAACCTAGATGTGCAGAACTGTCTGTCCTAACAAAGAGTTAAATATCTGAAGGCATACATTGTATGTTAATGCACTCTCTCCTGGTCGGTCACACATTGCTATCTATTTAAAGCAGTATAAGCTGATTTTTAGTGTCCTATGTATAAACTTTCTAAAAATAAACAACTAAAAAGGTCAGATATTTTTTTTATTTTTAGGTATGCTGTGTGAATAAGAACACATAACCGACATATACAAACAGAAAGGTGCAGCGCTCTGAACAGGGGAGTACCAACAGGCAGGACGGAGTCCACAGGTGGGTGCTCAGGCTGCGATGTCCTCCAGACAACACCCAAATAGGTCAACAAAATCGAAAAATAGCCGGCAACTCCAAAAAAGCAGACGCGTTTCAGCTGAAGAGCCTTGGTCACTGACCAAGGCTCTTCAGCCGAAACGCATCTGCTTTTTTGTTTTCCTACATATGCCAATACATTTTTCTTATGGATTGGAGTTGCCGGATATTTTGTCTACATAACCGATATATAGTGGGGGTTTCTGAAAGTTGATTGTACAGGTGGATATACACTTTAAGAAATATGCATTTAATAATCTGTTGAGCAGAATTTAAGATGACCATGTGCACAACATTTTAATACAAATTGGATGGACAGTTTAAAAAATGTTTGTTATTAACCACTTAAGCCCCGGACCATTTCGGGCCATTAGGACCAGGCCTGTTTTTGGGATTCGGCACTGCGCTGCTTTAACTGTAAATTGTGCGGACATGCAATGTTGTACCCAAATGAAATTTGCGTCCTTTTCTTCCCACAAATAGAGCTTTCTTTTAATGGTATTTGATTGCCTCTGCGATTTTTATTTTTTGCGATATAAACAGAAAAAGACCGAAAATTTTGAAAAAAAATGATATTTTCTACTTTTTGTTATAAGAAAAATCGAATAAACTCAATTTTAGTCATACATTTAGGCCAAAATGTATTCAGCCACATGTCTTTAGTAAAAAAAATGTCAATAAGCGTATATTTATTGGTTTGCGCAAAAGTTATAGCGTTTACAAACTAGGGTACATTTTCTGAAATTTACACAGCTTTAAATTTATGACTGCCTATCTCATTTCTTGAGGTGCTAAAATGGCAGGGCAGTACAAAACCCCCCCAAATGACCCCATTTTGGAAAGTAGACACCCCAAGGAAATTGCTGAGAGGCATGTTGAGCCCATTGAATATTTTTTTTTTTTTGTCCCAAGTGATTGAATAATGACAAAAAAAAAAAAAATTACAAAAAGTTGTCACTAAATGATATATTGCTCACACATGCCATGGTTATATGTGGAATTGCACCCCAAAATACATTCTGCTGCTTCTCCTGAGTACGGGGATACCACATGTGTGGGACTTTTTAGGAGCCTAGCCACGTACGGGACCCCGGAAACCAAGCACCGCCTTCAGGATTTCTAAGGGCGCAAATTTTTGATTTCACTCCTCACTACCTATCACAGTTTCGAAGGCCATAAAATGCCAAAATAGCACAAAACCCCCCCAAATGACCCCATTTTGGAAAGTAGACACCCCAAGCTATTTACAGAGGCATGTTCAGTCCATGGAATATTTTATATTTTGCCACAAGTTGCGGGAATATGACAAACTTTTTTTTTTTTGCACAAAGTTGTCACTAAATGATATATTGCTCACACATGCCATGGGCATATGTGAAATTACACCCCAAAATACATTCTGCTGCTTCTCCTGAGTACGGGGATACCACATGTGTGGGACTTTTTGGGAGCCTAGCCGCGTACGGGACCCCAAAAACCAAGCACCGCCTTCAAGGTTTCTAAGGGCATAAATTTTTGATTTGACTCCTCACTACCTATCACAGTTTTGAAGGCCATAAAATGCCAAGATGGCACAAAACCCCCCCAAATGACCCCATTTTGGAAAGTAGACACCCCAAGCTATTTGCTGAGAGGCATGTTGACCCCATTGAATATTTTTTTTTTGTCCCAAATGATTGAATAATGACAAAAAGAAAAAAAAAAATGTACAAAAAGTTGTCACTAAATGATATATTGCTCACACATGCCATGGTTATATGTGGAATTGCACCCCAAAATACATTCTGCTGCTTTTCCTGAGTACGGGGATACCACACATGTGAGACTTTTTGGGAGCCTAGCCGCGTACAGGGCCCCAAAAACCAAGCACTGCGAACGCTGCAGTTATGTGTGTTGTGTTTGGTAAGTGACAGTGATCGATTGATACTGCACTTGGGTGGGCTGGGCTGGGCTGGGCGGAGGGGCTAAACGCAGGCGCTAGCAGGTATCTGGGCTGATCCCGCTAACACTGCGTTTTTGGGAACCCTAAACCGCTGGGGATGCTAGTATAGATCTGATCAGATCTGATCAGATACTATACCACTAAGGGGGGTGTATGCTTTGCGCGTGGGTGTTAGCGTTACTGTCACTAACCTAACACTGCCTGGGGCGACGCAGACCCTCTCTGGCGCTAAAACCTAATTGATCTCACCCGCCGGGCGATCAGGGGGGTTAAACCTTTATTGGGTTATATACGGCGGGTGCCCTGATGCTATAAAAAGCAAACTAATCAACCAGCGTCACCCGTAACCTTTATATGGTGATCACTGGTGAAAGGGTTAACTAGGGGCAATCAGGGGGTTAAAACCTTTATTAGGTTAAATATGGGGGTACCTGACACTATATAAAAACCTGACGGGTAACCTAAATAACTAAATAACTTACTGGCTAACCAGTGACACCAGTGACGCTTATACGGCGATCACTGGTGAAAGGGTTAACTCTAGGGGCAATCAGGGGGTTAAAATAATATATGGGGGTACCTGACACTAATAAAAACCTGCGGCGAACCTAAAAAAAAATAACTGCCTATCTAAAACACCAGCGACACGAATACAGCGATCGGAAAAACAATCGCTTAGTGACGCTGAAGTTAGGGGGTGAAAGGGTTACCTGGGGGGTGATCAAGGGGTTAAACCTTTATTAGGGGGGGGTTAGGGGGCTACCCTGGACCTAAAGGGGCCTAATCCTAACTGCCCTGCAACTTTTTACAATCACAGATGACACTAAATGCAGTGATCAGTAAAATAAATGATCACTGCAATCAGTGACACTGTGATTGGGGGCTTTGGGGTGACCTGGGGGGTGATCTGGGGGTGACTGGGGGGTGATTTGTGTGCCTATGTGTACCTACGTGTCAGTGGACTGTTGGTGCACTAACCTGCTTCTTCTCTGCTTGGCGCCGGGAACGAAAAGACCACGGCGAGGGAGATGACATCACTTCCTCCAGCCTTGTTTACATCACATGGCGGAGGAAGCATTTTCATTGGCCGGGAGCGATCGCGAGGGGGGGGGCGGAATCGAGCGGCCCCCCCTCATGCCTGATCGCTCCCGAACACTTAACGGCCGCTCACTGCAGTGAAGGGGGGTCCGGATGGACCCCCCAACTGCACAAAGGCGATCACGTAGATCTACGTGATTCTGCCTGTCCGTGCCATTCTGCCGACGTAAATCGGCGGTGGGTGGTCGTTAAGTGGTTAATATATTTAAGGTTATTATATGAATATATCCTGAGTGCTTAAAGCGTTTGTTAACCCAAAAAAATAAAATTAAAATGGATCATTTAACCACTTCAGCACCGGAAGGATTTACCCCCTTCCTGACCAAGTCCTTTTTTGCGATAGGGCACTGTGTCGCTTTAAAAAAATTGAGCTTTCTTTTGGTGGTATATGATCACCTCAGCAGTTTTTATTTTTTGCGCTATAAACAAAAAAAGAGCGACAATTTTGAAAAAAAAGCAATATTTTTAACTTTTTGCTGTAATAAATATCCCCCAAAAATATATAAAAAAACAAATTTCTTCCTCAGTTTAGGCCAATATGTATTCTTCTACATATTTTTGGTAAAAAAAAATCGCAATAAGCGTATATTGATTGGTTTGCGCAAAAGTTATCACGTCTACAAAATAGGGGATAGATTTATGGCATTTTTATTATAATTTTTTTTATTAGTAATGGAGGCGATTTGCGATTTTTGACTGCGACATTTCGGCGGACACATCGGACACTTTTGACACTATATTGGGACCATTGGCATTTATACAGCGATCAGTGCTATAAAAATGCACTGATTACTGTGTAAATGTCACTGGCAGAGAAGGGGTTAAACACTGTGTTCCAACTGTGGGGGGGATGGTCTCACTAGAACATGACAGAGATCACTGCTCCCGATCAGTGGGAGCAGTAGATCCCTGTCATGTTGCTAGGCAGAACAGGGAAATGCCTTGTTTACATAGGCATCTCGCCATTCTGCCGCTCCGTGTCATGATCGCAGGCCACCAGCGGACATCGAGTCCATGGGACCCGCAGCGGCGTGCACGCACCTGCTAGCCATGGATGACACAGCGACGTACGGGTACGTCGTTTTGCGCACCAGTGCCATTTTGCCGACGTTCACGTGACTCCAGGCTCTCGCCTCCCCGGCTGACGTCAGCAGGGGAATCTCGGCCCCGCCCGCTGGAGCTATCAAACAGGGAGAGCAGAGAGTCTGGAATCACGTGATCGCTGGGAGATGGGGATTTAAAGTGTAATTCCTGCCTGACACTAACTATTCTTAAAAAAGTCCCCTCCCCCTCCTGCTATCTAGTCTCCCTACTCTATGAAAATAAATGTTTATTCACATTTCTGCTCTGGCCTGGTCATGTGATCCTGCAGTGCTGGCTCACCAGTGTAAGAGAGCGCTTGACAACCGCTGAGAAATCCTGGAGCGGTGATGCCATCTATAGGCTCCTATAGCTCTGCCATTTTCAGCGCTCCCTATCCTCCCCTGTGCCTGCCACTTACTGACGCAGGGGAGACAGAGCTGCGGGATCACATAACCAGACTGGAATGGACTAAGGCCAGGTTCACACTGCTCCGACGCTGAAGTCGGATGACTTCCGGTCTGTCTTTGCCCTGCGACTTCATGTCTGACTTCCATGCAACTTCAACAAACAGGATCTCACTTTGATCTGACCATACTAGGCCCTTTGAGTCTGGTATGAATCTTCAGGGGGAACCTCACGCCAAATAAAAAAAAAAAAAGTGGCAAAAACATTGTTCCTTGTACAGGGTTGTGGGGGTAGTTAGCTTTCACTGGCACTAACCCCCCCCCCCCCCTTCAGTGGCACAGTGGCAGTGAAAGTTAATCCCCTTTCACCCTTCTGTGTGGCATTGTTTGGTCATAGCAGTGAAAGTTAACTACCGGTATGGTCATGTGGAGGTTTCATTTTATTGACACCAATGTGTGTATGTGTATGTGGGGGGGGGGGGGTTATTGTGTCCACTGACACCAATGTAGGAGGTTATTCTTGCATCCACTGACTCCAATACTGGGAGTTGTTACTGCATCCACTGACACCAATGCTGGGGGTTATTACTCCATCCACTAACACCAATTTTGAGATTTATTCTTGCGTCCACTGCCACCAATGTTGAGGGTTATTCTTGTATCCACTGACTCCAATACTGGGGGTTGGTATTGCATCCACAGACACCAATGTCGAGGGTTCTTAATACGTCCACTGACACAAATGCAGGGGGTTATTATACTCCAACTTCTCCAGTTTGCATTGTGATACACTGGAAACAATGTGGCAGGGCCAACATTTTTGCTGTTGGGGTGCACTATGGCTCATTCATTTTGCACTACGCTGCTATTGTGTGGCCCTCTGGAAGTATTGGGTGCGGTAGTCCCCGTGTCAAATCGCAGCCTATTGCCGGCAACGGCACTGTCCCAATCAGTGTGACGCCGACTTTTTCGGCATCGCACTGTTTTCCAAAAGTAGTTCCTGCACTTCTTTTGGCGACTTCGGGAGCAATTTCAATAGACATCTGTGCATGAACCCGCACAGACGTCTTTCAAATCGCCCCGAAGTCGGGCTGCATTGCTGGTTTGAAATCGTGCGAGTTCATTTCAAATCCGCATTCAGTGTGAATGAGGGCTTAGACTGATTTTGCCTAAGGAAGCCCACCCAGAGCAATGACATACGGCTGCTACTTGGATGAATGTATGTAGGCAAGAAGTGGCTGCAAGAAGAAGGAGAAGAGCAGCACTAGAAAAAAGATAAGCGCTTGATTTCAGGAATGCATGTGTTAATGTTTGTATTACTGCAACGCATTGACATAGTGGCAAAAATTTGACGATATGTGTGATTTTTTGGGGACATTTTAATATGTTGGAAGCCTTAATGCAACATGCATTAACATAACGTACATTAATAGACGTGCATATGCGCACTGCACTGCACAAATGTAAATGTAAATGGACTCTCAGCACCCATTCACACCTTTAGTGGTTTGGTGCGTGGTTCCCAAAACTCAAGATGAAGAATCGCATATTCTTAATAGGCCCCTTCACACCTGAGCCTTGTGCCGCTTGTCGCGTGAAGCTTGAAAAATTACATGAACTTCATCAGGGCAGAATTGCACATTTTTTTGCCCCATGGGTTTTAATAAGTGTGCCTGAAAAATGCATTAAAAATGCAAGTGCGTGCACATTTTTATGGCGCTCCAATTTATGTCTATGGGGCAAAAACCATGCGTAAAACATTTAGAAAAAGGTTCTAAATCGCAGCGCTACACAGCTAGGGTCAGTGGCGTATCCTCATTGTACACTGATTGTGGACTAAGGGCAGCAGAGTTCTCTGCTTCTCATGTAAGAGGGCACTGGTGGGGATCCTGGTGAAAGGGAGGGGCTCTGATAGTAGCCCTGATGTAAGGGGGGTACTCTGATGGGGACTCTGATGTAAGGGAGGACTTTGATGGGGACCCTGATATAAGGTAGGGCTCTGATAGGGACCCTGATGTAAGAGGGGATTTTTATAGGGACCCTGATTTAAGGGGAGGGGGCTCTGATGGGGACCCCATTGTAAAGGAGGGGGGCTATGATAGGGACCCTGTTGTAAGAGGGGCCTCTGATGGAAATTCTGATGTAAAGAGGGCACTCTGATCGGGACACTGATATAAGTGGGGACTTTGATGGGGACACTAATGTAAGTGGGTACTCTAATGGGGACCCTGATGTAAGGGGGCCTCTGATGGAGATTCTGATGTAAAGGGGGGTTCAGATGGAGACCCTGATGTAATACTGGTCCTCTGCGTGTCCACTCTACTCGCCTACACTTGATGGGGGACAGAGCCTTCTCCTGTTATGCTCCAAAACTCTGGAATTAACTTCCAAAGAACCTCAGAGAGTCATCTTCTCTAAACTCAAATCAAATCTAAAAACTTTTTTTTTCTTTATAACAGGTTTCGCATAATTGTCCCTTTTTTCCTTTATGTTATCCTGTGTATTTCTTGTGTTTTTCCTTGAAAAACGCTTTGAGAAGCTACCTTTTTAAAGGCGCTATATAAAATAAAGATTATTATTATTATTATGATGTAAGGGCTCTTATAAGGATCCTACTGTAAGGGAGGGGGGCTCTGATAGGGACCATGTTGTAAGGGGAATCTCTGGTGGAGACTCTGATGGAAAGGGGGGGGGGACTCTGATGGTGATCTTAATGTAAGAGGGGACTCTGATGTAAGAGGGGACTCTGATGGGGACCCTGATAAAAGTGGGGACTCTGAGGACCGTGCTACAAGTGGGTACTCTGGAGGAGACCCTGATGTAAGGGGGGCCTCTGATGAAGACCTTCTGATGGGGACTTTAATGTAAGTGGGGACTCTGATGGGGACCCTGATATGTGTGGACTCTGATGTAAGGGGGGCTTCTGATGAAGACCCTGATGTAAAAGGGTGACTTTGATAGGGACTGTGATATAAGTGAGGACCCTAATGTAAGGGAGGACACTGATATAAGGGGGGACTCTGATGGGAACCCTCATGTAAAGGGGACTCTGAAGGGGACCTTAATGTAAGAGGGGACTCTGATGAGGACCCTGATATAAGTGGGTACTTTGATAGGGACCTTAATGTAAAGGGGGCTCTTATGGGGACCCTGATGTATGCTAGAGACTCTGATGGGGGTCTCAATGTAAGGGGGGCTCTGATGGAGATCCTGATGTAAGGGGGCTCCGATAAGGACCTTGGAGTAAGGGGGGACTCTTGGGGATCCTGATGTATGCAAGGGAATCTGATGGGGGGCCTCAATGTAAGGGGGCTCTGATGGGGGGCTCTGATGGGGGCCCTAATGTAAGGGGGGCTCTGATGGGGATTCTGATGTAAGGGGGGCTCTGTTGGGGACCCTGATATAAAGAGGGGGCTATGATGTGAACCCTGATATAAAGGGGGAATCTGATGGGGACCCTGCTATAAAGGGGGGCTCTAATGGGGATCTTGATGTAAGGGGGGGCACTGATGGGGATCCTTATGTATGCAAGGGAATTCAATGGGGGCCTCAAGGTACGGGGGCTTTGATGGGGACCGTGATGTAAGGGGGGGCTCTGATGGGGCCCTAACGTAAGGGGGGCCCTAACGTAAGGGGGGCTCTGATGCGGATCCCGATTTAAGGGGGTTCTGATGGGAATCCTGATGTATGCAAGGGAATCTGAAGGGGGCCTCAATGTAGGGGGGTTCTGATGGGGACCCTGATGTTAGGGGGGCTCTGATGGGGGCCCTAACATAAGGGAGGCTCTGATGGGGACCCTAAAATATAGAGGGAATCTGATGAGGACCCTGATATAAAGGGTAAATCTGATAGGGACCCTGATAAAGGGGGAGTCTGATGGGAACCCTGATATAAAGGGGGAATCTGATGGGGACCCTGATGTAAGGGGGGTTTCTGATGGGGACCCTGATGTAAGGGGGGGCTCTAATGGGGATCTTGATGTAAAGGGGGCTCCAATAAGGACCCTGATGTAAGGGGGGACTATTATGGGGATTGTGATGTATGCAAGGAAATCCGATGGGGGCCTCAAGGTAAGGGGGCTCTGATGGGGACCGTGATATAAGGGGGGGCTCTGATGCGGATCCTGATGTAAGGGGGCTCTGATGGAGGCCTTGATATAAAGGGGGAATCGGATGGGGACCCTGATACAAAGAGGGGACTATGATGGGGACCCTGATATAAAGGGGGAATCTGATGGGGACCCTGATATAAAGGGGGAATCTGATGGGGACCCTGATATAAAGAGGGAATCTGATGGGGACCCTGATATAAAGGGGGAATCTGATGGGGACCCTGATAAAGGGGCAGTCTGATGGGGACCCTGATATAAAGAAGGAATCTGATGGGGACCCTGATATAAAGAAGGAATCTGATGGGGACCCTGATATAAAGAAGGAATCTGATGGGGACCCTGATATAAAGAAGGAATCTGATGGGGACCCTGAAATAAAGGGGGAATCTGATGGGGACCCTGATATAAAGGGGGAATCTGATGGGGCCCTGATATAAAGGGGGGCTCTGATGGGGACCCTGATACAAAGGGGGGCTCTGATGAGGACCATGATATAAAGGGGGAATCTGATGGGGACCCTGATATAAAGGGGGAATCTGATGAGGATCTTGATATAAAGGGGGGCTCTAAAGAGGATCTTGATGTAAGGGGGCTCTGATGGGGATCCTGATATAAAGGGGGAATCTGATGGGGACCCTGATGTAAGGGGGATCTGATGGGGACCCTGTTGAAAGGGGAGCTCTGATGGGGATCTTGATATAAAGGGGGAATCTGATGGGGACCATGTAATAAAGGGGGACTCTGATAGGGACCATGATATAAAGGGGGACTCTGATGGGGCCCTGATATAAAGGGGGGCTCTGATGTGGACCCTGATATAAGGGGGGATCTGATAGGGACCCTGATATAAAGAGGGGCTCTGATGGTGACCCTGATGTATACAAGGGACTCTGATGGGGGCCTCAATCTAAGGGGGGCTCTGATGGGGACCTCAATCTAAGGGGGGCTCTGATGCGGAGCCTGGTATAAAGGGGCAATCTGATAGGGATATTTTTAATTTGTTCCACAAATATTTATAAAATATAGGATTCTGTCCTTGTACTGTAAAGTTTGGAGACTTCTGTTCTAAAAGAAAGTAAGATCTATTATTGCAGTTTATGATGCACAGGGATTTAGCTAATGAAATGCCTCTATTTAGGGTTTGGCTCCACTTGAAGTGTCAGTAGTTAAGGTTTAGGACCCTTGTCTGCTAAGGGGAAGGACCGGCGCCAAGTTTGTCCTGATCTTCTAGAACACATTTCACAGTCCTGACAGTGGCTAGAAAACCAAGGGCTGTCATTGAGAAAGATTCCTCCAGGGGGCGCTCCATAGTAGCCTTACTGTATTAAAAGGATATGATACACAGATAGAGAGGGAGGAGCTGAGTATAACTAGGTTTTTTTTTCCCCTTTCCTCTCTGTCTGTATTCCTGACACACGGAGGGAAGAGAAGAAAGAGAGAGGGACACACAGAAATAAATCCCCACCCCTTTTAAAAAGAAACTAAAGCATAAGAGATCTGGATCCCTAAAAGTATCAGCTGGCTTGCACTCCAGATCTGGGGCTTGGTGTGGGGGAGATTCAGAGGGAATAACAAACCTGCACCCTTCTTTATTTTTTCCTTTTTATATTTTTGATCTTTTTACTTGTCTTTTTTTTTTTTGTCCTGGGTTGGCCACCCCATTAACCTGATCAGCACTGCATAGCCCAGGGCCTGGAGATCAGAGCGGAGGGGGATTTAAAGGTCCAGCGTTGTTCTGCAGAGAGGTGAGTTACCATGCACATGGGGTCGGTGGTGGGATGTGGCATTGTGCTGTAGTTGACTGTTAGCAGGCTGAATACAGTAATGAGGTTGTGTCTTCGCACAGTCCTACCTGCTTAACCCCTGATCTGCCACACAGGAAGGGGCGTGAGACGCCACTTCTTGGATTGTGTACAAAAAAAAGAAAAACTGGGGCTCCACAGCCTATTTTTAGCTAACCCCCCCCCCCTTCATCTTCCTAACCCTTTTCATAAGCAGTCCCACCCCCCTTTTAAATAACTCTTACAGGTAAGGGATGCATTGCTATAACATTTTGCAGGGTCCTCTTATCATTAAACTGACTCTCTCCCTTCTCCCCGTCTTTTTATTTCTCTTTAAATCTAATTCATGCAAAGCTTGCAAGGGTGATCATATTTAAAGGGGGTGTCCTGCCCGGATGCTATTTACATAGAACATTTCCTTTAGAGTGTCAACCAGGCATGGCTGGCTTGTTCAAAGCTTGCCTGCTGGCTGCCGCCTATACATACACAAGGCCTCTGTCTGTATGTTGACTATGTTATAGCTGTGCAAGGTTGTTCAAGGCTGCCTCCAGCCGAGGCGGAGAAGTGGTTAACTCCCTCTTAATGCTGACAGCGCATAGGCCGTGTCCTCCTCTCCCCCTTGACTTGCAATAAGGCACTACAGACTTGGGGCAAATCGCTACGAAGGAAAGCGATGGGATCGCTGCAGATTTAACCTCTTCCCAGCTGCCCGCATTCTAGAGAATAATCCAAAAGCGACTACGGTTTCCCTATACTTTTGAACTGCATAGGCTGCTGCTGTTTTTAGCATTATCGAACTTCTCCTGAAGTCGTTAGTATACGTGGATAGGATCATAAAAGCTGCCAAAAAAAAAGGGGGGGGCGTTTTCCAAATCCGATCGTCCGGCAACAACAACACGAACGCGTTTATGTTATGATGAACACTTTCCGTCATCGTTGGCTGCTGTCCTAACAGACCTGTCACGTCAAAGTGCTTCAAGGTCTAGGGTGCAAGGTACTGCGCCTCCTCGCGGATCCCCTGCGTTTTTTTTTTCACCATATGGTGCTTTTAGTTACTCTCCTGTAAGCTTCTGGGCCTTCGTGCCAGAGGTTGGCCTTTGAGCCACGTGTGGCGGACTCTTTAACATCAGTGACACCCCTTGACACTATTCCCAGCACTGTTTGCAAATCAGATTTAACCGTGTTATACCCTTCCATATCATTTCAGTTCTGAAACGTTGCCTATCTAGGTGACCATGCAATAAAATAAAACGTTGATTTTTGAAATACACTTGCTGATGTTCTGGGTCATATCTTATCCCTGTATGTCATAAAGGCGCAACATACATGCTTCAATTCGACCGTACAATCTCAGTACAATCAATATACCAAAATTATGGGGGGGGGGGGTTTACTAAAACTGGTGCACACAGAATCTGGTGCAGCAGTGCATAGTAACCAATCAACTTCCAAATTCAATTTGTTCAACTTGTTCAATTAAGCTTTGACAATAATACCTGGAAGCTGATTGGATACAATGCGGAGCTGCACCAGATTCTTTGTGCACCAGTTTTAGTAAATCCCCCTCTATGTAATATGAGGATCTACCCTTTATTTTGCATCCAATCAGGCAGGCTCACTACGTACTTGTTAGTAGATCTAAAGGAGGTTGTACAATCAGATTGTAATGTGTGTGGTGAAAGCTTTCTCTTTTTTTTTTATGTTGCGTTACTTATTATATTATTGTAATCTGTGTGGTGAAAGCCTTCTCTTTTTTCTGTTCTGTTACTTATTATTATATATAATATTGTAATGTGTGTGTGTGGTGAAAGCTTTCTCTTTTTATGTTGCGTTACTTCTTTTTATATATTATATATATATAACATTGTAATGTGTGTGTTGAAAGCTTTCTTTGTTTTGTGTTTTTATGTTACTTATTATTACATATGTTATAGATTATTACTATAGTATTATAATATTATATAAGTTACACATTCATACATTATTATACATCATATAAGACATTATTATATAGGCTACTTATTATTATTATTATTATACAGTATAATTATATTATTATAAAAGGTTATATAGTATTATTATTTTGATTGAGCGTATATCTTTTTGCATTTGTCCATTTTGTAAATATCCGCTCAGAATCCGCTAAAGAAATTGTGCATTCTTTTAGTTCCCGCACACACCTGTGCGATTTTGTCACGCTTCCTCCATCATGTGACCGTGCACGACAGGAGGAATCTGATAATTGTCTGTGGGGTGCGTTCACACCTATACCTATAACATGCTTCCATGTGACTCGTATAAAGGTGAGGGCACTTCTATAGGTGCATTATTTTGGCTCGATAGACTTAAACAGGAGTGCATGAAAAACATGGAAAAATGCAATAAGAATGCAGACGCACAGATGCATGTCTAGCCTTAGATTATATTTGTAATCTATGTTCAGGAAAAGTCAGATCTAAGTTCCTTTACAGATATATGTTCTATAGAAGGACGGGTCAGTTTGACGTGACTACGTATAGTTACTTTAACATATATATGACATGGCGTTTTGTGTCGGCAGTTTGATCACCAAGCTAATATTGAGTAGAATTTGTTGCTGCTGAATAGCTGTGCAGCACGCATGCTGCAGCCTTTGCATTGCTATATGTGCCTGCATGTACGCACAGGCTTATGTATGTCGCTTTTCTTTGTTTGTCTTCCTGCATGTCGTTAATGTTTATAGCGTGGCCATCTTTATTTTCTATTATTTTTTATTTTTTTTTAGCCCCCGCGTGTTGGTGTGTCCCGCAGGTGGCCTCTGAAGTGGTGTTGGCACTCTGTCACGCAGACATCTGTCATGATTTGTGTGTTGTGTTCAGAGAAAGGGGGTGTGGAGGTTTTTGGCTCGGAGAGAAAGTGCGGCGAGGTCTCAGGGCGTCCCAAAAACTGAAGCGGAAACAAACAGCTCGCTATGTTTGATATTCGTAGTCTGAGGAAATTGTGTGTGCATGTGACAGTGGCTGACTCACCGTCCGTTGAATTTTTTTTTCATACTTTATTATTTATTTTTTTACTTTCTTTTTGCTGCAAAAAAATGTGGGCAAAAGTGCGCAGTTGCAGAAACCTGACGCAGCCGGCGAAATCCTAGTTGTGTGACATGGCATTAGGTCAATGAAGTGGGTGACAGGCTCACCAAGACCTTTGTGTGTCTAATGCTGACAGGAGGATGGCCGTCTGTTTGTGTAACACCAAGGGATCATGTTTGTTTATTAGAGGCAGGGAGAACCCTGGATGTCTGAGGCAGAGAGGCCTTCATAGGCCTAAGCATGCCGGATTGGCGGTGTAGAATTTTAGCCATGTATGACCGTGTTTGCGTTAACACTCTGAGCACATACTGCTTTTTGTGCTGGCCGCACCGGCTGCCTGGAAAAGTCTCAATTCTTCTAACGTGGCGAGGTGGAGGGAGCCTCGTGCGGGATGAAGCTCTCTGCTTAGATCTTAGATGTGCGTGTGACAGACAAGTCCCTCACCTGTCACCGCCGAACAAAAAATGTAGATGTGAGACTAAAACTTTTACAGTATGTGTACACCCATCAGATCTCCAACTACACTTCCTTATTTCAGATGTTTGTACACTTACTAGGAAGTCGTTAGCTATACATTTCTATACAGTTCAAAGACGTTTTTAGTAGTTCTGAAAGTGTAGGTATTTTTTATTTATTTATTACAGGTATTGTGTGTATTTTTACGTCTTTTTTTATTTATTTATCACAGGTATTTTTATTTTATTTATTACAGCTATTTTTTATTTTATTTATCTTAGCTATTTTTTATTTATTACAGCTATTTTTAAAATTTATTACAGTTTTAGAAAAAATTATTCATCATAGGTATTTTTTATTTATTTATTACAGGTTTTTTTATAGTGCCAAAGATGTATGCAGCACTGCATATTCTACATTTACAACAGTCCCTGCTATCGAGGAGCTTACAATCTAAGCTCTATATGTAACACAGACCGGACGCCGAGCCTGTGCGTACAGGTCCTTGCACCCGTCCCTGCGTATTCGTTAAACTTAGCTATGCGGGTGAGTCCGTCATAGGTGTGCGCAGCCTATTGCATTAGGGTGTGCACCCCTAAGCTCAAACACACATGCCTTTCTCTGCAGCCTCGGCTGCACGGGGCAGTGAATGGATGGGAAGTGCTCTGTGCTGAGTGGCTTCCTGTTCATTCACAAACTGAAGCATAGTAAAGAAAAGTTTACTATGCATTGCTTATGAATAAGCAAGTGTGTTTACTGTGTTCATTTAGAAATGGAAAGGGCCGGTAAATTACATATTTACTAGCCCCTTCCCCCACTTTCCATACTGAAACATCCCCCGCAGCAGCCAGGGGAGAAGAGAGAAGGGAAGCCAGCAGCACTGCGGGTTGGGGAGGCTAACAAGGTGGGGGGGGCAGGCAGTAGGGGGAATCGACACCACACATAGTGATTAAGAAAAAAAAGCTGTTTGCTTATAACTGATTATAAAGTGTAAGCTGGTGTTTGGCTTCAGTTTGTTAGTGTATCTAAATCTGCTAAAACATTTTAAAGTAAAACTAAAGGCAAAACTTTTTTTCAGTTTTGGATACAGTGGAAGGATTAGAATGCTTTTCAGGTTTTTATTGCTGTCTGTGTCCCCGTTAAGGAGATTCACTCTCTCGGTTTATTCTGTTCACCATTATCATTGAAAGTAAAAATGAAAGTAAAAGAAAATCCCAAATTTTGGGTTGTACCCAGAAAAGTAATAGAGGGAAAATCTGCCAATAGGGACACTAGTTCTGGTGATCTGGGGGTTCCCATGGGATTTGCAGGGATTTCCCTTAATTTGCAGGGATTTCCTCGCTTCCTGTTTGGCTATGGGACAGGAAGTGAAGGGAAATCTTTGAAATGGGACACAGATGGTGAAAAAAAAAGCTGACATGGGTTATAACCCTCCCTTGCTCCAAAATGAAGAAAAAAAAGTTCATAGCTCTACTTTAAGACTTCCCTCCCTCTAGACTTACAGTGCTGCTGTCTGCTGTGCCTCCTGTGCTCATTTCTCCGGAGTTGTGTCTCACTAATACAGGAGGAGAGTTACTGACCAGATCACCAGGTGAAAACAGAGGGAAAAAAGCCAAAGTAAAGAAAACGAATGCAGCCCGCCACATCTAATGATTGGTATGCTGCAATATATTACATTTTCGGTATTGGGTTTATTCCAGCTTTAAACTCGCCATACATGGTTTAGTTATTTTTGATCAGACGGCTGAACCGATTTCCCCATCCACACATTTGAAGGGGATATGGGAATCTTCCCCGCTCTGTTATTGCACTGATTGAGCAGAAATTTTCCAACAAGCCCATTCATGAAAAGTCAGTCGATAGATTCAGATTCAGATTCAGAATACTTTATTAATCCCAACAGGAAAATCAGTTTCTCATGAACAGGAATGACCATGCATGGATCGAAATGCCGGCCAAATTTCGATCCATAGATGGCCAGCTTTAGGCCCCATGCACACGAGACGCTGTTATTTGCTGTTAAACGCGCGTTCAGAGGCAGTTGGACACTTTTTTCAACTGCTCCTGAACCCATTCAATGTTATCCTATGTGTCCATGCACACAGTCTCGTTTATTGCCGTTTTTAGGCAGTTGCGTTTAACCTCGTTTTTCCAGAAGCAAAAAAATGGGTTCAGACGCAAAAGTTTTCCACGTTTCAGACGCAAAACGCGGCTAAACGCGGCAAAACGCGGGTACCGGCGTTTTGCCGCGATTTCCTTTATTAGCGTTTTTAAAGGTGACCTATTTTTTTACATTAGAAATCTCAAAAATGATGGCAAATGATGAAAAACCATCAAAAAAATATGAAAAAAAACTGTAATTCCTTGCATTGCACTGTAGACAATCCACAACTTGTGGCAGGTGACGTGGCAAGTGGACAATCCACAACTTGTGGCAGGTGATAATCCACAAATTGTGGCAGGTGACGTGGCCAGGTGACGTGGCAAGTAGACAATCCACAACTTGTGGCAGGTAACGTGGCCAGGTAACGTGGCCAGGTAACGTGGCCAGGTGACGTGGCCAGGTGACGTGGCAGGTGAACAATCCACAAATTGTGGCAGGTGACGTGGCCAGGTGACGTGGCATGTGACGTGGCCAGGTGACATGGCAGGTGATGTGGCAAGTGGACAATCCAAAACTTGTGGCCAGGTGACGTGGC